>OY856410.1:1154227034-1157089534 GCA_963693085.1 Alisma plantago-aquatica | reverse complement strand
AGCACGCAATAGGACAGAAGTCAACAAGAGAATAAGTGACTTTCTTTTTTGGAATAAGAACCAGAAAGGAGTGATTGACATGTCTCACCATGTTTCCACCTTCCAGAAACCAATCTACATAAGCAAGAAAATCATCTTTAATGATATCCCAACTTCTCTTGTAGAAGAAAGCATTGAAACCATCTGACCCGGGTGATTTGTTGCTTCCAATACTCCACACCACATCCATAACCTCCTGTTCATTGTCTTTCCTAGTGAGAATATTGTTGTGGATGCTTGTAAGTCTGAACTTCCAATCGACCTCTTCATTATCATCAATATCATCAGAGAAGTTTTTATTATATAGAGACAAGTAGAAGCTAATAGCATGTTCCTCAAGGTCCTCCTGCTTGTTGACCACCATCCCTTCAACATTTATAAGTTCAAAAATAATATTACCTGCCTCTCTTCTTCTAACTACAGCATGGTAGAGCTTTGTGTTCTTGTCTCCATCCTCCATCCATTTTTCTTTGCTTCTTTGTCAGTAGAATTTCTCCTCTGCCTTTTTTAAGTCCTCAAGCATCATTTTTACCTCCCTTTCTCTCTCAATCAGATTTGGATTTAATGAATCAGCCAACATTTTTTCTTTGATATCTTTGCACTCCCTTTTGGTTTCCTTCAGCAGATTTGGGATGTTAACCTCTTCTTTCGTCCATTTCTTGAGAGACATCTTGGTGTTCTTCAACTTCATAAAAAACACATACATAGGATTGCCTGTCACCTGAATATTCCAACTATGCTTAACGACATCTGCAAAACCTTTCCAGTCTGCCCAGTAGTTTAGAAATCTGAAAGGTCTCGTTTTCTGCTTCTTCTTCGCTAACTGGACTGGGATAGGTGCATGATCACTAATATCAGATCCTTCGGCTTTAACCTACACATTTGGAAGAATTTTCAGTCATTCATCATTCACTAGCACTCTGTCAAGTTTGCTTGCTATCCTGTCCTTCGAACCTCTTTCATTATTCCAGGTAATAATGCCCCCCGCCATTGGTAATTCAAACAAACATGCTTTGTCAATGGCCCAGTTGAAAGCATCCACCTCAACACTAATAGCTAATCTTCTGCCTCTTTTCTTAGCCTATAAATGTACTGTATTAAAGTCACCAATTACCATCCACAAAAGTTGAACCTGCTTTGATAAAGAAACCATATCATCCAATAAATTCAGTCTCACCTTTCCGTCATTATGGCCGTAAACAGTTGTCAACCATATATGCAGACCTCCATTGTTGACACAATCCACTGTCACATGCTGGTCCGACATCTGTACCACAGAAACTTGCCATGCATTGGGCTTCCAAGACACACATACTCTACATACATATGCCGCACAAAAAACCTTGGGCGTGTCTCCTAGGGTGCGATCTGGGTGATTAGGAAGGCGATCGTCGGTACCCTCGGGGCCATGGTGCCCATGCCACTAGCCACCCCGACTGATGGAGTCCACCCCCACACAACCCCACCCCACCTTTGACGCACCCCACCAACCACCAATACCCAGGCCTTCGAGACGTTGGGAGGCAAAGAGATGATGGCTGTGAGAAACCCTAAGGACCGGACGGTAGAGAATGTAGGAGGTGGGCCACTGCGGCCACACGCATCCAAGGATGGAGGAGGAGGATCAAAGAAGGTGGTGGCATGGAATCAAATCCTGAAGCAATCGGCGGGCACTAGGAAGGATGTCATGGAGTTCCCACAACTGAGGGAGGAAGAAGGAGAGGTCCATGTCGACCTAGATACTGAGGAGTTTGACTGACTCTGAAATGTATGGGAATGCACGATTATGATCTACACCTTGGGGAAGTGGCCATTCTACCCTCATTTGCTCGCTTGGATCAAGCATATGTGGAATCCGAAGGGCTCGTTCGATTTACTATCCCGTGAAAATGGAGTCTTCCTGGTCCGGTTCTCGACGGTGGTAGACAAGGAAGTAGTTCTTGCTATGGGTCCTCGGTGGTTCGACCACCAATTGGTGGTGGTGAAGCACTACTCCTATGGTGACAAGCTAAAGAAGGATGTCTTCAACACCATCCTGACTTGTACGACGATCAAGTCATTTGGCCACTCATGGATAAGGAGGGCAAAAGGGACAATTGTTGCGGGTACAGGATGCATTTTGCACATCGATGAGGGCTCGCTAGAAGGTGAGGAGGTGAGGATGCTCGTGGAACTAAAGGTCGATGGACCCAAGCCTACAACTGTTTGGCTCAATGTCAAAGGAAGGGAGACGATCCCTGTGTATGTGGCGTATGATCATATTCTGGCAAGTTGTGAGCACTTTCGTGCTTTCGGCCATAACACGGCGGACTGCGGCCAGACCGAGAAGAAGAAGAATGAGGCATAGAAGGGCAAGGTGGTGTGGAAGGTAAAGGAAGCGGACACAGCTGTGGCTGGGTCAAGGGCGTCGAAGGCTGACACTCGATAGGAAGAGAAGAAGACATTAGAGGAAGAGTTGTAGCGGGAGACAAGAAAATCCACAGAAGCAGCATTGGGCAGCAGCAATGAGAATGGAGGGCAACATACTGAGTCCTCACCTCAAGGAGACTGAGAGGAGGGGGAATTTGTGTCCAGTGCTCGGAGGAAAGGGGTAAAGAAGACATATCCCTAGAACCCAAGGGGTGAGTGCCATCATTTACACAACAAATAGCTTTGAGGCGTTATCTGAGTCAGATGTTGAGGAGGAGAATGCAACCAAGGAATAGATAGGGAAAGGCACGAATGTTGGGAAGGGGCCTTCTATGCATACCAGGTCAAACAAAAATCTCTGATATGTCCATACTCCTATGGAATATCAAGGGAGGGTGTGACAGGAACAAGAAGAAAGAAATCAGAGAATGAATTGCTGCCAGTGGTCATTCGATGGTTGCTTTGGTGGAAATGAAGATAAAGGTACAAAATAAAAATAGTATCAAATATCTATTTCCTCAAGGTTGGGAACATGTATCCAACATAGATTGTGTTGAGGTTGTATGTATGTATGTATGTATGTATGTATGGGATAAAGAGAGGCATTCTCTCCCCCTCTCCCATGCCCATGATGGAGGCTGAACATCTGGGAGGGTGGTAAACCAAGGTGGCAACTGGGATTCAAACCCGGGTCCCTTCGTGAGGAGACACCATGCTTGACCACTTGAGCCACTCCTTGTCGGCTATGTATGTATGTATGTATGTATGTATGTATGTATGTATGTATGTATGTATGTATGTATGTATGTATGTATGTATGTATGTATGTATGTATGTATGTATGTATGTATGTATGTATGTATGTATGTATGCATGTATGTATGTATCGGAATCAGGTAAATATATTCCGACTTCCCCCTACCAAATAGTAGGGGGTCAAGAGTTACATATAGCTCCTATGCTCGCTATACACCACGCATGTGAGCAACTCACCCTTCTAGTTACTCTGTAGTTTCATTTTTACATTTTTACATATTTTTGCAGCAATGGTACTCACACTCCTAGCTACTCCTCCATGCTTACGTGTGTTTCTTTCAGCCCGTATGTGGAAGCACAAGGCAGCCAGCATGAGCATCTTCTTCTCATCATTACCGCATCGTTTGACCATCTTCCTAGTATCTTCAATCAGCTCAATATGTAGGTGGGACTCTTTGCAGACATTATCCCACACGTCCTTAGTGAATGTGCAACTGCCAAATAGGTGGTCATGGGACTCCTCCCTCTCCTTACACAGAAAACAAGTAGAAGAAATATTGTTGTTCCATTTTTGTATTTTGTCCAGAGTTGCTAGAACCCCATGTAAGATCTTGAAAACACATACAGACCATTTGGGAACATAATTTCCAGCCCATAAACATTCCATGACTCCATCTTTTTTAGCCTTTGATCTTGTGATTTCCCATAGATCAGCCTTTTGATTAATCATGTTCCAGTCACCATCATGATTCATAGAGAATAGATGTCTCACCTACGGCCAAAGACTCCTCATCATCTAGATAGTACGTGTCACTCCCTCTCAAGTTCTTGGCTGGAAGTCCAATCCCTATGGGTATCTTTCTCTCATCCATCTTCCCCATGTGGAGCCTCGTGATTGGTACAGAATGATTCTCTTTAGTGTCCCCCATCTAGCAATGTCCCGTGGAGTTTTCAGAATGATTATCTTTAGCGTCCCCCATCTAGCAATGTCACGTGCATGTATGTATGGATGTATGCATGCATGCATGTATGTATGTATGTATGCATGTATGTTTGTATGTATGTATGCATGCATGTATGTATGTATGTATTTATGTATGTATGTATGTATGTATGTATGTATGTATGTATGTATGTATGTATGTATGTATGTATGTATGTATGTGTCACAGAACCGGAATCCCAGTCCTATGAACCAAACAAATACCAAAGACAACATGCGGAAGCGTGAAATGCTTAGCATACATGAACAGATAACAAGATAAAAGCATCAATCATAATCCCAACATTCAACAAGTATATTAAGCAACATTATATTATTGCAAGATTCAATTATATATCGAAGAATACCAATTATACAAGTCTTCTCATGAACACTAGGGATCTTACAACAACTACTCCTGATATATCTCTGCAAACCCATCAACTTCTAGCCATCTCAGAACCTATAAAATACATGAAACAAGGCGGGTCAAGAAAACGAGGTGCTAAGTATAGGGCTAAAGATACATATACATAAGCTTTGCATAATTTAAAAAGATTTGTAGAGGTAAACGAATAAGAATAAATAAGTTAAGTATTTAGCAAAGCGAGAGCCCAAGTTTTATATCATTTTACTCCAGTTATACCATCAACATAATACATCAAAAGGCCTTTGATCAACTTCCCATCGGAAGGATCTATAAGGGTGCTCAAGATTAGCTAACCCTTTTATACGTGAGGGACCTCAATAAACAAATTCATTGAGAAAAACTTTGTTTCAACATTTGTATAGTGGAGTTCCATATTATGTGTGCAAGTTATATAACAACGACACAAGACAATCATTGAGTACGATACTAGCATACTACATGGCAATATTTGAGCAAGTAAACAAGCATACATATGTATCACATTTCTAGCAAGAAATCCATAGTCATATAATTATTAAAACTCATACCTGATTCAGAGATTTACAACCTAACACATCCTTGATCATCTAGCCACAAGCCACACCTGATTAACAACAAGATTACATGTATGCATTAGATTTTCATCATTAACTCTAACTAGTTCCATTTTAGGGTTTTTGGCCAAGTTAGGTTCCAAGTGTCTTAATTACATGTTTCATTATCTTTTATTGATTTAGAGGTCATCATGAATGTGTTGGTCAAGTTTCACATCATTTGGATGTTCCATTAATCTTATATGAATATTTTGAGGTTTAAAGTATTTACATGCATTCTAGGGTTAAAAGACTCACAATAGGGTAAACATGGTCAAGGTTCATCAAGGAATGAGGACCAAACATAAAAGGGGGCTTAGATCAACAAATTAGTGACATGGGGAAAAAAACATTCCAATATAGGTGGATGTCCCCTAGGGTCTAGGCATCACAATTCCAACCTTAGGTATCAACATTTCAACATATACTACTACAGAAAAGGCCTTTGGCGTCAGTTATTTAGAGCCTTTAGCGTCGGTTTCCAAGCGACACCCAAGTGGGGGCCGCTAAAAGTCGAAACCATCAGTGTCAGTTTCTAACCAATGCCATAACCCTTCCCGCCATCGAAAACACACTAGTAAGGGAACTATAGGTGTCGGTTATTAAAGAAAATTAACAATATATCATGGTTAAAGACGTCGGGTATTAAACAAAAACCGACGACATAACCCTTCCTGCCACCAAAAATGTGCCAGTAAGGCAACTATAGACGTCGATTATTAAAGAAAACTGATATCATATCATGGTTAAAGACGTCGGTAATTAAACAAAAACCGACGCCATTACCCTTCCCACCATCAATCCAATGAGGGCACAAAGACGTCGATTTTTTGCTAATAACTGACGATGTATGTCTTTGGTGTCAGTTTTATACAAATAATCGACGCCTATGTTTTGATTTTTTTTTTCTTATCAGTTTGCAGGCCTGCTATATGGCTGGTCAGCAGGATGCAGAACTTGCAGTTCAGTTCTGAACTGTAGGTTTATAGCATCCATTGATATCAACTGACAACAGGCCACAAACCTGCAAAGTCATTCACATTCAGACACATGTATTGATCATATTCATGTAGAAACTTGCAAAGTCATTCACATTCACATTCAGTTCCATTCATTTCATCTCTTTTCACATTCAGACACATGTAGAAACATTCATGTATTGATCAGAAAAAGTCATTCACGTTCACACATATGATAATTCAGAAAAAGTCATTCACATTCACACAAAAATAATTATGAGAACAAAGTTTAGAAATATCATTCTTTATTCATCATCATCATCATTGTCATCAGAGTCCCAATTATATTTAAAAATTCCCACTACTTGTAGGGCTTTTGCCCATTCTTCTCTTACAACATCTAATTCCTCCCTCGTATAGGGAGTATGTACATCTAATAACTTTCCACCTGTACTGAAGTCAGTTTTTAACACCTGTAAAGAGAATGACGTATATATATAATTAATAATATATAATGAGATTGATATATTTCATATTATCTAATGAGACTATATATAATACCTTATGTATAGTATCGATTTCCATTGTGGCATGTTTGATTATTAGGTCCATAAATCGCATCACATAGTAGGCACATGCCCAGCCATTGTCTTGTGTAGCACACTATAAATTAAAACATACAAAATATTCAAAAATACAAATAAGCACAGTTCACATGAATAATATATACATTGGAGTCGGGAAATTACTTTCACATTATCCCAAAGTAGTGGTTGATTCTTTTTCCTGGGGACCTTTCCTCCAGCTTTTTTGAACTCTTGTAAAGCCCTACATGTTAATGTAACACATTAAATTTCATAATTAAATAGTAATGTAATAGAAGATGTTAACGGATATAAATATATGAAATATTTCTCACGGGAATAATGACCTTTTCATTGTGTGTCCATATAATGTATTCAATTCCTTCCTCGTAGGATCTACATAATAGATAGTGAATGTCTTGGGGACAATAAATAGTAACTCCTAATGCCTACCACTATAGGTAAGAAAGTTAAAAATTAATAACTCAAAATACACAATAAAAATGTAATTTTCTTAAGTCCAAATTATAATCAAAGTAAACTTACTCGACATTGAATGGAGCTATTATCATTGTCTTCTTATTTTACCAAAATATTCAAAAGTAGCACAGCAGTATGAAGTAACTGAAGAAGGGTATGTATCTACAAGACTAATCAAAGATGGAACCAAAAATCCCACATGGGAAAATGCAAAATTTGTACATATCATGTGTAAGTGGCTGCAAAACATATATTATGTATGCATTAATATATAAGAAACCAGATCACTATATATAAAACAAGGTATACAAATGTATAAATAAGATCTCACCATATCCAAAACTCTATCATAGATGTTTTCATCCAATCATAATGAAACAACTCCAAAATATCTTGTATAAATAGCTTGTTATCGTATGATTGACCTGCATTAATACGTATGCAAAACTTGTATTACGTATGCATTAATATGTATGCAAAACTTATATAAATAGATTGTTATCATATGATTGACCTGCAACATCCTCCGGAATAGTAACATTTATAGGGAAATTTGAATCATGTTCGCCTATCCATACTGCCATACCCCTACAATTAGGACCTAACAAGGCGTGTAGGTCCCTTGGAAGACAACTTGGTACTTTAGGAGGTGGAGGTGGAGGCCGAGAAGTAGTGGGTGTCTTCCTTTTGACCTATATATATAATTTCAGATCAATTGACTCATATACACACACTAACAAATTAACGTAATGTAAATTTACCATACAATATTAGTATAGACAACATCCGCTTTGGGCCACATTATCACTCCGTCTTCTGCCTCACCAAGCATTTCAGAATCTGGGTGGGCATATGGTAGTGGAAGATCCCTCCAATCAGGGAGTATATGTATCGGGCTCCCACGAACCACACCAGCTAGTACTGGAGTCCCATGAAACATCTCCTCTGGAAGGGTTGGGTAAGTATGTGCCTCTACAACGATATATTCTTGAATTTTTAGACGCCATGGCTTCAACCCCTACAAATTTATGTAAAGAATGTTATATACATATATACATAAACATATCATCTTGAAAAGACTATCTACTATATATGTCATAAAAATACTTACAGCGGACGTGCTAGGTGGTGGGTCTACAGGATTACTCTCAACCTCTACAGTAGGAGAAGAGTGGCCCGCCATAGGTATTGTCTGAGTGGCAGTCTGAGATGCCTTGCTCTTTGAGCATCGATGATAGCCTTGTTAGTAAGCACATTGATTTGGTTAGTAACACTAAAGGTTAATCTTGAATAGGTGAATACATAAGAATGTATATTAATTAAATTGGGAGTGGCGCTTAATACCTTGAATTCATCTATTTTTCTTTGGGTAACAAACTCCTCCCAGTCTTTGGGGTCCAGGTAGTTCCATTGCTCAGTGGTTGCCTTCTATCTAAATTTATTTTTTAAAGAGAATACAAACAAAAATTATTAGTGTAGAGTTAGTCAAAAAGTGATCAATGTCTAGAATTGGAAATCAATCAAGAACCTCTTCTCAGCATCGCGTATGTAATCTCAGGTGAGATTTATCCTATAGTTCCTTAGGACTCTCCCACAGCGTTGCATCATGCATTTACAATGCAGCTTTTCATCCAGATCAAATATACTCTGCAAAATAGAATTGCTATTAACTAGTATCCTAAAAGTTAGTAAGCTACAAAAATAGAATTGCAAATAATAATAACTCACACATAGTTCCTTTCATACTAAGTCTTTCTTCCCTTTAGGAACTTTATGCCAGGATTCTATGTTAGGACTACAATGACTACAAGTAAGAACCCCAAGATATGAAATAAATGAGTTGTGGTTCACTCCAACTGGATTTCTTGCATGATCAAAATCCACAACCAGTTTGGGTCCATCGCCCCTTTGCTGTAGTAACTTGTTCATCATTGTGATGCCCCTCACTTTCTCAATTTTTTTGTTGTTCATCAAGTGCCCCAATTTCTTTAGGGGGTACATCACCAACCTAAAATTTGACAAAAAAACACACTTACAGGATATAACTATAAATGAACATATAGATAGAAACCTCAGGGATATATTTATAAAACTTACATTGTGAGGCGGCGCATTGACGACCTCACCCTCATGGTAATCATCAGCACAGTCATTAGGAGAATGCTCAACCATCTGAAAGTTCACATTCACATTTTAAACTTCACATTATAAAGTAATTCATATTGTAAAGTTCACATTCACATTGTAAAGTAATTCACATTGTAAAGTTCACATTCACATTGTAAAGTTAACATTGTAAAGTTCACATTCAGAAAAATAAAACATATAAAAAATATAAACATGCATGCCTCTAATATTGTGATCTTTTATCAATTAACAATCCTTCATTGTGATCTCCATGCACATACAAGTCATCATTAGCTTCAATATTTGGTGGTGTTGGCAACCCAACTGAGAATGGACTGGAGTCATCATACTTATCATAGTATTGTTCTTCATCTATAGGATCTTCAATGAACTGTCTTTTACCATGAAAAATAACTGACCATTTATCATTTGCAGGATCATCGATATAAAATACTTATTTCGCCTGTGATGCCAATATGAATGGTTCACCCTTTTCACCAATCTTTTCAAAGTTCACTAATGTGAATCATCCACTATAACTGCTTTGGTGTTATCAACCCAATTACATTTAAAGAGTAGAATTCTAAAATCTACATAGACAAACTCCCATATGTCTTCAATGACATCGTAATATGACATTTTAGCTTCACATGGACTCTTATCCTTTGCATTTGCAAAAAACAATGAAGACGCTTGAAGGGTGACCCCGTTGTTTTGGACGACACTCTTATCATCTTGATGCTTTGTGTAATATGAGAATCCATTTATGTCAAACCCTTCATAAGACATAACATTCAATTTTGGTTTAAAGGTGAGGCATTTGATAGTTTTAGTAAGATTATCTGGTGTTTGAGATAGTTGATGTAAGACTTTATCTTCAAACCACTTAATAAATGTCTTGTTATGCTCTCTAGCAAGCCACATTGAATTGGCTCGAGGATATTGTCTCTTGATGAAATTGGTATGTTCCTCGATATAAACACTCACTTCATCGATGTTGTGTAAAATATACAAGTGACCTTGTTCCAACTGCTCACGGCTGATTACTTTCATCTGTGATCCCAAAATTCCTTTGCCAAAATGCTCCTCAATATTCTCGTCATTAATAGGAGTGTCATTACCACTCAGAAAGTCATTGAAAAAATCCACAACCTCTCTCACCACATAACCCTCAATAATACTCCCTTCAGGCCGATAACAGTTTTGAACATCACCTTTAAAAATGCTCATGTATCATTTAAAGGGATACATCCAATGTAAGAAAATTGGTCCCAACATTTTCACTTCCCTAGTCAAGTGGACAACAAGATGTACCATGGTATCAAAGAACGAAGGAGGAAAATACATCTCAAACTGACATAGGGTAACAACCACTTCTCTTTGCAATTTATCGAGAGTATCAGGGTCAATAACTTTGCTGCACAGACTGTTGAAAAAGAAACAAAGTCTGGTGATTGCAAACCTAACATGCTTCGGCAATATAGATCGAATTGCCACGGGAAATATTTTAGCATTAGAGTGTGACAATCATGAGATTTAAGACCTATCAACTTTAGATCTTTCATTGATACCAATGTACGGATGTTGGATGAGTAACCATGTGGCACCTTAACATTTACCAAGCATTCACAAAAAGCTTTCTTCTCCTTTCTCAACAATGTGTAACAAGCGGGAGGTAAGTATGTTCTCCGATCTCTACTAATTACTTCTGTTAATTCTATCCTTATTCTCATTTCACGTAGGCCCATTCTGGACTTTATCCCATCTTTAGTCTTACCTGGTATATTCAACAGAGCACTGATGACGCTATCACAGACATTTTTCTCAACGTGGACATTGATACAATGCCTGACTACCAAAGAACTCCAATAAGGAAGATCTCAAAATATTGACTTCTTCTTGAATAAAGATTTATCACTCTGTGTGGCCATCGTACATTGTGATCTCTTACCAAATTCATTGGCAAAGTCTTTTAATCTTTCATAAACATCCTCCCCTAGTATAGGTTTAGGTGCACTATGTTCCTCATTCCGTCCATTGAATGCTTTGCGCAGCCTATGATATAGATGGAATTTTGGAAGAAACCTTCGATGACCAAGATATATAGACTTGCCGCTGTGTTTTATTCGTATTGAATCAGTGTTCTCTTCACATACAGGACACGCTTTAGATCCTTTGACACTATATCCATAAAAATTCACATATGCTGCAAAGTCATTCAGAGTGCAAAACATTATAGCGTGCAAACAAAATATCTCTCTTTGTGAAGCATCATAGGTCATGACACCTTTGTTGGCTAAATGGACATCTATAAATCCCTTTGTTTTGATTATGACAAACATTTCATTCTTATTGATCTAATGAGCTACTTGAGTGTGCAGGAACAAGGTGTATGACAAAGTACTAGGGAAATCCATATGCTTACATATTTATATTTTCATGAAATGTAATCGCTTTGTAAAAACTTGTACAAATATATAATGTACAAGTACTTAGATTTCATGTAAATCAAGCGTTAGATTTTCCCTAGCTAAACACCACATTTAGATAAGTCATCCCTATCAAATAGGATCACATATGCACACTCATACATATAATTAGTGCCAAAATTGAAACATTGAAACAGGATCAATCTCGGTCGACCAACTCCTCGACCGAGACACACTCGGTCGACAATATTCTCGACCGAGAAAGATCCAAAGTAGCCGTTAGACACAGCTGACAAGGTAGTTGGCAGTTGGAGATAAACGTTGCAAAACACTTGATTCAGAGAGCCTGTCGGTCGACAAGAGTTCGACCGAGTAGGTGTCTCGGTCGACCATTCCTCGACCGAGATGAACTCTGACAGAAACTGCAGAGTAAATTAATTAGCCGTTGCTAAAGCAACAAACTTGTACCTAACGGCTAGTTAAGCACTTAGAAACCCCTAGAAGTTGTCTAGAACGTCCTTAAGCATCTTTAGGCCATTCCTATAAATAGGACAAGCCATAGGACACTCAAATACACTTGTTACACTTGAGAAATCCTTGAGCATACTTTGAGCAATCTGTTTGAGCAAGTTGAGCATTGTGTCAATTGGCTAATTCCTTCCTTAGCTCATAATTCGTGTCCTATAGGCTAGCATCTCCTATCCACTGCAATTACAATTCCATACACTTTAGTTAGGAGATCTATACGCTTGATCTAGGCAAATCAAGCCTTGTGCTACAAAAGGATAAGTTGTAATTTCCTTTTCCTTTCTTGTTCCCTGTTATTGTTTGTACTCTCCTTGCTACTCCTAGGTTGGAGGCTGCGGATTGGAGAGGGTGGAGATCTTCTTGGTGAAGAAGGTGACCTTGAGCTACTTCAAGAAGGCTGGTGCAACGGGAGGTTACTTCTAGAGAGGAAGGCTACTTCAAGGGGGAGCTTGGAGTTACTTCAAGAAGGCTACCTCAAGTTGGTGCATCTACTTCGAGTGAAGGTTGTTCAAGGGGTGTAAAGGAAAGTATTGTATTTTGTATAAATCCTTGTGAAGGTAATAAAATATATACTTTCAAAATCCCGGTTGGGTAAGCAACCGGGTAGTGGACTGACAACTTTAGTATTTGCTAAAGTTGGAACCACTCTAAACACCTGTCTTCTTCTTCCAATTTTAATTGTGGTTGTTTGAGTTCAATAAATTGTTAAAATTATTTTAAAACTCTATTCACCCCCCCTCTAGTGTTTTTTCAATTGGTATCAGAGCAGGCTTCAAGGAACCCTAACCAGGTCTTGAAGAATGGAGGGTAATGGTGATTACAATCGCAACAAAAGGTGCAGCTTGGACAAATCTACAACATGTTGCA
This sequence comes from Alisma plantago-aquatica, assembly GCA_963693085.1. Classification (NCBI taxonomy): domain Eukaryota; kingdom Viridiplantae; phylum Streptophyta; class Magnoliopsida; order Alismatales; family Alismataceae; genus Alisma; species Alisma plantago-aquatica. Next base: position 1,157,076,372 of record OY856410.1, on the reverse strand, counting down.
ATTGGTGCTTAGGAACAAGCCACACAACAACTAGCTGCCCTTGGAGATCAAAAAAGGAAGATGAACACAAGGATTGTCTTATTGCTACAACTAGTGAAGAAGAAGAAGAGGTAAGTCTTTTTGATTTATCTAAAGAAGAACTAATTGCTAGTATTGAAGAGACACATAATAAATATGTTGAGTGCAAGAAGAAACTAAAGAAATCTAATAAAGCAAATGATGAATTACATGCTAAGCTTCTTGCTATTACATCTAAAAATGAAGATCTTAAAAAGATCATTGAAGATCATGATATTGAGATAAAATCTATAGAGGCAAATTGCAATCTACTATCTCTAGAGAAGATTAATTTGCAAACACAAGTGAATGATCTTCAAAAACAACCCATCTTATGCAACCATCTAGATTACGATTCTATTGTCAAAGAAAGAAATTCATTGTCATCTAATCTAGATCAAGCAAAATTAGATATCAAGAAGAGAATGGAAGAAATTACCAAGCTACAACAAAAAGTTAGTAATTTGAATAATAATGGCATTCTTGATAAAATCTTAGATAATCTCTATCATCAAATCGGGAGAAGAGGACTAGGTACAAGCCTAAAGGGAAATCCTATCAACAACCTAGTTGGAGAAAGACACAAGCACATCAATCTATATATGTACCTAAAGGAACATCTTCACCCACGAACAACTTAGAACACAACCCTAGAAAAAGATATGAGGTTGATTCTATATGTTGCAATTATTGCTTACGTATTGGACACTACTCTTTTTCATGCCCGTACAAGAAAAAGGATGTTGAGTTGGTATGGGTTCCAAAACCCCCAAATTAAATTGATTAGACTAAGTTGAGATATGACCAAAGACTTTAAATTGCATATCTTTATGTCTATCTCAACTTAATATAAAGAGATAATAAAATAATTCAAGTAACTAAAAATTTATAACTTGAAAATTTATCTCAATTAAGGTCCTCAAAAACTTAAAGATTTTTAGTTGAGATTTGATCTAAATGTTACTTTGATATGTCTTATCTCAACTAAAACTGATTTTTAAATTGTATAATTAAATTAAATATAGTCTATATTTTACTTGGAATCAATAAATAGTTTTGTAGATAAAACAGAAACCTTGTCGGTCGAAAAATCCTCGACCGAGCAGTCAGTCGGTCGAGAAATCGTCGACCGATCTGTTCACTGATTTCAGTCTGCAGTAAAATTGCTAAATCAGGTGGCTATCTATTTGCTGTTAATGACTGTTTTACATGCAAAACAAGTTGAAGATCATTTTTGAATATAAATGAAATCATTTCGATTGATCCTCTAAATAAGGTAAAACTGAAAATCATGGTTAGAAATCACTATTTTGTGTTACATGATTTTTTAAAGCATCTTCTGGTCTATCTATATAGAAATCATGCGTTATGACATTTAGTTTAAATGATCACAATCACTGTATTTCATGAAATTATCATCTTATTGTTCTATTATTACATCATGGATATGCTTTCACTACTTTATCATTCAGCTCATAAAGATGATGCTATGATAAAACAAATAGGTGATGATTATTGTATGCGTGGATCCTTGATGAGACATAGGCAAGAAAAATGATTCATTGGGGATTTGTTGCTTAGAAAAAGAACTTTAGGCTTGCAACACATAAGGTGAAAAATGTTCTCAATTGGCATTTTTTTACATGAGATGTTAATCGCAAAGATCCTCTCATATTAAGTATCACTTAACATACTTCAAAATTGATACTTCACATATGAGTGCTTGAATTGAAAATCTGCAGTGTTTGCCTCTTGGTTGAAATAAAATTCGACCAAGGGGCGCTAAGGTCGTAGTCAAAGTTGACCTAAAATAAGTTTGACACAATACTTATTTGAATATCATTTTATATATAAAAATTGTGATTAAAAAGAACAGTAATTTTATGATCATAAAATTGTCTCAACATTGTCAATAATAAATAAAAATAAATCAAAATGGATGCAATTTTTGTAAATACCTAAAATTTTAAGTTATGGCTAAATTGACATCTATTGCAAAGCACTTATACCTTGGGATATCTATCTAAAGGTGAGCATAGTATAAAATTCAGGGGGAGAAGTAATATCAAATATTCAACATGGATATCTTTTTGAAATGACAAAGGGGGAGAAAAGAATATAAAAATAAAATAAAGATCAAAACTATAATAACTAAGTTTCATAATGAAAAAGGCCAAGCACTCACTTGCAAAACAAGAATGGCTACAAAAGGCAATCTTAAGGTATGAAACTCATATGTTTTATATTTCCTTCATTTATATTTTGGAAATGTTTGTCATCTTCAAAAAGGGGGAGATTGTTGGCTAAATGGACATCTATAAATCCCTTTGTTTTGATTATGACAAACATTTCATTCTTATTGATCTAACGAGCTACTTGAGTGTGCAGGAACAAGGTGGATGACAAAGTACTAGGGAAATCCATATGCTTACATATTTATATTTTCATGAAATGTAATCACTTTGTAAAAACTTGTACAAATATATAATGTACAAGTACTTAGATTTCATGTAAATCAAGCGTTAGATTTTCCCTAGCTAAACACCACATTTAGATAAGTCATCCCCTTCAAATAGGATCACATATGCACACTCATACATATAACTAGTGCCTAAATTGAAACATTGAAACAGGATCAATCTCGGTCGACCAACTCCTCGACCGAGACACACTCGGTCGACAATGTTCTCGACCGAGAAAGATCCAAAGTAGCCGTTAGACACAACTGACAAGGTAGTTGGCAGTTGGAGATAAACGTTGCAAAACACTTGATTCAGAGAGCCTGTCGGTCGACAAGAGTTCGACCGAGTAGGTTTCTCAGTCGACCATTCCTCGACCGAGATGAACTCTGACAGAAACTGCAGAGTAAATTAATTAGCCGTTGCTAAAGCAACAAACTTGTACCTAACGGCTAGTTAAGCACTTAGAAACCCCTAGAAGTTGTCTAGAACGTCCTTAAGCATCTTTAGGCCATTCCTATAAATAGGACAAGCCATAGGACACTCAAATACACTTGTTACACTTGAGAAATCCTTGAGCATACTTTGAGCAATCTGTTTGAGCAAGTTGAGCATTGTGTCAATTGGCTAATTCCTTCCTTAGCTCATAATTCGTGTCATATAGGCTAGCATCTCCTATCCACTGCAATTACTATTCCATACACTTTGGTTAGGAGATCTATACGCTTGATCTAGGCAAATCAAGCCTTGTGCTACAAAAGGATAAGTTGTAATTTCCTTTTCCTTTCTTGTTCCCTGTTATTGTTTGTACTCTCCTTGCTACTCCTAGGTTGGAGGCTGTGGATTGGAGAGGGTGGAGATCTTCTTGGCGAAGAAGGTGACCTTGAACTACTTCAAGAAGGCTGGTGGAACGGGAGGTTACTTCTAGAGAGGAAGGCTACTTCAAGGGGGAGCTTGGAGTTACTTCAAGAAGGCTACCTCAAGTTGGTGCATCTACTTCGAGTGAAGGTTGTTCAAGGGGTGTAAAGGAAAGTATTGTATTTTGTATAAATCCTTGTGAAGGTAATAAAATATATACTTTCAAAATATCAGTTGGGTAAGCAACCGGGTAGTGGACTGACAACTTTAGTATTTGCTAAAGTTGGAACCACTCTAAACACCTGTCTTCTTCTTCCAATTTTAATTGTGGTTGTTTGAGTTCAATAAATTGTTAAAATTATTTTAAAACTCTATTCACCCCCCCTATAGTGTTTTTTCAACCTTCACCCCAGAGTTTCTTCAAGTCATCAATCAGAAGTTCAAGATAAACGTCGATATCATTTCCAGGTTGTTTAGGGCCTGATATCAACAACGACAGCATAACGTACTTATTTTTCATACACAATCAGGGAGGAAGATTGTATATAACAAGCATAACGGGCTAAGTGCTATGTTGGTTGCTCAATGTCCCGTACAGATTCATCCCATCTGTACAAATCCCAAGTCTTAGATTCCTGACTTATTCACCAAATTTAGGGTACAATAAATCAATCTTCTTCCACCATGGGGAATCAGACGCATGTCGTAGGATCCCATCATTATTTTTCTTAACATCTGCATGCCACCTCAAATTCTTCACATCTATCGGATTGGCAAACAAGTGGTGAAACTGTGGTATTATAGGTAGATACCACATCACCTTGGCAGGAGAACCAGTTTTGGACCCCCCCAAAGTCATCAATTTATACCTTGACGCACCAAATTTGAGATAATCTTTCAAATCCACATAGTCCTTTTGAAATAATACACAATCATTCGGGCATGTGTGTATCTTCTTGGCCTCCATTCTCATTAGGCACAATAATTTCTTTGACTGGTATGTTGAGATTGGCAGCTCGTTTCCTTCAGGAAGAATTTTTTTCAACAAAGACAACAATGATGTGAAGCTTTTGTCGCTCCATCTATTGTTAGCTTTCAGCTTATACAATCTCAACACAATGCTAAACTTTGTAAACTTACAACCTGTGTATAACGGTATCTCAGCATCATGCACAATGTTTCTAAACATGGGAGGTGGATCGATGTGCTCTACCCCACAACTATCCAGCATCTCATCAACGATGTCTACTGGAACTGGTTTGTTCACATCTACGTCGTCAGAGGCAATTTTTTCTTCCACACAAGCACTGCTATCGACATCCACTGATTTCAGGTTTGAAATCTCTCCATGCCAGTGCCATTCTGTATAGCCTTGTACAATCCTATTGCACATGACATGACTTTTGATTTTGTCACCAGTGCTGACTTTCAAGTTGTTACCGCAATGCCTACATGGACAGTAGAACCTATCTCCAGGTTGTTTCCTATATTCCTCGACAAATCTAATAAACTGATCAAGACCAAAAATAAACTCTGGGGTGCAGCGATTTGGAATGGACATACATGATCTGTCCATTCTATGATCAAAGAGAAAACAAGTATATATTAGAACAATATTAGGGTCTAGGGTTAAAATATTAGAGTTTATGGTTAAAAATTTAGGGTTTAAGGTCTTATATATAATAAATGTGTACCACCTATCCCATTCTTGAACACCTAATTTCACTAGTAAGTGTATAATGTGTATTGGGTTTTCAAGAAAATGTTGGCAGCATTTCCTCACTATTCCCCAAGTACATATGTACTAAGAGAACAAACGGGGAAATGTTGCCAAAATTTTCTTTAAAACTCAATACACATTATACACTTACATCCTAAGTGATATTAGGTATTCAAGAACAGTCCCAAACCAGGGACTATCCAAGATTTACTCCTAATGAGTAAATCTTGGGCGGGTTTCTAGGCCAACAAAATATAACACCAGTCCCTTGTTCACAACTCCATTCAACACACAATTTTTGTAACATCCCAAGATTTGAGGCCTCAGATAAAATGATCTTATAAGGAATGATTGGACTACCCATATCACCAAGGTACACCTCCTTTTCAGGGAGCCCATCACTAAAGAACTTCATAGTTAAGTGTGCTTAGCTTGGAGTAGTACTAGGATGGGTGACCAGTCAGGAAGTTGATCCTGGCTTGTGTGTGAGTGAGATTAAAGCATGCAATTAAGGATAGTGGTGGTTTGTGGGGTCAGTCTTCATTCCTGAAACCCTGCTAGAGCCTTGGGCAGTAGGCCCGGACGTTACAAATGGTATCAGAGGAAAGGGCTATCCATGGTGATGTAGCCACCCTTGCACTGGTATTCCGTGATCGAGAGTTGGATGTCCATGAGCCATTCTGGGTCTGCACTAAAATGGGGCGATATTGTGAGGCCATATAGTTGAGCCTTGACGAGGACGTCAAGAGTCTAAGTGGGGGAGATTGTAACATCCCAGGATTTGAGGCCTCAGATAAAATGACCTTATAAGGAATGATTGGACTACCCATATCACCAAGGTACACCTCCTTTTCAGGAAGCCCATCACTAAAGAACTCCATAGTTAAGCGTACTCAGCTTGGAGTAGTACTAGGATGGGTGACCAGTCAGGAAGTTGATCCTGGATTCCGTGTGAGTGAGATTAAAGCACGCAGTTAAGGTTAGTGGTGGTTTGTGGGGCCAGTCTTCATTCCTGAAACCCTACTAGAGCCTTGGGCAGTAGGCCCAGGCATTACAATTTTCTTATAAAAACACTTGTAGATAACCATAACAACATAGCAAAAAACTCATGTCACAACAGAAACATGTCCTTAACCTAATATACAGATATTTGTAACAAAACTCATTAGAAAGGCCATTCACATTGTTTCCTGCAAGAACATCATGATCTCCCCATACCTCATCCAGGCTCATCATCATATGTGTGATACATAAGCTTAATACAACATTATTTAAAAAACATGATGTTCATGTGACACCAACTTAGGGTTACAAAAACATAGAGAGAGAAAGCACTCTATCATAATAATAATCACACAAGAGGCTATGTACCATCATCTCTTATTTGCATTAGGGCTAGGTTAAGAATTATGAGATGAATTAGGTCAAGCATTGTCATCATATATGGAGTCAACAACACATGATGAACATATAGTCCAGTAATCTACATCAACCGTTCAGATTTGGGGCTCAGGATGTGTGGGGGAGTGTTAATAACTGTGAAGCAGATAATAGGCACAGAAGTAGAAGAGGAGGAAGAAGGGTACCTTTTGAGGAAGAAGGGTACATTTTGAGGAAGAAGATGAGCAGCGGTGGCGGCGGTGAGTAGGCGAGTAGGGAGCAGGGAGCGACGACGGCGGCGAGCAGGGAGCAGGGACCGGCGGCAAGAAGAGAGCAGGTGAGCAGGGAGAAGGGACGACGGCGGTGAGTAAGTGAGTAGGAGAAGGGAGCGGTGAGCACAACAGCGGCAGTGGCGGAGAGCACAGCAGCAGCGACGGTGAGTGGCGGTAGGAATCGCACAAATCACCAGACCTAAGCGGAGTCGGCAATGAAACAGAGAGAAATGGGAAGAGTCTGCTTCGCGCGGGTGCTATTAAGTTAACAATAGGTGTTTGTTATTAAAAACAAATGACACTTATAACAATAGGCGTCGGTCACGACAAACAAACTGACACCTATGTTCAATGATAGTTGTCGGTTTCAATTAGAAAAACTGACATCTATCTACATATGCCGACAAAAAAATTGTTCTCAAATTATGACCATAGTCATCGATTTTCATAGAAAACTGACGGCAAAGGGGGGTGAAAATTTTCGCGGGGACAATGCGTAAAAACACATCAGCGTTGGTTATTGCAAGAAAACCGACGATAAAAATGGGCCCAATTTCTGTCTCACGAAAAACCTTTAGTCGTCGGTTGATTTGTTAATAACCGACGCCGTATGTTAAATTTTGGAGGTAATTTTTTTCACTAGAAATTTTAGATTTGGCAGTCGATTTTAGGTGTCGGTTGCTTATTGAGGAACCAACACTAAATAAAAAGTGATACCCGTGTCTGGCCGCTCTTCACAGATAGATGTCAGTTTGTGTATTCAAATGACGATGTAGGGTTTAGGAGTCAGTTTCTTGTATACAACTGACACCTGTAAATGTGACATTATAAGCCATTTATGTAGTAGTGATATGTGCAAGCCTCAACATAGTTTATATGTGATCAAGGTTCAACATTGGGCTAAGGTGGGACATCCACATCCAAGATATCATGAGAGGGGATACTCCTAGATTTGGGAGGGGAAGACATGAGATCAAGAGCCATATCACATTTGGTGCATAAAAAGTAGACAACAAGCCAATGGTGTCACACTAGGTCATCACTAGTGGACTTAGGATCACACACCATCATATCAAGGTATAGTGGAAATCTTGGGCATTTGGGAATCTATACATCTTTAAGTTACTTATTTCAAGAATTCAAAGGCAATTGATGTACAACATAGGTCAAACACATCATTTGATCCAAGGTCTAACATGCATTCTCATAAAAGGGGAAAAAACATGCATTAGGTTACATATGAATCAAACTCAACAAAAGAGGTATTACGAATTGATATTGTGACCTAGAGGGGCATAGGACACATATTTCAAGGTTGGTATATCCTTAGTCCACATTAAGAAACAAGATAGCATAATAAGGCAAGGTACATCATTAGTATCATCAATAAGACACAAACATGCAATAGAGTTAACCATATAGCAAGAAGGGTTCTTAGGATCATCATTAGTCTCAAAATAGGGACCAATTTACTGATATAGCATTAGAGAGTAGATTGAACATCAAAGATCCCAATTTATATCATTATCATGCATTAGATATGATCAACCATAGTCAAGATTGCATTTTTAGAAAAAAAGGGAAATAGAAAGATGATTTAGAATCTGAAAATATACTCATGTTGTAGATCTTTTTCAGAGGATCAGTTTGATATATAATTTCATATATTTTAGCCTTAGGATGAGCAATTTATGTATTTTAGAACATTTTCCAGAACTTTGGAGAATATTGAGATGGGGTGTTACCATCATTTGATGACATGGTTGGGTCATCGATCTTGAATCTAACCGCTCTCGTGCACATGCCTAGGATCCAAGATGTTTAGGCGCGTCAATCAACCTCCCATGAACGCTCGTTGATGATGGGCACCATTGACAGTCGTCCGCTAGCAGCCTACAGCGGCGCCCGCCTGCTTCCAGTCGTCGCTTGGCTGCTTCCCATGGTTTCCTACCACTTCCCTTCTAGGTGCACAAACCACATGAAAATAGTGGTGGCACCGCTGATAGCCCCTCACCAGAGATGAGAGAAGGAGGGGACTCGGGACCCTGTGAGCAAGCCGCCCACCACCATGTTGGTCTCACGGATCGATTCCTATCCTTGGTTGGGTGTGAGGGTGATAGGGGGGCAAAGCCCTAACCAAGTACCTTGGTGGCACCGCCATGGATGAGCTAAAAAAAGAGACTAGGAGAAGGAGCTAGGGCATGCGAGATGGAGTAAAAACAAGGGGAAATAAGAGAGCGCTTCGAGAGGATGTGGGTAGTGGTTTTATTGGGCCAAAAAGTTAGCGAGGAGGTCACTGATTGGGCACATAGTAGCGAGGTAGGTGGCGGCAGTGTGGCTCACGCCGGTGATAGCATACAGAGCTAGGTGATTACTGTGAGCCGTTGGATCTTCATGGCATCATGATCCGACGGTCCAGAAAGCGGGCGTAGAATAGGGTTTGAGGTTTGGGTGGCAGGTGGGTCATGCTATCCCACCCCATTTTGATGGGCCAGAGGCTAGTCAGCCCATCTAGCTCATCAAGACCAAGAAATTCGAATTAAATCCAAGATCAAGTAGCAAAACATATGGCCATATCTTAGGCTAGGAACCTTCGATTGAGGTGATTTTTGCAATGTTGGAAAGCTAATCAAACTCTCCATATCATGAAATATATAAGAGATCTAGGTGATCATATTAATGAGGGTCAACGTTGTATGCAAGAAGATGATGTGTGAAAGCATGATACTTAATTGCATTCTCAAATTAAAGTCACATATCATGAAATTGGTCATTGGTGAGATTAAGTCGATGCATAACCATCCTAGAACTATTGATTTGATATCCAAATGAGTAATATGGGTTCAAATAGAGAGAAAAAGAGAACATGAGAGGAATGTGAAAAGTCAGGTTATCACATACTTCCCTCCTTAAAAGAAATTTCATCCTCAAAATTCATCCAAGATCATAGTTCTGAGTCAAAGTCAACATCCATGATATACGATTAACCATCCCATTGGTTTCCAATAATCCAACACCATAGGGCACACACATAGGTTATCATCATCAAGGGTGTACTCATCCCAAACATACATGTCACTTGGTGTTTTATCATACTATGACATCATCATGTCATTAGTTTTTTTTTCATCCCTTAGTATCCCTTCAGTAGGGTTTTCATTCATATAATCGTATGAGCACAGTGTTATCAAGAGTTATGTTGTTCATTTTTCAAAAGGACATGTTCATAATCATGATTTTCAAATGAGGTATTCATTGGACGTGCATTCATTATACTAGATTCCATGTTTGTTTTAGCTTTCCCCCAAAATTCTACCAACTATCCCCAAATATGTTCATCCTTGTTCATTTTGGGTCTGAAATTAAACAACTTGTTCATCATGTTTGTTTGAGTTATGACCCCAAGAGCGTTTTCATATCAAGTTAATCATTTTTCCTCATTTAGGCATGAGATTAGGCATGTTACCCCTTATTATTCAAGCTAAGATCTTATGACATTATCGTATCAATTTCATGCTTTTGAATTTACATCTATAATGTGAGGTGTGAGTTCATATTAGGTCTAGCTTATGAGGGTGACTTATCATACATATATAAAGTTTAACATAAGTGAGATATTTCATGTATCAATCATCATTTAATGAACAACATTATCATCAACGTCGAGGTTTCATAATCGTCTCACTTGTATATCAAAGGAGCTCCATAAACTCATGCCACTCAAGCTAAGATCTATTTATGTCCAATAAGACATGATAACCACCAACATCTACCTATACCAAACATCTACCCAACATACCAAACAAGAGAAACCACTAGATTCCTTTACATCAAACCACTAACCCGAGTATGAGGCTCATCATAGAGATCACATGTCATGTACATCATCTTAGGGTCTTAGGATATGTCCCTCACCTATATAGCAAGCATCATATATTACATTGCCTCTTTCTCTAGGGTTATACCTTTTCATGGGAAATCTAGGGCTCAACATTTTGAGGGAACCACACACTAGGTGAATCAGCTCATATACTTAGAAGTAGTCTAGCTAGGGACTCATCATAATGTATTTCATCATGCATATTTTTCAACATTTCACATATTCTGGAGTTTAGGTACTCCGACCTTCTCCCGTGGTGGGTCGACTCATATCAATAGGTCACCCTTTTTGTGTGTCCCATGCTAGAGGTCCTCCTTTATTAAGTAATCGAGGCATGTGTTGGTCTCAAACCATATATCACATATCCTATCTCAACACGTACAAGACTAGGCACAAGTGAGAATGCCAACCCACTAGCTATATTTAGCACATCAACCAAGTCATATGTACCATACATGGTTCTAGGTCTAGCTAGGGTTGCATGGTCAAACTTGTCTCATATTGTCAAACATACTTGACCTTCCTCAAACAACTTGGGTCTTATCAATATCAACATCATAATCATTGTCACCTTTGGTTATTTGGGCTACTCACTAGCCTAACATTTATCATGGCTCTATACAACTATAGATACTACAACTAAACTCTCTCATCTAGACTTGATGTTACATCTCTTTCTCTTAGATTACATGGACACTCACTGCCTTTCTGGGTGTGGTACCATTTTTCATATGTACATATACTAGTACTTGAAATAGATTTTCTCCAATGTTGAAACATTCGATGAAAACCACCATACTCCATTCGAATAAAACCAAAACTAAAATGAGTTACCACACTCATGAGGCAGTCTAGTACCACGATCCTAGAGAACTAGCAAGAACATGGTGCACACATGTGTAGACATCCTAAGCACATGTCGCGAACATATGTCTAGGGAGGTAATTTTCACAAGTCTACACCTAGTTCTAGAACATCTAGGTTCTAACCTAGAGGCTAAGTCACCCTAGTCCACAAAGGACAACTCATTAAGTTTCTAGGGTTGAGATGTAAGGTTATGTTTAGTTTGTGTTTCATGTGAGTCATGTTTGGTGTAGTTATTATTCATGCTCTGATACCATCTGTCACAGAACCGGAATCCTAGTCCTATGAACCAAACGAATATCAAAGACAACATGCATAAGCATGAAATTCTTAGCATACATGAACAGATAGCAAGATAAAAGCACCAATCATAATCTCAACATTCAACAAGTATATTAAGCAACATTATTTTATTACAATATTCAATTACATATTGAAGAATACCAATTATACAAGTGATCTACTCATGAACACTAGGGATCTTACAACAACTACACTTGACATAGCTCAGCAATCCCATCAACTTCTAGCCATCTTTGAACCTATAAAATACATGAAACAAGGTGGGTCAAGCACATGAGGTGTTGAGTACAGGGCTAAAGGATACATATACATAAGTTTTGCTTAATTTAAAAAGATTTGCATAAGTAAACAAACATGAATTAAGTATTTAGCAAAGCGAGAGCCCAAGTTTTATATCATTTTACTCTAGTTATTCCATCAACATCATATATCAAAAGGCCTTTGATCAACTTCCCATCAGAAGGATTTGTAAGGGTGCTCAAGATTAGGTAACCCTTTTATACGTGAGGGACCTCAATAGCCAAAGTCATTGAGAAAAACCATGTTTCAACATTTATATAGCGGAGTTCCATATTATTTGTGCAAGTTATAAATCAAAGACAGGAGACAAGCATTGAGTACATACTAGCATACTACATGGCAATATTTGAGCAAGTAAACAAATATACATATGTATCACATTACAAGCAAGAAAGACATATTCATATAATTATTAAAGCTCGTACCTAGTTCAAAAATTTACAACCTAACACATCCTTGATTATAGCCACAAGCCACACCTGATTAACAACAAGATTACATGTATGCATTAGATTCTCATCATTAACCCTAACTAGTTCCATTTTAGGATTTTTGGCCAAGTTAAGTTCCAAGTGTCTTAATTACATGTTTGATGGTCTTACTGATTTAGAGGTCATCATGAATGTGTTGGTCAAGCTTCACATCATTTGGATGTTCCATTCATCCTATAAATATTTTGAGGTTTAAAGTATTTACATGCATTCTCGGGTTGAAAGACTCACAATAGGGTAAACATGGTCAAGGTTCATCAAGTAATGAGGACCAAACATAAAAAGGGCTTAGATCAGCAAATTAGTGACATGGGGAAAAACATTCCAATATAGGTGGATGACCCCTAGGGTCTAGGCATCACAATCCCAACCTAAGGTATCAACATTTCAACATATGTGCAAGCCTCATGTAACATACTCAATCCCAGACACATAAGCTTATTCTCCATTCTTCTAGGCCCCTATTTAGGTTATGTGGATATCCTATCTTTTTCCCCTTTTCAGTTAACTACCTTTCAATATCTATATTTCATTGTGTTGGACCACATTAGGATCTGATGACCCTATTTGACTAATTATGGTTCCTTGGTTATGAAATCAAAAGGACATTATCACCATTAATACCTAAATTGGGAATTAATTAGTAATAATACTAACCTAGATGTATTGACCATAATAATGAACACCAGTATAGACTTGGTATCCTATAAGGACTTACTAAGAGATTATAGGTATGGACTTTCAAATTTGATCATGTAATTGTAGTTAAAAGCCCTAATTACGGTTTATAGAACCATGGTAGAAAATAGGACCTACAAACCCAAGAATCTAAATCTAATTCTATAATTGGGTTCCTCATGTCATTATTACCTAACCCTCAAAATTTGGGGTCATTTGGATGTCAGTTGCACCCTTAATTAGACCCTAGGGGATAATGTGTAATTAAACATAAGGCTTTGGAACAAATTTTTGGTCACACTTTGAACCAAGGTCCAGGGCCGGTTTATTCCTTTTGTCACGGACCATCATTAGAGTCGGGTTATGAAAAGACCTCATCTTCTACCTCTGAAGTCTCTGTGTGTGCAGGACTGGCTCAAGCCAGTGATGAATCTTCTCGTCGTTCTCTCTCCTCCCTCAACCATCGCTCGCAATTTCTTCTCCACCAGATCTGCCTCCTTCTCCCGAATCCAATAAACCCTTACCCACACTCTCTCTCACCCCATGTAGAAAATGCCCAAATTCTCATCTCCTTTCTTCACTTTCTCCATTACCAGTGACCCCAAAACCCCACCTAATCAATCTCCAAGAAGACTCTAAACACACAGAAAGCACCGCCTCACCCTCCTTCACCCTCCATACCAATCAATCGGAACTAAACCCCACGGTTTCTCTCTGCTAGACCGAGCTCCCCTCTCCGGCAATCTCCTCGCCGTCCCAGCAACTCGGGACATCTTAGGCAGATCCACCATGAGGTAACCATCTAGGACTCACCTCCTTTCTTTCCATGCTTTTGGTTTCTCGCGAGATGCTCCAGTTCGTCGGGTCGACTAGCACCGTCGGCCTCCCCTGTTTCTGCCGTCGCCCGCTTAGTAGCTTTTGGCTCTCGGCCGGCCTTCCTAATTGGATGTGCTCTTCACGAACCTCGACGTGAGGTGCTCCGCTACCAAACCATGGCCTCGTGGGCTGATTCCTTGGGTTGTGTTTGCCCCGACCTCACCAGGTCTGTTTGTAGTTGCTTTTCCCCTTTGGAGCTGCCCTCGGTTGTAGCCACCGTAGGATCAGAGCAGCAGCTCCGCTGGTCCGGGTGGAGCTGCGAGGTCAGCTGGGTTCCTCATAGCCACCCCTGACCTTTCCCCCTTCCTTACCCATCTCTATTCTTACCCCCGTTTCTCTACTGTGCTCGGTCGACGAGCATCGCCATGGTGGTGGCATCTCATAGGGAGGAGACTCCTCAGTGCTCTGACCCTGGTTGAGATCGCCAGCTTGATCAGATTCTCTGCCTGCGAAGAGGCTTAGTTTGAGCGCCCTCCACTGGTCTGAGCTCCAGCAGGAAGCTAATGGCACGAGAGTCAGGGAAGACGATCCCTGGGGCAGAAGCCCAATCTCGCCCATGGTGTCTGTGACATCCATGTCACACCCATAAGGGTAAATTGGAGATTTGAACCTTCGTTTACTATGTTGAACTGGATATTTTACTGAATGATTTCTCTATAGTTCAAGTGACAGCAATCTTTGTTGATTTGCATTTTTTTATTCAAGGGCAAAATCGTCATTTCACAATTCGATTTTGCTGTATTTAGCCAGAAATGCTTTATTTGTACAATTCATAAGAAATTATTTGTTAATCCAAATAGGGCATATATATACATTTTTGAAATCAGAAAAATATGACTGATTTATTGGGACATGTTTCATGCCCAAATTTGCAACCTAAAGTAGGGTCAATTTCTAAGCAAAAGATTTAATGCATATTATATTAATCGAATGCACACATATTATGACTAGGTTGAGACAACCATGACCCTGTGCTTAGGAGGTGTTATTGAATATCTAGGTCTGATCATAAGGTATGTACATCCTCTATTTTATTTTGGGTATTATTTGACTAAATCCATATACATTTTAATGAGGCATCTCTTGCACTGTTATTTCTCTTAGAAATCTATTATTCTTAGACATTTATAATTTCTGATATGAATCTCTTTTACTGTTGTGATTATTAATTTGATATGATTATGGGTCTTTAGGCCCCCTGCCTTGTTGCCTTTTTGGTTTGATATTGACTAAAATGATAGTCTTGCCACTCTATTATAGCATGTTGCGTGTTTGACTAGATTATCTAGAATTGTACTTATGTACAACCATATTTATTTAGGGTGTGCGTATTCCGCCCGGGGTGTGCGTTTCCACCCTTGTTTATTTTTAGGCCATGATCATATGGTGTTATGGCCATGTTTTAGGTATATTTAGTCTACATTGTTATGCATGTAAATATTCTTTGTTTTAAAATGAATCTGTGGATGAATGTTATGGCAAGACACTCTTTTAATATCATGTTTGTAATATGAAATTTAATATGCCTCATTTCTTTTGTTACTTTTTTCTTGAACAACCCTAATTGTAAATAGCCCCCTTTTCTTGTGGGAACATCTCTTTTGTACTTTTAACCCTATATAATGCTCAAAGTGTTTTATGTATGTACATACTCAGCCTTTGCTGACCTCTTTGTTGTTTCCTATGTTCTGGGTGATGTTCCCTTCCACCCAGGTTTAGGTACATTGGAAGACATGAGCTTAAGGATAGCTTGAAATGGTTGGGTTACCCTCTGCTACTGGCTTAGTTGTGCTTAGTTCAAGTTTTTGTAAAATCACCTATTATGGTGAGGAACAGTTGTATAAATGTATCATGAAGTGACTTTGTAATAGTTTTGATTCCGCTGCTTTATTATTATATGGCTCTTGTATTATATCATTTGAGTGGATCCCCTTTTGGGACCCACTCTTTACACCTCAACATATGTGCAAGCCTCAACATAGTTCATATTCCATCAAGGTTCAACATTGTCTGTGTGTGTCTATATATATATATATATATATATATATATATATATACATATATATAGGGATCATCTTTAATACCCGTCGGGTAGCTACCCGCCCACCATTCCAGTCACTTTTTTTCAAAAAAAAAATTACAATTATAGAGGAGCATTTTGTCTAGCTCCCCAAAAAAATTCATCCAAAAATAATATCATTTGCCCCACCAAAATCAAAAAACACGTCCATATATTTACTAACTATATATTTTCTGTGCAGTTACTTTTTTTTATCTCAGAGTTACTTTTGTGTACCATATAGTTACTCTTTTGGTCTTAGAGTTACTCTTGTATACTATATAGTTACACTTTTAGATGTGCGGGTAGCAAAAAATCAGACTACCCGCCGAATAACAAATAAATCCATATATATATATATATATATATATATATATATATATATATATATATATATATATATATATATATATATATATATATATATATATAGGGTAGCGATCCAGTGAGAAACATCCTACGGTGAGAGCATGAGAGGCATTTGAATAACTACAAATTGGGAGTTGTTTTTAAAAATCCAAATGTATAGATGGAAAAAGCATCATTTCATTTACCTTATCACAAAAAATCATTGCAATCAGACATTATTTAGATGGCCATATGTACAATATACACTTTTTACATCCAACGGTCAGCCTGAAATTCAATATAGAGCGTCGAAAAATATTTGGTTGTTGTGAATGATCTACAAATTAGATGGTGATAAAATTTTATAACAAGGTAGATATTAAGGTATACTTGTAATCTGTACGGTTGGATTATGAAAAATTGATCTATGTGGAGAGTTATTCAAATGCCTCTCATGCTCTCACCAGATATGTTTCTCACTGGATCGTTGCCCTATATATATATATATATATATATATATATATATATATATATATATATATATATATATATATATATATCAAAATTTTGACACTTTTATGCCTTGATCTACTTCAGTAACCTCCTCATTTCCTATCCACACAAATTTATTCATAGTAGCTTATACATTATTTTCTAAAATATTTCACACAAATTTATGTATTGCATTGTAATGCAACTTTCATTATATATATATATACATATATATATACTCATATCATAGTCTAACAAGTATTTAATTTGTCCAAGATTGTACATCTTAGTGGTTAGATCATTGGTTTGTTACCAAGAGGTCTCAAGTTCAAGCCACAGAGACGGTATCAATAAGTATTTACTTTTAGGTCTAGAGTAATAATATTTCTAACATGCTATATATTTTTAAAATTGAGTGTCATGCACTGTACTTTGCACAAACCTTCATACACATCAGCAATGGTATAATTATCTATTATGTTTAATTGATAACATAGAAAGATTGTTGTATGTTATATGATCTAGTCAGCTCAGACTAGGTTGAAAAGATTTCAAATTAGACCAGACTAGTGGGCAGAATCTTAAAAAATTGAGGATCAAGAGCCAAGCTAGAACTATACAGTCTAGGACCAGACTAGACTAAATAGTTTGTTCTACTGGTGTGGACTGGTATGTGCAACCCTAGAGCACAATTTGTTAATGGGATAATAGTCTCATTGTATCTACAGAAAAAGTGGATGGAGGGAGGTAATTTGAAAGTGAAAGGTTTTGAGAGATAAGGGAAGTAGTTGAAAGAGAGATTAAAAAGGAGAGGGGGAGGAACGTAGTGGAAAGAGAGAGAAAAGAAGGGAGGAGGGAAGTAATGAGAAAAGTAAAAAAAAATTAAGATCAAAGGGAAACAGTTGTGGAAAATAGAGAAATTAAGGAAGGGAGAAAGAAAGTAGTGAGAAGAAAGAGAAAGGGAGGGGGAGGAAATGAGGAGAGAAGTGAGGTGAAATTAAAGAGAGAGGTAATATGGGATAGAGATAACAAAATATATGATGTGAGATAAACGATTTGTAGTATTGTTGGCATTTGTGATTTTTTTCACATGTATGCAATTTAGTAGAGTAATTTTTTAAAACATCCATCTATTATCTAAAGATCCAGAAAATCCCAAGGCTTTGCAAAATACTAAATATCGCCCCTAACCTTTATCAACATCATAATTTTAACGGCCAAAACAACTAGATAGATTTTCATTTTTTTTTTCTTTATACCTCGTCCTTGATGGCTTCTTTACTATTCCATTATTAGTTTTAGATTTTGTTTCCTTTTGTTAATGATTTCCCATGATAATGTTGATGCAATACTAATATATGATTTGAAATTTGGTTTTGAGTCTATGTCTTGACAGACCGGTCAATTTTGCGTTCAAATAGATTTTGGTTTGGATAGAGTATGGGTTCTGACTCTCACATTCTGGGTCAGCTTGATTTTAGACAAATTTAGGTTTGATCCATCCAAGATTAAACTTGAAAATTTTACGTTATGCAAAATTATATTTTTGGCACTTAGCTTATATTTTCTAATTTTGTCAAAAGTAGGTTAATTCCAAATTTAATATGTTTATCACAATCCAGAACCATTTTGTTTGAGCGTGATTATTTGGCAATCCTCGTTGATCCATGTAGTACAAAATGACCAAAATCTAGGTATGAGTCTTCAACCAGTCTATTTTGATGCAGAACCGACATACCCCAAACTTTGATAAACTAAAAGGGAAAGTATAATATCCTATTTGAATCCAAAATTTTAAAACCATATGTGGTATGAACAATGAAAGTTAGGATTGTCAATGATACGCTTGACTTGTGAGCATGATTTGCCTAATACGAAAAAAATGGTTTTTGGGTCTAGTTGACAACCTTTTGGCTTAAGCAAATAGACTAGAATTTGACACAAAATTCGACTTTGAATTCTAAATCTTCACAATCTAGATAAATTCCAAATTGGTCTAGATTAGTTTAGACTATATTAATAAAATGTAGGGGTGTGAAATATATAGTTCGTTGGTCTCAACCTAAACGACTTGAACCTAGATTTGTCCAATCCCAAAATTGACTCAAACTGTGAAGATTAAAACTCAAAAATGACTAGGACCCAAATTTCAAATCACTAAACTATTACATTAACTTTGTAGTGACATTAACATCTTAATGAAAAATCATTAGAACGCGTATAAGAAAGGGAAAAAAACACCATTTACATTAACCTTGTAGTGACTGTAGCATCATAATGAAGAATCATTAAAAGGCATATAAGAAAAACAAATACCAACACTAAAAAGAAGCAAAAAAGCAATGATCAGGAGGACAAGGTAAAAAGGAATACCTTAAGATTGCTATTACTGCCTCGCTCTGCATCAAAGCAGCCTCGTAAGGGCTGACGGCAGCTAAACAGCTGACCATATAACTGTGAGAAAAATCAACCTAGTCGTTAATGATTTGAGGTGGTAATCATTGAGGGTTAGTTTTCCATTTTTTATTAATGTAGTCAAAAACGGCTATTCAGATATTAACAGCTGGGGTTTGGTCAATCGATCCAAATTGTGCAAATTTAGAATCCACAATCCAACTTTGACTAAAATCTCAGTCTACTTGCCTTAAGCCAGACCTGATCCCCATTGTCAAAACTAAACTTAAAACCATAACCATTTGATCCCGTATCAAACAAATCAGGTTCACAAGTTAAACGTATCGTTGACAGCCCAGTTTTCGTTTATAGAGAATTTTGATTCACAAAATTTGGATCGAAATCAAATGTTACTGTTCCACACTTAGGTATATCAAAGTTTTCCATGTCGATTCTACATTAGAAAGACTGACCAATGACCCAGACTCAGATTGCGGTCACTCTTTACAATCCCAATGACAAGAATTGCCAAATACCACTCAAGCAAACAAACTTCGATCAGCCTATTGCTCTCCCTGTCATTTTCTCTCAAACGAGATGCAGAGTCACGTCCCTTGCGTCCCGTCTAACTCCCAAAACGGGCCTGTAGGGTGTGCTATGTAGTAACCAATGTGACATAGGGATATGCATCATGGAAGTTACACTGCCTGTGTATACATGACATGTTAACTACTGTTCTGTGTACGTCTTATACATCATACAAGCAGAGTGGCATTGAGGTTAGTAGAACTAGGGGCAAAGACAGCACAGACGCAGTATCACCAACTCATCACTAAATCAACTGGTCAAACGGTTAGTGCCCTCGTAATCAAAAAGAACACTGAGAGAAGAGGTTACTTTCTCTTCTTTCAGTCGATTGCCAATCAAGTCCCTATACAAGGAATAATAAAAAAACTCAAAGATCACATCAGAACATTTGTAATAATCACTAGGTCAATTAACTCGTACAAGGTTTTCTACATTTATAAACCACTATATGCTAGATCAATTTCCTCTTCAGTCATCTCAACGGTGGCATCACTGTCAAACCCAGTGTCTTCTGTGGACATTCCCCTCTCTGACTCTTTCATTCGAGTCTCTTTTGGGATCTTTCCCACAGGAGAAGCAGCAATACGAGTAAATTCAGTTGTATATAGTTGCTTGCAACTAGCAGCCAACTTGATCAGCTCCTCCTTTGAAAGTAACGCCTTTGGGCCACTGCCATTCTCAAGGACCGACAGCTCTTTCACCACATGAGGCACAAACATCCACTGATCCATTACCTGCTCGATATCCTGCACAAAGGCCATAGAGCCGTCAGAAACCAAGTAAAACTGATGTTTGTTGCAGATTCCAGATATGTGACGGGAATTTATAGGGAATCAGAAAGCTTCTGCTTATTAGTACCGAGCTACTGCACAATATTTATGCGCCAGCATCTCAAACAGGCTCCATATATATGTAAAATAATTGGGAAAAGAAAGGATAGTAAAGCAGACAACTGGTAGAATCCTGGGCAGCCAAAATATTAGAGCAGACTAAATGAACCACTTTGCTCCCAGAGACAATACGAACTTTATGGCCCTGATGATGCTATAGAATCAAATGTAGCACGCATATTAAAGCACAAAACAAATTTGAAGAAACAGTATTAGTGTAAATGCATTTTATTTGGAGATGAATGCTAATTAAGATGCAATTAATATAAAGGAAAAAACAGAAGGTTTCATGTTGAGGCATTTCACATGATCAATCTCTTTGTGGACAGATTTTGCTGTTCCAAGTGCAAGCTTTCCAGGTGATTCACATGTAACTCTCTCAGCCACCAAGAGGTCCTTGTCGAACAAATATTGCTCATCTCTGTTTGTCTTTCCTCTCTTCTCCTATATAAGAAAATGTATTGTACACCTTTTTGATCATCGAATATACAATTCACAATCTCTCTATATGGTATCAAGAGCAGGTCCCTACTTTTCGCATGCACATTCCCACCCTACCCCATGCCTTAAACATTTACCCCCCACCACCACCCACTGTAACGCCCTGGGCCCACTGCCCAAGGCTCTAGTAGGGTTTCAGGAATGACAACTGGCCCCACAGACCACCACTATCCTTAACTGCGCACTTTGTCCACACTGACGCTCAAGCCAGGATCAACTTCCCGACTGGTCACCCATCCTAGTACTTCTCCAAGCTGAGCACGCTTAACTATGGAGTTCTTTAGTGATGGACTCCTAGAAAAGGAGGTGCACCTTGGTGATATGGGTAGTCCAATCATTCCTTTTAATATCATGTTATTCGAGGCCTCAAATCCTGGGATGTTACACCCACCCACCCCCGCCGCACAGCAGCCCCCCCTGCCGCCGCAGCAGCACCCACCCCCGCCGCCATAGCAACACCCTGCCCACCCAGCCGCCGCCGCCGACACACCCTCCACCCGCCACCACCGCCCCTCCCACCTTCCCAACCTTCCGCCCTCCACTCCCGGCGCCGCTCCCTCCACCTCCTGCTGTCCTCATAGCCATCCCCTCTTCCCCCTTCATTCATCCTTCCTCTTCCACCATTACTCTGCTCCTCTAATTCCTTTCTCCATTTCTCCACCTCTCTACGTGTTTGACGTTTCCAAGCAGCCATAGCTATTGCATGTTGAGTCTCTCCGGCTCTTTGGGTTTTTCTGCATGGGCCTCATGAAGGAATCTTGATCTTCCTCATGACGGCGTAGGTTCCTTTATTGGTCAACCTGCCTTAGCGGGTCTTTTCTGATCTGATGCTTCAGATCTCCGGTGCTGCTCTACTGCCCCATAGAGGGTTCCTTATCTGCTGACTATTGCTGTTGTTGCGCCGCCTATTCTCTTGTTGCTCCTCCGCCTCTATTCACCATGGCCTCTGTTGAGCCGCCTCGTTCTCTGTGTGTTACCACCGCCAAACTTGATGGCTCCAACTATCATCATTGGTCGGCGTCCTTTGTTCTTTACGTCAAAGCACAAGGCCGTTATTCACACCTCACTATTGATCCTCTTGTTGCCCTTGCTGCTACTACAGATGAAAAAAGCAAGCAAACCTATGCACAATGGTCCAAAGACAATTATGGTGTTATGTCCTGGCTTCTCCATAGCACCGAGCCGCGGATCAATCCATTCTTGTTGTGTCTTCATGATACTAAGGCCATGTGGGATCAGCTATCTCACGTCTATTCTCATCAGCAGAATTCCAAGTGTGTTTTTCAAATTTTCAAAACCTTGGCCAAGAAGGAATTTTCCTCTAACACTTCAGTGGAGGACTTCTACAACCAGTGCTATGTTCTCTAGAATGAGTATGAAATTGATCACCCCTTGACGTCTGACATCAAAGAAGCCCAAAAGTAGCGCAATGAACTACAATTGATCCAATTTCTGGCTGCTCTTCCTGCTTCCTTCTCAGGTGTGGTCGATCAGATTCTGTCTAGTGACCCCCTGCCCACTCTCTGTGACGTCCATAAACGAGTTCAAAGACTTCCGTCGATGACCTCCACCCCTGCCATTGAGCATCCTGCTCTGGCCGTTCGCACTACAGAATCTGGACGTGGCCGAGGTCGAGGTCGTGGTCGTAGAGGACGTCTGCCTCCTACTGGTGGACGCACATCTTCTAATACACCTGGTTGAGGCCAAGCTGTTGGCCCTCGCTTTTGTAACTGGTGTGGTCGCGATAATCACAACGAAGATCAGTGTTGGATCAAGCACGGTATCGGCTTGACAAACCAAGCTTCTGCAGAAACCTCCACTGATACTTCATCTGACCAGCCATCTGCTACGCCCTCTACTGAGTGGCTTCGCTCGGAGTTTGAGAAACTTTTTCAAGAACGCGTGACTCAACTTCCCTCTACATCTATTGTTGGTTCCTCCACCATGCTTGCCTCTCGTTCTGCTGGTAACAATAAATGGTGTATTGATTCTGATGTGTCTGTCCATATGGTTGGTGACATCAACTTATTTTCTCCTCTGACTAGAACCACAAATATTCCGTCTGTTATTGTTGCAAATGGCTCTAAGACTCCTGTTCACGACATCGACATTATTCCCTTGTCTCGGAAGTTGCACCTGCAATCTGTTTTATACTACCCGCAATTTCCTGTTAATTTACTATCTTAAAACAACTTCAGTGCTCCATTAAATTTGATCCTTCTGGTTGTGTTTTGAAGGATCTCCGCACAAAGACGATGATAGGTTCGGGCCATGAAGGACCAGATGGACTCTACTATCTGGATGGACCACCAGCAGCGTCTGCTCTTCTGTCTACATCAGTCATAGGACTCCAGTTCACTACTGGCTTGGTCATCCTTCTGCATCAAAGTTGAAACATTTATTTCCAGCATTATTTGAAAAAACATTTTCTTGTGCATCTTATCTGTTGGGTTTAACAAACGCGGTTTGTATTTCCCACTAAAAAAATATTGGTTCTAAAGCACTTTTTGATATTGTTCATGCGGACATCTGGGGCCCGAGTTCTGTTCCTAGTCATTCTGGAGTTAAATATTTTCTGACTTATATTGATGATTATTCATGTGCTACTCAGCTATTTTTACTGAAGGATCATAGCACAATTTTGGATAATATCAGTGTTTTCTTTTCTGAAATACAGACTCAGTTCGACAAACCCATTAAGATTTTCCGTACCGATAATGCTCTTGAATTTATGCAAAAATCTGTCACATCTTTTTGTTTTGTTCGTGGCACCATCCATCAAACTACATGTCCTTACACTTCACAAAAGGATTGTGTTGTTGAAGGCAAAAATCGCCACTTGTTAGAGGTTGCTCACACCTTACTTCTTCATTACAAAGTACCTCACCGATTCTGGCCTGAAGTTATTTCTATGGCATGCTATCTTATCAATCGCATGCCATCCTCAGTTTTACACAATCACATACCTTACGCCATTCCCTTTCCTGATGCTCAACTGTTCTGTGTTCCCCCTCGTATTTTTGGGTGTACCTCTTTTGTCAAAAATATACGCTCGGGGCTATAAAAACTTGATCCTCGCTCCACTAAATGTATCTTTTTGGGATATTCTAGAACCCAGAAAGGCTATTGCTGCTTTGATCCTGTTTTGAAGCGATGGTTTGTCAGTGCGGATGTGATCTTTTTTCAGCATCTTCCATATTTCTCTGATGATGGGGCATCACTCTCCAGTGATATGTTGGCACCAACGCCACTGTCGGATGTTGTTGAGGTTTTGCCATCTTCTGACCTGCCGAAAGCCCACCCTTTGCAAGTATAAAAACGAAGGACCAAGACAAGCACTCCTTCCATGGCCCCTCCACAACCAATTCCTCCGTCTACCGATGATCATACCACCACTAAGGCAACTTCTGACTTACACTTGTCTATCAGTCAGCGCAAAGGTGTTCGTTCCTGCACCAAACATCCTATTAGTCATTTTTGCTCATCTGCTAACCTGAATAACGGTTTTGCATGCTTCACTTCAACATTTTCTGCGTCACTATTCCAAAGACTGCTGCAGAAGCTCTTCTTATCCCTGCATGGAAACAGGCAATGGACAATGAAATGCAAGCACTATGTGATCGCAAGACATGGGAACTTGTGGATCATCCACCTTCATGTCCTACTGTTGGATGCCAATGGGTCTTCACAATTAAGTATCAACCTGACTGTACAATTGAGCGCTTGAAAGCTCGACTTGTGGCAAAGGGGTATACACAGACATATGGTGTGGACTATTTTGAAACTTTTTCTCCAGTAGCACGGTTAAATTCTGTTCGCATTCTGATTTATGTTGTTGTAAACAAAGAATGGCCCCTATTTCAGTTGGATGTTAAAAATACGTTTCTTTATGGAGATCTAAAGGAGGAAGTCTACATGGAGCAACCCCCGGGATTTGTTGCTCAGGGGGAGTCTACCTCAAAGGTCTGTAAGCTAAAAAAAGCCATCTATGGTCTCAAACAGAGACCTCGTGCTTGGTTTGACAAACTCAGTCAGATCTCAGTTACTTTTAGCTTTCGTCGTTCCCACTCAGATCATTCGGTTTTTATCCGCAAAACAGTGGTTGGGCTAGTCATTCTTATTGTCTATGTTGACGATATTATCTTATCTGGCAGTGATACCTTGGGCATTCAGACAACTAAAACCTACTTAGAAAAACATTTTGTCACCAAAGATCTCGGAAAGTTGAGATATTTCTTAGGCATCAAGGTATCCAGATCATCTGCAGGGTTATGTCTCTCTCAATAAAAATATGTACTTGATCTCTTGCAGGAAACTGGTATGCTTGGTTGTAAACCAGCCAACACCCCTCTTGACCCAAATATAGATTGGGACGATGAAAACTCTCCTCCTTATGCTAATCACCACCAGTTCGGAAGACTGGTTGGCAAGCTTATTTATCTTACGATCACAAGAGCTAACCTCACTACCGCTGTAGGATTCATCAGCAGGTATCTTGATGAAACACGGCAGTGTCATTGGGATGTTGTATGTCACATAAGGATGGCAAATGGGCGGGTTTGGGGGACCCATACCCTAACCCACTTAACCCATTTACTTTTTGGTTTGACCCATACCCAACCCATTAGAAAAAAAGTTGGAAGAGTAGATACCCATCCCCAACCCAAAGGGTAATGGGGACCCAATATGACCCATTTGTATTAAACTGCAGCAAAATGCAAAATAATACAAAGTTATCTGCGTGAGTGAATCTATCGTAAATGTTGGTATATATATGTTTGTCAAAATATATGCACTAATTCAAATTATAATTTCCAACATGCCACATTATTTGAATATATAACTTATACATGTAATTTAAATAATCATTCACGTAACGTAAACAATGACGTTATGTATGCACTTGACTACTTATAATTTTTTTCTACTTCACAAAATAACTAACGGAAATCACTGTCGTTACAAAATTTCGTACTTCTTTTAGACTTGCATGCATTTAATCAAACACTACAGATACATGCATTTAATCAAACGCCACATGTGCATTCCAGGGTAACAGCTCATCAGAAATTTTCTTCCGCCTTCTTAGCATTCGATCAGGAGAAAGCAAAAGATGAAGAATAGAGGCCGAAGATGATGGACAATCCCAATCCTATCTTCACCCGGAAAAGAACAAGGTTGTGCATCTACCCCGGCGGCGGCAACGTTCACCAAATTCACGGAGTTCCTGCTTGGCAATCCAGCCACTCCCAAACTCTTTTGACATATTAGCCCCACTGTGGCTGCTCGATTGTTTCTAAAAAATATAGGTATCGATTAATAACTTGTTGGAATAGATGGAAGAAAACCAGGAAACATTTCTTAACTGAAACACCCTCCAATCAGTTTTGTCAGACTCATGTACATCTTAATTTGGAATATGGAATTCAATCAAAGTATGAACAAAAGGAAATCAAATTTTGTTCATACCACGACAAACAACACACGTGAGAGGTTTGGAATCATATGCCTCGAATCATAAAGGAACAAGACAAACAAAAATCCAAAGTTCTCCAACATAATTTCACGGAGCTTTTAGAATTATTAAGAAAATGGACAGACAAAACTACACTTCTCAGCACAGATAGATTTTGGTATTAAAGCTTTTCCCAGTAATGATCCTTTCCACACCTAGAACTCATGGTACATGAGTTGAACCACACTCCATTGATCAGATTTCTATGAGTCACATCTACTAGTAAAGGAAACAAGATTGAGTTCTTCTTGGGTGCACCACATTACATCCTTTGTATTGATCTTGCTTCAAGAGCACTTCAGGGAGTTAGCCGCTCCTATAAACTGCAGATTCTACAATTAAACTTACAACTTGCATGGTATAGTTCTATAACCACCTGCACTTTCACATGCTAAATCATATAGCCTTGTTCCAATTCTTGAATAACTCTTTTTACTAGGACAAAGCACAAAACACTACCACAAAAAAGTGGATCTGTAAAAACCTGGACTTTCTGTCTCCTCTGACAATGGACATATTGACTCATAATACACTCAATTTCATTCCATGACCTCCCTCATCAATTGGATGTTGGAATTGCATGTTGCTCAATTAATGTGTTATGATTGATATATTGTAATTTTGACTCATTTGTACAATATTGAATGACTTATTTAAAATTGAGGATGTATTTGAATTTTTGGGACCACTCAAGATACTGATTCTCAATTTTTTGTCTATAAGAAAGAGGATGAATTTGTGATCCAATGGTGAAGGTCTCACCCAAGACGGAATTTTGAGGACAAAGTTGTGGCTATTTCAATTTTCCCCATTTTCTAGCCTTTCTTCTTCTTTTTCCTTTCAGGGCCTCGACCCTTTACTCTGCTCTTGGGTCGCCCCTAGGGCGCACCTAGTTGGCTCTATGTGGCAATGTACCCAAACCACGGATCCGACGGACAAGGATCATCCATGCCAGATCTGACGACCATGGGTCATCTTCCACCTTGATCAATGGTGCCACAGTGCCCTAAGGCACGACCAAGGTAGACAACACGTCTCCACAGTGACCCTTAGCCCAAATCAAGGCCAGTAAAGTCATCACGACCTTCACCCAACCTCCACCCTAGTTTTCTCGAGATGTATGGGCTATGCGGGGTGGTATGGAGTACCCCTCCGCCCATGCCAACCACTATGGCCACGACGTGATGAATTGAGGGGCCTCTGCGCCTCCTAGGCCCCTTAAAGCTTTCCTTTGAAATCACAAGGCTTCCACCTTGGTTTTCCCCATCTTTCTGAGGTGTTTCACGCCCTACTGCTCCATCCCCCACCTCTCTTCCTCCTCGGCCTAGCGGCGCCGCCACAGCCACGGAGGGTGGATCTTCCCTCTTAGTCACCCTCGGGGTCTACATTGACCACCAGTGTGCTTGCAAGGTTGAGCCACGACTGGGCGTCACCATCGCAGGTCACAGCGAGCCTCCTAGTTCTGCCTTGACCTCAGTTGGTAAGATGTGCGGGCGGAGCGCCGTCGCGCACAATGCCTGCCTTGCGGGCTTGCCAAATAAAGAGACGATACAACCACTGTCGATTGTGCATAGGACCACGATGGGCGGATATTTCAAGGGCCCAAATGGATCACATCCACTATCTTCCATCCCACCCTCTCTTTCTCTCTCTCATTTTCTCACCTTTGATTGGTCAGAGCGGACCGTGGACCCATGTCCAGCTGGCAATTGTGTGGGTCTGGCTTTGGGCCGATACTAGAGCACGACGTCGCCTCCCCAAAGGTATATACATCTCTCTCTCCTATGAAAATATACCTTGATTTTTCAAGAATCATATAAAATCATTTCTAATGATAAAAAATGACATTATAAATGAAAATTGATCTAGAGAATGAGATCTATCCAATGGAATTGGTTTCATGGCCAAATTCCACTTGTAACTCTTCTGACATCCAAAATAAGCTCACTTTTGATGACTTTTAATCACAGTGCAGGACTTCAACTTCGTGTCGACTTCTCCAAGTGTGAAAGTGGAAGTTTGTGGAAACTTCCAAGAAGTTTCAAGGAAGTTTAGACGCAAACTTCGACAAACTTCGATGCCGATTTTTGAAGAAAATGATGTAAATTAGAAGGAAACTTTGATTGAAAACTTCTAATTATGTTATACCTCTATCTTATAATTGTTAAATTAACACAAAAGCACGATTCATGACTCTCTAGCCCTAAGTAGGTTGATAATACAATGTGTTGCTTGCAATGGTCAAACGTGCAATACACATACAAATACAGTTCTAGTATTGAACTATGTATTATCTACAATATACAACCAAATAATAGTTACAAGACCCTCTCTAGGAAAGAGTGGCAACAACAAACATAGGAGTTATGTTAGAAGTTGTGAAGACGGTTGGAGGTGACACTTATGACTTATACGAGCTTTATGACACTAGTTAGGATTATTGTTCTAGGTCGTCTCAACTTCGCCCCAACTTCGCCAATTTCGAGGAAACTTCGACAACTTCGGAGAAGTTGGGACGAAATTACATACAAAAAATTCAACTTCGACGAAACTTCGAAAAATTCGCCCCGAAGTATTGGGGATTCAACTTCGCCCATAGTCGAAGTTCGAAGTTTCGACGAAACTTCGCCCAACTTCACCTAAGTTTAGTTCCATGCTTTTAATGCATTTAATGATTATTAGGCCACATCATGATGAAATAAAGTTTCCACTCGATGTTGTGACTTGTGACTATGGTTCAGTACCCTTTTAGTATATGATGAGCTCAAACCCGAACTTGATCCCTAATTTTGTCCTAATATCAACTTGTGTGACACATGTGTATTAATGTGGACTTGTACTACAAAATCACTAAGATTGATACTCCAACATGACCAAGCATGCCTCAAATCTTTATAATTGACCCTAATCAGTAACTTATTCTATCTTGTGATCTGTGAATTGAACTTGACCATGCTTATCCCATTTAATGACCCTAATTTATGATGTGAATAATGATATATGAGAAATATAGACTGTAATGCTAAAGATCATTAATTTGATGCTCAACTTGATTATATGCACTCCGAATCATCATCTTTGATTTAGATCAGTAACTTATAGTGCTTTGTACCAAGATCCTAGATGTTTCATACTTGAACTCTAATGCAACTTGATATGAAAAGTCACATAAAATGGAATATTTATGGACTTTTATAATGATATTTAAACCTTGTGCTAATGCGGACCAAATATGATCAAAACTATATCTTGGCCTTTAAAATCAGCAACTTGTTGATATTAATGACACTAAATCAAGCTTGATCTCTCTTATACTCTAATATTGAATATCTTGCATGCAAATGATCCAATATGACTTGAATGGATGTTATGATGATTAAGAAATTGATCTTATTTAAGTCTGATGATTTCCCTATTAAGATCCGTGAAACCCTAATCTTATATCCTTGATTTTGTTAGGATGTTTCACCCTAAGTCAAAATGATACAGGATGTAGTATGTAGCTTGATGATGAATATTGAATGAACATTGGAGATGTCGAAATCATTCATTGTGAAAAATAGAAGTTTGATTAGGTGAAACAATCCCATGATGTCTTAAAATCTTTGAGACCTGATTCTAGAAAGAAGAAAGAAAAAAAAGATTAGGTGAAACATCCATCCTTGATGAATATTTTTAAGATGGCCTAAATCCTTATGATGTTAATCAAATCACACTCGTTTGTAATGTCAGGAAACACAGATCCATTTAATGCCGAAGAAGGTGACTATACCCATAAATAATGTGGAGAATGTTTTCAAGATAAGCTCACCTCTTGGAAGAGAATACGTTCTGGGAAGGGCTATGAAAATTCTGTTTATATTGACTATTGAGACTTTGAGAGGAAAATCAGAGAACCAAGAACTGGTGCGACAACGCTGAAAAGAGAGAACAGAAGCCAGCATCGTAAAGAGAAAGCCACTGTCAAAATTGCAGATCTGCTGTTAAGGCAAGGAATACACAACAATTCTCTATACTCAGGTATGAAATAAAAGACTAGTTTGATTGGCTGCCGCACTAGCAAATTTTATCCACGGAGGAAAAGAAAATCTGAGCGCTCATGTTCCACCAGCTGTCAAAATATTTTCAGAGGGCTCAATTAAACGGGTGTGCAACCATGAATTATCTCTGCAGATCTGAAATCCTAGCGACAAGGAAAACTATGTGCCATGAATTATTTCAGCATGTCCAAAATCCCAGAAACAGGATGCAAACTGTGTTTTATCAGGATTTCATCGATCATAGGTTTAGAGGGTACGGCGTTATACAGAGATGAACGGGGCTGATGAAGAACCACCAAGAGATATACTCCAGGAAGCCCAGGATTTCTTCTTTGGAAGCACCATAAGAGAGTGACAGTAATTCTTGTTTTGACCCTGTTCCCAGCTGCATTGCCGGTACTCATGGAAAAAAACAAAGAAAGAAACTGTAAAATATTTGTTTTTATTGCATTGTGAAAAAGATTCGTTGTCCTTGTTGATTGTTATATGCACTAACACTGGGATAAGTCTGGTCAAAAAAATCATTGAGTAGCTGTGTATTAGAAGTACAGAAGAATATAAGGTATATGAACTTATAGGTGGGAGTCTAGCCTTTGACTCAGCTATGGCATAATCCTATATAAAACTCTCTGTTAATATATAGTGAACCTGGGCTTTTAAAACAATGGTTATACATAAACAGATCTGTTAACAACGGAAAACGATATGATTGCAATACCAAGTGGCACCTCTTCTAACTAAAAGCAAAAGAAAACATTGTCAAGGTCAATGCCAAACCTGGTTTTGTTCCAGAGCTTCAATGGCATCTTGTAAACAGGTGATAATGCCTTCAGACGCTATCTTTTTCATTTCATCTGGTTCTGGCTGCAAATTTGTAGTCAAAACAAAGATCATTATTGGCTCAGTTTTTTAACTAGTCCAAAATTCATTAAAATGATAACTACTCCAAAAAAGCCAAACTCTGACAATAGTGTTCCATATGTTTGAAGGGAATAATTGTTGCATCTTGTTAATTTTAATTTTGACTGTTGTAAGGATGTTTTAGTACTTTAAGATAATGACTGTTAGTTTACACTAACAGTTAGGACAGGATTCACAACAACATATATAATACGGGTGGTAAACTGTGCAACTTTCTCCTAATTTCCAGAAGACGTGTGATCTCTTTTTGGGAGGAATGATCGTTGATTCTGCAACGAAATTTCGCATCATTTCTTGTGAGGTCCAATAACAAGGCTCCTCCAGTGAGGAGCACTGTTGTTGGTGATATAGTTATCCCTGCTTACAGATCTTGGACAAGGATGTACATGACTAGCTTGAGATGCTAAAGGAACTAGGACAATTCTTTTTGAGACTAAAAATAATTTCAAACCACTTCAGATGAGGACTAGATATCGTTTTCAGCAGCCACCGTGTAACGAACTGAAATCCATGTATAGTAGTAGTTTCAGCCTTTTTCAGAGCTTTTCTTTCTTTTATGTCCTAGATGTTGAATTAGTGGAAATTATTAAGGTTTTGTGTACACTTGTTCCCAATATTTTACCTTGTAAGGAATTAAGCACAAATATCTCAGTAGAAGTTTACTAATGGGTTTAAATTGCAAAATGACCACTTAAGAGAGATAGGAATAAAATAAAAATCGACCTAGAAGTTTCTATGGTTTTTGTGCCGAAAAAGAGAGAAAATCCTAAAGGTGAGGAGAATGTGACAATAAATGAATTTCTTTTCCCATTAAGTGAATACAAGGATAATTTGCCTAAAAATTATAAAAGTGGAACTTAGAAGATAATTCTAAAACCAAATTCGTTTCCTTTGGGTATAAGATTGCTTGGGTGATAAGTTTTACAACTTTTGGAAAATTGGTAACTATAATCGTATTTATTGAAAGGGAAAATAGGGGATAACTTAAAAATATAAAATAAAATCTTTAATCACTCCAAAAGTAACAATGGATGCCAAATTCGTGTTCTACATATTAAAATATATCTTTCGGTGAATTTTCACTCAATTTGGAGAATATTTGTTTCAAGGGTAAAATTAGGAGAGAGAAAGTGTGTAGAACCTTCAATACATTAAATAAATGAACAAATAATCTCAATATGCGAAATTAATGACAAATTCGCATCCAAGGCACTTAGGGGTGACTTGTGGGTGAAGTTTCATCAAATTTAGGGAATCTTATCACCATTAATGAAGGAGGAAAGAGAAAATAAGTTTTGAATTATTTAACCCATTAAAAGTTCTTAAAAGGCAAAACTAATTTCATATTTGAATTCTACGCCTCAAAATCAGTCAGGGTGTCAATTTTTATTAAATTTGGAACATGTTTGTCTCTTCAAATGAAGAGAGAGAAATTCATTTAATAATATATGTATCACTTTATAATAGGATTGGGAATATATGGCACGCAGACATATATGGGTTTTGCGTCCGAGCGGACGGTCCAGATCTACCGGGGACGCGTGTCCGCGGGATCGGACGGCCGAAACATCATCTTGCAGCTCCAGTCGGATCGGGAAACAAGAGTTATACTTGCGAAATTTGAAACTCCAATACCTCTCTCTATACTCGATGATTTCTCGCGATTTTTGTCTGGTTAGTTTCCAAATTTGATTCTGCACCGATTGATCCTAAAATCTTGGTGTTTTGTCAACGTTTCGAGAAAGCCCCAAATCTTGCTCTCCAAGCAAGTTCAGGCAACTACCTACTCGTCTCCCTACACAATCTTGCCTATATATATCTCTACCCTCGGCTTCCTGGAGACCCTTGCAACGTTTCTCTTCACCCAATTGCTCCCTTGTTCGCCCGTGTGTCGTCGGAGACCGAGGATTGCCCCAAGCTTTGTGGCGGATCGCCCTCTCTCTCCTCTCCACATCCGAACGAATTGAAGGTATCGTTGAACTCGTCTTCTTCCAAGCTTTCCATTGGTACCTTGTTTGTTGAGTTTCGTCGATGTTTGCGAAAGCGCCTAAAAGCTCGGCTTGGAGCTCGCCGGCCATGGGGTCGCGAGTGGGGAAGATGTCGGGTTGCGTTTTAACGGTTTTACCCCCTGTTTTTCCTTCTCTTTCTTCTCTGTTTCGCGCGAGGGTGCTTTGGTCATTGGTTTTAGCTTTGATCTGACTGATTTGGCCGGGACTGCTGACATGGCCCGCCTGCGTCCATTGGGCCAAGTCGCGGGCCCGGGCCCCCTCTCTCGCTCTCTTTCTCTATTTTCAAACGACCATGCCTACGTGGCATTTCCTGATTGGTTGGTTTTCATAAAATTATAACTAATTATTCATTTGTCCAAAATTAAAAATAAAATATGTTCTGGACTCAGAAAAATCCCATCTTTCTAATAAAAATAGTTTCAACGTCTGATTTTGAGTTTGTCGGAAAAGTTTTTTTAGAAAATGATTTAATTGATTAAAAATCACTAAAAATACATCTAAAGGTCCATATATTCAAAATACATAAAATTATATGTTTTCTTAATCAGAAAAGCCTAACTAAGACAATGGTGATAGCTTTAGGGTCAAAAATGAGGTTTTGTTTGAAAAGTCCAAAAGTTAGGGTTTCCTTGCCTTTATACATGAATAAACCCTAATTCATGTTTAAACATTGAAAATAGGAAATCAATCTTTGGAATCAATTAAAGTAGTGAAGGAGGAGTAATTGGATCTCTTAAGAAAAGGTATGAGCTTTCCTTACACCTAAGTTGGGAAAATATGTAACTTAACCTAGTTTCCCTAATGAGGATATCCTTAAACCCTAATTGTCCTTTTTGACAATTCCTTAGCCACAATTGCCTCAAATCAGTTTTAATGTTTATTTCTTGGGTCTTGTACCCCACTGTCATGTCTATAATTACTTAATACTTTTACTTGCCATATTTCTTAGCATGTTGATTTTATTAGACTAATAAACTAGAGTAGTGGTACTTTTGTACAACCACCCATAGATGGGGCATGTGTAAATTCGCCCTGGGGAATGTGTCTCTCCCCAATATAGAAAATTTATAGGTGATTGGAATGTGTTACTCTCCCGCACCTATTGGTTGAGGTTAGGTAGGTGTCTCAACCCTACATAGTTTAGGGAGTCAATAATAACCATGCACGCAACCTTTTTACTATTTTTGTTATGGCAAGCATCTATTTACTTATGCCTCATTCTTTTGACTTTCTTCATCTTATGATGAAATCTTAGCCCTATTTCCTTATAGTTTTCTTATCTTTTGTTCTTGTTCATTTTTCTCTGACACATACCTTGTTTTTGGATGGGCTGACACGTGTCTGGTGGACGGGTATGGCTCGTACCCGTGATACCGCTAGCATGACCTGGGAACAATTCCTCAAGTTGTTCTGTGAGAAGTACATTTGTCCCGCATTTCTGAAGGAGGCAGAGTTCTACAGCCTGCGTCAAGGAAGCATGAGCGTCTCCGAGTATGTGCAACGTTTCCTCCTTCTGGAGCGCTATGCGATGGACCTTGGAGCTGAAAGGAGATCAACCATGTTTCTTGAGGGTTTGAGCTACAGCGTTGGCCGAAACCTTGTCCCCCAGTTGCCATTGACATTCCAACAAATGGTGGATAAGGCTTTAGCGATCGAGTCTTATCAGGGATTCCAGACTTCCGGACACAACAACAACAACAAGAGGAAGAATGCTGGTGGAAGCCAAGGACGTGACAGGCGCAACCGTTGTTCGCGTTCTCACCTGCCAGGAAGGTGCCCAGCTGGCAATGGTCAACACCGTATAGATGATCGACCTGCACCTATCTGCCACGAGTGTGGTCAAGCTGGACACATTCGACCCAACTGCCCTCAGCTTGGGCGAGGACCAGCTCCAGTTCAGCAGCCTACGCAGCAGTCACAACAATGAAAAAACCCGCCTCCGAGAAACAACAATCAGAACTGGCAAGGCCGACAGCCACCTGTGGTAGGCGGAATGGAAGGGTGTTTGCCCTTAATGCTGAGGAAGTTGAAGGAGATAATGAAGTAATCGAAGGTACCTTACATCTTCATATGCATCCAGTTAAAGCTCTCTTCGATTCTTGTTCATCGAATACGTTCATATCATCTGAGTTTGTTGCTCTGTTAGAGATAGAATCAGAATATATGGATCATGTTTTAGATGTTAAAACCCCTAGTGGTAAGATCTGCTCTTCTTATCTTAAACTCCCAACCTTGGACCTCTGTATCTCTGGTATAATGTTTTCCTCGGATTTCATCTTGCTTGACATGACCGCCTTTGATGTCATCTTGGGAATGGATTGGTTGAAGAGGTACAAAGTTGTTTTGTTTTGTGAGGTATCAAAAGTTAGTGTGTTACATCCTGTTGTGGGAAGAACGTGTCAAGGGTAGGAAGCGAGAGGATCGACAATTTGTCATCTCCGCCATCAAAGCTGAAAAGCTTGTCTTGCAAGGGTGTAGAGCTTTTTTAGCCTCTATAGTCCTCGATGCTACACCTCCTGCTCTCGATCACATTGATGTGGTGAAGGACTTCCCTGATGTTTTTCCTGAGGAGTTGCCCGTCTTGCCACCAACTCGCGAGGTGCAGTTCTCCATCGAGCTCGCACCAGAAACTTCTCCCATCTCGAAACCTCCTTATCGCTTAGACCTTGCTGAACTTGTCGAGCTTAAGAAGCAACTTCAGGAGCTTCTCGACATAGGCTTTATTCGCCCTAGTTTTTCACCCTAGGGAGCCCCTGTCTTGTTCATGAAAAAGAAGGATGATTTGTTGTGTATGTACATGGATTATCGTATGCTTAATCCAGTGACGATAAAGAACTGTTATCCTTTGCCTCGCATCGACGATCTGTTTGACTAGCTGAAGTCAGTCACTGTGTTTTTAAAGATGGATCTGCGAAGTGGCTACTACCAGATGCGCGTAAAGGATGAGGATGTCCCGAAGACAGCTTTCAGAACACATTATGGGCATTACGAGTTCTTGGTCATGCCTTTCGGTTTGACTAATGCCACTGCTGCTTTCATGGACTAGATGAATCGAGTGTTTTGTCCTTACCTCGATCTATTCGTAGTGGTGTTCATCGACGATGTGTTGGTCTATTCCGAATCTGAAGAACAACATCGTGAACATCTGTGGATCGTTCTGAACACACTAAGAGAGGATCAACTGTATGCTAAATTCTCAAAGTGTGAGTTCTGGATCAAGGAAGTGATGTTCTTAGGTCATGTGATTTCTGCCGGACATATTGTTGTTGATCCTGCAAAGGTAGAAGTTGTGACCAAATGGAAAGCTTCAAAGACACCATCTGAGATCCGTAGTTTCCTCGGTTTAGCAGGTTACTACCAGAGGTTTATCAAGAGCTTTTCTGAGTTGGCTCCTCCTCTAACAAAGTTGACAAGAAAAGAAGTCAAGTTTGTTTGGACACCTGAATGCGAGGACAGTTTTCAGAAGTTAAAAAAGTTGTTTGACGTCTGCTCTTGTTCTTTCTCTACCTGTTGAAGGCAAACCCTACATTATTTTCATTGATGCTTCTAAGCAAGGGTTAGGGTGTGTCTTGATCGAGTGATCGCCTATGCTTCGCGTCAGTTGAAACCTAATGAAGGAAACTGGCCTACCCATGATTTAGAGCTAGCAGCTATCGTGCATGCTTTAAAAATCTGGTGACACTATCTGTATGGAATGAAGTTCAAAGTTTTCTCAGATCACAAAAGTTTGAGGTATCTGGTGATATAGAATGATCTGAATCTGAGGCAGCGTAAATGGATGGAGTATCTCAAGGACTACGACTTTACTATCACCTATCATCCCGGTAAAGCGAATGTAGTCGTCGATGCTTTGAGTCGGAAGAAGAATGCGGTATGTGTTGCCATGAACCTGGAGTTTGTTTCCTGTTGGCAACCACAGCCTGATGATGATGAAGATGCTGAGAAGTTGTGTTCACATGGCTAGTTTGTCCATTACACCTTGGATTTCTGAAGTTGTTGTTGCACAGCTTGAAACTTCTGAGTTTGAAGAGATGAAAGTCTTAGCTGAGAAACCACAGTCTGACTTTTCAGTTGGAGTGGATGGAGCTGTACGTTTCTGACAAAGGGGGTGGATACCTGATGTTGGGTACTTGCGACATAAGGTTTTGTGTGAAGCTCATGGGTCTAAGTACACCATACATCCTGGTACTAACAAAATGTACAAAGACCTGCAACGAAGTTTTTGGTGGAAAAACATGAAGGATATCGCTATGTTCGTCGCAAAGTGTTTGACTTGTCAACAAGTCAAGATCGAGCATCAACAACCTGGTGGTCTTCTGCAGCCGCTTGAAATTCCGAAATGGAAATGAGAGAAGATTACTATGGACTTTGTCATTGGTTTCCCTAAGACCAGGAAGGGTTTTGATGTTGTGTGGGTTGTAATTGATCGGCTTACTAAATCTGCCCACTTTTTGCCTTTCAAATCCACACACAAGGTTGATGAGATGGCTCAGTTGTACATGGATTGGATCGTTCGTCTGCATGGAGTTCCTAAAGTGACAGTGTCCGATCGTGATCCGAAATTCACCTCTCGGTAGTGGAGTTGGGTTGTACTTGATCGGCTTACTAAATCTGCCCACTTTTTGCCTTTCAAATCCACATACAAGGTTGATGAGATGGCTCAGTTGTACGTGGATTGGATCGTTCGTTTGCATGGAGTTCCTAAAGTGATAGTGTCCGATCGTGATCCGAAATTCACCTCTCGGTTGTGGAGTCAGATTCAAGCAGAGATGGTTACTGACTTGCGTTTCAGTCCGGCCTATCATCCTCAAACCAATGGCCGATCCGAAAGAACAGTGCAAAATTTTAGAAGATCTTCTTCGTGTTTGTGTTATGGATTGGGGAAGTGTATGGGATAAGTTTCTTCCATTGGCAGAGTTTGCTTATAATAATAGTTACCAAGCTAGTATTGGTATGCCACCTTATGAAGCTTTGTATGGAAGACCTTGTCGTTCTACGTTACATTGGGATGACATGGGGGAACGAGCTCTAGTGAAGTTTGATTATATGCAGATGATGATAGAGAAGGTTCAGTTGATCAAGAAGCGAATGAAAGCTGCTCAAGATCGACAGAAGATGTATGCTGATAAGAAAAGGTCTGATGTGATTTTCTTAGTGGGTGACTATGCCTTCTTGAAGATCAAACCTATATGTTCTATTGCGAGGTCTAAAGTTAAAGGCAA
This sequence comes from Alisma plantago-aquatica, assembly GCA_963693085.1. Taxonomy (NCBI): domain Eukaryota; kingdom Viridiplantae; phylum Streptophyta; class Magnoliopsida; order Alismatales; family Alismataceae; genus Alisma; species Alisma plantago-aquatica. The sequence continues at coordinate 1,157,037,255 of OY856410.1, read as the reverse complement.
GCTTAGTCCCCGTTATGTTGGACAGTTTGAGATCTTGGATAAGGTGGGAGATTGTGCATAACGTTTAGCCCTTCCTCCTGCCTATGATAAGATCCATAATGTGTTTCATGTCTCTGTGCTAAGAAAGTATGTGAAGGACCCTTCTCATGTACTCTCAATTGAACCTCTGGAGATTCAAGAGAATCTGACATATGAAGAGTTACCTGTGAAGATTCTTGACACCCGAGTTAAGCAGTTGAAGAACAAGGAGATCGAGTTGGTGAAGGTTTTATGGCAGTATCATGGTTCGGAAGAAACCACTTGGGAGCTTAGAGATGAGATGTTACGTACTCACCCTTCTCTTTTTGTATGAGATTTCGGGGACAAAAGCCTTTTTAATGGGTGGAGTGTTGTAACGAACTGAAATCCATGTATAATAGTAGTTTCAGCCTTTATCAGAGCTTTTCTTTCTTTTATGTCCTAGATGTTGAATTAGTGGAAATTATTAAGGTTTTGTGTACACTGGTTCCCAATATTTTACCTTGTAAGGAATTAAGCACAAATATCTCAGTAAAAGTTTACTAATGGGTTTAAATTGTAAAATGACCATTTAAGAGAGATAAGAATAAAATAAAAATCGATCTAGAAGTTTTTATGGTTTTTGTGTGGAAAAAGAGAGAAAATCCTAAAGGTGAGGATAATGTGACAATAAATGAATTTCTTTTCCCATTAAGTGAATACAAGGATAATTTGCCTAAAAATTATAAAAGTGGAACTTAGAAGATAATTCTAAAACCAAATTCGTTTCCTTTGGGTATAAGATTGCTTGGGTGATAAGTTTTACAACTTTTGGAAAATTGGTAATTATAATTGTATTTATTGAAAGGGAAAATAGGGGATAACTTAAAAATACAAAATGAAATCTTTAATGATTCCAAAAGTAACAATGGATGCCAAATTTGTGTTCTACATATTAAAATATACCTTTGGGTGAATTTTCACTCAATTTGGAGAATATTTGTTTTAAGGGTAAAATTAGGTGTGTGTGTGTAGAACCTTCAATATATTAAATAAATGAACAAATAATCTCAACATGTGAAATTAATGACAAATTTACATCCAAGGCACTTAGGGTGACTTGTGGGAGAAGTTTCATCAAATTTAGGGAATCTTATCACCATTAATGAAGGAAGAAAGAGAAAATAAGTTTTGAATTATTTAACCCATTAAAAGTTCTCAAAAGGGAAAACTAATTTCATATTTGGATTCTACACCTCAAAATCAGTCAGGGTGTCAATTTTTATTAAATTTGGAACATGTTTGCCCCTTCAAATGAAGAGAGACAAATTCATTTAATAATATATGCATCCAAGGCACTTAGGGTGGTGACTTGTGGGAGAAGTTTCATCAAATTTAGGGAATCTTATCACCATTAATGAAGGAAGAAAGAGAAAATAAGTTTTGTATTATTTAACCCATTAAAAGCTCTCAAAAGGCAAAACTAATTTCATATTCGGATTCTACACAAAATCAGTCAGGGTGTCAATTTTTATTAAATTTGGAACATGTTTGCCCCTTCAAATGAAGAGAGACAAATTCATTTAATAATATATGTATCACTTTATAATAGGATTGGGAATATATGTCACACAGACATATATGGGTTTTGCGCCCGAGCGGACGGTCCAGATCGACCGGGGACGCGTGTCCGCGGGATCGGACGGCCGAAACATCATCTTGCAACTCCAGTCGGATCGGGAAACAAGAGCTATACTTGCGAAATTTAAAACTCCAATACCTCTCTCTATACTCGATGATTTCTTGTGGTTTTTGTCCGGTTAGTTTCCAAATTTGATTCCGCACCGATTGATCCTAAAATCTTGGTGTTTTGTCAACGTTTCGAGAAATAACCAAATCTTGCTCTCCAAGCAAGTTCGGGCAACTACCTACTCGCTTCCCTACACAACCTTCCCTATATATATCTCTACCCTCAGCTTCCTGGAGACCCTTGCAACGTTTCTCTCCACCAAATTGCTCCCTTGTTCGCCCGTGTGTCGCTGGAGACCGAGGATTGCCCCAAGCTTTGCGGCGGATCGCCCTCTCTCTCCTCTCCACCTCTGAACGGATTGAAGGTAACGTTGAACTCATCTTCTTCCAAGCTTTCCATTGGTACCTTGTTTGTTGAGTTTCGTCGATGTTTGGGAAAACACCCAAAAGCTCGGTTTGGAGCTCGTCGGCCATGGTGTCGGCGTATCGCGAGTGGGGAAGATGTTGGGTCGCGTTTTTACGGTTTTACCCCCCGTCTTTCCTTCTCTTTATTCTCTGTTTCGCGCGAGGGTGCTTTAGTCATTGGTTTCGGCTTTGACCCGGCTGATTTTGCGTGGACCGCTGACATGGCCTGCGTCCATTGGGCCAATTCGCGGGCCCGAGGCCCCTCTCTCGCTCTCTTTCTCTATGTGAAAGAATATTGTATCGAACTGATTCGATTAGATAAAAGAGGTACAGCCCTGTCCTATATATAGGAGCAAGGGAGAAACCCTGAGACTTGGGACTCAAGTAATCTAAAGGGGCCGAGATACTAAAGGCCCACTACCTAATTAACCTATTAACTAAATAGGCTAATATATACTCTTTAACATTCCCCCTCAACCTGTATCATGGGTGAAACACGTCCAAGCTTGGAGTTATAGGACTCGATAAAAGAAAAGATAGAAATGATAAAAGATAAATATCACTCCCCATACAAAAGATTGATACTTCCCCTTAAACAATACTCCCCCTGAATCATACGATGGCGCCTCTTTCCTTTGAAATTGTATTCTGCAGGCTGGAGATCCTCGAGTTTTGATGAAGGTCTTTTAGAGTGCATCTGGAATGAAGAACATTTGAAATGGAACCTAAATAGTGCAGCAGTGATTCGTCACTTGGAGCAGACGATCATCAATACCACGACTACGACAACTTCACTAGAATACATAGTTAACGCGGCACAAACGCGGATACACAGTTGAGAATAAGATTATATTGAATTGAATGCAATGGGGATGAATACAAGACTGGACGCCCTCTCCTTTATATAGGAAAGGGGAGACGCCCTAAGACTTAGGATGCAAGTAATCTAAACGGGCTTAGATACAAAAGCCCACGATCTAATTAACCTATTAACTAAATAGGCTAATATAGACTCTCTAACGCTCCCCCTCAAGCTGGAGCATGGGTGAAACACATGTCCAAAGCTTGGAGGTTATAAGACTCGATAAAACGATAAAAGAAATGATAAATGAAAGATAAAAGATAAATATCACCCCCATACAAAAATTGATATTCCCCCTTAATTAATACTCCCCCTGAACCATGTGGTGACAATGCCTCTCTTCTTTGAAATTGTATTATGCAGGCTGAAGATCCTCGAGCTTTGAAGGTCTTTGGAGTGCATCTGGAATGAAGAGCATCTGAAGAATGGAACCTGATACTACAGTAGTAATTCGCCACTTGGAGCAGACGATCCTCCACACCATCACTATGTCATCTTCATTGGATTACGTACTTAACGTGGCACGAACGGGGATGCCCAATGTCGATGTAGCAGTAGCGGAATCTTCGAATTGTCTGAGAAGACGTGCATAACGTGGCACGAACACGAACGGACGATGTGTTGATGACACGATGCAGGTACCATAAAACTCTAACGCATGAACCTTGGGGGCTTGATGGGAAAGGAGATCATCCATCAAGGAAAGTCCCAAGTAGATCAGCAACATGTGATGTCGAAATAGCAGATGCGGCTCGAAGAAGACGTGATGAAGCAGCTCGGTGAAGATAAACTGGATGAATCAACCTTGCAGAAGTAGATTGGTAGGCTTGCTGAGCTTCTGAAAATCTGAAGCACCCATCTGTCTCATGTGAATGCAGCTGAAGTACACCATCAACACCTGACGTACATAACGAGGTATGAACGCGGATAGCTCGATGTTGACGTTGAATGAAGATCCTTCATTGATGTCTGGAAGTAGAGAACGGATGTGTTGAACAATGCGAAGCTCCATGAAGATAGATAATAGCCTGGAACATATATCATCTCTTCTCATACTCTCTCTCATACATATTCTCTCACTCTCTCTTCTCATCTCTTCCTCTCTTCTCTATCCCCCCCGCACACCAAATACGACAAGAGTGAGTGTTTGGTGTGGAGAAATGGATATATGTCCCCCCTACACTGTGGAAAGGGACACACATGATATGGGTGGGTGGGAAAGGAATTGGTGGATTTGAGAGGATTTTGTGATATAGAGATGTGTAATACGTGGAGAATGAAACCGATAAACGGAGAGAATATGCTAAATGGGTCAATGTAAGATCCGGGTAGAAAATTAAATGGATCTAATCCCGAAAAATCCAATTAGGCTTAAAATTGGATCCGATTAGCAAAAAAAGAGGACCGATTAAGGATCTGAATATCAATAGAGATAGAGAAGTTGGGGGCAGTAAAAAGGGTTGTTTGGTAGCGGTGGAGAGTGGTGGGTAGCAGGACATGGCGGTGGACAACAGAAGTGCGAGTCGATGGTTGCCTAGCAGTGGTGGCTTGCAGCAGTGTCTGCGGCGGTAATTGATGGCGACGAACATGGGCAGCAATAATAGAACGTAGGGTTGAGCAGCAGCATGATGGAGCCTGGATGATGGCGACGACGTCTGTTTGATGTTGTTGCAGAATTTCAGCGGCGACTAGGTGATGACCGGCTACCGTAGGACTTGGCCATTGCGGAGGAGATGATATTGGCTCTTGCGCGGCTCCGGAGATGTTGCAGACCATGAGGCTGGAGGGGAAGCCAAGTGCAGAGCTTTTGCATAAGCGATGGCAAAGGCTGGATAGATGATGGCATCGGCGGCGATGGCGGCTGATCCTAGGGGGCGTGGCGGTGGCGATGGTTGCTCCTACCTCTGTGGTTGGCTGCAACATTGTACTGGCCGACGCCGACTTGCTAGTTGGATACGACAGCAGCGGCGTGATGCGAGGGACCGACAGCGATGGCAGTGGCTACTGTTTGCGAACCGGTGGTCGATGTTTCTGCTGGATGTGGATGGCGGATGGAGATATTTGTTGGGTGACCGGCGGCTGCTATTGTTGTTGCACTGGTTGTGGGCGGCGGCGGCGCTACTTGTTGCGGAAGCTACTGTGATCGACGACGGCTTGTTGATGGCGGTTGATAGCATCAGGACGGAGATCGTCAGCGTACAGAAAGACAATTGGATCTTTAAGGAGGAGAGGTCATGGAGGCCGGGATCTGCCTGACGGGCAGCCGGCCTAAGCCATGGCAATGGCGGCGGCCGCCCGCAGGCGTAGGCGCCCCCTCTGTTGCTCTTTCTCGGAGAGAGAGGCGGCGGTTAGGGTTGCATGGGCGCAGGAAAGGAGAGGGAAGAGGGGCGGCGGCTAGGTTAGGGTTCCCTAGGAGCGAACATGCTCTAATACCATGTTGAGAATAAGATTATATTGAATTGAATGTAATGGGGATGAATACAAGACTGGATGCCCTCTCCTTTATATAGGAGAGGGGAGACGCCCTAAGACTTAGGACGCAAGTAATCTAAACGGGCTGAGATACAAAAGCCCACTACCTAATTAGCCTATTAACTAAATAGGCTAATATAGACTCTCTAACATATATCTATGCACAAACAATAAAGTGTATGTATACAATAGGGAAATACACTATAGACATCAAGTATAAATAAAGAAAATGTATATCAGTGGATTACCCAGACTTTTGTGGATTTACCTATATGAAATATAGCATATATATGAAGGGGGAAATGTTATAAAATTCACAACATATGTATAGATATAGGTAAAATATAACATATATATGAAAGGGGGATGTTACAAAAATCATAGGACGTATAAATATAGGTAAATTGTACAGAAATATAATTTTCTTAAAGCCGCCTAAGCGACACCTAGGCGCGCCAAGGCACAAGGCGTTCAAGCATGGCGCCTTGTCGCCTTGCCGCCTTAACAAGTATGTTTGGCAACAACTAGTTGAGTACAGGTTTCTGAAATCAAACTATGATCACTCTATATTTGTGAAAAAAACTTGTTGCTTGTGTTGCCATTCTCATAGTATATATGGATCTATTGCACTTTGTTCTCAATATGTATGCATTTCTGTGTATTTTCATTTCTTGTCTGATTTAGTATCAACAACAATTTGGTTAATGTTAAGCTTGGTAAGTATGCACATGCACGCATATTTTACATTGAGTGTTTGTGTGTGTAGATATAAATATGTTCATATTACTCCCTGGTTTTTCCAAAACTAGTTAGCCACGCTTTTCCTGAATATCTGCATTACTTCATGGAATTTCAGTACTAATTTCGAATTTCAGATTTTTCAGCTCAACCACAAGAATCTAAAACCGTGCATTTGTGACTATGTATAGTAACGCTACCAAACTTGATGTCGTGGTGAAGACTGCAATAGAGGACAAAATCACTTGCCATGGGAGCTATAGAGGATGAGGCAAGTCTGCTATTCTGACTTCGTGTTATGGCCAGTAGAACTACTGTGAGAGAATAATATTGGATCCATTAGTGTATGTGAGCTATAGAGAACTATTGAAGATAGTGCCAGAAGCACAAGAAATCTGTGTGGGTAGATCCATTAGTGTATGGGACTATGGATATCTCTATCGATATTGGCCGTACGCCCGATACGCGTGCTAATATTGGATCCAGACTGCAGTTATATTGAAAGTATGGTGTTTGCTCGTTTGCACGAGATTGACTTTTTTAGAGGCACACATTTATTATTTCTACCTCTAGTTCACATGCATACATACTGCACATCACAAGCAACTGAAGTGATTATGTTATTCTAACAGTGCATACTAGAGTAACTGGCATTTGATCGTAGACTTCAAAACACACCTCTTGTATATGAGAAATTTGCATCTATCACCAGTTAATCAGTCATGCTGGTTGACTGGCTAAGTGTGCAGTTACTGGAATAGTAATAAGAAACTTCCGTGCAGTCCTGCTCTTTTACATCAGATCAGAATATGCCCCATGATGGAGCTGGTTGGAAAAGGACCCATGTAGCCTAACCCAACATGGTTGAGATTGAGGCTTAGACGATGATGATGACGACTACAATGATGATAATTATGACAGCCCTGCATCTATCTTATATTCAATGTGTTCCTTCACATTTCCATTCCACTTGTTAAATTGTTCAAGCCTTAAATTTTTAATAAACCTCTTTTCATTGAATTGTGCATTTCAGAAACTTTACATGTGGCTAAAAATTGGTATGGCACTAAAGATACGAAAAAGTTATACCACCTGTACGTTCTCCTAAAGATACTCATTGTTACAGTTTTCCTCTACATTGGGACTTATTTGGATCATCCTTCTGATACTATATTGGGGCCTTTTCTACATATATATTTGGAGGGTCTATAGAGTGAGTGCTATCAAGTTAGGAAACTAGCAAATTTTCCTAAGTCTCGTGTCAAAATTCAATCTTTATTTCAACTTATAATGATTGTTGTGTGGCGGCCCAGATCAGTTGGCTATAGGTGTATCCTCACTTTTTTGATTGATTTTTTTTGTCGATGAAAATAGTCAAGGTTGTTTGGCTTCTCCCAGTAAAAAGACCGGTTGTAAGTTCTTGATGCAATCAAACTGATTTATGAAATAAAGACCTTTTATTCTGTACTTGTTTTAATTTTGCAGACTGAAAATGTGCTAATATTCAACATATTTTAGACGCTTTTCCTGTAAAATAGAGCCATACACCATTAGTGAAGGGCATATTCATCAGCATACTGGAAAAGTAACACATAAATTGCCACCACCTTCCAGCAGTGGAATTTTAAAGATAGTTCTAAAATATTGGTGCAAACATATTGACAAGGTTTAAACATTATACTACCCATACCTAGTACCAAAATGACTGCTTCTAACCAATTTGGTGCTTTCATAAGATCAATGTCTGAATACTAAGTCTAAAAGTAAAAAAGAAAGCACAAACATTGGCCAACAACCATAGTCAAACTAATTGCTAAAATTATCTTCACGTGAAAGGTATTGATAGAAGGACATGAGTGAAGCCTTACTTTCTCATCTTGATTCTCTAGCCAGGATATAGTTTCTTTCATATCATCAGCAGCCCATTTCTTTACCAAGGTAGGAGAAAAAGAACTCTTTAGCGTTGTGTTGTCCTGCATGCATATGTATTTTGCAAGTCTTCATAAGTTATTAATTACAAAAGAATCTCGAAAGAGACAAACAACATATTGAAATGGTCCATCAAACTGCAGAGAAAAACAGTAGCATGTTTGACTCCAAGTAAGCCCTATTACTATTTATTTGGGGTTATTACGTAATGTTATATGTTTAATGCATATTTATGCCTACATATATTTTAATTAAAAATTCAAAACTGTGTACATTCCCGAATATAGTGCCGGCATAATGCATATATTTTCAGTGTTATTTTCTCCACTCATACATCTCAAGCCGCATGTAAGAACTATGCTAAGATATGAAATTATATGCGAAGAAGTAAAAAGCATGATGCATATATTAAAGGAACAAAACTAGTGGAAGCCACAAAACCTTTAGGATGGTGGGTGATGAAGCTGGCTTATCTTCTTCTTTATTAACTTGCTGATGAAGCTTTCTAGGTGAGTCAATTTTATCTGCAAAAACAGTCTTATAGTTTACAAGATAAACATGACTAGTGAGGCATATCTTCTCCACAGGAAAAATTTACAATATAGAAACAAATAACCCAATAAAGGGAATATACTCACATCACCTTAAGTCAATCTAAGAAAACTAAAATCTTGGGGTCGAGATCTGTTGTTACCAACGATCTATTTAACATTTATTACACAAGATATAATAACTAGATCAAAAAAGGGTATTGATATAGAGCACACCTCTTCCACCAGAATTTACACCCCAACCTCGATCAACGCAAACACAGAATACGAAGTGACTATCTAGCACCGCAAAGAAATTCATGGTACAATACCAGAAGTCGAAAGGTTTTGAGACAAATAAGAGAACAAAAAATATGCAAGTACTTGTTATTAGTGATAAAAGTCATTATGAACACTACAGAATTTAAATTAAATTTTACCAATATAAATATTAAAGAATACTGGATATATATATATATATACACATATTCGTGTACATCATTTTTGGGTATAAATTATATACATACTTTTAAATAATACTTATGTATTATATACTTATACATCCTATAGCGAGTATTTTTAAAGCAAATAATGCTTATAAATAATTACTACAAATACAATGAGTATTTTTAAATTAAGCAGTGCTCATTAATAAATACTATGATACTTGCTTTACATGTGCACAATGCTAGAAATGCTTGTACGAATAATTATGTCGCCCTCCCTCTCTCCTTCCACTACTTCTCTCTTTGTACTTAGTACCATAGTCACAAATTCGGTATTCGGGATACGTTCGGTCGAGCTGAAAAATACGGGATTCGGGAATTATGCGGGAAATTCGGGTAAAAAGCGATCAACGTACGGTAAATATATATATATATAGGGTGTTCATTCATTGCCCGCGCGGGTAGCATGGATTTTCGCTACCCTGCAGCCAAAAAAGTAACTCTCCTAGCTAAGAAAGTAACTCTGCTGTAAAAAAAGTAACTATGGTGTCAAAAAAGTAACTCTGCTGGCCAAAAAAATAACTCTGTACAAAATATACAGCAGATATATATAAGGACGGGTTTTTTTATTTTGGAGGGGCAAATTATATTATTTTTGGCTCAAATTTTTTGGAGAGCTAGACAAAACAGTCCTCTACAATTTCAAAAAAAAAATTGAAAAAAAGTGATCGGAAGGGTGGGCGGGTAGCTACCCGCGCGGGCAATAAAGATGGGCCCATATATATATATATATATATATATATATATATATATATATATATATATATATATATATATATATATATATATATATATATATATATATATATATATATATATATATATAATATATATATACATATATATATACATATATATATCTATATATATATATATATGTATATATATATATATATATCTGTGTGTATGTGTGTATTGCACATATATATCACAATACATATGGTGCACAATATATAAGTACATATATATACATCTATTGCAACATGTATAACACATACATACATATATGTGTGTGTGTATTTACATATACAAACACACACTCAAATCAAGTTAGTCTTAAATAGTATAAAATGAGAAAGTCCATAAAAAAAGCAGAAAACGGGAAGAAAACGTCAAATTCGTGAATAATACGGGAATAAAACGTAATATATTGTGACTATGCTCAAATTGGGAATTATTCGTCTGTTTGATACGTCTAGGGTTTTCAAAAAGTTGGAGTATATTGTGACTATCTTAGTACAGCCTCTCTCTTCATCTACTTCTCATTTTTTTTAATTATTGCACATTCTCTCTGCATCCACTCCCTTCATTGTTATACACATGGTACTAAACATCCTCGACATCTGGCGATATATCCTCGATGTTACATATGTCTACGCCTGTCGATGTCGAAACCTAGTAAACTTCCTCGACATCGATGTTGCCTACTTGTTGACATGTGTCAATGGATTTAGCCTACTTGGTGATGAAATTGACTTAGCTAGCTCAAAGCCTCCCATCTTCTCGATGATCTTTGTAGTTATTAGTGTTGCACACATAGTGAAGGCATAAAGAACTTGTAGGAAACCATTCTTCACATTGAGATGACTATTTCCCTGGTTTCTAACTAAAGAGCAATGATAAGTTTATTCCTCTACTAGATTTCCACAAGTTTTGCAAAATTTGGTGTACAGCTAATAAAATTTCACCTTTGTTACTTTTTCCCCTCTTCACAAATTGATATATTTGAAAATAAGTTCATGTTTTTAATTCTAGAATGTGAACCAATTGGGATTTCTATAGATATAGAACACATATATAGAACAAATCTAAGTTCTAAACATTTCACATAGAAAATTATAGATGGAGTATGTGTTTACTAAAAATTTGATGTTTTATGCCAAATTCCCTCACAATCTCACTATCTTTTAGCTTATTTTGCGTTGAAGTGTTAGTCTAAAACTTCCTCAAAGGTTCCTTACATGTTCTACAAACTTCCACTTCCTTGCATGTCGAAGTTGACACTAAGACGATGTCTTTTACATTTGCACGTGACTGTGTTATTCTTTATATGTAAACATGTATGGATGGCTATATATAGACATATATTTGGTTTTTAAGATAGATTTGATGAAATCTATAAATTTTCATCATAAAATCACTATTTTGAGCTTATTTTTTGTCAAATATGTGTCGAAGTTTGGTTGTAAAAATCCTCGAAGTTTCCTCAATGTTTCCACAAACTTCCACTTCCACACCTGTCGAAGTTAACTCGAAGTCGAAGTCATGTTCCATGGTTATACATTACACCCTCTCTCTCTATCCATTACCTCTTTGTCTCTATTAATTACAGCCCCTCCATCCATCCACTATCTCCCTCTCTTTTCCATTCCACACTCTCTCCATCCACTAATAGTTATAACTCTCTCTCTCTCTCCAGCCACAAGCCAATTATAGACACTTTCAAAATCGAGACGCACTGTGCTAATTGTACTCTACGCATGTTCCCAAGGTAGGGGTGTAGCTTTGGGTAGATGGGGAGTTGGATAAATAATTTCCCATCAAAAAAGCACTACATTTTGGGAAGCATATTGTTTAGATTTTTTTTTCATTTCTTGAGAATGCAGGAGGCATTTAATTTCACCCTCCATCCTCATGTAGGCAACAAACAAGCAGTACATCCTTTTTAATAATGTAATTCTTGTCGTTGAAGACATGAGATAAGAGTAACTTACGGGTGATAATTAAGATTACATGGCAATCAGGGAGATTGAAAGAGTGAATGACAAGGAAGTCTGTGGCATGGTTGAAGTTTATATGTTTACTAGTAATGAGGCAAGTCCAGCCTTTTTGAGATTTTCTATTCTTGAGGAGCTCAGAGTGTTTCGGACTCTTAGACTTTGTTTGTTCATGTTTTCATTCAATACAACTTGTTTGGCACTGGCACAGGTTGGTATATATCGAAGAATAGGTTGGTATATATCGAAGCCATGGTACTAAATTCCGATGACATTGGGTTGATAATAACTTAATTTGACAATGTCGACAGGTGGCAAAGTCGATTCCAGGGGATCATCCCTATCCAGAATATCGAGCCTTGTCACCGACATCGGCCCACTTGTAGACAAATTGAGCGTAGGTTCATTCAAAAATCATAAACCTCGCCAACATCAGTTGAAGTCGTTGACATTCTGCTGCCTCTTTTGTTGAGATTGTTGTGAGGGGGAAAAGGCTTGATGTAAGTAATTCCGATGTTATTTTTTATTATTCTAAGCTACTAGTAGTAGATCTACCCCTCTCTGCTAGATCCACCATGAATTTAAACTCTTATAAGTAGATCTACTCACCTACCACATTTCTCTTCAACTATCCCTCCCAAATTTTTTTTTAATAATCCAGTCATGTTTCTTAGCATTTAACACTAAAAAGTGGTAGATTCTACTAGACCTATCCAAGGAATTTAATGACCGATACCGATGCCGTTTCAACAGCTTGGATATAGATATTTACCAGTATACCGACAGAAATATCAACAAATGCAATCCTGGCCATATCGACACCAAAACAAACAAATTAAATCATGAAATTTTACAGGCGCGGTCTCAACACCTAGATGCAACGTTTTATGCAATAAAATTCTATATTGGGTATGTGGGGGGGTCAATCATGTGGGAGGTGAGGAATATGTCCTGCTTTTTGGAGATTTCGACGAGGATTTCGATGACAAAATGCAAGAATTAAGATCTGAAATTTTACTAGCACAATTCATAAACTCATATTTAGACACTTATGCAATAATATTCAATTTACAGCAAACATATAACAACAAAGTAAATTACTAACTCACATCAGTTGTATGTTGAGTGGCGCGCTGGTTCTCTATACATTATGTTGTTGATATGGGCCACATATTGCTCCCATGTCATGTAACTTCTATAAGACTTGTTGTATGAAACAAAATGCTCCTCATACACTTCAGGATTGGCAAACTGTATCATCCCAAACTTTGGCAAATGTTCTTCCAAATCTTTGAGATATTTTTCCTTGGATGCTAAAATGAATGGAGGTTGAGTAGAAGCAGGAGGAGGTGTCCATGCTCGAGGAGCTTGAGGTTGAGTAGAAGCAGGAGGAGGTACCCATGCTCGAGAAGCTTGAGGTTGAAGAAAAGGAGGTTGTAATGGTACATTGGCAATGGGATAAACTGTAGTATGCCCACCACTCCATGTTTGACCTCCATCACCAAAGTATGCTTCGATGTTCACCCAAAAGCATCCATAAGGGCTACGGACAGAGTATGCTTCATGAAATCCCAAGCCTACTTCTAATCTTGGTGGTGGTTCAACTTGATATCCAAAATACCCATGTTGGGACTGAGATGGGTATGGAAGTATCTGCCCAAATAACATCTCTCCAAATGAATGTTGAGATTGAGAGTCAGATATGCTCATGGTATCCATTGAATCAGCAAGATCAGAATAATAATCACTTTGACTCTGGTATTGTGGTTGTGGTGGAGGTGCACTATTATAATCTTTCCCAATTTGAGTTTTTCTCCTTTGAAATGTTTTATCAGTCATGGGATATTCCTATTCTGGTGGTGCAGCCCTAGTAACATGACTAATATAAGACCGGTCATCATTTTGAGGATCAACAGCTGGAGGATATTCTGGAGAGTGTTGGCTGCAATTATCACCATCATTGCCACCATCATCAGACTTAGATTTGGAACCAGATGTAGAAGAAGAAGAATCTGAGCTACCTAATTGTTCTTCCACTTCTCTATTGATTTCCATATCAATATTAACATGTGCAACTTCATGATCAAGTCTTTCTGGCGGGGTATCAATAATAATATCATCACCATTATTTGCATCAAATTACTCTTCTATATATGGATCTGAACGTCTATCTAAATTATCAAGACCAGGACGACATGTCTCATTCATCCATTCATCTAAAGGATTTTCTGAATCATCCTCCAGTCCTCTACGTCGTGCCCTATTAGGAGTGTAGTGAGGGGATCAAAACCATCAGAGACCGTTTTACGAGTGCATGGTCGAATTGAAAAATGGGAATCTCTCCTAGTGGCGAAATCATTCCAAATCGGTCTTTTTGCTTGGTTTAGCGAATCAGATTAAGAAGTGGCACCTGCCTTGAAAATCTTTCTGCGAATCATTAATAGAAATTTCATAAGTGAGTTGGAAATAGATTGAAATGACGAAGATCGACTTACTGCTACTAGCTAACTAGTAGTTATGAGCCCTACAGTACGGATCCTTTTCCAAAGCTAGCTTGTTTTCTGAGGATGGTGCACATCTCACAAACAAGAAAAGGCTTCTTGGATTGATTCTTGTTGGATTGCTCGGCAGAATGACGATGATTCAACCCCTTGCCTCGGATCGCTTAAATCATCTTCTTCACTTTCAATCTTTGACTGACTTCCGATGAAGTAGCCCGATCAGAGATCGGCTAGGCCTAAGTCTGACAAATGTAGTTGACTGTACCGGAAGCGGGCGGTCACAAAGCCCAAAGAGGACCGCTATATGCGGTGTCAATGGGATCATGGACAATAGCAAAATCCACTTCCTTGTAGTTGGCATCTCGCATTGCTCTAGCCCTCAATCGCATGTTGTAGTGAACGTAGACAAGATCCCTCAACCTGTTTGCACCAAGCATGTTCCTTCTCTTCGAGTGTATCAAATTGAAAGTGCTCCAATTTCTTTCACAACCCCCCTGCAGATGTTGTTTGAGCAAGGATGCGAATAGCCACTTTTCTTAAATGGGGGCACTTGTTCCATTCCAAACCCACCACTCACAAGGATCAACTGCCTCATGGTCAGCAACCGCATTTGGATGGCCAAAGCATCCAGTGCTTTCACGAAATTGGTGCAATTGTAAAAATAATATATACGATATTGAGATGATGAAATCAAAGGAAAGACTAATGAGAAATTAAGAATGTAAGTTATATAGTTATATACCTCTTCCAGTACTAGCAATCGCTCTTTTGGAGAGGTAATGCACTTGTTAGTGACATCTCTCACTGCATTCATTAGAGGCGCATTCAAGCCTAGTGTTTGTGAGTAATGGAACCTCGGATTCAAATAGTAAACTGTCACAAATGTAAATAAGGAAATAAGAATGGCATTTTATTTGTAGACTATGAGTTAGACCAATAACTTAGAAGTTAGAATATAATTGAGATATATACCTGCTTTATGCAATGGATGCAAAAGCATATTTATCCAACGGTTCTCATAAATTTTTATGTATTGCTCATTGGACCTAGGAGTTGCTTTGATATTGTCCACCATTGAGGTCATTGCATCATATAGGAAAGGCATTGTTGCAGTTTTGTCACCATCTACCAGCCTCAATACTTTGACAATGGGTTCCAATATTCGCAGCACTCTAGTAACCTTATCCCAAAAAGGTCGGCTGGCAATAAACTCCTCAATTCTTCTACCAAGCGGGGTGTTGTGCTCCTTCATGGAGGTCCACTCCATTGAAGAGCCTCCTAAGTCCATCCTATTTGGACTTTAACGATTGTAAGGCGAGAAAATTTGTTGCAAATCTAGTTGTCCATGTTCTAATTAGATCACCACCACAATACTCAGGTCGCCTCATTGCATTTAGCATAAAAGAATGGTTGTAGTTGAATCCCGTAATCAACCTACCATCAATGACAACAGATTTGACGAAATCAATTGAGCCCATGTCCTTAAGAATGAGATCGGCAGCACATGGTGTCCAATAGACCAGATATCTCTTCATTAAACTCTCATCGGCCTTCTTGAAGGCAGAAGCATTATCAGTAACTATCTGCACCACCTTCTCCACACCAACATGCTTCATGTATGTCTTCATTAGTCTCTTTATGTATTTGTGGTTCCTAACCTCACCTGAAGCATCAACAGAGTCTAGAAAAACTGTGGATCCACGACAATGTGCAAGAAAGTTGATAATTTGTCTTCTATTTCCACTAGTCCACCCATCACACATAAGTGTGACGCCATATTCAGACCACATGTTTTTGGTCTGAAATCCATGCTCGTAGATCCTTCTCTAGTGGAAGATACTTGTTCATTAATTCATATGAACGGGGGCCCTTGATGCCCCTACCAGACTCCCCTATCACATCTACCATATGTTGCAGATAGGGTTCAGTTGCAACATGTGCATGTATACCATGAGCAAAGAAGAACTTGCACACTGCCTTGCTAACCTTATCTTTTGCACCAGTGAACATTGCTTTGAGGCTTTTTTGCCTAGCCTCTGGCTTCCTAACCCCTGGCTCATCAACATTCCTCAATCTCACACTAGCAGAACGGAAAAGTGTATTAATGCCTCCTTTCTTCCTTTTACCATGACGAGCTCGGTCTTCATCGTCATCTAGGTCAACAACAAGCATGCGTGCAGTTCCACTGCCTCAACCTAAACCAGATGGCCCATACCTCCTTGTAATCCGAGTTGCCTCCTCCCTTTCCCACTCACTTCTGTGAGATTCTCTAATAGCACGTCTATGCATACGACATGAATAAGCTATATCAGATTCAGGAGAATAGCCAATATCATCATCAGATTCAATAGAAGAACATGTGGGCCTAACATCAAACAATGTATCTGTGTAAGCCATGTCAACCTCCTTCATCTTTTATTGTTTTTGTTTCTTTGCACCCATAATAAGTTTCTTGAAATCATCCCTAACACTTTGAGGACACCTTTGGCACATTGCCACATTTTTGTCACCACCAGTAATGTGACCTTTAAATTTAGTAATCCCCCCTCCACCAATACTCTTCTTGGAGTAATTGCAAATTATCTTTCCCCTGTTCCCGTCAAGAGGCATGCAGTGATTCCATACAAAATCCACATCCTTAGCTCCAACATTACCGGCCCCAGCACCCTCACCATCGCTTGAAGACATCTTCTCAAAAGTCAAAAGTCAACACTGTAAAAAGACAAAGACAAAAAAATTAGGTGTATGAAATCAAAACCATTGAGTTGCAAGAAACTAATCTGTTTGATGTATTATAGAATCAAAACACAATACTTTAAGTGTATAAATGTTAAATGTATCTATAGAATCAAACATAATATTTTTCAAGATTTGTATTACCAAGAAAAAAGGGTTAAATATAAAAAATAAAAGTCTGAGATTATTTAAAAAATATAAAATCTGATATTTATCTAGTATTAAGGCAAGTGATGTCTTACAAATTATTCATTCCATATTGTATAACACTAATACACATATTTCTGTAGAAAAAACAAAAAACGAAAATGTAATTTTTTTTATTTTCAGCATTTTTAATAAATGAACATTCGAAAAATATAAATATTTTAACTATATTTTTGTTTGTATTTGTTCATATTAGTATTTGGTACAACTTCTTCTACTAAACCTAAGTTAGATACCTATTATTAATAGTACTTATTGTATTATTACAAATTTAATATTAATCAGTGAAATTATATGATAATATTAATTAATAGAAAGTTTTCATACCTGACCCGGAGGTTGACCCAGCAGAGGTCCCGGGTCTTGGGTCTCTGGTTCAACCGTTGGGTCAACCCGTTGACGTCATCATGACATCATATATATATATATATATATATATATATATAGAGAGAGAGAGAGAGAGAGAGAGATACATTTCAATAGCACCCATATGCGAGTATTTATTAAAGTTGCATCCTGTGTTTTAAAAGACTTGAAAACTGCGGTGAAAATTGCCTCCCTTGATCACCCCTCCCTTTACTTTGAGTGTAAAAGACTTGAAATTCTGACCAGCTTTAGAAAGGTTCTTAGCTTTTCCTTGTCCCTTGGACTTCCTCTTTTCTTTTTTTATCATCATCATAGATTTGTCTTTGTCCTTCTTCATTTGTGTCAAACAGTTCTCAACATGCCAACTAATTTTGACAATGGCTTGTCAAAATTTTTCATTTTGTAGTTCATGACAAAATGGCTATATGATTCTAATAGTGACTGCATAATCACATCTGTGGCCAACTCTTGACCCCAGGGAAATCCTAATCTAGGAACGTTCTCCACATACCCAATCAACTTGAGCACATGGGGACCTACTGGATCTCCCTTTTTCATATTTCACTTGAACAACACATTGGAGACATCATATCTCTCTTATCTTACCTATCTTGGTACATGCTCTTAAGATGTGTTATCATATGGATAACATCCATTTTCTCATGTTGTCTATACAACTCATAGATTATTGAGCATAACATCAGACACTTGACATCTATGACATCTTTATAGTTCTTCTTGTAAGCATCCCTGTTAGGATTATGCATGGTGGGGCCATGTTCATTCGACTCTGGTGTCTTCAGGAAAAAGGGCTTACTTTCTTGTGTGAGAACAATTCTCAATGAATGAACTAATCATGGAAATTATTCATGTTCAAATTTTCCTTATCAAAGACCAATCATAAAGAAAATGTGTTATTGGTTGCCATTTGTTTCTACAAAATAAATTTGCAATTTGTCTAAACACTTTTGATTTTATTTATTTAAAATAAAGTTTAACATTATTAAATAGGAATTTTATTAATTATCACTCCCACTATTTTGTTCAAATTTGTAACATCCCTGAACTGGGTTTAGGGCTAACCCTATTTGTTTGGCTTAAATAAGTTGCTTAGAACTTTAATATAATTCTCTAAAGTGTTTTGTTATCAGGTGACAAACTTATGTTTCAAGTTTGATCCTGTTTGAGCAATGTTCTCTTGTTTTGGACCAAAATGCAATTTAACCAAGATAAGGGGTTATATTGAAATATGTCACATGTTTAACATACCTCATGTGTTTTATCATCATTAAAGTGAGAATTATGCTAAGGGCGGCATGTGGAAAGCCTGAATTCCAAGCGTGAACTTGTTTGAATAATGTTAGTGCCTTGTGCACCAATTTTGGTACAAATTGTAAATTACCCAAAATGTAGGGTTTATATGCAAATTACCACCTATAGAGTGTCCCTAATCCCTCCTATTATCAATTAGAGGAGGGATAAAGAAGGATACACCATGTTTTAATCATATATAAGTGATAGTATTCTTGGTGATGAAAAGACCAAGAAAGGGTTGAATGTGAAACCCTAATTTGAGTTGTATCAGGTTGTAGACTTGATATGGGAGTGCCTATCGGCCAAGGAGCCATATAGGGGATCCCATATCGGTTTGTGAACTCTTGGCAAAGACCATGACGGCCTAATAACCTCAAGGAGGTGAATTGTATTGGTTTACAACTTCCTTGGAAAAGTTGTATCGGGTTGTGAATAAAGTGGTGATTGAGTTGAGATATCATATCGAAAGAGATAAGTAATGGACGAAATATCATCTCTAGATTATCCTCAAGTGTTTTGCATTTAAATATAAATGTAAGTGCATGCATGTACACATCTCAACCATGCATGGACATGTGGCACCTAGTAACTTAAAATGATGACACCTCATATACACTCTTCTTCATGAACCTCAAGTATATATACCATTCCTTTCACCTATTAGTGAAAGTTTTCAAAATTTATCACCATCTTGCTCTTAAATATCATTCATAGTGACTTGGTATTGTGTATACCAAGAGGGTTATCATTCATAGAGCTTTGTATTGGCCATAGCAGAGTGATATCAGCCAAGTGAAGGGATATCGACCACAAGTGAGGGATATCGGCCACAAGTCATGAAATATCGTGCATAGTGATGCGGAGATCAAGTCTTGGACCTTTGATAAGCTCATATTTAACCTTGGGAATGTGAATATTTGGAGATTGGAGCTTTGAATTTGTTCTTGAGGTGGGTTATATAACTTGAACTCAATTATGTTATTATTTACTATCAATTTGCCATGATTGATGATTTACTTACAATTCGAATTTTCTTGCATAATTGATGTACCCATGAGGTCTATTAATGACCTAGGACTATTTTCCATGAACTATAACAGTAAGGTCAAGAGTCTAGAGGTTGATGATGATGACATCATCATTGTTCAACCCGATATTGGGATGAAGCACCTCTAACCCGATATGGTGAAGTGAACACATCACTAAAATGATACAATGAGGATGCATATATATTATGAATGATATGATGATGAAGTAAATATCTTGTGCACGATATGGTGTCAAGCATTCACCATGTGCATGATATGAAGTCAATTATACACCTCATGCACGACATGGAGTCAAGTATATACTCAAGCCCGATATGACAAACCCTAGATGAGGAGTAACCACTAGCATGATATCATG
The DNA here is from genome assembly GCA_963693085.1 of Alisma plantago-aquatica. Classification (NCBI taxonomy): domain Eukaryota; kingdom Viridiplantae; phylum Streptophyta; class Magnoliopsida; order Alismatales; family Alismataceae; genus Alisma; species Alisma plantago-aquatica. Next base: position 1,157,016,819 of record OY856410.1, on the reverse strand, counting down.
ATGAATTTATACCTCATGGATGATATGGGTGACACATATACACACCTTGTACATGATATGGGGTCAAGGACACACCTTATACATGATATGGTGTTGAGTATATACCCTAACCCGATATGATTTTGAAACCCAACATGGTGTTGTGAAATCTGATATGCATTGGAACCCCACACCCCTATCGGTTTGTACACTTGAGATAGTTGAGAGTAATTCGTTTTCTAGCCTATTACTCATCACATGATGAAGGGTACGATGATACCATTAAGGTGTTGAAGAATATATGAGGATAAGGGTCAAACCTGATATGCAAACCCTAATGGTTGAATAACCCGATATGGATGCACGATATGGAGATAAGAATATATCTCATGCCCGATATGATGATGAGGATACACCTCTATACCTGATATGGAAGCATACATACACCTCTATACCTGATATAAAAGCATACCTACACCTCTATACCCAATATTGAGGAAGCACCTCAACCTAATACCTTGATTGAGTGACACATGTAGTGAGTTATGTCAAATGATACATTGACACATCAAGAGTTTAATGCATTTTGATAAATATGGGCCAATGTACCTTGAGAGAAGGATTGAGCCAACCTAATGGAGTATGATGTAATAAACATCCTATTGAGAATGAAAGAGAAACTTATACTTGTATAATAATCATGTAATGAGTATACATTGATACTCCTAATACGTGTGGAGTATGAATTAGGGTTTCAATTCTTGATGAATGTACTGAAAACCCTAATCGATTAATAAAGGGAAACCCTAACCCTAATGAAGGGTAATGATATGATTTGAAACCCTAATCGGTTAATAGAGGGAAAACCCTAACCCTAATGACGGGAAGGCTGTATTTCTCTTGTATTGAGTGGTAATGATATGTATTTGATATTGTTGTTATCATGAAATACTAACCATGGTGGTATCATGAGATAATGAGCATAGCTAAGTGTGAGCTATGATGTTTCATATAATATCAATTAAATGGGTCTAGTAAGCCATGTGAAATACTTGTATAACAAGTATAATGTTGTATAGGTCTTATGACCTCGAGATGGATGTTGCCTAGTGAGAGGTGACAAGATGTTTAATGTGCCTTGTGAGCCATGTGAATAGTTGTTGCCTAGTGAGAGGTGACAAAATGTTTAATGTTCTTTGTGAGCCATGTGAATAGTTGTTTCCTAGTGAGAGGTGACAAGATGTTTAATGTGCCTTGTGAGCCATGTGAATAGTTGTTGCCTAGTGAGAGGTGACAAGATGTTTAATGAGCCTTGTGAGCCATGTGAAATACTTGTATAACAAGTATAATGTTGTATTGGTCTTGTGACCTAGAGATGGATGTTAACTAGTGAGAGGTGACAAGATGTTTATAAAAGTCTCATGATCTAGAGATTGATGTAAGAGATGGTAATGTTCAAAATGAACTAGGGAAATGGGAACCCCGTAACATAATAATAATAATGAAATCTTGGTCATACATGCATTATGGTTATAGCCAAATAAGGGCTATAGCTTTTTGAATATGCTAAAATGAGATATGAGGAATACTTGTATCACATAAAGGATGTGAATGTGTATGATGGCTTGATCAAGGCATAATGCCTAGTAAAGGTGATGTGGTATTCAATGATGAGTTTAAGGGATTGATATCCCATAATGAAAGTGAAAGGAAAACATAAAGGTATGGTCATGATCTCACAGGATTGGTACAATCTCATACCAAGATGTAATCTCACAGGATTGATACAATCCAATAATACCTGGATGTAATCTCACAGGATTGGCCTAGTCCAATACATGGCTGTAATCTCACAGGATTAGTACAATCCAATACCTGGCTGTAATCTCACAGGACTGGGACAATCCAATACCTGGCTGTAATCTCACAGGATTTACATCGTCCAATACCTGGATGTGATCTCATAGGATTGGTATAATCTAATACCTGGCTTTAATATCACATGATTGGTGTAATCCAATACCTGGATGAACTCTCACATGATTGGTATAATCCAATACCTCGCTTTGATTTCACAGGATTAGCATAGTCCAATACCTGGCTATGATTTTATAGGATTGTTACAATCTAATACTTGGCTTGAACATAATGATGTATATTTACATGATTGGTAGAAACCAATACTTGGCTAGCAGATTGGCTGAGGCGAAAAAATAGAAATGAGAATGATTCATGGATGTCATACCATGATATTATTATCATAAGATATGCTTGAGATGTTGATATAGTATGATGGGTAAATGATTCACATATTCTTCATATTCCTTATAAAGTGAATAGATGATTTACTACTCTATCATAGATAGTTGCAATGCTTTAAAAGATAAGAATGTTCTAATCTACTCATCAACAATGATTAATCTTGCTTATTAATATAAAAGAACCTCTACTCAGTTTTATACTCTTTACCTGTGATAATAACATTGTTGGAAGAGAGTTATATCTATCGCTGGGACAATTATCTCACCCCGTGGGATCCACAATTTTTAGGTGGATGTGTACAAGGAGGCCAGAGACCATTCTAGAGAGGAAGGACAACAACAACAGGGACATCAATAACAACTCAGGTTGAATGTACTGTCTGTCATCTCTTGTAGATAGAAGTCCTATGTGTCATCTTTGTACTCTTAGGTTCTTGGATTTAGTATGTGATGGTTTTATAAATGATCTGAGATTTTGGCTTAATTGCCTTGATGTTTTATGTTGCTTATGTATAGGTTTTGGCAAAGCAACTGTTATATGTTATCATCAAGATGAGATGGTACAAAGTATGAACAATGTGAACCATGATGTATATAAAGTTTGGTTCTTTAAGAGTTTTTCTGTAAATGGATCTCTTTTCAAAATGGTTTTAATTTTTAGTGATTTTGTTAATCCGCTGCTTATGATTATTCCACAATTATTACTGGTGGCGATTTGGCTTGATTTTATGTCGGGTCATCACAAAATTGATAGAATCACATATCAATTCAATGGATTGCAGCATACAACCTTCCAGTGATCCAAGACCCAAAACTATTAAGTTATTACCCGACCAACGCCAACGTCTATAACCAATTATTAAGGTAGGAAACATTTCCAATTGAATTTTATGCAATCCTTGGATAGATGGTATTCACAAATCCTTTCCATAGTCTGTCTTTATTCTTCTTGGCACTTAATCCCATTAAGGTCACCTAGTTAAGCCTAACCCATAAGTCAACACGATAGTAATGCACCTTGCTTGACAGGCCCACATAACTACCATCACACTTCCATGCGATAGACAATGTACCATGTTTGGCATGCCCACACTTAGTCAATCAAGCTTTTCATGTGTGTTGGTTATGGAAAGCATCTAGCACTTCATATTGGATTGAGGGATATATATTTATATATATAAAATAAGTATATTCCAATCATCACATACTAATCATTTGTATCAAATAAATACTATATCCACACACAAAATGTGCAATTTAAAAATGCGTGAGATGATTATGGCCACACTAATGCAATTCCTTGGAGTCACAAAGAATGCTACCACCCAAGGTCCACATCATATGTGATAACTTGTACAACTAGTCCAGTCAGTCAACTCAACCCTTGAGTCAATCGGTTGGCCTCCTGGTTGGTCAATTAGTCTCTTGGATCAGTTGACTGGCTTCCAGTTTAAACTACGTCAGGACTCCTCCAGTCGATCAGTTGGGCTATTAGTCGATCAATTGGCTCCTCCTGTCATTTGGCCTCCTCAATCCTCCAGCTGATCAGTCTGGCTTCTAAGTCAGTCGAATTGTCTAGTCTAGAACACCTTCTCTTTTCAAAAATACGATATAAAACTATCATAATCCTATTGAAATTATTACATTGTAAAAGTGAAACGTCGAGTTACATTTGAGGGGAGCTTAGGAAGGAAAATATTAACTTACATATAGAAAAAGTGAGAGAGAGACTCAAAATGCAAAACAAATTTAAAAGGACTAGAATAAAACCATTCAACCATGCTCACATATCTAGGGGTTATTGGTCATAATCATGCTTACATCCACCAACAAAACAATTTCAAGGAGACACATACAAATTGCATATATATCATATCATATATATATTGGGGTTGTATGTGGTATTCAATCAAAAATACACATTAATCATTTTTAAATATTCATATCATATGTAATAAAATATATTAAACTAAAAATATGATCATATTAATTAAATTCCATGACAAGCGGATCATTTCAACGACTATGGATTGGGAAGGAGGGTTGCAAGGCATATACCTGGCCCTGGAGCAATTTTAGTGACTACCCTTATAGCGGAATATTTCTTTTGCAAGAGGCTCCTAGACAATTACCAGTGGTGGCCTCCTAGTGTAGCACCATAGACGACATCTAACGACATCCTCCTAGCGGGTGGCAACAACCTCAACGCCTCTACATTGTTTACGTGGACCATTGAAAACTCATGTCATTATTTTAGAACTGATAGGAAGGGTTGTCCCTTTGATGTCAACATTCTAGTGTTGAATTCTCTCTCTTGTTGTCTCTACCTTTTTGTATCTCCCTTTGACGGGTAAGACTTGCTCGAACTCTCATACTACCAAAACTGTGAGCGGACAACAATTGTCAGAGCTTATTGTTGTGCATCTTGAAAGCCTTGACAACCCTTCTATTTATAGGATGGCTAGGGTCAGGTTTCTAGATCATCTAGGAGTCAAAGAGATGGATTTTCAAGAATTTGTTAGAAGCTACAAACCAGAAAATGATCGGTTCATTCATGAACGTGTCAATTCATTCCTGAACCGGCCAGTTCACATGTAAAATTATTGATTCAACACTTGAATCTGTCGGCCCATTATGTTTCCTATTCACAAACATATTGACTTTCAATATTCAACCTGATGTTAGTATCGACCCTTGATCTAGTCTTACTAATCTCCCAACCGGTCAGTTTACAGCCTGAACCAGTCACTTCACATCTTTAAACCGGTCAATTCATTTTTAAATCGGGTTGTTCAAGTTCTAGTTCAGCCATTCTACAGCCCATATTGTTTAAATTGAATTAAAAACTCTTAATAATCAAGTTAAACCTTACTCACGAGAAAACCCATATTCCAAGTGTATAATATGTGTGTGAACCTATAGGTCCCAAATTACGTTGACAATGAATATCCATAACTAACTTATCACATAAAAAGCGATTAGCGATATCTAGCAACACATCATTGCTTTTCAAGTAATTGGAAAGTTGGAGAACAACTTCATACTACAAGATGTGATTATGTGTTGTAGTGATTGTATAGTTCCTTTGTCTATGATATCCAAATTGAACTTGAGGCTTGGAAATATCATCCACTTAACATTCAATCCATGTTCCTTAAATTAAAGCAGACTGTTTGAGATTCATGTTCTGACATATCATATATTAATTCACATGAGTATGGCCATATGTTTCTCAGCCTCTATTATCAAGTGGCAAAGATATCAACTCCAGTAGGAGGGACAAATCCCATCTACATCACTCACAATTATTCCCCATGTGTCACAATGTATATGAGAATCACCTTTATGACAACCCTTATTCAAGATCACACTAAATGATGTCAAAGTACATTGAATGACATGTGATGAGTGTAGTGATTTCAGATCTAAGAACCACAATCACCACCATCACTTTGAGATCTAATTTAGACTACCATTCAATGGTTTCCATGCATCGCTTTCAAGGTGGGTTTGTCCACTACATTCTTCTCTAACAAGTACCTATGTGTTTGGTTTGGTTTAGTATCACATATCATGACTAATGAGAACTTTCATCAACCAACACACACTCTAGTCTTATGTGCTATTTCTTTCTATTGGCTTCCACAATAAAATTTTAATAGGGACATAACAAGAACGTATGTTCTCTTATCATACATATGATATCATTGTTCAGGTCCTCGACTAGAAACATCATTCTTTTGACATATATCATGTTATACCATTATCTCATAATTGAACTAACATATAGATGAAGATTTCCTTTATTATTAATCAAATCATTTACACGATATGCCATTAGAATCATCATATGATCGACTCTCCGGGCATACATACTAACATATTTTCCTAGGTAAAGGATACTCTACTTATGTTGAAAACTAAAAATGGAAGGAAGGAGATATATTTCGGTATGGATGTAGGAGAGCCAAAAGGCTTTTGTGGGCATTTGGTAACAAAGTCTATTTATACATGAGGATCGGGGACCAAGGCTTCAAATAGAAGATTTGAGATTATGTTATGATAGTATTCATAAAGAAAGTTCTAGGGATCATGATTCTGAACACTTAGGGAACAATCCTAGTGGATTGGATGATTATATAGGGGAATGCCTATGGTAGAATTGGAGATTCTGTGAATTGGTGGTCGGTAAGAATGTCTAATCCTATAAGGTTCCCTAGGAAGATTAAATGCATATTGATTCATATATTAATTTTTGGTATTTAGGAATATTCAAGAGATTTCTTATACAAAAAATTGGATTTTAATATTGATGAATAAGGTTGATTTAGAAATTAAGAGAAAAGGAGATATGAAAACTTGATGAGCATGTATTCACTTATTTCCAAAAAATATGAAAAATATTTTTTCTCATTAAGATAATGATAAAAAGAAGAGAAGTTGAACCTATCAAAGGATGGGAAATAAATATCATATTCTACATAAATCAACTGGGTAAATACTACACTTAAAAAAAGCAACAAATGAAGGCCAACTTTCACTTTAGTCAAGGGAAGTGTTTTCTTTGTGCTGAACCCTGAGTAAGTGGTAAATGGATTTTATGGAAATATTAAATAGGTGGAAAAGGTGGAATACATAGAATGAACTCCAAGTGTAGCCTGAGAAAACTAGATTTCTTCATTGAATGAATGAAAAAAATGGGAGGTCATCAATTTTCCCTTCCAATTCAAATTTTTCTAGACATGAATGAAACTATTTGCCTAAGGCAACTCTAACCCGACTTTTGATAATGAAGCATAAAAAAAGGTAAATGTCATTAAGGCTATTATAATGATCATTGGGGAAATGGATAGAGTATAAAACTCTTTTTCTTCTAAGAATGGATTAGTGGGAAACTATTCATAGAAGCGTAAGGTGGATACTAGTGACAAATCTAAGAGAAAATGTAGCATCCACAACTAGTGACTATAACTAATTAATTATGTGTCCACCTAGAGTGTTAGTTAGCTATCAAAGTGCTTTGATCCTCTTATCTTTGAAATCACCTCCTTCTTTTCTCTATTTATTATTACATCTACACCTGGTTCTCTCACTAATTCATGTCTTACTAAGAAAAATGTGGGAGTGAAAGAAATTTGGAAGATGGTTGAGGTTCATATAAATAAATTATGTTGAATAAAGAGTCTATAGTCATGAAAAGATCATCGTAGTGCGTGATTCTGAAAAGATCTTAACTATTTATTGTCTCTCTCTCAGTTATTAGATGTCTGAGTAAGTTAAGTGAATCATTTGGGTTAGTGGATGGACAAGCATAGGGATAAGATAATAACCCTAAATAGGTGAATGTAAAGAGATGCATACACACGATTTTGATCTAGTTGATATAAATTTTTCCTACTTAGGACATGGATTCAGAAGTGGTAGAAATTAAGGTCATTCCCGAGAGCCAACTGAGGGTACCTGATGTAGGATTTTGAAATAAGGATCATATGCTCATAAGATAATGTTGGGCATCTAACAATTATGAAACAATGAAGTTATCTCTTAATTGAGGATATATACTATTTGAATATAGTCATCTATTCCTTGGATAATTTCAGGTAGTCCAATTTAGGTCATGGCCTAGGATCCAATAGAAGTAATGGATTTCTAGGTGATTGTTTAGGAGTCCATAAGAGGTAAGGGTGTGCGGTAGGACTCCAAGTTTCAAATGTCTTAGTTTCAGGTTTGATCATGATTTTTTTTATGTTACGACCCCACCTCCCGATAACCCCCAATTAAGGGAGACCGTGAAGTAGAAGTCGCACCCATAATTTCCGGATCAAAGGTTCGACAATTAACCAAGAACAATTATTAAATTTTAACAGACTAAACTAAAAAGATGTAAGAAAATAAATGTTTGCATACCTTTTTGTAAACTTGGATCTCTAAACTTCTATCCACTTATGGATTCTACACTAACTAATCCTCCTGTATTTTACTTCATGTATTTCACAATATGACAATTTACTGCTTGTTCTTTTGGCTTGTACCTAAAACGCCGACAAACAAAACGTCGGTCAGCCGAAGCTGGTATGTGGGGGAAACACTAGTCATGCAATTATTCGTATAAATGTATTGCAATCAATTACAGTTTAACAAACACTTTTACGTTTTAAATATAACTGCGCGATCCATGTGTACCCTATCCCCTGCGTTGTCCCTGTAGTGGACTTGGACACTACCATCCTTAAGGTAGATCCCCATTATACCCCTCATGATTTCACCTAACAGGTGAATCCGTTTCTAGGGCTGAGTCACATGGCACTACCCGTAGATAGCCCACTCCTTAACTCATGGCAAGCTAAGAGTATCATGGCACTACACATGTGTAGCCCAATTTCTAACTCATGAAAACCTAGGCCTTACTCTATGTTATCCTTTTTAGCCCTTGCATAGCCACATGGGTGGACCCAGATCTAGCCAGTTATATATGTATAATCATAGTGATAATCACAGTCACTCTATATTTGCATGAAATAAAAGCATCCAATAGTTTATTTCAGCCATGAGGGAAACGTCGATAAAATCCTCAGAAAACTAGCCGGGATAATCATAAGCGTAACCACATACCTGATTTGATGATTTCACAAGCATTAAGCAATTTGAACCAAGAAAGTAATCCAAGCAAGAAATTCAACAATCACATAATTCTTGAAAAGAATATGTACTCTATTTATTACACACTTTATCAAGAATCTACTTTATTGACATGGATTCACTTTCTAGGGTTTCTGTATCCATTTTAGGGTTTCGTTTTTCAATTAGGATTTCCCTTTATCTTTTACCATATTAAACCCTAATTTTATGGCATTACTCATAAACCCTAATTATCTCATCTATTCTTCAATATTAAGGTTAAGTTAACAACATATAACCCTATTTTCAGATTTAAAGGTACCATTAACCATTAATTAATTTCATTAAGCTTCTTTTACATTAAAGATACTAATTTTATCCTTTTAATCCATGACAAGATCATTATGCACATCTATCATCAATTCAAAGTTCATTATGGTTTAATCACATATGAACTTGATTCTACCTTTTATTCATGAGAAAACCCTAATCACTACATTTAGGGTTTTTATCCATAATTAAGAACTTCAGTGCTCAAAATAGATTAGAACCATCATATAACAACATTTTTCAAATTAAATATGATCTTATCCTCTTTGACCCTAAATTAGGGTTTCTAAGTACTTAATCACTCTCATATGGGGTAAAAACCCTAAATCATGCAATTTTACATCTAGAACAGGTTCGAATCTAACATTATCATTCAACAGGTTATTAATACTTCAATTAACCCATTAAGCATACTATATTCAACCTTTAATCACAAATACGGTTTTTAACTTAACTTTAATGCACTTTTCATCCACTTATTTTACTTTTGCAATTAGGAATGGAATCAATATTTAATATCATTTTTATTGGATTCCAATCATTCTCCTGATCAAAATTCATATATTACATGTATTAATCTGAGCTACCAATTTTTAGTTATGAAATTCGTAAGGATTTACTTACTTGGCCAATCGGATTGCACCATGTCACGCAATTCATGCAACGTTGCCAAAAAGGAAACATAACCGAATGTCAAATTTGCCCCCGCGTAAGTGAACCGCGCTTCAGCCCACAGAGGGGTAAAAGCATCCAAAGCCTCCTGACTTCATCTTCAACCTTTCACACCTACTGTACGCCGCCTGCAAGCTTATTTGTGCTCCACCTCCAATCCTATCTAGGGTCCGAGGGTTGCCTCCAAGGGCTGCCCCAACTCCGCCGCGCCTGGGCGCACCTGAAGCTCCCCCAAACCGCGGCTAACATGGCTAGTTCTCCGCTCATCGACCATGTTTCTACGACCGTCACAGCAACCTGACTGTTACAACCCCAATTTTTGGGTTCAATTAGTGAGAAATGTAATTTCTCATATTAAAGATAATTGAACAAAGAATGGTATAATTTGTTTTGAATACATGGATTTTGTTTAAAATAGCCTTGATGTCTGTGTTGTGGGCTTTATTGGCTATTGGGCCCAATAACAAGGAAATAACAAAGAAAATTCAATTAGTGAATGGATGATTGAATTTTTAAGAAAAGAAATATGTAGAAACCTCTAGAAGGCAAATCTAAATAGGATTTTGTGCCTCTTGGGTTCCTTGGGTACCAAGGAGTCCAAGGTTGCAAAAAGAAAGCAATAAGAAAAGAAAAGATTAATCAAGTATTTCTTTTTTAAGAAATAAATTGAAAATAATGATAAAATGTAGAAAATGAATGGAAAGAGGCATACATGAGATTTCTTGGGGAAATTTCGTATCCATAAGATTTCTAATGATAAATGGAATGCCAATGAGGAAAATAAAAGAGAAATAAAGAAAGATCCTCAAAAAGAATTATTTTAATAAGAAATAAACAAGATAATGTGATATAATGCATATAGATGCATCTAGAAGGATAATAAGTATCCAATAAAAAGAATTTCGAAATAATGGAGTGTCTTGGGATCCAAGGAGTCTCAATAAAGAGGAAAGAAAGAGAAAATGCCAAACTTGCAAAATAAAAGATAATATGATACTTTATTAATGTTTTGGTGGAATTATTAAAAAGGAAGTAATTTTTATTAAAAGAAAATAGCAAATCGTTCTAATGGATTAAAGAGCAAGAATAAAGAGGATAAGAAAGAGGAATTTCGAAATTCTTAATGACCAAGGATCAAGAGGAAACAAGGAATTAATAAAAAAGAGAGGTTTTGTTCTCAATTATGGGAAAGGAGGTTTCCTAATGAGGAAGAGTCTTGTTCTCTTCATAGGCAAGCACGTTAGGGTGTGGGTGTCCTCCTCTATATAAGGAGTAGTACTGTTGGACGGATCCAAGAGAAATCTCACGTCTCACTCTCTCTCTCGTCTTCTCCTTGTTCTTCCATTGTATATACCCTAACCAATGAGGAACTTCATGATTGCGGAGATATGAGGCTGCAGAGAAGGATACAAGGGAAGCACGATGTCCCATGACATCTCGGAAGAGCTCAGCCATCCCTCCCGAGCCCCAGCTCTTGCACGACGGCCGCAGAAGAGCAGCAGGCCATCCGCAAGTTGCAGAGGTTGGGGAGCGTGTTTTGGTCATCTCGGCCGTGACCCAGCGGCTCCTTCACGTACACAGAAGCACGCCGGAGGCAATGGGAGCCTCCCTGGGGGTCATCGTGGTCGGAGGAGAAGTAGACGAGCTGCGTTCTGGGCCGTTAGGGCGGCAACGGCGCTTGCTGGAGGTTGAAGAAAAGGAATCAGACATTGGATGGTTTTGCCCTTCACGGGCTAGAGGAATGATCGACTTAACCAGGGGCACGGATGACTTTTCGAAATGTTTTCCATTACGTGAGCTTTGCATGGAAACAGATGACGTGGCGGCTCCTCATTGGCCGGAAGTAAGTGATTTTGTTAAAATCGTAACTTTTTAATGGCAACTCCGATTAGGACAAGTTATATATGTATTTTGATCAGAAAAATGCAAGGAACCCATTAAAAATAGTTTTATAGCCCGAGTCTGATCATAGTTCAAAAAGTAGTGTAAATCATCATCTGTAATGAATTAAAGATTAAGAAAACCCTATGTTGATATGATTAATGTGTTTAATAGGGTTTAATGGATCATTAGAGTTAATGTTAACCTGTTAAATGTAAAAAGGTACATTATGTTCAAAAAGGAAGAACTGTTCACATGATTAGGCTAATTTAGGGTTTATGTGCTTGAAATTTGAAAAGGGCATAAAGTTATCATCTTTAATGTTTTAATTAAGGAAAACCCCTTAGTTTTGATGATAGATGGACATTATATAATGTTATTTGGATAATTCAAGCTAATATTAACCTATTATTAATAAAAGTGGAAATAGGATCTAAAAAGATGATCTTTTTATATAATTGGCTTAATTTAGGGTTTCGTGCATGAATGTGCATTAATGAACTCAAAAACCCTAATTTAGATGAATATGTCTTTTAATTGTTTTAATTGTTCAAATCTATGAATAAATAGGGATGTGATGATCCTAAGTTAATAAAAGACTATTAAAATGGATAGTTGAGCAATTAAGGTTCATATATATGGAAAAGGATATTTTAGGGTTTGTTAGCCTAAAAGGGATAAAGTTTGAGAAATTGATCTAAGAAACCCTAATGAATACTAATGAAACCTTAATGCGGATTAGAAACCCTAGAAAGAGAATCCAAGTCAATAAAGTAGATTCTTGATAAAGTGTGTAGTAAAAAGGGTACATATTATTTTCAGGAATTATGTCATTACTTGCTTGGATCTGTTGATTGGCTTGATTGTATATACATGAAGTATGTTTTAAATAATCTGCATGACTCATCAAATCAGGTATGTGGTTACTCTTATGAATAATCACCCTAGTTTCACGGTGATTCCCGAAGTTTTAATCGGTTGCTTGAAAATAACTGATGGATGTTTATTTATTTCATGCAACTATAAAGTGACTATGAGTATCACTATAAATGTGCATATATAACTAGCTAGATCCGGGTCCACCTCTGTTGCTTTGAAAAGGCTAAAAAAAAGGGGGTAATCCTAGGGCAAGGTCTAGGTTACCGAGAGTTAGAAACTGGGCTACCTACGTGTAGTGCCATGAGACTCTTTAGCATACCCCGAGTTAAGGAGTGGTCTACTTACGAGTAGTGCCATGTGACTCAACCCTAGAAACGGGTTCACTTATAGGTAGATCATGAGGGGTTTAATGGGGACAACACAGAGGATAGGGTATCCTTGGATCACGGAGTTATATTTAAAATGTAACCTTGATTGTTAAATGATTAATTGAATGATGATGTTGTTATCATAGTTGCACGTTTATTGTTTCCCCCACATACCAGCTTCGGCTGACCGACGTTTTGTTTGTCGGCGTTTTAGGTACAAGCCAAAAGGACAAACAGTAAATCGTCATATTGTGAAATACATGAAGTAAAATACAAGGAGTAGTAGTTAGAGTAGAATCCTTAAGTGGATAGAAGTTTAGAAAATCCAAGTTTTCAAAGGATCCTAGAGACGATGAGAGTCATGAGCAGATGCAAAGTAGACTGACATACAAGTCACTGTGGAAGAATATGTGAAAATCTGACCCCTCTAAGTTATAGCTAAGAGAGATGAGTCCCCAATGCATGGGTTCTTTTGATATGGTTTGGTGGAGAAGGTTAAGTTTGACCTTGCCCCTCAGGATAAAGTAATGTGAGATGAGTTCCATGTGTCCAATTTAGAGCACTATGTGAGGTACCTGACCATGTGCTGAGCAATGAACCTAGTGAGCCCCAAGGGAGGCTGACATGGCCTGAGTCACCTGTGCAGTTTATAGACGCCAGGATGAAATAACTCAGAGAAAAGAATATGTGATAATAAAGCTTCTTTGAAAATGCCATGAGTACGACAAAGCCACATAGGGGCCAATGATGGACATGGAAAAGTCTTGACCTGAATTGTTTGGTTGCTTGTTTGAATTTTGAGGATAAAATTCCTATAAGAGGGGAAGGATGTTACAACCCCAATTTTTGGGTTCAATTGGTGAGAAATGTAATTTCTCATATTAAAGATAATTGAACAAAGAATGGTATAATTTGTTTTGAATACATGGATTTTGTTTAAAATAGCCTTGATGTCTGTGTTGTGGGCTTTATTGGCCATTGGGCCCAATAACAAGGAAATAACAAAGAAAATTCAATCAGTGAATGGATAATTGAACTTTTAAGAAAAGAAATATGTAGAAACCTCTAGAAGGCAAATCTAAAGAGGATGTCGTGCCTCTTGGGTTCCTTGGGTACCAAGGAGTCCAAGGTTGCAAAAAGAAAGCAATAAGAAAAGAAAAGATTAATCAAGTATTTCTTTTTCAAGAAATAAATTGAAAATAATGATAAAATGTAGAAAATGAATGGAAAGAGGCAAAAATGAGATTTCTTGGGGAAATTTCGTATCCATAAGATTTCTAATGATAAATGGAATGCCAATGAGGAAAATAAAAGAGAAATAAAGAAAGATCCTCAAAAAGAATTATTTTAATAAGAAATAAACAAGATAATGTGATATAATGCATATAGATGCATCTAGAAGGATAATAAGTATCCAATAAAAAAAAATTCGAAATAATGGAGTGTCTTGGGATCCAGGGAGTCTCAATAAAGAGGAAAGAAAGAGAAAATGTCAAACTTGCAAAATAAAAGATAATATGATACTTTATTAATGTTTTTGGTGGAATTATTAAAAAGGAAGTAATTTTTATTAAAAGAAAATAGCAAATCGTTCTAATGGATTAAAGAGCAAGAATAAAGAGGATAAGAAAGAGGAATTTCGAAATTCTTAATGACCAAGGATCGAGAGGAAACAAGGAATTAATTAAAAAGAGAGGTTTTGTTCTCAATTATGGGAAAGGAGGTTTCCTAATGAGGAAGAGTCTTGTTCTCTTCATAGGCAAGCACGTTAGGGTGTGGGTGTCCTCCTCTATATAAGGAGTAGTACTGTTGGACGGATCCAAGAGAAATCTCACGTCTCTCTCTCTCTCTCTCTCGTCTTCTCCTTGTTCTTCCATTGTATATACCCTAACCAATGAGGAACTTCATGATTGTGGAGATATGAGGCTGCAAAGATAGATACAAGGGAAGCACGATGTCCCATGACATCTCGGAAGAGCTCAGCCATCCCTCCCGAGCCCCAGCTCTTACAAGGCGGCCGCAAAAGAGCAGCAGGCCGTCCGCAAGTTGCAGAGGTTGGGGAGCGTGTTTTGGTCATCTCGACCATGACCCAGTGGCTCCTTCACATACACAGAAGCACGCCAGAGGCAGTGGGAGCCTCCCTGGGGGTCATCGGGGTCGGAGGAGAAGAAGACGAGCTGCGTTCTGGGCCGTTAGGGCGGCAACGACACTTGCTGGAGGTTGAAGAAAAGGAATCGGACATTGGACGGTTTTGCCCTTCGCGGGCTAGAGGAATGATCGAATTAACCAGGGGCACGGATGACTTTTGGAAATGTTTTCCATTGCGTGAGCTTTGCATGGAAACAGATGACGTGGCGGCTCCTCATTGGCCGGAAGTAAGTGATTTTGTTAAAATCGTAACATTTTAATGGCAACTTCGATTAGGACAAGTTATATATGTATTTTGATCATAAAAATGCAAGGAACCCATTAAAAATAGTTTTATAGCCTGAATCTGATTATAGTTCGAAAAGTAGTGTAAATCATCATCTTTAATGAATTAAAGATTAAGAAAACCCTATGTTGATATGATTAATGTGTTTAATAGGGTTTAATGGATCATTAGAGTTAATGTTAACCTGTTAAATGTAAAAAGGTACATTATGTTCAAAAAGGAAGAACTGTGCACATGATTAGGCTAATTTAGGGTTTATGTGCTTGAAATTTGAAAAGGGCATAAAGTTATCATCTTTAATGTTTTAATTAAGGAAAACCCCTTAGTTTTGATGATAGATGGACTTATAATGTTATTTGGATAATTCAAGCTAATATTAACATGTTATTAATAAAAGTGGAAATAGGATCTAAAAAGATGATATTTTTATATAATTGGCTTAATTTAGGGTTTCGTGCATGAATGTGCATTAATGAACTCAAAAACCCTAATTTAGATGAATATGTCTTTTAATTTTCTTTAATTGTTCAAATCTATGAATAAATAGGGATGTGATGATCCTAAGTCAATAAAAGACTATTAAAATGGATAGTTGAGCAATTAAGGTTCATATATATGGAAAAGGATATTTTAGGGTTTGTTAACCTAAAAGGGATAAAGTTTGAAAAATTGATCTAAGAAACCCTAATGAATACTAATGAAACCTTAATGTGGATTAGAAACCCTAGAAAGAGAATCCAAGTCAATAAAGTAGATTCTTGATAAAGTGTGTAGTAAAAAGGGTACATATTCTTTTCAGGAATTATGTGATTACTTGCTTGGATCTGTTGATTGGCTTGATTGTATATACATGAAGTATGTGTTAAATAATCTGCATGACTCATCAAATCAGGTATGTGGTTACGCTTATGAATAATCGCCCTAGTTTCACGGCGATTCCCGAAGTTTTAATCGGTTGCTTGAAAATAATTGTTGGATGTTTATTTATTTCATGCAACTATAAAGTGACTATGAGTATCACTATAAATGTGCATATATAACTGGCTAGATTCGGGTCCACCTCTGTTGCTTTGAAAAGGCTAAAAAAAGGGGGTAATCCTAGAGCAAGGTCTAGGTTACCGAGAGTTAGAAACTGGGCTACCTATGTGTAGTGCCATGAGACTCTTTAGCATACCCCGAGTTAAGGAGTGGTCTACTTACGAGTAGTGCCATGTGACTCAACCCTAGAAACTGGTTCCCTTATAGGTGGATCATGAGGGGTTTAATGGGGACAACACAGAGGATAGGGTACCCTTGGATCGTGGAGTTATATTTAAAACATAACCTTAATTGTTAAATGATTAATTGAATGATGATGTTGTTATCATAGTTGCACGTTTATTGTTTCCCCCACATACCAGCTTCGGCTGACCGACATTTTGTTTGTCGGCGTTTTAGGTAAAAGCCAAAAGGACAAACAGTAAATCGTCATATTGTGAAATACATGAAGTAAAATACAAGGAGGAGTAGTTAGAGTAGAATCCTTAAGTGGATAGAAGTTTAGAAAATCCAAGTTTTCAAAAAGGTATGCAAAATTTTATTTTCTTCAACTTTTCAGTATAGTCTGTTAAAATTTGATAATTATTCTTTGTTAATTGCCGAACCTTTGATCCGGAAGTTATGGGTGCGGCTTCGACCTCTCGGTCTCCCTTAATTGGGGGTTATTGGGAGGTGGGGTCGTAACACTAACGGCTGCCTTTGTGCACACCCTAGGCCATGACCTCGATGGCTGTGCATCTCCTCGGCACTGGGGAACTCCTGGGTTTCATTTAAACCATGCGTTGTCCCTTTCTAACCTCTCGCTCATGCTGCTTCTTATAAATAGGGTTTGTAGACAAAAACGTGGAAGAAGGTGAAGAAGAGAGAAGGATATCTACGTGGGATCCCTATGGTCTTCGCCAATGGGTTTGGCCCTTTATATAGGGAGGACATCCATGCCCTAACGTACTTGCCCATGAGAAAAGCAAGGCTTCTCCTCATTAGGAAACCATCTTTCCATAGTTGAGAATAAATTCTCTCTTTATATTAATTCTTTGTTTCCCTTTGATCCTTGGTTATTAAGAATTTGAAATTCTTTTCTCTTATTCTCTTTATGTTTTCTTTTTAATCCACAAGTATGATTTCCTATGTTCTTTTAGTAAAAACTATTTTCCTTTTTAACAATATCACAAAATTCATTAATAATGTATCACATTATCCTTTTATTTTGCAATTTTGGTATTTTCTCTTTCTTTCCTCTTTATTGGGGCTCCTTGGACCCCAAGAAACTCTATTATTTCGAAATTCTTTTCCAAGAATATTTATTATCCTTCTAGATGCATCTATATGCATTATTCTTCATTATCTTGTTTGTTCCTTATTAAAATATTTCCTTTTTGAGGATTTCCCTTTATTTCTCTTTTATTTTCCTCATTGGTTTTCCTTTTATCATTAGGAATCCTTGGGATACGAAATTCCATAAAGGATAACTCAATTATACCTCTTTTCGCTTGTTTTCCACATTTTATCATTATTTTCAATTTCTTTCTGAATGAAGAAATACTTAATTGATCTTCTCTTTTCTTATTGCACTCTCTATGCGACTTTGGACTCCTTGGAACCCAAGGAACCCAAGAGGCATGAAATCCCTCTTGCTGGGTTTGCCTTCTAGAGGTTTCCACATTTTTCTTTTCTTAAATATTCAATTATTCATTCACTAATTGAATTTTCTTATTATTTGGGCCCAATAGCCAATAAAGCCCACAACACAAACATCAAGGCTATTGTAAAAAAAATCCATTTATTTGAACCAAATTATATCATTATTTATTCAAATATCTTTAATATGATAAATCACATTTCTCACCAAATGAACCTAAAATTTGGGGTTGTAACATCCTTCCCCTCTTATAAGAATTTTGTCCTCAAAATTCTATCAAGCAAATAAACAATTCAGGATAAGACTTTTCCATGTCCGTCATTGGCCCCTATGTGGCTTTACCGTACGCATGGCACTCCCAAAGAACCTTTATCATTACATATTCTTTTCTCTAAGTTCTTTCATCCTGGCGTCTATAAACTGCACAGGTGACTCAGGCCATTTCAGCCTCCCTTGGCTCACTAGGTTCATTGCTCAGCACATGGTCGGGGTACCTCACATAGTGCTCTAAATTGGACACATGGAACTCATCACACATTACTTTATCCTGAGGGGTAAGATCAAACTTAACCTTCTCCACCAAACCATGTCAAAAGAACCCATGCATCGGGGACTCAGCTCTCTTAGCTATAACTTAGAGGGGTCAGATTTTCATGTCACATATTCTCCCACAGTGAACTGCATGCCAGTCTACTTTGCATCTGCTCACGACTCTTGTCGTCTCTAGGCTCCTTTAGGCCATTGCACGATCAAAGAGACTTCATCGACACACACTGTGGTCCTTTTCTAACCATCACGTGGTCCTTTCACCAACATCACCTTACTGAAGTGGTAACCGACTCAACCTCCCTTACAAAGCTTCTTTAAATCCTGATACTGGCTATGGTGGTCATAATCACATCTTTCCTAGGACAAGAACTGTCCCTAGCCATCACCCTGAATGAGCACATACGCTTTCATCAGACCTTTTAGTCTGGATCATACTAACCATTAGTTAGGGGTGATAAACTGCACTAACATCGAGTTCTTCATGTACCTACTTCCACCTTTTGGAAGGGAACCTTTAGGTCAAACTCAAGAATCTTTGAACTCGCATCATGGTGTAACTAAACAATCTCTCTCATGGGCAGTTCAACCAAATTTGTCCCTTGACAGAACTCTTTCTTTCTTATATCATCTAGGTAAGGCGATCTACCATAACCCATATTGCATCTCGACCTTCCTTGGTCCAGGGGAGACTTACAACATCCATAGTGATGAACTCCCTTTCTCTTTTGGGGATTCTTTATCCTTTATATCAATGCACCGGGTTACTGGTGTTCGTCCCTCACCTCCAGCTTGCATGGCCACATGCCACATGCAACTTCATCTTAAGCATCTAAAGTGCTATTGTCATTTACTATATTTGAAGTATCACGGTGTAGGGTGATCTTCAATCATGATTTCCTGTATTGCATGATTCCTCAAGATCGATTCCTCAGAAACCCTAAACCACTCTAGTCGGGGTTTCATCACCTTCCTTTCCAAAGAAGTGCATTTGAGGTTCTACAACCATCCTTTCATTGCATCAAGGCCTAGGTTGGCTAACCAAACAACCATTAACTTGTTCAACAGATCTCGTTACATCTAAGTGTTAGCCAAACACATCTCCTTTCCAAACTTAGAGTTAGCCTAACAACCTCTTCTAGCCAAACTAGGAAGCTATATCTCAACCGGAGCATCCATTACCACTTCACATCCTTAGGTATTAGGTAATGTTGATGACATACACCTCCATGTATTCCACTTATTATCTCATCAAACTATATGTCTATCTTTATTAAGAACACTCTCTGATTTCATCATCATGGTGATCAAAACTCAACCTGGTATAACTTGTAAGTTCCACATATCTCATGATAAAATATTCTCAAAAGACGACTACTTCATTTCTCTTAGTGTTGGTAAACCGCCCATGTATCATTCACCACACCAGGGTATGTTATCTTCTCTGTCCCCATATCTTGTGGAAACGTTCCAACCCTTATCATATTTATCCTTGGTGTATGGCATGCATATTGTCATATCTCTCTCTCCCATAACAAGAGGAAATAAGCATTTGGCTGCAGTCCAAATACAGAGTTCTTCCTGTTCCAAGAGTAGAGATGGTACATCCCACCTTTCCAGTACACCTTTAAATCTAAGTTGAAACGTGCCTCATATGTCACTTCATCACAATCATCTCGATATCAGAGTTACTTCCATGGAAATTGGTCTCAAACCTACTTGGGTCACCACACAATCCTTGGTCATCTCCTCTAGGTCTATAGGGTGCCGACACTTTAAGGGTCATTCCTCTTCCCTTATGCATCCAGAGAGTGCCCTACTCATCTGCCCTTTGGGTCCCATGAGTTCATGAAGGTGATCAATCTCCTAACCCATAGCCCTCAGACAATGATAGTTGTTACCTCCCGACCCTATGGTCATGTGCAACTAGGGAATTAGGCAACTCCTACTTCCATCGGTCTTATCCCTACCTAACCCTAGGATAGACTTAGGATTTTATTATAGGACATGTCCAACTTAGAACCTTACCCAAGCCTTCATCATCTCTCTTTCTGCATTCATGGTCTGACTTTCATCCTTTCATAGGGATCATGGCAACCTGCCTACCTTGGTCAAGCCCCATACTAGTTACCTCCATGGTAACACATCCATATGCACTTAGAGATGGTTATCTATGGGTCTAGAGGTTCATCCTCATACCATGTACTTTCCACTTAGCTTCTCAATATCCTATGAGACCTCTTTAGGTTACCTCAAAGCCAACAACATTGGTATACACCCTACCAAAGGGTCCCTCTCCCAATATGGGAGGAAAACTTCACCTTGATAACAAAGGCCACAAACGTCCTTGGGTCTAGCATGCTTAACCCTAGCAAGTTATGTAAGGCACAGGTAGACCACCTACTAAACCATGTTAGGTCATACTTGTTCTCATCCTCCACATTGGATCAAGATGATATCTCCCCATGTCATCAACTTAGTTATGAGGGGTTCATCAAACATACCTTTAAACTTAAGGGGGTTTCCCTTTTCCTCTATACATGAGGAGTACCATGCTCGAAACTATAGAAACTTAATTCTCATCATGAGCATTAGGTGCACCACTTCCCCTCTTAGGCCTAGGAACCCTAGGTTCACTTTTGGGTGTCCAACTGCATCCCCAACCTCTTAACCACAAACCAAACGTGTCCATGGTATGTCACACACTTCCTGCCATCCTTCTACTTCAGAGTTGGATCCTCCTCAAGGACAACCAGCAAGGTACAATGCCTCATAACCTGTTACCAAACCTCTCTAGGGTATACATAACTTCTTCTTCCTTTCTCAGAAGGTAAACACTTATACCATAGGCACATAGCTGCCAGAAGCCTCTTCCTCTCTCTAGGGTTTGGTTCCTCTTAAAGGCAACCAAGATATCATCAGCCTCTAGGGATCGAGCATGAGGCAACCCCTATCACCCATTTAGGTCGCATCATCCTCAACTCCCCACTCTTCCTCAAATCTCAGAGTCTAGGCTTCCAACCTTCTTGCATGGGTCCTGCTCTTTCTCTCTAGAGCCAACCCTACAACCAACCTTACTACAAGAGGCTCT
This sequence comes from Alisma plantago-aquatica, assembly GCA_963693085.1. Classification (NCBI taxonomy): domain Eukaryota; kingdom Viridiplantae; phylum Streptophyta; class Magnoliopsida; order Alismatales; family Alismataceae; genus Alisma; species Alisma plantago-aquatica. Next base: position 1,156,995,083 of record OY856410.1, on the reverse strand, counting down.
CTCTCCAAGAGGGATCAAGCTCACAAGCATACCCCTACATGATGAAGCCTATGTTCAACTTATGTTCGCTCAAGGTTATCCATAGCCCCTTATGCTTGTAACATAAGTTATCCATCAAACTCTCTTGGCCAGGGTTTCAACCTATTGCTCACACTACTAACGTACCCTGGGTGCATGTTATGCCTTATTCGCATAATCCCATAGGATTTCTATAGGTCCTTCACTAACATCATCATCGAAGGAGCTATCCTTTACTCTAACATGCACGACTCTTCCCAGGGTTGGGTTACCAAAGGTGCTAGGTCACCCAACCTCTCATGGCACATACGTCATCCAAGGCATGTCTATCCAAACACATGGTCTATCATGACATCAACTCATCATGTTATCTCTCTCTCTAACCTTCACTTAGGTAACATCATCCTCATAGGATGTGCCAGGTCTCTACTTGCAATGGAGATTTCTATCTCCAAGACTAACTCTCCTTATTTATCCTCCTAACAAGAAGGCCTAGCCCCAGGTCTCTTCTGAGGGCATAACAACTTATGTCATACGACCTAAGCATGTATTTATGCTTTAGGTTGTGCTTAATCTATTAAGCTTATATCCATGACATCTTATTTACATGATTTCCTTTAATTTGATGGAGGATTCCTTAGACCTTATTAACCTTACCCATACCTCAAGAGGGTGAAGAAAAGAGACAGAAAACCCTAATCCTTAAGGTCCTTAACAGAATTTGTGATGAGAAGGGATGAATAAGATGAGAAAGTCCTAAAGGTATCTTATTTCGATTCATACCCTAAGACTTTGGCCAGGAAGTCACATGGATTTGGGATCCTCGTATTCCGACTAGTGGTGTGGAGGAAAATATTGCCAGCCCCCAGTCGTGATCCTTTTCTAGACACCTTTGTATTTTGGATAATCTTCTAATAACTCCCTTGGGTTCTACAAAATTTGTAAAATTTAATAATTATTAATGGTTAAGTGAGGAACCTACGCTCTGATACAAAATTTACGACCCCACCTCCCGATAACCCCCAATTAAGGGAGACCGTGAAGTAGAAGTCGCACCAATAATTTTTGGATCAAAGGTTCGGCAATTAACCAAGAACAATTATTAAATTTTAACAGACTAAACTGAAAATATGTAAGAGAATAAACTTTTGCATACCTTTTTGTAAACTTGGATCTCTAGACTTCTATCCACTTATGGATTCTACTCTAACTAATCCTCCTGTAATTTACTTCATGTATTTCACAATATGATGATTTACTGCTTGTCCTTTTGGCTTGTACCTAAAACACCGACAAACAAAATGTCAGTCAGCCGAAGCTGGTATGTGGGGGAAACACTAATCATGCAATTATTCGTAACAATGCATTGCAATCAATTACAGTTTAACAAACAATTTTACATTTAAAATATAACTGCGTGATCCATGTGTACCCTATCCCCTGTGTTGTCCCTACAGTGGACTTGGACACTACCACCCTTAAGGTAGATCCCCATTATATCCCTCATGATTTTACCTAACAAGTGAATCAGTTTCTAGGGTTGAGTCACATGGCACTACCCGTAGATAGCCCACTCCTTAACTCATGGAAAGGTAAGAGTCTCATGGCACTACACATGTGTAGCCCAGTTTCTAACTCATGATAGCCTAGACCTTACTCTAGGTTATCCTTTTTAGCCCTTGCATAACCACAGGGGTGGACCTGGATCTAGCCAGTTATATATGTATAATCATAGTGATAATCATAGTCACTCTATATTTGCATGAAATAAAAGCATCCAATAGTTTATTTCAGCCATGAGGGAAACGTCAATAAAATCCTCGAAAAACTAGTCAGGATAATCATAAGCGTAACCACGTACCTGATTTGATGATTTCACAAGCATTAAGAAATTCCAACCAAGAAAGCAATCCAAGCAAGCAATTCAATTTGTCAATGATTTTGATGCTCTTCTCATATCAAAATCATATAGGCATGTTGATCTTTCTTCGAATTCTTGATTTAGATGCCTTGCGAACACTTTTTATTCTAGTTTTGCGGCGTTTGTAGCTGACTATGAGCTAAACCACATTCAAAATATGACAAGGATGCAACACGCTTTTAAAGTGGATAACAAGATAGTAGGCTCTAGGCATATTGTTCAATATGAAGAGCATGCAAGACAATCAACATGGTATTAGTCTACTTGAGCAGCACTCATCAGACTCAACTCGAGAGGGTACTTCAATTTTTATTAATTGATATGTTTGTTTAGTTGCTTTTTGATTGTTGTGTAAGTTTTTCCTTGTGTGATGTTAGTTGTAATTTGTAATCTTGTAGATTGTAACTTGTCTATTTGTCGTAAAATTTATACATGGAAGAACTTTATAGTCTGTAGATGGCTATATGTAACCGTGTGTTTTCCACATGTGTAAACCTATATGGATGGCTATATGTAAACATACATTGTGTTTTTCTAGCTAGATTTGATGAAATCTATCGATTTTCAACACAAAATCACTATTTTTTAGCTTCACTTCCGTCAAAGTTTTTATTCCAGAAAAAACTCAAAGTTTCCTTGATGCTTCCACAAACTTTCACTTCAACACATTTTGAAGTCGACATCATGTTCCGTGATCCAAGATATACTTGACAGGACAGCGTACATATATAACAAAGAGGGAATTTTGTTGGGTATAATAGGAAAGTTATTCCTCCATTACAAAGTAATACATGTTCATACCAAGCACACGGAGGAAAAACTATAATAATTAATAACAAGTTTAAATCAAGTCAAACATAGAGCAAATTATTACTACTTTTTCATTTAACATTGTTAAAATTAATACCAATTTAAACTTAAGACTGTAGATGTGATAAAAAGGATGTTAACCTTTTACTATGCCACCCTAAACAAGCATAGGCCATAGCTAATCGTACATCTTTTTCTAGTCATGGGAAAATAGTGGTTGCCCTGCCATTTGTAAAATGTGGGGTAGATCGTATAGAAGTCAAGATGCAAACTTTATCCTCACCCAGTGCACAACAATGCAACCAAATTTTATTTACCACTTGTCTTCACGTTGGTATAATGGGCCCTTTTTATTTTATTAGAGAGTCCGCTTAATTTAATTAATTAAGTTATTTGAGTCTATTTTTATATGGGCCCAAATGTGTCTTGGTCTATTAGGATTTCGTCTAAAGCATGTACGCTTCCCCTTCTATATAAAGGAGGGGGGTTCCTCTTATCAAATATATCATACCCTTCTTTTACTTTACAACATGGTATCATAGGAACGATCCAACCCTAATCTTAAGAGTGGATAATGGGATTTTCTTCTGCCTTCGGGCGGCATTCGCCCTATACAACAACAATCTGTCGTCGATCATCACCCAACCCGCATCTTACCAGAATCCCATCATCATTGAATCCCAACCAACAACCCGATCTATTGCACCTAGGCATATTGCAAAGCACTCCCTGCTTCCGATTGCAATCTCGCTAATCATCTCTCTACGACCCCACAATGTCGAACAGCAGCGAGCTCGATCCGAGGGTGTGGAAGGCGTTCGCAGGAGGCATCGTGCAAATCCCACTCGTAGGTTCCAAGGTCTACTACTCCCCCAAAGGACACGTCAAGCAGGCACCCGCTATCCTGGTCTCCTCGCCCTGTTGTCATTGACGTCGCGCCACATGGAAGGGCCCCTGAACCCGCACTTAATTTGTAGGTCGTTGGTGTCAGGCACCTGGCAGACGAGGACTCCAATGAAGTCTACGCCCGAATCAAGCTACTGCTAGTGTCGCTGGAGTCTAAACACGCCCATCCGGCTCTAGAGTAGGAGGGCCCTACTACCCCTCCCTCCAACCAGCACCTACATCACCACCACCACCCTCCCCCCATGCCCCCTTCGCAGCAAGCCCTCCCTTGCTACCCGGAAGTCCATTGTGTACAGTAAGAGGCGTGGTTGAAAGCGACAAGAAGACCACTACAAGTCACGTGGTGTTAGTATCCACCTGATTCAACGAGTTTTATAGACAGCGCTCAAGGACTTTCAACCAGGACTGGTGTCATCCTACCTACTGTTGCCATCATACTTCTGCAAGGCACCAGACTACAAGCATTTGAAGCACATGGGTACCAAGCTCAATCATCTCGAGGACACTAAGCCTGCTCACAAGGTTGCAGCTTATGTGGCACACACTATGGAATTAGCTGATTTTTTCTTCTATTCAATGGCCTTTGTGAAAATCTGGGCTCGATTTCCTTTGAAAAATTACCGTAGATCTTTTTTTCAAGTGCTCTGCCCCCCAATCCCCTGCGAGGGGCGGCCTCCCCTTGACTCCTGCTCACTGAGGGCGGCAGGACCCCCTAATTGGGGAGGCGCGCCCCCTAACCCCCTCCCCCCGAACAGTGCTACGGCTTATCTTTTTTTTAGAGCATTTCTTTATCATTGTCCACCCCAACCACTCCTGGTTCGTTCCGTGGTTGTTGTGAGGGGGAGAAATAGAGGAGATGAAATGAAGAGAGAAGTTTTCTGCTTCTATCTATGAGGATGTTCTTGCTGGGCTATACGTATTTGTGGATCTTTATGCACTTCTTGAAGAAAATCTGGACTAACACTATTGATATTTACTGCTATATGCTTCTTGGAGAGCTTATTATCTGGAACTTCATGTCTATTGCTTGTTTATGATCTTCTATTCGGTTACGTCAACTCAAATTTCTCCTTTTTGTATGTGCTTTATTTTCACTTTGGCATTGCATGTGACTAGCACGTTAACTTTCTGAACTGTGAACCAGCACTCTCTGGACATTTCTATTATGAACCAACACTCTTTGGACTTTTCTACTGTGAACCAGCACTCTCTGAACTTTTCTACTGTGAACCAGCACTCTGGATTGCGACGATAGCCACTGTGATGAAGACTCTGACGCCTTCTTGATGTTGTTTACTACTACTACACATGATACATCATTTTGATCAAGAAGCTTCTAGTAGATGTTTATGGCATGCACCTACAACATACTTCAAGTTGGACCTGTTTGCATACCTGCTTCGGGTTATCTACTTGAGGGGGAGTATCAGAGTGATGAGTTCTTTATTGTAATCTTCAGGGGATGAAATATTCTTGTATGGGCTTGGCTTATCTTTGTTTCTATTTTTATTTTTATTTTTGTCTATCTCTCTGGTTGCAAGCTGACTTAAGATTCTCCTAAGCTTCAGCTTGAGGGGGAGTATTAGAGAGTTATTTAATTTGGTTAAGTTATTTGAGTCCATTTGTATATGGGCCCAAGTGTGTCTTGGCCCATTAGGGTATAGCCTAAAGTTTGTACAACTTCCCCCTTCTCCCACATAAAGGAGGGGGGTTCCTCTTATCAAATATATCACATAGCCATCTTTTATTGTACAACACATTTTTGAAGTTTTCCTATGTTTACTTTTATTGATTGTGTTGTTAAGCTGCTTGGGACCCTTACTTGGGTTGCTTTTGCTCGTTGTTGCATGTACATCCAATATTGAAGTAGCATTGCCGGAATTGACTCCGTACATATAAGGTATTTGTGTATGCTCTGATTAGATCAATTATTCATTCTCTTCCTCATCATTTCATGTAAAGAATTCATATTTGATTTAAGGTTCATTCCTCAATCACATTTTTTCTTGGTTTTTGGTAGGCGTCAATGTGGCGGCTCGGTGTGCAACACTGGGTTAATTTCATTTAATTAATTGGTTTTTCCTTATTGCAGTTGGAGTTCTCAAGGTTTGTTATAGTAATATTGTTATGAACAAGTATCGGAGTGTATTTGCATTTAGTTTAGAGTGCCCCAATTAGTTAAAAGGTCATGCATATGGTAGGTATAGTTTCACTCAATGTTCAAAATTTCGACGAAATGGTCGAACTTTTGACCGAAATTTCTATTTCCATGGCAATCGGACATCGAAATTGACTGATGAAACTCTCGAAACAAGCAGATCATCGAATTTTTTTTCTACTTTTTCATATACTATGTACTACCTAGAGCATACTTTTTTGTACAGTTTTGTGTGTTTAAGTCTATATATTGTGCTTGCAAACTATAATGACTTAATTCATTGATTTAACCATTGAAAATTGACATCAAAAATCCCCATTGAAATGCCCATCGAAACAGTTCAAGGTCATTCACTAAAAAATGACGAGACCCCACCCCCCACATATCCAATATGAAATATTATTACATATTTGAGTAGATCTACACTAGTAGACCATTCTGGTAAATTTTCATAAATGAATTCCTTTATTTTTCCATCAAAACGCCGGGAGCGCATTTATCAAAATTTTTGTCAAAATTTGTCAAAATTTCTGTTTCTGTGGCCACCGAAACGGCATCAAAATTGGACATTTTCTTCCTTTTCACTGTTGATTTTACAGACAAACCCCATTAGCATAGACTACATGAGTTAAGAATTTAATGGTGTAAATCGTGACAGCAACACTTGTATATTTCCTTTGAGTTTTATTGCCATCTAGGTGCCTTTCGGCTCATATTGTATTCCCCAGCGAATTGCCAAGACCTTCAAGAAGAGTCATTTGGTAGAAGAGAAATAGAATTCTCAAACATCAAATCTTAGACCATTCTTCTATCCTTATGTTATTAAAAGAAGGGTTTGCATAATTGAAAAGACAAGTATGTGTATGGCACAGACCAAGGGCCTTCCATTAAGGTTGTTTCATAATCATCTTGTCTAAGTTGAACAATATAATAGTATTTGCAAAGATCGATTTGCCAAAAGCTACATGTAGGTCTACATTGGATGAGAGTTATATGCCAATTTCTACATCAAGACTCCACTAGCCACAACATATTTCCCCAATCATAGGTCTGCTTGTTCCATGCACAAAACTAGGGAGTCCGTCTTTGGTTAAAACAAATAAGTCGACATGCCCAAGTTTAGTGATTTAGAGATCAAAGAATCCTAAGTGAGTGTTTCTAGGTCAAAGAAATTTAGTAGGCAATGCCATGGATGCATAGGGAACTAGCAGTATATGCACTCATGTTTTGTTCTGAATCAAGATGGTTGCACAAAAGATAGAGCTCACTCAAACCATCCATGCCTTATCGATCCATGGATAAGTCAAACTTGTTGTGCTTGGTTACTGATGTTGAATGTTTGCATTTACTTCGGCTTGTTGTTAACTAAACTAAGGTGGGGACCTGTATATTCTAAGTGGTGTGATTCCTTTTCTGTTGAAGAAGACGGCTTAGAAAGTACGAACAAAGACATGACACAGATATGTGGCATAGCAATTTCCTAACAAATATCTCATGGACACATCAAAATACATAATGTTAACATATATGTGCATAATTATCGCCACCAAGAATTTGTAAATATATATATGTTAAAAATGAATAAATTGATATTTCTGCTCCTTATAATAATATGCTTAACATCTAATTGATTTTCTATTAGTTCTTCTGAAGGGGAAATTATGGAAGACCAAATTTTAAAACCTCAAATTCATAATCATACATCTGCCTAGAGCAATACCCGAAGGTTCATATTTATAACAAACAACTGAGACACTAACCGATGTGCCATTTGCAACTAAATGCCTAGCTGGTTATAAAATCAAATAACAAAGGCAAAAACGTGGAACTTACAAATAAGTCACTAAATAATAATTTACTCTCCATAAATGATGAATGAGCCCCCACAATTAAATAAATGCAAAAAAACTAAAATTCAAAGATTAACCCTATCAGATTCTCTTTGGAGCTTTTATCCTACATCAAATATTTATCCATTGACAGAAGGCCATTTGGCATCTACAAAAGACTTAAGCCACAATCGAATGCAACTCTAATGAAATCAGAAAATAGATCTCTTCACCGAGAAAAGGAGGCACTTGTGCATAGATCTCTTCATAATACTATTGTTTGATGCAGCCTTTCATAAAGCTTGAGGATTGTTGATCCAACAAAAGTTAAAAAAGAAGACAGTTCTTCATATTAGGTTGCATGGTTGTATACACGGAAGTGCTTTCCTTTGTGTACTATATGGAACGCCATTAACGGATCAACCAGAGCAAACTCTTGGAAAAGGACATGTAAATAAAGATCGCAAAGCTTTAACAAGGAGAGACTTAGAGACCCAACAAGAGAAGAGAAACTCTTCCATGAGGATATACAAAGCCCCAAAAGAGGGCAGAACTATTCTCATAGAGGAGAAACTTGTCCAATTGAAAGAAACCAAACACACCCCAATTGAGACTATAACTATCGAGCAAGGAAGCATGGACACTTTGAGGACGATGTCATGGCCATCTTGGACGTGTGTCTGACATGGACACGTCGTGGATATGTTGCGGAAAATGTCTAAGTTTCTTAAAGAGAAATTAAGGCCTGGACACGCCATGGATGTGTTATGGGCATGGTCAGCACGGCCTGATAGAGAGGGCTAAAAAAACCTTGTGCCTATTGTTCCCACTTGCCACCCTAATTCCTCTCCCGTCTTCGATTCCCTCTTGATCTAGGTGAACGAGCAGAGGATGGTGTTGCTCCACCAACAAAACCCATTCCAGATGTCAACTACTACACTTGCATGGGATGCCAACCGATCTCTCATACTCCATCAACCGGAAGAAAGAACAGCCCCATCACCAAGCACCATCTTTTGTAGTTGTTAAGGTAACTAGGTGCTACGCGTTTCATGGGGGAGGCAAGGCCGCCTAGGCGGGCTCCCAGGTCTTTCTAGGTTTTCGCTTTTTTATATATAAATAATGTTTTTATGTGTATATTGAACATTTAGATATGTAAATATTAAATAATGACTTTATTACATCGTATTACATTTTTAGGCTAAATCACATCTAACATGACCTAAACTAGAAATGATTGGCCCTAATTTGAACTCATTTGATCCAAATTTGATCTAATTTGACCTAGTTTGCCCTAATTTGGCCTAAATCAGACCTAATTTTTATAACAAGACCTATTCAGACCCAATTTCCCTAAATTTTCCCTATATTGACCTAAATGAGACCAAATTTGACGAAATCAGAACTAATTTTCCCAAGTTAGAACTATCTCTCCTAAATGATACTTGTTTTTCCAAAATCAGACCTAATGAGCCTAAATTTGACATGATTTGGCCTAAATCAAACCTTATGCATAATATGACCCAATCATGCGTAATTTCCCCAAATTTCCCTAAGTTGATTTAAACAAAACCTAATTTGGCCAAATCAGACCTTATCTCACCAAATCAAACCTATTTCCCCCAAATCAGACCAAATTTGCATAACATGACCTAATCAAACCTAACTACCCCTAATTTGGCCAAATCAGACCTACTCTCATCAAATGAAATCAGACCCATTTCCCCCAAACAGACTTCTTTTCCCCAAATCTGACCTAATCCACCCAAATTTGACAAGTTTCCCTAAAATAAACTTAATTGCATAACATGACCTAATCAAACCTAACCACCCCTAATTTGTCCTAAAATAAAACCTGATTTGGCCAAATCATACCTAATCTCACCAAATCAGACTCCTTTCCCTCAAATCCGACTTCTTTTCCCCCAAATCAGAGCTAATCCCCCCCCAAATTTGACATAAAATAAAACCTAATTTTGTATAACATGACCTATTCAAACTTAACTACCCCTAATTTGCCCTACATTGATCTAAATGAGGTCTATCATGGCCAAATCAAACCTAATTCCCTCAAATTAGACCTATTTCCCCCAAATTAGGCATGTTTTCACTAAATCAGACCTAATTTACCCTAATTTGACCTAATTTGGAATTAATAAGACCCATTTCATCCATAAAATGACATAACGTGATCAAATCCAGACTTAACCTATGCTAAATTAGCCTTTAAGTGGCTTAATTTTGGCGGCCACTTAGGTCATCTAAGGGGTCGGGCGCCCAGTTTGAGGCGGACTGTGAGAGCCTAGGGCGCCCTGATAACGAAGCCCTCTTTTCAAGCTGCAGCAGCACACGGCTTAGAGCAGCAAAGGCTTGGAGCCCCGGCTGTGTGAAGCCTCAACGACAGCCTCTGCAAGAATAGGTAAGTCCTCCTATCCTCCTATGCTCTATGTGTCCTTCCACCTCTCCTTTTCCCTAGCTTGTTGCTTAAGAGTATCATGCCTCTCATCTTCTTACTCCACCTCCTCTACGTCTCATCACTCCAGCACCAACAAACTCCAGCAACACGTCCCCTTCCTCTCTTCATTTGCTTCTTCCTCCTCGCCATCCTCATGTGTTCCCATTCTCCTACACTACCAGCACATTTCCTCCCCCTTCTTCCTCCTTTACTACTGCTATCATTCGTCATCACCAAAATGGTAGGTTTGACATTGCTGGTCTTATTGTTTATACTTAGTTGCTTCTTGCTGCCTTTTTTTCACGATTGAATGCGGTGGTATACATTATTTCCTCCCTACTTCCTCCATTTGTTGACCAATTGTAGCTCTTACTGTCAAACTTTCAAGTCTGACCATATTTTCTAGTTACCAATTTACTGATGCAATTCATTTTCACAATTGCACATTCTTTGTAATGGTGTGGTCTAATTCATATTTGTTTATTTTCATTTGCTCTTATGGTGTTTGTATGTGTGTTTGAAATATGTGGTTTCATGATGTGTGAAAAAACGAATATGTGGATTGATGTTGATCTTCATTTGTTGCTTGTGCTTTAAATTTAGAAATGAATCCTGATAATTGGAGCCTAAAGTGAAAGGTGATTGCACTCCTATTTGTAGGAATGATGGTTTTATTAAGGATTGGATGTCTATTACTTCTACAAACTCTACATTTGTCTTAATTTAGATATCTTTAGATCTTTTATGTTTGTATATAAATAAATATATATATGTATATATAGAGAGAGAGAGAGAGTCGGGCTAGAATACACTCAATTGTGCTGGAGAGACAATACACTTAAGTTGTTTTCCATCATACATCAATTATTTTTCTACATTTATCATCTCCGTGTCTGCTTCTGCATCAGTGTTCATGTGAGTGTATGTGCTTCCTAACCCTCAGGGAAGATGTAGGCCACTAGGAGGAGGGATCGGGAACAAGTCCCAAGGGAGAGGTATACCCAGTAGGACCAAAATCCTCCCCAGGCCTTGTGGTGGTAGCTCCAATAACCATATGGGGTTCTCCAGTCGCCTGAGAGGGAACTCATTTAATTTTAGTATATTTTCCATATTAATTTCTAGTTTTAAAATGATCTATAAGAAGATTCTTACATAAGATATGATGTAGTAAAGACGTGTATGCTAAGATGGATGTGTGGGTTAGAAAAGAAACATCGCTTGATAAAAGGACTATATCAGGGACAGTGGGGTGGCACATATTTAGGACAAGTTATGTGAGGGATATTCGAGATGGTACGGGCATGTGCAATCCAGAGTGATCAAAGTGCCTATTTAAAGCAATGTTATTGAGTCGAGCATAGTTAAAGTAAGAAGAGGCAAAGCTAAATTAACTTTGCAAGAGCTTATAAGGAGAGCTTTTGAATCTTCACATCTTGATTAGCATATGACCCACAATAGAGCTGATTAGAAAAGATGGATCCATATAGCTGACCTCAACATGGTTAGGATTGAGGCTTAGATGATGACTGTTACATTAGATATTTCTTGTTTTACTTAAGCATGTTATTTGTTTTGTTATTTTCCTTTATATATGGACCTCTCTGTAATTGTCTCAGTTATATATATATGAGGGTGCACACGTTGTGCAACCCTAAGCCTTTTGCAATACCTGACTCTGTCACATGGTATCAGAGCAGGCAACCTAGCCTCCCTCCCTCCCTTCTTTCTTCTCCGGCGCCCCCCCCCCCCGCCACCGCCCAGCGCCCGCCGCCGGCAGCAGCAGGCCGCCGGTCGGCAGCTTTTGGCCGCCGCCGCTGGCTTAGCCAGGGCCGCCGCAGCTCCGGCCGGTCACCTTCACCGGGCCGCAGGTCTCTCCGTCGGGTCTGTGGTTCCGTCTTGCCTCCTGGCGTGGTGCACCGCTAGTGCTTGAGCAACCGTAGGTGTTGTTCGCACAGCAGGTGCGCTGCTGGGTGGTCGTATCTAAGGGACCACTGCCCCACTGGTAGATCTGGCCTAGATCTGTAGTCAGGGGGAGATCGACGCGTTGTTCGTCTAAGGGGTTACCGTCGGTTCGTGCTTCTTTGTGCCTGCCTGCCCGTGTAGGCCTCGGCCTCCGGGTTCTCTGCTACGCCTTGGCGTAGTGCGTAAGTGAGAGGTCCACAGTGACGTGTTCTTGCCTACTTCTGCCTGCCTGACGGCGTAGTCCGTCCTCTACCTGTGCCTACCTGTGCCTGTGCCTGCCTTTCTCATGGCGTCTTCCGGGGATGACATGTGGAGAGAGTCGCGCCGTCAAGTCACTACTGTCAAGCTTGACGGGCGCAACTACCAGTTGTGGGTCTGTTCCTTTGTGATCTTTGTCAAATCACAAGGGAAGTACTCTCACTTGATTCGGACGGGTCCGCCTCAACCTGCAGCGGAGGCGGATGACAAAGATCTTAAGGCCTTTGATGATTGGGTTCGTGATGACTCGACTGTCATGACGTGGATTCTCAACAGCTCTGTTGAGAAGATTAGCGTCACTCTTCTTCAGCTGCCTACGGCGAAGCAGATGTGGGATCAGCTCGCCAGTACCTACTCGCACAGTGAAAATTCGAAGAAGGTCGTTGATATCACAAAGCAATTGGGGCGTCTGCAATTTACTGGTTCTGACATTTCAGATTACTTCTCCACCTTCACTGGTCTGTGGGGGGAATTGGAGATGTATCACCCGCTGTCCACTGACTTAGCTACTATGCAGAAACAGCGGGCGGAACTTCAGCTAATTCAGTTTCTCAGTGGTTTACCGGAGTCCTATAATGGAGTGGTCGATCAGATTTTGGCGAGTGATCCACTCCCTACATTGCAGACTGCCTACAAGCGTCTCCAGCGCCTTCCGTCATCGACATCGTCTCCGCCTCCTGAGACGGGGGACTCTACTGCTTTGGCCGCTTGGGGCGGGCGTGGCCGTGGCCGTGGCCGCTCCAGTGATGGTCGTCCTCCTCTGGGTGCAGGCCGGGGGCGTGGACCTGGTGCTGGACGAGGAGCTCCTCCTGCTGCCCCACCCTCTGCTGTTGCGCGTCCTCAGCAAGGACAGCGCTTATGTACCTTCTGTGGCCGGTCCAACCATATTGAGGAAAAATGCTGAGAAAAGTATGGTAAGCTGGCATGGGCCAATGCTGCGGCCGATTCTTCTGCGTCTGAGGGTGCTACTCAGACATCTGCACCAGAGCCTGTGGGAGCTACTGCAGACTACATTCGTGCTGAGGTGGAGCGTCTTCTCCTTGAGCGTGGTGGTTCCTCTTCTGCTGCATCTACGAGTGGAGCACATGCTGCCTTTTCTGGTTATGACACTGCCTTCCTGAGCTCCTCACCCTCTCCTTCTGGTAATACCAAATGGGTGATAGACTCTGGTGCCTCTGCACATATTTCTGGAAATAAATCTTTATTTACGCATATATCTGCTCCTACCCGACAGTCTTCTGTTATGCTTGCTGATGGCTCCAAGTCGTCAGTAGTTGGAGTTGGTGATATTACTTCTCATTTTCGCCTAAAATCTGCCTTATATGTGCCCAGATTTCCTCTTAACCTGTTATCTGTCAGCAAGATTTTACGGAGTTTGAAGTGTAGCTTGACATTTGTTCCTGGTTCATGCACTTTTCAGGACCTTCACACGAGGACGAAGATTGGTGGGGGTATGAAGGTGTTGATGGGTTGTTTTACTTGGACCAGCTACCTAGATCAGAGAAAGCTGATGTGGTATCTGCATTATCTGCTTCTGTTTCAGCTCTCCAGTGGCACTACAGGCTGGGCCATCCCTCTTCAGAGAAGCTGCGTAGTTTAGTTCCTGATATTGGCAGCTGTCATTTTCAGTGTGATTCGTGTCAACTAGGGAAACAGACTCGTACTGTGTATCCTAGACGTAGTTCTGTGACCAGTAAAAACATTTTTGATTTAGTTCACTCTGATGTATGGGGTCCATGCAATGTACCAAGTTTGTCTGGTTACAAGTACTTCATTCTGTTTATTGATGATTTTTCGAGGACTACTTGGCTGTTTTTGTTAAAAAGTAGGTCTGAAGTGCTGTCTACTATTAAATATGTTTTTGCTGAAATAAAGACTCAGTTTGGTTTGTCTATTAAAACCTTTCGCACTGATAATGCTTTAGAATTTGTTAAGCATGATGTAGCTGTTTTTTGTAAATCTGTGGGTACTCTTCATCAAACTTCGTGTGCTTATACCCCACAACAAAATGGTGTTGCTGAGCGAAAGAATAGGCACTTATTAGAAGTTACCAGAACAATCATGATGCATTCTCATGTGCCCCGATCTTACTGGCCTGAAGCTATCTTAACTGCATGTTTTCTGATTAATAGGATGCCATCGTCTGTTATTGGGAATAAAATTCCCTTCAAAGTTTTGCACCCCGACATCTCCATGTTTCCTGTGCCTCCTAGAATTTTTGGGTGTACCTATTTTGTTCGGCTACTTGGCCCTACTTCTGATAAGCTGTCTCCTCGAGCTGCTAAATGCATTTTTTTGGGATATTCTCGGACTCAAAAGGGTTACAGATGTTATAATCCCAGCACTCGAAAGTGGTTTACTAGTAATGATGTTGTCTTTTTTGAGGACACACCATATTATTCTTCAGCAGGAGATAGTTTGCAGACTGATATGCTGGCTCCTCCTTTACCTGTTATTGCTGACTGTATGCCTGATCGCACTGACATTGAGACTAATGCAAAGCAAGACCCTCCTCTTATTGTTTATCAGCGCAGGAATAAAGCACCTTCCACAAACGTACCCCCCCAAGACAACCAATCTTCTCCTCCAGAAGGTTCTGCTGCTCCCGAGGTAAACTCTGATCTTGACATACCTATTGCTCTCCGCAAGGGTACTCGTTCTTGTACTTCCCATAGCATTGCTCAGTGTGTGTCGACTGCTCATCTAAATACTCATTCCAGCAATTTTTTATCTGCCTTATCTGTTGTGGCTGTTCCAAAGAATGTTCAGGAAGCTTTGAAAAGCACAGCTTGGACATCTGCTATGAACGATGAAATGCTAGCTCTTACTGACAGAGACACTTGGGAGCTGGTGGATCCACCTCCTCAGTGTAGGCCTGTAGGCTGCAGGTGGGTTTATGCAGTCAAATATCAACCTGATGGTACGGTTGAGAGGTTGAAGGCAAGGCTTGTTGCGAAGGGATACACTCAGACTTATGGCATTGACTATTTTGAGACTTTTTCTCCTGTTGCTCGTCTTAACTCTGTCAGGATTCTTTTATCTGTTGCTGTGAATCTAAACTGGCCTCTTATGCAGCTTGATGTGAAAAATGCCTTTCTCTATGGTGATTTACAGGAGGAGGTGTATATGGAGCAACCCCCTGGGTTTGTTGCTCAGGGGGAGTCTCACAAAGTATGCAGGCTCAAAAAGTCTATCTATGGGCTCAAGCAGAGTCCTCGTGCCTGGTTTGATAAGCTGAGCAGGATTATGATTGATTTTGGCTTTCTGAGGTCACAAGTTGACCATTCTGTATTCACAAAAAAGACTTCTGCTGGTATTATTGTTTTGATTGTATATGTTGATGATATTATTATTTCTGGCAGCGACACTCTTGGTATTCATGCTACTAAAGATCATTTGGGCAAGCATTTTGCTACCAAAGATCTAGGTAGACTCCGGTACTTTCTTGGCATAGAAGTCTCTAGAAATTCTGATGCCTTGGTTCTTTCGCAGAGAAAATATGTTCTTGATATACTGCAGGAGACTGGTATGCTTGGCGCGAGACCTTCAGATACTCCTCTTGATCCCAATGTCAATTGGGATGATGATTCTTCTGCTATGTTTACTGATCATAAAAAATTCAGGAGGCTGATTGGTAAATTGATCTACTTGACTGTTACTCGTCCTGATATTGCTACTGCAGTGGGTCTTCTTAGCAAATACCTCGACAAACCTAGACAATGCCACTGGGATGCTGCATGTCAAGTCTTGAGATACTTAAAAAGATCTCCTGGCAAGGGACTTCATTATAAAAACAATGGGCACTGTGTTCTTGAAGGATATTCTGATTCTGATTATGCAGGCAGCAAAGTTGATAGAAAATCTACTTCTGGCTATTGTACCTTTGTAGGGGGCAATCTTGTCACTTGGAGGAGCAAGAAACAGAATGTGGTGGCCAGGTCTAGTGCTGAGGCTGAGTACAGGGCCATGGCCCATACTGCTTGTGAGTTACTATGGGTGCGTTCTCTTCTGAAAGAATTTGGGATTGAGTCTTCATCGGCCATTCCTATGCATTGTGATAACATAGCTGCCATCTTCATTGCAAATAATCCTGTCTATCATGAGCGCACCAAACATATCGAGGTTGACTGCCACTTTATCAGAGAGTCTATTCTTGCTAGCAAGATCTGCACTCCTTTCACGCGATCTGAAGACCAAGTTGCTGATATCTTCACCAAGCTCTTGGCGAAGAAACAGTTATGCATGTTGCTGGACAAGTTGGGCATGATTGACATCTATGCTCCAACTTGAGGGGGAGTGTTTCATTAGATATTTCCTGTTTTACTTAAGCATGTTATTTGTTTTGTTATTTTCCTTTATATATGGACCTCTCTGTAATTGTCTCAGTTATATATATATGAGGGTGCACACGTTGTGCAACCCTAAGCCTTTTGCAATACCTGACTCTGTCACAATGACGAGTTTACCTTTTACTGGTAAAGCTACAAAGTTTGATCCAAAAATTTATATAAAAAGGTACGATAAATAGTAAAAATCAAAACTGTGAAGAGAAAACATGTGACCCTATCTACTAGAAATTTATATTTAGAAATTAGTATATGCTAGTAAGGTAAATGTAATGCAAATTTTGTGGGGTGTGAAAGTGAGAAATGATGTAATGCAAGCATAACAAAGGAAATATAATTGCAGCAGCTCTTACAAAATTAGGATTAACAGCGACAGCTACAGATCTAAAATTGGGCTGGGTTGAGTCCTATCGTGTCGGTAAATTTTTGAACCAAAGTATAGTTGGACACGCCGCACCAGTGCCCACCATACGTCCAGCTGTGTTTGTATAAAGTGTGTCATATGTACATGGCTGCTCTCTAGAAGTGCCTATGTTTAATAGCAGGGTCCTTGGCAGGTGGCAGGGTTTCCCCTAGTGTTGTGCTAGATTTTATCATTTTATGTATATTATTTACCAACACTGCTTTGCAAACTATCAAGATCAGGCTCCAAATTCTGAAAACTGAAAAAAAGATATCAATTGTGAGTTGACCATGCAACTTCATCAGCAGTTCCTATGTTTTCTGGAGAAGTGGTTGCTAGTCCAAGCTCAGCTGATTGGATATTCTTTGGAAAACAACTACAGACATTATCATCGGATCTGAGAATAACGAATAATCTCTTGATATTTTTTCTTTTCTTTTTTTTAGGGCATGTTTGGTACGTGGTGAATGGAGGGGAGAAGGCTTGGGCTGTTTGATTGGACAAAGTGATGCGGAAGGGAGGGGAGGGGGAGGGAAAGGAAGGGAAAGAACTAAGTGTATTTTCAGACACTTCTCTTTCATTCTCTCCCCACTTAATCAGAGTAGAGACAAGGGGAAGGGGAGACTTGGTGGGAAATTTATTAGAAAGATTGGAGGGCAATACGAAATGTGAGAGAAAAAGTATAAATAATATGGCTGGAAAATTGTTACAGCCGACAACAACTAACAGGAACATACAAGTAGTATGTCACATATATTATGCGTCACTTGGAGGTGTTAACATATATATCTTGTTTTATATCTTCTGTTATTAATTTTGTTATTTCTACATTATATGTGGACCTCTCTGTAATTATTCCGTTATTATATATACAAGGGTGCACACATTGTGCAACCCTACATTTTCAGAAATTACAGACATTGTTTCATGGTATCAGAGCAGTAAGATCCAGCCCCTGCCGCCGCCCTCCCTCCCTTCCCTCTCTCTCTCTCCTTCCACCGGCGGCCCCCTTCCCTGCGCGGCCGCACCTGCGAGCCGACAGCTGCTGCGCCGCGGCAGCAGGCCGCCGGGCAACCGGGGCCGCGAGCCCACCAAGCCGCAGGGGCTGGCGTGCCTCCGCGGTTGACCGTCGCCGGATCGTTGGCTATGTGAAGATCCACAACCGTCCGGTGGCCTGAGTTTGTCGTTACGTAGACCGATTTTTCAGTTTTTTGCCTGCCTGCCCGTGTAGGCCGTTGTGCCACCAGGTTCTCTGCTGCGCTTAGGCGTAGTTTATATGTGAGAGGTTCTATCAGTGGTAGATATGTGCTTGTCTCTGCCTGCCTGACGGCGTAGTCTGTCTTCTGCCTGCTCGTGCCTGTCTGTGTCTGTCCTTCTGCGCTCCGGACTCCACTGCCTGTTTGTTTCTGTTGCTATCATTGCGTCCTCGGGAGATGAATTCCGTCATGAAGTTACGACTGTGAAGCTTGACGGGCGCAACTACCAGCACTGGGTCTGCTCCATGGTGATTTATGCAAAATCTCAGGGAAAGTACTCACACCTGATCCGTGCCGGTCCGGCACAACCTGCAGAGAACGCCGACTCTAAAGATGTGAACGCGTATGATGACTGGGTCCGGGACGACTCGACGGTGATGACATGGATTCTCAACAGCAGTGTTGAGAAGATCGGTGTCACCCTCCTTCACCTGCCTACGGCAAAGCAGATGTGGGATCAGCTCGCCGGCACATACTCGCATAGCCAGAACCCCAAGAAGGTGTTTGACATCACCAAGCAGCTGGGACGTCTACACTTCACGGGGTCGGACATTGCGGATTACTTTTCTACCTTTACTGCATTGTGGGGGGAGCTGGAGTCCTATCACCCCCTATCCACGGACCTGGCCACCATGCAGCGTCAGCGCTAGGAGCTGCAATTAGTCCAGTTCCTTTGTGGACTGCTAGAGTCCTATGCTGGTGTGGTGGATCAGATCTTAGCGAGTGACCCTCTTTCGTCATTGCAGAGTGCCTACAAGCGCCTTCAACGCTTGCCTTCTTCGTCATCGTCACTGTCTACTGATGTTGGGGAATCCACTGCCCTTGCAGCCATGTCGGGCCGTGGCCGTGGTCGTGGTCGTGGCCGTGGTCGTTTTACTAACAGCCGCCCTCCCCTGGGTGCAGGACGAGGACGTGTTACTTCTGGTCGTAGGGCTCCTCCTGCTACTCCTATTGCTGTTGCGCGTCCTCAGCCAGGACAGCGCGTCTGTACTTTCTGTGGCCGGTCCAATCATATCGAAGAAAAATGCTGGGAGAAATATGATAAACCGGCGTGGGCCAATGCGGCCGCTGACTCTACTACTGCTACATCTAAGGGAGCGACTCAGCCTACTGAGACTGACTCTTCGGGTGCGACTGCGGACTACATCCGTGCTGAGGAGGAGCGCCTGTTACTTGAGCGCTCTGGCTCGTCGTATACTGCATCGACTAGTGGCGCTCATGCTGCCACTTATCCTGGTTATGACACTGCCTTCCTGAGTACTCCTTCACCTAGTACTGGTAATACAAAATGGGTTATAGACTCGGGTGCTTCTTCTCATATTTCTGGCAAAAGAGCTTTATTCAGACATTTATCTAAACATGTTCGTAATTCGTCTGTTATGCTTGTTGATGGTTCCAAGTCTGCTGTTTCTGGAGTCGGCGATATTATTTCTGATTTTCTACTGAAATCTGCTTTATATGTGCCTCGGTTTCCTCTTAATTTATTATCGGTCAGCAAGATATTGCGGAGTCTGCAATGTAGCCTGACCTTTATACCTGGTTCATGTGTCTTTCAGGACCTTCGCACGAGGATGAAGATTGGTGGGGGGTATGAAGGGTCTGATGGACTTTATCATCTGGATCATTTGTCGAAAGCAGACAAAGCAGCTGTGGTTTCTGCACTATCTACATCAGTTTCAGCTCTACAGTGGCACTACCGGCTTGGGCATCCGTCTTTTGAAAAGCTCCGACATGTAGTTTCTGATATTGGCACTCATAGTTTCCAGTGCGAGTCTTGTTAGTTGGGAAAGCAGACTAGATCTGTTTATCCTAAACACACTCATATTAGCAGCAAAAACATTTTTTATTTAGTACATTCTGATGTATGGGGCCCGTGCCATGTGCCAAGTTTGTCTGGTCATAAATATTTTATTCTGTTTGTTGATGATTTTTCTCGGACCACTTGGTTGTTTATGATGAAAAGTAGGTCTGAAGTTATGTCTACTATAAAATTCTTTTTTGCTGAGGTGAAAACCCAATATGGTATGCTTGTGAACGTTTTTCGTACTGATAATGCACTTGAGTTTGTTCAAAAAGATGTGGCTGCTTTTTACAAATCTATTGGTACTTTACATCAGACCTCATGTGCGTATACACCTCAACAAAATGGAGTAGCTGAGCGGAAAATTAGACATTTGTTAGAGGTTTCCAGAACCATTATGATGCATACCCATGTTCCTAGGTTGTTTTGGCCTGAGGCTATTCTGACTGCTTATTTTCTGATAAATAGAATGTTGTCATCTGTGATTGGGAACAAAATACATGTTCAAGTTCTACAACCTGACATTACTTTATTTATTGTGCCTCCTCGGATTTTTGGTTGTACTTGTTTTGTGCGCTTACTTGGACCGACTTATGATAAACTGGCTCCTCGTGCTGAGAAATGCATTTTTTTGGGTTATTCTCGTACTCAAAAAGGATATAGATGCTACAGCCCTACTGCGAAAAAATGGTTTACCAGCAATGATGTTGTGTTTTTTGAGGATACACCCTACTATTCTACTAGAGGAGATAGTCTGCATCCTGATGTTATTGCTTCTCCACTACATGTTACTATTGAATGTTGTTGACTCAAGGTCAATTAGGTCAATGTTGACTCACGTCCAAATTGACTAAACCCGTGTTTTGATGATGACTAACCATTCCACATATTGGTGTCTAATGCTTCTACTTGAGTGTTTTCAGATTAGGTATAGACACACTCCAAATGCCCTAACTTGCACATATCAAATTGGAGAAAAGACAAGTCAAAGTCATACAAGTGCACGTTTTTGTAATATGATGTACATCCATTAGAATCATGTTGTAAATCACTTGTAATGATCGTATGACTTGTAATTAAGCTTAGAAAAATATCAGGAGCACTTAGATCGAATATTAGAGCACTTTAGATGCAACTTTGAAAATTGATTACAGGCACTTTGTTGGTCGAGTTTCCCAGCCTGAAAACTCGACCGATCATCCTTGATCAATTTTCTGCAGATTGCATCGGTCGAGTTGTGTTTACACAGAACTCGACCGATCAAGTAACTGACCATTTCGATTCCTAATTGTCGGTCGAGTTTTGTCAGGACAAACTCGACCGATCATTTGAGTATCGGCCTTGTCGTTTACTTGATCGGTCGAGTTACCCTTATAGAAACTCGACCGATTGCACTGTACAGAAAAGTGCAGAAAAGTGCTTCTAGCCGTTGTGGAGTTGCAACAAGTGAAAATAGATCCGTTGCAAGCTACAAAACGGCTAGTTTTCGTTCTCAAGTGTTCCCAATGGCTAAGAGGCATCCCCAGCTATAAATAGGACCCCTTGGGCTTCATTCCAAGGTTGAGCATTCATTGCAAACTCTATGTGAGGCTCCTATTCTATAGTTGAGTGCTTCCTACAGCCTCCTCTCTCTCTCTAAGCTTAATCACTTGCTACATCCATTAGAGTGAGTAGGAAATCTGTAAGAGAGCTAGTCCTATATGTATATCTTGTGAGGCTCTCACTTCCACCACCTCCTTTTCTCTCATTTCAATCATGAAGATGAAGGTTCTCTCTCTTGTCCAAGAGAGGTGAAGAAGAACAAGGGAAGGAGTCCCTTGGTGAAAATCAAGACTGAAGACTTGGAGCTAGAGTGGGTAAGCCCTTGGTGAAGGCAGAAGACTCCTTGCTCAAGTGGGTAAGACCTTGGTGGAAGCTTCTCCGAGTGAAGGTGAAGTCAAAAGCTGAAGATCCAAGAAGAGTGGGTGATCCCTGCAAGGCTGAAGACTTGTGCAAGAGTGGGTAAGTCCTTGGAGAAGGCCGAAGACTCTTGCAAAGTGGGTAAGTCCTTGGTAAGGTTGAAGACTCTTTGTATTGGATAGGTAAGTCTTTTGTTTGATCATGCATTGTATGTCTTATGAATGAATATAAGAGTGCAATAGTTTGGAAGTCCTAGAGGTTGACCTCTCTAGGCAAGTGGACTGACACACTTCTAGGTTGAAGTGTGGAACCACTCTAAATAGCTTGTCTAATTGGTGCATGTTCAATCTTTCTCTCCCTTGCTATGTATGTTTGAGTTGCACACAAATTTCCTATTTAGCAACCTTATCTTGTGATATATCTTGAAGGTTTAATGAATTTTGTTTAAGTGCTTTCAGCTCTATTCACCCCCCCTCTAGAGCATCTAATCACCCATCTGATCCAACAAATGTGTGTCTGATAATTTTGATATTGTGACTCCTGAGCATACGCCTCCACCTCTTATTGTCTATCAGCGCAGGAACCGGGCATCTCCAGAACAAGAACCCCCCCAGACAAACCAATCTTCACCTCCAGAAGGTTCTGCTACACCTGAGGTAACCTCTGATCTTGATATACCCATTGCTCTTAGAAAGGGTACTCGTTCCTGCACGTCTCACAGCATTGCTCACTTTGTTTCTAATGATCATTTGAACGTCCATGCTAGCAATTTTGTATCTGCCCTGTCTGTTGTAGTTGTTCCAAAGAATATTCATGATGCCTTAAAAAGTACTGCATGGACGTCTGCTATGAAAGAGGAAATGCTTGCTCTTGCTGACAGAAATACTTGGGAGTTGGTGGATCCACCTCTTCAGTGTAAGCATGTAGGCTGCAGATGGGTGTATGTTGTGAAATACCATCCTGATGGCACTGTAGAACGACTAAAGGCACGCTTAGTTGCTAAAGGATATACGCAAACTTATGGTATTGATTATTTTGAGACTTTCTCTCCAGTTGCCCGTCTTAATTCTGTCAGAATTCTTCTTTCTGTTGTTGTTAATCTTGATTGGCGACTACTGCAGTTGGATGTGAAAAATGCCTTCTTGTATGGTGATTTACAAGAGGAAGTCTATATGGAGCAACCTCCTGGGTTTGTTGCTCAGGGGTAGTCACACAAAGTGTGCAGGTTGAAGAAGTCTATTTATGGGCTCAAGCAGAGTCCCCGTGCCTGGTTTGACAAATTAAGTAAAATTCTGATTGATTTTGGGTTTCTGAGATCTCAGGTGGATCATTCTGTCTTCACTAAGAAGACCTCTGCTGGCATTGTTATTCTTATCGTTTATGTTGATGATATTATTATATCTGGCAGTGACTATCTTAGTATTCAGGCTACTAAAGCCTATCTTGGTAAACATTTTGCTACCAAAGATTTGGGCAAGCTTCGGTATTTTCTGGGCATAGAGGTATCTAGAAACTCTAATGCTCTTGTACTGTCTCAGAGGAAGTATGTCTTAGATATTCTACAGGAGACAGGTATGCTTGGAGCTAGACCGGTTGACACCCCTCTAGATCCTAATGTCAATTGGGATGATGAGTCTTCTCCTTTTTTCGCTGATAATAAAAAGTATAGGAGGCTGATTGGTAAGCTGATTTATTTGACTGTGACTAGAGCCGATATTTCTACTACAGTGGGCCTTCTTAGTAGGTACCTTGATAAACCCAGACAGTGTCACTGGGATGCACTTTGTCACATTCTGAGATATTTGAAGAAATCTCCTAGCAAGGGACTTCATTACAGGAAAAATGGACATTGTTCTCTTGAAGGGTACTCTGACTCTGACTATGCAGGAAGCAAAGCTGACAGGAAATCTACTTCTGGGTACTGTACTCATGTTGGAGGCAATCTTGTCACCTGGAGGAGCAAGAAGCAAAATGTGGTTGCCAGATCTAGTATTGAAGCTGAATACAGGGCCATGGCCCATACTGCCTGTGAGCTTCTGTGGGTGTGCTCTCTCTTAAAAGAATTTGGGGTTGATTCTTCTTCTGCTATACCCATGCATTGTGATAATAAAGTTGCTATCTTCATTGCCAACAATCATGTTTATCATGAGCGCACCAAACATATTGAGGTTGACTGCAATTTTATTCAGGAGTCTATTCTTACCGACAAGATCTGCACTCCTTTCACGCGTTCTGAAGACCAAGTTGTTGATATCTTCACCAAGTTGCTGGCGAAGAAGCAATTCTGCACTCTTATGGACAAGTTGGGCATGATTGACATCTATGCTCCAACTTGAGGGGGAGTGTTAACATATATATCTTTTTTTATATCTTCTGTTATTAATTTTGTTATTTCTACATTATATGTGGACCTCTCTGTAATTATTCCGTTATTATATATACAAGGGTGTACACATTGTGCAACCCTACGTTTCCAGAAATTACTGACATTGTTTCAGGAGGCACATATGGAATGTTGTAGGAGTATTTTTCAAATTTGAAGGAAACTTTTTGTGGAAAAAATAAAAAAAAGGAAACTAAAATGGTTTTTATGCATAATTTAAAAGGAAAATCAAGAAGTTTAGATTTTTTTGTCAGGAAACTTGAAAAGTTAGAACTCCGCCTATGTTTTCGTATTTCTATGCAAATGTAGTGGGTCCCAAGCCCTAGTAAAGGAGTAGGGTGGTGGTTGACAGCCAACCATAAAATTTTGTCACTCTTTTTATGACATGGATCTGTATAAAAGGTTATTAAACTCAAAAGGGAGATTTATAGGAGTTTGCCGAAATCTAGAGATGATGCGACTTTTCAAAGATACAAACAAACAAAGAAAGATGCTAAAAAGGCAGTTCAAGAGGCAAGGTCCAGATACTTTGATGCGATATATAAGAAGTTGGACATTAGAGAAGGGGAAAAAGATATTTATAAAATGGCTCGTATAAGAGAAAGGAAAGAAAGAGACTTGAGTCAAGTAAAGTGCATCAAGAATGAAGATGGCAATGTATTGGTGAAGGATGATGATATAAAGAACCAATGGAGAATTTACTTTCATAAGCTTTTCAATGGAGATATTGGGAACAAAGAGACTCGGGTGACATGAATGCAAGAGATATCAATTACACACGACAAGTTTCACTATTTGAGGTCAAGAATGCTTTGAAAAAAATGAAAATGAAGAAGGCATGTGATCCAAACGGTATTCTCATTGACGTATGGAAGAGTATGGGGGATGAAGGAGCTATGCGGTTAACAAATTTCTTTAACAAGATTATGAAGACAAAGAAGATGCCAGATGAATGGAGAAATAGTACTATAGTCCCGATTTACAAGAACAAAGGAGATGTTCAAAGCTGCACAAACTACAGAGGTATCAAGCTGATGAGTGACACTATGAAACTTTGGGAGAGGATTATTGAGCAAAGGCTAAGATCGATGATACGGTTATCAGACACCAGTTTGGTTTTATGCCTAGAAGATCAATATATGCTATTTTTCTGATAAGGAGACTTATGGAGAAGTACAGAGAAAACAAAAGAGATCTTCATATGGTGGTTATTGATTTAGAAAAAGACCTATGATTGAGTACCCAAGGAAGTGTTATGGAAGGTTTTAAATAAAAAAGTTGTGCCTATCCAATACATTGACCTGATTAAAGACATGTATGATGACTCAACTGCAAGTGTTAGGACTCTTGGATGAGAGATACAAACTTTTCCTATCACTGTTGGGGTACATCAAGGACTGACGTCCAGCCCATATCTATTTGTTCTTGTTAAGGATGAGTTGACAAAGCATGTTTAAGATGACATCCCTTGGTGTGTGTTATTTGTGCATGATATTGTGTTGATTGATGAAAGGAAAAAATATTGAATGATAAAGTTGAACTTTGTAGCAATGCATTGGAATCTAACGGATTTATGATCAGTAGAAGCAAAACTGAATATATGCATTGCAATTTCAACCAATCTAAGAATTGTGAATGGTGGAGTCAAGTTGGATGGAATGGATGTACCTATATGTGATAAGTTTTGTTACTTGGGTTCTATTATTGAAAAGGAGGGTGAGGTTCAAGATGATGTATGTCACAGGATCACAACAAGATGGTTGAAGTGGAGGAGTGCAAATGGAGTAGTATGTGACCAAAAGATCTCTCTCAGAATTAAAAGTTTTATAGAACAGCTATACGGCCAACCATGCTATATGGGAGTGAATGTTGGGCAGTGAAGAAACAAGGTCTCAATAAGATGAATGTGGACGAAATGTGTATGCTAAGATGAATGTGTGGGAAGACAAGAAAAGATCGTTTGAGGAATGATTGTATCAGAAACAAAGTGGGGGTGGTGAGCATCGAGGACAAGTTGCGTGAAGGTCGTCTAAGATGGTATGGATATGTGCAACGCAGACCGACAAGTACACCTATTCAAAATAAGGTTATTGAGTCAAGCACAATTAAAGAAGTAGAGACAGAGCCAAAGTAACTTGGGAAGAGCTTATAAAGAGAGATTTTGAATCTTTACATCTTAATCAGAGTATGGCCCATAACAGAGCTGATTAGAGAAGAAGGATCCATGTAGCCGACCCCAACATGGTTGGAATTGAGGCTTAGATGATGATGATGATGATGAAACTTGAAAAGTTAGATATTATTATATAAACATAAAAAATTAAAAATTAAAAGATAATTGGAGGAAATGCTAGACTGTGACGGAAAATATTTAAATGTGACGGAAAAGTTTGTCGTAAATTTAAAAATATGAAGAAAACAACTTCTATAATCACAATGAATTTTAAAAAAAAATCATAGTCTTGTTTTTTTTTAAATCTCTTTTGCGGCGCCTTCAACCATAACCAATAGGAACCTTATGATCCTATCATTTACATCTAATACTTTTGTGTTTAGATCTATAAACTTTGCCATACAGAAAAAATTGACGATGCAATCTGTTGACATGCATGTGTAAATGCATTTTTATAAATAACGTATGTAAATAAATTTATAAATATAATTATTATATATAAGTATTTTTGTATTACCAATATTTCACATCATTCGCAATTTTTATAGCTACATTGTGGTTCACATTTTCCTTCCCTTTCCCTCACCATGCTAATCAAAGACACTAACATAAGTATCCCCTCCCCTTCTCTTTCCCTCCCCTCCATTCACCACGTACCAAACTTAGCGCTAGCGCATACAAGCATAGAGTATCTTCAAGATCTAATCCACGGGATGCTTGGGAGAATCAGTCAATGATATCACCTTATATCGTAGGGAATGCAGGATATCTCTCATTTCTCAGATATATCGCGGGGGATAATTCTCTAATTACCAGATTATCATGTTTTTAAGTCGAGGGAGACTCCCCAACCAAATCATATGTGAGGGTACAATTTAAATAGATTTTTATGCTATGTAAGTATTTAGAATAAAAGACATACATGCTTTCTGTCAAAAAGTAACAGTAACTAAGCAGTCAGATGCTTCGCACTTCTTTTTCATGTCTGGATACTTAGAAATCGAAGGTCATTAACCTACTATCGTTCCTGATATGGTAGAATATCACCTTGAAAAACTTGAATGTGAAGTTGTGCTCCAGAAACAGAGCAGTATGAAACTATTAATAATGAGTTTGCGGCCCTTTTCGAATCATTTATTGTTAAAATGACGGCTGAAACTCTCATTTTACAATTTAGAGATTTTGATTTTAGGTATGCAACTTGACCATGTTAGTCCAAGCACATATAGGAATCTTAATTAAAGCACTCCAAACTATCTCACCTCGGCTACTCACTTGTGAATTGGCGGCTTTCCGCCATGGCTTCCCAGCATGCATTAGATATGGTTCGATTTCTACTAACCTATTTTGCTGGTAACACTCAGAAATCCACTCCTGGAAGCAAAATACAGTTTGATCAGGAGAAATAGGTGAGAACCGATCAAATAAGGGGGTAAATGAAGGGAGTGACTGAAGAAGATAGGCATGCCAGTGATTTCGAGAGCATGACCTGAGAACAATCTGTACCAATGGTTCGAACGAGTAACCAGACAAGAAAGTTTGCATCTATTAGTAATAAGTAATAACGTAGGACTCGCACGGCGGAGGACATGAAAAGCAACCCAGACCATAAAAACACCACCTTTGAAACGATCGTGCCGCAGTCTGCCTCTACTTGCCGAAACTTGGGAGTGTTGGGGAAAGCGCAGACAAGGAGCGTACAGTCGTCACTCCAGTCCGCCCTGTACTCCGCCCCCAACTCCATCGCTTGCGACCGCAATCTACCCCTCTCGGGGTTCACGAACCCAGAAAGCGCAAAGATCACACCGTCCTGCGCACGCATTGGGAGTTCTGATGAGAAAATGAGGAGCAAAAGCAGTTGTTCCTCTAATGCACCCTGTCCACTAGTGGAATTCATGCAATAACCCAAGCTTTTGCTTACCAAGAGTTTGGGAGACTGAATGGTGATATCCTTGCGGCTGCCTTTCCGTTGATGACTCCTGTCGCCCTGCTCTTTAGAACCGCTGTTATCGTCAGGATTTTGGTTCTTTTTTCTAGGTGTGCTTTCATTGTTACTTGCACTCGCCCATGAAGGCAGAGCCCTTTTCTGGCTCCCAGAGGAACTCGGACGACTTGACATTACGCTAGAGACTTAGACAGAAAGTGAGATTGGAAAGGAGTCGAAGATGGCAAAACTCCGTGAAACTAGAACAAAAGCACCAAAGGAGTAGAAATTGAGGTCCTTTTACGGGGAAGGTTGTGCGCTCACAACAAGGACGATAAACAAGACGCCGCTGGCCGAGGCAGTGCGGCGAGGCTGGCTGGCGGAGTGGCGACTGTGCATTCCAGGAGAAAAATAGAAATTACATGGCCTTGGAATTAAATGTAATTTAGGTCGTGCAAGTTTGGCATTCTATGTTTTTTTGCGTTAATAGTAATCTTTAAAATTCAAAAATTTATGAAAAAAATCACTTAAGTATGGGTAATAAATTGGGTTGTTAGTCCTCTTTCTTAATGACGAATCCAATGCATCTAAAAATAAAAGTATAAGATGAAGAAAACGTTAACATAAGGTTCTTACTGGTGAGGTGTTGAAGGAGTCGCAGAAGAGAAGTTGCATCATGAGCAAGAACTCTAATGTTGTGTTTGGTACGTGGTGATAAAATTGACGGTGATGGTGATAGAAAAATTATTAAAATGTGTTGTTTGGTAACATGTGCATGGTGATAGGGATAGTGATGGTGACAATTTTAAAAAATGTTGTTTGTTACATGGTTATAGTGATGGGGAGGGGAAATTTTTTATAAAAAAAGACCCTACACAAGTAAGAATCATATTTATTAGAACTTTTTTTGCACGTTTGTCTAAATAAGTAGTGGAGAAACTTCTTTCACCATGATTCACCACGATTCACCATGCTTTTTATGGGGACAAAAATAGATCAAAATTCACCACGGATTCACTATGGATTCACCATGATTTCCTATCACTATGGCAAACAAATCACATTTTTGGTTCACCGTCATTTCCTATTATCATGATTTACCACGTAACAAACGCAGTCTAAAGCTATCAAAAGTAAAAAAAACAAAAAAATATGGTGATTTTTCATGCAAACTACATCTTACTTTTGTACAGCGGCATCGCCAGTTGTCTATCATGCTTTAAAGTTACTTAAAAGAACACTTAACAAAGTAAAGATTCTAATGAGCTCAACATAACTGTATTCATGTTCAATCAAATATGAAGATGTTAGCAGGACATTGAGAGTGTATATCATCAAACCATGTGCCAAGAAAGGTTGTAGGAGCCTCTTTTAGAATCTTTAGCCCAGCTCAAGAGGCGAGGTCAAAAAGAGTATCATGAGCTAAGTCATGTCAAAATTTATATCCAGATCTTGTGCGCAATAAACAACATGATCATCAAAGGCGTCAAGATCTGTGGTATTGTAAAGCGGGCAACGTTCGTTACCTGGTATAAGGAAATCATATGTCGATAACGAAGGGTAGCTCGATACTCAATAGGTGAAATGAATCAAGTCCATCAATGGGAATGACAAGTAGGAAGTCTTCTATATGGTTGGCTTGGAGAGAAGTGAGGATAGCTAGTTGTCACTGAGGGAGGCTACTTGCAGTTAATTACTAGAGAACAGTTTTATAGTAAGTGTCTCTCAAAATAGATTGGATCTTTAGAGTTGCAGAAGCATATATGATAACTGGGACCAGCAAAAGGACGACAAGATCTTATGGATTATGTCATGTGCGGTAACAAAAGAGGTTCATGTGGGCAAAGATACAACCTCTCACAGGACATGGTATTGAAGTTCTTGGATGTGTTTCTAAGAGGAAACATAAATAAAATTGCAAACATCATGAGAATATTTGATGTCCAACCCTCTGAAGTGCATAGGAAGTGTGGCCAGGCGCCACCATAGATCACCAAAGGACGGTTCATCGCTAACCACAATATGCGCTAGACATTGAAAAATTCCATGATCAAAATCATCTAA
Source organism: Alisma plantago-aquatica (assembly GCA_963693085.1). NCBI lineage: Eukaryota > Viridiplantae > Streptophyta > Magnoliopsida > Alismatales > Alismataceae > Alisma > Alisma plantago-aquatica. Next base: position 1,156,964,517 of record OY856410.1, on the reverse strand, counting down.
TACAGAACCGACAGGTGTTGTCAGTGTTGTTTGAAGAGTAAACAACAACTTTGACATCCCAACACATGATTGTAGAAGAAGTTCACATTGCGGGTCCAGAAGTAAAGTCAAGCGATCCACCATGGAAAGAGTTTTAGCCACACATTTCTTGAGAAACTCCAAAGAAAACTTGGATATGTGGAAACATGACCTCCTAAATCTTCACTCCACGCATAGGACGAGATATGTTAGTAGGATACATAATAAACTTTGGGGTTCATCTTGAATCATATGAAGGCCAAAAGATTTGTGTCTTCTTAATATTGATATGAAGATCAAAGTTTGGGCCGCATTCTTGGATAATAGATAGCGCCTTAAAGACCTTGACAGTGTCACCAATGAGGGTGTCATCATCAAGATAGAAAGTAAGAAGGTCAATGTGGCATTCATCTTTCAATTGCAAAATAAAAGGATGGAAAGCCAGTGGGAAAAAAGTGGGCCAAATGGATCACCTTGTTGGACACCAGCCATGGAGAGAAGAGGCTCACTGTGATCCATGTAGAGAAAAGCTAGGAAGCTATAATAAAATTCAAGCCAACATGCAATAGTTGGACAATGAATATTGACCTCCTTAAATGTGGTTGATATTTCAACCATATTTAAAGCATTACTCAAGTCAATAAGGGTCATCATAAGAGTGGTAATGTAAGGAATGGGACCCGATAGGGGAGCCCACTCATTTATTCATGGCAATAATAACAAAACATTCAGTGCCAAACATGGTAGTAAAGTTTTGCAAAGAATGATAAATTAAAATTCAAGTATGTATTGTATCATTCATAAAAAATGTAGCAATGGAAGGTAAAAAAAAATTAACTATTAAAATATTTATGTATAACATTGTTCTTTAGTACGAGGGTGCATATAAAAGAAAATATAGGAAATAAACCTTAGAGGGTAAATTAGCTACTTTATTCTACCTCCTAAGAAGGATCAGGTACACTCTGATAAATCATGTTAATTTTGATCTACACCTCTTTGCTATCTACCTAAGGGGTTGGAAGCATACCCCACAAGAGAAGACAAAGTAGATGTTTTCAGCATAAAATGACGGTATGTGCATATTAATAAAGATTGAGGAACTATATGGGAAATACAACAACAAATAGAAAAAGGCTTTTCAAACAAAGAAGGAAATGAAATCATTCAAGTGGATGTCAAAAGGAAACATTTCAATAAGATGAAAATAAATAGATGTACTTGTCATAAATTAAAAAAATATACATCAAGAGAATGCATAGAGAAATCAGGGCACATGACCCATCAACAATAATGAATAATCTGTATGCAGGTGATATAAATATAGTACTAGCAAAATATAATAAAACATTAGCAGTTAGAGCGCATAACCCTAACCTGATAGAGCATGGCATGTGACCAAACTCCCAGATATAAAGGTGGGCACAAAATGTAGGCACGGGGACATGACCTCCATCCCAAAATAAACATAAAGGGTACACAACTCAAAAACTAAAGCATCAGTTATAAAACATTAGTACTATTGTATCAACAAGCATGCAATGTAGAAGAAAGTAAAGTTTGATCAGCATATCGATATAAGTGAGCTTATATAACCAAAAGTGGAACATGAGAACATAAAAATCCATCATGAAAAAATTAGTGTTTCAATTTGTAAAAAGCACAACATAGTTCAAATTCACCAATTAAGATTGAATTGAAAATAGAATGAACAAGATTAAAAATCTTAAATGCACAAAGTGCAATGTCAACTGAGCAGTGTTAATATATATTTGATTTCAATATTTGATACTCAAAAGAAGTCAAATAGCTCTCAATGGATAAATTTCACACATGTACTTCAATTAGGTCAAAAAAGAGAGAAAATAGGATAATTTCTCAACATAGACTCAAAGCATATGCAACATACACCAAGAGAGAGAAAATTAAATATATTTATCAACATAGATCTTAGATAATGGAACTTACCCCGATCTTGAGTAAGAATAGTCACGAGCAAAACCCTAGTTCCGATCAGGGTATTTCTTCACCTAAAATTACATTAGATGTAAATCATTAATTAATATGTATATTATAAACCCTAAGATTTTGACTTCTTATTACTTTGGATTGATGTTATGAAACCTATATCATCGGAAAGGTTTTATTTTTCTGATTTTAGAATATATTTTTACATATTTTTATGATGAGTAAATAATTAATTATAATTATAAAATATAAAGTGGTTTACTGGTATTTAAATCAAAAACCTGAGTCAAAAGACACATAAGCCCCTACATCACACATCATTATCTTGATGTGTGATAGGGCATACTTGTAAAAGTATTGGCTCAAAGTAACCTGCGATTGAAATCAAATTGGTGGGCAAGAAAGACCAGTAAGCACATGGTAGCTTGACATACATTAAATCAAACTAAGGGCAACACTATAGATATGTGAGTAATCATACAAAGACCCATGATGTATGTGACATAATTAAAATCAACATGGGTTAGACCCCAACAATCACCTTCCTCGCCTCAACTAGCGTCACAATCACAAAAATCCTCCACTCAAAGAGTCAAACTCCCAAACTCAAATCCACTGCAAAGAAGAACGGGAAAAACAACATGTTGAGCTCACCATCTACCTTCGGTCACAATGGCAGCTATTGCCATCGGTGATAAGGAGAATAATCTGAAACCTGACAAACTAGGAAACATAATGCAAGAAATACATGAGGAACACTCAAACCTCTGTGGTGGATCCATTGATGTAAGAAACAACTCGAGGGTGCGAACAGAGGTGAAGAGATTCACCTGTAATCGTAGGACAATGAACATGAATGGCGAAAAAGGGAAAATAAGTACATACCAACTGGGATGAAATCGATGTTGGAGAAAGCTTCTATGAGGTCTAACATTGCAACCCAAGGTATCCTAGGAGCACTCCAAGGTATGTATCTTGCCTCTGGGCTTGACTCAGCTCCAACAAATGTTGTGTTGCAACTCATACCTTATTATTGGTAATTTGAGAGTTTGAAATAAATTCTAGTGTTAATTACACCCTTATTAACACTTTGCATCATTAACTGATTAATTTAAGCTTTATGTGCTAGAACTTATTATTTGATGAGTGAAACATTATGTTTTATGCATACAATGAGATTTAAACCCCACTTGACATAGTAATATCCCAACATATGTGTGAGTGAAGAACTAATAATACTTGAGGAAATTATTAATAAAGAAATTATCATTTGAGAATTTAATCAAACTGATTTGTAGGATTGTAAGATTTTGATTATGAATCCAGCGCAAAAAGAATGAACCAAGAGAGAGTTATTCTAATTTTAGTAAACATTTGCATAATTGTCTTTAATCTGCTTTATTGGTGAACCAACGACCACGCAGGCCGATGGGTCATGAAACTGATGGTCATGTAGATCGGCTGGTTGTGCAGACCGATAACCATGCACACTGACGACCACATAGACCGACAAGACATGTATACCAAAGACCACCCATGTCGATGGACCATGCAAACTGATGACAACACAGGGTGATGGGCCACACATACTGACGAAAATGAACTGTGTAGTTGCCTAGGATGGCCAATCAGTAAAATGACCATAAATTTTGTTATACATGTTCAAATCATGAAATATTTGTCTTGTTGGTTTGTATTTCAATTTGCCACACAAATATAGCCCTAAACCACTCAAGAAACGAATATAGGGGCAGTTTATAAGGTGACTTTTAGGAGGAAATCAAAGAATAGTCAGAGATTGATGATCCAACCCCATGTCAACTGTGGTAAGTAGTTTTGACCATAGATTTTTTTGGTGAACCCAGGGTGCCTCTTCCTTTTTATTGTTTTTTTTGTGTTAAAAAGTACAAAAAATGTTGGAAAAAATTTGTACAACGAAGTATATACAACCTAATTGTACATGTTCTCCGAATCATGGAGAACACAACCCTAAACAGTATGAGCCTTTCTACTATTATTAAGGAACATCCTATTGTAACGAACTAAAATCCATGTATAATCTTAGTTTATCCTTTTCCTAAGCTTTTTCCTTCATTTTTGTCCTTGATGTTGAATTAGTGGAAATTATAAAGGTTTGGTGTAGGTTTGTTCCCAATATTTTACATTATAAGGAGTTAAACTCAAATACCTTAGTGAAACTTTACTATTGGGTTTAATTTGAAAAATATTCACTTAAGAGGGATAAGAATTAAATAAATTAATCTAGAAGTTTCTATGATTTTTTGTGTGGGAAAAGAAAAGAAAATACTAAAACTAAGATAATGTGAATGAATAAGAGTGAATTGCCTAAAAATCATAAAATGAAACTCAAAAGATAATTCTAAGTCCAAATTCATTTTCTTTGAGTACAAGTTTGCTTGGATAGTAAGTTTCACAGTTTTTGGGAAATTAGTAAGTATAACTATATTAATTGAATGGGAAAATAAGAGATAACTCAAAAATACAAAATAAAATCTTTAATGACTCCAAAGTAATAATCGATGCCAAATTCATAATCTACACATTAAAATATGCCTTTGGGTGAATTTTCACTCAGTTTGGAGAATATTTGATTAAAAGGTGAAATCATGAGAGAGAAAGTGTGTAAAACCTTCAAAATATCAAATAAATAAACAAATAACTCCAACATGTAAAATTGATGGCAAATTTGTATCTAATTCACTTAATGTGACTTGTGGGTGAAGTTTCATCAAATTTGGATAATCTTATGACCATGAATGATGGAGGAAAGAGATTATAACATTTGAATTTATTTAACATATTAAAAGTTCTCAAAAAGCAAATCTAATTGCTTATTCAGATTTCTCATATTAGAAATAGGTTAGTTGTCAATTTTCATTTAATTTGGAGCATGTTTGTCCCCTCAAACGAGGAGAGAGAAAAGGGAAATTAATACAAATATACATTATATTCCAATAAGATTGGGATTTCAGTTTAAATGTCACACTTTGACTTTGACCTGAGCGATCAAAATCGTTGGATCCGTGATCCAACGACTCGCAGATCATCTTCTAGATCACGTTGATTGGGAAACAGGGACCGAAATCGTAAGATTTTATTTCGTTGATTTCTCATTCATTTCTCAATCAAATTTCATGAAATCTTTTCCAAACGATTCAAAATACAAAACCACACCGACCGATCCCTTATTTGCAATGTTTTGTGAAGAAATTGGGAAGCACCCAATTATTGTGTTCCAAGAATCTCAGTTGACTTAGCCATCTCTGGCTTCACGGTCCCCCATCTATAAATAGCACCCCCCAGTCTTCTTATCTTCTTGCTTGACTTTTCTCTAGCTCCAATTGATCATGTTCTCGCACCCTTTCTTGCTGGTGTTCAATTTTGATTCATAGCACATCGATGCCAAATTCATAATCTACACATTAAAATATGCCTTTGGGTGAATTTTCACTCAGTTTGGAGAATATTTGATTAAAAGGTGAAATCATGAGAGAGAAAGTGTGTAAAACCTTCAAAATATCAAATAAATAAACAAATAACTCCAACATGTAAAATTGATGGCAAATTTGTATCTAATTCACTTAATGTGACTTGTGGGTGAAGTTTCATCAAATTTGGATAATCTTATGACCATGAATGATGGAGGAAAGAGATTATAACATTTGAATTTATTTAACATATTAAAAGTTCTCAAAAAGCAAATCTAATTGCTTATTCAGATTTCTCATATTAGAAATAGGTTAGTTGTCAATTTTCATTTAATTTGGAGCATGTTTGTCCCCTCAAACGAGGAGAGAGAAAAGGGAAATTAATACAAATATACATTATATTCCAATAAGATTGGGATTTCAGTTTAAATGTCACACTTTGACTTTGACCTGAGCGATCAAAATCGTTGGATCCGTGATCCAACGACTCGCAGATCATCTTCTAGATCACGTTGATTGGGAAACAGGGACCGAAATCGTAAGATTTTATTTCGTTGATTTCTCATTCATTTCTCAATCAAATTTCATGAAATCTTTTCCAAACGATTCAAAATACAAAACCACACCGACCGATCCCTTATTTGCAATGTTTTGTGAAGAAATTGGGAAGCACCCAATTATTGTGTTCCAAGAATCTCAGTTGACTTAGCCATCTCTGGCTTCACGGTCCCCCATCTATAAATAGCACCCCCCAGTCTTCTTATCTTCTTGCTTGACTTTTCTCTAGCTCCAATTGATCATGTTCTCGCACCCTTTCTTGCTGGTGTTCAATTATTTCTCTAGCTCCAATTGATCATGTTAGCCATCTCTAGTAGAGAACCCTAATTTCTCTATTGTTAATTCCTTTGCTATAATAGCCTCAAAAATCCATTTTGATCCTTATTTCTTGGGTATTGTGCCCCACTGCCATGTTATACTTTATGCTTATACTTGTCATAGTTTTTTAGCATGTTGATTTAAATAGACTATTTAACTAGTTTAGTGGTACTTATGTACAACCACCCATAGACAGGACATGTGTAAATTTGCCCAGAGAAATGTGCTACTCTCCCCAATATAAAATATTTGTAGGTGACTGGAATGTGTTACTCTCCCTCACCTAGTGGTTGAGGTTAGGTAGGTGCCTCAACCCTACATAGTTTAGGTAGTCAATATAAATCATGCATGAAACCCTTCTATTGTTTTTCTTGTTATGGCAAACATCAATTTATTTATGCCTCATACTTTTGATTATCTTCATATTATGATGAAATCTTAGCCTTACTTTTCATGTTATTTCTTATCGTTTGTCCTTGTTCTTTATCTCTGACACGTACCTTGTTTCCATTCCCTTATTCTGGGTGTCTTCCCAACCACCCAGGGTTAGATCAAGGAGTTGAAAAAGGCCAAGGTGACCAAGTTCAGGAGTAGTAGATTCAAGTTTTGCAATCAAGGATGACTAGGTTGCTTATTGCTAGATCCTATAGTTTCTTTTCAGTTTTTCATTTTCAAAGAAACTCATGTAGTGAAGTGAGTTCAAAAAGTAATGTAATAACTTAGTTTCTTTCCACTATTATTGACATTTTATATGTATCTGAAACATGCTTATTTACTTGGATTATTATACACGCATTCCACAATGTCTATTTTTCTTGGAAAAAGTGGATGTTTTGTATTTCCTATAAATTTTAGTAAGGAGGTAGTCTCTCCTCTTTACACCTACTATTTCTTTCAAGACAAGGATTATACAAGACAAAACAAGCACAAATTTGGGCACTCCCTCTCAGATTGAGCGACTGCAATATATTCTTTGGCCAGCTAGAAGAAAACTTCTGAGCAAAAGAAACTCCAAATATGCACAGAGAAAGGACATTCAAAAAATAGATGACTCTTATTATCCTCCCCTTCACAACATAGAGGGCATCTAGACACCAAAGAGTATTCAAATCTCTGGAGGAGATCCATTTTAACTAGCATGTCTAGAAATAATTTCTAAAGAAATATCGAGACTCTCCTAGGCAACATCACATATCATATCCAACCTCCCCAAACAACCTTAGGATGGTTTTCCCTTAACAGCTTCTAAAAAATTTTGACAGTAGCTTTCAACGAGTCCTTTAACTCTATATAATCCTCCCTTACATCTTTAGTCTTAGGAATAGAGTTTAGATATCTCTTAGCATCTTCTGCACCTCTAATATTTGGAAACATCCACTAATCAGTATCACTAATACAACAACTCAATATGTAATACAAACTTATTCCCAACCTACAAACAAGTTGTGGATCGACATTATCCAAGAGAGATTTCTTACTCGGACACCATGTGGTCAACCCATAGCAACAAATTATTTCCATTTCCAACCTTGAAGTTAGTAAAAACAAGAATATCATCTTTGTGCTTCAGCAACTTGTTCCACATCCACGAACAATTGGCTTTAGGTTTAACTGACCAAAGAGACTTCTCATGAATGTATCTTTTGTGGACCCATTTGACCCAAACAAATGATTGTAATTAGAAATATCCCAAAGATTGCACAACATACTAGCCTTCGACCATTCTGATATTCTTCTCAGACCAAGACCTCACTATGTTTGAGGTATGCAAATGGAATCCCAAGAGACAGAATGAAGCTTCCTCTTACTATCACTATCTCCCCAAATGAAGTTTCTTATAATCCTTTCCATATTTTCAATAGGATACTTGGGAATGGGAAAAGCAAAAGTCCAAAAATTATAGAATGAAGAAAGAGTAGAAATGACTAACTCTACTCTTTCTGCTATAGAAAGAAATCTGCATTTCCAAGACTCAAGTCTAAGCTTTAATTTGTTGATTAAAGGTGCACACATATCTTTTGTGAGTCTTCCAGTAAATAGAGGAAGACCTAAGTATTTCATTGACAAGTCAGAAATAGGAATATCAAAGTTATTAGTGAAGGGGGTTTTAGAACCTTAACTCAAAAAAAATTGGCTCTTCATGTTATTGAGAAGAAGACCTGAACATTTCCCAAAGATATCAAGAGATTCTTTAATCCCTTCCAGATTCTTGGAATCAGATTTTGAGAAGATTAATAAGTCATCTACAAAATTATGTGCGGCACTCCAAAACCATTTCTCTTAGCAGCAAATAAAGGAACAACTTTCCCATTATTCACATAGTTGTTCATAATTGAAGTGAGACCTTGTAAACAAAAGGGGAGACAATGGGTCACCTTGTCTCACACCTTCAGTTTCCTTGAGAGTCCTTGAAGGTGTACCATTTATAAGAACTTGAAAAGAATCAAAGGAGAAACATTCCATAATCCATTCTATCCAACAATTTAGAAAATTCCTTTTCTATAGAAGAAAAAGAATATAGTCTCTATTAACATAGTCAAATGCCTTAGACAAATCTACTTTTAAGCACATCATTTTCGCATTTTGACAATTTAAAGAGGTCAGGATTTCATTTTCCATTGCATCCCCAATATTTCTATCCTTCATGAAGGCAATATGATTCAAGCTAATGACTTCAGGCAGCACATTTTTTAATCTGTTGGCAAGAATCTTCACGATTATCTTATATATGATATTACACATATAAGTAGGTCCAAAATACTTAATAGTGTAAGCCTCCTTGTTCTTGGGAATAAGCACCACAAAGGACCTATTACATTCCTTCAAAAGTCTCCCATCTTCAAAGAAGTTTAGAACAACAGCCAAAACATCATTTCCCACAGTCTCCTAACAACTTTTAGAGAAAAAGGAGTTGAAATTGTCTGGCCCAGGGGCCTTTTCATCGTTCATGTTCTTGATGGCCTCTAGAACTTCCTCTTTCATTACCCACTTCCTTACATTTTCGACTTGCATCTCAGAAATTATAGGCAAAGACCAATTATCATTCCAACTTATCTCAATAGGGCTCGAGCTTTTAAAGGCATTCTCAAAATAGGAAGTGATATGATCACGAATGAATTCAGAGTTAGAGTAGAAGGAATCATCAATCTTCAGATTATAGATAATATTCCTCAATCTTCTATTTTGAAGAGAGGCATAAAAGAAATAAGTGTTCCTATCCCCAGATTTCAGCCATTGAACCCGTGATTTTTGTTTACTGGACACCTCCTCTTCCTGCAATGCCTTTAAGGCATCTTTCCTCATATTATTAGCTCTTATTTGAATATCAACATCAACAAGATTATTATCAACTAGAATTTGTAACACCAGGGATTGCTCCTCCAAATTCTAGTGTTAGAAAGAAAATTATTGGCTTTTTCCTTATTCCATTTGTTTAGAGAAATCTTCACAACAAATAATCTTCTATACATCATGTACATAGGAGGACCAGAGATATCAATACTCAAATCTTTTGCAACTTCTTCTTTGAAACTAGGTTGAGACGTCCAACTATTAATGAACCTGAAAGGAGTAATCATCTTCTTACCTTTCACAAGGTGGACCATTATCATCTTATGGTCACTTACAATATTGGAAATAGATTCACCCCATGAATTGGGAAAACCTTTCATGAGATCCATATTATAGAAAAGACGATAAATCTTAGAGAAAGTACTTTTACCATCCTTGCTTTTTCTATCCCAGGTATAGAAGGGGCCTTTTATAGGAATCTCAAGAAGGTCCATCTCACACATAGCCTTGTTAAAAGCATCCATACTAACCTCTGTAGGAGGCTTCTTGCCTAGCCTTTCACAAGATAGACAAACTGCATTGAAGTCACCAACCACACACCATTCTTTAGGAATATGTTTGGAGATTCAATCAACCCCTCTCACAAATGATTCCTATCAATATCACCATTTGCCCCATAAACTGTCGAGAGATGAAGAGCATATTCACCAAAACCAACATCACAGTGTAAAAATGATCCTCTTCTGAAATATTAGTAATATGGATATTCGGGTTTTCCCAAATGATAAAAAATCTAGTATACGAATGGAAGTCTGAGTTGTATATGAATTAAGCATTATGTCAAATGGACTGAAATTAAGAAGAAATGCCATTTTTATTGACTCTAGATTCAATGAGGATAAAGATACTAGGTTTAAGTCTCCTAAGATCCTTCCTAATGCTAGGGATTTTATTGTGTGCCCCCCTTACATTCCACACCATGATGGAGAAAGGCCTATCCATTTGGAAAACAAGATGTTACTTCCCTTCCCTCTGAAATATCTGATTGATCAAAATAATCTTCTGTATGATCCAGTAGAGCAAACATGTTAGGTGAGACATCTACAACTCCCTTTACCTGATCCACAACTTCCTTCCCATGGAGACTTTTCATGACATGCTTTGTAGCGCTTCTCGTCTTATGAATAGTTTGCCATTTCGAAATAGTCCTCTGCGCAGGTGTCATCATGACCCCATTTTTCCCATTAGCATCCACCTCAGAGGAAACGATAACATCATCAATCCTAACATCTTCATCCTCTGTAATTTCAATAACATTGGATAGCACATTATGACTAGGACCTTCCACCACTACCGACACATCTTTAAACTTCTTAGGCTTCCAGATTTTATTTGATGACTGAGAAACTTGGACCTTCTTATGACTTCCCGCAGGAGGAACAAATTTTTTATTACACAGTGTTGATTCATGTCCAAAATTCCCACACTCAAAAACATCTTTTAGGTTCCCATTCATACTCAAAACTAATAACATCCAGTAAACCATCTTCAGTAAGGATTTCCAACTCATTTGGATAAGTGAAATCCACTAGGAGAAGGACCTACATTCTGGAATATTCAAGTCTTTTGAATGAGAGCGTAAGATGATCAGTTCTCACTGGTTTCCCAAGGACAGAGCCGATATACGAGAACATCTCTTCATCCCATAGTTCCAAGGGAAGGTTTTGGACTTTTAGCCAAATAGGAATCTCTCTTAGCTTCATCTTCTTCATCTAGTCTCCCCTTTCCCACTTCTTTATTATCATCAATTTTCCAGCTAAAAACCAGGGACCTCCCTCCAAATCCACCTCCATATATTCATCATTAGAGAACATAACCAAGAAGAAGCCCTTCCCCTCGACCTAACCTCTAAAGAACCTTTGACTTTTTAAATTTGTGATACGTGAAAAACCACAACCTGTCAGAGCCAACCAGATATCCTAATGTCATCCTGCTCCATTTCTCCTTATTTCTTTCTGCAATGCTATTAGGATAAATCAACTTCCCATCCCTCACCTCCATTTGATTCTTCTTGAGGTTGCATAGAATATCCACTTTCCTTGGCTTCAGGATATCCACCCATGATCTCGCCTCCTTTTCAGCTGCCACTTGTGGGACAAGATTTGCTTGACGTGCTTCGAACTGGCCAATGACATTCACAACAGCGCCGCCTAAAGTAGAGCCTCCCCCTTATACGATCTCACCATTTGCCCTAGGGCCAAAGGACTGAGGAAAGCCCCCTCCTATGATTCTTGAAGAATGATAATCGTTGATAGCATTCTATGAAATTGAGGAACTACCTTCACCACATGTCATCATTAAAACCCCTCTGACAAATCCAGAATCGTTGGCGTCATGATTTGTCATCCTTGACCCCTCACCCATGCCACTGAGAATATGTTGAGAGAGGCAATCTTTCGCATATCAGGATGCAAGGAAGGAGTCTGTCAGTGCATGTTGCTCTTTTACACAAATAGAAAAGAGGAGCAATGGTGTATCCCTTCAGCATCTTCGACAACCTACTTGAACCATGTGCCCCGTCGATCGCCTTCCCTGTCGTCGCTCTCAACTTCCTCTGCACCATCAACTTGGAACACATCGTTAACCATATATATTTGTTCTCTCTTTCACTTTATCTTGATCAAGATCTATAGTGGGACTCATCTGAGGATCTATTCTTACTCCTTTCTTCATATTCTTCCTCTAGAAGATCCTATTCAGAGCTATATATCTAAAATTAGGCAATTAGAAGATAGATGTTGAAGCTATAAACTCAAATCCAAACTCAAGAGACCATGAATGTGGACTTACAAGCTTAAACCCAAGACCAATGACCTAGGGTCAGATCCAAGTGAGTAGAAATTTATCATCTAGCCATGATTGTCACAAAATTCAAGCCAAAATGTGAAAGACATGAATTGTCAATGTTATTAGTTAAATTATATTTATATTGTAAGCTTTAATTTGGATTCCAAATCATGAATGACTGAAATAACTAGAGAATTTATGAAAGAAGAATGATTTTAGTCTTTGAATGTGCTTAAAAGTATTATTTGAATTATAAATTATGTGAAATTGACAAACACAGATGTGTCTGAGTTTGCTCTAAATCCTCAAAGGATGTAATACATGTGGGAAAGAGTTATTAAATAGTCTCATTTTTCTATTCAGTTATAAATATGAGAAGATGAAGTCTATAGTTTTGATAGTGTTATTTATTGATGCTTGGTTAGCCAACTCAAATGATATAAAATTATTCTTATTTATAGATTAATATAGATCAGTCAGAACATAATGGTTAGTATACATTGTGAAAGATTTATGGTACTAATGTATTACAGATTGTACTAGTGCATTCAAATATGCTCAAATGGTTGAGTGTAATAGAATTACAAATGCTCTGTGTGGGTGAAGCACAATGCTTAGTGCAACTAATATATAGTGTTGAAAGATAGTAAATTGGTTACGATCACAACTCATTTTATATCTATCCAGAGTACCATTTTATCTATGTTTGTTATGAAATATTTTTTTAGTATCACATATGTGGTAGAGAATACTAAATGAAAGAGGAATGATATAATTATAGGCTATAAGATAATAAAAGTATAGTAGCTCATTGAAAAGTGAAACGAAATAATCATTAGAGGATAACTGCCTTGAATAATGTAGAATCCTTCACAGGAGGTATGCACTGCGAGGAGGAAACACGCTTCTCGAGTGGAGGATAAGTCTAGATTGAGATTGATAGATCATACCAAATAAGGGTGTGGGGATCTAGGCCAGTGAGTGCAGACTCATTATGATTGTGTGGTACCAACAGTTATTTTGAGACGTTGATGGTAGTAATGTCAATCAGTTGGTTAGCCCTAGTAGAACCATTGATGTAGAGATACCAAGTGTTTTAGCTCTTCTCCTAAGTACCTAGGTTTATAGGAGTCTTCCAGATATCTAGCTACTCCCATTATCTATAGAGAGCTAGATGTGTCAATGCCCACTACAAACAGGTAGTTGAGATTTTAGACTTAGAATCTCGACTGTTCTTCTAAGTCTTGTACAATGAGATCACTATTTTTTGTGATACTTCTACATGTTGTGTTACACTCATGTGGGTCTAGGGCATTATTAAAGTGATCAAACGATTTAAGAAGCTATATTTTTATTCACCTATACAGATTCAAAATGTGTTATTTAGTTATTATTAGTGTTTAATATGTTGATGAATTTTCATGATTGATCATTTATTTTATATTCTCACATCTTTCTTATCTCTATATGTTGCAATTAACTTAATAAGAATCTCTATATTATCTTGTCTACTTAGTGAATTTCCATTCATTGAGCCAGTAGCTCACACTATACTGAACAAATTTGTAGGTAAACCTGTTGACATGGAGTTAGCTACAGATTCATAAGAGTCCTGCCACATAAGGACGTTAGAAATATTTTTAAGGTAGAGTTATATAGCCTTAGTCCCTATCCACTCTAGGTCCTATAGAGAGAAAAAGAAAGAGTTGTAGTATTCAAGTATAAAGCTTTGCAATTTCCTAATATATGCTTCATGTATTAGAATTTGGTGAACCATCAAGTGATGAATAAAAAAAGTATTTTGTGATTTTATTATAAGCAAAATGTTCTTATGGAAGGATTTTCTCTGTCATATCCTATAAAAGCATTTTTGTATTAAAAAAAGGGTTAAGAGTGATTTTTGGATTTCATTTTGTATTCATCAATTTATGTCCAAATCTCATGATTTGTAGTTAATGTGAGATGAGGGTGTAACATGTCGTAGGTCGTGACATATATCTATGGGAATACTGAGAGAAAAATGCCAACCAAGATTGTCTCAGGGTATAAGGGTTTCAAATTGTTTATATTTATAGGTAGAGTCCCGATATGGTTGGGAACCCAAACACGATCAGACACAAAGGAAAACAAAGACCCCTCCTTCGACCAGGTAATCGGGGAGATGAATCATTATCAAGACATGGATCACTAGCTTTTCTCCACACAAGGATTACGGAGAGCAGATGAAATAGGAGAGAGAAGGATTTGTTTGAGAGAGGGGAAAGGGATGAGAATAAAGTCTACTTCACTATCGAGTTTAATAAAGAAAAAACTTGAGGTAGATGATAGTGTGTCACCCGCATGATGGAGATGTAATGTCTCATAAGGAGCCCGTGATATTACAAGCACACACAACAATGAAATCTTGGGAAAATGTGAGAAATTACGTGTGACATCAGATATCACAAATCAACTCAAACTGAGATATAGTCTGATTTTAATTGAGATGGTATGTTTCTCTATTATCTTCTCTAACCAAATTAGGATAACAAAATCTTATTCAATTAAGTTGAAACTTTGCATCTAGACTAACTAGGACCCAAAGAATCTGATTTTGGACTTAGATTCAGAGCTTGTCCTGTATGAGTTTTAGTATAACTAAGGGTTTGACTTGGTTATATTAGCAGTTATCATCACAATCACAATTATCCTCAATATTTTGTATTTTGAGTTCTAATGCCCTCAAATTATCACCACCACAAATATATTAGATTATCTTGAACAAAATATATTGTTTTGATCAATTTCTCATCAAGTCCATTAATGTCATATTAATTTAAATAATGGCACCTTAATCATTTCTATTTACATGAAAAGTTTAATTATAATCCCATTACACATATTAAACACATTAGATACCATCCCAAACATCTATGCACGTTTATACACAACCAATCCTTATTAATCACGTTTATGTTATTAGATGTGTATAAGTGGCTCATTCACATATTAAGTCATGGTTAAGTTATTAGGTAAATATGAGTGTATCATGATATGTGATGTGATTATAGAACTTAAAGTCACTTGATGCATTTTTATATGTTTTCAAGCCTATCCATATTAGATTCACTTTTGATTAATTCATGTTACGTGCATTAACTATATTCATCAAGGTTACAAACAAACATGTCAAGGCATAGTTATGACCTTGTTTGGTAAGTTCTAAAGATCGAAGCACACTATCATCCTAAGCAAGAAATTAGGATTTCTGGAGCCAGGAAAGCCAAAACCCGATATGTTATAGGTAAGATGTTGTTGGTCACGAACAAGGTGATTTGAAGTGTATAGAAAGGTTTCAGCACCCCTAGGAATACCAACACCAAATTAATGATCCTTAAGATATTTGACGACATCGACAAGATTCCCTTCATTACAACCTTAGAAACAAGGTGATGCCAAGTCATTCCAACCATGATAGGATGAATGTCATTGTTTGGCTTGAGAAAAAGGGTCAAAGGGGCACTGGAAACATAGGGAGCTAGGGAGATAGGACAATGACTGACAAGCCAAAGGTTGATCACGGTTGACACTGCATTAATTTTTTTATCTTTAAAGTATCAAGAAGGTGTCGTGCACGAAGACCATCACGTGCACAAGTTGTCCTTGTTTGGAAGGATAAGATTGCCTCTTCAACCATAGCTCAAGGAGAAACAAAGGGAGTGTAAGAAATATCTCACAAAAGTTGCACCATAAGAGGGGGTGTTGGGGGTGTTTTGCTTTAAACTCCAAACAAGTAGCAGGGTAAGAGGGGCAATGGAGCTCGAGGAGAGAACTCAGATGGTCATTAAAAAAATTCCATCCTTGATTTTTGTCTTGGCATGGGAAACTCTATCTTCAATAGATTACACATGCATAAAAGGATAATGGTGAGTCAAGATCTAGGAAAAGAGTTGTTGGATACCTTCAGGTCCTGAATTCCATATTTTTAGGGTCTTAGGGATCATAATTTTTGGAGCGAGGCACACTTTTGTGCTGAGCATTCTTGGATAGACTTAGGAGAAAAATGGCAGAGAGCACACATAGGGAGCAGAAAAGGATGAACCCAAGCATCAAAGGAGTAAGGACAAGAAGCCACTTATTGTAAGGTAGAACATATAGTGTCGGCGAATGGCATATGACAAATAAGTGAGATGCTCTTTACCATAGAGACACCCACACGAAAGACAGAATCAATTAAATTTTAATTGAGGTCTAGACGGTTCATAGGAGGTAGTGGTGGTTCCATGCATTGATGGGCCATCAAGGTCAAAGAATAGGAGTCAGAAAGTCAGAATTGATGGGGGCAAGCAAGTCAACAATCACGTCAATCGTATCTTGACCATGATGGCAGAGTAAAGTGGTAGTAGCATCATAGATGTCAGAAGCATGATGGGGGAAAGTCTTGGACCAAGTTGGGGTGGCAAGACATAAGCCATAGATCTAATGTTTTCAAGAATGAAGAGCAGTGATTAAGTGTTTCCAAACATCAGTGTCCCTAAGGCCAATCATTGAGGAAAGTTATACGCCTTGAAAATGATTAGTAAAACAACTTCTTTTACTTTACAAAAAGAAGTAGTTCAATGGCATACAATTACCAGTTGCATCTACATTTTTTTATCTTTTAATATCATGCTCACCAAGAAAATCTTAAGAAAGAAATTGACTTGAATGATAATTGCATCAGATAAGAAATCATATAAAATAGAAACCCATGAATTTTATCCCAAAATAGAGTAATTTAAGGTCACACCTCATGCTCCTCAATATCATAGACGTGGTCAATAGTCTAAGGGTCATGCGATATGTAGTCAAAATGGAAACCAATATAGAACACCATTTGTATCCATATATGCATAAAACAAAAAATAGGAAGGGAGTACCTCAATTTTACTCTACATAAAAGTTTACTAGTCCAATTATGCAATTCACAAGAGTAAAGAAAACATTAGTAATTGTTAGTATGTTGAGCTCATGCAAACTTTGAGTATTAATAGAGAAAATAATATTTTAGAATAGTAGTGATGGGTGACAATGGGGCTATAAGAGGTGCTCCCAATAAGCTAAGATCTATAGAATATAAGAATAAATCCAATATAGGAAATAGAAACTCAATCTAGGTTTCACTTTCAATCTCAACAACAAATATCTTTACATGAAGAAAAATATGCAATATCGTGTTGTAAGAAGGCATAAATCCATACAACCACCATTTACGTGAAATTTAAAATTTTTGATATCTAATATTATGCACAATGCATGTAAATGCAACCATCATGCATATCCAAACTAGGTAAAACCATGTCCAATATATATGTGCACAAAAAGTAGTGTATTATCAACTATGAATAGAAAATCCATAAAATATATTTAGGGATGCAATTAAGGATGTCGTAGTCCCTTTAACATTTGGTTTAGTGGGTCTTTTAGGGTCAGACGCTCTAGCCCATTTAACATACTTTACCCAGATAATGGGATTAGCATTGGATAAGAAGGATCTATAATATTTCTAGTCTCATATCTACTTTTTTTAAAAAAAATTATATGTTTTTCACTTCATTTGAACTCCATTTATGCCTTATTTTGTGTCTTTATATTCCACTTATTATTTCCATGTTTCAATTGCATGCATGGCCTATTCATATAGTAAGAAAACCACCACATTTTGAACTCTATTTGTACTTTACTGGCAAGTTACACTGAGTGTAACTCATCGACAAGGTGTTTAACTCTATTAGAAATTCTAGAATTTTTGCTAGAGCATTTACATGGGGCGTCAAATCCTGGAACCTTGTATAAGTATTTTACCCAATGTAAAAATTCTAACACCACCATCAATAAAGCCCGTGACTAACATGTAATGTAAACTACAACGTGGCATGCAAATTTCTATTTGTGGGAGAAAATGTATGACTGCATGACATATAAACATTGTGTAAACCACCTACACATTGTGTAAATTCTAGTTTAGGTAGTTAACAATTAATTGTGAATTGGATGTATGAAGAGGCACCTCCAACCATTGAGAGTCACACATTCAATCATTTTAGACTCTCCTCAGATGCATAAAACTAGAGGGCAACCAATGGGAGGACTTGAAGTTCTGGAGGTGGAAGGAGACTATCAAAAGTGACTATTCTTCACCTAAGGTTCTCTATCTTGCTCTTGCAAGGAGTTCTTTGTCTTTTCCATATAGATCCAAACTAGAAGTGTTTGAGTGACTTGCAGCTGCTGTAAAGGATATTTTGGACTATCTACATGTGCATATCATTCCTTCCTCTTTAATTTCAATTTTGTTCCATTCTTTACCTTGTATCACGAATTCCTTTTCTATTTGGCCCATTTTCATGCATAATATTGTCATTACAAGTATTGACTTGTTTCTTACTCATGGTGAATTCTACCATGCATTTACATGTTCAACAAATTTCTTGCATGGTTTAAACAAAAATTACTTTCATAATTCTTGGTGAACGTTCTTTGCATGTGTGTCTGACCATCTACCCAACCTTTATATGCATACTACATTCCTTTTTCCCAATCGACAGAGTGTACTAGGAGTAGAGAGTGTTTACCTTCAACCAGTTAGTTAAATTGGAAAAAATGATAAGAGTGTGTAGGAGGTATAATGCTATTTGTATAACTTGGCGACATGTTTACCCATGGTAGTGTAAAAATAGAGAATTAGGGAAGCCCTTCTATCGCCGACAAGGTTGATAGAAGATTGATGTATCCCTTTGTCAAATACTTTCATGAGAACTAAATATAAACTTGTTTGATGTGATAAAGTGTGGTAGGTGAAACCTTATTTCTGATATTCATCATATGAACCAGAAAATTGAATTAAGTGATTGTTGACTTTCTTTGTTCTTGTTTATCTTATTTTATTTATTCTTTGATTAATATAAACCAAATCCCTTTTCATAAAATAACCTAGACTTTTTAAAGTGATATTTGTTTCCTCTAGAAATAAGATTTCTACATCAATACAACTGTGACTACTTTGATCTTATATATGTGTGTGACAAATGATTTTAGTCACAATATAATAGTAAAACTTGTTTCAAACTAATATGAATTTAGCTTTGTTGTCAATGCAATTTTAGTGCTTATTAGAGTAAGAATTCTAGTGAGTAGACAAGACTAGGTCAATCGTCATAACAATAATTATCTTGCAATATTACCTTCATCCATCATATCCATTATAATGATTGAATGTTTGTTTACAATTTGCATATTCCACTTTATTTTGAATGCTAATAGGTTTCATTTTCCATATTATGAGAATTGTTTCACGTACAATCCTGGACTAAGAGGGTCCTAAAATCCCTCTTGTGTTCAATTTGGAAATTGAGATGACCCTTAATGTTGCAATGGATGCTACTTAAAACATCAAAGTCAGTACAACTTCAAACAACATATCTCAAAAGGATTAAAATCAAACAAGTATAAAGGAATTGGACCCAATGTTCTTTGACAACCACCACATGATTGATTTGCAGTCCATTTAATCTCAGCCCACCCTAATTGAAATACGAACTAAAGTGAGAACACTATAGATTTCAAGATCGGGAGGCATATGGATGGTACTTTTAAGTTGTTTTAGTTCATTTTTAGCCTTTTCACATTTTTTTTATTATTTTCATAATAATCATCTTATTTTTAATGTAACATGTCATCATAGAGGTATTTTTATTATTATGCATTTACGTTCCTCATGTACTTAGTCATTCTTTATTTTCCTTTCATTTTTGCAATATAGATTTAGTAGAGTTACCATGCATCAGTTCTCACTTCTTGCTAAACCTAGCCAATCTTCATTAAAATTAAAATCCATGATGATTAGTTACACAGACACAAATATAATATCGCAATCATCCTAGACTTTTTTAACTAGGTAGTGACCTGAAGTTTGGACTTGTCAATTGAACAATGTTGCTTTAGAAATTGATGTTTATGTTGGCTTTATACTTGGTTTTCGATTGTCTTTTCCTTGAAGATGTATTTCATATCAGATGCAACCCATTTTTTTTATTCTATTCATTATGATTCATATATTCATACAAGGGTAATATATATATTAGGCACATAAGCTTACAAAGAGGAACCAATTCACTTGTGGTTTATCTTGGGGTTGATATATATATATATATATATATATAACTTTCACATATAAGGAAAATTTATGTGAGTTTTTGATAATTATTTAACCCCATTTCATTGTTCAATAAAAAATAGGGGTTAAATAATTATCAAAAACTCGAAATAAATATTTTAATTAACTTCACTTTATTTCTCATTGCACAATGAACTATTTTCAAAATGAAAAATCATATAATTTTTTTATTTTTTACTTGAATTTTAATTCAATCCATTAAGATTATCTATAAAAATAATTAGATAGAATAGCTTCTACCTTATCAACTGATAATGAGAAAACAAAATTAGGATAAATATTGATTGCTATTACGGGAAGAACAATACATATTGAAACAAATAGTTCTCGGGGGCCAGAATCCACAGAATAAGACTTTGGAACAGTAAAGAACTTGTATCCATAGAACATATGACGTGACATAGATAATAAATAAATAGGAGTTAATATCATTCCAATTGCCATTACAAAAGTAATTAGTATTTTTGGCATTAAAAGATATTTTGGACTCGTAATTATTCCAAAGAATACTATTGATTCTGCAACAAAACCACTCATTCGAGTAATGCAAGAGAAGCCATGGAAAAACTATTGAACAGGGTAAATAATTTTGGCATTGGGATAGATATCCCTCCCATTTCTTCAAGATAAACAAGATGTGTTCTATCACAACTTGTATCCCTTAAGAAAAAAAGGGCGGCACCAATAAATCCATGAGACAATAATTGTAAAATGGCTCCATTGAGTCATGTGTTTGTTATGGAACCAATTCCTATAATTATAAAACCCATATGAGATATAGAAGAGTAGGCTATTATCCTTTTTAAATTATGTTGACTAAAAGAGGTTGAAGTTGCATAAATTATTTGTATCGTTCCCACTATCACCAACCATGGAGAAAATATCGAATGTGTGTGGGGTAAAAATTCTATATTGACACGAATCAACCCATATGATCCCATTTTTAATAAGATTCCAGCCAAAAGCATACATGTAATGTAATGTGATTCTCCGTGGGTGTCTGGTAACCATGTATGTAGGGGTATAATCAGTGATTTGACAACATAAGCAATAAGAAAGCCAAAATATAATAGAATTTCCAGGGCCACAGGATATGATTGATTAGCTAATGCTCCAAAATTCAATGTTGGCCCATCCAAACCATATAAACCTATACCTAAAACCCCCATTAATAGAAAAATGGAAACCCCCTACGGTGTATAAAATAAACTTTGTAACCGAGTACAAATGTTTTTACCCCCCCCCCCACATAGATAAAAGTAAGTAAATAGGAATTAATTCTAACTCCCGCATCATGAAAAAAAGTAAAAGGTCTCGAGAAGAAAATAACCCCATAAAGAGGCCAAAATTCTCATGTAGTATGTCGACCTAATGTAAGATTTGATCTATTGTGGTTTGGGTACTAAATCATAAAGATTGATGATCAACCCCAACTAGCATTACACACGTGTAATTTAACAACTTGGTGTCATAGCCTAGATTTATTTATGAAATCATGTATGTGGAGGTGTTTTCTTATGTAATCAATTATCACAATTTTGTTTCAAGTATATATGATTTATGTACATACATACACACACACACATACATACATACATACATACATGCATACATACATAGAAGAGAGCTATGTTGACTACCATCTCTTTGTTTGACATTAATAACATGATCACTTTATTGAAGTTCCCTAATTGAGACATCACTCATATTTTGTCTACTATGATTGACTTGGGGTTATTAGGGTTTCCTTTGTTTTTTACATGCTTTAGTGACCGCCTATGTTGCACATCTCAATTTTGAGCAAGGATGCATGCTTTTTCTCCAGATCCTTTGGTTAAACTGGGATCTCTATATCTTGATTGATTAAGGATAGACAATGGTTTAATCTTAGGAGGAAATCATAACCACATTCCACATCTACTTTTCCAAATTTTTATGTGCTTATTTATTTAATTTTATATTTTATTTGTCTCCATTTATGCTTTGTGTAGTGTCTTTATATTCTATTGACTTGTTCCATATTTCCATTGTAGGTATGGCCTATTTTTAAAGACCTAAAACTTGGAAAACCATATGATAAGACATAAATAAGTATTTTATATTTTTGAATTCCTTTTATGTTTTATCATCAAGTTAAATTATGTGTAATTGGGCTACATGACGTGTATCTTTGTATGAAACTATGGGAGTCTACCCATGAATTTACATGGGGTGTCAAATCCTGACACCTTGTGTTTCCCATTTCTTCCGTTGACAAGTCTCTTAATGAACATGTTCTAGAAAGTGCAACATGCTATAAAACCAATGTTTGATGGAGAAAATATATAACTGTCCAACTATTAGACATATTGTAAACCACCTACATGTCATGTATATGTCTGTTTCTGTAGTTAACAATTTAATTACAAACCATATGTATAAAGAAGCACCTCCAACTATAGAGGAGGCACACACTGAATCATTTTAGACTCTCCTCAAGTGTAGATGACTACATGATGACCAAGGAGAGTACTCAACATTCTAGAGGTGGAAGGAGATGATTGGAAGAGATTATTCTTCATTGATATTTCACTATCTTTCTCTAGCAAGTATTTATTCTACTTATCCACCTATATCTAAAGTATAAGTGTTACAGCGAGTTACAGTTTCTCCAAAGGAATTTTGCACTACTGAATGTATCCAAGCTTACCTTCCTCTTAAATCCCATTTTGGGTCGTTGTTTATATTGTGTCATGAACAATTATGTTATTCATGTCATTTGATGCATAATCTTTTCACAAAGGAGTAGTCCTTTATTTCTTGGGCATAGTGGGTATCCCCCAAGCGGTTACATGTTGAACATGTTCAGTTTTTGGTCTACATGCAAGTGTCTTTCACAATTTGTGGTGATACATGCTTTGTATGGATGTATAGTTATTTGTCCAGTCATTATATACAAATTATACCTTTTGTGCATGTGGATAGGGTATACATAGAGTAGAGAGTGTTTAGATACAACCACTTAGTTTAATTGACGGCAAGGATTAAATTGAGTAGGAGAGTTATTTCTATTTGTAAAACCAAGTTTCATGATTAAACATGGTTGCGTGAAAATAAGGAATTATGGTAGTTCTTCAACCTTCAGTAGGTGTACTGGAACATTAATAATCTCTTTATGAAATACTTGTATGAGAGCTATATATAAGCTTGTTTGAGGTAATAACGTGTAGTGTGTCAAACCCTATGGGTGGTATTCATCATCTAAAGTTGTGAATTGAATTAAGTGATAGTTGGTTTCTCTATTCTCATTTATTGTCATTTTCTATTAATGCAAACCAATTTCCTTTTCATAAATGCACTATATAATTAGAAGTGACAATTCTTGTGCCTAGAAATGAGAGTTCATTTGGGAGACTACCTTGAATACTTTCATACCATATACTTGCAGGAAAAACTAATTGAGTCATAATATAAATATTGAAACTCATTTTCAAGCTAACAATATCTCTCCAGGTCATGAAATCATGAGAGATAATTGCATTGCCTCCCTAAAAGGTGGAACATATTGCCATTCTTAGCATCTATTCTCTAGTGGGAAGAGAACATGAGGGAGTTCCAATCCCATAAAGGGGTATATAAGAGATGTGTACATCGATGAAGGTGGATCAAAAGTGGAGAATTTGGATAGTACGACTGACATGCACAAGAAGCATAAATAGTACACAGGGTAAAGTGAACCATTTCAGAGGGTGAGGAAGTATCTTTTCAGGCCTTTTTGTGTGATTCTTTGTGATGTTTGAAGAGAGAAGTCTTGTCTAGGAGGTGAAAAGGGTTAGCAAAAAGGTTAGGGATGAGGGAAAATGGGTTATGGAGGGTAGAATATGAGGTTAGGGTTTGTAGGGGAAGAGGGCATTATGTCTTTGAGTGGAAGTTGGATAGAAAAATCTCCAGTTGAAAGGAATATCTTTATAAATCCCATATATAAAAGGCTACAACAATGTCAGTTGAAGATCACAAATGAATTTTCAACCAAGGGAAAGTTATGGCAACTGATAAAAATGTTTTTGGCTGAAGATTCTTATGCAATATGATGTTGATGAACATTCATTGGAACCGATACCATTTACATCGTCTATATATTTTTGGGCAATCTTTAATCAGTAAATAAATACTTGTGTTATGTCATGCTTGTCAACTGTAGAATTTTTTAAAATTTCCAATCATGGGTCCATTAACCTAACACTTAAAACTTGGTGGAAACCTAACAAATGTATTAAAAACCATGTAAATATTGAAGCTCAATTAATTTATGTTTTAGGGTAGTGTGAATTTTAGTCCTCATTGACCATATTTGCAATCAAAATCAAATGATTTCAATAAACAATATGACCCAAAAAAATAGCATGGCAATTTGATTTTTAATTAATCCATATAAAATTAAATGCAAATAATTAGAGTGAAAACAACCAACATATGTATTCAATAGTTTAAATCAAATAAAATTGAATATCTATCCTTGGGTAGAGGTTTTGTGGATATGTCATCCATTCAATTTTCTATGTCAAAATGAATAATAACAATGTCATTATTTTTAATATAATCATAGAGAACATTGTAAAAAACATCTATATGATATATATTATGTACTATAGGATTATAACACATGTTAATTGCAGAAGTAGTAATGCATTAGCTTGAAGAAGTGCTAAAGGATGCATCACACTCATTAATAATATTCTTCATGTTAAGGACTCTACCACAATAACTATGATTAGCTATGTATTCAGATGTGGAATTAATGGATGCATTGTGCATTATTTCTTGGACAACCTAGATACTAAACATGGTCCAAGGAGGGAACACATTCCAATTATGCACTTTCCTCAATTAAACACCCTAAATATTCAACATCACTATGGTGTTCAAGGTAAAATCATTTTATTTGGGATATCATATACCAAATCTTGGATTTTTGCATAGATATATAAGAATAAACTCAATCACTATAAGATGTTCTTTTCTAGGGGAAATCTTGCAACATATAAAATACTTCCTTTTGTAAATATATAATGATTCTCATAAATCTCCTCACCTTCTTCGTAATCATCAACATCTACGGCGTGAGACATGGGAGTGTCAATATGTTTTCTATTCTCCACTCATGTACTTACTTTGGTTGATGAAATTCCCATTTGGTATTTGATTGATTTTGATTCCTATGAAGAAAGTTAGACAATCTGTCATGCTCATCTTAAAGTGTCTCTTCATAGGATAACTATATTCATTACAAACATCATGGATACTAACAATGAATATATTTTTATCAACATATATTTTAATTATAAGAAATCTATTAAGTATGTTTAGGGAAAAGAATATAATAGAATTTTCCCTTGACATGACTTTTATCTAACTAAAAGGTTTTGAGTTTATGTCAAGCATGGAGGGATTTTTTGATATAATAAAAGTTTTTTTAGATAAAAAATAGCTAGATAACTTATCATTTGAAATTTGAAGGTGATCCACATATAATTCCTACTCCATCTCCCCATTCAAAAATTCACTTTTAAGTACATTTGATAAAGAAGAAATTTCTTATGACTACCATTTTAAAGTAACATTTTCACATATTTTTAACCTTCCTATTAGTGCATACATGTCAACAAAGTTTATAATTTCTTATTAGTTGTAGCCCTTGTACATAAATCTTGATTTGTTTCTCAGAAAAGTACCCTTCTCATTAAGTTCTTCTTGAAACTACCATTTTTTTCTATGATCTTACTATCTTTAGAATTGACACATGTTTTTATATTTTATTTCAAATCCTCCAAATTGTATTGCATAAATAAATTAATCAATATATTCAATAGCGTACTTAATGGATTCCAACTATATTGTTGAAATGAATCGCTTGGCTCCTAAAGTAGGTTCATGTATTGACCTTATCAAATGCATATCCTAGCTAGAGCAACTATGAATGGTTTCAAACCTTGATGTTGGATCGTTCTTTTATTTTAGGTATTTGTCAACATGACCTTATTATGAAACTACCTCCTCCTTATCATTTGTATTGATGTTAAGATCTTGAAAATTGGGAACACAATCACCTAGACCATTTTCAAAAGTCACGTCATTGCATGCAGAGATATTTGTCTCAATAAGTTTGACATGTATGATATTATACTATAACATGCTCTTGATTGTAAACTTTCTATTCTTTTCTTGATAAAATAAAATCAAGAAAAAACTCCTATAGGATTTATCATTTAATTTATCCTAGTTATTTTGAGTGTTAAGAAAAAAGCAAGGGTAGGCAAAAATGCAAAAATAATCAATAAAAGTCATATTGCTATGATATAAATCATAGGGGGGGGTATTTGTGTTAGTGTGGGCTAAAACTTATATTAAACAAAATATGGGGTAATTATAACCTCAACACTACATAGGATTAAAAAAGAATGATCTTTGCCATTTCCTGCAAAAAATAGTTATTCATCCTCAAAATCCAACTTTGTTGAGGTGATCAAGGGGTGGCACATTTATGCACATAATTTTATTCATCACTAACAAATTCAACATTTCATT
This sequence comes from Alisma plantago-aquatica, assembly GCA_963693085.1. Classification (NCBI taxonomy): domain Eukaryota; kingdom Viridiplantae; phylum Streptophyta; class Magnoliopsida; order Alismatales; family Alismataceae; genus Alisma; species Alisma plantago-aquatica. The sequence continues at coordinate 1,156,937,313 of OY856410.1, read as the reverse complement.
TCCATTATTTCTTGTTGATTACTACTAACAGGGAGGATTCTACAACTAGATTTATCTTTACCTTTTTATAAAAGGATATAAAATTTAAGAATGTTACTTTAGCAACAATTAATAATATCTAAGTAAATCTATATTGACCATCAATAATCACTAAGCAGTTATACTAGATGTAAGTGATTGTGTGCACAATGGTCTAAATAAATTGATGTGAATATTTCTTCGATCCTTATTAGTACTAATAATACTTTATACTTGTAGGAAGACTTAGTTTGTATTTAATTTTTGTGCACATTTGGCATTCCCCATATTTTCAAACTTCAAATTAGGAGGTTCTCTAAGTAAGTCATTTTAGCTCAATTACTTTAATTTGATGCATGTTTACCGACCAAAATATATGTTAATAAGAGATATCATTATTACTAGTAGAAAGACATTCACCAACAAAGGGTTTCATAATATTTAAATAATAATATATAAGTTTCCATTTCTATGTCCCTTATATGTACCACTGTAGGTGAAGTAACTATAACTAGGTAATCATTGTCACATAATTGACTTACACTTGTAAAATTGGGGCACAATTAATAAATAACAAATTAAATTATTAATTCTTAAATATCTATCTATATCAACCTCGTTAGTTGTCATCCCTTTTCCATTATCTCAAAATGTCACAGAACCACATATCTTGATCCAAAGGGAATTCAAGTATCTTTTATTACCTATTATTAGCTTTGAGCATCACTATCCACAATGCCTTCACATGTATTCATTTTAGTCATGGGTGAGTTCTACTTGTTTTTCCCATAGCCATATCATGTCCCACTCCTACCAATTTGTTAGGTAGCATGGTGTAAAAGTCCATCAGGTTTTTGTAAGAATTAGAAAGTTTTGCAAAGAATGATGTGGTTATCATGGGTTAGAGAAGTGATAATAGAATGTTGTTTAGAAGCAATATTTCTAACATGAATATGATTCAATTAAGAAAGAATTGATCTGGTCATATTAGATTCCTTTGCATGGTTAACAATACAAATTCTATTTTGTTTACTCATTATTAGTGATTGAGATTCTAAATCATTAACTTTAGAAAGTAATAACACAATCTAAACATGTTGAGTGCAAATTTTACTAATATGAACGTTGTTTTCTACTTATATCCATTGAAATGTAATTCAAGATCAAGATTGGCATTAAGCATATTAAGATCTTCATATAGAGATTCCACAATTTTGGCCAATTTCTTTTTCTCAGTCTTGCATGTATTAAGAGAAGCATAAGAGTCAAGAAGCATTTGAACTAAGTTTATTTCAAGAGGTCATGATCATTTATGTCATCATATTTGCTTGATATTTCCACAAGTGTGATGTTGGACTCATCTTCTTACTCACTTGAACTACTATATTCTTGAAATAAGTACCAAGACACTTTATTAGATTTCTCCTTATCCTTCCTCTTGTATATATCTTATCTTCTCTATGTATCTTTGTTCTAATGTAACTTCATTTCCCTTGGACATATTTCTTGAAATGATTCTTTGGACCGTTGTTACAGAATTGTGAGGAAGATAGCTTTTCTTTGAAAGGTCCAACTTTGTTATACATGGGATCCTTCTCACTTTAATAAGACATGTCACTATAGGATAAAACATGAACTTTTAAGGTCTCTTATTTCTTATTATGACTGGATTCTTCTTTGTACTCCTTCTTTAGAATTAAGCTTCACCTCAAAGGTTTGGATACCTTTTATGAGGAATTAGTGACCCTAAGCCATTATAGAGCCTTGCAAATTGGGAGTGAATCTCTCCTACTATATTATTCTTCAACATATAAAGAGATTCAATATAGGTAACATGCTAATTTATATCCTTTGATTTAGAGAGTCCCTTCATCAATGATAAAGATATTTCTTAAGAGGTCAGAGGGCATCTTATGATTAGAGATGCGACTGAACTCAATGAGAAGTATCTTATAATATAGGATGCTAATGGATTCACATTGAGTTGTAACTTATGCATAGTAAGAGGCATAACTAGGACCCTCCTACTTACCTAAAAATTACTTATCTTTAAGCCAAAGATCTCTTTACATAGGAATCTCTATACAACTCCCACACAAAGCTAAACATGAGGACAAGGTTTACTATATTCTCTATTTAATTTTACAACTATGATAAGTTGGAAGAAGTTGACATTACAAGATAGAGTCATCTTTTGGATGCAATATTTAAATATGGAATTGAGTTTTAATCATATAATATAAATACTGGTCGATACATGTTTATCATTTAGGTAATTAATGATGTTTTTGTTAATTGCTAATATTCATTTTTGTGATATTTTCTCATCTATTAAAGTTGCATCCAGAAAGCTTGCTTGTATTGGCATGATTTATAAAGACCACACTATCTCTAGGATTCTCCCACATCCCCACTCAATCTATCCTCCTTCCTTACCCTGTGTCCTTGACTTCCTCCTCCTCCTCCTATTTTCTCAATTTTGCCTCCTCATTCTCTACCTCCTTTATTGCCTCATGCTCCTTGCCCACTCTTCTATGGCTCTCACCTTCCTCCTCCACCCCCTTATTTAATGCTCACATCCCTCATTTCTCCACCATGTCCTCCTACATTGTGTCCCTTCTTCCTTCTTTTGCCACACCTACCCATCTGTCATACCACATTCACCTCCTTCCTCCATCATTCCTCCCCCTCAACTGTATCCCATCTTCTCATTACTTTAATCCTTCCCTTCTTCTACAACTTTATCTTCTTCTTCCTCTGTCTCCACCTCTGAGCATAGGAGGTAAACTATGTGGGTTGGCCATGCTACACAACTATCAACGGCACATCCATTAAAGCAATGACAAGCTTGCACATGTGAATATTGCACGACCTTTTTGGGTGAGGATAGGCATCACATTGACACACTTTTGTGAAAGGTGGCCACTCTATGGAGATACCAATATCTAAATCATATATTATCCAAACAAAATATTTTTAAACAATTAGATTTATGTGGAAGAAATTTGAATACCAATATTAACAAATATAATGTATTTTCAACTGTGGAATCCAAATGGAACCCAATAGTTTCTTTTGAGGCCACATTCAAGAAGTAGTTGGTTAATCCAGTAGTGTAGTCTCATATTTATCCAGTTCTCAATGGACCTTCCTTTTTGGATTAACCTACTTTTTCCTAAAATCTAGGATGCATTTAAGTTTCATTGTGTATGTCTCCTCTAAGAAAATATCTGCATAGTAAGACGACATCCTTATTTGAAACTTATAAATAAAGGGAAAGTAGTTGGCCATAATAAATGAAGAGCAAAAAGGTGGATCTTAATAATTCGAATTTCTCACTCATAGAAAGAGTTTTGTCCCTACATCCTTTGAGCTATAGTTTCATCTTACCACTAAGTGGTTGGTTAAGTCCTTTAGATAAACTGCATGTAAAATGAGAATACCCAAGTACAGATAGAGGAATCTTACTTAGACGAATGTGTAGAATCACTTGTCTAATATCCTTATTGCATTCTTAGTGAGGAAAACATATCTCTTCATAGGATTGAAATGAGAAGCAAACACCTCTCTAAATTTTTTAAAATTGTGAGAATTTTGGAAATTCTATTTGAAAAATATCACAACTTTAATTGGTTCTCTTGGAAGCTTTAAGATGTTTTAATAATCTTTTTTTTTATCACTAACATTATTGGCATGAAACCATCCATACAAAGGAGAGGGTAAATAGGATCACCTTATTTGATACCATTAGAGAGAGTGAAATGAAAATGAGGTTATCATTCACCATCATGTACTACATGGTGAATTAATAATTATATGTATCAAACTTCTTTGGAAAATGAAAAAAAAATCAAATTTCTCAATATTTTCATTACCGAAGTCTAATTAAAAGTCTCATATGTTGTAGTTATTTCAAATATTGCACACATAGTTTTGAAAAATAAATTGTTAAAATTATTTAAAATTCTAAGATAGAATAATGCATCATTAATAGTTCTACCCTTCAAAGGCACTTTAGTTTCCATCAAAATGGTCAAACAAGTAGGTCTTTGATCAATTGCAAAGAACTTAGATATAATCATGAAAAGGAAATTGCATAAATTTATAGGATATGACTATATAATATGGCTTGTTTCCTTGTTTTCAGGGATCCCTTGAGCTAAAAAGTCTAAAATATTTTTTAGACATCATTACTTGTAATGTGCCAAGTTGATTTAGAAAACATTATGTTGTCAAGTTTCTCTATCAATTACTGCATACATAATCAATGAATAACTCTCTTCTCTACTTGTAAAGGCAAATATGTGATTGAACTATTCATCATTTATAATAGCTTCATTCATCTTTCCATGCTGCATCATTGGGTTCCTGTTTGTTGCACAACTTCCAATAAAAAATCATGTTGTTATTTTTGATGGTATCTGAATATGTAACATATTAAATCAGATGCTCCTGTCAATAAAACCTATGTCACACAATCTATGTGAGTATATGCCTAGTAGAATATAGTTAACCAAATATTAGTCAAATGAGAATAGAAACCCATTAAGAAATACTTTTATGCCTAATATGTAATAGATTATATACCTATGTGTAAATGTAACCCTAAGTTTTACTTGTAACCTCATATAAACAATGTGCAAACACAACGTACAAGGTGGAATATATAAGCTGATGAATGTTAGGGTGGTGTGCGAAAATATATGTAACTAAAATGGTTTTTAATAAATAATTACATAACTCCACATGTAACATACTTCATTTATATGTTTCATAATTCAAAAAAAGCACGGGCATGCTTAAGAATTGCTAGATATTTATTTTGCTATAAATTGTTTTATTTGATTTTGATAGAGTACCGTGTAATTGCATGATCGTGTCTCGATTTTCTTGATTTTAGGCAATACAAATGGAACACTGATTAAGATCGCTTCCGCACTCTACACACTCTGAAGACAAAGATAAATCAGTTATATCTCCATAAAGGGTTAGTTGTTCTTTAAATATACAATTTTTCAAGTTATTATTTCTTATTGTATATGCCAATGTGTTGATCCTATTGGGTCACTCAGGGATGGGCGCTTCAATCCTTTTTCTACTGTCTACGTAGTAGGATTGGGATTGGGGTAAGAATGGTTCTGTGATAGAAAGGTAAACACTTACCAAGGTTGAAGATGATCAAGGATCACCACAAGCACCACATGCAAAGGAAGTTCGATCACCAAGAGCTCCAAAATAGACCTCCTTGCTCCTCAAGGCTCCAAGGATGATCAAGAAAGGAAGGAGGAAGAAGGAAGGCAGAAAGGGGTCACCTGCATGGAGAGATAAGGGGCTATATAGAAAAGGAGGAGGGAAGTAGGGTGGAGATGAGGTTTCAACACCCTAAAACACCAAGGGGTCACTTGTCCACCTAAGAAACACATATGCAACCACCTTTTCCATACATGCACAAGATGGTGATACACTCTAGGTTGAGTCTCGAGCACTTGGGTTACCCAACATGGTCATGGTCATGACCCACCAAGTAACACCATCCATGGTTGCGACAACAACACCAAAACATCACTTGGTCGAGATAAAGGGTCACCACACACACACCCTAGGCCGAGACACTCTATTCAAAGGAAACTGTCTCGACCCAAGACCAACAAAAACCATCTTGGTCATGACCACACCTAGGGAAGGTGCCTAGACTGATACACCCACAAAACTCACCCTAGGCCATGACCTAGATCGAGAAAACCCGCAAGGTACACATAGATCAAGACATGCCATCCCTAGAAAACCCTAATCACCACTAAGGTTGCCACCACTCAAACAAGGTTCAAACAAGACACCCCTTATTTATCTCTCCTCTAGATGATGCCAAGAAAGAGAAGAAACAACATCTCTCCTCTAGAGGTGACAAATTGCACATTCACCCCCTACTTTGGGTAAGTTGCAATTTGCACCAAAACTAGCACACAAGGCACAAACAACATCCAAACAAGCTCAAACTAGAGACCTAAGATCTCCACAAGGTTTAAAACCAAATAAGGGACTAGGGTAAGGTTATAAACACTTAATCAAGTCAAAGAAAAGAGGTTTAACCCAAAACCCAGGTCAAGGGTCTTACAATAAGGAACACGAGGTTTAACCCCACATGATTTCTGTTGTCAAATACAAAAGAGAGAAGAAGAAAAATGTGGGGAACATTATAGAACTAAAAGAACCCCTAAATAATATGGTGTGGATGATCCCCTCTAACAAACATGATGATTTTCTACCTTCCGACTGCAAATTTGTCCATTGGAGATGCTTGAATCTCCCAGAACAAGGCTTTCTTCTCCGCTTTCTCCTCTCCTTGTTCTCGGCTGTCGTATAATGGAATAGAACGAGATAATTAGGTTTGGTAGAACTCCCCCTAAGTCATACAAATGACTTAAGGCGTCATTAATTGCAAACCATTATATTAAACACAACTTTCATATCTGCTTGATCCTGCCATGTTGGTACTACTAACTAGGTATCGGTACTACTGACTTCTTCGATAGTTGCAGCCGCCTATGCAATCATCGGTACTACTGAGTTGATGTTGGTACTATGAGATTTCTTCAAGAAATACTGAATCCTTATTGTGATGTTGTCGGTAGTATTGACTACTTCCAGTCGGTACTACCAAGTAGGCTTGGCAAAAAAGTCTATAAATCATTCACCGAACCAAACCACTACCACACAATCCGATAATTTGTTACAACAAGGCAGAATTCAGGTGATGGCTTGGTTACTCCATGTTTGTGGATTGGATTTACGTGGGTCTCTAAGCCATCTCTGCTGAAGTCTGCAACCATTCCAGTTAGCCTTGGCTGGTGGTCCCTACCGCTTTAGTGCTGACCACTTCCACTGTCACTATCTCTACCATGGCAATATTCACCCTTGTTCCCACTAGCATCGCCACCTTCAACCCTTAGAGCAAAAAATATTTGGAAAAAAAACTCAAATAGCACACTTCGCTAATTTTTTTACCGAAATAGCACCCTTCCCAACTTATTTCCCAAACTAGCACACTTTCAGAGTAAAACACCACTTAAGTTGGCGTTTTACTATCTCCGCAACCAAAAGTGCCACTTAATTTGGCATTTTTAGGCTTGAGGACATAAAAGCGCCACAAAACCTGGCGTTTTACGTTTGCGGGGGAGAAAAGCGCCACTTTATCTGGCGTTTTACCTTTGCGGGGGTAAAAACCGCCACATGGACAGGCGTTTTCTGGGAAAATGCCACAAAGGTTGGCGTTTTACTGTAAAGCGCCAGATAATGTGGCGTTTCATAATTTGTAAAAATTCAAGCATAAATTCAAGCATTATAATGTGGCATTATACATTCAAGCATGTTCAAGCAGTATACGTTCAAGCATGTTCCAATTTTGTAAAACCCTTTGCTGCATTATACGTTCAAGCATGTTCCAATTTTGTAAAAATTCAACAATGTGGCGTTTCATTATTTGGCGTTGTATTTGCTGCATTATACGTTCAAATACGTATTCATATAGTATTTGCTGCATGTTCTAAATTTCCAAATATCTAACACATTCATATGCTATTTGCCGCATATTCTAAATTTTTAAATATCCAACACATTAAGCTAGACTATGATTACAATATCATAGAAATATGTCCAAAAGGGAATAAGGTAAATGGTGAATACAAAATGATCCAACATAGAACAACAACAAAAAGAAACATCAGTCTAAACATCAGAAAGATACATGATTCTACAATATTTGGAAATGACAAGTAATCTTCAGATGCTGCAACAAAGACCTTCAATACTGCAATCAGAATAAAAGAAATATTTGACCAAATTATTAAACTATAGTCAACAATACAATATATTATTTAGAATATAAAAATATTTGAAAGAATTAATACCTGTCACTTTTGACTCTTTAAACCTTAGGTTTGGTCACCAGCTTGTTGTTCTATGTTTGGAGAATCTTGGATTGGGCTCAGCTGTGTAGTTTGAGCTCCACGTGTAGGCCTACTCATAGGAAGTGGTGGTGTGAGAGGTCGAGTGAAGGGCATATTCCAAGATGGTGGAGGTGATCCAAACATGGTTGTGTGGAGGCCATGTGACCAGCTAGGGGGTGGTCCATGTGGTGAAAATGGATAAAAAGGTCCATGTTGGTCAAAGCCCAGGGACGGACTAAAACTTGGTTGAGACCATGATAAAGTAGAAGGAACCCCTAAGTTATCAGATGGTGGCGATGAATAAGAGTAGAACATTCCTGGAAACGAAGAAGGAGTACCAACAGGAAATTGTCTTGCAGATGTAGAATCACCTACAGGCAAGGAGTCACTTGTTGTTGTAGAACAATATGGTGCAATAGAATGCCCTTGTGGTGTGAAGTGTCCAGTTGTTGTAGAACAACCTGGTGCAGTAGAATGACCTTGTGGTGTAAAGTGTGCAGTTGTTGTAGAAGTTGCAAAAGGAGTGGCACCGACTGATGTTGTCGTAGGAGCAGCTATACTCTGATTTGGATGCATGTGGCTAGGCATTTGCTGAAACCATGCATTCTGTACTTTATATATGTTATCCCGTGCTGTCAACCAATCATCAACAGGTGTCTCTTGTGTCAATGCTTGTAGTGTCTCTTGGATTTGCACATGAGTTTGGACCTATAAGAATGAATGCTAATTAAAATTGATTTCATTTCAACATTAAGATCTATATAAATAAATATATATGTATACTTACACAATCTCGCTCTATGTATCCACGAGGATAGTACAAAGTAGGTGGATCAACTGGTCGTTGAACATGATACTCATGTTTGTACCATGTAGGGGGCAGCTCGACAGTCAAAGGATCAGGAAGTTGAACTATACTATTACGTCTGTCATTCCATGCATTTAGCTCTGTGCTATATTAGACCAACCAGTCATTGCTGCTACGCCCTCTACCATCAATCCGATGATATATAGGAAGGTTTTGGGGTTGTGGTTGATAGTGAGCACCAAATTGTCTTAGGACTCTATCAGGAGCATGCCACTCCATTACAGTAGAAGAGAGCATTGGTACACGTGCCATCCAAATATCTCTACCTTGTTGACACCTAGGCGGAAACTTGGCCAACAGTTCAACACTATAAGGTGTCCAAACTAACTGCAAATTTAAATATTTGTAACAATTTAAATAACAATAATTATAACAATACATTAGAATACATATTTCGCAAATAAAGTTATGTAAAATTTAAGAATGAAATGAACTAAAACTCTCACCTGACTTGGATGATGGGTATCAATCTCATTAAGGTAGAACGTCACAGTTCCTCGTGGTACACGTACATGCTCCATCAGATGGTTCCATCTATTTTCACATACATTACCAACGATAAGAATATTATGAGATTATACTTTCTAAAATAGAGTATTTATATATTCATATGACTTACCTATAGCCTAGTGGAGCATGTTCAGGCCACTGAAAATCATCTCGCATGTCCAACTTTCTAGGTCTACCAACATGCAATCTTTCCCAAGACCACAGTTGCAATAGATGCACACACCCAGATATTCGTCTTTGTTTAGAACCTGGACGACACCTATACGACTGGCGATATAAGTATGCTAAAACTGCACTTCCCCAAGAGTATAAACCGCAACGGTCAAAATCCACTAGAAGAGGCAAGTAGCGAAGATGAACCTCGTTACCAGTACCATATGGTAATAGAAAACAACCTAAAAGGTGTAACAAGTATGCACTTGTGTATCGACGTTTGACTTGATCGTCGACATTCTCCAAGTCAATGCCTTTAAATGTAGAACGCAACCAACTCAACTGGACGGACCCATGATCAAGCCCTTCTGGATGTGAACCTAAGATATGGTCGCACATGGAAGACCAAGAACTAAATTGACCTTCATTGGGACCTATAGGATGATGAGCTACAATGGCATCGCCATCAACACGTAAACCTAGTAAGACTTCAACATCCTGAAGTGTGATTGTCATCTCACCTAAAGGCAAGTGGAAGGAATTTGTAGTTGAGTTCCACCTTCTACTAAGTGTTGTTATCAATGATGCATCAAAGTGAACCCTAGAAAGGGCAATGATTGAGCCGAACCCCGCTGTACGAACATACCCTAACACATCTGCATCTGTTAAATGCCACCTAGAAATTTCAGTGGAGTGGCATGTAATCCGCAATGTATCATCTCCTTTCACCATGTCTATACAAAGAAAGAAAAAAATATCAAAATGGTGTTAAATGACTAAATGCATACAATAAAATTACATGTACTATTACTATTACAAAAGTCAGGAGGAAATTTTATTCATCCCGCCCTCCTCATGCGAGTTAGCAAACTAAGATTACAGCTAGAGATTTCAAAGTACAAAACAACTAAGATTACATATAAAGATTTCAAAGTACAAAACTAAGATTACATTTTAAGATTTCTAACCATTGCTTTTCTTACATGTTCTCTCATTGTGACCTAAACCACCACAGTTTCCACATTTGTAAGAAGTGCGATTAGGATCAATATCCATATTTGTCATTCTGCGCTTCACCTTAGGTCTTCCTGTACGTTTTGTAACAACTGGTGGTAGAAGATATACAAGACCCATGGTTGGATCAAACCATGGCCAAGGGTTGTTTCGCTGGCTTTGAAATTATATACAGTTCCTGGAATAGTTTGTTGAACATATCTAAGAAATAGAAGTAACGACCCATACAATGTCTCCCAATCTCTAAAGATTGATGAAATGGCTTTCTTACGTGCATGCCAAGCCTTCTTGTAGGATATGGTAAGATACAACTCAGCTTTCACTCTTTCAACTATCTCTCGAGCGGTCATGTCTAGTTTTGCTCTCAACATAGGCATTATCATCCTTGCAATATATGAAGACTTGCATTGCATATGATCCTGGTACAAAATTGCACTGTGGCATGAGTGTTTATCATTGTATTTTGTTATTTTCCATAACCCACCAACCCTCTTAGATGCACATGCATGAAGTCTCCATGAACATTGATCCTTATGCAGACATATAAGCGTAAGGAAACACTTATTTGATCGGTCTGTCCGAAATTGGACATTGTTATTGATTGACCAAGACTGCACTTTTACAAGGAGGTCTGCCTTTGTTTCAAAAATATCACCTTTATTAAAACCTTGTCCTGTAACAACTTCATCGTCTCCCATGTCTAAAGGGTTTGCAAAGTGATCAATCCAATCATCCACTTTAAAACTTTCATAGTTATCCGTATTGTTATGGTCCACCCAATCATCCTTCCAGGTTTCCGGGTCAACATAAACATCATGATTACTATCATATATACGAAGTTGTTGCAATTCTACGTCATCATCAAGGTCATCATCATCATCATCATCATCATCATCATCATCATCATCATCATCATCATCATCATCATCATCATCATCATCATCATCATCATCATCATCATCATCATCATCATCATCATCATCATCATCATCATCATCATCATCATCATCATCATCATCATCATCATCATCATCATCATCATCATCATCATCATCATCATCATCATCATCATCTGGATCATCATCATCGTTATCATCATCATCACCCAAAATATCAGATTTCTCAACATAAAGATTCATACGCCTCCCGTAGCCGATATTGAGTAGGTCTTTCCAACTATCATCATCCACAACTTGAGTAGGAAATAAGTTAAATGTCGGCCCTAAATCACTTGGAAGGGTGTAACTTAAATGTATGTTGTGCATTGATGAGTTGATGGAAAGAACTTGATGTATGAATGACATAAACTCGGCATAAGTAGATGTCGTAGATATTTCAATAGGCATGGGTGTTCCATCATAAAGTAGGACAAAATGTCTTGAGGTATCGGCCATAGTCCTGAATTGATGAGTAATTTTTGTTAGATATATAATTTGAAATCACTAACCATATAGCTATTGCATTAGTTGAAATGATTTTGATCTAAAATAGTTTTTGTTCAAATGACTTTGACAAATCGCTAATCATATAAAAATGACTTATTTAAGTGAATCACTAACCATATATCTCTATCTACTATCTAGAGTGCATTGTCCTCTGGACTAAGAAATCAGTTATGATTATAGACGCATTGGCGTGTGTTGTATCAAGAAATTGACATTCTGATTATGTTTTTAAAAAGAGACATGTTGGATATTAATTAAAGAAATCAGTTCAATTTTGATTTTTGTCCAACAAAATATAACCGTGCACATCTTAGGCCTCTGAAGCTTATCGCGTGATTCAAATTATATGTTCTCTTTTTTAAAAATTTGTGTGTAAGCGTTAACATGTTGGATTGTTTTCTTGTTGATCTCTACACCATCATCCTCGTAAGGTGGTGGATGTATCCTAAACAACACCACGAAAGGAAGTTGAACCGCGTTCTAGCAGAACAACACCGCAAGGCCCGTTCAAGCAAATAATATTGGTATAAGTGACTTCGACAAATAAACTGACTGCATTGTTTTCGGGCATGGGTGTTCCATCGTTATCATGTTGGTAAAACAATATTTTAGAAGTAATAACAAACTTATTTGAAAATAAATCGTTATCATGTTGTTAAAACAATATTTTAGAAGTAATAACAAACTTATTTGAAAATAAATCGTTATCATGTTGTTAAAACAATATTTTAGAAGTAATAACAAACTTATTTGAAAATAAGCTTTTGAAAGTATAAATCTATTTGCCTTGGAAACCATTAAACCAAACCATCATTCACAAAATAATGATCACTACTGTGAAACAATAAATGTAAAACAATTCACGCGATATTAGACAAATGTCTAAATAGTAGAAGTCCATGTAGGACACAGTCCACTTAGATACAGTCCAATTAGTTACAGTCCAATGAAATTACATTCTACTAATAAATACATCATGACTCACACATTCCAAACTAAAATACACATAAGTAATCATATCTTGCTCGCAATGTAATCTCACCTCAATGTGCGTCCACCCTATCTTGCTGGAAACCCCTTTATGCAACAATGCTCCCGCGGTTGTGCTCCTGTCTGCACAGACTGTATAGAGGAAAGAATAAGACTGCAAGGTTAGGTTATCGTTAGGGAACGTCATCATCAAGGTAGTTGTAACTATTAGGATGATTTTTAAAACAGAAAAATGAAAACAGGAAAGCTGCTGTAATGTTCACCATTTGGTTTAAAGCAGATTTAACATAATGCTTTCGTGTGATTACTATTTGGTTGGAAGTAGTTTCCATATCAAGTACCTATGGTGTTCTTACAGCCACGGCATCCATGCATGTCCGACATTGTGATGAAAAGGAAGTCGCGCTAGAGGAGGATCAAGAGAATGCCGTGGACATGGCCTTGGCCATCGCAGCTTAGGTAGAGGAGGAGGAGAATCAGGAGGACGGAGGGAAGGACGACACTGTTGAGCTTCCAGACGTCGGCTATGAGAAGACGCAGAGGATGCTGGTTAGGGGCAACGATGAAAACGACTACAACGATGCTGGTTAGGGGCCTGCGGAGGACGGGCCAAAAACGGAGGAGGAGGAGAACAGAGGAGGCGGAGAAGAAGGAAATCGGCTGTTGCGAGGAGGAGGAGAAGCCTACCTGTTACGAGGAGGAGGCGCGCCGACTGCGGCTGTGGTGGCGGCGGCGGCTGTGGTGGAACGACCACCGGCGGCTGGAGAAGGAAATCGCCGGAGGAGCAGCGGCGTGGCGGAGAAAAAAGAGGAGCGACCGAGCGAGCGAGGGAGAAAGGAAAGTCGCGCTCGCTCGGGGAGGTAACCTAGCAGAAAACGCCACACAAAGTGGCGCTTTACCAGAAAACGCCACACAAAGTGGCGCTTTACCCCTCGTAACCAAGCAAAACAAGCCACCGCCTCTGGCGTTTTGCAGTAAAACGCCACATAATGTGGCGCTTTATGTAAAAGTCGTGTACAAGGACCGACGCGACGCATCGGCCTGCTGAGCGAATAAATGGAAAGCGCCAGATAATGTGGCGTTTTTCCGCCACGCAACCCGGTTGGTGGGACGCATTCAAGTAAAACGCCACATAATGTGGCGCTTTTCTCCCCCGCAAACGTAAAACGCCAGGTTTAGTGGCACTTTTATGTCCTCAAGCCTAAAAACGCCAGATAAAGTGGCGCTTTTGTCTCCGCCAGCCTCAAAACGCCAAATTAAGTGGCGCTTCTGGTTCCCGAGACAGTAAAACGCCAACGTAAGTGGCATTTTACTCTGAAAGTGTGCTAGTTTGGGAAATAAGTTGGGAAGGGTGCTATTTCGGTAAATTTTTTTAGGGAAGTGTGCTATTTGAGTTTTTTTTCCAAAATATTTTATGTAGCATACGACAATGCAAATTCTAGTTTACCAGTGCTGAGAGGGTTTCTTGGTAGAGGCCATGAAAGCCAGCAGTGCTATAGTGTGCACCTCCGGCTGAACGCTGTCATGGGTGACTGCGGCAGCTGCGGTGGTGGCCTTTGTAGGTGACTCCGGCAGCTACGGCGATGACTGTCGTGGGTGACTACTCTAGTAGCTACAGCGGTGGCCTTGGTAGATGACTCTGGGAGCTAAGGCTGTGGTCATCGTGGATGACTCTGGCAACTACGACGGTGGATAACATTGCACAACAGCTACAAGATCGTGACAAGCAGGCATTTTCTTTCATCTTCACTCGGTGTCCATTCGTTTTCTTCATCATCCAACCGGCCGTCAAGCCTGTCGGTGATGACAAGAGGACAGTGTGTCTTTGACGGCGGCCTTGCATGAGGAATTTGGAGGACAGGGCTTCCATGTTGGCCAATGCGGAGCTTGGTTCTGATACCTTTCCAGAGGGTGACGTCCCTTCGGTGGCAACCCTACGTGGTGAAGTTGTTCGCTGGTGGTTGTAGGTTAGCGTGCTTGACCTCTCACCCAACAATCCAGTAAGGTTTGTGTAATGGTAACAACATGGGACGGTCCCATGCTATTCGGAACTATGTGCATGTGTGCGGTCGTGGATGATATTCGGGGATCCGTGGTTCCCCATTGTAATACAACCACTCCGTAGAGCAACTATGGTGCGGGTGTTAGATAGACCAAATACAAATCGGTTTGGTTTGGAATGGACGGTGGAGTGCGGTTTCTTGCATTTTGTCATCCCTACTACCAAGTCTTCTTGATCTCATCAAATGTTGGTACCACCACCAACAAAGTTAGTAGTACCAAGCTGTGTAGTTTCTTATTGATTTACCTAAAATTCACAAAAAATGAACATAAGCTCTCGAATGATGTTGAATCATTTAGGATCATTAAAATATATTTATCGGATGCAATTAAGTATCACATGCTTATGATAACAAATAATGTAAAAATTAATATGAAAATGATCAAGTGTACAAGATTCAATAATAAATAGCCTATGAAAATGACAATCATTCTGTGCATCAGTGGAATTCACCTGCAACTATGATAACAAGCATGTCAATAGAGAAACCTCCAACTGAGTGTTCATCTACTGAAGCAACACCAACATGTCCCGCTTGTGGCATACCAAAGCATGTAATTGTTCTTTGTCTACAGATATTAACAAAGATGACGTTCCACTCAACGCATCAACCACCACATTCACCTTCCTTGGATGGTAGTTTATAGTATAATCATAGTCCTTGATAAGATCCATCCATCTTCTCTGCCACATGTTTAACCCCTTCTTCAAGAAGATATACTGAAGGTTCTTGTGGTCAGTGAAGATATGACATTTCTCTCTATACAGATAGTGTCTCATATCTTCAAGGTATAAACCATAGTTGCAAGTTCTGAGTCATGTGTCAGGTAGTTCTCCTCACATTTCTTAAGCTGTCATGAAACAAAATAAATCACATTCTTGTCTTGTATCAGCATGCATCCCAAACCATTCTTTTACACATCACAGAAGATGATGTAGCCTTTCCCTTACTCTGGCATAACCAAAATTGATGCACTAGTCAACTTCTCCTTCAGAAGCTATAAAGAACGTTGACATTTGCCGTCCCAGACAAAAGGAACACCCTTCCTTGTCAACTTGGTTAGGGATAACGCTACATCACTGAAATTCTTTATAAATCTTTGGCAGTAACATGTCGAGCCTAGGAAACTTCAAACCTCAGTCAGTGTCTTGGGATATTCCCACTCCAGCACTGACTATACTTTCTTAGGGTCCACACAAACACCTTTAGAAGATATGATGTGACCGAAAAAGATACATTATCAACCAGAACTCACACTTACTGAACTTGGCATACAACATGTGCTGCCTCAACAACGTCAACGCCATGAATAGGTGTTGCTCATGTTGTTGGCTATCTCGGTAGTATATCAAAATGTCATCTATAAACACAACCACAAACTAATCAAGATACAGTCTGAACACCATGTTCATTAGATTCATTAAAGTTGTTGGCACATTAGTTAGACCAAACGGCATAACCACAAACTTGTAGTGGCCATACCTAGTCTGAAAAACTGACTTGGGTTTGTCATACGCCTTGATGCTCAGCTGTTAATAACCTAATCTTAGATCTATCTTTGAGAACACTATGTCAACTCTCAACTAGTCAAATAGATCGTCAATCCTCAACAACTGATACTTCTTTGTATCTTGACCTTGTTCAACTGTCGGTGATCTATACACAACCTCATGGAACCATCTTTATTCTTAGCAAACAACACAGGATCACCCCAAGGGGAAGTGATTGGTATGATAAAACCTTTCTCTACCAATTGTTTCTTCAACTCTTGTATCTCTATTGGTGCCATCATGTAGGGTGATTGCACTATAGGTTGTATTCTAGGAACAAGATTGATCTCAAAGTCAATTTCTCTAGGAGGGGGAACATTATGAAACTCTTTAGAAAAGAGATCCTCAAACTCTCACACAATGGGCACATCTTGGATACTAGGAATCTTCACCTTGGTATCTACAACATGTTCTAAGAAAGCCTCACACCCCTGTCTCATCATCCTCTCCTTTATCATAGCCGATACCAAACACGTAGGAAGAATCTTCCTATCTCCATGGAAGACCCACGAAACATCTCCATCATGGAACATCACCACCTTGGAACTACAGTCCAAAACAATCTTGCACTTCTCTAAGGTATCCATCCCTAGGATCACACTGAATCCATGCATGTCGAGTGGCATAAGATTCACTTGAATGTTGTGTCCTGAAAAAAGAGAGCGTAGGATGGACACACCTCCTGCAACGCAACAGACCCAACAAGAGGGGTTTCTAGACAATGACTAGCAGGTCTACCACAAACAAGAATATTACAACTACTTATCACCTCTCCAGTGATAAAAGAGTGCATCGCACCTAGGTCAACCAAAATAGATACAAAACTAGATGTAGATAAGTCCAAATTTAAAAGTTCCATCCAACATGTTACCATATGTGGATTTACCACTCCCTCCGGATGGCTCATAGCATAGTATCTATCCATTGCTTGTTGTCATCCTCATCCTCTTCTAGTTGGTCCAGAAGACCCCGCCTGTGATGCCTGACCGTGTCCTTTACCACCACCACTGCTAAATTGTTGCTGCTGCGAACCTCACTGACTCTGCTCTGGTTGATGTGTCACTTCTTCATCCTTCATAAGGCAAGCCTGCCTGATATGCCCTACTTGACCACACTTGTGACAAGTCCTTGAATCATATTGTTTCCTAGATGACCATGTCACTAACAAAGATGCTACACTACATGTACCTGCTAGTGACAAATTACAACCTCTACCCTTGCTCAGGGACCACTGTGACGACACTCTTAATCTCGTCTAAGAAAAAGTTAATCTCTGTTATGATTGAGGTGAAGGAAACCTTGTCTTCTTAAAGCCTTTAGATGGCTGCCCCTGAAACTTAGTTGGCCTCTTCCTAGCATTAGCTTCATGATTCTCGATAGTAGACCGCTCAATCCTCCTCATTGACTCCATAAAGGTAGAGAACCCTCTCCCTGTTCTCCAAAGCACTAGTTGTCATAGACAACTCTGATCTCAAACCCTTCTCAAACCTTTGAATTCTCTCCTTCTCTGGCACCGTCATGTGAGGACAAAACCTTAAAATCTCTATAAATTTCACCTCATACTCATTGATGGTCATGGAACATTGTCTTAGCTTCTTAAACTGTGCCATTTTCTCATCCAGATACATCTCAGTGAAGTATCAACTCATGAAAACTCGTCCAAACTCTTCCCAACCAACAATAACTCCAGGTCTCTTCTCCTCCTCGATGGCCCACCAATGTTCAACATTGCCCTTCAATAGGTAAACAACCTACTTCACCTTGTCCTCTTTTGGGATATTCAGGATCTTAAAAGCCTTCACAAGCTCTATCAACCACATATCAATGTCTGCTAGATCTGTTGTACCCGCATACTCGACCACTCCAACACGTCTCAACCTCTCAAACATCTTCCCAGAACCCTACGTTTCTGCATTGGGGATAACAACCCTAGCTTGAGGTACACACACTCAATCCACTATATGCATAGTCGTGGCCGTAAGTTGTCCATACATGGACTAGAAAGTAGGATTTTCCATGGCTGTAGGGACTGAGGCACCATGGGTTTCTCTGACACACTATCTTCATGTGCCTGCCTCCTAGCACCACCACTTGGCATGATATAACTACTCTTCGCATGTACTTCAAGTTCTACACACACACACACACACATATATATATATATATATATATATATATATATATATATATATATATATATATATATAAAGTATAAGCTATAATCAGATATGTTGGATGTCGCAAGAACAGACACAAACCCTAGTCCTATGTCCATGTAGACTCAGCAAACCTAGAGCTCTGATACCAACCTATCAGTGTGACAATATATATATATATATATATATATATATATATATATATATATATATATATATATATATATATATATAAAGTATAAGCTATAATCAGATATGTTGGATGTCATAAGAACAGACACAAACCCTAGTCCTATGTCCATGTAGACTCAGCAAACCTAGAGCTCTAATACCAACCTATCAGTGTGACACCCTGCCACACCATACAAGATTACTCAAAACAAAACATGTGATCAACAACTAATTAATCACATTACCAAAAAAGTGAATAAATTAAAACTAATTTCAACATTACTATCATGTCCAGAACATTACATAAAGGTCCATCAACCTATATCACATCACATACCATATCAGGTATTTACATGCATGTCTAGTGGCATCAGCCACAACTTGTATACAAGAGAGATGTTCTACATCTACATGTCATATACAATACATAGGTACACTGCCAAAAACCAGGTGTCGATATACATATCATCTACAAAACATCCCATGCCCAGACCTGGGCATACAAGAATGACTCTGGGACTCTACCAAAATATCCCACCTTCTTCTAGTACTCTCCAAGCTGCTCTTCCTCGGCACCACGATCCTAACCACACCACCGTCGACCACCTAAAAAGATGTGGTGACCCGCTGTAATGACCCCGCCTCCCAGTAACCCCCAATTAAGGGAGACCCAAAGGTTAGAGCCGTTATCCCAATTAACAGAATCAAAGGTTCGACAAATAATCAATAATATTTATGAAATTCTACCAACTAAATTGAAATCTGGTATAAAATAAAACTTTGCATACCTTTTAAAAACTTTGGTAATCTACTTGTATCCACAGCTTGTATCTATTCTATCTAATCCTCCTTGCACTTTATTTCTTATTTCCACAATGTGTCATTTTACTATTTGTTCTTTTCAACTTTGTACCTAAAACGCCGACAAATAAAACGTCGGTCAGCATATCGAAATATGCTGGTATGTGGGGACAACCAAAATTTTGCAAATATGGCTAACAATCTAAATATCACAATCAAGTTAATTAACAAGCCAAATTATGCTTTCAGTGTGAAATTCTCCACCGCTTTTGCCCTAACCCTGGCATACCCACTTTTGGGTTTTTCTTTTGCCATTGACTTAAGGCCACCTTCTCAATCCTGAGCTTGGTTCCTGGGGTCACCCTTCATGGTGCCCTTTAGTCATGTAATATCATAGGCCACCTTCTCAATCTCGAGCTTGGTGCATGGGGTCACCCTTCATAGTGCCCATTGGTCTTCCCTCCTGGGCTTGACCTTTGACATCATCCATCAGGGTGGCATCTATGTTACAACCCCAATTTTTTAGGTTTATTTGGTGAGAAATGTAATTTCTCATATTAAGGATATTTGAACAAATAATGATATAATTTGGTTCGAATAAATATATTTTGTTTACAATAGCCTTGATGTTTGTGTTGTGGGCTTTATTGGCTATTGGGCCCAAATAACAAGAAAATTCAATTAGTGAATGAATAATTGAATATTTGAGAAAAGAAAAATGTGAAAACCTCTAGAAGGCAAATCCAAAGAGGGATTTTGTGCCTCTTGAGTTCCTTGAGTTCCAAGGAGTCCAAAGTTGCATAAAGAGTGCAATAAGAAAAGAAAAGATCAATTAAGTATTTCTTTATTAAGAAAGAAATTGAAAATATTTATGAAATGTGGAAAATAAGTGAAAAGAGGTATAATTGAGTAATCCTTGGTGTAATTTCGCATCCCAAGGATTCCTAATGTTGAAAGAAAATACCTATGAGGAAAATAAAAGAGAAATAAAGAGAAAACCTCAAAAAGAGATATTTTAATGAGAAATAAACAAGATAATGTGAAATAATGCATATTGATGCATTTAAGGATAATGAGTATTCCTTAAAAAGGAATTTTGAATTATTAGAGTTTCTTGGGATCCAAGAAGACCCAATGAAGAAAGAGGAAAGAGAAAATACCAAAATTGTAATATAAGAGGATAATATGATACATTATTAATGGTTTTTGTAGCTTTGTTAAAGAAGAGGTATTTTCTACTTAAGGAAAACCTAATTTCATGATTAATGGATTAAAAAGCAAGTCAAAAGAGAATAAGGGAGAATATTTTCATATTCCTAAAAACCCAATGAATATGTTGTTTTAAGAAGATGATTAAGAGAGAGAAACTTGCTTAGTAATGAAGGAAGCACTTTCCTAATTGGAAGAGGGCTTGGTTGCTTCGAGGGCAAGCCTACTGGGGTGTGGATACTCACCCTATAAAAAGGGGTAAAGCCCTGGTCGAGATCTAGAGAAGTTCCACACAATACTACCTCTTCTTCTTCTTCTTTCCACCTAAACCCTAACCTTGATAGTAGGGCCCTACCCTGGGGCAATGAGGGACATGGAGGAAGGGCGACGGAAGCTTGATGACCCTACGGTGACCTAGGGATGGTTGGTTACCATCTCCGTGCGTGGTCCTCACGCAGACGACCTGCTACAGGCTACCCGTCCAACCGCAAAGCACAGGTCGAGGTCACTTGAAACCGCCGCCATGGTCACGTGTAAGGGGTGCCCTGGGTGCGCCAGAGCAAGACGGAGCTAGGGCAGGGAGTTCCGACAATGATCGTGGCCCTGGGAGGTGAGGAGAACCCGTGTAAGGCTGCAGGTCGACGACCGCGTAGGGTCTTCCTAGGAGGAAGACGACCTAAGGTCGATTGGACAGATCTACCCTCCACGCTGTGTTGGGCCGGTTGGTTAAGTCAAGGGTAGAAATGTAATTCAGTTATGTTTCCCAAAAGCTAACGTTGCATGGAAAGGGTGACATGGCGCTCCCGGATTGGCTCAAGTAAGTCAAATTTGCAAAATTCATATCTAATCATCGGTAGCTCGGATGGGTACGAATAATATATGCATTTTGCTCAGAAAAATGAAAGGAATCCAATAAAAATAAATTTAGAGGCTAATTACTCTTGAAATTCGAAAAGTAATGGAAGGTATTAACTTTAATGTAATGATGATTAAGAAACCCTATTTTGATGTGTTTAAAGTGATTAGTAGGGTTTAATGGATGATTAAAGTTGATATTAACATGTTAATCATGAAGAGTTACATTAAGATTGAAAAAGATGAACTTTGCACATAATTCATTTAATTTAGAGTTTATGTGCATAAATAGGCTTTAATGGGCCTTGAAACCCTAATGATGGTAATTAGGACTACTAATGGCTTTAATTATTCAATTTCATGTATAGAACTGAGTTTTCATGATTATAAGCTATTTTGAGCATTAAAATTCCTAATTTGTGGATAAATAACCTTAATATAGAAATTAGGGTTTTTGAATGAATCAAGGTAGAATTAATGATAAATAATGTTCAATGAGTATTAGAACATAATGAACTATGAATTGATGATAAACGAGCATAATAACTTTGTCATGGGTTAAAGAGGATAAAAATGTTAGCTTTAATGAAAAGAGGCTTAATGGACTTATTTAATGATTAATTATGCCTTTAATCCAAAACTGAGGATTAGATGTTGAAATAATTAGGGTGTGTGATCAATTGCGTTAAATTAAGGTTTAAAATAGTAAAAGATGAAGGGAACCCTAATTGCAATAGGAAACCCTAAAAGTGGACTAGAAACCCTAAGAAGCAAGCTAGATTTAATAGATCTTAATGACATGAATAATAAAAGGAAATTGTATAATTATTTCAGGATCTTATTGAATGCTTGCTTGCCTATTGGTTGATTGGATTATTTCTGTCTCACATCAAACTGACAGGTATGTGGTTACGCTTATGATTATCCTGCATTAGTTTTTCGAGGATTTTATCGATGTTTACATTGTGGCTTGAATTTATTGTTGGATGAATTTAATTCATGCAAATTATAATGTGAATATGACTATCACATAAGAGATGTGCCTACTATCTCAGATCCTAGTCCCCTTTGTAGCTTAATGGGTTGACCTAGTACATGGCTACCAATGGGGTTGGCCCATCAGGTCATTGAATGACTTAGTACATGGCTACCAATGGGGTAGGACCATCAAGTCACTTGGAGTCAGAGATTGGACTACCTATGCGTAGTGCCACACGACTCAACCCTAGATGTTGATCTACCTATTAGGTAGGATCATGTAGGGTTTAATAAGGATCTACCTAGAGAGAGGTAGTATCTCAGTCCACTGTAGGGACAACACAGAGATAGGGGATAGGAAAGGATTGAGTAGTATGGTTTAAAACATAATCTTGGTTGAATGATAATTGGCTGATTACTTTGTTATTATAGTTGCACGATTATTTTTTTCCCTACATACCAGCTTCTTGCTGACCGATGTTTTGATTGTCGGCGTTTTAGGTACAAAAGAAAAGAACAAACAGTAAAGTGGCATATGCGGAATTAAATGAGAATTAACATGCACGGGAGGATTAGTTAGATTAGTATCTTCATGGACATAAGTTTAGAAATTCCAGTTTTTAAAAGGTAAGCAAAGTTTTTTTATACCAGTTTTCAGTTTAGTTGGTAAAGTTTATTAATTGTTATTGATTATTTGTGGAACCTTTGATTCGGGTTATTGGTTAACGGCTCTGACCTTTCGGTCTCCCTTAATTGGGGGTTACCGGGAGGTGGGGTCGTTACAATGTAGGTGTGAGAATACACACTTCTAATATCATTGTGATAATCATAGTGACTTTATGATTTGCAACTATGAATCATCCAAACTGATAAGTTGCATTCAATGTGATGAATCATCTGAGAAACTCTTCGGGAAACTAATGCGATTAACCATAATTAACCACATACCTGTCAGGCTGATGTGAGACAGAGTTAATCCAATCAATGCAAGAAATCCATTAGGCAAGCAAGCACACAAAGATATCCTAAAATATGCATACAATTTCCTATCATTGATCATGCCATCAAGATCTATTAAACCTAGCTCGCTTCCTAGGGTTTCTAGTCCACTTTTAGGGTTTCCATTGTAATTAGGGTTTCTCTTCATCTATACTATTTTAAACCCTAATTTTATACAATTACTCACAAACCATAATTATCTCATTTATTCTTCACGAAAGGTATTAAGGTTATCTTTTAACCACATATAACCCTAATTTCGGATTAAAGGCACAATTACATGTCCATTAAGTCTATTATGCCTCTTTACATCAAAACTATCATTTTTATCCTTTTAATTCATGACAAGATCATTAGGCCTAATTATAATCTTTGGTTCCTTCTGGATTAACAACGCATAGTTCATTACGATCTAATTCACATATGAATTCTATTTATCATTAATTCCACCTTTTATTCATTTGAAAACCCTAATTACTAAATTAAGGGTATTTATCCACAATTAGAAACCTTTATACTCAAAATAGCTTTGAACCATCATATCTCAGCTTTATTCATGAATTTGAACAATTAAAGCCATTAAGAGTCACAATAATTAACATTAGGGTTTCAAGGCCCATTAAAGCATATTTATGCACATGAAACTTTAAATTAAACTAATTACATGCAAAGTTCATCCTTTTGGTTCTTAATGTACCTTTGTATAATTAACAGGTTAATACCAACTTTAATCATCCATTAAACCCTACTAAATACATTAATCATCTCAAAATAGGGTTTCTTAATCATTAATTCATTAAAGTTGATAACTTCCATTCCTTTTCAAATTGTAATTAGAATTAGGCTTCAAATATATTTTTATTGCATTCCTTGAGTTCTCCTGATCAAAATTCATATTTTTCATCGGAGCTACCAATATTTAGATACAGTTTTTGTAAGAAATTACTTACCAAGGCCAATGGTAAGCGGCCACGTCAACCTAGCCATGCAACGTTGCTCAATTGAAAATATAACCAAATTACTCTTCTTCCCTTAATTAAGTGGCTGACTCTTTAACTCACAGGATGGCAAAATAGTCCAATGACTGAAGGGTTGTCTTCAACCTCTCGATGGCGCACTGTAGCTGCCCTAGCCACGTTTGGAACGACTTTTCTTCCTCTTCCTTGACCCGAAAGCCATCGACGATGGTTCCACTAGCTCTGCCACCTACTACCGCACTTGGGGTGCCACCCAGCTCTCGACCAGAGTGGCTGGGTTGGGCTGGGCATACCTGCAACCCATGGTGGAGTTGCAGCCGTTCGGCTGCTGTTGCGCCTAGGTTAGGGCATAGCCACGATGGCGAAGCTGCTTCCTGGTATCATGGAGTATCTGGCTACCCTCAAAACTTTCCCTCTTGCCGCCTAGTGGTTCCAAGGACAACTCCATCTCTTGGTTAGGGTTTGAAAGAAGAAGAATAAGGAGAATAGAGAAGGGTACATGGGATCTCTCTCCTGGACCCAAACCAGGGCTCTACCCTTTATATAGGGGTGGGTGTCCATGCCCTACGATGACCATCCGTGAGTCAACATGTTCTTTTCCCAATAGGAACCCTATTCCTTCAAGGAGAAGTAATATTCTCTCTCCTGTTTATCTTCTTAATATTATTTATTTCATGGATAATTAGAAATATGAAAATTATCTCTTTCAGTATCTCTATCCTTGCTTTTTAATCTATTGGCCATGAAAATCTATTTTCTTAAAGCAAATAACATCTCTTTTTGATATTATCAAAAAGTCATTAATGATGTATCACATTATCCTCTTATTTTGTTATTATTTGCCTTTTCTCTTTCTTTTTCTCCATTGGGGCTCCTTGGACCCCAAGAAACTCTAATATTTCAAAATCCTTTTTAGTGGATACTTATTATCATTTTAGATGCATCTATATCCATTATTTCTCATTATCTTGTTTATTTCTTATCGAAATATCTCTTTGTGAGGATTTCTCTTTATCTCTCTTTTTTATTTTCCTCATTGGCATCCCTTTTAACATTAGGAATCCTTTGGATACGAAAATCCACCAAGGATAACTCAATTATACCTCTTTCCACTTACTTTCCACATTTTATCATTGTTTTCAATTTCTTTCTTAATAAAGAAATACTTAATTGATCTTTTCTTTTTTGGTTGCATTATCTTTGAAACTTTGGACTCCTTGGAACCCAAGGAACCCAAGAGGCATGGAATCCAACTTTGGATTATATAATTTTGCCTTCTAGAGGTTTCTACATCTTTCTTTTCTCCAAATCTCAATTATTCATTTACTAATTGAATTTCCTTCTTATTGGGCCCAATAACCAATCAAGCCCACAAAACAACCAACATGGCATTTATTAAAAACAAATTATATCATTATTTGTTCAAATATCTTTACTAGGAGAAATTACATTTCTCACCAAAATAACCCAAAAATTGGGGTTGTAACATCCTTCCCCTCTTATAGGAGTTTTGCCCTCAAAATTCCACCAAGCAAACAAACAATTCAGGATAAGACTTTTCCATGTCCATCATTGACCCCTATGTGGCTTTGCCCTATCCATGGCACTTCCAAAGAACCTTTATCATCTCATATTCTTTCATCTGAGTTCTTTCTTACCTTGGTATATCGTACCCTCATAGGTGACTTAGGACATTTCAGCCTCTCAAAAGCCGAATAGGTTTAGGGCTCAGCACATGGCTTGGGTACCTCACATAGTGCTCTAGATCAGACTCATGGAACACATTATACATCATGTTATCATGAGGGGTAAGGCTAAACACAACCATCTCCACCAATCCATCTCAAATGGACCCATATATCAGGGACTCAGCTTTCTCAGCTGTAGCTTAGAGGGGTCAGATTTTCACATCACATACTTTCCCACAGTGAACTGCATGTCAGTCTTCTTTGCATCAGCTCACGACTCATGTCACCCCTGTCTCTCTTTATCCATTGCACAATCAAAGCGACGTCACCTGCACACACTGTGGTCCTTTCCTGACCTTTGCGAGGTCCATTCACCAACATCATCTTAATGAAGTGGTGCCTAACACAACCTCCCTTAGCCTCTTTACATCCCAATACTGGCTAAGGTGGTTATCATCACCTCTCTCATAGGTCAAGAACTTCCCCCATGTATCACCTTGAATGAGCACACATGCTCTCATCAGACCCTCTTGTCTAGATCATACTAACCATTAGTTAGGAGTGATAAACTGTACTAATATCGAGTTCTTCATGTATCTACTTCCACCTCATGGAAGTGAATCTTCAGGTTATACTCAAGAACTTTTGAACTTGCATCATGGTGTAGTTGAACCATCTCTCTTACTTGTAGTTCAACCGGATCTGTCTCCTGACAGTACTCCTTTCTTTCTCACGTCATCTACCATAACCCATATTGCATCTTGACCTTCCTTGGTCTAGGGGAGACTATCCATAGTGATGAACTCCCATTCCCTCTCAGGGACTCTTTATCCCCTATGTCAGTACATTGGGTTACTGGTGTTCGTCCTTCACCTTCTGGCTTGCATGGAAACATACCCCATGCAACTTCATCTTAGGCATCCAAAGTACTACTGTCACTTATTATCTTAGTAGTACCATGGTATATGGTGATCTTAAATCATGATCTCATGTATGTCATGATTCCTCAAGATCGATTCCTCAGAAACCCTAAACCACTGTCATTAGGGTTTTATCACATTCCTATCCAAAGAAGTACATATGAGGTTCTACAACCATCCTTTTATTGCATCAAGGCCTAGGCTGGCCAAACAACTACTAACTTGTTCAACAAACTTCATTAGAGTTAGCCAAACATATATTCCTTTTCAAACATAGGGCTAACCCAACAACCTCTT
Organism: Alisma plantago-aquatica; assembly: GCA_963693085.1. NCBI lineage: Eukaryota > Viridiplantae > Streptophyta > Magnoliopsida > Alismatales > Alismataceae > Alisma > Alisma plantago-aquatica. The sequence continues at coordinate 1,156,909,705 of OY856410.1, read as the reverse complement.
CTAGCCTCTAGTTAAACTAAGCATCTGCATCTCAACCAGGGCATCCATTACCACTTCACATCCTTAGGTGATAGGAAATATTGAAGACATATGCCTCCATGTATTCCACCTATTATCTCATCTTGGACTCTAAGTCTATCTTCATCAAGAACTCTATGAGCTCATCCTCATGGTGATCAAACTCAACCTTGTATAACTTGCAAATTCCACATAGTTCACGATGAATCATCCTCCCAAGATAACTACCCTATTCTCTTAGTGTTTGTAACCCATCCACATATTGTTCACTCCACCAAGGTATGTTATCATCTCTGTCCTCATACCTCATAGAAACGTTCCAACTCACATCATCTTTTATCCTTGGTGTATGGCATGTGTACTGTCCTATCTCTCACTCCCATAACAAGAGGAAATAAGCATTTGGCTGCAGTCCAAATACAAAGTTCTTCCCATTCTAAGAGAGATGGTACATCCCACCCTGCCCGTACACCTTTGAATCTACGTTGAAACGCGCAACTTATGTATCTACATCACAATCATCTTGATATCAAGGTTACTTCCATGGAAAATGGGTTTCGAACCTACTTGGGTCACCACAAAATCCTTGGTCATCTCCTCTAGGTCTATAGGGTGCTGACACTTTTGGGGTCATCCCTCTTCCCTTATGCATCCAGATAGTGCCCTCCTCATATGCCCTTTGGGTCCCATGAGTTCATGAAGGTGATCAGTATCCTAACCCATGGCCCTCAGACAATGATAGTTGTTACCTCCCGACCCTATGGTCATGTGCAACTAGGGAATTAGGCAACTCCTACTTCCATCAGTCTTATCCCTATCTGACCCTAGGATGGACTTAGGATCCTAATATGGTACATGTCCAACTCAGAACCTTACCCAAGTCTTCATCACCTCTCTCTACATTCATGGGCTGACTTTCATCCATTCACAGGGGTCATGGCGACCCGCCTACCTTGGTCAGGCCCCACACAATTACCTCCATGGTAACACATCCACATGCGCTTAGAGATGGCTAACTATGGGTCTATAGGTTCATTATCTTACCATGTACTTTTCACTTAGCTTCTCAAGATCCTATGAGACCTCTTTAGGTTTCCTCAAAACCCACAAAAACTGGTATACACCCTACTAAAGGGTCCCTCTCCCAGGATGGGAGGAAATTACATCTTGATAACAAAGGTCACAGACGTCCTTATGTCTAGGGTTTACATCCACATGAGCATGCTAAACCCCAGCAAGCTACTAAGGCACAACCAGACCACTTACTAAATCATGCTAGGTCATACTTGTTCTCATTACTCAACATTGGATCAAGATCATACCTTCCCATGTCGCCAACTTAGCTGTGAGGGGTTCACCAAACATACCTTAAACTTAAGGGGTTTCCCTCGCCTCTAAACATGAGTAGTGTCATGCTCAAAACTATAGAAACTCAATTCTCATCAGGAGAATCAGGTACACCACTTCCCCTCTTAGGCCTAGAAACCCTAGGTTCACTTTTGGGTGTCCAACTGCATGCTCAACCTCTTAACCACGAACCAATCAGATACAAGGTATGACATGCACTTCCTGTCATCCTTCTACTCGAACAACACTTCAGAGTGGAGTCCTCCTCAAGGACAACCAACAAGGTAAAAGGCCTCACTACCTATTACTAAGCCTCTTCAGGGTCTATGGAACTCTTCTTCCTAACCATAGAAGGTGAACATCTATACCATAGGCTCATAGGTACCAACAGCCTCACCTTCTCTCTTGGTTTTGGTTTCTCTAAAGGAAACCAAGATATCCTTAGCCTCCAGGGAGCATGTATGAGGCAACCACAACCATCCACTTAGGTTGCATCATCCTCAACTCCCCACTATTCCTCATATCTCAAAATCTAAGCCTCCAACCTTATTGCTTGGGTCCTGCTCTCTCTCTTTCTAGAGCTAACCCTACAAACAACCTTATTACTAGAGGTCCTCTCTCTACGAAGGTGGATCAAGCTCACAAGCACACCCCTACATGGGTGAAGCCTATGTTCAAACTTATGTTTTCTCAAGGCTATCCATCACTCTTTATGCTTATCTCATAAACCATCCAACATACTCTCCTAGACATGGTTTCAACCTACTGCCTGCACTACTGACATACTCTGGGTGTAGGTTATGCCCTACTTGCATAAGCCCATGGGGTTGTATAGGTTCTTCACTAACCCCATCATTGAAGGAGCTATCCTTCACTTTAACATGCACGACCTTTTCCAGGTTTGGGTCACCAAAGGTACTAGGTCATCCAACCTCTCATGGCTCATCCAAAGGCATGTCCACCCCCACACCTGGTCTACTATGACCTCTAACCCATCATGTCATCTCTCTCTCTAACCACCACTTAGGGTTAGGGTTAGCATCATCCTCAGAGGATTGTGCCAGGTCTCTACTTATAATGGAGGTCTCTACCTCCAAGACTAACTTTCTCCACTCATCCTCCTGACAAGGAGGTCTAGCCTCATGTCTCTCCTAAGGGCATGACAACATATGTCATACGACCTAAGCATGTATCTATTCTTTAGTTTACACTTAACCTATTAAGATTATGTCCATGACATATTATTTACATGCTTTTCATTAATTTGGTGGAGGATTCCTTAATCCTTATCAACCTTACCCATACCTCAAGAGGGTGAGGAAAAGAGATAAAACCCTAATCCTTAAGGTCCTTAATAGAATTTGAGTTGATAAGGGATGAACAGGATGAGAGAGTCCTAAAAGTATCTTCTTTCAAGTCAATTCCTGAGACATTGGCCAGACAGTCACACTAATCCAGGAGTCCTCGTATTCTGACTAGCGGTGCAGAGGAAAATCTTGCCAGCCCTTGGACGTGATCCTTTTCTAAACACCTCTGTCTTTTAGAAAATCCTCTAATAACTCCCTTGGGTTCTATAGAGTTTGTAAAATTTAATAATTACTAAAAATTAAATGAGGAACCAGTGCTATGATACCAAATGTAATGACCCCATCTTCCGGTAACCCCCAATTAAGGGAGACCCAAAGGTCAGAGTCGTTATTCCAATTAACAGGATCAAAGGTTTGACAAATAATCAATAAAAATTATGAAATTCTACCAACTAAACTGAAATCTGATATAAAATAAAACGTTGCATACCTTTTAAAAACTTTGGTAATCTACTTCTATCCACATCTTGGATCTATTCTATCTAATGCTCCTTGCACTTTATTTCTTATTTCCACAATGTGTCATTTTACTATTTGTTCTTTTCAACTTTATACCTAAAACGCCGACAAACAAAATGTCGGTCAACATATCGAAATATGACAGTATGTGGGGACAACCAAAATTTTGCAAATATGGCTAACAATCTAAATATCACAATCAAGTTAATTAACAAGCCAAATTACGCTTTCAGTGTGACATTCTCCACCGCTTTTGCCCTAACCCTGGTATACCCCCTTTCAGGTTTCTCTTTTGCCATTGACTTTATGATTTGCAAGTATGAATCATCCAAACTGATAAGTTGCATTCAATGCAATGAATCATCTGAGAAACTCTTCGGGAAACTAATGCGATTAACCATAATTAATCACATACCTGTCAGGCTGATGTGAGACAGAGTTAATCCAATCAATGCAAGAAATCCATTAGGCAAGCAAGCACACAAAGATATCCTAAAATATGCATACAATTTCTTATCATTGATCATGCCATCAAGATCTATTAAACCTAGCTCGCTTCCTAGGGTTTCTAGTCCAGTTTTAGGGTTTCCATTGCAATTAGGGTTTCTCTTCATCTATACTATTTTAAACCCTAATTTATACAATTACTCACAAACCCTAATTATCTCATTTATTCTTCATGAAAGGTATTAAGGTTATCTTTTAACCACATATAACCCTAATTTTGGATTAAAGGCACAATTACATGTCCATTAAGTCTATTATGCCTCTTTACATTAAAACTATCATTTTTATCCTTTTAATTCATGACAAGATCATTAGGCCTAATTATCATCTTTGGTTCCTTCCGGATTAACAACTCATAGTTCATTACGATCTAATTCACATTTGAATTCTATTTATCATTAATTCCACCTTTTATTCATTCAAAAACCCTAATGACTAAATTAAGAGTATTTATCCACAATTAGAAACCTTTATACTCAAAATATATTTGAACCATCATATCTCAGCTCTATTCATGAATTTGAACAATTAAAGCCATTAAGAGTCACAATAATTAACATTAGGGTTTCAAGGCCCATTAAAGCTCATTAAAGCATATTTATGCACATGAAACTTTAAATTAAACTAATTACATGCAAAGTTCATCCTTTTGGTTCTTAATGTACCTTTGTATAATTAATAGGTTAATACCAACTTTAATCATCCATTAAACCCTACTAAATACATTAATCATCTCAAAATAGGGTTTCTTAATCATTAATACATTAAAGTTGATAACTTCCATTACTTTTCGAATTTCAATCAGAATTAGGCTTCAAATATATTTTTATTGCATTCCTTGAATTCTCCTGATCAAAATTCATATTTTGCATGTTCCCATCGGAGCTACAAATATTTACATACGATTTTTGTAAGAAATTACTTACCAAAGCCAATGGTAGGCGGCCACGTCATCCTAGCCATGCAACGTTGCTCAATTGGAAATATAACCAAATTACTCTTCTGACCTTACTTAAGTGGCTGGATCTTTAACTCGCGAGAGGGAAAAACGGTCCAATGACCAAAGGGTTGTCTTCAACCTCTCGATGGCGTGCTGCAGCCGCCCTAGCCACATTTGGCGCGGCTTTTCTTCCTCGTCCTAGACCTGAAAGCCCTCAGTGATGGTTCCACTAGCTCCGCCACCTACTACCGCACTTGGGGCGCCACCCAGCTCTCAACCAGAGTGGCTGGGTTGGGTTGGGCATACCTGCAACCCATGGCCGGTGTTGCAGCCGTGCGGTTGCTGCTGCACCTAGGTTAGGGTGTAGCCACGATGGTGAAGCTGCTTCCTGGTATCGTGGAGTATCTATCTTCCCTCGAAACTTTCCCTATTGCTGCCTAGTGGCTCTAGGGACAACTCCATTGCTTGGTTAGGGTTTGAAATAAGAAGAAGAAGGAGAATAGAGAAGGGTACGTGGGATCTCTCTCTTAGACCCGAACTAGGGCTCCACCCTTTATATAGGGGTGGGTGTCCACGCCTTAAGATGACCATGTGTGAGTCAACATGTTCTTTTCCCAATAGGAACCCCATTCCTTTAAGGAGAAGTAATCTTCTCTCTCCTGTTTATTTTCTTAATATTTTTTATTTCATGGATAATTAGAAATACAAAAATTATCTCTTTCATTATCTCTAGCCTTGCTTTTTAATCTATTGGTCATGAAAATCTATTTTCTTAAAGCAAATAACATCTCTTTTTGATATTATCAAAAAGTCATTAATGATGTATCACGTTATCCTCTTATTTTGTTATTTTTTGCCTTTTCTCTTTATTTTTCTCCATTGGGGCTCCTTGGACCCCAAGAAACTCTAATATTTTGAAATCCTTTTTAGTGGATACTTATTATCCTTCTAGATGCATATATATCTATTATTTCTCATTATCTTGTTTATTTCTAATCGAAATATTTCTTTTCGAGGATTTCTCTTTATATCTCTTTTTATTTTCCTCATTGGCATCCCTTTTAACATTAGGAATCCTTTGGATACGAAAATCCACCAAGGATAACTCAATTATACCTCTTTCCACTTATTTTCCACATTTTATCATTGTTTTCAATTTCTTTCTTAATAAAGAAATACTTAATTGATCTTTTCTTCTCTGGTTGCATTATCTTTGCAACTTTAGACTCTTTGGAACCCAAGGAACCCAATAGGCACGAAATCCAACTTTGGATTATATACTTTTACCTTATAGAGGTTTCTACATCTTTCTTTTCTCCAATTCTCAATTATTCATTTACTAATTGAATTTCCTTGTTATTGGGCCCAATAGCCAATCAAGCCCACAAAACAACCAACAAGTAATTTATTCAAAACAAATTATATCATTATTTGTTCAAATATCTTTACTAGGAGAAATTACATTTCTCACCAAAAGAATCCAAAAATTGGGGTTGTAACACCCGCGTGGTGAGACCCATGTCCCAGCGAGAGATATACCTCTCAACCATGAGTTATTGATTACAACAAGTTATTCTATTAATTAGGTTAAGAAGATTAAGCAATTCAAACAAATTTTATAGGTGAAGCAGTCTAAGAAACTAAAATAGGTAAATCTGGATTAGCTTAGTATATAGAGAAACATGTAAGGCTACCACTTTCTATAAATTTTATTTCTCTTACCGCATTACATAACAACTAAACATTATAAGAAACAAGGCAACAAGTTAACAACCAATGTGAATTGTGTTTAGCCCTAAATAGATATACTACATGGTTGTATTACGTCTTTTGTAAAGCCCTGGGAAATTTGAGGTATCCCACTCAAATTTTAACTAAACACTGCTAAGTCAAAATTAGTTCCATACAAGACCTAGGAGAGCCAGAATCCTAAGATCTCATCCTCCCTTGACCCGAACAAGTCCGCCGTAGTGACATATATAGTCAAGACAACCTAGTCCTCCCTTGGTATATAGGTCACGTCACTAGTGAACAATCTCGTTCGTCCTTGAAAGGTCACAATACTAATGAAACCAGGGTATACAAAACCCAAACATCACATGTACAACCACAACTATCCTCAATAACATATCATATATTGTATCATAATCAACTAATATACAACCTTGAACTTTCCCCTATCGAGATATGACCACAGCCATCCTCATGAACATGCATATACTCAACAATATACAACTGCTTCACCATAAGAGAAATACTTGCTTCGCCATCCAGCTAATCTTGACACTAGAATGGATCTATGACACATGGCACTACATCATTAGGGTTTCACTTTATTAGTTAATTCCAATTGGGTATCTTTTAACTACATCAATCAAGTTACATACAAACCCTAAAAGAGTTCTACAAAAGCAGGGTAGATTGCAACCTTATAAGACATAAAATGTATAAAATATAAACTTTATCACATCATCATATGGTACTGTTTCACTTCCATACATGTGGCCCTACTCATCATCATATCATCATAGGATTTCAAATCCTTATCACATCATGAAGAGGATAATACTTCAATTAGGGCATAAATCCATGTCCAAGGTCATAAGACCATCCACATTGTTCCTTACAAGAACATCATTATCTTTCCATGTGTCATCAAGGCTCATCATTCCATCACCATACACGTAATACATAAGTTGATACAACATTACATTTAAGAGCCATGATGTTCATACGACAAAGAATTACGATCACCACAACATAGAGAGAAAAAGCTTTCTATCATCTTACTAGTCTCACAAGGAACTATGTAATATCACCATTTACTTGTATGAGAGTTAGGTTCATGAGAACAGTTGCATTAACATTGCCAAATGACACTTTACTTAAACCTTAGGTTTGTATTCATTCGATGGCAAAGGTAACACTATTAGATCATGTGTAATGAAGCACCAACGAATTAGGGTTAGTTAATCAAACACCATCATATTGTGAAAATATAAGGTCATAAATCACCAATGATAAGTTAGGAAACATAGCGACCATGAAGCCAGAAATTATCATCGACCACTAAGGATCATAGGTGTAACGGGTCAAGGGTGTTGGATACTGCTAGGGTTACCAAACATTGGCGACCGATGATGAGATAGCACATTACGACTAATGAAAAGATGGAGCATTAGTGATCGATTGGAAATCAAAACTTGGCAATCGCTTACTGGTTCACCATTCTCATCAACAACTAAGGGTCTTAGACTTCAACGACCACTAACGGTTCAAACCTTAGTGACCATCAAACATGTAAGAACTTCATCGACCACTAAGCCACAAAAATTATTGGCCACCACATACATAAAAATCTTAGCGAACACAGAGAGACCAAAAACTCATTGATCACTAAGAGGGTGAAAACTTAGCACCCACTTATAATCCAAAACATGTGATTACCACCAACAACCCAAAAGATCATCCAGATACCTCACAAGAGAGAAGATCAACTCTGAAACCTTAATTTAGCAACCGTCATATGAGAGAGTAAAACCATGATTTCCACAAGCATGCAGGCACCAAAAACATCCATCATCAAAGAAGGTTCGAGAACAAAGGGATTAGGGTTAATTTAATGTGTCATTCTACTCAAGAACTATCATATAACCACAAACCCTAGGTGAAGATATCATCTTTCTACTTAGAGCAACATTATGAGGCAAAATCATGTACATGCAAGATGAGAGTAAGAAATAATCGAGGAGAAAAGTAATCTAACTCACCTTAGAGTTGATGTAGAAACTCCAAAAAGCAAAGTAGCTTGAAGAAGAAAGGTAGGAACCATATCTTGAGCACTCCTCTCAACCAAGCTAGCTCCACCTCTAAGAAAGAAGAAAACCCTAGGACGAGGAAGCAAAGAAAGAGAAGTTCTTCAAGCTCTAACTCAAGCACTACCATGGATCACCATGAGTTCAGCCAAGAAGAGAAATAAGAAGGGTAGGGCAGAAAGGAAAATGAAGGTGTAGAGAGATCTCACTTACCAAGACCAATAAGTAGAGCAAGGATGACCAAATGATTACAAGAAGAGTAGATCCAAACCCTAGATTCATATGCAAGGGAGATTGGACTCCATATTCAACCTTGAGCTCCTCCTTCACCACCAAGCAAGAGGGGACGATCTCCAAGAGCAAGGAAGGAAGAGAGAGAGAAGACTAGGTGCATAAAGAGGTTGTTTACATGCAAAGAGAGGGGTTTATATAACATAGGGTTGGAGAGAGGGAAAGAGGGTTAGGTGTCAAGCTAAATGTGACATGTGTCTAAGAGATCTCAACTATGCAGGAATCACACTAATCCATGCAACTAGGGCAACCCCATCAAGAAAAACCATTCACCAAGGTAATCTAAAAAAGGAAAACAACCCTTGAGAATCTTTAGTGACCAACTGACCATAAAGTAAATGGTCGCTAACCCTTGGTGATGTTGGCGACCAAGTTGAATGGGGAAACTCATCAACCGCCAACCCTAGGTAGAATAAGGGAGCATCATTTACCACCAAAAAATAAGGCCAAAGGAAAACTTTGGGATCACCAAAACAAGGGCTCGTCAGTCAATACCCTTCAAGGTAAACCATCAACTTAGGGCATCCATGCAAAACCCTATTCTCAACATGAGATGTCACCATATCAAACCAAGATGTAACAATATGCCCCAAATCTCATCCATATCCAACATGATGTCAAAACATGTGAGGCACACCAATAATGTGACATATTGCAATAAAAACCCTAGATGTGGTTAAATCACAATTAACTCCAAAATAAGCACATATATGCATAACTAGCTCAAACAATATCCAAATTGGACCAAACTTGAAACAAAATTTTTTCACATGATATAAAAGCACATCACAAGGTTGGATTAAGGTTTTAATCATATAATTATGATAAGAAAGCATGTTCAACCAAAAAGCAAGGTTAGGGTTCTTACACCATCTATCTAAAGAATCTTCCTTTTTCCTCTTTTTGATCTAAGAAGAGTTATGTCTTACTTGGAGCACATATTTGGGGGATTTTGGAGGGATGATATAGAATCTTGAAACATGCTCATGTCCTAATTTTATGAACATCTTTATTATCACCATGAGAGGCCAATGATATAACATTGTTAGCATTCTTTTGATTACTAGTTCATGCAAATCCCTAAACTTGTTCTGAACTTAATTAGTATGCCTAAAGATTTAATCTTTGTGGATTATTTTGCTGCAATATGATATCTTTTCGAACTTTTATATCTTTACCTATATCTTAATCATGAATCTCTAATTAAGTGGACCTGCACTCTTTAATTTAAGGTCTAAAATTCGAAATTTGTGTACTAATAGTTCATTTTGTTCTAAATCTTGTTCTATGACCTCTTAATGTGCTAAAAGATGATGACTCAAGAACTATTTTGGATAAGTAGACTAGATTCACGAAATTTAGTGTTATTTATAACCTTCTAGAGTTACTCCCTGATGTAATTTATATAACCAAATAATCATGTACTTGTTGGATTTCCAAATATAAGTGAAATTGTTACTAAATTTGTCATCCTTGTGGTGTATTGGCATCATATGAAAGGAATATATGTATGAATGCAATTCTTAGTGGTTAGGACTTGAAATGACGCTTTTATAAGGTCTTAATACAATTCTTATGTTTTTGTAAGTTCCCTTGACTTAGGTCTATAATCCTAAAGTAGGTCATCTATGCATAGAGGTGACACATATTATGTAAAATAGTGTTACAAACGGAAATCCCTCATACTTTTAAATTTGAATTATAATCCATAATTCCAAATGGTTTAGATGTTCTTACATGGTATTGAACCTAATGTGGACTTATATGGTGAAATTACTCTTTTATGTTTGGTTTTAGGACTGTATGCCCTAGTGAGTACTTGTAACTATATGATGAACCATATTATACTTCCTAAATATGTTTTCCCTCACTTAAAACCTAGATGAATGTGAAATTAATTTCATATTCAAGAACTATAATCATAACAATGTGGTGGATATATCTTAAAAGAAATTAACAAAATAACCAAGGTGTAACATGAAAGTTTCTAAATTGAATGTGAGTCTTAACAATTGATGGAAGTATTTTATGATAAATAACTTTAATAAGATTATTATCTACCTTATATGATGGCTATGTGTTATATAACACCTCTTTTTAGGATGCTATGGGTTGACTACACGAGATATAAAATATGATATTAAAAATATATCTTGGGTATGGGTAAAATGTATATATGTTAGACTTGGTGTCTTGAGGATGATCTCTAGGGTGAAATGACGTGTGTGTCATCATTGAGATGATGGTTGGACCTAATTGTTAATATCACTAATGTTTGAATATGATTGAAACATAAGATGAGAAATAAAATGGTGGTATTTTTAAAAGTGGATGAGTTATGTGACCTAATGAATCTGATAACCTTACCTCCAAATAATGGCATACATCTTATTATAAACAACTAGACTCTAAAAGAAGCATGTAATGGGATTGGTTGACTTCAATGAAAATTCCTAAAAACAATGCAATATGAGAGTCCGACATGATACTCTTACACTTGAATAGAAATTACTAATCATGTTCTATGATCATGTCTAGTCTTATATGAAAACTTTGAGAATGTCTCTGTGTGAGATAGTGGCATATCTTTATATTACTATTTGCATGTTGAGATGAAAAAGTAGGAGGACAATTATTCCTTATCCTTAACTAAGGATGATTTTCCATGAGTAAATATGTTGGGCCTTGTTGTAGCTAAAGATGATATGTTGAGCCTTGTTATAGCTAAGAATAATATTATGGAACTTGTAATGGACAAAATTGACATGTGTAGCCTTGTTATGTCAAGGATGGATATGTGTACCTTGAGTTATATTCTTGATATATGTGTTATATGTTTTATATCTTCTGAAATTGCAATACTTGATTTATTTCCCAAATACTTGTAGGAATTCTGTATGTAACTTGATTGATATACCCTTAACTCACCCAATTGACATTAACTAATCAAGTGAAACCCTGATCATGTAGTGTCCTATATCGTAGATTCATTCCACTATCAAGACTTGCTATATGGTGAAATGAGTATTCCTCTAGTGGAAGCTCAGAGTCATATACTATTGAGTATATGCATGTTTTTTAGGATGGATGCGGTCATACCTCATGGGAGAACAACTATGGTCGTATCTCAGATGCTTATATATGTGATGCTCTTGAGGACAACTGCGGTTGTGCGTCGGATGATAGGGTTTGTGTGCCCTAGTTGCCAATGTCGTGACCCATATACCAAGGGCGGACTAGGCTATTTTGCATCTTGACTTATACATCGTTGTGGCAAACTTGTACTGACTGAGGGTAGATGAGATCTTAGGATTCCAGATCTCCTAGATCTTGTACAAAATTGACTTTTACTTAGCAGTGGTCAGTTGGAGTTTGAGTGGTATACCTCAAATTCCCCAGGGCAATAATAAAATATGTAACCCAGACGTGTAGTATATCTATTTAGGTTTAATTGACAAAACACATGGATGCACAATTGTATTCATCTACTTATTGCACATATTGTATATGTTTCCTACTTTGTATAAATAAATGTATGGCTTAGGTACATACATGGTATTGTCCTTTGTACTTACTGATTATACATTTATGTGAAGAGATTTATAATATCTCAATACACATATCTAGCTATGAGAATTAGTATTTGATGTAAATATTTTGTGTAATGATACTTAACTGTTCATTAATCTACCTCTAAATAAGTTGGTTATAATATGCTTATAAGAGATACAATGTTAGCTTTGTTATATCATATCACTGGGACTAGGGGTCTCACCCATGTTTATCCACATCTTTTTAGGTACGTTGGAGTAGTGGAAAGAAAGTGTTGATCAAGATGTAACAATAAAGAGTATAGTTAAGTCTAGAGTGTCCATGTACTCTCACTTTCCTGAATGGTGGGTGGGTAGTTGATAAACTACATGTTAGGTTGTTTTGTGTGATGTTTCCTTACAAATATGCTTTGTAAGTTGAGCTAGTTGACAATGTTTTAGTCGCATGAATATATTTCATGTTGTAATCTTACTTTGACAAAGTTAATAAAGGAATTTCAGTTTTTGCTCATATCATGTACTATTTTTGGAAAATCTCAAATATAATGAAATAAATTTTATTTTATAAAATTCATATGAAGTGTGATATATGTTGTAATTGGTTCTTTATGTGGATCATCTTATTCAAACTTTTTAAACTCAAATTTTGATAGATATTAGATTTAAGTTGGGTTTTGGCTAAGGATATATCCTAATGGTCAATTAAGGTTTGATTATCAGGATGTGTCCTTTTAAGTTTGGTAATAGAGACTAGGTTAGTTGACTCTACAAGGACAATAGGAATTAATAGTAAAATGATAACTAAGTGATGAACATGACACAAATGTAATGCATACTACCCGAAGTCAATATTTGGGTGCCCTGGTCAGGTATTCAAGTATTGACGGAAGAGTGTGGAACTCTTTAATTGTTATCCTTCTAATTTCTTTGACCAAGTAGTCGGTTGGAAAAATCCAAAGAGCATAACAAATAAGAAATCATGATGAAAAAAATGAGATAAAAGTTGATGTGATATGCATAACTTGGATTAAGTCTGACTACTTGAACAAGGACCATATATAAAAATGGTAAATGAATGATGAAAATGTACTAATATTACCAATTAAGAAAGATAAAAATCATATCTTAACTCATCAAAACCTAAGTGCTTGGTGATTAAAGAAAAATTTATATGACGTCATGAAGCTTAATTTGAATATAAATAATGTAAAAAGGAGTTCTTAAAACTTTAAAGGACACTATGCGTGGGTGCGAATCGAATGTTTGAAACTATAATTCTAGAAAATGACGAGGTAAACAAGAGATCACTCTATTTATGAAACTTTAATTATGTGTAGAAGCTAAGGAAATCATCAAATAGTTTTAGAAGGTATAGGTGAGTACGAGGAAGTTCATGGAAACTTGTGTTATCAGAATGATTTAAGGTGTAAAATTCATATAAGAAGAGGAGAACTAAAATAATAAGTGTGGTATGAGATAATGAATAAGAACAATGATTGACGAACATAGTGAAACTTGAGTTAATCTGAGACCAATCCATGTGTGTAATGAAAGTATTGAGGTGAAGTCATCATGATATATAGAAGAGGTTAAATGGATTACTTAGGAAATGGTCTTTATTAAATGAAAGAATGTCAATAATCATGTGAACTTGAAGTAAATATGGTTAAAGATGAGAAGAAAGAAACCTTAACCTAGTATAAATTTTGATTATTATCAAGGATATGTGGTAATAACAAGATGAGTAATGAGGTTGATTGGCATAAAAGGTGCAACTACAAGATTTGTTGTAGTAATTGTGAAATCAATAGATTCACACCATGATAAAATAAGGATCAATGATTTCATGGTGATTAAATATGATGATTTTTCAATCTTGTGTATGGTTAAAAGATGACAATTGTATAAGTCATATGTTGTGGGAGGAAGGATGTTCCACAATAACATGTTTTAGTCATAGACCAAAGTCAAGATGGTGATAATTAAGAGTAAAGTAATATGATGTGATATGTATCCGTGTGATTATGAATTATTTGTGAATCAATATCCAACCAAGAGTTTTTCCTAGATGGAGAGAATGGATATGTGCATATCGATTGGACAAGTTTCAAGAACACATGAACTAACATCTTTAATATAAAGAAAAACACAAATACAAAAATTTGATAAAGAGAGTAAATAACCGAGGATGAATGTGAAAGATGATAAGCCACCCTTAGTAGGTGAATGAAAAACATGATAATATGAAAAGAAACAAAATAATGATAAATAATTAGCAAGAAAGAGCAAGGAAGTACAATAATCATGCTAATTCCTAAGCAAACGACAAGGAATTTATAAGAAAATGAATGATGCATAAATAGTTAAAATTTGATATCAACTATTAAGAGTGTACCTGATGATCTATAATAAGTTCATGATAACTATGCATTAATAATATTGGTGTAGCATATGTTGTGCACAAGTGTGTTTGGCATCACTACTACAGAAATGCCTTTTAGCGTCGGTTGTTTAACCCACTTTGGCGTCGGTTTCCGAGCGACGCCTATGTGGGTGCCGCTAAAGGTCTAACACTTCGGTGTCGGTTTTTTAACCGACACCTATAGTACTAAACACGGCCGTGCAGGGAAGCACGACCGTGTCGTCTTGAAGTATGGCGTCGGTTGTTTATAGAAAACCGACGCCAAAAGGGTTCGCACCACAGAAAACGGCGTCATCTAGGACACATTCTGTGTCGGTGTTTAATTGGTAACCGATGCAGAAAGTGTCCTAGATGACGCTATTTTCTATGGCACGAACCCGTTTGGCATCGGTGATCAACTAAACAACTGATGCCATACTTCAAGATGACACGGCCGTGCTTCCCTACACGGCTGTGTTTAGTACTATAGGCGTCGGTTTTATATGAATAAGCGACACCTTTTCCACCATGGCCGTGCTTTCCTGCACGGCCGGGTTGTTTGTAATATTAGGCGTCGGTTTTTATCCAATAACCGACGATGTATGTCTTTGCTGACGGTTTTCTGTAAATAACCGACGCCTATATCTTTTTTTTTCATAACAGTTTGCAGGCCTACTGTGGCTGGTTAGCAGGATGAGAACCTACAGTTCAGTTTTCTGAACTGCAGGTTTACGACATCCATTGATATCAGCCTACAAACAGGCCACAAACCTGTAAAAGTCCCAAGGAAAATTTCACACAAGTAGATACATTCAGACATCAATTCAATTCTCACATTCACACATATAGAAACATTCAAATACATGTATTAACATTCAGAAATATTCATTTATAAAGTATCATTCATTATCGCTATCAACATCCCAATTATATCTTACAGTTGCCACTGCTTGTATGGCTTTTGCCCATTCTTCTCTTATTTCATCTAATGCTTCCATCGTATATGGAGCATGTATATTTTTTAAGCGTTTACCTATAGTGTGGTCGGTTTTAAACACCTGCAAAGAGAATGATGTATAAATATAAGTAATAATATAAAAATAAGATTGATATATTTCATACTAACTAATGAGACTATATATAATACCTCATGTATGTTATCAATGTCCAATGCGGCATGTCGGATAATCATCTGCATAAATCGCATCACATAGTATGCGCATGCCCAACCGTTGTCTTGTGTAGCGCACTATAAATTGAAACATACAAAATAATACAACTAAGCACAATTCACATCAATAATATATACATTGGAGTCAGGAACTTACTTGTACGTTCTGCCAATTTATTGGCTGGTTCTTTTTCCTTGGGACCGTTCCTCCAGCCTTTTTGAATGCATCTAAACCCCTACATGTTAATATAACATAGTAAATTGCATAAGTAAATAGTAATGTAATAACATATGTTAACGGATACAAAGATGAAATATTTCTCACCATAATAATGGCATTCTCATTACGTGTCCAATTTTAGTGTTTAATGTACTTCCCGCGGGATCTAGATAATAAACAGTGAACGTCCCGGGGACAATAACTAGTAACTCCCAATGTTTACCTCTAGAGGTAAAAAGTTAACAATTAATAACTCAAAATGCACAATAAAAATGGAATTTTCTTAAGTCCAAATTATAAATAAAGTAAACTTACTTGACATTGAATGGAGCTATTATTATCGTCTTCTTTTACTGACCAAAAATTGTAAAAACATCTATACAGTATTGTTGTACACTATCGGGGTCTTTAGCTACCATACTAATCAATGATGGAATCAAAAATCCCACATGATCAAATGCAAATTGTTTGCATTGATCTTTGACTAAGTAGCTGCAAAACATGTATTACGTATGCATTAATATATAAGAAACCAGATCACCGGATCTAACACAAGGTATATGGATGTATAAACAAGATCTCACCTTATCCATATCTCTATCATTGATGTATTCAGCCAAGCATACATAAATAGCTCAATAATATCTTATATAAATAAAGAGCTATCGTATGATTGACCTGCATAATCTGCATCTAAAGAAACAATTATAGGGCAATGTATATTATGTGCCCGTAGCCAACATGCCATCCCCCTACAAGCAGAACCTAACGGGTATGTTAGGTCAGTTGGAACCCAACTTGGTAATGCGGAAAGTGGAGGTGGAGGCCTAGGTGCTCCTGGTGTCTTCTTTTTAACCTGTATATATAATTTCAGATCAGTTGACCTCATATATACACATTAACAATCTAAATCAATGTAAATTTATCTTACAATTTCAGTAGTGTAGACGACATCTACTTTGGGCCACAATATGACCCCGCCTTCTGCCTCAGCAAGTGTATCAATATCCGGGTGGGAATATGGCAATGTAGCTTCCCTCCAATCGAGTAACACACGTAATGGACCCACACGAACGTAGCCCTGTGGCATTGGAGTCCAGTGAAACCTTTCCCCAGGAAGGGACGGGTAAACCTGCGCCTCTACAACAACATAGTCTTGTATTCTTAAGCGGCATGGCTTCAATGCCTACAAATTTACGTAAAGAATGTTATACATATATACATATCATCTTGAAAACATATCATCTTGAAAAGACTAGCTACAATGTCATAAACAATACTTACAACAGACATGTTAGGCGATGGGTCTCCAGGATTACTCGCAGTTTGTGCATGAGGAGAAGAGTGGGTCGCCATAGGCTGATTGGAAGCCTGAGATGCCTGCCACCACAGCAATTCTTTCTTTGACCTTCTCAGCAACTACATCGTTGACCTTTTTAGAAACTATATCCTCGACTATCTTATTCTCCTATACATGGATAAAAGAAACATTAGCTTCTTATTATTGAATTTCCTTTTGCAGTAACATTCTAAAAAAGAATAGGTTACCTCTTCTTGAGAAAGTCTCGCTCTGGGTTTGCGCTGGGATGGCCCAAAGAATGCTTTGATGCCCACACCAGCGCCTGCACCCCTAACACGTCCAGGATGCTCTGGGTTACCCAGAGCAACTGTCAATTCATCCCTTGTGCCCTGAGGGATGAACGTGCTTTGTTTCCTCTGCTCGTGCAGCTCCTGCTAATCACCATCAACATAAATTGGTAAGTTAACACCACAAATAATCAATATTCAAACGATTGCTCTAAGAGTTGTATTTTACCATTTTCGCAGCCGCCTCAGCAGTTACGGGCTTCTTTATTTCACCCTTCTTGTTTTGCCTCCCAGCTATCCAGATATCATGGCGAGGCATGGGTGTGGCAGACTCCTGAGTAGGAGCAGACTCCTGAGTAGCCGCAGACTCCGCCTGTAGTCTTTGGCGAAGGCTTGCATAGCCTTTTGGACCCATAGTGTGGTCATGCACATTCAGTGCATGCCTTGCTTTTTGTGCGTCACTGAGGGCCTAGTTAGTATGCACATTAATGATATGGTTAGTAGCACTAAATGTTAATCTTGAATAGGTGAATACAATGTATATTAATTAAATTGGGAGTGACGCCTAATACCTTGAATTCTTCATATTTTCTTGAAGCAACAAAATTGTCCCAATCTTCTTTGTCCAAGAAGTTCCATTGTTCAAGGGCTGACTTCTTCTTCTTATCACCCTCTTTTATGTATTCTCTGTTCAGATTTGTCCTATAATTCCTAAGCATCTTTCCAGCGCGTTGCATCACACTTTTACGATGCAACTTCTCATCCAATGCAAATAGATTATGTAAAATAGAAATGTTATTAATTAGTATCCAAAATAGAATTGCAAATAATAGAATTTGTAATCTACAAAATAGAATTGCAAATAATAATAACTCCCGCATAAATCCTTCCATATCAAGTCTTTTTTCCCCTGAGGAACTTTATGCCAATTATCATACTTAACACCACAATGGCTCCGAGTGGTACACCCAAGATAGTTTACAAAATTATTGCGGTTCACTCCAATTGCATTTCCTCCATTATCAAACTCCACAACCAATTTGGATCCACTGCCACTTAGCGCTATTAACTTCTTCAACAGAGTGATGTCCCTTTTCTTGTTAAGTGTTTGGTGCTGCACATCAAGTTGCTCCAATGCTTCAGTGGGTACATGTGCATCATCAACCTAAAATTTGACAAAAATAAACACACTGAATTAGCCCAATATAGAAATATAGGATATATGACATAATTAGAAGATAATGAATTTTATAGAAATACAGGATATGTTTTTAGAACTTACATTGGTATCCTCACCATGCTCGTCATGGACAACATGCTCATCATGGACTTCATGCTCATCATGGACATCATGCTCATCATGGTCAGCCATATGAAAATGTCATTAAAAAGGTAAACATTTAGCATTTGTATTAACTAGAAAAAGGCAAACATTTAGCATTTGTATTAACTAGAAAAAGGCAAACATTTAGCATTTGTATTAACTAGAAAAAGGCAAACATTTAACATTTGTATAAACATACATGTCTCTAAAATTGTGATCTTTTATCAATTAACAATCCTTCATTGTGATCTCCGCGCACATATAAGTCATCATTAGCTTCAATATTTTGTGGAGTTGGCAACCCAACTGAGAATGGACTGGAGTCATCATACTTATCATAGTACTCTTCTTCATCTATAGGATCTTCAATGAACTGTCTTTTACCATGAAGAACAACCGACCATTTATCATTCGTAGGATCATCGATATAGAATATTTGTTTCGCCTGTGATGCCAATATGAATGGTTCACCCTTCTCGCCAATCTTTTCAAAGTTCACCAAAGTGAAACCCAATTCATCCACTATAACTCCTTTGGTGTTATCAACCCAATTACATTTAAAGAGCGGAATTTTGAAATCTATGTAGTCAAACTCCCAAATGTCTTCAATGACACCGTAATATGACCTTTTAGCTTCACGTGGACTCTTATCCTTTGCACTTGCAAAGTACATAGTCGACGCTTGAAGAGTGACCCCACTATTTTGGACGACACTCTTATCATCTTGGCGCTTTGTGTAATATGTGAATCCATTAATGTCAAACCCTTCATAAGACATAACATTCGGTTTTGGTTTAAAGGGGAGGCATTTGATAGTTTCTGTAATATCATTTGGTGTTTGAGATAGTTGATGTAAGACTTTATCTTCAAACCACTTAGTAAAAGTCTTATTATGCTCTCTAGCAAGCCACATTGAACTTGCTCGAGGATGTTGTCTCTTTATGAAATTGGTATGTTCCTCGATATAAACACTCACTTCGTCCATATTGTGTAAAATATACAAGTGAGCTTGTTCCAACTGCTCACGGCTGATTACTTTCACCCGTGATCCCAAAATTCCTTTGCCCTCCTTAATATTCTTGTCATTATCAGGAGTGTCATTACCACTGAGAAAGTCATTGCAAAAATCCATAACCTCTCTCTCCACATAACCTTCAATAAAACTCCCTTCAGGTCGATAACGGTTTCGAACATCACCTTTAAAAATGCTCATGTATCGTTCAAAGGGATACATCCAATGCAAGAAAATTGGTCCCAACATTTTCACTTCCCTAGTCAAGTGGATAACAAGATGTACCATGATATCAAAGAACAAAGGAGGGAAATACATCTCAAGCTGACATAGGGTAACAACCACTTCTCTTTGCAAATTATCGAGAGTATCAGGGTCAATAACTTTGTTGCATAGACTGTTGAAAAAGAAACAAAGTCTGGTAATTGCAAACCTTACATGCTTTGGCAATATAAATCGAATTGCCACAGGCAATATTTGTTGCATTAGAGTGTGACAATCATGAGATTTAAGACCTATCAACTTCAGATCTTTCATTGATACCAATCTACGGATGTTGGATGAGTAACCATGTGGCACCTTAACATTTACCAAGCATTCACAAAAAGTTTTCTTCTCCTTTCTAGCCAACGTGTAACAAGCGGGAGGTAAGTATGTTCTTTTATTACCCATTTCATGTAATTCTGTTAATTCTGACCTTATTCCCATTTCACGTAGGTCCAGTCTGGATTTTATCCCATCTTTAGTCTTACCTGGTATATTTAACAGAGTACCAATGATGCTATCACATACATTTTTCTCAACGTGCATTACATCGATACAATGTCTGACTGTCAAAGAACTCCAATAAGGAAGATCCCAAAATATTGACTTCTTCTTGAATGAAGAATTGTCACTCAGTGTGGCCATACTACATTGTGATTTCTTACCAAATTCATTGACAATGTCTTTTACTCTTTCATAAACAACATCCCCTGGTATAGGTTTAGGTGCACTCCGTTCATCATTCCATCCATTGAATGCTTTGCGCTTCCTACGATACGGATGGAATTTTGAAAGAAACCTTCGATAACCAAGATATACAGTCTTGCTGCCATGTTTTAGTCTTATTGAATCAGTGTTTTCTTCACATATAGGACACGCTTTAGCTCCTTTGACACTATATCCAGACAAATTCCCATATGCTAGAAAGTCATTAATAGTGCAAAACAACATAGCGTGCAAACGAAATGTCTCTCTTGCCGAAGCATCATAGGTCATCACACCTTCAGCCCAAAGTTTCTTTAAGTCATCAATCAAAGGTTCAAGATAAACATCAATATCATTTCCGGGTTGTTTAGGGCCCGATATCAACAACGACAACATAACGTACTTATTTTTCATACACATCCAGGGAGGAAGATTGTATATAACAAGCATGACTGGCCAAGTGCTATGTTGGCTGCTCAATGTCCCGTACGGATTCATCCCATCTGTACAAAGCCCAAGTCTTAGATTCCTATCTTCTTCACCAAATTTGGGGTACAATAGATCAATCTTCTTCCACTGTGGGGAATCAGACGCATGTCGTAGGATCCCATCATTATTTTTCTTAACATCTGCATGCCACCTCAAATTCTTTGCAACTTTCGGATTTGCAAACAAGCATTGAAACCGTGATATTATAGGTAGATACCACAACACCTTGGCAGGAGAACCAATTGTGGACTCCCCCGAAGTCGTCAATTTATACCGTGACACACCACATTTTGGACAATCTTTCAAATCTACATAGTCCTTTTGAAATAATACACAATCATTCGGGCATGCGTGTATCTTCTTGGCCTCCATTCCCATTGGGCACAACATTTTCTTTACCTGGTATGTTGAGATTGGCAGCTCGTTTCCTTCAGGAAGCATTTCTTTCAACAAAGTCAACAATGAAGTGAAGCTTTTGTCGCTCCATCTATTGTTAGATTTCAACTTATACAATCTCAACACAGCGCTAAGCTTCGTAAACTTAACACAGCCTGTGTATAACGGTATCTCAGCATCATGCACAATGTTTCTAAAGATAGGAGGTGGATCGGTGTGCTCTACCCTACAACTATCTAGCATCGCATCAACGATGTCTGCTGGAACTGGTTCGTTCACATTTACGTCATCAGAGGCAATTTCTTCTTCCACCCAAGCACTGCTATCGACATCTACTGGTTTTGATTTTGAAATCTCTCCATGCCAGTGCCATTATGTATAGCCTTGTACAATCCCGTTGCACATGACATGACTTTTGATTTCCTCACCAGTGTTGACTTTCAAGTTGTTACCGCAATGCCTACATGGACAGTAGAACCTATCTGTAGGTTTTTTCCTATGTTCCTCGTCAAATCTAATAAACTGATCAAGACCAGATATAAACTCTAGGGTGCAACGATTACGAATGGGCATCCATGATCTATCCATTCTATGATCAAAGAGAAAACAAGTATATATTAGGAAACAAGTATATATTAGGAAAAGATTAGGGTATACACTTACATCCTAAGTGTATAATGTGATGCCATTCTTATATATAATAAATGTGTACCACCTATCCCATCCTTGAACACCTAATCTCACTAGTAAGTGTATAATGTGTATTGGGTTTTCAAGAAAATTTCGGCAGCATTTCCCCGCTGTTCTCTAAGTACATATGTACTTAGAGAACAAACGGGGAAATGCTACCGAAATTTTCTCGAAAACCCAATACACATTATACACTTACATCCTAAGTGAGATTAGGTGTTCAAGAACAGTCCCAAACCGGGGACTATCCAAGATTTACTCCTAATGAGTCAATCTTGGACGGGTTTCTAGGCCAACAAACACAATAATATATATCTACAATGAAGCCGGACTCCATACAAACAATATATAATTTAGTGATTGTTCATTCTAATTTATACCAATGTACAAGTAATATAAAGAACAATGATTGTTCACTTTCTAGGCCAACAAACACATGTGATGTCATTCTTATATATAATAAATGTGTACCACCTATCCCATCCTTGAACACCTAATCTCACTAGTAAGTGTATAATGTGTATTGGGTTTTCGAGAAAATTTCGGCAGCATTTCCCCGCTGTTCTCTAAGTACATATGTACTTAGAGAACAAACGGGGAAATGCTGCCGAAATTTTCTCGAAAACCCAATACACATTATACACTTACATCCTAAGTGAGATTAGGTGTTCAAGAATAGTCCCAAATCGGGGACTATCCAAGATTTACTCCTAATGAGTAAATCTTGGACGGGTTTTCTAGGCCAACAAACACAATAATAGATATGTACATGTTAGGGTTTCATCACAATTAATGTTAGGGTTTCATCAATGTTAGGGTTTAATCAAATCAAATTAGGATGCTAGAATGGACAAGTTTAAATCTTATTTCAACATGCATCAAAATTTACTGAATTAGGTCAAGCATTAGGATTAGAAGCACAAATATATGCAAACAAAAAGATTTGTTCGTATCCTAGAATTTACATAAAGCATTATATATAGATTTGTTCATATCCTTACCAACAACAAACACGGCCGTGGGTGTTGGCCTACCACGGCCGTGCTGGGCAGCACGACCGTGGTAGGCCAACACCCATGGCCATGTTTACCGTTGGTAAAGAGCTAGGGAGAAGGAAGAACAGAGGCTACGACTACTACCTGGAGGCTACGGCGGGCAGCAGGCAGGCAGGCGACACGGTAGGGAGGACGGCGGCGAGCACAGAGCAGGCAGCGGTGACGCCAATGAGGACAACAGCGACAGCAAGGAAGGATGGTGGGCGGCAGCAAGGAGGAAGGCGGCGCGGCGGCGAGCTCCAGGCGGCAGGGAAGGCAGACCAAGGAGCAACAGTGGCTGCGGAGAAGGGGGTGCGGCGGAGAAGGGGGCGCAGAGAAGGGGAAGAAGGCAGCAGCAGTGGCGGTGGAGAAGGGGGCGCGGCGGTGGCGCGGCGGCGCTGTCGTGGACGAAGAAGGAGCTTTCGTGGAGGAGAAATCGGTGGCGTGGTCGGGCGACAGCAGAGAAGAAAAGGGAAATCATCTCGCAATGAAACAGAAGAAAGGGGAAGAGTCGGGCGATCGCGGGATATTAAGTTCCCAAATGGCGTCGCTTGTTTCAAACAACCGACGCCTAAACCTCTTTAGCGTCGGTTGTTTGAACCAACCGACGTCCAATTGGACGATATTTTCACGAAATTGTTTGGCGGGAACCACTTTCAACGTCGGTTTATAACAGGTTAACCAACGCTAAAAATGACACTTTTTGCGCAAATTTTTATCACGCATAGGCGTCAGTTTCTATCTACATAACCGACGCTGAAAGTGACACTATTTTTTTTGCTCGAAAATTGGATTTCGCGGGCGACTTTAGGCGTCGGTTTGTTATTAACAACCGCCGCTGTATTCAAAGCGGTACCCGTGTCTGGCTGGTCTTCGAATATAGACGTCGGTTTGCCTAAATAACCGACGTCTAATAGTGTAGGCGTCGGTTTTCCTAAAGAACCGACGCCCAGAAAAGTGACACTGAATGTTGTTTCTGTAGTAGTGCATGGGGTTATGGGTTGCTTCTTTGTTGTTCTCTGCCCTAACCTTGAGATTTTAGGGGAGAAATCCTTTTGAGGGGTTTATGGATGTGAGACCATGATCCTATAATAATCTTAATTTATCTCTAATATTTATTTAATTGAATGTTTGGAAAATAATTTTTCTTAATTGAATAAGTTAAAACCCTATCTGATGTCAATTTGCACTTTCAATGCCTCGGTTTCAAGTTTTAACATAGGTTGTGGACTTAATTGCAAAATTACCATAACTTTAGTAATTAACTGCAAAATTGTTTACAAAATATATTTAATTATGTATTCCATGACTTATTATGTTTTGGATTCAATAGATCAATATACAAATTTAATTTGGTTCAATTTACTCTTTATGTGCTCTAATTTCAAGGTTCTTAGCAAGATGTGGATTTAATTGTAAATATAACATAGCACGATGACCAGATTGTAAATTTAATGAATATATCTAATCTTGTAATTTTATTCCTCCTATCACTTGTTTGTGATTTAAACTCAATTTTTTAAGAGATGACTCTAATCTAGACTTCATTGTACTTTATTTGCTTAAAAATATAATATCATGTATAATTGTGGATTAATATGCATTTTCACCTTGATTGGGAAACTAAGTGACAATATGAGTGCATAATATACAAATGCATGATATAAGGTAGTATCTTCATTCATTGCTTTGGTTTGATTCTTTTGACCTTAGTGGGATTAAGGCTTCAACTTTAACTAGTATGGTGGTGGTGGTGGTGGTTGATGATGGTTGATGGAGCCTCTTGTGCTCAACGAATGAAATTTTTGGCTTATGAAAATGGACTTTTCACTTATGGAAGTCATATACCAATCAAAACCTCACCTAATACGATGAGAAAGGCTCCCAAACACTAGAAAGGCCAAAAGTATGACTTCTTTGATCAATGGATGACATTTTTGGGCCAAGGGTGATTATGAGCACTAGTTGGGAGCAATTTGGACTTTTGTGCCTATTCCCCATTTTATAAAACCAACACCTTCAACCTGGAGTCTCTTTTAGAACCCCCACAAACTTATGGAATCCTAGATAAAGCCATGGAGGATGAATCAAGCTTCTAGGAAGGGATGTATATGGATGGAGCCTTGCATGTTAATGGAAGTGGATGCAAGTTGTAGATCTAGCTTCTTCAAGATGATTCCAAGCTTGGCTAGTTCGTTTTCAGCCCCAATCATGTAAGATTAATATTTTGGAATATCTTTTTCTGCTGTTACTCACCCTATATTACCCCTTTGGTCGTGCCCCATGCACTTCCATGGTGGAAAGTACTCCATCTATCTAAAGAACATCCCTTTTTCCTCTTTTTTTTGGTCGGTCAAAAACTCGTGTTACTATTGTGAAATACCAAAACTTTAGGTACAGAGAAACGCACCCCCTAATCCTCTAAGAGGATTACCAAAACACAACAAAAAAGATAACTAACAGTCTTGCGCAGAAGACCCAAAACAGAAAGACAAGAACTCAGACCTAGACCAACACTCTAAAGCGCGATCATACATGCCCACGCAGAAAGATTCACACCCTATTATGATGAAGAGCTGCACATACAATAACGCCCACCCACAAAGAGAACAGATACATCAACGTAGGATGAAGCATATCTACTAGGACCTGTACTCAGACATTTTAAAGGGGTATCACATAGAGAACCATCTATCTCCATCAGCTTACACAACATAATGTTGGCAACATCATCCTGTCATCCTGTCAGACAAACAAGGAGCTTTGAAATCTATATCAGCTCCCACGAAAGCCAAGGTGCAAACAACCTGAACCATCCTTCACACAGAATTATACTCACCCACAAAAAAAAGTGGAAGAACGAACCAGGCAGCAGATCCCAGCCATCAGACAGCAGAAAAAGAAACTCAGCATCAACTGTCTATCAGACTCGGACTCAGAAAAAAAGGAAGGAGAGGGTGTCAACCAATCTTCCTCTTCTTTGGGGATTAACCCCATGCTAGACCTGTAATTACTGAAATCCTGTGATTCAGCCTCCCAGGGATCTAGCTCCAACTCAGAAATTGAGTCCATTTTGGTTTCGTCCTCAACACCAGCTTAGAACCTTCTGCCAGCAAATGTAATATGTGCAACATGTTGTAACGAATGAGCACCTAAGCAACAAGAGGGAGAAGTATCGAGGTCATATGGATTCATCAATCCATGGAATCTCGTCCACCTTGACCCTTTTTGTCTTCATCTTTTTCTTCCTTAGTCTTGGACACTCACTGAACTTGAAGACAAGCTGCGGGAAACAAACCGATTCCCCTGTTCGCACAGTGCATATCAACGAACACCCTGACGGTGTTCCATCTCTTAGCCGCAGAGCCAGCCAAGGAAGCACCACACGCCTCATCCACCGATCATCCAGTGATGAAAGCACCAGCGAAAACTTCTGTTGACCCCATATCTGAAGGCACCACCAAGAATGGAGCGCCGCCACATCACAGACAGTAGTAAAAGCTAACCAGCTGCCGCTAAGGCCTCCACCTGAGGTAGTAGCTTCAGGGGGCAAGGCGGAGCATGACTGCTTGGACCACTGATGCTAGCGGAAGCAGACTCCCAGATCCAGCAGGATCCAAGCGAGAGGCAAGGAGACCCAAGTTGAGCTGCCCAACTCTGAAGAAGAAGCCTGACATCAGTTGAGGAGGGAGCATCATCGTCAAGAGCCATTGAAGCTAGCTTGATGACGAGATGCCCAACCTCGTTGTCGTTGTGGATAGGGAGCGTTGCCAAGCTGAGGATAACCAAATAGCCTAGCGACATGTCCCACCGCCGCCGATGCTTACCAACCTGAGCCAGGGTGGGGTCAAGAACCCAATACCACCCACGAAACCCAGACATCAGTGACGACCTTCGGGCCAAGCTCTGCCCCCAAGCAGTGACGACCAGGGCTGCTTGAGGTCTGGAGATCACTGCAGGAGCACGCCAGCCAGAGCTTCGCCAGATGAAGCATGAGGCTCCCAAATTTAGCAGGGTCCAAGCGAAGGCCAGGAGACCGCAAGAATTATGCCATCAGACTCTCATCGGGGAAGGGAAGAAGAAGGGCATGAGATCAACTAGGCCGCGACCTGAAGGAACCGCCGGATCACTGAATGCTGGAAGAAGACGACTCCACTCCCACTAACCTCCATCAGCTAAATGGGTGTCGATCAAGTCGACGCTGCCGCTTCGCTGCCAGATCCAGATCCTGCTTTGAACCTCCATTGTACACTGCCTAGCTCCTTCTCATCCACCTTTTCCTCACCCGAATAGGAAGAGCAAAAGGGGGAGCCGAAAACCCCTCGCCAAACCCTCCTAGTCTTCAGGCACAAACCGCGAACCAACTCTATCACAGTTGAATCACTCGCCACTCCACCAGAGGTAGCAGCACGCAGGGAGGCCAGGGGGAGGAAGACGTCGGGGAAGCGCCCCTCCCCCCCAGCGGCGGCTGCCGGGAAACCTAGAGAGAAGGGGGAGCGGGTAAAACTAGAGAGAGAGAGTTACACACACATGTATAAGGATTATATAACAAGACTCTTGGAGCATGAATTTGGGGGATTTTGGAGGGATTATCTAGGATTCGGAAGTATGTGTGTGGCCTTCTTATATGGACCTCATTATTACCACCTTAAGAGGCGAGTGATATAACATTCTTAACATTCTTTTGCCTACTAGTTCATGTAAATCCCTAAAACTTGTTCTAAACTTGATTAGTATGCCTAAAGATTTAAACTTTAAAGATTATTTTTCTACCATGTGATATGATTTCGAACTTGTATATATTTTTCTATATCTTAATCATGAATGCATGATTAAATGGACCTGCACTGTTTGGTTTAAGGTCTGAAATTCAAAATTTGTGCATTAATAGTTCATTTTGTTCTAAATCTTGTTCTATGACCTCCTAATGCGCTAAAAGATAATGACTTGAGAACTATTTGGATAAGTGGATTAGATTCATGAAATTTAATGTTACTTCTACATTATGTCATTTATATGACCAAATAATCATGTAATTGTTGGATTTCTAAATACAAGTGAAATTGTTACTAAATTTGTCATCCTTGCGGTGTATTGGCATCATATGGAAGGAATATATGTATGAATGCAATTATTAGTTATTAGGAGTTGGCATAACACTCTTATAAGGTCTTAATATAACTTTTATGTTTCTAGAAGTTTCCTTGACTTATGTCTATAATCCCAAATTAGGTCATATATGCATAGAGGTGGCACATATTATGTACAACAATGTTACTAACGAAATCCTCTCATATTATGGAATTTGAATCTGAAATTTGGTATGTTGGTGTATAACTATAATTTGAATTCTAATTTATAATTTCAAATGGTTTTGATGTTCTTACTTGATATTGAACCTAATTTGGACTTATATGGTGAAATTACCCTTTTATGTCTAGTTTTAGGATTGTATGTCCTAGTGAGTACTTGGAACTATATGATGAACCATATTATACTTTCTAAATATGTCTTTCCCTCACTTATACCCTATATGAATGTGAAATTAATTTCATAATCAAGAACTATAATCATAACAATGTGGAGGATATAGATCATAAAAGAAATTAACAAAATAACCAAGGTGTAACTTGGACATTTCTAAATTGAATGTGAGTCTTAACAATTGATGAAAGTATTTTAGGATAAATAACTTTAATAAGGTTATTCTCTACCTTATATGATGTCTATGTGTTATATACCTCTTTTTAGGATGCTAAAGGTTGACTAAATGAGATATATAATATGACATTAAAAGTATATCTTGGGTATGGGTTCAATGTATATACGTTAGACTTGGTGTCATGAGTTGAAATGACATGTGCATCATCATTGAGATGATGACTAGATCGAATGGTTAAATATCACTCATGTTTGAACATGATTAAAACATAAGGCAAGGAATGAAATGGTGGTATTTTTAAAAGTGGATGAGTTATGTGACCTAATGAATCTAATAACCTTATCTTCAAATAATGAAGTACACCTTATTCTAGCCAATTAGACTCTAAAATATGCATGTAATGGGATTGGTTGACTTTAATTAATATTGTTGAAAATAATGAAATATGAGAGTCCATCATGATACTCTTATACTTGAATAGTGGTTACTAATCACGTTCTATGATCATCTAGTCTTATATGAAAACTTTGAGAATGTCTACGTGTGAGATAGTGGCATATATTTGTATTACTATTTGCATGTTGAGATGAAAAAGTAGGAGGACAATAATCCTTTCTTTTTCCTTAACTAAGTATGATGTTCCATTAGTAAATATGTTAGGCCTTTTTGTAGCTAAAGATGATATGTTGAGCCTTGTTATGGCCGAGAACGCTACTATGGACCTTGTAATGGACAAAATTGACATGTGTGGTCTTTTTGTGCTTAAGTATGAATGTGTACCTTAAGTTAGTGTCTTGATATATGTTTTATACGTTCTATATCTTCTGAAATTATATCACTTGATTTATTTCCCAAATACTTGTAGGCATTTTGTATGTAACTTGATTGATATAGCCTTAACTCACCCAATTGACATTAACTAATCAAGTAAAACCCTAATCATGTAGTTCCCTATGTCGTAGGTCTATTCCAGTATCATGGCTTGCTGGATGGTGAAACGAGTACTCCTATAATGGAAGCTCAGAGCCGTATATTGTTGAGTATATACATATTTTCTTTAGGATGGTTGAGTTCATATCTCGACAAGAGAATGGTTGTGGTCATAACTCGAATACTTATATATGTGATGTGCTTAGTGAAAACTATGGTTGTACCTAGGATGATAGTGTTTGTATACCCTGATTACTAGTGTCGTGGCCTATATACCAAGGGCGGACTAGGTTGTTTTGCAGTTTGATGTATATGGCACTGTGGCAGACTCATACTGACCGAGGGTGAGTGAGATCTTAGGATTCTGACTCTCTTAGATCTTGTATGCAACTGATTTTAACTTAGTAGTGGTTACTTGGAGTTTGAGTGGTATACCTCAAATTCCCTAGGGAAATAATAAAATATGTAACCCAGCTGTGTAGTAGATCTGTATAGGTTTGATTGACGAAACATATGGATGTAAAATTGTATACATTTTCTTATTGTAATATTGTATATGTTTCCTACTTTGTACATGTAAGTGTATGGCTTAGGTACATACATGATATTGTCCTTTGTATTTAATAATTGTACATCTATGTGAAGATA
This sequence comes from Alisma plantago-aquatica, assembly GCA_963693085.1. Taxonomy (NCBI): domain Eukaryota; kingdom Viridiplantae; phylum Streptophyta; class Magnoliopsida; order Alismatales; family Alismataceae; genus Alisma; species Alisma plantago-aquatica. The sequence goes on along the minus strand of OY856410.1, from coordinate 1,156,878,877 downwards.
ATTTATATTTTCTCAGTACACATTTCTAGTTATGAGAATTAGTACTTGATGCATATATTTTGTGTAATTATACTTAATTATTCATTAATATACCTCTAAATAAGTTGGTTATAATATATTTGTAAGAAATAGAATGTTATCCTTGTTATATCATATCGCTGGGAGTTGGGGGTCTCATCGATGGTTATCCACGACTTTTTAGGTATGTTGTGGCAATGGAAAGAAAGTGTTGCTCAAAATGTAACAAGAAAACATATAGTTAAGTATAGAGTGTCCATGTACTCTCACTTTCCTGAGTGATGTATGGGTAGTTAATAAACTACTTGTTAGGTTGTTTTATGTGATGTTTTCTTACAAATATGAGTTGTAAGTTGAGATAGCACTTTTATGATGTTTTAGTCACATGAATATATTTCATGTTGTAATATTACTTTGACAAAGTTAATAAAGGAATTGCAATTTGTGCTCGTATCATGTCCTCTTTTGGAATGACTCTAGTATAATGAAATAATTTTCTGTTATAACATTCATATGAAGTGTGATAGATTTTGTAATTGGTTCTTTATGTGGATCGTCTTATTTGAACTTTTTCAATTTGATTTTTATTAGATATTAAATTTAAGTTGGGTTTTGGCTAAGGATCTATCCTAATGGTCAACTAAGGTTTGATTATTAGGATGGGTCCTTATACAACCTATCTCACTCATAATGACATTTTGATTAGTAAGAAGAGATAGAAAGGGGCTCTGTGTGTACAAACACACTCAACTATAGCTATGAGCAAGGCAGTCAAACTTGGGATGAAGCCCAAGGGTCCCTATTTATAGTTGGGAGTATCCATTAGCCACTAAAAGCACTTGAGGACAAATTCTAGTCATTTGGATGTTGCAACAAGTCTATTTTTAATGTTTGCAATACTCTAATAGCTAGAAATACTTTTTCTACACACTCCGTGTAGTGCAGTCAGTCGAGTTTCCATAAAGGTTAACTCAGCCAATAACACTATACGACCATTTGATTTTAATTTATCGATTGAGTTTATCCTAGATGAAACTCAATCGATGTCTTAAAATCACTTTTTCTATGCATGGTGTCGGTCAAGTTTGACTAGGGACAAACTCAGTCGAACCTCACAATTTCTAAGACCCGTCCTAGGCGTCAATTGAGTTTCTAAGATGGAAACTTGGCCGATCAAACTACCTATGATGAATTTTGAAAATTTTCATTAAAGTGCTTAAACGTTTATTTTAAGTACTCATGATTTTTCTCATCTTAATTACAAGTCATAACATTAATACAAATGATTACAAAAATTGTTCTAAGTCGTTTAGGGCGTTTTCCACAAAAGTGCATTTGCATTGACTTTGGCTTATATTTGATCAAGCTAGCACTTGATTGAATTGATCCGTTGCATGTGCCTAAATACTAGAAATCAAACTCAAATAGACATATTAGATACATATGAATGGAATGGTTATGTCATCATCAAATTAGATAATGTATAATTGTTAGGTCAGCAATATGATCTAGGATTTGATTAAGATTTGTTTCATCATATAAGAATCTTTGTATAGAGGATCTCAAACTATTATTATCATGCATAAGAGAAGTAATAGTAGAAGATGGTTGATTGATATTATCTATAGCATGAAAGATATTAGTTTCTAAGTAAAGAGCTTTTATCATATAAGAATCTTTTTCAATATGAAGAGCAACAACATTAATCTCTCTACTAGTAGAACTAGAATAAATTCAAGGATATTGGTTTTAGCAAGCAAGGAAGCATTTTCTTTCTCAAGCAAAGCAATCCTAGAATGATAGATTCTATTTTCTGATTCTATTCCTTACAAAATAAAGACTTTGTCCTCTTTTCAATTTTAAGAACCTTAATGACAAGCATGAGATAATTCACAATTTTAGTATGCTCTTCCTTACAACTAGGCATAAGAGGTTGATCTTCTAGAAATCTAATTTTATCAAGCAAATTAGCATTTTCAAGTTTAAGAGATTCTACTTGACTAAGAAAGCATTATTCTCATATTGCAAGCAAAATTTATCATGTTTAATATCATCTTTTTCTTCATGCAAGTTATAAACAATTCTAGCAAGCTTTTTCTTTTTCTTTTTAGTAGAGGCACGAGTAGTGTGAATAATTGCAATTAAAGATTATTTATCCAAGGGTTTAGATTTACCTCATCTGAGTCTTCATTTGAACTTGCCATGAGAGCAAAGTCACATTCTCCTTCTTCACTAGAGCTTGATCTAGATCATTTACTAGGTTTTTCACTTGAGCTTGAGTTGGAGGAGTCACTAGGGATTGATACATTACAAAAAAATCCACTTGAATCATTTTATTTGATTCCTATTTTTTCACCGAAAAAAATCCGCACTCAGAAGAAAATATTTTCTCGAGAACGGATTTCCTTCTTCTTGTGCTTCTCTTACCTTCTCTTATGATGATGGGTCTTTTTGCCTTGTAGACAATCTTCCTTGAAATGACCCTTCTTTCCACATTTGAAGCACCTAGTGGAGGAAGAAGACTTTCTTTTTGAAGTCTGCCTTTGGAGTACAATGCATCTTCTTCAATTTTAGATGATGGAGAAGCTTGACTAATAATAGCTTCAATTTGAGCTTTGATTTCAGTTTTCTTCATTCTATTGAGCTATTTATTTTCTTCTCTTTCTTCCTCCTCTTACTTGTCAAGTTTAATTTCACGGGCTTGTAGATTTTCTATGAGCTCTTCAATATGAATATCACCAAGAGACTTTGTTTCTTCCGTGGGGGTCACCTTGGATTCTTCCTGGGGAGAGTTCTAAGGATCTTTGAATTTATCTTTCCTCGGTCCATAGGATGACCTATAACGACAAGATCATTCATGATGATGTTGAGCCTTGAGTACATCTTGGCAACCCTCTCCTCCGTTCCCATCTTGAAGTTTTCAAGGAGACCTTTGACCATATAGAGTTTGCTTTCCTTTATTTTCATAGTCCCCTCATAAGTGACACATAGCTTTCTCCATTACATCATAGGCCATCTCACAAAAAGAAATCTGGTTAAATTCAAAGGGGAGAGAGGCATAGAGAATATTGATGGCTCTTGCATTCAAGGTTGCTTTCTTCAAAGTAGCTTTGTCCCATTCTTTTATCTTTGTCTCTAGTAGCTTGTATGGAAGATCCGCCATTCTCTATAGATCAAGACTTGATTCTTGGATGTAGTATTGTTCTCTTACAGTAGAGTAAGTTGCTCCCATCAAAGATTGGAATCTTGATGAGGTATCTCCCACCTTGATAATTGCCCATCTTCTCCTACTAGCACTCTGATACCACTTGTAGGATCAATGGGCTCTAGAAGAGGGTTTTGAATAGAGATAGAACACTTAAACCAAACTCATTAGACCCTCAAATTATATCCTAAGATTTTGTATATATGGAATTTGAGTGCAACTAAACATACATAGCAAGGATGAGAGAGATTGAATAAGAATAAGAACACAAGCTATATATAGAGGTTCCAAAATCCAAACTAGGAGATGTACATCCACTACCTACAGAGGTCAACCTCTAGAATTTTTCAACCATGTCTCACTCCTTATATTCCATTATAAGAGTTACAACATATGACCTTCCTTTTCAGGGACAAGGATACCCAACCATTCCTTTGAGGATAAGGGATCCAATAAACTCACAAAGTACTTACCCATCCATGGCCAAGAGTCGTCTACCTCACCAAGGAATTACCTACTTTTGCAATGAGTCTGCCGCCTTCACCAACGACTTACCCACTATTGCAACAAATCTTCTGCCTTGAAGGAATTACCCACTATTGGCTTGGATCTTCTTCCTTTGACTTCCCCTTCTCCAAGGAGAAGCTTTCACCAAGGGACTCATTCCCTTCTTCTTCTTCTTCTTCCCCTCTCATAGACAAGAGAGAGAGCCTCCATCTTCATGGTAAAATGAGAGGCTAGGAGGTGGAGGAAGTGAGAGCCTCACAAGATATACATGTAGGACCATATCCCTTACAAATCTCCTACTAACTCTAATGGATGTAACAAGTGATTAAGCTTTAGAGTGGAAGGAGTCTCTTAGACGCACTCAACTATAATATAGGGACCTTCATAGTGCTTGGCTAACCATGGTATGAAGCCCAAGGGGTCTTATTTATAGCTGAGGATGCTTACTAGCTAGTAGAAGCACTTAAGGATGAATTCTAGCCGTTTGGGGTGTTGCAAAGGATATTTTTTCTAGTTTTGCAACACTCCAACTGTAACACCCTAAAATTTTGAACCTTATAAAATGACCCTAATTTGAAACCCTAATTTGTTTTTGTTTCGAAATTTATGTTTAATGCATATTATAATGTGATGATGGCTCCCAATGTGTTATATAAACTAAATTTGGTAACTTTTGCCCTAAATTGAAACTTCATATCATCAATTTAGCCCCTAACTATTAAATAATTGACATTTAGGGTTAAAATTAAATTTACCCAATCAATGTTCTTTTTATGGCCTCATAATTTTACCATAAGTTGATTTTGATAATTTAATGATTTTCCCAATTTGTATCCTCAAAATCATTTTAAGTAATCCTATATGATTAATTAAATGTGTATCCTTAAAAGAGAAATATAATGATCTAGGTTGGTCAAATAAAAAAACTAACTAGATTTTTGGACTCTACGTGGTCTAAATAGGTCACATACCAATTTTGGTTAGTTTTGAAGGTTTCTAAAAACTCAAATTTGAATTGTCAAGAAAAACACTTAATCACTTAATTATTCCATTATTGGACTTTGATATAAAATTTGATTTTTCTTTGGTTTGAAATGTCACATTGCCTCTTTGAGTCCCGATCGGACTCTCGGGTATGCGGGAAGCGGGAGGTTGTCCCCTCCGCCCTCTTTCCTTTTTTTGTTTGGACTCCAGTAGACTACAAGCCAATCTCTTCTCATTCTCCCATCTCCGGTCCATCCTGGATCATGTAAACATCTCCAGAGGATTCTATTAATCATCCTGATTCTTTTCATACAGAACACACTATGGTTTTGTGCACTGGAGATCCCAAAATGTGAGGGACTCCTTCCACCCATACATGACTTCCAGAGGTTTCCCGACTCTCTATAGACTGTCACCTATAAAATATAAGCCCCAGTGAGCGTCGATGGGTGTCCACAAGCCAGAAACGGCCTTCTATAAGCCCTCAACATCTTCCCCTACTTGTTCCCTCCTTCCCCCCTCTTCTTTCTATTATTGCCGCCGTTGGAGAGACCCCCTACCATCCTCGCTGCTCCACCCTCCTCCCAATCTTATTGAGATCACGATCTACTCCAACGCAACAAGACAAAGAGGAAGGCACCCTCACTTCTCCCTCTCAAACTGAAGATCACAAAGTCAACTAATGAGTTGAATCACCCAAAATGAACCTGCTCACGCGAGAGGAGATGCTGAGGTAGGAAATGAGATACAGTGAGATTACATTTTTGCCCCTGACTCTTTAGTTATGAGGTGAGGGTTATTTCTGCCCTTTTTTGTTTACCTCGGCTTATCCATAGATGTGGGTTGCCGACATGGCACAAGCCGATTGGCTTGTCTGTTGACCCGCTCTGCACCCTGGGCCAGCAAGCTGCCTATGTGGTGAGCTGTGATTGGTCCATATGGTTTTAATTTATGAAAATCCTAGTAATTAATTGGTAAGCCCAACCTAGCAAAAGTATATATGACTTTGATAAAAAAAATCATGGAATGCAATAAAAATATAATCAAGGCCTAATTCTGTCTCAGATTTTAAAAGTGCCTAAAGTTGCTAAGTTTAATAAGATTAATGTATTAAAACCCTAATTTCTAGGTTTTGATGATCTTAATATGCTCAATGGATCTTAATGATCAAGGATTGACTTTTTTTTTATAAGAATATCATCTTGAATCTAATTCAAGTTTAAGAATTCATACATATCAATATTAGGGTTTTAGGTGATGAATGGAATACAAATTGATATGCTGAATATTATGAATAGGGTGTTTAGGGTTTTCAAACTCCAAGGACATGATTAGAGTTTACTGAACCTAGGAAGGAAGATCAGATCTCCTCTAAGCGCAAGATAAGTGGTCCATGCTAATTGAACATAAGTAATGCTTGTTTTTATGTATGTTTGTATGCAATGAATGTTATGAATGTGTAATCTATTTCAATTGGTTAAAGTCTATGAACTTGTAATGAATCGAATGTTATGCTTTTACTGTCCCTATTATGGTATCATCTTCATGCACATTAAGAGTAAAGTCGATATTAAAATTTTAATAGAAATTTAACAGAAAGTTAAGAGTTTTAAGAGAAAGATAATGTTAAAAGATAACTTATATAAGATCCTCATCAAGAGGCTTCTCTGAGCAAAACTAAGAGGCACTTCTGTGCATAAGATAAGAGGCACTACGGTGCAACCCAAGAGGCACTTTGGTGCAATACAAGAGGCACTTCAGAGCATAAGAGAAGAGGCACTTTGATCCAAAACCTGAGGATTCTTATATAAGTCAAGATAAAAGAAGTAATTTAAGTACTCTTGATGTTAACATAATGGAGCATAGAAAAGAAAATTTTGTGAAGGTATGTTGTCGTAGCAATGGGAGGTAAGTGAGAGAAAGCTCCACCATCTCTCTAAAAACATCCCCTAGGCCTCATCACCCCAGTTTTTTATTTTGCCTCCGTCTGGCGAGCTCAAACCATCTCCCCTCCGGCCCCCATAGATCTTCTCCTTGGTGGCAGATAGAGCAAGCAAGCACCATCCTCTCTCAAAGAAACAACCTCTCTCAAGAAACATCACCTAGGCCTCTTTCCTCTGGGATCAGTTTCAACTCAGTCTGGCAAGCATATACCATCACTCCTCTGCCTACCTGATCAGCACCTAGGTGGCGGGAACCCCTCTGAGTTCCACCTTTCCCTCCCCATCGGCGGTCAGTCTTTCTCAGCTTGTGTTACAGGTGCCCTGTGCCCGGATTCCATCTGCGCCGACCTGTTCTTCAGATCCGGTCTACACTCAGAGGCATAGTAAACTGAAGGTACACCCTCTTAACTCCAACACCCTTTCCACTTCTCTGCTTTTAAATCCTGGAGATCTAGAATTCCACTAAGACACCTTGATTGCAAGAATATACAACAACATGCATACATCTTAACTCCTGCTCTTCCTAAAAAATAGTGGTAGGGGATATTCTTACACTTTAGCAGTGCCCAGGGCCGTCTGATACTCAGAAACATCCTTTACAAAAGTCTCACTTGCTACACACCATTTTGTTGGCTACCGCTTCCCAACACTGAGCCTTCTCTATAGTCCCTTCAGTCCTGATTCCTTTCTAACCAGAGAATATCTTTTCAACTTGCTCACCGGCTAAGACTACATCATGAGAACAGGAGGCCTACTCACCCTGGCCTCAAGCATAAACATGACTTGATTTCCCAAAAGAGGCAAGACAAAAGTACTCAATTTAGCCCTAAAATAGAAAAATCCTCAGCGCGTGGCGATGGCTTGAGAATCCCAGCCACAACTCCAGAAATGAACTCTCGCTTCACCTTCCTAGAGTTCCCACTCTCAAACCCTACGTTCTCCACCATTATTCCACTACCGAAAGCTTGGATCTACCACAAGTTTGACCTATCACCGGGATCCTGCATGATCAACATTGGTCACCGTTCGTTCCCGGTGACGGTCACTTGGTCCTCTCCGGATGAACATCCCTGGAAAAACAAAGCCTCAACCCTCCTCATCTCTGAGAGTTGGGACCTGATGATCTCGGAGCTCAATCTTTAGCCTGAATGGTTGATCTTCATCAAACTAATAGGTAACCGTACTTTCCTTGCGTGGGTGAGGGATTTCAACACAGACACACCTCCTGAGCTAGCATATCTTTACAAAAGATACGACCAAGAAAGCTCATCTTCATCAAACTCGGCTGACCAGCTCTCGTCCGGGATGTTCATCAACCCCCGGTGGGCACAAAAACTTGGCCCTTCTCAGTTTCCTGGGGTTCTGAGGGGGAAGACGAAACAGACACAACAACAACACCACAACAAAAAAGCTCTATTGCAACAAGGTACCATCTTTTCTCTTCCAACAAGGTGAAATCAACAAAAAATTATACTCTCTCTTCACTCCACAAAACCCTAAAACTCCGATCCTCCTATGTGATCAACATCATCCCAATTGACACGAGCCTCATAAACTGCTCATTTCCGATTTTAGGATAAAACAAATCTTCCCTCCTAATCAACAAACACCTAGAAAAAAACCCCACCGCCCAAATATGGAAAAAGCCCCCCCCCTAGAAAACCTTTTTGGGCTCTTCACTGTTCACTTTGCAATAGTAAGCAACATTCGGCTTCCAGATGCCTTTCCCGTTTTGCCTGCTTCATATGCCACCAAGTAGGTCATACAAAAAGGTTCTGTAAAGCTCGCCCACCCCCAAATCTGATCAGACTACATGCAGACCATATGTCTTCCTTCCCTAGTTTTTTCTCTAGTACATGTTCGACTTTTTACAAAAAAAATCGAGTTCCAAAAAAGAGAGATACTGCCTTTAGAGACTCAAAACACCCCCACCCCCACTCACAAACAATGCTTTTGCATGCCTCGCAAACCTCCCGCCCAAACATGCAGACACTCCAAATGCTCGATACCCGAACACAAACACTAGAGTTGTACATATAACAAAACCCTACCACAAGCCACCAAAACACACAACTTCTTCACCAACCCCACCCCCTCCATCCTCCCTCAGTTACCTCAACACACAACTCAAACACCCTTCCTACAACACCAAACATGAAGACTCCGGAACACCTTGTGATGCGATGATTTTGAGTCACATTTATAGACTTGTTTTACTTGTGTTTTATGCATTTATTGGTCATTTTGGTGGTTAATATTGCATAATTCATTTACTTTAGTCTATGATCCTTCTCAGTGCCAAATCTCCCTTATTTTATCATTTTGAGCATAAATGATTACAATTATAGGTTTTACCTCGGCTTATGTGGTTTTGTGTTGCAATTTCAGGAAAAACACATATCTGCAGTCGTCGATACCATCGACGAGTGTCGATACTATCGACATAGCCACAGGCAGCCAGCCGCAAGGAGCAACACAGAGTTGATACCATCGACACAGAAGTCGATGGTGGTGACATTACATCAGGTTGTTGGCGAGTAGACAGTCGATATTATCGACCCAAAAGTCGATACTATCGACACATGGAGTTTCAGTGACGGAAAAGGGATAAAATCGACGCCTAAGGGTGTCGATACCATCGACCCGAGTCGATGGTATCGAGTCAGCATCAGGCGTAACGACGAAAAAGAAAAGAAGGCATGCCGATATCACGAGGAGTCGATACCATCGACCCGCGTCGATGGTATCGACACCGTCAGATGAAAGTTTGTTTCAGATCGGCCCAAATCCGATGACTGTGATATTTTTGCAACCTAACTCGGTGATTATACCTAATGACGGCGGCCAGGAGTAGGGTATCATGTCATTAGCCGCAGAACACGTCCCGAGAAGGTGTGGAGAGAAGAACGGAGCCCAGAAGCATGCCCCAGCCATTCCAGAAGCCGAAGAAGACGTTTTCCACCGCCGAAAGGCTGTAGATCGCACATTCTACGCCGAGGAATGCTTGCATCTTCTCCGTTCAGGAGTTTCATTACTTATTCACATTTTTCTCCATGTTTCCCTTTTCTTCAACTATGTTTTGCTCTGAGATGAATATGTGGGGCTAATCCCCTTGATCTTTAGGATCGGGAGTAGCCCGGGGAAGCATTATATGACATTTTTATCATAGTAATTCATAATTTATCTCTTAAATTTGTGGTATGATTTCGTTTTCTCAATTATATTGTTATGCTTGATCACCATAATGATAATCTAATGCCTTTAATTACTTTGAAAGAAGAATTAACGGTTGAAAAGAGATGAAATTCACATTAATTAACAAATCCCTTGAACAAGGTGATGTAAGGTTAATGGTGGAAACCCAGAGGTCGATTCTAATGCACCTAGTTTAGGGTATAGGTTACTACGACGGTGGAACCGACCTAGACATAGGTAGTGAATTGTACCGCGACAGTAGGCAATTTTGACTACATGCCACTATCCGGATTGAGAGATGAACCTGAACTATTATATAGAAATTCATACAATGAAAACCCGTGGTGAAACCACAATCCTAAAGATCTCCATTTGAATTGATTAAACTAAACATTTAATCGATTGCTTTGTTTTATTTTATTTTATTTTATTTTTTTAAACAACTCTCATAACCTTTTTATTGGTCTAGCTGATTGTGAGTAGTTAGTAGTAGTCTACCGATAATTCAGTGTCCCTGAGTTCGACTTGGGCCTCACAAGGGCCTATACTACATTGACGCGTGCACTTGCGTTATACGCATGGTAAAATTGTGTCAAGTTTTTGGCGCCGTTGCCGGAGATACGACAATTTTCGGCACTACGAGTGCTGCAAGCGGCCATTCTAGGCCATTTTTTTATTTTTATTATTTTGTAATCATTTCTAAAATTCATAGTTTATCTTTCATATTTTGTAATCGTCTAGCACGGTACTGAACTGAAACTATCATGTTGCAAGTACTGGTGCATGGTGAGGACTCGTAGCACAGACTACACACATCAATCACCAGAGGTTCCACTGCCGGGACCAGACGACGAGGAGAACAACGCTCAACCCCAACTGGAAGCTATAGATTCTGACTCAGAACAAGAAGCAATGGTAGAAGAACAAACAATATGGGAGAAGATAAAAGCTTCTTCCTCATCCGTGTCAAAAGGGCCAATCAAGAAGCAGACAGTCAATATCCCAACTTATAAGATTGACCCAGTACTGATAAATTTGGTTAAATCAAATGCATTTCACGGGCTCAAAAATGAAGACCCGGTGACTCACATTAGCCAGTTCGTGGAGAACTATGACATGATCAAGATAGACAGGTTTCCATAGGAGACGTTGTACTTGAAGTTGTTTCCCAGCTCTCTGGCGGGAAATTCACGAGAATGGCTACACAATCTTGATGATGATTATGTGGAATCATGGAACCACATGGTGGAGGTATTCTTTGAAAGATTCTTTCTGCCCGAGAAGACAAATGATATGATCAGAAAAATCCATAATTTCAGCCAGAAGGCAGGAGAGACTTACTCCGAGACCTGGGAAAGGTTTCAGATCATGCTAAGGAGGTGCCCGCATCATGGGCTTGACAAGGAGACACATGTCAAAATCTTTTATTTTGCTTTTTCCGAGCATGATAGAAGTAACTTAGATTTCGCAGGTTCAAGGTTCTTCTTAAACAACACAGACACGAGATGTTAGGAAATTTTGAAGAACATGGCTAAGAAGCAATCATGGGGTGACAGAGATGCTGTAGAGCATGTTTGGGCTGCAGGGGAGTCAAAGGCCATCAAAGAGCTAAATGAGAAGATGGACCTTCTAGCAAAGAAACATCTAGCAAAAGAAGACGCAGAATCATATGATGAAGCTTAAGTAAAATTCATGCGCCAGCAGCAGGGGTACAGAAACAACGATTATTCATGGAGAAAAGACAAGAAATTTTCCTGGAAGGACCCAAATAACTTCTTACAGGACCCCGACGCAAAACCCCAACCGCCACCGGAGGATAAGAGCAATGAGTTGCTCAATCAAGTAATAAAGCAGAATCAAGAACTAATGAACACTTTTGGCCAGCAGATCAAACAACAAGGAGAATTCATGAATCAGTTTGGGCAGACCTTACAGAGTCATGGGGCTCAAATGAGGACGATAGAGACATCCTTGGCGCAAATGGCAGCTGAGATAGAAAATTTGAAGAAGCCAGCACAGCAAGGCTTTCCAGGTAATACAAACATTCCAGGAGGAAATCAACAGGCTAAGATAATCTTGCTACGGAGCGGCAAGAAGATTTTAAACCCCAGGGACGATGAACCAAGCAAACCCCAGTCAGAAACCGTAGGTGAGGCCGTAGAGGAGGTCCCGATTCTAACCACAACACCAATAGAGGATGTGGTAGAGGATGTTACAACATAACCCATTATTATTGAGGAGGAGACAAAGAAGAGGACGCCATATGTGCCTCCACATCAAAGGGCACAGACTGTTCTGGTTCCATATCCCAATAGTGTGAAGGCCAAGAAAGTGGACACTCAGTTCAAGAAGTTTCTGGATAGTTTCAGGAAGCTTTCTGTCAATATTCCACTTTTAGAAGCAATAAAGCTAATTCCCTCTTACGACAAGTTTTTGAAAGACATCATCACAAAGAAGAGGAAGATCCCTGATTCTGAGGTTGTAGTTCTCAAGGAGCAGGTGAGTGTGTTCATCATGGACACATTGCCACCTAAAAGGCATGATCTGGGCTGCTTCAATATTTCATGCTATATTGGTAAAGTGAAATTTGGTGAAGCACTATGTGATTCAGGGGCAAGTATAAACCTGATGCCTCTCTCTACGTTCAAGAAGTTGGGATTGAAAGAATCAAGGCCGAGCAATATGACAATACAGTTGGCGATAATTACGTGGTAAAGCCATATGAGATTTGTGAAGATGTGTTAGTTAAAGTTGATCGGTTTGTATTCCCAGCATACTTTGTTATAATGGAAATGCAGGACGAGCAAGGAAACGAGTTATTACTTGGTCGACCCTTCCAAGCCACTGTTGACATGATACTTGAGATGGGAAGAGGTCGGTTGACCTTGGGTATAGATGATGATCTGTTTGAGATGGTCATGCCTTCTAGCACAACAAAACCAAAAGCTAAGGAGCACTGCCGTATGGTGAAGCACTTTGATCAGAATATTACTCTCTGTCTAGGGAAGCCGTTTCTAGATATGGCTCATGTAATGACTAAGGTGGAAATGGGGACATTGGTTGTAGACATCATGGAGAAGACAAAGGTTGTGTCTCTTAGTAAAGCTGTGGGTTTTCCCAATCATGAAGAGGAGGACATCCCTCCTTCTACTGAAGAGGAGGACATCCCTCCTTCTACTGAAGATGAGGCCATAGCAAGTTCTGTTTTCAATGCATATCCAGAATTACCTCTTGAAGCCTGCCTAGTCAATATAACACATGATTGGATGAGAAGCAAGTCACTACAAGAATGCGCCAAGATGCTTCAGGTGCTGTCGTGTTTCTACGCTTGGTAAAATGAAGACCTTGGAGAACTCCCACCACCGCTTCAGTCATCCTTGATCAGCCCTCCAGATTTAGAATTGAAGCCACTGCCACCTCATTTGAAATATGCATTTCTAGCTGAGGGTGAGAAGCTACCAATGATTATTTTCGCATATATGAGTGTCGAGGAGGAGGATCAACTGTTGATCATGCTGAAGAACCACCGAGGTGCATTCGGGGGGTCGGTCGCGAACATCAAGGGGATCTCCCCTACACTGTGCCAGTACAAGATCCGGCTCGAGGAGGGAGCCAAACCTGTAATTCAGCCACAACGTCGACTAAATCCTAGCATGATGGAGGTCATCAAGAAGGAGGTAATCAAACTCTTTTCTGCAGGTATCATCTATGCTATATTCGACTCGACGTGGGTGAGTCCTACACAGGTAGTTCCTAAAAAGGAGGGAATACTGTTACACATAATTTGTTAAATGAGCCAGTCACGACCCGTCTGGTAACCAGGTGGCATGTATGTATAGACTACTGTATATTGAATGTTGCTACGCTTAAGGATCATTTTCCTCTCTCATTAATTGATCAGATTTTAGAGCGATTAGCAGGTCGATCTCATTTTTGTTTTCTCGATGGTTATTCAGGATACAATCAGATTTCCATTGATACTAAGGACCAAGTGAAGTCCACCTTCACTTGTCCTTTCGGAACATTTGCATACCGCCGTATGCCCTTCGGTTTGTGTAACGCACCAGCAACCTTTCAGCGTTGCATGCTCGCCATTTTTTCTGATATGGTTGAACGTTGTTTGGAAGTCTGTATGGATGATTTTTCCGTCTATGGTGCATCTTTTGATGAATGCTTATACAATTTGGATAAGGTTTTACAACGCTGTGAGGACACACATTTGGTTCTCAATTGGGAGAAATGTCATATGATGGTTAGCGAAGGGATCGTGCTTGGACATAAAGTGTCTAGCAAGGGGTTGGAGGTAGATCCGGTGAAGATTGAAGTTATTTCCAAATTGCCTCCACCGAATTCGGTAAAAGGGGTAAGGAGTTTTCTAGGTCACGCCGGGTTTTATCGCCGCTTTATAAAAGATTTCTCAAAAATCGCCAAACCATTATCTGAGTTGTTGGAGAAGGATGTTGTCTTTGATTTTAACAAAAAGTGTTTACATGTGTTTAATGTGCTTAAAGAGAAATTGATTTCTGCTCCAGTTGTGCAAACACCAGATTGGACAAAACCGTTTGAGTTGATGTGTGATGCGTCGGATTTCGCAGTAGGGGCTGTTTTAGGACAATGTGTGGACAATAAACCCGTTGTGATTTTCTATGCGTCCAAAACTTTAAATGAAGCACAACTGAATTACACGACAACTGAAAAAGAGCTTCTCGCCGTTGTTTTTTCTTTTGAAAAATTATGGCAATATCTTGTAGGATCTAAAGTCATGGTATGGATGAACCACGCCGCCATTAAGTACTTGATGGAGAAGAAAGATGCCAAACCTAGACTGATTAGGTGGATCTTACTATTGCAAGAATTTGATATTGAAATCAAAGATAAGGCGGGAATAGAAAATGTGGTTGCAGACCATTTGTCTAGGTTGGAAAGGGTAGATGAGACAGACGTGCATATACCCATTACTGAGACATTTCCTGATGAACAACTTCTATCTGTGAAATCTAAAGATCCTTGGTTTTCTTATATTGTTAATTATTTTGCTTGCAAAATTATCCCAGATGATTGGACATACCAAGAGAAAAAACAATTTTTCCATTCTTTGCGATATTATTTCTGGGATGACCCCATTCTGTTGAAGTAGTGCATGGATGGTGTATTGCACAGATGTGTACCAGAGGTGCGATATGAAAGTATCCTTCATCATTTCCATACTCTACCAACTGGTGGCCACCATGCTAGTTCCAGAACTGCGGCCAAGGTACTGCAGAGCGATCTCTACTGGCCTACTTTGTTCCGAGATGCATATGACTATGTGTGGCAATGCGACTCCTGCCAACGGGCAGGTAACATTTCAAAGCGACAGGAGATGCCCCTCAATGTATTTCAAGAAGTGGAGGTATTCGATCTGTGGGGTATTGATTTTATGGGACCCTTTGTGTCCTCCAACTCTAACTTGTACATTCTATTAGCTGTTGACTATGTATCGAAGTGGGTAGAGGCAATACCCACTAGGACTAATGATGTCGCTGTAGTGTGCAGGTTTGTTAAAGAATACATTTTCTGCAGGTTTGGTGTACCAAGAATGATTATTAGTGATGGAGGTACACATTTCAGAAATCAGAAGTTCGCGGATTTGTTAAGAAAGTACGGGGTAAAGCACAACATTGGTACCCCGTACCACCCGCAGACACAGGGGCAAGTATAAGTCTCCAATCGAGAGATTAAGAAGATCTTGGAATGCACGGTTGCTTCGATGAGGAAAAACTGGAGTATCTTGCTACCGGACGCTTTGTGGGCGTACATGATGACATTTAAGACACCTATAGGCACTACGCCTTTTAGGTTGTCTTACGGTCGGGCCTGCCATTTGCCGGTGGAATTGGAGCATAAGGTGCACTGGGCACTGAGAAAGCTGAATTTGAGCTATGATGAGGCAGGAAAGAAATAGTTGTTCGAGCTAAATGAACTTGATGAGTTGAGGATGAATGCATATGAAAGCTCGCAGATCTACAAGGAGCGAACAAATCTGGTTCACGATCGACATATTCAGATGCGTGTCTTCAAGAAAGGAGACCGCGTGCTCTTATTCAACTCAAGGTTGAAGATGCATCCCGGGAAATTGAAATCCCGATGGAGTGGACCATTCACTGTAGAGGAGGTCAGGCCACACGGAGAAATCATGGTGCGTGATGGCGAGACAACATTTTTGGTTAATGGACAACGTTTGAAGTTGTACTTCGGTGAGGATTACACAAGGAAAGTGAGTGAGGTCAAACTCATTGCGCTTCCGGATGCATGAGGAGCTTGATTTCATCTAGACTAAGATGTTAAATAAGGGTGCTTGTTGGGAGGCAACCCAGCCATTGGTAGTTTTGTTTAGTTTCTTTCACATTTGTAGGTTAGTTTGATTTGATTTTGTCTTAATGTAAAAATGATACCTTGATCGTTTGTTCAATGTGCAGGACTGAGGCAGGGTCGATACCATCGACCCTTGTGTTGATGGTATCGACATAGACACATTAGGTGGCTGCAAAAATCTCTCTGAGTCGATACTATCGACGGACTCGTCAATGGTATCGACCTACCATTAGGTTGCTCGCCAGAACAGGGTCGATAGTATCGACATGCATGTCAATACTATTGACATCTCTGGAGATATTTAGACGAAATTTGTCTCAGTGAAGTCGATACCATCGACGGGCCTGTCGATGGTATCGACCTGGCTACAGGAAGAAAGCGGCGGTCGGGCCTCGCGAGGGTGTGTACCCTAAGAAGAGTCGATACTATTGACTTGCGTCGATGGTATCGATGCGACATGTCACTGATCTGTGAGAGGAAATAAACGACGATCACTGCATCAAGAGAGTCGATCCATGGGATGGGTCGATACCATCGACACCCGCTGATGGTATCGACGCGTCATCGATCCGGCCCCCCACATCGGGCTATCGACAACCGTCGATACTAGCTGAAGACCGGATTGCGCTACAGGTGTCGATACCATCGACCCACGTCGATGGTATCGACGGGTGAACAACATCGACGGTCGTGGTTATAAAAGGGAGATGTTGTTGTCAACGTCATTCACACTTTCAAGGACTATTTCATCCACTTGTGCTGTGCGTATTGTTGTGCGACTGGAGCCCAGCTACGAGAATCTAAGGAGCACGATCTTCCCTGAGCCTTCACCGAGCGGAGATTGTCTTCTCCAATCTTCACCAAGCTCTATCTTCTATCCCTTCTTCCTCGATAATGGTGCATACCGCCAGAGCATCTTTTTCACGCGTGACACCAATGGAGATCCCCGTGTTCATTCCTCCACCTACTACATCTATTCCGCATCCGTGGATTGTCCATCCTTCTGCAGAGGTCCGGAAGGTCTATGAGGAGCTAATGAAGTGAAAGATTGAGCCCACGCGCTATGTTGATCGAGGGATGATCCTTGAGTTGGGATTCGAAACCAACCTCGCCTACATCTTGAAGGGGCAGGCGAGACACACAGGCAGGAGGCCCTATCAGCTAAAGTTCCACGCCGATGGCCAGCCATTTTTCGGTGAGTGACCGACTTATAAGGAACTCGTGGCTGAGTTCATGGCATCATTGGACATCAATGTGGTGCCCAATGACTTGATTGCCACCGACCGAGAGTGGAATAAAGGGAGGGTGTCATTCAGACTCTACAACAACAACTACACCCTCACCCTTACCCAGTTCAACTTGGTGTACAATTGGTATCATGATGCATACCAGCACCGGCGGCCAGACAACAGGACGGACTACGACGCCATCTTTGCCCAACTTGTGACTGCACCCCCGGGAAAATCCGTCAGCTACCACAATGCGGCGGTTGCGGATTTCGAGCATCCTTTTGTGCGGATTCTTCACCGCATGCTCTGCACCACCCTGTTCGCTCGTGGTGACCTATCTCTAAGCAAGTTTCAAGAGACAGATTTGTTCTTCCTGCACAAATTGCTGAAGCGCGAGGAGTGCAATTGGGGTACGTTTTTCTTGACGCGCGTGTTAGCTGTGAGGAGGAGTACGCAGAAGGCTCCAATTCACTTTGGAGGGCTCATTACACTGCTGGCCCTCTACCTTGGGTTAGATTTCTCCCATCTTACTCCCCTCTCCAATAGGAGCAAGGTCAACCTCCAACATCTACACCGCTCCAACCTCCTCCTGCTTCGTGATGGCTTGGCATATGCACATTGCCATGTCAATCACGCATATCAAGAGTGTTCACTTCCAGACCCCGTCTTCAACATTGAGGGCGCTCAGCATTTCCAATGGCCTGTCATCACCATCGAGGACTCTGATGAAGACGGCGGCAATGTCAACAATGATAATGATGGCGACGAGCATGAAAAGGAAGAGGAAGCTTTCACTCCTCTTCACGCACGAGTGGCACCCCAGAAGCATCCCCGCTTGCATCCAGGTGCATCATAATCTTTGCAGCCTCCGCCACCTCAGCCCTCTCATCAAGGAGAGGATGCCTACTCCATGCAAGGAATGTACTCAATGCTGTAGGAGATTCATCAGACGCAACATCATCATACATCTTCATACGTCGGTATTCAAGATACTACGAACCGACTGTTAGATAACCAAAGGGCCATTTTTGAGAATGAGCGCCTCCTCCTCGACAACCAACAAAACATCCACGACAGGTTGCACATGATGGAGATGCAGCAGCAGCCCTTCTACGACAACTACTGGAGCTAGAATTATTTTGGGGGGTATCCACAACCTCCACCAATGCCCCAGTACGATCCGAGCTTCTAGGGGCAGTACCCATCTTGGGACCCCACGGCTCCGCAATACCCGCCTCCTCCTGAAGAATGATCGGTATCACTGTTCTACCTTTTAAGGTTGTTTTTGACTATGAGGCCATAGTCGAATTCAAGCTTGGGGGGGAGTTGGAACAGTTTCTATCCTTTATTTTTCCTAGTTTTTAGCTTTTATTGCTTTGTGTTTTGTTATTTATTTCTTGTCATTTTTAGTTTGTTTGTAGGATCCACACTCTATCTAGTGTAATTGTGGATGTCTTAAGTCATGTGTCATCTCGTTGCTTGTACATGGGAATCAGGGGCAAATTTAAATTTTTTTAGTGTTTTGCAAGCTTGTGTTGTTTAACGTTGAGCACATAACCTAAGAAAATGATTGGGTTTGTCAACGCTAAAATAGGAAATCACAACTGTACATTCCTAGGATTCATGAAAAGTGGATAGAACTGGTTGTTTGAGCCTAAACTGACCAAGTGATAATGAGACTTTAATTTGAAATAAGAGAGAGAAACCTCTTATTTACTACATAGGTCAGTAAGGAGGGACACATAATAATTTCCAAAGGTTTAGTCAGTTAGTCTTGTGATCTATCCACCCCATTGTTTCCTTATTCCACCTTAAGAACTGGAAGTACATTACAATTTTAATCCCTTTGATTGCATCTCATATAGATAGGTCTTGCATTGCAACTATTTTCACATATCTTGCATGAAAAATGAAAAAAATAGATTAGTCATACATGCACATTATCCTTAGGTGCATGTCACTTATTACATAATTATCATTTTGTAGACGCATTCACATTTTTATGCATAGAGTACATCATGCATCTTATTTCTTCTGAAACATCAAGAGTGATGAGCTTGTTCCATACCTTCTGAATGCTTCAAATGTATAAGTTATGCAGCAAAAAGTGAGCCCGACAAATAATTTGTTGTCAGCTATGAAAATAAGGGCTTAAAAATAGTAAGAAAAAAAAAGTGTTGAAAAAAAGTATTGAGAAGCAAGTAAGAAAGAGAGGGAGAAAGGAACATAGTCTCACTGCATTCTAAGAAGAATAAGTACATGATGTAGTTCTTTTAGATATTCTATCTCACCTTGAGACGGAATGATAGTGCATGCATCATTCCACCCAAATGTAGGCATTAGGGCATTTTCATTTGCATATGCATCATTTAGGTCTTTATTGTTTGTGCCTATTGAAACCGTATAATGCTTCCATTTCTTTTGCTAGCCACCCATTCATCCACCTATGCTCGATTTGGTAGGCGACCGTGATTTTCTCCTCTCTCGTTAATAGCAAGAGAGATGCTTCCATGTAGATGGTAGTTAGGGTGAGCAACGTAGAATAGGAGATCACAAGATGCACCGAGTCTGAACTAGAGAATTTTATTATGTTAACTGCCTTATATGATAGTGTTCATCAATTTTTAGGTAGATATCTTTTATGGATGATTATTGTCACCTTTAGGGGAGTTATCATTCAGTGGTTAGTCAGGACCGGAATGTGAATGTCTGGTGGGGATCATATGGTGATGTTTGTTGTGATAATCTATTCTTTAGTTGACCTTCGCAATTCTATTCTAAAGTTTAGTTGCTCGAGGACGAGCAATGTTCAAGCTTAGGGGAGTTTGATGCGATGATTTTGAGTCGCATTTATAGACTTGTTTTACTTGTGTTTTACACATTTATTTGTCATTTTGGTGGTTAATATTGCATAATTCATTTACTTTAGTCTATGATCCTTCTCAGTGTCAAATCTCCCTTATTTTATCATTTTGAGCATAAATGATTACAATTATAGGTTTTACCTCAGCTTATGTGGTTTTGTGTTGCAATTTTAGGGAAAAACACATATCTGCAGTCGTCAATACCATCGACGGGTGTCGATACTATCAACATAGCCACAGGTAGCCAGCAGCAAGGAGTAGCACAGAGTCGATACCATCAACAGGGAAGTCGATGGTAGCAACATTCCATCAGGTTGCTGGTGAGAAGACAGTCGATACTATCGACCCAAAAGTCGATACTATCGACACGTGGAGTTTCAGCGACGGAAAAGGGATAAAACTGATGCCTAAGGGTGTCGATACCATCGACCCGGGTTGATGGTATCGAGTCAGCATCAGGTGCAACGACGAAAAAGAAAAGAAGGCTTGCCGATATCACGAGGAGTTGATACCATCGACCCGCGTCGATGGTATCGACACCGTCAGATGAAAGTTTGTTTCAGATCGGCCCAAATCCGATGGCTGTTATATTTTTGCAGCCTAACTCGGTGATTATACCTAATGACGGTGACCAGGAGTAGGGTATCATGTCATTAGCTGCTGCACATGTCCCGAGAAGGTGTAGAGAGAAGAACGGAGCCCAGAAGCACGCCCCAGCTGTTCCGGAAGCCGAAGAAGACGTTTTCCACCGCCGAAAGGCTGTAGATCGTGCATTCTACGCCGAGGAATGCTTGGATCTTCTCCGTTCAGGGGTTTCATTACTTATTCACATTTTTCTCCATGTTTCCCCTTTCTTCAACCATGTTTTGCTTTGAGATGAACATGCAGGGCTAATCCCCTTTATCTTTAGGACCGGGAGTAGCCCAGGGAAGCATTGTATGACATTTTAATCATAGTAATTCATAATGTATGACATTTTTATCATAGTAATTCATAATTTATCTCTTAAATCCGTGGTATGATTTCATTTTATCAATTATATTGTTTTTCTTGATCACCATAATGATAATCTAATGCCTTTAATTACTTTGAAAGAAGAATTAACGGTTGAAAATAGACAAAATTCACATTAATTAACAAATCCCTTGAACAAGGTGATGTAAGGTTAATGGTGGAAACCCAAAGGTCGATTCTAATGCACCTAGTTTAGGGTATAGGTTACTACGACAGTGGAACCGACCTAGACATAGGTAGTGAATTGTACCACGATAGTGGGCAATTCTGACTACAGGCCACTATCCAGATTGAGATATGAACATGAATTATTATATAGAAATTCATACATTGAAAACCCGCGGTGAAACCGCAATCCTAAAGATCTCCATTTGAATTGATTACACTAAACATTTAATCGATTGCTTTGTTTTATTTTATTTTTTTAAACAACTCTCATAACCTTTTTATTGGTCTAGCTGATTGCGAGTAGTTAGTAGTAGTCTACCGATAATTCAATGTCCCTGAGTTTGACTTGGGCCTCACAAGGGCCTATACTACATTGACATGTGCACTTGCGTTATACGCACGGTAAACTCGTGTCACCTTGAATACGCGATAGCCCTTGACCTACCTGCAAACTCAATGAGACTTCTCAAAGTCCTTACTTTGAGAAGCATCCTCATCTCCATTGAAAACAACATAGACAACAACCCTATAAATATCCTTGATATCACCCGAGCCTTAGCCCTCCTCATTCCAGGTCAGACAATCCTAAAACCAAATTTTTTTTGCCTACCCAGTTGATATACACTGTTACTGAAGGAACAAAAACCAACCATCTCTTCAACCAGGTTCTCATAATACCTTGTGGATCTAGTTTCATTACAGCCAGATTATCTAAATGGACGGCAGACTTAGGTGCTTACCTTGCTCCAGTTGGTGGCTCAGACTGGGTTGCTATCACCAACCTCCTGCCCCACCTTTGGGAAGTTGAGATCTTCAGAGGAATAGCTCACTCCATCGGGGATACTCTATAATACATCAGCCCAGAAACCTTGCACCCTACCCAATACATCAAGCATTTTTGCCTCTTCGCTTCAAAGCAACCATTTCTCTACCCACAACCATCAACATTAGGATCGGAGAATCAATCTACAACATCAAACTATCTACTGAACATCCTTCTGAAAACAGAACAACCTTCTCTGATCTTTCTAGCCATCCACATTCATGGTTTTGCCCAAATAAAGATAGAAAATCTTCTTCAAACACTTGTTTCACTGGGGATCAACACCATGTTTGGGAAAGAAAAATCTTAAACACAAACTCCTATAATTACACAAACCTCCCTACAAATAGAAAAAGAACCAGAACTTTCACTCCCTCCTTTCATGAAAACACCTCCCCACCAGCGGGTACCATCTTCCCCTCCCCAACATCAACCAAGGAAAGTTGTCATACACAAAACCCAAACCAAACCACTTTAAAAAAGCAAAATCTTTCCCCACTAAAAAATGACAGCTCTTCACAGAGTCCTCAGCAGGAGAGCCCAAAACAAAAGCAAGAAGATGGATACATCCAGAAGATTATGTTGCCAGGTCATAAAGAGGCAAACAAAAAAATCATCGCCAACAGATCTGATCCAGGTACATACTTAAACGCTTCTCTTAGTTCATCTTGTGCTATATCTTCCATTCATAATATCTCCTCCCCACCCTACACAAAGTCTACACAATGTGATATAGACAACATTGAGGACCTTGCTTCATGGTCAAACATAAATAGTTTCACAAATTTTGCAAAAAACATAGGAATTCACCTCGAAGATGAAGAAAAATCCCATAAAACACTAGATGATATAGAACTCTTTATGGGGTGGTCAAATAGAAGAGTACTAAATTCTACCAAAATAAACTTTGAACTCCTCAAAATTGATTAAATAGCTTGGTTTTTGATCTATCTATCTCCAGTCCCAACCTATAAAAAATAATGAGACTTTCCTCTTGGAACGTATGTGGAGCATCAAATCTCCATAGACGTAAGGAAATCCGCTCACACATCTACAAAAACAAAATTGACCTGATCACTATCCAAGAAACAAAAACAAATATGTCACCATTTGCTCTCAAAACTATTGGTGGAAATAGAATCACATACTGGGTCCAAATCCCCCCAACATGCTTCAAAGGGGGTCTCCTTATAGGGTTCAATAAGCTCACTTTCTCAGCCCAAAACATCTCCTCTCTAAACTACTCCATAACCATCGCCTTTAAAAACACTTCTGACGGATTTTGTTGGTCCTTTTCTGGAGTTTATGGCGAACTTGGACATAACAAATCTGCCTTCCTATCTGAACTTAAATTGCTCTTTTCAAATAACCACTTGTCTCCCTGGGTAATAAGTGGGGACTTCAACTTGATAACCCAAAACTCTGACAGATCAAGTTCCACAAATTCCTCACAAACTATGTCTGCACCTGACAAACCTTTCAGCCATCTTCTCACAAATAATGCTATGATTGACATCAAACCATCTAATGCATCCTTCACATGGTCAAAAAATCAATCTTTTTCCAGGCTCGACCATTTCATCTGCTCTACCCTATGGGAAGATAAACACCCTCTTACCTTTGTTCATATCTCACACAGAGCTATATCTGATCATTTCCCTCTCATTCTAAACACAAATCCCACTTCTTGGGGTCGACGCCCCTTCAAATTTGAAAATAGCTGGCTCACCATAAACAACTTTACCAACACCTGTGTTGAACATTGGATTTTAGCCGATTCCCAAACCACAAATTTAGGACTACATATTCTTCAAAACACAAAAAACATCAAAATGCACATCAAACTATGGAAACGCTCAAACCCAAACAAGCTGCTAGAAACACAAAAATGCCTTGAAGAACAACTCCTCTTTGTGGACAAAGACCCCTCAACTGACCCTGCTCTTGTGCTATCCATCAAAGCTGAACTTGAGCTCACAAAAAAAGAGTATTGACACTAGGTGGTGACAAAGGGCAAAAATTACATGGGCCAAGTAAGGAGATAAAAACACAAAGTTCTTTCATAAGATCTACAACAAAAATTACCGAACTTCAGATAAATGGTAGGATCTCTACCCACAAAATATCTACCACAACCCACATCACAAACCATTTCAAAAAAATCTTCAACAAAAATCATAACCCCTCTTGCCTAAATGACTTGGACTGGCCCTGGATATGCCACACAAACATAAAAAAAACCCTAGACCTTATAAAACCTTTCTCCCTAGAGGAATTGGACTTGGCCATATCTTCTTTAGGTTTAAATAAATCACCTGGACCTGATGGTCTAAATATAGAATTCTACCTGGAAAAATGGGACCACTACAAACTTGACTTCCTAGCTTTTCTCAAGTCATTCTACGAAAGTGAAAACCCACACAACATAATAAAGCACCTAAACAAAACCTTCATTACCCTAATAAAAAAAACCATCAACCTGACCATATATCCCAATTCAGACCCATCAGCCTCATCAACACTTCATAAAAATCATAGCAAAAACACTATGAAACAGAATTAAACCACTCATGAACCATATCATTCCCCTCAATCAAAACGCCTGTCTCAAAGATAGAAGCATACAAGATGCTTACCTGATGGTAAATGAAACTATTCATCTCTGCCAAAAAAATAGAACACCTCTTCTGGCCATAAAATTAGACTTTGAAAAAGCTTTCGATTTTGTCAACTGGAACTGTTTAAAAAAAACTCTCACTGGTTTTGGTTTTCCACTCAAATGGGTCAGTTGGATACATGCTTGCATATCCACAAACCACTTTTCAACAATCATAAATGGTGTTCCTTTTGGTTATTTTCATAATACAAATGGCCTCAGACAAGGCAACCCCCTCTCACCGTACCTTTTCATCATCGTCACAACCATCCTCTCTCGTATGATACAACTGGGAAAAGTAGTGGCCTCATAAACTCTCCTGAGGAATGCAAAGAGAAAATCATACAGTTTGCTGATGACACTATAAACCTTTCCTCCCCAGAAGACTCCTCCCTTCTCAACATCTTCAGATTCCTTGGTATTTTTTCCTACATTTCCGGGCTAAAAATAAATCTCCACAAATCATCAATCTTTGGGGTACACCTTGAACAACCTGTCTTGGAAAGATATAGAGATTTGTTAAGATGTAAGATTGAAGACTTCCCCATCAAATACCTAGGTCTCCCTATCACCCCCCACAACATCACAAATGCTATCTGGTCTCCCATCATAGAAAAAATAAACATAAAACTCTCTGATTGGACAAATAACTTTCTTAATCTCTCAGGTAGACTTACTCTCCTAAACAGTGTCATCACTCCCATCACCACACACTTCCTGAGCTGCATACCCCTCCCATCCAAAACTAAAACACTCCTAGACAAAGTGCGAAGGAAGTTCCTATGGAATAACTTTCACCAATCCACAAAACCTGGAAAACACTACCATCTAGTTAATTGGAATACTATTGTTGCTCCTTTAACTAAGGTGGCTGGGGCAATATGAATATCGAAACTCATGGTTTCTACCTTATAACAAAAATCATCAACAATCTGGTAAAAAATAAACAAAAATATGGACGAGCCTCATCAACCAAAAATACTACAAAAAATCCCCTCACTGGCATATTGTCCCAAAAAAATCAGCCTCACCCCTTTGGAAATACATAAACAAAAACATCCAAACTTTAACCCAGCTCATAAACACTCCTCCACACTCCCACCAAAATATCTCCTTCTGGTACGACCCCTGGTTTGGAAAAAACTCAGTTCAAAACTTACACACAAATCGGTCCATCCCAAACAATCTCCTAAAGATTAAAAATGACCAGGCCCTCCACCTTCTAACTAGCAACAGATCCAACTCACTCAAAAGATGCATTCTCATGCATCTCAAACCTAAAGACCTATGTGCCTTAAAGAAAACCTTGGAAAATAACACATCAAACAATATCACTTGGCGATGGGGTAACTCCTCGGTTAAGGCAGCTTAATCCTTCCTCTCTTTCAGAGGCATCTCCCCACCTACCACAAGAATATGGAAACAAAAATGGCAGCAAAAATATAAAACTTTCCTTTGGCTTCTCCTTCACAACAAGCTGCTCACTGGTGAAAATATATCAAAGAAGGGATTCATTGGTCCTTCCAGATGTCCTCTTTGTAAGATGGATTTGGATTCAGTAGATCACATCTTCTTCAAGTGTAACACCTCACGAAACATCATTTTAAGTGGATGATGAAACCGGATAAGTGACTCTGATGAAGGTGAATCAGAAGCCCGTTCTCTGCGACTTAAAATCCATAGTGGATGATGAAATAGGTTTCAGTGTGCTGCAACAACATCAATGATTCCATCTGCCCCTTATCAATTAAAACATCACCATTTCCTTCACCGTATTTGTTGCTTTCTTTAGTCCTGTATGAACTCACTAAAGCAGGTGTTTGCTTGCTTTGTAGTGCTTTAAATATATGCTATGACCTTTACCTCAAAAAAAAGTAATTTAGAAGAAATTATGTTCCTTTCTCAAAGTTTAATGTTCAAAGTTTATTTTCAATTTACATGTTTTCATTAAAGTTATAATATGTTCAATTCCACTTACCATTGGTTTTATGCATGGTTGGGGGCATGATGCCTGCAGGAAAGGAGTAAGCTTAGGAGGAAGAAGCTTTTGACATGCAAGGAATAGCTCAAGAAAACTTCAAGAAGAAAAGACCTAGTGGGGTGCCTTTTACCAAGATGATCTAGAGTTTTAGATATCTTTTACATAATGTATAGTCTTGTTATCAAAGTAGATTAGATGAACTTGATGTAGTTTTCCTTTTTCTAAAACTATGTATGAATCTATTTTCCAACTAATGCATGGTGTTTCATTTAATTTGTTGTTATTGTATATCATGTTTTGTAATGCTCCTCCAAGCCAAGTGACCCATGTTATGGACAACATAGGGTTTGCTTTCGTTTTCATGTATGAACTTGGAGAGGCGTTACAATATGGCATCAGAGCAATTTGGTAAATGGCCACTAGGAAAATACGATTCACATAGTCATGCTAGATTGAAGATATGAGATTAAGGTATTGAAAGGACTCCGTGGAAGAGTATCAATCCCTAAGATAACGAGAGTTTTTACCCTAGAGTAGAAATATATAATAGGGATAGGTGTATATCTAGTTTAGATCTTAGGTTTTAACCTAATCTTAGATAATGACATCTCCTTTCTTTTCTCAATGGAGATGGCCAACCAATTGAGGGTTGCAGAGGGAATGTCATTACATAAGTCTTATTACACATCTCTTCCTTTCTTATTAGTACATGTGGTATGGGACATGTGTGCTATTAGGTTGGTGAAGTGTATCATAATAGGATTTAACATTGTTGGGTATGTGCCTGATCAACACATGCCTAGCGATGTTAGAAGATGGGTAATACCAAAGACCAAAATAGGTAGTCATCTAGATCTAATGTTAGAAAGTTATCTTTGGGTTAAAGATTGACCCCATTAGTTAAAAGATTGGCTTCTATATACCCTAAGTAGAGTTTAAAGAAGAAACCCTAGAGTTAATGCGAAAACTAAGAAACACAATGAATTTGAAAATAAAATGTGTTAGACTAAGTAAGGGATACGTTAAACCCTAAGGTGGGTAGTAACCAAATGAAATTTTGAGGACAACATTTATATAAGGTGGGTAGAATTGTAACACCCTAAAATTTTAAACCTTATAAAATGATCCTAATTTGAAACCCTAATTTGTTTTTGTTTTGAAATTTATGTTTAATGCATAGTCTAATGTGATGATGGCTCCCAACGTGTTACATAAACTAAATTTGGTAACTTTTATCCTATATTGAAACTTAATATCATCAATTTATCCCTAACTATTAAATAGTTGAAATTTAGGGTTTAAAATGAAATTACCTAATCAATGTTCTTTTTATGGCCTCATAATTTTACCATAGGTTGATTTTGATAATTTAATGATTTACCCAATTTGTATCCTCCAAATCATTTTAAGTAATCCTATATGATTAATTAAATGTTTATCCTTAAAAGAGAAATATAATGATCTAGGTTGGTCAAATCAGAAAACTAACTAGATTTTTGGACTCTTCGTGGTCTAAATAGGTAACACACCAATTTTGGTTAGTTTGAAGGTTTCTAAGTACTCCAATTCAAATTGTCAAGAAAAACACTTAATCACTTAATTATACCATTATTGGACTTTGGTCTAAAATGTGAATTTTCCTTGGTTTGAAATGTCACGTTGCCTCTTTGGGTCCCGGTCGGACTCTCAGGTATGTGGGAACCGAGAGGTCTTCCCCTCTACCTGCTTTCCTTTTTTAGTTTGGAATCTAGCAGGCTATAAGCGGATCTCTTCTCATTCTCTCATCTCTGGTCTGTCCTGGATCAGGTAAACATCTCCAGAGGATCTTATTAACCATCATGATTCTTTTCATACTGAACACACTATGGTTTTGTGCACAAAAGATCCTGAACTATGAGGGACTCCTTCTACCACCCTAACACAACCTCGAGAGGTTTCCCGACTCTTTGTAGACCATTACCTATAAAATATAAGCCCCAATGAGCATCAATGGGTGTCCACAAGCCAGAAATGGCCTTCTGTAAGCCCTCAACATCTTCCTTCGCTTGTACCCTCCTTCCCCCTCTTCTTTCTACTATTACCGTCGCCAGAGGACCCCCCACCATCCTCATTGCTCCGGCCTCCTCCCAATCTAATTGAAGGCACCCTCACTTGCCTCTCTCGAAGTGAGGATCACAAAGTCAACTGATGAGTTGACTCACCCAAAACAAACCTACTCACATGAGAGGAGGTGTCGAGGTAGGAGATGAGATGCAATGAGATTACATTTTTGCCCCAGACTCTTCAGTTATGAGGTGAGGGTTATTTCTGCCCTTTTTCGTTTACCTAAGCTTATCCACGGACGTGGGTTGCCGACATGGCACAAGCCAATTGGCTTGTTTGTTGACCCACTCTACACCCTGGGCCAACAAGCTGCCTATGTGGTGAGCTGTGATTGGTCCATATGGTTTTAATTTGTGAAAATCCTACTAATTAATTGGTAAGTCCAACCTAGCAAAAGTATATATGATTTTGATAAAAAAAATTCATGGAATGCAATAAAAATATAATCAAGGCCTAATTTTGTCTCAGATTTTAAAAGTTCCTAAAGTTGATAAGTTTAATATGATTAATGTATTAAAAACATAATTTCTAGGTTTTGATGATCTTAATATGCTCAATGGATCTTAATTATCAAAGATTGATTTTTTTTGGATAAGAATATCATCTTGAATCTAATTCAAGTTTAAGAATTCATACATTATCAATATTAGGGTTTTAGGTGATGAATGGAATACAAATTGATATGTTGATAATTATGAACAAGGTGTTTAGCTAGGGTTTTCAAACTCCATGGACATGATTAGGGTTTACTGAACCTAGGAAGGAAGATCAGATCTCCTCTAAGTGCAAGATAAGTGGTCCATGCTAATTGAACATAAGTAATGTTTGTTTTTATGTATGTTTGTATGCAATGAATGTTATGAATTTGTTATCAATTTCAATTGGTTAAATTCAATGAACTTGTAATGAATCGAATGTTATGCTTTTATTGTCCCTATTATGGTATCATCTTTTTGCACATTAAGAGTAAAGTAAATATTAAAATTTTAAGAGAAATTTAATAAAAAGTTAAGAATTTTAAGAGAAAGATAATGTTAAAAGATAACTTGTATAAGATCCTCATCAAGAGGCTCCTTAGAGCGAAATGAAGAGGCACTTTGGTGCACAAGAGAAGAGGCACTTTGGTGCAACCCAAGAGGCACTTTGGTGCAATCCAAGAGGCACTTTGGTGCATAAGAGAAGAGGCACTTTGGTGCAAAACCCAAGGATTCTAATATAAGTCAAGATAAAAGAAGTAATTTAAAAGAAATTGTGTCCTGATGCGATGATTTTGAGTCGCATTTATAGACTTGTTTTATATGTGTTTTATGCATTTATTAGTTATTTCTGTGGTTAATGTTGCATAATTCATCTACTTTGGTCTATGATCAGTCTCTATGTCAAATCTCCCTTATTTCAGTATTTTGAGCATAAATTATCACAAGAATATGTTTTGCTTCGGCTTATTTGGTTTCATGTTGAAATTTCAGGAAAAACATGTATCTACTGCTGTCGATACCATCGACAGTGGTCGATACCATCGACAGGACCACAGGCAGCCAGCCGCAAAGAGCAGCAAAAATCTCGATACTATCGACAAGAGAGTCGATGGTATCGTGATACCATCAGGTTGCTTCAGAAAAGAGAGTCGATAGTATCGACTTAAATGTCGATACCATCGACTAGTGGAGCTACAACGACGGTAAAAGGACAAAACTGATGCCTATGAATGTCGATACCATCGACCCGCGTCGATGGTATCAAGATGGCATCAGTTGCGACAAAGAAAAGAAAAGAAGATCAGTCGATACAGTGCAAGGTCGATACTATTGACTCGCGTCGATAGTATCGACACCGTCAGATACAAGTTTGCTTCATATCGATCTAAATCCGACGGCTGTGATATTTTGGAGACCTAACTCGGTGATTATACCTAATGATGGCGACCAAGAGGAATCCATCACGTCATTAGCCGCTGCACACGTCCCGAGAAGGTGTGGAGAGAAGAACGGAGCACGGAAGCACGCCCCAGCTGATCCGGACGCCGAAGAAGACGATTTCCACCACCGAAAGGCGGGAGAATGCGTATTCTACGCCAAGGAGCGCTTGGATCTTCTCCGTTCAGGGGTTTCACCACTCAATCACGTTTTTCTCTATGTTTCCCTTTTTCCACTCCACGTTTTGCTCTGAGATGAACATGAGGGGCTAATCCCCTTTGTCTTTAGGACCGGGAGTAGCCCGGGAATTCATTGTATGACAATTTTATCATAGTAATTCATATTTTATCTCTTAAATCCGTGGTATAATTTCGTTTTCTCAATTATATTGTTATGTTTGATCACCATAATAATAATCTAATGCCCTTAATTACTTTGAAAGAAGAATTAATGGTTGAAAAGAGACGGAATTTACATTAATTGGCAAATCCCTTGAACAAGGTGGTGTAAGGTTAATGGTGGACACCGAGAGATCGTTTTTAATGCACCTAGTTTAGGGTATAGGTTACTACGACGGTGGAACCGACCTAGACATAGGTAGTGAATTGTACCAAGACAGTGGACAATTCTGATTTCAGGCCACTACCCGGATAGAGAGTTAAATTTGAATGACTGAATAGAATTTAATACAATGAAAACCCGCGGTGAAACCGCAATCCTAAAGATCTCATCTTGAATTGATTAAACTAAACATTTAATCGATTGCTTTGTTTTGTTTTATTTCATTTTCTTTTAATTTCACAACAACCTCCAACTTTTTAATCGGTCTAGCTGATTGTGAGTAGTTAGTAGTAGTCTCTGATAATTCAAGTGTCCCTGAGTTCGACTCAGGCCTCACAAAGGCCTATATTATATTGACGCGTACACTTGCATTTATACGTACATAAAAAGTGTGTCAAGTTTTTGGCGCCGTTGTCGGGGATACGGCAAGTTGTCGGCACTACGAGTGCTGCAAGCGGCCACTCTAGGCCACATTTTTTTATTTTTTTATCTTTTAAAAAAAAATTCATAGTCTATTTTCTAAATTTTGTAATCGTCAAGCACGGTACTAAACTTAAATTTTCACTTTGTAGGTACTGTGTATGGTACAGACGCGTAGCACCGACTACACGCGAGAGGCACCAAAGGTTCCATTGTCGGGACCGGAAGACGAGGAGGATTATAATCAAGACCATCTAGAGGATATAGATTCTGAACCCGAACAAGAAGAGATGGCAGAGCCACAGACAATATGGGAGAAGATCAAAGCTTCTTCTTCATCTACTACCAAGGGGCCGATCAAGAAGCAGGCGGTCAATATTCCGACATACAAGATTGACCCTGCATTAATCAACTTGGTGAAGTCGAATGCATTCCATGGGATCAAGAATGAAGACCCAATCGCGCATATAAGTCAATTTGTGGAGAATTGTGATATGATAAAAATAGACAGATTTCCACAAGATGTTCTCTACTTGAAGCTCTTCCCGAGTTCTCTAACGGGAAATGCACGAGAGTGGTTGCACAACCTGGACGATAAATACGTGGAATCCTGAGACCACATGGTGGAGGTTTTCTTTGAAAGGTTCTTCCCATCCGAGAAGACCAATGACATGATCAGGAAGATCCACAACTTCACGCAGAAAGCAGGCGAGACCTACTCTGAGACCTGGGAAAGGTTTTAGATCATGCTTAGGTGGTGCCCGCATCATGGGCTTGACAAAGAGACACATGTCAAGATATTCAAATTTTCTCTCTCTGAGCATGATAGAAGTAACCTCGATTCCGTAGGCTCAGGATTCTTCTTGAACAACACAAACACGAGGTGTTGGGAAATCCTTAAGAACGTGGCCAAGAAGCAATCGTGGGGCGACATGGACGCCGTTGAGCATGTTCAGTAGCAGGGGAGTCTAAAGAAATCAAGGAGCTGAATGAGAAGATGGACCTTCTCATGAAGAAACTGCTTGCAAAGGAGGATACTGAATCTGAGGATGAGGCACAAGTCAAATTCATGAGGCAGCAGCAAGGTTACAGAAATAATGATTACTCATGGAGGAAGGATAAGAAGTTCTCTTGGAAGGATCCAAACAACTTCTTGCAGGATCCAGATGCAAAACCCTAGCCAGTAGCGGAGGATAAGAGCATGGAGTTGCTCAATCAAGTGATAAAGCAAAATCAAGAATTAATGACTACTTTTGGCCAACAGATAAAGCAACAAGGGGAGTTTATGAACCAGTTCGGGCAGACACTATAGAGCCATGGGGCTCAAATGAGGACAATAGAGACGTCCATGGCGTAAATGGCAGTGGAGATAGCCAATTTGAAGAAGCCGGTGCACCAAGGTTTTCTGGGTAGCACTAATATTCCAGGAGGAAACCAGTGGGCGAAGGCCATCTTGCTAAGGAGTGGCAAGAAACTGTTAAACCCCAGAGCCGATAAACCAAGCAAACCCCAAGAAGAAATTGAAGGTGAGGCCACTGAGGAGCTTCCCATACCGGTCACAGAACCAGTTACAGATATAGCAGTGGATGCTACGGATGATCCTATTGCAGATGAGGAGGAGACGCAGAAAAGGACACCTTATGTGCCACCACATCAAAGAGCACAGACTGTCCCGGTCCCATATCCGAACAATGCAAAGGCAAGGAAAGTGGATGCACAATTTAAAAAGTTTCTAGACAGTTTCAGAAAGCTTTCGGTCAACATCCCATATTGGAAGCAATTGAGCAAATCCCTTCTTACGGCAAATTTCTGAAAGACATCATTACTAAGAAGAGAAAAATCCCAGACACGGAGGTTGTTGTGCTCAAGGAGCAGGTGAGTGCCTTCATCATGGGCACATTGCCGCCAAAGAGGCAGGATCTGGGTTGTTTCAACATCTCATGTTACATTGAGAAAGTTAAGTTTGGTGAAGCGCTATGTGACTCAGGGGCGAGCATTAACTTGATGCCCCTCTCTATGTTCAAGAAGATGGGATTAAAAGAGTCACGGTTGAGCAACATGACAATCCAGTTGGCGGACAATTCAGTGGTAAAGCCATACGGTATTTATGAAGACGTGCTAGTGAAAGTAGATCGATTTGTATTTCCAGCAGATTTTGTCGTCATGGAGATGCAAGATGAACAAGGCAATGAACTACTACTCGGACGACCCTTCCAAGCTACAACTGACATGATACTTGAGATGGGGAGAGGTCGTTTGACCTTAGGTATAGCTGATGATCGATTCGAGATGTTCATGCCTTCTAGCGCCACTTCACCTAAAGCCAAGGAGCAATGCCACATGGTAAAACATTTTGATCACAATATCTCACTTTGTCTAGGGAAGCCATTTTTAGATATGGCTCATGTAATGACCAAGGTGGAAAAAGGGACTTTGGCTGTGGACATCATGGAGCAGACCAAGGTGGTATCCCTTAGCAAGGCTGTAGGTTTTCCGAACGATGAGGAGGAGGACATTCCTCCCTCTATTGAAGATGAGGCTATAGCAAATTTGGTTTTTGACGCACATCCAGAATTACCACTTGAAGCCTGCTTAGTCAATATCACAGATGATTGGATGAGAAGTAAATCACTGAAGGAGTGCGCCAAGATGATTCAGATGTTTCCGTGCTTCTATGCGAGGTACTATGAAGATTTAGGCGAACTCCCACCACTGCTTCAATCATCCTTAATTGGCCTGCCAGAATTGGAGTTGAAGTCGTTGCCACCGCACCTCAAGTATGCATTTCTAGCTGAGGAAGAAAAGTTGCCTGTGATTATATCTGCTTATCTGAGTGCTAAGGAGGAGGACCAGTTGCTGATAGTGCTGAAGAACCACCGGGGAGCATTTGGGTGGTCTGTTGTAGATATCAAGGGGATCTCCCCTACTTTGTGCCAGCACAAGATTCGGCTCAAAGAGGGAGCCAAGCCGGTGATTCAACCGCAACGTCGACTAAATCTGAGCATGATGGAGGTTGTTAAGAAAGAGGTGATTAAACTTCTTTCTGCAGGTATCATCTATGCTATTTCTAATTCTATGTGGGTGAGTCCTACGCAGGTAGTCCCTAAAAAGGGGGAATCACTGTTACCCATAATCTTTTAAATGAACCTATCACCACCCGTGTGGTAACCGGGTGGCGTGTTTGCATAGATTACCGACAATTGAATGCCGCTACGCTAAAGGATCACTTTCCTCTTCCATTTATTGATCAAATTTTAGAGCGCTTAGCCGGCCGATCACATTTTTGTTTTCTGGATAGTTATTCGGGGTACAATCAGATTTCGATAGATCCTAAGGACCAAGAGAAGTCCACCTTCACTTGTCCTTATGGAACGTTTGCGTACCGCCGTATACCTTTGGGTTATGTAATGCACCGGTGACCTTTCAGCGTTGTATGCTCGCCATTTTTACTGATATGGTAGAACGCTGTCTAGAGGTTTTTATGGATGATTTCTCTATTTATGGTGCATCTTTTGATGAGTGCCTTTACAATCTGGATAAGGTTTTACAACATTGCGAGGACACGCATTTGGTCCTCAATTGGGAGAAATGTCACATGATGGTGAGTGAAGGAATAGTGCTAGGACATAAAGTGTCTAGCAAAGGTTTGGAGGTAGACCCGGTAAAAATCAAAGTGATTTCCAAATTGCCCCCACAAAATTCGGTAAAAGGGGTACGGAGTTTCTTAGGTCACGCCGATTTCTATCGTCGTTTTATAAAAGATTTTTCTAAAATTGCAAAACCTTTATCTGAGCTTTTAGAAAAGGATGTTGTTTTTGACTTCAATGAAAAATGTCTACATACGTTCAACGTGCTTAAGGAAAAATTAATTTCCACACCGGTTGTGCAAACACCGGATTGGACCAAGCCGTTTGAACTAATGTGTGATGCATCCGATTTCACAGTTGGGGCTGTGTTGGGACAACGGGTGGACAATAAACCCGCTGTGATTTTTTATGCATCTAAAATTTGAATGACGCCCAACTCAATTACACGACTACCGAGAAAAAATTGCTTGCCGTTGTTTTCGCTTTTGAAAAATTTCGGCAATATCTAGTTGGATCAAAAGTCGTGGTATGGAAGGACCACGCCGCCATTAAGTATTTGATGGAGAAAAAGGATGCCAAACCTAGACTGATTAGGTGGATCTTGCTTTTACAGGATTTTGATATCGAAATCAAAGACAAGGTGGGGATTGAAAATGTGGTCACGGACCATTTGTCTAGGTTAGAGAGGGTAGATGAAAAGGATTTACACATACCTATTACCGAGACATTTCCGGACGAACAGCTTTTGAAAGTGAAATCGAAAGACCTGTGGTTTTCTTATATTGTGAACTATCTTGCCTGCAAAATCATCCCGGATGATAAGACGTACCAAGAGAAGAAGAAATTTTTTCATTCTTTACGTTATTATTTCTGGGATGACCCTATTCTCTTGAAGCAATGCAGGGATGGTGTTTTACGCAGGTGTGTGCCGGAGGAGGAATACGAAAGTGTTCTTAGTCATTGTCACACACTACCGACGGGTGGACACCATGCAAGCTCTCGTACGGAAGCCAAAGTACTGGAAAGTGGCCTATACTGGCCTACCTTGTTTAGGGATGCTTATGAGTTTGTGCATCAATGTGATTCCTGCCAAAGGGCGGGTAACATTTGAAAAAGATAAGAGATGTCCCTTAATGTATTCCAGGAGGTTGAGGTATTTGACTTATGGGGTATAGATTTTATGGGACCCTTTGTGTCCTCAAATTCTAATTTGTATATCCTTTTGGCTGTTGATTATGTGTCAAAGTGGGTAGAGGCAATACCCACAAGGACTAATGATTCCACTGTAGTGTGCAGGTTTGTTAAGGAATATATTTTCTGTAGGTTTGGTGTGCCCCGAATGATCATTAGTGATGGGGGTACACACTTTCGGAATCAAAAGTTCTCGGCACTATTAAGAAAATACGGGGTCAAACACAACATTGGTACCCCGTACCACCCGCAAACTCAAGGACAAGTTGAGGCCTCCAATCGAGAGATTAAAAAGATCTTAGAGCGTACTGTGGCTTCCACAAAGAAGAATTGGAGTACCCTACTACCGAATGCGTTGTGGGCATACAGGACGGCGTTCAAGACACCTATAGGCACTATGCCTTTTAGGTTGGCTTATGGTCGGGCATGTCACTTACCGGTGGAACTGGAGCATAAAGCGCATTGGGCGCTAAGGAAGCTAAATCTGAGTTATGATGAAGCGGGAAAGAAGAGGTTACTTGAACTCAATGAACTTGACGAGCTGCGAATGAATGCATATGAAAGTTTGCAGATCTACAAGGAGCGCACAAAGTTGATTCACGATCGACATATTCAAATGTGCATTTTCAAGAAAGGAGACCGTGTCCTTTTGTTCAACTCCAGGCTGAAGATGCATCCCGGGAAGCTGAAATCCCGATGCAGTGGACCATTCACAGTAGAGGAGGTCAAACCACATGGCGCGATCCTGGTGCGTGATGGCGAGACCACATTCTTGGTCAATGGACAAAGGTTGAAATTGTATTTTGGTGAAGATTACACAAGGAAAGTGAATGAGGTTAAACTCATTGCACTTCCAGAAGCATGAGAAGCTTCATGTCATCTAGCCTAAGACGTTAAATAAGGGCGCTTGTTTGGAGGCAACACAACCATTGGTACTCTAGTTTAGTTTCTTTTACATTTATAGTTTCATTTGTTTTGACTTTGTTTTTAGTGTAAAAAAGGTACTGTGATCGTTTGTGCAATGTGCAGGACTGAGGCAGAGTCGATACCATCGACCATCGCGTCAATGGTATCGACCAGGGTACAGGTTGGCGACTACAGAAATCACACTACGTCGATACTATCGACGGCCTCGTCGATAGTATCGACACACCAACAGGTTGATTGCAAAGTCAAAGTCGATAGTATCGACATGCCAGTCGATACCATCGAGATCTCTGGAGATATTCAGAAGAAATCGTCTCAGTGAAGTCGATACCATCGATGGGCTTGTCGATGGTATCGACACAGTTACAGGCAGAAGGCGGCGGCCGGGCCTCGCGAGGGTGTTGCCCTAAACGGAAGTCAATACTATCGACTTGCGTCGATAGTATCGACGCGCCACATCACCGATCCGCGAGAGGAGATCAACGGCGATCGCTGCAACCAGAGAGTCGATTCGGGGGACGGGTCGATACCATCGACACCTGTCGATAGTATCGACACGTCAGCGATCTGGGCCCCGTGAATCCATCCATCGACGACCGTCGATACCAGCGGCAGTACGGATTGTGATACGCATGTCGATACCATCGACCCGCGTCGATGGTATCGACGGGCACGCAGTAGCACCGACGTCAGTTATATAAGGAGGGGTTTGTCATCATATGACGTCACACCTTCAACAAGTTCTTCCTCTACTTGTGTCGTGCATCCTCCAGAGCAATTCGAGCCCGACGACGAGCATCCAGAAGCACGTTCTTCATCAAACGGAGATTTCCTTCTCCGATCTTCACCGAGATCTTTCTCTACTTCTCCTTCTTCTGCAACCATGGTGCATGTTGCTGGTGCGTCTTCTTCACGCACCAACCCGATGGACATTCTGGAGTTCGTGCCTCCACCGACTGCATCGATCCCATGCCCGCGGATTGTCCATCCGTCCGCGGAGGTCAAGGACATCTATGAGGAGATCATGGAGAGGAAAATTGAGCCGACCCGTTATGTTGACCGGGAGGTGATCCGCAACTTGGGGTTCGATGCTAATCTCGCCTATGTCTTGAAAGGGTAGGCGAGACACACGAGCAGGACGCCCGATGAGATGGAATACCATGCTAATGGCCAGCCGTTCTTCGGCGACTGGCCGACATACAAGGAGCTGGTGGCTGAATTCATGGCGTCGTTGGACGTCTGCGTCGTGCCCAATGATATCATCTCCACAGACCGTGAGTGGATCCAGGGCCGTGTATCTTTCCGGCTATACAACAATGATTATAATCTCACCCTCAAGCAGTTTAACAAGATCTACAACTAGAACCATGGGTGAAATGACTACCGGCGGCCAGACAACATAACATATTATGATGCTATCTTCGCCGAGCTCGTGACGGTGCCGCCGGGCAAATCTGTAAGCTGCCACAATGCGGTGGTAGTGGATTTCGAGCATCTATTTGTGCGGGTTCTTCACCGCATGATCTGCACCACCCTATTTGGCCGTGGTGACCTGGCTCTCAGCAAGTTCCAAGAGACGAAATTGTTTTTCTTGCATAAATTACTGAAGCGCCAAGAGTGCAACTAGGGAGCATTCTTTCTGTAGCGGGTGTTGGCTGTAAAGCGGAGTACGCGGAAGGCTCCAATTCACTTTGGAGGACTCGTTACACAGCTGGCCTCCTACCTTGGGTTGAATTTCTAGCAGCTTGCTCCTCTCTCCAGCAGAAGCAAGGTTAATTTGCAGCATCTTCACCGATCCAATCTTATCTTGCTTCGAGATGGTTTACCATATGCTCATTGCCATGTAAACCACGCATATCAAGAATGCTCGCTTCCCGATCCTGTCTTCCATATCGAGGGTGCTCAACATTTCTGATGGCCAATCATAGTCATTGATGACTCTGATGAAGACAGCGGCAACGACGACGACAACAATGATGACGAGGTTGAAGAGGAAGAGGAGACCTACACTCCTCTTTGGGTAAGAGTGGCACCTAGGAAGCGTCCTCGCATGCATTCGGGTGCATCTTCATCTTCGCAGCCTCCGCCACCACTACCGCCCTCACAGCCAAGTGAGGATGTCTATTCTATGCAAGGAATGTATGCTATGTTTTAGGACATCCAGCAGACGCAGCAACATCACACTACAGTGTATACCAGTATTCAGGACACTACGAACCGGTTACTTGACAATCAGCAGGCGATCTTCGAGAATGAGCACCTCCTCCTTGGCAACCAACAACAGATTCATGACAGGTTGCATAGGATGGAGATGCAGCAACAACCCTTTTATGATCACTACTGGAGCCAG
This sequence comes from Alisma plantago-aquatica, assembly GCA_963693085.1. Taxonomy (NCBI): domain Eukaryota; kingdom Viridiplantae; phylum Streptophyta; class Magnoliopsida; order Alismatales; family Alismataceae; genus Alisma; species Alisma plantago-aquatica. The sequence goes on along the minus strand of OY856410.1, from coordinate 1,156,838,881 downwards.
AATTACTTTGGGGGGTATCCACAACCTCCACCTATTCCCTAGTATGATCGGAGCTTTCAGTGGCAGTACCCATCCTGGGACCCCACGGCCCCGCAGTACCCGCCTCCGCCAGAAGAGTAAATCAGTATCTCTGTTCCAACCTTTAAGATTGTTTTTTACTATGAGGCCATAGTCGAATTCAAGCTAGGGGGGTAGTTGGAACAACTCTATCTTTTATTTTCTCAGTTTTTCGTTTATTTGGTTGTTTCTTGTCATTTATTTCTTGCAATCTTAGTTTGTTTGTAGGATCCACATGCTATCTAGTGTAATTGTGGATGTCTTAAGTCTTGTGTCATCTCACTTTCTTGTACATGGGAATTAAGGGAAAATAAAAAAATTTGAGTGTTCGCAAGCTTGTGTTGGTCAACTTTGAGCACATAACTTAAGAAAATGATTGGTTTTTTCAACTTTAAAACGGAATATCACAACTGTACATTCCTAATGATTCATGAAAAGTGGATGAAATTGGTTGTTTGAGCCTAAAATGACCAAATGATAATGAGACTCTAATTTGAAGTAAGAGAGAGAAACCTCTTAACTACTACACAGTTCAGTAAGGAGGGACACAATACTTTTCAAAGGTTTAGTCAATTAGTCTTGTGATCTTTCCACCTCATTGTTTTTCATAATCCACCATAAGAATTGGAAGTACTTTATGGTTTTAATCTTTTTGATTGCATCTCATATAGATAGGTTTTGCATTGCAACCACTTTCACATGTTTTACATGAAAATAAAAAAAATTAGAATAGTTATACATGCACATTATCCTTAGTTGTGTGTCATTTAGCTGCATTCATAACTTCTATGCATAGAGCACATCATGTAACTTATTTCTTCTCTAAGGGTGATTAGTTGTTCCATACCTTCTAAATAGTTCAAATCTTTGAGTTATGCAGAAAAGGTGAGCCCAACAAATAATTCATTGTCAATTATGGATATAAGGGCTTTAAAAAAAAGAGTGAAAAAAACATTTTTTTAAAAGAAAAAAAAATGAAAAAGAAAAAGAAATTATTGAGAAGCAAGTAGAATAAAAAGGAGAAAGGAACATAATCTCACCTGCATCTTAAGATGAGTAAGTACATGATGTAGCTCAGTTAGATATTCCATCTCATTTTGAGACGGGATGTTAGTGCATGCATCATTCCACCCAATCTTAGGCATTAGGGCATGTTCATGTGCAAATGCATCATTTAGGGCATTCTTGTGTTATGCATGTTGAAACTGTATAATGCTTCCATTTCTTCCATAAGCCACCCGTTCCATCCACCCGTTGCTCGAATTGGTAGGCCACCATGATTTTCTCCTCATTTGTGAATATCAGGAGAGATGCTTCCATGTAGATGGTAGTTAGGGTGAGCAACGTAGTATAGGAGATCACAAGATGCACCGAGTCTGGACCGGAAAATTTTATTATGTTAACTGCCTTATGTGATAGTGTTCATCAGTTTTGAGGTGGGTATCTTTTATGGATGATTATTGTCGCCTTAGGGTAATTGTCATTCCGTGGTTAGTGAGGGCCGGAATGTGAATGTCCGGTGGGGATCATATGGTAATGTTTGTTGTGATGATTTGTTCTTTAGTTGACTCTGGCAATTCTATTCTAAGGTTTAGTTGCTCGAGGGCGAGCAATGTTCAAGCTTAGGGGAGTTTAATGCGATGATTTTGAGTCGCATTTATAGACTTGTTTTATATGTGTTTTATGCATTTATTAGTCATTTCTGTGGTTATTGTTGCATAATTCATCTACTTTGGTCTATGATCAGTCTCTATGTCAAATCTCTCTTATTTCAGTATTTTGAGCATAAATTATCACAAGAATATGTTTTGCTTCGGCTTATTTGGTTTCATGTTGAAATTTCAGGAAAAACAAGTATCTGCTGCTGTCGATACCATCGACAGTGGTCGATACCATCGACCAGACCACAGGCAGCCAGCCGCAAGGAGCAGCAAAAATCTCGATACTATCGACAAGAGAGTCGATGGTATCGAGATACCATCAGGTTGCTTTAGAAAAGAGAGTCGATAGTATCGACTTAAAAGTCGATACCATCGACTAGTGGAGTTACATCGACGGTAAAAGGACAAAACTGACGCCTATGAATGTTGATACCATCGACCCACGTCGATGGTATCGAGGTGGCATCAGTTGCGACAAAGAAAAGAAAAGAAGATCAGCCGATATAGTGCAAGGTCGATACTATCGACTCACGTCGATAGTATCGACACCGTCAGATACAAGTTTGCTTCATATCGATCTAAATCCGACGGCTGTGATATTTTGGCAACCTAACTCGATGATTATACCTAATGATGGCAGCCAAGAGGAATCCATCATGTCATTAGCCGCTGCACACGTCCCGAGAAGGTGTGGAGAGAAGAACGGAGCACAAAAGCACGCCCCAGCCGATCCGGACGCCGAAGAAGACGATTTCCACCACCGAAAGGCGGGAGAACGCGTATTCTACGCCAAGGAGCGCTTGGATCTTCTCCGTTCAGGGGTTTCACCACTCAATCACATTTTTCTCCATGTTTCCCTTTTTCCACTCCACGTTTTGCTCTGAGATGAACATGCAGGGCTAATCCCCTTTGTCTCTAGGATCAGGAGTAGCCCGGGAATTCATTGTATGACAATTTTATCATAGTAATTCATATTTTATCTCTTAAATCCGTGGTATAATTTCATTTTCTCAATTATATTATTATGTTTGATCACCATAATAATAATCTAATGCCCTTAATTACTTTGAAAGAAGAATTAATGGTTGAAAAGAGACGGAATTTACATTAATTGACAAATCCCTTGAACAAGGTGGTGTAAGGTTAATGGTGGACACCGAGAGATCATTTTTAATGCACCTAGTTTAGGGTATAGGTTACTACGACGGTGGAACCGACCTAGACATAGGTAGTGAATTATACCACGATAGTGGAATTCTGATTTCTGGCCACTTCCCAGATAGAGAGATAAATTTGAATGACTGAATAGAATTTAATACAATGAAAACCTGCGGTGAAACTGCAATCCTAAAGATCTCATTTTGAATTGATTAAACCAAACATTTAATCGATTGCTTTGTTTTGTTTTATTTCATTTTCTTTTAATTTTACAACAACCTCCAACTTTTTAATCGGTCTAGCTGATTGCGAGTAGTTAGTAGTAGTCTCCGATAATTCACGTGTCCCTAAGTTCGACTCGGGCCTCGCAAAGGCCTATATTACATTGACGCGTACACTTGTGTTTATACGCACGTAAAAAGCGTGTCATGTCCCTTTCTCAAAGTCTAATGTTCAAAGTTTATTTTCAGTTTACATGTTTTTCTTAAAGTTATAATATGTTCAATTCCACTTACCATTGGTTTTATGCATGGCTGGGGGCGCTATGCCCGTAGGTACGGAGCAAGATTAGGAGGAAGAAGCTTTTGACATGCAAGGAATAGCTCAAGAAAAGTTCTAGTGGGTGCCTTTTACCAAGATGATCCAGAGTTTTAGATATCTTTTACATAATGTATAATCTTGTTATCAAAGTAGATTAGATGAACTTGATGTAGTTTTCCTTTTTCCAAAACTATGTATGAATCTATTTTTCTACTAATGCATGGTGTTTCATTTATTTTGTTGCTATTGTATATCATGTTTTGTAATGTTCCTCCAAGCCAAGTGACCCATGTTATGGACAAAATAGGGTTTGCTTCCATTGTCATGTATGTACTTAGAGGGGCGTTACACCAACAGTTAGAAACACTTTTTTTGGACATTTCATACAGTGCAGTCGGTCGCGTTTCAATAAAGGTAACTTGACCGATGGTACTGTGCGACAAATCCATTTTGAGTTGTCGGTCGAGTTTATCCAGGATGAAACTCAGTCAACAGCTTAAATTTGATTTGCCTATGCAGGGATGTCGGACGAGTTTTTCCTGTGGAAACTTTGTCGAGCCTAGCAGTTCCTAAAATCTATCAAGGGTGTTGGTTGGTTGTATCCTAGATGAAACTCAGCTGACAAAAGTCCATGTGATGAATTTTGGAAAATGCCATAACAATGCTTAAATATTCAATTTAGGTGCTCTAGATTTTTCTAATCTTAATTACAAGTCATACAATCATTATATGTGATTTACAACACTATTCTAATAGATTTGAGGCCTTTTCCACAAAAGTGTGCTTGCATTAATTTTGACTTGTTTTTCTCCAAGTTAGAATGCACAAGTTTAGACTTTGAAGTGTGTTTATACCTAATCTGAAATCACTCAAGTTAAAGCATTAAACACAAGTAAGTGGAATGGTTAGTCATCATAAAAATCAAAGGTTTAGTCAATTTAGACTTAGAGTCAACAATCCCCACCCCTTCTAGTTTTTGCTTGATGACTTTTGCATGTCCAACATGGTCATCTCAATGATGTATGATGTTTTTAGCCGTGTATGAGTGCTCAGGGCATGAATTACTGACAACCAGCGTAGGCCTTCTATTGATTGTGTCATCATTTGGAGGGATGACTTTAGTCTCAGACTGTTGATTGTTCTAGGCAGTCTGGACACCATGGTCTTTGCTTGTGATGAGGGTGATCTCCCCAACACTGGCTATGATCCCAAGATAGTCCTCATGGTCATCATCTTCAACCTCTTGCATGAAGTAAGGCAATGTCATGAGATCGATTTCCTTAGTTGTATATGAGTAGTATTTAGTGATGGCCATGGTACATAGGAAGTACATATGGGGACCTTTGCGCTTTGGGATGAGGTCCCACAGATACAACACCATGAGTCAGTGCTCTTCTTCTAGTCAGAGGATTCTGGCTTCATGACTCAGGTCTCATGTCATTGGTAGGTTGTTAATGTAACCTCTTTGGGTTAAGTCCCTCATAGTCAGCCACAACACTGCAGGCCTCCAATATGACATCCACATGGTCATCTGAGGTCAAGTTTAGTATGGGCCATAGAATCCAACCCTAATCCTTTCTGTCTTGAAAGGATCTAGATGATATATATGCATCCCTATCATTGGGCACCCAACCCTCTGTCGGGATGGATGTTCATCTCTCGTAACTATTATGCGAACAACACATGGTCATAAGGGAAATGGTGTCTCCTTCTGTGTGGAGGTACCCAACTGATGTTGGCAATGTGAAACATCTTGAAGCAAAGCAGAAGATCGTCATTGATACACGTGATAGTGTTGGGATTTTTAGCTTGAACTGAGACAATGACATAGCCCAACCGATACTTTATCTTTTGATGTAGTGATGAGGGAACCACCCGATTTTGGGGAATCCATGATCTCCCCAGAAGGAGGTTTAAGGAAGGACTCATATCCATGATGAAGAACATGATGGTAAACATTTGCGGTCTAAATTGAAGCTCTAAAGTGATCTCCCCTGGAGTGTCTTTGATTATTCTATTGAAGGAGGTTGCTTTCTTTGTTGTTGACTGGAGGCCAAATAGATCCTTACCTAGGCTGATTAGCGTCTTTAAAGGACACATGTTGAGGCATGAACCATTGTCAATGAAGCAGGAGGGTATCTTAAGGTTGTTGTATATTGTAGTAATTAATAGGGGCATGTTGTGATTCACATATGTTGAAATCTTATTTTCAGAAAATGAGATCAAGTATGGGATCATGATTAACCCGACGGTGGCTACAAGATTTTCTAGCTGCACATCTTTGGTGATATAGGCATTGTATAGAGTCTTCATGACAACATCATGATGTGCTATAAGTACCGCATCACTTCTTTCAGTGACATTTCTCCCTCCAGTTCACTGAGGAATTGGATGGTATCTAATTCTTTGGGATCAGTCTCCTTGCAATGCTCATGTGTCGGTGGTGCCTTTCTAGTATCCATGGTCGGGATGGAGATATGTAGACTCAAGTTCTAAATTGACTAAACCCTTATTTTTATTATGACTAACCATTCTTCTTATTTGTGTCTAATGCTTTTACTTGAGTTATTTCAGATTAGATAAGATACACTCCAAATTCCTAAACTTGCACATTCTAACTTGGAGAAATTAAGTCACACATGCATAAAGATCAAGATTGAAGAATAGATGGTTTTCTCTAGATTTCTTTGATGTAAATTAGTTGTAATTATTGTATGATTTGTAGTTAAGCTTCAAAAAAATTGACAACACTTCATTCAAATATTTAAGCATTTTTTGGACATTTATCAAATGTGATTATAGTTTGTCACGGTGACAACTCAACTGACATCCTCTCCATCTTGTGGCTAATGCCCATGGTCAGACAAATTTATCATGGTGACAACTCAACCAACTCCTACACTTTGACTTATCATACAATGTCGTTAGTTGAGTTTTCGATTAGACAACTCAGCCAACAACATTGTACATATGTAAAGTCCCAAGACTTTGAGGCCTTGGATAAGATGATCTTAAAAGGAATGATTGGACTACCCATATGACCAAAGTACACCTCCTTTTTCGGGAGCCCATCACTAAAGAACTCCATAATTAAGTGTGCTCAGCTTGGAGTAGTATTAGGATGGGTGACCAGTCGGGAAGTTGACCCCGGCTTGCGCGTGAGTGAGGAAAAAGTGCGTAATTAAGACTAGTGGTGGTCTGTGGGGTGAATCATCATTCCAAGAGCATCGATCCACTCTCATGAGCTTAATCACTTGCTACATCCATTAGAGTGAGTAGGATATTTGTAAGAGAGCTAGTCCTACATGTATGTATTATAAGGATCTCACTTCCTCTACCTCCCAATCTCTCTTTCTACCATGAAGATGAAGATTCTCTCTCTTGGCTAAGAGAGCTCAAGAAGAAGAAGGGAAGGAGTCCCTTGGTGAAAAACTTCTCCTCGGTGAAGGTGAAGTCAAAGGCAGAAAATCTAAGTCAGGAGTGGGCAAATCCTTGAAGGTGGAAGACTTGTTGCAAGAGTGGGTAAGTCCTTGGAGAAGGCCAAAGACTTGTTATAAGAGCAGGTAAGTCCTTGGTACTGTAGAAGATTCTTGTTCATGGATAGGTAAGTCCTTTACAAGGTTATTATCTCCTTGATCCTAATAGGAACACTAGGTACCCTTAAACTATAAAAGGGAGGTCTTATGTTGTAACTTTTATAATGGAATATAAGGAGTGAGACATGGTGGAAAAACCTAAATGTTGACCTCTCTAGGTAGTGGATGTACATCTCCTAGTTTGGAGGTTAGAACACTATAAATAACTTGTGTTATCTTGTGCTTGTTCAATCTCTCTCTCCCTTTCCATGCATGTTTAGTTGCACTCAAAGTTCATACTTGCAATATTATCTTCGAAATATCTTGAAGGTCTAATGAATTTTGTATAAATGGGTTTATCTCTATTCACCCCCTCTAGATCCCACTATAGATCCAACAATTAGTATAAGGGCGGGTCTTCTCCAAGTAATACTTCCACAAGTGGGCAAATATGTGTGATTATCAAGGTGAGAGATACTACATCAGCATTCCCATCTTTCATGGGAGAAACTTCCTCTATTAGAAGTGAATATTACAATTCTACATCCAAAGATTAGGTCTTGAGCTTTGGAGAATAATGGATTGTTGTGTGGTTTCCACATCAACTTTTCACATGATTTCTCACACAAATTCAGTTCATTTTGTTCTCATTTAGCCTCTATTCATATCATTCTTGCCACCTTTTTGTTATTTTACTTATCACATGATGTGTATTGTAGATATGCTTCAAATTGATCAAATTGGAGATAACCCAACTCAAATTCATCATTATCGGGACTTCTCCACACCTTTCAGACATTCAAAACTTTAATTATGTTGAAACAGCAATGCACACGATATGACTTATTTAAGACATGATGTGTGTATTTCCAAACGGCCTAATACTTCAGACACTGAAGAAAAGTACACGGCGTGTCCACAAATACCTTTCAAAGGAAAGGGGAATCGAACTTTGATTGGCTTTGTGTGAAGCCGACTGTACTATATATCATGCCACAAGTGAAAAGAAAAAAACATCCAACCTCATTTCCTTTATGCCACCTCGAGAGTGACAGAAGGACAACTCTATACCTATCAATCCAAGTGATGGTGATTTCTTATACTTAGTTCCATCTTGAGTTCATTCCTTTCACTGATTCCATCACAGGACAGTGATGAAGGGACTTAACACTACTCTTCTATCAAGTATCAGATCGTGCGCTAGTTATTTCCTTTCGCGGAGGGAAGATTAAGCTGAAGGGAGAAAGGGGCCAGAAGAAGCATCGAAATGGCTCTTAGAAAGATGGTAAGGCGAAATAAGAACACAGTCAAATCAAGAACTATTACTTGAAGACCAGCTAATAAGTTGACTGATTACTTTCTTTCCTTAAGTTGACGATTCCCCACTACCCTCGTGCTCGCTTATAGAATCATATATATATATATATATATATATATATATATATATATATATATATATATATATATATATATCCTACCTGGGGAAATCTTTCCTAGGCTACTTTTCACCGTTCAAACTATCTGCTATTCTCCCTTGAGACTACTCACAACCTTTCTTGACTCTGTATTTTCGCTCTAAAACCTACTTCCTACTAGGAGAAGATATTATTGATTCTCTTTGAAGAATGGGGAAAATGATTTCTTTTAGAATGCCCATAGCACAGACCCTCTGACATCCATTACAATAGAGAAAAGGGGCTATGAGGGGACTAAGCACAGTCCTGTGAATCAAAGGTGGAATGAAAGAGAAATTTTTCATTCTATTTATATATCAATATATATATATGTAGCAAGAAGCCCCAAATCCTTGATTTGGCTGGGATGCACTACTTAGGGCCCAAGAAGTGAAGGGAATGAGCTCGGCTACTTCTCCTCCAAACTTGATTTTTTTTCCGTGCCCCTTTCATTTTCTTTTTGGGAAAGAACGACGAAGTCCATCCGAACCGTCCAATGAAGAAATAAGAGGAGAGCAAAGTGCCAATGGTGCGCTTCGCGCGACCTGGGAATTCAAAACTGAGTCTAGCCTTTATGGTAACATACATGGTGTGTATTAATTCAGACACATCATGTGCTTTACACTCAAAAAAATCTGTCGGAGATAGGACACACCGTGTCCAGAGAAAGACACGTCGTGTGCCTGTCAGTTTCAACAATTTTCAAATATGACTCCTTTCATTTTAAAAGACAAAACCACTCTATGGAGCAGTTATCTTTGGTCATAATTTGAAACTCTTTCGTCTAAGAGCAAGGCTAGATCAAGGAGGGCGATTTTGGGGTGGAAGAAGGTGGTTTCTTGCCAAAGAAACCCTATTCTTCCTCTTTTCTTCTCCATTTTCTTCTCCAGAGGTGCAACAGAGCTTCTTCACTCCATAAGGCTTCTCGGAAGGGAAGTTTGTCTGGTTTGGGGCAGATGAAGGAGTGAAATTTCATGTCCAAGCTAGAATTCTACTCCCTTTGGGTTACACCTTTGGTTCTCTTAGCTTTTCCTTCTCTAAATCGTGTTGAACTCTAAAATTTCTACACATTTTCTATTGTACATCATCATGGACGAGTAGTTTCCTTTTCTTGGACATGGGAGAGTAGCTCCCATGTCGTAGCATGTATGGAACATGATAATTTTGTACTAAATGCTATGTTGCTTATTTTTCCACCTTGTGAGTACCGGTTTCTTCTTTTCTGCATGTATGTCTGGCCACCTTATGTGTATGTTTTATGCTCTTTTGCTTGATATGAGAAGATAGGGTTGAGAGTAAGGAGGTACTCTCTTGGCAACTCCTTATTTACCGTGAGAGTGGAAATTATGGAGTTGAGGAGTAGGTTTTTGATCCAAAATGAAATTCATACATGGGAATGTTGAACTGAGTTTGGGTCATTGTACTTGCATCAAGAGGTGAAGTGCAACTTACAACTCTCCTTTAAAACAAGTGCTTATTATGTTTAAATTTCATGCTCCTATTCCATGCTATGATATGTGGGTGAAATCCTAAGTCCAAGATACTTCCATATCTGAATTTTAACCTCTTTTAGTAATCCATAACTATTTTGCTTAATTCTGAATTTTTTTAGATTAATCAGCCAAATCACCTTTAAAACGGTCTAGATTGTTGAACCTTAGCTTTTCTACATTTAATTGATTGCTAAAGATCCTTGTTTTCAATCTCAACTATGACTACTTCCACATACTTGCAGGAATTGGTTAGTTGAGTAAAAGATCTTTCTTAAGATTGAAACTCATTAGTGTAACAAACCAATAAGTTTTTGGTGCTGCTGCCGGGGAGCTATGGTTAATCTAATTAGAGTAACAAGTGCTAATTAATATTCGAGACTAGATCATCATTTCCATTTTTGAATTTCCATATACCTTTAGTTGTGTTCTCAAATTTTCTTGCTATTTTTCAAGTTGTATGCATCGCTCGCAAAGAGGTCTTCAAACATCTGCGTTGTTAGACCTTGAAATCGAGCGTACTATTTCAAGCTTAAGAAGAGTAAGAAGAGTAGAACAACCACTACTAGGAGGTGTTCCACCATCATCACCGTCACCATCTTATTTGTCTTTTGAAGAAGCTACACCAGGAGATCCAACCATGGAGGACGACCGTCCTTTGAAGGATTGCGCCATGTTGGTTGCCACAAACATTTGTGGAGGAATCGATCTGTCTACAATGGAAGTGAACAATTTCTCTATAGCTCCTTCTATGATGCTGATGATCCAGCAGAACCACTTCGGAGGTACAGTCAATGAAGATCTGAATCTTCATGTGGCTGAGTTCTTGGAATATATGAATACTTTCAAAATCAATGGTGTATCTGCCGATAAAGTGAGGCTACTACTACTCCCTTTCACCCTAAGAGACAGAGCCAAAGCATGACTTTTGTCTCTTCCTAAGAAGTCAATCAAAAGATGGGACCAACTTCTAAATGCTTTCCTTACAAAGTATTTTCCACCGAGCAAAACAACCCAGCTAAGGAACCAGCTCACCAACTACTCTCAATCCGATGGAGAAACTCTATATGACACACAGGAGAGGTTTAAGGACATGTAATGCCTTTTCCCTCATCATGGTTTGACCAACTGGCTGCTACTTCAAACGTTCTGTAATGGACTGTTCGACAATACCCGCATGGAACTGGATGCTGCAGCGAATGGAGCATTGATGAATAAGTCTTATAGGGAGGCTTATGACATAATTGAAGACATAGCGCTCAACCATTGCCAATGGGGGTCAGATAGGAGAACTCAATAATCCTCTACAGCTAGTTCTTCAACCGGGAAGCAAGGAGTGAAGCACATTGTTGATGTTGTTGACTTAATAGCTACTAAACTTGATGTTCTTACATAGAAGTTTGAGAAGATGACTACTTTTCAAATCCAATTAGTTGAAGTGATATGTGAAGCTTGTAGGAATTCTGGACATACTTTTTCTTCATTCTTTGCTCATAATGTAAATGAAGGGATCCTAGAACAAGTCAATATTGTTGGGATGCAGGGGAACAAGCAATACAATCCCTATTCTAACACCTACAATCTGGGATGGAGAGATCATCTTAATTTCTCCTACCAAAACACAAGCAATGCTCAGAACTTCCAACATGGACAGCAGCAAAAACACTTCAACCAGCAGAACAATGCCAATCCGTCGGGCTTCAACAATAATAGGGGTTACCAACAGCAACAACAACCCCAAAGTTCTTCCTTGGAGGCCATGATGGATAAATTTATCTCCACACAGATGCAGCAGAATGAAGAGTTAAGGGGCAATGACAAGCTCTTAAAGGATGTGATTGCCCAACTCTCTGTAAAAGTTGATGGCATTTCCACTCACACAAGGATGTTGGAAAACCAAATTGCCCAACAAGCCTTGACGCAGCAAAAGAACAACCAATCTAGTTCTCTTCCAAGATAACCGAAGGTGAATCCAAGACAACAAGCAAATGCCATTACCTTGAGAAGTGGAGCTGAAATCCACAAACCTTTTCCACCCAAGGAGAAGAGTGCATAGATCTCCGATGAAGAGAAGCTTGACACCCCTATGGGTGACAAAGGTAAAGGTACATATGAAGTACCATCTTCTAGTAAAGCCAATGCACCATTTTCGCAAAGGCTTGCAAACATGAAGGAGGATTCAAAGTTTAGAAAGTTTATGGACATTCTAAACAAACTCCATGTCAATATTCCACTAGCTGAAGTTATTGCAGAGATGTCGTCATATGCTAAATTTCTTAAAGACATCCTCACCAAGAGGAGGAAGGTGGACCAAGTTGAAACTATGATGTTTTATTAAAGAATCAGTTCTATCATTCAGAATCGACTTCCTGAGAAGCTAGATGACTTGGGAGCTTTCACTCTACCATGCAAGATCAGCAATACTACGTTTGACAAGGGTCTTGTAGACCTTAGAGCTAGTATTAGTCTCATCCCGTCTACCCTATGGCAAGAGCTAGATCTTAGAGATCTGAAGCCTACAAAGATGGCCATGGAACTGGCCGATCATTCCATCAAATACCCCAAAGTATCGTGGAAGATGTGCTAGTGTAGATTGGTAAACTCTATATTCCTTGTGATTTTGTAGTGCTCGATATGGTAGAAGTTCTTTCCAATTCTATTCTTTTTGGGAGGCCCTTTCTGAGAACTGTTGGATGCCTAGTTGATGTTCACAAAGGCAAACTCACGCTCTGAGTTGGCGATGAAGCCATGGAATTTTCTATATACGATGCCATGAAAGCACCCTCTCATATAGAAGAAATCTATTTTATGGATTCTATTGATTCTGTTATACAAGAAGATCGTGATATTACCAATTTGATACTGAACTACTGTGATGATGATGAAGGTATTAATAATGGATCTGAAAATTCTGGGGTATTTTCTATTTCTCAATCAGATACTACTGAAGAAGACACTCCAATTGTTGATGACAAAGCCAAAGACAATACAGTCAGAAGAAAGGTAGAACTTAAAGCCCTTCCACCAGGGTTGAGGTATGAATTTATTGATTCCGACTCTACTTCTCCTGTAATAATCAATAATGAGTTAACCAATGAACAAGAAAATAAATTGCTTGTTGAATTGCATTTGTATAAAGATGTCATTGGTTACTCGATCGATGATTTAAAAGGCATTCATCCCTCCATTTGTATGCACAGAATAAACATGGAGGATGGTGCTAAAGCCACCATTTAACCACCTATACGATTAAATCAAAATATGCTTGAGGTGGTTAAAAAGGAAATCTTTAAATTGGTCAATGTCGGTATCATTTATCCTATAAGTGACAGCCCTTGGGTTAGTTCCATCCATGTGGTACCTAAGAAGGCGGATGCAACTATCATCAAAGGAGATAATAATGAGTTGATACAAACACGTATAGTCACGGGGTGGCGTATGTGTATTGATTACCGACGTTTGAACAAAGCTACTCGCAAGGATCATTTTCTGTTGCCATTTTTCGATTTGATGCTTGAATGCCTTGCAAAACATTCTTATTTTTGTTACTTGGATGGGTATTTCGGGTTTTTTCAGATTCCTATCTACCCTCCCAACCATAAGAAAACCACTTTCACATGTATGTATGGAACTTATGCTTATCTTCACATGCCCTTTGGTCTTTGCAATGCTCCTGTGATGTTCTAGCGATGCATGATGGCTATTTTTTCTGACTTCATTGAAAACATAATGGAATTTTTTATGGATGATTTTAGTGTTTATGGATATTCATTTGATCAATGTTTATGCAACCTATCATTAGTCTTATCCCATTGTAAAGAGGTTAACCTAGTACTAAACTGGGAGAAGTGTCATTTCATGGTACAATCCGATGTAGTATTAGGCCATGTTGTATCTAACAAGGGTATTGAGATTGATAGGGCCAAGGTGGAAGCTATTGAGAACATGTCTACTCCTTCTTCAGTCAAGGACATCCACAGTTTCCTTGGTCATGCAGGATTCTATAGAATATTCATTAAGGACTTCTCCAAAATTGCAAAGCCATTATATTCCTTACTTGTAAAAGATGCCGAATTCATATTCAATGGTGACTGCCATACCGCCTTCACCAAGCTCAAGGAAGCTCTTATTTTTACACCAATCATTCAACCACTGGACTGGAACGCTCCATTTGAATTGATGTGTGACACAAACGACTATGCAGTGGGGGCAGTTCTAGGACAAAGAAAAGATAAGAAGCTTCATGCCATATATTATGCAAGCAAGACCCTAATGAAGCACAAAACAATTACACAACCATAGAGAAGGAGATGCTTGCTATAGTGTATGCCTTCGACAAGTACTGACAGTACTTGGTAGGATCTAAGGTAATCGTGTATACAGATCATGCTGCCATAAAGTATTTGCTCAACAAAAAGGATGCAAAACCTCGACTCATCCATTGGATACTGCTTCTATAAGAGTTTGATCTTGAAATCCGGGATAAGAAGGGGACAAAGAATAATTTGTTGATCATCTCCCTAGATTGACTATAGATGCTAGAGATGATTTGCCTATTGAGGATCATTTGCCTATTAAAAAGCTTTATACATTATCGTCCACACAAGTGCCATGGTTTGCAGACATTGCGAACTTTCTTGCTATGGGACAGCTGCCGCCAGATTTGATATACCAACAAAAGAAAAAGTTCTTCCATGACATAAAGTTCTACTATTGGGATGACCCCTTGTTGTTCAAACATGGGAGTGATGGACTTATTCGAAGGTGTGTCACTGAAGAAGAGATTGCTACCATTAATTCTGAATGACATGCCTCTCCTTACAGAGGTCACTTTGGAGGAGAGAAGACTGCATCAAAGATCCTACAGTCTGGTTTCTATTGACCAACATTGTTTAAAGATGTCAACTTGTTTGTTAAAGCTTGTGATAAATGCCAAAGAACCGGAGGACTTTCTAGACGTGATGACATGCCTCTTAACTCTATCTTGGAGATTGAGGTATTTGATGTATGGGGAGTAGATTATATGGGACCATTCCCATCTTCTTATGGCTATCAATACATTCTAGTTTCTTGTGAGTATGTCTCTAAGTGGGTTGATGTCATTCCAACCCAAGCACCTGATGCAAAGTCTGTAGTCAAGCTATTTTAGAAAATTATATTCCCACGGTTTGGAGTTCCTAGAGCTGTAATCTCTGATGGAGGCACACACTTTGTTGAGAAACAATTTAACAACCTTCTTTCTAAGTATGGAGTCACACATAAAGTCTCTACGCCCTACCATCCTCAAACTTCTGGGCAAGTAGAGGTTTCCAACTAGTAGATAAAAAGTATTTTAGAGAAGACAATGTCTAGATCAAGGAAAGATTGGGCACTAAAGATAGACGATGCCTTATGGGCATATCGTACAGCTTATAAAACCATAGTAGGCACAACTCCTTTCAAGATGATATATGGTAAATCTTGTCATTTTTCGTTGGAGCTAGAACACCGTGCATTGTGGGCTATAAAGTTCTTAAATTTCGACATGAAGAAGGCTGGTGAAAAGTGACTATTGCAGCTACAAGAATTGGAAGAGCTACGACTGAATGCATATGAAAATGCAAGGCTCTACAAAGAAAGAACCAAGATGTGGCATGACAAGAGAATCCAGAGGAAGGATTACAAAGAAGGAGACAAAGTATTGTTGTTCAACTCAAGACTTAAGATATTTCTTGGAAAACTAAAGTCAAAGTGGTCTGGCCCGTTTCTCATATTGAAGATTTTTCCTTATGGAGTTGTTGAGCTACAAGGCAAAGATGGAGCTTTCAAAGTAAATGGATAACGTTGCAAGCTGTATACCTCAGGAGATGAAGTTTACAAGGGAGCTTCCTGCTCCCTTCAAGATGCATGATGGACAATTGAAGAGTCTCACTCTGGACTCTAAATGGAGGACCTCATGGGAATTGAACCCACATTAAGATAGATTTCTTTTCAAGTCAATTGAGTCAAAAACACTCTTTAGTTTTGTAAATAAGTTTGTCATGGATGAATGTATTAATTTAGACAATTCTATTGCATATCTGTTATTAATTCCGTGCTGAAAAAAGTTGTTTCTGTAGAAACTATAGAAGACACGACATGTCTAAATTTACACACAGTGTGTCCTTATTCTCAAAAATACAGCAGATGAGTTATATCTCCAGGTACACGACGTATCTTTATTTAGACACGCCTTGTCACAATCCAGCAGCTACAAGTATTCTCAATTGGGAAAAAGAACATTCCGTGTCCTATTTTATACACGCCGTGTACCCAAGAAGAAAAGGGAGGAGTAAGAAATTTGGAATACAAACAGGATTTGTCCTAAATTAGACACGACGTGTATCACAGTAGAAAGGGAAAGAATGAGCTATCTGGAAAAGGAACACAACATGTCTTTATTTGCACATGCCATGTAGTTATCAGTGAAAATGGGCATTTTGAATTTTTGTAACACGTTGTGTCTTTTATTATAGAAAAGGAGTTCTGATAAGAAACACAACGTGTCTTTATTTGAACATGCCATGTCTTTTGACGAAAATGCAAGTTTTTAACCTTGCACATGGCTGCCCCTCTCACTCACACTCTCATTCAAGCCATGTGAGACTCCAGAGCTGTCGTGCGACCTCGTCTTTTGCCTCCAGAGCTGCCGTGTGCCCTAGCACACCCACCTACCTCCGATGTGTTGTGTTCATCGGTTGTGTCTTCTTCGAGCTCGAGCAGATCTAGCCACCGCCTCCAAGTGCCTTATCACAACGAGCTACTCTTCTTCAAGCTCACATTGTCGCCCCCAAAGCACCAAATCTAGCCACCGCCATCAAGTTCCTCTAGATCTCATCATCATTTTCTACCTCATGTTGTTTCTCATGCTGCCATTATCTTCTCCGACAAGGACGTGAGCAAAGGATCCACTGTCCTCTTCTCCAAGCACCTTCATCGCACCAAGAAGAAGTGCAATAGATCTCACCAACCGTCGTCACCATCACCAAGCGAACATCCAAGCACCACCGTCAATTCCCCCCTCCAATTTTCCCTAAAATCACCATCGTCGCAGTCTGTAGACTGCCACAGATGTCCATGCATATGATGTGTACTTTTCTACACATAGCGTGTGCATTACAATTTCAGCCAACCTTCTGCCTCAGACACACGACTTGTCTGTCCTAGCACATGATGTGTGTTAGACTGTCAGCAACACACATGGCTCCATTCAAGCAAACTAGCAACTGCAAGCACGACGCCAGTTCCTCCCAAGCATCGAGGTACATCTTAACTACTCAATTTCGGATCACCCTTGAAGAAGACCCAACATACCAGTCCCTGATTGCAAGGAGAGTTCTTCCGACTAGGTTTGCTTGCCAACAGACAGTGACAACTCTGGTCTTCAAAGATGAAGTTGTCATGCGCCTACAGGACTTGGGGTTAAGCTACATCTGCCTTACGGTATCAAACACTTACCTCTGCCTAGTCTATGAGTTTTTAATGACTCTCACCACTGAGCAAGACCCACATAAGAAGCTCAAGCCCTATGGTATTATTCGTTTCAGGCATTTGGGTCATCCCTTTAAGCTCACATTTAGGTGTTTTTGTGAAGAACTGGAGTGTCATTATGATGTAACGATTAGTTACCCACCATTTTTTCACAGCGGCGAGTTTTGGTTTGAAATATCTGATGAGGAATACCATGAGGCAAATCAAGCCAGAGCGTCATCTATCCACAACCCTGTCTTCTGGTATATTCATCGCCTTCTTAGTACCAGAGTTTTTTCCAAGAAGGAAACCCAAGGGGTTGTGGGAAAGTAAGATCTTTTCTTCTTATGGGTGATGATGTATGAGCACTCGATTAATGTTGCTTTCTATATTCTTACTCATTTACTAGACATTAAGAAGAAAAAGAAGAGGGATGTCGATGACATCATGTGTGGTGGCTTGATTACTCTGATTGCATAGAAGCTTGATGTTGATTTGATAGGTTTAGAGGCAGCACCAGGTAGAAACCTGGTAGACATCCAGTACCTTCTCTTTGCAGGGTTGCTCTCAAAAATTGCCAACAGTGACACCAAGTTTCGGCAATTTTTCGATGATTATCAGTATATTGACATTCCAGATCATGAGCACATCACTTTGGAGAACAGTGATGACTCTGGGCTTCAAAGATGAAGTTGTCATGCTCCTACAAGACTTGGGGTTAAGCTACATATGCCTTACGGTATCAAACACTTACCTCTGCCTAGTCTATGAGTTTTTGACGACTCTCACCACTAAGCGAGACCCACATAAGAAGCTTGAGCCCTATGGTATTATTCATTCCAGGCTTTTGGGTCGTCCCTTTAAGCTCACATTTAGGTGTTTTTGTGAATTGCTGGAGTGTCATTATGATGGAACGATTAGTTACCCATCACTTTTTCACAGCGGCAAGTTTTGGTTTGAAATATCTAATGAGGAACACCATGAGGCAAAGCAAGCCAGAGCGTCAGCTATTTACAACCCTATCTTCTGGTATATTCATTGCCTTCTTAGTACTAGAGTTTTTTCCAAGAAGGAAACCCAAGGGGTTGTGGGAAAGTAAGATCTTTTCTTCTTATGGGGGATGATGTATGAGCACCCGATTAATGCTGCTTTCTATATTTTTACACATTTCCTAGACATTAAGAAGATAAAGAAGAGGGATGTCAACGACATCATGTGTGGTGGATTGATTACTCTGATTGCACAGAAGCTTGATGTTGATTTGATAGGTTTAGAGGCAGCACCAGGTAGAAACCTAGTAGACATCCAATACCTTCTCTCTGCAGGGTTTCTCTCAAAAATTGCCAATAGTGACACCAAGTTTCGGCAATTTTTCGATGATTATCAGTATATTGACATTCCAGATCATGAGCACATCACTTTGGAGAACAGGGACAACTGGAAATTCGTGTTGAACACTGATGAAGAGGTAGAGGCAGCTAGAGCTGCTGATGATACTGAGGTGCCTCCTTCTGCTCCTTCTACTACTTCTGCTCCACCACTGCCCTCCACCAACACTCAGACGGAGTACTCCTGGGTGATGACTAATGTCAGGCATCTGTATGGCTATGTGCAACAATGGTTTGATCACATCCACGACCGCCTAGATCAGATGGGCACGCAATATACTATGATGCATGACATGGTCCACCGCATGGATTTGTGGCACATTTTACAGGGCCACTACTCCATTATGCAGCCATATCAGCCGCTGCCACCGCAGCAGCCTGAGTCCATCCCACAGCCCACTCCGATGGATGTTCCAAAAGATGATCTTGTCAGCCAGTTCTTTCACACTGACTACGAAGGCACTGGCCCCTCTTATTGATTTTCACCCATTACAAGTATCCATTTGTTACCTCTATGAGTTCGATTGATGCAGTGAGGACACTGCAGATTTCAAGCTTGGGGGGGTGCAACCAGCCCGTAATGTAGTTTTTGTTTCATTTGCTTTGGTCATTTGCTTTTGTTGGTCATGTCAGTCTTTTATTTCATCATGTTTCATGTTCTGTATTTCCCTTCATGGCAAGTTTAATATGAAATGAGGCTATTGCAATGGAATGAACTTTTGTACCTTGATTGCTTGAACCATATTGTAACTTATACTTCTTTTTTCTATATGAAAGAATTATTTGAAGAACATGCATGAATCAAATGAAATGAATTTCCCCATGTACATGATCCTAGTTTGTAATTGTAGCTTTAACCCTCAATTTTCACATCTTTGATTGCTAAATACATGTAACGTTCTCGAAATTTTAGTGAATAAACTAACTCTAAAACATTGTTTAGAATACGGGATACTTTTGCCAAACCTTTAGTGCATACACAATCAATTTTTCAGTGAAAAATTTGCAAAAAAATGAATGGAATCTTGCTAACTCAACTTTCTAGTTGACTCTCTTGCGTTGTGCAAAAATATCTTTTATCATTTTCTCACTTTACCCAATAAAAGATGGCAAACAACCCACATATCATGCTAGCCTAGTGTGAATCTGATCCGACAACGATGGTTAGGTGGTATGAAAATCAAAAGAGGGTAAAATAGCATCCCAACCGGCACTCCATGTGCGTGTAAGCCTAAATTAGCAGTCGAGTGTTGGAATCCCAAAAATCAATTGTCATATCTTTTTGAGAAGAAAGCTCAACTAAGATTGTTAAAGTTAGCTAAGATTTCATCATTTACATCCATAATAGCTGAAAATTTTGTGTTGTACATCCACTAGTTGTTTGGCTTGACTATCCAAATCCTACTTAGTGTTATTTAGTTGATTGTTTCATTTAGTTTGTGACCCCCATTGTTGAACTAAAACTTCTCTATCTTGGATGTTTAAATTGAGATGATAGCTATGAAAATAAATCTAATGTACATGGTTGGTTGAGTTTATTGCATATCTTCATTTCATTTAATCCATGCATGGGCTTGAATGTTCCTTCATTTGTGTGGCTATTCTCTTTTTGCTTGAGGACAAGCAATGGTTCAAGCTTAGGGGGATTTGTTGTGTGCTTTCCACATCAACTTTTCACATAATTTCACACACAAATTCAGTTCATTTTGTTCTCATTTAGCCTCTATTCATATCATTCTTTCCACCTTTTTGTTATTTTTCTTATCACATGATGTGTATTGCAGATATGCTTCAAAATGATCAAATTGGAGATAGCCCAACTCAAATTCATCATTATCAGGACTTCTCCATGCCTTGCAGATGTTCTGAACTTTAATTTTGTTGAAATAGCAATGCACACGGTGTGTCTTATTTAAGACACGACATGTGCATTTCCCGACAGCCTAATACTTCACACACTAAAGAAAAGTACACGACGTGTCCATAAAAGACACGACGTGTACCTGGGAATTCAGAACCGAGTCTAGAATTTTTGGTAACGTACACGGCGTGTATTAATTCAAACACGTCGTGTGCTTTACACTTAGAAACATCTATCGGAGACAGGACATGCTGTGTCCAGAGAAAGACACGTTGTGTGCCTGTCAGTTTCAACAATTTTCAAATATGACTCCTTTCATTTTAAAAGAAAAAACCACTCTATGAAGCAGTTATCTTTGGTTATAATTCAAAACTCTTTCGTCCAAGAGTATGTCTAGAGCAAGGAGGGTGATTTTGGGGTGGAAGAATGTGGTTTCTTGCCAAAGAAACCCCATTCTTCCTCTTTTCTTCTCCATTTTCTTCTCCAAAGGTGCAACATAGCTTCTTCACTCCATAAGGCTTCTTGGGAGGGAAGTTTGTTCGATTTGGAGCAGCTGAAGGAGTGCAATTTTGTCCCCAATCCGGAATTCTACTCCCTTTGGGTTATACCTTTGGTTCTCTTAGCTTTTCCTTCTCTAAATCATGTTGAACTCTAAAATTTCTGCACATTTTCTGCTGTACATCATCATGGATGAGTAGTTTCCATTTCTTAGACATGGGAGAGTAGATCCCATGTCATAGCATGTATGGAACGTGATAATTTTATACTAAATGCTATGATTCTTGTTTTTCCACCTTGTGAGTACCAGTTTCTTCTTTTATGCATGTATGGTTGGCCACCTTATGTGTATGTTTTATGATCTTTTGCTTGATCTGATAAGATAGGTTTGAGAGTAAGGAGGTACTATCTTGGCAACTCCTTATTTACCATGAGAGTGGAAATTATGGAGTTGAGGAGTAGGATTGTGATCCAAAATGAAATTCATACATGTGAATGTTGAACTGAGTTTGGGTCGTTGTACTTGCACCGAAGACAGAGGTAGAAGAATGGGATGAGGATACTTTGAATAAAGCAACCTTGAATGCAAGATCTAGAAACATCCTCTATGTATATATTTCCACCACCTATTTAAACCATATTTCTTCTTGTGTCACGACCTATGAGATATGGAGAAAGCTATGTGTCACTTATGAGGGGATAAAGCAAGTGAAGGAAAGTAGAGTCTATAGTAGAAATGTATGCAAGGCTAAACATCACTGTAAATGGTCTTTCCATCCCAGGTCATCCTATGGATCAAGGAAAGATAAACTCAAAGATCCTTAGAACCCTCCCCAAGAGGTGGAAAACAAAGGCGACCACCATTGAAGAAATGAAGTCTGTTGGTGATATTCCTATTGAAGAGCTCACATGAAATTACAAGCTTAGGAAGTGAAACTTGACAAGCATGAGGAAGAAGAAAGAGAAGAAGAGAAAGAGTTTAATAGAAATAAGAAGGCTAAAATCAAAGCCCAAGCTGAAGCTATTGTGCACCAACAAGTCATTAGTCAAGCTTCTCCATCCTCTCAAGTTGAAGAAGATGTCACATACTCCAAATGTAGACTTTACAAAGGCAAGTCTTCCTCCTTCACCCAGTGTTTCAAATATGGAAAGAAGGATTACTTCAAGGACAATTCCCAACAAGGCAAAAAGACCCATTATCGCAAGAGAAGGGAAGAGAAGCACAAGAAGAAGGAGAAATGGCACAAAAGCTCTAGTGACACCTCCAACTCAAGTTCAAGTGAAGACTCTAGTTGAGCATCTAGCTCAAGTTCTGGTTAAAATGGAGAATGCCATTTTGCTCTCATGGAAAGTTCAAATGAAGATTTAAATGATGTAAATATAAAGTCTATTGATAAAAAATTTAATTGCCATTATTCTCACTACTCGTGCATGTCTTATGTCTACTAAGTATAAAAAGAAAAAGCTTGTTAATATTGTTGATAACTTGCATGAAGAAAAGGATAATATTGAACATGTTAACATTTGCTTGCAAGATGATTTTGAAAATTTCCAAAAGTATTATCTAGAATTTGAACTGAAACTTAATAGTGTTGAGATAGAAACAAATGCTTATCTTAAATAAGTAGATGCTCTTAAACTTAAAAATGCTAACTTGCTTGATAAGATTTAATTTTTAGAAGGTCAACCTCTTATGCCTAGTTCTAATAAAGAGCATAGTAAAATTGTAAGTTCTCTCATGCTTGATATTGATGTTCTTAAAGTCAAAAATTAGGACAAAGACTTTATTTTGCAAGAAATAGAATATGAAAATAGTGTTTATCTTTCTAAGATTACTTTGCTTGAAAAATAAAATGCTTCCTTGCTTGCTAAAATCAATGTCCTTGAATCTTGTTCTAGTTCCACTAGTAGAGAGAATATTGTTGCTGCTCTTCATGTTGAAAAAAAATCTTATATGAAAAAAATTCTTTGCTTAGAGCCAATCTTTTGCATGCTAGAGATGATATGAATCAATCGTCTTCCACTATTATTTCTCTTATGCATGATAATCATAGTTTGAAGTCCTCTTTGCAAAGATTTTTAGATGGTAAAAATAATCTTAATAAAGTCATAGACCATAATACCAAATAAATGGGTAGGGATGGTATTGGACTTGATAGTAGCCATAGGGACAATAAAGACAAAGGACCTCCAACTTTCAATGAAACAAACCTCTAGTTCCAAGGCTATGGGCACATGTAATCATTGCAACATAATTGGACATTATTCTACATATTACCTTTTAGGAAAGTACCCAAGAGTAATAGGACTTGGGTTGCAAAGCTAACCCCTTCGGACCCAAAAATATGATTGGGGACCATTTCATCTTTCTTCTTGTAGGTCACTTTCTAATGGATTGACTTAAGTTATTGATTGTAAATTGGTTTCTCAATCCACATAAAGAAGAAAGGCAAGATGTGTATGGGGTGGCAACAAGTGGAAAAGAAATGGTAAGAATAGAGGTAATAGTATTCTTTCTCATATCCGATCATTGCCTATTTTGTTAAGTTTGTATGCACTTCACATATTATTTTTGAATGAAAATTTGTCTATTGTAATTATCACCACTTTTTGCTCAAAAACTATCCCTGATGCTTTCATAGTGCATTACTAACTTTCTTATACATGTTTGGACATGTCTTATAATTTTGTCATGCCTCTATATATGTATTTTTCTAAAAAATATATGTTTTTACAACAATTTTTATCGGTTGGGTTTGTCTTGAGGAAACTCAACTGACAAGCACCAATCGCTTTGTAAACAACTATTGTCAGGCAAGAAGTTCAACCCAGAAACTCAATTGACAACACTGCGCATAGAATATACGATGGATTTTTGGATGAAAATTTCCCTCTCAACTAGATTTTCTTAACCAATAGCCTTATTTTGTGGCACTCTCTTAGTATCTTTATATGTGCATACTACCATGCTTTAAGTTGCCTATCTTGCATACGACTCTATCTTTCTAATTTCTCTAAATTGGTTTCTCCATATCTTGCAATTACTTGTGTTGAGTTGTTATGCATGTTTTGATGATAATCTCTTTGGATCTCTTGGTTGTGATCTAATTTACTTCCGTTGTGCTCTAACTTGATAAATCTATCTCGCTGTATATCCTTTAACACAACCTTAAGTTTCTTAGTGGTAATCATCTTTTGGTAATGATGCATATCTTCTAGTGAGTAAACATTTTCATGCTTTTGAATTTGCACTTCTCTTTGTTTGGATATTTCTCTACATCTACTCATAGTTTGTTCTTTAACTTGTGAATCTTTTGCTATGTACTAGATCCTACTACTAGTCCTAACTTGTGATATCATCTACTAGTAGTCCATCTACATGTGGTTCCAGTCTTGTTCATTAATTGGTATCTTTGCTCACAAATTGCTATCCAACTATATGCCATGATTGTGTCTTGTTTCATACATACTCAAGCTTGTTCCTTAACTTGCTAATCTACTATCTTGAGTTCATTACTTTCATAGCATTGCCTTTATTATTTCTACAATTACAACTAGGGTTGTTCTAATGCATGTCTTGATTTTCTCTATATCTAATGATTGAACATGCCCTTAGTTTTTTCTCTTCTACACTCCCTTTTTCTAAAAAGTTTTGCTTTAGCTCTTCAACCACTTCACTTTTTAAAATGACAAAGGGGGAGAATACATGTCTTATGTAAAGGGGAGAAGACATATATGAGTGGAAGGCATAGTTTCTATAAATGTTATGAAAGCTAACCAAGTAGGAGAAATAACATCAATTAAGGGGGTGTATGTGAACTCCATTAAGCATCAATTGAGGGGGAGCATATGAATTAAAACCCCTAAGTTTCTTTGAAGATATTCTTTTACTTAAAGGCTTTCAATATATTTTTGGAATGGTTTGTCATATTTTAAAAGGAGGAGAATGCACACTCAAGGTCTAAATTGACTAAAGCCTTGTTTTAATGATGACTAATGATTCTAGTCATTTGTGTTTAATGCTTCTACTTGAGTGATTTCAGATCAGATAAGAAACACTCCAAATGCCTAAACTTGAGCATTCTAATTTGGAGATATCAAGTCATACATGCATAAAGATCAAGATTGAAGAATAGATAGTTTTCTCCATATATCTTTGATGTGAATCACTTATAATGATTGTATGGATTGTAATTAAGCTTCCAAAAAATTGATAGAACTTAATTCGAATATTTAAGCACTTTTTTTGGACATTTGTCAAAAGTGATTACATGTTGTCTTGTTGGTTGAGTTTATCCTGGTGACAACTCAACCGACAGCCTGTCTAGCTTGTGGAAAATGCCCATGATTGGCTAAGTATGTCCTAGGGACAACTCGACCAACACATACACTTTGACTTGTCATACAGTGCCATTGGTCAAGTTTCCCAAAAGACAACTCAGTAGATAATAATATATGGAAAAGTGTAGAAAAGTGTTTCTATCCATTAGAGTGTTGTAAAACTCAAAAGTATATCTGTTGGAACATTCAAAATGGATAGAATTCGATCCTAAGTGTCTCTACTGGCTAGTAGGAAACCTCAACTATAAATAGGACCCTTTGGGCTTCATCCCATGGTTGGCAAGCACTATGAAGGTCCCTATATTATAATTGAGAGATATTTTACCCCCAAGAGCCTCCATCCACTCTCATGAGCTTAATCACTTACTACATCAATGAGAGTGAGTAGGATAAATGTAAAAGAGCTAGCCCTATATGTGTATCTTGTGAGGCTCTCATTCCTATACCTCCTAATCTCTCTTTCTACCATGAAGATGAATATTCTCTCTCTTAGCTAAGAGAGGTGAAGAAGAAGAAGGGAAGGAGTCCCTTGGTGAAGGTGAAGTCAAAGTCAGAAGACCCAAGTCAAGAGTGGGTAAATCCTTGAAGGTAGAAGACTTGTTGCAAGAGTGGGTGAGTTAATAGAGAAGGCTAAATACTCGTTCAAAGAGTAGGTAAGTCTTCGGTAAAGTAGAAGACCCTTGGTCATTGATAGGTAAGTCCTTTGTAAGGTTATTGGCTCCTTGATCCTAAAAGGAATGTTAGGTATCCTTGACCTATAAAAGGGAGGTCTTATGTTGTAACTTTTATAATGGAATATAAGGAGTGAGACATGGTTATTCTTAGAAGTTGACCTCTCTAGGTAGTGGACATACATCTCTAGTTTGGAGGTTGGAACCACTATAAATAGCTTGTGTTATCTTATGCTTGTTCAATCCCTTTCTCCCTTTCCATGAATGTTTAGTTGCACTCAAATTTCATACCTACAATATTATCTTAGAAATATATTGAAAATCTAATGAATATCATTTAATTTGTTTTATATCTATTCACCCCTCTCTCTATAGCCCAATATAGATCCAATAAGATTGTAAGGACCCTAACATGCATTTAGGGTTTACCCTATTTATTTTGCTTGGCCTTAGTACTTTGGTGCTTACTAATCACCTCTAAGTGGTGATTAGGGTTTGGTTGTGCTTTGTTGAGTGTTTGAGGGGCTACTTGCAAATAACCTAAGTTTAGGATTTTGGGTGCAAGTTTGCCATCTGGTGAGATGTTTTCCTCTCTTTGCTTCCTCTAGGGTGGAGAGGAAGGCTTGGGCTTGTTGTTTGAGTCCTCTGGGCCTGAGTTGAGCCTGTTTGGGCCTTGAGGTGCCTTGTTTGGGCTTGCTTGAGCCTTGTGTCGGCCAAGACTTGTTTGTGTCGACCTAGAGTAGCTTGTGTTGCCCAACATGGTGGTGTGTCGCCTAGGTGCCCTGGTGTGTCGCCCAGCAGATCTGATGCATGTGTCGCCCATGTTGCTTGGTCTTGGTTGGCGGACACTTGGTGCATATCTTGGACAAGTGTCTCTTGGTGTGCTAGTGTGTTGGCTTGAACCCTAGGACAAGTGTCCCATGGGTGGACGACACTTAGCATGGACCTACCTTGGTTTCTCCTCCCCTCCTTTCTATATATGTGGCTCTTTCCCTTGCCTTAGCTTCCTTTGATCTTTTAGTCTCCCCTCGACCTTGAGTGCACGACACTCCTCTCCTTTCCTTGTGTGTTGGCCGATACACTCTCTTGGAGTTGAAGTGGTGGCCGATACACCCTCTTGGATCAGCTTTGGAGGACGATACCCCTTGGGGCTTGGAGTGCTTCTTCTTCCTTGGAGCTTGGAGCTTAAGGCGGGTTGCATAATTTCTAACCCTAACTCCTTTACCTCTAGCTATGATCTTCTTTTCTTGTTAGTAGCTTAGCTTAGTTCCTTGTTTTTGTACCCTTTCCTTATGTACCTTTGGTGGCCGATCCTCCTTAGGGTTTAGGGTTTCCTTGCGACCTAGTGTACCTTGTGACGTAGGGTTTGTGCTCCCTTGAGTTGGAGGTTGAAGACGACTTAGGTTGAGCGATATCCTCCCTTGTTTGGATGAGTTGGACGACATGGTGTGTACCTTGGGATGGACGATATGGTGTGTTCTTGGGTTGGACGTTACCCCTGCCCTTGTGTTGGGCGATAGGGTGAGCTAGTGTAGAGGTTGGCCGATATGGTGGTGACCATGATGGGCGATAGGGTTCTTCTTGTGATGAATGACACCCCTGTCCTTATGGTGGACGATAGACCTTAGTATCTTGGTGATCTTTGGAGTGGCCCTCGTTGTGGATGACAGGGCCTAGTTTGGTGAGTTGGTTTGGGTTGCACGATATGCAACATGGTTGGTTGGCCGATAGCCCTAACGGGCGATACACTCTTGAGTTGTGACGGCCGTCATGGATGGGTTGTGTCGGGCATCACGCCCCTCTTTCTTAGGTGTGTGTTGTCCGTTAGACCCTGAGTTGTTGTTGCACGATATGTGGGAGTTCCTCTCTTTCTTTCCTTCTCTCTCCTGGTCGTTGTGAGTTGGTTGTTAGCCTTGAGTGTCGGGCGTTGTGGATGGTTGTGACGGGGTGTCGCGGCAAGGTGCACGGGCGTTGCCCGATAGGGCTGACGCGTGACACCCCTGACGTGTGGTACCTTGTGATGCAGCGTTGCTGCCTTCCCATGCTCTAGCCGTGTGAGCTTTCTTTGGTGAGGAGTTGTTGTGAGGGTTATGTGGACCTATAGTGACGGTCTCAAGGGCCATAGGAGTGGATGCTTATGCACCAACAAATGATGGTGATGCCCTTATAATAATAGAGATAATGTTGATGATAGCAATAATGTGAATGATAGTTGTGATGATAATAAGGAAGGTAGTGGTAATGATATGATCTTTATGCTTAAAGGTTAAAGTTGATGCTAAGTGAAAGTTACATTAAATAGTTTGCTTAATGATATAACAATAAAGATAATAGTCACTACTACAGAAATGGCTTATAAAGTTACTTTTCAAGGTGTCGGTTGTATACAAAAACCGACACATAAACCCTACTGTGTCGGTTTTGAACAGAAACTGACATCCAATCTGTGAAGGTCGACCAGACACGGGTACCGCTTTTATTAAGTGTCGGTTAATTAATAAAAACCGACACCTAAAATCAACCGCCAAACCCAAAATTCCAGCGAAAAAATTGGCTCCAATATTTTACATATTGCGTCGGTTCGTAACAAATAACCGACGACTAAAGGGTATTTGTGAGATAGGAATAGTTGTCGGTTGTCGTTTAATCAAAAACCGACGACTATAATCTAGTATAGTTGTCAGTTTGTGGCAAAGAACCGACACTGTTGGTTTAGTTGTCGGTTTTTTAAATAACCGACACGTATTTTCAACTTAATAGCTCACCCTGCTCGAACGATTCTTCCCATTTCCCTATTTTGTTCCCGATTTCCCTAGCTCCGGCGATTTCCCTTGCTCCCTGCCGCCGCCGCCGCTCCTTCCTCCGTGCTTGCCGCTCGTCGTTGTCGAGCGAGAAGCAGTCGGCCTCCCTCTCCGCCCGCCCACCGGCCTCCCTCTCCGCCTGCCGGCCTCTCCTCCGCCGTCGACCTCTTCTCTGCCCGCCGGCCTCTTCTCCACCGGCTGGCCTCTTCTCCGCCGTCGCCGGTAGCATCTACGTCTCCTAGCCTCGCCGCCCTCTCTGTCGCTCCTCTCTTCGCTGCCGGAAGCTGCTAGGACTTTGCCTCGGCCGCTGCTCCTCTTCCCTCAAGGTGCCCGTCTTGCCTTCTTCTTCTTCCTCTGCTCGTCTTCCCTCAAGGTGCCGCCCTGCTACTGGGCATTTTTTTTAAAATTTATTTACTTCTTATGAGAATCAGTTTTAATTAGGGCTCATACACATATTGATGTCTAACACCTAAATGAATATCTAGTTAGTGTATTTTCCTAGTATCGTGAAAGATTCTCAATCGTGTGTATCAAATGGGATTCTTATATATATTCAGATCTTAATGTTATAAATGGAAGACTCGAATGTTATAAAATCCCATCAAAGTAGGTAGAAACAACTTATATATATTCAGATCTTAATAATTCCATGAAGTGCACATTATCTTACTCAGGAAAAGTATGTGTATAATGTAGGATTAGTTCCATATAATGGTTCTATTTTAGTAAGCACCTAGAAACCCGTCCAAGATTTACTCATTAGGAGCATTTCCTCATTTGTTCTCTAAGTACATTTGTAGACTTCTTTTCAAGCTATCATGTCTACCACAATAAAGTTGGTTATGACAAGCAATAAAAGGTTAACTGATGTTATACAACTTTTTCTGAAAATATATAACATCGTTATATGTACTTACACTTTGTTAATACTAATATTGTGCAGTCTCTGTCCACCCATAACAATCACTATGAACTGGGACTCTATGTCAATGTTAACGTTCCCTATTGAAGAACAATTGGACATCATCCTAGATGATCGTTCCTTAAACCAATTGGTCATACCCAAACATTGGCGTTTTCTAAAAGGAAGACACTACATGCCTGGTAAAGTGACCCTAACCTTTGGTAATTATTCACATGTTATCGAGGTTGAGTATGATTTGGCGGGAAATCTTGTATCAAAATCCAGTTGGTGTGATTGGATTGGAGAGCTGCATGTGGTCCGTTGGAACAGGCTTTTTCTCCGTCCAGTTGGCCATAATTCCATCAAAGTTTGGATAACCAACAACAAATGTGAGACCCCCGATCATCTTCTGCGGTATGAGCGCACGACGTCGGATATCATCTATGAGGAATATGAATCTGAGGCCCCTGTCAGTTCAGATTCATCTAAATACAGTGAGGAGCTTCGTGACACAGCTTCATCATCGAAAAGAAGTTACTGATGCATGCGGGACCATGTTGGTGTAGTATTTAGTTGTCTATCTATCTAGACTTGTCTGTATTAATAGTTTTTTTAATTATGTGCATGTTTAGGGGTACACCAACCCCTTTGTTTAGTTATTGTTATAACTTAAGTGTGTGTTCCCATGAATGGAACTGAAAGTTGCTACATGAATGCTTATAACTGAAGTGTGTGTTCCCATGAATGTTCCCATTTGCATGATTACACTACTATTTTCTCATATTGTTTAGTCTATTTTAATATGACATACTTGCTTATATCTTGCTTAATGATGAACTGTAATGCACACATGTGACATGCTTGGAATGTAAATGATGAACTTTTCCCTAAATTGCCAATCATGCTTTTAAAGACATCAATAATCACCCTAACTTGAAGAACTAGGATTTTAGGTATAAGAATGACAATACATTATTTGTTGGCCTAGAAACCCGTCCAAGATTTACTCATTAGGAGTAAATCTTGGATAGTCCCCGGTTTGGGACTATTCTTGAACACCTAATCTCGCTTAGGATGTAAGTGTATAATGTGTATTGGGTTTTCAAGAAAATTTTGGTAGCATTTCCCCGTTTGTTCTCTAAGTACATATGTACTTGGAAAACAGCGGGGAAATGTTGCCGAAATTTTCTTGAAAACCCAATACACATTATACACTTACTAGTGAGATTAGGTGTTCAAGAATGGATAGGTGGTACACATTTATTATATATAATAATGACATCACATGTATTTGTTAACCCTAGACCCTAATCTTGTCCAAATATATACTTGTTTTCTCTTTGATCATAGAATGGATAGATCATGGATGTCCATTCGCAATCGCTGCACCCCAGAGTTTATTTCTGGTCTTCACCAGTTCATTAAATTTTCCAAGGAACATAGGAAACAACCTGGAGATAGGTTCTACTGTCCATGTAGACATTGCGGTAACAACTTGAAAGTCAACACTGGTGACGAAATCATGACTCATGTCATGTGCAACGGGATTATACAAGGCTATACAGAATGGCACTGGCATGGAGAGATTTCAAACCCGAAACCAGTGGATGTCGATAGCAGTGCTTGTATGGAAGAAGAAATTGCCTACAATGATGTAGATGTGAATGAACCAGTTCCAGTAGACATCGTTGATGCGATGCTGGATAGTTGTGGGGTAGAGTACACCGATCCACCTCCCATTTTTAGAAACATTGTGCATGATGTTGAGATGCCGTTATACACAGGTTGTACTAAGTTTACGAAGCTTAACACTGTGTTGAGATTGTATAAGTTGAAAGCTAATAATAGATGGAGTGGCAAAAGCTTCACGTCATTGTTGTCTTTGTTGAAAGAAATGCTTCCTGAAGGAAACGAGCTGCCAATCTCAACATACCAGGTAAAGAAATTGTTGTGCCCAATGGGAATGGATGCCAAGAAGATACACGCATGCCCTAATGATTGTGTATTATTTCAAAAGGACTATGCAGATTTGAATGATTGTCCAAAATGTGGTGCGTCACGGTATAAATTGACGACTTCGGGGGAGTCCAAAACTGGTTCTCCTGCCAAGGTGATGTGGTATCTACCTATAATATCACAGTTTCAACGCTTGTTTGCCAATCCGATAGATGCGAAGAATTTGAGGTGGCATGCAGATGTTAAGAAAAATAATGATGGGATCCTACGACATGCGTCTGATTCCCCACAGTGGAAGAAGATTGATGTATTGTACCCTGAATTTGGTGAAGAAGTCAAGAATCTAAGACTTGGGCTTTGTACAGACGGGATGAATCCGTACGGGACATTGAGCAGCCAACATAGCACTTGGCTAGTCATGCTTGTTATATACAATCTTCCTCCCTGGCTGTGTATGAAAAATAAGTATGTAATGTTGTCGTTGTTGATATCGGGCCCTAAACAACCTGGAAATGACATCGATGTTTATCTTGAACCTCTGATTGATGACTTAAAGAAACTATGGGGTGAAGGTGTGATGACCTATGATGCTTCATGAAGAGAGACATTTTGTTTGCATGCTATGTTGTTTTGCACTATTAATGACTTTCCAGCATATGGGAATTTGTCTGGATATAGTGTCAAAGGAGCTAAAGCGTGTCCTATATGTGAAGAGAACACTGATTCAACAAGACTAAAACATGGCGGTAAGAATGTATATCTCGGTCATCGAAGGTTTCTTCCAAAATTCCATCCGTATCGTAGGAAGCGCAAAGCATTCAATGGATTGAATGAGGAACGCAGTGCACCTAAACCTATACCAGGGGAGGTTGTTTATGAAAGAATAAAAGACTTTGTCAATGAATTTGGTAAGAGATCACAAGGTACTACATGGAGTGACAATTCTTCATTCAAGAAGAAGTCAATATTTTGGGATCTTCCTTATTGGAGTTCTTTGACAGTCAGACATTGTATCGATGTAATGCACATTGAGAAAAATGTCTGTGATAGCATCATTGGTACTCTGTTAAATATACCAGGTAAGACTAAAGATGGGATAAAATCCAGACTGGACCTACGTGAAATGGGAATAAGGTCAGAATTAACAGAAATACATGAAATGGGTAGTAAAAGAACATACTTACCTCCCGCATGTTACACGTTGTCTAGAAAAGAGAAGAAAGCTTTTTGTGAATGCTTGATAAATGTTAAGGTGCCAAATGGTTACTCATCCAACATTCGTAGATTGGTATCAATGAAAGATCTGAAGTTGATAGGACTTAAATCTCATGATTGTCACACTCTAATGCAACAAATATTGCCCGTGGCAATTCGATCTATATTGCCGAAGCATGTAAGGTTTGCAATCACTAGACTTTGTTTCTTTTTCAATAGTCTCTGCAGCAAAGTTATTGACCCTGAGACTCTCGATAATTTGCAAAGAGAAGTGGTTGTTACCCTATGTCAGCTTGAGATGTATTTCCCTCCTTCGTTCTTTGATATCATGGTACATCTTGTTGTCCACTTGACTAGGGAAGTGAAAATCTTGGGCCCGGTTTTCTTGCATTGGATGTATCCCTTTGAACGATACATGAGCATTTTTAAAGGTGATGTTCGAAACCGTTATCGGCATGAAGGGAGTATTATTGAAGGTTATGTGGCGAGAGAGGTTATGGATTTCTGCAATGACTTTCTCAGTGGTAATGACACTCCTGATAATGACAAGAATATTGACGAGCTATTTGGCAAAGGAATTTTGGGATCACGTGTGAAAGTAATCAGCTGTGAGCAGTTGGAACAAGGTCATTTGTATATTTTACACAACATGGACAAGTGAACGTTTATATCGAGGAACATACCAATTTCATCAAAAGACAATATCCTCGAGCCAATACAATGTGGCTTGCTAGAGAGCATAACAAGACTTTTATTAAGTGGTTTGAAGATAAAGTCTTACATCAACTATCTCAAACACCAGATGATATTACTGAAACTATCAAATGCCTCACCTTTAAACCAAAGTTGACTGTTATGTCTTATGAAGGGTATGACATTAATGGATTCACATATTAAACAAAGCGCCAAGATGATAAGAGTGTCGTCCAAAACAGTGGGGTCACCCTTCAAGCATCGACTATGTTTTTTGCAAGTGCAAAGGATAAGAGTCCACGTGAAGCTAAAATGTCATATTACGGTGTCATTGAAGAGATATGGGAATTTGACTACATAGATTTCAGAATTCTGCTCTTCAAATGTAATTGGGTTGATAATACCAAAGGAGTTATAGTGGATGAATTGGGTTTCACTTTAGTGAACTTTGAAAAGATTGGCGAGAAGGCTGAACCATTCATATTGGCATCACAGGAGAAACAAGTATTTTATATCGATGATCCTGCAAATGATAAATGGTCGGTTGTTCTTCATGGTAAAAGACAGTTCATTGAAGATCCTATAGATGAAGAAGAGTACTATGATAAATATGATGACTCCAGTCCATTCTCAGTTGGGTTGCCAACTCCAGAAAATATTGAAGCTAATGATGACTTATATGTGCACGGAGATCACAATGAAGGATTGTTAATTGATAAAAGATCACAATTTTAGAGGCATGCATGTTTATATTTTTTTATTGAAGCTAAATGTTTACTTTTTTAATATCAATATCATTTTCTGATTTGATGTTTCATTATCTTCTAGTTAATACAAATGCTAAACATTGTGGGAGGGTGCTAAAGAACTATAGGACCAATCTCACCCGAGATTAAATACGCGATGCTGAGAGTAGGTTCTTGATCTATTCCAATTCTAGACATTGATCAGTATTTCACTAACTCTACACTAATAGTTTTTGTTTGTATTCTCTTTGAAAAATAAATATAGGAAGAAGGCTATGCAGGACGGACATGATATAACTATGCAGGACATGCAGGAAATGCAGGAAGAAGCCCCAATGAAGAGAAGCAGGATACAGATACAATACATAAAGTGCAGCACACACAAGTGGTTCAGATTCATATAACAACATGACAGACTAACACATATATAGTGCATAACAACAGCAGCTCCAAATTTACATACAACACTAACTTAGTACATATATAGTGGACTAAGGTGACGATACCACCTGCTAAAACAGGTTACTGACTACATGTTACGACTAGGAGGTCGTGATTCAGCAATGTATGCATTAGCAGGAGGAAAAATAGATCACCATATGAGGACAAACATATGGTGATCTGTTTGTCCTCCTGCTAATGCATACTGTTGCTGAATCACGACCTCCCAGTCGTAACATGTAGTTGTCGGTAACCTGTTTTACCAGGTGGGATCGTCACCTTATAAGTCCCACTATATATGTACTAAGCTAGTGTTGTATGTAAATTCGACGCTGCTCTTGTTATGTACTATATATGTGTTAGTCTGTCATGTTGTATGGACATCGATTGTATTGCTCAGGTATTATATAGTCTCATTAGATAATATGAAATATATCAATCTTATTTATAGCTCATTCATTATATATATACATCATTCTCTTTACAGGTGTTTAAAGCTGACCCCACTACAGGAACAGACTTACCAGATGTACATTCTCCCTAGACGATGGGAGAATTAAATGAAGTAAGAGAAGAATGGGCAAAAACCATACAAATAGTGGGGATTTTGTAAATGAATTTCTGAATTATAATATGTGTGAATGTTTCTACATGTCTAGATGTTTCTACATGTGTCTGAGTGAAAATGAATGAAAGTGTTGGTTACTATATGAATGTTTCTACATGTGTGAATGTGAATGAATGGAACTACAGATTGCTAGCTACATGAATGTTTCTAAATGTGTGAAAATAAAATGGAACTGTAGGTTGTATTGCTAAATGCATGTGTGAATATTTTTGTTGTTAAATTTACAGGTTTGTGGCCTGTTGTTGGCTGATATCAATGGATGTCGTAAAACCTGCAGTTCAGTTAACTGAACTGCAGGTTTCTCATCCTGCGACCAGCCACAGCAGGTCTGCAGGTCTGTAAAAAAAAACAATAGGCGTCGGTTATTTAGATATAATCGGCACCTATTTCCTGTGGCGCGAACATATATGGTGTCGGTTTCTTACTACAAACCGACACTGATAGTGCCCAAGCTGGTGCCAATAACAGGCGTTGGTAATTGTAAACAATCGACACATAACATTACAGTGTCAGTTATTTAAATGTAACTGACACATATTCTTTTGGCGCGAAGACATATTTCGTCGGTTGTTGGCTTATAACCGACACTGATAGCGCCCAAGATGGCGCCCTTTCTGTGGCGTGAAGGGTTTGGGTGTCAGTTTCTTATCTAATAACCGACGCCTATAGTCCCCTGATGGCGCGTTTTCGGTCGCACACGAAGAGTTTGGGTGTCGGTTCTGGAACCGACGCGTAATGGGTGACCTTTTAGTGTCGCCCACATAGGCGTCGCTCGGAAACTGACACTAAAGGCCTTAAATAACCGACACTAAAGGTAGGTTTTGTAGTAGTGAGTGGATGATGATGCTGATAATAGTAATAAAGGAAATAATGGTAGTAATGATAAACATGATGCAAGTCTTATGCTTATTTGTTAATAACAATGTTAAGTGATAGTTACACTGGTAGCTTGCATAATGATAATGGTAATGATAGTGATACCATGATGATAGTGGATGGTAACAGTAATGACATTGGTAACAATAGTGTTTGCTCTACATACTCAACATGATTTCTATATAAAGTGAATACCTTGATTGTTTGTATAATCTTGAGATAAGGGTAAGCATGAATATGGTTTGTTAATGATGTGCTTCATACACTTGATCACCAAATAGTGTAAGAATGATAAGTAGAGTATCTTGTATGATATTTCATGACAGTGAGCATATCCCTTATGTTGAAGCTATGATTATTATGTACCCTAGCCATGCAGGTGATGTTTAGCCATGAGAGGGCTATGAGACACATGTGATGTGTAACTTTACTTTGATAATTATCCTATGAGGTTATATAAATGATGTGTCTGTCCCATGATGTTGATATGAGCTTTGAAGAGGCAGTGATAGTACATGATGAGGGATTGAGATCCCATGATACGTGATGATCCTTGAGATGGATCTGAATGATTGGTAAGAGGCCAAGTGGTAACATGTGATGTTGGATTCTTGAGATGGATCAGGTTGATGTGTTTTCATAATAATATAATGTTAATTGCTTTTGTTATATCTTGCATGTTATACAACTTGATTGAATCTTACAATCCATCTAAAAGATACTAATTAATCACAGTGAAATATATCATGTAGTTTGCACTGGCCATAGATCCATCATCGTCAGGACTTGGTGATGGTGAAACGGGTTCTCCTACGGGATAACCTGGAAGCGCATATTGTTGAATATGTGTAGGTTGCTCCTATCCTGAAAATGAGGAGGTAAGAGTGTAACTTCGGTTGCAGACTCAGATACGTATATAGAGCATGGTGAACAAGCCCATGGCTCAGGATATGTAATGTGAAGAGCATGAATGCGTTCATGGCTCAGAGCACGGTGAACAGGCCTGTGACTCAATTTTACTAGCGCCGAGACCTGTACCAAGGCGGGCTAGAGTGAGGGTAGCCTATGGAGCTGACCCTGTGGCTTAGACCACTTCAGCATGTGACTGCGGTCCTGCTTGTGTTATACTCGTGTACTGACCACGAGGTGGGAGGTCGTGGAGTCCGACTCTTCCATTGACCTTGTATGGCACCGACTTGGGTTTCGTAACTGAAGGTTGGATTTGAACGGTACGGTTCAAATCCTCAGGGCATAATAATATGTAACACATCTGTTAGTATTACTGCTTAAGTTAAACGCGAAACATTGGCTGAGGCCTTGTTTGTGTAGCTAATTCTGTTATATCTGCAGTTACTTCTATATCCATCAGGTATGTGGTAATATGCTTTGTTCTGATAATCATGTTACATAGCGATATATCTTATCTTGTCAATCATGTTCCATTGAGAGATATCTGGTTATATGCTTTTGATCAGCTGGTAAGCTTGTCGGTAAGAATAGTGTTGCTTTATATAAACTACTCATGTTGTATCTGATAAATAGTTATTTGCTGTTATAGTTTATCTTGCTGAGGTTCTGTAGTTGCGGTGGGGAGTTATGTTTCCCGCTGGGACAATTGTTCAATTGTCTCACTCCGCTGGTTTACACCCTTTTTAGGTGGTCGAGGTAGACGTGGTCGTGGTCGTGGTGTTGCGGACGAGTAGCTTGACGAGCAGTAGAAGGTAAGCGATGAACATGTTGCTGTTCTGGATGTTTTGTAGTAGAGTCTAGAGTCATCCCTGTACTCTCAGGTCCTTGGAAGTGTTTTGACGATGTTTCACGATGAACGATCGATGACGGTTGTATATCCTGCTGTTGGCCGGATGTGGGCCTTTATGTATGTGAACAGGTGGTGAATTCATGTGATGGATGAGAAATTGTTTCTGTAAGGTGTAGACACGTATCAGATCTCGTGTATGTATATATATGTGACATGTTTCTGTGCAGGATGAGGACTGGAAAGTAATAATTTCACAGTTTATCAGTTTTCCACAATCGGTTTTAATTAAACCATGTTTTCATAATCTGTGGTTATGGTGATTTCTGCACGTTTTCGCGTAACACCTCATTATCTGTATGATAATGGGATGTGTTGCCACAAAGATGTTGTTTGTCATTCTGTTGTAATGTTGGTAGGGACTCCTATATGAGTAGTCACCTTTTCTTTACCCTTGTCAACGGGTCGTGGTACCTCTGGGGAGGCCAAGTGTTGATCTCCCATTGTTGTGATATGTGAAGTCATCGTGGTTGATATCACAACCGTGGGGTGAGAGTTTGTAAGGACTGTGCCTTCATAATCCAAACCTTCTGCACTTTTGGCTTTGGATTTGCCTTTGGTACATTGATTGGTTGTGCCTTTTGCCCCTAGCGTGTCCCTGGTATGATGATCGGTTGCACCTCCTGTCCATGGCGGGTGCTTAGCATGCTAGCTGGCTTGTTGATGTTTATCAGAATCACTTGCTTTTGTTCCTGGATTGAAGTGACAATCTGAGTACTTTGAGAGTAGTTCTTCATCACTTTCTTTGGTGGAAGAACAAGTCCACATGGCAAGTCCTCTAGAGATAAGATCACATCCACCATGTTAGCAGACGAAGGTACCTCTTCTGAAGAGAATGTGTGAACATCCCCAATATCTATGAGGTCTTGAAAGGTAGGCTTGAGTGTGATGTAAGAGTCGATTTTTTGACCCTTTTCTCGATGAAAGTTGCAAAAGGCATTGGTGTTGTAGCTCTTTGGAAATGGATTCAGTGGATCCCTTATGGTTGGAAATGTGAGTAGATGTTTGAAATCTGGAAGGATGGTGCTTAGAGAAGCTCCCGAGGGTATGAACTTCCTTTTTGGTTCAGAAGGCTCCTCTACTGTCTGAGTTGTAGTCATTGGCTCAGAATGAGATGTCAGATTACTTACTGCCGAAGGAGTGACTGTGGTCGTCTGTTGCATGGTCAGCTGGAAAAGTGGTGGTGCATATCCATAGTAGTTGTTTAGAAGACACACATACTATGAGGACATGCCCTGAGGTTGATAATTGGGTGGCATCACCTGAGTTTGTTGTGGTCGAGGAGCCTGGGCATGGATAGCTTGGGTTGTTGGTGTCAGTGTCGAGGAGACATGTATGGTTGGAAGTTGTTTCTTTCCCATCCCCGTAGGGACAAGTACAACTCCAACTGTGGCATCTGATGACTTTTCCTTTGCCCAGTTGGACTTTTGATTAGTTGTTTAGGAGGTCGGAAATGGTTGGAAAGTGAGGCCAATGCTCTAATAGACACCCCTTTTGATTGAATTTTCAATTTGTACACCCACTTATATGAGCTGAGGAAGGTTTTTTTACCTTTGTAAGGATAAGAGGGCAGTGAGAACTGGCAAGGTAGCTCTGATCACCATGTCGAGACCCCCATTATCTGTAAGTTTGAATTCTATCTAAGTTGCAAGCTCCCTCCACCATCCAACAAACTCAGAGAAGTTCCCATTCGTCTTTTGTTCCAGTGCATCTAGGTCCTCCTTGATCATGACTTGGTCTAGATTCCATGCATATTGATCGATAAATATTTTGGCCATTTGTCCATGTGGTGATGATGATCATATCCTGCTTGTTGTACCTGGCCAATGTGGACTAGTCAAAGTGTGTGTGAAACAACATATAAGTACCATGTCGTCATCCTAGACCTCTAATGGAGCCTCCACTTGTGTGGAGTTGCATGCACCACTAAAAAATCCTAGAGATAGTAAGTCTCTAAGTTTAGCCTTGCATGTGCTATAATAATATCTCCACCCACGTACACTAAGGTACGTGGAAGTCTTATCGCAGTACAGTTGAGGGTCGAATCCACGAGACAACGGTCTTGTTAAGAATTAACAAGATGGAAAATGTTATAATTCCACTTAAATACTCAAGAGTTAATATCTAGATCAAAGAGTTGGTTTGATGATTAAACTAAAATGCAAATGTAAATTAAATGGCAGGAAAGTAAACTTAAGGTTGTAAATAATATTTGGAAACTACTAGGATGTGATCGAGTTTCACCACCACTACACATGGATCATAACAAACATCATAATAACATGGCTTGCAATAAGAGTCTAAACAGTTAGTATCTTTGTAGACTTAGCTTCCTTTCGAATAGCTAACTACGAGAAACATGGGAGTATTGCAATGCCAGCCATCCTCGAACGAATGGTCACTTACTTTGCATTACTCCCTTTGCAAAGTGTGTTCCTCGACCTATCAAGGTTGTACTTTCATACGTCAACTGATTCCATTTCATAGTATGAAAATACAATGACAGAGGTGAGTTTACTCCACTCCTTGAAAAGCATCCCTAGATACTGAAACATATATATGGTGACTACATACATTAAGAACAAACATACAGTTGATAATCGAATCTAAAAGCACAAACATAGACAATTCGCCCAGTAACATTTTGGTGGGAAATTTTGGCACCAAATTTTTGTATTTCGCGGGCCACATTGGACGTCGGTTATCTAATATACAACTGACATTGTATATAAAAGCAGTACTAGTAGATAATAGGTAACGCAGGTTGGTGATCAAGCAACTAGCATTCATTAAACGATTGATGTTGAATTGAAAAGATAGCATTTTTATTGCAAACTCATGAATTACAATGCATTAAATGAAAACATGGGCAGCGGGGCTACTCCCCGCACATAATGTATGGAACTACTCACTCATGGAAAGAACAAAGAAGGAGACAGGAGAAGAGAAGGAAAACATCATCTCCACATAGGAGGGAGGAAGGTCGACCCCTTGGAGTAGAGAACAACTATCTTCACACTATGTGGTTGCCTTGGTGATGAACCCTTCACTTCCCACCTTCTATGTTGATGAGAGAGAAAGTAGGCTTATGGATGGAGTGTGGATCTTAGACTGGTAGCCTTGGGGCCAAGGATGGAGGATGAAGTAGCTCTGGAACAATTGAAGAAGCCTTTGGGCGTCTATGACCCCCCTTTAGTGAGGACCCCTTGAGTCCTATTTATAGGCTCCAAGGGGGTCTTGAACGGTCTTGAGATTGTTTAGATCTTCACGGTCTGGAGACCATTTGGATCCTCATGGTCTTGAGACCAGTAGTCTTTTACTCGGTCTTGGGATTGATGTATCTTTACTCGGTCTTGGGACCGATAAGTCTTCACTCGGTCTTGGGACTGACAGGCCTTCACTCGGTCTTGGGACCGATAGGCCTTCATTCGGTCTTGGGACCATTTGGATCCTCACGGTCTTAGGACCGATGAGTCTTTACTTGATCTTGGGACCGTTTGGGTCCTCACGGTCTTGGGACCGATGAGTCTTTACTCGGTCTTGGGATCGATGAGTCTTCACTCGGTCTTGGGACTGATGGATCTTCATTCAGTCTTGGGACCGTTTGGGTCCTCATGGTCTTGGGACCAGTTGGACCTTCACGGTCTTGGGACCATTTTGGTTGAGACTTTTGTAATTCTTTTGGGTTTATGTCACACCCCGATCTCACACTAACCTCAACACACGAGATTAGGGTGCGACGGAGGGATTACACACAAACCAAACCACTCATAGTTTTTTTAAAGACATTAAAAAGATAATCTGATTATGCTGAAAAATGAAGCTAAACAAACTGCGGAAGCATTTTTATTAAACTGATTAGCAATATAAAGAAAGTCTACCGCATATTACATTGTGTGACATAAAATAAAGCATAACAGTTAATTTACATCTTTATACACATTCTCTCTCACCCACACCATGTCCCAAGGATCGAGGGGAAATGACTAAGAGACCGCTAACAAAACTAACTACATATACTTTCTACAGACTAAGCGTTAGGATGAAAGGATCCTTTAGATTCCTGCTGCTGATGATGACCTGAAAATGTTTGAGTAGAGGCATGAGCCTACTCGCTCAGTGAATATCATTTCACTTAGCTATCACTAAACAACTCATCAAATATATAAATTGAAATAAAACATAAGTGCAGTACAAGCAGAGCAGTTTTAATGACATAGCAGATTTGCAGATAATAATCACATTTCTATGCAACAACATATATTTTAAACAAATAAACAGATGTATAGAATTGGCACAAAAGTTCGAATATTTTAATTTACTGTGATCCTATATGATTACATATTTATTTTATTATGCCCTAATCATATGCAGTGTACTCTGCATATAAAGATCCGTAGCGAACTACCATCCCACCGTACAAGACTTAGCGACACACCCGGGGAATGCTAAGTCTGACTTCCAGCCCTGGTCTGCTGCAGGGCCCACAGGCTCATCGGCCTTCAGGCTCATTGGCCTCGAGGCTCATCGGCCTCACTGCACTACATCGAGTGCTCTGAACTCCTCCTCTAATCTGAGTACACAGGCTCAGGATGTCTGGGTTACCACTGTGACATCGCACACGTTGTTGTTGAATAACCCCTATTTACTCCAGTGCCACCGTGACATCGCACGCGTTGTTGTTGAACACTGCCTTTCCATCCTCGTGCCACCGTGACATCGCACGCGTTGATGTTGAACACGAGTTTCACCCCCCTGGTGCAGACCTCTCAAAGGGGTTCTACGGTGTTAGGGCACCTAAGTCTATTAACTGATTAACAAATAAACAATTAAACAGGAAAAACACATTTCATACTCATTTCACATTCTGAACATCTCTGAAAAACTCATATATATATCATCTGTCATCTTTTAACATGACTCAATGCCACTTATTCAAATTCATTGCTAAACAACCATCTTTATTCAGCATATGCATTGCAACTGTAAAATAGGAAATTCCAACTTTTTCATCAATCATATTACGTATCTCAAGTTCCATTGTATCTATAATAAACTATTGTATGTGCTAAACAGTTTAGAAGTTATACCAACTGATACTAAAGCAATTAAGCACTTAAATTGAGTTAAATAATGATTTCTGAATGAGCTGCCACTCACTACTTGAAACTCGGCCGATTACTTTGGAACTCGGCCGATCACCTCTCAGTTTCTGAAACTCGGCCGACCAACTTCGGCCGATCAGTAGGAAACTCGGCCGATTCAACTGGAAACTCGGCCGATCAAGACACTGCTCGTTTACCTACAAAAGAAACTCGGCCGATTCAAGACCAAACTCGGCCGACCAAAACGCTATTCGAAATCCTAAACAAGGAACTCGGCCGACCAAAACACGAACTCGGCCGAACTGCGCACAGACAGAAAATAAAAATGGACCTGCAGATGTCGATTTCACTCAAATCGACGGGTAAAACCCTCGAATTGGGTCACAAATCACTTGCAATAGGTGCACACCACCAGGAACTAGCCAGAGGGAGAAAGAAGGTCAAGCTAGGGCTGCTCTTGCGCCCTAATCTTCATGCTATCTCCTTGCAAATGCAGCTCTTGCTGCTAGTTGGATCGATTGGCAGAGAAGATGATGGAAGGAGGGAAGAAAATGAATCGCAGCTGCTGGCCGGAGCAAAACCTTGGCTCCAAGACGTCCTTCCCTTCTCAGCTCCCTCTCTCTCTCTCTCTCTCTCTCACGTGAAGGAAGAAGAA
Organism: Alisma plantago-aquatica; assembly: GCA_963693085.1. NCBI lineage: Eukaryota > Viridiplantae > Streptophyta > Magnoliopsida > Alismatales > Alismataceae > Alisma > Alisma plantago-aquatica. The sequence continues at coordinate 1,156,794,863 of OY856410.1, read as the reverse complement.
GAACGCTTCTGCGTTCTCTCATTTCTGAAAAAATGAAATGAGATAAGTGAGAAAGAATAGATAAGGAGGAAAACCTAGGGGCCAAAACGCAAAGTCCAAGAACTTCCAAAAACTACAAACGGGTCCCTACAAGCCCAAAAATATGCAACTTTTGACTCGAAGGTCGGATTCGAACGATTTCTCTGGAAACGCTTCAAGCGTAAGATCCTACACGTTTTAAGGGCTAGGATTCACACTAAGCACATATCATATCCGTTATAAACATTATTAACAAAAACAAGCTTACAGCTTAGCAAAGCAGCTAAAACACATGCTTAGCAGCATACTTACAGGTTAAGCTCGACGCGGGTCGTAACAATCTCCCTCCCTTATAAGAATTTCATCCCGAAATTCCTAAAAGAGAAAAGGAAACTTGTTACGCATTTCTGACTCAATCTCCCACGTAGCTTCCTCAAGATTATGGTTCCTCCACAGAACCTTTACCAAAAGAATCTCACGGTTCTTAAGATTCTTAATCCGATGATAAACTATCTGCACTGGTCCTTCCACGTAGGACACATCTGTCCTAAGCTGTGCCAGATCTGGATCTAATATTTTCTCTGTACCGGGGTGACATTTCTTCAACATAGATACATGAAACACATCATGAAGATTTGCCAACTCAGACGGAAAATCTAACATGTACGCTACAGGTCCAATCCTCTCAACGATAGGATATGGGCCCCTAAACCTAGGGGTCAACTTGCCTTTCTTTCCAAACCTTAGAACTCCCTTCCACGGTGAAACTTTTAGATACACCTCATCACCAATCTCAAACTCAAGAGGTCGACGTCGTCTCTCTACATAACTTTTTTGTCTGTCCTGTGCAGCTTTCAACTGCTCCCTGATCACAGATATCTTCTCTGTAGTTATATCAACTATCTCAGGTCCAAGAATTTCTTTCTCACCAATCTCATACCAACAAACTGGTGATCTACACTTCCTGCCATATAGAGCTTCATATGGGGCCATTCCAAGACTAGAATGGTAGTTGTTGTTATATGCAAACTCCATCAAGCTTAAGTGTTCTTCCCAGTTACCTCTAAACTGCAGAACGCATGCTCTCAGCATGTCTTCAAGGGTCTGAATGGTCCTCTCAGATTGATCATCTGTCTGCGGGTGAAACGATGTACTAAACCTCAGCTTTGTGCCCAACGCATGATGTAACTGATTCCAGAATCTAGATGTAAACTTTGGATCTCTGTCAGAAATAATGGAAACTGGAATTCCATGCAATCTGATTACCTCGTCTACATATATCTTGGCCAGCTTCGGAACATCAATGGTTGACTTGATCGGAAGAAAGTGAGCAGACTTAGTTAGTCTATCCACAATCACCCATATTGAGTCTGAACCCCTAGGCGTCCTGGGTAACCCTACCAAAAAGTCCATCGTGACGTGTTCCCATTTCCATTCAGGTATAGGAAGCGACTGCAAGATACCAGCAGGTTTCTGATGCTCAGCTTTAACCTGCTGACACACTCCACATCTAGCCACGTATTCAGCCACATCTCTTTTCATACCCGACCACCAGTACAGCCCTCTGAGATTCTTGTACATCTTCATGTTACCAGGATGCATAGCATACATAGAAGCATGCGCTTCTTCAAGAATCTGTTCTTTCAGCTTACTGTTTTAGGTACACACAACCTGTCATGAAGATATAACACACCATCGTCAGAAAACCTGAATTCTGTCCTTTTACCTTCCGACATATCCTGCATAACCTGCCACAACTCGTCATCATTCTGTTGCAACTCCTTAATCTGATCATAGAAAGTAGGTTTGACCTGCATCTGAATAATCAACCCACTCTGTCCAGTCACATTCAAGTCTAAGTTCAACTTTCGCATATATACAAGCAAGTCTCTCTTGAAACATGCCATAGAAAATGCATCTGCAGTTGAACTTGACTTTCTACTCAAAGCATCTGCTACAACATTTGCTTTACCAGGATGGTAATCGATTGTCACATCATAATCCTTGATCAGCTCAAGCCATCTGCGCTGTCTCAGATTCAAATCTTTCTGAGTGAAGATATACTTCAGGGTCTTATGGTCCGTAAACACCTGACATGTCTCACCGTACAGATAGTGACGCCATGTCTTAAGAGCATGAACTATAGCAGCCAATTCCAGATCATGAGTAGGGTAATTCTCTTCATTCTTCTTAAGCTGTCTAGATGCATAAGCCACAACTTTGCCTTCCTGCATCAGCACACAGCCCAAACCTCTCCTGGAAGCGTCGCAGAACACTGTATAACCTTTATCTGCCTCTGGCAAAACCAACACTGGTGCTGAAGTCAATTTCCTCTTCAAGATCTGAAAACTTTTCTCACAGTTATCAGACCAAACAAACGGTGCATCCTTCCTCGTCAAGCGTGTCAAGGGTAATGCTAGCACACTGAAGTTCTGTATAAACCTTCTGTAATAGCCTGCTAATCCCAAGAAACTTCTAATCTCAGTAGGAGTCTTAGGTCGTTCCCACTTAAGCACAAAATCAACTTTCTTAGGATCAACGCTAACTCCATCTCTTGAGATAACATGTCCAAGAAATGCTACCTCAGCCAACCAGAACTAGCACTTGCTAAACTTAGCATACAGCTGGTGTTGCCTCAACAACTGCAACACTACTCTCAGGTGTTGCTCATACTATACATCATCTCTGGAGTAGATCAAGATATCATCTATAAAGACTACAATAAACTGATCTAGGAACGGTTTGAAAATCCGATTCATCATATCCATAAAGGCTGCTGGGGCATTGGTCAGCCCAAACGACATGACCAGAAACTCATAATGCCCATACCTGGTTCTGAAAGCTATTTTGGAAATATCAGAAGCCTTTACTTTGAGCTGATGGTATCCAGATCTCAAATCTATTTTAGAGAAAATTGTTGCTCCACGCAACTGATCAAACAGATCGTCTATTCTCGGCAAAGGGTACTTGTTCTTAATAGTGATCTTGTTCAGTTGCCTGTAATCTATACAGAGACGCATAGTACCATCCTTCTTTTTAACAAACAGCACTGGAGCACCCCACGGCAAAGAACTGGGTCTGATGAAACCCTTATCCAGTAATTCCTGCAGCTGCACCTTGAGTTCCTTCAACTCTGCAGGTGCCATTCTATAGGCTGGCAGTGCTACTGGATGACTACCTGGATATACCTGAATCTCAAAATCAATGTCTCTGACAGGAGGTAAGCCTGGTAACTCTTCTGGAAAAACATCAGAAAACTCACGAACTACGGGTACATCATAAACACTGGCGGTGCTCTTCTCTGCTCTAGTGTCAACCACATGAGCAAGGAACGCTTCACATCCTTTCTGTAGCATCTTATCAGCTACAGCAGCTGATACTATGCACGTAGGCAGAACTTTCCTGTCTCCAGTAAAGACACAAGAAAATTCACCTAGTTGAAAGGTAGCTTCCTTCTTCCAACAATCGAGTTGCACTCGATATGCCTCAAGACAATCCATACCCAAGATGACTTGAAAAGTATTGACATCCAAGGGTATGAGATTAGCAGCAAAGGTGTAACCTCCAAAAGATAACAAACATCTGGGACATAACTCAGTCAGAACCGTTGGTCCACCTAGTGGAACCCTCAACACTAACTCATCTACCAACTCTTGAGTTAACAGATTAAGTTTACCAACTAAAGAACGTCGTATGAAAGAGTGAGTAGCACCCGGATCTATCAAAACTGAAACTGGTATACTATTAAATAAAAGCATCTCTCCTCTAACAACTTGTGAAGAGATTATACCTTCCTGAGGTGTCAAAGAGAAGAAACGTGCTGAAGCTCTCCCTCTGCCACGCTGTCCTCTCTAACCACTCCTGCCACTAGGCACTCCACCACCTCTAGACCCAGAAGCCACAGAAGAACTCGGAACATCATGGTACTGAGACTGGAAAGCTTGCGATGCTGCTTGTCGAAGTTGAGGACATTCCTTTCTGAAATGTCCTACTTGTCCGCAGACAAAACAACTTGCACCCCAACACGGGCCAGTATGTATTTTTCCACAATTGTCACATGGCGGCATCTCTTGTTTCTAGGGACCTGTCACTGACATTGACGACCAAGAAGACTGTCCACTAGACGCGCTGCCCCATCTCTCGGGGTTGTATCCCCCTCTGCCTCTAGATGTAGTGACATCCTCAGATCTCTATCTGCTGAAACAGCTAAAGCCACGCCCAAGTTTAGAAAAGGAACCTCTACCTCCACCTCTGTATCTACTACTGGACTGTCCTCTACTGAAATCTGCAGATCTCTTCTTAGACTCAGGCACCTTGTCAGCATTCACAGATTCTTCAACCTATCTCGTAGCCTCAACAAACTCGCCAAAGTTCTCTATGTTCCTTCTACTAGTAGCAGAAACTGTATGCCGAATCTCTGGCCACAACCCTTCTTGAAACCTTCTGCATCTTTCTATGTTGTCGGGAACAAGTTGCGGACAGAAGTTCGCTAACCGGGTGAAAAGCGCTTCATACTCAGTAACTGACATGTTCCCCTGCTTAATATTCTGTAACTGCCTGATTTTCTCATTAATAAAAGTGGGTGGATAGAATTTAAGATGAAACTCTTCAGAGAAGTCCTGCCAAGAAAGCTCTGTACCTCTCCTCTTTTTCTCCACACCACGCCACCACAATTCTGCATCGCCTGTCAGAAGATAAACGGCGTGATTAATCTTCTTCTCTTCTGGAAGCTCCATCAAGCGAAAGACCTTCTCTATCTGTCTCCACCATTCATCTGCCTCTGCAGGATCTGTAGTACCACTAAATTCTGTACCACCAAGCTTCTTTACAAGCTCATACGATCGCATCAGATCCTTACTGCTGGTAGAAGTAGAAGCTCGCCTATCAGCCTTGTACTTCTCTCTGGTTTCCAGAAACATCTTATACATACGAGATGATTCATCCACGTGGTCACCACCACCTGGATCCAAGTACAGAGGATCAGGGCCAACATGACTCTCAGCCTGGTCATCATGACCATAACCTCTCCCTGCCATCTGCAATAATATAACAGAATATTTCCTGTTAGAAAACTACAGATAGAAGAAAGACACCTAAACCTTAATCCTATTGGTCTCTTATCGTCCCCTGACCTGGACTTAGAGTATTCATATACTCAACCTACGCTCTGATACCAAAGTTGTCACACCCCGATCTCACACTAACCTCAACACACGAGATTAGGGCGCGACGGAGGGATTACACACAAACCAAACCACTCATAGTTTTTGTTTTTTAAAGATATTAAAAAGATAATCTGATTATGCTGAAAAATGAAGCTAAACAAACTGCGGAAGCATTTTTATTAAACTGATTAGCAATATAAAGAAAGTCTACCGCATATTACATTGTGTGATATAAAATAAAGCATAACAGTTAATTTACATCTTTATACACATTCTCTCTCACCCACACCATGTCCCAAGGATCGAGGGGAAAGGACTAAGAGACCGCTAACAAAACTAACTACATATACTTTCTACAGACTAAGCATTAGGATGAAAGGATCCTTCAGATTCCTGCTGTTGATGATGACCTGAAAATGTTTGAGTAGAGGTATGAGCCTACTCGCTCAGTGAATAGCATTTCACTTAGCTATCACTAAACAACTCATCAGATATATAAATTGAAATAAAACATAAGTGCAGTACAAGCAGGGCAGTTTTAATGACATAGAAGATTTGCAGATAATAATCACATTTCTATGCAACAACAGATATTTTAAACAAATAAACAGATGTATAGAATTGGAACAAAAGTTCGAATATATTAATTTACTGTGATCCTATATGATTACATATTTATTTTATTATGCCCTAATCATATGTAGTGTACTCTGCATATAAAGATCCGTAGCGAACTACGATCCCACCGTACAAGACTTAGCGACACACCCGGGGAATGCTAAGTCTAACTTCCAGCCCTGGTCTGCTGCAGGGCCCACAGGCTCATCGGCCTTCAGGCTCATCGGCCTCAGGCTCATCGGCCTCACTGCACTACATCGAGTGCTCTGAACTCCTCCTCTAACCTGAGTACACAGGCTCAGGAGGTCTGGGTTACCACCGTGACATCACACGCGTTGTTGTTGAATAACCCCTATTTACTCCAGTGCCACCGTGACATCGCACGCGTTGTTGTTGAACACTGCCTTTCCATCCTCGTGCCACCGTGACATCGCACGCGTTGATGTTGAACACGAGTTTCACCCCTCTGGTGCAGACCTCTCAAAGGGGTTCTACGGTGTTAGGGCACCTAAGTCTATTAACTGATTAACAAATAAACAATTAAATAGGAAAAGCACATTTCATACTCATTTCACATTCTGAACATCTCTGAAAAACTCATATATATATCATCTGTCATCTTTTAACATGACTCAATGCCACTTATTCAAATTCATTGCTAAACAACCATCTTTATTCAGCATATGCATTGCAACTGTAAAACAGGAAATTCCATCTTTTTCATCAATCATATTACGCATCTCAAGTTCCATTGAATATATAATAAACTATTGTATGTGCTAAACTGTTTAGAAGTTATACCAACTGATACTAAAGCAATTAAGCACTTAAATTGAGTTAAATAATGATTTCTGAATGAACTGCCACTCATACTTGAAACTCGTCCGATTACTTTGGAACTCGGCCGATCACCTCTCAGTTTCTGAAACTCGGCCGACCAACTTCGGCCGATCAGCAGGAAACTCAGCCGATTCAACTGGAAACTCGGCCGATCAAGACACTGCTCGTTTACCTACAAAAGAAACTCGACCGATTCAAGACCAAACTCGGCCGACCAAAACGCTGTTCGAAATCCTAAACAAGGAACTCGGCCGACCAAAACACGAACTCGGCCGAACCGCGCACAGACAGAAAATAAAAACGGACCTGCAGATGTCGATTTCACTCGAATCGACGGGTAAAACCCTCGAATTGGGTCGCAAATCACTTGCAATAGGTGCACACCACCAGGAACTAGCCAGAGGGAGAAAGAAGGTCAAGCTAGGGCTGCTCTTGCGCCCTAATCTTCATGCTATCTCCTTGCAAACGCAGCTCTTGCTGCTAGCTGGATCGATTGGCGGAGAAGATGATGGAAGGAGGGAAGAAAATGAATCGCAGCTGCTGGCCGGAGCAAAACCTTGGCTCCAAGACGTCTTTCCCTTCTCAGCTCCCTCTCTCTCTCTCTCTCTCTCTCTCTCTCTCTCTCACGCGAAGGAAGAAAAAGAACGCTTCTGCGTTCTCTCATTTCTGGAAAAATGAAACGAGATAAGTGAGAAAGAATAGATAAGGAGGAAAACCTAGGGGCCAAAACGCAAAGTCCAAGAACTTCCAAAAACTACAAACGGGTCCCTACAAGCCCAAAAACATGCAACTTTTGACTCGAAGGTCGGATTCGAACGATTTCTCTGGCAACGCTTCAAGCGTAAGATCCTACACGTTTTAAGGGCTAGGATTCACACTAAGCACATATCATATCCGTTATAAACATTATTAACAAAAACAAGCTTACAGCTTAGCAAAGCAGCTAAAACACATGCTTAGCAGCATACTTACAGGTGAAGCTCGACGCGGGTCGTAACAATCTCCCTCCCTTATAAGAATTTCATCCCAAAATTCCTAAAAGAGAAAAGGAAACTTGTTACACATTTCTGACTCAATCTCCCACGTAGCTTCCTCAAGATTATGGTTCCTCCACAGAACCTTTACCAAAAGAATCTCACGGTTCTTAAGCTTCTTAATCCGGTGATCGACTATCTGCACTGGCCCTTCCATGTAAGACACATCTGTCCTAAGCTGTGCCAGATCTGGATCTAATATTTTCTCTGTACCTGGGTGACATTTCTTCAACATAGACACATGAAACACATCATGAAGATTTGCCAACTCAGACGGAAAATCTAACATGTACGCTACAGGTCCAATCCTCTCAACGATAGGATATGGGCCCCTAAACCTAGGGGTCAACTTGCCTTTCTTGCCAAACCTTAGAACTCCCTTCCACGGTGAAACTTTCAGATACACCTCATCACCAATCTCAAACTCAAGAGGTCGACGTCGTCTCTCTGCATAACTTTTCTGTCTGTCCTGTGCAGCTTTCAACTGCTCCCTGATCACAGATATCTTCTCTGTAGTTATATCAACTATCTCAGGTCCAAGAATTTCTTTCTCACCAATCTCATACCAACAAACTGGTGATCTACACTTCCTGCCATATAGAGCTTCATATGGGGCCATTCCAAGACTAGAATGGTAGTTGTTGTTATATGCAAACTCCATCAAGCTTAAGTGTTCTTCCCAGTTACCTCTAAACTGCAGAACGCATGCTCTCAACATGTCTTCAAGGGTCTGAATGGTCCTCTCAGATTGACCATCTGTCTGCGGGTGAAACGTTGTACTAAACCTCAGCTTTGTGCCCAACACATGATGTAACTGATTCCAGAATCTAGATGTAAACTTTGGATCTCTGTCAGAAATAATGGAAACTGGAATTCCATGCAATCTGATTACCTCGTCTACATATATCTTGGCCAGCTTCGGAACATCAAAGGTTGACTTGACCGGAAGAAAGTGAGAAAAATTAGTTACTCTATCCACAATCACCCATATCGAGTCTGAACCCCTAGGCGTCCTGGGTAACCCTACCACAAAGTCCATCGTGACGTGTTCCCATTTCCATTCAGGTATAGGAAGCGACTGCAAGGTACCAGCAGGTTTCTGATGCTCAGCTTTAACCTGCTGACACACTCCACATCTAGCCACGTATTCAGCCACATCTCTTTTCATACCCGACCACCAGTACAACCCTCTGAGATTCCTGTACATCTTCGTGTTACCAGGATGCATAGCATACATAGAAGCATGTGCTTCTTCAAGAATCTGTTCTTTCAGCTTACTGTTCTTAGGTACACACAACCTGTCATGAAGATATAACACACCATCGTCAGAAAACCTGAATTCTGTCCTTTTACCTTCCGACATATCCTGCATAACCTGCCACAACTCGTCATCATTCTGTTACAACTCCTTAATCTGATCATAGAAAGTAGGTTTGACCTGCATCTGAGCAATCAACCCACTCTGTCCAGTCAGATTCAAGTCTAAGTTCAACTTTCGCATATCTACAAGCAAGTCTCTCTTGAAACATGCCATAGAAAATGCATCTGCAGTTGAACTTGACTTTCTACTCAAAGCATATGCTACAACATTTGCTTTACCAGGATGGTAATCGATTGTCACGTCATAATCCTTGATCAGCTCAAGCCATCTGCGCTGTCTCAGATTCAAATCTTTCTGAGTGAAGATATACTTCAGGCTCTTATGGTCCGTAAATACCTGACATGTCTCACCGTACAGATAGTGACGCCATGTCTTAAGAGCATGAACTATAGCAGCCAATTCCAGATCATGAGTAGGGTAATTCTCTTCATTCTTCTTAAACTGTCTAGATGCATAAGCCACAACTTTGCCTTCCTGCATCAGCACACAGCCCAAACCTCTCCTGGAAGCGTCGCAGAACACTGTATAACCTTTATCTGCCTCTGGCAAAACCAACACTGGTGCTGAAGTCAATTTCCTCTTCAAGATCTGAAAACTTTTCTCACAGATATCAGACCAAACAAACGGTGCATCCTTCCTCGTCAAGCGTGTCAAGGGTAATGCTAGCACACTGAAGTTCTGTATAAACCTTCTGTAATAGCATGCTAATCCCAAGAAACTTCTAATCTCAGTAGGAGTCTTAGGCCGTTCCCACTGAAGCACGATATCAACTTTCTTAGGATCAACGCTAACTCCATCTCTTGAGATAACATGTCCAAGAAATGTTACCTCAGCCAACCAGAACTCGCACTTGCTAAACTTAGCATACAGCTGGTGTTGCCTCAACAACTGCAACACTACTCTCAGGTGTTGCTCATGATGTACATCATCTCTGGAGTAGATCAGGATATCATCTATAAAGACTACAATAAACTGATCTAGGAACGGTTTGAAAATCCGATTCATCATATCCATAAAGGCTGCTGGGGCATTGGTCAGCCCAAACGACATGACCAGAAACTCATAATGCCCATACCTGGTTCTAAAAGTTGTTTTGGAAATATTAGAAGCCTTTACTCTGAGCTGATGGTATCCAGATCTCAAATCTATTTTAGAGAAAATTGTTGCTCCATGCAACTGATCAAACAGATCGTCTATTCTCGGCAAAGGGTACTTGTTCTTAATAGTGATCTTGTTCAGTTGCCTGTAATCTATACAGAGACGCATAGTACCATCCTTCTTTTTAACAAACAGCACTGGAGCACCCCACGGCGAAGAACTGGGTCTGATGAAACCCTTATCCAGCAATTCCTGCAGCTGCACCTTGAGTTCCTTCAACTTTGTAGGTGCCATTCTATAGGCTGGCAGTGCTACTGGATGACTACCTGGATATACCCGAATCTCAAAATCAATGTCTCTGACAGGAGGTAAGCCTGGTAAATCTTCTGGAAAAACATCAGAAAACTCACGAACTACGGGCACATCATAAACACTGGCGGTGCTCTTCTCTGCTCTAGTGTCAACCACATGAGCAAGGAACGCTTCACATCCTTTCTGTAGCATCTTATCAGCTATAACAGCTGATACTATGCACGTAGGCAGAACTTTCCTGTCTCCAGTAAAGACACAAGAAAATTCACCTAGTTGAAAGGTAGCTTCCTTCTTCCAACAATCGAGTTGCACCTGATATGCCTCAAGACAATCCATACCTAAGATGACTTGAAAAGTATTGACATCCAAGGGTATGAGATTAGCAGCAAAGGTGTAACCTCCAAAAGATAACAAACATCCGGGACATAACTCAGTCAAAACCGTTGGTCCACCTAGTGGAACCCTCAACACTAACTCATCTACCAACTCTTGAGTTAACAGATTAAGTTTACCAACTAAAGAACGTCGTATGAAAGAGTGAGTAGCACCCGGATCTATCAAAACTGAAACTGGTATACTATTAAATAAAAGCATCTCTCCTGTAACAACTTGTGAAGAGATTATACCTTCCTGAGGTGTCAAAGAGAAGAAACGTGCTGAAGCTCTCCCTCTGCCACGCTGTCCTCTCTGACCACTCCTGCCACTAGGCACTCTAACACCTCTAGACCCAGAAGCCACAGAAGAACTCGGAACATCATGGTACTGAGGCTGGAAAGCTTGCGATGCTGCTTGTCGAAGTTGAGGACATTCCTTTCTGAAATGTCCTACTTGTCTGCAGACAAAACAACTTGCACCCCAACACGGGCCAGTATGTATTTTTCCACAGTTGTCACATGGCGGCATCTCTTGTTTCTGGGGAACTGTCACTGACATTGACGACCCAGAAGACTGTCCACTAGACGCGCTGCCCCATCTCCCGGGGTTGTATCCCCCTCTGCCTCTAGATGTAGTGACATCCTCAGATCTCTGTCTGCTGAAACAGCTAAAGCCACGCCCAAGTTTAGAAAAGAAACCTCTACCTCCACCTCTGTATCCACTACTGGACTGTCCTCTACTGAAATCTGCAGATATCTTCTTAGACTCAGGCACCTTGTCAGCATTCACAGATTCTTCAACCTGTCTCGCAGCCTCAACAAACTCGCCAAAGTTCTCTCTGTTCCTTCTACTAGTAGCAGAAACTGTATGCCGAATCTCTGGCCTCAGCCCTTCTTGAAACCTTCTGTATCTTTCTATGTTGTCAGGAACAAGTTGCGGACATAAGTTCGCTAACCGGGTGAAAAGCGCTTCATACTCAGTAACTGACATGTTCCTTTGCTTAGTATTCTGTAACTGCCTGATTTTCTCATTAATAAAAGTGGGTGGATAGAATTTAAGATGAAACTCTTCAGAGAAGTCCTGCCAAGAAAGCTGTGTACCTCTCCTCTTTTCCTCCACACCACGCCACCACAATTCTGCATCGCCTGTCAGAAGATAAACAGCGTGATTAATCTTCTTCTCTTATGGAAGCTCCATCAAGCGAAAGACCTTCTCTATCTGTATCCACCACTCATCTACCTCTGTAGGATCTGTAGTACCACTGAATTATGTACCACCAAGCTTCTTTACAAGCTCATACGATCGCATCAGATCCTTACTGCTGGTAGAAGTAGAAGCTCGCCTATCAGCCTTGTACTTCTCTCTGGTTTCTAGAAACATCTTATACATACGAGATGCTTCATCCACGTGGTCACCACCACCTGGATCCAAGTACAGAGGATCAGGGCCAACATGACTCTCGACGTGGTCATCATGACCATAACCTCTCCCTGTCATCTGCAATAATATAACAGAATATTTCTTGTTAGAAAACTACAGATAGAAGAAAGACACCTAAACCTTAATCCTATTGGTCTCTTATCGTCCCCTAACCTGGACTTAGAGTATTCATATACTCAACCTACGCTCTGATACCAAAGCTGTCACACCCCGATCTCACACTAACCTCAACACACGAGATTAGGGCGCGACGGAGGGATTACACACAAACCAAACCACTCATAGTTTTTTTTAAGACATTAAAAAGATAATCTGATTATGCTGAAAAATGAAGCTAAACAAACTGCGGAAGCATTTTTATTAAACTGATTAGCAATATAAAGAAAGTCTACCGCATATTACATTGTGTGACATAAAATAAAGCATAACAGTTAATTTACATATTTATACACATTCTCTCTCACCCACACCATGTCCCAAGGATCGAGGGGAAAGGACTAAGAGACCGTTAACAAAACTAACTACATATACTTTCTACAGACTAAGCGTTAGGATGAAAGGATCCTTCAGATTCCTGCTGCTGATGATGACCTGAAAATGTTTGAGTAGAGGTATGAGCCTACTCGCTCAGTGAATATCATTTCACTTAGCTATCACTAAACAACTCATCAGATATATAAATTGAAATAAAACATAAGTGCAGTACAAGCAGGGCAGTTTTAATGACATAGCAGATTTGCAGATAATAATCACATTTCTATGCAACAACAGATATTTTAAACAAATAAACAGATGTATAGAATTGGCACAAAAGTTCGAATATATTAATTTACTGTGATCCTATATGATTACATATTTATTTTATTATGCCCTAATCATATGCAGTGTACTCTGCATATAAAGATCCGTAGCGAACTACGATCCCACCGTACAAGACTTAGCGACACACACGGGGAATGCTAAGTCTGACTTCCAGCCCTGGTCTGCTGCAGGGCCCACAGGCTCATCGGCCTTCAGGCTCATCGGCCTCGAGGCTCATCGGCCTCACTGCACTACATCGAGTGCTCTGAACTCCTCCTCTAACCTGAGTACACAGGCTCAGGAGGTCTGGGTTACCACCGTGACATCGCACGCGTTGTTGTTGAATAACCCCTATTTACTCCAGTGCCACCGTGACATCGCACGCGTTGTTGTTGAACACTGCCTTTCCATCCTCGTGCCACCGTGACATCGCACGCGTTGATGTTGAACACGAGTTTCACCCCCCTGGTGCAGACCTCTCAAAGGGGTTCTACGGTGTTAGGACACCTAAGTCTATTAACTGATTAACAAATAAACAATTAAACAGGAAAAACACATTTCATACTCATTTCACATTCTGAACATCTCTGAAAAACTCATATTTATATCATCTGTCATCTTTTAACATGACTCAATGCCACTTATTCAAATTCATTGCTAAACAACCATCTTTATTCAGCATATGCATTGCAACTGTAAAACAGGAAATTCCATCTTTTTCATCAATCATATTACGTATCTCAAGTTCCATTGAATCTATAATAAACTATTGTATGTGCTAAACTGTTTTGAAGTTATACCAACTGATACTAAAGCAATTAAGCACTTAAATTGAGTTAAATAATGATTTCTGAATGAACTGCCACTCACTACTTGAAACTCGGCCGATTACTTTGGAACTCGACCGATCACCTCTCAGTTTCTGAAACTCAGCCGACCAACTTCGGCCGATCAGCAGGAAACTCGTCCGATTCAACTGGAAACTCGGCCGATCAAGACACTGCTCGTTTACCTACAAAAGAAACTCGACCGATTCAAGACCAAACTCGGCCGACCAAAACGCTGTTCGAAATCCTAAACAAGGAACTCGGCCGACCAAAACACGAACTCGGCCGAACCGCGCACAGACAGAAAATAAAAACGGACCTGCAGATGTCGATTTCACTCGAATCGACGGGTAAAACCCTCTAATTGGGTCGCAAATCACTTGCAATAGGTGCACACCACCAGGAACTAGCCAGAGGGAGAAAGAAGGTCAAGCTAGGGCTGCTCTTGCGCCCTAATCTTCATGCTATCTCCTTGCAAACGCAACTCTTGCTGCTAGCTGGATCGATTGGCGGAGAAGATGATGGAAGGAGGGAAGAAAATGAATCGCAGCTGCTGGCCGGAGCAAAACCTTGGCTCCAAGACGTCCTTCCCTTCTCAGCTCCCCCCCTCTCTCTCTCACGCGAAGGAAGAAGAAGAACGCTTCTGTTATCTCTCGTTTCTGGAAAAATGAAACGAGATAAGTGAGAAAGAATAGATAAGGAGGAAAACCTAGGGGCCAAAATGCAAAGTCCAAGAACTTCCAAAAACTACAAACGGGTCCCTACAAGCCCAAAAACATGCAACTTTTGACTCAAAGGTCGGATTCGAACGATTTCTCTGGTAACGCATCAAGCGTAAGATCCTACACGTTTTAAGGGCTAGGATTCACACTAAGCACATATCATATCCGTTATAATCGTTATTAACAAAAACAAGCTTACAGCTTAGCAAAGCAGCTAAAACACATGCTTAGCAGCATACTTACAGGTTAAGCTTGACGCGGGTCGTAACAGTTTATCTATAAGAAGAAAAGAGAAATATCAATCTATTGGTATATATTTACAATAAAGCTAGAAAGTCAAGTGTTCAATCTAATTTATCTAAGAAAGAGTATGGAAAACTAACAAAAACTAATAAGATAACATCACAAAATGGGAGCTTATCAACCTCCACCATATCTGAGCAATACGCCTAGACGTGGGCCACATCCCCCCCGCTTACCAGTGAATTCATGGAATTTCTGCATGGTGAAGTTGTTAGGCAGCTTTGCGCTGGTAAAGTGAGATAAATCACTGAATGTTTTCCCATTGTCCTTCTTTCCTTCTAACAATTTGATCTTTTATAGGATCTCAAGCAGTAGGGGATCTACGGAAATATGTGCATGTACGATAGCTTCTTGACGTGCAACCACCACATGTATAACTGGTGATTTGATTGCTGTTGGCTCTGTCATATATATAGGTAGCGGGAATCCATATCCTCCTCCCATGTACGTGTTGTACTAAGATTGGGGTGGTGAATACATGGAGTGCATGTTGGAGATTAGTCCTCAACCATTCAGATACCGTATTTGAACCTTCATGACTGTGTCAGTCGCTTGAGGCTCTTCTTTCACAACTATGAATTTTTCTTCTTTCTTCTTTCCTTCAATTTTCCCTTCAGGTCTGAAGAAGGGCAGTTCTGCCTCATAAGGTATTGGGACGTGCCTAATGCTTATGGACGTTGGACTCTGATAGAGCCATGTCTGGAATGTTTTTGGCTGAGGCGGAAGAGAGCCCCACAAGATGTATGGGAAGAATGGCACAAATGATCCTCTGTGTGTGGCTCCTTGTCTGGTGAACCATGGATAGTGACATCCTCTTGTGTAGGTTGAACCTAATGGAGATAGAAAAGGCACGCTGAAAGGCTGCAAGAATTGAGTTTGATCGTAGGTGACTGTGACTTTAGGCATGACAACAACTTCCTTGCATTTCTCTACCTATTATGGGTTGTCTTGCTTGTTGTGGAAGGAATCCACCTTGGAGGTGTCATTAGGTGATGGTCTGTATTGTTGCTCCCGACCATCAATATTTAATTGTTGGCAAGATTGGGTGAGGTATGGGCTTCCTTCTATCCCCGTGATGTCCTGAAATTACTATTAGCGGTATTCAAAAGTAGGATGTAACATTATGAGAAAAATAACATATGCTTTGGGACGAGTCTGCCTGCATATATTATGTTAGTCAAGAAATAAAAAAGGCCTCCTCCTTGACAGGGGAGGACATGAAATGGATGCTCCCAAATTTCTCGCATTCTTCTCACGATGAAAGACATTTGTATTTCTTTCTTATTATCACTTTTTTGGTGGTTGTTCCTGCCCCTATCTTGGCTATATAAGGGAATTGGTCCACTTTTATATGAGACATGTTTTTTCAACGCCTCGATGAATTAAAAAAAGACGACAGAAGTGCTTGTTCCTTCGAAACGTGACCCAAAAGAATTATTCAAAGTAGGATAGAACATGGGGGATTCAGGGATTGATCAAAAGTAAGGTGACCCTTTCCATGCCAGTGACCATGCTTAATTAATCACTTTTCTTCCCCAGTATATCCTCGTCTAGAGGGGTTACCAAATTGAAACCCTTGGTAACATCTGTGACACCCTGGCTTCCTCCTAGCTTGAGGGGTTTCTCTGGAATTTTCTTGTGAGGAACGGTTGGCAAGGATGGGGCCTTGTCTTGGCTTCTCCTTTTTGTGAGGTTCAACAAGATTCTATGGTCTAGTTCATGATTGTAGTACACGACCGTGCTTAGGAATATGAAGTGTATGATTGGGCCAATTTTAGGTCGTGGTCTAGGATCCAAAATGATTTTAAAGCTAAAGTGGGATTAGTTTAAGGTCATAATCCAGGATGATCGTGGGTGATCTGACATTCGGAGACCGGTGTCTTGCACGAGGTGGAGTCCCCTATTTGCTAAAGTTTTGAGGGTAGATTCCCCTTTTTAGTTTGTTGACATTTAAAAAAGATTGTTTGCGATTCTTAATCTTTGAGAAAGATTGTTTGAGATTGTTAACCTTTGAGATTGTTGATCTTTAAGAAAGATTGTTTGAGATTATTAATCTTTAAGATTGTTTGAGGTTACTAACCTTTGAGATTGTAATCTTTGAAAAGATTGTTTGAATTTGCACATGAAAATGGGTTACCAACAGTCTCAATTTTATTTCAACTAGTTAAGATCAGATATATGACACGTAGCAGGCATTCCCCCTTTTAGCCCATGAGTTTATGTCCATGTTACATCCTTGCTCAAGATGACATGTATAGGAAGGGTTGGTCCTTATCTTCTTTATGGATATATGACACTCATCGAGGGGTAGCCCGGGTTCAACAGATAAAGGTACTGCTCACGATACAACTCGTGACTATGCCAGTGTAATCAATCATGAGTACTAGAAGAGTAGGATGTTTTCAAGCCTTTGGACGTCCAGCTTATCCCTATGTCGATATCAATACTGGCATCCGATATCATTTCTAGGGATCCAACGTGAGTTTGGCACCCATTTCATGACACATGGGTTTGTAGGTGTGGGAAGTGTAGGTGATGGGGTTTTAGCAATTTTAGAAGCAAGCCATAATGATGACAGTTACAGATGCAGATAAGGAAATAGTAAGACATGTTATTCATCCTTTATTTATTTTTGGTTTTACAAAAATGAGGGAAGCAAAAAGACAAAACCCTAAATAGGAAGTGTAGCCGGACCCTAATCGATAGAGGACCGAGGCATATAAAATAGCAAATTAGGATTAGGATCACACCCTAAAAAAGAAACAATGGGCCAGGGGTGGCAGATTGCCTCGATCTTTGCCCCAGAGTGGACGGATCAGGGTGATCTACCATACTATTCCCAGCTGGCCAGAGAAGGAAAAAAACCACAAAAGGAAACAAAAAGACATGAGGATGCTCAATCCTCGAAACAAAACAACAGGGGTTTCACTCAGATTGAGTTGGCTTTACTCCCCAGTGGATTCGTCATTTTGTTGCACCCTGTCCACAAATGGGGAAAAAAGAGAGACACTCGGAGAATAATGCTTTGTCCTTTTTTTGGTAGTGAAACGTCGCATAAAAAGAAAACTTGTTCGGAATCGCCACCATGTTTTGTGTAGAAAATGAGAAAAAGTATGTTTAGAAAATTGAATCTGATTCTTTTAGAAATAGTAAAAAGCACCGACTGTACAAGCAAATGAGCGATTATAGTAAATAATAGACCAGATGTAGTAATAAATCAGGTCAGATGCAATAGCTATAGATTAAAACATAAATAGATATCAGATTCAGTAGTTTAGGTACAATAGTTAGACTAGCTTATCATTTTATCGACCTAACATGGGCAGGTGGTGTCATAGGAAGGATTTTTTGATCACATGCAATACGAAAATATAGAGAGAGGTAGTCATTTCTCTAGCTTCAGGAGAGACAAAAGGGCATGGAATTCGTTCGATATGAGCATCTATTTATAATCCAAGATGGGGTTCATGGTTCTGGACAAAATCTTCTAAAAGAGACGGCAGATCGTGTTGATGCCCACCCTTGGCACATGGATCAAGGCGGCCCACCCATGTGGCACCAGTGAATGTCTTTGATCCGCCAGGGTGTCCTGCGGGTGAAAACAATTTTCTCAATGTCCCAATAATTTCACAGATTTTCTAGTGAAAAATAGAGAAAACTTGCACTTAATGATAAGCCAGGGCTATCTCTCAGATTTGTTTGAAAAAAGATAATTGGAAAACAAATATTTTAATTCCTGACAATTCAATTAGGTAATTTTATGAAAAGATAGCCTATTTAAAGCAGAATTGAAAGTTAAATTGTTTTTTTGAGTCTGAAAGAAACTTTCTTTACAGAAGAACCCGACCCGAGTGAAAGTAGGAAAAAACGGATGTATCAAATTGGTAGGAAATGTAGAAAAAGGTGCAAAAATGTAAAAATTGGATAGGATGTGGAGCTGACTCCCTCATTAGTCAGAGTTTTGACATTAATCATGAATTTCTGTCGAGTATTAAAAAATAGGGTGTCTACAATAATAATTACATTTATATATTTATTTACATACATTGTTTTACAAAAAAGTGTTCATAGTGGTGTGGACAACAAATAAGACTACCAATCCATTCTGAATGTCAAAGTCTATAGATCAAAAAATAAAATTATAAAATGTAGATGAAGGCAAAATATAGTTCTACTTGTCATGTGCTGAAAGCATCAAATAAGATTTTTTTTATAAAAATAAGAATATGAGTTTTATATTGAAAATTATGATTGTAGAAGTAGTTTCTTTCATATTTTATATTTAAAACAAACTTTATTTTTTATTAATGTGAGAATATGAGCTTTTTTGTGTATATAGTTTTTTTTCTAGTTATGCACAAAAATTAATTTTGATTTTTTTGTTCTATATTTTTTTCAAAAATAAATTTCCTACAAAACTTATCAAATACTTCTTTATATTCCATTTGTCCATCTAAGCGACTTAACACATACTTGATATACTACTCTCTATTCATATTAATCGTGAGTTATACATATGTTTTATATCATATTATTCATTTTTTCTCTCTCACATTTTATATTTTTTTATCCTTCTAATATATTTTCTTTCAAGTCTTAGATTTCTTTTTTTTGCCGCTCTGATTCAGCGACAAAAGAATACGACTACATGGCTGAAAATACACTTTGTTTATTTCCCTCCATTCTTCTCCGAGATCCCCCAAACGTTTCATCTCCCTTCCCCTCCTCCTTTATTCACCATGTAACAAGCATATCTTATCTTAAGAAGTTATATATTAAAACCCAGAAATTGAAGCACTCACCAATTAAGTTAATGATAACCCAACCTTTCGAAACCCTATTAATGTTCTGGGTAAAAAGAAGCGCAATAGCGGAGGCGCGTGGGGAGAGCCAACGTGGTGGGGGGCGGCACGAGGCGGGCCCCTTCGCCATTCCTCGCCGCTCTCCCTGGCGAAAGCTCTTCGTATAAATTACAACCTGGAGGTGGGTGCTATGCAAAGTAGCTGCCAGCACAGATCTCTGTATTCCAACTCGCATCTCTCTCTCTCCGACTCCCTTTGCCTGCTGGCTTCTCCCCCCTCTCACCTTTCCATCCTCCTCTCAGAAATAGATAGAACAGAGAGAAGAAGCGAGCGAGCGCCAACAACCCAGGGGCCCCTTCCTGGTGCAGAAGAGCGGTCGATCATCCCCGGGCTGTGTCTCTCTCTCGTCGTTCCTGACGTCGTCTTCTCTTCTTAGAGAGAGAAACAAGACCCGAAACCGCGTCTGCTAGCCAAAAAGCAACGCGGAGCCCCCGCCGGAGACGGCGTAGCTTCATCCTAGGGAAGAAAGGGGGGCAACGCCTCCGTCATTTCCTTTTCTCCTCCCTGCCCGTTGGTGCTGAACGATTCGTTCCGTGCTGAAGGAGGTGCGTTCTCTTTGGATCCCCGCCGCATTGCGGTTTCCCTTCTGCTTCCCTCTCTCTCTCTCTCTCTCTCTCTCTCTCGCTGTCCGTGACTCCGGATCTGGAACGTGCTTTCCGCGTTTCAATACTTTCAATATTATTCTACCGTTGCTGTTGGTTCTCGAAACGTCCCCGATGGTTTATGGAGTGGTTGGCGTTTTGAAATAGGATGCTTCTGAAATAATTTGCCCACTTTCATTCTTGGGGAAAAAGGTGACGCCTGATTTTCTCTGGTGGTCGCGGCTTCGTCGTGTTCTGCACATTTGAGTTTAAAATATTTGTATATTTCTATATTTATTAAGAGAACAGCTCGAAGTAACGGGACGGGGATAATGAGGGGAGAAAAACTCGAAGCAACACGACGGCGATGGGCGATGGTTTTTATGGCTCTCGTTTGATACGCCGATTCATAGAATCTCAGGTGGTCATTCTCAATACAGTTAGACGCTGTCGAGGCCATGCTGATGGTGGTTGGCAGCTCCACCTGCGCCATTATTGAGTTGATTTTGGTGTTATTTGGGTTTCTGAATTTCTCCATTTTTTTCCGGGTTCCGAGAAGACTCCCTATTTATTCCTTTTGCTTAACTTCCAATAATTCCATGTGAAGAAAAATCTAATATTTATTTCAATTGGGTCGTGGTTGTTGTGCTCCTGCAGCTACCAGCCGGCCTCCTTTGGGTTTTGCATTCTCATCCGATACTCCAAAGCGACTGCCTGCCTGACGTTCATCGCCACCATGGTTGCAACGGCCTCCGCCTTCTTCCAACCCCCTCCTCCGCCTTCCTCATCCTCCTCACCCTCCTCGGCGGCATCAGCGGCAAGTGGGAAACCCTCGTCCGTCAGCTTCGGCGCGGGGCCCGACAGGCTGGACGCCGGTGGGCTGAAACCCAAACCCGCATCTTCTTCAGCAGCTATGCAAGTGAAGGTGAACGCGCAGGCTATCCCGAAGATCAACGGTGTCAGGGTGAACACCAAGACCGATCTCGGGAAACCCGACGCCGACATCATCCCTTCCACATATGCGCCCAAGACTTTCTACAACCAACTTCCTGACTGGAGCGTGCTACTCGCCGCCATCACGACCATCTTCCTGGCCGCTGAGAAGCAGTGGACGCTCCTGGACTGGAAACCCAAGCGGCCCGACATGCTGTCTGATGATGCCTTTGGGTTTGGGAGGATCGTCCAAGACGGTTTCATTTTCAAGCAGAACTTTGCCATCCGGTCGTACGAGATTGGCGCTGATCGGACGGCGTCTATAGAAACGTTAATGAACCATTTACAGGTAAAGGCTTCTGTTAACTTTCTGTCAGGAGCACGCTTCCCACTTTCACCGTTTGTATCTGATTATTTTTTTTAGCAATTCCCGAGTAGGCAATGAATGATGTTGCTCATGTGTTTGTCATTTTGTGTGGCTGACTATACAGGAAACGGCCCTGAATCATGTGAGGAGTGCAGGCCTCCTTGGTGATGGGTTTGGTTCAACACCGGAGATGAGTAAAAAGAATCTCATATGGGTCGTCACCAAGATGCAAGTGATGGTGGAACACTATCCATCATGGTTAGTTTGTTTAATTTTAGGTGTACTCGTTTATGCAACTCCCAGAAGATGCTAGAGACTTGTATTTTTATTTACTTATGACAATTGTCTGTTTAACCACACATATTTCTCATACCTGAAATCTTGATGTTGATGGTATCTGTAGAACCATATAATAATATGATTTAATGTAACATAATCAGCCTGAAGTTTCTCATGTCAGTACAAAGTTGGTCAAGTAGTTTGAATCACATTGACCCGTAGTTCCCTCTCAACCGCTTGGTAGAATCTAGTCAGAAATGGATGCATTATTTATTAATCTATACGCTAATCTTAACACCTGCCAAAGTCATAAGCATACACAAGTCGCAATCAAGACTAAAAGTTAGTTGGTTGACTCTTTGGCAGAATTCTTAGCCGATGGCTTGTTCACAGCCATTAGCTAGGTTAGATATCCGCTGTTTCTTCATGACCATTAGATACTTACGTGAGGTGGATTTGCTCTGTTACTTTTTTTAAAGGTGGTTGTTGCGGTAGGTCGCTAGCTGGCTTATCTCTTTTGACTTTTGTGCCCTTTGTTTTGGAATCAATGAACATTACCTGTCATAGGTCCATTCGTCAAGTCAAGAAAGACGCGCCAGTAAATTTATAGTTTTTTTATCGCGATTTGATCCAAGATTGTAGAACGTAATTGGATGCATTCAATTACGTGTCAAAGAAACCGGCCTTTGGCTCTATGATATGCTTCTGATGCTGGAATGATGGTTTGTTACACCAAATTTTGTCTCTTATTGAAATTATCTGCCTCTATTTATTTGTTTTATGATGAAGTATTATCTCATATTGTATATATGAAAAACCTTTCCAGGGGAGACGTGGTTGAGGTGGACACCTGGGTTAGTGCCTCTGGGAAGAATGGGATGCGTCGTGATTGGCATGTCCGCGATTCTCGTACAGGCCAAACTATCACCAGAGCTACAAGGTGATCTATTACAAAAGCTTAGACATTTTTTCAGAACTGTGCATCACTTGTTTCAATGGCCGCCTTATCAGCTATCTATTCCTAATGATGATAATTACAAATAAAGGAGGAGAAATCTGATAGCCCATTGTGTCTCTCTTCCCTGATACAGTGTCTGGGTTATGATGAACAAAGTTACAAGGAGATTATCCAAAATACCCGATGAAGTGCGGGGAGAGATTGAGCCGTATTTCATAGAGCGTTCTGCAATTGTGGATGAAGATGGCAGGAAATTGCCTAAACTGGACGATGACTCAGCTGACTATATCAGGAAGGGGTTAAGTGTAAGTACCAGAGCTGCTCCTGTGGAGATGCACTAGTTCTATACCCAATCCTGGACTGGCTTTTCTAAACCATGTTCAACTTGATTTTGCAGCCCCGTTGGAGTGATCTGGATGTCAACCAGCATGTGAACAATGTTAAGTACATTGGCTGGATTCTTGAGGTATGTCTTATTCCCACTTTTTAATAATACGGATTTGGTTTTTCTTCTCACTTTCCTACGTCTCCTAGTCGTTGAAAAGTCTGTCAGCCATTTAAAACCTTGTTTGTAGACGTTGAGATCTCATTCCATTTTCTGTGGATGTATGCTCAACCCTTGGACCACATGCACACAGTATTGCTCCGGCAAAAAAAAGAGAGAAAGAATAGCAGCTTCTACTTCTAGTAGACCAATGCCTTATTTGCACATGACTACAATCTACGTGAAAACTGGCATTGCACATGACTACAATCTACACGACGTGAAAACTGGCATTGCACATGGGCATAGGGAGTTGGGGGGACCACTGAAGTAGTCGCATCATTTTCTCCCTTCATTTCAACTTTATTGGTTACTGTTGCTAGTGGTTTTTGTGCCTCACTTGTGAGTGTGGACCCTTCAATGGACATGTATGTTTTTGGCAAACAGTCAAAAAAAGGAATTATTGAATAGTTTCAATAGTGGATGGCTATGGGCCGGCTTTAGTTAATTCAAAGACATGAAATATTACATATATAAAGCACAGTCAATAGTGGATAGCTAGCTGTAGTAGAATCCGTCATTCTGTCTCGTTTCTGATTGCGAAGTTTAGAGATTCTCTGTGGGCTGCTGTATTTTCTATTCAAGACACGCAGATGGATCAGAAGCTCTATATTCTTTAAAAATTCAAAAGTTCAATATCGACGATGGATGACAAGCTCCCCGATTGAATTATTCTCGTCTCTCCTGAATGTCATACGATTTGCAGGCAGATCCCGTGTCGGCTGAATGTAGTGGTAATATTTTCTTGGTTTTCTTTTCAGAGTGCTCCTGTCTCTATCCTGGAGAAGCACGAACTGGCCAGCATGACTCTGGAATACAGGAGGGAGTGCGGGAGGGACAGCGTGCTGCAATCCCTCACCGCTGTCTCGGATTGCACCTCCAATGGCATGCCGTCCAACGGTGTGGAGTGCCAGCACCTTCTCAGGCTGGAAAGCGGAGCTGAGATTGTGAGGGGACGCACCGAGTGGAGGCCGAAACCTGCTCGCAGCTTCGAGAACCTCGGTCCAATTCCAGTCCCTAGTGCTTGAAAGAAGAGGAGAAATAAATCTGAAAGCTAATTGCATAAGCAGTGATAATGGTGGTGATGATGATGATGATGCAATGTGGTTCTGACTGGCAGGAACGAGCAGAGGGGTGACACGAGGTGTGTGGTTCTCTGCATTCTTGTGCTTGCTGCTTGGTGAATGGTGGTGGGAGGAATCAAAAGCTCCGTTTGTAGAAAGGGAGGGAGGAGTTGCTGATGCCTTTGCGTTTGATATAAAATATTCCTTAATTGTTACATATGGTATAAAAATGTTTTTACATTTTTCTTTTGAGGTTGGTATATGTTTGTTCCATTTCTTCAATGGATGAAAATACTATGGAAAATCCCTTTCTCTCCCACGATTTTCTTGGATGGCAATGTTGCTTCCCAAATGTAATTGGCGGTGTTTACTCTCCATGTGTCTACTTCTCTTGATTAGTTAGTTACACGGTTCTCATTTCAAAAATACTATGGAAACTCCTTTCTCTTCCACGAGTTTCTTGGGTAGGCAATGTTGTCAATTGCTCAAGATGTCTCTTTCGTTCTATGGACGGGTGTGTAAGGGCTGGAATGAATGGGAGCTTGTGGTTTTGCGTGGGGTGTGGCTGGAATGCCGGCTAGCCTGCTTACATTTAACATGCATACCGTACCGTCTTTGTAGGTGACCGAAAGAAAACAGACTTGGCAGGCGGGGGATGCCGCCACAAAGGGCACGTTTGTTTTATGTAGACCTGTCAAACGGGTGGGTGGGTTGGGTTGTTGCGGGTTTGGGTCTCGCAGGTGCGGATCAAAAAGATATATTTATAAACTGGTGGAACTAAGACAAATTCAAACTCGACCCAGCGGGTTGCAGGTTCTCCGCGGGTGCTTACTGCTAGTGTTTGTTTATATAAGATATGTCACAAAACAATCACATTGCATGCATTGTCACATAAGATTTATATATATATGTGTGTTACAAGAAGAGTATCAAAATGCAATGCACCTATGAACAAAGCTGCAACACGTCTATCAAAGAAGCCTAAGTTTCAAAATCACATAAATACTGGAACAACTTAAATAATGACCACCTATAGCAAACAATAAAAAAATAATACAACAATATCTAGTATGAATTGTGGCATCCAAATGAGACGAAAGATATATTTGTGAAACTAAAACAAAGATTGAAATTTAAGTCAGTTCTAGTCAAATTGAAATTGAAGTCTAGCAATCGCTAAAGATTTCATATTTCCCCCTTACTACTAAGCCGCATGGATGCAATCTCGTCGCTGCTGTATATAAATCTTTTACTGATAGCTAAATATTCTATCTATTAATAAAATCAGTGTAATTAAGCGGGTCACCCGTGAGTGCCCGCAGATTACCCATGAAACCCGTTAAGTAAATGGGTGGGTATGGGTTTGAGTTTTTACCGACGGGTGGCAAATTTTGTGACTCAAACCTAACTTAAATGGGTCGACCCATGGGCGCCCGTAGATTTTGACCCAATTTAACAAGTCTAATTTTATGAGATCTGGAATTCTGGAGGGATTCTACAAAATATTGTATTTCTCTACTCCCAGTAAAAAGAGTTTTTGATTTTGAAGAGTACCGCAATATGAGTTGTTATGTTTGATTTCGGTGGATAGGATCTTTCCGGTTCTCACGGTCATAAACAAAGCTAACAGCGTGTCATTAGCTGTGCGGGTTGCTGCATAACCGCGTCCCTCACAATTGAGATGGAATTAAATCTCCAGCATTTACAAGTGGAAGATCCGCTCGATTTACCAACTGTAGTTAAACTTATAATATAAATGCAATCCAATACAGTTACATCGGAATAAGCAAACGTGCCCAACTAGAAACTCTACTGACCGGTGGTTGTTGTTGTGGCAGTGCCGTCGTGGAAGAAGTAAAGTCTCGGGTTCGCTTTGGATAGGAGAGATTGAGGGCACGTTTGGTTAGTAGGATTTACTAAAATCCTGTATTCTGTCCATTCTGTATTACTGAAATACTGCATTCCCAAAATCCCACAAAGTAAAATTTTATGTTTGGTTTGCTGGATTTTGTAAGTGTCTGATTTTTTTTTTTGTGTGTCTACCATCTTGCCCATGATGGATTTTGGCGTCCGGGAAATTTTGATTGAGATCAAAATGCAGGATTCCTATTATGTCTGAAAATCTTAGATTAGACTCATTTCTCCAATCATGCAAACCAAACATAAAATTTGCTCAAATACGACAAAATCTAAGTAACCAAACATGCCCTGAGAGCATCTTCCCTCGCTATTTTCGGCGAATTAAATTATCATTCAATTTGTTTGGAGGCGTAGCGGGTAGCGCCTGGCGGTTGTGGCGGCAAATCTAGGGGATTAGCTCATTTAGCTGGAGGAACAAAGACGTCTATCCACCCGGACGGCGGCCCCGTCTGTGATTGTGGGGGCACCTTCAAGTTTTACACCTCCCAGCCTGGCGCTTGTTCCGTATCTTGGCTGCGCTCTCACTTGTGGACTGTCTGTCTAGCTTTCTGGCTGTCGGCTGCATTGGAAGTCAATGCCAAATCACGATAAATGACATTGATTGGGACTAGGGCTGTAAATCGGTAGGTACGGTGCTGGTCATGTTCATAACTGTCACGGGTATGGGTATGGATGTATATTAAAATTTTCAAATCTATACACACCATATCCATATTAACATAACCGCAGGATATATTGACGCATAAGTGAGTATACGGTTATGGATGTACTTGTTATATTAACACACTACAAATTTAAGGATACAACAAACTACCACATTAGTTGGGTAATATTGGTATTATTATGTCATCAAATACATTTTTTTAAATAATATTTGATAAATAAATAATATGTCAGTTTAAAATGGTCAAACAAGACTAGCATGTTGGTATAGCTAAACCAACATATAAAAAGATAATGGTGATTGTTGTCTCTATTGGTGAATATTACATAGCTTGACTATACTATTAATAAAAATTAATAGAAATTAGACACTTAATGTTGACCTTGACAATTATGTTGGCTTGCCTTAAAATTGGGATAAAAAGTGTAGTCAACATGTAATATATCTCAAAATATGTTATGGAGATATATCTTCAAAATAGTGAGGAAAGATGAGAAGAGTGAGAGTATGAATTTATGTCCTTAATTTGATGAATTGTGTATGTGTGGTATGAAGGTGCTTGAGGTTCGATAGATTTGTTAATTTTCCTATTGCAATGTACTTATGTTTTTTAGATCTGAGTGCTACAATATTGTTACATCCTAATATAAATGTCTACTAATCTAAAGTGCCTATATTTGTCATATGTGATTGTTATAATTTGTATCATTGTATTTTAATATAATTTATTTATATTAAATATAATTAATGGATATATGGATATGTAGAGTATTCGTACATACATAACCGTAACTATATCTAGTAGACAACATATACGTGAGTATAAGGATAAACGGTTACACAATTATAAAAAAATATATCCATAACAGGCATGGGTTTCAGGGTGTGCGGGTACCTATGTTCATTTACAGCGATAATTAGGACGCGCCGAGGAGGTAGTTTTTGGGCTTGGGAGGGTCTTAAGATCATTTTTGCGGAAACAAATTGGTAACTCACTAGTACATAACCGACCTTTAGTGTCGGTTATTTAAGGCCTTTAGTGTCGGTTTCTAAGCGACACCTATGTGGGCGCCGCTAAAAGCCCAACCTTTACGTGTTGGTTCTCAAACCGACGCCACAACCCTTCACACGCCACCGAAAACGCGCCAGCAGGGGGTATAGGCGTCGGTTATCCGCTTCGAAACCGACACTGAATCACCCGCTTACACGGCCGTGCTGGCCAGCACGGCCGTGGTGTCTGGTCTCATTAGGGAAATCGACGTCGGTTACTAGTATGGCAACCGACATTGTAACCGTATATCGTCGGTTTTATACAGATATCCGACACGTATTTTATGTCTGGTCCGCTGCCACGGCCGTGCTTAGGGAAATCGACGTCGGTACTAGTATGGAAACCGACACTGTAACCGTATGTCGTCGGTCTTATACAAGTAACTGACGCCTATGATTTGATTTTTTTTTCTGTCAGTCTGCAGACCTGCTGTGGCTGGTCGCAGGATGAGAAACCTGCAGTTCAGTTATGAACTGCAGGTTTTACGACATCCATTGATATCAGCCAACAACATGCCACAAACCTACAAAATTAACATGATGGACAAATTCTTATATATGTGATTCATACTCATGTATAAGAAATTTAATTCATATTATTTTTTCATCACACGCATGTAGAAACCAGTAGCAACCTGCAGTTCTATTTATTTCATCTCTTTTCACATTCAGACACATGTAGAAACATTCATGTATTGATGATTTTCAAAACACATATGACAATTCATAAAAATTCATTCACATTCACACAAAATTAATTATGAGAACAAATTTATTTTATTCATCATCATCATCAAAATCATATTGAAAAATTCCCACTCTTTGCAGGGCTTTTGCTCAATCTTCTCTTACAACATCTAATTCATCTCTCGTATAGGGAGCATGTACATCGAAACGCTTTGCACATGTGTTGAAGTCCTCAGTTTTAAAGACCTACAAAGAGAATGACGTACATACATAATTATAATAATATATAATAAGATTCATATATTTCATATTATCTAACGAGACTATGTATAATACATGTTGTATGTTATCGATTTCCAATACATCATGATTGATGATTAGGTCCATAAATCGAATCACAAAGTAGGCACATGCCCAGTCGTTGTCTTGTGTAGCACACTATAAATTGAAACATACAAAATATTCAAAAATACAAATAAGCACACTTCACATAAACAATATATACATTGGAGTCAAGAAATTACTTTCACATTCTTCCAAATGAGTGTCAGACTTTTTTTCCTGGGGACCTTTCCTCCAACTTTTTTGTACTCTTGTAAAGCCCTATATATGTTAATGTAACACATTAAATTATATAATTAAATAGTAATGCAGTAACATATGTTAACAGATATAAAAACATAAAATATTTCTCACGAGAATAATGGCCTTTTGATTGCATGTCCATATACATCCAACTCACTCCCCGCAGGATCTAGATAATAGACGGTGAATGTCTTGGGAACAATAACTAATAACTCCCAATGCTTATAACTACATGTAAGAAAGTAGAAAATTAATAACTCAATATCCGCAATAAAAATGTAATTTGCTTAATTCCAAATTACAAGCAAAGTAAACTTACTCGACATTGAATGGAGCTATTGTTACACCCCGATCTCACAATTTCCTCAAATCATGAGATTAGGGCATAAGATAGGATTTATATGAAACACAAAGAACACCATTAACTTTTGCTTTTCTTAAAAACTCTTGTTTCTTCGCATTGAACCACATAAAACATCTTAGCAAGGGAATCTGAACATTTCCTTTACTAATCAGACTTCAATAGAAAAGATACATGTATAAACATTCATAATGCCTCTCACTCATTATGCATATGAAACTAGCTAATTAGCATACATATCAAAGAGGAACAACATTACACATCGTATTTACAACTCTCTCTCTTATCTCTTACTGAGGACCTAGAGTGACAAGGACCGACTGACTCAACTAATCTCATACTTGACTCCTGTGGCAGATCTACTCCGACGCTCTGATCATCTTCAAGTCCACGCGATTAACCCTAAAATGTTTGAGTAGAGGGGTGAGCCTACTCGCTCAGTGAATGAGTACTTCAAGGAAACAGACTAATGCACTAATGTGATTACAGATATAATTTGAGTAAACGATATGAGAATTAACAGCAATAAATACTACACTGAGCAGTTCTAAAACAATATAATTGAAATAACAAAGAATGTAAATATTGCAACCAAAGAATAACTACTAGAAGACTATGCTCTAGTCTTCCTTAACTCTATCATTTATAAAGAACTCTGTGAACCTATATGATCATATTTTAGATTATGCCCCAAACATATGCAGTGCACTCTGCATATGAAACTCGCAGTGCACTACGAGTCCACCGTACAAGACTTAGCGACACACCCGGGAAATGCTAAGTCTGACTTCTCGTCCTGGTCTGTACAGGACTCTCAGGCTCACAAGGCCTCACTGCACTAACTCTGAGTGCTCTGGACTCCTCCGCAACCTGTAGTGCACAGTGGAGGGTCTCTAAGTCTCCGATGCCTGGGCGTATCCCCAGAACTGACCGGGACTTCTCCGATGCCTGGGCGTATCCCCAGAACTGACCGGAACGTACTCTTGGATTTCCGATGCCTGGGCGTATCCCCAGAACTGACCGAAATCCTACCACTCAGACTACGTGTCACCGAGACAATCGGTATTTGTTGGACACGAGTCTCCGATGCCTGGGCGTATCCCCAGAACTGACCGTTTCACCCCAAAGGTACAGACCGCGCAATGGGGTTCTACGATGTTGGGGCACCTAAGTCTATTAACTGTTTAACAGATAAATATCATAGCTCATGTATTCAACATATACCATGTCTCAATAACATCCCTTTCTAGGGCATGTCATATCTCATCACCTGCAATTGACGAGATATGTATTGAAATATATGAAGCCCTGCAGTATGTAAATATCATTTCAGAGAGAACAAGCATATAAAGTTAAATGCACTAGAAACATACAATTCAACAATTAAGCATCACCACATCTCATATCGAGACCTTTCATATTACCATAGCATGATTCATTGAACACCCCATCCTTAGGGTTTCATTTGCCTTATTCATTCATCACATGCCAACACCCTACACTTAGGGTTGCATTTGCCTCATTCACCTTTTCGTTTACCTCATTCACTTGTCACATGACTCTCATAAGGATTTCATAGGATATAAGCATTCACTAAATAAAGATTGTTTCCAACAAATCATATGCAATCAATATAGACATGAAACCATGGAAATTCAACTAAATTTAGGTTTTCCATATCATCACTGTGATATCATGTATCCAGAATAAGATTCAATTAAGATAACCCACGAGGTACATCCTAACCACTTATAGAGTTACTAGTCTTTTTCAATAAGGTTGAAACACTAGTGATGTCTCAATTAGGTTAAACCCTAATTACATCATTTGATATAAATCTGTAAAGCATTCTCACTAGGAAGTGTTGAATACGTTTCTGATATGAATCTACCATTTAGGAATCATTCAAAACAGAGAAGGAATCCATATCATATTAATTTGCAACAATCTTAAATCAAACGGACATTTTAGGTTTTAAAATTACATACTAAGCAATTAGGGATTTGGATGCTATAATCAAATTCGTGCATTAGAATGTTTGAAGGAAGAACCCACTCACCCTAAGGTGTGAAAACACCTCACAACTGCAGCTCAACTCAGGGAATCTCGAATTCCTATCAAATCCCTAGCAAATCTCCCAATTCTTCTTCTATTCAACTCGGAAACCTTGAAAATGAGGGATTATGAAGAAAGGGTGAGAAAAAAGGGAATTTCGACATCATCTTGGATCAAATCAGAGCATGGACGGAATCTTGACATGAGAGAGAAGATTCACCATAAAAGTCTATGCAAATGATCCAAACTTACTTGATTTCACCACTCTTGGGACCGCAGAACCCTAATTCAGCAATTCCCCCACTTTCTTCACTCAAGCCCTAATTCTCCCTCTCTGTAGGAGCTCGTTTCTCTGGAATGAATGACGAAGAATGAGAGCTGCTTGTGTGTGTGGTCGTTCATATAAGTTAATTGAGCTTCTTGGGTCAATTGCATATTGACCCAACACTTAACTTTAATTATATAGGCTGAATATTCAGTTATACAAAAGTTACTGTAATTCGTTTATTTCAGAGATCAAACATTCTCCAACAATTATGAGAATTTATCAAGTTGTTTATAATTGTTCTATAAAGCTTCAGTTAAAATTTGGGATCATTTGGAGTTACCAATAAATAATTAAAAATAGAACAGTGCACTGCTATATTACAGTCTGCAGAATATTCGGCCGAGTTTGTCCTGCACAAACTCGACCGACACCTTACTGTAGGGATTCAAAAGTCATCCAAAAATTATTCCAATTTAACACAGTGTCTAAAACTGTGTTTTTCAGGCACAGTTAAAATTTGAGATCAATTGGATATACCAATAAAAAGATAAAATTAAATTACCACACTACTGTAAAATTCTGGAAATGTGATCGGTCGAGTTTGAAACTCGGCCGATCAACAGGTCAGAGCATTCTTCAAAAATTCTGATATTTTTCAATGTTGTTCAAATTTTATATATCTAAATCATATCCAAATTTGAAGTAAATCAGAGTTACACATAAAATACTAAAAATCATTTAGTGAGACATTCTACTTATCAAATTCTGTATTCATGTATCATCAAAACCCTATTTTGGGCCGATTAAGGTTTATGCTTCTCAAACCCTAATTCTCAAGACAAAAGAACATTTAGACTTCTTATCATAGTTAAAACATTCTAATTGTGTTATCGTCATTAATTAGATTTTAAGAATGATTATTCTAATTAATCTTTGCAATTGTCTTGGTAAACCCTAGTTTACCAATTAAGCTCAGATGGGGTCGTAACAACTCTCCCCCCCTTAGAATGTTTCGTCCTCGAAACATAAACCTACAAGAAAGATACATTCAAGGTTATTCTAAGCTTCTAAAGCCTTCCATGTCATTATATTCTTGTATTTCATGCCTGAATGTAGTTTTCAACATTAGATCTTTTAATTCTTTACTAAATCACAACATATTTCAAATAGTTCTCAATGATATCAAGCAAATTCTTTATGCCACAGTCAAACATAGAATGCAAAGATAAACCACCACGCTTTTGCTGCGCAACTCTGATACTCTGATACAACTATCTCAACTTATGTTGCTCAGAGAGTTCTATTGTTCTGTATCACCTTTAAGTGACAAAAGCAAGTTCACCATACTGTTTTAAACTTTAATCAAGTGCTATTCAAATAGCAAAAAAAGTCTTAAATTAAAAGACTAGATTCAACAGTCAATTGTACAATACTACTCTTGGCATCCCCATTGGGTCATGGATGCATGAGGTGAAGCATTACCACCTCATTCCATACTATCATGTTTCGATCCTGGGACCTGTGGGTTATGGGCCCACACACCATTCAAAGTGTAACCATCGCATTATATCATTTTAGGATTTCAACAACAGTAATAAGGTAATCCACAATTGTATCAGTCATTCAAGCATTAATTATACTCAATTACCATCACTCAGTTATATCAGAGCTAGGTATAACAAGCTACACCTCATTAGGGTTACTTGTCCAAAAAATCTGATTATCATCCTTTTCTATTAATATGAGTGAATAGGTATAACTACCTTATTCAGGATATCCCTTCATGTGTTCTGACATCATCCAAACCGTATCACCATATCACAAATACACAATAGTAAGATGCATATCAGGTATGAATTACTACAACTATCATACGCCTTTAGTTTAACATATAGCTTGCACACATACACTGAAATCATATGTAGAACCAGCTTTCATACCTTAATATGCCTTCAACAAATCATACATGTAAAAACAAATACACATATTACACAAAGCTAGTATTTTCCCATATCTCTCTGCTCATTCATTACTTCTTTACTTTTTGCTACCTATCCTTTTCATATGATTATATACAATAAACATCATTAACATTGAAGCATTTAAGATAGAAATAGACTATTCATCATTCTTGCTATCACACAAGAATTTATTTCTTATTGCACTTCATCATATTATATGTCACTATTACATTCACTAGATGACCCCACCAAGGTAGTTATGCACCATATATGATTCATTTTCTCTTATCATTTCATTCCCATCTTGCTCTCATTAAGGAATATATGAAAGAGAAGATGATTTTAGGACTTGGAAAACTTGTATTCAAACATTCCCTTAATACATTCTCGTATGCAGATTTACTTAGTTATCAACAGAGATATTTGATTAATTAGCACTTGATTGAATCTCACAACCTCTTTATTTTATAACTTCTCCATCATATTTCAAACCCTATCTTACGTTTCATAGTCCTCTTACCATATACTACTCTTTAACCCGTCATCTTTAATTCTAAATTTTTCTCTTATGACCATGTTGCTTATTCATATGTATGGTCATGTATACCATGTTGCACATATTTCCTCCTTTATCTTTATACTATTGCGAAGTTAACGTTCTGAATTAATAGTCCTTCTATTAGTGGATCATGTTGAATACATTACATATTCTTCATTTTTAAATCAAGTGGATCATACATGGGTCAAACATAGTTTCTCTTTTAATCAAGTTTTTTTCTCTCCTGAATACAGTCTACCTTTGTATGATTTATTCATTCGTTAAACTACACCTATGTTCTTTGCTTAGGAACTAGTTTGTTGTTCTAGTCTTATGAATTACATGTTCATACGATCCTTTTTACTTTTATGGACCTATTGAAAGCTCACTCTATTCTTCTACTTAGCCTTTGCTTTAGAGTTCATAAAAGCATTATACGCTATTATATGATTCATTCTTCATGATTAATTCTTGTTATCTTGAACCATACATACATACATTTCACATATCTTTTCTATATTTCATATGTATAGTTCATGTAATATTAATCAATAAACTGATTATGAACTTCATATCATGTTCTATTATTCCCAATTAAGGGTTTCACATTTGAGACCCCAAAGTTAAAACCTCAGATATCAGTTTCAACTAATTCTTAGTTTTTCTGATCTTACCCATATGTTTCAACGTCTTACTGTATGTACATTCTTACTCTGATGTGGGTCTAATTATTCCAATTCTATTCTTATTATGCTATTGATAGGATTCATTAGATCCTAATAACGCATCCTGCCAACCGGACTAGGCCAAACCTGAAGTTTTGAAGCCAAGAACTACCAAGGATTACATTCTTCCTGAACTGCCACTCACAGCTCAGAAACTCGGCCAATCACTCTGGAACTCGGCCGATCACCTTCCAGGTTCTGAAACTCGGCCGACCAACTTCGGCCGATCAGCAGGAAACTCAGCCGATCCTCTGGGGAACTCGGCCGATCGAAACACTACTTGTTTACCTACAAAGAAACTCGACCGATTCAAGACCAAACTCGGCCGACCAAAACGCTGTTTGAAATCCTAGACAAGGAACTCGGCCGACCAAAACACGAACTCGGCCAAACCGCGCACAGACTGAAAACCTAAACAGACCTACTGATGTCAATTTCACTCGAATCAGCGGGCAAAACCATAGAAACAAAAGCCCATTCAAAAGTCAATTCTAGTCTACTTGTTACAAAGAATAAAATCAATAAATGCTACAATTGCATAGTGTACAACAGATATTAAAGACCCATATTTCAAAGTATTGAATATCTCAATTCAAACATATAAGAGCATTTCTATACATTTCCAACAAAAACAACATTATGAAATGTAAGTTCTATCTCCTTTTACATTTATGCTCTTAATTCTTGTTTCTTTTCTCGTTTTCTAACCCTAACATTTCTAGGGTTCCTCTCTAGCCCATTCTTCCACTGTATACCTGGCCAGGGTATACGTGAGAGAATAGACAGAGTAGCTTGTACTGGCTGATCCAAGTACTCAGATATCGGGCCAGTATATCTAAATACTCAAATCCCCAAAGCTAACATCAAACATCTCCTATCTGCCACACTTAGGACTCTAACTTACTAACTTAATGGTCCTTGACAACTCACCCTAAGCTCTGATACCAAGCTGTTACACCCCGATCTCACAATTTCCTCAAATCATGAGATTAGGGCATAAGATAGGATTTATATGAAACACAAAGAACACCATTAACTTTTGCTTTTCTTAAAAACTCTTGTTTCTTTGCATTGAACCACATAAAACATCTTAGCAAGGGAATCTGAACATTTCCTTTACTAATCAGACTTCAATAGAAAAGATACATGTATAAACATTCATAATGCCTCTCACTCATTATGCATATGAAACTAGCTAATTAGCATACATATCAAAGAGGAACAACATTACACATCGTATTTACAACTCTCTCTCTTATCTCTTACTGAGGACCTAGAGTGACAAGGACCGACTGACTCAACTAATCTCATACTTGACTCCTGTGGCAGATCTACTCCGACGCTCTGATCATCTTCAAGTCCACGCGATTAACCCTAAAATGTTTGAGTAGAGGGGTGAGCCTACTCGCTCAGTGAATGAGTACTTCAAGGAAACAGACTAATGCACTAATGTGATTACAGATATAATTTGAGTAAACGATATGAGAATTAACAGCAATAAATACTACACTGAGCAGTTCTAAAACAATATAATTGAAATAACAAAGAATGTAAATATTACATCCAAAGAATAACTACTAGAAGACTATGCTCTAGTCTTCCTTAACTCTATCATTTATAAAGAACTCTGTGAACCTATATGATCATATTTTAGATTATGCCCCAAACATATGCAGTGCACTCTGCATATGAAACTCGCAGTGTACTACGAGTCCACCGTACAAGACTTAGCGACACACCCGGGAAATACTAAGTCTGACTTCTCGTCCTGGTCTGCACAGGACTCTCAGGCTCACAAGGCCTCACTGCACTAACTCTGAGTGCTCTAGACTCCTCCGCAACCTGTAGTGCACAGTGGAGGGTCTCTAAGTCTCCGATGCCTGGGCGTATCCCCAGAACTGACCGGGACTTCTCCGATGCCTGGGCGTATCCCAGAACTGACCGGAACGTACTCTTGGATTTCCGATGCCTGGGCGTATCCCCAGAACTGACAGGAATCCTACCACTCAGACTACGTGTCACCGAGACAATCGGTATTTGTTGGACACGAGTCTCCGATGCCTGGGCGTATCCCCAGAACTGACCGTTTCACCCCAAAGGTATAGACCGCGCAATGGGGTTCTACGAT
The DNA here is from genome assembly GCA_963693085.1 of Alisma plantago-aquatica. Classification (NCBI taxonomy): domain Eukaryota; kingdom Viridiplantae; phylum Streptophyta; class Magnoliopsida; order Alismatales; family Alismataceae; genus Alisma; species Alisma plantago-aquatica. The sequence continues at coordinate 1,156,757,399 of OY856410.1, read as the reverse complement.
GTTGGGGCACCTAAGTCTATTAACTGTTTAACAGATAAATATCATAGCTCATGTATTCAACATATACCATGTCTCAATAACATCCCTTTCTAGGGCATGTCATATCTCATCACCTGCAATTGACGAGATATGTATTGAAATATATGAAGCCCTGCAGTATGTAAATATCATTTCAGAGAGAACAAGCATATAAAGTTAAATGCACTAGAAACATACAATTCAACAATTAAGCATCACCACATCTCATATCGAGACCTTTCATATTACCATAGCATGATTCATTGAACACCCCATCCTTAGGGTTTCATTTGCCTTATTCATTCATCACATGCCAACACCCTACACTTAGGGTTGCATTTGCCTCATTCACCTTTTCGTTTACCTCATTCACTTGTCACATGGCTCTCATAAGGATTTCATAGGATATAAGCATTCACTAAATAAAGATTGTTTCCAACAAATCATATGCAATCAATATAGACATGAAACCATGGAAATTCAACTAAATTTAGGTTTTCCATATCATCACTGTGATATCATGTATCCAGAATAAGATTCAATTAAGATAACCCACGAGGTACATCCTAACCACTTATAGAGTTACTAGTCTTTTTCAATAAGGTTGAAACACTAGTGATGTTTCAATTAGGTTAAACCCTAATTACATCATTTGATATAAATCTGTAAAGCATTCTCACTAGGAAGTGTTGCATACGTTTCTGATATGAATCTACCATTTAGGAATCATTCAAAACAGAGAAGGAATCCATATCATATTAATTTGCAACAATCTTAAATCAAACAGACATTTTAGGTTTTAAAATCACATACTAAGCAATTAGGGATTTGGATGCTATAATCAAATTCGTGCATTAGAATGTTTGAAGGAAGAACCCACTCACCCTAAGGTGTGAAAACACCTCACAACTGCAGCTCAACTCAGGGAATCTCGAATTCCTATCAAATCCCTAGCAAATCTCCCAATTCTTCTTCTATTCAACTCGGAAACCTTGAAAATGAGGGATTATGAAGAAAGGGTGAGAAAAAAGGGAATTTCGACATCATCTTGGATCAAATCAGAGCATGGACGGAATCTTGACATGAGAGAGAAGATTCACCATAAAAGTCTATGCAAAGGATCCAAACTTACTTGATTTCACCACTCTTGGGACCGCAGAACCCTAATTCAGCAATTCCCCCACTTTCTTCACTCAAGCCCTAATTCTCCCTCTCTCTCTAGGAGCTCGTTTCTCTGGAATGAATGACGCAGAATGAGAGCTGCTTGTGTGTGTGGTCGTTCATATAAGTTAATTGAGCTTCTTGGGTCAATTGCATATTGACCCAACACTTAACTTTAATTATATAGGCTGAATATTCAGTTATACAAAAGTTACTGTAATTCGTTTATTTCAGAGATCAAACATTCTCCAACAATTATGAGAATTTATCACGTTGTTTATAATTGTTCTATAAAGCTTCAGTTAAAATTTGGGATCATTTGGAGTTACCAATAAATAATTAAAAATAGAACAATGCACTGCTATATTACAGTCTGCAGAATATTCGGCCGAGTTTGTCCTGCACAAACTCGACCGACACCTTACTGTAGGGATTCAAAAGTCATCCAAAAATTATTCCAATTTAACAGAGTGTCTAAAACTGTGTTTTTCAGGCACAGTTAAAATTTGAGATCAATTGGATATACCAATAAAAAGATAAAATTCAATTACCACACTACTGTAAAATTTTGGAAATGTGATCGGTCGAGTTTGAAACTCGGCCGATCAACAGGTCAGAGCATTCTTCAAAAATTCTGATATTTTTCAATGTTGTTCACATTTTATATATCTAAATCATATCCAAATTTGAAGTAAATCAGAGTTACACATAAAATACTAAAAATCATTTAGTGAGACATTCTACTTATCAAATTCTGTATTCATGTATCATCAAAACCCTATTTTGGGCCGATTAAGGTTTATGCTTCTCAAACCCTAATTCTCAAGACAAAAGAACATTTAGACTTCTTATCATAGTTAAAACATTCTAATTGTGTTATCTTCATTAATTAGATTTTAAGAATGATTATTCTAATTAATCTTTGCAATTGTCTAGGTAAACCCTAGTTTACCAATTAAGCTCAGATGGGGTAGTAACAACTCTCCCCCCCTTAGAATGTTTCGTCCTCGAAACATAAACCTACAAGAAAGATACATTCAAGGTTATTCTAAGCTTCTAAAGCCTTCCATGTCATTATATTCTTGTATTTCATGCCTGAATGTAGTTTTCAACATTAGATCTTTTAATTCTTTACTAAATCACAACATATTTCAAATAGTTCTCAATGATATCAAGCAAATTCTTTATGCCACAGTCAAACATAGAATGCAAAGATAAACCACCACGCTTTTGCTGCGCAACTCTGATACTCTGATACAACTATCTCAACTTATGTTGCTCAGAGAGTTCTATTGTTCTGTATCACCTTTAAGTGACAAAAGCAAGTTCACCATACTGTTTTAAACTTTAATCAAGTGCTATTCAAATAGCAAAACAGTCTTAAATTAAAAGACTAGATTCAACAGTCAATTGTACAATACTACTCTTGGCATCCCCATTGGGTCATGGATGCATGAGGTGAAGCATTACCACCTCATTCCATACTATCCTGTTTCGATCCTGGGACCTGTGGGTTATGGGCCCACACACCATTCAAAGTGTAACCATCGCATTATATCATTTTAGGATTTCAACAACAGTAATAAGGTAATCCACAATTGTATCAGTCATTCAAGCATTAATTATACTCAATTACCATCACTCAGTTATATCAGAGCTAGGTATAACAAGCTACACCTCATTAGGGTTACTTGTCCAAAAAATCTGATTATCATCCTTTTCTATTAATATGAGTGAATAGGTATAACTACCTTATTCAGGATATCCCTTCATGTGTTCTGACATCATCCAAACCGTATCACCATATCACAAATACACAATAGTAAGATGCATATCAGGTATGAATTACTACAACTATCATACGCCTTTAGTTTAACATATAGCTTGCACACATACACTGAAATCATATGTAGAACCAGCTTTCATACCTTAATATGCCTTCAACAAATCATACATGTAAAAACAAATACACATATTACACAAAGCTAGTATTTTCCCATATCTCTCTGCTCATTCATTACTTCTTTACTTTTTGCTACCTATCCTTTTCATATGATTATATACAATAAACATCATTAACATTGAAGCATTTAAGATAGAAATAGACTATTCATCATTCTTGCTATCACACAAGAATTTATTTCTTATTGCACTTCATCATATTATATGTCACTATTACATTCACTAGATGACCCCACCAAGGTAGTTATGCACCATATATGATTCATTTTCTCTTATCATTTCATTCCCATCTTGCTCTCATTAAGGAATATATGAAAGAGAAGATGATTTTAGGACTTGGAAAACTTGTATTCAAACATTCCCTTAATACATTCCCGTATGCAGATTTACTTAGTTATCAACAGAGATATTTGATTAATTAGCACTTGATTGAATCTCACAACCTCTTTATTTTATAACTTCTCCATCATATTTCAAACCCTATCTTACGTTTCATAGTCCTCTTACCATATACTACTCTTTAACCCGTCATCTTTAATTCTAAATTTTTCTCTTATGACCATGTTGCTTATTCATATGTATGGTCATGTATACCATGTTGCACATATTTCCTCCTTTATCTTTATACTATTGCGAAGTTAACGTTCTGAATTAATAGTCCTTCTATTAGTGGATCATGTTGAATACATTACATATTCTTCATTTTTAAATCAAGTGGATCATACATGGGTCAAACATAGTTTCTCTTTTAATCAAGTTTTTTTCTCTCCTGAATACAGTCTACCTTTGTATGATTTATTCATTCGTTAAACTACACCTATGTTCTTTGCTTAGGAACTAGTTTGTTGTTCTAGTCTTATGAATTACATGTTCATACGATCCTTTTTACTTTTATGGACCTATTGAAAGCTCACTCTATTCTTCTACTTAGCCTTTGCTTTAGAGTTCATAAAAGCATTATACGCTATTATATGATTCATTCTTCATGATTAATTCTTGTTATCTTGAACCATACATACATACATTTCACATATCTTTTCTATATTTCATATGTATAGTTCATGTAATATTAATCAATAAACTGATTATGAACTTCATATCATGTTCTATTATTCCCAATTAAGGGTTTCACATTTGAGACCCCAAAGTTAAAACCTCAGATATCAGTTTCAACTAATTCTTAGTTTTTCTGATCTTACCCATATGTTTCAACGTCTTACTGTATGTACATTCTTACTCTGATGTGGGTCTAATTATTCCAATTCTATTCTTATTATGCTATTGATAGGATTCATTAGATCCTAATAACGCATCCTGCCAACCGGACCAGGCCAAACCTGAAGTCCTGAAGCCAAGAACTACCAAGGATTACATTCTTCCTGAACTGCCACTCACAGCTCAGAAACTCGGCCAATCACTCTGGAACTCGGCCGATCACCTTCCAGGTTCTGAAACTCGGCCGACCAACTTCGGCCGATCAGCAGGAAACTCAGCCGATCCTCTGGGGAACTCGGCCGATCGAAACACTACTTGTTTACCTACAAAGAAACTCGACCGATTCAAGACCAAACTCGGCCGACCAAAACGCTGTTTGAAATCCTAGACAAGGAACTCGGCCGACCAAAACACGAACTCGGCCAAACCGCGCACAGACTGAAAACCTAAACAGACCTACTGATGTCAATTTCACTCGAATCAGCGGGCAAAACCATAGAAACAAAAGCCCATTCAAAAGTCAATTCTAGTCTACTTGTTACAAAGAATAAAATCAATAAATGCTACAATTGCATAGTGTACAACAGATATTAAAGACCCATATTTCAAAGTATTGAATATCTCAATTCAAACATATAAGAGCATTTCTATACATTTCCAACAAAAACAACATTATGAAATGTAAGTTCTATCTCCTTTTACATTTATGCTCTTAATTCTTGTTTCTTTTCTCGTTTTCTAACCCTAACATTTCTAGGGTTCCTCTCTAGCCCATTCTTCCACTGTATACCTGGCCAGGGTATACGTGAGAGAATAGACAGAGTAGCTTGTACTGGCTGATCCAAGTACTCAGATATCGGGCCAGTATATCTAAATACTCAAATCCCCAAAGCTAACATCAAACATCTCCTATCTGCCACACTTAGGACTCTAACTTACTAACTTAATGGTCCTTGACAACTCACCCTAAGCTCTGATACCAAGCTGTTACACCCCGATCTCACAATTTCCTCAAATCATGAGATTAGGGCATAAGATAGGATTTATATGAAACACAAAGAACACCATTAACTTTTGCTTTTCTTAAAAACTCTTGTTTCTTTGCATTGAACCACATAAAACATCTTAGCAAGGGAATCTGAACATTTCCTTTACTAATCAGACTTCAATAGAAAAGATACATGTATAAACATTCATAATGCCTCTCACTCATTATGCATATGAAACTAGCTAATTAGCATACATATCAAAGAGGAACAACATTACACATCGTATTTACAACTCTCTCTCTTATCTCTTACTGAGGACCTAGAGTGACAAGGACCGACTGACTCAACTAATCTCATACTTGACTCCTGTGGCAGATCTACTCCGACGCTCTGATCATCTTCAAGTCCACGCGATTAACCCTAAAATGTTTGAGTAGAGGGGTGAGCCTACTCGCTCAGTGAATGAGTACTTCAAGGAAACAGACTAATGCACTAATGTGATTACAGATATAATTTGAGTAAACGATATGAGAATTAACAGCAATAAATACTACACTGAGCAGTTCTAAAATAATATAATTGAAATAACAAAGAATGTAAATATTACATCCAAAAAATAACTACTAGAAGACTATGCTCTAGTCTTCCTTAACTCTATCATTTATAAAGAACTCTGTGAACCTATATGATCATATTTTAGATTATGCCCCAAACATATGCAGTGCACTCTGCATATGAAACTCGCAGTGTACTACGAGTCCACCGTACAAGACTTAGCGACACACCCGGGAAATGCTAAGTCTGACTTCTCGTCCTGGTCTGCACAGGACTCTCAGGCTCACAAGGCCTCACTGCACTAACTCTGAGTGCTCTGGACTCCTCCGCAACCTGTAGTGCACAGTGGAGGGTCTCTAAGTCTCCGATGCCTGGGCGTATCCCCAGAACTGACCGGGACTTCTCAGATGCCTGGGCGTATCCCAGAACTGACCGGAACGTACTCTTGGATTTCCGATGCCTGGGCATATCCCCAGAACTGACCGGAATCCTACCACTCAGACTACGTGTCACCGAGACAATCAGTATTTGTTGGACACGAGTCTCCGATGCCTGGGCGTATCCCCAGAACTGACCGTTTCACCCCAAAGGTATAGACCGCGCAATGGGGTTCTACGATGTTGGGGCACCTAAGTCTATTAACTGTTTAACAGATAAATATCATAGCTCATGTATTCAACATATACCATGTCTCAATAACATCCCTTTCTAGGGCATGTCATATCTCATCACCTGCAATTGACGAGATATGTATTGAAATATATGAAGCCCTGCAGTATGTAAATATCATTTCAGAGAGAACAAGCATATAAAGTTAAATGCACTAGAAACATACAATTCAACAATTAAGCATCACCACATCTCATATCGAGACCTTTCATATTACCATAGCATGATTCATTGAACACCCCATCCTTAGGGTTTCATTTGCCTTATTCATTCATCACATGCCAACACCCTACACTTAGGGTTGCATTTGCCTCATTCACCTTTTCGTTTACCTCATTCACTTGTCACATGGCTCTCATAAGGATTTCATAGGATATAAGCATTCACTAAATAAAGATTGTTTCCAACAAATCATATGCAATCAATATAGACATGAAACCATGGAAATTCAACTAAATTTAGGTTTTCCATATCATCACTGTGATATCATGTATCCAGAATAAGATTCAATTAAGATAACCCACGAGGTACATCCTAACCACTTATAGAGTTACTAGTCTTTTTCAATAAGGTTGAAACACTAGTGATGTTTCAATTAGGTTAAACCCTAATTACATCATTTGATATAAATCTGTAAAGCATTCTCACTAGGAAGTGTTGCATACGTTTCTGATATGAATCTACCATTTAGGAATCATTCAAAACAGAGAAGGAATCCATATCATATTAATTTGCAACAATCTTAAATCAAACAGACATTTTAGGTTTTAAAATCACATACTAAGCAATTAGGGATTTGGATGCTATAATCAAATTCGTGCATTAGAATGTTTGAAGGAAGAACCCACTCACCCTAAGGTGTGAAAACACCTCACAACTGCAGCTCAACTCAGGGAATCTCGAATTCCTATCAAATCCCTAGCAAATCTCCCAATTCTTCTTCTATTCAACTCGGAAACCTTGAAAATGAGGGATTATGAAGAAAGGGTGAGAAAAAAGGGAATTTCGACATCATCTTGGATCAAATCAGAGCATGGACGGAATCTTGACATGAGAGAGAAGATTCACCATAAAAGTCTATGCAAAGGATCCAAACTTACTTGATTTCACCACTCTTGGGACCGCAGAACCCTAATTCAGCAATTCCCCCACTTTCTTCACTCAAGCCCTAATTCTCCCTCTCTCTCTAGGAGCTCGTTTCTCTGGAATGAATGACGCAGAATGAGAGCTGCTTGTGTGTGTGGTCGTTCATATAAGTTAATTGAGCTTCTTGGGTCAATTGCATATTGACCCAACACTTAACTTTAATTATATAGGCTGAATATTCAGTTATACAAAAGTTACTGTAATTCGTTTATTTCAGAGATCAAACATTCTCCAACAATTATGAGAATTTATCACGTTGTTTATAATTGTTCTATAAAGCTTCAGTTAAAATTTGGGATCATTTGGAGTTACCAATAAATAATTAAAAATAGAACAATGCACTGCTATATTACAGTCTGCAGAATATTCGGCCGAGTTTGTCCTGCACAAACTCGACCGACACCTTACTGTAGGGATTCAAAAGTCATCCAAAAATTATTCCAATTTAACAGAGTGTCTAAAACTGTGTTTTTCAGGCACAGTTAAAATTTGAGATCAATTGGATATACCAATAAAAAGATAAAATTCAATTACCACACTACTGTAAAATTCTGGAAATGTGATCGGTCGAGTTTGAAACTCGGCCGATCAACAGGTCAGAGCATTCTTCAAAAATTCTGATATTTTTCAATTTTGTTCACATTTTATATATCTAAATCATATCCAAATTTGAAGTAAATCAGAGTTACACATAAAATACTAAAAATCATTTAGTGAGACATTCTACTTATCAAATTCTGTATTCATGTATCATCAAAACCCTATTTTGGGCCGATTAAGGTTTATGCTTCTCAAACCCTAATTCTCAAGACAAAAGAACATTTAGACTTCTTATCATAGTTAAAACATTCTAATTGTGTTATCTTCATTAATTAGATTTTAAGAATGATTATTCTAATTAATCTTTGCAATTGTCTAGGTAAACCCTAGTTTACCAATTAAGCTCAGATGGGGTCGTAACAACTCTCCCCCCCTTAGAATGTTTCGTCCTCGAAACATAAACCTACAAGAAAGATACATTCAAGGTTATTCTAAGCTTCTAAAGCCTTCCATGTCATTATATTCTTGTATTTCATGCCTGAATGTAGTTTTCAACATTAGATCTTTTAATTCTTTACTAAATCACAACATATTTCAAATAGTTCTCAATGATATCAAGCAAATTCTTTATGCCACAGTCAAACATAGAATGCAAAGATAAACCACCACGCTTTTGCTGCGCAACTCTGATACTCTGATACAACTATCTCAACTTATGTTGCTCAGAGAGTTCTATTGTTCTGTATCACCTTTAAGTGACAAAAGCAAGTTCACCATACTGTTTTAAACTTTAATCAAGTGCTATTCAAATAGCAAAACAGTCTTAAATTAAAAGACTAGATTCAACAGTCAATTGTACAATACTACTCTTGGCATCCCCATTGGGTCATGGATGCATGAGGTGAAGCATTACCACCTCATTCCATACTATCCTGTTTCGATCCTGGGACCTGTGGGTTATGGGCCCACACACCATTCAAAGTGTAACCATCGCATTATATCATTTTAGGATTTCAACAACAGTAATAAGGTAATCCACAATTGTATCAGTCATTCAAGCATTAATTATACTCAATTACCATCACTCAGTTATATCAGAGCTAGGTATAACAAGCTACACCTCATTAGGGTTACTTGTCCAAAAAATCTGATTATCATCCTTTTCTATTAATATGAGTGAATAGGTATAACTACCTTATTCAGGATATCCCTTCATGTGTTCTGACATCATCCAAACCGTATCACCATATCACAAATACACAATAGTAAGATGCATATCAGGTATGAATTACTACAACTATCATACGCCTTTAGTTTAACATATAGCTTGCACACATACACTGAAATCATATGTAGAACCAGCTTTCATACCTTAATATGCCTTCAACAAATCATACATGTAAAAACAAATACACATATTACACAAAGCTAGTATTTTCCCATATCTCTCTGCTCATTCATTACTTCTTTACTTTTTGCTACCTATCCTTTTCATATGATTATATACAATAAACATCATTAACATTGAAGCATTTAAGATAGAAATAGACTATTCATCATTCTTGCTATCACACAAGAATTTATTTCTTATTGCACTTCATCATATTATATGTCACTATTACATTCACTAGATGACCCCACCAAGGTAGTTATGCACCATATATGATTCATTTTCTCTTATCATTTCATTCCCATCTTGCTCTCATTAAGGAATATATGAAAGAGAAGATGATTTTAGGACTTGGAAAACTTGTATTCAAACATTCCCTTAATACATTCTCGTATGCAGATTTACTTAGTTATCAACAGAGATATTTGATTAATTAGCACTTGATTGAATCTCACAACCTCTTTATTTTATAACTTCTCCATCATATTTCAAACCCTATCTTACGTTTCATAGTCCTCTTACCATATACTACTCTTTAACCCGTCATCTTTAATTCTAAATTTTTCTCTTATGACCATGTTGCTTATTCATATGTATGGTCATGTATACCATGTTGCACATATTTCCTCCTTTATCTTTATACTATTGCGAAGTTAACGTTCTGAATTAATAGTCCTTCTATTAGTGGATCATGTTGAATACATTACATATTCTTCATTTTTAAATCAAGTGGATCATACATGGGTCAAACATAGTTTCTCTTTTAATCAAGTTTTTTTCTCTCCTGAATACAGTCTACCTTTGTATGATTTATTCATTCGTTAAACTACACCTATGTTCTTTGCTTAGGAACTAGTTTGTTGTTCTAGTCTTATGAATTACATGTTCATACGATCCTTTTTACTTTTATGGACCTATTGAAAGCTCACTCTATTCTTCTACTTAGCCTTTGCTTTAGAGTTCATAAAAGCATTATACGCTATTATATGATTCATTCTTCATGATTAATTCTTGTTATCTTGAACCATACATACATACATTTCACATATCTTTTCTATATTTCATATGTATAGTTCATGTAATATTAATCAATAAACTGATTATGAACTTCATATCATGTTCTATTATTCCCAATTAAGGGTTTCACATTTGAGACCCCAAAGTTAAAACCTCAGATATCAGTTTCAACTAATTCTTAGTTTTTCTGATCTTACCCATATGTTTCAACGTCTTACTGTATGTACATTCTTACTCTGATGTGGGTCTAATTATTCCAATTCTATTCTTATTATGCTATTGATAGGATTCATTAGATCCTAATAACGCATCCTGCCAACCGGACCAGGCCAAACCTGAAGTCCTGAAGCCAAGAACTACCAAGGATTACATTCTTCCTGAACTGCCACTCACAGCTCAGAAACTCGGCCAATCACTCTGGAACTCGGCCGATCACCTTCCAGGTTCTGAAACTCGGCCGACCAACTTCGGCCGATCAGCAGGAAACTCAGCCGATCCTCTGGGGAACTCGGCCGATCGAAACACTACTTGTTTACCTACAAAGAAACTCGACCGATTCAAGACCAAACTCGGCCGACCAAAACGCTGTTTGAAATCCTAGACAAGGAACTCGGCCGACCAAAACACGAACTCGGCCAAACCGCGCACAGACTGAAAACCTAAACAGACCTACTGATGTCAATTTCACTCGAATCAGCGGGCAAAACCATAGAAACAAAAGCCCATTCAAAAGTCAATTCTAGTCTACTTGTTACAAAGAATAAAATCAATAAATGCTATAATTGCATAGTGTACAACAGATATTAAAGACCCATATTTCAAAGTATTGAATATCTCAATTCAAACATATAAGAGCATTTCTATACATTTCCAACAAAAACAACATTATGAAATGTAAGTTCTATCTCCTTTTACATTTATGCTCTTAATTCTTGTTTCTTTTCTCGTTTTCTAACCCTAACATTTCTAGGGTTCCTCTCTAGCCCATTCTTCCACTGTATACCTGGCCAGGGTATACGTGAGAGAATAGACAGAGTAGCTTGTACTGGCTGATCCAAGTACTCAGATATCGGGCCAGGATATCTAAATACTCAAATCCCCAAAGCTAACATCAAACATCTCCTATCTGCCACACTTAGGACTCTAACTTACTAACTTAATGGTCCTTGACAACTCACCCTAAGCTCTGATACCAAGCTGTTACACCCCGATCTCACAATTTCCTCAAATCATGAGATTAGGGCATAAGATAGGATTTATATGAAACACAAAGAACACCATTAACTTTTGCTTTTCTGAAAAACTCTTGTTTCTTCGCATTGAACCACATAAAACATCTTAGCAAGGGAATCTGAACATTTCCTTTACTAATCAGACTTCAATAGAAAAGATACATGTATAAACATTCATAATGCCTCTCACTCATTATGCATATGAAACTAGCTAATTAGCATACATATCAAAGAGGAACAACATTACACATCGTATTTACAACTCTCTCTCTTATCTCTTACTGAGGACCTAGAGTGACAAGGACCGACTGACTCAACTAATCTCATACTTGACTCCTGTGGCAGATCTACTCCGACGCTCTGATCATCTTCAAGTCCACACGATTAACCCTAAAATGTTTGAGTAGAGGGGTGAGCCTACTCGCTCAGTGAATGAGTACTTCAAGGAAACAGACTAATGCACTAATGTGATTACAGATATAATTTGAGTAAACGATATGAGAATTAACAGCAATAAATACTACACTGAGCAGTTCTAAAACAATATAATTGAAATAACAAAGAATGTAAATATTGTATCCAAAGAGTAACTACTAGAAGACTATGCTCTAGTCTTCCTTAACTCTATCATTTATAAAGAACTCTGTGAACCTATATGATCATATTTTAGATTATGCCCCAAACATATGCAGTGCACTCTGCATATGAAACTCGCAGTGTACTACGAGTCCACCGTACAAGACTTAGCGACACACCCGGGAAATGCTAAGTCTGACTTCTCGTCCTGGTCTGCACAGGACTCTCAGGCTCACAAGGCCTCACTTCACTAACTCTGAGTGCTATGGACTCCTCCGCAACCTGTAGTGCACAGTGGAGGGTCTCTAAGTCTCCGATGCCTGGGCGTATCCCCAGAACTGACCGGGACTTCTCCGATGCCTGGGCGTATCCCCAGAACTGACCGGAACGTACTCTTGGATTTCCGATGCCTGGGCGTATCCCCAGAACTGACCGAAATCCTACCACTCAGACTACGTGTCACCGAGACAATCGGTATTTGTTGGACACGAGTCTCCGATGCCTGGGCGTATCCCCAGAACTGACCGTTTCACCCCAAAGGTACAGACCGCGCAATGGGGTTCTACGATGTTGGGGCACCTAAGTCTATTAACTGTTTAACAGATAAATATCATAGCTCATGTATTCAACATATACCATGTCTCAATAACATCCCTTTCTAGGGCATGTCATATCTCATCACCTGCAATTGACGAGATATGTATTGAAATATATGAAGCCCTGCAGTATGTAAATATCATTTCAGAGAGAACAAGCATATAAAGTTAAATGCACTAGAAACATACAATTCAACAATTAAGCATCACCACATCTCATATCGAGACCTTTCATATTACCATAGCATGATTCATTGAACACCCCATCCTTAGGGTTTCATTTGCCTTATTCATTCATCACATGCCAACACCCTACACTTAGGGTTGCATTTGCCTCATTCACCTTTTCATTTACCTCATTCACTTGTCACATGGCTCTCATAAGGATTTCATAGGATATAAGCATTCACTAAATAAAGATTGTTTCCAACAAATCATATGCAATCAATATAGACATGAAACCATGGAAATTCAACTAAATTTAGGTTTTCCATATCATCACTGTGATATCATGTATCCAGAATAAGATTCAATTAAGATAACCCACGAGGTACATCCTAACCACTTATAGAGTTACTAGTCTTTTTCAATAAGGTTGAAACACTAGTGATGTCTCAATTAGGTTAAACCCTAATTACATCATTTGATATAAATCTGTAAAGCATTCTCACTAGGAAGTGTTGCATACGTTTCTGATATGAATCTACCATTTAGGAATCATTCAAAATAGAGAAGGAATCCATATCATATTAATTTGCAACAATCTTAAATCAAACGGACATTTTAGGTTTTAAAATCACATACTAAGCAATTAGGGATTTGGATGCTATAATCAAATTCGTGCATTAGAATGTTTGAAGGAAGAACCCACTCACCCTAAGGTGTGAAAACACCTCACAACTGCAGCTCAACTCAGGGAATCTCGAATTCCTATCAAATCCCTAGCAAATCTCCCAATTCTTCTTCTATTCAACTCGGAAACCTTGAAAATGAGGGATTATGAAGAAAGGGTGAGAAAAAAGGGAATTTCGACATCATCTTGGATCAAATCAGAGCATGGACGGAATCTTGACATGAGAGAGAAGATTCACCATAAAAGTCTATGCAAAGGATCCAAACTTACTTGATTTCACCACTCTTGGGACCGCAGAACCCTAATTCAGCAATTCCCCCACTTTCTTCACTCAAGCCCTAATTCTCCCTCTCTCTCTAGGAGCTCATTTCTCTGGAATGAATGACGAAGAATGAGAGCTGCTTGTGTGTGTGGTCATTCATATAAGTCAATTGAGCTGCTTGGGTCAATTGCATATTGACCCAACACTTAACTTTAATTATATAGGCTGAATATTCAGTTATACAAAAGTTACTGTAATTCGTTTATTTCAGAGATCAAACATTCTCGAACAATTATGAGAATTTATCACATTGTTTATAATTGTTCTATAAAGCTTCAGTTAAAATTTGGGATCATTTGGAGTTACCAATAAATAATTAAAAATAGAACAGTGCACTGCTATATTACAGTCTGCAGAATATTCGGCCGAGTTTGTCCTGCACAAACTCGACCGACACCCTTACTGTAGGGATTTAAAAGTCATCCAAAAATTATGCCAATTTAATAGAGTGTCTAAAACTGTGTTTGTCAGGCACAGTTAAAATTTGAGATCAATTGGATATACCAATAAAAAGATAAAATTCAATTACCACACTGCTGTAAAATTCTGGAAATGTGATCGGTCGAGTTTGAAACTCGGCCGATCAACAGGTCAGAGAATTCTTCAAAAATTCTGATATTTTTCAACGTTGTTCACATTTTATATATCTAAATCATATCCAAATTTGAAGTAAATCGGAGTTTCACATAAAATACTAAAAATCATTTAGTGAGACATTCTACTTATCAAATTCTGTATTCATGTATCATCAAAACCCTATTTTGGGCCGATTAAGGTTTATGCTTCTCAAACCCTAATTCTCAAGACAAAAGAACATTTAGACTTCTTATCATAGTTAAAACATTCTAATTGTGTTATCGTCATTAATTAGATTTTAAGAATGATTATTCTAATTAATCTTTGCAATTGTCTAGGTAAACCCTAGTTTACCAATTAAGCTCAGATGGGGTCGTAACAGCTATTATCACCGTCTTATTATTTTTACCAAAATATTCAAAAGCATCACATCAGTATGAAGTAACTGAACCAAGGTCTGTATCTACAAGACTAATCAAAGATGGAACCAAAAATCCCACATGGGAAAACCTAAAATCTTTACTTGTCCTGTATAAGTGGCTGCAAAACATGTATTACGTATGCATTAATATATAAGAAACCAAATTGTCGTATATAAAACAAGGTATATGGATGTATAAACCAGATTGCCGTATGCATTAATCTCACCATATCCACAACTCTATCATAGATGTGTTCAACCATTCATACTTAAACAACTCCAAAATATCTTGTATAAATATATTGTTTCCGAATGTTTGACCTGCATTAATACGTATCTAGAACTTCTATTACGTATGCATTAATACGTATGCTAAATTTATATAAATAGATTGTTATCATATGATTTACCTGCAACATTCTCTAGAATAGTAATATTTATAGGGCAATTTAGATTATGTTCCCCGATCCATACTGCCACACTCCTACAATTAGGACCTATCGAGGCGTGTAGGTCCCCTGGAAGCCAACTTAGTCGAGGAGGTGGAGGCCGAGATGTAGCGGGTCTCGCCTTTTTGACATGTATATATAATTTCATATCAATTGACTCATATATATATACACACTAACAAAGTAAAGTAATGAAAATTTTTCATACAATATCAGTATAGATGGCATCCGCTTAGGGCCACAGTATCACTCTGCCTACTGCCTCACAAAGTGTTTCAGCATCTGGGTGTGTATGAGGCAGTACAAGATCCGTCCAGCCAGCGAGTATATGTATGTGGCTCACACGTACCATGTCATCTGGTACTGGACTCCCATGAAACATGCACCCTTTAAGGGGTGGGTAAGCCGATGCATCTGCAACGATATATCCTTCACTTTGTAGTCGGCATGGCTTCAACCCCTACAAATTTACATAATTAAAGAATGTTATATGCATATATACACAAACATATCATCTTGAACAGACTAGCTATTATATATGTCATAAAAATTGTTGCAACACATCCCATTATCACACAGATAACGAGGTGTTACGTGAAAACGTGCGGAAATCACCATAACCACAGATTATGAAAACACGGGTTAATTAAAACTGATTGCAGAAATCTGATAAACTGTGAAACTATCACTTTCCAGTCCTCATCCTGCACAGAAACATGTCATATATATATACATACACGAGATCTGATACGTGTCTACAGCTTACAGAAACAGCTGTCCATCCATCTCATGAGTTCACCACCTGTTCATATACATCAAGGCCCACATCTGGCCAACAGCAGGATATACAAACATCATCGATCGATCATCGTGAAACAACGTCAAAACACTGCCAAGGACCTGAGAGTACAGGGATGACTCTAGACTCTACTACAAAACATCCAAAATAGCAGCATATTCATCGCTTGCCTTCTACTGTTCCTCAAGTTGCTCGGCCGCAACACCACGACCACGACCACGTCTACCTCGACCACCTAAAAGGGGTTAAACCAGCGGGGTGAGACAATTGAACAATTGTCCCAATGGGAAACATAACTCCCCACCGCAACTACAGAACCTCAACAAGATATACTATAACAGCAGATATCTAATAACAGGTATAACAAGAGCAGTCTATATAAAACAGATTATTCTTATCGACAAGCTTACCCACTATACAAAAGCATATAACCAGATATATCTCAAGGAATATGATCAGAAAGATAATATGTATCCCTATGTAACATGATTATCAGAACAAGATATAATGTCACATAACCTGCTTATCAAGATAAGACATATTGTCACATAACCTGCAAGATATAACAAAGATATTACACAAACAAGGCCTCAACCAATGTTACGTGTTTATCTTAAGCAGTAAATACTAAACGGTTGTGTTACATATTATTATGCCCTGAGGATTTGAATCGTACCATTCAAATCCAACCTTCGGTTACGAAACCCAAGCCGGTGCCATACAAGGTCAATGGAAGAGCCGGACTCCATGACCTCCCACCTCGTGGTCAGTACACAAGTACAATACAAGCATGACCGCAGTCACATGCTGAAGTGGTCTAAGCCACAGGGTCAGCTCCATAGGCTACCCACACTCTAGCCCACCTTGGTACAGGTCTCAGCGCTAGTAAAACTGAGCCACGGGCCTATTCACCGTGCTCTGAGCCATGAACGCATTCATGCTCCACACATCACATATCCTGAGCCATGGGCCTGTTCACCATGCTCTTCATACGTATCTGAGACTGTAACCGAAGTTACACTCTTACCTCCTCATTTTCAGGCTAGGAGCAACATACACATATTCAACAATATGTGCTTCCAGGTTAACCCGTAGGAGAACCTGTTTCACCATCACCCAATCCTGACGATGATGGATCTATGGCCAGGGAAAACTACATGATATAATTTCACTGTAATTAATTAGTATCTTTTAGATGGATTGTAGGATTCAACCAAGTTATATAACATGCAAGATATAACAGAAAGCAAAGAACATTATATTATTATGAAAACCACATCATCCTGATCCATCACAAAGATCCAGCATCACATGTTACCACTTGGCCTCTTGCCAACCATCTAGATCCATCTCAAGGATCATCACATACCATAGGATCTCAATCCCTCATCATGTCACTGCCTTTCCAAGGCTTACATTATCATTATGGGACAAACACATAATACATATAGCCTCATAGAATAACTATCAAAGTAATGTTACTCATCACATATGTCACATAGCCCTTCATGGCTACACATCATCTGCATGGTTAGGATACACAATAACCATAGTTTCAACATAAGAAATATGCTCACTATCATGAACTATCATTCAGGATAATCTACTTATCATTGTTACACTATTTGATGATCAAGTGTATTAAGCACATCATTATCAGACCATATACATGCTTACCCTTATCTCAAGATTATACAAACAACCAAGGTATTCACTTTATATAGAGAGCATGTTGAGTATACAGAGTGAACACTATTGTTACCACTATTGGAATGGTCACCATCCATTATCATCAACCATTACCTTTTTCATTAAGAAACCATTAATGAGCATAAGACTTCCATCATGCATGTCACTACTACTCTTGTTACCATCATTACTATTATCAACATCATCATCTACTATTATCTTCATTGCTATGTCATTTAAGCAACTATTAATGTAACTGTCTCTTAGCATCATTATTACCAACATTAGCATTATTATTGCTTCCACTACTAGCAAGGCAAACATCATTTCTATCCTTTACATTGCTATTACCATTAACACTATTATCATGTCATTGACATTATCATAGTTATTATTACTAATCAAGGCAACACTGTCGTTATGTTTGCATAAGCACCCACTTCCATTACACTTGTGACCGTCACTATAGGTCCACAAACCCTCACTAAAACCTCACAACCCTCACCTAAGAAAGCCCACACGACTGGGGCATGGGAAGGCAGCAACGCTGCGTTGCACCCAGCGCCCAGCCTGACACAACGTCACAAAGGAAGAGTGGCGCGCGTCAGGGGTATCGTGCGACACACCCCATCGGACAATGCCCGTCACAACCACTCCTGACGCCGATATCCTAGGCTAACAACCAGCTCCTAACGTCCAGGAAAGAGAAGGAAAGAAAGAAGGAAGGAGAGAGGGAAACACTCCTGAAAACATGCCACATCTATCCAGGCCTAACGGCCGACACTCACCCCAAACCAAAGGCATGACGCCCGTCACAGCCCACTCTTATCGCGCGTCACAACTAGAGGGATAATGCCCGTCAGGGCTATCGGCCAACACCATCTTTGCATGCCGTGCAACCCAAACCAACCCATCAACTAGGCCCTGTCGTCCACCACAAGGACTAACATAATACTAAGGCCTATCGTCCATGCCAAAAGGATAACGTTCAACCTAGCCATATCGGCCAACATAACTCTAGCTCACCCTATCGCCCAACACATGGACGGGGTATCGGCCAACCCTAAGAACACATCATATCGTCCACCAAGGTACCCTATCGTCCATCAAAGAGGATGCCATATCGTCCAACTCAAAGGATATCGTCCAACACACCCAACAAAGAGGGGATATCGCCCAACCCTAGGTCACCATCAACCTACAACTCAAAGGAGCACAACCCTAGATCTCAAGGTACACTAGAAACCCTAAACCTTAAAGGGATATCGGCCACCAAAGGAAACTCAAGCAAGATACAAAACTAAGCTACTGAGCTAACTACTATCATGTAACAAGGTTATTGCTAGAGGTAAAGGAGTTAGGGTTAGAAATTATGCAACCCGCCTTAAGCTCCAAGCTCCAAGGCACTCCAAGGTCCAAAGCTATCGTCCACCAAGCTCCTCTAGGAAGGTGTATCTGCCACCACTTCAACTCCAAGGGAGTGTATCGGCCAACACAAGCAAGATGGAGAGGGATATCGTGCACTCAAGGTGGAGGGGAGACTAAAATATCAAAGGAGACTAAGGCAAGGAGAAGAGCTACATATATAGGAAGAAGGGGAGGAGAAACCAAGGTACAACCATGCTATGTGTCGTCCACCCAAGGGACACTTGTCCTAGGGTTCAAGACAACACACTAGCACACCAAGAGACACTTGTCCAAACCATGCACCAAGTGTCCACCAACCAAGGCCAAGCACATGCACGACACATGCATCAGCTCTGCTGGGCGACACAACCAAGCTCCTGGGCGACACACCACTGTGTTGGACGACACAAGACCACCTTGGATGACACACACTCACCCTAGGTCGACACAAACTCACCTTGGACGACACAAGGCAAGCTTTGGCTGACACAAAGCTCAACCAAGCCCAAACAAAGCACCTCAAGGCCCAAACAAGCTCAACTCAGGCCCAAATAAAAACAACAAGCCCAAGCCTTCCTCTCAACCCTAGAGGAAGCAAAGAGAGGGAAACATCTCACAAGATGGCAAACTTGCACACAAAACCCTAAACTTGGGTTATTTGCAAGTTGCCCCTCAACTCTCAACAAGGCACAACAAAACCCTAATCACCACTAAAGGTGATTAGCAAGCACCAAAGCATCAAGATCAAGCAAAACAAATAGGGTAAAATCTAAACGTGTGACACCCCGATCTCACAATTTCCTCAAATCATGAGATTAGGGCGTAAGATAGGATTTATAATTAACACAAAGAACACCCTTAACTTTTTTTACTTTCTTTAAAACTCTTGTTTTCCCACATTGAACCACATATCATCTTAACAAAGGAATCCGAACATTTCTTTTACTAATCAGACTTTAACAGAAAAGATACATATATAAACATTCATGATGTCTTTCACAACTTGTGCACATAAAACTTGTTAATTAGTATACATATCAAAGAGGAACAATATTACACATCGTAATTTCAACTCTCTCTCTTATCTCTTACTGAGGACCTAGAGTGACAAGGACCGACTGACTCAACTAATCTCGTACTTGACTCCTGTGGCAGATCTACTCCGACGCTCTGATCATCTTCAAGTCCATGCGGTTAACCCTAAAATGTTTGAGTAGAGGGGTGAGCCTACTCGCTCAGTGAATGAGTACTTCATGGAAACAGACTAATGCACTAATGTGATCAAAGATATAATTTGAGTAGATGATATGAAATTTAACAACAATAAATACTACACTGAGCAGTTCTAAAACAATATAATTGAAATAGCAAAGAATATAAATATTGCATCCAAAGAATAACTACTAGAAAACTATGCTCTAGTCTTTCTTAACTCTTTCATTTATAAGGAACTCTGTGAACCTATATGATCGTATTTTAGATTATGCCCTAAATATATGCAGTGTACTCTGCATATAAAGATCCGCAACAAGTCCATGCTACGGTCCCACCGTACAAGACTTAGCGACACACCCGGGAAATGCTAAGTCTGACTGCTGTCCTGGTCTGCGTCAGGACTCTCAGGCTCTCACGGCCTCACTGCACTCTCAAAGAGTGTACTCTAGACTCCTCCTTTAACCTAAGTACATCGGCGGAGGGTCACAGGGTTACCTTCGTGACGCTGCACGAATTGTGTTAGATAACCATGTTTTCTTTTCTTTCCAGTGCCACCGTGACACACGCACGGATTATTGTTGAACACTGCCTTTCTGCCCTCGTGCCACCGTGACACACGCACGGATTATTGTTGAACACGAGTCACCGACCATCTAGACACACGCTAGGCAGGTCGTTTCACCCCAAGGTGCAGACCTCACGAGGGGTTCTACGGCGTTAGGGCATCTAGGTCTATACTTGATTAACAAATAAATATCATAACTCATGTATTCAACATATACCATGTCTCAGTAACACCCCTTTCTAGGGCATATCATATTTCATCACCTGCAATTTACGAGATATATATATATATATATATATTGAAATATAAGAAGCCCTGCAGTATGTAGATAACATTTCAGAGAGAACGAGCATATAAAGTTAAATGCACTAGAAACATACAATTCAACAATTAAGCATCACCATATCTCATATCGAGAGCTTCCATATTACCATAACATGATTCATTGAACACCCTATCCTTAGGGTTTCATTTGCCTTATTCATTCATCACATGCCAACACCCTACTCTTAGGGTTGCATTTGCCTCATTCACCTTTGCATTTACCTCATTCACTTATCACATGGCTCTTATAAAGATTTCATAGGATATAAGCATTCACTAAATAAAGATTATTTCCAACAAATCGTATACAATCAATATAGACATGAAACCATGGAAATTTAACTAAATTTAGGTTTTCCATATCATCACTGCGATATCATGTATCCAGAATAAGGTTCAATTAAGATAACCCACGAGGTACATCCTAACCACTTATAGGATTACTAGCCCTTTTCAATAAGGTTGAAACTCTAGCGATATCTCAACTAGGTCAAACCCTAATTACATCATTTGATATAAATCTAAAAGCATCATCACTAGGAAGTGTTGTATACGTATCTGATATGAATCTACCATTTAGGAGTCATTCAAACAGAGAAGGGACCCATATCATATCAATTTACAATAACTTAAATCAAACAGACATTTCAGGATTTAGAATTCACATGCTAAGCATTTAGGGATTTGGATGTTATAATAAAATTCGTGCATTAGAATGTTTGAAGGAAGAACCCACTCACCCTAAGGTGTGAAAACACCTCACAACTGCAGCTCAACTCAGGGAATCTCAAATTCCTATCAAATCCCTAGCAAATCTCCCAATTCTTCTTCCATTCAACTCGGAAACCTTGAAAATGAGGGATTATGAAGAAAGGGTGAGAAAAGAGGGAATTTCGACATCATCTTGGATCAAATCAGAGAAAGGACGGAATCTTGACATAAGAGAGAAGATTCACCATAAAAGTCTATGCAAGGAATCCGAACTTACTTGATTTCACCCTTCCTGGAATCGCAAAACCCTAATTCAGCAATTCCCCCACTTTCTCCACTCAAGCCCTAATTCTCCCTCTCTCTCTAGAAGCTCGTTTCTCTGGAATGAAATGACTAAGAATGAGAGCTGCTTGTGTGTGTGGTTGCTCATATAAGTCAATTGAGCTGCTTGGGTCAATTGCATATTGACCCAACACTTAACTTTAATTATATAGGCTGAATATTCAGTTATACAAAAGTTACTGTAATTCGTTTATTTCAGAGATCAAACATTCTCCAACAATTATGGTAATTTATCAAGTTGTTCGTAATTGATCTATAAAGCTTCAATTAAAATTTGAGATCATTTGGAGTTACCAATAATTAATTAAAAATCTAACAGTGCACTGCTATATTGCAGTCTGCAGAATATATTCGGCCGAGTTTGTCCTGCACAAACTCGACCGACACCCTTACTGTAGGGATTCAAAAGTCATCCAAAAATTATGCCAATTTAACAGAGTGTCTAAAATTGTATTTATCAAATACTGTTAAAATTTGAGATCAATTGGATATACCAATAAAAAGATAAAATTCAATTACCACACTGTTGTAAAATTCTGGAAATGTGATCGGTCGAGTTTGAAACTCGGCCGATAAACAGGTCAGAGAATTATTCAAAAATTCTGATATTTTCAATGTTGTTCACATTTTTCATATCCAAATCATATCCAAATTTGAAGTAAATCAGAGTTACACATAAAATACTAAAAATCATTTAGTGAGACATTCTACTTATCAAATTCTGTATTCATGCATCATCAAAACCCTATTTTGGGCCGATTAGGGTTTATGTTTCTCAAACCCTAATTCTCAAGACAAAAGAACATTTAGACTTCTTATCATAATTAAAACATCCTAATTGTGTTATCGTCATTAATTAGATTTCAAGAATGATTATTCCAATTAATCTTTGCACTTGTCTAGGTAAACCCTAGTTTATCAATTAAGCTCAGATGGGGTCGTAACAACTCTCCCCCCCTTAGAATGTTTCGTCCTCGAAACATAAACCTACAAGAAAGATACATTCAAGGTTATTCTAAGTTTCTAAAACCTTCCATGTCATTATATTCTTGTATTTCATACCTGAATATAGTTTTCAACATTAGATCTTTTAATTCTTTACTAAATCACAACATATTTCAAATAGTTCTCAATGATATCAAGCAAATTCTTTATGCCACAGTCAAACATAGAATGCAAAGATAAACCACCACGCTTTCACTGCGCAACTCTGATACTCTGATACAACTATCTCAACTTATGCGGCTCAGACAGTTCTATTGTTCTGTATCACCTTTAAGTGACAAAAGCGAGTTCACCATGCTGTTTTAAACTTTAATATAGTGCTATTCAATAGCAAAACAGTCTTGAATTAAAAGACTAGATTCAAAAATCAATTGCACAATACTACTCTTGGCATCCCCATTGGGTCATGGATGCATGAGGTGAAGCATTACCACCTCATTCCATACTATCCTGTTTCGATCTTGGGACCTGTGGGTTATGGGCCCACACACAATTCAAAGTGTAACCATCGCATTATATCATTTTAGGGTTTCAACGACAGTAATAAGGTAATCCGCAATTGTATCAGTCATTCAAGTATTAATCATACTCAATTACCATCACTCAGTTATATTAGAGCTAGGTATAACAAGCTACACCTCATTAGGGTTACTTGTCCAAACAATCTAATTATCATCCCTTTCTATTAATATGAGTGAATATGTATGACTACCTTGTTCAGGGTATCTCTCCATGTGTTCTGACATCATCCAAACCGTATCACCATATCCCAAATACACAATACTAGGATGCATATCTGGTATGAATTACTACAACTATCATACACCTTTAATTAACACATAGCTTGCACAAATACACTGAAATCATATGTAGAACCAACCTTCATACCTTAATATGCCTTCAACAAATCATACATGTAAAAACAAATTCACATATTACACAAAGCTAGTGTTTTCCCATATCTCTCTGCTCATTCATTACTTCTTTACTTTTTGCTACCTATCCTTTTCATATGATTATATATAATAAACATTATTAACATTGAAGGATTTAAGATAGGAATAAATTATTCATCATTCTTGCTATCACGCAAGAACTTATTTCTTATCACACTTCATCATATTGTATGTCACTATTACATACACTAGATGACCCCACCAAGGTAGTTATGCACCATATATGATTCATTTTCTCTTATCATTTCATTCCCATCTTGCTCTCATTAAGGAATATATGAAAGAGAAGATGATTTTAAGACTTGGAATACTTGTATTCAAACATTCCCTTAATACATTCTCGTATGTAGATTTACTTAGTTATCAACAGAGATATTTGATTAATTAGCACTTGCTTGAATCTCACAACCTCTTTATTTTATAATTTCTCCATCATATTTCAAACCCTTTCTTACGTTTCATAGTCCTCTTACCATATACTACTCTTTAACCCGTCATTTTTAATTCTAAATTTTTCTCTTATGACCATGTTGCTTATTCATATGTATGGTCATGTATACCATGTTGCACATATTTCCACCTTTATCTTTATACTATTGTGAAGTTAACATTCTAAATTAATAGTCCTTCTATTAGTTTTTCCTCATGTTGAATACATTACATATTCTTCATTTTTAAATCAAGTGGATCATGCATGGGTCAAACATAGTTTCTCTTTCAATCAAGTTTTTTTTTCTCTTCTGAATACAGTCTACCTTTGTATGACTTATTCATTCGTTAAACTATACCTATGTTCTTTGCTTAGAAACTAGTTTGTTGTTCTAGTCTTATGAATTACATGTTCATACGATCCTCTTTACTTTTACTCTTTTGAAGACTCTTTACTTCTATGGACCTATTGAATGCTCAACCCTATTCTCTACTTAGCCTTTGCTTTAGAGTTCATAAAAGCATTATACTCTATTATATGATTCATTCTTCATGATTGATTCTTGTTATCTTGAACCATACACACATTTCACATATCTTTTCTATATTTCATATGTATAGTTCATGCAAAATTAATCAATAAACTGATTATGAGCTTCATATCATGTTCTATTATTCCCAATTAAGGGTTTCACATTTGAGACCCCAAGTTAAACCTCAGATATCAGTTTCAACTAATTCTTAGTTGTTCTGATCTTGCCCATATGTTTCAACATCTTACTGTATGTACATTCTTACTCTGATGTGGGTCTAATTATTCAAATTCTATTCTTATTATACTATTGATAGGATTCATTAGACCCTAGTAACGCATCCTGCCAACCGGACCAGGCCAAACCTGAAGTCCTGAAGCCAAGAACTACAAGAATTACATTCTTCCTGAACTGCCACTCACAGCTCAGAAACTCGGCCGATCACTCTGGAACTCGGCCGATCAGCTTCCAGATTTTGAAACTCAGCCGACCAACTTCGGCCGATCAACAGGAAACTCGGCCGATCCTCTGGAGAACTCGGCCGATCGAAACACTACTTGTTTACCTACAAAGAAACTCGGCCGATTCAAGACCAAACTCGGCCGACCAAAATGCTGTTTGAAATCCTAGACAAGGAACTCGGCCGACTAAAACACGAACTCGGCCGAACCGCACACAGACTGAAAACCTAAACAGACCTGCTGATGTCAATTTCACTCGAATCAGCGGGCAAAACCATAGAAACAAAAGCTCATTCAAAGGTCAATTCTAGTCTACTTGTTATAAAGAATGAAATCAATAAATGCTACAATTGCATAGTATACAACAGATATTAAAGACCCATATTTCAAAGTATTAAATATTTCAATTCAAACATATAAGAGCATTTCTATAAATTTCCAACAAAACAACATTATGAAATGTAAGTTCTATCTCCTTTTACATTTATGCTCTTAATTCTTGTTTCTTTTCTCGTTTTCTAACCCTAACATTTCTAGGGTTCCTCTCTAGCCCATTCTTCCACTGTATACCTGGCCAGGGTATACGTGAGAGAATAGACAGAGTAGCTTGTACTGGCTGATCCAAGTACTCAGATATCGGGCCAGGATATCCAAATACTCAAATCCCCAAAGCTAACATCAAACATCTCCTATCTGCCACACCTAGGACTCTAACTTACTAACTTAATGGTCCTTGACAACTCACCCTAAGATCTGATACCAAGCTGTGACACCCCGATCTCACAATTTCCTCAAATCATGAGATTAGGGCGTAAGATAGGATTTATAATTAACACAAAGAACACCCTTAACTTTTTTTGCTTTCTTTAAAACTCTTGTTTTCCCACATTGAACCACATATCATCTTAATAAAGGAATCCGAACATTTCTTTTACTAATCAGACTTTAACAGAAAAGATACATATATAAACATTCATGATGTCTTTCACAACTTGTGCACATAAAACTTGTTAATTAGTATACATATCAAAGAGGAACAATATTACACATCGTAATTTCAACTCTCTCTCTTATCTCTTACTGAGGACCTAGAGTGACAAGGACCGACTGACTCAACTAATCTCGTACTTGACTCCTGTGGCAGATCTACTCCGACGCTCTGATCATCTTCAAGTCCATGCGGTTAGCCCTAAAATGTTTGAGTAGAGGGGTGAGCCTACTCGCTCAGTGAATGAGTACTTCATGGAAACAGACTAATGCACTAATGTGATCAAAGATATAATTTGAGTAGATGATATGAAATTTAACAACAATAAATACTACAATGAGCAGTTCTAAAACAATATAATTGAAATAGCAAAGAATATAAATATTGCATCCAAAGAATAACTACTAGAAAACTATGCTCTAGTCTTTCTTAACTCTTTCATTTATAAGGAACTCTGTGAACCTATATGATCGTATTTTAGATTATGCCCTAAATATATGCAGTGTACTCTGCATATAAAGATCCGCAACAAGTCCATGCTACGGTCCCACCGTACAAGACTTAGCGACACAGCCGGGAAATGCTAAGTCCGACTGCTGTCCTGGTCTACGTCAGGACTCTCAGGCTCTCACGGCCTCACTGCACTCTCAAAGAGTGTACTCTAGACTCCTCCTTTAACCTAAGTACATCGGCGGAGGTTCACAGGGTTACCTTCGTGACGCTGCACGAATTGTGTTAGATAACCATGTTTTCTTTTCTTTCCAGTGCCACCGTGACACACGCACAGATTATTGTTGAACACTGCCTTTCTGCCCTCGTGCCACCGTGACACACGCACGGATTATTGTTGAACACGAGTCACCGACCATCTAGACACACGCTAGGTAGGTCGTTTCACCCCAAGGTGCAGACCTCACGAGGGGTTCTACGGCGTTAGGGCATCTAGGTCTATACTTGATTAACAAATAAATATCATAACTCATGTATTCAACATATACCATGTCTCAGTAACACCCCTTTCTAGGGCATATCATATTTCATCACCTGCAATTTACGAGATATATATATATATATTGAAATATAAGAAGCCCTGCAGTATGTAGATAACATTTCAGAGAGAACGAGCATATAAAGTTAAATGCACTAGAAACATACAATTCAACAATTAAGCATCACCATATCTCATATCGAGAGCTTCCATATTACCATAACATGATTCATTGAACACCCTATCCTTAGGGTTTCATTTGCCTTATTCATTCATCACATGCCAACACCCTACTCTTAGGGTTGCATTTGCCTCATTCACCTTTTCATTTACCTCATTCACTTATCACATGGCTCTTATAAAGATTTCATAGGATATAAGCATTCACTAAATAAAGATTATTTCCAACAAATCGTATACAATCAATATAGACATGAAACCATGGAAATTTAACTAAATTTAGGTTTTCCATATCATCACTGCGATATCATGTATCCAGAATAAGGTTCAATTAAGATAACCCACGAGGTACATCCTAACCACTTATAGGATTACTAGCCCTTTTCAATAAGGTTGAAACTCTAGCGATATCTCAACTAGGTCAAACCCTAATTACATCATTTGATATAAATCTAAAAGCATCATCACTAGGAAGTGTTGTATACGTATCTGATATGAATCTACCATTTAGGAGTCATTCAAACAGAGAAGGGACCCATATCATATCAATTTACAATAACTTAAATCAAACGGACATTTCAGGATTTAGAATTCACATGCTAAGCATTTAGGGATTTGGATGTTATAATAAAATTCGTGCATTAGAATGTTTGAAGGAAGAACCCACTCACCCTAAGGTGTGAAAACACCTCACAACTGCAGTTCAACTCAGGGAATCTCGAATTCCTATCAAATCCCTAGCAAATCTCCCAATTCTTCTTCCATTCAACTCGGAAACCTTGAAAATGAGGGATTATGAAGAAAGGGTGAGAAAAGAGGGAATTTCGACATCATCTTGGATCAAATCAGAGCAAGGAAGGAATCTTGACATAAGAGAGAAGATTCACCATAAAAGTCTATACAAGGAATCCGAACTTACTTGATTTCACCCTTCCTGGAATCGCAAAACCCTAATTCAGCAATTCCCCCACTTTCTCCACTCAAGCCCTAATTCTCCCTCTCTCTCTAGAAGCTCATTTCTCTGGAATGAAATGACGAAGAATGAGAGCTGCTTGTGTGTGTGGTTGCTCATATAAGTCAATTGAGCTGCTTGGGTCAATTGCATATTGACCCAACACTTAACTTTAATTATATAGGCTGAATATTCAGTTATACAAAAGTTACTGTAATTCATTTATTTCAGAGATCAAACATTCTCCAACAATTATGGTAATTTAGCAAGTTGTTCATAATTGATCTATAAAGCTTCAGTTAAAATTTGAGATCATTTGGAGTTACCAATAATTAATTAAAAATCGAACAGTGCACTGCTATATTGCAGTCTGCAGAATATATTCGGCCGAGTTTGTCCTGCACAAACTCGACCGACACCCTTACTGTAGGGATTCAAAAGTCATCCAAAAATTATGCCAATTTAACAGAGTGTCTAAAATTGTATTTATCAAATACTGTTAAAATTTGAGATCAATTGGATATACCAATAAAAAGATAAAATTCAATTACCACACTGCTGTAAAATTCTGGAAATGTGATCGGTCGAGTTTGAAACTCGGCCGATAAACAGGTCAGAGCATTATTCAAAAATTCTGATATTTTCCAATGTTGTTCAAATTTTATATATACAAATCATATCCAAATTTTAAGTAAATCATAGTTACACATAAAATACTAAAAATCATTTAGTGAGACATTCTACTTATCAAATTCTGTATTCATGCATCATCAAAACCCTATTTTGGGCCGATTAGGGTTTATGCTTCTCAAACCCTAATTCTCAAGACAAAAGAACATTTAGACTTCTTATCATAATTAAAATATTCTAATTGTGTTATCGTCATTAATTAGATTTCAAGAATGATTATTCCAATTAATCTTTGCACTTGTCTAGGTAAACCCTAGTTTATCAATTAAGCTCAGATGGGGTCGTAACAAAACGCATGTCAGGGTCCTTACAAAAATACTTACAGAGGACGTGCTAGGTGGGTCTATAGGATTACTCCCAACCTCTGCAGTACGAGGAGTAGGAGAAGAGAGGTTCACCACATGTACTGTCTGACTGGCAGTCTGAGACGCCTGCCACTTGTGAAATGCTTCCTCGAGTCTTTTATCAACTGCTTCCTGGAGTCTTTTATCAACTGCTTCCTTAACTCTCCTATCAATTAAGGAATCTACCTATACATGGATAAAAGAAATGCTAGTTGCTGATTATTGAATTCCCATTCGCAATAACGTTCTAAAATAAGAATAAGTTACCTCAGCTTGTGAAAGTCCCACTTTTGGGACAGGTTTACGCTGGGATGGCTCAAAGAACGCTTTGATGCCCACACCAGCGCCTGCACCCCTTACACGTCCAGGATGCTCTGGGTTACCCAGAGCAACTGTCAGTTCATCCCTTGTGCCCTGAGGGATGAACTTGCCTTCCTTCCTCTGCTCGTGCAGCTCTCACTAAGCACCATCAACAAAAACTCATAAGTAAACATAACAACAATCAATATCGATAGATTGCTCTAAGAGTTTGGTTTTTACCATT
Source organism: Alisma plantago-aquatica (assembly GCA_963693085.1). NCBI lineage: Eukaryota > Viridiplantae > Streptophyta > Magnoliopsida > Alismatales > Alismataceae > Alisma > Alisma plantago-aquatica. The sequence continues at coordinate 1,156,726,590 of OY856410.1, read as the reverse complement.
TTTGTAGCCGCCTCAGCGGTTGCGGGTTTCGATATCTCTCCCTTCTTGTTTTGCCTCCCAACTATCTACATAACATGACGAGGCAGAGGTGCGGGAGTAGCAGTAGAGGACTCTGCAGTCTCCTGAGTAGCAGTAGGCTGAGTAGACTCAGCCTGTAGTCTTTGGCGAACGCCTACATATCCTCTTGGACCTATTGTGTGGTCGTGCACATTCAGTGCACGCCTTACTCATTGAGCATCGCTCTTAGCCTAGTTAGTTAGCACATTGATTTGGTTAGTAACACTAAAGGTTAATTTTGAATACATAAAAATGTTTATTAATTAAATTGGGAGTGGCGACGCTTAATACCTTGAATTCATATGTTTTTCTTTGGGTAACAAACTCCTCCCATTCTCTGGGGTCCAAGTAGTTCCATTGTTGTGTGGCTTCCTTCTTCCTATATTTATTTTTTAAAGAGAATACAAACAAAAATTATTAGTGTAAAGTTAGCAAAATACCGATCAATGTCTAGAATTGGAATCTATCAAGAACCTATTCTCAGCATCGCGTATGTAATCTCAGGTGAGATTGGTCCTATAGTTCCTTAGGACCCCCCCCACAACGTTGCATCACACATTTACGATGCATATTTTCATCCAGATCAAATATGCTCTGCAAATTAAATAGAATTTCTATTAACTAGTATTCTAAAAATTAGTAATCTACACAAATAGAATTACAAATAATAATAACTCATGCATAGTTCCTTCCATATGTGGTCTTTCTTCTCCTTAGGAACTCTATGCCATGATTCTAGGATAAGACTACAATGGCTGCGAGTAAGAACCCCAAGATATGAAACAAATGAGTTGCGGTTCACTCCATATGGATTTCCTGCCTGATCGAAATCCACAGCCAATTTGGGTCCATTGCCCCTTTTCTGTATTAACTTGTTCATCATTGTGATGCCCCTCACTTTCTCAATTTTCTTTTGCTGCTCATCAAGTGTTGTAATTTCTTTAGGGGGTACATCACCAACCTAAAATTTGATAAAAAAACACACTTACATAATATAATTATAAATGAACATATAGGGATATATTCTTAAAACTTACATTGTCAGGCAGTGCAAGCACGTCACCCTCACGGTGATCATCAGCACGGTCCTGATCAACCATCTGATACAAGTATTAATACTTACACTTCAAAAATTCATCACATTTGCAACATTATATACAAGTTCTAGCTTTATCACTCATACTCGTCTTAATACTACACTTCTAGGGTTTTCAAGAAGTCGTCCTTTGTTCAACATCATAAGAATTACATAATTCAGTAATCCATCAACACAACCCTAAATAGGGAATATTGCCACCTCACACCGATCCTTATGTATATATCATATTCAATTCCAGTAAGACTCAACAAACACTTGTATAATTCATTCTAATACAATTCAAATATGATTTTATAATGTCAATTCAATTCCCAAGTATATTGACCACTGACTTGATTTTTAGGCAATATTCACATGAAATAGCATAGTCATATCTATAGAATTTCCCATGGATCGTCAATTAATCTAGGGAATACTCAACCACCACTCCTCTCTATAGAGTTCAAACATCATTAAAAAATTAGGAAAGTTTAACAAGACGTCAAAATTGGAGTTTCCAAAATATAATTAAAATTTCAGATCAATTGGATATACCAATAATAAGATAAAATTCAAATACTAGACTGCTATATTTCATTTTGAATACATGGCCGATTGAGTTTATCTTGAGTAAAATCGGCCGACAAACAAGTCAAAAAATTCTTCCAACTAATATCTAATTTCTCCAAACCATGTACAAATTTCAACTAAATCCTAGTTGTATATAAAATGCTAAAAATCATTTAGTACACGACTATACTGATCAAATTTTATATTCATATGTTACCAAAACCCTAATTTTTGTCGATTAGGATTTTCAATTCTCAAACCCTAATTATGTGAATCAAATATGTTTAAATCTTCTCATTAGTTTTAAAACATAAAATGATTAGATTACCATAATTAATCAAGCTTTAAACAATGTAATAATGCATTCATCAACTTGATGAATCTACATATCAAAACTTTTGAGTGGTTAAAGTAGTGAAGATGTAGCTTAAAACTACCTAGAATTCTAAAACTTGAACCGAGAGAGGATAAATATTGTGTAGAATTGATATGTGAGTATGTTGTAAACGTGAGTAATATTGTGTAGAACAAAATATAGTTTGTCATAGAACAATACAGAATATTGATGCATGTAAACCACACATATAAAAAGAAAGCACACAGCCACAACCATAGGATTAATGGGTGTGCCAGTGATACAGGAAAAATAAAAATAGGGAAGAAGGTCAGGGGAAAACCTGATAATGGGCGTGCAGGAGGGCTGGTCATCGAGCAGAAGGGCTCCGGGCGGAGAGCTGGTCGCCGACGTCGGGCAGAAGGTCGTCGGGAGGAGAGCTGTGGTCGGGTGGTCGTCGGGCGGAGAGCTCTGGTCGGGCGGTCGCCGGGAGGAGAGTGGTCGCCGACAGCGGCTGACAGAAGTAGACAGTGGCGGAGATAGAGGCAGCGCAGCAGCGGAGGCGGAGGCAGAGTAGCAGAATCGTCGGAGCAAAAACCATGATCAGCGGAAATGAATGAAACAGAAGAGGAAGAGTCTTCCTCGCGCTGTTAAGTTTACTATAGGTGTCGGTTGCTAACAACAACCGACAATAAAAACTATACGTGTCGGTTTGCAACAAAACATCGACACTAAAGGGAGGCGAAAATTTTCGCGGTTATTCGCGCGAAAACACAATGTCGTCAGTTATTGTCACAAAACCGACGATAAAATATGAGCAAATTTCTGTCTTGCAGAAAACATTTCGTCGTCGGTTTCTATTTTAAAAACCGACGATGTATGCCAATTTTTGGAGGCAATTTTTTCACAGGAAATTTTGGTTTTGGCGGTTACTTTTAGGTGTCGGTTTCTTATTAAGAAACTGACACTGAATAAAAACGGTATCCGTGTCTGGTCGCCCTTCAGAGATTGATGTCGCTTATTTTATACACCGACTCTATATGGTTTAGGTGTCGGTTTATTATTACAACCGACACCATTAAAAGTGACGTTATAAACTATTTCTGTACTAGTGACTCTTCTACACATTGGTGATATGCACATCACTCCAAGAACTCACTTTTCTATCCGATTTGGGGACTTATGAAACCCAATCAACTCAAGTTTAAGGTGCATGCAGCGTATAATAGCATTCAATGGGTTTTCGAAATTGTTTTGTGCATCGCACAACACTAGAGGGTCCTCTTTACACACTTTTCAGTTCGTTTAACTGATAAATCTAGTCAATTTATTAGTCACATATCATGTTGGAGCATCCAGATGGAATGTTCATAAAAATAAGAGAATGCTTTCAGTTATGATTCTATAATAAGACTTGACCTCTCCTCACGTTGAAAGCATTATATAAGAAAACACCCAATGGTCCTTGAAAAATGCGCATGGGACAACATTTGAAGTTCTCAAATCGTGCATGCATAGCATAGCAGCAGATAGCTTAAAATATTGCAGCAGTGTTGAAAAATGAATACTGCATTGAAGAGATGATACTACACACATTAGATACTGATGACGGAACACTTACATAAATTGTGTATTAAATTATACATATCAAATATAAAAATTGACCCGGTCTGTGTAGCACAGATGGTTGAGCACGGTAGGTCTTCCCCGGGCGATCCGGGTTCGAGCCTCCCGTTACACACAATATTTACCACCCTTGTAGTCATTCGGGCTCTGGCATGCTCTTTGACGGAGGGTGAAGACTAATGTCTCTTCTAACTCAAAAAATATACAAAAACTTTCGTATTTAGAGAAATGTCAAATGTCAATACGATGAGTATTACATATAAAATTAGTGTTTAAACCAAAATAAATAATATAGTAAAAAGAGGGTACCATGCTAATGAAAAATGATTACTACACTAAAACTTTATTGCACGCTGATACAATGAATATTACACATGAAATTCATGTTCAATACCAAAGAGAACAACAATGCTCAGAAATGATAAAATGGTCACGAGAGGCTCTTTTGGTTTGCTGGATTGTTAAGAATCCTGCATTTAGGCCATCATGTATTTGTAAAATCTTGTATTTTTAAAAACTCATAAATATAAATACTATGTTTGATTTTCTAAATGCATGATTCATACTTTTCTTGGTCCACCGGCCAATTAGAGATGGATCTGAGAGAATTTTGATGGAAATCAAAATGTGAGATTTTTTTATGTCTGGAAATTTCGAGATGACCTCTATTTTTCAAATCCTGCAAACTAAAGATAATTTTTTTTACATATTGATTCCAAAATACAATCTAATACAACAAAATTTTGAAAATTAAACGTGTCCTAAAAATGAATAATATACTAATATGATACCTTTATCTATTATTCTCAATTTCTTTCTCTCCATTAATTATTTTCCTCTAGCTGATTATATACTCTTCTCCACATGTATTTCTCCTTAATTGCTCTCATTACGCACTCCTCTTCACGCTCTTCTCACCGGTCACCACTATGCATTCCTCTATATTCTCTCTTCTTATTTACCACATTATGCACTTCTCTGCGTACGTTCTCACCTTAATTATGCTACTACAAAGGCTACCACTTATTAGGTAAGTTGGGCCAGAGCGATCATTTTGAATCGCGGAGTTATTCCACCGTCAATACTGGGTTGCCATTGTCCAACTATAAGCTTTTGATACAACCCGTCCAATCATTTGTTTATCTATTCGTACAAGCCTCGATCCAATTGCGACTGCTGTTTTTTTCGGTTGCCACAGCTAATGCCAACAAGTTCTGTCGACTGGGACTCTCTGCTTTAAATGATTTTTCAAAAACAGATTTACCTCTTTACCATTCCCTTTGACGAACTCATACGACAGTAGGAACAAATGCCAAGACAAGAGGCACCATAACCCTACTAATCATCATCGATCACGTTCATTACCAGATTGTACCCATCAACGGAGCACGTCAGCAAAACTTGCGAAGGATCTTGGCGTCAAAGAGAATCTCAAAGAAGCCAGATAATGATTACGGTACTCATAAAATGATAAGTATGACCATTGGTGATTAATAGTTTACCTTGGATTTATGCACGTCATCGGCCTTATGACTTTCTCAACCTCGGAGTAATTGACATGATTTCTGTTGGGCCTACGGCCCTGTTGGTTCCAGCCCAATGATGGGCAGCCCTTTAAGGCTCTACTGCCTTGTGAGGATTGCGTATATATAACCATGCAACGCAGCCGCAAAGACAGTCAAACGCAATTAGAAGCAACAGCAACGACAAAGAGCAGCCGCGTACTGGTTGTTCACGAGACGGAAAACAAAGAGGCCAAGGAAGGAGAGAAAGAAACGAGGGTGATGATCTGTTTTTTTCTTACGGTCTACACCGAGTTCTTTATCATATTTTTTTTTCTACTTCCACTAAGGTATTTTCTGCAATAAGGTATTTTTGTGGGATGCATTTTCTGAATGTGGTGACGTAGTGATTCAATATTATCTGTATATTTTTCTTTTGTTCTATATTCTTCAAATTTTGGGTCAAAATTTGGGATGAACCTTGTAATATGTTGATTAGCGGATTTTTCCGTCGAGGTTTGACCTCGTGGTTTTTTCCTCACACATTGTGGGGGGGGGGGGTCGGTCACGTAAATCTTGATGTTCTTGTGGTTGCTTGTTTGCTATATTATTTCTGTGGGCCTATTCCATACGTGCATGTGCTTCCGTTGTTATTGTGTGTGCCGGATACACACACCTTGACTTGCTAACACCTTTCAAGTGTTATCAGAGCCTACTTTTCTATGTGGACTAGATAGACGACACAAATAATATGGTGAAGATGACGATATCAAACTGATCGGCGTGGAAGATAAAGATAGATGATCTTTTGTACTGCAATGATCTTTATGAACCGATTCAGGGCGCCGCGAGCAAGCCAACAGATACAAAATAGGAAGACTGGACAAAGATAAACAAAAAATACATGGGCCTCATCCGTCGCTGGGTTGACGAATCTGTCTTCCACCACATCACCAACGAGACCAGTACCCACTCTTTGTGGAAGAAGCTCAAGTCATTGTACGAGAGGAAGACTGTATGGAACAAAGCATTTCTGATTAAAAAACTTGTTAACCTGAAGTTCAAGAAAGACGATAATATTTTAGTACACCTGAATGATTTCAAAAGCATGGTGAATCAACTAGCCACGATGAGTTTGTCACTTGATGATGAGTTGCAGGCACTTTTACTTCTTAGTTCTTTACCTAACAGCGGGGAGACCTTGGTAATTTCCGTTAGCAACTATGCTCCAGATGGGAAGTTGATCACATTGGACTTGGTGTCCAATACCCTGTTGAATGAAGAAACGAGACGACATAGCTCAGCAAAGACGTCAATTTTACATGCTCTTGTTACTGAGGACAAGGGAGGAGTCAGAGCTGTAGCCAGGATGGTGATAAAGGAAAGTTAAAACACAGGTCAAAGTCTAGAAATAAGATAGTTTGTCATTACTACAACAAGCCATATCATGTATAGAAATTCTGCAGACAACGCAAAAAGAAAACTAAAGAAAGAAAGCAGAAAGTGACATATGATGGTAGCAACAGAGCCGCAGTAGTCACAGATGCCAAAGATGAAAGGACCATGACCTTCGTTTTGGACTTACCATGTTTGCTTTGCCTAAACCTTATGTTGAGATGCTTGCTAATCACCTAAAGTTATGATTAGGGTTTGTTTGTACTTTGTTGAGAGGTTGAGCTACAACTTACAAATTACCCAAGTTTTAGGATTGGTGTGCAAGTTTGTCACCGTGAGAGATATCTTTATCTCTCCTTGCATCCTATAGGGTTGAGAGGATGGGTTGGGCGCCTTGCTTGGTTTGCTTTGAGCCTTGTTTTAGCTTGTTGAAGCTTAGGCTTGTTGATGGGCTTCCTTGGGCCTTGTTTGAGCTTGGTGCCGCCTCCTTGCTTGGTGTGTCGGGCGGGGTGTATCGGCCAGGTGTGTATCGGCCAGGGTTGTATCGACCAAATGGTGTATCGGCCATGGCACCATGATGGGCGATGCACACCCTCCACCTTAGCCTCATTTATGTCACCATCTTTGGACAAGTGGTTGTTGCTTTACTTAGTGGGTAGCAACTCATGAGCGTGGGTTTTTGGGGTGCTAGCATGTGGTACACTCCTTGGACAAGTGTGCTAGGGGCAGGTGCCACCTTGCCTTGCTTCCCCCCTTCACCCCATAGTATATAAATGAACCCCTCCTTTCCTCGCTAGGCTCTTTGGTTCCTTTAGTTGTTTTCCTTCCTTTGGTGGTTGAGCTAGGAGAAGAGTGGAGCAAGTGGTGGCCGATACTGCTGGTGTGTTGGGCGACACACCTTGCTAGCTTGTCCCTTTCCTTCTCTTGTGGTAGGTATCTCTCCCTTTCCTTGGCATCTTCTTCTTCTTCTCTCTCTCTTTTCGACCATGGTGGTTATGGAGTTCTCTTCTCTCCTAGTATTGGCCGAAGGTGGTGCCTTGGAGCTTGGAGCTTGGTGCTTGGAGCTTTGGAGCTTGAGGAGTGTGCTTAAGGTGGGTTAAATAACTCCTAACCCTAACTATATTACCTTCTTACCATGATGCTTTGTTGTATGCTATCTTGATCGACCATGCTTATCTTGTTAGTAGTATCTTTGCTCTAGTATGTACCCTTGACGTTGTGGGATATGATGACATGGTTATGTTGTTTAGAGGTGTTCTTGGATCTTGTTGGCCGAACCATTAGACTAGGGTTCCTTAGGCAAAACCCCTCTCTCTTGGTTGTTGAGAGGTGAGCCTAGGGTTTCCTAATTCCATGGTGCGTGTAGTGTGTTCTTGGGGCAAAACCCCTTTCTTTCCTTGGTCTTGAGAAGTGAATTCAAGCTTTAGTTGTGTGGGCAAAACCCCTCTCACTTAGTTGTTGAGAGGTGAGTCTACACTCTAGTTGCTTGGGAAATACCCCTCTCTTACCATGGACTTGAGAGGTGAGCCTTCGGTTGGTGTTGACCTAGTTGAGGTTGGAAGGATGGCCATTATGAAGATGACCCACCTTGCTGCCCGATATGTGATGGAAGTTGTGCAAAACCCCTCTCTCTTAGTTTTTGAGAGGTGAGCCAATTCTCTTGATCTATTAGGGTTTCTTAGTGGCAGTCTTGAGGATGAAGATGACCAACCCGTCATGACCTTTGGACCCTTGCCCGATATCCCTCTCCTAGGGTTGAGCTTGGACGATATGTTAGATGGGTGTTGACCTCTTTGATCGATATGAGTCCTTACCCAAGATGTGTTGTTGGACGATATGTGTTTGAGCGATATAGTGTTTACCAATATGGAAGATAGTACCTTGAGGTCTATTGACCATTTTGATCCTTGAGAGTACTACCTGGTACCCTAGAACCTTTGGGCGATATGCCTATGGTGTGATGACCAAGGTGTTGGTTGATGATCAGCAGTAGCATGAGGTTGGACGTTATGAGGCGTGTATCCCTTGGGCGATACAGTAGGTGGCTGTTGTGTTATTGTGTCGGGCAGTATGGGTTTTGCCTGTTGTGACGGGTTGCTGTGAGACGTTGCCCGGCACAACATTGCCTGTCTCGGGGCGTTGCTCGATATAGGTAGTATGACACCGTGTTACACGTTATGGTTCTTCCCGATATGATGATGTGCGTTTGAGCATTACATGTTGGATCTTAGTTGTTGCCCGACATGATGTCTTGGGCGTTGCACTTGAGGAAGTGCTGCTCTTTATCAGCTTGCTTGTAGTGCTGCCCGACATAGTGCCTTAGTGGCTTGGGCGATGAGAAGTGGACAATAGGGTTTGCTGCCTTGGGTGTCACAGGTTGTGTGTTGCCCGATACCCTCTTACACCTAGATGTATAGTGCTTCCCGATATGGCTATTGGCCGATATGAAGGTTGACCTATATGATGGGTGGTTCTTAGGGTCTGGTTGTGCCCGATACCAAGGTGACAGTGGTTGTCCGATATGGTTGTTAACCCTAGATGGGTGTTGACCGATATAGTGTTGGGCGTCACACTCTTTGGTGAGAGACGTTGTGCCTTTGGTGAAGCTGTTCCTTATCTGAGATGCTTTTGGTGAGGGTTGTCCATTACCCGATACACCTATAGTGAGGGTTGTACCTTGTGTTCGGTTGGTAACCCTAATGCTTGTTACATGAGGATGTTATGATTTGATATATATAAGAATGTTATGCTTTGATACACTCATCTATGTTGCATGGTTGACTCTCATAATAAAGTAAAGAGTTGTAAATGTTCCTTGTACAAGTATCATTGCTCCTTTGTGATTTCACTAACCATGAAGGGGACAGTTGTACGATGAGGCAATGGTAATGGCATAATAGTGATATGATGTTGAACATCAAGGGTTATGATGAACCCAGTGATATATGACGGGTGTTACCCATGGAATGGCAGTGTGTGCCTTTATGATGGGATTGAGTCCCAGTGATGTTGATCCTTGAGATGGATCTTGATGATTGGCAAGAGGCCAAGTGGTAACATGTGATGTTGATCATTGTCATGGATCAGGATGATTTTCATGGATTTGAGAATAAGAGTGACAATGTAACATGTGATAATAAGATCTATGTTGTTTACTTGTGTTTTAGTTACATGTTACATAACTTGGTTGAATCTTACAATCCGCTTAAAATATATTAATTAATTACAGATGAACCTTTCATGTAGTTTGCCCTGGCCATAGATCCATCATTGTCAGTAGATGGTGATGGTGAAATGAGTTCTCCTGTGGGTTAACTCGGAGCGCATATTATTGAATATGCGGGGTTTCTCCTAGCCAAAAATAGGAGGACTAGAGTGTAATTGCGGTTGTGGACTCAAGATGTGTATAAGAGCATGGTGAACAGGCCCATGGCTCAGTGTGATGGAGCATGAATGTGTTCATGGCTCAGGAGCACGGTGAATAGGCTCATGACTCATGATATACTAGAGTCGTGACCTGTACCAAGGTGGGCTAGAGGAAAGGGTAGCATGTGGGATCTGACCCTGTAACTGAGGTCACTTAAGCATGAGACTACAATCATGCTTTGGATATGGTGCACTAACCACGAGGAGGTGAGGTCATGGAGTCTGGCTCTCTCATTCACCTTCTATGCACCGGTTTTGGGCTTCGCAGCCAAAGGTTGGATTTGAGTGGTACGGCTCACTTCCTCAGGGCATAATAAATTATAATCCAGTCGTATAGTATATATTGCTTAGAGTAAAACACGGAACATTGGTTTAGGACTTGATTGTATAGTTTCTCTAGTTATATCTTGTAGTTAATTACACGTTCCTCATATCTTATAATAAGTTCTTATATAGCATATCTTGTCAATCATGTTCCTTAAGAAATATCTGGTTATATGCCTCCCGGATATCTTGGTAAGTTGTTAATAAAGTTAGTTCTGCTCAGTATGCTGCTCATATATGATCTGCTTATATCAGTTACCTACTTTATCTGTTCTAGCTCTCCTTTGAGGTTTTATAGTTTCAGCGGGGGTTATGTTTCTCACTGGGACTGTGTGTCTCACCCCGCTAGTTTTAAACCTTTTTAGGTGATCGTGCTAGACGTGGTGGTGGTCGTGAGGTTGTGGCCGAGCAGCAAGAAGAATAGTAGGAGGTAAGAGATGGATATGCTGCTCTTTTGGTTGTTTTGTAGTAGATTCCTAGAGTCATACCTGTACTCTCAGGTCCTTGGAGGTGTTTTGACGACGTTTCACGATGTATAGCTAATATTGCTTGTTTATCCTGCTGTTGGCCTAGTATGGCCTGTTTTGTACATAAACCGATGGTGAACTCCTTGTGCCTATGTGACAGCTAGATCCTATGAACTGTGGACATGTATCAAGGTTTATGTATGTTTATATAACATGTTTCCTTACAAGATAAGGATCGGGATGTAATAGTTTGTTTATTATCTACTTTCCGAAATCGATTTTAATTTACCCGGGTTTTTGGTAATATGTGGTTTATGGATGCTCTACATGTTTTCGTGTGGCATTTTATTGTCTGTGTGATAGCGGGATGTCACAATAAGTTTTCGTATCAAAGCTCTAGGTTCGCTGAGTCTACATGGATCTAGGACTAGGCTTGTGTCTGTTCTTATGAGTTTTCCAAATTTTCTTACAATAACCTTCTGCCCCCAGTAGAAGATAAAGCTAAAAGATGTCTGGAAGTCACGAAGAACATCCTGCCGAGGGCAGTGCTACTGCATTTGTTGATGGAGTACGAGTGCAGGCACATGAAGATTGGGTGCCTGAGGTCCCCCAAATCGACCCATCCATTCTCAAGAATCCTGTCTACCAACACCTTATGGTACAGGTAATGGCAACGATGAATCACATGGTGGACAGATTGCCAGTGCCTCCGCCAAGAGCACAGGCTCCCCATGGTGAATCTTTGGGTATTGGGAAGACCTTTGAGCGGCTTCGCCGAGTCAGAGCTTCAGATTATGCTAGAACGCCTGATCTAACGGATGTAGATCTGTGGCTGACAAGTCTTGAGAAGGCCTTCCGGATCCTCGACATCCCCGAGGCAGACAAAGTCAAGCACGCTGTCTACCTTTTGAAAGGTAGTGCTGGCCACTGGTGGGCCATCGAGGAGGAGAAGCGACTCAGTGAGGTGATCTGTTGGGACGTCTTTCAGCGGGAGTTCGTGAGTCGATACTTCCCGAAAACGTATCTGGACAAGAAGATCAACCAGTTTGAGCATTTGCGCCAAGGATCTCTGAACATCACCAAGTATGAAGCCAAGTTTATGGACTTGCTGAAGTTTTTTCCTCACATGGCGATGATAGATGATGAGAGAATCAGACAGTTTGAGAAAGGTCTAAGTGATGAGCTGTCGATACCTGTTGCTGCTTTAGAAAACTGAGAGCGGTTTTCCATGTTTGTGGAGTATGTCCGAAGGATTGAACGGTCAGTCCAAGAAAAGAGAGAGACTATGTCCAAGAAAAGGCATGCTCAGTTCCAGAGACAGAGATTTGACAGCCATAAGAAGCTGAGGTTTTCTGTTACTTTGCTCAGTTCCAGAGACAGAGATTTGTCAGTCCAAGAAATAATTCGAGATTTCTTTCATACCTTTGCTCCCCTCGAATGTAACTCGAGGTTTCTCCTTTTACAATGTAAAATAGAATAGAATTTTATTTCCTGTTATGTCAAAGAACGGAGGACATCCTGACAACAACTGAGATGATCGGTTCAAGGCATGAACCGATCGGTTGACGTTTGAGACGATCGGTTCAAGGAGTGAGCCGATCGGTAGATGACTGGTTCGAGGAGCGAGACGAGTAGGTGGCGGCCATGATGAGATGCACGACGACCAGACGAACCGATCGGTTGGAGGAGCCAATCGATCGGTTGGTGGCACCCAGCCGACCAGTCTGATGGCGAGCCGATCATTCATGTGATGAGTTGATCAAACGTAGAAAGGCAAAGCATAGAGTTCATCTTGTACAGGTTGCATGTGATATAGACCTAGATGACCATGATTCCTCTTGGCTCGAGGAATCACATTAGGATGGCTATAATCATCGCCTTTATCGTTTCACATGTTTTCTGTGGGATATAACATGTATATGATACATACTATATATTATGGTGATTGGATATGTATATGTATATAAAAACCAAATCCCTCATTAAAATATTAAGTCTTATATGCCTTCCATTAGCGGCACACATGAAAAACTCGATCGACCAAGCGTAGGTTACGCCAAAGCGTGGTGCGTCGTCTATCTTGTGGAAGTGTGAAGGGTAGACATGTAGGTTCTGCCAAAGCATGGTGCATGTTTACCGTGTCGGCTTTTGGGTTAGACTTAACTGGTGATTCTTAGAGCGTCTAAGCCCAGAGGCAAGGAATGTTCATGGCAAGGTGTTGCACATGTTCATTCATCAAGAGTTGCATATGATGCAATTGGCATGATGGCCTACCTAAATAGTCAAGATTGTGGGTGATCAGCCAAAGCTGACTCATGACTTGATTAAATATGGATCTTGCCCACTAGAAGGTTGTACGCTGCAATCTTCCGAATTGATGGTGAGGGCTATCAATTTGAAGTAAAATAGTGGGAGTGATAATTAATTAAAGGCCTAATTATATCGTCAATTTTCAAATCAATCAAATAAGTCAAAAATGAGTTTTTGGACTAAAATTGCATATTTCCTTTTGTAGTACAAATGGCAACAAACAACAATCACTTTTCTTTGTGATCGGTCTTTGAAAAGGACAAGCTAAATGGGACAAATTTCCACGATTGGTTAGGACGTTGAGAAGCGTTCTCAATCAAAGAGTGAAAGCTCTAAGTCCTAGTTATACCAGAACCAGATGAACTCGATCCCACCACATCAATGGTTGAAAGTATGCTTATGGAAGCATACTGAGGATGACATTGATGAGGAGTGCTTGATGTTGTGTTCTCTAAACTATGAGTTGAAGAGACAACATGAGACATATGATGTCTCCAACACATTGTGTGGGCTCTGATCTCCAAACCACGAATTAATCCCGATTTAAACATGAGCGGAAGCAATCGGTAAACAACGGGAGACAAAAATCACGGGAAATTAAAACTTTTTGAGACAAGAGCTTGAAACCACAAACCTTTTCCATAGAAAAAGGATTTAACTGTTTACATCTCTGACAATTACTTCTTGAGTAATTATATACAACATGATACGAAACTTCTCAAGAATTCATACTCAAAACACTCCAGGACCTGAGAGTACAGAGGACACATAGGACTTGACTCTAACTACACCATGAAGCAGGCTAGATCTCCACCTGAGATATTTACTGCTCCTGATGCTGCTGTTGCTGGGATTGGTCACCTGTGTTCTTGTTTCTCCGTCTTCGACGAACACCTAAAAAGTAGAAGTCTACGGGGTGAGACAATTATACATAATTGCCCCAGCGAGAGTTATAACTCTCCACTAGGCTTTATAAGCAAAGCAAGGAATAACTAAAGCAATAAAAGCCTTCAAGATATTCACTAGCAGTTTTGATGATAAGCAAGAGTTCAATCAATATTAAGATATGAGAACATCTATACTATTCATGGTAACATCAATCAAATAACTCGTAGATAACTCTAACAGATATACTATGCTGTTGATTATGTTTTTAAGGGAGTGTAGGGATACATCTCACCTTTTGGACTGTGTGGTGGGGAATGATGGACTACATGAATCTACATCAAATCCTCTCACCTTTTCTCTTTTAGTGAAGGTATGACGGACTAAAAGCATCTACATCAAGTACCTACACTAGGATGTAAGGTTCTACACATCCATGTACCCCATATACTCAAAAGTATATGATCCAGGAGTTCCCTGGGGAAAACCTGCTTCACCATCATTTAGACTCTGACAATGATGGATCTATGATCAGGGTTCTACATTTCACTTGGTTAGTTAGGTACATTCAGTATTCATAATATCATACAAAACATTAGCATCACAGCTATATATGAGAATACTAAAATGTAGCAGGCCTAACTCATTTCAATCACCAGTTCTCAGTTATCTCATCACAAGTCATCTGTCAAGCATGACCTTGATGGTGTTTATGGCTCTTACAGCCCATAATTCACAATAGATGTCACTTAGCAGTGCATCAAGATGGTTCACTATTCATAAAGCTTAAGACATGCTTTCAATGAATATAACATGGTATTCCATACCTGGGTGTGACCATCACCTCATAATAACCTGCATGGTTAATTCAACAGATAATAGTAAACAATTCAACAATTAGGGTTTACTATTCATCTTTCATGTCATCACCCTAAAATTAGGGTTCACTATTCACTCCATGGTGAATTGTACTCATTACATCATCATGTAAGAGAAACATCATCATTAAGGTTCTTAATTAAGATTAAGATCCATTAGATATCATAATTAGGGTTTCTATGACCTCACATAGGTGGGTCATTCCCTAATCATGCACATTCATGTGTAATTGAAGTATCTCACTAGAGTTCCCACCTAAAAAGGGTACTTTCTCTCTCTAGAAATACTTCCTCTCTCCTCTCACTAGTAGATGGTGGCAACACCACTCTAGATCAGGTTGAGATAAGTCTCCATTGACTAACATAGGCCAAAACATCAACATCATGTGATTAGGGTTTGATTAGAACAAGGTTTTACCCCTTTAGACCCCTCAAGGGTATTTTGGTAAATTGCCACATGATCACCATCATGGGTTAACTCACTAATCACATAGCCCCTTAATGACCTAGGTTACCATTAGGGTTTAAATTGGATCACCATTGAACTAATTACATCATCAAATGGTTAAGTACAAACCATCACCAATCTCCAAACGGTTTCAACCTTCAAACAGTTTCAACCACTCAAACGGTCTTGAGACCGTTTGGCCCCAAACGGTCTTGAGACCGTTTGGAGGTGAAGACCATTTGGAAGGGTTGACTTCCAAACCGTTTGGAGCTTCAAACGGTTTGAAACCGTTTGATCAAACTTGCTTGAGATCGATTGGACCAAACGATCTTGAGGTCGTTTGAGCCCAAACGGTCTTGAGACCGTTTGGTCCAAATGGGCTCAAACCGTTTGGACCTCCAAAGGGGTTCAAAGGTCACCAATGTTCATGGATATGTGTGTTGAAGCCCTCAATTGGTTAAAGCTATGCTAACCACTTATAAATTGAGTCAATTAGGGTTAGCCTTAGCCACTTAGACATCAAATTGACCCTCAATTGCAAGCCAATTAGGGTTCAATCCTCCTCAATTAGGGTTTTCAAATCGATTGGTCATCAATGTTCAACAATGTGAATCAATTCAAGGTTGAACCTATCAATTGACCTCCAATTGGGCTCAAACTTGACCCAAACGGTCTTGAGGTCGTTTGGACATCATCCAAACGGTCTTGAGACCGTTTGCCCAAAGTTTGACCAAAATCCAAGTCGTTTTGACTAGGGTTGAAGTCCAATTAGGTCAAAATCAACAATCTTCATCAATTCATCAACTTCTTGTAATTTGACCCTCAAACCATTAGATTAACTCAACCCTAGACCTTCAAAAGGTCTTGGGTTGTGCCCAAACGGTCTTGGGACCGTTTGGAGGAACCCCAAACGGTCTTGAGACCGTTTGGGTCCTCCAACCCAAAACTCAACAAGATCTATACTTAGAAAACAGCAATTTGATTGTTTCAATAACCCACTGTAATTGGGCCCTCAATTGATCGAATTACCTTAACCCTAGACCTCCAAACGGTCTTGGGTTGACACCAAACGGTCTTGAGACCGTTTGGATGAGTTCCAAACGGTCTTGAGACCGTTTGCCCATCCATCCTTTGGACTCTAGTGAAAATTCATCAAGGTTTGATCTATTGAGTTGATCATCACATCAATACTTAATTGCAATATGATTTGGTACCTTTGGACCTTCAATTGATCAACTATACTTGACCCCAGACCTCCAAACGGTCTTGGGGTGACCCCCAAACGGTCTTGAGACCGTTTGGGTGATTCCCAAACGGTCTTGAAACCGTTTGGGCTATTCAACCCAAAATCTCAACTTAACTCATTGGAGATTCAACACTAATTTCAATTAGGGTTTACCCTATTAAT
This sequence comes from Alisma plantago-aquatica, assembly GCA_963693085.1. Taxonomy (NCBI): domain Eukaryota; kingdom Viridiplantae; phylum Streptophyta; class Magnoliopsida; order Alismatales; family Alismataceae; genus Alisma; species Alisma plantago-aquatica. The sequence goes on along the minus strand of OY856410.1, from coordinate 1,156,709,882 downwards.
CATCCTTCAACTCATGACTCGTTTGGAATTAATCCATAAAATTTGGTGAGTCATTAATTAACATCATTATGAACAGTAATCCCAAACGGTCAACGTTTAGTCAACCATCTTAAATGGTCTTGAGACTGTTTGCCCAAAAAGGGCAAATTAAATAGATTGAAAATCAGAACTTAATTCAATTGGTTTTGCTAATTGATTTGCTCATATCTCACGATTCCTTTGGAGTTAACCTCTCAAATTTTGTGGGTGATTAACCTACATAATTATGAACAATATTCCCAAACGTTCTTTGCTTGGTCAACGGGACCAAACGGTCTTGAAGACCGTTTGCCCTCAAACGACCCTGAAACCGTTTGCTCACCAAACGGTTTGAAACCGTTTTGAGCAATAGGTGGAGGTCGTTTGATAAAGTGAAAATCCGTGGATAAGCATAGGAATTAACGCCCTTATCTTCTACCTTGAGAACAGTGGCAGTTCTTCACGATTTTGCTTGCAAGGATGCAAGGAAAGATAAGGAAGAAGAAGAACTAGCAACTATATGCACAGAAAAGGATGTATAATCAAGCATAAAGTTTAGAGTTATAAAACCCGCCTAAAGGTTGATCCTAGAGCTCCAAGCCTTCAAGCTCCAAGCTTTAATGGCGTCCTTGAGCTTCCACAACTTGGTCAGGGGTGAAATCTCCAAGGAAACGTTGGTTTGGTTGGCTAGAACAAGAAAACTAAGTAAGCTAACCACAAAACCAACCTTAGAAAGTGAATTCCTCCATGAATTCGAGCTAGAAGGTGGGGTTCTCTTACCTAGAACAGGTTGGTCGTCCCCCTGAGCTCCAGAGCTATCCTTGGCCGTTTGAGCAAGAAGAGATGAGAATGAAGTAAAGGAAAGATCGTTCACTTATCTTGTAAAGAGGTGGTTTATATACTTTAGCCCCTTTTACACCCTAAGGACCTTTACAAGATTGGAAATCACATCTAGGTCCCTCCTTGCTCAAAGGCACGTCCAAACTTATCTATCCTTATGCAAATCTCATGAAATCTCAAGATCTAATGGTAAAGAAATCTAACCTTCAGCTAGGGTACATACATGAAAGGATCTCATACCCATTTTAGGTGATTTCTATCACAAAGACCATTTTTCTCATCTGATTATTAAATGATGTATCCCTTTCATCATTTCTACTCTAAATGATGACAAGAGTCATACAAGATGTTCTAGATGGTGAAAATTACAAGTTGGACCCCTCAATTTGGGTAAATTGCACTTTACCCCAAATTAGGGTTTCTAAGCATGGGGATTGCTTCCACAGCTGCACCTTGGTGCTCAAGCTTGGGAGATCCCTCAAACTTCATCGTAGGCATCCTCATGATGTTTCAACATCAGAGATACATCTCATCTTGTGAATTTTGCAAGTTCAACCCTTAAACTGGGTAATTTGCACATAGGTCCCTGCATACAACACAATGCTACAACTTTATACAAAAAGGAGCAATATTGAAAATAAATGTTCCTGAGGAACTTAATTACATGCCAGGGAGTGTTCACAAGTATATTAATTACATATTTAGGCAAAACTTCCAGGGTTAGTTCATAACCCAGGTCAGGGGTGTTACAAATCATAATCCCCTAACAAGGATTTCGTCCCCGAAATCTCAGACAAAAGGAGAAACAGAGTATTCATTAATCATGCCCTCAAGTCTCCACATATTATCTTAATATCATGGAGGTATCATGAATTCTGCAATTCCACACAAGGCTCCTTTCACTAATTCAACCTTACCAATGTTTATGCAGAGCATAAACCCCTAACATATGATGTCCATATTATTGGAAAGAAGAGGCATAAAAGAACATACTTCTATCATCACCCAAGAATATTTATCAAAAGGAACAACATATATATCTAACAAGGATAATTTACTCAGTAATCCTTTACAACTCTATGTAATTGGGATAGTTCACATAGTTCTTCTTATTAATTGGAAATGCCACATAGCTTTTCCCCTTTTTTTTGATTTGGGAATGACACATAGCTCTTCCATTTTTAATTGGGAATGACACATAGCTCTTCCCTTTTTGTTTGTTTTGGGAATGACACATAGCTCTTCCCTTTTTGTTTGTTTGGGAATGACACATAGCTCTTCCCTTTTTGTTGGGGATGACACATAGCTTTCCCCTTTTTAATTGGGAATGACACATAGCTCTTCCCTTTTTGTTGGGGATGACACATAGCTTTCCCCTTTTTGTTTGGGAATGACACATAGCTCTTCCCTTTTTGTTTGTTTGGGAATGACACATAGCTCTTCCCTTTTTGTTGGGGATGACACATAGCTTTCCCCTTTTTGTTTGTTTGGGAATGACACATAGCTCTTCCCTTTTTGTTTGTTCCATATTTCTTATTTCATGATACTCCTTAGATTGTATTAGAACGATTGCTTGATCAGGGCAATCAAAAAGATATCAATCTAGGAGTTTCCATACAACTTTATCATCAATAGCTGTATACCTGGCCAGGGTTTACAAATACTGAGATCAAGTAGTATGCACTTACATACTGTCTCATTCCTCACTTTTCATATCCTTAACACATAGAAACATGAAAATGAAATATCAGAATGACTTTATTTCCTCTGACCTGCCCAGGACGTCTGTCCACGTCCTCTATTGTTACTAGAACACTGCCTCCTTTGCGATCCTTGCTGACTCTTCCCCTGAGGTTGAGTCATCATTGGATTCCCGTCTGGACAATCTTTTACCAGATGTCCCGGTTGTCTGCATTGATAACAGATTCTAGGTATAGTATAAGGTCGGTGAGGTCCAGACACCGATGTTGATGCTATATTTGAGGCCTTATTTGGAATATAACTAAGATCCCTATCCCTACTTGGCATCCATTGTGTCTGGGTTTGGGATCTTAATGATGCTGTCGATGCAGAAAATCTCGGCTTCTTAAAACTTTCAGACCTTTGTTTTTGAGTCTGAGAGTACACCTTCTTGCTACTAGTCTGTCGTTTCTCAATTTCAGACCTCTCTATCCTCCTTACTGATTCCACAAAAATGGCAAACCTCTCCCTGTTCTCTAAAGTAGACACAGGAGTGGTCAGTTCAGCGTTCAACCCCTTCTCAAAGCGCCGAATTCTTTCCTCATCATTAACTGCCATTTGAGGACAAAACCGCAACAGCTCCGTGAACTTAGCTTCGTACTCGCTAATGTTCATCATACCCTGTCTCAGTTTCTCAAACTGAGAGATCTTCTCGTCTAGGAAGGTCTTCGGGAAAAATCTTTGGACAAATTCCCGCCGAAAGTCTTCCCACGAGATTTCTATTCCAGGTCTCTTCTGCTCTTCCATGGTCCACCAGTGACCATCACTTCCTTTGAGAAGATAGACAGCATGTCTAACCTTCTCAACTTCAGGGATGTTGAGGATCCTGAAAGCCTTCTCCAGCTCTGTCAACCACAGATCAGCATCTGCGGGGTCAGCAGTCCCATGGTACTCGGTAGCTCCGACACGACGTAGTCGCTCGAACGTCTTTCCGATACCTTGCCCCTCTGGTTGGACAGGTGCCCTAGGTGCAGGCATAGGCAACCTGTCGGTTATATGTGTCATGGCAGTCATAAACTGCCCAAACATAGTCTGGACTGCTGGGTTACCCATATCAGCTGGGTCAAACTGGGGTGGCTCTCTAAGTTGTTCTGGTACAGGCTGTTCCACCTCTGGTACTCCTGCACCGCCTTGAGGTGCACTGACACTACTTTCTCCCACATACTCATCATGTGGCTCTGACATCTTAAGTATCTTCTTCTCCTGAGGAGTAGAAGACTCTATTAGATAAGGAAGGAATACTAAAGATAGACTCGACTTCCTATGTCCTATGCCTCTGTAGACTCGGCGAACCTAGAGCTCTGATACCACTTAATTGTGGGCTCTGATCTCCAAACCACGAATTAATCCCGATTTAAACATGAGCGGAAGCAATCGGTAAACAACGGGAGACAAAAATCATGGGAAATTAAAACTTTTTGAGACAAGAGCTTGAAACCACAAACCTTTTCCATAGAAAAAGGATTTAACTGTTTACATCTCTGACAATTACTTCTTGAGTAATTATATACAACATGATACGAAACTTCTCAAGAATTCATACTCAAAACACTCCAGGACCTGAGAGTACAGAGGACACATAGGACTTGACTCTAACTACACCATGAAGCAGGCTAGATCTCCACCTGAGATATTTACTGCTCCTGATGCTGCTGTTGCTGGGATTGGTCACCTGTGTTCTTGTTTCTCCATCTTCGACGACCACCTAAAAAGTAGAAGTCTACGGGGTGAGACAATTATACATAATTTCCCCAGCGAGAGTTATAACTCTCCACTAGGCTTTATAAGCAAAGCAAGGAATAACTAAAGCAATAAAAGCCTTCAAGATATTCACTAGCAGTTTTGATGATAAGCAAGAGTTCAATCAATATTAAGATATGAGAACATCTATACTATTCATGGTAACATCAATCAAATAACTCGTAGATAACTCTAACAGATATACTATGTTGTTGATTATGTTTTTAAGGGAGTGTAGGGATACATCTCACCTTTTGGACTGTGTGGTGGGGAATGATGGACTACATGAATCTACATCAAATCCTCTCACCTTTTCTCTTTTAGTGAAGGTATGACGGACTAAAAGCATCTACATCAAGTACCTACACTAGGATGTAAGGTTCTACACATCCATGTACCCCATATACTCAAAAGTATATGATCCAGGAGTTCCCTGGGGAAAACCTGCTTCACCATCATTTAGACTCTGACAATGATGGATCTATGATCAGGGTTCTACATTTCACTTGGTTAGTTAGGTACATTCAGTATTCATAATATCATACAAAACATTAGCATCACAGCTATATATGAGAATACTAAAATGTAGCAGGCCTAACTCATTTCAATCACCAGTTCTCAGTTATCTCATCACAAGTCATCTGTCAAGCATGACCTTGATGGTGTTTATGGCTCTTACAGCCCATAATTCACAATAGATGTCACTTAGCAATGCATCAAGATGGTTCACTATTCATAAAGCTTAAGACATGCTTTCAATGAATATAACATGGTATTCCATACCTGGGTGTGACCATCACCTCATAATAACCTGCATGGTTAATTCAACAGATAATAGTAAACAATTCAACAATTAGGGTTTACTATTCATCTTTCATGTCATCACCCTAAAATTAGGGTTCACTATTCACTCCATGGTGAATTGTACTCATTACATCATCATGTAAGAGAAACATCATCATTAAGGTTCTTAATTAAGATTAAGATCCATTAGATATCATAATTAGGGTTTCTATGACCTCACATAGGTGGGTCATTCCCTAATCATGCACATTCATGTGTAATTGAAGTATCTCACTAGAGTTCCCACCTAAAAAGGGTACTTTCTCTCTCTAGGATACTTTCTCTCTCTAGAAATACTTCCTCTCTCCTCTCACTAGTAGATGGTGGCAACACCACTCTAGATCAGGTTGAGATAAGTCTCCATTGACTAACATAGGCCAAAACATCAACATCATGTGATTAGGGTTTGATTAGAACAAGGTTTTACCCCTTTAGACCCCTCAAGGGTATTTTGGTAAATTGCCACATGATCACCATCATGGGTTAACTCACTAATCACATAGCCCCTTAATGACCTAGGTTACCATTAGGGTTTAAATTGGATCACCATTGAACTAATTACATCATCAAATGGTTAAGTACAAACCATCACCAATCTCCAAACGGTTTCAACCACTCAAACGGTCTTGAGACCGTTTGGCCCCAAACGGTCTTGAGACCGTTTGGAGGTGAAGACCGTTTGGAAGGGTTGACTTCCAAACCGTTTGGAGCTTCAAACGGTTTGAAACCGTTTGATCAAACTTGCTTGAGATCGATTGGACCAAACGATCTTGAGGTCGTTTGAGCCCAAACGGTCTTGAGACCGTTTGGTCCAAATGGGCTCAAACCGTTTGGACCTCCAAAGGGGTTCAAAGGTCACCAATGTTCATGGATATGTGTGTTGAAGCCCTCAATTGGTTAAAGCTATGCTAACCACTTATAAATTGAGTCAATTAGGGTTATCCTTAGCCACTTAGACATCAAATTGACCCTCAATTGCAAGCCAATTAGGGTTCAATCCTCCTCAATTAGGGTTTTCAAATCGATTGGTCATCAATGTTCAACAATGTGAATCAATTCAAGGTTGAACCTATCAATTGACCTCCAATTGGGCTCAAACTTGACCCAAACGGTCTTGAGGTCGTTTGGACATCATCCAAACGGTCTTGAGACCGTTTGCCCAAAGTTTGACCAAAATCCAAGTCGTTTTGACTAGGGTTGAAGTCCAATTAGGTCAAAATCAGCAATCTTCATCAATTCATCAACTTCTTGTAATTTGACCCTCAAACCATTAGATTAACTCAACCCTAGACCTTCAAACGGTCTTGGGTTGTGCCCAAACGGTCTTGGGACCGTTTGGAGGAACCCCAAATGGTCGTGAGACCGTTTGGGTCCTCCAACCCAAAACTCAACAAGATCTATACTTAGAAAACAGCAATTTGATTGTTTCAATAACCCACTGTAATTGGGCCCTCAATTGATCGAATTACCTTAACCCTAGACCTCCAAACGGTCTTGGGTTGACACCAAACGGTCTTGAGACCGTTTGGATGAGTTCCAAACGGTCTTGAGACCGTTTGCCCATCCATCCTTTGGACTCTAGTGAAAATTCATCAAGGTTTGATCTATTGAGTTGATCATCACATCAATACTTAATTGCAATATGATTTGGTACCTTTGGACCTTCAATTGATCAACTATACTTGACCCCAGACCTCCAAACGGTCTTGGGGTGACCCCCAAACGGTCTTGAGACCGTTTGGGTGATTCCCAAACGGTCTTGAAACCGTTTGGGCTATTCAACCCAAAATCTCAACTTAACTCATTGGAGATTCAGCACTAATTTCAATTAGGGTTTACCCTATTAATCATCCTTCAACTCATGACTCGTTTGGAATTAATCCATAAAATTTGGTGAGTCGTTAATTAACATCATTATGAACAGTAATCCCAAACGGTCAACGTTTAGTCAACCATCTTAAACGGTCTTGAGACCGTTTTCCCAAAAAGGGCAAATTAAACAGATTGAAAATCAAAACTTAATTCAATTGGTTTTGCTAATTGATTTGCTCATATCTCACGATTCCTTTGGAGTTAACCTCTCAAATTTTGTGGGTGATTAACCTACATAATTATGAACAATATTCCCAAACGGTCTTCGCTTGGTCAACGGGACCAAACGGTCTTGAAGACCGTTTGCCCTCAAACGACCCTGAAACCGTTTGCCCACCAAACGGTTTGAAACCGTTTTGAGCAATAGGTGGAGGTCGTTTGATAAAGTGAAAATCCGTGGATAAGCATAGGAATTAACGCCCTTATCTTCTACCTTGAGAACAGTGGCAGTTCTTCACGATTTTGCTTGCAAGGATGCAAGGAAAGATATGGAGGAAGAAGAACTAGCAACTATATGCACAGAAAAGGATGTATAATCAAGCATAAAGTTTAGAGTTATAAACCCCGCCTAAAGGTTGATCCTAGAGCTCCAAGCCTTCAAGCTCCAAGCTTTAATGGCGTCCTTGAGCTTCCACAACTTGGTCAGGGGTGAAATCTCCAAGGAAACGTTGGTTTGGTTGGCTAGAACAAGAAAACTAAGTAAGCTAACCACAAAACCAACCTTAGAAAGTGAATTCCTCCATGAATTCGAGCTAGAAGGTGGGGTTCTCTTACCTAGAACAGGTTGGTCGTCCCCCTGAGCTCCAGAGATATCCTTGGCTGTTTGAGCAAGAAGAGATGAGAATGAAGTAAAGGAAAGATCGTTCACTTATCTTGTAAAGAGGTGGTTTATATACTTTAGCCCCTTTTACACCCTAAGGACCTTTACAAGATTGGAAATCACATCTAGGTCCCTCCTTGCTCAAAGGCACGTCCAAACTTATCTATCCTTATGCAAATCTCATGAAATCTCAAGATCTAATGGTAAAGAAATCTAACCTTCAGCTAGGGTACATACATGAAAGGATCTCATACCCATTTTAGGTGATTTCTATCACAAAGACCATTTTTCTCATCTGATTATTAAATGATGTATCCCTTTCATCATTTCTACTCTAAATGATGACAAGAGTCATACAAGATGTTCTAGATGGTGAAAATTACAAGTTGGACCCCTCAATTTGGGTAAATTGCACTTTACCCCAAATTAGGGTTTCTAAGCATGGGGATTGCTTCCACAGTTGCACCTTGGTGCTCAAGCTTGGGAGATCCCTCAAACTTCATCATAGGCATCCTCATGATGTTTCAACATCAGAGATACATCTCATCTTGTGAATTTTGCAAGTTCAACCCTTAAACTGGGTAATTTGCACATAGGTCCCTGCATACAACACAATGCTACAACTTTATACAAAAAGGAGCAATATTGAAAATAAATGTTCCTGAGGAACTTAATTACATGCCAGGGAGTGTTCACAAGTATATTAATTACATATTTAGGCAAAACTTCCAGGGTTAGTTCATAACCCAGGTCAGGGGTGTTACACATTGTCCTAGTATGTCATGACAGAAGGAGATCTAGTAAGGTATTCACACACTCAATATGATTGGGTATGAGGAAATACCTGACTAAGAAGGATTCCCTCTGAGCCAAGAGTTGGCTATTGGTATGATACTGCAAATGTTGCGACAATCATACAGTTCATGATAAACTACAACATGAACAACTTTGACAAGCGTTGAAAAAGTTGTTGGACATGTGGAGGCAAATATGAAGAAAGACTAACCCTAATATTTGATGAGATCAATGAAAGGTAAGTCTTAAGGGCAAGGGAAAGGGCAAAGCAAAGAAGTGTTCTGATGCTAGCCAGTAGCCCAAGACGTCTTCAACCTCAAGGTACATGGGGAAAGGGTGTATGAGGGAATTTCCCTCTATATCTGGAAGAACAAAAGAAGATGAAGGAGGGGATGGAGATCTCCACCTAAGGTATCATGAAATGAACCACTTCTTTATCTGAGGTATATGATACCAAGATATGGATATGCCATATATGATATGCAATATCCACAAAGAAGTGATGGCCTTTGTGAAAGGACCAAGAAAGGAGTACCCATCATTGGAGCAAGTGTTGCTGCCATAGATAGGAGTACCTTTCAGTTTATTACAGCCTAAAGGGCACGAAATAGAGTTGAGAACTGCAATTTCATATTTTCCAATAGATAGAAACACTTTATTTTTGCATATTGTATGACAATGATGACAATCAATAAAGAGATGTTTCAATTTCTAAAGATATGATCTTTGTGGAAATGCCTTGTTTATCTTGTGGTATTTGATATGCATAAGATAAAATGATACATAAAAGTTATAGATAACTCAAACAATCAAATTAACATCAATCATGAGAAATTCATTTCTAGTTTCCATGTGATGGTAAAATCTAGACTCTTTTGGTTAGAGAACCAGTAAGAGACATGAATATCTTGGACATGATTAATCAATCTTCACTAAATGTAGTGGGAGAATGATTGTCCTATTAGGTATAATACATGTGATGTATTTACATACCTATTGGAACAAATGCTAATACTTCAAATGGTGTTTGGAGAAATACCAATATGAATATCTTGAAGTATTCAAGATTATCATAGATGAAGTGCAAATTTGGTAAAGTGTTAATTCTTGATGAGATCAATGAATGAAATACTTGGACCGAATGTTTGAGATCCTTATGAGTGATTATGATAGTGTATCATAGTGAACTCATGATTAAGGCATGGTGATGTCTAAATCAAGGAGTCATACTCTAAGGAGTTAGAGAATGATTATCAAATAACTAAATTCTTCTTAATAAAAGAATACCCCACACTAATAAAGGACATTAAGAATCACAAGGAGTTGTGAGTTCTTATATCCTTGATAGATACACCTCAATTATCTATGTGATGAGTTGTTCATGTGATGAGTCGACTATCTAGATGAATATGAGGAACTAAATTTTGAGTTATGGTTTATGACCATTACATCCTAAATGACTTCCATGTGAACCATAAGGTATGACCTTGATGGTAGCACCCATTAGATGAAATCCATAAGTGCAAATAAGTCTTAAGCGTTAAGACACATGGATAACATTTTGGGAAGGATGATGCTTGTTGATTGCAACTTAATGACTAAGCATATGGATACTAAAACTGCATTCCTATGAGGAATAAAACAAGGATGTGTATGTGACACAACCTATAAGGTTTATGAATCCACTAATGCAAATGAAGTCTATAACTTACAATGGACTAATCAATGTGATTGATTGAGTACAAGCAACTCAGAATTGGATCTTTACTTTGATGATATAGTCAAAGCGTTTGACTGATATGTCAAAGATAAAGAAGGGATCTGTGATTTAGTGGGAGCGTGTTTACATGTGACGTGTATTTTACTACGCGCTTAAACGCAAGTATACACGTCGAATAATATAGGCCTTGTGAGGCCCGAGTCGAACTCAGGGATACGTGAATTATTGGAGACTTCTACTAACTAATCGCAATCAGCTAGACTGATTAACAAAATAGGGTTTTGTTGTTGAAATTAAAAGAAAATAAAAATCAAACAAAGAAAACAATCAATTAAAGGTTAATTTAATCAATTCAAAGGGATATCTTTAGGATGGCGGTTTCACCGCGGGTCAACATTGTATTAGGTTTCATATAATTCCTCACACTTCTCTCTCTATCCGAGTAATGGCCTGAAATGAGAATTACCCACTGTCGTGGTGTAATTCACTACTTAGGTTTAGGTTGATTCCACCATCGTAGTAATCATTCCCCTAAACTAAGCGCATTAAAAACGGTCTCTCAGTTCCCACCATTAATTTTACAACTCCTTTGTCAAGGGTTTTATTGATTAATGTAGAATTCGTCTCTTTTCAACCGTTAATCCTTCTGTCGAAGTGATTAAGGGTGTTAAATTATTATTATGGTGATCAAGCATAACAATAGAAATGGAGAAAATGAATCTATACCACGGATTTGAGAGAAAAATATGAATTATTGATATAAAAAATGTCATACAATGCATTCCCGGGCTACTCCCGGTCCTAAAGATTGAGGGTTTTAGCCTCTCATGTTCATCACACACGAATACATGGTAGAAATTGGGGAATTCATAAGAAAAACGGGAAATAAATGGGAAAACCCCTGAACGGAGAAGAACCAGTGGATCCTTGGCATAGAACACGAGCTTCCCCGCCTGTCGGTGGTGGAAATCGTCTTCGGCAGCGTCCGAATCACCCGGGATGAGCTTCTCGGCCTCCGTTCTCCTTTTTCTCCTCCTTGGCACTCGTGCAATCAAAAATGAGATCCTCCTCCCGTGTGGGCGGCCGTCATTAGGTATAAATCCCTAATTAGGTCGTCAAATAACAACAGCCGTCCGATCGAGATCAAAACAGATCCAACGCCTATCTACCGGCGTCGATACCATCGACGCGGGTCGATGGTATCGACCCAGCGGATTAGCGGCAGCTTTCCTTTCTTTTATTCTGAGCGCCTGTGGTGATCTCGATACCATCGACTTGGGCGTCGATGGTATCGACTCCTGTAGCGTCAGTTTTGTCTTCTAGCGACGCTGTAGCTCTCCTTGTGTCGATGGCATCGACTTTGGTCGATGGTATCGACTGCATCTTCACCAGCAACATGAAGTGATCTCGATGCCATCGACTTAGGTGTCGATGGTATCGACTCTGTATTGCTCTTCTCGGCTGACAACCTGTGGCTTGGTCGATGGTATCGACTTCCGTCGATGGTATCGACGGAAGCAGATACTTGTTTTTCCTGAAATTTCACAACAAGACCAAGTAAATCCACACAATTTATAATAAGATGATAAATGATGCTCAAAATAGTAAAACAAAGGGGATTTGATATAATATGATGGCAAAGACCAAATTAAGTGAATTATGCAATATTATCCATAAAAATTCGTAATTAGAGCACAAAACACATATGAAATAGGTCTATAAATGCGACGCAAAATCATCGCATCAAACTCCCCTAAGCTTAAACATTGCTCGCCCTCGAGCAACTAATCCTTAGAATAGGATTGCAGATGTCAACTAAAAATCAACACATCACCCCACATCACACATGACTCCCACTGGACGTTCTCAAACCGGCCTTTCCTAATCACAGAACAGTAATTACCCTACAGGCGACAATAATCATCAATAAAAGAATTTATCCTTCAAACCGATGAACACTATCACATAAGGCAGTTAACATAATAAAATTTTCCGATTCAGCATTGGTGCATCTTGTGATCGCCTACACTACGTTGCTCGCCCTAACTACCATCTACATGGAAGCAGTTCTCCTGATAAACATGAGTGAGGAGAAAATCACGGTGGCCTACTAATCCGAGCAACGGGTGGATGGAATGGGTGGTTCATGGAAGAATTTGGAAGTATTACACAGTTTCAAAATGCTCATAACAAAATGTCCTAAATGATGCAAATGCACATTGAAAATGCCCTAATGCTAAAAATTAGGTGGAATGATGCATGCACTAACCTTCCACCTTAAAATGAGATGGAAATCTAATTAAGCCACATCATGTACTCAATTTCCTTGTTATGCAAGTGATGTCATGTTCCTTTCTCCCTCTTATTCCATTTCCTTCTAAATTCTCTCTTTTTTTTCTTTTCTCAATTTTTTTCAGATTTCCAGAATTTTTTTTTCTTTTAGCCCACATATCCATAATTGCTTAGAGATACATGTATAAGGCCATTTTCTTCACAATTGGAAGTCTTTGCACTATTTCAATGGTATGGAACAATTAGATCACCTCTTTAGGAAAAATTGAGGTACATGGTGTGGCTTATGCATGAAAATCATGAAAGTTATGAGTGCAACTACATGACATGCACCTAAAGTTAATGTGCAGGAATCACTATACATGTTTTTTTCGTTTTATGCAAAAGTATGAAAATAACAATGCAAATCCTATCTACATGCTATGCACGCAAGAAGGAATTAAAACTGTACTTTACTTCCAATTCTTTGGTAGATTATGGAAAAATATGAAGTGGAATGATCACAAGATTAAGTTACTGAACCTTAGAAAAATATCATGTGTCCCTCCTTACTGACATGTGTAGTAGTTCAAAGGGTTCTTTCTCTTATATCCAATTAAGGTCTCATTATTATTTGATTAGGTTAGGCTCAAACAACCGTTACTATCCACTTTTCATGAGTCAATGGGGGTGTGGGTGTGACATATTGCTTCAAAGTTGACATAATCAATCATTTTCATAGGACAAGTTCCCCCAAGGACAACCAAGTTAAGCTATCCAAAAGACACAGAAATTTTTAAATTCCCTTAAATTTCCCATGAAAACAGCGAGATGACAATTTTTAAGACATCCACGATTACACTAGATAGATGTGGATCCTAAACAAACTAAAATTGCAAGAACAAATAACAAAGCAAAAACTAAAAACAACTAAAGAAAAGATAAAAGATAGAGCTGTTCCAGCCACCCCCCTAAGCTTGAATTCGACTATGGCCTCATAGTCAAAAACCAACTTAAGGGTGGAACAGTGATACCCTGATCAATCCTGCGGAGGCGGTGGTGGGTATTGTGGTGCCGTAGGATCCCAAGACGGGTACTCCCCCTGGAAGCTTGGATCATATTGGGTCCTCGGCGGAGGCTGTGGATAGCCTCCAAAGTAGTCTTGACTCCAGTAATGGTCGAAGAAAGGCTCCTGTTGCGTCTCTATCCGCTGCAACCGGGTGTGCATTTGCTCTTGGTTGGCGAGGATGAGCCGCTCGTTCTCGAACATAGCCCGTTGGTTGTCAAGTACCCGGCTCGTAGTCTCATGAATGCCGGTATACATAACCATGTGCTGCTGCTGAGTCTGCTGGATGTCCTGCAGCATGGTGTACATCCCTTGCATGGAATAGGGATCCTCGGTTGGCTGCTCGTGCTGTGGTGATGGTGGCGGGGGCTGAGATGATGAATAAGCACCCGGATGCATCCTAGGACGCTTCCGTGGTGCCACACGTGCTCGAAGAGGTGTGAAAGCCTCCTCTTCCTCTGCAGCCTCGCCTTCTTGCTCGTCACCTCCGCCTTCTTCCTCAGAGGACTCGATGGCTATGATTGGCCACCGGAAGTGCTGCTTGCCCTCTATGTTGAAGACGTCGTCCGGTAGTGAGCGCTCCTAATAAGCTTGGTTGACGTGGCAATGAGCGTACGCCAACCCGTCCCGGAGAAGAATGAGGTTTGAACGGTGCAAGTGTTGCACGTTCACCTTACTCCTCGTAGAAATCGGAGTCATGGACTGAAAGTTCAGCCCCAAGTAAGACGCCAACTTGGTGACAAGCCCACCAAAGTGGATTGGATCCTTCCTTGTACTCCTCTTCACCGCCAAGACGCGCTGTAGCCAGAACGCCCCCCAGTTGCACTCTTGACGTTTCAGGAGTGCGTAGAGAAAGAACAGGTCACTCTCCTGAAACTTGCTCAAAGCAAGATCGCTTCGAGCGAAGAAAGTCAAGCTCAACATCCTATGCATAACCCGGACGAACGGGTGCTCAAAATCCGCTACCGCTGCATTATGGTATCTCATAGTCTTCCCTGCCGGCACTGTCACTAGCTCGGCGAAGATTTTGTCGTAGTCGGTGCGGGCGTCGGGGCGTCGGTGATCGTTGCGGCCGTGGTTCCAGTTGAAGATGTCGTTGAACTACTTCAACGTGATGTTGTAATTGTTGTTGAAGAGTCGGAAGGACACACTTCCCTTGATCCACGCCTGGTCCGATGGTACCACGTCGTTTGGTACGACGCAGATGTCAAGAGACGCCATGAACTCAGCCACCAGTTCCTTGTATGTGGCCCATTCGCCGAAAAACGGCTGCCCATCCGCATGACATTCGATCTGCTCGTAAAGGCGACCGGTGTGCCGGGCTTGCCCGGCCAACACGTAGGCCAAGTTGGCCTCGAACCCCAACTCCTGGATCATGCCCCGGTCCACATACCGGGTTGGCTCGAACTTTCGCTTCATTATCTCCTCGTAGACCTTCCTCACATCCATGTTGGCATGAATTAGGCGTGGACGAGGGATGGAAGCGGTTGGGGGAGGAACGAACTCCTCGATCTCCATAGGGTGTGCGCTTGAGGACGACGCTTCGGCGCCGTGCACCATGGTTGCGAGAAGATGGGATTAGAAGAAAAGAGCTCGGTGAAGATGGAGAAGAAATTCTCCGCTCGATGAAGATCTCCGCTCGATGACGCTTCTCTTTAGTCTTGGAGGGCTCGGGGGAGTGCTCGGCGCAAAGGAGGATACTTGCTCTGAAGGTGTGACGTCAAATGACGTTGCAAGTCCCCTTAAATAGGTTTGATCGGCGCCCCTGTTGACCCGTCGATACCATCGACGCGGGTCGATGGTATCGACACATCTCGCGGGTATCCGCCTCCCTCGCAAGTATCGACGGCTGACGTTTGCTGGATCGAGAAACCCGGATTGCTGACGGGTCGATACCATTGACAGAAGTCGATGGTATCGACGCAGCACCCGGATCGCTGACGTGGCTGTTGCGATCGTCGTCGATGTCTGTGTGCGGATCAGTGACATGTCCGTCGATACCATCGACGGATGTCGATGGTATCGACTTGCTTTTATTGCGACACCGCCGTTGTGTTGCATTCACCCTGTGATGATGTCGATACCATCGACGAGGCCGTCGATGGTATCGAGTTGACTGAGCAAAATTCGTCTGAATATCTCCAGAGATCTCGATGGTATCGACTGGGGTGTCGATACCATCGACACTTTTATTGCGACCTGTCTGTGACCATGTCGATACCATCGATAGGGGTGTTGATAGTATCGACGCAGTGCGATTTTTGCTGGTGTCAACCTGAACCCATGTCGATACCATCGACTAGTGTGTCGATGGTATCGACCCTGCCTGTGCCTGCACATTCAACAAACGGATCAAGGTATCATTTTTAAACTAAAATTTAAACGAAATAAAAGCAATCTATGACTAAAATTAAACTATCCTAATGTACCGATGGTTGGGTTGCCTCCCAACAAGCGCCCTTCTTTAACGTCTTAGGCTAGACGTATGACAGTCTTCATCTTTTCACCTTGGGGACTGCACTTAGAGGATCATGCGGTAATTTGAATTCAACACGATCTCCTCCAATGCCCAAAGACAAAGTACCTCTCCCTAAGGCAGTCACAACGTCTGCCGTTGCTTGAAACGGTCTTCCTAGGAGAATTTCACAACTTTGGAGTGGTGGCATATCCATGACGACAAAGTCCACAGGAAATATGAATCTATCCACTTTGATGAGAACATCTTCACATACTCCATAGGGTCTCACGGTAGACCCATCTGCCAATTCAATTGTTGCAGCCAACTTCTTTATCTCTTTTAACCCCAACTTTTGAAATGTAGCCAGAGGCATGAGATTTATACTAGCGCCGGAATCACATTGCGCTTTAGAAACATGTTGACCACCTATTGAACACGGAATGTAAAAACCTCCTGGGTCCTTTCTCTTCTTTGGTGAACTCCCGTGAATCATCGAGCTCACCGTCTCATTCATCCAATAAATTTCATCGTCTTTTATCCGCCTCTTCTTATTAATGATTTCCTTGATGAACCTCCCATAGGCGGGTACTTTCTCGATCATCTCCACTAATGGAATATTGATGTGGAGTTTTCGGAATATCTCCAGGAATTTTTTAAAGTGACGATGCTCTTTCTTTGACTTAGGATTAACCACATTTGAAACATCTGCTGCCTCAACACGCCTATGAGGTGGCACATAAGAGCTTTTCGGGGGTACCTCCCCTAAGCTTGCTTCAATTACTCCCTCCGGCGTGGGCTTTGACGAGATATCCTCAATGGTAGCAGCTTGTTGTGGATTCTCTTTCACATTTTCTGTCTCTCCACATGCACAAACAACTTGCACTTCTTCATCTTGCCTACATGGAGATATAGTATTCACAACTCTTTGTGATTCCCTGAAGAAAGGGTTTCCACCAGGCAATCCATAGTAAGTGTGTGGATATGGTATTGCTGGTGTTGCATTCACATTGAAAGTCATTTTTCTTTCTTCTACAGCTTCTTGCACCTGAGATTCCTCCTTAGTGCTTACCACAGATATGTACTTGACTTGTTGGTGTGCTTGAGCCACATTTGCATTCTCGGCTGGTTTCTGTTGATTGGCGTGCTTGATGGCCGCCACTTCACTCGAAATCTGCGCCACGGTGGTTTCCAATGCCCGCATTTGTGCTCCATGGCTTTGCAGCGTCTGCCCAAACTTGGTTAGAATGTCACCTTGAGATTGCAATTGTTTACCAAACATGGCCATCATCTCTTGGTTTTGCTGAACCATTTGACTTAGCAATTCAGTGTTCTTGTCCTCGGTTCTCTGCTGTGGCTTGGCATCCGGATCCTGCAGAAAATTATTCGGATCCTTCCATGAAAACTTTTTATCTTTCCTCCATGCATAGTCATTGTTTCTATAGCCCTGTTGTTGCATGAATTTCACTTGGGCCTCCCCATCATCAGATGCATCCTCCTTAGTTAGCACCTTCTTGGCTAGAAGATCTAACTTGGCATTCAGCTCCCTCACTATTCTGGATTCACCAGCAGCCTTGACATGTTCCACTGCACCTCTGTCGCCCCATGACTGTTTCCTAGCCATGTTTTTCAGTATCTCCCAACATCTGGTATCCGTATTATTCAGAAAAAATCCGGAACCAGCCGAGTCCAGGTTGCTTCTATCATGCTCGGAGAGAGCAAAGTAGAAGATCTTCACTTGGGTTTCCTTGTCCAGTCCATGGTGTGGAAATCTCCTCAACATGACTTGGAATCGCTCCCAAGTCTCAGAATAAGTTTCACCCGCCTGTTGGGTGAAATTGTGAATCTTCCTGATCATATCATTGGTCTTCTCAGGAGGGAAGAACCTCTCGAAGAAAACCTCCACCATGTGATCCCATGATTCAACAAACTCGTCGTCGAGGTTATGAAGCCACTCTCTTACCACTCCAGCCAAGGAACTCGGGAATAACTTGAGGTAGAGCACATCCTGTGGAAATCGATCTATCTTCACCATATCACAGTTCTCCACGAACTGGCTGATGTGGGCCACTGGATCTTCATTTTTCAATCTGTGAAATGCGTTTGATTTAACCAGTTTAATCAATGCTGGATCGATCTTGTAGGTTGGAATGTTTAGCCCCTGTTTCTTTATAGGCCCCTTTGATGCCGAGGAAGAAGACGCCTTGATCTTCTCCCATATTGTCTGTGCTTCAGCCATTTCTTCTTCTTGTTCTTGCTCAGATTCAGAATTTATATCACTTTGGTGTTCCTCCTCGTAGTAGTCCTCGTCCTCTGGTCCCGCAGATGGAACCTCAGGTGTGCGATTCACGTAGTCTCGACCACGTGTGTGCACCATGCAAAGTACCTGAAATATGGAAATAGGGGTTCAGTACAATGCTTTGAACGAGTCAACACAATTATAGAGAAATAAAGGAATTTTGAAATTGTTTTAGAATAAAAAAAATGTGGCCTAGAGTGGCCGCTCTTAGCACTCAAAGTGCCAATAATTCGCCGTATCCCCGGCAACGGCGCCAAAAACTTGACGTGTATTTTACTACGTGCTTAAACGCAAGTATACGCGTCGAATAATATAGGCCTTGTGAGGCCCGAGTCGAACTCAGGGATACGTGAATTATTGGAGACTTCTACTAACTAATCGCAATCAGCTAGACCGATTAACAAAATAGGGTTTTGTTGTTGAAATTAAAAGAAAATAAAAATCAAACAAAGAAAGCAATCGATTAAAGGTTAATTTAATCAATTCAAAGGGATATTTTTAGGATGGCGGTTTCACCGCGGGTCAACATTGTATTAGGTTTCATATAATTCCTCACACTTCTCTCTCTATCCGGGTAATGGCCTGAAATGAGAATTACCCACTGTCGTGGTGTAATTCACTACTTAGGTTTAGGTTGATTCCACCGTCGTAGTAATCATTCCCCTAAACTAAGCGCATTAAAAACGGTCTCTCAGTTCCCACCATTAATTTTACAACTCCTTTGTCAAGGGTTTTATTGATTAATGTAGAATTCGTCTCTTTTCAACCGTTAATCCTTCTGTCGAAGTGATTAAGGGTGTTAAATTATTATTATGGTGATCAAGCATAACAATAGAAATGGAGAAAACGAATCTATACCACGGATTTGAGAGAAAAATATGAATTATTGATATAAAAATGTCATACAATGCATTCCCGGGCTACTCCCGGTCCTAAAGATTGAGGGTTTTAGCCTCTCATGTTCATCTCACACGAATACATGGTAGAAATTGGGGAATTCATAAGAAAAATGGGAAATAAATGGGAAAACCCCTGAACGGAGAAGAACCGGTGGATCCTTGGCGTAGAACACGAGCTTCCCCGCCTGTCGGTGGTGGAAATCATCTTCGGCAGCGTCCGAATCACCCGGGATGAGCTTCTCGGCCTCCGTTCTCCTTTTTCTCCTCCTTGGCACTCGTGCAATCAAAAATGAGATCCTCCTCCCGTGTGGGCGGCCGTCATTAGGTATAAGTCCCTAATTAGGTCGTCAAATAACAATAGCCGTCCGATCGAGTTCTAAACAGATCCAACGCCTATTTGCCGGCGTCGATACCATCGACGCGGGTCGATGGTATCGACCCAGCGGATTAGCGGCAGCTTTCCTTACTTTTATTCTGAGCGCCTGTGGTGATCTCGATACCATCGACTTGGGCGTCGATGGTATCGACTCCTGTAGCGTCGGTTTTGTCTTCTAGCGACGCTGTAGCTCTCCTTGTGTCGATGGCATCGACTTTGGTCGATGGTATCGACTGCATCTTCGCCAGCAACATGAAGTGATCTCGATGCCATCGACTTAGGTGTCGATGGTATCGACTGTGTATTGCTCTTCTCGGCTGACAACCTGTGGCTTGGTCGATGGTATCGACTTCCGTCGATGGTATCGACGGAAGCAGATACTTGTTTTTCCTGAAATTTCACAACAAGACCAAGTAAATCCACACAATTTATAATAAGATGATAAATGATGCTCAAAATAGTAAAACAAAGGGGATTTGATATAATATGATGGCAAAGACCAACTTAAGTGAATTATGCAATATTATCCATAAAAATGTGTAATTAGAGCACAAAACACATATGAAATAGCTCTATAAATGCGACTCAAAATCATCGCATCAACATGCCACATGTTGATGTGAAATGGAAATGTTCTAGAATGGAAATCCAAAAAGTGGAAATTATCTTTAAGGAATATAGAGATGTTTCCTATGTGATAGGAATAGAGATCTATAGAGATAGTTCTCGAAAACTCTTGGCCTGAAAAGATAAAGCATACATTGGCAATCTGTACTGAAGGGTTCAGTATGCACAGATAAAGCATACATTGGCAATCTGTACTGAAGGGTTCAGTATGCATAGATTCAGTAGGAGAAAACTTGTCCATGTTACATGGAGTTAGTATCCCAAGGACAAGTGTCCAATTCTTATGAAGAATGGAAACACTAAGAATAGATATGGATCTATCATGTATGTAATCATCCCATTATCTTGCATGTATCGACATGGCAAGAACAAAATGCATTCATCATCTTGTATGTAGGACATGGAAATATGATGTGCTCATCTTGATAACTCGTATGTGAGACATGACGAGTGGATGTCTGTCTACTTCCAGTAAGGGTTACTGGAATACCATGAGAACTTGATAAGTACTTAAGAAGTACTAGTTCTATGGAGATAAGGAAGAGTTCAATGTAAAGAGTTACATTGATGCGAACTTCTAAAAGGACAGAAAATTAATCGCAAAATATATATAGGATATATAAAAGTGAAAGTTCGTTGATAATTGGAAGTGTTCCAATAAAATCATTTAAAAGGAAATGTCGAGTATCTATGCGTTAGAGAACAGCAGTGGATACTATATGGATCTGGAAGTTCATGAGATGAACTTATAGATATTCCACTCATTGATGACAAGTATGGAATCCTTGATCATGCAATGTGGCTAAAGGTTAGCAAAGGAATACTATATCACATATTATGACAACTCCATCTCATACGTGTGACGTACAACGAAGAGATGAGAGACATGCAGTTAATACTGACTTTGGCAAGGTGTTGCCATTACTCACTATGTTCGCACTAGAGCATAGTAACATGTGGGACATGTTTGAAGATCACTATGAATATGATTCAAGGGTGATTGGCTCGCAGTGCAAGTGGGAGTCTGTTAATATGTATGCCCTGAGATCCAATCATGGGATGATTGGTGGGATACATTAAGATTGATTTGATAAACATCAAAGGCAAGCTTCCAATTCTTTCTGGTTCAGTCATATGAGATAGTGATAGAACATATTGAATGTCTAGAGAATGACAATACTCAATGATGTATGCTTTCAGGTTGAGGACCTGAACGATGAGATCATACGGATGCTAAGAGTTTGTACATTCTTGTTATGTCCCTAGTCGGATGTCATTGTGGAAGGTAGATAGACACCAATGACACACAAGACTAGATTGTGGTGTTGGTTGATGACAAAATCTCATTAGTCATGATATAGAGATATCAAACCAAACACATAGGTACTTGTTAGAGAACAAGTGTACCGGACATACCCACCATGAGTTTGACACATGGAACCATGACATGGTAGTCACAGTCAGTACTCACAGTGATGGTGGTGAGTGTGATTCTTTGACCTGAAATCACTACACTCAACACATGTCGTTGGGCACACTTTGACATCATCAAATGCAGTCCTGATACATGGGTTGTTATAAAGGTGATGATTGGGTGGCTTTGACACATGGGGATTTTGAGGGGTGAGTGATAGATATGGGATTTGTCCCTCCTGAGGGAGTTTGATATCCATGGCCACTTGATGAGTAGGATTGAGAAAGGCATGCACGCATGTGTGAATCAGTATGTGATATTGATGTCATACACATCTTTTCCAATCTACTCTGAGATCAAGAAAGTGAATGAACGTGGACATGATGACTGTTCCATGCCTCGAGTTCATTCGGGATATCAGTGACAAAGGAATTATACATTCACTGTAACACCATTCATGGATTGTAGGATTGAAAGTTGTTCTCTAACTTTCTATTTCACTTGGGTAGCATTGATGTGTGACTAAGCACCTCTCTTTGCTTGTGAAGTCATAAGTGCTATGGACTTTCACTGCCAATGTGAAATGGCACTGCAGGGTCACACACATAGGACTTAACCTGGAAAAGGAGTTTTGTCTACAAACAATGTTTAGATTGATTACTAAAGGATTTTAGTAGTTCAATTAAACACTCAATTAATTGATAGCTCAATGTCATAATGTTCAAGGTGTTGGACACATTGTTTGGAGTATCGGATTGATTGAAACTGCAATTGACTGATTCTGCACAATCTGCACTCCCAACCGATCGACTCATGTGATGAATTGATCGGCTCAGCTTGGTGAACTGATCGGCTCAACTGGTGAGTCGATCGGCTCATGGACAGGGTGAAACAATTGCTTCAAGTGTTGAAACGATTGGTTCAACTGATGCAACCAAGCAAGTTGGGAAAGTATGATTGGTGAGAAATTTCTTTTCATTTCACTTGCCCAATTTGATTGGAACAAGGATTGGTATTTGATACCAATTAGAAATAAAAGAAGAAAAGTCAATCGGGAACTTATCAGGACCACGAATCGACTGATTCAGATGTGAACCGACCGTTTCATGGGTCCCAACCGATCAGTTGAGGTGTCAACCGACTGGCTCAGGTCCCCAACCGACCATTTCAGAAATGAAACGATCGGTTCAGGTTGCAAGTTGGTTGTTTTTGTGGAAGATCTTGAACCCTTCTACTCCTACTTTAGTCCCGCATTGCCTGGAATAGAGAACCCTATCCCATTACCCTCCTATATATATAGGGGTATTGGGGGATTCTCGAAGAACAACTCAGTGCAACCAGTTGTTTTGTAAAGTTGTCATTCTCTCTGGTTTTGGTAACCGAGAGAGACCGAGCAAGTGCTACCCGATAAGGGAGGCACAACAAGGGAAAGACAATTGTAGAAAGCGACTGGTGGCAGGAGAGTGTGTCGATGACTAGTACGCTGACAGGAAGGTGCGACTCCTTCCAATTCCTTGTGGGACAAGGAGATTGGAGTTCCAGGTGGTCAGTGTGGACTACTTCAGAGGCGGGAGATTTCTACCGCTCAGAGGAGAGCTATCAATTCCGACAGTCCCGGTGAGACCAGGAGTCGTCAGTCCCGGTGCGACCAGGAGCTGCACAGACACCGTCCAAGACCGGAGGTGAAGACTGCACAAGCTGTGAAGTATTGTCGCTGAGCAAGCCTCGGGACAAGGTATGATTCCACAAACCATCCCTTCCTATTGTATAGACGTTGACACATTTCCTTGTTCTGGGTTTGGGAGGAAATTTTTTTTGTTTCCACTGCCTTCTCTGCCTCCCCTAAAACCCAACAACAGCAATTGAGACAGAGTCAACAAGGTCCAGGAAAACATCAATTTAGTGGTGCCAGAGGGTGAGGATGCGGCCAAGCATCGCAAGCTGGATCATCTGCTCGAGGAAGCAGAGGACGTGGACAGCAAGCAACGACTCGATTCTATGCTATGAGTCAGCCGGAGGCGATAGTCAACCCGCGAGTGGTGGAAAGTCAGATGGAGTTATTTCATTCTGATTTATCTTCTTCTTACTTTGTATCTGTTCTGGTTGACCCATGTGCTACACACTCTTTTATCGCTCATAGTATGCTTGATAGCTTTTTTTTACATGTTAGTTGTAAGAAAGATAGCTTGTTGTTAGAAACCCCTCTTGTTGGACCCGCGTTGCTTCGAGAAAAATGAACTCATTGATGAAAAATAATACCTTGAGTTATGCAATCTTCCTGAAGGCAGAAAAGCCTTAAAAAATAAGAGGTTCTTCAAGCTAAAGAAATATGGGAATGATAACACTGTGAGATACAAAGCCAGACTTGTGGTGAAAGGCTTTGGGCAAAAACATGGGATTGAATTTGATGAGATATTTTCTTCAGTTGTGAAAATAACTTCCATTCGTACTATTTTAGGTTTGGCAGCTATCTTGGACCTTGATATTGAGCAGCTTGATATGTAGCAACCTGAAGGTGAAAGGCAAAGAACACATAATTTGTTGTAAGGACTGGGACCCATGAGGGGATCCACTCTTTAATTTTAATTTTGAATAATAATAAACAACCCAATCTAAAAAAATTCACATCATATACAAAAGGAAGTGTTGCATAATATTTTCTAAAATGATAAGGACATCAAGCAACAGTGTGTTTAAGCAGCAAAAAAGAAACTAAGATATTACATAAGTTTAAGAAAGTTCATAAAATGTCCATGTAAAGTCTAAAAGACAGTAAACTAAAAAGAGAACTACTATCTTATCTAGCTAGTGTAGGAAGCAGTGAGCAACCTAGACATCTCAGAATATTGTTCTTGTGCACTACTCCTAGGAAGCCTGCTCCTCAAGTCCCTGGTCCACAATTGCCTGCTCAGCTAACGGTTTCTCTCCTGGGTGGTTTTGGAACAACTCAGAAAATAGACATAAAAATGGGTATGCATTAGTAAACACTGGTATATGTGCACAAATAGAATAATTGGGCATTTTAGGGATATGAAGTACAAAAGAAGGTGTTCCCTCAAGAGGGGGCTATATAAATCTAGGTAAGTTCAAGAGAAGTGTTCAACAAAAGAATGAGGCATAAATATAAGAGTGCCAAATGATATGAATAAAGTTCTTTCCGTTTAACACTTCACAATCCATAAAGTAAAACAATTTGCGTGCAATTCATTATAGACTAAGTATACCTATATATGGCCAAGACACCTCTGAGCCTTTGGCCTAAAAGTGGGAGGAACATACGCACCCAGGTGGAAACAAATGCGCCCAAATATACATAATACGGGCAAAAATAGACGTTCCCAAATATACATAATACGGGTGGAAAAAGGCACACCATGGACAAAAACAGACATGTCCTAATGGTTATGCATAAGCATCTACAATAGATAACTAGTCTAATATAATGCACACATAATAGAATGGCAAGATGCTCATAATCACATTTCAAGAGACATTTAGCATAATAAAAGATAACATGGCAGTGGGGTTTACAAACCCATTCATCAAGAATGGTAAAATGTTCACTTGAGTCAAAAAGAAAGTTTATACAAAAGAATGCCTCATCATTGGAAATATAGGTTCATAGTCATTTAAATGTCCAAAACAATAGGGAGTTGCACATACCTCACAATCAAGCCTAATTATTCCAACAACACTCCTAAACTTTAGATTCAGGAAAATTCACATCCTACAATTTATATGCATGAACATTAGGGTCATAATTAATTCATATAATCCTTTATCCTGAAAATTCACTTTACTGAGCCCTTTGAATTAGCCTCTATAAACTACGCCATTAAATCAGAAATATTTTTCTGATTTCAAAAACATATAATTATGCATTTATTTGACAAGCGATTAATTAGTTATGGATATTTGTATTTTAAATCTTTTTATATTTACAAAATAAAGTAAAATGAAAAAGATTGCCTCTATTGACCAATACGCCCTCACATCCGGTTATTGAACAGCTGGGTGTGATAGGGCATGTAGGACATCGATCTGACCCTCGCTAAAGAAAAACACGGGTTAAATCAAATAGGTACCCATATGACAATAATGCCCATATGAGTTTAATATGTCTATTGTGGTAGCATGGGTAGAAGAGGGGTTTGGCACTAGGGATTCCTCCTTCCCCCGACCATGCTGCTTAGAGCTTGAACTGTAGCTCTAAGACCCGATCATCATTGGAAATCCTCGATTGCACTCCACTCTTCTCGGTCACCTACAACTTCCCCACATCTCGCTCGACTTACCGTGCTATGACTCAGGTCTCGTGCCGCACTGGAACACCAGCAATAAACGGCGACCATGTTAAAGATGTCCAAGCCGGGAAGCTAGCACACATATGACTATTGGAAATCAGAACCTCATGTCCGATCGAGAGGACATGGAGAAAACAATGAAACATACGCATGGGTAAAAGGACCATCAGGGCCCTGAAAGAAGCTGCGAGTCGGAGAAAACCAGGAAGAGGAGTTTAGGGTCAAAAACCTCAACACGAGAAGCAACGTTTCTGCTGCGATAAAAAAAACTTTAGCGCTAACCAAAGGAAGTTGGGGTTGGTATCTCTTTGATCCGAGACGGATAGACGCACACCGTCAGTAGCAAAAAAACATAAATGACACATTTCCCATTTTTTATTCCCTAAATGACACGTTCTTGAACTTATTGTCCAAAATGACAATGCGTCATTTGTTGGGACGCATTGCTCTCTCGGGAGGCAATGTGTCCCCGATTGGGACACATTGCCCCCACAGGAGGGCAATGCGTCCCAAAGCCGGACGTATTACTTTTTTATTTTATTTTATTTTTAATTTTTTTAAATTATGATACCATGTATATTATATATACATATATATGTTAAATTGCTAAATTCATATAATCTAAATTAACCTTTATACAATTAGCCATATATTTAAAATAATATCTGAAGATAATAAAATAATAACAAAATATTATATTTATCAAAACATAATATTTATAAATGTAGATAAAAATATTCAAAATTAATAGATATAATACTAAAATTATATAATAAAGTGTAAAATTATAAAAATAAAGAAAATATATACATGTATTTATTTGTAAACTTAGAAGAAAAAAAACTAATATAGCAATAAAAATAAGAAAATACTAATATAGCAAAATAATATATATATATATCAAAAATAGGAAAATACTAATATAGAAAAATAATATATATACATATATATGTATATATATACATATATATATATCATCATCATCATCATCTAAGCCTCAATCCCAACTATGTTGGGGTCGGCTACTCTATCATGGGCCATATTCTGATTGAGATGTAGAGATTCAAAATCTCTCTTTATAAGCTCATCCCATGTTAATTTAGGTCTTCCTCTTCTTCTATTTATAGTGTTTGGCTGAATAGCATTGCTTCGTATAGGCACACTAGTAGGTCTGCGTTGCACATGTCCGTACCATCTGAGTCGGCCCTCACGCAACTTGTCCTAAATGCTCGTCACCCCCACTTTATTCCTGATATAGTCATTTCTCAAACGATCTTTTCTTGTCTTCCCACACATCCATCTCAGCATACGCATTTCAGCCACGTTCATCTTGTTGAGACCTTGTTTCTTCACCGCCCAACATTCACTCCCATAGAGCATGGCTGGTCGTATAGCTGTTCTATAAAACTTACTTTTTAACCTGAGAGGGATCTTCTGATCGCATAAAACTCTAGTTGCACTCCTCCATTTCAACCATCCTGTAGTGATCCGGTGACAAACATCATTTTGGACATCCTCGTCTATTTGAATAATAGAACCTAAGTAACGAAATTTGTCACATTTTGGTATATCTACTCCGTCCAACTTGGCTCCATCATTCACACTGTGAGATTGGCTGAAATTGCAATGCATATACTCAGTTTTGCTCCTGCTAATCATCAATCCATTTGATTCCAATGCCTTTCTCTAACATTCAACTTTATCATTCAATCCATCTTTTGTTTCGTCAATCAAAACAATATCATCAGCAAATAACATACACCAAGGAATATCATCATGAACATTCTTTGTTAACTCATCCATAACCAGAACGAATAGATATGGGCTGAGTGTGGATCCTTGGTGTACCCCAACTGGAATAGGAGTATTTTCTTATTTTCTTATTTTCTTTTATATATATATATATATATATTATTTTGCTATATTAGTATTTTCTTATTTTTGATATTAGTATTTTCTTATTTTTATTGCTATATTAGTTTTTTTTCTTCTGAGTTTACAAATAAATACATGTATATATTTTCTTTATTTTTATAATTTTAAACTTTATTATATAATTTTAGTATTATATCTATTAATTTTGAATATTTTTATCTACATTTATAAATATTATGTTTTGATAAATATATATATGTATATGTATATAATATATATATATTATATTTGTACATATATATATGTATATGTATAATATATATATATATTATGTATATATATGTATATGTACATATATATATATATTATGTATATATATATATTATGTATGTGTATATATATGTATATATATTATGTATATATATATATATTATGTATATATATATGATGTATATATATGTATATTTTTGATATTATGTATCACACCTTTAATATATATATATATATATATATATATATATATATAGAGAGAGAGAGAGAGAGAGTCAGGCTAGAATACACTCGAGTGTATCCGGAGCGGAATACACTCAAGTAGTTTTTCATGATGCAATATTTTTTTTGAAAATATAATCCGTTGATCTTCTTAAACATCTCATGAACAACTCATACGCAAAATTTGAGCACATTTGGATATGTATAGCTAATGTTATGAAGACCGCAAAAATTATGCATTTCAAATTAGTTTCGTGCGTTGATTTTGTTGCCCTTGGATGAGTGACTTACACTCATCCAAATGGGCTCAAAATTTGTATGTAGCCTAGTTATAGTATGACGGTGAAGATCAACGGTTTACATTTTGCAAAAAAATAGTCTTGATATGCAAACACACTTGAGTGTATCTGTGCGATCCGTATACTCGAGTGTATTCTAGCCTGACTATATATATATATATATATATATATATATATATATATATATATATATTATTTTTCTATATTAGTATTTTCTTATTTTCTTATTTTTGATATTAGTATTTTCTCATTTTTATTGCTATATTAGTTTTTTCTTCTAAGTTTACAAATAAATACATATATATATTTTCTTTATTTTTATAATTTTACACTTTATTATATAATTTTAGTATTATATATATTAATTTTGAATATTTTTATTTACATTTATAAATATTATGTTTTGATAAATATAATATTCTGTTATTATTTTATTATCTTCATATATTATTTTAAATATATGGCTAATTGTATATAAATTAATTTATATTATATTAATTTAGCAATTTAACATATATATGTATATATAATATACATGGTATACATGGCATCATAATTTAAAAAAATAAATAAATAAATAAATAAAGTAATACGTCCGGCTTCGGGACGCATTGCCTTCCTGTGGGGGCAATGCGTCCCAACCGCAGACGCATTGCCTCCCGAGAGAGTAATGCGTCCCAGCACGGGACGCATTGGTCTGCAAATGTGTCATTTTGGGCAATAAGTTCAAGAACGTGCCATTTATGGAATAAAAAATGGGAAATGTGCCATTTAGATTTTTTTTGCCTATATATTAATGTGGTTTTAGGTTTAGTATAGTTACCCAGCATGTAATTGTCCCGGAGTGGAGGCTACTATCGCGGCGGAGGTCTGGCAACCACTAGAGTATTGTGAGTTCCTCAGCACGACACAAGCTGTCTCAAGCAAAATTGAGGGCTCCGGGCTACAAGGATCGCACTAGCGTCAAATTTGATAACTAGGTTCGAGTGTGAAAGGGAGCGGAGAGGAAGACCACAGCGCTGGCGGCTGCATTGGAGATCAATGAGCACTATGGACACATGGGTGTTTCGCGCACATGGTACCAATTGCTATGAGCTAGGACTCAAAAAGGTTCGCGGCGAAGAAATAAAGCAAAAGGGCTTCGAATCGTCTGAAACAGTGGCCAATAGAGGGAGAACGGAGTGTCGCTTCGTTGGCCTCGCAAGAGTGGGAACGGGCGCGAGGAAGGGGACGATCACCCCTCCATTGGATCTTACTTGGACGGACCAGATGGGGCAACTAGTTCAGCCTATCCCGTGACACACATGACACTTAGACTTCGGAGAAAAATAATCGGATGGGGTTAACAAAGCATAATTAGTGCATTAATAAAACCCCTTTAGGTTATTATTAAGGGATTTCTTCCTCCATTCAATTGAGGGTGAAAATCTTGCCCAAATAACTCGAAAATTTGCATGGTGACCAAGCAAGGCATGACGCCTTTGGTATTCCTTTGGGTGGTTTTTTTTAATGTGAAGCTTAAGTACAATTAGTGTATAATTATCTCACCTATTAATATATCACTCCCACATAATCCGTAAAACTCTCTTATTCCTCTACAAATTTATCTAGGAACATTCTAGCATGACAATTAGAGTTATATCCTTCAACCAGAGTATTTACTCTACCAACCCTATGCTTTCATTCCTTTACTCAACCTTCAATTGTTTTCATACAAAGGGTTTAATATTTAGGATATAGTCCAAAAGTCTAAAACAATTACTTAGTGTGGTCTGAATCTAGAAATAAGAATAATCAACCTAAGTATAAAAAGAAAAAGAGAGGATTAAAGATTTACCTAAGGTTGGGTTTGTTACATTTGCAGATTGAAGAAAAGTCTCTATGGGATGAAACAAGCACCAAGGCAGTGGTACAAAAAGTTTGATGCTTTCATGCTGAAGCAAGATTACCACAGGATAGAGGCAGATCACTGTGTTTACTTCAGGAGATTTTTAGGTGACAATTTCATTATTCTTTTTCTTTATGTTGATGATATGTTGGTTGTTGGCAAAGATGCTCGGATGATTGCCAAATCAAAGAAGAAAATGTTTAGGTCTTTTGATATGAAATACTTAGGACCATCCAGACAGATTTTTGTCATGGACATCAGGCATATAGGAAAGTAAGGAAACTTTGGTTGTCACAAGAGAAATATGTTGAGTATGTACTTGATAGGTTCAACATGAAGGGAGTGAAGCCAATTGAGGCTCCCTTAGCCAGTCACTTCAGACTGAGTAGAAAACAGTCTCCTTCTACTGATCAGGAAAAGCAAGAGATGTCTCACATACCCTACTCTTCTACAGTAGGAAGTCTTATGTATGCTATGGTGTGTACTAGGCCTGATATTGCACATGCAGTTGGTGTGACTAGCAAGTTTTATCCTGACCCTGGTAAGGATCATTGGAATGTTGTTAAATGGATACTCAGATATTTGAGAGGTACATCTAGTGTTTTTTTATGCTTTGGAGGGGCATCACCCGTTCTAACATGTTTCACATATGTAGATTTAGCCAGTGATCTTGATTAGAGGAAGTCTAGATCAAGTTTTCTATTCACTTTTGTAGGGGGAGCTATTAGTTGGCATTTTAAATTGTAAAAGTGTGTTGCTTTATCTACTACTGAGTCATAATATATCGCATCTTGTGAAGAAGGGAAAGAAATGATTTGGCTCAAACGTTTCTTGCAAGAACTGGGTTTGACACAGGACGAGCATGTTATCTACTATGACAGTCAGA
The DNA here is from genome assembly GCA_963693085.1 of Alisma plantago-aquatica. NCBI lineage: Eukaryota > Viridiplantae > Streptophyta > Magnoliopsida > Alismatales > Alismataceae > Alisma > Alisma plantago-aquatica. The sequence continues at coordinate 1,156,678,343 of OY856410.1, read as the reverse complement.
GTGTCACAGACTTGAGAAACAATTCTTCTTTTCACTCCAGGACAAAGCATATCAATCTGAGATACCATTAGTTGCGTGAAGCTATCAGTGATGACCAATTGAAGCTGAAGAAAGTCCTCACCAATGACAATCTTTCGGACATGCTGACAAAGGCAGTTCCTACAAAGAAGCTTGCTACTTGTAAGGAGCTTGCCGGATTGGATTCCATCTGAGGAGTCATGAGGATAGTCACTCCTTTTGGCTGGAGGGGGAAATTGTTGGACCTATGGCCCTATTGGTTACAGCCCAATGATGGGAAGCCCTCTAGGGCTTTACTGCCTTGTGAGGATTGGGTATATATATACCCATGCAACGCAGCCGCAAAGACAGTCAACACAATTAGACACAACCACAAGGAAAAAGAGCAGTTGCCGCTGGTTGTTGATACTTGTTGTTCATGAGACAAAAATCAAAGAGGCCAAGGAAGAAGAAAGAAGAGAAAGGAAATAGGGTGTTGCTCTAGGTCTCTCCTATGGTCTACACTGAGTTCTCCATCACATCTCTATTCTTGTTCCACTCGGGTTTTCTCTACAAGGGGATGTTTTTCCAGGAGCCTTTTTTGAGTGTGGTTACATACTGATTCGAGATTATATGTATCTCTTCCCTTTGCTCTATATTCCTCAAGTTTTGGGTCAATAATTGGGACAAACATTGTAATCTGTTGATTAGTGGATTTTTCCATCGGGCTTTGACCCTGTGGTTTTTTCCTCACACGTTGTGGGGGTTTTCTACGTAAATCATGGTGTTCTTTTGGTTGCTTGTTTGCTATATTATTTTTACATGCCTAGTCCATATGTTCATGTTCTTCTGATGTTATTGTGTGTGTCGGATACGCACACCTTTATCTGCTAACACCTTTCAATTTTGATGTTAATTGCAAGTGTAGGGGTGAACAAGTAATAAAGTAGTTATTTGAGTATTGTTCCCAGGGAGATCGATTGTAGTGATGGGTTATTCAATTCTTATTGTATAGAAAAAAAATTCTAAATGATTCAGTCGGTCAGATTAATGTGCTAACCAAACACAATTGGTTGTAGAGATAAAAAAGATGAATTATGTTTAGAATCTAAAATCAACAGAATTAAATCTTCAGATGTAGCATCCATCATATTACTGTAACATCCCCAATTCCAGGTACAAATCTTTTTTTCCTTCCTTTTTTTCTTGTCTTTTACTTTTATAAGTACCTCTTAAATACCATCTTTCTTGTTCCTTTTTAACTAGCTAGCTTTCCGATCTTTAAACCCAAGATTGACTCAATAGGGTTCCATATAAGTGAAACCACACGATAATGTTACCATCATACCTAAATTGGGACACTTATTAGCAATTATGATAATCTAGATTACTTGACCCTAGAATTGTGAACTAGGATAGTCTTGGGTAACATATAGGATAGGATTCGAGTCTAGGTGGGTTGTAACCTCAAAACCCAAATCTAAGCCTATAATCAGGTTCCTCACATCCTTTTTGGTCAACCCTAAAAATTTGGGGTCTTTCAGACATCAAATGCACCCTTAATTAGACCCTAGTGAACTATGTATGTTTTAACCAAAGTTTGGGTCGATATAAATTGAATTCTTTTTTCACGGTCGGGACTTTGGTCCAAGAGTCAGTTTTGTTCGTGTGAGCGGCTCGGGTCGGGTAGCGGGACTCAGTTGTCCCCTACCTCCATCTTTCATGCGCTCTAGGGACTAATCAGCGTCGCGATTCCTCCTCTAGTTTTTGCTCGCTAGGATGACTCATTCATTGTGTTTTCTTTGCCAAGAGACTCCTTCCTCCCTCCCTGACGAGTCTAACGAGCCATAAATCACCTCATGTGGTGCCTTAAATAAAAAATGCCTATTTTTACCCAGCAGCAGCCACCGCTATAAATGTTTAGACGCTTGATTTTTCCTGAGGTTGCTTGGGAGAGGCTGCAGGAAGACGGACACCACAAGGCTTCTAGTACCGGCCGTAAGGAAGAGAGGGCATTGGGGTGGAGTGGTGACGCGTCTAAACATTTGTAACGGCGGCTGTTGTCGGGTAGAAATAGGCATTTTTTATTTAGGGCACCGCATGAGGTGATTTATGGCTCTTTGGAGTTGGCAGGGAGGGAGGAGTCCGAGTCATCCTAGTGAGCGAAAATTAGAGGAGGAATCGTGGCGCTGAACAAGTCCTTAGAGCACATGAAAGTCAGAGGTAGGGGACGAATGAGTCCCGCTATCCGACCCGAGCCGCTCTCACAAATAGAACCGACCCTTGGACCAAAGTCCAGGCCGTGACAAAATAATTTGATTTAAATCGACCCAAACTTTGGCTAAAACATACATAGTTCACTAGGGTATAATTAAGGGTGCATTTGATGTTCGAAAGGCCCCAAATTTTGAGGGTTGACTAAAAAGGATGTGAGGAACCTGATTATAGGCTTAGATTTGGGTTTTGAGGTTACCTTAGCTATAAATTAATCATTGTGCATTAGTTATTCAATCAAGGCAAAGAACTAAGTCCAATGGTCAACTATAGTGAAACCTTCCACCTAGACTTGAACCATGTTCTATCTATTACCCAAGACTATCCTAGTTCACAATTCTAGGGTCAAGTAATCTAGATTATCATAATTGCTAATAAGTGTCCTAATTTAGGTATGATGGTAACATTATCGTATGGTTTCACTTCTATGGAACCCTATTGAGTCAATCTAGGATTTAAAGATCGGAAAGCTAGCTAGTTAAAAAGGAACAAGAAAGATTGTATTTAAGAGGTCCTTATAAAAGTAAAAGACAAGAAAAAAGGAAGAAGAAAAAAGCTTTGTACCTGGAATTGGGGATGTTACAATTACACCAAGCATGACGCAAGGATTATTCTATCCAAGTGATCCACTAAGTGATGGTGTCTCTTTATGTGAGAATGATTTGGTTCTGGTGACAATTTGGGTAGATAATGGACTTCTAATGAATATACTTCACACCATATTTATATTCTATTTTACTATGCTTATTGATTCACATTGCATGTTTTGGCTACATTTTAGACTAATAATTGCATAATTAGTACAATTAGTTATATTACAATCATCTAGACAAATAGAAGATAATTAATAAAAAAACCATAAGACTTTTGTTTTCATCTGGAAACAACGGTACCTTCACCATCGTCACTTGGAATTGAAGAACTCCAATTCAGCCATCATACAATAAGACATGACGTGCACTACCCATGACACGTCGTGTCCAGATCTAGGGAGCTCAATCACATTTTCTTAGGAAGTACACAATGTGCCTCATCTAGTGTATGCATGCCCACTCATATAATCATATGGGCTGCAATAAGTTTTGATATTGACAAACACACACGCTTATCTTGAACATGCCATTCTTCAACTTAACAGAATTAGACCAAAAAAACACACCAAAGAATGAAGTGTCCATATCACACACCGGTGCAATCTCATCAACAACTTCTTAATAAAGCCTTCAACATAGTGTGCCACCCCTTGACAAGTTGTTTTGAATGGCTATAGGGCCTCATTCTTAGCAACGGTCGAGAGAAACATCATCTCTCATTCCAGTCATGTCGTGTTTGGCCGAATTTTTGAAAAATCCTAGTGGTCTTTGAGAAAGAGTGGAGGCTACAGTTTGCCTCCTTCTAGGGAAAATAATTCTAGTTCAATGTCAGTGTTGGGACCACCTGGGCTACTGTTTGGGAGGATCTCTAGGACCTGTTGTAAGGAAATCGGGGTGACATATAAGGTAGAAAAAATAAAAATTTTAATGCATGATTCCTTAACTAGAAGATCACGTCAACAATGATGTATCTAGGAAGGAAGGGTAACAAGAGTTAAACCTGAACCTGGAGCAAGTCCAACGACAACTCTTGATGTAGTATGGTGCTTCTTCTTCAAGCAACTACGAACTTCTTCTTCAGGTAGCACTAGAACATTCGTCAGCAATGTCCTCCTAGTACAACACCACGGACGGCGGTCGAAGACGTCCTCCTAGCAGGTGAAACCACCTCGCCTCTAGAGTAGTCCATGCAGACCACCGGAAAATTCATGTTGTGCTATCAAAGCCAACAGGAAGGAGTTCTTCCTTTAAAGGTCAGCATGATAGCATTGATTCGCTCTCCCAATTGTCTCTCCCTTGCTATGCCTCCCTTTGACGAGTAGGATTTGCATGGGGCTCTCTGGTTACCACAATCAAATAGGACAACAATTGTCAGAGCTTATTGTTGTGTTTGGGAATCCCCCAGCACCCCTCTATTTATAGGAGAGACTAGAGCCAGGGTATTAGTCGGTTTGGGAGTCAAAGGGATGGAATTCATGAATTTATTGAAAACAGTCAATATGTCTCCTATTTGCAAACATATTGTCTTGTAATATTCAATTAATGTACAATCATGACATCAACATCAATCCTTGATCCGATAGAATTGATCATTGAACTGGATGTTCCAGATGATGAACTGGTCGTTTCACTCCATGAAATGGTCATTTAACTATTAAAACAATTTTTTCACTATTGAAATGGTCATTTCATATGTGAAATGGTCATTTCAAATGTCCAATTCAGCCAAATATTTAGCCAATTATTGTTTGTATTGACCTAACACTTGAATTGGTTGGTCCAACACTTGAATTGTTCATTTCAAAATCTAGTCAATCAATTTTCAACCTCAATTGTTTAAATTGAATATGTAAACACTTTAGTAATCAAGTTAAACATCAATCATGAATAAACTCCTATTTGATGTGCATCCTATGTGTGTGACCCTATAGGTCCAATTTTACTTTAGCAATGAATTGCCATAACTAATGTATGACATCACAAGCAATGAGCACTATCTAGCAACACATTATTTCTACCCAAGTAATTTGAAAAGTTGGAGAATAACTACAACCTAAAATATGTGATCATTGTTACAATGATCATATAGTTCCTTTGTCTTGAATATCCAGATTGAACTTGAGGTATGGAATCGTCATTCTCTTCAACATTCAATCTATGGTCCTTGAACTAGAGCACACTATCTGAGATGTATGTGAGTTCACATATCACATATTAAATCACATGAGTATGGCCATACATTTCTTAGTCTCGCTTATCAAGTGGCATGGATATCAATCTCATGTAGGAGGGACAAATCCCATCTACATCACTCACACTCATTTTCCATGTGTCATAGAATAACTGAGCATCACCTTTATGGAAACCCTTATTCAAGGTCACGTTGGATGGTGTCAAAGTACAAAGAACGACATGTGATGAGTATAGTGACTTCAGGTCTAAGAACCACAATCACCACTTATCACTATGAGAGATGATTTTGACTACCATTCCAAGGTCTGCATGTATCACTCTCATGGTGGGTCTATCTGATACACAATTCTATAACAAATATCTATGTCCTTGGTTTGATATCACATATCATGACTGATGAGACTCTATCATCAACCAACACACAATCTAGTCTTATGTATTAATGTTTTCTATTTTTCTTCCATAGTATATCTGACTAGGGACATAACAAGAATGTATGAACTCTTACTGTCCATATGATCTCATTGTTCAACTTCTCAACATGAAGACATATGTCATCGAGTCGCATCATTCTTTGGACATCTACTATGTATGTGTCATCATATCATGATTAAGACAAACATAATAGACAAAATTACCTTTATCATCATCAAATCATGTATCTAATGCCCCATTACAATCATCATATGTTGGCTCTCTGGGCATACATACCAACAGACTACCACTTGCACTTAGAGCCAATCACGCACAAATCTTATTCCAAGTAATCTTAGCATATCCATTGTGATGCCCCGACGCGCCACAAGTGAGATTACTCAAAATAAAATGTGAAATTATCACTAACAACTAGGTTACCATAAAATTAGGTAAATGAAAACCGATATCACATATCCACCTCAAGTGGAAACCGATTGAATCTGAGCCCATAAAGTCACATGTATATATATACCTCATGCCAAAAGATTATTACATACACCGTCCACTAGCTCACTGACCACAACCTATTACAACTGATAACATGTTCACATACATACATGACATATCTGTACAACAATGGCACATGGCCAAAAACCTTGTATTGATATACAAAACCACAAAAACCTCCCCAAGGACCCAAGAGTACAGATACAGCACATAGGACTCAACTACAAAATAATAGCAGCATATACAACCTTCAACAACTACTGCTCAGCCTCGACAGCATGATCTCTACCTCTTTGTGCACGACCACCTAACAGGTGTGGAAACCCACGAGGTGAGACTAAACATCCCAGCGAGAGATATAACTCTTCGCCAAAGTTTATTATAAGCACAGGTAAACTAAGTAGATAGATAACATTATTATCAGGTTGAGCATATTCAGCTAATTGATATGTATTAAACCAATAATATAGATTAAGCAAATTAGGCAATTACCACTAAGTAAAAGAACAATTTAAACTTTAAGTAGGAATATGAAGAACATGTATAACAGTTGATTTCTCTTACCGTATTATAATTCAAGAAATCAATACAAAAGATAAGGCAAGGGTCATCCAATGTGAATCGTATTTGACCCTAAGCAAATATACTATAGGGATGTATTACGCCTTTTATTATGCCTTGAGGATTTGAGTCATACCACTGAAATCCAGATAACCACTTCTAAGTTGAAATCAGTGCCTGTAAGGAGTGGGACCCGATAGGGGATCCACTCCCTAGCTACTAGAAAAGAAAAGGCCACATCCCTTGAAACAAATACCACATAAATTTTTTCACCAATGGGATGTGTACAAATACTTTATACATGTATGTAACATAGTACCAAGAATATAGCAGCGGAATAAGAAAGTTCTAACTATTACAAAGTTTGTTATCATTATACATCACTTCACCACACATGGGTGTCAAAAAGGAAATCTAATCATATAAGCCAAAGATCAAGCTGAGGGTCATCTAACCACCTCTTCAAAGTCTCCCAATTGCCCAGCTACAATGTTGAAGTCCAAGTCCTCCTTTCTTTACCTGGGGTTGGAAGCATACCCCACAAAAGAAGAGAAGAAAGAGAAACATAAGCAAAAGCTGGTATGTGCATACTAAAATAGGAAATTGAGAAATATATGAAAATAAGGATATCGATTATAAATGCTTCCCATAGAAGAGGAAAGTACTACCCAAAGGAGCATAAAAGAAAAGAACATTCATATCATGATGAAAGCAAAATATGAGTTCAAAGCATCCATGAGTTTCATCTGTGACAAAACTAGAATAATATATCATGTAGGTAGGAAATACACATCTACCAAAAATGTAGAGTGAGCAGGGTCTTGTATACATATGCTCTATAATAGGGTGGTGGCAGGATCTATCAACATTTGCCTAGTAGGAATTTTCACATCTGCAATATATATAAGAATATGTAGGGATTTTCACATCTGCATTCATATGTGGGAATTTTCACATCCACATAAATTCACATTCAACATTATACTAGTAGTCACCACATGATGCATAACAAGGACAAATAAGAGATATGAAATCAAAAATATCCAACAAAGTGTGCTACATATACATCCACTACCATGGTGGGAAAAGAAGCACAAAACATCCACTACAAGGTGGACATAAACATCTACATCAATGCAGACACAAAGCACAAGATAAGAGTTCAAGAGAATATACAAGGTCATAATAATAATCTAGTTCATAAGAACCATGATATCAAAAGAATTGAGCATTGTACAGGATAATGTCCATAGGACCAAGAGTAAGACAAAAATAGGTTAATTGCTCAACATAGAGTAATAGGGGATACATCATGTACATTTTGAGTGAAGAATTATAAATTTCTCAATATTAAAATAATGTGGAATGCAATCATACAATAAGAGAGAGAAATTGCTCAATATGAATAATCAGGGATGCATCATACATTTAGAGTGAAGAATTAGAAATTGCTCAATATAGAAGTAATGTGGGATGCAATCATACAATAAGAGAGAGAAATTGCTCAATATGAATAGTCGAGGATGCATCATACATTTAGAGTGAAGAATTAGAAATTGCTCAATATAGAAATAATGTGGGATGCAATCATACCTCAACTTCAGAGTCTATACAGTCCAAAGTCCAACCTAAATCCAAGCCTTGGCCTCTAAATAACCTCTAGGGAAGGTGGAAAAGTCCAATAAGTAATGTTCCCAAGCTTAGAGAGGCAGGTTTCTCCAACAAAGGTCATATCTCGAGCAAGAAGCACCTTCTCCACTTTAGAGGTGAAGAACCCTAACAAAGGAACATGGAGATGAGGTGTTTATGGGTTCTAGGTGAGGTTTCACCATGGAAGACCATGGCTTCAACCTGGAGGAAGGTTGAAGGAAGATGAAGAATAGGAAAAATGAAGAAGAAAGAGATAAAATCACTTGTCTTGGTCAAAACCCCTAGAAGAGGACCTTGGAAACCCTAGGTAGGGCTAGATGGAACTCTAGGAGACCTTTTTATCAATAAGGGAAACATCTTCTCCCTTGGACCACCTAGTTCCATAGCAAAATAGAGAAAGATAGGTACTCTAAGATAGAGGAAATAGGGAGTGAGCAATGATTTTGAATTGGAGCTAGAAAGGGGTATATATAACTTCATAGATAAGGAAGGGGTCAAGCATGAGGTGTACATGGAGTTTTCCATGTGTCAATAGCCTAGAGATTCTATGTCCATGCAACACCTCCCTCAGATACTACCCCCACTTTCTCTCTTTTATCCATATCCTTATCCTTATCTTTATCTTTATCCTTATCTTGACCTTTATCATTATCCTTATCTTCATCCTTATCCATAAAGGGGAAAACCCCTAAAATGTCCTTGAAGAGAAATACTTCCAAACCAAGTATAACTAGAGCCCCAAATACCAAAAAAATCGAGAATGATAAGGAAACCTATAAGGATCATAATGCTTGTGAAAATTTACAAATAAAACCTCCCAATTGGGTGAATTGCAGAAAAGTCCAAAATGTACCTAAAATTGCATAACTTGCACAAACAACATCCAAATTGGACCAAACTTTATCCACAAGTTATCTTTTATGTGTGGAATATGAATTTGCCATTATTTCCATATTTTGAAGTTATATAATCACATTATTTATTACTTATGCCTTTTACTCATCCTCTCTCCTAAACTTATCCTAATATTTCAAGGTTGTCAAAATTAGATGAAATTTGACATGTAGGCTAATTTTGATATGTAGATTTTGAATTTGAAGTTTGTTTCCACTTTTGAGACTTCTTTTTATGAGATATGTCGTATGCCCCATTAACGGCCCATTATCTAAATTATTCATCCAATTAAGTTTCTTATCTTCATATTATCACCAAAATGAGTTATGTGGCATATTTTATGTATCCATTATAAACCTAAAATTAATGATAGAATATTAGGTTACATTAAGGTGATATATACATGCATTATCTCATTGAGATTATACTAAACATCTATTTAGGTCTAACCTTCAACCTTGTTTGGCTAAGTCCAAAGCGTCAACTTCCAAGGTAGGGTCTGAGAACTAGTATGTTACAGTGCCATACAAGATCAATGGAAGAACCGAAATCCATGATCTTCTCATGCACTACTAGGTCAATTTGAGTCTGCACCACAATGGCATATAGTCAAACTACAAAGACATCAACTTACAGTCAAAGATATAGTCTTGTAAAGACAACAACTCATAGTCAAGGCTATGCTCCTGTAAAACATGTAGCCCGCCTTGGTACAAGTCATGGTGCTAGAAATTAGGGTATATAACCCAATCATTGAGGTACAATTGTAGTTGTCCTCTATCACATCATGTTGCATGCTCGTCACCAAGGCCTGACTATAATCGTTCTCAAAACACTTGGGATCAAGATGTCAAGGACATGTAGTCACTTGCACCTCACATACTCAACAGTATGTGCTCCGGGTTTCCCTTGGGAATACCCATTTCACCATCCAGCAAAGTACCGACATTGAAGATGGATCTATGGCACATGGCAGTTATACAATTAGGGTCCTACTTGATAATTAAGCCAATTGAGTATCTTTTAGTATCAATCAAGTTACAACATATAAATCCAAAACAAACTCTATAAAGATAAGGGAACAATACAACACCAGAAGATATAAAACATATAAGGTGCAGATTTGTCACTATATCACTTGATGTCACTACCACCCAAGGCCATCAACATTATCACACTTCCATGAAATATCAATCCCTTGTCACATCACTGGAGAATAACACCTCACAATAGGCATTAAGCCTCTGTCAGGTCATAAGACCCGTCGCATCATTATGATCTCTGCATGCCTCATCAAGGCTCATAGCCATCACCCTATATCATATGATTACCACCATAGCATTCACAATCCATGACATTCATTCAACCTAAAAGGTTAGGATTACACATGTAGGAGAGAGAAGATGCAATCACATTCTAGTTATTAAGAAAGCTCGACAAGTATAACATACCCTAGAATTAAGGTTAGGGTTTCTCACACATAGCCGATTAGGTTTTTTTTCATTACTTGCCACCAAACCCTGGATACCTCATCTCCCATACGTTTAAAACACATTAGGGTTAAGAAATATGATTAGGATTAATAAAACAATCATCCAAACAACACTATCTATCAACCATCATTTACATGTACATGTGTAGCTGTTGACTTGCGAGTTATACATTGTCCATATTTTAATAATGACTTAACCGCTCTGTTCATATGTATCTAATATGTTTATATAAGATTGATTTTGGGCTTTAGGTACATGAAATGGATAAAATTTCACAAGCCCTAGCTTGTTCAAGTTCAAGTCAAAAGCAATGCAAGTGTGCAATTTGGGAAATCACTTCAAACCACCTTAGAATATTTTTGTAATGACTTGTATTGATGATATGACTTGTAACTAAGATGCGAAAAAATAGGGATACTTAATTCCAACGTTTGGTCACTCTAAAACTATTTTGAAAATTTTGTCACAACAAATTTGTCGGTCGAGTTTGAATCTCGACCGATTAGTGATAAATTTTTAGAAATGGATCAATCGGTCAAGTTGCACACTCACTGAACTCGACCGATCGACTCATTGACCAAAACTAATTTTGACTCATCGGTCGAGCTTCCCAGGACAAACTTGACCGATAGTTTGAAAATTAGCTTTGTCAATTAGTGGATCGGTCGAGTTATCTTAATTAAAACTCAGCCAAATTTACTATACGGGAAATGCAGAAAAAGTGTTTCCAATCATTTGAGAGTTGTTAGAAATAAAAATAGATCTGTTGCAAGTTGTAAAATGGCTATTTTTCATTCTTAAGTGATCCCACACTCAAAGGAACACCCCCAACTATAAATAGGACCCCTTGGAGTTCATTCCAAGTTTGTTCATTCATGCTATCCTTGGTCCTTGCTATAGTTGAGTGTGTTGCAACCCTTTGAGCTCTTTCTCTCTCTCATTTACAAAGTATTTTGTGATCATGAGTGAGTTACGTATGTTTTAAGAGAGCTACCTCCATGTTATTTTGTAAAGCTCTCATTCCTTCCATATTCCCAATCCCCTTTCTCAAAGAGAAAAGGTTGAAGTGTTTTTCTCCGAGTGAAAGGAGGAGTAATTGTTCTTCTTCAAGGTTGAAGAAGGTGTGAAGATATTCTCCAGGTGAAGGAGAAGGGCAAGGCGAAGATTCAAGAAGAGTGGGTAATTTCTTTAAGGCCAAAGACTTGAGGTAAGTGTGAGTAAGTCCTTGGTGAAGGCTGAAGACATATTGATCAAGTGGGTAAGTCCTTATGTAGGTGAAAGACTCTTGTCTTGAATAGGTAAGTCCTTGGATGTATGGTGGTCTCCTTGTATATCTTATAATGGAATATAAGTATACATGGGTTGCAAAGTCCTAGAGGTTGACCTCTCTATGTAGTGGACTGACGATCTCCTAGTTTGGAGATTGGAACCACTCTAACCACCTTATCTAAGTGTATGTTTCAATATCTCTCATCCTTGATATGCTTGCATAGATAGAACTTCAAATTGTTCTTAAGCATTTGGTTTCAATTGATATAATTTGAAGGTCTAACTATTCTTGTGAGAATTTTGAAGCTCTATTCACCCCCCTCTAGAGCCCTAGATCCAAAAGTAGCAACCTTACCATGTTATACATATGTAGCGACCATGTACCAATGTATGTGTCGGCCCAAACCATCAAGACATAGTGTTGCGACCGCAACACTTATAGGTGTAGCGACCACAACACCCAAGCTACTTGTAGCGACCGAATCAAACCAAAGGGTAGCAACCCACCTAGCACATATGTGTGGCGACCGTCACCATAGGCCAGGGTAGTGACCATTATCACACCAAGAGACTTGTTGCAACCAAAGCAAAGAACCACTATGTGTAGCAACTAAACAAACAACACTACATTGTGACTAGACCCAAGAAAATCATATGTAGTGCCCGCTGCACTTCACCCATCATCATATGTGTCTACCAACAACATCAAGGGAAAAAGTGCTTGATTGAAACAGGTGTAAGACACCAGGAAACTAAGCATCACCATGTCCAAAACTCATAGATGCATGGACATCAAACTCTAGAAACGTTCTCCAACATGATCAACCAAGAAACAGAACTAGGAGAGAGAAGAACAAGCTTCAACCTCATGAAAACTGATTCAAAACCCTAAGTAAAACATAAGGGTCAAAACATAGCATGGTGATAAAACCAAGGATCATGGTGCGTGTATGAACATCACCTCAATATCACTTAGAAAATTGGGCACATGAAATTAGGGTTTAAGAAAGAGAGCAATCTATATGAGAATACCACAAAGTCATAAATCCTAGATCATGATAACATCATCTAGCACATTAGCATCATGTTGTAGAGGTGAAAATAGTAGCATGCAAGTAGGATTATGGTGCAAATAATAGAAGAGGGAAAAGAGTTATATAACCCCCCTTATATAAAGGATCAATATACAAGACCACGATCTCCAAGAAAGAGAAAGAAGCTCCAACTAAGATCAGCTCCACAGAAACAAGGTCACCTCAAAAGAGAAGAACACCATGGTCAAAGGAAAGCTCAAGAAAAGAGGGCATCAACCCTAGGATGAACAAGAAGAAGAAAGAAGAGATCTTCCTCTCACATAGGTACCACCATGGTCAATCTACGGTCTCCGATATTTTTGAGGAGAAGATCTTCAAGAAAGCCACCATGGTTGCTATAACATCCCAATCTTGTTATGCAAATTTTCCAATATACTTTGTTCCTTGCATGCTCTTTTCCTAATTAAGATGATTGTTGAGGACTTAAATGCAATTTTTCCCATGTTAGTTTTGAAAAATCATTTATTATGTCCAATTGATCTATTATACTTATTTTATTTAAAGAAAATGTTTTCATGTATATCTATGCCATTTTGTTTAAGAAATGAGGATAAATGCTTTTAGGACACATTTTCTCTCTCATATGATAATTAGTGATTTACATGTTTAATTTCTTGTTTAATGGCCTCCATATTGTTAATTAAAAAGAAATAATGTTTAGGGCACGTTTTTATATTTTGCAACCCTTATTTGAGAAATTAATGACTTTATATGCACTATTTATATTCATTTAAGTGCATATAATGGTCTTTGCTATTTTAGGCCTAAAAAGAGTACAAGCATCAAATATAATTTAATGGGAATATTCTAGACCTTCTATTTTGCCTATGGTTCAAATTTGAACTCATTTGGCCCATGTTTGACACCCCAATTAAATTGAGAAAGATTTGAATATAAATTGACCAAGATTTGAATGCCATTTCATTAATACAAGAAATTAACCTAAGGTTCGTTTTATTTTTTTACTGTCACGCGTTACTTCCTCGCGTGCATGCACAGGGACCATTGGATCAAGATCCAACGGTACGGACATCTTCTTCCACCTCCATCTTTTTTGCGATCAACAGCCATTTAAGCTGTGATTGAATGCGCGCCTCTGATCTCGGTCATTTCTCGACGGTTTCAAGTCATTTCTTCACCATCGAGTCCGTGAAGTCGAGACGAACCGGGCGAACCCTTACTCACCTTCACCCTTGACCTATGCAAGAAACGCCCAATATAGGGCTTGAACCCCCTCGCTGCACGGGCACCCAGCCGCTACCACAGAGCCTATACCTCCGCCTTTGAGCAACCCTAAAGCATCGGCAGACCCCAAGTATCCCTCCTCGCTCAATTCATCTTGTGACGCTCTCACAAGCCCCGACCTACTCGACTTGCAAATCCAGCAATTCCGGCTTCATCCAGCCTCCTCGGTCCACCTCGGCTCAATCGTGAGCGTGGTGAGCATCTGCGACACCTAATCTGTGTTTTGGCTTTCTCAGTTTGTCTTGAGGTCACCCCAATCGGTGGGTCCTATAGCAACCTGCATCCTTATGCATGGCTTTGGTTTGTTTTCTCACCGCCGACCTTGCCCAGTGGTCCCTTGAGCCACCTCTCACCTCCTAGCACTCCGACGCACCTCAAGAAGTGTTTCTATGGTTTTGACGGGCAATTCCTCGCTAGATTTCAGTACATAGCCTCCTCCCCTGTTTCTGCTTGTTCTCCAGTTTTCCGATGAGCCAGTGACCCCTTTGGTCCTTGCTCTTGTGCTTTGTTCTCGCCACTTCAATTTACTCAGCGAGACCTTCCCTCTCGTTCAGAATGATTCTCGTGTTGCTGTTCTTGGGTTGCTCCTCCCGCCATGGCCAAAGAGCTCTTGAAGCTCAAGGTTGTCCCTGGACCCGAGCTTTAGCTCAGCAGGTTCGGTTTGGCATAAGGAAGCCCCAGAGAACCTTAGTTCTCCAGGAACGATGATCCTCCACTCACAGGATCTGGGACCGATTCTCCACCCTTACTGCTGGAGCCATGGCTCGCGTGGTGAAGGCGAGGAGCAATCGAGATCCTGGAATGACCTTAGTGCCCTTGTCTTCTTTTTTTGATGTTTTTCACCCGTGAGGGTATTTTCGGGTTTTCATACCCTGTTCCTTGATCGTTGAGGCAAGCCTCATTGCCGATTTGGCTGAGCCTAATTGGGCCAAATAAGAAAGTTGGCCCACTGATTCTGGAATTTGATATATATTTATCTACGTGGCTTTATCTCGATTTGTGATTGGTCAATTCCTTAGAAATTCATAATAAATCGCCTGTTTATCTGAAAAATATGCAAAATTATGTTTTGGAAAGGATTTTCGATAAGGAATCCGATTTTCTAGTTTTTATCGCCTGATTTCTCTATTTTCACATCTAAATATTTGTATGGACAAATTAGGGTTTAAGTTGAATAACAAAGGATAAATATGTTAATTTCAGGTGATTAAAAAGATCCAACCAGTCAAACCAGGTTTGACTTAGGTGATTTAGCTCAAGGTAAGCGGGCCATGCCTTTGGCATAGTAAATTTGATTTATTGAATGATTATGATATGTTTATGCTCTTTATACTCAAGTCATGATAAATGTCATGTTTTTCCTCAATGTATATGCCTATTGGATGTTGATTGTTATAATCTAAGTCTAAGAGTAGAAATCACATTAAGATTATGACTTATGATTAAGATACATGAAACTAAGATTAAGAGGGAAGAGATTCCCATCCATGCCTAAGAGGGAGAAATCCCATTATGTTCAAGAGGGAGAAATCCCAATTAAGATCAAGTTTAGGTTATTAAGAAGATAAGTAAAGTCTAAGAAAGATCATGGTTAAGGGAATATGTTTTAGATTTATATGCACCTTGTTATGGGCTTTCCGAGCATTATGGGATTTCTGAGCAATTATGGGCTTTCTGAGCATTATGGGCTCCTTATGGGGCATTAAGAGAGGAGCATATACTTCTAGTTAGATTCTTTATGTAAAATATGCCAAGAAATGATTACTGTTAATGCATGTTCATGTTTATGTCAAGTCACCTTTATACGTTATTTTTTTATGCTTTATAACATGCCAATGCCGCTTACTCACCATGTTTGTTTTTCCTTTGCATGGCTGGGGATGAGATGTCCGCAGGAGTTGGAGCTAAAGAGAAGGAATCGTCTTGAGAATACAAGGACCCAAAGATATAAGGAGTTGTTGCCTGGTGGGACGTCCATCTATGGAGATCCTATCATTTTTATGTTATCCATTTTATGTTAGCATAGCTTTAGTATCATGACGTAGTTATCTTTCCAAGAAGAACTTTATGTATGAATCTATGTTTCTATGAATGCCAAGTGTTGTTTATTTCTTGATATGAGATCATGCATGTGACAATCCGTCCCTGATATGCCAAGTACCCCACATTATGGATAATGTTGGGGATTAGGCTGTGCTTCCGCTGGTTACGTAAGAAACCCTAGGTAGGGGTGTTACATTAATGGTATCAGAGCAAGGAATAGATGGCCACTAAGGCAACACTAGATATTCATATTATGTTCTAATATCATGTTATGTTTACCCTTTCAGATGGCTCCTAAGAAGAAGGAGAAGGTTGGTGAGTCAAGGCACTCACAAGGATCCTCTAGTGGTGATAAGACTGAAGACATGAACCACACCCCTCCACCAGTCACCCTAGATGCCCTAGTAGCAGCCTTGACCAATGCCCTCCAACCTAGAGCTCCACCTAGAGTACATGAGATCTCCCTCATAGATTTCTTGAAGATTAGACCCGATGCTTTCCATGGTGAAGATGAAGTTGATGTGGTGACCAAGGCTGAGGAGTGGCTTAGCAACATGGAACATTGCTTTAGAGACTTAGAGTGTCCCCCATGTAGTAGGGTTAGATTTGCCACCCATATGCTCAAGGGTGCAGCCCGTACTTGGTGGGAAAACCTCTTAGCCTCTAGGGAAGATGATGACCCTCCTTACACTTGGGGTGAGTTTGTAGAAGTCTTCAACGACCATTATGTATCTGAAGCCATGTTCGAAAGGAAGGAAGATGAATTCATCAACTTTAAACAAGTGGGTGACATGACTGTCACTGAGTATGCCATGAAGTTTCGTAAGCTCCAAAAGTACGGTCTTGAGTACACTGATAAAAAGAGAGCTAAGAAGTTCATTAGAGGGCTTAAACCTGACCTAAGTTATGCCTTGTCTGGTAGAGGACATAGGACCATGAAATCAGCCTTGGATGCAGCCCTAGAATTGGAGGAGCACCCTAAAAGGAACCATAAGAAGGAGGTACCCCAAAACAACTGTCACCATCAACCCCCTCCACCCTCCAACCACAAGAGAAAAGCCCCCGAGCCTTCTCCAGAGAATGGGAGAACCCCATGCCCCACATGCAAGAGAAATTATGGTGGTCCTTGTAGGTTTGGGACTTTTGTTTACTACTATTGTGGTGAGGAAGGGCATATCAAGCCTAATTGCCCTAAGCTTGCAAAGAAGGATCCCAACCACAACCAAGCTAAGAACCCTAATCCTCCACCCAAGGTTAAACCAAGGCTCTTCACCATGCAAATGTCAGATGGAGAAGAGGAAAATGATCAAGGTAAGGGTAGTTAAGTAATTTATGTTGAAACATAATGCTTGTTTATGTATGCTTCTTTTATAATGAAAATTTGTATGGAAAATTTGCAAGTTTATGTGAAAACCTTAAGGTGGGTAGAAACTCTAGGAAATTTCGAGGACGAAATTTATTTAAGGTGGGTAGAATTGTAACATCCCAATCTTATTATGCAAATTTTCCAATATACTTTGTTCCTTGCATGCTCTTTTCCTAATTAAGATGATTGTTGAGGACTTAAATGCAATTTTTCCCATGTTAGTTTTGCAAAATCATTTATTATGTCCAATTGCTCTATTGTACTTTTTTTATTTAAATAAAATGTTTTCATGTATATCTCTGTCCTTTTATTTAAGAAATGAGGATAAACGCTTTTAGGACAAATTTTCTCTCTCATATGATAATTAGTGATTTACATGTTTAATTTCTTGTTTAATGGCCTCCATATTGTTAATTAAAAAGAAATAATGTTTAGGGCACATTTTTATGTTTTGCAACCCTTATTTGAGAAAGTAATGACTTTATATGCACTATTTATATTCATTTAAGTGCATATAATGGTCTTTGCTATTTTCGGCCTAAAACGAGTACAAGCATCAAATATAATTTAATGGGAATATTCTAGACCTTCTATTTTGCCTATGGTTCAAATTTGAACTCATTTGGCCCATGTTTGACACCCCAATTAAATTGAGAAAGATTTGAATATAAATTGACCAAGATTTGAATGCCATTTCATTAATACAAGCAATTAACCTAAGGTTCATTTTATTTTTTTACTGTCACGCATTACTTCCTCGTGCGCATGCACAGGGACCGTTGGATCAAGATCCAACGGTGCTTCCATCTTCTTCCACCTCCGTCTTTTTTGCGATCAACAGCCATTTAAGCTGTGATTGAATGCGCGCCTCTGATCTCGGTCGTTTCTCGACTGTTTCAAGTCATTTCTTCACCATAGAGTCCGTGAAGTCGAGACGAACCGGGCGAACCCTTACTCGCCTTCACCCTCGACCTATGAAAGAAACGCCCAATATAGGGCTTGAACCCCCTCGCTGCACGGGCACCCAGCCGCCACCACAGAGCCTATACCTCTGCCTTTGAGCAACCCTAAAGCATCGGCAGACCCCAAGTATCCCTCCTCCTCGCTCAATTCATCCTGTAACGCTCTCACGATCCCCGACCTACTCGACTTGCAAATCCAGTAATTCCGGCTTCATCCAGCCTCCTCGGTCCACCTCGACTCAATCGTGAGCGTGGTGAGCATCTGCGACACCTAATCTGTGGTTTGGCTTTCTCAGTTTGTCTTGAGGTCACCCCAATCGGCGGGTCCTATAGCAACATGTGTCCTTGTGCGTGGCTTTGGTTTGTTTTCTCACCGCCGACCTTACCCAGTGGTCTCTTGAGCCACCTCTCACCTCCTAGCACTCTGACGCACCTCAAGGAGTGTTTCTATGGTTTTGACGGGCAATTCCTTGCTAGATTTCAGTACATGGCCTCCTCCCCTGTTTCTGCTTGTTCTCCGGTTTTCCGACGAGCCAGTGACCCCTTTGGTCCTTGCTCTTGTGCTTTGTTCTTGCCACTTCGATTTACTCAGCGAGACCTTCCCTCTCATTCAGAATGATTCTCGTGTTGCTGTTCTTGGGTTGCTCCTCCCGCCATGGTCGAAGAGCTCTTGAAGCTCAAGTTGTTCCTGGACCCGAGCTTTAGCTCAGCAGGTTCGGTTTGGCATAAGGAAGCCCCAGAGAACCTTAGTTCTCCAGGAATGATGACCCTCCACTCACAGGATCTGGGACCGATTCTCCACCCTTACTGCTGGAGCCATGGCTCGTGTGGTGAAGGCGAGGAGCAATCGAGGTCCTGGAATGACCTTAGTGCCCCTGTCTTATTTTTTTGATGTTTTTCACCCGTGAGGGTATTTTCGGGTTTTCATACCCTGTTTCTTGATCGATGAGGCAAGCCTCATTGACAATTTGGCTGAGCCTAATTGGTCCAAATAAGAAAGATGGCCCACTGATTCCGGAATTTGATATATATTTATCTACGTGGCTTTATCTCGATTTGTGATCGGTCAATTCCTTAAAAATTCATAATAAATCTCCTGTTTATCTGAAAAATATGCAAAAATATGTTTTGGAAAGGATTTTCGACAAGGAATCTGATTTTCTAGTTTTTATTGCCTGATTTCTCTATTTTCACATCTCAATATTTGTATGGAAAAATTAGGGTTTAAGTTGAATAACAAAGGATAAATATGTTAATTTCAGGTGATTAAAAAGATCCAACCAGTCAAACCAGGTTTGACTTAGGTGATTTAGCTCAAGGTAAGTGGGCCATGCCTTTGGCATAGTAAATTTGATTTATTGAATGATTATGATATGTTTACGCTCTTTATACTCAAGTCATGATAAATGTCATGTTTTTCCTCAATGTATATGCCTATTGGATGTTGATTGTTATAATCTAAGTCTAAGAGTAGAAATCACATTAAGATTATGACTTATGATTAAGATACATGAAACCAAGATTAAGAGGGAAGAGATTCCCATCCATTCCTAAGAGGGAGAAATCCCATTATGTTCAAGAGGGAGAAATCCCAATTAAGATCAAGTTTAGGTTATTAAGAAGATAAGTAAAGTCTAAGAAAGATCATGGTTAAGGGAATATGATTTAGATTTATATGCACCTTGTTATGGGCTTTCCGAGCATTATGGGCTTTCTGAGCAATTATGGGCTTTCCGAGCATTATGGGCTCCTTATGGGGCATTAAGAGAGGAGCATATACTTCTAGTCAGATTCTTTATGTAAAATATGCCAAGAAATGATTACTGTTAATGCATGTTCATGTTTATGTCAAGTCACCTTTATACGTTATTTTTTTATGCTTTATAACATGCCAATGCCGCTTACTCACCATGTTTGTTTTTCCTTTGCATGGCTGGGGACGAGATGTCCGCAGGAGTTGGAGCTAAAGAGAAGGAATCGTCTTGAGAATACAAGGACCCAAATATATAAGGAGTTGTTGTCGGGTGGGACGTCCATCTATGGAGATCCTATCATTTTTATGTTATCCAGTTTATGTTAGCATAGCTTTAGTATCATGACGTAGTTATCTTTCCAAGAAGAACTTTATGTATGAATCTATGTTTCTATGAATGTCAAGTGTTGTTTATTTCTTGATATGAGATCATGCATGTGACAATCCCTTCCTGATATGCCAAGTACCCCACATTATGGATAATGTTGGGGATTAGGTTGTGCTTCCGCTGGTTACGTAAGAAACCCTAGGGAGGGGTGTTACAGTTGCACCATAGTCTCATGGCTGAGAGGGAAGAAAGAGAGGTAGGGTTCAAGGAAAAACAAAATCAAGGGTTTACAACCACTTACCAAGAGAGAGGATCGCTAAGAACCACTGCCAAGGAGATGATCAAGCTCAAAAGCACCACATGCAAGGATGATCAATAAGAAAAGCACCTAGATTAGTCCTTATTGCTCCACAAAGCTCTTAGAACAATCACAAGAGAGGAGGAAAGGAGGGCCAAAAAGGATTCTTGCATGAAGAAGAGAGAGGTTATATACACAAGGTTGGAGGGAAGTAAGGTGGGTTATGAGGTGTCAACATGAGAGAGCACCAAAAGGACACTTATCCACCAAGGAAACATCCATGAAATCATTATACACTTGCATGCATCGAAGGGTGATACAACCAAGGTGGTGTAGCGACCACTTAGGTCCACTACACACCTTATAGTGGCCGAAGCACACCACTAGAAGACAAACCCTAGCAACCAAACCACCTCTAGGTCACCAAGGTCGAAGCAAGCCACACTTATGGCATGTGTTGTGGTTGCAACACTCATCCAAGAGTGATGTTGCGGTCATAACACACCAAACCCTAGCAAGGTCGACACTCAACAACAAGGAAACTCAAGTAAACCCTAATCTCACCATGTGATGCCATATCATCAACCATGGTCCAAGCAAGGCACCCCAAGCATCATTCTCTCTCATGATGATAAAGCACTAAGGGAACACTCTACATCTGACAGATTGCAAGATTAACCCTCAACATGGGTAAATTGTAACTTGGTCCAAAATAAGGAGACATAGCTCAAACATCATCCAAACATGACCAAACTGAAAACATAAGATTATCACATGTTATAAAAGCACTTAAGAGATTAGATTAAGGTTTAAGCATCTTATTAAGAAAAGGAAGCACACTCAGGCACTAAGCTAGGTCAGGGGCCTTGCATCCATCATGTTTTTGTTGCACAAGTGCTTTATAGCAGGCTAGCAACGTTTTCTTCAAGTTGATATTTTGTAAATTTCACATCTCCTCTATGTACAACATCTCATATGAGATGGATGTGTTTTAGTATGCTATCTAAAATTCCTTTTCCTATCCAGTAGCTCTATTGTTGTCAAAATATTTCTACTATGTCATCAATGGTTGAACCTCCCACAAGTTTATCTATATGAACTTATAGATCCATACAATATCCTTTGTTGTTCTCAAAACAACAAGGTACTCAGCTTCTATTGTAGAATTAAACAATTGAATATTGCTCAAAACTTTTCCAGCTTAAAGTTCTATGAAGGTCAAATACAAATCAAGATTGCGATCATTAATTTTATTTGTCATTTTGGTAGCTTGCATTAGTGTAACCCTTTACACCTAACTCTTCCTTATTACCATAAATGATGAACATATCCTTTTAGTAATTCTCAAGTAGTTAAGGATGTTCTTTTATGTCAGTCTAGTGACTCTCACTGGGATCTGACAGATATCCACTCGTCATCTCCAATATATACGAGATAACAAGATGAGTATATAAGATTCCATTCATGATAGATCCAATTGTGAATTCATAATGCATATATCGTGTGTTCATGTTCTTTACAAGAACTAGGACACTAGGCTCCTGAGAGACTAAATCCATGGAACATGGATAAGTTCTCTCTCATCGAATCATGCATGTTGAATCCTTTCAGCATCTTGCCAATGTATGTGCTCTTTCTTAGGTCAAGAATCTTTCTAAATCTATTTCTATAGATCTTGATTCCTAACATATAGGATGCTTCACATAACCCTTCCTAGGGAAGGTACTTTCTAGCCAGGTTTTAACATGTGTAGTATTAGGATGTTATTCCCCATCATTATGTGGAATATAAATATGATCCCACCAAATCTTATGTAATCACATATTTCATCTTTATTTTGACTAAAATCAAACTCTTCTTATCAAATAGAAGATTTCAGCTCTAAGATGCTTGCTTCAATCCATACATTGACCTTTGTAGCTTATAAACTTTATTTGCATTATTAGATTTATAAAACCTTTAGGTCGTGTCATGCACACATCCTCATAATTATTCTAGTTAAGGAATGTGGTTTTAACATCCATATACTGAATCTTATAGTCATAACAAGCTGTAATGGAAAGGATGATCCTGATGGATTCAACCATGGCAACTGGTGAAAAGATTTCATCATGTTCAACACCTTGAACTTGCTTGAAACCCTTTTCAAACTCTTATAGGTTAGTACACTACTATACATTTAGGTCTTTTCTCAAAAACCCAAATGCACCCTATGGGTCTTACCCCTTCATGTGGATCCACCAATGTCACACCTTGTTGGTGTACATGGAGTCCATCTAGGATCTCATGGCTGCAAGCTATGTCTCAGATTCTGGTCCCTCAATAGCTTCCAGGTAGGTTGTTGACTCATCATCTATACCGACTTACTGCCTTATTGATCCATAAGATATCCTAATCTTTTAAGCTCAAGGTGTGTTCTACTAGAACGAGTTATGTGTGTTACATAAGGAACTTGAGATTTGCTATGTTCCTATTGTACCTCTTTTAGATTCAATGTTTTCTTATTGGTCTCAACTTTTCAAATTCTACTTATCTCTCGCTGATTCCTTTGGAACTAATATTCCCTTCCAAGAATACAACCAACCTGGCAATAAACATTTTGTTGTCAGATTGGGATAAAAGTAGTATTTAACAAAATAACATTTATGTGATTTTTGGGATGAGCCTTTTAAGAAACTATTTTGTTATATAAGATTTCACTCTTAGTATTTATAAAAGGCATATCGGGACACTTCCCATGTCATATCTCATATGATGTATTTTGAACCAATTTAGACGGTACATTGCTTAGTGTAAAACATGTGCCAAAAGGAAATTGAATGATTAGATAGATTCTTGATAATCACACCATGAGTAATAGGGTGTGATTCCTTCTTTCTGATACACTATCATTGTGTTTTAGGTGAACCTCATCGTGATACATTATCATGATCTCCTAGAAGGTTCCCAAACTCTTAGTTCAAAGCATTTTCATGTCGATCATATCAAAATATTTTAATACTTATACGAATTTCATTAAGTACTTCATTCATGATCTTCTTGAACACTTCAAGAGAATCATATTTATATTTCATTAAATATAAATTACCATATCTATTGATATCAGTAAATATGATGAGGTACTAGTAACCACCTATAGCATTTATTCTAAAAGGTCTATATACATTAGTATTTATGAATCCTAATGGAATAGCCGATCTCCCACTACATCTAGTGAAGATGCTTTTATCATATTACCCAATAAATAAGACTCACATCTCTCTATTGGTCCATTAACCAAAAGAGTCTAGACTGCCATCATTATGGATTCTAGAAATGAATTTCTCATTTATGAGCTCTAGATGACAATGCTATAGGTATTTTGAGTCATCGAGTCATTCAATATAACTGCCTATAGAACTATCTAATATATAATATGAGACATTAGGGCCATTGCCATAAAAGATCTTATCTTTGAAATATATTCATAATACTCTTGTCCATACAAGATAGATGATATTTTTCATTAATGGTAGGTACAAAATAGCAATTCACTAATTCTATTATATGCCCATTTACACAAATGACAAATTCCGACTGTGGTGGCAGCAACTCTTACTCCACATAGTTCTAGCTTACTTCTTCTCGGGTCCTGAAGTGGAGACTCTATCTCTTTCTTCTTCTAGAGATCCTCTATATAAAGAGGGCAGTTCCTTTTCTGGTGTCCAGGATGGTGATAGTGGTGGCACTTTCCTTCCTTATTTACTCCTCCCTTAGCTTTCAGTACAGAAGACTTTGGTTTTTGGATAGCTTTAGAACTCTTCTTAGCTTTTCCTTCATCCTTGGACTTACCTTCATCTATGTTGATCATTATCATAGATTTGAGTTTGTCCTTCTTGATCTTCTCTTCAGCTGTCCTCAACATGCCAAGTAATTCTGACAATGGCTTATCAAAATTGCTCATGTTGTAGTTCATGAAAAACTAGTTGTATGACTATGGAAGTGATTGCAGAATCACATCTGTGCATGACTCTTTTCCCAAGGGAAATCCCATTCTAGTAAGGTTCTCCACATACCTAATCAACTTGAGTACATGAGGACCTACTGGATCTCCTTCTGCCACATTGCACTTGAACAACGCCTTTGAGCCATCGTATCTCTCTTGTCTTGCTTGATCTTGGTACATGTTCTTAAGATGTGTTACCATCTCAATAACATCCATGTTCTCATGTAATCTCTACAACTCATAGTTCATTGAGCATAGCATCAGACACTAGACATCCACAACATCTTCAGGGTACTTCCAGTCAGCCTTAAGCATGTGGGGAGCAGGTTCATCTAGATCTGGTATCTCCAGGACATAGAGCTTGTGCTCTTGAGTGAGAACGATTTTGAAAGTCTGGAACCAGTCATGGAAGTTGTTCTTGTTCAACTTGTCATTCTCAAGGATCGATCGCAAAGAAAATGTGTGTGTTTGCCATTAGATTCTACAAAAGATATTGCAACTTTAGTCAAAACATTTTTGTTTAATTTGATTTGATAACATAGATGATATTAATTAGGCCTTTAATTAATTATCACTCCCACTATTTTATTCAAACTGATAGCCCTCACTACCAATTCAGAAGATTGTAGTGTACCATCTTCTAGTGAGCCAAGATCGATATTGCATTAAATCATGAGTCAGTTTTGGTTGATCGCCCATAACTTGACTATTTAGGTAGACAATGTTTGTCAATTGCATCTCATGCAACTCTGGATAGATGGTGTGCAAAACTCTTTGTCACACTCCATCTTCATGCTTCTAGGTACTTAATCTCATTAAGATCACCTAGTTAAGCCTGACCCAAAAGACAACATGGTAGAATGTGCACCCTACTTTGGAAGATCTACATATCTACGACCACACTTCCATGAGATGGACATCACACCACACTTTGGCGTAACCTATGCTTAGTAAATCAAGTTTTTCATGTGTGTTGCTTATGGAAAGCATCTAAGACTTAATATTATATTTGGGGATTTTATATATAAATACATATACATATCCATATACATATCTGATCACCACATACTTGTAGCATGTATCTTACATGTTATAACTACAATGAAAACATGCAATTAAAACACACAAGCAATGGCTATGGTCATTCTATTGTAATTTCTTGGAGCCATGAGGAATTACTACCACCTAAGTTCCACATTATATGTAACAACCTATTGTTGATGAAGATATGTGTTGGATTTAGTCTGGGTCGATCGGTTCAACTCTTGAGTCGATCGGTTCACCTCCTGGTCATTCGGTTGGTTTCTTAAAATGGTCATCTGGTACTCAAGTCCAAGCAATGTCTGGACTCCTCCATCCGATCAGTTGGGTCACTAGTCGGTCGGTTCCTCCTATCGTCTGGCCTCATTAGTCCTCTAGTCGATCTATTTGCCATCTGAGTCAGTCAGTTCATCTAGTGTAAAATGTCTTCTCATGATGAAACATAAATTAGACTATCTTATTCCATATTACATTGTAAAAGGGAAAACTTGGAGTTACATTCGAGGGGAAATAGGAAGAAGAGGATTAATTTATATTTGGAAAGGAGGAAAGATGCTCAGTATGCAAACTAGGTAACAATAGAAAATAAACCAAACAACCAAGAAGAAAAAGGTCCAGGGGTATAGGCCATAACCATGCTTCCAATCACCATCAAAACACTTTTAGGGCGACACATATTGATTGCATGTATGTCATATTATATATATATATATATATATATATATATATATATTTGTGAAATTTTATGTGAAATTTAATCGGATATACACATTAACAAGTTTAATATTTGTATCATATATGATAAAATAAATCTAATCATATCGATTTAAATCAAGATATAGTGTAAATTAATGTGGCTCTGATACAATTGTAAGGAAATTGAGGCAAGAGATAAGGCGGCGGAAATAAAAAATTTAATGCTTGATTCCCTAACTAGTAGATCATGTCAATAACGATGTATCTAGGAAGGAAAGGTAACAAGAGTTATACCTGGTCTTGGAGCAAGTCCAGTGACAACTTTTAATGCAATATCATGCTTCTTCTCCAAGCAACATCGAACTTCTTCTTCAGGCAACACTCAAACAGTTGTCAGTAGCATCCTCATGGTGCAACACCACAGACGACAGTTGAAGGTGTCCTCTTATTGGGTAAAACCACCTCGTCTCTAGAATAGTCTGTCCGGACCATCACAAACTCCATGGTGTGCTACTAGAGCCAATGGGAAGGAGTTGTTCCTTCAAAGGTCAGCGTCATAGTGCTGATTTACTCTCCCAATAGTCTCTCCCTTGCTATCCCTCCCTTTGACGGGTAGGACTTGATTGAGGCTCTCTGGTTACCATAGCCAAATAGGACAACAATTGTTAGATCTTATTATTGTGTCAGGGAATCCCCCAATACCCCTCTATTTATTGGAGAGGCTAGGGTCAGGGTTTCCAATCAGTCTGGGAGTCGAAGAGATGGAATATCTAAATCTTCTAAAAACTACGAACGATGAACCGGTCGGTTCACTGTCCAACCAGTCGGTTCATGGGGGAACCGGTGAGTTCAAACTTTGAACTAGTCGATTCAACATGTTTCTTGTTTGCAAACATATTGGCTTTTATTATTCTATTAATGCACAATCATGACATCAACATCAATCCTTGGTCCAATCAAATTGATCATTGAACCGAACGTTCCAAATAATGAACCGATCATTTCACTTTGCGAAATAGTCACTTCATATCATGAAACATTCGTTTCACAATTGAAACTATCATTCCATACATGAAATGGTCATTTTACATGTCCTATTCAGCCAAATATTCAGCCAATTATTGTTTGTATTGACCTGACACTTGAATCGGTTGGTCCAACACTTGAACTGTTTGATTCAAAGTCCACTCAGTCAATTTTCAACGTCAATTGTTTAAATTGAATACCTAAACACTTTAGTAATCAAGTTAAACATCAATCGTGACTAAACTTTTATTTGAAGTGCATCCTATGTGTGTGATGATATAGGTCCCAATTTACGTTGGCAACAAATGTCGATAACTACTTATGACATCACAAGCAACGAGCGATATCTAGCAACACATCATTGCTATCCCAGTAATTTGTAAAGTTGGAGAACAACTTCAACCTACAATTCATTATTAGTGTTAAAGTGATCATATAGTTCCTTTGTCTCTGAGATCTGGATTGAAATCGAGGCATGAAATTGTCATCTCTTCAATGTTCAATTCACGTTCCTTGAACTAGAGAAGATTATCAGAGATGCATGTAAGTTCACATACCACATATTAAATCACATGAGTATGGCCATACATTTCTCAGTTTCTCTTATCAAGAGGCGTGGATATCAATCTCATGTAGAAGGGACAAATCTCATCTACATGACTCACACTCAGTCCCCATGTGTCACAGAGTACTCGAGCATCACCTCTATGGCAACCCATATTCAAGGTCACGTTGATGTCAAAGTACAATGAATGACATGTGATGAGTGTGGTGACTTCTGGTCTAAGAATCACAATCTCCATTTATAACTACGAGACTTGATTCTAACTAGCAGTCCATGGTCTCCATATATCACTCTCATAGTGGGTCTGCCCGATACACTATTCTATAACAAGTATCTATGTGTGTGGTTTTATATCACATATCATGACTGATGAGACTCTATCATCAACTAACACACACCCTATCTTATGTATTGGTGTTGTCTATTTTGCTTTCATAATAAAATTCAACTAAGTATGTAACAAGAATGTATGTACTCTTATCATTCATATGATCTCATTGTTCAGGTCCTCAACCTGAAGACATATGTCATCGAGTAACATCATTCTGTAGACATCTACTAGTATGTGTCATTGCGTCATGATTGAGAAAAATATAATAGTCAGAAATACCTTTATCATTATCAAATCATGTATCTAATGCTCCATTACAATAATCATATGATTGGTTCTCTAGGCATACATATCGACACATGTAACAAAAATAACACTAGTTTGTTCTCTTTTCAAATGAGGCAGTGTTACTGGTACATGCAATTTGGGAATCTAAAGACGTGTTGCCTATAGTTGGATTAGGAGGTAACACAAAAAAGAGCTAGAGATAGAATTACTCACAATAATAGTACATCAGTGATGGAAGAGGACAAGGCTAGACTTCACTGGAAGGGTTTTTAGGACCAACCAGAAGAAGTCAGGGCTATGGACGTCAACATGTAATAGATAGAGTCTATGCCATGACTCGTCCAAAAGGAGTCATAAACTCACAGGTCGTTACAAATTAATTGCAACTTTTTCATTCTAACTTATTTGCTTCATCTTATTATCCATTTTGGTTGGTGGTGTGTGAGCACTTGTCTATCATTAGAGAGGTGATTCTCCATTGTAACTTGTTTGTCAGCAACATATATGATCATATCTTGTTGGAAACCCCTTTGGTTGGTTGCTATTTCGTGGGAGGTGTGACCATATTGTGTCCTTCATTTCTAAATAAACAACATTTGAGTGGATATCATGCCACATGAGATGCATGATTCTATAACGATTTGATCTTTACAATCAAATATTTACAAATTTCATATTAAAATAATAAAACAATCTTTGTACGTTCATGCTTTACATCAAAGTTCATGGAATCCTATAAATAAGGACTAAAAAAATAAAACATACATGGATGTTATCTATTTTTCAATCCAAAAAGGATATCTCTACATGTATATTTTAAGCATTCCTTAGATTTTCTATGTATGTGTATCCCAAAGGAATAAATTCATTGTAACACCCCATTTGTACAAACATATCAAGTATTGAGTGAAAGCATAATTCTCAAGGGGGTGCCACAAACATGATAAACATTGCATAAAAATATAATTTATTTGAACCAAAGAAAGATACAATTCAATTTCTCACATCTTAGTTTCATAAAATGAAATTCACACTACAAACCAATACATGTTTCTTATAACTTGAAAGGAAATGTAAGACCCTTGACCTTTCTTATACAAACCAATACACATCTTAGAACATGCTTGCTTACCTTAATTGGATTCGTAAATCCTTAATCTAACCTTAAGATGTGTTTTCATATCATGTGATGAACCTAAGTTTCAAGTTTGGTCCACTTTTTGTACATTATTTGAGCAAGTTATGCATTTATATGCTTGTTTTGAACTTTTATGCAATTTACCCATATCTAGGGTTTTTCTTACAATTTGTCACATTCTTGTTGTTCCTCAAATTCCTTATATCATTCTTGAGTTGTTTGTACCTTGGGGAGTCTAGATGCACCTTGGTTTGATGGTGACATCTTTCTAGGATTGAATTTGGGTTTCCCTCTCATGGATGAGCTACCTTGTGTGGTGGAATTCGATGGTTCCCCGTTGTTTGATGGGATTCGATGGTGTAGGGATCCAGTGGTAGTTCTTTGAATGTCCCTTCAAGTGTGAGGTTTGATGGTTTCCCCTCTTTAAGATCCTTGGGTCGGTAGTTCACCTAGAGAGGTGCTCAAATGATGGTTTTCATCCTTGCAACCTAGGGTTTCAACAACTGATGGTCACCATGTGTTGAAAATCGATGGCCACCCTGGGAGGTCATCATCTGATGGCCCTGCAGCCTCCCACAACTGATGGATCTACTGCTTTTCATGGATGTGATCCTTTAGGCCATGGACACATGGCAAACCTAGTAGGCATCATAACCTTCTTTTCTCTCTCACCCTAAGTCTTATATACCCCCCTCCTTTCTTTCAAACAAGATCTTTAGTCACCTAGACCTCTATTTCTTCTTGCCTATTGTTTATAGCTTTATCCCCCCTTGCTTAGTGGAGAAGAAGGTGCCCAAGGTAGAAGAAGGTGGCTGATCTCCTTGCATGTGCACCTAGGGTTCAGATATACCTTATCTAAGAGTTGGTGGAGCTTCCTTAGCTTGTTCTTGACCTAAGAAAGTAATTTCTCCCCTCTGTCCTACCTCCTTCCTCCTTATTCTAGTTCGTAATCATGGTGTTTCATGGTAGAGCTTGCTTTAGAGCCTAAAGAACATATATTTCTTACTTCCTTGACCTAGGGTTTGTTTCCTTTCTTGGAGAAGGAGCTAATTTGGTCGAGTGGAGTGCTCAAGCTAGGGCTTCTTCCTCTTTTTCTCAAGATACCTTGTTGTTTGGTGCTTCATCTTCATCCTAGAGGTGATTTATATAACTTTCTTCATGTTTATTGCTTACTTATAGCTTGCATGTTCTAGATCTTGCTTAAAAATGAAGTTCTAAGTAGAAAAATACTATCTTTGCCTAGGGTTTAAGCGTAAGTGATGATTCTTGAGAAGTTTATCACCATAGATGAACCTTAAACCTTGTGCACAAACCTTCCTTGGTAGAGGAAGCTCTATACCTTGCTTACATGTGGACAAATGATGGTCTTTTCCCTTCAAGTGATGGTCATACCTAGGGTTTTTGGACTATTTTCCCTTCTTCTTTCACAACTTGATGGTTTGGTTCTTGTGGTTGTTTTACTTGGCCTTTGTGTGCCAACCAATGGTGGTCACTTGGTTGCTTTTTTGGGTTCTTTCTTGTACACACAACTGATGGTTATACTTCCCCTCACAAACGATGGTTTTACTCTCTCAAGTGATGGTCCTTCGCTTAGGATTTTGAGTTGAACTTCCTTCTAATATTGGAACTCGATGGTTTTGTACTTGGTGATGTTTTAGTTGCCTTTCTTGCACCACATATGGCTTTGTCTTAGCTTCTATTTGGACCTTTTTCTCAACAAATGATGGTTTTGGTGCTTCTTTAAGTGGTGATCTTGATGGTCTTGTTTCCCCTCTAATGTGATGGTTTTACCTTTGAGTTTGAAGCTTGTTTCACCATCTGTTGACCAAACTCGATGGCTCTTCTTAGTCCTCAAATGATGGTTGCTCTAACTTCATGATTTGATGTTTTCTCTGACCAATGGG
This sequence comes from Alisma plantago-aquatica, assembly GCA_963693085.1. NCBI lineage: Eukaryota > Viridiplantae > Streptophyta > Magnoliopsida > Alismatales > Alismataceae > Alisma > Alisma plantago-aquatica. Next base: position 1,156,646,432 of record OY856410.1, on the reverse strand, counting down.
CTACAACCAATGGTGGCATTGGATGCCACAACCGATGGTTGCACTGGCTCCTAAGTTCAATGGTGTCAATTGATGGTTCTTTTGACCCCACGATCTGATGGTAGTCCCACAACTGATGGTGGGTCACATGTCCACAACCGGTGGTTCCTTTGGAGTCAGCAAACAATTGTGTTTTGTGAGTAATAAATGATGTCTTGACTAGGTTAAGTTGGTGACTCTTCTAGGTCACCACTTGATGGTTTCTCTAATTGAATGGTTTAAGGTTTTGATTGTTTTGCATCCAATGGATGCGCTTATTCAACATTCGGTGGTTTTGAGTGAGAGTCATGAGATTATGGTTTGGTTTGATTCCCCAACATCCGATGGTCTTGGGTGAATCCCGTGATCTGATGGCCTGGTTTTGATGATGTAGATCAGTGGTTCAATGCCTTAACTTTGAAGTCTTACCTTTTCCCTCGCATAATACAATCTGATGGTTAAACCTTATGTTATGCATGGATTCATACTTGAGGACAGTATGGAATTTGATGGAAAATCTTTACCTTATGCATCCATGATTCGATGGGGATGCCATTTGTTAAGGTTTGTGTTGAGTGTTGATTTGTAGCTTCAATTTAACTTATCTTGTTGAATCTAATCCTATGCAAATAGATGATGATGATGGTCAATCATACCTAGCCTTCTTCTAGATTGATATAATGAAGGAATGCTCTTAATACTAAGATAACCCTACTATGTTATACTGTGAACGTCTTTTAGCTCTTTAATGCAATATCATGTTGAGCCTACGTATCACGGGTATGATGATGGTTATTGAGCCTTGTTATAAGGCATGGAAATATATTGATGGTCTTGTAGGGATTAATATGACGGTCATAATGATCTTTGGGCATGGTTGAGCCCTAATTAAGGTGTAATCCTCTTCATGATGTGATAAGGGTTGAAACGCTGAATAATGTGTTAAGGATTCATATCATGTGGTGGTATGTTGACAAGTGTAGTCTAATGAATGGAAATGAAATAGTACTATGTGGTGTTGTGGTTAAGAGTTATGTTCGATATGTTTTATATCTTTTGAAGTTATTTACATCAATGCTTGCTACAAATGAATTAAGGTTTGTATGTCCACTTGTTTGATGCAGCCTTAATTCACCTAATTGGAATTAACTAATCAAGTGAAACCCTAAACATGCAATGTCCTATGCCATAGAACCATTTTGTGTCAAACTTGCTAGATGGTGAAACGAGCATCCCTAAGAGAAACTTAGAGTGCATACTTTTGAATATGTTGGGTGTAAGAGATTGTGTGTCCTTGTCACACTGACCCTAGGATTTTGGAGGATGGTTGCGGTCATTCCTCAAAGTGAGAATGACTGTGGTCGTGTCTTAAATATTTGTATATGTGATATGTTTGAGGGCAACTATTGTTGTACCTCGGTGGTAGGGTTTTGTATACCCTGGTGTCTAGTATCAGGACTTGTACCAAGGGCGGACTAGGTGTTATCAGCTTGACTATATGTCATTGTTGGCAGCTTGACTATATGTCATTGCACTGGACCCGTACTGACCGGGCATGGATGAGATCTTAGGATTCCGACTCTCCTAGATCTTGTACAAAACTGATTTTAACTTTGCATTAGTTAGTTGGACTTTGGGTGGTACGACTCAAAATACCTAGGGCTTAATAAAAGACGTATTCCAGTCATGTAGTATATTTGATCAAGGTTATACACAATGCTTCACATTGGATGATAACCCTTGTTTGCTCATTCACATATGGATGATGTATAGTGAAATAATGGAAGGTAGTTATGCTTATGTTGCTAGCTTGCTTATGATGTATAGTGATGTTAGAGATGCATATACTACTAGCCATGCTTTTACTATAACATATGTTTATACTTCTTATCATAGTTATGATTATGTTGTTAGCTCTACTTATGATGTAGATATGCTTATCCTATTAGACATGCTAATACTGTTAGCTATGTTCATGATACCAGTTAGGCTCATGATGATAGTTATGCCCATGATGTCTTGATCTCCTAAGAATAAAGTTAACCTTTCAATGGTAAAAGTAAGACTCTAATTAGAATTGTTTTCAAGCAGTTTTGTATCTGGTATTTCTATTTTGTTATATAATTTGCTCTATATATTTTATTTTCTTAATCTGCTTAACTTGTTTAATTAATTACCAACTATAATCAATAAGCATTGTTTAGAGTTATATCTCTCGCTGGGACATGGGTCTCACCTTGTGGGTTACCACATCCTTTTAGGTGATCGGAAACAACGATAGCAGACTCGTGACATCGCGGGAGAGTTGTGGTGATGGACCTTAGAGAAGGTTGTCTAGATTTCTAGTGTGTCCTAGAGTCGTCCATGTACTCTCAGGTCCAGGCGGGAAAGTTTGTGTACAGGGTTTCAATCGAATCAAGATTTTGGTAGCTTTTCAATTCTTGAACATGTGATATGTGTGGATATTGTTCTTTCGTATGTATATGTTGTGGCAGATATCTGCCAAGGATGTTTTATAAATCCAAATTAGGTGAAGACAGTGCTGAAATAGGAGCAACTACAGACACCGACGGAGAACCAAAGCTTCTTGAGCCTATCAAGACACTGCACAAAAGTCCACTTAAGACGTCAGCATTGTTTCTTTACCCCTAACAAGGTTGACTAGGAGGGGTGTTCCTTCTTGTATGGAATGACAAGTATCAGTGTTGGTGTCAACGTCCTTTCTAGATGTTGAAGGAGAAATTAACAAGTGTTCCAGTGTTAGTGTTGCTAGAACAAAGGAAAGTATACATCACCTTTTGTAGTGCTTCAAGGGACATTTTGGGGTACGTGTCGATATGATATATGGTCAACTAGGAAGTCATCTTCGTCAAAGTTTGTAGACATGACATAGTTATACTCGTTGATGTATCATGAAATAAGACTTACTAGCATCGCCTCAGCAGGAGGAGGTACAGTTGGAAGTATCTCAATTGGCAAGATTGTGGACATAGCTACAAGTCAATTCAACGCTGTTACAACATGATAGAGAAGTACAAATGGATGATACCATGATGCAGGACATCAGATTAGAGTAGCACAATGGAGAGCATGATAGCTTCCATAGGTCAAGTGATAAGACAGTATATGATTCTACAACCAGACAATGATTCTAGATGTTGATGATTTGCGTGAGTTAGTACCTAAGGAGACTCATCTTTGACACATATGATGTATCTAGCAAATACACAGATGTATCATCAGATGAAGAACATGCAATGGCAACTAAGTATGGAACAAGGTATGGCACAAATATGGTCAAGTGTACAATCTTAGGAAGTCGATAAGAAACGTTGGGAGCCTACAAGGATAAGGATAAAATAGGAGTTTAACACAACCTTAGATATATGGAGAGTCAGGAAGAACTGATATCGGGGATTAGAGAATCTTTTAAGAATACATGTCCTACAGTTCTTGACAGCTAGGGGATATTCACCTGATTGATTGAGCAGCTTACTATAACAACCACCAGAGGAGCATAGCATGACACCTTGTGAATTTTCATGTGGCAAGAGATACATGACATTCCATGATTAGTAAAAAGCAAGTACGTATGGTTTGTAAGTGATGTGTTGATACTATATACTACAGTGAAGGGTATGATGACTCAGCATCAGATAGAAATAGATCAGGACAACATCTAGAGTTCCAAGTCAGAGTTGTCACTAGAGTGGCACAATTTAACAATAGTTTCTAGGTTCCCTGATTGAGAAAGTGTCACCCTAGTACATGATAAGTGATATAGATAGTGGAGGTGGAGTTGCATGAGGATGCATTCTATGAGGATGTTTTTGTGTTGAACCAAGATGAGACATGCAGGAGTTGAGGGGGAAGAACATCATTCCTATGAGGGTGTGTTTATGACACCACCATGATATGGAAGTAACCATGTGGGGGTTAGTGGATGAGGTGCATAGGAGGTACCCAACTTTGTTGCCTTAGATTTCAGGAGTGAAATCCCTGTTAGGGGTTTATGGTTGTAAGGACCCTTACCTTGATTTTTTGGTTGAACATGATTTCTTACCTTAATTGGATGCTTAAAACCTTAATCTACCTTAATATGTGCTTTGATATCATGTGACAAACCTAAGTTTCAAGTTTGGTCCAGTTTGGACACTGTTTGAGCAAGTTATACATTTCTATGCTTGTTTTGGACGTTTATGCAATTTACCCATATCTAGGGTTTTTCTTACAATTTGTCACACGCTTTCTGTTCCTCGCATGTTCTTATATAATTCTTGAGTTAGTTGTACTTTGGGGCACCTAGATGCACCTTGGTTTGATGGTGACATCTTTCTAGGGTTGAGTTAGGGTTTCCCTCTCATGGATGAGCTACCTTGTGTGGTGGAACTCGATGGTTCCCCTTTGTTTTTTGGGATCCGATGGTGGTTCTTTGAAGGTCCATTGAGGTTTGAGGGTTGATGGTTTCCCATCTTGAGGCTCCTTGGGTCGGTGGTTCACCTAGAGAGGTGCTCAAACGATGGTTTTCACCCTTGTAACCTAGGGTTTCAACAACTGATGGTCACCATGTGTTGGAACTTTATGGCCACCCTATGAGGTTGTCATCTAATGGCCTTGCAAACTCCCACAGCCGATGGAGTTGCTGCTTTGCATGGACATGACCCTTTAGGCCATGGACACATGGCAAACCTAGTAGGACACATTAACCTTCTTTTCTCTCTCACTCTTATATACCTCCCTCCTTGCTTTCAAACAATCTCTTTAGTCACGTAGACCTCTATTTCTTCTTCCTTGATATTTATAGCTTCTTCCCCCTTGTTTAGTGGAGAAGAAGGTGCCCAAGGTAGAAGAAGGTGGATGATCTCCGTGCATGTGCACCTAGGGTTTAGATCTACCCTGTCTTGGACCTGGTGGAGCTTCTTTAGCTTGTTCTTGACCTAAGCAAGTAAGTTCTCCCCTCTTTCCTTCATTCCCCTTGCTTTCCTACCTCATTCCTCCTTCTTCTAGGTCGTAATCATGGTGTTTCATGGTAGATCTTGCTCTAGAGCCTAAATAACATCTATTTCTTGCTTCCATGACATAGGGTTTGCTTCCTTTCTTGGAGAAGGAACTAGCTTGACCGAGTGGAGTGCTCAAGCTAGGGTTTCTTCCTCTTTTTCTTGAGCTACCTTGCTATTTGGTTCTTCTCTTCATCCTAGATGTGATTTATATCAATTTCATCATGTTTATTGCTTACTTATAGCTTGCATGTGCTAGATCTTGCTTAAAAACAAAGTTTTAAGTAGAAAGATACTATCATTGCCTAGGGTTTAAGCGTAAGTGATGATTCTTGAGAAGTTTATCACCATAGATGAACCTTAAACCTTGTGCACAAACCTTCATTGGTATAGGAAGCTCTATGCTTTGCTTACATGTAGACAAATGATGGTCTTTTCTCTTCAAACGATGGTCATGCCTAAGGTTTTTGGACTATTTTTGCTTCTTCTTTCACAATATGACGGTTTGGTTCTTGTTTCTATTTTGCTTGGCCTTTGTGTTTCAATCGATGGTGGTCACTTAGATTCTATTTTGGGTTCTTTTTTGTGCACACAACTGATGGTTATACTTCCCCTCACAAATGATGGTTTTACTCTCTCAAACGATGGTCCTTTGCTTAGGGTTTTGAGCTAAACTTCCTTCTAGTTTTGGAACTTGATGGTTTTGTACTTGGTGCTATTTTGGTTTCCTTCCTTGCACCACTGATGGCCTTGTCTTAGTTTCTGTTTGGACCCTTTTGTGCTCAACAAGCAATAGTTTTGGTGCTTCTTTAAGTGGTGAACTCGATGGTCATGTTTCCCCTCTAATTTGATGGTTTTACCTTTGAGTTTGAAGCTTGTTTCACCACATGTTGACCAAACTCGATGGCTCTTCTGAGTCCTAAAGTGATGGTTGCTCTGACTTCATGATTTGATGGTTTCTCTAACCAATGGACCACAATCGATGGTGTTATTGGGTACCACAATTGATGGTTGCACTGGCTCCTAAGGTCGATGGTGTCAACTAATGGTTCTTCTGACCCCATGATCCGATGGTGGTCCTATGTACCATAACTGACGGTGGCTCACATGCCCACAACCAATGGTTCGTGTGGGGTCAGCAAACCATGGTGTTCTTTGATTAACAAACGATGGATTGACTAGGTTGAGTTGGTGACTCTTCTAAGTCACAACTCGATAATTTCTCTAATTGAATGGTTCAAGATTTGGATTGTTTTGCATTGAATGGTCTTGTTTATTCAACGTTATATGGTTTTTAGTGTGATTTATGAATTGATGGTTTGGCTCGATGCCCCAACACCTGATGGTCTTGGGTGAAGCCCATGATCTGATGGCTTGGTTTTGATGATGTAGAATCGTTGGTTCAATGCCTTAACTTTGTAGTCTTACCTTTGCCCTCACATTAATATAATTTGATGGTTAAACCTTATGTTATGCATGGATCCATACTTGAGGATAGTATGGAATTTTATGGCAAAGCTTTACCTTATGCATACATGATTCGATAGGGATGCCATGTGTTAGGGTTTGTGTTGAGTGTTGATTTGTAGATTCAATATAACTTATCTTGTTGAACCTAACCCTAATGCAAATAGATGATGATGGTCAATCATACCTAGCCTTCTTGTATATTGATAAACTGAAGGAATACTCCTAGTAATAAGATAGACTTTCTATGTTATCTTGTGAACATCTTTTAACTCTTTAATGCAAGTCATGTTGAGCCTGCGTATCACGAGTATGATGATGGTTGTCGGGCCTTGTTATAAGGCATGGAAATATGTTGATGATCTTGCAGGGATTGATATGACGATCTTAATGATCTTTGGGCATGGTTGAGCCCTAATGGAGGTATATCTTCTTCAAGATGTGACAAGGGTTGAAACCCTCGAATAATGTGTTAAGGATTAGTATCTTGTGGTGGTATGATGACAAGTATAGTCTCATGAATGACAATGAAATAATATGATATGGTGTTGTGGTTAAGAGTTATGTTTCATAAGTTTTATATCTTCTAAAGTTGTTATACGTCAATGTTTGCTAGAAATTAATTAGTGTTTTTATGTCCACTTGTTTGATGCAGCATTAATTCACCCAATTATCATTAACTAATCAAGTGAGACCCTAACATTGTAGTGTCATGTGTCATAGAACCGTTTTTAGTGTCAAAACTCGTTGGATGGTGAAACGAGTATTCATAAGGGAAACTCGGAGTGCATATTGTTGAGTATGTTGGGTGCGAGAGACTGTGTCCTTGTCACCCTGACCCCAGGATTTTAGAGGATGGTTGTGGTCATTCCTTGGAGTGAGAACGCTTGTTGTCGTGTCTCGAATATTTGTATATGTAATATGTTTGAGGACGATTGTGGTTGTACCTCAATAGCAGGGTTTTGTGTACCCTGGTGTCTAGTGCCATGACCTATACCAAGGGCGGACTAGGTGTTATCAGCTTGACTATATGTTGTTGTTGGCAGCTTGACTATATGTCACTGCATTGGACCCGTACTGACTGGGCATGGATGAGACCTTAGGATTCCGATCTTTCTAGATCTTGTACGGAACTAATTTTGCCTTCATAGTGGTAAGTCGGACTTTGGGTGGTATGACTCAAAATCCTCAAGGCTTAATAAAAGATGTAATCCAGTCATGTAGTATATTCAATTAGAGTTATACACATCGCTTCACATTGGATGATAACCCTTGTTTGCTCATTCACATATAGATGATGTAGAGTGCAATAATAGAAGGTAGTTATGCTTATGCTTCTAGACTTGCTTATGATGTATAGTGCTATTACTTATGCATATACTGCTAGTCATGCTTATATTGTTATATATGCTTATATTGTTGATCATAGTTGTGCTTATGTTGTTAGCTTTACTTATGAGGTCGATATGTGTGTCTTGTTAGACATGCTAATATTGTTAGCTACATTCATGATACTAGTTATTCTCATGATGATAGTTATGGCCATGATATTAATTACACTTAATCTCCTAAGAATATAGTTAATCTTTCAATGTTACAAATAAGACTCTGATTAGAATTGTTTTCAAGAGGTTTTGTATCTAGTATTTCTATTCTATTATATAATCTAATCAATCTATTTTATTTGTTGAATAGGCTTAACTTGTTTAATTAATTACTTGTTGTAATCAATAAGTGTGGTTGAAAGTTATCTCTCATTGGGACACAGGTCTCACCTTGTGGGTTACTGATGCAGCCCTATTTTAGGGCTCCATCCTGTGCCATTTTGTACTTAAGTTGCATCTAAACATTTTAGATTACAAGTCTTTTTCCCCAATATGATTATCATTGCAAATATGCTTATGGGTGTTCTTTGCACTATTTTTTGAGTACTTGGACCATGCTTAGATGGAAGAGAGAGAGAGAGGGAGGGAGTTCTAGGGTTCCCCCACTCAAGGAGGGATCCAAAGAAGGCCCCAAAGTCTCCCTCAACCTACCTCCAGTGGCCAAGAATCATCCCCAAGCAAAGACATCCGAAAATGACAAAGTCAGAAGTGAAACCAAGTCATGCAAGCCTCACCACGGCCGTGGCCACAATGCCACGGTCGTGCGTTTATTTCCAAGACCCAATAGCGTTCAACAGGGAAATTCCACAGAATCCCACGGTCGTGGCCACCTGCCACGACCGTGGCCATTGAAGACACCACGACCGTGGCCATCAGCACGGTTGTGGTCAGTAGAAGAGAACACGGCCGTGACACCCTGCCACGGTCATGGGAATTAAATGCCAAAGGTTCAGTTGCAACATGGTTTTTTCCCAGAACGCCACGACTGTGGCCAAGTCACCACGACCGTGGCCGAAGATGATCAAGACGACTGTGGCCCCTCCCCACGGTCAGCTCCTCTTCCTCCAAAACGGTCGTGTTACCCAACACGGTCGTGGCGCATGTTACCCACCACGACCGTGGCACTCCGCCATGGCCGTGGCCACCACCATCTCACCACTTCCTTCACATCACGAACGTATTCACCCCCCCACGGCCGTTCCCCACTACCCTCACCACGGTTGTGGCACACACACCACGACCGTGGTGATCACCGACCACACACAACTTTGCACAGCTTTTCCTATTATACCCCCACTTAGCCCTAGCTCCTATATAAGCACTAGTTTCTTCTAGGGCTCGGGGGAGAGCACCTCTTAGCCACTACCCATCTACTCCCTCACTACTCCTTGCATCCATTACTCCCATCCACCTATTTTCCTTGCATTTAATCCCATTTCCACCCACTTTCCACTTCTCTAGGTTTCTATCCATCCATTCCCCTTTTTCCATGCTCTTGGGCACCATTGGAGGATGAGGCTCGTGGCTGGCAGCAAGGAGGTGAAGAAGTCAAGCTTCACCAAGCATCCATGGTGTTTCCTACTCTCTTTCCCTTCTCCTTTGTTTCTATTTTGATCATGTATAGCTAAGCCCCCTTTGGTGGGCTGTTTGAGGCAAAAATGTGACTTTGATACCATGTTGGGGGAATATAATTTGTAATGAACATATTTCACTTCTATGATGATTGTCTTTGCTTGCATCTCATTTCCCATTACTTGTGCACGTGATTGTTGTTTAATTACATTAATTGCTTTCCTTGTGGTGTTTGAAGACATTTTCCTCTAGGATGTTTTGGTTTCTATGTAGCTATCCTAGGATTGGCTCCTAGGTTCTTAATTCAGATCCCTAGCTAGCCCCCTATCTTCCTACATAATCACCTTCTTCCTACATGAAAATGTGAGTTCTAAGTGACTAGTATAAGTGTGATTAGTGAAATTGCCTAGGATTTCCTAAAGGCTGAGGTGGCTAGTGGCATGAGGTCAAACATCCTCATCTCTACTCCCATCCTTACCCTTGGTCCTCAATTGACTAATACCACTTATCCTAGAGACCTAGACTTGGTAAGTCCTATGAGAATTACACCTAGCCCTAGTTCTCCAACTAGTAGCATAGGGTACATTCTCATAGCACCCACCTTGTTGTTTGGTTTGGTAGTCTAGAACGAAATATGCTAATTGCTTATTATGGTGACATCCCCCAATTAATGTCAAGGTCACATTCCCAAACGACCCACCTCCTTCATCTAATTGCTTAAAACCTTAACTGCCTAGTTTGCTTGTTAATGCTAGTATAGTTCAATTGCTTTAGTTAACTTATTTGATTGCCTAGTTTTGCTAGCTAAGTGTTAATTTAGGTCTTTGATCTTGATTAGTGGTTAACTTAGGCTCTCAATTGCTAGTTGCTTGCTTAGTCTAATATAGTTTGTTCTTGCTCTTGTTTAGATAGCTTGTTGACTTAGATTGCTAATTTAGCCTTTTGATAACTTAGTTTCATATTGCATTTCCTACTTGCTCACTTAGCTTAATCAACAACCAACCAACTTTTTAAACCCTAAAAGCCTTACTCTCTGCAATAGGAACGTAGCTTACCCCGTCTAACTCTAGTGCCCCCTCTATCTCTGTGGATCGACCTTATACTTGCCGCCTCACCTATACTACGACACGATCTCGTGCGCTTGCGGGCGTAGTGTCTTAGTAGACATAGGTAGTTAGTGTAGGTCTTACAAATTTCGAAACCATAAGATCCCACATCCCGTGCGCTCCGACCTCGTGGGGTGTAAAAGCACCACTAGCGGGGACACACCAAGCTTTCTGGCGCTGTTGTCGGGGATAGAGGCACTCGGCCTAATTAGATAGTGTAGCTTAGCCTTTCCTTTTGCCCTCACCATTGCTATTATTTATTCTTTATTGTCCTTTTGCATCTTGGTTTTCTAACTTGTTTTCTTGTTATTTGCTTGTGTCTTGTGCAGGTGACAGTTGTGCATGTGTAGCACACGTTCTACTTGCACCGACTTGGTGGTATACGACCCCGAGATTGGTAGAAGGAGGCATCAAGCTCGCCGCAACCTACACCGAGAGGCCGAGATGGCTGAAAACAACCCACCACCGGATGCTCAACCTCCACCACATCGCCCGCTCCACGAGTACTTCACGCCGGGGAACTACAACTCCCCCATCGCCACTCTGGTTGACCAGATGCCAGGTCAACAGTTCTCCATCCCGTCGGCACTCTTGGGACTTCTCCCCACATACTACGGAATGGAGAACGAGAATCCTTACCACCACATCGACGCATTCCTTGAAATGTGTTCCACCTTCCGCACTCCTGTCACCACCGACGACTCAATCAGAAGAACGCTCTTTCCCTTCTCTCTCAAAGAGAAGGCCAAGGAGTGGTATATGATGAAGCCAGAACTCGTCACATGGAATGAAGTAAAGAATGAGTTTCTGAAGAAGTTCTTTCCAATAGACAAGTTGTCTTATATGAGGAGTTGCATCACGTCATTTGCCCAGAAAGACAACGAGCCCTTCCACGAGGCATGGGAGAGGTTCCAGAAGTTGCTTCGTGACTGCCCTCATCATGAGGTACCTCTATGGCAGCTCGTCCAAGCGTTCTACATGGGGCTTGAAGAGCATAGCCAAAACAATGTGGACTCTTCTTGCGGGGGCACGTTCATGGCAAAGCCGCCCGAGGAATCATGGCCATTATTTGAGCATCTCGCCGAGAATTCTCGCCACTGAGCTTCCACTAAAGGGGGCATTGCAGCCAGAACTACACTCCTCCACCTTCCTCCGTGGCTCCCGCACGCAATGCCACCGACCCCGATATGATGAAGATGATGACCGAGATGATGAAGTGGATGAAAAATCAAGTTGGTGGCTCTTCTAGCCAGCCCATAAGGGCAGTTGATATTGTAGACGAGGAGGTCAATGCTCTATATTCCTTTGGTGGCCACAACAACCAGGGCCCAATGTCCAACTCCTACACTCCCGAGTGGATGAATCACCCGAACTTCTCTTGAAAACAACAGAACGAGGATGGGCAAGGACAGGGGCAGCAAAAGCCATGCTACACCTCAAAGTTCGAAGATGAAGTACTTGGGAGATTGAGGAATCTAGATGAGGTAAAGAGAGAAGTGTCTTCTCAAGGACAGAACATCAGCCGTCTTGAGAAAAGGCTCGATCAAATTTCTATCTCACTTGCTCGTCGTGAAGAGGGGAGACTGCCATCTCAACCTATGATGAATCCTAATAGCGATGGTGGTTATGTGAATGCCACCCAAGCTTCATACATCCCACCATGTAGCCAAGCAACCTCACTTCCACAATATCAAGGACCATCGCACCCATATGCTCCGCCATCTCACCAACCCCCACTAAACTACCAATACCCACCACCACCTTCACATACTTACCAACCTCCACCTCCACCACAACCAACTTGCATACTCCAAAATCCTAATTCCACCCATCAAAGACCACCACCACCTCCGTCTTCACAAGCCCCCCTTCTTTACATGAACAAGTGAGTATGGTCTCTATCATATGGGGAGAAGAAGCTGCTCAAGGTTTTAGAAAAAGGGAAAAGAAAGTGACTGAGGTTGGAGGTAAAATCCCGATACTAGAGGGATCTAGCAAAGATAAAGAATGCTCTGAAGAATTTGCCGCTCAAGCACCACCAGAGAATGCTATGTGCACCCAGATTGCTAATGCGCCAGACGCGAATGTAGAGGCACCCTCATTGGTTCCACCCTCACTCGGGGATATGGAAATTGCAATAGGTATAGATCAGCCGGTTGTTGGTGACAGTGTCATGTCTACTGTTTCACATACCATGGACATAGCAGCGCTTGAAGCCATATCCTTATGGGAACCAAGACCTTTACATGAGACGAGCGTCACCATCACCCTTCGCAAGTTCCAGCGAGTACAGTGGAGATAGTTGATGAAGACGGAAAGCAATTCCATGAAAGTTCGAATTTCCAAAAAAGGGGCGGAAATATCATGAATCTCCTAGGAAACTTGAAGCGAGGAACAATAGGCATCACATCACTCTTTTCATTGATGAAGGACGTATGCATGAGAAGGAAAAAGTTAGTGCTACTGCCGACTGAGGAGATTGTTGCCTCAAATCTGTGAACTTCATCTACGACAATGGCTTCCCAGAAAAGAGAGGTGATCCGGGAGTGCCTCTAATTTCTTGCTACATTGGTACACAACCCGTCAAGCACGCTCTCATTGACTTAGGTGCAGGGACAAGCCTCATGCCATGGAGCATGTACCTACGGCTTGGCCTAAAAAAATGAAACCAGTGGAGTGTGCCATTATCTTGGGTGACGGAACCAAGAGGAAGCCCTTGGGAATCATGCAGAACACAATAGTGTCGATGGATGAAAGGGTGAACATTGCCTATGTGATCGATTTCCTGATAGTGGATACCGCACCTATTGATGGAGAAGAGTACCTCATATTGGGTAGACCTTTCCTATCCACCGCGGGAGCTGAAATCAATATCCGCACAGGCACGCTAACGATTACTTATAAGAGGAAAAAGTTCGATTTCTTCATGTTCACAAAAGAAGAGAATGACAAGCTGGCCAATGAAGACTTCGACGAGAGTTTGTGCTATTGTGACCCTCTGGAGCTGTGGAGATCGAGCCCATACTTCTATTCCATGTACACTCCTTGGGACGAAGCACATGTCGTCAGAGCGCTCGACAGGATCACCGTAGAAGAGAAGGAGGGCACCGTGGGTGTCAATACATGATGAAAAAAGAGCAACAAGCCCGACTGAAGGCTATAAATTTAGTAATAGTGGGAGGCAACCCACATGGTTTGAGATTCTCGAACCTTGTTTTACCATACTTTCTTTTGGTTTCCAAGAAACACACACACACACACTATACTTGATAGTTGTTTTGTTTGTGAATCATTTTAGCACAGACACAAGGAAGAAAAGATGATGCTGAAGGGTTTAGCCAAGGCGGAGGTCAAAGTGGAAGAAGAGATTATAAATCAATGGAGGAGCTACATGAAGAAGGCCAGAACAGCCGTGCTGCTCAGCACAACCGTTCTGACCCTGACCTGCTCACCTAAAGTTACATTGACCACTCTTGCTCTCGTCGGTTTCCTTTCGCAACCCCACGCCTTTTTACCCTACTAGTCTAAACTTATATTTCATGATGAGGACATCATGATTTAAAAGTTTGGGGTGGTAGGGCGGTAAGCCTTCTTTCGCCGCATTTTTCTCTATGGGCCTTGCGCTACATTTTGCAAGATGATCAAATAGTTCGACTAACCTTCATATTTGTCTATCCTGACCTTGTGTGCCTGCTTGCATTCACGCATTCATGTAGTTGATTTCTGCATTTTTGTGTAATTTTTCAAAATTTTTGCTCTTTTTCCTATTCCATATCATGCATTGCATTCGCATGTAGTTTTTGATAATTTCTTGTGCATGTTAAGTAGGATTTGCTGCTTTATGCTTTAAATTCCCTAAAGTAGGTTTAGATGTGGTTTAGTGCAAATTGGCACCATTTTGGCCAGTTTTACCCAAATTTTAAGACTTCTTGTCTAAAAAGTATGTTTTGACCCAATCTCTACTATTTTGAGTAAAAATGACAACCTTTGACTAATGCAAGTGAAATGTTATGCTTTATTGCTAAGTGGTATCAATGTTTGACTTTTTACATGTGCATCACCTCTCTTAGGATTGTGATTGAATTGGTTGAATTGTGAAATTGAGCAAGCTTTGAACGCTTAGTGTTTGTGGAATTACTTGTTTGATATATCAATTTCATTTTGTTCATTCATGTCGTGTGATATCTTGGATGAAGTGTTGGATTAATTCTCATGCAGGATGTCTTATGTGGAAAATCATACCAATGACCCCTCTTTGACCCGACTATTCTTCCACCATCTTAATACCCCTCCGCCTCATAAAAAGATGCCAAAGTGCACATATTAGCAGTGGCCACCTCTAAAAGTTTGGGGTGGCTACATCTTTATCTCCCCGCTTCACTCTATCCACCATGTGCCCTATCTACACCAAGGGCAAGAAAGAAAAGAAAAGAAAAAAAGAAAAGCAAAAATAAAATAAAAGGATGCTCATGTTTAAGAGCATTCAAATAAAGAAAAGATGAGTGTGTAAAAACACTCCAAGAATCTTACCACAACCCTTTCTTCCACTTTCATACCTATTGAGCTAGGAAACATCAAACCTAGCTCATTTTGCCCTTTTCCATAGCCACATGGGTCATTTGGTGTGATTTGAAACATAAGACTGAACGCATGAAGGTGAAACAACACTCCTAGTCATCCTCTATTAACACTATCATGAAACGGTTTACCCGGAACTTTATGGAAGAAGTATGGATAACTTGTGTTTTCTGCGCGCTATATGTGAAGTTCATGTGCTTTGTGCTCTTTTCATGATTGGATTGTGAAAGAAGGAGAGGAGAGAGGTGAAATGCATGCACTCAGTCATCTTTGATACCATTCAGCAATAATCATCTTTTACATTGCATTTGTCATTTCTTGTTTGTGGAAAATTTGTAGAGAGATTGAGTTAGAGCATACTTGAGGACAAGTATGTTTTAAGTTTGGGGTGGTGATGCAGCCCTATTTTAGGGCTCCATCCTGTGCCATTTTGTACTTAAGTTGCATCTAAACATGTTAGATTACAAGTCTTTTTCCCCAATATGATTATCATTGCAAATATGCTTATGGATGTTCTTTGCACTGTTTTTCGGGTACTTGGACCATGCTTAGATGGAAGAGAGAGAGAGAGGGAGGGAGTTCTAGGGTTCCCCCACTCAAGGAGGGACCCAAAGAAGGCCCCAAAGTCTCCCTCAACCTACCTCCAGTGGCCAAGAATCATCCCCAAGCAAAGACATCCAAAAATGACAAAGTCAGAAGTGAAACCAAGTCATGCAAGCCTCACCACGGCCGTGGCCATAATGCCACGGTCGTGCGTTTATTGCCAAGACCCAATAGCATTCAACAGGGAAATTCCACAGAATCCCACGGCCGTGGCCACCTGCCACGACCGTGGCCATTGAAGACACCACGACCGTGGCCATCAGCACGGTCGTGGTCAGTAGAAGAGAACACGGTCGTGGCACCCTGCCACGGTCGTGGGAATTAAATGCCAAAGGTTCAGTTGCAACAGGGTTTTTGCCCAGAACGCAATGACCGTGGCCAAGTCGCCACGACCGTGGCCGAAGATGATCAAGACGATTGTGGCCCCTCCCCACGGTCAGCTCCTCCTCCTCCAAAACGGTCGTTTTACCCAACACGGCCGTGGCGCATGTTACCCACCACGACCGTGGCACTCCGCCATAGCCGTGGCCACCACCATCTCACCACTTCCTTCACACCATGACCATATTCACCCCCCATGGCCGTTCCCCACTACCCTCACCACGGCCGTGGCAAACACACCACGACCGTGGTGATCACCGACCACACACAACTTTGCACTGCTTTTCCTATTATACCCCCACTTAGCCCTAGCTCCTATATAAGCACTAGTTGCTTCTAGGGCTCGGGGGAGAGCACCTCTTAGCTGTTACCCAGCTACTCCCTCACTACTCCTTGCATCCATTACTCCCATCCACCTACTTTCCTTGCATTTAATCCCATTTCCACCCACTTTCCACTCATTTCCACCATAGAAACCTAGCTTCTCTAGGTTTCTATCCATCCATTCCCCTTTTTCCATGCTCTTGGGCACCATTGGAGGAGGAGGCTCATGGCTAGAAGCAAGGAGGTGAAGAAGTCAAGCTTCACCAAGCATCCATGGTGTTTCCTACTCTCTTTCCCTTCTCCTTTGTTTCTATTTTGATCATGTATAGCTAAGCCCCCTTTGGTGGGCTGTTTGGGGAAAAATGTGACTTTGATACCATGTTGGGGGAATAGAATTTGTGATGAACATATTTCACTTCTATGATGATTGCCTTTGCTTGCATCTCATTTCCCATTACTTGTGCACGTGATTGTTGTTTAATTACATTAATTGCTTGCCTTGTGGTGTTTGAAGACATTTGCCTCTAGGATGTTTTGGTTTCTATGTAGCTATCCTAGGATTGGCTCCTAGGTCCTTAATTAGGATCCTTAGCTAGCCCCCTATCTTCCTACATAATCACCTTCTTCCTACATGCAAATGTGAGTTCTAAGTGACTAGTATAAGTGTGATTAGTGCAATTGCCTAGGATTTCTTAAAGGCTGAGGTGGCTAGTGGCATGAGGTCAAACATCCTCATCTCTACTCCCATCCTTACCCTTGGTCCTCAATTGACTAATACCACTTATCCTAGAGACCTAGACTTGGTAAGTCCTATGAGAATTATACCTAGCCCTAGTTCTCCAACTAGTAGCATAGGGTACATTCTCATAGCACCCACCTTGTTGTTTGGTTTGGTAGTCTAGAACAAAATATGCTAATTGCTTATTATGGTGACATCCCCCAATTAATGTCAAGGTCACATTCCCAAACGGCCCACCTCCTTCATCTAATTGCTTAAAACCTTAACTGCCTAGTTTGCTTGTTAATGCTAGTATAGTTCAATTGCTTTAGTTAACTTAGTTGATTCCTAGTTTTGCTAGCTAAGTGTTAATTTAGGTCTTTGATCTTGATTAGTGGTTAACTTAGGCTCTCAATTGCTAGTTGCTTGCTTAGTCTAGTGTAGTTTGTTCTTACTCTTGTTTAGATAGCTTGTTGACTTAGATTGCTAATTTAGCCTTTTGATAACTTAGTTTCATATTGCATTTCCTACTTGCTCACTTAGCTTAATCAACAACCAACCAACTTTTTAAACCCTAAAAGCCTTACTATCCGCAATAGGAACGTAGCTTACCCCGTCTAACTCTAGTACCCTCTCTATCTCCGTGGATCAACCATGTACTTTCCGCCTCACCTATACTACGACACGACCCTATGCGCTTGCGGGCCTAGTGTCTTAGTAGACATAGGTAGTTAGTGTAGGTCTTACAAATTTCGAAACCATAAGATCCCACATCCCGTGCGCTCTGACCTCGTGGGGTGTAAAAGCACCACTAGCGGGGACGCACCAGTTACCACATCTTTTTAGGTGATGGACAACAACGACAGTAGACCTGTGACAGTGAGGACGAACTGTGGTAATGAACCTTAAAGAAGTTTTTCTAGATATCTAGTATTTCCTAGAGTCCTCCATGTACTCTCAAGTCGGGGTGGGAAAGTTTGTATATGGGGTTTCAATCGAGTCGAGTTTTAGTAGCATTTTGATGCTTGTACATGTGATATATGTGGATGTTATTAGTCTATGTGTATATGTTGTAGCAGAGGCCACAAAGAAGTTGTAAACGATTCTTATCATGATATATGAATACAAGTAAGATGTTGGGATTTCTTGTAAATGTTACTGAGCTTGATGGTGATGTTGGAATTAGTTTCAATTTACCCTCTTTTTTGGATATGTGATTAATTAGCGAGCAATTGTGTTTTGTGTTTTGAGTAATCTTGTTTAGCTTGACGAGTTCTCAGAAGAAATCTAAAGGGGCTCATTCTATTATAGTTGGCACCCACTAGGTTTTTTCTTCTAAAGATTCTTGAGCTACTCCTCGTATGTCAGATGGATTTATCCTCTATGTTTTCTCCTTACCTACAGGTATCGCGCCCCCATCCATGCATCAAACAAATTGTAAGTGAAATTGAACATATTATAATATAGAAATAAGATATACTTCAAAATGAAAATATTTAACATCATGACAATAAACTTTGCATTTTATAATTATCTTTTGTCTGACTTATATAGGAATCCTCAAATTTTGCACCTAAGTGGCTCTTCTCTTTGCACCAAATTGCCTCTTGAATTACACATAAGTGTTATGTGTTTTAGGAAGTCCCTAATTTGTAAGAAGTGAACTGCATGCTAAAAAAGCTGATGACGAGGATCTTATATAACGTTCATTCATTATTATTTTTTCTAGGAAGTCCATAATTTGTAAGAAGTGAACTGCATGCTAAAAAAGCCCATGACGAGGATCTTATATAAGGTTCATTTATTATTTTTTTCTAGGAAGTCCATAATTTGTAAGAAATGAACTGCATGCTAGAAAAGCCCCTGACAAGGATCTTATATAAGATTCATTCATTATTTTTACTCTTACTCTTGAATACTCTTTACTCTGGCTCTCAAACATGAATATAATATGATATGATGATTCTTGAAAATAAACAATAGAAAGGATTCCATTCATCCACTAACTTATTAATATAATTGACAAAACCATAGTATGAATAATACATTCACATTATAACATCTACATTGCACATAGTAACATATAAATCTAATAATTATGTTCAAAGTGCATGGACCACTACATAGATTGGAACTCCTAATTGGTCTCTTGATTTTTAGAAAAATTTAATCACGACCTTGGAGATAAAGAATCCTAATTATACTATTGAAACATCTATCATTCATTAATAACTAGTATCAACTTGATTTCTAGAGTTCACTTGTCCATCATCTTATATTCATGTATTGTTGATACTTTTTGAGCTAAGTTCAGAGTTAAACATTGAAATTATTTTTATTATATACATGTTGTCCTCCTGATCAATCTGATATATAATTTTGTATGAATCGGGTGTTCCTAGCAATTATTGTGCATTAAACAAGATTTACCTTGGTTCAGATTATGTGATTCGTTGGATTCGGGATCAGTGGCTGAGAGGATGCCACACGGCAACCAAGGAGCGCCCAGCTTGGGTCACCCCGCGTAGGGCCTGGCTAGGATTTTCCCCTTATTGAGCTTGGGTGCGGTCGTTCCTGGGCTGGCCCAGGGTCATCTTCTGGACTAGTGTTTCTCGTCTCCGCATTGTCGCGATGCCCTATTTCCGGGGAGAAACAAATCACATCCGGTGAGGGTGGCTCCCCATCAGCCTCCACGGTCCTTCATGCCTACAATGGACATGGCCGCGATCCCACAAAAGGGTTGATTCGAAGTTTGGGTCAGGTTCCTCGAGGTAGAGGGAGGCAAACCTCAGACTTTGCTGGAGCTGCTGTGGCTTGATATGCTGGTAGAATGATGGTTTGTCGTAGGGCTTTCTTAGATGTCTCAACCCCCCCCCCCTCTCTTTCTACTTTGGAGATGGTTTGAAGTCCCCCAGAGGCCGATATGGTCGTTGCTGCCACCTTGAGCTGCCGGAGTTGGCTAGGGTAAGGCATGGTTTGAGACTGCGGTAGATGGGTCATAGCGGGTTTGCGTTGGAGGAAGACGATGTTTGTTTGTTTCTTAACATTCCCCAAAGCCATCAAGGTGATCAGTTTTATAGCAGAAGCCAGGGATATCTTCCAAGATCAAATGACCAAATACCTGAGGGTCCATGTTTTCAGAAATGAAACAGTACCGACTTGAGTCGGGTTCAACGTGAGTGGTTGAACCGATTCGACCGGAAATGATGTTAGCATGACAATAAAAAAAATTGAACTGAAAAAGCCGAACCGGTCACCATGATAAAAAACAATTAGCGGTTGGACCAGTCAAACCGGTTGAATCGGTGTGTATATATATACAACCGGAGTGGATGAACCGATTCGACCGGAAATGATGTCAGCATGACATTAAAAAAAAATTGAACCGGAAAAACCGAACTCGTCACCATGATATAAGGCAATTATCGATCGGACCAGTCAAACCAGTTGAATCGGGAATATATATATATATATATATATATATATATATATATATATATATATATATATATATATATATATAAGGCCCATCTTTATTGCCCGCGCGGGTAGCTACCCGCCCACCCTTCTGACCACTTTTTTTCAAAAAAAAATTCAAAATTGTAGAGGACTATTTTGTCTAGCTCTCCAAAAAAAATTAGCCAAAAATAATATCATTTGCCCCTCCAAAATCAAAAAACTCGTCCTTATATATATCTGTTGTATATTTTGTACAGAGTTACTCTTTTATTCATGTAGTTACTTTCTGTTCACCATAGTTACTTTTTTTTACAGGAGATTTACTTTTTTGGTCAGGAGAGTCAATGAATGAACGCTCATATATATATATATATATACATATATATACATACATATATATATATACATACATATATATATACATACATATATATACATATATATACATACATATATATATACATACATATATATATATATACATACATACATATATATATACATATAGGGAGATGATCTCCTGCGACCCGTCTTCTGGTGCAGACCGTGCGGACCATAACACTTCACGCGTCCACGTATCAATGTGTTATATATATATATATATATATATATATATATATATATATATATATATATATGCGTGTGTGTGTGTGTGTGTGTATACTAGAATACACTCAAGTGTACAGATCGCACGAATACACTCCAGTGTGTTTGCATATCAAGACTATTTTTTACAAAATGTAAACTATTGATCTACACCGTCATACTATAACTAGACTACATACAAATTTGGATGAGTATAAGTCACTCATTCAAGGATAATAAAATCGACACGCGAAACTAATTTGAAATGCATAATTTTTGTGGTCTTTATGACGTGACTTATAAATGTCCAAATGTGCTCAAATTTTGTATATGAGTTATTCACAACATGTTTAAGAAGATCAACGAATTAGATTTCTGAAAAATATATTGCATCATGAAAAACTCCTTGAGTGTATTCTGCTCTAAATACACTCGAGTGTATTCTAGCCTGACTATATATATATATATATATATATATATATATATATATTATATATATATATGTTTATATATATTATTTGTATATATATATATATGGATTATATCAATATATATATATATATATATATTTGAATATATATGTGTTGTATATATATGTATATATGTAAATATTTATGTAGACATATATATTATTATGTAGATGTACACAAACATAAATACATATGTATATATGCATATATACAAATATACATATATTCATATATATACATATATATATACATTCTATCTTATATGCATATATATCGTATGTATATACATATATATACATATCTGTAAATCTTATATGTATTCTACCTTCTATTTTTTCTTCTCTTTGAACCATTGGTTCAATCCGGTTCGGTCGGCCGGCTGGTGGGACCGGTTAGATCGTATTTCTGACCGGTTGGACCGAAAAAAATACATAATTGGTTTTTTAGGCTTCCAGACCGGTCAGCTACCGGTTCACCGGTCTGACCTGTCAGACCAACCGGTCTAGTTTGATTTTAAAAACACTGTTCAGGGTTGCACGTGCTTTTGAAATTGACCTTCCCAGCATTGGACTCCGGTTGTATTTTTTTTTCTTTTGAGAAAAGAATACATTGTTTGTTTATAACTTTCAGTTGTAATGAACTTTTAGACTAAACAAAAACTATTAGATTCCTTATAAAAATAAATTTAAACAAAGATCAATACCGACATATTTTTGAAAAAAAAAATACTATCAAATGATAAATAAATATTATTTACACATTTTTATAAGAAAAAATAAAAGAGTGAATAAAGAGAATCAAAAGGAAAGAAGAGTCAAGTAATGACATAAGAGGAGGGAAACAATGAAAAAATACTGAAGTGAGGAGTGAAGTAATGGGGACAGAGGAAAGTGAGTGTGTTGCTAATTTGGTGAATTCTACAAAAATATAGGTGCATTACTACCAATGTGCCTACTTCTTAGAGTATGTGTGCATAAATAGTAAATTCACACAAATCTTAACATAATGTGTCTAATATTTGTAGAAAGGCGCTCAATTATGGTGCTAGTGCGCTCAATTAGGTGTGAATGTGCCTACTCTTTAGAGTATGTGCATAATAGTAAATTAACACAAATATTAATATAATGCACTCAATATTTGTAGAAAAACGCCCAATTATGGTGCTAATGCGCCCAATTATGGAGTGAATGCTCTTATTTCTTAAAGGCATAAATAGTAAATTAGTACAAATCTTAACATATTGTCGTCAATATTTGTAGAAAAATGCCTAATTATGGTGCTAATGCGTCCAATTATGGTGTGAATGTACCTAATTCTTAGAGTATGTACATAAATAACAAATTAGCACAAACATTAACATAATGTGTCTGCTAATGCCCTCAATGCGCCCACTTTTGATTGAATATGTCCACTAGTGCCCTCAATGCGCCCAATATTAATTGAATATGCACACTATTACCATGAATGTGCCTACTTTTGATTATGTGCACCCACTATTTATTTAATGTGCCTAGTAATGCTCTCAATGCCATGAATGCACCCATTTTTGATTGAGTGTGCCCACTAATGCCCTCAATGCGCCCAATATTAATTGAATGTGCACACTATTGTGTGAATGTGTCAACTATTGATTGAATGTACCCACTTTTGTTCTCAATGCACCCATTTTTTATTGAATGCACTCACTTTTGATGAATGCGCCTACTATTGTCCTCAATGCACCCACTTTTGATTGAATGTGCCTGCTAATACCTTCAATGTACCTAATATTTGTAGAGAAACGTCTAATTATAGTGTGAATGCGCCTAGTTCTTAGAGTACGTGTATAAATAGAAAATTAGCACAAATCTTAACATAATGTGTCCCATATTTATAGAAAAATGCCCAGTTACGGGGCTAATGCGGACAATTATGGTGCAAATGTGCCCAATTCTTGGGGTATATGCATAAATGGTAAAGGAGAAAAAAAATAACATAATGTTCTCAAAATTGTAGAAAAGCATTTGATTATGGTGAGAATGCGTCTAGTTCTTAGAGTATGTGCATAAATGATAAATGAGCACAAATTTTAACATAACGTGCCCAATATTTGTATTAAAAAGCCCAATTATGGTGCAAATGCGCCCAATTATGATGTGAATGTGCCCAATTTTGTGTATTAAATTATTTCTCTCAAAATATATCGATATTGGCCTTGTTGGGTTACTTTTTAAAAAAAATCTTACAGTTTTTGTTTCGTCACAAAATACATCACAGATTAAAAGTTATAAGTAAAATAAATTTCTCTATCTTCTTTTTTTGTATTGTTATGTACTCATTTTCATTATGCATGTCATTTTTTCAAAGAATATCAACATTAGTCTTGTTATATTATATTTTTCATAATGAATCCAATGGTTTTTATTTCATTAAAAAATCATTATGATTCAAAAATTATTCGTAAAATAAATTTCTCTTTCATGTTTTTCCTTTTTGTGCTCTTTTTCTGCACCTATGCTACATGGCAAAAAAAATCAAATGGGGCCCAACAGGAGAAAATTGCCCCCATCCCAGCAGGAAATCGCTTTATAGCCCACATCAAAGGCGTAACACGGCTGGGGCATGTCAGCCTAAGATTTTCATGAAAAAATCGACGATGATGGTGACCGTTATGGGAAGGTGGTGGTAACGGTGATGGGAAATTGTTAAAATGTGCTAGTTTGTTAACATGTGCATGGTAATAGGGATGGGAAAAACATAAAAAATTTGTTTGTTACATTGTTACAGTGAGACCCTAAATTAACTTAGGAAGAGCTTATAAAGAGAGATCTTGAATATTTACATCCTCGTTAGAGTATGACTCATAATAGAGCTGAATGGAAGAAAAAAGGATCCATGATGATGATGATGATGATGATGATGATGATGATGATGATGATGATGATGATGATGATGATGATGATGATGATGATGATGATGATGATGATGATGATGATGATGATGATGATGATGATGATGATGATGATGATGGTGATGATGATGATGATGATGATGATGATGACGACGACGATGATGACGATGACGATGATGATGACAACGATGACGACGACGACGACGATGATGATGATGATGATGATGATGATGATGATGATGACGACGACGATGATGATGACGATGATGATGACAACAACGATGATGATGATGATGAAGATGGCGATGATGATGATGATGATGATGATGATGATGATGATGACAACGACGATGACGACGACGACGGTGATAGATGGTGATGGTGATGGTGATGGTGATGGTGATGATGGTGATGATGGTGATGACGATGACGATGAGCACGACGGTTATGATAATGATGAGTGCATGACACATGGAGACATATAGCTTCACCTTGAGAGTAGACCATAAGTGTGATGTGAAAAGTATGAATTTGTTAGAAGGTATAACTTAGTATACCATATCACCACTGGATAGGTAGATTTCAAGGATGAAGTCCTCTTTAAGGGGTGGAGTGTTGTAACATACCATGATCTAGGTTCATCACTTACCCTCTCCTTTTCTAGGTCATGTCTAGTTTTGTTATAATTAAATCTTTTCCATCAAAATATATTAATTCACAATAACTGGAATTGAGAAAATATAATATTCTAACAAATAACCTTTTTATATAGGTTTAATGATACTTAATATATTGGTTAAGTTTTCAATTGGGATTAATAATACAAATTCACCAATTAAATAGTTAAATCCTAAGTTGGCACTTTAAAATCATCTTAAGATTAGAATAGGAGAGAAACTAATTAATATGAAGTGTTGGATTAAAATTTGTTTGTTAATAAAGAAGAATAAATGCCATTAGTGAAGACTTAACATAGTAATAGTGAAATGTTAACAAAATATTTTTAAAAGTGATAATTGAAGTTAAAATGGAATCTTTCATATCCTAATTAATCTAATTTTAAATTTTCAAGTTGTTTGGGTGGTGTTTGCTCTCTCAATTTGATCTAGAAAATAAATGAATCAAATAGGCTAAGTTTTTAATCAAATAAGTTACTTACATTCAATTACCATTGATTATTTCTCACTAGATTGCATATAAAATACTCGGTCTCCTCTCCTTCTTCCGCAATAGCTGTCGGTTGTTTCTCCCTTCACCGCACACCCGCACTTCATGAATCCGTAGATGAGTGGTTTGTTGGGTAACAAGAAACAATCCACTCCTCCTCAACCTCCCTCCCCTATTAGTTCTTATTTGATCTTCCTCTTCCCTCAACCCTCCTCTAGTTGACCCTCATTCACTTATGCCTAGCAGTATCGAGCAACGCCAGACAACACCTAGCATTTCCAGGCAATGTTGATCGTCTCCAAATTGCCACCTCCTCATCTTTCTTTCTCCTTGTTGGCGGTGCACAAACTCTGGTTGTTGTTCTGTGCTCGATGTGTATCTCTTGTCTCCACATCATGTTGACCCCCCTCGCCATCTCCTTCTCCTTCAGCACTGCTACCTCCTCCAGCATTGCCATCACCAGGGGATCTCTTTCTTACTCCCCCTTCTATCAGTCTCCACCATGCCTCCCTATTCTATAGGGCCACGTGTCCATGGAGGTAAGCAGTAGTTGCTACTGACTTCCCCTTGACCATGGCGGCAAGCAGTAGTAGCCGCCTACTGCCCCATAGCCACGGTGGTTGACAGCAGTCGTCACCTTCTATCATAACCCTACATAATTCAAGTGCACAAGGAAGATGACCCCATTTTAGATGCCACAATCCTCTACCTCAAGTCTGTAGCTAATGCAAGATCCCAATGTTCGACTTGCAACGAACGTGGAGTTACAATAGTTCCAATAGTGATTTTGGTGGATTTGTTGTAGATCCATAACACTTCAATGTTCCTCAAGTTGTGATCCCAGATTCCTCCATTCTTTTTGGACCCAAATAGGTTAGTACTCCCCTACGATTTTAGATGAGATAACCCAGTTAATAGAAAACCTTAATATTGTATACTAAAGGATAATTGTGACAATAAAATTCAGACCTATATATTGATATACATATATTAGATTTAAGTCAGATGGAGCATGCACATATCTAGGTACATATGTATGATATAGTATATTAAGATCAGTTTATAGAAAAACAATTATCACTTTGAGTTTAAACTCATACAATATATGCATATTTAGTTAATGTCACTGTAGAAAGAAAAAGGATTTAGGTTGTATGATTATCTAGATTGAACTATATTGTTTAGGACAGTATATGAGAGGGACTATGAAAAGAAAATTTCTTGTATGATCATAAGAAAAGATTATACACTAGATATTGATAACAATGTTAGTTCAGACTTTAGAAGAATCTACTTCCATATAATCATTTGGTACATACATGTTTTCAGGTGCATAATCGAGGTCTAGGTTTATGTATGTGACTAGTATATATTGAGTATGTTAGATTTAAACCCTAAATGTTCATATTAAGGATACTTTGGTATTTAATATATATATCTTAAAAAGCATCATCAACCCTACTAAATAAATGGAGCCATATCATGCTAAAGAGATAATAACATCTAGAGATCTAATTCTATGGATAATGATCATAATATGGATATGTAACATTGGTCATATATGACCTAGTTGGAAATCTAAGGAACTCTAATGATAATAAAAATATGGAATGGCAAATCTAAATGGAAAACATAATCCTAGTTAACCCAAGTTGAACAATTTTTTTTATTTCAAGCTAGATACTAACAAATATTCTTTTACTTTGTAGATCCTTATCACCAACCCTTGGAGACTATTAAAAATGTGAATTTCACCACTAGAGATAGGGTTGAATACAAATATCAAGGTATGTACATCCTGTATTTGATTTTGGGCATTATCTAACTGAAACCTAATTCATTTTAATGAAGCATCTCTTGAACTCTTAATTACTACTTGAAATCATTTACTTGGACTTTCATACTTCATGTTTGTAATTCATTATATTCCATGTGGTTGATGAGCTATTCACTTTTGGCTTCTTAGACCCCTTCTACTATGATTGTCATTTTATATGAAATTGACTAAAATGCTAGTCTTTCCACCCTATTCATGAATGCTACATGTTTGAATAGAATATCTAGAATAGTTGTACTTATGTACAACCATACTTATATAGGGCATGCATATTCTGCCCGGGGTGTGCATTTCCACCCTTATTTCTTTTAGGCCATGATCCTATGGTGTTATGGCCTTGTTTTAGGTATATTTAATCTACATTGTTATGCATGCAAAAAGTTATATTTTATATTGAAATTGTTATTAACTATTAAGGCAAGACACTTCTATTATCATGGTTGTCATCTAAAATTTTATTTGCCTCATTTATCTTGATATAATTCTTTTAAATTTGCCTCATTACAGATAACCCCCTTATTGTAGAAACATCTCTTGTTGCACTTTTAACCCAATATAATGCCTAAAGTGTTTATTATATATACATACTCAACATTTGCTAACCTATACTTGATTCCTATGTTTTGGGTGATGTTCCCTTCCACCCAAGTGTAGGTACATTAGAAGACAAGGATGCACGAAGATCATATACATGGTATTGGACCTAAGGATAGCTCGAAATAGCAAGGTTGCTCTCTGTAACAGGTCTTATATGTGATTAGGTTTATTAGATGTATACCTTTTTACCTTGTTATACCACCCTTTATGGTGTTGAACAATTATAAAAGAATCATCATGTAACTTTATGATAGTTTTGTTTATGCTACTTTATTGTTACATGGCTCTTGTATTGTATCATTTGAGTGGATTCCCCTCTTGGGTCCCACTCTTTACAACTAATCTGAGTTGGGATTTAATTCTAGGTTATCAATACCATGCTTATTTATCTTATTAATTGTGTTATCTAAATTATAAAATGTGAAACATAAGAGGAAAATACTAACCTATCGATCATGTGCATGAGTGGATATTCAATGACTCATTTGGGTTCAAGGTCAACTTCTTTCTTCTGACTCTTGAGGCCTCGACGTCGGTGGGATAGGAAGTAATAGGGTCTGATAACTTCCTTATGAAATGCATTGAACCACTCGTGTTATCATGATGTGGTGGAAGTATGAAGATCTAATCATGTTGTTGGGAATTTTCTAGGAAAACCCTAGACATGATCTCTAAGATTTACAAGAATTGCTCCAAGTCTATATATATCATTGCCGTCTTTGACAACTCATGTAGTCATGACTTGAACTTTTGATGGAGTAGGTATCATCAAGAGGAGGGTGCATATTCTTCTATATCTAGATGTTTTAGTAGAGAGTGGGTATGGTATAGTTGGGAGTAAATGATGACTTGGTCAGAGGTAGTTGAAGTGGTGACGTGAGGGTTTCGGTCATACCAATGTTGGGAGGCTGGGGAACATTTTTCAGGGGCTTGAATTGCTAGTCTTTAGGTGTTTCAAAGATAGGTAGGCATACTTCTTTTGGAGATGGCACCCATGAGGTGATAAGAGTTCTACTTGTTTGAACTTATTGTTTTTTTTATAACACTTTATATACATGGATCTACTGAGGTATCATCATTGGACTCCATTCACCTAGATGAAAATACTACCTCTGGAAAGGGTTGATGCAACTGTCTCAAGTTTCTCATGTTGTCGAGGGAGATGTAAGTTGTTGAGGTTAGATAAAGACTAGCAAGATCATCTTGAGCATGCAATAAGTCAGCCTCCAAACATAGGGATTTAGTTAGATAAAAATCCTTTTGCATAGTTAAGATACCTACTTCTTTACTAGGCAGGATAGGTCTAGATTCAAGATCATTAACTCTAGCTAGAATTTTTAGTTCTAAGCATGACAAGTTCATACATATAAGTTTGGTTTTTCTTTAAGAGCATTCATTTTCTTGAGAAAGATGCCATTTTTAGTTTCAACACCATTATACAAAAGTTCAATCTCAAGTAATTACCCTTGAAAAGAGTCTATGTTATCGTCACGAGTTTCTCATTTTGTTCAAGCACTTCTATTCCAACATATAAATTATCTATGATTTTCCCTAATCTCTTCTTTTCAAATTTGCACTTTGAATAAGAAGAACGAGAAGCATGAATCATATTAATAAGTGCATCTCTTGAAAGTTAATTTAGACTTACCTCGCGTATGTCATTTACTTATTCACTTGTGCTAGCCATGAGGGACATGTGGCATTCTCCTTTAATTGAACTAGAATCACTAGAGGAAGACTCCTCCCAAGCAGCATGGGTTGCATCTTTGCCTCTTCTTTCTTTCTCCTCGAATTTACTCTCTTTGTTGTAGTCTTGCTTCTCCCTATGGTTTCTCTTGTGGTGTGACTTATTGGCTTTTGGACATTAAATTTTTTTAGTGTCCCTTTTGACCACACTCATAGCACCTAAGAGCAGAGGAGGAGGAGGAGGGTTTACCCTTGAAATGTTTTCTGTTTGAGTAATGAGCTTCAAGATCACTAGGGGGTCATCTTACTTGAGGATGGAGAAGTTTGGATAATAATTTGTTGGCATGCATTATCTTCAATTTGAGCTTTGAATGCACGCTCTTTTCACCTTTTTATATTCTTTCTCTTCTAGCTTTTCATCTTCTTCTTGATTGTCAAGTCTCATTTCAAAAGCTTGTAGATTTCCTATGACCTTTTCAATAGAGATTTCATCAAAAGATTGTGTTTCTTCAATGGTAGTCGCCTTTTCTTTCCACTGTTTGGGAAGAGATCAAAGAAACTTTGACTTGATATTTCCTTGATCCATATGATGACCCAAATTCACAAGCCCATTCACAATAGTGTTGAGTCTTGAATATATTTAAACTCTATCCTTCTTGCCCATCTTGACGTTTTCAAGAAGACCATTGAGCATATACACCATGGATGCTTTGACTTAGTGCCTTCATAAGTGATATGAATCTTGCTCCTAATCTCATAGTATGTATCCTAAGAAGAAATCCAGTTGAACTCGGTTGGAGTGAGGGTGGAGTAAATGATGTTAATGGCTTTAGCATTGATTTTAGCTTTCTTTAAGGAAGCCTCATACCATGTAGCAACTTCTCCCTTTGGGTTTTGTAGGGA
This sequence comes from Alisma plantago-aquatica, assembly GCA_963693085.1. Lineage (NCBI taxonomy): Eukaryota > Viridiplantae > Streptophyta > Magnoliopsida > Alismatales > Alismataceae > Alisma > Alisma plantago-aquatica. The sequence continues at coordinate 1,156,615,689 of OY856410.1, read as the reverse complement.
AAGCCAACAACCTTCAACATATAACAACTCAAGCCTTGGATATAGAAATGTATTCTCCTCTTCTAATATAGGAATTTTATGTTATCAAAGATAGGTGTACGTATGGAGAAGCCACCCTTAATGTTGAGAGATCCTAGTAGAATTTTGCCCATATTCTCTACTCATTGGAGCAACTAGTTGGAGAAGACCAAGCTTGTAACATCCCTGACATGGGTTATGCTTAAACCTAGATGTTTTACTTAATAAAGTTGATTATATGCTTTCTCTTATCTCTTGAAAAGTAATTAAGGCTCAAGTGGAACTTATATTTAAATTTTAGTCCTTTTTTGAATAATGTGGAAATAATGTTTTACTTGTTTTGGCCTAAAATACAAATTACCCAAGTTGAGGGTTTAAATTGAAAATTGTGTATGGGAAAATGTTCCTCATATGTTTAAGCATCATAGGAATGAGTATGATGCAGTTGTATGGCTTCTGCATACCTGAATAACAAGAAAGAGCATGTTGAGCAATGTATGTGCAGTAAAACCTAGTTTTGGTGTAATGTGCAATTTACCCGAAACCTAGAGTCCAATATGCAAAATGCCACTTCAAGAGGGTCCCTCATTATCCTTGGAATCATGTAGAGAAAATAATTTGAGAGGGGTGCCTCATTTGAATCATTTTGGAAGAGAGAGAATCTTGATATTAAAATAATCAAGATTTAAGCATAATTGGAACTTTACTTCAAATTAATGCAAAAATAAATATGTTAATCGAAGTGCCCTTCAACCAAAATGGTAAATGTTTGAAATTAGATAAGTTTGGACGATAATGTGCCTTGCAAAGGCACGAAGATATCCAAGTGAGTGGAGAACCCACTCACATTAGTTAAATCAAAAGTAATATCCACTAAAAATGGGATATTAGTATTATATGATTTAAGGTGCTTAATTTACTTTTCCTTAATTCATGGATAATGAACAGTAATTATAAGGAGGGGAAGATGGATTTGCATGCAAGGAATTGATGGGGGAGAGGTGGCACAAAATTTGGAATTAAAAGGATTTTATAAAAATATTTTCTCTCTCATTGAATTCCTTATAAAAACACCTTTTACAACTCAATTGAGAGGCTTTCTCGAAACCACTTCCACTATTTGCTTGAAAAACGACCAAGGGAGCTTTGGAGGATCAGGAGGACGACCCCCAACCTATTGGTAATCTCCATGACCTCTATTCACCTTGATTCCATGGTAGAAATCGAAAATCAATTCATGATTTCTTCTTATCTCCATTCCATCTTCAATTCTAGCCATTCCTTTTCACTCAAAGCTTAAGGACGAGATTGGGATAGTGAAAGGTGTTGCTTTCACCATTAAATACGTAGATGTTAAAGCTTTGAAGCTTAATTGAAGGCAGGTTATATAACTTGAACCCTTGAACTTTGTTATTGATTCCTTATCTTTATCAATTGTTGATTCCTTCTTTATTCCCGAAATTTTATTTGGTTGATTGATGAAATCACCATGAAAATCACAGCAAGGTTCGTGGGTTTATATCTTGATGATGATGACATCATCATAATCACACACCTCTACAAATATCTATTACAAACGGTTTCATAATTTTGGTCCAATCTGTTTCACCAAACTATTTGGAGGTTTGGGTTCCAAACCATTTGGAGTAGTTGACCGAATGGAGGGGGTTGACCGTTTGAGGGGGGTTTGATGATGTGTTGAATAATTATCTAATATATTTAATGGATTGGTTTCTAAAGGTTCTATGATTGGATAATCTACCTATTGCAAACCCTAATCGGGTTGAGTGCTGAAATTCTCAATTGATTGGTTTAATTTTTGGGTTGACTAACCCAAACGGTCTCAAGACCATTTGGAGGTCAAACAAGACCGTTTGGAAGTCTATGATGAAGTATTATTGAATGGTTGAAGATCCAGTGATATCAAATTGAAATACAATCAATAGCTAAATTGATGATTGATTCAATGATGCAAACCCTAATTGATTTTCACAAATTTCAATAATGGTTTGAGTCAAACAGTCTCAAGACCATTTGGAGGTCATCCAAATGACCTCAAGATCGTTTGAGGTCAGGTAATGTCATGGTTTGATGATGAACTAATGGTTTCAATTGAACTAGTTCCACAATGTCAACCATTGATGGTTCCTGGATTTCAAAACCCTAGTTGATGGTTTCTTGATTATAAACCCTAGTTCAATTGGGTTCAAAACCCTAATTGAAGGTCCAATTAAAGGGTGATTCAATGGTTCAATTGAAGAATAAATCAGTGGTTCAATTGATAGATGGTTTAATGATTGAAACCCTGAATTGATAAAGTGATGGAAGACCTTTTTGGTCCATTCAATTTTGAGAGAGTTTGGACCAAACGGTATTAAGACCGTTTGAGTCCAAATGGTCTCAAGACCATTTGTGATCAAACGGTATCAAGACCGTTTGAGACCAAACAGTCTCAAACTGTTTGGAGACCCAAGTGGTTTCAAGTGTAAATTGTCCATACGGTTTCATTATTGTTTTGCTTAAACAGTTTCAAACCATTTAAGGTCTGAGTGACCAAGACCGTTTGGGGTCTAAGTAACCAAGACTATTTGAGGTTCAAATTGGTCAAACCATTTGGACATCTAATATGATTAAAGGTTGGTTAGCTACTTGATTGATAATGATGTAGACCAAAGGTGATTATAATGGTTAACCCTAACTGTGTGTATTTAAATGAAGAGCTGACCTAGATCAATCTTGGAGTGCTTAACATCCTAGAGAGGATGAGAGAGAGAAGGAGAGAGAGGAATGTTTATATAATTAAGCCCTAACCCTCTCATTATGAATAAAATGTAATTAGGGTTTGATCCATAATAATGAGATCGTGAAACCCTAATTGAAAAGATTATTGAGCCCTGACCCTAATTTAGGGCAAAGCTGAGTGAAACCCTAATCTGGGTGATGATGTAACCCTAATTTGATGGGAATTGTGCGTCCTAACCCTAATTTGGGCAATTGGGTGTGAGAAACCTTACTTGGATGTGAATGGTAAACCATAATCCCTAAAATAGGGTAAAGGTATATGAAACCCTATTACAGGGTAATGCTATGTGAAGCCCTAACATTGGGTGATGTGATGTGAAACCCTAATTTCAAGTAATGCTATGTGAAACCCTAATATAGAAGGATGTTATGTGAAACCCAAATGTGGAAAGATGTTATGTGAACCCTATTCCTAATAATGGGATAGTAACTAATATATTGATAAGTGAAATACCTAAAGAGGTTGATAATGGAAATCTTTATATTAATAATTCCTAACTCAAAGATGAGTCCATATCACTGGCAATGGTTGTATATTCTAAATAAGTGACTTATGACCAATACATTACATGATAAATGTGATGAGTTGATGCATAAAGTATTAGGATGGGAAATACCCTAATACAAGCTAAGTAGATGAATTCAAGTAAGATAAAGATGATAAGGGAAGTGATACATCAAGACATGATAGATATCACATCCAAAACCTTAAGATTTATACACCTTGATGTATTTTTAAATCCAATATATTTGGATGACTGACACATGAAGTGTGTCATGACAATTGTTATATTATGAAGTAATGCACTTTGATAAGTGCAAGCTAACATACCTTAAGAAAAGGTTAATCCAAGTTAATAAAGTATGATGTAATCATATTCTGGTAAAGTTGAGAGAGGAACTCATATCCCGTGTGATAATTCATTTAATGATAGATGATGAGAATAAATAAGCATGATTAAATGCTTATGTTATCAATGTTGGCTCCTAGCTGTGTAGAGCAATGAATTAAGGTTTGATCATTAATAACATGATCTTAAGAACCTAAATGGTTATTTGTGGAAAACCCTAATGGAGGGTGATGATATGTAAGAGGAATCCTAACCCTAAAAAGGGAATAGTGGTATTACTTTGTGTTGCATGGTGCTGATATGTAAGCATTATAACTGTTATCATGAAGTACTAAACATGCAGGTATCCTGAGAAGATAAACATAGCCAGGTATGAGCTATGATGTTCCTTTTATTAAAGTTGTTAATGAGCCATAATATGCCTTGTTGCCTTCAAAGAAGTAACAAGAGGTGAAATGAGCTTTGTGAGTTATGTAGAATGCTTGTGTAGCAAGAATGATAATTACCTCAGTCAGATGACCTGGAGGTATTAAGTTACATGTTAAGTGGTAACAAGTATTCTATGATGAACTAAGGGTTTGAATACCCATATTCTATAATCATGATAATGAACTTGTTAAGAAATGGAAATGTACTTGATGAGATGAGGGATTAAGATCCCAATACTTTGTTAAAAGAGTATGGCTACAGGCCATGACTCTACAAAACAATGTCAGGCATTAGCTATGTGATCTAAGCCTGAAGAGAGTATATGCTGCGGCTATAACTCTATAGTGAAGATGTCAATATACCATAGCAAGCTAATTGCAGTTTGACACATGAAGTGTAAAATATAATCAGTCGTGTAGTGTTTTGCATAAAGTTGAAATACAAGAAACATTGGTTGATATTATCCTGCTTAATATAGCGGATAAATGTTATACATGTTCTTCATATTCCTTATTAGATAAATGACATGCTGCTCTATCAGGTTATAGCTGAAAGGCTTTAGATAAGATTAATGTTCTAATCTGTTAGATAATGAATTAACTGTTGTTATAAAATTATGATTCCTCTATTCAGATTTGTCTTAATAAACTGCAATAATAATGTTTCTGGCGGAGAGTTATATCTCTCGTTGGGGCAATTTACAATTGTCTCACCCCTTTGGGAACCACATTTTTAGGTGGACGCGGACGAGGAGGCAGGAATCCTTCAGTAGGTGAAGGACAACAACAGCAATAGCAGGAACAACAGTGAATTCTTAGGTGGAGACATTGGCTGATATGCCTTATATAAATGTACATAGAGTCCTATGTGTCATCTCTGTACTCTCAGGTCCTCGGAGTAGTAGTTAGTGTTTTCAAGATTTTGGCTCAGTGCCTCGAGATTTTATACTGCATGTGTTTAGTTTAATAGGGCAGTTGATGCTTGTAATTCTCAGAAAAAGATGATACAGGACATGTACTTATAAACTAGTATGTAATTAAATTACTTCAGTTCTTTGTGAAGGAGTTTTCTTATGTGTGGACCTCTCTGTAAAATAGTTTTAATTTTTAGTGATTTTCAGTAATCTGTTGCTTAGTGATCGCTTCCGCTAAGTTAATAACGTTTTATTCGAACGATGCGTCACAAAGCTCCTATACCAATTGTTGGATACATGGGCTTTATAGGGGGGTGAATAGTGCTAAACCCACTTATATAAAACACATTAGACCTTCAAGATATTTTCTAAAAGATATTGCAAGCAAGGGAGAGAGAGATCGAGCAAACACCAAAAGAAGGATAAGATGTATAGTGGTTCCAACCTCCAAATGTGGAGATGTACATCCACTACCTAGAGGGGTCAATCTATATGACTTTCAACCATGTCACACTTCTTATATTTTATTATAATAATTACAACATATAGACCACCCTTTTCAAGCACAAGGCCTAAACTAACATTCCTTTTTGGGTTAAGGAGCCAATAACCATTACAAAGGACTTACCTATCTCCCTATCAAGAATCTTACTGCCTTCATTAAGGTATTATTACCCATATAAAAGATCTTCAGACTTTGACTAACCCTTCCTTCTCTTAAGGAAGTTCACCTCCTTGTTCACAGAGATCGCCTTAAAATCACCAAGTTGCTAGAGAGGGGTTTGGAAGAGGAGTGAAGAGATTCACAAGATGTACATTGGATCAACTCTCTTACAAGGATCCTAACTCACTCAAATTAGATGTAGAATAGTAAACAGGCTTGAGGGAGATTAGGGGATCTTGGCAAGAGAAACAATCAACTATAGTAAGGGATCATAGAAGGAAAACTTGGAATGAAGTCCAAGGGCCCCTTTTTATAGTTGAGTTTTCCTACTATCCAATAGAGACACTAAGGATCAAATTCTAGCCGTTTTGGGTGTTGCAACAAATATATTTAAGAGCATTGCAACATTGTAATGGTTAGAAACATCTTTCTACACTTATTGTATAGTGTTGTCGGCTAAGTTAAATTTTGGGAAACTCGACCGACAACACTATATGACAAAACAATTTGCAGTTATTAGTCGAGTTTATCTGGGATGAAACTCAGTCGACGACTGTAATTTGTTTTGCTAGTGTAGGGTGTTGGTTGAGTTGACAGTTGAGTTGCCACTAGGACAAACTCGATCGACAAGCAAATCTATAATCAGTTTTGACAAATGCCCAAAAAGTGCTTAATTTTCAAATTAAGTGCTTTAAGTTTCTACTAAACTTAGTTACTATCCATACATTAAATACAAATTATTTACAACATGATTCTAATAGAGATACTATTTCATCTTCAAAGCTTGCATTTGCATTGATTTTAACTTGATCTCTGGCAGACTAGGGGTTGTTAATTTCATCCTTTTCACATACCTAATATTTGAAATTGTTCTCAAATAGACATATTAGATTTACATGAATATAACGATTAATTCATCATTAAATATGTACAATGTATAAGTTTTAGGTCAACAACATCTACATTGAACAGATAGTTCATCTACATGGTACACTGATAACTATAGTTTTAGACAAAGATCCTCTTTTCATAGTAGGTTTTGGGATTGTCTGCACATGTAAGATATTGAGTTTTGGTACTAAATTTAATTTTGATATATTATATATAATCCTATAAAAGTTGAAAATTCCTTGTGCTAAATTTGTATTCACATTAATACTTCATTGAAATATGTTGAAATTTGACCACCAAAATGTAATTTGTCCTCATTTTGATCTATTCATTCCATGCGGGGGACATAATTGAAATTTCAAACTCAAAAATAAACTCGTGGCTTTGAATCACACTAAATGGAATTTTGAGTATTAGATAACTATGTTTGACTTGATAAAGGAGGCGTGTGATTAATTGGTCACCTCAAAAACCATAAATATGGAAAATGTATTATTAGAAAATAGTTTAATATAAATTGAATACATGGTGAAGATTACAGGGTAGATGAATGGGTAATCTAAGAGACAAAAAAATCTTAGAGCTATCGTTGTTAAGGTCTTAATGAAAAATATGCAACGTATTAAACCAGTTAAACAATATGTTGATTGTCTTCTCCAACAACATGTGTGCATCAGACTCCTCTACACAACCATCTCCCAGCCACAGAGTAATAGTGGGGGTTATCTTTCCCCTCACAACCCCTCAGCCTTTCGTCTATACTCCTTTGAATTTGGTTTTCCTTCCTCTACCCCACTGACACCTCAATTGAGGGAAGACATACTCAAAATGCCTGAAGCCATAAAGGATTGGTGGATTGAGAAGAAATGACCGACGAGGCATCATCAGGACCCTACACCACCATTTACAAAGTCAACCTCAACAAGACATTACCTAGACTCCTTGAATGTGAACCCCTACACTCCTAGCCCTATATAGCCCTTTAATTATGTGGTCGACAAACACCCAAATCAACAATTGTGACAGATCTCCTTCTCCACTAGACATGTAGACACCCTCTTGACCTCCTCTCTTGCTCAACTAGTACTCTTCCCTTCTATTCTGGATCCATGAATTGGCCACAATAGGTGTCGTATTCCATTTTCGTCTCCCCAATCTTCTAGATCCCTTTGATGACCAATGCTAGACCCACCAGTGCCTACAAGGTCATCACCACTGGCTCACAATAGTGACGACTAGCAGTAAGAGAAGCTCCAATGTCCCTTGTCCCAAACACTGACCATAGGGAGCATGCAGCCAGGATTACCCACACATCAAAGAGGTACTTGACCTCCTCTCCTTCATGTTTTTCCTATATTATATTCCAACAAATTGTGAAGCAATGCAACCGTACTAAAACCTAGAATGTAATTGAATCAGTACCATGATAAATTCAACCAAAATATCAGCGATAAGCCATAATAATACGACATGTGGCATTTCACATAGTGTCACAGTGGTTTGATTTACTACCTAGATATATGTATGGATAACTTTAATAAGTACATACTGGTGATTATATATCATTAGAAAATACAAAAGATCAAGGATAATTTTCCTATCAACATAATCCATGATGTAGGATTATATCCATCAATAATTATCCTCGATACTAAAGATTCATATAGTGGGGATTACAACCTAATTAAGGGATAAATGAATAAAAATAATTATGTTATGCAATAAATATGGAGAAATTGAATATAATGGACTAAAACCCTATTTACTTCTAATTTATTAATTTGCAACTCGTAAAGATATGGAAACCAATTCCTAGAACATGTTTTCATAATACATTATGTATATGCATATGGTTTATACTAGTGTATTACGTAATGGGTATGTAACATGACTACACGACTCATGCATACAATGAACATGGGTAATATCATATGTGACTACAAGTATGAAGTTGACTATTATACTATTGGGAATGAGCCTACTGACTTTGGGATAAGACATTACCAAAAATGATTATTAAATATTCTACTCAATAAGGGGCAAAATATAAATTCTACAAATAAGAACCTAAGAAGTGATTTCCAAGTGAAGAAACATCTAATAACCCTAGTACATTCTCTCTTGCTAGATTTGTGAGAAATTGTCACCTTTGATTCGTGTGGACATCTTGACTGGAAATTCTCAATTGGAGCAAGTACTAGATTATCGATTCTATTGTTGAACTATTCTATTTGCCTCTTGATATTGGTTTTGTGAATCTATTTATTGTTTCTAGTTACCACTTTGAATTGTTGTACTCATTTGAAACTAACACTGCAACTAGATCATATTCTTGTTATTACCTTAGTTGTACCAAGCAAACTTACCTATATTTGATTACATAAATCTTTATTTTTAAATAGCTCAATATTTGGATTGAATACCATCCTTGTTGAACCATCTTTTCTTTCTTGGGGTCCATGTGTGGTAATTCGTGGACAAAAGGATTGCCCCACGCTGAAGATTTCAATGATCAGATTGGAGAAGAAATGGCAAAGGAGCATAAGGCTAGGTTTCCTATGTGATCCTCTTTTCTTTACTATTTTTAGTTTTGTAGTCCCTAGAGGACAAAACTATTCATCTTATGTTTATTCCTACAAAATAACATTTGTGTTTTCATTTTGTTTATGTTTAAATTACTTTGTTATCGTACATGGACACATGGTGTGTAGCTATGTTATCACATGAAATGGTACCAAAGCATCAACAATTTGGCATATACTATTAGGGCTGAGCATCAGTCCAAAACTAGAACGGATCAGACCGAACTGGATCAGACCGCAGACCGGATTTTAACAAATATATGGACCACAGACCGGACCGTTTTGAGGTAGGACCGGACCGTTTTGTGCTAGGACCGGACCGGACCGTTTGGACCGTAATCAGTCTTTTTAACATGTTTTACAACTTATTTAATTGTACAAAGTTGATAATCTTAGTCATTTATAGAAATTATATAACTTTAGTATCAAACATTTATACTATTAGTGCTTATATATGTACTTTATTTGTAGTTATTATAGAATACACCTTCAAATATACATGAATTTTGTATAAAAGTCAGTCTGTGGTCCAGACCGGATCAGACCGGACCGGACCAAAGACTGAACTCATCAAAATTCCCATATCGCAGACCGGACCGAACTCAAAATGGACCGGACCGGACCAGACCGAATTGAGTAGTCTGATCCGATTTTGCGGTCTGGACCATTATTTGCTCACCCCTATATACCATTGCTCTGAATTAGGTTTACGGTAGTATCCCTCCTTAATACATAGTTTTTATCATTATTTAGGAGAGGTCACCTATTGGTTCTGAGAAACTTGAAACTAAGATGCCAAAGTTTGATAGTGAAGAGTATTATACACCCTCTCAAATACGCTCGTGGAAGAAAAGAAAGCACCATACTCCTTTATTAGAGAAAAGGATAAAGTAACATACACCCACATCTTACAAAAGGAATATGTTCTTTACACCCTCACAAAGGAGAGATCAAACCCCTTCCCCAACTCACCACGATGAACCCCCTTTACCCCTAAAGGACAATGTAGCTAACCAGCTGGCCCAACTTCAATCAATATTGAGGTTAGCCATGGAAGGGTTCATTCACAAAAGTGGTGGGCCCAAGGAACCTACCTTCGCTGAATTCCTGAAGATGAAATGTTATGAGTGCAAGGGTGAAAGTGAACGAGACATAGTGGAGAAAGCTAAGGACTAGATTCTAACCACTCAGGATATATTGGAAAGTATGAGATGCCCATCAAACCTATGGGTTAAGTAGGCTTCCTTCATTTTGAAAGGAGTTGTAAAAGTCTGGTGGCAGAACTTGTGTAGTACTCACCCTAGAGGTAGTACATCCCTAGAATGGAAGGAATTCCTCGACTTCTTCCATTGGCATTATGTCCCTCAAAAAGTGCTCATTTAGACAGGAATGAAATTCAATTCCATTTTCAAGGGAGTGATTATGTATCTGAGTTTATTCGTCAGTTCACCCTTCTAGAGGGGTATGAAACGAGTATCATCAAGCAAAGAAAGATCCAAGTTTTCATGAAGGGGATCAACCTAAGTCTGAGCTACAACTTAGACCCTTAGTTCCATCTAACATTTGATCAACTGGTTACTAAAGTTGAATACACATAGAAGTACCTTTAAGATTCAATTCTTTCTGCACACCTAAAAAGAAATAACAATAACCATGGAAGCAATCGATATAGTAGAGTAACAATGGAAGCAATCAACATAATAGTAACAATAATCATGGAGGCAATCAACAATGTTACAATGAAAAAAACAACAAGACTCTTTCATCCATCCCAGATCCTTGTCACAACTATGAGAATATGCATCTTGGAGAATGCTATCATCCTTCCTCCTACTTCAATTGCTTCAAGCCAGGTCACTACAATGCAAATTTCTCTACGCCTTGGAGAAACAATAATACTCCTCATGGGAATTATAAAAATAACCCAGGCTAAGGAAATAATACCAATGTTGGGCATGCTAATACTCAAAAACCTATAGAGCATTTCCAATGAAGGTTATCTGCTATGAGGATTGAGGAACCTAAAAACAATAATGAATTCTTGAAAGTATGATTTTTATTGTTGGCTGACTAATGAAGGCCCTTTTTTATTCAAGATTAACCAATTCCTTTATATCAAAAGCATTAATTATTAAAATACTTGAAATCTAGAAACCATATGTATGTCTTACAATCTAATTAATGGCAACCCTAGCGGTCGAATAAAGGCAAACTATCATTTTCCTGATGCATGTATCTCTCAGTAGGAAGGACCTTCTAGTAAACCTCTTTTCTTGCCATTTAGAATGTTGTAACATACTAGGGCTAACATGCTATTTTTTATGTTTCATTTGAATAAATCTCTCCCTTGTCCATATAAGACTCTCAGTTGGTAGGCCGATTGAGCAATGTATATAAAGACCAACCTTTCCAATTATGCATGAGGAAATGCACGATGATAAAACTTTAGACCTAATGATAGAGGAATATCTAGTTAGGATCATTGATACTATTATTAAACATTTCAAGGGATTAATGATACCCATTAGTGTAGGTGCTTTGGAAGTACCATGACCTAGAAGTAGTAACATGGAAGTTGTAATATGAGACAATGAAGGCTTACCCCAACTAGTTCATGTAGTCCTCAATTTTGATAGAAAATCCCCTTTTAGAGGAGGTGATTTGTAACATATTGAATTTTGGTACTAAATTCATTTTTTATATATTATACATAATCCTCTACAAATTTGAAACTTTCTTTTGCTAAATTTGTATTGACATTTACATTTCATTGAAGTATCTTAAAATTCAAGCACCAAAATATAATTTGTCCTAATTTTCATCTATTCTTCACATGTGGGGGGCTGTAATTGAAAAGTTGAACCCAATGATAGACTCTTGGATTTGGAATCATAGTAAAATACAACTTTGAGTATTATATGATTACATTTAAATTAATTGAGGGAGGTGATTTATTGGCCACCTCAAAAATCATAAATATGGAAATTGATATTTTTAGGATTTAGTTTAGTACAAACTGAATACCTGGTGAAGATTATAGGGTAAAAGAATGGATAATTCAAGAGACAATCAAAGTTATAGTTATTCATGACTTGATTGAAAAAATGCAATGTATTAAACTAGTCAAAAAAACTATTGATTATCATCTCCAACACCCCACACACTCTAGGCTCCTCCTTCGCACAACCGTCTCCTAATCACAAAGTAACAACAAGGGTCACACAAAGTAACAACAAGGGTCAACTTTCCCCTGACTACCCTTTAGCTTTCCATCTCTACTCTTTTGAATTGGATTTGCCTTCCTCTACCCATCATCCCCGTAATTGAGGGTCAATAGACTCAAAATGCCTGAAGTTGTAAATGGCCAGCATGCTGAGAAGAAATGGTCGGTGAGTTATCATTAGGACCATGCACCACCCTACACAAAATTGACCCAGTCAAGAGCATCACCTAGACTCCATGTACATGAACCCTAACACTCCTAGCCTTATATAACCCCATAAGTGTGTCACTAATAAACACCCAACCTCAAAAAATGCAGCAGACCTCCTCCTTCTCCTCTAGACTTGTAGACACCCTCCTCATGTCCTTTCTTACTTTACACAAATCCCTAGAACTATGAACTTCCGCTATGAATATGTTAATGACAACAAGTGCCCTACTCCATTTCCTTCTCCTCGGTCTACTGGATCCCACTGATGACTAGTTCTAGACCCACCGTGCCTGCAAGGACATCACCACGAGCTCACGACAGTGATGAGCGGCAGCTAGAGAAGTTGCAACATCCCTCGGACCAAACACTAACCATGGAAGTACACAACTAGGATTACCCACACATCTAAGAGGAACCATACCTCCTATCCTTTGCATTTATCCTCTATTATACTCCAACATATCCTGACACAATGTCACAGTACTAGATACTAGAATATAATTGAATTGACACCATGACAAATACAACCAAAATATCAGTATAAGTCAACAAGATACAACTTGTGGCATTTCATCTAGTGTCACACTGATCTGGTTTAGTATCGAGATATATGTATGCATAACTTTAATAAGTACATAGCAATGATTATATACTGTTAGAAAATAAATAAGATCAAGGACAATTTTCCAATCAACACAATCCATGGTTTAGGACCATATCCCTCAATAATTATCCTCAATGAACAATGTTATTAATCACTCATAGAATGGGGATTAAAGCCTTATAAAGGGATAAATGAATAAAAATAAGTATGCTATGGGATAAATAAGGGGGAAATTGAATATAATGGACTAAAAACCCTATTTCCTACTAAGGAATTAATTTTGCAATCCATAAAGATATGGAAAACCAATTCATAGAAAATGTTTTCATAATACATTATGTATATGCATGTGGTTTATTCTAGTGCACTATAAAATGGGTATGTAACACATATATACACAAATCATGTACATAATGAACATGGGTAATATCATATGCAACTACAAGTACAAAGTTGACACTATACTATTGGGAATGAACTTGATGACTTTCGGATAAGATGTTATAACAACCAAAAATGATTATTAAATATTCTACTTACTAAGGGGGGAAACGGTAACTTCACCTAATAAGAATATAGGAAGTGATTTCCAAGCCAAGAAACATCAAATCACCCTAGTACATTGTCTCTTGCTAGATTCATGAGAAATTAGAACCTTTGATTTGTCTGGGCATCTTGAGTGGAAATTCTTGAGCAGAACAGGTACCAGATTCTCCATTCTATTATTCGGTTATTTTATTTCCCTCTTGAATTTAGTTCATAGCATTTTACAAAATTGGTCAACCCAATTTATTTTTATCCTTGTCCCCCTCTTGAAGGTCACCACAATTATTTGAATATTGAATTTTGTGGAATAATTGAATAAAATGATTGGATTTGCATATTGGCATAAAAAATTGAATATTAGCTAAGAGATTTGGCTCACTATATTCAGTTGGTCATTTCCTTCAAACTTGTGCAGTGGATAATGGACATAGAGGTCCCCCAAAACTGGTTACCCCCACATGAGAAAGTGTCATTCTCTCATAGAGGGGAGAACACTAGGCACCCAGCCCTAGAAAAGAAAAAAAACATCAGATTCCATGTGCCAATGGATAAATCAGTTCATTTTGAATAACTTGATATATTGGTGTCAATTTTGAGAATGTCTTTGTTGTTTCTAGCTACCACTTTGAATTGTTGTACTCATTTGAAGCTGGAATTGTAACTAGTTAATCTTCTTGTTATTACCATAGTCCACCAAGCAAACTTACCTATATTTGATTGCATAAATCTTTATTTTAAATAGCTCAATAGTTGGGTTTAGTACCTGCCTTGCTAACCTATTTTTTCCTTCTTGGGGTCCATGTGTGGCTCCATTCCCTCTGGTGATTCATCGATAGAAGGACCACCCCATGTTGAAGATTCCACTGCTAAGATTGGAGAATAAATAAAGAAGGACCATAAGTCTAGGTGTCCTTTGTGATCCTCTTTTCTTTAGTGCTTTTATCTTTAGTCCCTAACAGACAAAACTCTTTATCTTATGTTTATTCCGAGAGAACAATATTTATGTTTTCATTCGCTAGTGTTTAAATCACTTTGTTATCATACATGGACACATGGTGTGAAACTATGTTGTCACAACATGAAGCTTGGGGACTGAGTTGAAGTTCAACACAACTTTTCGCCCCCATATAGATGGTCAGTCAGAGAGAATGTTAGGGATTTTGGAAGATCTTTTGAGAGAATGCGTGCTCCATTTTCTTGGTAGTTGGGATATTCACTTGAGTTTGATAAAGTTTTGTTACAAATTAGGAGAGGAGTATGTACATGGCACCGTATGAGGCTCTATATAGAAGGCATTGCATATTGCCTCTTTATTTGTACGTAACAAGTGGATATCATCTTTTGGGCCCTAAGTTGGTGTTACATATGACAGAAAGGATAAAGATCACCAAGCAACAATAGAAAGAAGCACAAGACATGCATAATTTGTATGAGAAGGCCTCTTGAATTCTAGGTTTGGGGCCTTGTGTATCTTGAAGTATCACCTTGGAGGGTGTTTTGAGGTTCAATAAGAGTGCTAAGTTGGATCCAAGGTTTATGGGGCTTCACCCTATCATGAGCATTTTGATAAAGTGGCATATAGGTTATACCGCCAGAGTTGAACCATTTGCACAACTTTTTCAAATGTGTTGATGCCAATGAAGTGTCATCTTGATGTAGAACAGACTATATATCGAGTGGAAGTGTATCTTGATGATGATATCTCATATGTTGAGGGTCCAATTTTGATCATGGACATATGTGTTCCAAAGTTGAGGAAGAAGCATATAGTCCTAGTAAAGTTTTTGTTAGCATCATCATGGTGTGAAGGAAGTTACATAGAAGCTAGAGGATGGGATGTGTGGAAAGTAATTGGCTTTCTTTAGAATTTTGGGAATGAAATCTTTTATTAGGGGGTTATTCTTATAAGGTCCCTGATCTTTCTTAACTTTAATATTTTTGTTAGCCCTAATTGCACCTTGTTTTCCCTAATTAAATGGTTTTCATGATTAATTAAAAGTATGAGAATTTAACTAAAATTGTATAATAGTTTGACGTCATGCTATTATTCATGTTTGTGTCTTGTATGTTAAGGAATTTATGTATCCAATCCTTAGTAACACCTCATTGCACCCTTGTGCTCTTTCCCTAACCATATCCTAGGGTTTAGTGTTGGTTGAGTGGGGATAAATGGCCTTACCCTTGAAGGTTCGATAACTCATCACCCTCATCTAACCTAGGGTTTGGTGGTTGAAGACTTGGAGGTCAATGGATTGAAGGTTGGGGGCTTATAGGTCTATGGGTCGAAGTTTGGTGACTTGGAAGTTGATGGGTTGAAGGTTTGTGGCTAGGAGGTTGATGGGTTGAAGGTTGGTGGCTTAGACATCAATGGGTCTATGGATGGAGACCTTGATGTGTCTACAGTTGGACACCTGAATGAATTTATAGAGGTGGACTTCGATGGTTAGCAATAGAGGTGGATGTCAACAAGGTCAATAGAGGTGGACCTCAATGGGTTGGTAGTAGAGGTGGACCTTGATGTTGACAATAGAGGGGGACCTCAATGGGTTGGATGACTCCATGTGGTCAATGGAATCAATTAATAGGGTGATGTTTTAACATTTCAACTAACTTCACCTATAAATATCCCATACCCAGACTGTATGGATCCTTTTCCACCCCAAGAGCTTCTAGAATGTGGAGAGATATCAAGGAGGTCTAGGGATAGCCAAGGAGGTTGAGGAGCTACTTCTTGGAGCTTGCATGTGGTTAGAAGAACATAATCAAGCTTCTTTTAGTGGATCCAAAGCAAGACAACTTTGTTTGAACATAGATCATGTAACATCGTATCCCCTTCTTCTCATTTCATGTTGTTTCCCGCCTCTTCTCTTTCCTTTGGCAAAGATCCATGGACAACCATGATAGATATTTCTTCTTATGGCTAAAGATCCATCCTTTCCTCTCTCTTTGATCTAGTTGAGGCTAGATATTGCTAGAAAGGGGCCTTGGTGGAGCTTTCAGAGGGCTATTTGGTGGCTTGTGGTGCTTGATTTGTGGTTTTCATGCTTTGAGCTCGAGTTCTTCATCTTGAGATGAGTGGCATAGCTAGTTTTAGCCTTCTTTGCCTACATTCAAACCCTAATATTTCTAATAACATACTTGTTTTGCTTAAAAAGATGACCTTTATGATTGTTTTGGTAGAAATATGGTTAACACAAACTTCTTACCTCCCATTCACTTACTAATGATCTATGATGGGTAGCCATTATATCTTTTGAAGTCATTAGGCCAAAATTTCAAAAAAAAAAACTTTTTTTTTGCCGTAAAGATGCTATTATTGTTGTTTGATACCATATTGAGTAAAATATGAACCTATAATCTTCCTTGCTTTTGTATGATCATCCAAGGTGGAAATAATATATTTTCTCAGCCATAATAATGATGAAATTTCGTGGGAACTATGTATTATGCTTTAAGATAGAACTTTTAAGCCTAAAAATGTTTTATATGTACTCTTGTGCTAGTCATATCTTACTCATACTATGGAGTTTGTACATGAATTTTTTCATAGTATTTCATTGCTGACATGTGGACAGATTTATATCTTCATAGGTAAATATTGAACCTATATGAAGGTATGGTTTTTTTTATGGACGAAAATGATGAATTGTGCCAAGTATGAAACATTTGATGAATTATATGAGACTTTTTACAATCTAATATTTATGCCTTGTTTTTACCTATTGTTACCTCCTAAAAGATAAGTAATTGCTCTACTTAATCAAGTGAAAACAAAATAATGTACTATCATGTGACAATATGGAACTATCCTAGTGTTTGTAAAGTGGGATAGTGAAATGGGTAACCTTGTACAAATTTTGGAATATGAGTAGGCAGCAAGAATCATATACTTCTGAGTGTAAGCAGAAAATTAGAGCTTATTTACTTTGGCACCCTAAAATGATAGGTGCATGAGTGTGTTCAAGGCCGTATCTCTAATGATTTGTGATAATGTAAATGACAATTGTGATCAGGGCCTCTATACTCAAAGTGATAATGTAAATGAGATTCAGAGTCAGTGCCACCGACTTCTCCAATTCAATGCGACCTGGGCTTGTGATCTTGGTGCCATAGACTTGGGTCAGTGGTACAAAGCATTCTATTGACACTTTTTTTCTTGATTCTTCTTTTGGTGTTGTCAATTTCCCTCCTTCTCATGTTGGTGTCACTGACTTGAGTCAGTGATACCGAATTCCTCGGCTTTGTGTTTGGTTTATCTGCAATTAAGAAACCATGTATGAGGCAAATAACAAAATAAAATAATTTTGAGCCAAATACATGAAACATAGATAAAAAAGCATGCATAAGAGCTATTTTAGGGAATTTAGGAAAAAAATACATAAAACACATGAATGTGAGAGAAATCCTCATGAAAACATGCCTAAAATAGCCTCAATTTTGATAGACAAATTATGTACATCACACCCTAATGATGATATGTGTATGAGTGTGCTTGAGGTCGTATCTTCATTGATATGTGACCCTATGAATGTAATATGTCGATATAAGGGTCTGTGTACTCAATTTGAAGAGGTGTCCTATCTTGAGTATCCAGGATGTGTAAGGAAATATGGCATCAGGTAAGGCAGTGAAAACACAAACTTTACTTGTCGTATTCCCTAAAGATAGTAGATTGCGTCAACAATTATGAGATGAGAAGGATGCTTGTGAGGTTATACCTGGTCCTGTAGATCGCGTCAACAACTATGAGATGAGAAGGATGCTTGTGAGGTTATACCTGATCCTTGATCAAGTCCAACGACAATTCCCTTATAGTAGCGTGCAACTTTCTCCAAGTTGCACATTGACGTATGTCATCGTCAGACTCCTGGTCTGGCATTACGAATGGTGGTTGACATCGTCCTGCTAGTGGCAGGCAACAACCTCCTCACCTCTAGAGTAGTCCACGAAGATCACTAGGAACTCACCTCATTCTCATGGAATGAACAGGAAGGATTTGTCCCTTCAAGTCAACGTGCTAGCGTCGACTTGCTCTCTCAATTGTCTCTCCCTTGTTGTTCTTCCCTTTGATGGGTAGAACTTGCTCGGGTTATCTTGGTTACCACAACTAGAGAAGACAACAATTGTTAGAGATTTTTGTTATGTTTGGAAATCTCCCAGTACCCCTATGTTTATAGGAGAGCCATGGTCAAGGTTCCAGATTCATTTGGGAGTCAAAGATATGACCTTTCATGAATTTTTTGGGACATGCGAACAACAAACCAGTTGGTTCACTCGCCATCAGTCGGTTCGTGCATGAACTGATCGGTTCGTGCATGAACTGGTCAGTTTGTGCATGTTTCCTGTTCTAAATTACATCGGCATTCAATGCACCATCAATACAAATCATGACATCAACATCAATCCTTGATCTAATCGAATTGACCATTGAACTGGGTGGTTCATCACATGAATCGGTCAGTTCACTTAGTGAACCAGTCAGTTCATGCCTTGGTTTAGGCATCGCTCAACCATTGTCATTTCTAATTGACTGACACTCCAATCCATCAGTTCAACACTTGAATTGGTCGGTTCAGAGTCTAATTAGTCAATTTTCAATTATTTTTGTTAAATTGAATATCTAAACACATTTAGTAATCAAGTTAAACATCATTCATAAATAAACTCCTATTCTATGTTCATCCTATGCGTGTGACCCTATAGGTTCCAAGTTGCGTTGGCAGTGAACGTCCATAACCAATTTATGACATCACAAGTAATGATTGGTATCTAGCAAGACATCAATGGTACCTAGGTAATTCAGAAAGTTGGAGAAAAACTTCAACCAACAATCCGTGATTGGTGTTATAGTGATTGTATAGTTCCTTTTTCTTTGATACCACTATGTCATTCCCCATCAATAGCATGTCATCCCCATCCGGTATGAGGAATACAGTCATCCTCCCACTAACCTTCTTGTAAACACATAGTTCATCTTAATTTTGACTGAAGCCAAACTCTTTGACTATTTCATCAAATCAAAGATTCCAACTTCGAGATGCTTGCTTCAATCCATAGATTGACCTTTGTAGCTTACAAACCTTATTTGCATCCTTTGGATTTATAAAACCTTCAGGTTGCGTCATGTATACATCCTCAAGTAGATTCCTGTTAAAGAACGCAGTTTTAACATCCATCTATCAAATCTCAGGGTCATGATAAGCTGCAATGGCAAGCATGATCCTGATGGACTTAACCATAGCAACTATAGAAAAGGTTTCATCATAGTCAACACCTTGAACTTGTCTGAAACCCTTTGCAACCAATCTACCTTTGTAAGTTTGTACATTACCATTGTCTTCTTCTTGAAAACCCACTTGCACCCTATGGGTTTTACCCCTTCAGGTGGATCCACCGAGGTCCATACCTTGTCAGTGTACATGTATTCCATCTCATATCTCATGGCTTCAAGCCACTTCTTATACTTTTGTCCCTTAACAACTTCTAGTTAGGTTTTTGGCTCGTCATTAATGATCGACTCATTGCCTTCTTGAGTCACAAGATAACCAAATCTTTCTGTCTCAAGTCATATCCTACTAGGTCTGTGAGGTTCCTATGTTATTTGAGGAATTTTAGATTCCAAGATGATTTTGTACCAAATTATGGTGACTAAACATGTTACGACCCGCGTCGAGCTTATCCCGTAAGTGAGTTGTTCAGCACGTGTTTAGCTAATGTGTTAAGTTATAAGCCTGTTTTTGTTAATAATGTTTAAAATGGACATGATATGTGCTTAGTGTGTTTTCTAGCTTCTAAAGTATGTAATATCTTACGCTCGAAGCGTTGCCAAAAAAATCGTTCGAATCCGACCTTCGAGTCAAAAGTTGCATGTTTTTGGGCTTCTAGGGACCCGATTGCAATTTGCGAAAAATTCGAAATTTGCGATTTGGCCCCTAAGTTTTTCTTCCTTATCTCCCTTTCTCCCTTTTCTCGTTTCATTTCACAGAAACGTAGAACGCAGGAAACGTTCTGTCCCTGGCGTGAGAGAAAGAGAGAAAGAGAGGGAAAGAGAGAGGGAGCTGAGGAGGGAAGCTCTGGAGCGTCGTTCTGCTCCAGTTAGTTGTGGTAGATCGTCCCTTTCCTCTGCAGATCATCTTCTCCGTCGAATCGAACCAGGTTCGCAGCTGGAGCTGTGTTTGTGAAGAAAACGGCTGAGAAATTGGGGTGCACGGTGCAGCCCCTGTTCGTTTTCTTGCTCCTTTCAGGTACGGTTTAGTCGTGTGGATCGTTTGTGATCGTTTGGTGTTGTTTGCGCGAAGTTTGCCCGTCGATTCGTGAGAAATCAACTTCTGCAGGTCGTTTTTCTGTTCTGTCTGTGCGCGGTTCGGCCGAGTTTCCAAATCGGTCGGCCGAGTTCTTATTTAGGGCTTTGGTACAACGTTTTCCGGATCGGCCGAGTTTCCTGAATTAGATTTGCGAACAGGGATTTGGTCGGCCGAGTTTGGTCCTGATCGGCCGAGTTTTCTTTGTAGGTTTTTCAAGCGGTGAGTTGGTCGGCCGAGTTCCCCAGGGGATCGGCCGAGTTTCCAGTTGGTCGGCCGAGGTTGGTCGGCCGAGTTTCAGGATCTGGGAAGTGATCGGCCGAGTTTCATAGTGTTCGGCCGAGTTTCAAGTGTGAGTGGCAATTCATTTAGAAATCATTATTTAACTCATTTTAAATGTCTGATTGCTTCAGTGATAGTTTAATAAGATTATTTGGACTGGAATTGTGTAATAAGAA
Organism: Alisma plantago-aquatica; assembly: GCA_963693085.1. Lineage (NCBI taxonomy): Eukaryota > Viridiplantae > Streptophyta > Magnoliopsida > Alismatales > Alismataceae > Alisma > Alisma plantago-aquatica. Next base: position 1,156,594,197 of record OY856410.1, on the reverse strand, counting down.
TGATGAGAAAGAGGAAATTTTGTGTTTACAGTTATAATGTGTTATTTATGATATTTGTTAATCAAGTATAGACTTAGATGCCCTAACACCGTAGAACCCCTAAGTGGTATCTGCAGCTTTGGGGTGAAACTCGTGTTGCAACATCATCCGTGCGTGTGTCGCGGACAAACGAGGAAAGAGAAAAAGGGCAGTGTCTAACAACAATTGTGCTTGTGTCACAATGGCACTGCGGTTTCACCAGAAAACTTGGTTATCTAACACCATTCGTGCGGAGTCGCGAAGGTAACCCTGTGACCCTCCGCCTGTGTGCTCAGGTTAGTAGGAGGAGTCGAGAGAGCACTCGGAGTAGTGCATTGAGGCCGGAGAGCCTGTGGTCCTGTGGCAGAACGGGGCTGGCGTCAGACTTAGCATTCCCGGGTGTGTCGCTAAGTCTTGTACGGTGGGGCCGTAGCATGAATTTGCTATGGATCTTTATATGCAGAGTACACTGCATATATTTAGGGCATAATAATAAAATGAATAAGAAATCATTTAGGATCACAGTAAATTTATATAACTGTTTAGTTACCTGAAATACCTGATGACGCATAGAAATGTGATTATTATCTGTACATCTGCTATGTCAATTGAACTGCTCTGCTTGAACTGTATATCTGTTTAATTTCAGTTAATAAACCTGACGAGTTGTTTATTGATAGCTAAGTGAAATGTTATTCACTGAGCGAGTAGGCTCATACCTCTACTCAAAACATTTTCAGGTCAGCATCAGCAACAGGAGTCGGAAGGATCCTTTCATCCCAACGCTTAGTTGATAGAAGGTTTGTAGTTAGACTAGTTAGAGGTCTCTTAGTCCATTCCCCTCGATCTTAGGGACAAGGTGTGAGTGAGAGAGAGAATATGTACAAAGATGTAAATTAACTGTTATGCTTTATTTTATGGGGAACAATGCAGTGTGATGTAGACTTGTTTAATTTCCTATCAGTTAATAGAAATGCTTCCGCAGTTTGTTTACTTTTCATTTGCAGTAATATCTTAATTGTTTTAAAAGAAATGAAAAGTTGGTTATGTGTTAATCCCACCTGTCGTGCCCTAATCCTGTAGTTTGTGTATAATGTGAGGTTGGGGCGCGACAACTTTTGGTATCAGAGCCTAGGTTTGAGTACTTAGTTACTCAAGGTCAGGGGACGATAAGAGACCAATAGGACTAAGGTTTAAGTGTCTTTCTTCTATCTGTAATTTTCTAATAGGAAATATTCTATTATATCATTGCAGATGGCAGGAAGAGGTTTTGATCGTGATGATCAGGCTGAGAGCCATGTTGGCCCTGATCCTCTGTACTTGGGTCCAGGTGGTGGTGACCACGTGGATGAAGCATCCCGGATGTACAGGATGTTCTTGGAGACCAAGGAGAGATACAAGGCTGATAGGCGAGAATCTTCTTCTACCAGCAGTAAAGATATGATGCGATCTTATGAGCTTGTGAAGAAGCTAGGTGGCACAGAATTCAGTGGCACCACAGATCCCGCCGAAGCTGATGAGTGGTTTAGACAGATAGAAAAGGTTTTTCGTTTGATGGAGCTTCCAGAAGATAAGAAGATTAGTCGTGCAGTCTACCTTTTGACAGGCGATGCAGAGTTGTGGTGGCGTGGTGTGGAAGAAAAGAGGAGAGGAACAGAGCTTTCCTGGCAGGATTTCTCTGAGGAATTTCATCTCAAATTCTACCCACCCTCTTTCCTTAATGAGAAAATCAGGCAGTTGCAGAATATCAAGCAGGGGAACATGACAGTTACAGAGTATGAAGCGCTTTTCACACGGTTAGCTAATTTCTGTCCACAGCTTGTTCCTGACAACATAGAAAGGTGCAGAAGATTTCAGGAAGGGTTAAGGCCAGAGATTCGGCATACAGTCTCTGCTACTAGTAGGAGGAACAGAGAGAACTTTGGTGAGTTTGTTGAGGCTGCCAGACAAGTTGAAGAATCTGTGAATGCTGACAGAGTGCCTGAGTCTAAGAAGAGATCTGCAGAGTTCAGTGGAGGACAGCCCAGTGGTGGATACAGAGGTGGAGGTAGAGGTTTCTTTTCTAAACTTGGGCGTGGCTTTGGTTGTTTTGGCAGACAGAGATCTGAGAATGTCACTACTTCTAGAGGTAGAGGAGGATATAACCCAGGAAGATGGAGCAGTGCCACTAGTGGACAGTCTTCAGGGTCATCAATGTCAGTATCAGGTCCTCAGAGACAAGAGATACCGCTATGTAATAAATGTGGTAGACCACACACTGGTCAGTGTTGGGGTCCAAGTTGTTTTGCCTGTGGACAAATAGGACACCTTAGAAGGGATTGTCCTCAACTTCATCAAGCAGCATCACAAGCTTTTCAGCCTCAATACCATGATGTTCCGAGTTCCTCTGTGGCTTCTGGTTCTAGAGGTGGTGAAGCATCTAGTGGCAGGAGTGGTCAGAGAGGACAACGTGGCAGAGGGAGAGCTTCAGCACGTTTCTTTTCTTTGACACCTCAGGAAGGTATAATCTCTTCACAAGTCGTTACAGGAGAGATGCTTTTGTTTAATAGTATACCAGTTTCAGTTTTGATAGATCCGGGAGCTACTCATTCTTTTATACGACGTTCTTTAGTTGTTGAACTTAATCTGTTAACTCAAGAGTTGGCAGATGAGTTAGTGTTGAGGGTTCCACTAGGTGGACCGACAGTTTTATCTGAGTCCTGTCCCGGATGTTTGTTATCTTTTGAAGGTTTTACCTTTGCTGCTAATCTCATACCCTTGGGTGTAAATACTTTTCAAGTCATCTTGGGTATGGATTGTCTTGAGACATATCGAGTGCAACTCGATTGCTGGAAAAAGGAAGCTACCTTTCAATTAGGAGAATTTTCTTGTGTCTTTACTGGAGACAGGAAAGTTCTGCCTACATGCATAATATCAGCTGCTGTAGCTGATAAGATGTTACAGAAAGGATGTGAAGCGTTCCTTGCTCATGTAGTTGACACCAGAGCAGAAAAGAGCACCACCAGTGTTTATGATGTGCCTATAGTTCGTGAGTTCTCTGATGTTTTCCCAGAAGAGTTACCAGGCTTACCTCCTGTCAGAGACATCGATTTTGAAATTCAGATATATCCAGGTAGTCATCCAGTAGCACTGCCAGCCTACAGAATGGCACCTGCGGAGTTGAAAGAACTCAAGGTACAGTTACAGGAGTTGTTAGATAAGGGTTTCATTAGACCTAGTTCTTCACCATGGGGTGCTCCAGTCTTGTTTGTTAAGAAAAAGGATGGAACCATGCGTCTCTGTATAGATTACAGGCAACTGAACAAGATCACAATAAAGAATAAATATCCCTTGCCGAGAATTGATGATCTGTTTGATCAGTTGCGTGGAGCGACGATCTTTTCTAAAATTGATTTGAGATCCGGATATCATCAGCTTAGGATAAAGGCTTCTGATATTCCCAAAACAGCTTTCAGAACCAGGTATGGGCATTATGAGTTCTTGGTCATGTCATTTGGACTGACCAATGCCCCAGCAGCCTTTATGGATATGATAAATCGGATTTTCAAACCTTTTCTAGATCAGTTTATTGTAGTCTTTATAGATGATATTCTGATCTATTCCAGAGACGAGGAACAGCATGAGCAACACTTGAGAGTAGTGTTGCAGTTGTTGAGACAACACCAGTTGTTTGCTAAGTTTAGCAAGTGCGAGTTCTGGTTGGCTGAAGTAGCATTTCTTGGACATGTTATCTCGAGAGATGGAGTCAGTGTGGATCCTAAGAAGGTTGAGTCTGTGCTTCAGTGGGAACAGCCTACGACTCCTACTGAGATCAGAAGTTTCTTGGGCTTGGCAGGATATTACAGAAGGTTCATAAAGAACTTTAGTGGGATAGCATCACCTTTGACACGCCTGACGAGGAAGGATGTACCGTTTGTGTGGTCTGATAACTGTGAGAAAAGTTTTCAGATTCTGAAGAAGAGGTTGACTTCAGCACCAGTGTTGGTTCTGCCAGAAGCAGATAAAGGCTATACAGTGTTCTGTGATGCTTCTAGAAAGGGTTTGGGCTGTGTACTGATGCAAGAAGGCAAAGTTGTTGCTTATGCGTCTAGACAGCTTAAGAAAAATGAGGAGAATTACCATGTTCATGATTTGGAATTAGCTGCTATAGTTCATGCTCTTAAGACGTGGCGTCACTATTTGTATGGTGAAACATGTCAGGTGTTCACCGACCATAAGAGCCTGAAATATATCTTCACTCAGAAAGACTTGAATTTGAGACAGCGCAGATGGCTGGAGTTGATTAAAGATTATGATGTGACAATCGATTACCATCCTGGTAAGGCGAATGTTGTAGCTGATGCCTTGAGTAGAAAGTCAAGTTCTTCAGCCAATGCATTTTCTATGGCATGTTTCAAGAGAAACTTGCTTGTAGATATGCGGAGAATGAACTTGGACTTGGAGGTGACAAGACAGAGTGGGCTGATTGCACAAATGCAAGTCAGACCTACTTTTTATAATCATATTAAAGAGTTGCAGCAGAGTGATAATGGTTTATGGCAAATCATGGAGGAGATGTCTGAGGGTAAGAGAACAGAGTTCAGGTTTTCTGATGAAGGCGTGTTGTATCTTCATGATAGGTTATGTGTACCTGGAAACAGTGAGTTGAAAGAGCATATTCTTGAGGAAGCACATACTTCTATGTATGCGATGCATCCAGGTAACACAAAGATGTATAGGAACCTCAAAGAGCTGTACTGGTGGACTGGCATGAAAAAGGATGTGGCTGAATACGTAGCTAGGTGTGGGGTGTGTCAGCAGGTTAAGGCTGAACATCAGAAACCTGCTGGTACTTTGCAGTCGCTTCCTATACCAGAATGGAAATGGGAACACGTCACAATGGACTTTGTGGTAGGATTACCCAGAACGCCTAAGGGTTCGGACTCGATATGGGTGATTGTGGATAGACTAACTAAGTTTGCTCACTTTCTTCCTGTCAAGTCAACCTTTGACGTTTCTAAGCTGGCTAAAGTTTATGTGGATGAGGTAATCAGGTTGCATGGGATTTCAGTTTCTATTATTTCTGACAGAGATCCAAAGTTTACATCTAGATTCTGGAATCAGTTACAACATGCGTTGGGCACGAAGTTGAAGTTCAGTACAGCGTTTCACCCACAAACAGATGGTCAATCTGAGAGGACCATTCAGACCCTTGAAGACATGCTGAGAGCATGCGTGCTACAGTTTAGAGGCAACTGGGAAGAACACTTAAGCCTAATAGAGTTTGCTTATAATAACAGTTACCATTCTAGTCTTGGAATGGCTCCATATGAAGCTCTTTATGGCAGGAAGTGTAGATCGCCAGTTTGTTGGTATGAGGTGGGTGAGAAGGAAATTCTTGGACCTGAACTAGTTGATGTGACTACTGAAAAGATATCAGTGATCAGAGATCAGTTGAAAGCTGCACAGGATAGACAGAAGAGTTATGCTGATAGACGACATCGACCTCTTGAGTTTGAGGTTGGTGACGAGGTTTTCTTGAAAGTTTCACCGTGGAAGGGAGTTCTGCGGTTTGGCAAGAGGGGTAAGTTGACCCCTAGATATATGGGTCCATATCCTATTGTTGAGAGGATTGGACATGTAGCTTACAGGTTGGATTTGCCGTTTGAGTTGGCAAATCTACATGATGTTTTCCACGTATCTATGCTGAAAAAGTGTCACCCTGGTACAGATAAGATTCTAGATTCAGAACCGGTGCAACTTAGGACAGATGCGTCCTATGTTGAAGGACCTGTGCAGATAGTCGATTACCGGATCAAAAAGCTTAAGAACCGCGAGATTCCTTTAGTGAAGGTTTTGTGGAGAAACCATAATCTTGAAGAAGCTACGTGGGAGATAGAATCTGAGATGCGTAGCAAGTTCCCTTTTCTCTTCTAGGAATTTCGAGGACGAAATTCTTATAAGGGTAAAAGGAATTGTTACGACCCGCGTCGAGCTTATCCCGTAAGTGAGTTGTTCAGCACGTGTTTAGCTAATGTGTTAAGTTATAAGCCTGTTTTTGTTAATAATGTTTAAAATGGACATGATATGTGCTTAGTGTGTTTTCTAGCTTCTAAAGTATGTAATATCTTACGCTCGAAGCGTTGCCAGAAAAATCGTTCGAATCCGACCTTCGAGTCAAAAGTTGCATGTTTTTGGGCTTCTAGGGACCCGATTGCAATTTGCGAAAAATTCGAAATTTGCGATTTGGCCCCTAAGTTTTTCTTCCTTATCTCCCTTTCTCCCTTTTCTCGTTTCATTTCACAGAAACGCAGAACGCAGGAAACGTTCTGTCCCTGGCGTGAGAGAAAGAGAGAAAGAGAGGGAAAGAGAGAGGGAGCTGAGGAGGGAAGCTCTGGAGCGTCGTTCTGCTCCAGTTAGTTGTGGTAGATCGTCCCTTTCCTCTGCAGATCATCTTCTCCGTCGAATCGAACCAGGTTCGCAGCTGGAGCTGCGTTTGTGAAGAAAACGGCTGAGAAATTGGGGTGCACGGTGCAGCCCCTGTTCGTTTTCTTGCTCCTTTCAGGTACGGTTTAGTCGTGTGGATCGTTTGTGATCGTTTGGTGTTGTTTGCGCGAAGTTTGCCCGTCGATTCGTGAGAAATCGACTTCTGCAGGTCGTTTTTCTGTTCTGTCTGTGCGCGGTTCGGCCGAGTTTCCAAATCGGTCGGCCGAGTTCTTATTTAGGGCTTTGGTACAACGTTTTCCGGATCGGCCGAGTTTCGTCTTGGATCGGCCGAGTTTCCTGAATTAGATTTGCGAACAGGGATTTGGTCGGCCGAGTTTGGTCCTGATCGGCCGAGTTTTCTTTGTAGGTTTTTCAAGCGGTGAGTTGGTCGGCCGAGTTCCCCAGGGGATCGGCCGAGTTTCCAGTTGGTCGGCCGAGGTTGGTCGGCCGAGTTTCAGGATCTGGGAAGTGATCGGCCGAGTTTCATAGTGTTCGGCCGAGTTTCAAGTGTGAGTGGCAATTCATTTAGAAATCATTATTTAACTCATTTTAAATGTCTGATTGCTTCAGTGATAGTTTAATAAGATTATTTGGACTGGAATTGTGTAATAAGAACGATGAGAAAGAGGAAATTTTGTGTTTACAGTTATAATGTGTTATTTATGATATTTGTTAATCAAGTATAGACTTAGATGCCCTAACACCGTAGAACCCCTAAGTGGTATCTGCAGCTTTGGGGTGAAACTCGTGTTGCAACATCATCCGTGCGTGTGTCGCGGACAAACGAGGAAAGAGAAAAAGGGCAGTGTCTAACAACAATTGTGCTTGTGTCACAATGGCACTGCGGTTTCACCAGAAAACTTGGTTATCTAACACCATTCGTGCGGAGTCGCGAAGGTAACCCTGTGACCCTCCGCCTGTGTGCTCAGGTTAGTAGGAGGAGTCGAGAGAGCACTCGGAGTAGTGCATTGAGGCCGGAGAGCCTGTGGTCCTGTGGCAGAACGGGGCTGGCGTCAGACTTAGCATTCCCGGGTGTGTCGCTAAGTCTTGTACGGTGGGGCCGTAGCATGAATTTTCTATGGATCTTTATATGCAGAGTACACTGCATATATTTAGGGCATAATAATAAAATGAATAAGAAATCATTTAGGATCACAGTAAATTTATATAACTGTTTAGTTACCTGAAATACCTGATGACGCATAGAAATGTGATTATTATCTGTACATCTGCTATGTCAATTGAACTGCTCTGCTTGAACTGTATATCTGTTTAATTTCAGTTAATAAACCTGACGAGTTGTTTATTGATAGCTAAGTGAAATGTTATTCACTGAGCGAGTAGGCTCATACCTCTACTCAAAACATTTTCAGGTCAGCATCAGCAACAGGAGTCGGAAGGATCCTTTCATCCCAACGCTTAGTTGATAGAAGGTTTGTAGTTAGACTAGTTAGAGGTCTCTTAGTCCATTCCCCTCGATCTTAGGGACAAGGTGTGAGTGAGAGAGAGAATATGTACAAAGATGTAAATTAACTGTTATGCTTTATTTTATGGGGAACAATGCAGTGTGTTGTAGACTTGTTTAATTTCCTATCAGTTAATAGAAATGCTTCCGCAGTTTGTTTACTTTTCATTTGCAGTAATATCTTAATTGTTTTAAAAGAAATGAAAAGTTGGTTATGTGTTAATCCCACCTGTCGTGCCCTAATCCTGTAGTTTGTGTATAATGTGAGGTTGGGGCGCGACAAAACAGGCAGTGGAAGCAAAAATTTAGCTATCATATTCCTCTTGAACCAATCGAATATGCCAATAACTATGCAATGGGAAGGATGGTTTAGAGGATATACTTGGTCCTGGAGCAAGTCCAGTGACAATCTCCTCACAGTGGTTGTACACCCTTTCCTGAAGTCACACTCAAACAATGTCTGCATCGACCTCCTAGTTGATCACACAGACAACAGGTTGACGTTGTCCTCCTAGTGGAAAATGATTCACGCCTCTAGAGTAGTCCATACGGACCACCGGAAACTCTTGTTATTCTAGTAGAACAGACAAGAAGGAGTTGTCCCTTCATGTTGGCATACTAGTCACCAACTTTCTCTCCCACAATTGTTCTCCCTTTCAATCCCTCGATTTATGGGTAGGACTTTCTTGAGTTCTCTCGGTTACCATAACCAGAGAAGATAAACAATTGTCAGAAGTAATTGAGTTGTGTATCTAGGAAGCCCCCAATACCCCTATATTTATAGGAGGGTCAGGGTTCCCAATCTATGCAGGAGTGGAAGGGACCAGAATCTCATGAATTTTCGCAACCTGCAAGCGGCAAAACGATCAGTTCACCAGTGAACCAATTGGTTGGTATGTTAGCCAATTGGTTCACCCATTGAACCGATCATTTCATTATGTTTCCCAATAGCAATTGTATTGGTAATTCTAATCTAATTAATGCACTACATGACGTCAGTACTAATCTTTGATGCAATCAATTTTTTCTTGTGAACTGGGTGGTTCATCTCATGAACCAGTCGTCTCACGACCATGAGCCAATCCTTTCACTCAGTGAACCAGTCGGTTAGTGCCCTGGTGCATCCAGAATTCAGCCAATGTAATATTCAATCAACCTAACAATCCAACTGGTCCGTTCAACATTTGAACCAGTCGGTTCAGAGTCCAATCAATCAATTGTTATCTAAATTGAATACCTAAACACTTTAGTAATCAATTTAGTTATTATTTGTGATTAAACTCCTATTGTAAGAGAATTTCTATGTGTGTAACACTATACGTCCCATACTATATTGGCAGTGAATGTCCATGACCAATTATGACATCACAAGTAAAAAGTGGTGCCTAGTCACACATCATTGCTACCCAAGTAAATGGAAAGTTGGAGAACAACTTCAATCTACAATATGTGATTGGTGTTACAACCTTTGTATAGTTCCTTTTTCACTGATATCCAGATTGAACTTGAGGCATGGAATTTTCATCCTCTTCAATCATTCAATCCATGTTCCTTGAACCAGAGTAGACTATATGAGATATATGTAAGCTCAATATCACATACTGACTCACGTGTGCATGGCCATACATTTTTTAGTCTCTTTTATCAAGTGGAAAAGATATCATACTCGTGTAGGAGGGACAAATCCCATCTACATCACTGACAGTCATCCCCATGTGTAACAGTTCACCTAATCATCACCTTTATGACAACCCTGATTCATGATCACGGTGGATGATGTCAAAGTATACCGAAATGATGAGTGTAGTGACTTCAGGTCTAAGAACCACAACGGTGGATCACCATCAATACTATAAGAGATGATTCTGACTACCAACTATGGTCTCCATGTATCACTCTTATGTGGGTCTATCTGATACACTATTCTCTAACAAGTATCTATGTGCTTTGTTTGATATCACATATCATGACTAATGAGATTCTGGCATCAACTAACACACACTCTAGTCTTATGTGTTATTGTTGTCTATCAGCCTTCCACAATAACATCCAACTAGGGACATAGCAAGAATGTATGTACTCTTAAAATTTGTATGATCTCATTGTTCTTGAGTAATATCATTCTCTAGACATTTATTATGTTACTTCAATATCTCATAACTGAATAAAACAAAATAAATTGGAATCTTGCGTTTATTATTAATCAAATCATTTACAAGTTATGCCATTACAATCCATCATATTATAGGTTCTCTGGGTAGATTAGTACACAACAATTGTGTCCAAGATGGATTTTGACCTATCGGTCGACATGCCAATCGATATTAAAATCGACAAGCAATCAAGATATACAAGAGGTTGACACCTCTGTCAACCTCCCTACTCGACACACTCAGTGCTCGACAACCTTATCAGCCTCCCTGATCGACATCCAAGATGAACAACATTTAGACTCATTAATGATCAAGGTCTACACCTTTGTCGACCCCTCTACTCGACAACATCATCAGCCAACAACCAACAAGAAGATCATTCCATCGGTCAACAATTTTGTCAACATGCTTATCGAAGACCACAACCGCCCGACAACCTTGTCGACCCTCAAGGCCGACAATCCCATCGACTGACAAACTGATAATAGGAAGTCTAAAAGTCATTGATTGGCATACCTATTGACTGACATCAAATCGACACCGATGGAAAGAGGTCGATAGCTACAACCCTATAAATAGATCCCCAACGCAGTCGTACAACTCATATCATATTTTCTAGAGACAGAAATGCCGAAATGATGTCACAGAGATCAGAGCAAGGATGAAACCTATCGACTAAGCTAGTTCTATCGACCTAGATGGAGGACGCCTATCGACCTCAAGCATAGATTGACATATCTCCTTCATCCACAACTCCAGCTCATTAATCTCTCTCTTTGGGTGATCAATCTCTTCCCTGGGATGTTGTTCATCCACCTGCTTCTATTGCAGGTCAGGGTTAATACCTAAAAGAGATAGAAGGAAGGAAGATCATCATCGCACACCATGTCGAGCCACTTCTACTACCATCATGACTATGACGACATCCTCTTCCTATTCTTCTGATATTAATCTTGCCATGTCAAGGGAGCAATTTTTTTCATTGGGGTGTGGGGAGTAGCCCCACTACCAGTTTCTTACAATTTCATTCATGCTCCAATTCCTGTATGAACTCATATAATTCATAACCAGTCATTTAATGCATGTTTTGTTAATTGATCACCCACTTTACGTGGTTTATTATAATCTTTTACTGCAAAAATTTCAACATTTAAGATTTAAATACTGATTAGCTTTGGTTGACACCCTGACGAGAACTTCCGACGAAAAGTCTCTGGAGTAGTAGATAGAGGATCCGTAAGTAACGAGACATCAAGCTTATAGGGTTATCTACTCATGCAAGTTTCTGATGCCAAAAGGGGAAACTTGCATAACTCCAATTATATCTTCATATAGGTTTGGATTTGAATGATTGTGCATATTTGAGTAGTGGCGGTGAAACCCAATTCCACCATAGTGCTTCTATCCATTGATAACTAGAACCTTAATATATCTCTTTTAATTCTTGCAATCTTAGATGAATCAACTCAAACTCAACTTTTGTGATAAGTACTAGATATTGATAGGTTAGTCTGGTTAGTTAATTCTTAAAAACGTTGTCCCTTGGGATTTGATCCTTAACTGTATTGTGATAAGATTCATCCGCTTGCGGGTGGCATTATTGCACTTTGGTTTTGGTAAACTCTAGGAATTATATTCCTATTGAATTTGCTTATGTGATAATATCCACGTCATAACTCCAGTGTCCATAGTCAATTTTTTCCAATTGCATCTTATGCAATTCTTGGATAGATGTTATGCACAACTCTTTGCCATAGCTACATGCCTCTAGTGCTTAATCTCATTAAGGATACACAGTTAAGCCTGACCCAAAAGCCAACACGATAATAATGCACCCCTCTTGGTAGGCCCACATTATTACCATCACACTTCCACGAGATAGATGGCTTACCACCCTTAGGGTGCCCATGCTTAATCAATCAAGTTTCATGTGTGTTGCTTATGGAAAGCATCTAATAATCAATATATTATTGAGGGATTTTATATTTATAAATACATATACATTATCTAATTACCACATATATAGTATGTATCTTATACATGCTATATCCCATAATGAAAACATGCAATAAACATAGTGATGGTTATGGTCATTCTATTTTAGTTCCTTGGAGACACAATGAATTACCACCCCCTAGGATCTACATCTCATGCAGAATCATGTTGTTGATGAAGATCTATGCTTTCCAATTTGGGTTGATCGATTCAACCCTTGAACTGATCTGATCGCCTCCCGTCTGATCTGTTGACTGTCACACTGATTGTCTGGTCCATGGTCCACCATCTTTTGTATCCTCCAATCGATCGTTTGGGGCCACCATCTGATTAGTTCATCTTGTCCTCCTCAGTCCTCCAAATAGTCGGCCCGCCTTTGAGACAGTTGGTTGGCCTGATGTTGAGCATCTTCTTCTTTGTCGTAATAAGGAATTAAACTATCCTAATGTTATTACTTATTACATTATGTAAGAGAAATTTCGAGTTACATTCAAGGGAGCATAGGTAGAAGAAAATAATACTTTTATAATTGAAAGATAAGGTAGAGGCTTAGTATGCAAACCTAGATAAGACCAACCACACAACCACACACAAATATATAAGGTTATTGGCCATAACCATGGTTCATATCCACCATCAAAACTTGCTTTTAGGGCGATGCATGTAAATTGCATATATATCATATATATATGTATGTGTATATATATATATATATATATATATATATATATATATATATATATATTGGAATCTTTATGTGATGTTTAATCAGATATACATATTAATCGATTTGGGTATTCACATCGTATGTTATATATAAATGATAAAACAAAAAATCTGATCATATTGATTATCCCAAAACATAGTAGACTGACATGGATTTGATACCACTGTAGGGAAATATGACGACAGAACGGGCAGTAGAAACAAAAGTTTAACTGTCATATTCCCCTTTAAACCAATGGAACACGCTAATAACTATGCAGTGGGAAGGATGGTTTAGAGGATATACTTGGTCTTGGAGCAAGTCCAACGACAATCTACTCATCATGGTTGTGCACCCTTTCATGTCGCACTTGAACAATATTTGTGTCGGCCTCCTAGTTGATTGCCATGGACAATGGGTTGGCATTGTCCTCCAAGCGGGAAAAGGATCCATGCCTCTAGAGTAATCCACACGGACCACTCGGAACTCCTGTCATTCTAGAAGAACGAACAAGAAGGAGTTGTCCCTTCACATTGGCATACTAGTCACCAACTTGTTCTCCCACAATCGTTCTCCCTTTCTATCCCTCCCTTTATCAAGTAGTACTTACTCGAATTCTCTCGATTACCACAACTAGAGAAGACAAACAATTATCAGAAGCAATTGAAATTGTGTTTCTAGGAAGCCCCAGTACCCCTCTATTTATAGGAGGATCAGGGTCAGGATTCTCAATCTGTGCGGGAGTGGAAGGGACTGGAATCTCATGAATTTTCACAACCTGTGAGCACTAAAATGATTGGTTCACCATTGAACCGATTGGTTAGCATGTGAGCTGATCAGTTCACCTAGTGAAATGGTCGTTTCATCATGTTTCCCGATCGCTACTATATTGGCAATTGTAATCCAATTAATGCATGACATGACATCAACACTAATCCTTGATGCAATTGAATTGCTCTTGTGAACCGGGCGGTTCATCTCACAACCATGATTCGATTGGTTCACTCAGTGAACCAGTCTGTTCGTGCCCTGGTTCATCTATAATTCAGCCATTGTAATATTTAATCTACTTGATACTCCAACCATTTGGTTCAACACTTGAACCGGTCGATTCAGAGTTCAGTCAGTCAATTGTTGTTTAAATTGAATACCTAAACACTTTAGAATTAATTTAATTATTATTCATGATTAAACTCCTATTCCAAGTGAATTCCTATGTGTGTGACCCTATAGGTACCATATTACATGGACAGTGAATGTCCATAGCCAATTATGACATCACAAGCAAAGAGTGGTGCCTAGTCACACATCATTGCTACCTAAGTAAATGGAAAGTTGGAGAACAACTTCCACCTACAATCTATGATTGGTGTTACAATGTTTGTATAGTTCCTTTGTCACTGATATCCATATTGAAATCGAGGCATGGAATCTTCATCCTCTTCAATCATTCAATCCATGTTCCTTGAACCAGAGCAGACTGTCTAAGATATATGTAAGCTCAATATCACCTATTGACTCACATGTGTATGGCCATGCATTTCTCCAGTCTCACTTATCAAGTGGTAAGATCCCATACTCCTGTAGGAGGGACAAATCCCATCTACATCACTTACAGTCATCCCCATGTATCACAGTGCACCCAATCATCAGCTTTCTGGCAACCCTTATTCAAGATCACAGTGGATGATGTCAAAGTATACCGAATGACTTGCGATGAGTGTAGTGACTTCAGGTCTAAGAACCACAATCACCACCAATACTATAAGAGATGATTCTGACTGCCAATTATGGTCTCCATGTATCACTCTTATGGTGAGTCTGTCCAATACACTATTCTCTAACAAGTATTTATGTGTTTAGTTTGATATCACATATCATGACAGATGAGATTCTGTCTTCAACCAACACACACACTCTAGTCTTATGTGTTATTGTTGTCTATCAGCCTTCCAGAATAACATCCAACCAGGGACATAACAAGAATGTATGTACTTTTAATATCCATATGATCTCATTATTCAAGTCACATACTTGAAGACATACATAATTAAGTAATATCATTCTCTAGACATTTATTATGTTACTTCATTGTCTCATAATTGAACAAAACAGAATATATTAGAAGCTTGCCTTTATTAGTAATCATATTCATCTGAAGCACTGCCATAAACGATCTCATCTTTTGAAATAAAACATTGACCATTCTTTATATGAAATTCATATTCATCCTTGTCCATAATGTTTCTATTTATGGCAGGTATACAATAGTAGTTCTTTAACTCTATTGCAAGCTCCACGGGCAGAGTTAAATCATATCTTCCAGCTATAGTGACAATAAATCTTGCTCCATTTGCAACACGTAATTCAACCTCACCCTTTCGTAAAGTCTTACTTATTTTCAGATATTGTATATTTGAGCATATGTGAGATCCACATCCGATATCAAGTACCCAAGATTAAGAAGAAGACAAATTTATCTCAATAATGTATATACCTAAAGTGAAGATCTCTATCCCCTCCTTCTTCTTCCTCAGTTCCTCCACATAGAGGGGGCAATTTCTTTTCCAATGTCTAGGTTGGTGACAATTACCTCCCTTGGTAACCCCTCCTCTTGTCTTCAATGCAAAAGACTTGGGCTTCTAGCTAGCCTTAGAACTCTTCTTAGCCTTGCCTTTTCCTTTGGACTTTCCCTTTCCCCTTTTGATCATCATCAAAGACTTGGGCTTGTCTTTTTCCATTTTCTCTTCAGTTGTTCTCAACGTGCCAAGCAATTCTGACAATGACTTATAAAACTGTTCATGTTGTAGTTCATGACAAACTGGCTATATGATTCTAGCAGCGACTGGAAAATCACATATGTCACCAACTCTTGACCCAAGGGAAATTCCAATCTTGTAAGGTTCTCCACATATCCAATGAACTTGACCACATGGGGACCTACTAGCTGGATTTCTTTCTTCCATGTTGCAATTGAACAACGCCTTGGAGACATCATATCTCTCTTGTCTTGCCTGATCTTGGTACATATTATTAAGATGTGTGACCATATCAATAACATCCATGTTCTCATGATGTCTTTGAAACTCATAGTTCATTGAGCAAAACATTAGGCAGTTGAGATATATGGCATCTTCAAAGTGCTTCTTGTAAGCATCTCTGTTAGCCTTAGGCGTAGTGGGAGCATGTTCACCTGGATCTGGTATTTATAGGACATATATATTTTGCTCTTGTGTGAGAACAGTCCTCAACGTCATAAACCAATAGTGGAAAATATTCCCTTTTAACTTGTCCTTCTCAAGGACCGATCACAAGGAAAATGTGTTGTTTGTCATCATTTGATTCTAGAAGATAAATTTGCAACTTGTCAAATATTTTGATTTAATTAAACAAAATTTGATGATGTTTAATTAGGCCTTTAATTAATTATCGTTCCTACTATTATGTTCAAATTGATAACCCTCACGTATCGCGTACAACCCTCTAGTGAGCTAAGATCCATATTTCATCAAATAATGAGTCAGCTTTGGTTGATCGCTCACAACTTTACTATTTAGGTAGGCAACTTTTGCCAATTGTATCTAAATACAACTCT
This sequence comes from Alisma plantago-aquatica, assembly GCA_963693085.1. Taxonomy (NCBI): domain Eukaryota; kingdom Viridiplantae; phylum Streptophyta; class Magnoliopsida; order Alismatales; family Alismataceae; genus Alisma; species Alisma plantago-aquatica. The sequence continues at coordinate 1,156,577,800 of OY856410.1, read as the reverse complement.
TGATACATGGTGTGTCCAAATATTGTCACAATCCATCTTCATGCCTCTAAGTACTTAATCTCATTAAGATCACCTAGTTAAGCTTGACCCAAAAGTCAACATGATAGAATATACACCTACTTTGGCAGATCTACATATCTACCATCACACTTCCATGAGATGGATAACACACCACGCTTTGGCATAACCTATGCTTAGTCGATCAAGTTTTTCATGTGTGTTTCTTATGTAAAACATCTAAGACTTAATATTATATTTAGGGATTTATACAAATATATATACATATCAATCACCACATATTTATAGTAAATATTATATACATGCTATAACCACAACGAAATATACAATAATAAACAAAAGCAATGGCTATGGCCATCCTAATGTAATTCCTTGGAGTCACAAGGAATTACTACCACCTAAGGTCCACATCATATATAACATCATGTTGTTGATGACGATCTGTGTTGAACCAATCTAGGACGATTAGTTCAACCGTTGAACCGGTCGGTTGGCATCCTGGTCGGTTGCTCGAACCAGTCATCTGGCCTTCGGTCCTTGTGACGTCTGGACTCCTCCAACCGATCATTTGACTCCTATCATCGCCTCCTCAGTCCTCCAACCGATTGGTTCTTCTGATGAGCTAGTCAGCTCGCTTGGAGAAGAATGCCTTCTTTTCCATAATAAAAATTAAAAGGTATCCTAATATTACATTCTAAATGTAAAACCTCAAGTTACATACAAGGGATGCATAGGAAGGGAATAATTAATACTTTTACATATGAAAAAGAAGAGAGATGCTTAGTATGCAAACTGAGATATAAAAGGGAACAACAACCATCTGCCATGAAAAATAGGTCTAGGGGTATAGGCTGTAACCATATATGCTACCAATCACCAACAAAATGATTTTAAGGCAACATGTATAAATTGCATATAGATCATATCATATATATATTGGGATTGTTTGTGGTGTTTAATTGGATATGCTCATTAGCCAAATTAATTATTAACATTGTATGTAACAAATAAATGATAAAACCAAAGTTCATTCATATCGATTAAATCCCAAATATAATAAAATGACGTGGCTCTAATATCACTATAAAGAAATATGGCATCATGTAAGATAATAAAAACAAAAAAATTACTTGCCATATTCCCTAAAGACAGTAGATCATGTCAACAACTATGAGTTGGGAAGGATGATTGTGAGGTTATACGTGGTCCAAGAGCAAGTCCAGCGACAATTCTCTTATAGTAGCATGCAACTTTCTTTAAGTTGTACATGTACGTCTATCATCGTCGACATCCTGGTTTGGCAGTTTGGTACCACGAACGAAAATTGACGTCATCCTCCTAGCGGCAGACAACGACCTCTTTGCCTCTAGAGTAGTACCCACAGACCACCATGAACATGTGTTGTTCTTATGGAATAGACAGGAAGGAGTTGTCCCTTCTAGTCAACATGCTAGCGTCGATTTACTTTCCCAATTGTCTCTCCCTTATTGTTCCTCCCTTTGACGGGTAGAACTTGCTCGAGTTCTCTTGGTTACCAAAACTAGAGAAGACAACAATTGTCATAGCTTATTGTTGTATCTGGGAAGCCCCCAATACCCATCTATTTATAGGAGGGCCAGAGTCAGGGTTTTCGACCCATCTGGGAGTCGAAGAGACAAAGTTTCATGAATTTCTGGAACCTACAAACATCAAACCGGTCGGTTCACTCATCAACAAGTCAGCTCATGCCCCAAACTGTTTGGTTCATGCATGTTTCCAGTTCCGAATCGCATTGGTATTCAATGCACAATTATTGTAGATAATGACATCAACAACAATCCTTGATCCAATCGAATTGGCCATTGACCATGAACTAGTCGGTTCATGTCCTATTTCAAGTATTGTTCAATCAGTGTCGTTTCTAATTGACCTGACACTCCAACCGATCAGTTCAACTTGAACCGGTCGGTTCGGAGTCCAATCAGTAAATTTTCAATCAGTGTTGTTTAAATTGAATACCTAAATACATTTAGGAATCAAGTTAAACATCATTCATGAATAAACTTGTATTCCAAGTGTATCCTATCTACGTGACCCTATAAGTTCAAATTACGTTAATAGTGAATGTCCATAACTAATTTATGGCATCACAAGCAATGATTGGTATCTAGAAAGACATCATTTCCACCCAAGTAATTTGTAAAGTAGGAGAAAAACTTCAACCTACAATGCATGATTTGTGTTACAGTGATTGCATAATTTCTTTGTCTCTGATATCCAGATTGAACTCAAGGCATGGAATTATCATCCTCTTTAATGTTCAATCCATGTTCCTTGAACTAGAGCAGACTGTCTGAGATATATGTGAACTCAACACTAATATTGACTCACATGCGCATGGCCAAGCTTTTTTTCCAGTCTCGCTTATCAAGTGGACATGATATTAAACTCATGTAAGAAGGACAAATCCATCTACATCACTCACATTCATCCCCATGTGTCACAGGGTACCCAAGCATTACCTTTATGGCAACCCTTATTCAAGGTCACGAAGGATGATGTCAAAGTACATTGAATGACATGTGATGATTTTAGTGATTTCAGGTTTGAGAACCACAATCGCCACCATAAATGTGAGAGATTATTCTAACTACCATTGAATGGTTCCATGCATCACTTTCAAGGTGGGTCTGTCTCATACACTATTCTCTAACAAGTATCTATGTGTTTGGTTTGATATCACATATCATGACTAATGAGATTCTATCATCAATGAACACACACTCTAATCTTTTGTGTTATTGTTATCTATTATCCTTCCACAATAACATATGACTAGGGACACGTACAACAAGAATGTATATTCTCTTAACATCCATATAATCTCATTGTTCAAGTCCTCAAACTGAAGACATATATCATTGAGTAATATCATTCTTTAGACATTTATTATGTTACATTATTATCTCATAACTGAATAAAACAGAATAAATTGGAAGATTACTTTTATAATTAATCAAATCATATACAAGATATGCCATTAAAATCATCATATGATTGGCTCTCTGGGCATACATATCAATATGATGAATCTAATTTTGTAGGTTGGCTTTTGTGCCCCTGCTAATAGGTTTTTGTCTATTGAGCCCCTTCATGCTATATTGGCATTGATAGAGATGTGGTGAGATCCTATTTAGATGGATAATCCTATGATGTTATACAATGGGTTATGAGACTTCACTATCACTAGCTAGTGGTTTGAATGGTACACCTTAAAATAACCAGGGCTAATCAAGCCATGTAGCTATTTATTTTTTTAATATTTTGGCGATTCACTTGTGATGTTGTTATTTCTCTTCTATGCCTTTCATTCATTTCCAGTCTTACTCTTATATTGCATCTATTGTTGTTTCATATATTCTGGAAGTTAGTGCTCACTTTTAATCTACCTTAATTGTGATTATAATAGTAGGCTTGTGTGTGTAGAATTCTTTATAGTTGATATAACCTATCACCATGACATGGATCTCGCCCTCAAGGTTATCCACACTTTAGGTGCTCAACAATGCACTCAAGGTTTTAATGATGAGGACGCTCCTTCGAATTGATATTAGTAGACATAGGTTGGTGTATGTCTTTTGGTAGCATCTTTTAGTTGCCCATGCATACTAGGGTCTAAGCATGTGGTTTTATATTCAAATGTACAAATGAATCAATTTTCATCTTGCATGTCATGTATATAGATGCACATGCTATAAAATTTGGAAGATATACCTTTCGTACATATGTTGTGATTAAGGTCAATAAATGACATTAACAGACAATCACATGTTAATGAATGAATGTAATGGCCCTTTTATGTGCGCTATGTTGAGACTTGGTTAGAATTTTATAATGTGGATTTATTTGTCGATGGTTGATCATGGTGGTTGGTGTTGATCAATGTTTTGTTTTGAGTAATCTCATTTTGCTATGGTGGAGTTGTCATAGTACTAATGTTTTTTTTACATTAAGAAGTCATGTGGGAATATCTTAATGGTTGGTAATATCATGTGAAGAATATGAATGTTTTAAATTTTATTTAGATCATGTTTTTCTTAGTATTCCTATATGTTGATGTTCTAGTGTTTGATACAGATAAATTCTATTGTGATAGAATGGACATATATCTTCATTTGAATCACATTCTCAAATATGATTAAGATGTTTGTAATAAAGAGAAAACCCTAATTTAAATAGTTTGGAGACCTAGACAGTGTAATTTTCTCTCGATGTTGTTAGTGAAGCAAAATTGATCTATTCTCTACATTGAATTTTGAACATAGAAGAATAATCCAGAGTGATATGTATATGGAGAAACAAATTATGAGGGGATTTGGGGGGGGGGCACACAAGGAGTGAGATAAATGCCCAAGTCCCTAGAGATGTGATGTATTATGATGGATTATGGGAGATGAGACACCCATCCTTGCGATATGAATATGATAAAATGTAAGAGAGTGTTTTTTTTTTTATCATTAATGTAAGAGAGTGTTGTAAATGTTAAATTGTAAAATAGATGTGGAACGACATATCTTGGTACCAAGGACAAGGAATGAGAGGTGAGGATGCTTGAGGTACCCACCTAGCCCCATGGTTGACCAAGGATGTGTCATGTGCCTTGGGGTGACCGACTAAACTGAGTATGAGTCACACATGTGCTCATACCATGACACTTTCTACTTGGATAAGTATAGGCTATGTAGTTTTTAGGCATAATTAAAAGATGAAAGGTTGATAGTTGATATGCATATTTGTTTACTGCCTTTCATATGCTTACTTCCAACTAGTATAATGCAATATACCTAGATCTCCTTATTTTTTCTTGAACTCACTCACTTAGGCAATGGCTTAATTAACATATTGACAAACTTTTTAGGTATCAAAGATGAACCACCTCCCATTGTCCTGACAAGAAGCCTGAGTAACTTCATCACTTGAGGTGACGAAGTTGTATAATGTTTTGGTGTGTGTGAAAACTTGATGATTCTTGTATTAAAGGTCTTTGGGGATGTGTAGTTTGCATGATTGCATAATAGTGAGCTTTTGAGTAATGTTTTTGAATTAATATTGTAAGGTACTACCACCCTAGATTAAATATGCTAGAAAACATGCTATGAAATTTTAATAGGTGATGTTAAACTTTGATGAACTATAAATGACTTTGGCTTTATTTAAGATATTGGTTAAATATATTATTGTAAATGTTTTGATAATCTCTTTTTGTTAGTGACAAGAGTATGCTTAGAGATGGGTTTTGTTTGATAACACCTCATGACTATCCATGATAGTTGGGAAATACCACATGACAATATAACTCCTAATAGTTAATGTAGTCATTCCTAAGTAAAAACAACTAGATAGTATAGTGTTTGTCTCTCTCCCCATCAAACACAAATACAGAGTTTTCTTATTTACATCCTTATGCTGCTTCCCAAACACTAATGTAGGAACTACAATGAATAATCATGTGGCAATATGATCATGTGGCAATATGAATCAAAGGCCACTTAGTGGTATCCCTTGGTTACTTATTCATTATCCTTCTCATTTGCTATCTTTTTCCTTTTTCTTCTAATCCTCCATCTTATCCATTTCCCTTCTCATCTATTGTGGTTTATTTCCCATTTCCCCCTTCATCTCCTTCCTCCATTTTCCACTCTCATATCTCACTCTAATTTTCATTTTCCTCACATTCAATGTCTCAACTCTTAGTAACCTCTATTTTTCAAAAAATATTTTCTTTTAATATTTTCTCTCGTCTTTCGACTTCTATACCATCTCCATCTTTATTCTTCTCCTACCCACTCACACCCCCTCTTTCTCACTCTTCTTTCTCCTACTTCATCAACACCTCTTACTATTTACTAACTCTAATTATCTTATCTTACTCCTTAACAACACCTATTTCTCTTTTCCCATCCCTCATTTTATATGCCTAAAAAATCCAACTTCCTAACAACTCTCCTCCATCTCCTTCACTTAGTCTCTCTTCATCTCATATTTACCTTTCTATAACTTCCTCTATCTTCATTCTTCACCAGCATGTTCTCACGCTCTACTTCTCGCTCCTTCACTCCTCTCTAACCTCATATCTCCACCTACGTATTGCCTTCTCTCTTCAACCATTTCATTAGAACCAAACTTCTATACCTTCCACTAGGGAATCACCTCCTCTATGCATACTCTCCCTTCTCAATTTACTCTTTTCCTACTCAAGGCCTCTATTTTCTGTATCACTCCATTTAGAATTGAAATATTTGATCCATCAATTTGACTTATGTTTATTCTATGTACTAGAACTATTTACCATTGAGCAACGAGCTTCAGTTTCACACCATATATAAGTAGAATGATGTTGGACAAAGAAGAAACACGACAAAAAAATATATTTACAAATAGTCAACACAAAATAACACTTTTCATGACACCTTTGATATTTATATTGAAAACCTATTGTTGCCTTTTATAAAATGCCCTAATACAATAAGTACACACGAGTTCAAATCTGCTGTCCATGACTTATTATTTTAAGTGCGTCTTTTTTATCTACTTCATTTGTAAAAAAATGTCTTTTTTATTCTAGTCATACACATATCTTATAATTTTTTCAAAATTGAGCTTTTGGGTAAATGTATGACAATTGCTTTTTGAGCAGATTTGGAGGCAGTATAGACACCTCATTCTTCATTGCCGGCTTTGACATTTAACTTTGCAACTTGTAAGAGGCCCAAATAGCAATGAGACACTAATATACCAAATCTAAAGTCAAAATTCAACTAAAAACGAGCCGTTTGCGGGTCTCCTTCATCATCTGGTTGTTTAGCTCATACTCAGTTGGCAGCAGCAACCTCTCCACCACAAAGATACGCGTCGGTTCCTGCTCTCTGTACCAACCACCTTCGATTCTGACCTCCTTGCAAAGCCCGTGACTATTGCTATAGAAATACCGCAAAGAGAATTTAACCCAGAGATCGACCTGCACCCGGCGGAACCCTAAGGTCTCGGCGGGGAGCTGACAATCCATGGCTGGAACACTGGCGGGCCTGCACGACCACCTCAAGCTCGCCAGGGAATACGCCTTGGAGGGCCTTTACGACACCTCAGTCATCTTCTTCGATGGTGCAATCGCCCAGATAAACAAGTAAATTCAATTTGTCCCTTCAATTTGCCTTCATTTCATATCCTTAAGACGATTATCCTCTCAGACTCTAGAGTTCCTATTGGTCCTGCTCATGAATCAGTGTTCTTCCACTGTGTCACGTAGAATTGAGTTCGATCTGCTAGCATCTGTGGCCCTAGTTGAGGCCCCGGGCTGATATGTAGAACTTTTGGTGCTCGTTAGTATTTTATGTTTCCAAGTTGCAACTTGTTGAGTTGTACTCAAATCCTGTATATTTGAATAAACAAACATGATTTTGTCTTCGAAAACCAGAGTACCAATGATGATTGACACCAATAAGTGCTCCGTTTCAGGCATTTGAACACCGTGGATGATCCCATCGTCCAATCTAAATGGATTCATTGCAAAAAAGCCCTTACGGAGGAGCTGGAGATAGTGAAACAGCTGGACGCCGAATTGAGAACAGTTAAAGAAGTCCCTGGCACAACCGGACGCTCCTCGTCACCACCGATTCGGGCCAAGTCCTCATTCGTTTTCCAGCCTCTTGATGAATACCCGACGCCCTCTTCGTCCACCGTGGATGATCCTGATGTTTGGAGGCCATTGAGCCAGGACGGCAGCCAGAGGAAATCAGCCAGGGCCGGTCTCGGAAGTGCGAGAAAACCATCACAAGACGCAAAGTGGGCTCGAGGTGCAACTGCTAGGCCTCAGGGCGCAAGATCCAGTGCTTCTAGCAAAGGGGCTCCAGGAGGAAGGCCGTCATCGGCTTCTTCTGGAACGCCTGCAAGGAAGGGGAAAACAAATACCGGGAAATCAGAACCAACGGTAAATACCCCTTTTGTCTCGCCTTTAGGTCCTGTAACACTGTCGTCTCACATTGCTATTATGTCCTGCAAGCAATGGTTCTGAATATTCAGCAAATGATATCTGCCACTGACAATTACCTTTTTCAGTGCAATGGAGCAAATTCCAATTTCGCACCCCTCGTCAATTATCAATGATTTGATGATATCTTTTCAAGACAAATAATCACGTTAACATAAATGTCTTCATATATCCCAAGAAGCCCTAGCAAACAACTCTTGTTAGTCTAAAATTATCAGATTGGTAGGCCTCTGCTTTTAGATTATTGCCTTGTACCATACTACACTGACCAATATTTCTAGTCACGACTTAATATTATGGTTCATGCTAGTTGGCATAAAACCTATGAAAGTTAGACATGTCATTTATATTGTTTGAATGTTGACTAGGATTTGATATACGTGTCGTCCAATAAGATACTTTTTTATATCCATCTGCATTTCCTTTAGATCAGGAATTATGATGTTATGACTGTCAAAGAAATGGTAAAGACAATGTACATCGACCGTTATTGACCTTCTACTACTAGCTCTTTTCTAAATATAGATGAAACTAAAATGGATGTCCATAACACCATAATATATATCACCTCTTATGAGTTCTCACCCTTGATTATGTGGATGCATTACCTACAATGCATTAGTCAAGCTTTAAAATCCGGTCCACTATCTACATGCTTACATAACTTGACGGACCTAGCTTTAGCATGGTCAGCAACACAACGTGTTAATATATCTCTTTATATTCTATTATTTGTAATCTCTATATATTGTTGGACCTCTGTGTAATTTTTCCAAGTTTCTATTAATAAAAGAGTGAGGGGTCATGAACCCTCATGCAAGCTGCATTGCACGTTGCTTTCTGGCATCCACATCAACATGGTACCAGAGCAAGGCTGCTCCTAGGGTTCCTCCAAGCCGCCCCCTCTCCTTCTCTCTCTTCTCTTCTCCTCCTCCTCCACGCCGCCGCCAGCCACACATGCCAGCAGGCCAGCGCTGCCGCTCTCCCGGGCAGCAAGCAGCAGCCGGCCAAGGGCGGGCACTGCCATCCCAGGGTAAGCGCACCGGCCGCCAACAGCTCCTTCCTCCGGTCGATTTCGAAGGCAGTGGCGTATTAAATTTCATATCGGAGGGTCCGTCCGTTCGTAGGAAATTCTTAATCACATCTCCTCCATGTGTGATCAGGGAATTTTCGTTTGGGGGCTGTGGATGTGTCAGACACACATCTGATTTTCTGACGTGACGTGTATCTCCCCCGTCACTCAATCCTTCCGATGACATGTATCTCTCCGTCACCTTCAACTCTTTTTGTGACACACATCTCTCCGTCACCCTATCTCTTTGTTGAATCATGGAGGATACCAAGGCATCTACCATCTACATCGAGATGTCACCTATCCCCTCCATCAAGCTGAACGGGAAGAATGATATTTTGTGGATGAATGCTGTCCATACAGTGTTAGAATCCCGAGATAAGGCAATGCATGTTGATTTTGATCCTCTTGCTTCTACTGACAAAGGTTATGCTGAATGGAAACGCCATAATAGTCTGGTGAAGACATGGCTATGGGGGAGCATAGAACCTGGTATTGCTGCTAGGTTCATGTTCTATACTACTGCCAAAGACATATGGGGTGCAGTAAAGAAGCATTACTCTCAAGAAAAGAATGCTCTTCGTCAGTTTATGATTTATGATCGTCTCTTTGCAGAACGACAGAGAGACAAGTCTTTAGAAGAATATTTTGGAGTGATCCAATGTATTACTCCTGAGCTTCTATCATCCAGTGTCCAAGAACAAGTCAAAAAAAGTAATGACTTGATTACTCAAAGTTCCTATCTGGCCTGAGTTCTTCATGCAGTTCAGCCCGCACTGTCATCCTTGCCTCTGACAAATTTCCCAGCCTGGAAGAAGCCTACTCAAGGATTTTACAATCAAATTTTGAACCAGTTGATCCTACCACAATCTCACCTTCTGGAGATTCTCATGCATATATAGTCACTGCAGTTAGAGGAGGCCGTACAGGTATGGGCCGAGGACGTGGAGCACGTGACACTGTTGGTATGTATGCCCTGAGAGCCAATCATGGGATGATTGGTGGGATACATTAAGATTGATTTGATAAACATCAAAGGCAAGCTTCCAATTCTTTCTGGTTCAGTCATATGAGATAGTGATAGAACAGATTGAATGTCTAGAGAATGACAGTACTCAATGACGTATGCCTTCAGGTTCATGACCTGAACGATGAGATCATACGGATGCTAAGAGTTTGTACATTCTTGATATGTCCCTAGTCGGATGTCATTGTGGAAGGTAGATAGACAGCAATGACACACAAGACTAGATTGTGGTGTTGGTTGATGACAGAATCTCATTAGTCATGATATAGAGATATCAAACCAAACACATAGGTACTTGTTAGAGAACAAGTGTACCGGACAGACCCACCGTGAGTTTGACACATGGAACCATGAGATGGTAGTCACAGTCAGTACTCACAGTGATGGTGGTGAGTGTGATTCTTAGACCTGAAATCACTGCACTCAACACATGTCGTTGGGCACACTTTGACATCATCAAACGCAGTCCTGAAACATGGGTTGTTATAAAGGTGATGATTGGGTGGCTTTGACACATGGGGCTTTTGAGGGGTGAGTGATAGATATGGGATTTGTCCCTCCTGAGGGAGTTTGATATCCATGGCCACTTGATGAGTAGGATTGAGAAAGGCGTGCACGCATGTGTGAATCAGTATATGATACTGATGTCATACATATCTCTTCCAGTCTACTCTGAGATCAAGGAAGTGAATGAACGTTGACAGGATGACTGTTCCATGCCTCGAGTTCATTCGGGATATCAGTGACAAAGGAATTATACATTCGCTGTAACACCATTCACGGATTGTAGGATGAAAGTTGTTCTCCAACTTTCTACTTTCACTTGGGTAGCACTGATGTGTGACTAGGCACCGCTCTTTGCTTGTGAAGTCATAAGTGTTATGGACTTTCACTGCCAACGTGAAATGGACCTGCAGGGTCACACACATAGGATTTAACCTGGAAGAGGAGTTTTGTCCACAAAGCAATGTTTAGATTGATTACTAAAGGAGTTTAGTAGTTCAATTAAACACTCAATCAGTCGATAGCTCAATATTGTATGGTTCAAGGTGTTGGACGCATTGATTAGAGTATCGGATTGATTGAAATCACATTTGACTGATTTTGCCGAACCTGTGCTCCCAACCGATCGGTTCATGTGATGAACCGGTCGGCTGAGGTTGCTGAACCGGTCGGCTGGAGTGTCCAGGCCGATCGGCTCATGCCCAGGTTGAAACGACCGGTTCAAGGGTTGAACCGATCGGCTCAACTGGTGCAACCGACCAGTTGGGAAAAGTCATGTCGGCAAGAATTTTCCTTTGGTTTCAAATTGCCCAATTCGATTGGGAATAATATTGGTATTCGATACCAATTGGGAAAGAAACAAGGAAAGTCCTTTTGAGCCGGATTAGGACCATGAACCGATCGGTTCAGGGCACCAACCGATCGGTTGGAGTGCCCCAAACGATCGGCTCAGGTCCAACCGATCGGCTCAATGGCCGAACCGATCGGTTCAGTTGTGAACCGATCATTTCAAGTTGCGAACCGGTTGCTTTTTGTGGAAAATTCTCGAACCCTTCTACTCCTGCTTTAGTCCCGCATTGCCCGGGATGGAGAACCCTGTCCCATGACTCTCCTATATATATAGGGGTATTGGGGGCTTCTCACAGTACAGCTCAGTGCAACCAGCTCAGTGCAACCAGTTGCTCTGCAAGTTGTCGTTCTCTCTGGTTTTGGTAACCGTGAGAGAGCCCGAGCAAGTGCTTCCCGCAAAAGGGAGGTGCAGCAAGGGAAGGACAACTACAGTTGCAACAGGAGGCAGGAGAGCGTGTTGGCGACTAGTAAGTCAACAGGAGGGTGCGACTCCTTCCACTTCCTTGTGGGGACAAGGAGAGTGGAGTTCCAGGTGGTCCGTGTGGACTACTACAGAGGCGGGAGGACACTGCCGCTTAGGAGGACAACTGTCATCCGACAGTCCGGTTCGAGTAGGAGTTGTCAGTCCCGGTGCGACCAGGAGCTGCACAGACGCCGTCGAAGTCCGGAGTTGAAGACCGCGCATTGCGCGAGGTATTGTCGCCGAGCAAGCCTCGGGACAAGGTATGATTCCGCAAACCATCCTTTCCTATTATATAGACGTTGACGCGTTTCCTCGGTATGGGTTGGGGAGAAATTTTTTGTTTCCGCTGCCTTCTCTGTCTCCCCTAAAACCCAACAGTGGTATCAGAGCCACGTCAACTGCTCTATATTTTAGGAATATCGATATGATCGATTTTGGTTTGTCGCCTTTATTTATTGCATGCGATGCGAATAATATCGGCTTTATGCATGTCCAATCCTAAATCCACAAATCCCTAATTACATATATGATATGTATTATTAATGCACTCGATACGCGTCGCCCTTAAACGAGTTTTGTGGTGGATGTTTGTAGCATGATTATGGCCTATAAACCCCTATCTGTGATTGGTTGTGTGTGGTTGCTTGCATCTCGGTCTGCGCACCAATCTTCCCTCTCTTATTCCTGATGTAACTCGAAATAATTCAAGATTCTTTCCTACCTTTGCTCCCCCCCGAATGTAACTCGGGGTTTCCTTTTAAAGCAATGTAATAAATAGAATAGGATTTTATTTCCTGTTATGTCAAAGGCCGGCGGACATCAAGACGACTGTTCAGACGGTCGGTTCAAGGAGTGAACCGATCGGTTGACCTTCCAGACGGTCGGTTCAAGGAGTGAACCGATCGGTTGATGACCGGTTCGAGGAGCGAGACGAGCGGGTGGCGGACATGACGAGATGCACGACGACCAGGCGAACCGACCGGTTGGAGGAGCCAACCGATCGGCTGGTGGCACCCAGACGACCGACTGAAGAGTACAGATCATTCATGTGATGAGTTGATCTACTCGGATGGCAAGGCACAGAATTCATCTTGTACAGGTTGCATGTGATGTAGACCTAGATGACCGTGATTCCTCTTGGCTCGAGGAATCACATTAGGATGGCCATAATCATCGCTTTTTATCGCTTGTGCATGTTTTCTGTGGGATATAGCATGTATATGATACGTACTATGTAATGTGGTGATTGGATATGTATATGTATATAAAACCAAATCCCTCATTAAAATATTAAGTTTTAGATGCCTTCCAAATGCGACACACGTGAAAAGCTTGATCGACCAAGTGTGGGCACGCCCTAGCGTGGTGCACCGTCTATCTCGTGGAAGCGTGAAGGATGAATGTGTGGGTCTGCCCTAGCAGGGTGCATATTCATCGTGTTTGCTTTGGGTCGGACTTAACAAGGTGATCTAGATGGGATCTAGTACCTTGAGGCATGGAGATGATCATTGCAAGGAGTTGTATATGACATCTTATCAAGAGTTGCATATGATGCAATTGGCAAAAGTTGCCTACCTGAGAGATCTATGTTGTGGGTGACAGCCCTAGCTGGTCCATGACTTAGAGGATTTCAGGATCTTGCCCACTAGAAGGTTGTACGCTGCAATCTTCCGAATTGATGGTGAGGGCTATCAATTTGAAGTAAAATAGTGGGAGCGATAATTAATTAAAGGCCTAATTATATCGTCAAACTTTCAAATCAATCAAATAAGTCAAAAATAAGTTTCGGACTAAAATTGCATATTTTCCTTTTTGTAGTTCAAATGGCAACAAACAACAACAACTTTTCTTTGCGATCGGTCCTTGACAAGGACAAGCTAAATGGGACAAACTTCCACGACTGGTATCGGACATTGAGAATTGTTCTCACTCAAGAGCGTAAGCTCTATGTCCTGGATACTCCAATTCCAGAGGAACCCGCTCCTAATGCACCAAAGACAGAAAGGGATGCTTACAAGAAGCATTCTGATGATGCCATTGATGCAAAGTGCTTGATGCTATGTTCAATGAACCATGAGTTGCAGAGGCAACATGAGAACATGGGTGTCATAGAGATGATTCTGCATCTCAGGAACATGTATGAAGATCAGGCACGGCAAGAGAGGTACAATGTTTCTAGGGCGCTGTTCAAGTGCGTCATGACAGAAGGAGATCCAGTTGGTCCTCACACACTCAAGATGATTGGGTATGTGGAGAACCTGCAAAGAATGGGATTTCCACTGAGCCAAGAGTTGGCTACTGACGTGATACTGCAATCGTTGCCAGAATCTTACAGTCAGTTTGTGATGAACTACAACATGAACAACTTTGATAGGCCACTGTCAGAGTTGTTGGGCATGTTGAGGACAGCCGAGTTACAGATGAAGAAGGACAAGCCTAAGTCCGTGATGGTGATCACGAGCAAGAAAGGCAAGTCCAAGCGCAAGGGCAAGGGCAAAGCTAAGAAAGGTTCTGAAGCTAGCCAGGAGTCCAAGCCATCTTCAGCTCTCAAGGCCAAGGGAGGCGTAACCAAGAAAGGAAATTGCCACCATTGTCAAAAGCCAGGACATTGGAAAAGGAATTGTCTTCTCTACCTGGAAGAACAAAAGAAGGAGGCAACTGAAGCCTCTACTTGAATGTGTCATGTAAATAAACTTGTAACACTTTTTGAGGTATATGATACCAAGATGTAAAGTGTAAATCATTCTTACTTGGGGCAAGTGTTGCCTTTATAGATAGGAATACTTTAGTTTATTTTCAGCCAATAAGGAATGTAATACAGTTATGAACTGCTATTTCATACTTGCCAATAGATAGAAACACTTTATTTTTGCATATTGTATGACAATGATGGCAATTAATAAAGTTGTGTTTTCAATCTTAAAGATATGATCTTTGTGGCAATGCCTTATTTATCTTGTGATATTTGATATGCATAAGATAAGACGATACCTAAAAGTTATAGATAACTCAAACAATTTAATTAGCATTAATCATGAGAAATTCATTTCTAGTTTCCATGTGATGGATAAAACTAGACTCTTTTGGTTAGAGAACCAGTAAGGGACAAGAATATCTTAGACATGATTGATCAATCTTCACTAATGTAGTGGGAGAATGATTATCCTATTAGGTATAATACATGTGATGTATTTACATAACTATTGGAATAAATGCTAATACTTCAAATGGTGTTTAGAGAAATACCAATATGAATATCTTGAAGTGTTCAAGATTATCATAAATGAAGTACAAATTTGGTAAAGTAATAATTCTTGATGAGATCAGTGAATGAAATACTTGGACCAAATGTTTGAGATCCTTATGAGTGATTATGATAGTGTATCATAGTGAACTCATGATTAAGGCATGGTGATGTCTTAATCAAGAAGGAATCATACTCTAAGGAGTTAGAGAATGATTATCAAATAACTGAATTCTTCTTAATAAAGAATACCCCACACTAATAAAAGAAATTAAGAATCACAAGGGTTGTGAGTTCTTATATCTTTAACAGATACACCTCAATTATCTATGTGATGAGTTGTTCATGTGATGAGTCAACTATCAAGATGAATATGAGGAACCGAATCTTGAGTTATGGTTTATGACCTTTACATCCTAAATGACGTCCATGTGAACCATAAGGTATGACCTTGATGGTAGCACTCATTGGATCATATCCATAAGTGCAGATGAGTCTTAAGTGTTAAGACACATGGATAACATTTTGAGAAGGATGATGCTTGTTGATTGCAACTTAATGACTAAGACATTTGGCATATGGATACTAAAACCGCATTCCTATGCGGAATAAAACCAGGATGCGTACGTGACACAACCTATAAGGTTTATGAATCCACTAATGCAAATGAAGTCTATAAGTTACAATGGACTAATCAATGTGATTGATTGAGTACAGGCAACTCAAAATTGGATCTTTACTTTGATGATATAGTCAAAGGGTTTGACTGATATGTCAAAGATAAAGAAGGGGTATGTGATTTAGTGGGAGCGTATTCACATTCCACATATTGATGTGAAATGGAATTGTTCTAGAATGGAAATCCAAATGTGGAAATTATCTTTAAGGAAGATAGAGATGTTTCCTATGTGATAGGAATAGAGATCTATAGAGATAGTTCTCGAAAATCTCTTGACCTGGAAAGAGAGAGCATACATTGGCAATCTGTACTGAAGTGTTCAGTATGTACTGATTCAGTGGGAGAAAACTTGTCCATGTTACATGGAGTTAGTATCCCAAGGCCAAGTGTCCAATTCTTATGAAGAATGGGAACACTAAGAATAGATATGGATCTATCATGCATGTAATCATCCCATTATCTTGCATGTATGACATGGCAAGAATAAAATGCATTCATCATCTTGTATGTAGGACATGGCAATATGATGTGCTCATCCCGATAACTCGTATGTGTGACATGACGAGTGGATGTCTGTCTTTTTCCAGTAAGGGTTACTGGAATACCATGAGAACTTGATAAGTGCTTGTGAAGTACTAGTTCTATGGAGATAAGGAAGAGTTCGATGTAAAGAGTTACATTGATGCGAACTTCCGAAAGGACAGAAAATTAATCGCAAAATATACATAAGATGTATAAAAGTGAAAGTTTGTTGATAATTGGAAGTGTTCCAATAAAGCCATTTAAAAGGGAAATGCCGAGTATCTAGGTGTTAGTGAACAACAGTGGATACTATATGGATCTGAAAGTTCATGAGATGAACTTATATTCCACTCATTGATGACAAGTCTGGAATCCTTGATCATGCAATGTGGCTAAAGGTTAGCAAAGGAATACTAGATCGCATATTACGGCAACTCCATCTCATACGTGCGACGTACAGCGAAGAGATGTGAGGCATGCAATTTGTACAGACTTTGGCAAGGTGTTGCCATTACTCACTATGTTTGCACTAAGAGCACAGTAACATGTGGGACATGTTTGAAGATCACTATGAATATGATTCATGGGTGATTGGCTCGCAGTGCAAGTGGGAGTCTGTTGGTATGTATGCCCTGAGAGCCAATCATGGGATGATTGGTGGGATACATTAAGATTGATTTGATAAACATCAAAGGCAAGCTTCCAATTCTTTCTGGTTCAGTCATATGAGATAGTGATAGAACAGATTGAATGTCTAGAGAATGACAGTACTCAATGACGTATGCCTTCAGGTTCATGACCTGAACGATGAGATCATACGGATGCTAAGAGTTTGTACATTCTTGATATGTCCCTAGTCGGATGTCATTGTGGAAGGTAGATAGACAGCAATGACACACAAGACTAGATTGTGGTGTTGGTTGATGACAGAATCTCATTAGTCATGATATAGAGATATCAAACCAAACACATAGGTACTTGTTAGAGAACAAGTGTACCGGACAGACCCACCGTGAGTTTGACACATGGAACCATGAGATGGTAGTCACAGTCAGTACTCACAGTGATGGTGGTGAGTGTGATTCTTAGACCTGAAATCACTGCACTCAACACATGTCGTTGGGCACACTTTGACATCATCAAACGCAGTCCTGAAACATGGGTTGTTATAAAGGTGATGATTGGGTGGCTTTGACACATGGGGCTTTTGAGGGGTGAGTGATAGATATGGGATTTGTCCCTCCTGAGGGAGTTTGATATCCATGGCCACTTGATGAGTAGGATTGAGAAAGGCGTGCACGCATGTGTGAATCAGTATATGATACTGATGTCATACATATCTCTTCCAGTCTACTCTGAGATCAAGGAAGTGAATGAACGTTGACAGGATGACTGTTCCATGCCTCGAGTTCATTCGGGATATCAGTGACAAAGGAATTATACATTCGCTGTAACACCATTCACGGATTGTAGGATGAAAGTTGTTCTCCAACTTTCTACTTTCACTTGGGTAGCACTGATGTGTGACTAGGCACCGCTCTTTGCTTGTGAAGTCATAAGTGTTATGGACTTTCACTGCCAACGTGAAATGGACCTGCAGGGTCACACACATAGGATTTAACCTGGAAGAGGAGTTTTGTCCACAAAGCAATGTTTAGATTGATTACTAAAGGAGTTTAGTAGTTCAATTAAACACTCAATCAGTCGATAGCTCAATATTGTATGGTTCAAGGTGTTGGACGCATTGATTAGAGTATCGGATTGATTGAAATCGCATTTGACTGATTTTGTCGAACCTGTGCTCCCAACCGATCGGTTCATGTGATGAACCGGTCGGCTGAGGTTGCTGAACCGGTCGGCTGGAGTGTCCAGGCCGATCGGCTCATGCCCAGGTTGAAACGACCGGTTCAAGGGTTGAACCGATCGGCTCAACTGGTGCAACCGACCAGTTGGGAAAAGTCATGTCGGCAAGAATTTTCCTTTGGTTTCAAATTGCCCAATTCGATTGGGAATAATATTGGTATTCGATACCAATTGGGAAAGAAACAAGGAAAGTCCTTTTGAGCCGGATTAGGACCATGAACCGATCGGTTCAGGGCACCAACCGATCGGTTGGAGTGCCCCAAACGATCGGCTCAGGTCCAACCGATCGGCTCAATGGCCGAACCGATCGGTTCAGTTGTGAACCGATCATTTCAAGTTGCGAACCGGTTGCTTTTTGTGGAAAATTCTCGAACCCTTCTACTCCTGCTTTAGTCCCGCATTGCCCGGGATGGAGAACCCTGTCCCATGACTCTCCTATATATATAGGGGTATTGGGGGCTTCTCACAGTACAGCTCAGTGCAACCAGTTGCTCTGCAAGTTGTCGTTCTCTCTGGTTTTGGTAACCGTGAGAGAGCCCGAGCAAGTGCTTCCCGCAAAAGGGAGGTGCAGCAAGGGAAGGACAACTGCAGTTGCAACAGGAGGCAGGAGAGCGTGTTGGCGACTAGTAAGTCAACAGGAGGGTGCGACTCCTTCCACTTCCTTGTGGGACAAGGAGAGTGGAGTTCCAGGTGGTCCGTGTGGACTACTACAGAGGCGGGAGGACACTGCCGCTTAGGAGGACAACTGTCATCCGACAGTCCGGTTCGAGTAGGAGTTGTCAGTCCCGGTGCGACCAGGAGCTGCACAGACGCCGTCGAAGTCCGGAGTTGAAGACCGCGCATTGCGCGAGGTATTGTCGCCGAGCAAGCCTCGGGACAAGGTATGATTCCGCAAACCATCCTTTCCTATTATATAGACGTTGACGCGTTTCCTCGGTATGGGTTGGGGAGAAAATTTTTGTTTCCGCTGCCTTCTCTGTCTCCCCTAAAACCCAACAGACACGTCATAAGTGCACCTTCTGTGACAAACCTGGACACACTGTTGAGAAATGCTGGAAGAAGCATGGTAGACATGCTGTACCACCTGTGGGTGCAACAAACTATGCTAGTATTGCTGAGTCTTTTGAGCCGTCTGCATCAAGTTCTGGTTCTTCTGACATCACACTCACAAAGGAAGAATATGATAGATTTAATCTGGCTACACAACATCTAAGTGTGGGATATTCTTCCTCAGCAAATTTGGCATCTACCACTGATAATTAGGCTACCTCTTTACTGGCTTCTGGTTCAACTTCTTCATGGGTGGTTGATTCTGGAGCGTGACAACATATGACTGATATGAGGAGACTACTTCATTCCAGTGACTCACATATTCCTCACAAATCTGTGACCATAGCAGATGGTTCAGTGAGGAAAGTGTTAGCAAGTGGATCTGTTTCTCTGACTCCTAAAATTGATCTTAAATCTGTTCACTATGTGCCTGGATTTCCTTTTAATCTTCTCTCTGTTGCAAAATTAATTGATACTGTGAACTGTACAATGACATTTGGGCCTTCTTGCTTTGTATTACAAGATCTCAAGAGTATGGGGACGATTGGTAGGGGGCCTACGAAAGGTGATCCCTACCTCTTCTATGGTGACAGTCTGCCTCGCCAAGTATCTGCTCCAGCTATCCTTTTGAGCGGTTCTCCCTTATTGTGGTACTACAAATATGGACATCCTTCGTTGGAGAGCTTGAGAAAGTTAGAACCTGAGTTATCCCAAGTGTCTCCATTAGAGTGTCAGTCATGTCAACTGGGTAAATATCATAGAATGTCTGATCCCATTCGTGTCAATAAACGGGCTTCTTGTCCCTTTGAGTTAGTCCACAATGATGTTTGAGGTCCTGTAAAGACCAATAGCTATAATGGTTTTTGCTATTTTATTTCTTTTGTGGGTGATTTTTCTCGCATGACATGGATTTATTTGTTGAAAAGTCGAGAGTCTGTGTTATCCATTGTCAAGCATTTTCATCTAGAAATAAAAGTTCAATTTGATTGCAATATTAAAATTCTTCAATCTGATAATGCCTTGGAATATGTTCAAAGTGCTATGACTGATTTTTGTAGCTTCATTGGGATGATTCACCGTACGTCTTGTCCTCTCACCCCTCAACAAAATGGGGTAGCTGAGAGGAAAAATCGTCACCTTCTTGATATTACCAGGACCATTATATTTCAATCCAATGTTCCTAAGAGGTTCTGGTCTAATGCTTTACTTACTGTCTGTTTCCTTATCAACAGACAACCCTCTTCCGTGCTTCAAGGACGTACTCCATTCTCCGTCTTACGTCCCAAAGATCATCCTTTTCTTGTTCCTCTCAGAGTGTTTGGGTGTACGTCCTTTGTCCTCAAATTTTGATCCTAAGGCTGATAAGTTATCCCCTAGGTCTATTAGGACTCTTTTTCTTGGGTACTCCAACACTAGCAAAGGATACAAGTGTTATTGTCCCAGTCTCTGTCGTATGTTTGTGTCTAGGGATGTAACTTTTCATGAATCTACACCATACTTCTCTAGTGTTCCCAATAAGGGGGAGCAATTGTGTGAAAGTGAGAGAGTGTCACCATCAGACATCAGTGAGAGAGTGCCACCTATCGTTCCTGACCATACTGTAATTCAGGAAGAGCAGCCAGCAGGTGATACATTAGTTCAACAATATCCACATGTTTATAGCAGACAAGGTAGACATGATCCAAAGGATGTAGCGACTCTGGTCTCTGAGCCTTCCCCATCTTCCTCTACTCAAGAGATTTCTGAAAAACCATCTGACCGTGATGTTCCCATTGCTGTTCGCAAAGGTACTCGTTCCTATACTATTCAACATTCTATTGCAAATGTGTGTTGTTTGTCAAAATTATCTAAGCAATCCCGGTTATTAGCTCTTGGGATTGATTCTGTGGTCATTCCAAGAAATCATCTCGATGCTATGAAAGATATTGGCTGGAAACAGGCAATGCATATGGAAATGTCTGCTCTTCTACAAAACAACACATGGGAACTTATTGACTTAACTTCAGGTAAAAATGTTGTGGGCTGCAGATGGGTATTCACAGTAAAACACAATCCAAATGGTTCAGTTGAGAGGTTGAAGGCTAGACTGGTGGCAAAGGGCTACACTCAGACATATGGAGTTGATTTCTTTGAGACCTTTTCACCAGTGGTCCGTCTGAATTCAGTACGGATTCTTATTTCACTGGCTACTACTTTTGGCTGACCTCTATTTCAGCTTGATTTCAAGAATGCCTTTCTCCATGGTGATTTACAGGAAGAGGTGTACATGGAGCAATCTCTTAGTTTTGTTGCTCGGGGGTAGTGTCAGAAAGTGTGTAGATTGAAGAAAGCCATCTATGGATTGAAACAATCTCCTAGAGATTGGTTTGATAAGTTCAGTGATGTTGTACTAAAGATGGGCTTTTCTCGTTCTGTGACTGATCACTCCTTATTTTATTCTAGCTCTTCTGCTGGATCCATCATTATTGCTGTATATGTTGATGATATAGTTATCACTGGCAGTGATTCTACAGGCATATCACGTGTGAATGAAGGATTGCAGGGGCACTTTCATACAAAGGATCTGGGCAAACTAAGATATTTTCTGGGCATTGAATTACTCAGATCTCATGCATGTACTAATTTGTCTAAGAAGAAATACGTGCTGGATTTACTATAGGAAACTGGAATGAGTGAATCCAAGCCGGTGTCTACTCCTATGGACTATCATGTGAAGGAGATGACTGATGATACTGATTATCCAAATCCAGGATACTACATGAAAATTGTTGGTAACTGATATATCTGATAGTTACTCGCCCTGACAATTCTTTTGCTGTAGAGTGGTGAGTTAGCATATGAGCTCACCACAACAGTCACACTGGATGGCAGTCTGCCGTATTCTGAGATATCGGAAGGGTGCACCTGGTAAGGGGATCACCTACTATAGACCCAAGACTCCTGTGTCTACTCTTGTTTAAGGTCTTATCAGGGATTAATTAGGATCTTATTTTGCTTAGTTCTTAAATATATATTCTATGTCTTTTTGTTTTTTTTTCTTATTTCCCTTAGTATCCTATCTTGCACTTACAAATAGGGTTATGTAGTATATTTTAACACACTTCCGTGAGACAACTATACAAAAACCCTAGTTCTTGATCTCAAAATGGTACTAGAGCATCAGGTCCAGGTAAGCTACTGTGGTTGTCTCTCCATCTCTTTCTCAATTATCCTTTCGTTGACATCTAGCTATAATACTATAGCAATGATGCAATAAACCGTATTCTAGTGCAATATGTGGTGCTCACATCTTCTAATACGCGCTCAACTCCATTTTTTCCACTCAATTCTACCTGCATACCTGCCTCTCGAGTGGTTTACACATTACAACTGCTACGGCCTATGGTGTTCACATCTACGGTAGGTGCACTCTGGGTAATGTAAGCAAGCCACCCCACTGCTGCCTACCTGCGTACCTGCCTAATCTTGATTGTAGACTATATGTTTGTGGGATGCATAATCTCGTATTAACATATGAATGTCTCCCAGGTCTCGGTTAGCCTGAGTGCTTGATTGTTGATTTGCTTTATCTTGATACTAGACCTGATATATCTTTTGCACTGGGAGTTGTGACTTCTGACTTGTGAATCAATTTATGGATAGACCTAACAAAAGCCTATGGGATTCTATTTATGAATTATTTTGATACATCATGATATCTTCTAAAAGAGTTTGTTCAATAAAGAAAATTGGCAGCATTGATCTTTCTGGCTAATTAGATGTTAATGTTTGCAATCTATTTAGAAGGATAAAGATATCTACTTCAGGTTACCACACTCTTGTATTGCAATCTAGCCATTGGGAGAAGCAAAATGCAAAATGTGGTAGTTATATCTAGTGCACCAGTGGAGTATATGTTTATCACCTGTATTACATGTGAGCTATTGTGTGTAGAAGCTCTTCTTGTTAAGCTTATGCATTTGATAAATATTGCTACACCCTATGCCTCATGACAATCATGCTGCCCTTTAAATTTCTAGCACCCTAATAATTTTTGAGAGAACATAGCATGTTGAGCGGTGATGGAGCCATGATTTAGAACTAGGTAAGGCACAAGTATTAGAACTTAGATTGGGCGCGGGAGGGGGGTGACCGAACCACACCCTCTCATGCCCCGAGAGTTTACGCTGTCTGGGGGGGTCACGATTGTGGCGCTTCTACGGGGGCGGTTCTCTCGTAAATAAAAAAAAGTATTAGAACTTAGAAGTTAATTGTTTGAAACCAGTTTTGAGCAATCGGCCTAAGAAGGCAAAGTAAATAAGAGATCATATAAATCAAAATTAAAAACTAACAATGAATAGATGGGAATTAGAGAAAAATGGCACATCCAAAAATCATTACATATGAATAAAAGAGCCTACAAGGTGATGTAATAGTTGACAGACGGGTCAGTCAATGCACTTCTTGACTTCTTGCGTCTTCTTATGATCTCTCTTGGTGACTGGTGTATGCTCTCCTCTTCAACTAGCCACCATCTTGACTCCTCTTGTATCTGTCCCTCTTGTTTCTACAAAAAAGAAAGCCTCAAGGGTTACTTTGATTGGTTAATGCATGTATATAGGAGCTAAAATTGGAACAAATTGGGAAAGCTTGAAATGAAAAAAGAAAAGAGAAGAATGCGCCATGATTGTGGAGAAAAGGAGTTGGGATAGAGAGACATCATTATTTCAAAACGGGATCTAAAACAAATCAAAACAGAACGAAAAATAGATTTGAAACATAAAATACCATATTTACTGGATTGGGATTAGAGAATCTGTAGAGAAGATCTGAAACAGCACTGGCATTGATACAAACAAAAATGGAAAGTAATTATCTAAAAAGTAAAAACAATTGTACTCGTAATTGTATTGAGGCACAACCGCAAACAGAAAGTCAAAGTTACCAGAAAAGGAAGAAGAAGCATTTTTTGAAAAAGGAAAATCAATCAGCATAAAATGAAGTGCCCATCTAGAGTCAAAGTTACGGACTAACGACCTGCTCAGTATTTTGCGGAAGTAGGGTGAAGCACCGGCCTCACGGGGCCAAATGTAGCTCCGCCACTGATGTGGAGGTTGACAAGCATTTTGTACGAGATGTGGTAATGTGCAGGAAGATCTCAAATATTTGCTGCGAGGACATAAAACCATGCATCTGCTCTTGTATCAAGCCACTTGTTATGGAGTGAATTTAGGAGTTATGTGGAAAGCTTGTGTTAGATGATATTTATTCTCCAGCATGAGTGAGAGGGTTGAAATTAATATGATTTTATGTTTTTTCTATTGGTTTATTTGCTTTCATTTTGGTCCTCTTGTGTAAATTAATGACATGCTTTCATATCATCCATGAATAACGTGTTGTTTTATACAATAACCCACTTTTATGCATAGTCACAAATTCGGTATTCGGGATACGTACGGTCAAGTTGAAAAATTCGGAAATCGGGAATTATGCGGAAAATTCGGATAAAAATCGGTCAACGTACGGTAAAAGTTCAGTCAACTATTCGGAAAAAAGTCGGCAAAAAACAGATATATATATATATATATATATATATATATATATAAGGCTAGAATACACTCGAGTGTACAGATCACGCCGTACACCTCAATGGTATTTGCCTATCTAGACCATGTTTTTTCAAAATCTAATCCATTGATCTTCATGGTTACAATAATAATAGGCCACATACAAAATTTGAACTCATTTGGATGAGTGTAAGTCACTCGATGATGTAAGTCATATCCAAGGACAACAAAATCGACGCACAAAACTAATTTGAAATGTATGATTTTTGCCTCCTTTAGATGCACGGCCTATAAGTGTCCAAATGAGCTAAAATTTATTATATATTATGTTCTTAAGATAATTAAGAAGATCAACGGTTTAGATTTTTCAGAAAGTTACTACATCTTCAAAAATGACTGCGGTGTATGGTGCCTCCGATACACTCGAGTGTACACTAGCCTGACTCTATATATTTATATACATGTTATGAAGACAACAAAAATTATGCATTTCAAATTAGTTTTGTGCGTCGATTTTGTTGCCCTTGGATGAGTGCATAGTTTTCAAGGCGGCCAGGCGGTGGCATGCTTTGGTTGGGCGCCTAGTCCGCCTAGGGCGCCTAGTCCGCCTAGGCGGGCGCCTAGGCGTTGCCATATTTTTTTATTTTCTGCATATTTTATATTATATATAGTATAACTTATATCACATAAATAAGGTATTTATGTGTATATTCTATGATCTGCACCCTAAATAGCAATGTAAGAGTGAGATAGCAGCTAAAAAATCCTAAAAAGAACTTACAAATGTCAAATATATTTTAAAATGACCTTATCCCAAAATAAAAAAAAATCAGGAAAAAAAGTTTGTCTAAACTCTCCGGGCGCCCTAGGCGGTCGCCCAGGCGGTCCTAGGCGGTGCTAGGCGCTCGCCCAGGCATCCACTTTCAGTTTTAGGTAAGCGAGGGGCTAGGCGGACCCCTCTTGGGCGCCTAGCCGCCTAGTCGACGCCTAGGCGCCGCCTAGGCGGGCGCCTCAACAACTATGGATGAGTGACTTACACTCATCCAAATGAATTCAAAATTTGTATGTTGCCTAATTATAGTATGACAATGAAGATCAACGGTTTACATTTTGCAAAAAAATAGTCTTGATATGCAAACACCACTTGAGTGTAGCGTGTGATCCGTACACTCGAGTGTATTCTAGCCTGACTCATATATATATATATACCTACACATAATAATTGAAAATGACTAAACATCGAACTGATTACCCTAATATTGGAAGGGGAAGAAGTGGGAGCAGAAAGCAGCAGGCTCAAATAAGGGAAGAAAGGGGGAGAATGGAGGAGAAAGATGGAGCGTACATGTAGAATGTCGAGGGTTACTCCTCCTGGTGTGTCCGGGGATAGAGGAGGAAGGTTGGACGGTTTAGTGGAACCATGCTACAAGTAAAAAAGGACATAAAGAAAACAAATGTGAAGCAAACATATAGAACTGTTTAAAATGGAAAAAAACACGTATTAAACGCGTTTAAAACGCAATACGCGAGTAAAACACGAATTAAACGCGTTTAAAACATATTTTTCGATTTGGAGTTTAAAACGGCCGTCATATACGACACGTGAATAATACGCATTTTAAACACGTTTTTTTTCAAAAAAACGGAGTATATTGTGACTATGCTTTTATGATTCTAACAACAATTAGTTTACATAAAAAAGATATATATATATATATATATATATATATATATATATATATATATTACAAATAGAAAATCAATGCAAGTGACTAAGTCGTCGTTAGCTGATTAGTCGACTGATCAAACATTTAGGTAGTAGGTCTTAAGACAACTAATACGAGACTGACTACTAAAAAATATTGTTCATGCATGGTTGGTCGCCTTAAGAAGTTGGAGAATGTCAACGGTTTTGCTGCAATTCAATAAAGAGGAGGTTGATGAGGCAACCACAATATAAACGAAGCATTAAGAGTCATTTGCGCATTGCATCCTTACATGGAGAATATCTTCAAGAAGGATTGCTGCCTAGGAAGCATGAGCACTTCCCCAAGACCCGTGTGTCCACTTTAAAAGTATTGGACATTGGCATACCTTGAACACACTTGGAAACATGCTGAAAATAAGATTGGAGGCAATAAGATGATTCTATGCAGTGTTTCAAAAAGCAGTCTATGCGGCTGCATACAAGGTTCAGACCACCTACCTAACCGAATACTGGACCCCCCCCCATAAGCGGACCAGGCCGCATAATCGGCCTCACAGCCGCATAAAGGCCGATTAATCCCCAATTTTTAGATAGACATATTTATTTCTTCTTTTTCACATTTACATTCATCTATAGTGCATGTTTGTATTTATTTAAGTTGTGATGGTTGCATATTTGCATGATTGCATCCATTATTATTGTAACTATGCTATTTAGATACATAATTGTACATATTAATTATTGTAATTTCATGATGAATATATATATATATATATATATATATATATATATATATATATATATACAAATACATATATATAATAATTAATAAATATTTTTTTTGAAACCGCATATACTTCTGCATATGCTCCCGCATACTGCATATACTCTTTTCGATGACCTCTCCGAACGCATAACGCATACCACTTTTTAAAACACTGATTCTATGACACAAAACCCCCTACTCCTATACATAGGAGAAGGGGACAATTTCAACTTGGACTCAAACCCTAATGGGCTAAACATACTTAGGCCCATATACCTAATAAATTCAGTAATGAATAACTCTTAACACCCCCCTCAAGTTGGAGTATGGGTGAAACACATACCCAACTTGCTTAGATAGAAAACACACTACATAACAAAATCAAAAGACCATACAAAAATTGATCCCCCAAACCTTGCGATGCTATAATGAAAGCATTCATATACTCCCTTGAAGTAGATAGCATGTAGGAAGCAAGGCTTATCCCCCTGCGGAAGATAACATCAAAAAGAAAAAGCACAATCAACCCCCTCTTAAATTGATAATCATTATACCAACAAGTGCCATCAAATTTAAGCATCAAGAGCCTTGACTGTGTTGGATCATGCATTTGGAGCAGCAGACCAAAGAAGAGATGTGCGAAAGTCAACCAAATTGCCAATTCAGTCTCCTTCATCAAAGTAGTTTCCCACAAGAAGAACCACTATCGGAATGACACGAGGTAGTCGATGTAGGAGCACTGCTATAGGAATACTGTGCTATAGCAGGTGGTTAATGTGTTTGAGACAAATACTGATCGACATGAAGGATGTACTATAGAGGTCTCGGAGCACAAATAAACAAGTAGGAACTAGACAACATGGTTGGATGAATGATTTTCTACTATTGAGATGTATGCTAGATATGAGAAAAACAAATATGCATAACTCTGGATACTCCAACTAAATGATCCATATACAACAAATATCGAGGCGTGCTCTGTAGACGGCTAGACGCTGTGTCTTCCTCTCTTCTTCCTTTGTTTACTTGACCTTCTTTTCTTCTCTCATCTAAATCTCTTCCTCACACCAACAGTGGAGAACAAGAGAGTGGTTGGGGGTGGGCAATGATATAGGATACCCCCAATAAAAAAACTCAAAAACCTTCCTAAGGGAATCACTTTAATAGCGGGACGTTATAGAATCAAAGTGCTCACAGTAAAGAAGCATAAATCCAAAACTCCATAGACGACCAACCTCAATACTTTAAGGGATCTGGGGTGTAGCGCCCCCAGTGGGGGGTCCCATCACCTTTCAATGGTGGGAGTTAAGGGGTGGCCTCCCTCGTAGGGGTGGGGGTCAGGGATGGAGCCCCCCTGCAATTAGGTATGATGCCCTTGGCGTTGCTTGTGTCCCAAGCAACACAAGGCAAGTGCATGTTGTAGAAAAGCATCTGCTCATGGGTGTTGCGAGGCCCATTAGTCTGTGCCACCTGCCGGCCTTGACGGAGTAGACCTTTGCTCATACATGGCCATTGGGACACCACGAAGGTCATGTAGAGGACCTTGATATCGGTGAAGGCAAAATATGCTTGGAGTGGTGAATGCACTGCTGAAGGGGAGTACAACCTTATTGGGTGAACTTTCCTCATCGAAAATGGTGGCCCTTGTTGATAGAATGAAAGGGCCCTAAAGCCAGTTGTGAGTTGTGACAAGGTACAAATGCATCCAACTCTAGTGCTTCTATGGAATCACCAATGAGGAAGGCTACTGTTCAGGTAACATAGAGAGGCTCTAGCAACAATGAGGGATACACAAGCATGATCAGGAGAAAAAGATGGCACTTGGGCTTGCGGTGGGGCTGATGATCCCTATGTTCTAATTTTGAAAGATCCAGGAATGGAGTTTAAAGACGGACTCAAGCGGCTGCTTCAAATTTCATGGTATATCTTGTGTAGTTGTGAAATATCATCAAAAGAGTTAGATGATGGATACAATTTTATTATGTGACCATTTTTAATCATTGGTATATCTAGGTGGTTGCTGCTAGATGAGAACATAAAGACTGACGGGCTATTAAACCTTTGTTGATTGAGACATGGTATTTCCTATTCTTGATACTAGGACATTGTGCGGAGAGAAGGGCAAGGTGATTGTAAGCTACAAATTGCAATCATAAATGATCACTAACCTACATGATCTAGAAGATGGAGCAGCAATGCATTCAGACGTCAATGTTTGTTGTGGCCAAAGGTGACTCTACTCATAAAGAATAAACAATCCTATCTCTTTTGGGGGTTATGGAATGATGAAGGCCTATTGCAGAGGAGGACAATCTTGTTCTCAGATGCCCATAGGAGGGACCTTTGAGGGAGCAATGATGCCTTCTAATAGTGTGTGAAAAATAAGATTGGATTGAACGCAATGGGATGAATACAAGACTGGACGCCCTCTCCTTTATATAGGAGAGGGGAGACACCCTAAGACTTAGGACGCAAGTAATCTAAACGGGCTGAAATACAAAAGCCCAATAACTAATTAACCTATTAACTAAATAGGCCAATATAGACTCTCTAACATAGTGTATATATAAGCACTCTGGGGCTATCTGTAGGAATGCAATCGTTTATACTTCGTGGAGAAATTGGATGGATCTAAACTTTTAATGAGTAGCTAGCCCTGTTTAAAGTAGGGTCATGGCAAGTTTAAAGTAAAGTAGGAAACACAAAATCAACGAAAAGGAAAGATAGTTGCCAAATCTAGGTATAAGAACAATAGAGAAGCTAATCCTTTTGCCTCAATTTGCCATGATTAAGAAATCTCATAATGTAATCCTACTGCATGGATGGGAAGTATATGGTATGGGTTAGGTTTTATTAAATATCATGAGGACCACTTTTATATTTTCTTAGATATCATTCAAAACTTTTGGATGGTAACTGTTGTACTTCAAAATGGCCATTTATTTGTCAATTAAACTTTGCATATCCTATTTGAATAATTTTTTAAACACACCTAATCTACATAGCAAACTTCTAATCTGTACAATGCGGTCATGCCAAAGGATCTTATAATAGTGCAAATAAAGGTTTACGTGTCGAAATTTCCTCTCTCTTAGGGCAAAGTCCCTTTCTCGAACACACACACCCACCTACATAGAAACAAAGAGAGGATAGATAGAACATCTTTTAAATTCCAATCATATTGATTTGACAATTGGATTTGTATTAGTGGCAAATGAAGGTTAGGCATAGGAGATTTCCTATATATCATGTTAGGAGGAGTTATTAATCTCATACGTGATATCGTCTTGTCTCTTTAGGCCCAATCAAGTTCAATAAGTCAGCAGGCCCAATAGCGTTCGGTCAGGTCTGTAGGAGAGGCTTTGGCCTATTTCTATAGACCCAATCAAGTCGAGTTCAATAAGTCAGCAGGTCCAATAGCGTTCGGTCAGGTCTGTAGGAGAGGCTTTCTCTTGTATCAAACGTATTGTTAGCATATTATGCTTATTATTTGATTGATATTTCCTAATTTCCATAAGGGTGCTTCATGATTGTTGGTTATGTTTTGAAGGTTGATTATTTGATTTGTTTAAGTGGCAAGTGAATATTGCGTATAGAAATCCCCCACACATAGGGAATAAAGTATCTTTTCTATATATATGTGTGTGTATAATCTCTACAAGAAAGGAAACTCTACCTTTGCCATGGGAAGATAAAGTGTGTCACAACTTACAATAAGCATTATTAAAGCTATTAGATAACTTAGATCTTCTTTTCTGTTTGCATATACTGAAGAAAATATGATTTTTTGGTGGTGCAAAGAGCTTACGATGGAAGAAACAATGTACTTATTCAAATAGATCAAATGATTTCTACGTAATTGGCAAGTGAATAAATTTGTGTTACTTGAATGCATTTTTGTTGTTCTAGTTTGCTAGCAAGTTTCTTTTTCTCATTAGTTATGTTTGTTTGCTTGATCTATATGCAATATAGCTGCCCTGATTTGCAACATTTAGTAAGTTTGATTTCTTGTTTGTTTTTAAAGAGCGGTGATGCTGAAGATGGAAAACTGAAGAAGGGACAGTATGAAGGGCCTGACGCGGATTTGGCTGCAATGTTGGAAAGGGATGTTCTTGACAATTCACCTGGAGTAAGATGGGATGATGTTGCTGGGTTAAGTGAGGCAAAACGGCTTTTGGAGGAAGCCGTGGTGCTCCCATTGTGGATGCCAGAGTATTTTCAGGTTGTTAAAACATTATTTATCTTTGATTAGTTACTATAGAATTGGAATGCCGGTGGTAGATAGTTCTATTTAATATGATTTTCTACTAATTGATTAAAGCCAAGAAGTTCAGTTTGAGTTTCAAAAGCAGTTTATGTGGTTTTCAAAGACCATACAAGGGCAGAAACTTAAAGCACCCTCCAGGATCAAACCAGGGGCCTTCCCAACATTGCATATTAGTTGTTACAAGACACATCTAGTCAACCGAGTCTCACGTCCAACTATTCAAGCTATGTCTATCAAACTGTAGAATCGACACGGAGATTGTAAAAAGGTGGTAAAAGGGGTATGCAAGCATCTAATTAGAAATTCTAAAATGCCAGATTACGAAGAAAATGAACTTGAGTTATTAGAGTTTTTAATTAATGGGAATAACCTATCGGCGAATATAGATAACTAGCAACTTCATAGACCAACTTACTAAGAAACAGATTTTAGGCACATCCGATCGTTACCAACACAATGATAACTAGCAACTAGGTAGTTCGAATGGGATTTGTATGCAGAAGTTTGTATGCAGGTTTGTATGCAGAAGTTTAAGAAACTATCCTGCTGATACACAACTGATTAATGGGATTTGAATACCGCATGTGAAGGCCAGTAAGCCAAACATGGCCGGACCACTTATTTGGTACTTAGTTGTTTATCAGTACTTTCTGTGCTCTACTAGCCACATCTACATACTCAGCTACTACCGTACTACTTATGTGGTTAATGCAAATGACAACACTGAACAAGGATATAATTTAATGTGAATGTTCTGCAATAAAGCTTGAAGCCCAGGATTTATGGAGTCCATACAGGAAATTATGAGAGAATATTTTTAAGATCTGAGCATCTATTTGGGACAAACTCAATAGTATTAGGTTGCACTGCTATATGTATATATGTGCGTTTGTATTTCTATATACACCTCTCTCTCTTATATATATAATAATATATACACACACACACACACACAGATATATATATATATATATATATATATATATATATAGAGTCAGGCTAGTGTACACTCGAGTGTACCCGAGGCACCGTATACCTCATTCATTTTGAAGATGCAATAATTTTTTTAAAAATCTAAACCGTTGATCTTTTCAATTATCATACTATATAATAAATTTTGGCTCATTTGGACACTTATAAGTCGTGCATCTAAAGGAGGCAAAAATCATGTATTTCAAATTAGTTTTGTGCATTGATTTTGTTGTCATTGGATGAGTGAGTTACACTCATTCAAATGAGTTCAAATTTTGTATGTGACCTATTATTATTCTAACCATGAAGATCAATGGATTAGATTTTGGAAAAACATGGTCTAGATAGGCAAACACCATTGGGGTGTACGGCGTGATCTGTACACTCGAGTGTATTCTAGCCTGATATATATAGAGAGAGAGTCAGGCTAGAATACACTCGAGTGTACAGATCACGCCGTACACCCCAATGGTGTTTGCCTATCTAGACCATGTTTTTCCAAAATCTAATCCATTGATCTTCATGGTTACAATAATAATAGGTCACATACAAAATTTGAACTCATTTGGATGAGTGTAACTCACTCATCCAATGACAACAAAATCAACGCACAAAACTAATTTGAAATACATGATTTTTGCCTCCTTTAGATGCACGACTTATAAGTGTCCAAATGAGCTAAAATTTATTATATAGTATGATAATTAAAAAGATCAACGGTTTAGATTTTTCAAAAATTTACTGCATCTTCAAAAATGAATGAGGTGTACGGTGCCTCCGGTACACTCGAGTGTACACTAGCCCGACTCTCTCTCTCTCTTTATATATATATATATATAGTCAGGCTATAATATACAAGTAGTTTTTCATGATGCAATATTTTTTTCAAAAATCTAATCCGTTGATCTTCTTAAACATCTTGTGAATAGCTCATATGCAAAATTTGAGCATATTTGGACATTTATAGGTCATGTTATAAAGACCGCAAAAATTATGCATTTCAAATTAGTTTCACACGTCGATTTTGTTGCCCTTGGATGAGTGACTTACACTCATCCAAATGGGCTCAAAATTTGTATGTAGCCTAGTTATAGTATGACGGTGAAGATCAATGGTTTACATTTTGCAAAAAATAGTCTTGATATGCAAAGACACTTGAGTGTATTCGTGCGATCTATACACTCGAGTATATTCTAGCCTGACTCTCTCTTTCTCTCTCTCTCTCTCTCTCTATATATATATATATATATATAGAGTCATGCTAGAATACACTCGAGTGTACGGATCACACGGATACACTCAAGTGTGTTTACATATCAAGACTATTTTTTGTAAAATGTAAACCGTTAATCTTCACCGTTATACTATAACTAGGCTACATACAAATTTTGAGCTCATTTGGATGAGTGTAAGTCACTAATCCAAGGGCAACAAAATCGACGCGCGAAACTAATTTGAAATGCATAATTTTTGCGGTCTTCATAACATGAGTTATACATATCCAAATGTGCTCAAATTTTGCGTATGAGTTGTTCATGAGATGTTTAAGAAGATCAACGGATTAGATTTAAAAAAAAAATATTGCATCATGAGAAACTACTTGAGTGTATTCCGCTCCGGATACACTCGAGTGTATTCTAGCCTGACTCTCTCTCTCTCTCTCTCTCTCTCTCTATATATATATATATATATATATATATATATATATATATATATATATATATATAGTCAGGCTAGAATACACTCGAGTGTATTCAGAGCAGAATACACTCAAGTAGTTTCTCATGATGCAATATTTTTGCAAAAATCTAATCCATTGATCTTCTTAAAGATCTTGTGAATAGCTCATACGCAAAATTTGAGCACATTTGGACATTTATATGTCATGTTATAAAGACCGCAAAAATTATGCATTTCAAATTAGTTTCGCGCATCGATTTTGTTGCCCTTGGATGAGTGACTTACACTCATCCAAATGGGCTCAAAATTTGTATGTAGCCCTAGTTATAGTATGACGGTGAAGATCAACGGTTTACATTTTACAAAAAATAGTCTTGATATGCAAACTCACTTGAGTGTATCCGTGCGATCTGTACACTCGAGTGTATTCTAGCCTGACTCTCTCTCTCTCTATATATATATATATAGAGAGAGAGAGAGAGTCAGGCTAGAATACACTCGAGTGTACAGATCGCACGGATACACTCAAGTGAGTTTGCATATCAAGACTATTTTTTGTAAAATGTAAACCGTTGATCTTCACCGTCATACTATAACTAGGGCTACATACAAATTTTGAGCCCATTTGGATGAGTGTAAGTCACTCATCCAAGGGCAACAAAATCGACGCACAAAACTAATTTGAAATGTATAATTTTTGTGGTCTTCATAACATGAGCTATACATATCCAAATGAGCTCAAATTTTATATATGTGATGTTCATGAGATGTTTAAGAATATCCACGGATTAGATTTAAAAAAAAATATTGCATCATGAAAAACTACTTGAGTGTATTCCGCTTCGGATACACTCGAGTGTATTCTAGCCTGACTCTCTCTCTCTATATATATTTATATATATATATATATACACACACACAATGTTTTAGAAAGCGGGAAGCGGGAGGCGTGCGGACACCACCTTGTGGCCGCTTGAGCGCCAGGCGGGCGCTCAAGTGGCCGCTTTTTGAAAAAGCGGATTCTTAATGTTTATATGATTGTATACAAAAATACACACATTTATATATATACTAGTGAACGCACACGTGCACATGCACGTGAAATATACAATTTATTGGAAATGTGCGGGGCGATGACTCGTCCGTGAAAGAGTCTCTACCGTAAAAGATATTTGTGTTGGTTGTTTGAAAGGAGAGAATCAAGGAACCGTTTCTGTTAGATGGAGAGAGAAATACAGAATTAAAGATAATAGAAGTTAATAGGAGAGTGTGAGAATAAATATTTATAAGAGCAAAATTCCTTGAAAAAAGGAGAGAAGAGAGTGAATCAAGGAGAGCGCAACATCAAACTCGCTCTTTTTATAGTAGTATATATATATATATATATATATAATGTTTTTTAAGAAACTTGTATACATAACCAAACCCTTGTGGCAATGTAAAATTCACCCTACACAACAATATTGCTACTTAATAGTTGATTATGTATAGATGAAGCATTAAGATACATTTCTTATATATAAAAGTATACTAGTATCATACTAGCATGTAATAATGTGATCTACTTAATATTTAGTACAATTTATAGATAAATTCATCACATATAGTTGTATGCTAGTATCAAGCCATGATACAATGCACTTAGTAGTCAGTAGTTAGTGTAATATAATAGTACTATACTTCACAGAAATATGCATTGATTTTGTATTACATTTACACACTGGTTGTTTCTTAGATTAATGTTCTATAGTTAGTAATTAGTACTATACTACAGTACAATATTACTGAGTTTGACAATCACATAGTTTTATGTTACATATACATGGTAAGTATTATGTTAGTATTACTTGCTATAACAAACTTAATAGGTACATAGTCGTCACTACTGTATATAGCAGCAGAATTAGTGTAGTATTACACACTGATTAACTACTATACAGTATTTAGATACATACATAGTTACTTAATACAATAATATCATATTAACATGTTAAATAATGTTATACAATATCAATAGTGTAATATTACATAATGAAATATCATTACATTTCACTTTTGGGCCTAGGAAGTGGGTCTAGGTCCTGCTTTTCACTTAAGCGGACTCAGGCGGGCGCTCAGAATCAGTGTCCAGGCAGGCGCTTGAGCGGGCATGAAGCGGCCGCTTAATGCAAAACCGCCTGACCAGCCGCCTAAGGCCTATTTGGAGCGGCCAAGGGTCTCATCCGCCTGAGCGGCCGCTTGGGCCGCTTTTTAAAACACTGTATATATATATGGGATTAAGAGAGATTTCTCCCCCCTCCCATGCCCTTGGCGGAGGCCGAACATATATATATATATATATATATATATATATATATATATATATATATATATATATATATATGTATGCATGTATGTATCATCATCTAAGCTTCAGTCCCAACCATGTTGGGGTCGGTTGTGCGCCCCCACCAATGGCGTTGCACACCACTCAATTGAGATTGATTTGATTGTTAAACTAATTGAGCAAGAAAGAAAGACAAGCAAGAACAAAACTTAAGTTATTCCTAGACAATTAATTCTACTAAGCAGGAAAAGACAAGGCAAGGTATGAAAAGACAAGAAGAGAACAATCTATACTAATGCAAGCAAGACAAGGCAAAAAAGCAATTAAAGACCTAAGCTAGCAAGTACAGAGCAAGAACAGAGAAAGAAGCTATCTAAGCAAGAAAAGAGCTAATTAAGCTAACACTAGCTAAGCAAAATGGAAACTAGGGTTTTAAAGCAATTAAAGAGATGTGGGCTGTTTAGGGGATGCACTTATCAATTAAGTTGGGGGGTGACATATGAATATTATGATTTCATTTAGATTATCAAACCAAACAACAAGTTAGAGTCTAATGAATTATCCTAAGCTACTAACTGGCCATGGATATGCTAGGTTGTGTATAGGGAACTAGTCCCTAACACTCCCTACTACCCTTGCGAGGCTTAATTGGGTTAGGGCTTAGGTGTAATTCAATTAGAGTCTAAACAAGCCTAGGTTTCTAGGTTAGATGATTTTAGGATGATTAGGGGCTGAGGTTAGTAATGCGAGTGGAGGTGAGGTTTTAGGCCTCCCATCACTCACATTCTAACCTTGAGAACGCTCCATGCTAAGCACACAAAATTCATCTAAACTAGCTACTTAGATCTCTCAACTAGGATTAGGAGAATTGATTAGGATGTAGGAGGATGGTCTCAACTAGGGTTAGGAAAATTGATTAGGATGTAGGAGGATGGGTAGTTAGCTAGGGATCCAAGAATTGGACCTAGGAGCAAATCCCAAAATTCACACATATAATCAATTTTCCTAAATTCCCAATTGATTTCAAGCACAAACCAACAAGCAATTCATGGAGAATGAGATAGAAATTGAACATAATCATTAGCAAATGGAATTGCAAAGTTTACATATCATTTCCCCCCAACATGAAATCAAAGTAACATTTTACACTCCAAACAACCCACCCAAGGGGCCTAACTACTCATAACAATGCAAAATACAAAAAGGGGAGAGAAGGAGATAGAAGAAGCCATGGAGATCGGTGTAGATGGAGAATTCCTCCACTTCATTTGCTTCAGGGCGTCCTCCTCTCTCCTCCAAGGTATAGGGGCATGGAATGATGGTGGGAATGGGTGGAAACTAGGGTTTTGATGGTGGAAATGGAGAAATGGAGGTGGAAATGGAGTAGAATGGCTAAGGGGCGAAAATGGGGAGCTAGGAGGTGGTAGAAGGTGGCTAGGGGTGGCCAACCTCGTGCTCCAGCCGCCCCTAAGGTTTATATAGGGGTCTAGGGTTAAGTAGGGGCAATATAGGTAAAGTAGTGCAAAAATAGGCTAGGGTTGATGCCCACTACGGGGGTGGTGAGTCACCACGGCCGTGGTGGTTGTAGGGGAACATGGCCGTGGTGTATGGGCACGGGCAAGGTGAAAAATGGCTGAAGATCACAGGGAATTGGTAAAAAATGTACATGAAATGCCACGGCCGTGGTGCAGTGATGGTGGCACGGCCGTTTTGGCCATATTCATCAGTTTCTGGAAGTTATAGTGATAATTTTTGATTGGGGCATGTCCACCACGGCCGTTTTGGTGTCCTTCCCATGCACTTGAGCTTTAAATTTGATCATCCATGGAGGTTATTGCTTTAAAACATTCTTTGACCACTTGGGGTAGGTTGGGAGTGATTTTAGCCTCATTTTGGGCTCCTCCAAGCCTGAGGAAACCCTAGATTGGACCATCTTCTTTCCATGCCATCAAGTAGTCGACAAAGTACCTATAAAACATGCAAAAAGCCTCCATAAGTACTTTTGATAGAAATATGCATATTGAAGGAAATAACATGTAATCTAACAGGTATAGATGTGATTAAAGTGCAATATGACACAAGATGAAGCCCTAAAATAGGGCTGCATCAGTCGGCTACATGGATCCTTCGTTTCCATTCAGCTCTATCATGGGGCATATTCTGATCAAGATATAAAGATTCAAAATCTCTCTTTATATGCTCTCCCATGTTAATTTAGGCCTTCCTGTTCTTCTATTAGTTGTGCTTGACAGAGAGGTCTATACACACACACACACACACACACACACACACACACACAACGGAAATCCTTTACATATTCAGACTCTATTGGCGAAGGATATACGGTATAAAATGACAAATCAGCATATACAATTTCTGCAAAGCCCACATCTAAACAAGACTGAACAGTGTTTAATATTCCAAATCACCAAATTTGTCACTGTTTGTTAAATAGTTGTTATTCGTTAAGCTATTGGTTCCATGGTTTCATGTTTGCTTTGGCATACTACTTGATGTCTAAAATTGCCAACTTCAGTTTTACACGAGATTCAATGGATTTCTTTCTGAATCATTCATTCATTTTTATTATGTCCAAATGATTATTCTTTTCTCTAAATTTGGTAACTCGTTTCATTAGGGTATACGCAGACCTTGGAAGGGAGTTCTTATGTTTGGACCCCCAGGCACTGGAAAAACACTCTTGGCAAAAGCAGTGGCGACCGAATGTGGAACTACCTTCTTCAATGTTTCTTCGGCTACATTGGCTTCAAAATGGCGTGGGGAGAGTGAGCGCATGGTTCGCTGCCTTTTTGATCTTGCTCGAGCTTATGCTCCAAGCACTATATTCATAGATGAGATTGACTCCCTTTGCAATGCTCGAGGGTAAGATGTACATATTCTGCTCCAGTATGTCCTTATCATGTTTAATTATTCCTTTTGTCGATTTATTCAAGGATTTTGTCCTAGGTAATGCTGATGATGCGATCAGGTTTAGTATCGTTGTTTACAGTGAATACTAGCTACTGGATGTTGAGTTTATACACACTGTAGAAGCTCACGTGCTGAAACTATGCTCTAAAAGTAAATAGTAAATACATATCGGGTAGTGCAAATGATGGTTTCAAAATGATGACATGGCAGAGTGGACTTGAATATGGTTATAGAATGGGGAAGGATCCATGCAGCTGACTCCAACATGGTTGGGACTCAGGCTTAGATGATGATGATGATGAATGGCGAAGGAGGTACGGTTTGAACTGTTTCAAAGAATCAAAAGAATAAATGTAAGCAGATCAGTTGGTCCTGTAATAATGATTATCTCTCAAAAGAATATGCTGAGATTGTAAGTTGCACTGTTTGACACGATCTGGTAGTTCTGAATGTCAATGTTCGGATCTGTGAATGAAGGTGTAAGAGAGCACCGAAAAAAGGAATCT
Source organism: Alisma plantago-aquatica (assembly GCA_963693085.1). NCBI lineage: Eukaryota > Viridiplantae > Streptophyta > Magnoliopsida > Alismatales > Alismataceae > Alisma > Alisma plantago-aquatica. The sequence continues at coordinate 1,156,537,781 of OY856410.1, read as the reverse complement.
AGTTGTGGGATCAGAGACAAGAAATATACACTCATAAATAGAGGGCCCTATATATGTGGGGGCGATTACACGACGAATTCTATAACTAGATTTACTTTGGAAAGTGATGCCCAATAATAAGAATCATAAATGAGGGCCTTGTAACCAAGATGCTAAGAATCATACTTTGAATGAGACAAAATTATATGAATAAACCTGCCTATGAAAAACTAGGGGAAGAAACGCCGATGAGCATAGTCAAGAGGAAGAAACGCCGATGAGCATAGTCAAGAGGAAGTCAGGCAGTGAAATGAAAAAGAACTAAAATCTCGTAACTTGAAGAGCCATATCCGTAGTAGGTCAACTGAGTGTCCTTGTATTGAAATTTTTGATAAATACAGTATGGCAGAGGAGGTACTTATGCTAGATGTAGATATCTCAAAGATATATGTAGAAGACCTGATATCCATGAAGAAAATGTATACAGGCATACACCAATTTTTACATGAGAGAGGTTTAGAAGAGGCATGCGCTAAGTGAAGTGCTAAAATAAATGAAGTTTACACTCCAAAACTGCATTTGGTGTGAATCATGTGATTACACATGTCAAATATAAACACATATTGGGATGTAATGTGTGTCTGTGACGCCAAACATGTATATTGCTTTTTATTTAACGTCAGACATGCTCTAGGCACCTGAAGACTGGTCTTAGACATCTGATGGACACCTAAAACAACCTCCAAAATAACTGTCTCCCCCACGCTAGACTACATTACTAAAGCGAATTTAGTCAATGACTGGAGCAAAACATAACAATTATCATAATTTTAGACACAAATAAGCTTCGAAACTTACTGCCCACACTTTTCTTCACTCTCTTCTCACATTATCCACTTTTATAGGTTGGCTTCTCATCTATCCTATACAATCACACATTTTTAATCGAATGGTCACTTTAATGTGCATTTTTCTCATGTCTCACTTTTTTCTGTATGCAATATGCAAACTATGCATCTTATTTTATATTGTTATAACTATAAGATGATGAATGTCATATCTTATTATGTTCCTGTCTTGTCTTTTTTGTTCTAGTCTTATGTTATACTTCTTATCATGTCTTTTATGTTCTAGTCTTTCTCATGTGATTATCATTAAATATTATATTAAAATTCTTGCATCATTTGCATGTTTGTGTCTTGATTTTCAGATTTTACCATGTCAGCGTGTCCATGTTTGGTTAGATGTGCTCTAACTGTCTGTCCTGCTAGTGAAGAAAGTATTAGAGGTTGTTGAAATAGCCACCTCTCTGAATTATCGAATGGAGATATGTAAATGATCAAAGATATTAAGAGGGGCATATCTTGAAAACATCCATTTTCTCTTTATCAGATCATTATCATATCTGCATATATTTTAGGGATATTCTTGGCAAAGATAGCTGTTAGATAAAGGAGCATATGGAAATCTAGGTGAGAATATGATAGTGTCTTTCCATGAGATGGAATGCAAGAATTAACAAGTTGTCTAAGAGCAATCCGACATCGAAATCATTAGATTAGCGGGAAATGTGTTAGGACCAGAAAGAGGAATTAGGAATGAGAATGCTTCATCGGAGTGATCAGTCATACTTATAATCAATGTTTTAGAAAGCGGGAAGCGGGAGGCGAGCGGATGGGATCTTGTGGCCGCTTGAGCACTAGGCGGGCGCTCAAGCGGACGCTTTTTGAAAAAGCACCTGCCTAATTTCCTATATAATTTTATACAATATTACATACATTTGCATATAAATAATTATTTTAAGAATTTTTATACCTATATAAACCATGTGTGAGTATAGAATACCCTAATTAACTTAATTATAACATACTAATAGAATTATTTATATACAGCACTAGCCAGCACTAGTAGTACATACTACAGTACACGAATATAGTAGTAGGCAGTATTGATATATACATTATACTTTAGCGGTATATAATACATAGTACAAAATAATAGAATATACATTATACAGTAGTACGTACTACGTAGTACTAGTACATGATATGTACATTATATAGTGGAACATATTATACTACAAAGTACAACTACATAGACAGTACATTAGTTGTACACATAACAGTACAGGAGAAATAAACCTATAAATGTATAGGTAGCATGGATGTGAGTACATTATATTAGTATATAATTAGTAGTTACATAGTATCAGCAATACATACATAAATATATAATGTTGGTGCAGCAGTACATACATAAAGATGTAATATAGGTGCAGCAGTACACACACAGAGATCTTGTAGGAAGTAGAAATGATTTTAATATATATATATATATATATATAGAGAGAGAGAGAGAGAGAGAGAGATATATATATATATATATATATATATATATATATATAGAGAGAGAGAGAGAGAGAGAGAGAGAGGCTAGAATACACTCGAGTGTATTCGGAGCAGAATACACAAGTAGTTTTTCATGATGCAATATTTTTTTCAAAAATCTAATCCGTTGATCTTCTTAAACATTTTGTGAATAGCTCGTATACAAAATTTAAGCACATTTGGACATTTATAGGTCATGTTACAAAGACCGTAAACATTATGCATTTTAAATTAGTTTCGCGCGTCGATTTTTTTGCCCTTGGATGAGTGACTTACACTCATCGAAATGGGCTCAAAATTTGTATGTAGCCTAGTTATAGCATAACAGTGAAGATCAGTGGTTTACATTTGCAAAAAAACAGTCTTGATATGCAAACACACGAGTGTATTCATGTGATTTGTACACTCGAGTGTATTCTAGCCTGACTCATATATATATATATATATATATATATATATATATATATAACTCGGCTATTAATTAGAAACACATGCTTACCTTGATTTACAAACATTAGTTACAGAATCATACAATAATAGAGGTGCAATGTAAAATCGGTGCAACGATTTCAGACTTTCTTTTGGGCCCGGAAGCCGTTTTTCAATTAAGCGGGCTGATGTGGCCGCCCAAACAGGGTAATGAAGCGGGCGCTCAGGCGGATTAGGCGGCTGTTAGGCGAGCACTTTTTGCTCAACCGCTCAACTGGCGCTGAAGCCACTAACCGGGCGGCAGATGGGTTGAAGCAGCCGCCTGAGCCAATTTTTAAAACACTGCTTATAACTAATGTTTTAGAAAGTGGTAAGTGGGAGGTGGGCAGACAGGACCTTGTGGCCACTTAAGGGCACTTTTTGAAAAAGCGGATGCTTAATTTCCTATATTTTTCATACAAATGTATAGACATTTGTATATAAATAATCATCTTTTCGAAACTTGTATGCATAACTAAACCCACACGTCAGTCTAAAAGTCACCCTACACAACAAGATTGTTACTGACCTGTACATGGAGCATTAGTATACACATATTGCATACAGTAGTATACTGGTAATATACTACCTGTATAGACATATTGCATACAGTAGTATACTGTTATCATGCTACCATGTAACATACTTCACAGTTAGTAATATATAGTACATGGTACATATAGTAGTATGCTAGTATCATAACATAACATAACACTACCTCACAGTGTTATACATTGTTATATTATATTACATCACAGACTTCCTGTTGTTGGTTAATGTTACCATACCTAGAAATTACTAGGATAAAGTGGTACCACATTACTGATTTATGACATAGTTACATAGTATTGTATTACATACATAGTATTCTTTAGTATATTAGTCTTAATGGTCCATAGTAGTCGGTATCATGTAGCAGCAACAACATGAGTGTAGTATTGCACACTAAATAACCAGTTGACAATATTTAGATACATAATTAGGCAATCAATACAATAGTATTATATGAATATGTTGAATAATATAATACAATACGATTAGTCTAATACTACCATACTAAGTTAAACATCAAATGCCCATTTTGGGCGTAGGAAGTGGGCCTAACCCCAGCACTTCACTTAAGCGGCCTTAGACGGGTGCCTAGAAGCGGTGCTCAGGCGGCCACTTGAGCGTGCTAAGTGGGCTTGAAGCTGGCGCTCAATGCAGTGCCATATAATTACTGCCTGAAGGCCAACTGAGCGATTAGAGCTCAGGTTGCTCCTCTTTTCGAAACACAGCTTATAGTCGTAGTACTAAATGTTATTGACATTGGGCAAAAATTCACTGCAATGTCTACAGTCAACAAAGTGAAAAATGGGCAAACTAAGATATTAAAAAACTTTGACGTTGACATCGTCTGTTGACCAAATATTGAAGATGTCAACCAACCCAATCTAAAAGTAGGAAAAGTCGACTACTTACCTGGAGGTCAACCAACTTCGACAACATTGCTACTGTCACGGTGGAATGGCTCTGCTGCTTCTACTATCTCAGGAAAAAACCTGTTGGAGCTTAATATACTATATAATTTTTTTTTTGGCTTTTTTGTTGTTTCAAAGCTAAAAACTACTATATCTATCCATCCTCTACTAGATCTACCTTTTGTTTCAAGGTATGGTTTAAACCAAACAAATCTAATACTATTTTCTCTTTCTATTTCACCCGCTTACTCAAATGCAATTTTTTTTCCAAATATATTCATTTGCTGCGAATTATAACACCTAATACTATAATGATTTATGTGATGTATTGCACCAACCACCAAAGTTGTGTATACATAACACACTAAAATGCAATAGTCCAGTTTGATTCTTTTACTAAATAATTGCATAAAATCTGAAAATTTGATATAAAAATGAAATTTAGAAATCATGTGGTATCTTGTATTTTGAACTATTATGTTTTATATTGTAAGCTTTTTGTTAATTTTCTTCAACTATATGTCATGTTATGAAAACTGTGATGATACTGGATCGAAATCCTATATGTTTTGGCATGTATCTTAGTCATTTATTACCAAAGGAAATACACATGCATTATCTTTTGAAGCCGAACTTGATAATTTTACTTAATTTCATCATATCCTCCCAATTTCTATCTTAAATTGCATCAATGTTTTTTGGAAACTTCCTCGAACTTTCCACAAACTTCCACTTCACTCCTGTCAAAGTTGATGTCTTGTACCATTCTTATAACCTTTTTTTTTGGATTATCGAGAGAACCGCCCCCGTAGAAGCGCCACTTTTGTGACCCCCCAGACATCGTAAACTCTCGGGCCCTGAGTGTCCCGCCCACCCGGGAACCGGTTAAAATCCACAGTTGGCCGGCCTGCGCGATGGGTACCATTTCGGAGGCGGCCGCTGGGTTTCGAACCCGAGTCCCTTCATGAGGGGACATCGTGCCGAACCACCTGAACCACTCCTGCCCGACACCATTCTTATCACCTTACCATTTAAGTTATCACAATCGTTTTTGGCATATTGAATGATGTTGTGCTTTTTATGTCTCTGATATGCAATAAGAGGTTTACCAATGGTGCCAATGGGCTGTTGACCTATGGGAGTATGCGTTGTATCTCCAATTGAAGAGAAGCATTACGAAGGATAAGTGGGATGTTGCTTATCTTCATCATCTTGGTAGAGGTGTCTCCTAAATCTACGACCCATTTATGTGAAGCTTGACATCCATTATCACATTATGGCATCAGTTGTAGGGATTTGATGTCCATAGCCCTTCTAATTTGATAAAAGTAGCCTAAGAACATTCCCCTTTAGTTATTACCGTGTCCGGGTCCAGTCTAGCAATATGGTTGTACAGGCGGCTAGGCGTTGCCTAGGGACGCCCAGGCGGAGGCCCAAGCGTTTCCAGGCGTGTATATATATATATATATATATATATATATATATATATATATATATATATATATATATATATATAGGCTAGAATACACGAGTGTATTCGGAGCAGAATACACTCAAGTAGTTTTTCATGATGCAATATTTTTTCAAAAATCTAATCCGTTGATCTTTTTAAACATGTGAATAGCTCATACGCAAAATTTGAGCACATTTGGACATTTATAGGTCATGTTATAAAGACCGCAAAAATTATGCATTTCAAATTAGTTCCGTGCATCGATTTTGTTGCCCTTGGATGAGTGACTTACACTCATCCAAATGGGTTCAAAATTTGTATGTAGCCTAGTTATAGTATGACGGTGAAGATCAATGGTTTACATTTTGCAAGAAATAGTCTTGATATGCAAACACACTTGAGTGTATTCGTGCGATCTGTACACTCGAGTGTATTCTAGCCTGACTCTCTCTCTCTCTCTCTATATATATATATATATAATGGATACATGTAAAATTTATGATAAATAAAGTTAAATCAGTAGATGATTAAATAATATCAAAATCAGTACATAAATAAACACAAACCAGTAGATAAATAAATACAAATAAGTATATGAATAAATACAATTAAGTGGACAAATAAATACAAATCATTTGATAAATAAAGTTACATCAGTAGATGATTATATAATTTCAAAAGCAGTATATAAATAAATTTAAATGAGTAGATAACTAAATAAAAAACAGTAGACGGATGAATTCAGTAGATGAATAAATACAAATAAGTAGATGAATAAATACAAATCAGTTGATAAACTAATATAAATCAGTAGTTGATTAATTAATTCCTAAATCAGTACATAAATAAATATAAATAGTAGATGAATAAATACAATAAATTCAAATCAGTTGATAAATAAAGTTAAATAAGTTGATAAATAAAGTTAAATCAGATTAAATAATTTGTGAATCAGTACATAAATAAACACAAATCAGTAGATAACTAAATAAAAAACAATAGATAAATAAATACAAATAAGTAGATGAATAAATACAACTAAGTGGATAAATAAATACAAATCAGTTGATAAATAAAGTTACATCAGTAGATGATTATATAATTTCAAAAGCAGTACATAAATAAATTCAAATGAGTAGATAACTAAATAAAAAACAGTAGACGGATAAATACAGTAGATGAATAAATACAAATAAGTAGATGAATAAATACAAATCAGTTGATAAACTAATATAAATCAGTAGATGATTAATTAATTCCCAAATCAGTACATAAACAAATATAAACAGTAGATGAATAAATACAATAAATACAAATCAGTTGATAAATAAAGTTAAATCGGTTGATAAATAAAGTTGACTCAGTAGATGATTAAGTAATAAACACAAATTAGTAGATAACGAAATAAATACAAATAAGCAACATAGAATAGAAGAGCAACAGTAAATTAATTATAGTAGGGGGCAACACTCAAGGAATTTAATGACCGATACCGATGCCGTTTTGACAGCTTGGATATAGATATTTACCGGTATACCGACGAAAATATCAAAAGATGCAATCCTGGCCATATCAACGCCAAAACGAACGAATTAAATCATGAAATTTTACAGGCGTGGTCTCAACACCTAGATGCAACGTTTTATGCAATAAAATTCTATATTGGGTATGTGGGGGGGTGTCAATCATGTGGGAGGTAAGGAATCTGTCCTTTTTTTGGAGATTTTGATGAAGGATTTCGATGAAAAAATGCAAGAATTAAATCTGAAATTTTACTAGCACAATCCATAAACTCATGTTTAGACACTTATGCAATAATATTCAATTTACAACAAACATATAACAACATAGTAAATTACTAACTCACATTAGTTGCATGTTGAGTGGCACGTTGGTTCTCTATACATTATGTAGTTGATATGGGCCACATATTGCTCCCATGTCATGTAACTTCTGTAAGACTTGTTGTATGAAACAACATGCTCCTCATACACTTCATGATTGGCAAACTGTATCATCCCAAACTTTAGAAAATGTTCTTCCAAATCTTTGAGATATTTTTCCTTGGTTGCTGAAATGAATGGAGGTTGAGTAGAAGCAGGAGGAGGTGCCCATGCTCGAGGAGCTTGAGGTTGAAGAAAAAGAGGTTGTAATGGTACACCGGAAATAGAATAAACTAAAGTATGCCCACCACTCCATGTTTGACCTCTATCACCAGAGTATGCTTCGATGTTCACCCGAAAGCATCCATAAGGGCTACAAACAGAGTATGCTTCGTGATATCCCAAGCCTACTTCTAATCTTGGTGGTGGTTCAACTTGATATCCAGAATACCCATGTTGGGACTGAGATGGGTATGGAAGTGTCTGCCCAAATAACATATCTCCAAATGAATGCTGAGATTGAGAGTCAGATATGCTCGTGGTATCCATTGAATCAACAAGATCAGAATAATAATCACTTTGACTCTGGTATTGTGGTTGTGGTGGAGGTGCACCGCTGTAATCTTTCCCAATTCGAGTTTTTCTCCTTTGAAATGTTTTATCAGCCATGGGATATTCCTGTCCTGGTGAAGGTGCAACTCTAGTAACATGACTAACATAAGACCGATCATCATTTTGAGGATCAACAACTGGAGGATATTCTGGAGAGCGTTGGCTGCGATTATCACCATCATTGCCACCATCATCAGACTTAGATTTGGAACCAGATGCAGAAGAAGAAGAATCTGAGCTACCTAATTGTTCTTCCACTTCTCTATTGATTTCCATATCAATATTAACATGTGCAGCTTCAGGATCAAGTCTTTCTGGCGAGGTATCAATAATAGTATCATCACCATTATTTGCATCAAATTGCTCTTCTATATATGGATCTGGACGTCCATCTAAATTATCAAGAACATGACGACCTATCTATCCATTCCTCTAAAGGATTTTCTGAATCATCCTCCAGTCCTCTATGTCTTTCTGTGTTAAAAGTATATGCGGTGTCAATGAGATCATGGACAACAACAAAATCCACTTCCTTGTAGTTGGCATCTCGTATTGCTCTAGCCCTCAACCGCACGTTGTAGTGAACGTAGACAAGATCCCTCAACCTGTTTGCACCAAGCATGTTCCTTCTCTTTGAGTGTATCAAATTGAAAGTGCTTCAATTTCTTTCACAACCCCCTGCAGAAGTTGTTTGAGCAAGGATGCGAATAGCCACTTTTCTAAAATGGGGGGCTCCTGTTCCATTCCAAACCCACCACTCACAAGGATCACCTGCCTCGCGGTCAGCAACCGCATTTGGATGGCCAAAGCATCCAGTGCTTTCACGAAACTGGCACAACTGCAAAAATAATATATACGATATTGAGATGATGAAATCAAAGGAAAGACTAATGAGAAATTAAGAATGTAAGTTATATAGTTATATACCTCTTCCAGTACTAGCAATCACTCTTCTAGAGAGGTAACGAACTTGTTAGTGACATCTCTCACTACATTCATTAGAGGCACATTCAAGCCTAGTGTTCATGAGTATTGGAACCTCAGATTCAAATAGTAAGCTGTCACAAATGTAGTTTAAGGAAATAAGAATGGCATTTTATTTGTAGACCATGAGTTAGACCAATAACTTAGAAGTTAGAATAGAATTGAGATATATACCTGCTATATGCAATGGATGCAAAAACATATTTGTCCAACGGTTCTCATAAATTCTTATGTATTGCTCATTGGACCTAGGAGCTGCTTCTTTGATATTGTCCACCATTGAGGTCATTGCATCATATATTAAGGCATTGTTGCAGTTTTGTCACCATCTACCAGCCTCAATACTTTGACAATGGGTTCCATTATTCGCAACACTCTAGTAACCTTATCCCAAAAAGGTCGACTGACAATCAACTCCTCAATTCTTCTGCCAACCGGGGTGTTGTGCTCCTTCATGGAGGTCCACTCCACTCCATTGAAGAGCCTCCTAAGTCCATCCTTTTTGGACTTTAATGATCGTAAGGTAAGAAAATTTATTGCAAATCTAGTTGTCCCTGTTCTAATTAGATCACCACCACAATACTCAGGTCGTCTCATTGCATTTAGCAGAAAAGAATGGTTTTAGATGAATCCCGTAATCAACCTACCATCATTGACAACAGATTTGATGAAATCAATTGAGCCCATGTCCTTAAGAATGAGATCTATGCAGTGGACAACACATGGTGTCCAATAGACCAGATATTTCTTCATTAAACTCTCGCCGGCCTTCTTGAAGGTAGAAGCATTATCAGTAACTATCTACACCACATTCTCCACACCAACCTGCTTCATGGATGTCTTCATTAGTCTCTTTATGTATTTGTGGTTCCTGACCTCACCTGAAGCATCAACAGAGTCTAGAAAAACCGTGGATCCACGACAATGTGCAAGAACGTTGATAATTTGTCATCTATTTTCACTAGTCCACCCATCACACATAAGTGTGACGCCATATTCAAACCACATATGTTTTTGGTCTGAAATCTATGCTGGTAGATCCTTCTCTAGTAGAAGATACTTGTTCATTAATTCATATGAACTGGGGGCCTTGATGCCCCTACCAGACTCCCTTATCACATCTACCATATGCTGCAGAAAGGGTTTATTTGCAACATGTGCAAGTATACCATGAGCAAAGAAGAACTTGCCCACTACCTTGCCAACCTTATCTTTTGCACCGGTGAACATTGCTTTGAGGGTTTTTTGCCTAGCCTCTGGCTTCCTAACCCTTGGCTCATCAACATTCCTCAATCTCACACTAGCAGAACGGAAAAGTGTATCAATGCCTCCTTTCTTCCTTTTACCATGACCAACTCAGTCTTCATCGTCATCTAGGTCAACAACATGAATGCGTGTAGTCCCACTGCCTCCACCTGCACCAGATGGCCTATACTTCCTTGTAATCCGAGCTGCCTCCCTTTCCCACTCACTTCTGCGAGATTCTCTGATAGCACGTCTATACATATGACGTGAATAGGCTGTATCACATTCAGGAGGATATCCAATATCATCATCAGATTCAACAGAAGAACCTGTGGGCATATTATCAAACAATGTATCTGTGTAAGCCCTGTCAATGTCCTTCATCTTTTGTTGTTTTGGTTTCTTTGCACCCATAAGTTTCTTAAATCATCCCTAACACTTTGGGGACACCTTTGGCACATTGCCACATTTTTGTCACCACCAGTAATGTGACGTTTAAATCTAGTAATCCCCCCTCCACCAATTGTCTTCTTGCAGTAATTGCAAATTATCTTTCCCCTGTTCCCGTCAACAGACATGCAATGATTCAATGCAAAATCCACATCCTTAGCTCGAACATTACCGGCCCCAGCACCCTCACCATCGCTTGAAGACATCTTCTCAAAAGTCAAAAGTCAACACTGCAAAAAGACAAAGACAAAAAAATTAGGTGTATGAAATCAAAACCATTAAGTTGCAAGAAATTAATCTATTTGATGTATTATAGAATCAAACACAATCTTCAAGTGTATAAATGTTAAATGTATTTATAGAATCAAACACAATATTTTTTAAGATTTTTATTACCAAGAAAAAAGGGTTAAATAAAAAAATAAAGTCTAAAATCATTAAAAAAAATATAAAATTTGATTATTTATCTAGTATTAAGGCAAGTGATGTGTTACAAATTACTCATTCCATCTTGCATAACACTAACACATATTTCTGTAGAAAACAAAATGTAATTTTGTTTATTTTCAGCATTTTTAATAAATGAAAATTCGAAAAATATAAATATTTTAACTATATTTTTGTTTGTATTTGTTCATATTAGTATTTGGTACAACTTCTACTAAACCTAAGTTAGATACCTATTATCTCCAAAAATTCGGTCTGCGTACCGGAACTGATAACATTCGAGATTATGCTTAATAGTACTTATTGTATTATTATGAATTTAATATTAATTAGTGAAATTATATGATAATATTAATTAATAGTAGTAAATCTAGTGATACATTAGTAGATCTACATAATATAATCATAGATCTATTGTTAAATAGCATTAATCCTAAGTTTTTTGGAGTAGATCTAGGATTTCGGTGTATTTAGAGAATTTTGGAGAACTTATATGGTGAAAATAGAAGGAAATAGAGAGGGGAGGGGTTGGAAATGATGAGAAATGAAAGAAATTAAGAAAACATACCTTGATTAGGGCTCATTTGAGCTCCAAGGAAAGAAATCGCCCCAAATCTCCAAGTTTCTCCACTCAAACAGCAACAGCAGCAATAGGTTTGCAAAAACTGGTATGTCGGGGCGGCATACTGCCGGTACTGCCCTTAAGTGGGACTTTTTGCATGCGACACCCCTGATATTCGCCGATATCGGGTGGTTTTACCGGTAAGTCAACCGGTTTACTGATATTTGCTATCCCAGCGGCAGACTTGCTCAAACCGATGACCGATGGCGTTGATATCGGTATACCGACGGTACCATCGATATCTCATCCCATGGCAACACTGCAACAATAAACCAATCACATATCAGCTTGATAGAGCAAAGATATGCAAAAAAAAGTTCACCAGCAGCCTAGGCGCCACCCAAGCTTCCGCCCAGGCCGCCTAGAGGCCTAACTAGGCTGGGCGCCTGGGATCTAGAGCCTAGGTGAACGCCTGGGCTTACAACACAGTCTTGGAATCTGACACTTAGAAGTATAGTGAAGCACATGCTAGCGAAAATTCATGGATTTATAGGAAATGGAGGGGTAGATGCTGTAAGAATTATGGATGGAATGAAATTAAGGAAGGTAGTTGTAAGTGTAGCATCTGCTTAGTGTTTTTTTTTTTTTGTGTCCAAAGTTGACGAGAAAGTATCTAACCTCGACAAATGCCTATTTTTGTTTTTTTAGTCATCAAAGTATGCACCCACCGAGATTTGAATCCAGGCTGTAAGTTACAAATGCAGGAGCATGGGTGTTTCTTTTCTTGTGGAAAAAGTTGTAAAGGTTATCTGAAAAACAGTCATGTTCTTCGATTCTTACAGTTCTTACAGTCTTCACTAGTCTTTCAGATTTGGTTTGAGCTATCTAGTGGTTGCAGAATGTTTCAGCAGTTGCAGAGATTAAGTCACAAGATTTGATTATGTCCAGACGCAATCATAAAGGCTAAGTACTGAGCCTTCCAAAGCGGCACTGGCAGGTCCACACTAGACATCAAAGTGCACAAGCTCAACAAAAACAGACTGAATTGATGATAAGTTCTCGGATCGAGCTTTTTGTTGCTTAGCTAAATTGGCAAACTGCTAACGTAACAAAATAAAGAGTCGAATAAAAATATTTTATGATTGTAAGTGTGTCCTAGATGCTCATGGACTGTCGAAATGTCTGATCTAATTGAACTCTTGCTTAGTAACGAAACATACCCAAACGTAGCTCTTGATGATCGCACACTGTCATTTTCTTTTCTCGAACTCCGAAAAAGACATAAGGATTTATGGAAACACGGCCGCTAAGATCTTCAGTTAAAAGTCCCTGCAGAATGTACAGATAGAAAAGTTAAAGCACAGTTAAATATATAGTGTTTTCTGCAAAGGTGAGATTCTGAGAAACTCGGACAACCTTTGAGCTACTTGCGACTGTAAGTTTTTCTCTTCCTGATTCCAGAGAAATGTATAGAGAAGAGAACGAAGAGTATCAATGATATGATGAATATCTCTTAGTCACCAATCCATTCTGTTAAATCTTGTGACGAAGTCGCACTGGAAGCAGCTTTGTTGCTACTCATCAGAAGATACCATTTTATCAAACAACATAGAAGTTGTGCCAGCCCACTCCATATATAGAATTGAGCCAAAATCCTTTGAAGACGAAAACCGGTAGTAGAAACCAGATGACTAATTTATAGATCTCTTTTCCATCCAGTCTTTAAAGAGGAGTTTTGAGAAACAGAGTAAACTAAAACAGTTTTATCTTGCACTGTTGCACAGGTGTCTGGTCACTATCGTACTATTTGGATACCATGACTTTTATCCTATATTTTTCATACAAGATCTTTATAAAAATTTGGAGGAGTGGGTCTGAGTCACTTGTAGTCAATTTTCGACCAGCCAAAATTAGAAAAAAAGAATTATTTTATAATTTTCTTATGTATGTTTTCTTATATAAGATTTTTCTCCCTCATTTGAGCCTCAATTTTCAGGCATCTAGCACAAATATACTCACTTCGCATCCATAGTTTAAACTATAATATCACACCCACACTAGATTGCAATGAATAGCTGGTGTAGGAGTCATGACGGTACATCTCGTTAGTGTCAGATGCATAGTATAAGCAGAACATCTTTTTATATGATGGGGGGCTAATATTCTGAAATACATGAGCCAAGCATTCAAAGTTTGGATACATTATCTTTGTCGAAGTAGGTTTTGCTTTGATTGGAATCTTTCTTTCAAGTTCACTGGTTTAATAGTGAATATGATATTGTTTTGCCTTGCGTTGTATATCTTGTTGTGGTGGCTCAGCTCATATACTTGAGATGAATCAAATTTATAGATGTGTGATGGACACACTCTGCTTACCCACATGTCACGTTGGAATTTCTGTTCCTAGTTGTAGAGTAAAATCAAGTAAGGACTCGGTCTCTGATACTGATGCTTCTAAAAGAAGCCTGAAGGCAGGGGAAGACCCACCTTCTCGTAGGAACGGTTAGACGCTGTGATGCAGCATGAACACAACTTATTTATTTTAAGGGTGGGTCGTGCCCTAATAGAGCAAAGTTCTTGGTATACTCGCAGAAGGTGCTGTTTGCATAGGTCTAGCTGAAGGGTGGAACCCCTTACATGGTAGAAATCCCTACCGCACCCTCCCGAGTCATGGACTGTTTTGTACTACACCATCAGGGAGTATTTCTTGCTGCACGACTACCACCAACTTATTTAGACACCTTCTCATAGGAATGGTTAGACACTCTGATGCGGGATGAACACAACTTATTTATTTTAAGGGTGGGTCGTACCCTAACAGAGCAAAGTTTTTGTTATACTCTCTGGAGCTGCTGTTTGGGATAGGTTAGCTGAAGGGTGGAACCCCTTACATAGTGGAAATCGCTACCACACCCTCCCGAGTCATTGCCTGTTTTGTACTACGCCATCAGGGAGTATTTCTTGCTGCACGACTACGACCAAAACTTCTTCGTCCACTTCACAGAGTTGAAGCAAGGCTCTGACTCGATATCCAAATACGCCCATTCTTCTACGACCTCTTCCATGGCTCCGATGTCCATGATAATGAAGCGATCATGATCCTTAATTTCATCGAGGAATCAGTGACAAGATCACAAAGAAGTTAGTGACATCCATCTTCAGCAGGCTTCAAGACGTAGTACAGGTTGCGATGCAGATTTAGGTTGAGCTTCTAGATGACACTGTTGGGTTCCCGGAGTTCCATTATCACACTAGCATTCTCTTCCAAGCAACCCATGGTATTAAAGATGGTCTAGTGCTTGATATGCTAGGGTTTGGTCATCATTCTTCTCAGTGCCCCTGCTGTGTCATGACAAATGTAGCAGGATAAAACACCGAAGGAATCAAGTATAAGGATATTCTCCCACTGATGACGAAGATGATCCTGAGAAAACCTCTCTACCACTCCTAGTAGATGGGGGTCTTGATCCCGATCTACATCGCTCGTCATTATTTTACTCTTACGTGAAGTGCCACAACCACTTCTTTACTATCACTATTGATGGTGGCTACACGACCAACCTTGTCTCAATGACATTGGTGGACACACTTGGCCAAAGACCGAGCCGCTCTCTTGACCTTACCACTTGTGCTGCGCTGGTTTGAGAACACCATGTGCCACATCACTCATCGTTGCTTGGTCCACTTACACCACGATCTCTAGAAGGATGCCATGTACTGTGACGTAGTGGCCCTGAAGGTGGCCATACCGTTTTAGTTCACCCTTGGCAGTACGATAGAAACACCAATCATGATGCGTTCCGCAACAACTACACATTTTCCGTGTAAGGATACTCCTTTTGTTGGTTTCATGCATGTCGTACCCAGCTCTAGCAGGTCTCCAACGACGTCCCTCCAATGTTGGCGCGGCCTATTAGGACATGTACTTGAGTCGCATGTGGCTCTTCTTTCGAACCCCAAAGGAGTTGATCCAGCGTGAACACAACTTATTTAGTTTAATTTTGTAAAACATTTACATGTAGGGACCCAAGTGCAACTTATCTAGTTATGTGCACTTAGCTACAAATTTTAATAGTTTTTATATTTAATTTGGCCACTTACACTGTCACAGGTGTAGGTTTTGAGTCTTTTGTTATAAATACCAACCGCAGGGGCTTGTTCCATGCAGTTGAATATGAATTAAGAATAGAGTTATTTTGTTTTCCTTATATCTGCCCTCTCCCGGGTGCATTTTGTATCACGCTTCTTGTGGTTGAGTGATAGGGAGACCCATAGGTACCACATGAGCCTGGAAGCAACACTTTCTTTACCTTGTAGTCCAACCAAAGCATGCTAACGAGAGGTTGGACTAGATTGATGGAGAGTAGTAAAGAAGAAAGTTGGTGGGCTTTGTAGAGTGGCGGAGCTTGTATTACTCGAGCAGTAATATGGCTGGCAAAAGAGACCGACTATAGCTCCTAAGTTACATCAGTGGTTTACCTAGAGAGGCAAACATGCATCGGAAAGTTGGAGTGGCACAACAAATGTACAAAACTACAATGGAAGGGGGGCAAAGCACACATGCTAGTTGGACCAATCGAAGTCTAAATCCCACCGGAAATCAACTGAGGAGTTCTAGTCAATGGTGTCTGCTGAGAAATGATTCAGACCCAAAAGGAATAGAGTAAAACACTTAATCAAGGGCTACTCCTGTGAGTCTTAACCCATGTATCTGAACTTGTATGGTAAACATGAGGTATGTTCGGACAAACAAAGCTCTAGATTGTTATAGATATATTGTGTTACTGTGTTATTTACTTGCTGTTTTACTGTTTTATTTTTAGTCCCATATTGCTCACTTGTACTTATGTCTCTACTCTCATTAGCTATATTAGAGACTATCCTATAACCTGTTTTTCACACACTGAATAAACAATTCCATTTCCCTCTAGATGGTATCAAGAGCAGGTCTCTTTTCCCCACCCACCCGTCCTTCGCATTGACGTAAAAAAACCAGCCCCTCCCCCCCACTTGCTCGCCGTCGGCCTGCCCCCCCGCGCCGCAGACCCCTCCCCTCCTTCAGCCGCCGCAACCCCCCCCCCCCCGGCCCTTCCCCACCCGCCGCCCCCCTCCCCCACCCTCCAGCCGCCGCCAACCCCCCTACTCCTATTGTTGAGCACCCTGCGCTTATTGCTCGCTCTGTTGATTCTGGCTGTGGCCGTGGCGGTCGCCCTCTTCCCTCGGGAGGTCGATGATCATATGCTCCTGGACGTGGTGCTCCTCCCGACCCTCGCTACTGCAACTGGTGTTGCCGAGACAATCATAATGAAGATCGATGCTGGATTAAGTACGACCAACCCCGCTTGGGCTAACCAGGCTGCTACATAAACTGCTGATGACTCTACTGCTGACGCATTTGCTGATCCTGCACACACGAAATGGTTACGTTCTGAGTTTGAGAAGATGTTCCAGGAGCTCTCGCACAACTGCCATCCTCGTCTACACCAGGACCCTCTGCCATGCTCGCTTCTCCATCATCTGGTAACAAACATTGGTGCATTGACTTGGGTGCATCCACTCATATGGTTGGTGATCTTCGTCTATTTTCTGTTCTAAATAAAACTGCTACTATATCATCTGATATTGTTGCAAATGGCTCCAAAACTGTAGTTCATGGCACTGGTACGGTTCCTATTATACCAAAACTGCAATTGCATTCTGTTTTATATATTCCAAAGTTTCCTGTTAATATGTTGTCAGTCAGTAAGATGATAAAACAAATCAAGTGCTCTATTAAATTTGATCCTTCTGGCCGTGTTTTGAAGGATCTCCCCACAAAGACGAGGATTGGTTCGGGCCGTGAAGGACCAGATGGGCTGTATTATCTGGATGGACCTCCTGCTGCTTCTGCTATGCTATCTACTTCAGTGACGGGACTACAGTGACACTTTCGCCTGAGCCATCCATTTGCTACCAAATTAAAACATTTATTCCATACTTTATCTGAGAACAATTTTTCCTGTGAAACTTGTGTTTTAGGCAAACAAACTCGGTCTGTTTTTCCTGCTAAGAAAGTTATTGCTTCTAAAGAAATTTTTGACATTGTTCATGCTGACATTTGGGGACCGTGCTCCGTATCGAGTCACTCGGGTGTGAAATATTTTATGACCTTTATTGATGATTATTCTCGCACCACATGGTTGTTTTTACTTAAAGGTCGAGATACTGTGTTAGATACTATTCGTACCTTTGCAGAAATCACACCCAATTTAACCGACCTATTAAAATTTTTCGTACTGATAATGCACTTGAGTTCATGCAACAATCTGTTACCTCCTTCTGTGCTGCCCAAGGAACCATACATCAGACCACTTGCCCTTACACTCCTCAACAAAATGGCGTCGCTGAAAGAAAAACCATCACTTGCTTGAGGTTGCTCGCACTATTCTCATACACTACAAAGTACCCCATCATTTCTCGCCTGAAGCTGTCTCTACGACTTGCTATCTCATCAATCGCATGCCTTCCTCTGTTTTGAAAAATCAGGTCCCGTATGCCATTTTGTTTCTTGATAAACCCTTACTCTCTGCCTCCTCGCATTTTTGGGAGTACTTGTTTTGTGAAAAATCTGTCCTGGGCTCACCAAACTTGATGCTCGCTCGGCCAAATGTGTTTTTCTGGGATATTCCTGTAGACAAAAAGGCTACTGCTGTTTTGATCCTATTAAAAAATAGTGGTTTGTTAGTGCGGATGTGACCTTTTTTGAGCATATGCCTTAGTATTCTATTGATGGCGCAAAATTGTCTGCTGATATTACGGCTACCACACCGTTACCGATGATTGTTGAGAATTTACCGTCTCCTGATGTGCCTAAAGAACGCCAATTACAAGTCTATCAGCGCAGGTCAAAGAACCACAATGCTTCTGAAGCCCCGGTCGGACCAAATCCTGCGTCTGCGGTTGATCCACCATCCACTGAGGTATTTTTTGACCTGGATCTTTCTATCAGTTTACGGAAAGGCGTTCAATCATGTACTAAGCATCCTATCAGTCATTTCTATTCATCTGACAATCTTGTGGTAGCTTTGCTTGCTTCAATTCTGTTTTGTCTGCTGTGACAATTCCTAAATCAGTCGAAGAGGCCCTTGCCCTTTGCATTCCTGCCTAGAAACATGCTATGGAGCAAGAAATGCATACACTCCGTGATCATCACACCTGGGATCTGGTTGATCGTCCCTCTTCGTGCCATACCGTTGTCTGTCGTTGGATATTTACTATTAAATATCAATCGGATGATACCATTGAACGCTTGAAAGCCAGATTAGTTGCAAAAGGTTACACACAGACATACATTGTTGACTACTTTGAGACCTTTTCTCCAGTTGCACGCCTGAATTCTGTTCATATTCTGATTTCTATTGCTGTAAATAAAGACTGGCCTCTGTATTAACTTGATGTCAAAAACGCTTTTCTCTATGGAGATCTTCAGGAGGAGGTATACATGGAGCAGCCGCCGGGATTTGTTGCTCAGGGGGAGTCTGCCTTCAAAATATGTAAACTCAGAAAGATCATCTATGGTCTTAAGCAGAGCCCGCGTGTCTGGTTTGATAAACTCAGTCAGATCTTAGTTACTTTTGGCTTTTAGCGATCACAATCTGATCATTCTGTATTTATTCTTAAGTCAGCATCTGGGCTTGTTATTCTGATTGTATATGTAGATGATATTATTTTATCTGGCAGTGATAATGTAGGTATCTAGGCAACCAAACATTATTTAGCACAACACTTCATCACCAAGGATCTTGGCAAACTGCGATATTTTCTAGGTATTGAAGTTGCCAGGTCATCTGCAGGAATTTGTCTTTCACAAAGAAAATATGTTCTGGATTTATTGCAGGAAACTAACATGCTGGGCTGCAAGCCAGCCAACACTCCTCTAGATCCCAACATGGATTGGGACGATGATAGTCCTCCACCTTATGATGATCGTCACCAGTTTCGAAGGCTGGTAGGCAAGCTTATCTACCTAACGGTCACTAGGGCTGACCTAGCAACTGTTGTGGGATTCATAAGCCGATACCTTGATAAACCCCGACATTGCCACTGGGACGCTGTGTCACATCCTACAATATCTTAAAAGCTCGTCAGGGAAAGGTCTTCTGTATAAAAAGCATGGCCATTGCAATCTATCTGGATTTTCTGATTCTGACTGTGTAGGAAGTCGATCTGATCGAAAGTCCACTTCTGGATACTGTACCTTTGTGGGAGGCAACCTAGTCACCTGGCGGAGCAAAAAATAAACTGTGGTTGCTAGATCCAGTGCCGAGGCTGAATTAGAGCCATGGCTCATACTGCATGTGAGCTTCTGTGGGTCCGTGGCTTTCTTCAAGAGTTTGACATTGCTTATTCTAGTCCCATTCCTATGTTCTGTGACAACAAAGCCTCGATTTTTATTGCAAGCAACCCCACGTTTAATGAACGCACAAAGCATATTAAGGTTGATTGCCATTTTGTTCGGGAGAAAGTTCTGTGTGGACATATCTGCACTCCATATATTGGCACTGGCAAGCAACTTGCGGATATCTTCACCAAGATCTTGTCTAAAACTCGGTTTCAGACTCTGATTGACAAGCTGGGCTTGTTTGACATCTACACTCCAGCTTGAGGGGGAGTATAGATATACTGTGTTACTGTGTTATTTACTTGTTGTTTTACTGTTTTACTTTTAGTCCCATATTGCTCACTTGTACTTATGTCTCTACTCTCATTAGCTATATTAGAGACTATCCAGTAACCTATTTTACACACACTGAATAAACAATTCCATCATTCATGTTATTTAATATTTCAACTGATTCCATCTGTGTTAAAGTCAAAGTTGGTTATTCAGGCAGTCTAAATTCAGGCCAGGGTTTGATCTAGTAGATGTATTGATTTTGAAAATGCTTAATCATTACATTTATAGTTTGTTCAGGTTCTACCCTTATTATTATTTCTATAGCGTACTAGTGGCAGTAATGTATGATTTTTTTTGGCCTGTATACATTGCCCAGTATGTGAAAGTTTAATAGCCGAGTCTGATCCTGGTTACACATTTTATGACTCGGTGGGGTTCAGGCTTTGTAAAATGGATCTAGGCCAAAAATTGCTTTTGCATATGCCCCCTGTACTTCTACCCTGAACAGGATATTTGACACCCTTGAGAGCTTTTCATGAGTTCAGAATGGCTGGACTGTGGACCTATTCAATGGTTTCTTATCTTTTTTCCAACCAAATTAACAATACTAACAAAAGACAAGTATATCCTTGCTTGATTGGTGTATAATATGTCAAAAAATTATAAAAAAAATCTCCAGACAGTTTAATGTGTTTTGGAAAATATATCCAGTATGGAAACTCAGAGAGTTCTTTGTTATCTAAAATTCTTAAGATTAGGATAGAGAGGCCTTCTATAGCATGAGTGTTTATACAGGGTAAGTTATATACTTGTCCCCCACAAGTAATTACTCGTGAGCATAATTAAGGAGTGAAGGCGTCTGAGGGCTGGCTGAACGCATATTGCAGAGCTATAACATCACGGTTTATAATTTATGCTGACTTTCTTTCTGTGCAAATATTTAGGGCTTCAGGGGAGCATGAATCTTCTAGAAGGGTGAAATCGGAACTTCTGGTTCAAGTAGATGGTGTTAACAACAACGCTGTTGGGGAAGATGGTGCCAGAAAAATAGTGATGGTCTTGGCGGCTACAAATTTTCCTTGGGACATTGATGAGGCTCTAAGGTTTTACAAACTATGTATTTTTTTATAATCGCAAGCAATGTCTTTCGCCTTTATTTTACGTTTTTACATAATTTATTTGCATGTGGGACCGCAGGAGGAGATTGGAAAAGAGGATTTATATACCCTTACCAAACTTTGAGAGTCGCAAAGAGCTCATAAAGATCAACTTGAGAACTGTTGAGGTAGGGGTTTGTGTTTTTTTATCAATGACGATCGGTTTCTCTGTGTTACTACTACGTTTTCAGTTACCAGTGGTCTTGCTAACTACTACTTTAGTTGTGCTCCTTCTAGCTTGCATCTTACGCAATATACTAATGCAAATTTTTATTTCTCAGAGTAGTACTTGTTTGAATCTTAGCATTAATTGGAGTGATTTATGACCCCAAAACTTATTTTACTGAACAGGTGGCTCCTGATGTGAACATCGATGATGTAGCACGTCGGACTGAAGGGTACAGTGGAGATGACCTGACAAATGTATGTCGAGATGCTTCCATGAACGGAATGAGGCGCAAGATTGCCGGTAAGACGAGAGACGAGATAAAGAACATGTCCAAGGAAGACATTGCCAAGGACCCTGTTGCTATGTGTGACTTCGTAGAAGCGCTGGCAAAGGTTCAGCCTAGCGTTTCTCAAGCTGATATAGAGCGCCATGAGAAGTGGTTCTCTGAGTTTGGATCTGCTTAGTTTGAAAATTTCGCCACATTTTCGAGGAGAGGAATATGTTTTCACATGGGTGGGGTTGGTGGGAGAGAGAGGAGGTGGCTGGTTAACAAAGTTGAGTTTTTTTTTTTTGGGATTCCAGGCGGACATGAACACTCACCAACTCTGCCGTATATCTAAATCTCCTTCAATAGTATATTATAAGAAAAAAAAATGTCGTCCAGCACACCCTTTGGCACAGCTGCTGGTTGTGTGCTGGTTCTGTTGCAGTATCATACCGCGTTGTCCCAGATTTACGTCGGCTGCAATTCTTGTTTAACATGGGAACACTTTGTGGTGGGACCGTGGGACTCCCGTGGGGGGATTTCCAAGTTATATGTAAAATATTGCAAAATAGGTGTAAATAATCTTATTTTAAACAAAAAAATTAAACAAAATATAACTGAGGGGCCATCTGCATCTATTTGTGTCGCCTCTCTTTGCCACTGATGTCACCAAACTGATTTTCAGCATAAGCATATGTTATCGTTCTTACCATAAAAAGAGCCATTGTATATGATAATATCGTCCATGCACCCTTCCGAACTCTGTAGGAATAAGCTATATAATAGAGATGATCTATGCCCCACTCATATCTACTGCATCCTTCCTTGGTCCGATCTAGAAATCTGAAGTGGATGGGGCCACACACAGTAGAAAATTTTGTAGTGATATTGTTAATATATAAATAAAAAATTCAATATGCGGTGTAGTTATTGTAAAATTAGCATATAGTAGAGTTTTATATTGAAAATTAAAAATTTTTGCCCAACAGATAATTTGGATTCAGATTAATTTAGATCCAAACTTTTATTGATCATTCTTACTCTTGAGTGGACTTCGAATATTTTTAAGGTTGAGACATGGAGGTTGGGCTCACTTTGTCCTAATTAGTGAATGAATGCATATAGTGTGTAACATTGATCTTTACTTCTTTTAATTGGCACGATATGAATGCTAAAGCTCAAACCACTATTATTGTTTGTATTGCCAACAAGATATAAAGAAATGTTCGAACATTGACAAAAACAGATCACTTCTGGGAAATGATGTTCAGATTCACATCTAATTGTTAAGAGGTTTCCAACAAACAAGACACTAATAAGAGACTTTTTAGCAACACGACCATGCAACCCCAATCAACTACTGTGTAAATGGTTTTTTTATAAAAAAGGTACCGAGTAAATTGTATTAAATAGATGATTTTGAATCGTAAATTGTGATTCTAAAAGTTAGTACGGAAAGTTCGAAAAAATGTTCCTAAATAGCGAATTTCAGAAGAAAATACTAGATATACTGTTTGATTTCTATGGTTGCTTATTGCAGACATAACTGTTATCAAACTGTTGTGTAATACCTTTCAATCAAATAATAGATCTCCAATTATAAAGCGAAATAAATATTTAAACTTTTATTATTATTTGTTGGGAAAGTATACTAATTAACGTTAACCATCTCTTTGACTTCCCCACAGTTTCCCTAGCTTTCCTCTCGTTCCGTTATAATCACAAGCCCTTCTCACCCTCAAAAAAAAAAAAAATCACAAGCCCTTCTCCCGTCCGTTTTTATGCGCATTAATTGACATAGTGGTGTAACAGACACACCAATCAAACAGCTGAATCAGGTAAGTCCAGGAGTGAATTATACTTATTAATTAAGAGATTTGGACGGACGCCGGTGAGGCCATGGCCTCAGATGGCCTCTTCGTGCGTCCGTCACTGCTGTCTGCTGGTCCATCATGTACACCCCCCATGCCCGGGGAGGCAGATCTTTACAATGTTTCTTTTTGTAATATGCGAACCAGACACTGCTCATCAATTACCATTATGTCCTATTTACCTGCATCAATGGACAACCTCTTGGTTGGTTTCTTACTTTTTTGTGTCCAACAACAGTCAAAAGCGTACTTAACCGCTTGACTCAGCGGTAAAACTTGCTACTCATCGTAGAGTAGGTCGGGTTTTGAAACCCGTTGATACATCAGAATGGGAAGACATCAACAACAACATAATCTTGTATTGCGGTGCGACGGGGCACCTCCATTAGAATGAA
The DNA here is from genome assembly GCA_963693085.1 of Alisma plantago-aquatica. Classification (NCBI taxonomy): domain Eukaryota; kingdom Viridiplantae; phylum Streptophyta; class Magnoliopsida; order Alismatales; family Alismataceae; genus Alisma; species Alisma plantago-aquatica. The sequence goes on along the minus strand of OY856410.1, from coordinate 1,156,513,338 downwards.
AATGAAAAAATTATAAAAAAAAAAACAGTCAAAAGCTCGGGATAGTGATAATTGCTTTTGAGCTCATTACAATAATAACTGGCGGCATGCTGCTTTTGGGCAGAGGTGCCTGAAGCTGAGCTTCTGCTCGGAGCCACAGCTAACACTAGATCGTCTCGTGCGTCTAATATTCTTCCTAGAGAGCCATCCTCTTTGCTGCAGCCTTTTGTACAGAACAAATTTAGCTTTGTATTTGTGCTTCTCCACTTTATATCACTTCAGTGGAGTACCTTCCTTTGAAGGTTTCCGGGCCTTGGCAACATTCAGGTCACTAGAGAAGCCCCGTGGCGTGTATTATGGGACATCTGGCTGGGATCTTTCCCAAACTAACCGTTTACGGGCTTTGCCCTCAATGACAATCAGATTCTGCGATGACACTTCGTTTTGTCAGCACATCTTGGGCGACATATTGCCCGCTCGATTGGAATCTCCCTGAATCTTGCTCACTTGCACTCTCACCTAGCTATCCAATTGACACGAGGGTAGCTTAGTCTTTTGGCACGCCCTGTGCAACTGCAGCCGTCATTCTAACCACATCGGTCCGTCGCTTCAGCGTAGCACACTCTGTGTGGTTGCGATGCCGCAATCAGACCGCGACATGATCTGCCTGCCTGCTGCCTAGATATTAAAAGATCTTCACGATTTGCCCGTTGTTCAATCGTTCTCATTTCAAATAACAATGGCACCACCACCACTACCAACAACAACAAATTGACTATGAACAAAAAAAGAAGAAGAATTTGATCTTTATTTCAAGCGATGATGAGTCAAGTGAAACGTAGAGGGAGCTCTCATCGGAAATCCCCGTTCAGACAATCCCCCTTTCAAGTTCAAGTCGCAGACAAAGCAAAAGCCCAGAGAGCCCCTGGTTGGAAATTATTAGTCCCCCTCCTCACGAGGTCAACATGCACACTAGACAAAAGCTCTCCTTCATGGTCTCTAGTGACAAGGAGGATGAGTTTAACAAGATGCGTCAACGTGAAAAAGTGACACGTGGTTCAGATGAGTGTTATATCAAACCCCTTGTCGAAAATTCAAGGTTTTGTCCTCGATGTGCCGTGCAGTAGGTTGTTTGTCGGAACCTCACTGTTCACAGACTGCTCTCACTTCTCCCTCCTCAGCCATCACAATACATATGCCGGCTATCTCATCTCGATATGTCGAGATGGTGAATTGGATATTGTACAACAACATCAGAGTCCAAAATTGTGGAGAGAGAGGCGGCAAGTGCAGCGGGAGTAGTAATCAATTTTTTTTGTCTCTCCACATATCCGTCTATAGATCCGGTCAACAATGATATTACAGGAAGGAAGGTTTGTGAGATTATACCTTTATCTAAGAGTAAATCTGGCAACATAGCTCACAAGAATAGAGAAGAAGATGATGACAAAGTCGATCTCCTAACAAGGCCACCAAAGTGTCCACATCTCTATGTCATCCACACCGATAATAGGGAACTCCATATTCCGCTCCACGAGTCGATGCGGAAGGAGTTGGCTTTTCGTTGGTAACATGTGAGTTTTACACAAACTCTCCTCTCCCCTTCTTTCCTTGGTGGTGATGATGGTTGGTCAAAGACCTCTCAAAGGTGCCTCCTTTTTATCATAAGAGTTCCTTCTCAAGAGTTGTCAAAAGGTATGAGACACGTGTCTCAAAATCCTGGCTGTCATAGCATATACATAGGAGAGATAGGGAAGCAGGGTTTCTAGTAAACCTTGGGAAATGAAAAGGCACAACAACCATTTAATGCATCATGTGATCCTAGACAGTTTGGTAGGGGGACCAGACTCAGTCTAGTCGGCCGACCAAACTATCTAGCCAAGCCACTGGACAATTCAGTCAGTTGACTAGACTCAAGTCCGATTGGTCGACAAGACTCAATCTAGTCATTTGATCAAGATGGTCCATTTGTGTCGTGGACGCATTCCGATCGGTCGATCAAAATCAATCTGGTTGGCTGATCAGCTTGGTCCAGTGGGCTACTGAACACAACCCGGTTGGTCGACTAGACTCGTGTGGTCAGCCAATCAGCCTGTTAATTAGCCCATCGATGATTCCATTACTTACCTACACCTTTTATCAATCAATTAACCATATATCTACAATTATACTCCTCTTCCCTATGCATATTTTTAGCGTGACCCTATAGGAACCAAATTACATGAGTACTGATGTCAATAATCATATTATAATTTACACACAATAATTGATATCTTGTAAGACTTTATTGTCACCTAAGTAATTGAAGAAAGTTGGAGAACAACTTCAACCTAGAAATGTGATCAATGTTATAGTGACCATATAATCACTTTGTCCAAGATATCTAGATTGAAATTGAGGCATGGAGTGTCATCCTCTTATCATTCAATCTATGTTCCTTGAACCAATATCAAATTCTGACTCACATGAGCATGGCCATGCATTTTCATAGTCTCGCTTGTCAAGTGGCCGAGATATCACTCCAAAAGAGGGACAAATTCTATCTACATCATTCACAATAATCCATAAGTGTTTAGTGTATCCAATCACCACCTTTCTGGAAACCCTTATTTAGAGTTATGTTGGGCTAGTGTCAAAGTACACAGAACTCCATATGATAACTGTAGTGACTTCAGGTCTAAGAATCATAATCACCACTATCACTTTGAGATATGACTCTGACATGTCACAATGTGACTTCCACATGTCATCCTCAAGGTAGGTCTATCCATTACACTTGTTCACGAACAAGTACCTATGATCTAAGTTGATATCTAATATCATGAGTAAAGAGACATAATCATCACTCAACATACATACTATTCTTATGTATTATCGTTGTCTCATAATATCCACAATAATAACAGACTAGGGACATAACAAGAATGTATACTCTTAAATATACATATGATCACTTGTTTAGGTCCTCAACCCAAACCATATGTCATCGAGTCAAAACATTCTTAGGACATTATTAGGTTTATTCATTATCTCAACACTGAAATAAACATAATAAGTGGAATTACCTTTTATTTATAATCAAATCATATACAAAATACCCCTCTTACAATCATTACATGATGGCTCTTAGGTCACATAACCAACAACATCCTACTTGCACTAGAGCCGATCACTTATGAACCTTAGCCCAATCGACTGAACATGACCATCATGCTCCGTGTGAAAGGGCTTTACTCAAGGGATAAAAAACATTACTTTTAGTCAGTACCCTACAAATCCTTACATCTCCTCACTACACAATCTCTCGTATGAGATGGTAGCTATGTAGTATATTCTTGGAAAGTTGACGTTGTCTGGGTTTCTTAGCTTGTGCAATGGTTCTATTGTTGCCACACTAGTGATCTATTACACCTTCAATGGATGGAACCACTCCTAGTTCACTAATGAACTTATTTATGCATGCAACTTCCTTTGCTACACTGGAAGCATTAATATTGTTAGCCTATATGTAAAACCAACTAATGTCTCTTGCTTGAAACTATTCCAGCTTACAACTCCTCCATTGAGGCATGACACACAACTTTATTGCAATCACAATCGTCTTTATCAATTTTGAAGCTTGCATCAATGTAACTTATTACAACCAACTCTTCCTCACCACCATAAATGACAAATTTATCTTTAGTTCTTCTCAAGTACTTAATGATACGCTTCAAAGAAGTCTAATGACCTTCACTGGGATCTGACTGGTACCTACTCATCACACTCAAAGCATACGAGATAGGCATGTATAAAACATTGCATACATGATAGATCCAACTACAGATACATATGTTATCTTATTCATGCATGCTCTCTCCAAAAAAGTTAGGACATTGACCTCTAGAGATGGTTATCCATGTGACATGGTAAGTTTCATCTCTTAGACTCTTGCATGCTGAATCCTTTCAACACTTTGTAAATGTATGTACTTTGACTTAGAACAAGAAGCCTTCTAGATCTATATCTATAGATCTTGATTCTTAGTATATAGGATGCTTCCCCTATTTCCTTCATGGAAAAGGTATTCCCAACCATATTTTAACCATTCATATCTACGAACATCATTCCCCATAAATAGTATGTCATCTACATAATATGAGATATACAACTATGCTCCCACTAACCTTCTTGTAAACACAAAGTTCATATTCATTTTGGATAAAGCCAAACTATTTGACTGTCTCATCAAAACAAAGATTGCAACTCTGAAATGCTTTCTTCAATACATAGATTGATATTTGTAGTCCAAACCTTTCTGGCTTCATTTCAAGTGATAAAACCTTCGGGATGGGTCATGTACACATCCTAAAAAAGATTCCCATTAAGGAATGTATTTTTAACGTCAATATGCCAAATCTCATTGTCATGATAAGATGCAAAGGCAATAATGATCCTGATAAATTTAACCATGAAAACTGGTGAAAAGTTCCATCATAGTCAACATCTTGAACTTGGTTGAAACCTTTTGCCTCCAATTGTCCTTTATAGGTTTGTACATTACCATTCATGTCGATCTTCTTCTTAGAGATCCATTTACACCCATTGGATTTTACTCTTTCATGTGGATCCACCAAGGTTCATACCTTGTTGGTCTACATGGAGTCTATCTTAGACTTCTAGCCATTTTTCAAAATATGGTCCCTTAATAGCCTCATTGTATATTGATGGTTCAACATCATCAGTAACCAATACATTGTCTTCTTGAGTGAGAATACCCAAATTTATGTGTTCAAGCTAAGCATTTATCTATGGTTTCATGCCACTATAGCCTTAAATATGCCCAAAATAAGTTTAGATACTCATCGTTCAATAATTTATATCTTTTAAGACAAAGTCTCTCAACTAGACAATTTTAGGACTTGCAAGCACTAAACTTAAGAAGATATTGATTCTCCGAATTTTTTTCCTGACAAATCCAGTTAGGTTCACCTAAACCCGATCGGGTTCAACCCCTAATTTTTTGTATCAGTACACATCAACGCTCCATCAACGACCGATGGACTCCCATCCTCAGTGATCGCTGGGCCTTCACCATCAGCAACCTTTGAGACATCAACCACCATTGGGCCTTCACTATCCTCGATGACCGCTGGGTACGAACCCTATTGGGTTCAACCCCACTTATCACATACTCCCCACGTATCCCTATAAATACCCACCTCCGGCTACCCAGTGAGGGGTTGGGACTTCCATTCCACTTTTGGTTTGGGTGGGGGTTTGATTGGTTTTGATGCTTTAGTGTTGGCGACCATTGGTTCCCAGACCTCTGTGGGGGAGCTCTAAGGTCTGAGAGGGCTGAAGAGCACACCCTACATCCACCCCTTCAATTTTCCTCCATCCACCATCCTTTTCCACCATCATCCACCCACTTCAAACAATTCCCAACCACCTTCACCTTCATACACATATCCAAGCTGCTGGTTGGGGTGGAGTCACTGAGAAAGGAGGTCAAGGAGTCAAGAAGATCAAGGAGGATGACCCAAAAAATGATATCCATCCCTTCTAGAGGCTCGGGAGTGAGGGCAACCTCACTTCCACATGCTAGATCTCCTCTTCGGCCTATTTCTTCTACTTTCTTCTTTGTTTCTGTACAAATAATGTTCTTTCATCTTTGTTCAGTGCCAACTTTGCTTGTCCATGGCTAGTTGAACTCCTTCTTGGATATATAACCCATTTTGGGTATGTTTATGTACTTTTACCTTAAGCAAGTAGTTTTATATGTTTTCTATTCTATCTTCTCTTTTCAATTATGATTGCTGGGTTGGTTCTCTCTCTTGCTTTAACCTTCATTTCTACCAGGATCAAGAGGTTAGTTCTAGAAATAGATAAGAGAAGGTAGTTTGGATTGAAATATGAAGGGAGGACATCCAAGGGAGGATATGTACATAACACCTATAGGAGAGATCCTACCAGAACCCTTGGATCCAGTCATGCTCAGTTGGAAATGGTCGGGTTCACTTCTACCCGCCTAGATTGATGGTCTATGTTCTGTGCATGTCCTCTATTGTTCCTACCATCTTTGAATATTCTTGACCTGAAAAGGTATCTGTAACATCCCTGACCTGGGTTATGTACTAACCCTAGGTGTTTTTCCTAATAAAGTTTATTAGATGCTTGCTTATATTCCTTGAAAAATAATTAAAGCTTTTGAGGAACTTATATTTCTATTTTAGTCCTTTTTGAATAATGTTGGAACATTGTTGTGTTAATAATGGACTAAAGTGCAAATTACCCAAGTAGAGGAGTTAACTTGAAAATTGCACATATTAAGATGTTCCTCTAACGATGATACATCATAAGAGTGAATATGATGAAGTGGTATAGTTTTCACAAGCTTGGGTACCAAGATATAGCTTGTAGAGCAATCCTTGTTCTTTAAAACCTAGTTTTGATGTAAAGTGCAATTTACCCAAAACCTAGGGTCCAACATGTAAAATATACCCTCTAGAGGATCTCTCATGTTTCTTGGCATCAAGAAGAGCAAAGAAAATAAGAGGGGCACCTCATTTGAATGATCATGGAGGAGAGAGAATCTTGATATTGGAATAATCAATATTTAAGCACAAAAGGCTCTTTAATATAACTTAATGCAAAAAGAAATATATTAATTATGAAGCCCTTCAACCAAAAGTTGGAGGATGTGTTTGTAATAATATGGACGAGCTTGTGTCATGCTTGGGCACCAAAAATATTATGGTAGGAGTGGAAACTACTCACACTAATAATATATTAAGCAATATCCAACAAGGGTGGATATTAATATACCTCTCTTAAAAGGTGATTAGTTCTTTTCTTTTAAACCTTGGATAAAGGAGGAGTTTTGCATGTGATTAGAAGGTGGAAACGTGGCCAAGGATGGAGGAAGCCTTGGTGGATATTTTTGGGAGATAAAAGGAAATATCCATCTTTTTCCTTTTTGCTTTGAAAAGACCCATAAATATATATAAGGTATCTTTTCCAATAACACAAAGGACCGTTTCCTTAGTTCCTCTTCTCATCACTTTGCTTTGGCCGACCAAGGGAGAGCTCTGGACTAGAGGAAGGATGACCACACTGACTTGGTAAGTTTGGGTCATCATCTACCTCGAATTCATGGTGGAAAACCTAAATCAATGGTTAGTAATTGGTTTTCTTCACACAATTTTCCTTTCTAGCCATCTTCTCCATCCAAAACTTAAAGAACGGACCGTAGACAAATGCTGGAGCTTCATCCACCATTAAAGCTATGGATCTAGGAGCTCTGTATCAGTCCTAGAGGTGGGTTTGATAACTCTAACCCTCAATCTTTGTTAATGCATCCTCATCTCCACTAAAATCATTGGTTCTCATTCTTCTTATTTTACTACTCGTGTGTTCTTGCTATCATTTCCGTGAAGAACAACCGCTGTTCTTGGTTGAACAGAGGTAGAAGATAATGACGTTAATTTCTATGTTTATTCAATAACTACTTTAGCAAACTATCTCCCAACCTTGCTCAAACGGTTTCCCAAACCGTTTGGGAGTAAACGGTTTCAAACCGTTTGAATGCAAACAATTTCGTTAGACCGCATAGAAGCAAACGGTCCAAGACCGTTTGGAGGCGTTGACCAGGCATTGACCATTTGGAGGACTGTTGAGAATAATATAGACTAATTACCTACCAAAAATCATCAATTAATTCCAAGTGGTTCACCAATTGAAGGTCCAACGATCATCAAAACAATAATCGGGTTAATTGCTGTTTTTAATAATTGAATTATGTTGAAGTTTGGGTTGAGTGACCCAAACGGTTTCAAAACTGTTTGGGGATCACCCAAATGGTCTCAAGACCGTTTGGTGATCACCCAAGACCATTTGGAGGTCTAGGGTTAATCATATTTGACCAATTAAGGATCCAATGATATCAAGTTTATGAGTAATCAATTGCTGATTTGGTGACTAAACCTAGGATCCAAACCCTAATTGAATGACTTGGTTTTTGATAAAATAATGGGAAAACGGTCTCAAGACCATTTGGAGGATATCCAAACGATCCCAAGACTGTTTGGGGGTCACCCAAGACCGTTTGGAGGTCTAAGGTTGGCTATGGTTAAGAGGTTGAAGATGTAAAGGTAATTAGTTGAAGTGCAATCGATTGTCGACCTAGTGATCAATCCAATGAGCCAAACCTTAATTAGTTGAATTGGTTTTTGATGTTGACTTGAGAAAACGGTCTCAAGACCGTTTGGAGGTCATCCAAACGATCCCAAGACCGATTGGGGTCAGGTCATGATCAAATTGGATGATAGGTCAAAGGGTTCAAATCAATTAGACTCACAATGAAATATGTTGAAGGGTCATCGATTTCAAACCCTAATCCAATTGATCCAAGCCCTAATTGATGATCAATTGAGGGTCAAATCAGTTGAAAGTTGATCTAATTAACTCAATTAATGATTGGCTAACATGTGCATGATCGATTGAGGGGTTCAATATTGTAAACCCTAATTCAATTAAATTGGTTGAGACACTTTTTGGTCCTTGTGGTTTTGAGGTGGTTTGGACCAAATGGTCTCAAGACCGTTTGGGACCAAACGATCCCAAACCGTTTGGTCTCATGCAGTTTCAAGGTTGGTTGTGTCCATGTGGTTTCAAAGTCAACATGACCAAACAGTCTTCATCACCAAACAGTTTCAAGGGCAGTCCAAGACCGTTTGGAGGTTTAGTGTGCAAGACCGTTTAAGGTCTGAAAAGGTTAAGATCGTTTGATGCTTTAGCGATCAAGATGGTTTGGTGGTTGATTAACCTAAACCTCATGGATACTTAAAGTGGTTAAAGGACCAAGTAAGTAGTTGATTAAGACATGATGTGATCAATGGTGATTATAATAAAGGTACCCTTGATGGGATAGAGTGATTAGTACTCTTTGAATGAGTAAGACTTAATGATCACAATAGTAATGACATAACCCATGATGTCAATGTTGAATTGACTTAGCCTAATCAAGGATGATGCAAACATTAACTTATAGAAACATGAGAGAGAAGACTTCTTATATGAATGTTAATCAAGTAATGGATTCCTAATATAAATGAATACCTAATTAGGGTATGATCCCTGTTAGTGAGATCATGAAACCCTAATAATGATGGTTAATGAATTATAACCCTAACTTAGGGCAATAATGGGAGTATCCCTAATATATGATGATGATATAATCCTAATTCATAATGATGCATGGTAACCCTTAAATTAAAGGTACTTTGTTGATCATTCCTACTTAGGGTGAATAGTAAACCCTAATGGTGAGATATTAGTGATAACCCTAATCAAGGATGATTTAATGTGAATAGTAAACCCTAACCCAAGATAATGTGATGAATATAGTAAATCCTAATTCAGAGTATGCTAAATAAGAACTCTAACCTTGAGTGATGTGATATGAATAGTAAACCCTAATTGGTTTGAAGTATTGATTTTATAAGTGTTAAACGGTCGTGGTGATCTTCTATAGCACAAACGTGCAAGGTAGCACAGCCGTGGTGGCTTCCCCTTGCATGGCCGTTCTTGGCTGCACGACCGTGGTTCTCTATACTTGACTTGGAGTTGATTTGTAAGTAAACCTTAACCAATAGTGATGCTATCATTATTGTACATTGTGCTGATATAGAAATAATGTGCCTGTTATCATTTATATTAATCATGCAGGTTTTTTTTATGAAATAGTGAGCATAGACAGGTAAGAGCTATGATGCAATATTCATTAAAAACACTTTATAAGCTTTGAAAGCAATGATATGCTATGTTGCCTAGTGAGAGGTAACAAATGAGACTGATAGGCTGTATGAGCCATGAGAAATATCTGTATTGCTACAATCATGCTCACATTATTAAATGACTTGATGGCAATATGTTACTTGGTAACAAGTGTTTTGCTGAACTAAGGGTTTGAACACCCATGTTCTTGAATCATAATGATGAGATGGTTAGGGATTGATATCTTAATGATAACTAGATGTGAAATGAACTTGATTCAATTAGTACTCTTTCTTTATAGCAATTGTTTTAATGGTTTATGTATGAAAACATGCCTGATGCTAAGAGAATACCATAATGTACTTAAATAATCAAGTATAATGATATCATGTAGAGCCTTGACCATAGATCCATCATTATCAGAAGTTAGATGATGGTGAAACAGGTTTTCCTAAGGGAACTCCTGGAGAGCATACTTTTGAGTATGTGGGGGTTATGGACACAAATATCCTTACGTCCTAATGGGGGAATTGATGCGAGATGAGCATTTAATCTCTCAATCCTTCATTATATGTTTATGCCAGGATGATGTATCACTAATCTCCCGAATATGTTGTTAATGCCGAATCGATGTGAGATAAACAAGAAATCCCTCGATTGCGAAGAGAGTACAACATGCCACTGTAACTCTAATAGCGAAGTTTCCAGAATACCCTGGAAAGCTATTATAGCAGAGACACAAGATGTCCTGCATGTTGTACCTAACACTTACTGAGGAAGATGAGGTCATAGGAATCCAACTCTTCTGATGACCTATGTATGGTACCGATTGCGATTTCGTAATGGTCGGTTGGAGTATGAGCGGTGTAACTCATCTCCTCAGGGCATAATTATGTTTGAAAAAAATGTAATTAGCCGTATAGCATAATTGCTTAGGTTGAACTATGAGAAATAATGATTGATGATACATTGTTTATAGTGCTCTAGTTGAATAACTAGTATACATGTTATTCATATTCCTTATTGATATATGTCTTGTCATTCAATCAGGTTATAATTGAAATGATTACTTAGAAAATACCGCTCTACTTAGTTTATTCAATGAATTGCCTGCTGTTGAATAATTATAGTTCTACTGCTCATTGTTATTTCAATACTTGCAATAGCAATGCTTCTAGCGGAGAGTTATAACTCTTGTTGGGACAATTATTCAATTGTCTCACCCCCATGGGATTCAACTTTTTAGGTAGACGCCGAGGACGAAGGAACCCTTCAGTGGGTGAGCAGAAACAACAGCAGCAGCAACATCAGGGACATCAGTGATCCTCAGGTGGAGACACTGTCTGTCGAGTCTTGTAGATAGAAAGTCCTATGTGTCGTCTCTGTACTCTCAGGTACTAGGAGTCAGTAGATGGTTTGTTATAAATCTGAGATTTTGGCATAATGCCTTGAGATTTTTGTACACTGCTTCACATAGTTTAATAGGGCAGTTGATGCTTGTGACTCTCGAGATGTGATAACACAGAGATGTGCTGATGTATCAGTTGTAAATAACTTATCATGTTTCCTTATGAAAGAATTTTATAGGTTGTGGATCTCTTTATAAAAAGTTTTAAATTTTTAGTGATTTTTAGTAATTCCGCTGCTTATTAATCGCTTCCGCATCGTTAATAACGTTTTCTCTGAGACGTGTCCCACAATTTGTGGTATCAGAGCTCTAGGTTCGCCGAGTCTACAGAGACATAGGACTTAGGTTGTTGAGTCTGTTCTAGTGTCTTCCAGTATATCTGATAGTGTCTTCTGCTCGTATAGGAGGAGAAGATAAAACTAAAGATGTCTGAGTCACACGAGGAACATGTTGTAGAGAGTAGTGTCATTGCACCCAGAGGAGGTGCAAGAGACCAAGGAAGAGAAGAACCTGTGCCTGAACCACCCCAGTTCAATCCAACTGACACGGGGAACCCAACCGTCCAAGCCATGTTTGGGCAGTTTATGACTGCCATGACACATATGACTGATAGGATGCCTATACCTGTACCTAGGGCACCTACCCATCCAGAAGGACAAGGATCCGACAAGACATTTGAATGACTTCTCCGATTTGGAGCCACAGAGTATGCTGGAACAGATGATCCAACAGATGCTGACTTGTGGTTAACTGAATTAGAGAAGGCCTTTAGAATCCTGAACATCCTAGAAGCTGAGAAGGTTAGACATTCTGTGTATCTTCTCAAGGGGAGTGCTGGTCACTGGTGAACCATGGAGGAAGGGAAAAGGCCAGGTGTTGAGATCGAATGGGAAGTTTTCCGACGGGAATTTATCAACAGATACTTCCCTAAGACGTTTCTGGACAAGAAAATCTCTCAGTTTGAGAGATTAAGACAAGGACTAATGAACATTAGCGAGTACAAGGCTAAGTTCATGGAGCTTTTGTGGTTCTGTCTACACATGGCGACCACAGATGAAGAAAGGATTAGACGTTTTGAGAAAGGGTTAAACGCTGAATTGACCACCCCTGTGTCTGCTATGGAGAACAGGGAAAGGTTTGCTACCTTTGTGGAGTTTGTCAGAAGGGTAGAGAGATCTGTGTCAGAGAAGAGATAGACCAGGAACAAGAATATGTATCCCCAGTCCCAAGGATCCTTGTCTAAAGGTTTTAAGAAACCGAGGTTTTTTGTACCTAGACCACCACCTAGATTCAGTACCCAGACGCAGTGGACGTCAAATAGGGGTAGATGACGAAGCTTACCTTTAGAAGGAGCTCGTATCTCAACATCTATGTCAGTTACAGGACCACCCAGACCACAACAACTGAACATAAGCTGTTACATATGTGGAAAGATGGGACATCTGATGAAAGATTGCAGAGCTAGAGAAGTGAGTGTAACTCAACCTCAAAGGCAGAGTCAACAAGGATCTCAAAGGAGACAGTTTCCAGGTAACGCTAGAGGACGTGAACAAGCGTCCCAAGATAGATCATCTACACCTAGTCATCGAGCACCGAATCAACCACAGGCAACGAAAATATTCTACACGATGAATCCACCTGATGCAGTGATCAACCTTCGAGTTGTGGCAGGTCAGATGGAATTGTTATATTCTAATATGTCTACATCTTGTGTCGTATCTGTTTTAATTGATCCGGGTGCTACACACTCCTTTATCACTCGAAGAGTGATTCTTGATTGCAACCTAACTACAAGTCATAGAGAAGATAGTTTGTTGCTAGAAACTCCATTGATGGGATCTGCTGTGTTGCAGGAGATATGTTCTCCCTGCATTCTCTTCTTTTCTAATCATTGCATTCAAGTTGATCTTATACCACTTGAGATGCATGGATTCGATGTAATCCTTGGGATGGATACCTTGGAAAGGTATAATGTTGTTTTGGATTGTGAGTCCAAGTAAGCTGTGTTCACTGATGATAGTGACACATGGATCTTTCAAGGAGATAGAAAGATTCTACCAACCTGTCTTGTATCATCTATGGTTTCTGAGAAGCTGATGAGGCAAGGATGTTATGCATTCTTGGCCCATGTGGTAGATACTACCATGGGGAGTCTTAACCCTGTTGAAGTGCCGATAGTCAGTGAATTTGTAGATGTATTTCCTGAAGAACTTCCAGGTCTACCACCACCCCAGGAGATTGATTTTGAGATTAATCTAATCCCGAATATGCAACCTATAACATAAACACCATATAGGATGGTGCCTGCTGAGATGACAGAACTCAAGAAACAACTGCAAGAGTTGCTTGAGAAGGGTTTCACCTGACCGAGTACTTCACCTTGGGGTGCTCCGGTCCTCTTTGTTAAAAAGAAAGATGGGTCAATGCGGTTGTGCATTGATTACAAACAGTTAAATAAAGTAACAATAAAGAATAAGTATCCTTTGCCAAGGATTGATGATCTCTTTGACCAGTTGCATGGTGCAACCATCTTCTCAAAGATAGATTTGAGGTCGGGATATCATCAGCTGCGTATTAAGGATGGTGACATACCTAACTCTTCCTTTAGGACAAGGTATGGTCACTATGAGTTCACAGTTATGTCGTTTGGACTAACTAATGCACCAGCTGCATTTATGGAACTCATGAATAGAATCTTCCGACCCTTTCTTGATCAATGTATTGTTGTCTTTATAGATGACATCCTGATCTATAGTAGAGATGCTCAGCAGCACGAACAACATCTTTGTCAGACTCTAACTTTTCTAAGAGAACATAACCTATATGCTAAGTTTAGCAAATGTGAGTTCTGGTTACCAGAAGTATCTTTTCTTAGACACGTAATATCAGTCTCAGGTATACATGTTGACCCTAAAAAGGTAGAATCTGTCCTGCAATGGGAGCAACCAAAGACACCGAAGGAGATTCGAAGTTTCTTAGGATTGGTAGGCTATTACCGGAGGTTCATTAAGAACTTCAGTTCTATAGCTTTACCCTTGACTAAGTTAACCAGGAAGGATGTTCCTTTTACCTGGAGTGACAGGTGTCAGCAATCGTTTCAATTGTTGAAGGAGAGGTTGACAAGTGCACCTGTGCTCGTGTTACCTAAGCAAGGGAAAGGATATATAGTTTTCTGTGATGCCTCTAAGAATGGACTAGGGTGTGTGTTGATGAAGGATAAGCAAGTGATTTCTTTTGCTTCTCGACAGCTTACGAAACATGAGGAGAATTATCCAACACACGATCTAGAACTAGCTGATGTAGTTCATGCCTTGAAGATCTGGAGACATTATCTTTATGGAGAGACATTCTAGATTTTCACAGACCATAAAAACCTTAAGTATATCTTTTCTCAGCATGAGCTTAACATGAGGCAACACCGCTGGATGGAATTAATCAAGGACTATGATTGTACAATTGATTATCATCCAGAGACAGCCAACGTAGTTGCTGATGCTTTAAGTAGGAAATCAACAACACTAGCCTTAGACAGAGCACAACTGAATTCTTTGGTGTGCTCTAGGAGAGATATGCTTATCTCTTTAAGACAAGACAATGTATAGTTAAAAGTATCATTGTTATCTGGACTGCTAGCTGAGATGCATATAAAACCTACCCTGAGACAACAGATTAAGGAGGCACAACAAGTTGATGCTGCAGTTCAACAGATTAGATCAAAGTATGGTAATGAGAAACGAGAAGGGTTCCATGATTCAGATGATCAAGTAGCTTGTTATCATGGTAGAATGATAGTACCAGATGTGGATGACTTGAGGAAGTTAGTCCTGGAAGAAGCTCATTCTTCAATGTATGCTATGCATCCAGGAAGCACCAAGATGTATTGAAACTTGAAAGATATGTATTGGTGGCCTGGTTTGAAGAAAGACATTGCTGAGTTTGTTACACGGTGTCCTATGTGTCAGCAAGTTAAAGCTGAACACCAGAAGCCTGCAGGTAAAATGCAACCCTTACCCATACCACAATGGAAGTGGGATCATGTAACCATGGATTTTGTGGTTGGTTTACCTAGAACAACCAAAGGTCATGATTCCATCTGGGTAATAGTTGATAGGTTGACAAAGACAACACATTTCTTACCTGTTAAAACAACCTATTTTTCTAAGAAGTTAGCATGGTTATATGTAGATGAGATAGTGCGGCTACATGGGGTTCTAGTTACCATTGTTTCTGACAGAGGTCCCCAGTTTACAAGTCATTTTTGGGAGCGACTTCATAAAGCTTTAGGCACAAAGTTAAGGTTTAGTACAACCTTTCATCCTCAGACTGATGGACAGTCAGAAAGGACTATACAAACTTTGGAAGACTTGCTTAGAGCATGTGTTCTTCAGTTTATAGGAAGTTGGGATCTGCACCTAAGTTTGATAGAGTTTGCCTACAACAATAGCTATCAACATAGCATTGACATGGCACCTTATGAAGCTTTGTATGGTAGATGTTGTAGATCATCCCTATGTTGGTATGAAACTGGTGAGTATCAACTTTTAGGTCCTGATCTTGTGCAGCAGACCACCGAGAAGATTAAAATAATACAACAACAGTTGAAAACTACACAGGATAGGCAGAAATCTTATGATGATAAGCGTCGTAGAACTTTAGGATTCTAGGTTGGAGACAGAGTGTACCTCAAAGTCTCACCTTGGAAATGAGTTCTTAGATTTGGAAGGAAAGGAAAGTTAGCTCCTAGGTTTATAGGGGCCTTATCCAATCATTGAACAGATTGGAAAGGTAGCTTATAAGCTAGAGTTACCACTAGAGTTACAAAGGTTGCACCCAGTGTTTCACATTTCCATGCTTAGGAAATGCCATCCTGATATAGAATCCGTTATGCAACCTATGGAAGTAGAATTGAATGATGATATATCTTATGTTGAAGGACCTATGTCAATCCTTGACAGAAGAATTAAAAAGTTGAAAAAGAAAGACATAAGTCTTGTAAAGGTCCTTTGGAATCACCGTGGCGTTGAAGAAGCTACGTGGGAACTAGAGGAAGAGATGAGAAGGAAATGGCATACTCTTTTCTCTTAATATGTTTTGTAGATGATTTCGGGGATGAAATCCTGGTAAGGGGTGGATAATTTGTAACATCCCTGACCTGGGTTATGTACTAACCCTAGGTGTTTTGCCTAATAAAGTTGATTATATGCTTGCTTATATTCCTTGAAAAATAATTAAAGCTTTTGTGGAACTTATATTTCTATTTCAGTCCTTTTTGAATAATGTTGGAACATTGTTGTGTTAATAATGGACTAAAGTGCAAATTACCCAAGTAGAGGGGTTAACTTGCAAATTGCACATATTAAGATGTTCCTCTAATGATGATACATCATAAGAGTGAATATGATGAAGTGGTACAGTTTTCACAAACTTGGGTACCAAGATATAGCTTATAGAGCAATCCTTGTGCTTTAAAACCTAGTTTTGATGTAAAGTGCAATTTACCCAAAACCTAGGGTCCAACATGTAAAATATACCCTCTAGAGGATCTCTCATGTTTCTTGGCATCAAGAAGAGCAAAGAAAATGAGAGGGGTTCCTCATTTGAATGATCATGGAGGAGAGAGAATCTTGATATTGGAATAATCAAGATTTAAGCACAAAAGGCTCTTTACTATAACTTAATGCAAAAAGAAATATATTAATTATGAAGCCCTTCAACCAAAAGTTGGAGGATGTGTTTGTAATAATATGGACGAGCTTGTGTCATGCTTGGGCACCAAAAAGATTATGGTAGGAGTGGAAACTACTCACACTAATAATATATTAAGCAATATCCAATAAGGGTGGATATTAATATACCTCTCTTGAAAGGTGATTAATTCTTTTCCTTTAAACCTTGGATAAAGGAGGAGTTTTGCATGTGATTAGAAGGTGGAAACTTGGACAAGGATGGAGGAAGACTTGGTGTATATTTTTGGGAGATAAAAGGAAATATCCATCTTTTTCCTTTTTGCTTTGAAAAGACCCATAAATATATATAAGGTATCTTTTCCAATAACACAAAGGACCGTTTCCTTAGTTCCTCTTCTCATCACTTTGCTTTGGCCGACCAAGGGAGATCTTTGGACCAGAGGAAGGATGACCATACTGACTTGGTAAGTTTGGGTCATCATCTACCTCGAATTCATGGTAGAAAACCTAAATCAATGGTTAGTAATTGGTTTTCTTCACACGATTTTCCTTTCTAGCCATCTTCTCCATCCAAAACTTGAAGAACGGACCTTAGAAAACTATTGGAGCTTCATCCACCATTAAAGCTACGGATCTTGGAGCTCTGGATCAGTCCTAGAGGCGGGTTTTATAACTCTAACCCTCAAGCTTTGTTAATGCATCATCATCTCCACTAAAAGCATTGGTTCTCATTCTTCTTCTTTTACTACTCATGTGTTCTTGGTATCATTTCCGTCAAAAACAGCCCCTGTTCTTGGTTGAACAGAGGTAGAAGATAATGACTTTAATTTCTATGTTTATCCAAGAACTACTTTAGCAAACGGTCTCCCAACCTTGCTCAAACGGTTTCCCAAACTGTTTGGGAGCGAACGGTTTCAAACCGTTTGAATGCAAACCGTTTCATTAGACCACATAGAAGCAAACGGTCCAAGACCGTTTGGAGGCATTGCCCATTTGGAGGACTGTTGAGAATAATATATACTAATTACCTACCAAAAATCATCAATTAATTCCAAGTGGTTCACCAATTGAAGGTCCAACGATCATAAAAATCCTAATCGGGTTAATTGCTGTTTTTAATAATTGAATTATGTTGAAGTTTGGGTTGAGTGACCCAAACGGTTTCAAAACTGTTTGGGGATCACCCAAGATCGTTTGGAGGTCTAGGGTTAAGCATGGTTGACCAATTAAGGATCCAATGATATCAAGTTGATGAGTAATCGATTGCTGATTTGGTGACTAAACCTAAGATCCAAACCCTAATTGAA
This sequence comes from Alisma plantago-aquatica, assembly GCA_963693085.1. Taxonomy (NCBI): domain Eukaryota; kingdom Viridiplantae; phylum Streptophyta; class Magnoliopsida; order Alismatales; family Alismataceae; genus Alisma; species Alisma plantago-aquatica. The sequence continues at coordinate 1,156,495,201 of OY856410.1, read as the reverse complement.
TGACTTGGTTTTTGATAAAATAATGGGCAAACAGTCTCAAGACCGTTTGGAGGATATCCAAACAATCCCAATACCATTTGGGGGTCACCCAAGACCGTTTGGAGGTCTAAGGTTGACTATTGTTAAGAGGTTGAAGATCTAAAGGTAATTAGTTGAAGTGCAATCGATTGTCGATCTAGTGATCAATCCAATGAGCCAAACCTTAATTAGTTGAATTGGTTTTTGATGTTGACTTGAGAAAACGGTCTCAAGACCGTTTGGAGGTCATCCAAATGATCCCAAGACCGTTTGGGGTCAGGTCATGATCAAATGGGATGATAGGTCAAAGTGTTCAAATCAATTAGACTCACAATGAAATATGTTGAAGGGTCATCGATTTCAAGCCCTAATCCAATTGATCCAAGCCCTAATTGATGATCAATTGAGGGTCAAATCAGTTGAAAGTTGATCTAATTAACTCAATTGATGATTGGCTAACATGTGCATGATCGATTGAGGGGTTCAACATTGTAAACCCTAATTCAATGAAAGTGGTTGAGACACTTTTTGGTCCTTGCGGTTTTGAGGTGGTTTGGACCAAACGGTATCAAGACCGTTTGGGACCAAACAATCCCAAACCGTTTGGTCTCATGCGGTTTCAAGGTTGGTTGTGTCCATGAGGTTTCAAAGTCAACATGACCAAATGGTCTTCATCACCAAACAGTTTCAATGGCAATCCAAGACCGTTTGGAGGTTTAGTGTGCAAGACCGTTCGAGGTCTAAAAAGGTTAAGATCATTTGATGCTTTAGTGATCAAGATGGTTTGGTTGTTGATTAACCTAAACCTCATGGATACTTAAAGTGGTTAAAGGACCAAGTAAGTAGTTGATTAAGACATGATGTGATCAATGGTTCTTATAATAAAGATACCCTTAATGGGATAGAGTGATTAGTACTCTTTGAATGAGTAAGCCTTAATGATCACAATAGTAATGCCATAACCCATGATGTCAATGTTGAATTGACTTAGCCTAATCAAGGATGATGCAAACATTAACTTATAGAAACATGAGAGAGAAGACTTCTTATATGAATGTTAATCAAGTAATGGATTCCTAATATAAATGAATACCTAATTAGGGTATGATCCCTGTTAGTGAGATCATGAAACCCTAATTATGATGGTTAATGAATTATAACCCTAACTGAGGGCAATAATGGGAGTATCCCTAATATATGATGATGATATAATCCTAATTCATAATGATGACATGGTAACCCTTAAATTAAAGGTACTTTGTTGATCATTCCTACTTAGGGTGAATAGTAAACCCTAATGGTGATATATTAGTGATAACCCTAATCAAGGATGATTTAATGTGAATAGTAAACCCTAACCCAAGGTAATGTGATGAATATAGTAAATCCTAATTCAGAGTATGCTAAATAAGAACTCCAACCTTGAGTGATGTGATGTGAATAGTAAACCCTAATCGGTTTGAAGTATTGATTTTATAAGTGTTAAACGGTCGTGGTGATCTTCTATAGCATGACCGTGCAAGGTAGCACGGCCGTGGTGGCTTCCCCTTGCACGACCGTTCTTAGCTTCACGGCCGTGGTGCTCTATACTTGACTTGGAGTTGATTTGCAAGTAAAACTTAACCAATAGTGATGCTATCATTATTGTACATTGTGCTGATATAGAAATAATGTGCCTGTTATCATTTATATTAATCATGCATGTTTTTTTATGAAATAGTGAGCATAGCCAGGTAAGAGCTATGATGCAATATTCATTAAAAGCACTTTATAAGCTTTGAAAGCAATGATATGCTATGTTTCCTAGTGAGAGGTAACAAATGAGATTGATAGGCTGTATGAGCCATGAGAAATATCTGTATTGCTACAATCATGCTCACATTGTTAAATGACTTGATGGCAATATGTTACTTGGTAACAAGTGTTTTGCTGAACTAAGGGTTTGAACACCCATGTTCTTGAATCATAATGATGAGATGGTTAGGGATTAATATCCCAATGATAACTAGATGTGAAATGAACTTGATACAATTAGTACTCTTTCTTTATAGAAATTGTTTTAATGGTTTATGTATGAAAACATGCCTGATGCTAAAAGAATACCATAATGTACTTAAATAATCAAGTATAATGATATCATGTAGAGCCCTGACCATAGATCCATCATTGTCAGAAGTTTGATGATGGTGAAATAGGTTTTCCTAAGGGAACTCGTAGAGAGAATACTTTTGAGTATGTGGGGGTTATGGATGTGAATATCCTTACGTCCTAATGGGGGAATTGATGCAAGATGAACATTTAATCTCTCAATCCTTCATTATATGTTTATGCCGGGATGATGTATCACTAATCTCCCAAAGATGTTGTTAATGCCGAATCGATGTGAGATAAACAAGAAATTTCTCGATTGCGAAGAGAGTACAACATGCCACTGTAACTCTAATAACGAAGTTGCCAAAATACCCTGGAAAGCTATTATAGTAGAGACACAAGATGTCCTGCATGTTGTACCTCACACTGACTAAGGAAGATGAGGTCATAGGAATCTGACTCTTATGATGACCTATGTATGGTACTGATTGCGATTTCGTAATGGTCAGTTGGAGTATGAGCGGTGTAACTCATCTCCTCAGGGCATAATTATGTTTGAAGAAAATGTAATCAGGCATATAGCATAATTGCTTAGGTTGAACTACGAGAAACAATGATTGATGATACATTGTTTATAGTGCTCTAGTTGAATAACTAGTATACATGTTCTTCATATTCCTTATTGATATATGTCTTGTCATTAAATCAGGTTATAATTGAAATGATTACTTAGAAAATACTGCTCTACTTAGTTTATTCAATGAATTGCCTACTGTTGAATAATTATAGTTCTACTGCTCATTGTTATTTCAATACTTGCAATAGAAATGCTTCTGGCGGAGAGTTATAACTCTCACTGGGACAATTATTCAAATGTCTCACCCCCGTGGGATTCAACTTTTTAGGTAGACGCCGAAGACGAAGGAACCCTTCAGTGGGTGAGCAGCAACAGCAGCAGCAACAACATCAGGGACAACAGTGATCCTCATGTGGAGACACTGTCTGTCAAGTCTTGTAGATAGAAAGTCCTATGTGTCGTCTCTATACTCTCAAGTACTAGGAGTCAGTAGATGGTTTGTTATACATCTTAGATTTTGGCGTAATGCCTCGATATTTTTGTACACTGCTTCACATAGTTTAATAGGGCAGCTGATGCTTGTGACTCTCGAGATGTGATAATACAGACATGTGTTGATGTATCAGTTGTAAATAACTTATCATGTTTCCTTATGAAAGAATTTTATAGGTTGTGGATCTCTTTATAAAATGTTTTAAATTTTTAGTGTTTTTCAGTAATTCCGCTGCTAATTAATCGCTTCCGCATCGTTAATAACGTTTTCTCCGAGACGTGTCCTACAGTATCTAGAATATTTTGGGGTTGTTGATCCATTATCCTTGAGAGAGGTTTTGGATCTTGATGGATTTTAGTCACACTGCACGTGAGCGAGTGGGATGATTCCCACAGGGACAACTACCACGATACATACTACATTTAGAGTTTTGACGCTTGCTAGGGTGTTCAAGGGTTGTCTACGCCTGAGAATGGTTGCATAGACCTCCCAACTTGCGGTTATATAGATAAGAACTCCTTCTCCTAATTAGTAGGATTTGACTAACTTTTTTTTTACTTTGTTTTGTTTTGTTTCATATCATTTTTCTAGTCTATTTCTAGCTCTTTACATATATCAACTATCAGTTTTGATTAACTGACATAAGAGAGGGATCTTAAGCATCCTAAATGTCCCCATGTCCATGTGTTCAAACCCATATATCTACTTTGACCCCATATTGGGTTGCGGGGATCCTTTAAGGCCTCACGTTACAAATTTAAAAGTCCAATTCATCTTTGGGATCATGCCTCTCAGGAGTGCACTTCAGGGATGATCAACTTTTTGGCACCATTGCCGGGGACATGGTTTTACACGTTTACACACCCAAATATTTTGTTCTATTAGCATAAGCTTGTATATACATGCATAGTTATTCTTTTGTTTTGCACATATTTGTTCACATATACTGAATAGTTTTCCTTTTTATTATACCTTTTCAGCCATGGACCTTGCTTCTACAAGGTAGGTTATCTTGTCCCTCTATCCTCGTGTATTTGTTCACAGTCCCAAATGTTGGAAAATATTGAAAGCCATGCACTTCAGCTAGTCGAGCTACATTCACCCCTACCATTGTCATATGTGTTGGCTAAATGGACATCTGTAAATCCCTTTGTTTTGATAATGACAAACATTTCATTCTTGTTAATCTAACGTGCTACTTGAGTGTTGCAGGAATAAGGTGGATGACAAAGCACTAGGGAAACTATATGCTTGAATGATTGTAAATGTCATGAAATGTAATCAATTGTAAACTTGTACAAATATATAATGTACAAGTACTTAGACTTCATGTAAATCAAGCGTTAGATCTTCCCTAGCTAAACACCACATTTAGATAGGTCATCCCCTTCAACAGTGTCACATATTCACACTCATACACACACTTAATGTCCTCATTTGAAACATTGAAACAGGGTCTATCTCGGTCGACAAAATCCTCGACCGAGACACTCTCGGTCGACAAACTTCTCGACCGAGAAAGACCCAAGTAGCCGTTAGACACAGCTGACAAGGTAGTTGGCAGTTGGAGATAAACGTTGCAAACACTTGATCCAGAGAGCCTGTCGGTCGACAAAACGTCGACCGAGTAGGTGTCTCGGTCGACCATTTCTCGACCAAGATGGTCTCTGACAGCAACTGCAAAATTAATTAATTAGCCGTTGTTAAAGCAACTACCTTATATCTAACGGCTAGTTAAGCACTTAGAAACCCCTAGAAAGTGTCTAGAACATCCTTAAGCACTTTTAGGACATTCCTATAAATAGGACATGCCTTAGGACACCTAAACTCACTTGATTCCACACTTGAGCAATCTTTGAGCATACATTTACATTGAGCAATCTGTTTGTGAGCAATTAAGCATATTGGCAACTAGCTACTTCCTCTCCTAGCTCAAATTTTGTGTCCTATAGGCTATGATCTCCAAATCCACAGCAATCACAATTCCATACACATTGGTTAGGAGATCTACACGCTTGATCTAGGCAAATCAAGCCTTGTGCTTCAAAGGATAAGTTGTAATTTCCATTTTCCTTTCTTGTTCACTATTATTATTTGTACTCTCCTTGCTACTCCTAGGTTGGAGGCTATGGATTGGAGAGGTTGGAAGATCTTCTTGGTGAAGAAGGGGACCTTGAACTACTTCAAGAAGGCTGGTGCAACGAGAGGCTACTTCTAAAGAGGAAGGCTACTTCAAGAGGGAGCTTGGAGTTACTTCAAGAAGGCTACCTTGGGTTGGTGCATCTACTTCAAGTGAAGGCTATTCAAGGGGTGTAAGAAAGTATTGTATTTTGTGTAAATCCTTGTGAAGGTAATAAAATTGATACTTTCAAAATCCCGGTTGGGTAAGCAACCGGGTAGTGGACTGACAATCTTAGTATTTGCTAAGATTGGAACCACTCTAAACACTTGTCTCCTTCTTCCATTTTCAATTGTGGTTGTTTGAGTTAAATAATTGTTAAAATAATTTAAAAACTCTATTCACCCCCCTCTAGTGTTTTTCAATTGGTATCAGAGCAGGCTTCAAGGAACCCTAACAAGGTCTTGAAGAATGGGTGACGGGGTGCTTAACAACCTTAACCTTGAAGGGACACTTGTTGCTAGACCTCCAGCGTTTGGTGGAACAAACTACACATATTGGAAGAGAAGGATGCAGTTCTACTTCCAAGGCATCAATTGGGACTTATGGAGGATGGTGTCAACCCCATACGAGCTTCCTCAAACACAATATGAAGAGTGGGATGCAAATACGGTAAAGTTGGCTCAAATGAATGCCAAAACTGTAAGCGTTTTATATTGTTCAATTTCAGTAGGAGAATTTAATAGGATATCAAACTGTGACACAGCCTATGACATTTGGCATAGACTGTCCATAACTTATGAAGGTACAGTTCAAGTCAAGAATTCTAAGATTAGCATGCTTAAACAAAAGTTTGAACACTTTCGTATGGATCCAAATGAATCTATTAGTGAAATGTTTGCAAAATTATCTTCTATTGTTAATGGTTTAAATGCCCTAGGAAAAAATGTTCTTGAAGAAGATCAGGTATCAAAAATCCTTCGATCACTTCCTCCTAAGTACAAGCCAAAGGTGACAGCCATTGAAGAAGCTAATGACCTCACTCGACTGAAAATGGAGCAACTCATAGGCAATCTAGAAGCTCATGAAGCAACCCTAGAAGAAGAAGAAAGAAGAGAACGTGAACTTCAGCAAGGAAAGAAGAAGGATGTGGCTCTAAAAGCTTCAAAGATAATCACACCAGAAAGTGAGGAGTCAAGTGAAGAAGAAGGAGAAGAAGCCTTGATTGTCAATGGTAAGAAATATAAAAGATTTAAATCTAACAAATTTTCTAGTTCTTCTTCTTCTCCTCCTAGGTGCTTTGAGTGTGGAAAGAAAGGACATTTCAAAAATGAATGTCCTAAAGCAAAGAAAGGAAAGAAAAGCTCACACAAGAAGAAGGGAGAAAAAGCCTATAAGGCTGCATGGGACGAGTCAAGTGAAAGTGAGAGCGGAGAAGAAAAGGTAGAATGTCTAATGGCAAGAGAAGATGATGAAGACTCTCAAGAGGTAAGCCTACTTGATCTTCCTAAAGAAGAGTTAATTACTAGTCTACAAGAAATTCATGATAAGTATGTTGATGTCAAGAAGAAACTAAAGAAGGTTATCAAAACAAATGATGAGCTATATGCTAAATTAAATGATCTCTCTTCTGAAAAGAACAACATTGATATTGAGAATTTGTCTTTAAAAACATCTTTAAATGACTGTACTAAAAAGCTACTCACTCTAGAAACAAACGTTGATCTTCTCTCTCAAGAAAAGACTGAATTGTTAGCTAAACTAAAAGATTTTTAGACTCAACCAATTCTGTGTAACCATCTAGACTATGACAATATTGTAAAAGAAAGAGACTCCCTATTATCTGATTTAGATCAAGCAAGAAAAGATTTACACAAGAAGATGGATGACATTGCTAAGCTACAAAGAAACCTACATGAGTTAAGAAGAAAAGATATCCTTGACAACATTCTAAAAGCCTCCTCTAGTTTCAATGGAAGAAAAGGTTTAGGATATGCTCAAAAGAAAAATCAACCCAAAAGAACTCGGACTATGTTTGTACCTAAGAACACAATTCCTAGAAAGAGAAATAAAGTTGACTCTATTACTTGTCATTTTTGTCTACGTCTTGGACATTATTCATTTTCATGCCCTTATAAGACCAAGGATTCCTATTTAGTTTGGGTCCCAAAACCCCAAACTTAGTAGAGTCGAATGAAATTTAGTTGAGATATGATCAAACAACCAATTTTGCAATTTATATTGTCTTATCTCAACTTAATAAAAGGTTTCATGCATTATGGTAATTTTCTGAACTGCTGTACTGAAACAGAAACTTAGTCGGTCGAAGTATTGTCGACCAAAAATATAATCGGTCGAACTTTTGTCGACCGACCAGATGCCTGTAACAAATCAAAATCAACAGCAACTATTTCGGTCGAAAGTTGGTCAACCGAGCAGAATCTCTGTTTTTTGTTTTGCAATACAGCAACCTTCTCGATCGACGATTAGTCGACCGAGAAAGATGTCGGTCGAACAATTATCGACCGACTGAAGTTCTGAATCAGAATTTTTATACAGTCTGTACTTAAATGCTTCTAACCATATTGGACCATCACATGGGTACCAAAACCTACATTTTAATGCAGGATTGGGTAGTCGACAGTGGATGTTCTAAACACATGACCGGAAACAAGGATGCATTTCAAACTTTTGAAGAAAAGAAGAGTCGAACAGTCACTTTTGGAGATAACGGTAAAGGTAAAATCGTTGGAATAGGTAACATGGTACAAACCTCGAAATAAAGAATGTTCTACTCGTTGATGGGTTGCACCATAACTTAATAAGTGTGAGTCAATTATGTGATAGTGGCTATGATGTTTTATTTAACAAAACCTGCTACAAATTATTAATAGAAAACACTACAAATGTTGTCTATGAAGGAAAAAGAGTTGGAAATCTTTATATTCTTAGACCTAACTCTATGAAATCTGTAGTAGGAAAATGCTTGCTTGCAAATGAAAATACTTTACAACTATGGCATAAAAAGCTAGGACATGCTAGTTCACATGTTATCAAAAAGATAGTGAAATATGATCTTGTTCGTGGTTTGCCTACTTTATCCTTTGATCAAGTTGAAAATTGTGAACCATGTACATTGGGAAAGCAAACAAAAACCTCTTTTAAACCTAAACATGTACTTAGCACCAGTAGATCTTTAGAATTAATTCATATGGATTTATTTGGACCCATGAGGACACAATCTATTGGTGGCAAAAGATATTTTTTGTTATTGTTGATGATTATAGTAGATATACATGGGTACATTTTATTGCAACCAAAGATGATACTATTCATGTTTTTATAAAATTTTGTTCCATGATTGAAAATCTATTACAAAGCAAAATATGTACCATTAGAAGTGATCATGGTGGAGAATTTGAAAATCATGTATTTGAAGAATTTTGCACATCTCAAGGGTACACTCACAATTTTTCTGCTCCACGCACTCCACAAAAAAATGGTATAGTTGAAAGGAAAAATCAATCACTACAAGAAATGGCTAGAACTATGATGCTCGAACATAACACACCCAAAACCTTTTGGGCTGAAGCTGTAAACACCGCATGCTATGTGTTAAATAGAGTAACTGTTCACTCTCATTTGAAGAAAACTCCATATGAAATAATACATTCTAAGAAACCTAGAGTTGACTATTTTCATACCTTTGGATCTACATGCTATATCTTAAATACCAAAGATGATAGAGATAAGTTTGATTCTAAATCCCATAAAGCATTCTTTTTGGGATATTCTACCTCTAGCAAATCATTTAGAGTCTACAACACTATCTCTAGAAAAGTTGAGGAATCTATTCATGTCTCTTTTCATGAAGAGTCCAAATCAGAAAATCTAGAAATAATTGATCTTACTAATCAATTCGAAACCTTAAACATACCAAATGACAGTGAGAAAGATACGACAAACAATAACCAAGCTGAAACACAACCTATACCTAGACTTATTAAGGATCATCCTCAAGAATTAATTATTGGAAATCCAAATGATAAAGTAAAAACTCGGTCTTCCTTTAAGGATGTCGCAAACATGGCTTTTGTTTCTATCATTGAACCTAAGAAGATATCTGAAGCTCTTAAAGATGATTATTGGATAATAGCAATGCAAGAAGAATTAAACCAATTCACAAAAAATGATGTATGGGATTTAGTTCTTAAACCACAAGATAAAACCATCATTGGAACTAAATGGGTTTTTAGGAATAAGCTAAATGAGGCAGGAGAAGTAATAAGGAATAAAGCTCGGTTAGTAGCACAAGGATATAATCAACAAGAAGGAATAGACTTTGATGAAACGTATGCACCAGTCGCTAGACTTGAAGCTATTAGAATGTTACTAGCTATTTCTGCACATAAAAACATCAAACTTTACCAAATGGATGTAAAAAGTGCATTTTTAAACGGAATCATTCAATAAGAAGTATATGTTGCCCAACTACCCGGTTTTGAAATACCGGAAAAAGGTGACTATGTTTATAAACTTAAGAAAGCACTTTATGGTTTAAAACAAGCACCTAGGAACTGGTATGAAAGGCTCAAGACATATCTTTTTTATAATGGTTTTTCTATTGGAAATTCAGATTCTACCTTATTTTTCAAAACATATACATCTGATTTTCTAGTTGTTCAAATATATGTTGATGACATTATTTTTGGAGCTTCAAATGAATCGTTGTGCACACAATTTAGTGACATTATGCAAAAAGAATTTGAAATGAGCCTCATGGGTGAACTAACTTTCTTTCTTGGTTTCCAAATTAAACAAACGCCTACCGGGATTTTTATAAGCCAAGAAAAGTATACTAAAGAACTCTTAAAACATTTTGGGATGGATCAGTGCAAACATGCTACTACTCCTATGGCCACTTCTACTAAAATTGATAAGGATGAAAATGGGGAACCTATTGATGATTCCTTATATAGAGCCATGATTGGTAGTTTGCTTTACTTAACTGCTTCTAGACCGGACATCATGTTTTCCGTTGGTCTTTGTGCTCGATTTCAATCACAACCTATGCACTCTCATTTTCAAGCAGTTAAACGAATTCTTCGATACTTAGCAGGCACTACATGTTTTGGTTTATGGTATCCAAAAGGACAATCCTTGGATTTTAAAGCGTATACTGATGCTGATTATGCTGGTTGTCGACTTGATCGCAAGAGCACTAGTGGTGGCTGTTTCTTGTTAGGGAGAGCTTTAGTATCTTGGTTTAGCTAGAAACAAAACACGGTTGCCCTTTCTACAACTGAAGCTGAATATATGGCAGCCAGATCTTGTTGTGCTCAAGTGCTTTATATGCAACAAGTATTAAACGATTATGGTTTTATTCTTTCATCTACACCTATCTTTTGTGACAACACAAGTGCTATAAACTTAGCACACAATCCTATTTTACACAGCAGAGCTAAACATATTGAAATCCGTCATCACTTTTTAAGGGATCATATTTCTAAAAATCATGTTTCCCTTCATCATGTTGATACGGAAGATCAATTGGCTGATATTTTTACAAAACCACTTCCACTAGACCAATTCAACAAAATAAGGAAGCAATTGCTTATCACTTCTTTGGAAGATGTTTTCTTTGATATTTGTGCTTCTTAATAATGTCGTTTATTTACATCATTTTGGCTTTTAATGGACATCTTTGTCATTGAATTTGTTGGGACATCTAATTAAGGGGGAGTTTTATTTTTAACGGATATTTTTTTTGAAATGAAAAAGGGGGAGAAATAAATATAAAACTTAGTAATTGTGCAAAACTCAATCAATGAGTTTCATAAACTCTTGGCTTTACATTGAAAGTTGCTATATTCCCTAAAGAATTGGATTTCATGTTCCATAATTCATAGGGAATAATAAGCACACATTTTATAAACAAGAGAAGAAATTCACAAAGGTAATCTTCAGGTATGAAACTCACATGTCTTATATTTTCTTATTTTATATTTAGGAAATGTTTGTCATCTTCAAAAAGGGGGAGATTGTTGGCTAAATGGACATCTGTAAATCCCTTTGTTTTGATAATGACAAACATTTCATTCTTGTTAATCTAACGTGCTACTTGAGTGTTGTAGGAATAAGGTGGATGACAAAGCACTAGGGAAACTATATGCTTGAATGATTGTAAATGTCATGAAATGTAATCAATTGTAAACTTGTACAAATATATAATGTACAAGTACTTAGACTTCATGTAAATCAAGCGTTAGATCTTCCCTAGCTAAACACCACATTTAGATAGGTCATCCCCTTCAACAATGTCACATATGCACACTCATACACACACTTAATGTCCTCATTTGAAACATTGAAACAGGGTCTATCTCGGTCGACAAAATCCTCGACCGAGACACTCTCGGTCGACAAACTTCTCGACCGAGAAAGACCCAAGTAGCCGTTAGACACAACTGACAAGGTAGTTGGCAGTTGGAGATAAACGTTACAAACACTTGATCCAGAGAGCCTGTCGGTCGACAAAACGTCGACCGAGTAGGTGTCTCGGTCGACCATTTCTCGACCGAGATGGTCTCTGACAGCAACTGCAGATTTAATTAATTAGCCGTTGTTAAAGCAACTAACTTATATCTAACGGCTAGTTAAGCACTTAGAAACCCCTAGAAAGTGTCTAGAACATCCTTAAGCACTTGTAGGACATTCCTATAAATAGGACATGCCTTAGGACACCTAAACTCACTTGATTCCACACTTGAGCAATCTTTGAGCATACATTTACATTGAGAAATTTGTTTGTGAGCAATTAAGCATATTGGCAACTAGCTACTTCCTCTCTTAGCTCAAATTTCGTGTCCTATAGGCTATCATCTCTAAATCCACAGTAATCACAATTCCATACACATTGGTTAGGAGATCTACACGCTTGATCTAGGCAAATCAAGCCTTGTGCTTCAAAGGATAAGTTGTAATTTCCATTTTCCTTTCTTGTTCACTATTATTGTTTGTACTCTCCTTGCTACTCCTAGGTTGGAGGCTGCGGATTGGAGAGGTTGGAAGATCTTCTTGGTGAAGAAGGGGACCTTGAACTACTTCAAGAAGGCTGGTGCAACGGGAGGTTACTTCTAAAGAGGAAGGCTACTTCAAGGGGGAGCTTGGAGTTACTTCAAGAAGGCTACCTCGGGTTGGTGCATCTACTTCAAGTGAAGGCTGTTCAAGGGGTGTAAGAAAGTATTGTATTTTGTGTAAATCCTTGTGAAGGTAATAAAATTGATACTTTCAAAATCCCGATTAGGTAAGCAACCGGGTAGTGGACTGACAATCTTAGTATTTTCTAAGATTGGAACCACTCTAAACACTTGTCTCCTTCTTCCATTTTCAATTGTGGTTGTTTGAGTTAAATAATTGTTAAAATAATTTAAAAACTCTATTCACCCCCCCTCTAGTGTTTTTCAATATGTAGACATTTCAACAACAAAGATTGAAGCCATGCACTTCAGCTAGTCGAGCTACATTCCCCTAAGACATTTCTGGACAACAATGGATAGTCTTGAAAGTGTTTCAACTCAAGTCCAACAACTTCAGAATAAGGCTACTGACTAGAGAAATGATTGCAAGACTTTTTCGATTTAGTTCTCACTCAATTGCAAGAGCCAAAATATGATAACAAGGATTACAATAATCAAGACCATTCCATTAGGCCCGATGAGGAACTTATCTCACCATTCTATTTAGGATATCAGTTGGATTCATCGGAATTTTTCTGTGAAGATTCACCCATCCAGGGAAGCTCTTCATTTTATCCAGATGATTCATATGAGCAACCAATGGAGGGATCATAAATTCCATATGAATGGTTTGATGACGATCACTTATGTACTCCACCTCACAACTTGAAGATCAATTTGAGCAACCTGAATCAACCTTTATTCTTAAACCAAGGTGATACCTCTCACATTGAGACATGTCACTTTGTTTTAACCAACATGCCTACAATGGTTTGGAATAATCTATTCGAGGAAGATGATGACATCATTTTTAATTGGGAAGTGAATACGCCGCCGCCGCCGAACTGGAGAAATAGGATCCGACATTCGCTACCATTCTATTACAAGGATTGGTAGGCATTGAAGGAGCAAGGTGGACAATTCATAACAACATGGCTGCTGAGCATGAATACCCAAGACCCCATAGAATGTGACAAACTTGGAGTGGTAGAACCACAAACAATTCACCTAGGGGTACTTCTTGTTCAGAAGAAGATTGGATAATCTAGCATGTACATGAAAATTTATCTGAGCATCCAACCTAAAGTTCAGAGATGGAGAGAGAAGAGAGGGGTCCTCTAGAAAACTTGATGCTTCTCCCCTCCATCTCATTGTGTGTCAACATCCCAGGGCATACCCATTCAGATCCATACCTTGAGGGGTACACTGAAGATGATTTGCTGAGAAGTTCATTTCAGTGCAGTTCAAATCAATTCCAACACAAAGATGGCTTCACTGAGTCACCTGATTTTATTCCTTTTCTTCAAACTCAGAAGGGCCCATAACTCTACCTATTCCAACCTTACACAGTGGACCCCATTAGCAAGACAAAAGTGACACTGGTCCAAAAACTTAGGATTTGGGATCACATTGTCAGTATCATGGGGCAACCACCCCCTCTCTTACCTTTTTTTCTTCTCTTTTTGTTAAAATAAATTTTATTTCACGTCCTTTTTTAGATAATTTCTTTCCTCTAACTTCTTAAATATATCCTTGCATACATGCATCATATTAGGACTTTAATAAGTCTCTTTCATGTACATCCACACATTCCTTCCCTACTATCCTAAGTTTAGGTCTTGATCCATGACTAGCAAAGTTTTAAGATTGGGGTGGCAGGGCTATTCACCTTTTTATCTCTTCATTTTTCACACATGTATGTTTACTGCCTGCATTTAGGAATAAATTATAATAAATTTAAATATTTTAGCCTAGCTTTATTGCTTTGTAGGCTTTGTTCCATAATTTGTAGCTTTGTAATTAAGGATATGTGATGCCAATCTTATAGTTAAATGCTTATCCATGCACCTAAGTGCCCAATTTTCATCTTAAACTGCTTGATCTCTCGCTTAACTATATCTTTAACTCTTTCCTTAAGTTTGACAATCAATCTAAGGTGAAGCATCTTTTTTATAGTTTAAAATGACGTTTGATTGACCTATGTTGTAAATGAAAAACCAATGATATGGGACTGTTGGAAAGTGCTAGAGTTTGATCAAAACTCCAAGCCACACTGTTAACGGACTTGCCTCTAATCTTAGAACCATTGAATCACAATTACTATTTTTCACTCATGTATCAAGCAGATAATGATGGTTTTTGAGCTATAATAAAGTAGGGGTGTTTTCCTTTGATGGTCTATGCGCCCTCTCACCTTAGATTGTGTCAAAAAGATGAAAATTATTTTTTTTGTAAAAGAGGCTTGGCCACCTACAAATCCCAAAAAATATATTCAAAATAGTTCCCACCCAAGCCTACAAAGAATTCAAAAAATAAAATCCTGAGTGTGAATAAAAATATGAGCATCTCTTTTAAGAGAGTTGATGATGGTGCCCAACCGGTGTATGACTGTGCTCATGAACACATGTATATCGCACCTGGTACTACCACACTAAAATCTCGTTAGCCAGTCCTTAGGAATCCCTAGGATATTTATGAGATCATCTCATTAGCATGGTTGGTTCGAGTGCTGTACGAGGAGCTTGTCCCACTACTTTGGGCCAAGTGACTCAAACTGCAGGGATTGTTGCTCGTTACATGGGACAACCTGATGCAGATCGTGATCCTCATAAGTCATTAGAGTATTTATATTTTTGATTACTTCTTAGGACCCCAATAAGTGGGAGGCATGCTTTTCCTTATCCATCTGCATGAATACATGAACTAGCTCATTACTCACCTCCATCAGCCACCTGATCACGTATGTGACAATGCTTTAATGCTAAATTATTTTGATTGAAACCCTCACGAGTATTTATAGGTTGTAGTGAATTCACTTAATCTTGCATGGTTGTTCTTTGATCTTAATTTATAAGGCTTTGTTCGATTGGTGAAGGTTTGTTCTGAAATAACATGGATCAGGAGAATTGTTGTTTTGGACTATGTTTTCTAACCCTAGCATTTACCTCCAATCTCAATTTGGATGTTATCTTTTTGTTCTTTGAGAACAATCTTTCTTGAGGACAAGCAAGGTTTAAGCTCAGGGTGGTTGATGACACCCACATTTAGGCATTCATGCTAAGTATTTATCTATATTTTCATACTGTTATAGCCTTAAATATGCCCAAAATAACTCTAGATACTTATTTTTTCATAATTTATATCTTTTGAAGTCAAAGCTGCTCAAATATGCAATTTTGGGACTTGTAGGCACTAAACTTAAGAAGATATAGATTCTCTAGATTTTTTCTCGACGAACCCGATCAGGTTCACCTAAACCCGCAAAGCACCTTTGCCACTAGCGACCGCTGCACCCCACATCCTCGGTGACTATTGGGTATAAACCAGATCGGGTTCACCCAGATCTAGTCAGGTTTAGCACCACTTATCCCCTACTCTCCACCTATCCCTATAAATACGCGCCCCCTGCTACCTAGTGAGGGATTGGGATTTCCATTCTGCTTTTGGTTGGGACTTCATTTCTACTTTTGGTTTGAGGGGGGGGGGTCGATTCGTTTCGATTCTTTTAGTTCTGACGACCATCACTTCCCAAACATCGGTGGGAGAGCTCCAAGGTTCGAGAGGGATGAAGTGCACACCGCCACCCCTTTGGTTTTCCTCCATCCACCATTGTTTTCAACCATCATCCACCCACTTCCAACAATTCCCAACCACCTTCACCTCCATACACACATCTAAGCTGTTATGTAGGGAAGAATCAAGGAGAAAGGAGGCCAAGGAGTCAAGAAGATCAAGGAGGAAGACCCTAAAGATGAGATCCATCCCTTCTAAAGGCTAGGGAGCGAGAGAAACCTCACTTACACGGGCTAAATTTCTTCTATGACCTCTTTCTTATAATTTTCTTCTTCATTTTCGTACAAATGCTATTATTCTATCTTTGTTCAGTGCCACTATGCTCGTTCATGGCTAGTTGAGCTCCTTCTTGGCTATGTAGCCCATTTTAGGAATATTTATGTACTTTTACCTTAAACAAGTAGTTTTATTCCAAATCTAATACATTTTCTATTCTATCTTCTCTTTTTGGTTATGATTGCTGGGTTGGTTTATCTCTTTCTTGCTTGAACCTTCATTTCTACCAGGATTGAGAGATTAGTTGTAGAAATGGATAAGAGAGGCTAGTTTGAATCTAAATCTAAAAGGAGGACGTCCAAGGGAGGATCTATCCATAAGACATGTAGGAGAGATCCTACCTAAACCCTTGGATCCAATTGGGCTTAGTTGGAAATAGTGGGGTTCACTCAAACCCGGTCAGGTTCACCTCTACCCTCCCAGATTCATAGTCTGTGTTGTGCATAGATCCTAATATATTTGAATATTCTAGACCTAAAAAGGTATTTAGAATATCCATGGGTGTTGATTTTTTATCCTTGAGAGAGGTTTTAGATCTTTGATGGGTTTTAGTCAAGCTGTGTGAGAGTGAGTGGGATGATTCCCACATGGACAATTACCACAATACATACTTTATTTAGAGGTTAGACACTTGCTAAGGTGTTCAAGGGTTGTCTACGCCTGAGAATAGGTGCATAGACCGCCCAACTTGCGGTTACATAGCCATGAACTCCTTCTCCTGATTAGTAGGATTTGACAGACTCTATTTTCTTTACTTGATTTTGTTTTGTTTTTTTATCATTTTTCTAGACTAGTTCTAGTTCTTTACATATATCAACTATCAATTTTGCTTAAATAACATAAGAGTGAGATCTTAAGCATCTTAAACTACCCCACGTCCCTATTTTCAATCATGTATATCTACTTTGACCCCGTATTGAGTTGTCAGGGTCCTTGAAGGTTCTAGGTTATAAATTTAAAAGTCCCATTATTCTTTAGGATTGTGCCTCCACATTCCAAAGAGCATCTCATGGCTGATCATTGAGTCATAAGAAATGCATATATCTTAGGCTCATAATGTGCCCTATTGGACCTTTAAGGCTCTTATGACACATGAACTTGAGATTCCACAACAAATTGTGGTTCCTTTTGTTCCTTGTCATCCTACATTGTTTTGACACTATTTTTCTGGACTTGAACTTCTTCAAGTTCTATTTTTCTCCCACTAATTCCTCTAAAAATAAATCCCTTTTTGAGGAATACAACATGTCTGATAACAAACACTTTGTTGTCAGGTGGAATATAAAAGTAATGTCCCTTGGTTTCCTTAGGATATCCAAAAAAATGACATCTGTCAGATATTGATCCAAGCTTTGTAGAAAACTATTTCCTGATCTAAGCTTCACATCCCTAAATCTTCATAAAAGACATACTGAGGCATTTCTAGTCTATATGTCATATGATGTTTTTTGAATCAATATAGAGGGTACGTAGTTAAGTGTAAATGTTGTGGATTTTAGTGCATATCCCCAAAAGTCACAAAGTGTAACAAACTGAAATATGGACATATTCTCTTTTTGAACATTTTCCCATGCTTTTCCTTTCCTTTCTATCCTTTTTGTCCTTCATGTTGAATTTGTGGAATTATTATTAGTTTGGGGTGAATTTGTTCACGATTTATGCTAATGTTTGGGTTAAGCACAAATACCTCACTTAATTTGTCAGTCTAGGTCTAATATGCAAATTTACAACTTATGTGGGATAATGATAAAATAAATTAATTCTAGAACATTCGTTAACCTTATGGAGAAAAAAGAGAAAAAGGAATGAATAATAATGCTTTAAACATGATAATGTAATCTTGAATTATTTAATATGAGAAATAGTGATAATATTGGATAATGGGTTAAAATTCATAAAAGGAAGACTAATCGGTTAAAGATAACTTGAGATTCATTTTCCTTGGGTTTGGTTTGGCTTGGAGGCCAAGTTTCATAATTTTGGGATAGCAATTATTAAATCTTTTTTATTTAGAAAAGAAAAGGTGAGTTTTCCTCAAAATATGAAATTAAATACTTAATGACTCAAAAAGTGGAAAATAATCTTGGATTCATAATCTACACCTTAATAATAGTCTTTGGGTAAATGTTCATGTAATTTGGATAATCTTTAATATACATGTGTAGATTAGGAGAGAAAGCATGTAGTTGCCCAAAATGTTAAATAATGAGATAAATGACTTCAAAGAATAAAATTAATGGTCAATTTGTGTTCCATATGTTTTGGTTTTCTTAAAGGTGAAGTTTCACATTAATTGGTGGATTCTAGATGTCTCTAATGTGATAAGAGAGGGAAAATGCGATTTACTTTAAAATAATTAAATAAAATATCTAGAGTCTTCAAAATCGAAAACTAAGGCCATAGTTGGATTCCGCATGTCCAAAATAGGATAGGTGCCAAATATCATTAGATTTGGAGTTCGTTTGCACCCTCAACTAAAGAGAGATAAAAAGGAAAATATTTTAAATCAAACTTTATTCCAATTCGATTTTGGAATACATTTAAATGTCACACTTGCTTTGTTTTAGCATGGCAATCTGAGCCGTCAGATTGGCGATCCAATAAAGGCTATGCATCTTCTACCTTCTTCCTGAATAGGAAGCATGCCGTGAGATTCATGTGCCTGAAAACTCTCATTTCTCTCTCTACACACCCTCTTTGTTTGAGATGTCTTCGCCTATAGTTTACAAATTGGATTCCACACCTAGTGAGCTACTTCTCAGGATCTCTTGTCACATATTTAAGTTTTTCCTAAATCTCTCCCATGGCTTCTCAAACCTCCCAGGCCTATGAACCCTAAACCGAACCCCCAGTCTATATATAGCTCTACCCCAACCATCCTCGGCCCCAGAGCAACTCTCCTCTTCCTTCAATTTCCTTGCACACCACATGTGTTGCCACCGGTAATCATGTATTTGTTCTAGGTTTGCAGTGCTGCTCCCCTACTCTCGGTGGCACCCACATTCAAATTGATGGCTTTGGTGAGTTCTTCGCAACTTATTCTTTAAATTCATGCTCTTAGTTAGCTATTTGATCACTTGATGTGGATTTCCCCAAATCCTCCACAAACTACTGCTTGTGAGATAAAGGCCATGGCTAGCCTGTATGAGGGATCAATCTCCCTTGGAATTTCCTGATTTCACCCCTCTACTTCCCTTCTTTCTTCATTTTCTCGTGCGAGGGTACTATAGTCATTTGATCTATTTTTCTTTGGCTTTGGGTACGACTGACTTGGCCGTTGACTGGTGAGTTGGATGTCTCCTATTGGGCCAAGTCACCTGACTGGGCCCTCTTTCCCCTCTCTCTCACTCTCTCTCGCAAGATTTTTCTTATTTGGAATTTTCTAATTGGCCGATATTAGAAAACTCATATCTTTTGATTCCTTTGCCAAAAAATAAAAAATAAATATGTTTTGATTCCTTTCATCAAATTTTAGTAGGGAGTGGATCCCCTCTGGGTCCCACTCCTTACAACATGGTATCAGAGGCCATGGTAGTCAAAATTTTACTATTTCAATTTTGTCTCCCTATTTAGAGCCTTTGCCATGTATAGTTCCCCTTTAAGTGAGATGTTTTCCCTATATTTTCCTAAGTGCACCCTAATGTGATGAGGTTTTAGATGATCTTACCCTACCATATAGATTGATGAGGATTTTTATCATTTGATGCTATGAGATTTGACTTGAGGATGCAATAGGGTTATGAGGAGGTAGTAGTATAAAGAGGTCTTGTTATGGAAATTTGTGACTTGGTTTCCACATCTTTGTTTCATATCACATGATTTTTTGAAGAAAAATATATTTTCAATTATACTACTATATGTAGATTTTTTTTGGATTTTTATCGAGGTTTTCTTGAACTAAGTCACAATGAATACTTTCTGATGTATGGATAGTGAAACCCTAGATTTAGTTGAAATGGATATCTTAACCCTAGTTTTTTCTATGAAGAGGTGACTAGGAATATGTGGAGTGATATAAAGGTGTAGTTGACCTATCCTCTTTGACCTTTGGTTGTTATGTGAACCTTAGGTTTTTTAGGTTAGAGACACAAGGACCTAAAGCTCAACCCTAGTTGTCTATGACTTTTTAGTTGGATACATGAATAACTTAAACCCCTAAAATATGCATAAGTGACCATAGTACCTTGATGTTGTTTAGTTGACTTGTTAGGTTAAAACTTTTAAAGGGGTGGAGAGTAGTTGGTTGTTGATGTTTGGATAAATAGATTTCAAGGACAAAATCCTTTTAAGGGGTGGAATGCTGTAACATACCGGATCTTAGACCCTACCCTAGATCTTTGACCTTTTTGGAGTTAGACAAACAAGGTTGAGGTTAGACGTAAGAGATGTTTTGAATAACCCTTATGAGCTAATGAATGTATAAATCCCCTAATGTAACCTAATGTTCTCACATTTGTCTTAGTACAATAATGGACACATAAAATATGTCACATGAGATAAATGGAGATTTCATAATAACTCCTGCAAAATAATATTACATAACTCCTTTAGTGATGATATGAAGATAAGGAACATAATTGCATGAATAATTGAGATAATGGTGAAATAATATAATAATGGGCCATTAATTGTACATATGGCACATCTCATAAAAGGAAATCACAAAATTAGAAAAAACTTTAAATTCGTAATCTACACATTAAAAATAGCCCACATGTCAAGTTTCATCTAATTTGGACAACCTTGAATTATTAGGGTAAGTTTAGGAGAGAGAAAATGTATAAAATCCATATAAGATGAATACCATGATAAATAACTTCAAAAGATAGAAATAAAGGAATTCGTATTCAACACATTAAAGATTACTTGTGGATGAAGTTTAATCAAATTTGGATAATCCTAATGTCATTAATGCATGAGGAAAGAGAAACTGAGATTTGATTAATTAATGCATCAACAATCTTCAAAATGGAAAATCAAATTGCATAATCGGAATCTACATGCCTTAATTGGCCTCTGCACAAAATTTCACCTAATTTGGAGTCTGTTTGCATACTTTTTGGAGGACATAGAAAAAGTTACATAAATATACCCTCACTTTATTCGAATTGGATTTGGATTTGCATTATATGTCACACTTCACACTTTTTTGGAAACTTAGAAAATTTAGCATCTTTTATGGGCCACCAGATGTCCAAAAAACAACACAAATTATGTCTCCTACCTCACGTAGGAGACTTGCGACACGTAAACAATGAATGCCCTGGTATTTCACGGATTTTTCTCTCTATAATCAATCGTTTCTCGAGATTTTTGTCTTATTGGATTCGTGAGGAAGTTTCACACAAATCTATACCTGATTCATCCTTGCTTTCCATTAATCAGGTTTTACCCTTTTCTTGGTCATGAAGGCATCTCGACCAACTGGCCTTTTCCTTAGAACACAACCCTAACCTATAAATAAGGGCACCCCAACATGTGTCATACCCCACAACACTCCCCTCTCATCTTAATTTCTTTGCATTTTGTTAGGTTGGCCGTCGAGATTCCAGTTTTGTTCATGGATTGCGGAGGCGTTCTCGAGTCCCTGGTTATACCAACATATCAATCTTCTTGCTCGGTGAGTTCGTCTCACCCTATGCTATCCTTCGCTGTCTTCGAATTGATCAATGATCTTGTATTACAAATTCACCCAAATTTGCTGAAGCTGCTTCACAGCCGTTGCATGAGCAAGGCTTGCAGATGATTCCCTTTGGTGCTTTCTCTATTCTACCCCTTGACGTAGTTTATTATCGCACTAACAAATTCACTCAGGATTGAAATCCCAGAGTTTTTACCAAAACCTTATGCAATAATACCACCCACAAGTAGACATGTCTTATCTCAGTATAGTTTAGGATCGAATCCAAATGGACAATGTTTTTAAGAATCATTGCTAGACTAGTCCAGTTCAAGTAAGGCTAATATTTAGAATGATGGGTTGATTTGAGTTTAATTAAACTAAGTGCCAGAAAGTAAATAGCATAATTAAAGTTGATCTAGATTAATGATATGGAATTGTTGGGATGGTCCCGGGTTTCACCACCACTACACATGCAAACACATCCAAACATCAAACATCCATGCAAGATATAACCATCCAAATAGAACTGTTGCAAACCCTCCCGGAGGGATGTTCAAGTTCGCATAAGCATCACCCTAGACATCATATGTCTCATCACCATCCAGATCATGCACTTATGATTCCGAAGATATAGATATCCAACTGAAGCTGTGGGCCCCCTATACAGGCGTTAGGCACACAGAAGCATCACCATGGGATACATGGATCATCCCCTCACGGATCATACACTTACGACCTCAAGGAATCCCTTTCTATTTCTAATCAGGAAGTCAACCATGCTAATCAACAAGCAAGAATGCGATTAATCTACAAGCAAACATCAACAATTAACAACAAAGATACCAATATCCAACTGAAGCTGTGGCCCTCCCCGAGGGATGTTTAGGCCATAAAAACATACTGTAGGCTAGATGGCTCGTCCCCTCACAGATCATACACTTACGACCTCAAGGAATCCCATTCTATTTCTAGTTTGGGAGTCAACCTCGTTAATCGACATTCTATCCTACATATAGAAGTTCTCGCAACATAGGGAAGAATAAGATAGAAGCAAGCAGGTAATTAATCTACAAACATTAACGATTAGCAATGAAATGAAAAGCTATATACATTGCCATGGAATGTTTAACAAGAGAACATGCTTGCATGGGCAGCGGGGCTAGTCCCCACCCCCCAGCAAAAAGGAACTACTCGCTCATGATGCGAGAAACAAGAAGAACAAGAGAGAGGGAAGGTTCCGCCATGAGCATGATATAGAAGGTAGTCGCAACTCGGTAAAGATGATGCAGTCTTCTACGTCATGTCGAAGCAAATCTGGATGAGGCGGAAGAACCACCAAGGTAGACCGGGCAGATCTTCTTCTCCACCTTCTTTCTCATCTTGACCTCCTTTCTTGCAATAGGATCAACATGTGAAGTGGTAATGGCGTGGATGTATGTGGACCGAACCTGTGTTCAGACAACATGTTGATGTCCTGGGTCTGATCCCCGAACGAGGACCCTGCTGGTCCTATTTATAGGCTTGGGTCCGGGTCTTGAACGGTTTGGACCTGCTAGTGTTTTCTTCACGGTCTTGAGTTTAAATAGTTTGGAGACCGTTTGCTTCTGACAGTTTGAGGACCATTTGGGCTTGCACGGTCTCAAGACCATTTCCAGCCCATGTCGTCATGTCCAAATTGTCTTGGAGATCATTTAATATCCTCACGGTTTTGCTTTAACGGTTTTGGCAACCGTTTAGTCTTCTCACGGTTTGGGATCATGAGACTTCCTCATGGTCTTGAGATCCCACTGCTTCAACCAGTCTTGGCTTCTAATAGTTTCGACGTGTGCCCAAATGGTCTTGGGCAATCGGTCTTGTGCCCAACTGGTCTCGTGGCCTTAATGATCTTCAGGTCCTAACGGTCTTTACGATTGTTTGCTCTTGATCGGTTTTGGAAATGGTCGCTGCCCTAGCGATTTCTGCGTTCCATCCAAACGGTCTCTACCCCAACCGGTCTTCAGTTCCAAATGGTCTCGGTTGCTTGTGATTTGCTGCCTCTGATCAGTCTTGCTCATCCGAACGGTCTTGCGGTTTGCTTGTCTAACGGTCTTGAGACCGTGCGCCGCCAACAGTTTCGGATAGGGTGCTTGATCAGTTTGGAGACCGATTGCCTCCTCACGGTCTTGAGGCCATGAAGCTTCACATGGTCTTGAGACCATATGCAAGGAGGGTGGATCACTGGATCAAGATCGTGTGGATGAATGGCTAAGACCGAGAGGTCAAAACCAAATGAATGAAATTGTTTGGATCAAGACCGAATGGTCAAGATCGATTGAGCAGACTGAATGGATCAAGACCGTTTGGTCAAGACCATGGCTGAGAGGATCTTGAGTGAATGTGAGTTCCAGTTGATGGTTGAACCTCACCTTGACTTGCATGATCTGCATGAAATTCATATAAAACTAGTTAATAACTTGATAATCTGATCAACCAAGCAAAATTGCACATTGTAAGATTTAAGGAGATGAAATCGAATGTATTTAGTCAAATCGTGCCCAAAATGGTGACTAAAAATCATGATGAATTTGGATTCAGCAGAACCCCTAAACTTAAACATTGCTCGTCCTCAAGTAACACAAAACCTGAAATAGTCGCCAAATGAATATTTTCAACTCGTATGGTTGCCTCCTCTTCACATCATGATTGTTTCGTTTCCGCTCAGTATAACTAAGCATCTCAACTTCCTGAGATCATTGAACACATCTTACCATATCTTCGTTCCTGATTTTGTTTTCCAACCTCACTCCCTTCTCACTTTTTCCAACAACAAGCATTTCTAAGAGTTTTGTAAGAGACCAGAGATACCCGTAGAACAACAAGTGTGCACCTGATTTGACATTGGTGTATTTCAGGATAGCGGAGGCATTCATTGTGACTTTAGGTAGAAAAGGGAGTGAATGGTGGTATGGAAGGAAGAAATAAATCTCTCCTCTATTCGACTCGAGATTTTTATTTTATGATTGTGATTTCATTGATTGCATTTTTTGGTGCGAATCTCTCCTCTATTCGACTCGAGATTGCATTTATTTATGTGCGCTTTGGCATCTTTTCTTGGTGGTACACCCCTATTAATTTGCGAGGGGTATGGAAGAAGCAGATATATAGGGAAGTGGCGTGCCACCCTGAACTTAGGGTTTGGCACTATTTTGGCTATTTTTGTTTCTTTTTGATGGACGAAGGGGTACGAAGATGATGGAAGAAGTGTAGAAGAGAGTTCAGATCAGAATGCAACTTGATTTACAATTCTATGCACCAGGTCGTTCTCTTTATCACACTCTGCTCAAATAATGACTTGATGAGGATCCGGTGGAGATTCCATGTTATTGTTCCACTTATCAATTAGGAAGCATGATGTCTTTGATCCCTATCAGTTTGACAGACACTTGCCATTTTTGTAGCATGATCATGATATTAGGATTCATAAGCTTCACAAGATGATTTCAATCAATAGGCTAGTTTTCAGAAAATGGTCCTTTTGAGGATCTACTTCGAATAAGGAGGGTATAATGATGCAAAGAAAAGTATGGAGAGAAAAACTAGCCAGCTAGGTAATGGCTATTATTGAAATGAAAAGCGTCAAAACTTCATCAAAAATTGCAACGATGAAATCTTAAGTTTGAAAAAGATGGGTGTAGGTGGAAAGTAAAGTACGTACCACCCACCCTCCACCCCAAATTTAGAAATTTTCTCATCTTGAGAAAACTCTAAATCTGAGATGGAGGGGAAATATTCATGCCGGTTGGACCACCAGATGTGGTTGCGTTCCAATCAGCGTGTATCCTCCATCTGAAAATCTAAAAAATGATGACTAGTCAAAACTTAAGATAGCATCTCGCGATGCAATTTTTATTTAGTGCAAAAATTTCTAAAAATTAAAAACAAAATTAAGGAAATTGTCTAATTCAAAACTAAATGAAATTATTGATCGGGTTGCCTCCCAAAAAACGCCTTTGTTTTACGTCGATGGCTCGACGTGAGTCTGTCAATTTTCTGGTGGATACATTAGATTGGTAAGATCCATCATTGCTTCGGTGCCTATATCAGCTGAGGTGAAATATCTCTTCAAGCGTTGGCTGTTAGCCATAAATTCTCCTGACTGTTCACTCTATAAAATGAAAGCACCATGCAGGTAGATGCTCTTGACAATGTAAGGTCCAGACCAGTGAGAATGGAGTTTCCCTGGGAATAACCTCAGTCTTGAGTTGAACATTAGAACTTGGTCTCCTACTTGGATGTCCTTTCTTTTCAGATGACCATCGTGCTAAAGTTTGGTACGTTCTTTGTAGATTTGTGAATTCTCATAAGCTGTTATCCGGAGTTCTTCCAGCTCTTGAAGTTGCAGAATCCTGGCTTCGCCCACTTTTCTCATGTCAAAGTTTAGTTGTTTGATCTCCCACCATGCTTTGTGTTCGAGTTCTACCGGCAGGTGGCATGGCTTTCCATAGATTAAATGAAATCGTGTAGTTCCAAGAGGAGACTTAAGCGGTATGGTAGGCCCACAAGGCGTCATTGATTTTTACAGACCAATCTTTTTGGTTGCGGCCTACTGTATTTTCCAAGATAGCCTTGAGTTAACGGTTAGAAACCTCTACCTTCCCGCCTGTTTGTGGGTGGTAGGGGGAAGCTACCTTGTGTGTCACACCATATTTTCTTAACAACGCTTCAAAGCCTCTTTCCAAAAAATGAGAACCTCCGTCGGATATCATAGTGCGTGGGACTCTGAAATGGGGAAAAATAATATCTTTGAACATCTTGATCACTGGTTTGGAATTGCTTGTTATAGTTGGTATGGCCTCTACCCATTTTGAGACGTAATCCACTACGACTAGGATGTAGGAAAATCCATGTGAATATGGGAATGGACCCATGTAGTCCACACCCCAAACATCAAAAATCTCAACTTCTTGCCATAGTTTAAGTGCCATCTCATCTCTTTTCATAATGTTACCTATTCCCTGACATTTGTCACATGATAGAACAAAGCTGTAGGAGTCTTTGGATATGGTCGGCCAAAAGAAACCACATTGCAAGACCTTCAAAGCAGTTTTCTTAGAACTCATATGGCCTCCAACTAGGCCTGAGTGACATTGCTCTAAAATAAGTTGGGCTTCCTCCTCAGTGATACAACATATGTAGAGGCCATCAACACAAAGCTTGAATAGGTACGGTTCATCCCAGTGATACCGCTTCATTATGCATGAATTTCTTCAATGTATTTTTGGTGCATTCAGGGTGGATAGTGAGATAGTTCACATAATTCAAGTACCAAGGGGTAGCTTTTGAAACTTTCATTAGTTGGTCATCCGAAAGAGAATCATTAATTGGGATCTTCTCAGTTTCCAAGGTGTGGATGCGACTTAGGTGGTCTGCTACAACATTCTCTATGCCCTTCTTATCTCTTATTTCTAAATCAAATTCTTGCAAGAGGAGAATCCATCTTATCAACCTGGGTTTTACATCTTTCTTCGCCAGGAGGTAACAGATAGCGACATGATCTGTGTAGAAAATGACTTTAGAACCAATGAGATAAGATCTAAATTTGTCAAAGGCATACATGACTGCAAGGAGTTCCTTTTCAGTAGTCGCGTAGTTCCTCTGAGCTTCATCGAGGGTCTTAGATGCATAGTAAATTACATAATGTTTCTTCTCTATACATTGGCCTAAAACATCACCCATATCATAATCACCGGCATCACACATAATTTCAAATGGGTGATCCCAATCGGGAGCTCTGATGATGGGTGTTGTTGTGAGAGCATGCTTCAGGTTGTTGAAACTCTTGACACATTCTTTGTCAAAATGGAAATATGCGTCTTTAGCAGCAAATTTGTCATCAGCTTGGTTATCTTGGAGAAGTCCTTTATAAATCGTCTGTAAAAGCTAGCATGACCAAGGAATGCGTGAACCTCTGTTACATTTGTTGGGATATCTAGTTTAGAAATCACTTCATTTTCGCTCTGTCTACTTCGATCCCTCTACTACTAACTCTATGGCCGAGAACAATGCCTTCCTTTACCATAAAGTGACACTTCTCCCAATTCAACACAAGATGTGCTTCTTCACACCGTTTAAGGACAAGGGAGAGGTGCTTCAAGCATGAGTCGTATGAATCTCCATATACAGAAAAATCATCCATAAAAATTTCCATGATAGTTTCAGTGAGACCATCGAATATGGCCGCCATGCAACATTGGAAATTTGCAGGCGCATTGCATAGACCGAATGATATCCTTCTACAGGCATATGTTCCAAACATACAAGTAAAAGTAGTTTTCTCTTGGTCACATGGATGTATAGGAATTTGATAGAAGCCAAAGTAACCATCGAGATAGCAGAAATATTCTTGGTGAACCGGCCATTCTAAGACTTGGTCAAGAAAAGACATCGGGAAATGATCTTTTTGTGTCTCCTTGTTCAACTTCCTGTAATCAATACACATCCTCCACTCGGTGACTGCTCGAGTGAGGATGAGTTCATTGTCTTCATTTCATATCATAGTAGTTCCACCCTTCTTCGGGACAACATGCACGGGACCTACCCATGGTGAATCAGAGTTCAGATAGATAATTCCTATCTTGAGCAACTTTATAACTTTAAGGCGGACAATTTCTTTCATATTCAGATTAAGCTTCCTTTGGTATTCAACAATTGGCTTGTGATCTTCCATCATTGGGATTTTGTGCATGCACAATGCTTGACTGACCCCAGTGAGATCACTCATCTTGTAGCCTATGTCTTTTCTTCTTTATTTTAATTCTGTTAAGAGTTTATCTTCTTATTCTACCGTAAGATCAGAATTTATGATGACCGGCCAGACTTTGAGGTCATCTAGAAACACATACTTCAATACCTCA
Organism: Alisma plantago-aquatica; assembly: GCA_963693085.1. NCBI lineage: Eukaryota > Viridiplantae > Streptophyta > Magnoliopsida > Alismatales > Alismataceae > Alisma > Alisma plantago-aquatica. The sequence goes on along the minus strand of OY856410.1, from coordinate 1,156,466,300 downwards.
GGTAGGGGTTTCATTTAAGGATCTTGAGGTTTCGCACATGTTTCTTCAGTAACATCCACAGCTTTGAGCTCCTCAATTTTGGCTTCAGGATCTTCTTCAGCAATATCGAGGTGGGGAATATAACTTTTCACTTGTTCGTCAACTGAAATTTCTTCATTTGGATTAGTAAGGGCCATTCCTAAAGGATCTTCTTGTTCATAATCCTCTTGCATGGGGAGTGACATCTTCTCTATGCACTCAATCAAGTAGACTTCTTCTTGCATGCTTAGTCTTCACATACTTTCAAAGACTTTGAACTCGAGAGTTTCTTAGCCTAGTCTGAGCAGTAAGGTTCCCGCTTCAACATCAATGAGAGCTCTTGAAGTGGCAAGGAACGAACAACCAAATACGAGAGGGTATCTGGCATCTTCTTTTATGTCCATAATGACAAATTCACATGGAACATAGGAATCCTTGCCTACCTTGACAGGTACATCTTCAATGATTCCCAAGGGAAGAGTCACAGTGTTATCTGCAAGTTGTATGGTCATGCCAGTCGGGAGCAGTTAAGCAAACCCTAGCCTTTTACAAAGGCTAAGTGGCATGATAGAGATGCTAGCACCAAGATCGGCCAATCCTTTCTTACATGAAGAGTCTCCGATATGGCATGAAATCCCAAAGGATCCTGGATCTTTCTGCTTCTTTGGAATCTTGCTCTGAATAATGTCAGAAGTGGTCATTGCTAACTTGACTGTCTCATATTCTTCAGTTATATACTTCCTTGTAAGGAGAAACTTTAAGTACTTTGTCCATGCTAGTATTTCAGCCAGCGCATCAAGAAAGGGTATATCAACATGAAGCTTCTTCAGAGCTTCTTTGAACTTGTTGAATTGAGTATCGAGTTTTGTCTGCCTCAAATGAGCTAGGAAAGGTATACGAGGCTTGTATATTGGCACATATGGCTCAGGTGTTTCTGGTTCTGCATCAGTTGATTTTTTAGAACTTTCCTTTTCTGTCTTATCAGCAGTTGCTGGTTCTTTTGGTTGAGACTTAGGTGAGGTAGAGTCTTGTACAATCACAGAGTCGTCCTCATCTGTAATAACCACAAGTGTCTTGATAGGAGGATCATAATAATCTTTTCCAGACCTGGTGGTGACAACCTTCAATTTCTCATGATGTTTAGGATTTTTCTCTGGTTTTCCAACAAAAACTCTAGCAGGTGGCTTCATGTTAGCTGCAAGTTGAGCTAGTTGAGATTCAATAGCCTTTTGATGAGCTTGCTAGTTAGCTATCATAGTTTGTTGTGACTGCAACATCTTCTTAATGGCTGACAGCTTGTCATCAGGAGAGATGGGACTGGCTTGCTGTCCTTGTTGTTGATAAGGGACTTGGTTTGGATTCTGGAACTGAGAATTATTCTGATAATTGTTGTAGTTCTCGTTCTGAAAGTTACTTCTAAAATTTCCTTGATTTCTGAATTTTTTTTGTTGATTATATTGGAATCCTAGTGGGCCTCATTGCTGATTATTTGAACTAAGTTGTCGCGATTTTTCCGCTCTTTAAGGATTTCCATATTGAAAACCAGGATGGTTCCTATTCTGATTTGGATTGTAGTATCCTTGACCAGGGATGGTGTTGATGTCATTAAGATTTTCCATTTGACCATTATCTCCTTGGCCATAAACGTTGCTCAAAACAACATCATAGAGAACATTGCAATCTAGCATAGAATGATCAATGCCTTTACATGCTTCACAGAACAATGAAGCTGACTTGATCTGTTCTTATTGTTGTGGGAGTGAGTGTCTTCTTTCATAGGCAACGAGGGATGATGCAATATGGTCTTGCTTGGCAACTAAGAGTTTGAGGGTCTCGGCAATAGACTTGTACTCAAGAGTAGCTTCAGCCATAGCCACCTTCAAAACTCCTTTGCCTATAGATCTACCCCAATTAGCTTGATTTTCAGCTCCAAGGGTGACAACCTTCCATGCGCTGTCATAACTCTGACACATGAAGTTTCCTCCAGACGAGGAGTCTAAGAATCTTTTGATGTCATCATCTACACCCCTATAGAAGATCTCGATGAGTTGATTCTTAGGAATGCCATGGTGTGGACACTTGTGTAGAAGGTCTTTATATCTTTCCCATGCTTCAACAAGGGATTCTCTAGGGACCTGGGTGAACATTGTTATTCGACCCCTAATTTTGTAGGTGAGAGAAGGAGGGTAGAATTTTTCCAGAAAGACATTTTGAAGTTGTTCCCAAGTGGTGATGGGTTCATATTGCAAGGAATTATACCAACTTATAGATCTATCGGTAAGAAAATACTTGAAGAGATGGAGTCGTATGGCATCGTCGAATACTCCATTTTGCTTCATCATAGCACATAGATCATTAAACCTAAGAAGATGTTCCTGACTATCTTCTCCTTGCTTACCATAGAATGGGCTGTTTTGAAGCAAGGTGATCTAATGTGCTTGGATCTCAAAATTTGTAGCATTGATGGGAGGAGGTTGCACTGGGTGATGAACATCAACAACTTTAGGGATTGAGAACTCCCTAAGGTCTTTTTGCAGTTCTGCTGCTTGAGCTGCTCGGATCTCTGTTTCAACTGTAGCTCTGTCTTCTTGCATAAGCCTATCTCTTTGTGCAACAAGGACTTGAGCAACCCTTCAGGCTATTTCCTCCTCTTGAGCCATCCTTGCTTGGTTCTCTCTATTCTGACGATGAAAAGTCCTGTCTATCTCAGGATCAAAGCTAGCAGTGAGACTGGGACGGTTTGAGTGGTGCATGCACTAATCTTTGTTGGTACTTGGGATGGAAAGATTTTTCAGGAGTGAGATTGATGGAGTAGAACCAAATTCAAGAGAATGATCAATCGTATCAAAAGAAAAAGCAAAATCCTAGATTGGCCTTAAAAGAACTAGATTTGACTAACTAATTCTGTTGTCCCCAGCAACGACGCCAGAATTTGACGTGGTTTATTATCGCACTAACAAATTCACTTGGGGTTGAAATCCCAGAGTTTTTACCAAAACCTTGTGTAATAATACCACCCGCAAGCGGACATGTCTTATCATAGTATAGTTAAGGATAGAATCCCAAGGGATAACATTTTTAAGAATAGTTGCTAGACTAGTCCAGTTCAAGTAAGGCTAATATTTAGAACGATTGGTTGATTTGAGTTTAATTAAACTAAGTGCAGGAAAGTAAAGAGCAGAATTAAAGTTGATCTAGATTAATGATATGGAATCGCTGGGATGGTCCCAGGTTTCACCACCACTACACATGCAAACACATACAAACATCAAACATCCAGACAAGATATAACCATCTAAATAGAACTGATGAAAACCCTCCAGGAGGGATGTTTAGGTTCACATAAGTATCACCTTAGGCATCAGATGTCTCGTCACCATCCAGATCATGCACTTACAGTTATGAAGATACATATATCCAATTGAGGCTGTGGGCCCCCTATACAAGCGTAAGGCACACATAAGTGTCATCGTGGGCTAGATGGCTCGTCCCCTCATGGATCATACACTTATGATCTTAAGGAATCCCTTTCTATTTCTAGTCAGAAAGGCAGCCACGATAATCGACAAGCAAGCAGGCGATTAATCTAGAAGCAAACATCGACGATTAACAATGAAGATACATATATCCAACTGAAGCTGTGGCCCTCCCCGAGGGATGTTTAGGCCACAGAAGCATCATCGTAGGCTAGATGGCTCGTCCCCTCATGGATCATACACTTACGACCTCAAGGAATCCCATTCTATTTCTAGTTTGGGAGTCAACCTCGTTAATCGACGTTCTACCCTATATATAGAAGCTCTCACAATATAGGGAAGAACAAGATAGAAGCAAGCAGGTAATCAATCTACAAACATTAACGATTAGCAATGAAATGAAAAGCTATATACATTGCCATGGAATGTTTAACAAGAGAACATGCTTGCATGTGCAGCGGGGCTAGTCCCCGCACCCCAGCGAAAAGGAACTACTCACTCATGATGCGATAAATAAGAAGAACAAGAGAGAGGGAAGGTTCTGCCATGAGCATGGTGCAGAAGGTAGTCACAGCTTGGTGAAGATGATGTGGTCTTCTATGTCATGTCGAAGCAGATCTAGATGAGGAGGAAGAACCACCAAGGCAGACCGAGGAGATCTTCTTCTCTACCTTCTTTCTCGTCTTGACCTCCTTGCTTGCAGTAGGAGCAGTAGGTGAAATGGAAATGGCGTGGATGTATGTGGACCAAACCTGTGTTCAGGTAGCATGTAGGCATCCTGGGTCCGATCCCCGAATGAGGACCCTACTGGTCCTATTTATAGGCTTGGATCTAGGTCTTGAACGGTTTGGACCTGTTACTGTTTTCTTCACGGTCTTGAGTTTAAATGGTTTGGAGACCATTTGCTTCTCACGGTTTGAGGACCATTTGGGCTTGTGAGGTCTCAAGACCGTTTGCATCCCATGCGGTCACATCCAAACGGTCTTGGAGATCGTTTAATATCCTCACGGTTTTGCTTTAATGTTTTTGGAAACCATTTAGTCTTCTCACTGTTTGGGATCGTGTGACTTCCTCACAGTCTTGAGATCCCACTGCTTCAACCGGTCTTGGCTTCTAACGGTTTTGACGTCCGCCCAAACGGTCTTGGGAAATCGGTCTTGTGCCCAACCAGTCTCGTGGCCTTAACGGTGTTCAGGTCCTAACGGTCTTCACGATCATTTACTCTTGATTGGTTTTGGAAACGGTCGCAGCCCTAGCAGTTTCTACGTTCCATCCAAATGGTCTTGGCTTCCAAACGGTCTCTTCTCCAACCGGTTTTCACTTCCAAACGGTCTCAGTTGCTTGTGGTTTGCTGCCTCCGATCGGTCTTGCTCATCCAAATGGGCTCGCGGTTTGCTTGTCTAACAGTCTTGAGACCGTGTGCTGCCAAACGGTTTTGAATAGAGTGCTTGATCAGTTTGGAGACCGATTGCCTCCTCACGGTCTTGAGGCCATGAAGCTTCAAATGGTCTTGAGACCGTATGCATGAAGGGTGGATCGTTGGATCAAGATCGTGTGGATGAATGGCTAAGATCGAGAGGTCAAAACCGAATGAATGAAACTGTTTGGATCGAGATCGAATGGTCAAAATCGATTGAGCAGACTGAATGGATCAAGACTGTTTGGTCAAGACCGTGGCTGAGAGGATCTTGAGTGAATGTGAGTTCTAGTTGATGGTTGAACCTCACCTTGACCTGCATGATCTACATGAAATTCATATAAAACTAGTTAATAACTTGATAATCTGATCAACCAAACAAAATTGCACATTGTAAGATTTAAGGAGATGAAATCGAATGTATTTAGTCAAATTGGGCCCAAAATGGTGACTGAAAATCATGATGAATTTGGATTCATCACCCCTATCGTGTTCCCTTTTCCTAGTTTTCTTGCCCAGGGGTAATTTCCTCTTTTCACCCCTTGTTAAATTTGATTCATGTGGTTTCATTAGCCTATGACTGAGTGGCTAACTCACTGACACAACCGCCTCCTATTGGGCCATGTTAGTGGATCGGTCCCACCACTCCCTTTCTCACAAAGCATGCTTTCTTATTTGGCTTTTTGAAATTTTTCGATTAGTCTGATTTTCTAAAAATCATAATTAATTCTCAATATATCAAAAAATTACAAATAGATAGTCATTGGATTCAAAAAAATATTCTCTATTTATTGGTATAATGCCCAATTCCAAACTAATTGATACAAGAACTTGAATGGATTTTCCTAATTAGTTATACATTTTAAAATTCTTAACTAAATATTTAAAAGTCAAACAAATATAATAAAATATGTTTGAACTTAGAATAATATACTCTAAAACATGGCATGGTTTTGATAACCTAAATCACATGTAAGGAAATGTGATTTTTAAAGAATCTATTTCCACCTAAGGAGTTGGATTCTGTTGGTAAGGTATTCCTATAGAGCCAATCAAATGATGATTGACATGGCATAATTACCTAAAATGGTTTGATTAATAATAACATATATAAAGGAAAGCTTCCAATTCATCTGTTTCACTCAGTTATGAGATAATGAGGATACAAAGTGAATGTCTAGAGAATTATATTACTAAATGATGTATGTTGTCAAGTTCCTATCCTTGTGATGAGATCACAAGGATGTTAAGAGTACATATACATATTTTCATTATGTCCATGATCGGTTGTTATTGTGGAAGGTTGATAGACAACAATAACACATAAGATCAGAGTGTGAGTTGGTTGATGACTAAATCTCATTAGTCATGATATGGCAATATCAAACCAAGCACACAAATACATGTTAGAGAATAGTGTATCAGACAAACCCACCTTGAGAGTGACACATGATTTTGTGGTCACAGTCATCTCTCATAGTGAAGGTCGTGATTGTGATTCTTAGACCTGAAATAACTGCCTCATCACATGTCGTTGGGTACGCTTTGACATCATCAAACACCGTCCTGAAATATGGGTTGTTAGAACAGTGATGATTGGGTGACTTTGACACATGGGGATAGACTATGAGTGATAGATATGGGATTTATCCCTCCTACTAGTATGATATACTGGCCACTTGATAAGCGAGTATGAGAAACACATGCGTATGCACATGTGAATCAATATATGATATTGATGTCACATTATCTCAAACAATCTGCTCTTTGTTCAAGAAACATGGATTGAATGTTGAGAGGATGACCAATCATGCCTCAAGTTCATCCTGAATATAAGAGACAAAGGAATTATACAATCACTGCAACACCTTGCACAGATTGTAGGTTGAAGTTGTTCTCCAACTTTCCATTTCACTTGCGTAGCATTGATGTGTGACTAGGTACCACTCTTTGCTTTTGATGTCATAATCTAGTTATGGACATTCATTGCCAACATGACATGGGACCTATAGGGTCACACACATAAGAACTCATCTATAAGAGGAGTTTGATCTTGAATGACAATTGGATTGATTACTCAAGTGAGACGACTGTTTGGGCAGCCAAACATGCGTCTCAAGTAGTTGATACAACCTTTTGGGGGTCAGGCTGATCGAAGATCAATTTGGCTTTGTTCTACCCTTGAACCGACTGGTTTAATATGATTGAACCGATAGGATCAACTCAACTCACCAGACGACCGTTTGGGTGAGTGAAACAAACGTCTCGCTTGGGTGAGATGGACCGGTTGGGTCGAATGAAGGTTCGAGATGTTTCTTGAATACTTTTGATTGTTATTTACTTGAGGATCAAGGAAATTAATATGAGATATTAATTGGATTCAAAATAGCCAAATTCGTTTTAGATTGAGAACTGCCAAACGACCATTTGGTAGTGTGAGACGACCGTCAGAGTGTGCGAAATGACAATTTTGGCTATTGTTGGTTGTGAAAATTCAAGATCTTCCAGTCCTTTCTACTCATGCACATTAACTCCATATTGGATAGCAATTCGGAACCTTGACCCTTGCCTCTACTATATATAGAGGGGTATGACGGGCTTCACAGAGTATAATAACACAACATAGACAACTAAGAACCAGTTCCTCTGACAACTATTATCCTCTACGGTTGTGGTAACCAAGAGAGTCTGGGCAAGTCCTACCTGAAAAGGAGAGATAGCCAACAGGAGAGAACAACTGAGAAGTTATCATTGTGGGAAAGCGGGTTGGTGACTAGTACACCAATGGGGAGGATAATTCTTTCCTGTCCATTCTTGGTGAATGATAGGAGTTCTAGTTGGTCCGTGTGGACTGCTCTAGAGGTTGGAGTCCTTTGGCTACTGGTCGGAGAGAAAAGTCAACCTACAGTCCATGGCGAGACCACCGAAGTCACTGTAGAGGTTGTACAGACAGCTATTTGTGGTGAAGACCAGGGAGCTGCATAGCCACCGTCTAACAACAACTTATTAGCAGTTGTAAAGAAGTTTTTAATGCTGGGCTTGCTCCAGGACTAGGTATAACTTGCTAAAACCATCCTTCCTATTTCATAGTAGTTGACGCGATCTTGCTATGCTGGGGAATACAAATAGATAAATTATTTGTTTCCGCTGCTATACTCCATGCCCATATTTCCCAATAGTGGTATCACAACCAATCTACCCAGATTGGCAAGCACAAGTCTACACCAACAGTAGGTTCATGTATGTGATGTGATGATTGACCTAGGTGGTAGTAATTCCCTGTGGCTCTAAGGAATTACAAGTAGACATGGCCATAACCAACACATTTTGTTTTATATTACATGTTTACATTGTGGGATATAGCATGTATATGATACATACTATATATGTGGTGATTGGATACAAAATATGTATATATATATGATATATATAAATCCCTCAATCAAACATATTAAGTCTTAGATTCTTTCCAATAGTAATACACATGAAAAACTTGTTCGACCAAGAACAGGTGACGCCAAAGCATCGTGAACCATCTACCTCGTAGAAGTGTGATGGTAGTAATGTAGATGCCGCCAAAGTGGGGTACATTATTATCATATTGGCTATTGGGTGGGGCTTAACTGGTGATTCTCAAAGAGTTTGGGCCTAGAAGTATGCATATAATTATGGGAAAGAGTTACACATTCCATCTATCCAATAATTGCATATGATAAAATTGGCATGATTTCCTACCTTAATGATTGATTATGGATGTTGGTGTAAGCCGAGTAATAATTGAATCATTTTGGATCTTAACTCATTAGAAAATTGTTTGCTGAAATTTTCTAAATTTATACTTGAGGGTTGTCAATTTGAACAAAATAATGAGAACGATAATTAAATAAAGACCTAATCATTATCACCCAAATTTTAGTCAAATCGAATCAAATCAAAAATTAAGTTTTTGACAAAATTGCAAATTCTTTTCTAGAATCAAATGGCCACCACAAACAATCACTTTTCTATGCGATTGAACCTTGAGAAACCTATTGGGAACAACTTTCAGGGTTGGTTCAGGACTCTGAGAATTGTTCTCACGCAGGAGCAAAAACTCTATGTCCTAAAAATGCCAGAACTAGAGGAACCTATTCAAAATGCTCCAACGGCTGATAAGGATGCTTATAAGAAGCATAATGTAGAGCCATAGATGTCAAGTGTATGATGCTACGTTCTATGAACCATGAGTTGCAAAGGCAACATGAGAACATGGGGGTGATTGAGATGGTCAAACATCTCCAGAACATGTACTAGGATCATGCAAGACATGAGAGATACAATGTCTCCAAGGTGCTGGTCAAGTGCAACATGACAGAATGAGATCCAGTAGGTCCTCATGTACTCAATCTCATTGGGTATGTGGAGAACCTAGGTAGACTTGGATTCCCCTTGGGTCAAGAGTTGGACACTAACGTGATTGTGCAGTCTCTTCCAAAGTCATATAGTCAGTTTGTCATGAACTACAACATGAATGACTTTGACAAACCATTGACAGAGTTGTTGGGCATGTTGAGAACAACTGAGACAAGAATGAAGAAAGACAAGCCCAAGTCTATGATGATGATCAATAAGACAAAGGGGAAGTTGAAAGGCAAAGGAAAAGCTAAGAAGAGTTCTAAAGCTATCCAGAAGCCCAAGTCTTCATATATCAAGGCAAAAGGTGGAGTGAAGAAACAAAGAGGCGATTGTCACCATTGTCACTAGCCTGGACATTAGAAGAGGAATTGCTCCCTCTGGTTAGAGGAGCTAAAGAAGAAGAAGGATGGCACTGAGGCCTCCACTTCAGGTATAAATAACATAAGATAAATTTGATTACTTCTTCATATTGGTATATGATACCAAATAAGAGATCTGACATACTGATGTGCAGGATCTGACAAGAAGTAAAAGCCTTCATGGAAGGACAAAGATGGACAAGGTGGAGAAAGTGTTGTGGAAGCCATAGTCTAAATTTAAATTTATCTTAGCCCAATGGGCATGTAATAGAGTTATTAGAACCGCTATTTCATTATGCCATTAGAATAGAAACATTTTCTTTATGTATCTTGTATGGACAAGGATGATCATCAATAAAGAAATATTAGTGCTTCTATTTCAAAGATATGATCTTGCATTGCATTGGCCCTAAAACATCTTGCAATATTTATGCGAAATGATCCAAAGATGAATGTTTATAATGTTTATACCAATTAATAATAATTGATAACTTAAGACTATCATTAGCATTAATCATATTGTATGAACACATAAGAAATTGCATACCTAGATTACATATTGATGTTGGTCTAGATTCCCTTGGTTATTGAACCTAAGGAAACATACAAGTCTTATTCATACACAATATGACATGATGTCCTTCACTAATGTAGTGGGAGGATAAAGCTTTCATTAGATCTTATGCATATGATGCATGAAGATCTTATAGAATGAGTGCTATAGATAATTAACTAATACTTCATTTTCATTTACCGGTAATATGATGATATGTACCAAATGAAATGAAATAATTAATCTCTTGAAAATGTTCAAGGAGATTATAAATGAAGTGTGACATTGATGAAAGTATTAAGATACTTTGATATGATCACATGTTGAAATACTTTTACATCAATATATCGAGAATCTTTTGGAAAAGAGTATGATAATGTATCACAAGTCAAATACACCTGAGCATGATGATATGTTAGAATGAAGGAATTATACCATAATGAGTCATGATATAATTGTCAATTAATCTAATCTTCTTATACCCTCACTGTAACATCCCACTCTTTTTATGAAAATTTTCAAAGTATTTTATTCTTTGCATTATCTTTTTCTAGTAGTATAATTGTTGAGGACCTAGATGCAAATTTCCCATGTTAGTTTTGCAAATTCATTTTATTATGTCCAATTTCTCTATTATCCTTGTTTTATTTAAAGAAAATATTTTCATATATATATATATCTATGCTCTTTTGTTTGAGAAAATGGGAATAAATGCTTTTATCTCAAATTTTCTCTCTCATATTGTAATTAGAGATTTACATGTTTAATTGCTTGCTTAATGGCCTCCATATTGTTAATTGAAAAGAAATAATGTTGAGTGCACCTTTTTATATCTTGAAATTCTTATTTGAGAAATTAATGGCTTTATTTACATTCATCATAGTCATTTAAGTGCACATAATGGTTTTTACTATTTTAGGCCTAAAACGTGTACAAAACATTAAATCTAATTGAATGGGAATGTTCTAGACCCTCTAATACACCTATGATCAAAATTTGAACTCTTTTGACCCATGTTTGGACCCTCTAAGCAATTAAAGAACATTTAAGTATAGTATGACCATTATTTGAATCCAATTTCACTGATTGCTTTGATTTTTCCCTAAGGTCCCACATTTATATAGGTGTCACGCGTTACTCTTTTTGGTGCGTGCGACATAAGCCATGGATCAGGATCTAACAGTGCTCTCCTTCTCTTCTACCTCTGTTTTTCTCATGCACAGAAGCCATTTCACAAGCCATTTTTCACCGATCTCTTTCTCCCTCCCCTCGCATCCGTTTTGCGAGATTTCTTCTCCAGTGAGACCGCGAGGTCAATCTGCACCCAACGAGCCTTTGGTCATGTTCTCTCATGCCCTATAGATAAAACGCCCATTTAGGGCTTGAACACCCTCTCCGCCATTGAAGCACGGCCGCCACATCGACCCTCCTCATCGCTGGTTCAAGCCATCTTTAGCACCGACAGACCCTTCTTGGTCCTCCTCTACGGCTAATTGGGTCTCCAACACCTCCGAACTCCCCGATCTACTCCTCCATATCTGGCGACCTTGAGTTCTCCTGGCCTCCTCAGTCCACCTCAAATCAATCGTGATCGTGGTAAGCATCCCTGGACCCGAATACATCTATTTCCTTTGTCATTTTGGCTCTTCCTGACCCCAAATGCTGTACCCTGTGAACCCCCACAAGGTCCTCATAGGCACTTTGATGCCATAGTGCCTCAGGGCCTCACTGGACAAGGTAACACTGCCCATGGCTTCACATGACTCTGTTGGATCTTGTGCGACCCTTGATTGGCATTTTCCCACCCTGTTCATCCATGATCAGCTTTTCGACCCTCTCCCCTATTACTCATGTTCCTCTGACGAATATCGGGGATACGGTGGTCCTTTCCGTTGCTTGGTTGCCTGCTCTACCTTGGTTTGACTCCAAAAGACATCACGACTTTCCTTTCTTGATGACCTCAAGTCTTTTCTCAGCTTCTGTCATTTGGCAGCTATGGTCGTGCCCAACATCCATGGCCATGACTGCAAAGAGCAGTCTAGAGCTCCTGTGCACATCAGGGCTCGATCTTAGGCTTAATGGCCTCGCCTTGGTGCCGTGAGTGCAGTGGAGATACCAAATGCCATAAATATTTTTTGCCTTCTCAGGTTGTGATCGGAGGATCAACCTCCAGGTTGCTCGCTTACACCTGATGCGATGGAGCAGGCAGGGAACAAACCAGGCCAGTCAATGACCTTGGTACCCCTGTCGGTTTAATTCGACGCTTTAAACTGTGAAGGGTATTTTAGGGTTTTTACATACCCTCCCTCCTTTGATCACGAGTTCTCAGTGACAAGACTCATTACTAAGTTGGCCAAGCCCGATTGGTCCAACTCAGACCCGACCCACTGGTTTGGGTTGAGTTTTATTTACGTGGCTTTTCCCTGAATTTTCATTGGTCGATTATTTGGAAATTGGTATTAAATCGCCTGTTTATTAGAAAAATGAGCAAAAATATGTTTTGGAAAGGTTTTTTCAATAGGAATTCGAATATGTAGTTTTTAGAGTCTGTTTCTAAATCTCCAAATGTTGGTTTTATAGGAATGGAAATTAGGGTTTAATTCGGTGAATAAAATGTATAATAATGTGAAACATGTTGTAAACAGGGTGATTAGGGTTTTCCAGACCCCCAAGATCGGGGTTAGGTTTTACTCAACCTAGGGAGAGAGAGAATACACTCTCCAAGTGAAAAAGGTAAGTGGTCCATGCTAATTGAACATAGTTAATGGTTGATTTTATGTATGTATGTATGCAATAAATGTTATGAGTGTGTTTTCTATTTCAATTGTTTAAAGTCGATGAATGTATGATAATTTGAATGTCATGAATTTAATATTCCTATTATTGTATCACCTTCATGAATATTAAGATATAAGTTAAAGTTAAGTTTTAAGAGCAAAGTATCAAGAGAAAGATAATGTAAAAGATAGCTTATATAAGGTCCTCATTAAGAGGCTCTTCGGAGCAAAACTAAGAGAAGAGGCACTTCGGTGCAACCCAATAGGCTCTTCGGTGCATAAGAGAAGAGGCACTTATGTGCAACCCGAGGATCCTTATATAGGTCAAGATAAAAAAGAATTTTAAAAAAGTAATTGCATGTCTTTTAAATGTTTAATGTTTAATGTTTAATGTTTAATGTCTATTTTTAGTTTACAAGTTTTATTTATATTATAATATGTTCAATTCCACTTACCATTGGTTTAATGCATGGCTGGGGGTGTGATGCCTGCTGTAAAGGAGAAAGCTTAGGAGCAAGAAGTGTAAGGGATAGCTAAAGGAATATTTAAGAAGAAAAGACCTAGTGGGGTGCCATTTACCAAGATGATGTAAAGATTAGATAGAATGTATATCATGTATAGTCTTTCTACCAAAGTAGATTAAATGTAGTTTCCTTTTGCAAAAAGCTATGTACGAATAAGATTTACACAGTGCAAAGTGTTTCATTAATTCAAATTGCAAACGAATATGATGTTTGTCACACCCATTGAGTAAAGTGTTTCCGCTCAGTGATTTATACATGTGATGAAAAGTGGGGTGTTACAATATGGTATTAGAGCAATTTTGGTAAATGTCCACTAGGCAAACATGATTCTCATAGTCACCCTAGAATGAATTAAAGTTTAGCAATGGATTCTCAAGGAAGGATACCATGACCTAGAGAAATTAGAGTTTTCACCAAAAGAGAAATAGAGGTGTTATAAATTGAAGATTTCCCAATTTAGATTTAAAGTGTCAACCTAGACCTAGATAATGAGATAGTCTCTCCACTCTTAATGGTTATGGCCAGCCAATTGAGAATTGAAGAGGAATGTCATAAGCAAGAGACCTTATATGTATTCCTTCTTTCTTACTAATGCATGTGGTATGGGACATGTGTATTAGTAGGTTAGTGAGAGATAGCATGTTAAGATCCCACATCTCTGGGTATGTTCCTGATCACCACATATCTAGGAATGTAGAAAGCACCTAAGGACTTAAGGGTAGATAGTCACCTATGTCTATAGTTAAAAGTTATGCCAAGTTGAAGGTAGGTGTCCTAAAAGTAAAGATGGATTTGGTTTCATAAACCCTAATGTATAAAGTTGATAAGATAAGGAATGATGTAATAGTTAAATCTATGTCCACATGAACCTTTTTTCATAAGATGATCCTTTTCATGAGTATGCCATTTTTAATTAAATAAAGGAGTAACAATAATCCTAAGGTGGATAGTACCCTATAAAATTTCGAGGAAAAAATTTGTTCAAGGTGGGTAGAATTGTAACGTCCCACTCTTTTTATGCAAATTGTCAAAGTATTTTATTCTTTGCATGCTCTTTTTCTAATATTATAATTGTTGAGGACCTAGACGCAAATTTCCCATGTTAGTTTTGCAAATTCATTTTATAATGTCCAATTGCTCTATTATCCTTGTTTTATTTAAAGAAAATGTTTTCATATATATATCTATTCTCTTTTGTTTGAGAAAATGAGAATAAATGCTTTTATGTCAAATTTTCTCTCTCATATTGTAATTAGTGATTTACATGTTTAATTGCTTGCTTAATGGCCTCCATATTGTTAATTGAAAAGAAATAATGTTGAGTGCACCTTTTTATATCTTGAAATTCTTATTTGAAAAATTAATGGCTTTATTTACATTCATCATGGGCATTTAAGTGCACATAATGGTTTTTGCTATTTCAGGCCTAAAACGTGTACAAATCATCAAATCTAATTGAATGGGAATGTTCTAGACCCTCTAATACACCTATGGTCAAAATTTGAACTCTTTTGACCTATGTTTGGACCCTCTAAGCAATTAAAGAACATTTAAGTATAGTATGACCATTATTTGAATCCAATTTTACTGATTGCTTTAATTTTTCTCTAAGGTCCCACATTTATATAGGTGTTGCACGTTACTCTTTTTGGCACGCGCGACAGCAGCCATGGATCAGGATCTAACAGAGCTCGACTTCTCTTCTACCTCCATTTTTCTCGCACACATAAGCCGTTTCACAGGCCGTTTTTCACCGATCTTTTTCTCCCTCCCCTCACATCCGTTTTACGAGATTTCTTATCTAGTGAGACCGCGAGGTCAATTCGCACCCAACGAGACTTTGCTCGTGTTCTCTCATGCCCTATAGATAAAACACCCATTTAGGGCTTGAACACCTTCTCCGCCATTGAAGCACAACCGCCACCTCGGCCCTCCCCGTCGTTGGTTCAAGCCATCTTTAGCACCTACAAACCCTTCTTGGTCCTCCTCTGCGGCCATTTGGGTATCCAACACCTTCAAACTCCCCAATCTACTCCTCCTCCATCTCCATCGACCTTGAGTTCACCCGACCTCCTCGGTCCAGCTCGAATCAATCGTGATCACGGTAAGCATTCCTGGACCCTAATACATCTATTTCCTTTGTCATTTTTGCTCTCCGTGACCCCAAACACTGTACCCTGTGAACCCCCGCAAGGCCCTCACAGGCGCTTTGACGCCATGGTGCCTCAGGGCCTTGCTGTCCAAGGTAACACTACCCATGGCTTTGTACGACTCTGTCGGGTCTTCTATGACCCTTGATTGATGTTTTCCCACCCTATTCATCCATGATCAGCTTTTTGACCGTCTCCCCTGTTACTCCAGTTCCTCTGACGAGTATCAGGGATACAATGGTCCTTTCCGTTGCCTGGTTGCCTGCTCTACCTCGGTTTGACTCCACAAGACATCAAGGCTTTCCTTTCTTGATGACCTCAAGTCTTTTCTCGGCTTCTGTCATTTGGAAGCTGTGGTCGTGCCCAACATCCATGGCCATGACTGCAAAAAGTAGTCCGGAGCTCCTGTGCACATCAGGGCTCGATCTTAGGCTTAATGGCCTCACCTTGGTGCCGTGAGTGCAGTGGAGATACCAAATGCCACAAGTATTTTCTACCTTCTCAGGTTCTGATCAAAGGATCAACCTCTAGGTTGCTCGCTCACACCTGATGCGATGGAGCAGGAAGGGAACAAACCTGGCCAGTCAATGACCTTGGTACCCCTTTTCGATTTAATTCGACGCTTTAAACTGTGAAGGGTATTTTAGGGTTTTTACATACCCGCCCTTCTTTGATCATGAGTCCTCAGTGGCAAGCCTCATTACTGAGTTGGCCAAGCCCGATTGGTCCAACTCAGACCCGGCCCACTGGTTTGGGTTGAGTTTTATTTACGTGGCTTTTCCTTGAATTTTCATTGGTCGATTATTTGGAAATTGGTATTAAGTCGCCTGTTTATTAGAAAAATGAACAAAAATATGTTTTGGAAAGTATTTTTCGAGAGGAATCCAAATATGTAGTTTTTAGAGTCTGTTTCTAAATCTCCAAACGTTGGTTTTATAGGAAATGGAAATTAGGTTTAATTTGGTGAATAAAACATATAATAATGTGAAACATGTTGTAAACAGGGTGATTAGGGTTTTCCAGACCCCCAAGATTGTGGTTAGGTTTTACTCAACCTAGGGAGAGAGAGAATACACTCTCCAAGTGAAAAAGGTAAGTGGTCCATGCTAATTGAACATAGTTAATGGTTAATTTTATGTATGTATGTATGCAATAAATGTTATGAGTGTGTTTTCTATTTCAATTGTTTAAAGTCGATGAATGTATAATAATTTGAATGTCATGAATTTAAAGTTCCTATTATTGTATCACCTTCATGAATATTAAGATTTAAGTTAAAGTTAAGTTTTAAGAGAAAAGTAAGAGTTTATCAAGAGAAAGATAATGTAAAAGATAGCTTATATAAGATCCTCATTAAGAGGATCTTCAGAGCAAAACTAAGAGAAGAGGCACTTCGGTGCATAAGAGAAGAGGCACTTCGGTGCAACCCAAGAGGCACTACGGTGCATAAGAGAAGAGGCACTTATGTGCAACCCGAGGATCCTTATATAGGTCAAGATAAAAGATAATTAAAAAAAAAGTAATTGTATGTCTTTTAAATGTTTAATGTTTAAAGTCTATTTTCAGTTTACAAGTTTTATTTATATTATAATATGTTCAGTTCCACTTACCATTGGTTTTATGCATGGCTGGGGGAGTGATGCTCGCAGTTAAGGAGAAAGCTTAGGAGCAAGAAGTGCAAGGGATATCTCAAGGAATCTTCAAGAAGAAAAGACCTAGTGGGGTGCCATTTACCAAGATGATCCAAAGATTAGATAGAATGTATATCATGTATAGTCTTTCTACCAAAGTAGATTAAATGTAGTTTCCTTTTACGAAAAGCTATGTATGAATCAGATTTACATAATGCAAAGTGTTTCATTTATTCAAATTGCAAATGAATATCATGTTTGTGACACCCCCTTGAGTAAAGTGCTTCTACTAAGTGATTTATACATGTGATGAAAAGTGGGGTGTTACAATATGGTATCAGAGCAATTTTGGTAAATGACCACTAGGCAAACATGATTCTCATAGTCACCCTAGAATGAATTAGGGTTTAGCAATAGATTCCCAAGGACAGATACCATGACCTAAAGAGATTAGAGTTTTCACCAAAAGAGAAATATAGGTGTTATAAATTGAAGATTTCCAATTTAGATTTAAAGTGTCAACCTAGACCTAGCTAATGAGATAGTCTCTCCACTCTTAATGGTTATGGCCAGCCAATTGAGAATTGAAGAGGAATGTCATAAGCAAGAGACCTTATATGTATTCCTCCTTTATTACTAATGCATGTGGTATGGGACATGTGCATTAGTAGGTTAGTGAAAGATAGCATGTTAAGATCCCACATCTCTGGGTATGTGCCTGATCACCACATATCTAGGAATGTAGGAAGCACCTAAGGACTTAAGGGTGGATAGTCACCTATGTCTATAGTTAAACGTTATGCCAAGTTGAAGCTAGGTTTCCTAAGAGTAAAGATGGATATGGTTTCATAAACCCTAATGTATAAAGTTGATAAGATAAGGAATGATGTAATAGTTAAATCTATGTCCACATGAACCTTTTTTCATAAGATGACCCTTTTCATGAGCATGCCATTTTTAATTAAATAAAGGAGTAACAATAATCCTAAGGTGGGTAGTACCCTATAAAATTTTGAGGACGAAATTTGTTCAAGGTGGGTAGAATTGTAACATCCCACTCTTTTTATGCAAAATTTTAAAGTATTTTATTCTTTGCATGCTCTTTTTCTAATAGTATAATTGTTGAGGACCTAGACGCAAATTTCCCATGTTAGTTTTGCAAATTCATTTTATTATGTCCAATTGCTCTATTATCCTTGTTTTATTTAAAGAAAATGTTTTCATATATATCTATGCTCTTTTGTTTGAGAAAATGAGAATAAATGCTTTTATGTCAAATTTTCTCTCTCATATTGTAATTAGTGATTTACATGTTTAATTGCTTGCTTAATGGCCTCCATATTATTAATTGAAAAGAAATAATGTTGATTTCACCTTTTTATATCTTGAAATTCTTATTTGAGAAATTAATGGCTTTATTTACATTCATCATGGTCATTTAATTGCACATAATGGTTTTTGCTATTTTAGGCCTAAAACATGTACAAAGCATCAAATCTAATTGAATGGGAATGTTCTAGACCCTCTAATACACCTATGGTCAAAATTTGAACTCTTTTGACCCATGTTTGGACCCTCTAAGCAATTAAAGAACATTTAAGTATAGAATGACCATTATTTGAATCCATTTTCACTGATTGCTTTGATTTTTCCCTAAGGTCCCACATTTATATAGGTGTCGCGCGTTACTCTTTTTGGCACATGCGACAACAGACATGGATCAAGATCTGATGATGCTTGCCTTCTCTTCTACCCCCATTTTTCTCATGCACAGAAGTCATTTCACATGCCATTTTCACTGATCTCTTTGTCCCTCCCCTAGCATCCATTTTGCAAGATTTCTTCTCCAGTGAGACCGTGAGGTCAATCCGCACCCAATGAGCCTTTGCTCGTGTTCTCTCATGCCCTACAGATAAATTGCCCATTTAGGACTTGAACACCCTCTCTGCCATTGAAGCGCAGCCGCCACCTCGGCCCTCCCCTTCGCTGGTTCAAGCCATCTTTAGCACCTATAGACCCTTCTTGGTCCTCCTCTACGGCCAATTGGGTCTCCAACACCTCCAAACTCCTTGATCTACTCCTCCTCCATCTTCGGTGACCTTGAGTTCGCCCGACCTCCTCGGTCCACCTCGAATCAATCGTGATCGCGGTATGCATCCCTGGACCCTAATACATCTGTTGCCTTTGTCATTTTGGCTGTCCGTGACCCCAAATGCTGTACCCTGTGAACCCCTGCAAGGTCCTCATAGGCGCTTTGAAGCCATGACGCCTCAGGGCCTTGCTGGCCAAGGTAACACTGCCCATGGCTTCGCACGACTTCGTCAGGTCTTCTGTGACCCTTGATTGGTGTTTTCCCACCCTATTCATCCATGATCAGCTTTTCGACTGTCTCCCCTGTTACTCGTGTTCCTCCGAAGAATATCAGGGATACAGTGGTCCTTTCCATTTCCTGGTTGCCTGCTCTACCTCGGTTTGACTCAACAAGACATCATGACTTTCCTTTCTTGATGACCTCGAGTCTTTTCTCGGCTTCTATCATTTGGCAGCTATGGTCGTTCCCAACATCCATGGCCATGGCTGCAAAGAGCAGTCCGGAGCTCCTGTGCACATCAGGGCTCGATCTTAGGCTTAATGGCCTCACCTTGGTGCCGTGAGTGCAGTGGAGATACCAAATGCCGCAAGTATTTTCTGCCTTCTCAGGTTCTGATCGGAGGATCAGCCTCCAGGTTGCTCGCTCGCACCTGATGCGATGGAGTAGGCAGGGAACAAACCAAGCCAGTCAATGACCTTGGTACCCCTGTGAGTTTAATTCGACGCTTTAAACCGTGAAGGGTATTTTAGGGTTTTTACATACCCTCCCTTATTTGATCGCGAGTCCTTAGTGGCAAGCCTCATTACTGAGTTGGCCAAGCCCGATTGGTCCAACTCAGACCCGACCCACTGGTTTGGGTTGAGTTTTATTTACGTGACTTTTCCCTAAATTTTCATTGGTCGATTATTTGGAAATTGGTATTAAATCGCCTGTTTATCAGAAAAATGAGAAAAAATATGTTTTGGAAAGGATTTTTCGAGAGGAATCCGAATATGTAGTTTTTAGAGCATGTTTCTAAATCTCCAAACGTTGTTTTGATAGGAAATGGAAATTAGGGTTTAATTTGGTGAATAAAACGTATAATAATGTGAAACATGTTGTAAATAGGGTGATTAGGGTTTTCCAGACCCCCAAGATCGTGGTTAGGTTTTACTCAACCTAGAGAGAGAGAAAATACACTCTACAAGTGAAAAAGGTAAGTGGTCCATGCTAATTGAACATAGTTAATGGTTGATTTTATGTATGTATGTATGTATGTATGTATGCAATAAATGTTATGACTATGTTTTCTATTTCAATTGTTTAAAGTCGATGAATGTATGATAATTTGAATGTCATGAATTTAATGTTCCTATTATTGTATCACCTTCATGATTATTAAGATTTAAGTTAAAGTTAAGTTTTAAGAGCAAAGTAAGAGTTTTTTAAGAGAAAGATAATGTAAAAGATAGCTTATATAAGGTCCTCATTAAGAGGCTCTTCAGGGCAAAACTAAGAGAAGAGGCACTTCAGTGCATAAGAGAAAAGGAACTTCGGTGCAACCAAGAGGCACTTTGGTGCATATGAGAAGAGGCAATTATGTGCAACCCGAGGATCCTTATATATATCAAGATAAAATAGAATTAAAAAAAAGTAATTATATGTCTTTTAAATGTTAAATGTTTAATGTTTAAAGTCTATTTTTAGTTTACAAGTTTTATTTATATTATAATATGTTCAATTCCACTTACCATTGGTTTTATGGATGGCTGGGGGCATGATGCCCGCAGTTAAGGAGAAATCTTAGGAGCAAGAAGTGCAAGGGATAGCTCAAGGAATCTTTAAGAAGAAAAGACCTAGTGGGGTTCCATTTACCAAGATGATCCAAAGATTAGATAGAATGTATATCATGTATAGTCTTTCTACCAAAGTAGATTAAATGTAGTTTCCTTTTGCGAAAAGCTATGTATGAATCAAATTTACATAATGCAAAGTGTTTCATTTATTCAAAATGCAAACGAATATCATGTTTGTGACACCCCCTTGAGTAAAGTGCATCCACTCAGTGATTTATACATGTGATGAAAAGTGGGGTGTTACAATATGGTATCAGAGCAATTTTGGTAAATGGCCGCTAGGCAAACATGATTCTCATAGTCACCCTAAAATAAATTAGGGTTTAGCAATGGATTCCGAAGGAAGGATACCATGACCTAGAGAAATTAGAGTTTTCACCAAAAGAGAAATAGAGGTGTTATAAATTGAAGATTTTCCAATTTAGATTTAAAGTGTCAACCTAGACCTAGATAATGAGATAGTCTCTCCACTCTTAATGGTTATGTACAGCCAATTGAGAATTGAAGAGGAATGTCATAAGCAAGAGACCTTATATGTATTCCTTCTTTCTTACTAATGCATGTGGTATAGGACATGTGTATTAGTAGGTTAGTGAGAGATAGCATGTTAAGATCCCACATCTCTGGGTATGTGCCTGATCACCACATATCTAGGAATGTGGGAAGCACCTAAGGACTTAAGGGTAGGTAGTCACATATGTCTACAGTTAAAAGTTATGCCAAGTTGAAGGTAGGTGTCCTAAGAGTAAAGATGGATTTGGTTTCATAAACCCTAATGTATAAAGTTGATAAGATAATGAATGATGTAATAGTTAAATCTATGTCCACATGAACCTTTTTTCATAAGATGGTCCTTTTCATGAGTATGCCATTTTTAATTAAATAAAGGAGTAACAATAATCCTAAGGTGGGTAGTACCCTATAAAATTTTGAGGACGATATTTGTTCAAGGTGGGTAGAATTGTAACATCCCACTCTTTTTATGCAAATTTTCAAAGTATTTTATTCTTTGCATGCTCTTTTTCTAATAGTATAATTGTTGAGGACCTAGATGCAAATTTCCCATGTTAGTTTTGCCAATTTATTTTATTATGTCCAATTGCTCTATTATCCTTGTTTTATTTAAATAAAATGTTTTCATATATATATATATATATCTATGCTCTTTTGTTTGAGAAAATGAGAATAAATGCTTTTATGTTAAATTTGCTCTCTCATATTGTAATGAGTGATTTACATGTTTAATTGCTTGCTTAATGGCCTCCATATTGTTACTTGAAAAGAAATAATGTTGAGTGAACCTTTTTATATGTTGAAATTCTTATTTGAGAAATTAATGGCTTTATTTACATTCATCATGGTCATTTAAGTGCACATAATGGTTTTTGCTATTTTATGCCTAAAACGTGTACAAAGCATAAAATCTAATTGAATGGGAATGTTCTAGACCCTCTAATACACCTATGGTCAAAATTTGAACTCTTTTGACCCATGTTCGGACCATCTAAGCAATTAAAGAACATTTAAGTATAAAATGACCATTATTTGAATCCAATTTCACCGATTGCTTTGATTTTTCCCTAAGGTCCCACATTTATATAGGTGTCGCGCGTTACCCTTTTTGGTGCGTGTGATAGCAGCCATGGATCAGGATCTAACGGTGCTCACCTTCTCTTCTACCTCCATTTTTCTCGCGCATAGAAGCCATTTCACAGGCTATTTTTCACCGATATCTTTCTCCCTTCCCTCGCATCCGTTTCGCGAGATTTCTTCTCCAGTGAGACCGCGAGGTCAATCCACACCCAACCAGCCTTTTCTCGTGTTCTCTCATGCCCTATAGATAAAATGCCCATTTAGGGCTTGAACACCCTCTCCGCCATTGAAGCATAGCTGCCACCTCAGCCCTCCCCGTCGCTGGTTCAAGCCATCTTTAGCACCTACAGACCCTTCTTGGTCCTCCTCTATGGACAATTGGGTCTCCAACACCTCCAAACTCCCCGATCTACTCCTCCTCCATCTCTGGTGACCTTGAGTTCTCTCGGCCTCCTCGGTCCACATCGAATTAATCGTGATCACAGTAAGCATCCCTAGACCCTAATACATATGTTTCCTTTGTCATTTTGGCTCACCGTGACCCCAAACGATGTACCCTGTGAACCCCCACAAGGTCCTCACAGGCGCTTTGACGCCATGGTGCCTCAGGGCCTCGCTGGCCAAGGTAACACTGCCCATGGCTTTGCTGGACTTCGTCGGGTCTTCTACGACCCTTGATTGGTGTTTTCCCGCCCTGTTCATCCATAATCAGCTTTTCGACCCTCTCCCATGTTACTCATGTTCCTCTAACGAATATCAGGGATACAGTGGTCCTTTCCGTTGCCTGGTTGCCTGCTCTACCTCGATTTGATTCCACAAGACATCACGACTTTCCTTTCTTGACGACCTCGAGTCTTTCCTTGGATCCTGTAATTTGGCAGCTATGGTCGTGCCCAACATGCATGGCCATGACTGCAAAGAGCAGTCTGAAGCTCCTGTACACATCAAGGCTCAATCTTAGGCTTAATGGCCTCGCCTTGGTGCCGTGAGTCCCGATTGGTCCAACTCAGACCTGACCCACTGGTTTGGGTTGAGTTTTATTTACGTGGCTTTTCCCTAAATTTTCATTGGTCGATTATTTGGAAATTGGTATTAAATCCCCTGTTTATCAGAAAAATGAGCAAAAATATGTTTTGGAAAGGATTTTTCGAGAGGAATCCGAATATGTAGTTTTAAGAGTTTGTTTCTAAATCTCCAAACATTGGTTTTATAGGAAATGGAAATTAGGATTTAATTTGGGGAATAAAATGCATAATAATGTGAAACATGTTGTAAATAGGGTGATTAGGGTTTTCCAGACCCCCAAGATTGTGGTTAGGTTTTACTCAACCTATGTAGAGAGAGAATACACTCTCCAAATGAAAAAGGTAAGTGGTTCATGCTAATTGAACATAGTTAATGGTTGATTTTATGTATGTATGTATGCAATAAATGTTATGAGTGTGTTTTCTATTTCAATAGTTTAAAGTCGATGACTGTATGATAATTTGAATGTCATGAATTTAATGTTCCTATTATTGTATCACCTTCATGAAAATTAAGATTTAAGTGAAAGTTAAGTTTTAAGAGCGAAGTATGAGTTTTTCAAGAGAAAGATAATGTAAAAGATAGCTTATATAAGGTCCTCATTAAGAGGCTCTTCAGAGCAAAACTAAGAGAAGAGGCACTTTGGTGCAACCCAAGAGGCACTTTGGTGCATAAGAGAAGATGGTGCATAAGAGAAGAGGCACTTATGTGCAACCCGAGGATCCTTATATAGGTCAAGATAAAAGAGAATTTAAAAAAAGTAATTATATGTCTCTTAAATGTTTAATGCTTAATGTTTAATGTTTAATGTTTAAAGTCTATTTTCAATTTACAAGTTTTATTTATATTATAATATGTTCAATTCCACTTACCATTGGTTTTATGCATGGCTGGGGACGTGATGCCCACAGTTAAGGAGAAAGCTTAGGAGCAAGAAGTGTAAGGGATAGCTCAAGGAATCTTCAAGAAGAAAAGACCTAGTGAGGTGCCATTTACAAAGATAATCCAAAGATTAGATAGAATGTATATCATGTATAGTCTTTCTACCAAAGTAGATTAAATGTAGTTTCCTTTTGTGAAAAGCTATGTATGAATCAGATTTACATAATGCAAAGTGTTTCATTTATTCAAATTGCAAACGAATATCATGTTTGTGACACCCCCTTGAGTAAAGTGCTTCTTCTTAATGATTTATACATGTGATGAAAAGTGGGGCGTTACACTCACAAATATATACATATCACTAAATAATGTACCACAAATGGTTTGTAAGACATTATATATGATATGATTTGGGAATGTCCCAATATGTCTAATGAAATGAAACCTACATTGAGAAAGTTGTTTCTTGAATAATGTTTATACATAAACCATGATTGTTGAATATTACTATTAATCCCAATCGAATAACAAAATTGTTTTGTTGATAGGATAACTGAGTTCCTAAAGATTCAGTGGGAGTAAAAGTAGACCTTAAAGTGTTTGAGGTCAACAACAAGGGTACAATGAGAATAGTGAGAATCATAAGTTGTTGTGGAATCTCATGTTCATCATGTAATATAGAACATAATATTCTAGTAGAACACGTCCGAGATTGGAGGATTGTGAATCCAAAAATTCAGATGGGTTGGTCATATAGGATGAGACAACTAGTCAACTAGAAGCCTTTTTTTGAGCTATATGGAATCCATGTAAACTAACAAGGTAGGACCTTGATAGTGCCACCTAAAGGGGTAACACCTAAAGGGTGCAATAGGGTCTTATGATTAAGACCTATATGGATAACATAAAAAGGATTGATTGGCTGAATAAATCAAGTTCAAGTTGTTGGACATGATAGAAATTCCTTTACCAATTGTCATGCTTGTTTCTGTAGTTAGAATGGACTATGATATTTTGCATATGAAGATGGAAACCAGATTCCTTAAGGGAATACATCATAAGATGTGTACATGGGTACTTAACCGCTTGGCTCAACAATAAAGCATGCTACTCATCATAGAGCAGGTTGGGGGTTCGAAACCCACTGGTACACCAGAATTGGGAAGCAACAACAACAATATAGTCTTGCATTGAGGTATGATGGGGCGCCTCCAGTAGAATAAAAATGGAAAAGTTATAAAAAAAGGATGTGTATGTGACACAGCCTAAAAGGTTTCATAACTTAATAAATGCAAATTAACTCTAAAAATACAAAGTTCAATTTGGGATTGAAACAAACACCTCAGAGATGGGATCTTATGACTTGATAAGATGGTCAAGGAGTTTGACTTAAGTCAAGACAAAAGATGAAATCTATGTTTACAAAAGATTTAGTGGGAGAATATATGAATATTCCACATGTGATGAGGAATAACATCTCAATATTGTGAATGTTGAGAACTGGCATGACAAACACCTTCAACAATTAAGGATTAAGTGAAACATCTTGAATGTTTCACGATGGAAGTTTGAGCACATACAATAGCAAAATGTTGAAAGAGTTCAACATGGATGTATTCAATGAGAAGAGAATACAGATTTGTCTCTCACGAACCCTACATTCCTATTCTTGTGAAGAATAGAAATATCATGAATTAGATTCCATGGGCCAACCCAGTAGTGGATCAATCATGTAAGCTATTAACAAGCTTATCCCATATAATCTTGTATGTATTGGACATGACAAGATGATATAAATTCCAATAAGGGTTATTGGAAAGTCATTAAAGACATCCATTCATACTTCAGAAGTGATTAAAGATAGATTTCTAGTCAAATATGATAGGAATAAGAGGAATAGTTGGATGTAAAGAGTTACATCGATGCAAGCTTCAATAAATGACAAAAGTGATCGCAAATTAAAATATGTTTTGATTTTAAAAGAGAAAAGGATGTTATTAGTTGGAAGGGTTCTGAACTAATAGCTATAAATCCTACTCTACAATAGAGGCTGAGTATACTTGTGTTATTAATAGAGAGTAATACTATATGTGTAACGACCCTGACTCCCGGTAACCCCCAATTAAGGGAGACCCGAAGGTCAGAGTTGTTATGCAATTAACAGGATCAAGGGTTCGACAAATAATCAATAACAATTATGAAATTCTACTAACTAACTGGAATTTGGTATAAAATTAAAACTTTACTTACCTTTGAAACCGTTGGGAATCTATCTATCCAAGCTTGAATCCACTCTAACTAATCCTCCTTGCACTTTATGTTTTACTTTCACAATGTGTCACTTTACTGTTTGTTCTTTCAATTTTTGTTCCTAAAACGCCGACAAACAAAACATCGGTCAGTATATCGAAATATAATGGTATGTGGGAACAACCAAAATCTTGCAAATATGTCTAACAATTTAATATTCACAATCAAATTAATTAACAAGCCAATTTACACTCTTCAGTATGACATTCTCCACCATTTTTGCCCTAACCCTGGCATACCCACCTTAGGGTTCCCTTTGCCAATGACTTAAGGCCACCTTCTCAATCCCGAGCTTAGTGCCTGGGGGTCACCACTAATGGTGCCCACTAGTCATGCAATATCATAGGCCACCTTCTCATTCCCGAGCTTGGTGCCTGGGGTAACCGCTCAAGGTGTCCATTGGTCTACCCATCTGGGCCTGACCTTTGGCATCATCCATTAGGGTGGCATGTGGGTGCGAGAATACATACTTCTATTTTTAATGTGATAATCATAGTGACTTTATGATTTGCAAGTATGAACATCCAACATATAATTTGCATTCAATGCGATTAATCATCCGGAAAATCCTCGGGAAACTAAGGCGGTTATCCATAATTAACCACATACCTTTGATTGTAGATTTCAAGACAGAATCAAATATGCAGGGAAACCCAATCAAGCAAGCAAGAATAGAAATCCTGAAATAAAAGTACAAATTTCCTTTTATTAATATTTGTCCAATTTCATCACACTCTTTAGGATTTCAATTCCAATTTTAGGGTTCCCTTGGAAATTAGGGTTTTTACTTCCTCTTTCATTATTATAATTCTTAATTTATCAAAACTACATAAAACCCCTAATTTCTCATTGTAGCACTCTTAACAAGTTTTAGGAATACTTCAAAAGTGACTAAAGATAGATTACTAGTCAAAGATGATAGGAATAAGAGGAAGAGTTGGATGTAAAGAGTTACATCGTTGCAAGCTTCAATAAATGACAAAAGTGATCGCAAATTAAAATATGTTTTGATTTTAAAAGAGAAAAGGATGTTATTAGTTGGAAGGATTCTGAACTAATAGCTATTAATCCTACAATAGAGGCTGAGTATACTTGTGTTATTAATAGAGAGTAATACTATATGGATCTAAAAGTTCATATGATGAACTTGTGGATGTTCCAACCTTTGACGACACTGTAGTGATACCGTGACAACATTGGAGCTAATTTTTAGGCAAGGGATATCAGATGCCATATTACGATGGTTTTATCTCAGAGCAAAGAGATAAGAAACATGAAATATACCAAATATAAGCAAAGTGTTTCTAACCCGCTAAATTAGCATTAACATAGCAGAAGCATGTTGGACATGTTTAGATCACTAAGGATAATATCCGTTGGTGATTGGCTGTTAATGCAAGTGGGAGTTTGTTGGTAAGGTATGCCTATAGAGCCAATAATATGATGATTGAGATGGCATTATTACCGAAAAGGGTTTGATTAATAATAATATAAAGGCAAGCTTCCAATTCATATGTTTCACTCAGTTATAAGATAATGAGGATACAAAGTGAATGTCTAGAGAATTATATTACTCAATGACGTATGTTATCAAGTTCCTTTCCTTGTGATGAGATCGTATGTATATGTTAAGAGTACATATACATATTCTCACTATGTCCATGATCGGTTGTTATTGTGGAAGAGTTAAACTCTAGAGACATTTTCTTTGGTGAATTTTGTGTGCTAGCGACAACACATCAAATTTTGGCGTTGTTTCCGGAGATGGAAGATAGAGTTTTTCAAAATCGATTATTTTGGATAATTAAGACTTTTCTTTTTTATTTTCCTTCCTTACCAAGACTCATTCTAATAGTGTAACTCCTCTTTCCACCGAGTGTCCATTCTTGTAGTACTTTTTTTCTTAGTTAGTTTTTATAATTTTTAATTTTGTTTCATAGTTTTTTTTCATATTCTATTTTCCTTCTTAGATTTTTGCTAACCTTTATTTTAGTTTCCTTAAAAAAATGGAGTGGTTGGCACTGTGAGAGATGTGACTCCTCATATCATAACATATTGGAATGCCCCAAGATGTCTCCACATGAAGCAAACATGTGAATACTCTTCCTTGTGTATGATATTACACCCCCAATGAAAAATATGTTCCCTTGTCACTACTACAGAAATGGCTTATAAAGTCACTTTTCAAGGTGTCGGTTGTATACATAAACGGACACCTAAACTCTACAGTGTCGGTTTATAACATAAACCGACAAACAATCTGTGAAGGTCGACCAGACACGGGTACCGCTTTTATTAAGTGTCGGTTAATTAATAAACAACCGACACCTAAAATCAACCGCCAAAACCAAAATTCCAGCAAAAAAATTACCTCTAAAATTTCACATATGGCATCGGTTTATAAATGAATAACCGACGACCAAAGATTATTCGTGGGACAGGATTAGTTGTCGGTTGTCTTTTAGTTAAAAACCGACGACTATAATCTAGTATAGGCGTCGGTTGTTGGAAAAGAACCGACACTGTTGGTTTAGTTGTCGGTTATTTTGAATAACCGACGCTTATTGTCAACTTAATATCTCACCAGCACGAGTGACTCTTCCCCCTTTCCCAGTTTCATTCCCGATTTCAGTTAGGTCCGGCAATTTCTTGCTCGCCCCCGCCGGTCGTTGCTCCTCCACCGCCGCTGCCGTGCTCGTGCTCCTGCCCTCGCCGCTGCTCCATGCTCACCGGCGGCCATGCTCCTGCTCCTGCTCCTACCCTCTGTGCTCACCAGCGGCCGTCCGTGCTCCTGCTCTGTGCCCTCGCCGCTGCTCCGTGCCCTCGCCGCCGCTGCTCCGTGTCCTCGTCGACTC
Source organism: Alisma plantago-aquatica (assembly GCA_963693085.1). NCBI lineage: Eukaryota > Viridiplantae > Streptophyta > Magnoliopsida > Alismatales > Alismataceae > Alisma > Alisma plantago-aquatica. Next base: position 1,156,436,407 of record OY856410.1, on the reverse strand, counting down.
TTCTCCTCTCTTTGCCGCCGCCTCTGCGGGTGGTTGCTGTGCTCCGGCCGCTGCTCTCCTCTTCCCTCAAGGTATGCCCGCCCGCCCTACCTTCTTCCTTCTTCCTCTGCTCCGGCGGCTGCTTGGGCGGTGCCAAGGCACGCCCAAGCAGCTGCTGGGCATTTTTTTTAAAGTTATTTACTTATTTGTGTTTAGGGTTTAGGTACTGATTTTGTGCTTCTACTGAGTTGAATCCTCTATTGTCTATACAATACATGTAATTTTGATCAAGTGATGATATGTAAATGTGGAAATAAGTTAGTAAGGTATCAATGATAAGTCTGCTGTAATGTGATGCAAAATAGTTATTGTATCATGCATATCTTAATACTTTTTTGTTTTATAGTTGTATAGGGTGTTTTATGTGTGACAAGTCTATTGTTTTATAGTTGTGCATACCTGCGAGTTATCAGGAACACCTAAATGAATGTCTAACATCTAAATGAATATCTAGTTGTGTATTTTCCTAGTATCGTAAAAGATTCTCAATCGTGTGTATCACATGGGATTCTTATCTCAACACAATGGACTGCAATATATGCATCAAAGTATGTAGAAACAACTTATATATATTCAGATCTTAATAATTCCATGAAGTGCACATTATCTTACTCAGGAAAAGTATGTGTATAATGTAGGATTAGTTCCATATAATGGTTCTATTTTAGTAAGCACCTAGAAACCCATCCAAGATTTACTCATTAGGAGTAAATCTTGGATAGTCCCCGGTTTGGGACTGTTCTTGAACACCTAATCTCACTTAGGATGTAAGTGTATAATGTGTATTGGGTTTTCGAGAAAATTTCGATAGCATTTCCTCGTTTGTTCTCTAAGTACATATGTAGACTTCTTTTCAAGATATCATGTCTACCACAATAAAGTTGGTTATGACAAGCAATAAATGGTTAACTGATGTTATACAACTTTTTCTGAAAATATATAACATCGTTATATGTACTTACACTTTGTTAATACTAATATTGTGCAGTCTCTGTCCACCCATAACAGTCACTATGAACTAGGCCTCGATGTCAATGTTAACGTTCCCTATTGAAGAACAATTGGACATCATCCTAGATGATCGTTCCTTAAACCAATTGGTCATACCCAAACATTGGCGTTTTCTAAAAGGAAGACACTACATGCCTGGTAAAGTGACCATAACTTTTGGCAATTATTCACATGTTATCGAGGTTGAGGTTGAGTATGATTTGGCAGGAAATCTTGTATCAAAATCCGGTTGGCGTGATTGGATTGGAGAGATGCATGTGGTCTGTTGCAACAGGCTTTTTCTCCGTCCAGTTGGCCATAATTCCATCAAAGTTTGGATAACCAACAACAACTGCGAGACCCCCGATCATCTACTGCGGTATGAGCGCACGACGTCGCATATCAGCTCGGACGAATCTGAATCTGAGGCCCATGTCAGTTCAGATTCATCTAAATACAGTGAGGAGCTTCGTGACACAACTTCATCATCAAAAAGAAGTTATTGATGCGGGACCATGTTGGTGTAGTATTTAGTTGTCTATCTATCTAGACTTGTCTGTATTAATAGTTTTTTTAATTATGCGCATGTTTAGGGGTACACCAACCCCTTTGTTTAGTTATTGTTTAGGGGTACACCCCTGTGTGTGGATGTAAAAAGAGATTAATGAATGGAACTGAAAGTTGCTACATGAATGCTTATAACTGAAGTGTGTGTTCCCATGAATGTTCCCATTTGCATGATTACACTACTATTTTCTCATATTGTATAGTCTATTTTAATATGACATACTTGCTTATATCTTGCTTAATGATGAACTGTAATGCACACATGTGACATACTTGGAATGTAAATGATGAACTTTTCCCTAAATTGCCAATCATGCTTTTAAAGACATCAATAATCACCCTAACTTGAAGAACTAGGATTTTAGGTATAAGAATGACAACACATTATTTGTTGGCCTAGAAACCCGTCCAAGATTTACTCATTAGGAGTAAATCTTGGATAGTCCCCAGTTTGGGACTGTTCTTGAACACCTAATCTCCCTTAGGATGTAAGTGTATAATGTGTATTGGGTTTTCAAGAAAATTTCGTCAGCATTTTCCCGTTTGTTCTCTAAGTACATATGTACTTGAAGAACAGCGGGGAAATGCTGCCGAAATTTTCTTGAAAACCCAATACACATTATACACTTACTAGTGATATTAGGTGTTCAAGAATGGATAGGTGGTACACATTTATTATATATAATAATGACATCACATGTATTTGTTAACCCTAGACCCTAATCTTGTCCTAATATATACTTGTTTTCTCTTTGATCATAGAATGGATAGATCATGGATGTCCATTCGCAATCGCTGCACCCCAGAGTTTATTTCTGGTCTTGACCAGTTCATTAGATTTGCCGAGGAACATAGGAAACAACCTGGAGATCGGTTCTACTGTCCATGTAGGCATTGTGGTAACAACTTGAAAGTCAACACTGGTGACGAAATCAAAAATCATGTCATGTGCAACGGGATTATACAAGGCTATACAGAATGGCACTGGCATGGAGGGATTTCAAACCCGAAACCAGTGGATGTTGATAGTAGTGCTTGTGTGGAAGAAGAAATTGCCTACAATGATGTAGATGTGAATGAACCAGTTCCAGTAGACATCGTTGATGCGATGCTGGATAGTTGTGGGGTAGAGCACACCGATCCACCTCCCATTTTTAGAAACATTGTGCATGATGCTGAGATGCCGTTATACACAGGTTGTACTAAGTTTACGAAGCTTAACGCTGTGTTGAGATTGTATAAGTTGAAAGCTAACAATAGATGGAGCGACAAAAGCTTCACGTCATTGCTGTCTTTGTTGAAAGAAATGCTTCCTGAAGGAAACGAGCTGCCAATCTCAACATACCAGGTAAAGAAATTGTTGTGCCCAATGGGAATGGATGCCAAGAAGATACACGCATGCCCTAATGATTGTGTATTATTTCAAAAGGACTATGCAGATTTGAAAGATTGTCCAAAATGTGGTGCGTCACGGTATAAATTGACGACTTCGGGGGAGTCCAAAACTGGTTCTCCTGCTAAGGTGATGTGGTATCTACCTATAATATCACGGTTTAAACGCTTGTTTGCCAATCCGATAGATGCGAAGAATTTGAGGTGGCATGCAGATGTTAAGAAAAATAATGATGGGATCCTACGATATGTGTATGATTCCCCACAGTGGAAGAAGATTGATGTATTGTACCCTGAATTTGGTGAAGAAGTCAGGAATCTAAGACTTGGGCTTTGTACAGACGGGATGAATTCGTACGGGACATTGAGCAGCCAACATAGCACTTGGCCAGTCATGCTTGTTATATACAATCTTCCTCCCTGACTGTGTATGAAAAATAAGTACGTAATGCTGTCGTTGTTGATATCGGGCCCTAAACAACCTGGAAATGACATCGATGTTTATCTTGAACCTCTGATTGATGACTTAAAGAAACTCTGGGGTGAAGGTGTGATGACCTATGATGCTTCACAAAGAGAGACATTTCGTTTGCATGCTATGTTGTTTTGCACTATTAATGACTTTCCAGCATATGGGAATTTGTCTGGATATAGTGTCAAAGGAGCTAAAGCGTGTCCTATATGTGAAGAGAACACTGATTCAACAAGACTAAAACATGGCGGTAAGAATGTATATCTCGGTCATCGAAGGTTTCTTCCAAAATTCCATCCGTATCGTAGGAAGCGCAAAGCATTCAATGGATTGAATGAGGAACGCAGTGCACCTAAACCTATACCAGGGGAGGTTGTTTATGAAAGAATAAAAGACTTTGTCAATGAATTTGGTAAGAGATCACAATGTACTACACGGAGTGACAATTCTTCATTCAAGAAGAAGTCAATATTTTGGGATCTTCCTTATTGGAGTTCTTTGACAGTCAGACATTGTATCGATGTAATGCACGTTGAGAAAAATGTCTGTGATAGCATCATTGGTACTCTGTTAAATATACCAGGTAAGACTAAAGATGGGATAAAATCCAGACTGGACCTACGTGAAATGGGAATAAGGTCAGAATTAACAGAATTACGTGAAATGGGTAATAAAAGAACATACTTACCTCCCGCTTGTTACACGTTGTCTAGAAAAGAGAAGAAAGCTTTTTGTGAATGCTTGGTAAATGTTAAGGTGCCACATGGTTACTCATCCAACATCTGTAGATTGGTATCAATGAAAGATCTGAAGTTGATAGGTCTTAAATCTCATGATTGTCACACTCTAATGCAACAAATATTGCCCGTGGCAATTCGATCTATATTGCCGAAGCATGTAAGGTTTGCAATCACCAGACTTTGTTTCTTTTTCAACAGTCTCTGCAGCAAAGTTATTGACCCTGAGACTCTCGATAATTTGCAAAGAGACGTGGTTGTTACCCTATGTCAGCTTGAGATGTATTTCCCTCCTTCGTTCTTTGATATCATGGTACATCTTGTTGTCCACTTGACTAGGGAAGTGAAAATCTTGGGACCGGTTTTCTTGCATTGGATGTATCCCTTTGAACGATACATGAGCGTTTTTAAAGGTGATGTTCGAAATCGTTATCGGCCTGAAGGGAGTATTATTGAAGGTTATGTGGCGAGAGAGGTTATGGATTTCTGCAATGACTTTCTCAGTGGTAATGACACTCCTGATAATGACAAGAATATTGACGAGCTATTTGGCAAAGGAATTTTGGGATCACGTGTGAAAGTAATCATCCGTGAGCAGTTGGAACAAGGTCATTTGTATATTTTACACAACATGGATGAAGTGAACGTTTATATCGAGGAACATACCAATTTCATCAAAAGACAATATCCTCGAGCCAATACAATGTGGCTTGCTAGAGAGCATAACAAGACTCTTATTAAGTGGTTTGAAGATAAAGTCTTACATCAACTATCTCAAACACCAGATGATATTACTGAAACTATCAAATGCCTCGCCTTTAAACCAAAGTTGACTGTTATTTCTTATGAAGGGTATGCCATTAATGGATTCACATATTACACAAAGCGCCAAGATGATAAGAGTGTCGTCCAAAATAGTGGGGTCACCCTTCAAGCGTCGACTATGTTTTTTGCAAGTGCAAAGGATAAGAGTCCACATGAAGCTAAAATGTCATATTACGGTGTCATTGAAGAGATATGGGAATTTGACTACATAGATTTCAGAATTCCTCTCTTCAAATGTAATTGGGTTGATAACACCAAAGGAGTTATAGTGGATGAATTGGGTTTCACTTTAGTGTACTTTAAAAAGATTGGCGAGAAGGCTGAACCATTCATATTGGCATCACAGGCGAAACAAGTATTTTATATCGATGATCCTGCAAATGATAAATGGTCGGTTGTTCTTCATGGTAAAAGACAGTTCATTGAAGATCCTATAGATGAAGAAGAGTACTATGATAAATATGATGACTCCAGTCCATTCTCAGTTGGGTTGCCAACTCCACAAAATATTGAAGCTAATGATGACTTATATGTGCGCGGAGATCACAATGAAGGATTGTTAATTGATAAAAGATCACAATTTTAGAGGCATGCATGTTTATATTTTTTTATTGAAGCTAAATGTTTACTTTTTTAATATCAATATCATTTTCTGATTTAATGTTTCATTATCTTCTAGTTAATACAAATGCTAAACATTGTGGGAGGGTGCTAAAGAACTATAGGACCAATCTCACCTGAGATTACATACGCGATGCTGAGAATAGGTTCTTGATCGATTCCAATTCTAGACATTGATCAGTATTTCACTAACTCTACACTAATAATTTTTGTTTGTATTCTCTTTGAAAAATAAATATAGGAAGAAGGCTATGCAGGACGGTCATGACATAGCTATGCAGGATATGCAGGATATGCAAGAAGAAGCCCCAATGAAGAGAAGCAGGATACATATACAATACATAAAGTGCAACACACACAAGTGCTTCAAATTCATATAACAACATGACAGACTAACACATATATAGTGCATAACAACAGCAGCGCCGAATTTACATACAACACTAGCTTAGTACATATAGTGGGACTAAGGTGACGATACCACCTGCTAAAACAGGTTACCGACTACATGTTACGACTGGGAGGTCGTGATTCAGCAACCGTATGCATTAGCAGGAGGACAAACATATGGTGATCTGTTTGTCCTCCTGCTAATGCATACGGTTGCTGAATCACGACCTCCCAGTCGTAACATGTAGTTGTCGGTAACCTGTTTTACCAGGTGGGATCGTCACCTTATAAGTCCCACTATATATGTACTAAGCTAGTGTTGTATGCAAATTCGACGCTGCTGTTGTTATGTACTATATATGTGTTAGTCTGTCATGTTGTATGGACATCGATTGTATTGCTCAGGTATTATATAGTCTCATTAGATAATATGAAATATATCAATCTTATTTATAGCTCATTAATTATATATATACATCATTCTCTTTACAGGTGTTTAAAGCTGACCCCACTATAGGAACAGACTTACCAGATGTACATGCTCCCTATACGATGGGAGAATTAAATGAAATAAGAGAAGAATGGACAACAGCCATACAAATAGTGGGGGTTTTAAAATATAATTGGGATGTTGATAGTGAATAATGACTAAAGAATTATATTTTGTAAATGAATTTCTGAATTATAATATATGTGTGAATGTTTCTACATGTCTAGATGTTTCTACATGTGTCTGAGTGAAAATGAATGAAAGTTTTGGTTGCTATATGAATGTTTCTACATGTGTGAATGTGAATGAATGGAACTACAAATTGCTAGCTACATGAATGTTTCTAAATGTGTGAAAATAAAATGGAACTGCAGGCTGTATTGCTAAATGCATGTGTGAATATTTTTGTTGTTAAATTTGCAGGTTTGTGGCCTGTTGTTGGCTGATATCAATGGATGTCATAAAACCTGTAGTTAACTGCAGGTTTCTCATCCTGCGACCAGCCATAGCAGGTCTGCAGACTGACACAAAAAAAAACAAAACAATAGGCATCGGTTATTTGTATAACACCGACACACAAAGTTATAGTGTCGGTTTTATATAAATAACCGACGTCTGTTTCCTGTGGCGCGAAGGTATATGTCGTCGGTTTACCTTCACGCCACAGGGAACATGCGCAATTTCGGTGGTGCGCGAAGAGTTTGGGCGTCAGTTTTGGAACCGACGCTTAATGGGTGAGCTTTTAGTGTCGCCCACATAGGTGTCGCTTAGAAATCGACACTAAAGGCCTTATTTAACCGACACTAAAGGTAGGTTCTGTAGTAGTGTGTAAGCAAGGAAGAACCAAACCGTCAGGTAGAATAGAACCTTGTTGATCAAAGAGAGGCTGTGGTGTGAGAGATGTGGCTCCTTATATCATAACATACTGAAGTGCCCAAGATATCTCCACATGAAGCAAACATATGCATGCTCTTCCTCGTGCATAATATTACACCCCCAAGAGAAATATGAAGCACCGCACCTTTCCATCAAGGAAGAAGCCAACCATCAGGAAGAACAGACCCTTTCAGATCAAAGAGAGGCCATGAGGGATGAGGCAAGAGTGAAAGAGGCCATTGTGCTAGAATCCCAACACATTGCAACAGAGATGCAACACAACATTGTTCAGGAGATGGACATGTGTCATAAAGAAATTGAGGCCGCCGTACGCTTATGCAAGCCAAACGCCCGTATGGGGTTTTTTGTAACAACTCCATTTGGATGGTTATATCTTGCCTGGATGTTTGATGTTAGGATGTGTTTGCATGTGTAGTGGTGGTGAAATCCGGGACCATCCCAATGATTCTATATCATTAATCTAGATCCAACTTTAATTCTGCTATTTACTTTCTTGCAGTTAGTTTAATTAACTTCAAATCAACCAATCATTCTAAATATTAGTCTTACTTGAGCTAGATTCGACTAATGACGATTCTTAAAAACATTGTCTCTTGGGATTCGATCCTCAACTATACTGTGATAAGACCCGTTCACTTGCGGGTGGTATTATTGCACAAGGTTTTGGTAAAGCTCAGGGATTTCAACCCCAAGTGAATTTGTTAGTGCGATAATATTTCACATCAAATTCTGGCGCCGTTGCTGGGGACAACGAAATCGGTTTAGTCAAATCTAGTTCTTTTGAGGCTAATTTAGGTCTTTGATTTTTCTTTTGATAAATTGATAATCTACTTGAATTTCACTCTACTTCATCAATCTTACTTCAAAAACATCTTTCCATCTCAGGTACCCCCAAAGCATAGTGTATGCACCGGTTGAACAATCCCAAACTTTCTGCTAGCTTTGATCCTGAGATCGATAGAATTTTTTGCTGTCAGAACAAAGAGAACCAAGCAAGAATGGCTCAAGAGGAGGAAATATCCTGAAGGGTAGCTCAAGCCCTTAATGCACAAAGAGAAAGGCTCATGCAAGAAGCCAGAGCTGTGATTGAAGAAGAAATCCTAGCACCTCAAGAAGCAGAATTGCAAAAAGACCTTAGGGAGTTCTCCATCCCTAAAGCTGCTGACGTTCATCACCCAGTTCAACCTCCTCCCATCAACGCTCCAAATTTTGAAATATGGGCACAATAGATTACATTGCTTCAAAACAACCCATTCTATGGTAAACAAGGAGAAGATAGTCAGTAACATCTTCTGAGATTTATTGATCTATGTGCTATGCCAAAGAAAAATGGAGTTTCTCATAATGCCATTAGACTCCGACTCTCCAAATACTCTCTTGCTGACAAATCTATAAGTTGGTACAATTCTTTACAAAGTGAACCCATCACCACTTGGGAACAACTCCAGAATGTTTTTCTAGAAAAGTTTTATCCTCCCTCTCTCACCTATGAAATTAGGGGACTGATAACAAATTTCACTCACGCCCCTGGAAAAACCCTTACTAAAGCATGGGAAATATATAAAGATCTTCTACACAAGTGTCCACACCAAGGAATCCCTAAGAATCAGCTTATTGAAATCTTCTATAGGGGTGTGGACGATGATATCAAAAGATTTTTAGATTCCTCATATGGAGGAAATTTCATGCGTTAAAGTTATGACAACACATGGAGAGTCGTCACCCTTAGAGCTGAAAATCAAGCTAATTGGGGTAGATCTGTAGGTAAAGGAGTGTTGAAAGTAGCTATGGCTGAAGCTACTCCTGAGTACAAGTCTATTGCTGAAACCCTAAAACTCTTAGTTGCCAAGCAAGACCATATTGAATCATCCCTTGCTGCATTTGGAAGAGGACATTCACCCCCTCAACAACAAGAACAAATTAAGTCAGCTTCTCTATTTTGTGAAGCATGCAAAAGTACTGATCATTCAACTTTAGCATGCAATGTTCTCTATGATGTTGTTCTAAGCAACACTTATGGCCAAGGAGATAATAGTCAAATGGAAAATCTTAATGCGATCAACACCATCCCTAGTCAAGGATATTATAATCCAAATCATAATAGGAACCATCCTGGTTTTCAATATAGAAATCCTTCAGGAGCAGCAAACTCATGACAACTTGTTTCAAACTATCAATAATGAGGCCCACCTGGATTCCAGTATAACCAGCAACAAAACTTCGGGAATCAAGGAAACTTCAGAGGCAACTTCCCAAACAGGAACTTCAACAATTATAAGAACAACTCTCAATTCCATAATCCCAACCAGGCCCCTTTCCAAAATCAACAACAAGGGAAACAAACTGGACCCATTTCTCCTGATGACAAACTGATAACCATGGAGAAGATGTTGCAGTCACAACAAACCACGATATCTAACCAGCAAACCTTGATAGCTAACCAACAAGCACATTAGAAATCCATTGAATCTCAACTAGATCAACTTGCAGCCAGTGTGAAGCCACCTGTTGGAGCCTTTGCTGGTCAACCGGAGAACAACCCTAAACATCCTGAGCAATTGAAGGCTGTTATGACTCATTTTGGTAATGTATATCCTGACCCTCCTGTCAGGACACCAATGGTTGTCATAGATGAACAAGACCAAGTGAAAGATCAAGTCAACAAGGAACCTGAATCTTTTTTGGAGGAGTAGCCAAGCAATGATAAGTCAGACAAAGAAAATTATGAGAAACCTACTACAGAAAAGGAAAAAGAAACACTAGAACCTGATATCCTTGTTTACAAGCCTCGTATACCTTTTCCAACTCATTTAAGGCAAACAAAGATTGATACTCGTTTCAATAAGTTCAAAGAAGCTATGAAGAAGCTTCATGTTGATATACCCTTTCTGGATGTGCTGGATGAGATACCAGCTTTGACGAAGTACTTGAAGTCAGTTCTCACAAGGAAATATATAAGTGAAGAATATGAGACAATTAAGTTAGCAACAACCACTTTCAATATCATCCAGAGCAAGATGCCTAAGAAGCAGAAAGATCCAAGATCCTTTGGGATTTCATGCCATATTGGTGACTCTTTGTTTTTACATTTTAGATAATTTTGCACTAAATAAATATCGCATCACAAGATGCTATCTCGAGTTCTGATTAATCTTCATTTATGAGATTTTTAGATGAAGGACGTGCGCTGATTAGGACGCAACCACATTTAGTGGTTCAACTAGCATGAATTCCCCCCTCCATCTCAAGTTTAGAGTTTACCCGGAACCCACCACGACCATGGTGATCCACCACGAGCATGCTACTCACCAAACCTAGCTACTTTTGGCACTTCCCTACCCAATCTACCCCTACTTGATCTATTTCCCCCCCCACACCTATATATAGGGGGGTGGTGACTATAGGTCAAGGTTAGCTACCTTCCACTACCTCCTAGCTCCCCATTTTCACCCCTTAGCCATTTCACTCCATTCCCACCTCCATTCCACTCCATTTCACCATTTCCACCACCAAAACACTAGTTTATCCTAGTTTCTACCCATAATCCCCTTCATTCCACACCCTTGCACCTTGGAGGAGAGAGGAGGACATCTTGCAGTAGCTGGAGAGGAGGATTGCTCCATCTACACCGAGATCCATGTCTTCTTCTACCTCTTTCTCCTTTCTTTTTTGTATTTTCCATTTCTATGAGTAGCTAGGCCCCCTTGGGTGGGCTGTTTGGGGTGTAAATTGTTACTTTGATACCATGCTGGGGGAAAATGACATGTAAACTGTTACACCCCGATCTCAATTTACTCAAATCATGAGATTAGGGCATAATATAGGATTTATATGTAACACAAAGAACACCCTTAACTTTTTCTTTTCCTTTAAACTCTTGATTCCCCGCATTGAACCACATAACATCCTAACAAAGGAATATGAACATTTCTTTTACTAATCATACTTTAATAGAAAAGATACATGTATAAACATTCATGATGTCTCTCACATCTTATGCACATAAAACTTGCTAATTAGCATACATATCAAAAGGGGAACAATATTACACATCGTAAATACAACTCTCTCTTTCTTAACTCTTACTGAGGACCTAGAGTGACAAGGACCGACTAACTCAACTAATCGTGTGCTTAACTCTTGTAGCAGATCTACACTGATGCTCTGACTATCTTCAAGTCCATGCGGTTAACCCTAAAAATGTTTGAGTAGAGGGCTGAGCCTACTCGCTCAGTGAATGAGTACTTCAAGGAAACAGACTAATGCACTAATGAGATTACAGATATAATTTTAAGTAAACGATATGACATTTAACAACAATAAATACTACACTGAGCAGTTCTAAAACAATATAACTGAAATAACAAAGAATGTAAATATTGCATCCAAAGAATAACTACTAGAAGACTATACTCTAGTCTTCCTTAACTCTTTCATTTATAAGGAACTCTGTGAACCTATATGATCATATTTTAGATTATTTTTATGCCCTAAACATATGCAGTGTACTCTGCATATAAAGATCCGTAGCGAACTACGATCCCACCGTACAAGACTTAGCGACACACCCGGGAAATGCTAAGTCTGACTGCCAGCCCTGGTCTGCTGCAGGACTCTCAGGCTCACAAGGCCTCAGGCTCACAAGGCCTCACTACACTCTCAAAAGAGTGAACTCTAGACTCCTCCTCAAACCTGAGCACACAGGCGGAGAGTCTCACCGGGTTACCACCGTGACTCAAGCACGGATTAATGTTGAATAACCCCTATTTACTCCAGTGCCACCGTGACACAAGCACGCGTTGTTGTTGAACACTGCCTCTCTCTATCCTCGTGCCTGTGACTCCGCACAGTTATTGTTGCAACACGAGTTTCACCCCCCTGGTTGCAGACCTCTCAAAAGGGGTTCTACGGTGTTAGGGCACCTAAGTCTATTAAATGATCAACATATAACCATTTAAACAGGAATATCACATTTCATACTTATTTCACATTATGGGTATCACTTGAAAACACATATATATCATTTGTCATCTTCAACATGACTCAGTAACATCCCTTTCTAGGGCATGTCATATCTCATCACCTGCAATTTACGAGATATGTATTGAAATATAAGAAGCCCTGCAGTATGTAGATATCATCTCAGACAGAACAAGCATATAAAGTTAAATGCACTAGAAACATACAATTCAACAGTTAAGCATCACCACATCTCATATCGAGACCTTTCATATTACCATAGCATGATTCATTGAATACCCTATCCTTAGGGTTTCATTTGTCTTATTCATTCATCACATGCCAACACCTTACTCTTAGGGTTGCATTTGCCTCATTCACCTTTTCATTTACCTCATTCACTTGTCACATGGCTCTCATAAGGATTTCATAGGATATAAGCATTCACTAAATAAAGATTGTTTCCAACAAATCATATGTAATCAATATAGACATGAAACCATGGAAATTTAACTAAATTTAGGTTTTCCATATCATTCACTGCGATATCATGTATCCAGAATAAAATTCAATTAAGATAACCCATGAGGTACATCCTAACCACTTATAGGATTACTAGTCCCTTTCAATAAGGTTGAAACTCTAGTGATGTCACAATTAGGTTAAACCCTAATTACATCATTTGATATAAATCTGAAAAGCATTCTCACTAGGAAGTGTTTTATACGTTTCTGATATGAATCTACCATTTAGGAAACATTCAAACAGAGAAGGAATCCATATCATATCACTTTGCAACAGTCTTAAATCAAACAGACATTTCAGGGTTTAGGGATTTGGATGCTATAATCAAATTTCGTGCATTACACTGTTTGAAAGAAGAACCCACTCACCCTAAGGTGTGAAAACACCTCAAAACTGCAGCTCAACTCAGGGGATCTCGAACTCATATCAAATCCCTAGCAAATCTCCCAATTCTTCTTCCATTCAACTAGGAAACCTTGAAAATGAGGGATTATGAAGAAAGGGTGAGAAAAGAGGGAATTTCGACATCATCTTGGATCAAATCAGAGCATGGATGGAAATCTTGACATGAGAGAGAAGATCCACCATAAAAGTCTATGCAAAGAATCCAAACTTACTTGATTTCACCCTTCCTGGAATCGCAAAACCCTAATTCAGCAATTCCCCCACTTTCTTCTCTCAAACCCTAACTCTCCCTCTCTCTCTAGGAGCTCATTTCTCTGGAATGAATGACGAAGAATGACAGCTGTGTGTGTGTGTGGTCGATCATATAAGTCAATTTGAGCTGCTTGGGTCAATTGCATATTGACCCAACACTCAACTTTAATTATATTGGCTGAATATTCAGTTATACAAAAGTTACTGTAATTCGTTTATTTCAGAGATCAAACCTTCTCCAACAATTATGGGAATTTAACACGTTGTGTATAATTAATCTATAAAGCTTCAATTAAAATTTGAGATCATTTGGAGTTACCAATAAATAATTAAAAATAGAACAGTGCACTGCTATATTGCAGTCTGCAGAATATTTGGCCGAGTTTGTCCTGCACAGAACTCGACCGACACCCTTACTGTAGAGATCAAAAGTCATCCCAAAAATTATGCCAATTTAACAGAGTGTCTAAAACTGTGTTTTTCAAGCACATTTAAAATTTTAGATCAATTGGATATACCAATAAAAATATAAAATTCAATTACCACACTGCTGTATAAATCTGGAAATGTGATCGGCTGAGTTTGAAACTCGACCGATAAACAGGTCAGAACATTCTTCAAAAATTCTGATATTTACCAATATTGTTCAAATTTTATATATACAAATCATATACAAATTTGAAGTAAATCAGAATTACACATAAAATACTAAAAATCATTTAGTGAGACATTCTACTTATCAAATTCTGTATTCATGTATCATCAAAACCCTATTTTGGGCCGATTAGGGTCTATGCTTCTCAAACCCTAATTCTCAAGACAAAAGAACATTTAAACTTATTATCATAGTTAAAACATCCTAATTGTGTTATCATCACTAATTATATTTCAAGAATGATTATTCCAATTAATCTTTGCAATTGTCTAGGTAAACCCTAGTTTACCAATTAAGCTCAAATGGGGTCGTAACAACTCTCCCCCCCTTAGAATGTTTCGTCCTCGAAACATAAACCTACAAGAAAGATACATTCAAGGTTATTCTAAGCTTCTAAAACCTTCCATGTCATTATATTCTTGTATTTCATACCTGAATGTAGTTTTCAACATTAGATCTTTTAATTCTTTACTAAATCACAACATATTTCAAATAGTTCTCAATGATATCAAGCAAATTCTTTATGCCACAGTCAAACATAGAATGCAAAGATAAACCACCATGCTTTCGCTGCGCAACTCTGATACTCTGATACAACTATCTCAACTTATGCGGCTCAGAAAGTTCTATTGTTCTATATCACCTTTAAGTGACAAAAGCGAGTTCACCATGCTGTTTTAAACTTTTAACAAAGTGCTATTCAAATAGCAAAACAGTCTTGAATTAAAAGGCTAGATTCAACAATCAATTGCATAATACTACTCTTGGCATCCCCATTGTGTCATGGATGCATGAGGTGAAGCATTACCACCTCATTCCATACTATCCTGTTTCGATCCTGGGACCTGTGGGTTATGGGCTCACACACAATTCAAAGTGTAACCATCGTATTATATCATTTTAGGGTTTCAACAACAGTAATAAAGTAATCCACCATTGTATCAGTCATTCAAGCATTAATCATACTCAATTACCATCACTCAGTTATATTAGAGCTAGGTATAAAAAGCTACACCTCATTAGGGTTACTTGTCCAAAAAATCTCATTATCATCCCTTTCTATTAATATGAGTGGATAAGTATGACTACCTTGTTCAGGGTATCTCTCCATGTGTTCTGACATCATCCAAACTGTATCACCATATCAAAAATACACAATAGTAAAATGCATATCAGGTATGAATTACTACAATTAGCATACGCCTTTAATTTAACATATAGCTTACACAAATACCCTAAAATCATATGTAGAACCAACTTTCATACCTTAATATGCCTTCAAAAAATCATACATGTAAAAACAAATTTACATATTACACAAAGCTAGTGTTTTCCCATATCTCTCTGCTCATTCATTACTTCTTTACTTTTTGCTACCTATCCTTTTCATATGATTATATACAATAAACATCATTAACATTGAAGCATTTAAGATAGGAATAGATTATTCATCATTCTTGCTATCACACAAGAATTTATTTCTTATCGCACTTCATCATATTGTATGTCACTATTACATTCACTAGATGACCCTACCAAGGTAGTTATGCATCATATATGATTCATTTTCTTATCATTTCATTCCCACCGTGCTCTCAATAAGGAATATATGAAAGAGAAGATGATTTTAAGACTTGGAATACTTGTATTCAAACATTCCCTTAATACATTCTCGTATGTAGATTTACTTAGTTATCAATAGAGATATTTGATTAATTAGCACTTGCTTGAATCTCACAACCTCTTTATTTTATAACTTCTCCATCATATTTCAAACCCTATCTTACGTTTCATAGTTCTCCCACCATATACTACTCTTTAACCCGTCATCTTTAATTCTAAATTTTTCTCTTATGACCATGTTTCTTATTCATATGTATGGTCATGTATACCATGTTGCACATATTTCCTCCTTTATCTTTATACTATTGTGAAGTTAACGTTCTAAATTAATAGTCCCTCTATTAGTTTTTCCTCATGTTGAATACATTACATATTCTTCATTTTTAAATCAAGTGGATCATGCATGGGTCAAACATAGTTTCTCTTTCAATCAAGTTTTCTCTCCTGAATACAGTCTACCTTTGTATGACTTATTCATTCGTTAAACTACACCTATGTTCTTTGCTTAGAAACTAGTTTGTTGTTCTAGTCTTATGAATTACATGTTCATACGATCCTCTTCACTTTTACTCTTTTGAAGACTCTTTACTTCTATGGACCTATTGAATGCTCAACCCTATTCTCTACTTAGCCTTTGCTTTAGAGTTCATAAAAGCATTATACTCTATTCTATGATTCATTCTTCATGATTGATTCTTGATATCTTGAACCATACATACATTTCACATATCTTTTCTATATTTCATATGTATAGTTCATATAATATTAATCAATAAACTGATTATGAATCTCATATCATGTTCCTTTATTCCCAATTAAGGGTTTCTCATATGAGGCCTCAAAATTGAACCTCAGATATCAATTTCAACTAATTCTTAGTTGTCCTGATCTTGCCCATATGTTTCAACATCTTACTGTATGTACATTCTTACTCTGATGTGGGTCTAATTATTCAAATTCTATTCTTATTATACTATTGATAGGATTCATTAGATCCTAGTAACACATCCTGCCAACCGGACCAGGCCAAACCTGAAGTCCTGAAGCCAAGAACTATAAGAATTACATTCTTCGTGAACTGCCACTCACAGCTCAGAAACTCGGCCGATTGGTCAGAAACTCGGCCGATTGCTTCACAACTCGGCCGATCCGCTTGAAACTTGACCGATCAACTTGCTGTTTGATTTCCAGAAAAAGAAACTCGGCCGTATTACATACAACTCGGCCGATCAGTTTGCTGTTCGATTGCCTATTAAGGAAACTCGGCCGAATCACATACAACTCGGTCGAATCGCGTACAGACTAAAAACATAAACAGACATGCTGATGTCAATTTCACTCGAATCAGCGGGAAAAACCATAGAAACAAAAGCTCATTCAAAGGTCAATTCTAGTATACTTGATACAAAGAATGAAATCAATAAATGCTACAATTGCATAGTGTACAACAGACATTAAAGACCCATATTTCAAAGTATTGAATATTTCAATTCAAACATATAAGAGCATTTCTATACATTTCCAACAAAAACAACATTATGAAATGTAAGTTCTATCTCCTTTTACATTTATGCTCTTAATCTTGTTTCTTTTCTCGTTTTCTAACCCTAACATTTCTAGGGTTCCTCTCTAGCCCATTCTTCCACTGTATACCTGGCCAGGGTATACATGAAAGAATAGACAGAGTAGCTTGTACTGGTTGATCCAAGTACTCAGATATTGGGCCAGGATATCCAAATACTCAAATCCCCAAAGCTAACATCAAACATCTCCTATCTGCCACACATAGGACTCTAACTTACTAACTTAATGGTCCTTGACAACTCACCCTAAGCTCTGATACCAAGCTGTTACACCCCGATCTCACAATTTCCTCAAATCATGAGATTAGGGCATAAGATAGGATTTATATGTAACACAAAGAACACCCTTAACTTTTTCTTTTCCTTTAAACTCTTGATTCCCCGCATTGAACCACATAACATCCTAACAAAGGAATATGAACATTTCTTTTACTAATCAGACTTTAATAGAAAAGATACATGTATAAACATTCATGATGTCTCTCACATATTATGCACATAAAACTTGCTAATTAGCATACATATCAAAAGGGGAACAATATTACACATCGTAAATACAACTCTCTCTCTCTTAACTCTTACTGAGGACCTAGAGTGACAAGGACCGACTAACTCAACTAATCGTGTGCTTAACTCTTATAGTAGATCTACACTGATGCTCTGACCATCTTCAAGTCCACGCGGTTAACCCTAAAAATGTTTGAGTAGAGGGGTGAGCCTACTCGCTCAGTGAATGAGTACTTCAAGGAAACAGACTAATGCACTAATGAGATTACAGATATAATTTTAAGTAAACGATATGACATTTAACAACAATAAATACTACACTGAGCAGTTCTAAAACAATATAACTGAAATAACAAAGAATGTAAATATTGCATCCAAAGAATAACTACTAGAAGACTATACTCTAGTCTTCCTTAACTCTTTCATTTATCAGGAACTCTGTGAACCTATATGATCATATTTTAGATTATTTTTATGCCCTAAACATATGCAGTGTACTCTGCATATAAAGATTCGTAGCGAACTACGATCCCACCGTACAAGACTTAGCGACACACCCGAGAAATGCTAAGTCTGACTGCCAGCCCTGGTCTGCTGCAGGACTCTCAAGCTCACAAGGCCTCACTACACTCTCAAAAGAGTGAACTCTAGACTCCTCCTCAAACCTGAGCACACAGGCGGAGAGTCTCACCGGGTTACCACCGTGACACAAGCACGGATTAATGTTGAATAACCCCTATTTACTCCAGTGCCACCGTGACACAAGCACGCGTTGTTGTTGAACACTGCCTCTCTCTATCCTCGTGCATGTGACTCCGCACAATTATTGTTGCAACACGAGTTTCACCCCCCTGGTTGCAGACCTCTCAAAAGGGGTTCTACGGTGTTAGGGCACCTAAGTCTATTAACTGATTAACATATAACCATTTAAACAGGAATATCACATTTCATACTTATTTCACATTATGGGTATCACTTGAAAACACATATATATCATTTGTCATCTTCAACATGACTCAGTAACATCCCTTTCTAGGGCATGTCATATCTCATCACCTGCAATTTATGAGATATGTATTGAAATATAAGAAGCCCTACAGTATGTAGATATCATCTCAGACAGAACAAGCATATAAAGTTAAATGCACTAGAAACATACAATTCAACAGTTAAGCATCACCACATCTCATATCGAGACCTTTCATATTACCATAGCATGATTCATTGTACACCCTATCCTTAGGGTTTCATTTGTCTTATTCATTCATCACATGCCAACACCCTACTCTTAGGGTTGCATTTGCCTCATTCACCTTTTCATTTACCTCATTCACTTGTCACATGGCTCTCATAAGGATTTCATAGGATATAAGCATTCACTAAATAAAGATTGTTTCCAACAAATCATATGCAATCAATATAGACATGAAACCATGGAAATTTAACTAAATTTAGGTTTTCCATATCATTCACTACGATATCATGTATCCAGAATAAAATTCATTTAAGATAACCCATGAGGTACATCCTAACCACTTATAGGATTACTAGTCCCTTTCAATAAGGTTGAAACTCTAGTGATGTCATAATTAGGTTAAACCCTAATTACATCATTTGATATAAATCTGAAAAGCATTCTCACTAGGAAGTGTTTTATACGTTTCTGATATGAATCTACCATTTAGGAAACATTCAAACAGAGAAGGAATCCATATCATATCACTTTGCAACAATCTTAAATCAAACGGACATTTCAGGGTTTAGAATCACATACTAAGCATTTAGGGATTTGGATGATATAATCAAATTTCGTGCATTACACTGTTTGAAAGAAGAACCCACTCACCCTAAGGTGTGAAAACACCTCAAAACTGCAGCTCAACTCAGGGGATCTCGAACTCATATCAAATCCCTAGCAAATCTCCCAATTCTTCTTCCATTCAACTAGGAAACCTTGAAAATGAGGGATTATGAAGAAAGGGTGAGAAAAGAGGGAATTTCGACATCATCTTGGATCAAATCAGAGCATGGACGGAAATCTTGACATGAGAGAGAAGATCCACCATAAACGTCTATGCAAAGAATCCAAACTTACTTGATTTCACCCTTCCTGGAATCGCAATTGATCTATAAAGCTTCAGTTAAAATTTGATATCATTTGGAGTTACCAATAAATAATTAAAAATAGAACAGTGCACTACTATATTGCAGTCTGCAGAATATTCGGCCGAGTTTGTCCTGCACAGAACTCGACCGACACCCTTACTGTAGAGATCAAAAGTCATCCCAAAAATTATGCCAATTTAACAAAGTGTCTAAAACTGTGTTTTTCAAGCACAGTTAAAATTTGAGATCAATTGGATATACCAATAAAAATATAAAATTCAATTACCACACTGCTATATAAATCTGGAAATGTGATCGGCCGAGTTTGAAACTCGACCGATAAACAGGTCAGAACATTCTTCAAAAATTCTGATATTTACCAATATTGTTCACATTTTATATATACAAATCATATACAAATTTGAAGTAAATCATAATTACACATAAAATACTAAAAATCATTTAGTGAGACATTCTACTTATCAAATTCTGTATTCATGTATCATCAAAACCCTATTTTGGGCCGATTAGGGTCTATGCTTCTCAAACCCTAATTCTCAAGACAAAAGAACATTTAAACTTATTATCATAGTTAAAACATCCTAATTGTGTTATCGTCACTAATTATATTTCAAGAATGATTATTCCAATTAATCTTTGTAATTGTCTAGGTAAACCCTAGTTTACCAATTAAGCTCAAATAGGGTCGTAACATAAACTTTGTAATTCTATTTGCTAATGATTATGTTCTATTTTCATCTTATTCTCCATGAATTTCTTGTTGGTTTGTGTGTGAAATCACCTAGGAATTTAGGGAAATTACTTGTATTTGTGAATTTTGGGATTTGCCCCTAGGTCCAATTCTTGGATCCCTAGACTGCCTCCCATCTTCCTAAATCCTAATCAATATCCCTAATCCTAAGTGAGAGATCTAAGTATCTAGTTTAGGTGATTCTAGTGCAATTAGCATGGAGCCTTCTCAAGGCTAGAATGTGGGGGAATCGGGGTCCAAAACCCTAATTTCACCTCCCCATTACTACCCTCAGCCCCTAATTTCCCTAGGACTGTATAATCTAGAAAGTGAGACTTGACTAGACTCTAATTGAATTGTACCTAATCCCTAACCCAATTGAGCCTCACAAGGGTAGTAGGGAGTGTTAGGGACTAGTTCCCTTATACAGAACCTAGCATATCCATAGCCAGTTAGAAGCTTAGGTTAATTCATTAGACTATACTTATTGTTTGGTTTGGATAATATAAATGGAATCATATTGTATATATGTCACCCCCAACTTGAGTGATAAGTACATCCCCTAAATAGCCCACATCTTCCTTAATTTCTTTAAAACCCTAGTTTTCATCTTGCTTTGCTAGTGTTAGATTAGTTGGCTCTTTTCTTGCTTAGATAGCTTGTTTCCCAGTTTTGCATTGCTCTTGCTAGTTTAGCTCTTTACTTCCTCTTGTGCCTTTCTCTTGCTTGCCTTAGTGTAAATTGCCTTTTCATACCTAGCTTCATCTTTTCTTGCTTAAATAGTCTTAATCTAGTCTAGGGTTAACTTAGGTTTTGTTCTTTCTTTCCTTTCTTTCTTTCTTAACTTAGTTTAACAATCAAAGAACCTTTAAACCCTTAACCCTAGTCTCTAGAGTAGGAACATAGCCAAACTGTCCTAGCTCTAATGCCCCCTTTTCTCCCTGTGGATCGACCCTATACATGCCACCCTCCTATACTACGACATGACCCTATGCGCTTGCAAGATAATGTTTTAGTAGATGTAGGTGTACTCAAGTTTAGGTCCTTATAAATATTTAAAGTGAATCCACCCATGTGCCTCCATCCATGGAGTTGCATCCATTCAAGTCTCGATTGAGTGGTGTGTAACACCATTGGTGGGGGCACACTAGACCCACATATCTATTTTTGCACTTTCATGAGATATATAGTTCACCATGATTTGCCGTGCCCATATTTTTTGATCATGCTTTTCATGTGTGTTGCATATTGGAAAGCATCTAACACTTAATATTTTATTTGAGGGGTTATATATGTGAAAACTCATCACACTAAATGAGATTACTCAAAACAATAAACATGATTGATCACAAATTAAGCACATATCCAAAAATAGGGTAAATGAAAACCTATTTCAACCTCACCATATTCTCAGAAACATTTACATAAACACCCATCAACTTATATTCATATATCATGTCAAGAATCTTATGCAAATAACTTCCATGGCCTCAGTCATAACATATATATAGAACGGCATCATTCACATATGCCATAGTTACAAGCATCATAATGCTACTAAAGACATGATTCATTTAAAACATCATATACAAACTCTCCTACCTAGACCTGAGAGTATAGGGACGACTCTAGGACACACTAGACATCTAAATAACCTTATCTAAGGTCCATCATCACAACTTCTCCTTGATGTCACATGTCTGCTTCCACTACTTCCGATCACATAAAAAGATGTGGTGACCCACAAGGTGAGACCCATGTCCCAACGAGAGATATAACTCTCAACACCACTTATTAATTACAACAAGTCATGTAATTAAACAAATTAAGCATATCAAGTCAATTAAATAGATAAAAATTACAACAAACGTGATTATTAAGGTGTATAAAAGGATTGCTACAACTATCATCATTAGCCTAACTATCATCATATCAATTGCTAACTACATAGGAAGTCTAGTGGAATAATCATGGCTAACATCATAAACATGTCTAGTAGCATTGCATCTTTATCATCATGTATAAGTCTAGCAAAATAGGCATAGCTGACAGTATTAACATGTCTAACAGATTGAGAAGATCTACATCATAAGTAGAACTAACAACATATGCACAACTATCTTCATAAGCATAACTAGTAGTATAATGAGTTCTAACTATAGATGCATGGCTAGAAATATAAGCATAGCTAACATCATGTGATACCTAGCATCATAATCATAATCAACAGTAGCATTATATCTATCAACATAAGCATGGCTACTGTATGCACACATCTACAACATGAACATATCCACATCATAAGAATATCTACTATCTTTTAATGCACTAAGCATCTTCTCTATGTAAAGATACCAAACAAGGATTATCATCCAATATGAGGTGTTGTGTACAACCCTAAACAGATGTGCTACACAGTTGTATTACATGTTTTATTAAGCTCTATGGAATTTGAGGATACCACTCAAATTCTGACTGATCACTGCTAGGTTGAAATCAGTGCCATACAAGATCTAGGAAAGGCCAGACTCCTAAGATCTTTTCCACCCTCGATCAGTATGAGTCTGATAAAATGATACATAAGGTCAAGCTGTTAACAGACTAGTATGTCCTTTGTACATGTAATGACACTAGTGAAAGGAGGTGGGTATGCAAACCCTACCATCTGAGGTACAACCACAATTGTCCTCAAATCTTGTCACATATATAATCACTGAGACACGACTATAGCCACTCTCAAATTGAGGGCTAGGTATGACTGCAACCATCCTCCTTAATCTTGAAGTCAAGATGTCAAGAACACACTATCATTTGCACCTTGCATAATCAATAGTATGCACTCTGAGTTTCCCTTAGGAACACTCTTTTCACCATCCGACAAGTTCTGACACTCAGATGGATCTCTGGCATAGGGCACTACATGGTTATATTTTCACAGGATTAATTAATGCCAATCAGGTAAATTAAGTCTGCATCAAACAAGTTGTTATGCAAACCCTAATTCATTTCTAGCAAACATTGATATATAGCTACCTTAGATGATATAAAATGTGTGAAACATAATTTCTCATATCAACATCATAAGGTACTATTCACTTGCCATTCAATAGAACATTCTTGCCATCACATCTTCACCACATGATACAAGTCCATATCACATTATTCCATGGGTCCAACTCTTGACACATTATGAAGAGGATTATACCTCATCCAGGGTTCAACCATGCCTAAAGGTCTTTAAGACCATCAAATCATTCCCTGCCAGTTCATCATCATCTTTCCATGCCTTATAACAAGGCTCAACAAACAATCACCATTTGTGTGGTACATAGGCTCAACATAATATTGTAATAAAGAGCTAAGAGGTATTTATAGGATAACTTAGCAGGCTTATCTCCGCATTAAGAGTATTCCTTCATTATATCAACCAACAAGAAGGCTAGGTATGATTTACCACCATCATACTTATAATGTACATGTTTAACATAACAAAGCTTCAATCACAAGGTTGTGATAACCATCAGTTAATGCATTAGAGTTATAACAACATTAGGAAGAATATTACATCATGATATTAACCATTCAAGGAAGGGTAGCATTATTAACCACCATTATCTAATTGCCTTAAGGTTGGGTTCAACAAGATAAGCTACATTGAAGCTACAAATCAGCACTCATACACAAACCCTAACTCATGGCATCCCCAATGGATCATAGCTGCATAAGGTGAACTATTGCCATCAAATTCCATACTATCCCCACGTATGGATTCATACATAACTCAAGGTGTACCCATCATATTATAGCATACTAGGGTTTCAACGACAATAAGGGAGTATTTCTTTATTCTATTAATCATTCAAAAGGGCTGATCATGATTAGTCACCATCACCTAATTGCATTAGGGTTAAGTATAATAAGGTGTGCTATATT
Organism: Alisma plantago-aquatica; assembly: GCA_963693085.1. NCBI lineage: Eukaryota > Viridiplantae > Streptophyta > Magnoliopsida > Alismatales > Alismataceae > Alisma > Alisma plantago-aquatica. The sequence continues at coordinate 1,156,411,688 of OY856410.1, read as the reverse complement.
AGCTTTGCACACTCACTCTTTATGGTGACTATCCATTTCCTCCATACAAGGGAAAAGGTAAGACTACAAAGTCAAGGCATTGAACTATTGAATTCACATCATCAAAACTAAAACATCAAACCATGGCTCTTCACCCAAAACCATTGAATATGAGGAGGTAAAGACATTGGTTGTAACACAAGCAAATTCCTTAAACAAACCATCAAGAGGACCATTGAGTTGTAACCTAGGATGATTCATCTTCCAAACCTAAACAAACCATCATTTGATAACATAAAGGGCACCATCAGTTGTGGGGTGCAACCTACCATCGGTTGTGCACTTAAATCATGTCATCAGTTGACAACATAACAAAACCCATCAGTTGACAACATAACAAGAGCCATCAGTTGACACTCAAACAACCACTAGTTGATGGCCTAGACTAGCCATCAGTTGTGGGGCTTAGAGAGGCCATCGATTGTCAATCAACAAGTGAAAAAATTGCTCCGAAATTCATTTTTCAAACCAAGGAAATCATCCTTTCAGTCACCACTTAGAGACACCAAAGGCCATTGAATATGGGAACCCAAACCATCGATTGTTAAGGGAGAAACATGCCCATCGGTTTTTCTTAATATATAGTATCTAAAATAGTAGCAAGGGAACCGCCATTGGTTGGCACATAAAAGTCAAACAAAATAGCAAATGAACTAGACCATCGGGTCAAGCACCAAGGTGGAATACAACCATTAAAACCCAAAGTAAACCCATCATTTAGAACCACTTAAAGTGAGTATTAAAGCCTACTACTTTGGAGGAACATAACCATTGGTCCTAGGTACCAAAAGAAGACTAAAAAAAGAACCAAGTTCCCACCATCAGCTGTCACAAGGGTCCAACCATCAGATGATGAACCAAAGGGGAAAAAACGGCTCTCAACACATAGAAAAAGACCACTGTTTGCTAGGGTTAGGGTAACCATCGACCATAAGTGACCAAATCAACATAAACTTCAGTTCTAGGGTGCACTAGATTCATTGAAACAACAACAAAGTAGAAAACATTGGTTTCTCATAGGTTCCAAACCATTGACCACCAAGAAAAGAAGAAAAACTATTCATTAACACATAGAAGTAATCATCAATTGTGATCCTAACAGTACCATTGGTTCATGGTTAAGCAAGTTATAAGGCTTCATCTACCTCAGGAAGGCCATACAGATAGTTTCAGGTTCATCTATAGTTAGAAACCATTCAAGGAACATCATTAAAATTGAAACTCTAGGCAAATATATCTTCTATATGCTTAGATCTTCATTTTAGAGCAAGAACTTGAACAAACAAGCTAGTAGTAAGAAATAAATGTGAGGAGCATTATAAAAATCACCTCTAAGAAAAAGATCATGCTTCAAATAGCAAGAAAAATAGAGAAATAAGGTAGAAAACTCTAGTATAAGCCTTGAACATAGCCAACTAGTTCTTCCTCTATAAGGGAAGCAAACCTTAGGCATAAGGAGCATGAAGGATGCGTTCTTTGAGATCTAGAGCAAGCTCTACCATGGAAAACCATGGTTCCGTCCTAGAAGAAGGTAGGAGGAAGAATAAAAGAAAGAGAAATGAAGGAGGAAAGGAGAAACTTACTAGCGTAGGCCAAGAACAAACAAAAGAAGCTCCACAAACCCTAAAGGAGGGTAGATCCAAGCTCTAGCCACACATGCAGGGAGTTTGGCCATCATCTTCTACCTTGGGCACCTTCTTCACCACCAATCAGGGTAGAATGAAGCCCTTGATAGAAAGTAAGAGATAGGGATCCAAAGGGTTTTTTTATGTGCAAAATGAGAGGTATATAAAGCTAAGGATAAGAAGGAAGAGAAGCTTGAGGTGTCCATCAAGGTTGCCATGTGTCAAAGTTCATTTTGCATGTATGATAGCAGGTTCATCAATTGTTCTTTTATCTAATCATAAGAGTTTGAAGCTATTAGGACCATCATACATCAGACCCAGGATATCCATGGGCCTTCACCACTTCCAAGATCCATCGGGTCCCACACTTAGCCATAAAAAGCCGAAAAGGGGCAATCTGCCCCACCATCGGTCGAGGGCCTTCAACCACCTCAACCATCGATTGTGCCACTTATAGAGTTAACCATTGAACTCCCTACATCCACAATAACCATCAGACTTCACCCCTACAAGGCCAAACCATAGGTTTCTATGGTTACACACCTAGCAACTCCATCCATGCATAGCGAGAAACCCTAGTTCTCACCTAAGTTCTCACCTCTCATCTAAAGTTACAACAAGGTTCCCCAAGGTGCAAGAACATCATACATGATATAAAAACTTATGAAACATCATCTACATGTGAAAAATTTCAAGAAAAACCAAAGATGTGGGTAAATTGTAGAAAAATAAAAAATGTGCACAAAATTGCATAACTTGCACAAACAATACCTAAACTAGATCAAACTTGAAAATTAAGCTTGTCACATGATACAAAAGCACCTAAAAAAATTCAATTAAGGTTTTAAGAAATAAATTATTATAAGTAAGCATGTTTCTACCAAAAATAAAGGTTAGGGGTCTCACAATATATACATAAACATATTTAAACAGGACATACTTAGAAGATTTATCATATATAAATTATATCAATGATCCACAAACACAATCCACAATAATAATTTTTTTGATTATGTCCATAATAATTTAATCCTCTAGATCTAAAAAGGATTATTATCCACCTAAGGTCCATTTTTCATCATATGCATCATCATCCTATGAATCGACATTTGTGTTGCATTACATCAACAACTCTATGGACACTCCTTGGATATTCTTAGTTCCCATAATGACAAGTCCTCAAATCCTAATATATTCCTATTTCTATTACATGATATGAAGAAACCTCGAGTTACATTCGAATGGAGTAAGGGGACATAGAAACCATTACATATGAATAAAAGATGATGTTTAACATTCAAGTCAGATACTTTTCAACCTAAAAAGGAGTCATTCACATTCACATCATGCAGACATAAAAGGGGTCTTTGGCCATAACCATGCACACATCCAACAAAGAAAACAATTTTATGGAGACATGCATGATTTATAAATTTGTCATATCTTACACACACACACACACACACACACAAACACACACACACACACACACACACACACACACACACACAGATATATATATATATATATATATATATATATATATATATATATATATATATATATATATTAAAGATTGCATCTTTCATATAGGATTATTCCAACTAAAAGTTTTTGAAATACATGAAAATAAGGCAGGATGTGTAGGGGAAATGCCCCTGAGTGGGGATTCATTTGCCTAGTCAGCATGCGGGAGTCAAGGGGATGCAACCCCTCACGCGGTCTCAAGAGCATCACCTCTAGAGAGGTATATGAAATTGTACTTCTATGCACTAGGAAAAATGATATGTTTTTCATATTTGACCCCATCCACCATATAAAAAATTTGGATATAGATGTATTTGAACTTTATCAGGATATGGATGCTATATTTAATCATTCACATTGCATATAATGACACAAATGACACAAAACCAAATCCGACTTATGGATTACAAATCAATATATCATAAATTGATGTGGCTCTGATCCCACTATAGGGTTTTGTGGTTGTAACAAGCACAATGGAAGCAACAAAATTGTATAATCCACATTCCCACCATTAGATCTCATGACAATGATATAGCGGGATGGAAGGGATGTCAGACTTACCTTTTTGTAGAGTAGATTTGACAATGGTGCTCAAAAGAATACAAATAGAGGGGGAAATTGATGACATTGTCCTAACATAGTCATGAAGGCATCTATGTCTCTATATCATCCATGTTAATATCGAGAACTTCATGTTGCACTACAAGAGCTGGTGAGAAGGAGTCACCTTTGTGTTGGCAATGTGCTAGCATTGAACAATCCCACCTTCTGTCTCTCCTTGTGGATAATGAGGGCTAGACCAAAGGTGTAATGAAAGTGTAACTAAAATAATGAATGTCAAGCCCCTATTTTTAGGAAAGGAAAAGAATCAGATTTTCTATGAAGCATTGGGAAATAGAAAATATAGTAGTCGATCACCACTTATCAGCCCACTCACAGACAGCCATCCAATCAATCGATCTTAGTCCTATCAATCAACTGTCATGGGTGAACTTATTTACAACAGCCTCCTTGGACATCTAGTCGGGTGACTGGCTAATCCAATCAATTGATTGGATCGGGTCAAGAATTATTGGATTGGATCTGTAGATCCACAAATCTACTCCAATTATACCTCGATTGATTACTTGATGTAGTTCACTCAGACGACTAGGCTACCCAATCAACTGATTGGGAAGATATCAGCTTGGTCAATCAACTAAACCATCTAGTTGATTAACATGTATGTATAATTGGGTGATGGGACTTTATAGTCAACCAAATGGGCCTCTAGTCATTCCATCCATGATCAATAGATTTTTTAAAGCTTTTAGTAACCAATTAATCATGTGTCCATTATTACACTCCTCTTCCCAATGCATTCTATCTATGTGACCCTATAGGTTCCAATTATGTTGGAGAATGATCGATATCTAACAAGACTTTATTGACACCCAAGTAATTGTAGAAGTTGGAGAACAACTTCAACCTAGTATCATGACCAGTGTTATAGTGATTGTATAATGGATTTGTGTTCAATATGTTTATTGAATATGAGGCATAGAAATGTAATCCTCTTTAATTGCAATCTTTGTTCACTAGTACATAAATGACATATAACATCACTTTTGGTGATGTCAGTTACCCAGAAAAAATTGACACCAAAGCCCAACAACGTCGATTATTGAATCAAAACATCATCATATGTGAAGTCCTACCTATTTAGAAAAGACATGGGTATGAATTTTACTTTAACTTTAGTTTCTCTTCTTAGAAACCGAAGTCTAAAATTTCCCACAAGATACAATTTTTCAGGGAAAAAATTACCTCCAAAATTTTTAGTCTGGCATCGATTTTTCGTATAACCGACGCCACATGCTTCATGCCATGTCCCCATGGAAAAATTTATCCCCTCATTAGTCGTCAGCTCTACCAAATAACCGATGACTAATCCCCCTTGGTGAGGCAATTTTTTGGGGGGGATGGGTCTATAGTGTCACTTTTGTAGACAAAACTGACGACTAGATGTTTACGCACCTTATCCCCACAAAAATGTCCCCCCAACTAGAGGTTAGTTGTTGGTTCTTTACAACTAACTGATGACTATATCCCTAACCTGAAAGAAAATTGTTTTTTTTAGATTTGTACTTAGTCATCAGTTTTTGCAGAGTAACTAACAACCATTACCCTTAACCAGTGTCTATTTTGTATTTAGTTTAGGAGTTATTCGTTGATTTTTCTCTAACAACTGACAAATAAATACTTAGTTGTTGGTTTTTGGTATAATCGACGACTATGTCCCACTTAAGACCCGCAAAATTTCTTCCCCTTCCCTCATTCTCTATTTCATTCTTCGCCCGAACTAGCTTTGGTGATTTCATTTTCCATCATTGTTCTTGATGCTCGTCCTATGACTGAGCTGTTGTGTGCTCTCTGTCATCCCTAGTTTACTCACCACCACCACTACTAGAGATCCCCATCACTACTGGAGCTTGCCGCTACCATTGTTGGAGCTTGCTGTCACCGCTACTGGAGTTCTCTGCCACCGCTAGAGCTAACCGTCATCACCACTAGAGCTAGACACTGTCATCGCCATCACCATCACCATCATCTCATGTTTGGTCATCGTTGCCTCTTTGGTGCCATCTAAGAAAGTATGTGCCCTGCATTCCTAAGATGTGTATGTATTGGATATACATCTTAAAATCATAATATTGATCAAAGTTTTAATCTTGCATCCACTTGACATCAAGCCTCAACTTAATATCTAAAACCAGTAGATTTATGCCACTTCATGCCCGAAATCTCGACCCTTGCCCAAAAAGTTGTAATATTACATCCACTTCACTTATTTGATATATATGACATCAAAATGTATGAATATGACTTGTTTTGGATTGTAAATGACAAAATTTTCTCTATTTTGCTATCTTTTCTTTTTAATATTGCATCCATTTCTTTGTTTTTCTTCTTATAGAAATTTGTATTATCCATATTAACCACATACCTAGATGCATAGGTATAGATATACATGTCTTCATAATTCAATATGTATCTAAAATAATCATAAGAAAACTAATATATGAGGGAAAGAATATTTATATATAAGAAGGTTGCTTTTATAAATAGACACATGAATGAGTTTTATTAACACAAATTTAGATTATAAACCATGGGGTAGAACAATTGATGAAATACCCTATTATAGTTCATCTAATTTTTACTTGTGCTTGGGAACATAATCAAGAATGAGTTGAATTAAATGATGTGCCATACAACCTAGGATATGAATGATGAAACTATAATCATTGGTATAGGAATGACAACATACATACATTTCTGACATTGACATAGAAACTCGTTCGAGATTTACTCATTAGGAGTAAATCTTAGACAGTCCCCCATTTGGGATTGTTCTTGAACACATAATCTCACTTAGGATGTAAGTGTATAATGTATATTCAATTTTCAAGATATTTTGTCAGCACTTCCCCATTTGTTCTCTAAGTACATATGTTTCCTCGAGAGAGGTGTTGTGGATCTAGTGTTTGGTCCGATTCTGGAGTACGAGAGTGCTCAGAATTGGAGTTGCTTTGGTAACCTTTCCACTCTAACTTAAGCCCAACAACCTCGAGAGAGGTGTTGATGCTTAGTTAAAGGTACCCGCTTCGAGAGGAGGGGTACAGGATGTTTCTGCTGCCGCTTGTTTTATCGTAGTCTTCTCCTTCGTACCTTGCTTTAGTGATAGTATTATCTCTCTGTTCCCGTTGCACGAAAATCCCTAAAAACTGATAAATACTTAAAACCTTAATTTTCCTCGTAGCTCTAGTTGGAGATAGATTTCTTTTGTTTTATCGACTATATCCTGTTGTTCCCTTGTGGAATTTTATCATCTCTTTACCCTTGCCGGAGTGTAACGTGTCGATTCTGCATTCTCAACACTACCACCCTTGTCCCTGTGTTCGACCCCGTAAACAAAGTTGCGGGGGCCTAGAAGGTTTCGGGTTATAAATGTAAAAGTCTGACTACTTCAAATCCGCCTCCAATTTTAGGGCGTGTGATTTAGGCCGGTCAACTTTTTGGCGCCATTGCCGGGAACAAGGCAAAACAGTACTGTTGACGAACCCGAATCCACTAACTACACTCTAGTGCCTCAAGCTTAGAAATGAGCTTCACAGCACTCTCTTTTTCCTTTTTATCATTATTATTATTATTTGCCTGAAATGAATAACTCGTATTATTAATAACAGAGTTTCTAACTTGACTTTTCATGCTATTTTAGCTACTCTGAAGAAAGGCATTCTGTTCGATTGAACACCAACAACATCAAACATGCCACCGCATGTTGAACAACCTCTTTCAGAAGGCGAACGCCAAGGGAGGGATAGACCTCATGTGCCCCCACCGGAAGATAACGACCGCTACGACGACAATGATCAACTTGAAGATCCAGAAATGGAGCAGTTTGAGGATGATCATCATCAGGATAGACGTCATCATCACCAAAGGCACAGGAGGAACCACAACCATCAGGAACAACGCCAGGGAAGCAGTGACATCGATGATTCAGACGAAGAAGATAAGACTCTAAGGGAGTTAGTATCCGCAAAGGCTAACAATTCCTGATGCCCTGTCATTATTCCACGATTCAGCGCCACCAATTTCTAGCTCAAGCCATCGGTAATCTCCATGATTCAAAATAAAATCTTTAGAGGGAATTCTAAGAATGACAATCCCTACCACCACTTGGATGCTTTCAAAAATATCTGCGACACCATTAAGATGCGGGGGGTTCCCCAGGAAGTAATCTACTGCAAGGGCTTCATCTTCTCTTTGGAAGATAAAGCTCTATCATGGTATCTGGGGCTGCCCCACCAAGCCCTGAATGGATGGGGAGCACTGGCGGATGCTTTCGTGAACAAGTTCTATCCAACTGAGAAGATCATGAGGAACAAACAAAAGATAACTTCCTTCATGAATGGATCGTGAGGAACAGACAAACGAGAACCTCCACGACGCTTGGGAAAGATATCAGGAATATCAGAGGGACTTCCCTCATCACAATTACAAGAAAGGTTTCTTGGTCACCACCTTCTATAATGGTTTAACCCCTGAGGAAAGAGTTTCACTGAATGCAGCTGCAGGAAGTGACTTTCTGGGAAAGAAGTCGAGCAAGTCCGAAAAGATCATCAAGAACATGGTTGAGCTGCAAGCCGGCACTGACTATGATAGATCTGACAGGGGGCAAGCTAAGAAGGTTGGTGAAGGACCTTCTTTTGAATCCAAGGCTTTGGAGACGATTACTTCTCAAATCCAGAGGATAGCAACAGATGTAAACCAGCTTAAACAATCAGGTGGAAAAGGGAAGAAGCAGGTTGAAAAGGAAATGAAGTGTGTTACTTGTGGAGAAGGGGGACATGGGGTAGATAATTGCATCTACACCCGACCAGACGCATCAAGCGATACTGAATCTGAGGCCGAAGAGACTGAGAATTTCTCTTTTGTAAATTTCAAAAGGCTGGACCACTCCAGCTTCAGTTATGGCAACAAGGATGTAGTTGAGAACTCACATCAGCTGCATAGCTCCACTAAGCTGCCTCAAGCTTTCGAGAAGAGGGGAGGGCCAAGTCAGTACACCAAAAACACCTCCTTCCAGTCGAAAAGGGAAACTTCCAGGGGCAAGTTAAATACCAAGGATCAGCCAAAGAGCAGGGACATGATAAGGTTTCAAGCCAATCAGACATGGTCGGACAATTGTTTGATTTTGTAAAAAGACAGGACATGATTAATAACCAGTTAGCGCAGAGTGCGCTATCCAATTCGGGTGTTCTGAACTCATTGTAGGTCCAGATGGTGGATATGCAGACACATCAATGCCAGATAGATCATCAATTAGCTCAGATGGCCGAATTAATAAAGAATCCCTGTGGAAAAATACCGTCTAACACTGAAACCACAAAAAGGGTAGGGTCGTGATCACAAGAAGCAGAGATCGAGTTGTGAGTATGGATGATGCTAGAGGCTAAAGAATGAAGAAGCTAGAGCCGTCAAGCTGGAGACGAAAACTACAACGCTCCTCGGGAGGCAGCCCGAGCTTTCTTTTCTTTCATAGAATAGGATGCAATTTACTTTCCTGCAAAACAAACATTATGGACATTTGGACTGTAATAAGGCCCGAGTCAGCACATGCGCCACGTGCGCTGACTCTTTTGTTTTATGGGCCACCGCTCTGTATCATGGACCGGGATGGGTAATACTATCTGAGGCCGTGAACTTAACCTTGGCCAATGATGTTTTACTCATCGACCGCTTTTTCTCCGCTTTGTTTTTAAGCTTTTCACCTTGATTTTGTTCTAAAGTTTTCATATCGGGCAGCAGCTCAACCGGCACACCGAGCACGCTCATATCGGGCGATGGTATTTCGGGCAACGTAATGGTCGTGACGGATGACATGTCTGGGCGGCGTGCACCAGTATCGTGCAAGATGAGTAATTACCCCTGTGTCGATAGATGGACTGCCCGTCTCGGGAAAGACTTGTCCCAACGACTGACGCGTGTCCCGGAATTACCTGTTTTGCCCCGGTTGGGATCTCTATATATAGCACAGAGGTTTTACCGTGTCGGGCTACTGTTTTTACTGTTTCACCTACCCGTATCGTGCTGTGATTTCTTTCGTCTGCTCCCATGTCGTGCATCCCTTTTCTACTCTCGTGTCGCGCAGAAAACCTAAGAAAACAGCAAAGGTATAACCCGACAACCGTATCGTCCTGGCTAGCCCGACACGACCTTCCTATCATGCATAACATATCGGACAAACGGGTTTAGCTGAGTTTTCTCGTATCGCCTGACACGTGTGTCGCGCGACACGCCTTTAGCACGTGTTTTCCCGATACGACCTGTTAGGCGATAAATGTGTCGCCCTCTACGTGTCATATCACTTGTTTTGTTGTCGAGCAACACGTTGTTTTTCTATCAAGTAGGCCCTATCGAGCGCTTTGTTTCTCGCAACTGTCGTGCAGTTTCCTCCGTATCGTCTTGTTCTCAGATGTTCTTTCGACGTGACGAACGATACCCAGATCTTGTATCGGGCACGAGCCTACATCTTCAAAAGCTCTGTATCGCCGATACAGTGGTGTAGGGCAATTCTTGTACCTGGCCGAGTTTTATCATATTTTCTGTTTTCTTTTAAACGCCGGTATCAAATTTTAGTTTCTGCCTACATTAATATCGGCACATTTTGTATGCTAACAGAAATGGCCCGTACAAAGCAAACTGTCGTTCGAGTTGACGAACACGGAAGAAAAATCAACACCAAAGCCGCAGATGAAGTGACCACAGTCGGGCAGAAACGCCCGAATCCTGAGGCGGCTGGGCCATCGACCGCTGAAAAAGAACAAGGACTGAAGAAGTGGCGGCTCTAGCAACAGCTCCAACAGCAGCGGAAGAACCCCTGGATCACACGTCAGGAAGGTTCGTGCCTAGAGATGACAAGCATGGACGCTGATATGTAGAACTGGTGACCAAGCTCTACAGACCGACCAGATTCTGCCACCAGTCTTCTTTCATTCAGCTGGGTATTTTTGAAAGACTGGAGAGCGTCCTCGCCGCGGCATGACTGAGGAAGATTTGCCTCAGCCGTTCTGCCTCCTACACCGAACCCATGAGGGAGTTCATGTCATCTCTCTGCCGAGTGAAGAATACTGCTAAAGAAATTGAAGAATATGGCGGAGCAGACAGACTGCAAGCGCGACTGTACAACTCAGAGCATGCCATCTCCGAGAAGCTGCTTAACAGGATCTTCTCCTCCAGTGAGGAGGAGAAGAATTTGATGAATAACGGTGAAAGAATCACCGATGGAGACAGGTTCAACCCCGTGGAGCTCTGGAATAGGCTGACCGGCGAGTCATCATTTAAGCCGGGAAGTAAGGTGGCAGCAGTGCACTCATGTTTTTGGAGAATAGTGCACAAGCTGGTGGTGTGCCTGCTGTTCAGCAAGAACGAGTCTAGCAATATTTACACCAAAGAACTCCACGTCATGTGGCACATGATGGAGGGAAGAGTGATCAACCTGGGGCGGTTTTTGCTGAACAGGCTGCACCCAATAAAGGATGCCACCAAGGAATACTGTATGGGTGGCATCGTCAACCTGATCGCGGTTGGGATTGGGTACCCAAAGGAGTCACACAGTCTTTTGAGGATGAAGGGCGATGAGCTGATCGACCTCAAATACCTCATGAGGGCCAGCATTATAAAGAAGGAGGGAAGGTGCTATTTCTACAAGTTTGCAAGAACAAACATCCTCCTCCCGCTCCCTCACTGTGCCACCTACGACGCGGAAAAGTTGGTCTACACTACAGCAGAAATAGAAGCTGTGGCGGTAGACACAGCTTACGCTGCCACCACCAGAATTCAAGAGAGGGTGGCTGCGAGAGGAGAACCAACTCCTCTCGACCCAAGGCAGGACAAAGCGGCAACGAACTTCGCCGAGCCATTCGCCAATTCAGAGCCACCGACGACAGCAGTTGATAGAGCTGTCGTCGCTCCTATCATACCTGCCACGATAACGACAACACCTATCGTGGCTGAAAAAGAACCGATGATCATAGAAGTCGCCGAGACAACGACGGGAGCTGTCGCGTAAGAGACGGCCGCAACCCCCAAAATTTATGTCGTTCCTTTAGAGGCAGACGAAGAAGTACAGCCAGACATTGATGATGGGGTGTTCGCCGAGATCCTAGAGATGGAGCTCGGAGCCACACAGCTAACACCGACACCGCCGCCGGTGTACCCTATAGTGACTACTGACGAGATCACCGACAACATAGAGGTGGAGCAACATCCACCCACACCACGCCCATCTTAACCACGACAAGAAGGCGAGGCAGTGATGGCCGCAAGGGTGTTGACGCCTCACCCAGCAACATCTACCTCGCGGACGATCGAGATAGGTTCTACCTCGTCGGGTAGACCCTCGCGTGAGAGAGGTATTGCGGGGACATGAGGGAGATTTGCAGGAACCCCTCTGTCGCTTGGGAAAATGTTGGGGTACGAATTCAACTACTTACGAGAGGTAACAGAAAGTCGCTCGGCTACATTTACTTCTCTAACCTGCAAGTTTTCATTTTTCCAGCAGAGGTTTGATAGCCAGGAATGGGAACTGCTGATTCTCGTTGGACTTCCTGGCCAACTAGAGGATTTCAATGCCACACTTCAACAGACCCTCCAGTGCCTTGACGCGATCGAGGAGAGGCTGAACAGGGGAGACGACCAACCGCACTCAATGCAGCCGAGAAGGTCTCCGTCACCACTTGGACCAGGCTCTCCACCCTCATCATCAGCAACCTTATCGGGATCATCGTCCTCTTCCTCCTCCAGCGGGCCGTCCACATCACCCGAGGAAGGGACGCTACAGGGATTGGCCATCGGAGCCCCAGTAGGACAGGCAAGCTCCCAAGGCCTGGAAGAAATAACTCCCTCAGTCCCCCTGGACGAAGTCGAAGACCACTATGGAGACATCAGCGTCGGGGAGGACTCTTCTGATGAATCAGAGGGAGAGGGGAGGACGTTTGTGCCGCCAACGAAAAACACCCCCCCAGAGAAAGACGCTCGATGGAAGACACATTCTCTGCACCGTCCGAGATACCTACCTTCAAGATGGCCAACTACGATAGAAGGGCCATCAGCTACCTGACGATCAGAGACCAGAAATTGTTGAATAAGGTCCTAAGGTCGCAGGAAGATGAAGAAGACGTCGTCTCGAGCGACGACTACTTCTCCGTACGATGGGGATCACTTCGAAGCATGTTCCGCTCGCTAGCCGTCATCGGCAAAAAGTTGTTCAGGGTCCTTGAAGGTGCAATAATAGAAAATATCAACACAGGGATAGATTGGAAGACAGTATACAATGCCACCCCGACCTTGGTGAGAAGGCTGATGTTGGGAGTACTAGACTCCATTGCGGTGGCCAACATGCTGCAGCACGTCGAAGAGAATAACACAAACCTCATGTTGGACCCGTACAAGCACCGAAACGTATGGTTCCTCTACGTGGCAGACCTTAGGAACCACGACATCCAGTTGTTTAGCTACAACAGAAATGAGGTGCCTCACTCCGGGCTTGTTTTCAATCGCCCAGAGGACAAAAATATGAGGCTTCTACCACTGCGTCTTCTACGAGCTATCAAGAAAGGAGTCAAACATCACAACGGCATTTGGAACTTCTTTTCTATCTGAGACTTCCCCATCCAAGCTGAAGAGGGAAGCGGAAACAATGCCCTTATCGCCTTGCGCGCCATGGAGCTGCTCAACATATTTGGAAACATGAGGCACCTCCAGGGCCAAAACTTTTACCAACTCAGGAGCATATACGCCCTGCTACTAATCAAAGACGGGCACTATTTCCGAGATGAAGGGGTACCTGAGAGGCTACTGGACAACGAACACGACGATGAATCTTCACAGCCCAGCAGCACTCCGGAGGAGGCTGAGATGGAAAAAGACATGTACGGGGCAGGCAAGCAGTTAAAGATCCTGTGGGAAGTGCACGAATTCGAAGACCCTGCTTCGCCTGAAACATCAGAAGAACTGATCAACAAGTTCGACCGCTTCTCGTGCGCTACACTCATGCAGGAGCAGGTCAATGAAATTCTTCTAAAGTTAGTCGATTCTACCTCGGCAGATGTCATATACAAGGCAGGCAATGTCATAGTCCCGGTTGATGACTTAAGGGACATGATAAAGGAAGGAGGATGTTTGGATGTATCAGTGGTAGCCTCTTACATCCAAACACTACAACCAAGGTTCGAACATGCATACATAGCTCATCCAATGCTATTCAACGACATCTGCCTTACTGATGAAACAAGAGCAAAGCAAGAATTTCTGGCAGAGTTGGAGAGCAGGGTTCCACGGACTATCTTCCTACCCATCCTGCACTACAACCACTGGACGCTCCTGACGGTGTACACTCGCCAACGAGCATGAATCTTTTACAATAGCTCGGACAGCAACAAAGACCATCTGGTGCAGTGTACATCAACAACGTTGACCTCCCTCGAGCACCTAGTACGAAAATACTATAAGGATGTGGCGGAGCTGATACAACCATTCCTAGACACATCACCATCCAGATGGCACTAGCTTCAGTTCTACCACCGCAGTCCACAACAGATTCCCTTATCCAACGACTATGGCATCTTCGTGTGGAATGGATGTCGAATGAAGCGATGCCTGATCAGCTCCACCACATCAATTACCACAGCAAACGAGGAGAATATGTGTGGGAGCTTCTATCTGGTGCATACGCGCTCACCAGCTAACCCTCACTGGGTTAACATTACCCTACCTTATCCACTTCACAACTATGGGACAGAGTGTGGAGTAAGTTTGGGAGGTACCATGTACCAGTGAGGGAGGTACAAAAATTCAAAAATTTCAGACTTCACCCCTTTTTGTTCTTTTGTTTTTCTTCTATATCATGTGTACATATACTTGCTCATACAAAAATTTTGAAATTTTGAAAAACTTGGCTTATTTTGTCTCCCTACATATGTACATAGACACTATATAGTAAAAACCTGATACGACTTCTTGCCAGTTTGTTTTCTATGTTCCCAAGGAGATGCAAGTTTTGTTACGTCTTTCTGATAATGCAACCACAAACAACAAAAGACTACGAACTTCCACGCCAAAAAATTTCGAAAAAAAATAATCTCGAAATAGCTAAGAGACTAGTATGGAGAAGGAAAAAGCTGCCCAAACGGTAAAAAAAAATTCCTCTTGTTTTCCCCTACCCAACAAAAATCCCAAAAAGAGAAAGCAGCCTTATGAGAGTGAATAAAAGCATGAGAGTTGTGCCAAATGAAAAGAATATATATATATATATATATATAGATAGATAGAGAGAGAGAGAGAGAGAGTCAGGCTAGAATACACTCGAGTGTATCCGGAGCGGAATACACTCAAGTAGTTTTTCATGATGCAATATTTTTTTTGAAAATCTAATCTACTGATCTTATTAAACATCTTGTGAACAACTCATATGCAAAATTTGAGCACATTTGGATATGTATAGCTCATGTTATGAAGACCACAAAAAATATGCATTTCAAATTAGTTTCGCGCGTCGATTTTGTTGCCCTTGGATGAGTGACTTACACTCATCCAAATGGGCTCAAAATTTGTATGTAGCCTATTTATAGTATGACGGAGAAGATCAATGGTTTATATTTTGCAAAAAATAGTCTTGATATGCAAACACACTTGAGTGTATTCATGCAATCCGTACACTTGAGTGTATTCTAGCCTGACTCTCTCTCTCTCTATATATATATATACTTGTTTTCCAAAAGTACCCATCTTTAGGCATGGTAGATCCGGAGCAGTGGTACGTAGGATATGAAATCACTGCTCTAAAGCCAACTGGCTTGGACTGCAGGGACCACTTGCCCGTTAATGGACCCGTACCTGGATGGACTAATGGGAAACAAGAAAAACCCAAAAAGCCTTAGCCTACCCAACACACAACTTTCTGCCCCTAAAGCTGTTTGGTGTGAAAGCTAACTTCAGAATCATGCACCAAAGTCTCGCCGCAGCTATAGAGAAAAATTTTGCTGAAATAATAAGGCAGGAGAAATAAAGTCTGTTGTTCGTGGTCGGGCCGCATTCTCTGTGAGACATCTCAATACTTGTCTTAACTCATGGACTGAAAACTACACCGGTCAAGAAGAAGCATCACAAAATAAAGTTTAAATATTGATTGAGGACAATCAAAATGCTAAGTTTGGGGGAGTTGATAACACCAAATTTTGTAATGTTTTTGGCCCTTATTTCGTTATCAAAACTGCCCTTTTAAACTATTTTCCTCTCTTTTTATATATACTTTTGCAAAAACAAGCCACGCTACGCTCTTAACTCAATATTTCCATCTTTTGCAGAGTTTTCCTCCATTTTTGACTAATTTATCAGCAATAAGGCCCGTCCCGGCCCACAAACGTGTTCCACCTGCATCGGCCTTTCCACCAGGCGGCCGATACACTCACTGCCCGATAGAGTAGCAAAAAACACCGACGTGCGACATGAGGATGCCGCGCAGGAAGGAACTAACGGGCGATACACCTTTTACCTGAGAGGCTACTGGAACTAACGGGCTCGCCACGACAACTGAAGCGTGTCGCACAATACATGCCACCCACCAGCAGACGCCACTCGTCATGATGACCGACAACCGACATCCTTGTGTCGGGCGATACTGATATCGCCATCCACCACCTCCGCAATAATAAGAGCTGATGAAGGACACGTGACGTCCGGAGCACCATAACTTCTTCCAACCGCTTCCTATAAATAGCAGCTACAGGAAGCCGAAAAGACAGTTCGGAACCCCCAGAGAGCTGACTGAGGAAAGCATCTGGGAGCTAGTGTGTCGTGCCTGAGAGGTGGTGTCGGGCGATTCTGGGTGTGCACTTCCCCATTCCGAGAGGGAGGGAATGGTTCACTTAGGGATGTCCCGGGCGCCACTGTAGGCCGATATCGGCCGACAAAGGATACCCGATAGGAGTGGCCGATACCTAGAAGCAACACTCTAACCCGACACGATACTGAACCCCGATACGCATCGTCGGTCGCGGCGTGCCGCCCGAGAGGGTTCCGCCCGACATGATCGTATCAGGCCAGGGCGCCCTGTACGATACATCCTCCCGTCATGAGAGTGTCGCCCGAGAGGGTGTGCCACCCGACACGAATGTATCGAGTAAGGCTCCTATCCGGTATTGGGCTGGAGTGTCTGCTGCTGTCTGACGTCCTTCTAAATCAAGAAGGCAACATTTATCTTTGTTATTTCAGTCATTTACTTCTTTTGCTTATACAATGTAATCAAACCTTTATTTGTTTATGGAAATAGAAGAGTTTTAATCACCTGCTACTTTATGTTTGATACCTTTGTTGGATGATTGCTATGTTTAACATCTGAACTCTAGCTTGTATGCTTGGATCGTGCTTCGATTAGCTACCGAATCGTGTTTTCCCATTGCAGCATCCTCGAGAGAGGTGTTGTGGCTCTAGTGTTTGGATCGATTCTGGAGTACGAGAGTACCCGGAATCGGAGTTGCTTTGGTAACCTTTCCACTCTTACTTAAGCCCAGTATCCTCGAGAGGGGTGTTGATGCTTAGTTCAAGGTACCCTCTTCGAGAGGAGGGGTACAGGATGTTTCTATTACCGCTTGTTTTACCGTAGTCTTCTCCTTCGTACCTTGCTTTAGCGCTAGTATTATCTCTTTGTTCCCGTTGCACGAAAATCCCTAAAAACTGACAAATACTTAAAACCTTAATTTTCCTCGTAGCTCCAGTTGGAGATAGATTTCTTTTGTTTTATCGACCTTATCCTGCTATTCCCTTGTGGAATTTTATCATCTCTTTACCCTTATCGTAGTGTAACGTGTCGATTCTGCGTTCTCAACACTACCACCCTTGTCCCTGTGTTCGACCCCGTATATCTACTTCAACCCCATAAAGAAAGTTGTGGGGGCCTAGAAGGTTTTGGGTTATAAATGTAAAAGTCCGAGTACTTCAAATCCGCCTCCAATTTTAGGACGTGCGATTTAGGCCGGTCAGTGGGTAACGTCCAACAGCACGTGAATGCAAACTGAGGAATCCCACCCCGATCTGTCTCTGTCCGTTGCCACCACAACGCCTATTCATCCCGCGATTTCCCACACCGTCGTCTCCCCTCTGTACCCCATTGGTAGGCCATAGAGGCACACCCAAAAGGGTGTATGGTTAATTTGCAGGTGCCCTGGTTGTTCCTCCTTATCCACCTCTTTGAACAGCAGAAGACGCCCATCAAAGTTCCACGGGGCGCCATCCGTAACCTGTTGTTTGTCTCTCTAATGCGAGAATTGCATTACAAAGGTGTCACCCTCCAGCTTCTTGAACAACACCGTCTCTTGTAGACTCCATGCCTGAGTCAATGTCCTTTCCATAGCCTTCAGGTTGAAGGTGCGATCTGTGAGAAGGCGCCCCACCAGTGCCAATTCAGTATGATCTTCCTCCTCCTCACCGCTGCCTAACAGGTTGCCATCAATCGGTTCCTCCTCGTCATCCGATAGATTCAGTCCTTCATAATGGTCTTCTTGCTCCGTCACCATGAAGCCAAGACCCAAAGCACGCCTCACACTTCAACCTGTAAGGGAAAACCCTAATCTAAAGGGAGTGGACGTCCACATCTTACGGAACCCTAATCACCAGAGTGAGAGGGCGCAAGGGGACGGGGATGAACATTAACACAAATAATGAGATTAGGGTATAAATTGAGGATTTAACGTAATACAAAGATCACCCTTTACTTTTTCTTCTTTTTCAAACTCTTTGTTTTCTCGCATTGAACCACATAAACTAACTTTACAAGAGAATTAAACTTTTATTTCTCTAATATAATCTCAGCATTAATGATACACATCCATACATTCATTATGTTTCTCACACTTACATGTACATACAACATGATAATCATTTGCATTCTCTCTTATTAAGGAAACAAACATACAAAACATCATTTACAAAACTCTCTCTCAGATCTATACAAGGACCTAGAGCGATAGGGACCGACTGAACTTAACTATACTTAGACTTGACTCTTGTGGAAAATCTACTCTAATGCAATGATATATTCTTCAAGTCCATGTGATTTCCCTAAAAATTTTGAGTAGAGGGGTGAGCCTACTCGCTCAGTGAATGAGTACTTCAAAGAAATAGTCTAAAGAACTGATATAATTACATATATACTTTTGAGCAATTGATATCAATTATAACAATAGAAAGCTTTAGAGAGTCTAATAATTGACAATCATAAATATGGCAGGATACTCTAAATATCTATAAGAGTGAATCAATATATGAAATGCTTGATTCATCATAAAGAGAACTAATAATTCAAAAACATACAAAGAATAAATGAATAACTTTACGCACTTGTTTGACCTCTCATTGATTTTATTATGCCCTGATCATATGTAGTGTACTCTACATATGAAGACTCGTAGTGCACTACGATCACACTGTACAAGACTTAGCAGACACGCCTGAGAAATGCTAAGTCTGACTACTCTATTGGTCTACAATAGGGAAATGGCTCTCTGGCCTAAACTGGACTCCTCCTCTAACCTGAGCACACAAGTAGAGAGTCAAGCCACCTCTTGGCTTTTCTATACTCTAGTGCCACTAAGACTTCTGGTTGATGTTGGACACTGCAAACTATAATTTAATGATACTTCCACTAGGGCTTCGTCCCTCGTGCCACATGATATTATTTTCCAACCCTTGTATACTAGACGCTGCCAAGGTTAGGTCATTATACCCCTAAGGGTAGACCTCACATAGGGGTTCTACGGTGTTCAGGGCTCCTAAGTCTATTATTTTATTATTCCTAGAAAGCTCTTTCTACATTGTACCCTTATCTTACTTATACTTGACTCTGGTATCTCTATGGTATCACATCTACTTATTTGAAGTTATAATACAACATGTATATCATTCAAAACTTGGGAGAGCAGTATATTCAAAACAATGTAATTTACTGAGCAATCAACATACTATACATGTAGGCAGACTAAAATTCTTAAATAAACATATTTCATGTCCACTTGGCACATACACACTAGAATCGTGCATATCAACCCAAATCTTGAGTTCTACATCTCATAACTCAATTAAGAGATAATTACTTATCATGACAAGAATTATTAATAATAACTGAGAACATTTATATCACAATACTTGATTCATTGAACATCCTACCTTTAGGGTTTCATTTAATCACCACAAATGCTACAAAGAAAGGTGTAATACATCTATCATGTACCTTTCAAATCTTTAAAACACATGATACATGGGATCTCAATCCCTTATCAAATTATTGGGAATTCTCATCCCTTCACATCATTATCATGATTATTGGATCTGGGTATTCAAACCCTTATATCATCACATAACAATGTTACCTCTATAACAGGTAACCATTACCTCTAGGTCCTTAGACTAAGGTATTCATTTCACTGGTTGTACAAGTATTCTCATGGCTTACAAGGCCATCACACATCTTGTCACCTCTCACTAGGCAAAAACTTATTCACATGGTTCCCATAAAGATTTCATGCGACATAAACATTCATTGAATAAAGACTACTATCAACAAATCATATAAAATCAATATATGTATGAAACCTTAGAACTAAGTTGAATTTGGGTTTCCATGCCATTCACTAGGATACCATGCATCAATAATAACATTGAATAAATAAAGTCTATCATATCAAGAAAATCCCTTCAAATGGATTTCACAATATCTATTCGCAAATATCCAACTTTCCTCGCATCTAGGGTTTCACCCTCTTTACTGAGATATCAAACAAACACTATTCACTTTGAACGAAATCCCAGATAGTATCTGACATATATGTACTATGAATTTACATAAACAATCATTCATAACCAAGGGGATCTAGATAAGTAATTTTCTCTATTTACTTATACAACAAATTTCAGTCATAGACAAATTCCCTATATTACAGTTTACTCTTATAACCTCTGCGAATACTTAGGGAATTCTCATTAGGATGTATTGTATACATTTCTAATATGATTTTGTCATCTGAACTTCATCCAAATAGAGGAAGAATCCATTTCATATCATTTTGCAACAACTTAGAACAAATAGACAATTCAAGGTTTGTAGTCACATACTAGAAATTAAAGATTATGGATGAATTAACCAATTTTCATGCAATATACTATTTAAATAAAGTTCCCACTCACCCTAAGGTGTGAAAACACCTTAACAACGTAGCTCATCCCTGAAAATCTTGATCTCATATCAAATCCTTAGCAAATTCACCCAATTCTTCTTCCTTTCAATTCGGAAACCCTAAAAATGAGGGATTATCAAGAAAGAGTGTGAAAAGGGGAAGTTTTGATACCATTTTGGATCAAATCAGAGGAGGGATGGAATTTTGACATGTAAGAGAATATTTGATATGCAACTATATCCAAAGAAGCTAAACATACATGATTTCATCATTCCTAAGATTGTAAAACCCTAGGTCAGCATCTCAATCAATTTCTCCTCTCAAACCCTAACTCTCTCTCTCTCTCTAGGATTTCGTTTCTCTGGATTGAATCACGATTTATGAGAGCTACTTGTGTGTTAGGTTGACCATAGAGAGCAATTGATCTGCTTGGGTCAATTGCATTTTGACCCCTTACTATACTTTTTCTTATTTCAACAAATTTTTTTATATCATAATAAGGTTTCTGTGAATTCATGTGTTTCAGAGATCAAACCTTCTCCAAAAATTATGAGAATTTTTATATTCTTTATAATTTAGTTGCAAAGCTTCATTTAAAATTTGAGTTCATTTCAAGCTTCCATTAAATAAATAAAAATCTAATAGTGCACTGCTATCCAGAATTCTACAAAAATGTCAGTTATTGTAAGTCGTCTACTGATAAGGTCTAACACATCCAAAAATTATGAAAATTTTAGATGTTGTTTATGATTGGGTTTAATATCTTTATTTAAAATTTCAGATCATGTTTAGTTACCAATAAATAACTAAAAATAAAACACTACACTGCTAAAAAGCACTCTGTCAGCATTTTGGTCAAAGTATAGTTTGACTGAGAACCACATTCAAAGAACACTCGGATATTCTGAAATTTTTCTCCAATATGCATGATCTAGTTATACATATCATATCCAAAATTAAATTAAATTAAAAATTTGTAGAAAATATGAAAAATCATTTACCACACTGCTATCTTGATCAAATTCCATACTCATGTACCATCAAAACCCTAATTTCAGCCAAGTAGGGTTTATATTTCTCAAACCCTAATTTCTCAAACAATAGAACACTTAACATTCTTATTAGGTTTAAAAAATCATAATTTAATTATCATCATTAATTAGATTTAAGCAATGATCAATCCAAATAAGCATATAATCATCCAGGTAAGCCCTAGTTTACCAATTAAGCTCAAATGTGGCCATAACAATGATATTCAAATTCATACACCTAAAAGGTTAGGGATTTATAAACAAGAGAGAGACAAAAACATAAGATGATAGCCACTTAAAGAGAGAAAAGAAAACACAATAATTGCTCAACATTAGGGTTAGGGCTCCATGCATGGACGATTAGGATTTTATAGTTATATTCAACCACCAAACCCTAGAGACACAACTTCCCACATTTTTGGAGCATATTAGGGTCAGAGAGCATGGTTAGGGTCAATTAAACAACCATCCAAATAGCATTGTGCAATGCTTATTCGTTACTCATATATATACATTATTATGTGTTCAAGTATGTTGTCTCAATCATCCATCTTACACATGTATCGATCATTCATGCAATCAAGGTCGTGACCTCAACACAACCAATGTGTCTCGACCATGACACATTGGGTGTCTTGACCATGACACACTGGGTGTCTCAACCATGACACCCCACACAAAAGCATGTCTCTACCCCTCAAAGCTTAAGGTTTTGTCCACCCATCACACACATGTTGCGACCTCAAGAACATGATCGAGTCTTGACCAAAAACCAAAAGCATTTCAACCAAAACCAAAAATGGGTCACGGCCAACACATAGACATGTGTCTTGACATTAAGAACCATAAGGATCTTGACCCTCAGTCTATTAAAATTATGTTGTGGTCGTGACACTAGGTCATACATATCGACCCAAACCAAACAAAGGGAGGATTGTCCACCAAAGCCAGGCTACCACAAAGGCAATTAACCATCTTCAAGGAAGGGATAACCTAGATAAAAATAGATGGTTTCCATGGCCAAAACAAGAGATAAAACCAAGGGAAATTCATCATCTACAGGAAGTGAAACATTACACAAAAATTGGTCACCAAAAACCCTAAAAGCATGTGTCATTAAACCACCATGAAAGAACCTCAAGAAAGAGAGAAAAATCATGGTTATCATCACCAAAATGTAACCTAAACTCCATAGAACATCAAGGTACACTAGGATTATGCATGTGACCAAAATCAAGACCAAAAAATAGCAAAAGAACTACCATTCCACATTCATCTCCAAAATCGGGTACCTTAGATTAGGGTTTCGGATCCTAAGCAAACCAAGCATGTTAATCACTATCAAAAAAGACCTAGAGCATGGTATCATCTACGAACACATTAAGGGTCAGTTTTAGAAAGAGAAACAACAACATGCATGTATAAAATGTACAATAATAGAGAGGGAAAGTGTTATATAACCTACTTGTTTGAAGAGAAAACAAGCTCCAAGCTCCAGTTCCAAAAGAGGAAAGGAAGCTTCCAGCAAGGATCACCACTTCAGCCACAAGATCACCTCTAAGAATAAGAACACCTTAATCAAAGATATATCAAGAAAAATGGCAAGGAAAACCTAGTCTGAACCATAGAAGAAAGGGGAAAAGAGAATAAAACATCCTCTCTCTAGTTACCACCATGGATAGTCCATAGTCTAAGATCTTTGCGAAGAGTAGTTTCTCTCAAGGTGACCACTAGGGTAGAACCCTAGTATACATCCAAGGAAAGAGGAAGAAGAAGATGGAGGTTCCAATTAAAATGTGATCAAGATGGTAAAACTACTTACCAAGGGAAGAAACTGCCACAAAGGGGAAGATCTACCTTCAAGGCACCACTTGTAGGGTCAAACCACCTTCAAAGAACCAAGGATAGCACCTTTTTGCTCCACCAAGATCCTAGGACGGCCAAGAAAGGAAAGAGAAGAAGGATGTCCTAAAAAAATCACTTGCATGGAGAGAAGAGGGTTTATATACCAAAGGAGGAGAGAAGTAGGGAGAGAGATGAGGTGTCAACAAGATAGAGCTCTAAAGGGACAGTTGTCCACCTAAGAAACCAACATGCAACCACTGAAAAAAAAACACATGCATGAGATGGTGATACAACCTATGTTGGGTCTTGACCAATTGGGCCACCCAACATATGGTCATGGTTGTGACTCACCAAGGACACACCACACGGTTGAGACAAAGCACCAAAACATCCTCTGGTTGAGATAAAAGGATCACCACAACTAGAAGACAATTGTCTCGAATCAAGGCAAACCAAGACCTTCATGGTAGAGACAACAACACCTAGAGAATGTGTCTATGTTGTGACACCCAAAAGATACTCTCTCAAGGTCTAGCCAAGGGTCACCACCTTCAACAAGGTACACATGGTTGAAACACCCAAAACCCTAGAAACCCCATTCACCGATAGTGAAGATAGCACTCATCCAAGGCTCAAAAAGATGCCCCAAATCACCACACTCTCTTTCATGAATCTAAGAGAGAGAACTCTCTAAATGTGCAAAATTGCACGATAACCCTCACAAATGGGTATTTTTCAATTTGACCCAAACAAGATCAAACTGGAAACTTAAGCTTTCCACAAGCTTTTTTTTTTTTGCTGAACCATGCGTGCCTCCTTCTTTATTAAAACCAAACAGAGAATAGTCTCTTTACAACGCTATAGAGCTAACAACTGTACAAAAAGGAAACAAACAGAAAACTATCTGTACATACTATTGACATCACGGGAACACAAAGCCCAAACCCCTTTAGGGTCACAGGACTTATTCAAAAACACCCGCCTATTCCTCTCATTCCAAATATTGTGAACAAGGAAAAAGGCAGCAGTTCTTGCATCCTTCCTCAATGAGATGATATCAGTAAGACATAAGGGAGCACGTCCAAACTTCAAGCTGAACTGAGACCACAGATCAGCGCTAAACCAGCAAGAGAAGAAAAGATGATGACTGTCCTCAACACTATTCCAGCAGAGAAAGCAAATAGAAGGCATCTGGAAATTGAACTTCATCAAAATGTCCTGAGTAGGCAGACGATTAAGGTAACATTTCCACAAAAAAATAGAGGTGTTCCTTGGAATCATATTACTCCAAATCACAGCCGCCCAAGAAAACACAGAGCCTTTGTTCCTGCACATATTCCAACAGTCCTTCAAAGACAGAGATTTCTTCCCATTCACAAGAATGAAATCTTCCCCATTAGGAATAGGACTAGCTAATTTCCTAAGGGTACAAAGAGCATCATTACCCCCACGAACATTTTCGGGGATAAACCACACACCATCCTTCAAACAAGTATCCACACGGCAACCATCCCCTTTTCCAAGTCTATACTTAAGCTGATTGTTAACATGATCAGCTAAGTAAGTCCCCCCCCACACACCAGGGATCTTTCCACAACCAAAACCTGGCACCATTGCCCAAACAGAAAGTCAAATGCTTAAGAAGTAAGTCCCTATGATTGAGCAACTTCTTCCAAAGCCATGAGTCAACAGACTTAGGCTTAACCGACCAAATGGAATCATTCTTTAAATACTTCCCATGCAGCCATTTCACCCATAGGGAGTTCTTCTCACAAGCAACAGTCCAAAGGTTTTTAATAATACCATCAGTGGCCCAATCCTTTATACACCTCACACTGAGTCCTCCTTCAGCTTTAGGTTTACATATTTGAGACCAAGAAATCAAATGAACATGCTTCTTTCCCTCAATGTCACCCCAAATAAAGTTCCTGAACTTTCTCTCAAGCTCATTAATCACTGAAGAAGGGAGAGGGAACGCCGCAGACCAGAAAATGTGGTAGGAAGACAAAGTAGATAACACTAGCTCCACCCTACCATCCATAGACAGCAATCTGCACTTCCAGGAATCCAACTTCAAAGAAACTTTATCAAGAATCGGCGCACACATGACCTTAGTTAATCTACCAGTAAACAGAGGAAGGCCCAAATATGTAACTGGCAAAGAACTAGTCCCAATATTCAACAACTTAGAAATGTCTTGAGCACAGCAACCAGGACTAAGAAACAGATGGCTCTTAGTGGAATTGAGTTTAAGACCAGAAATAGAAGCAAACATATTCAGAATGTCTTTAAAAGCCTTCGCATACTTGATATCAGCCTTAGAAAAGAGAAGCAAATCATCCGCAAACACAATATGAGACACACTTGCTTTATTACTGACAAGAGGAGCCAGATTCTTGCATTTGATTTCACTACTGATAATAGAGGATAGACCTTGCATAGCGATAACAAAAAGATAAGGAGAAATCGGGTCACCCTGCCTGACCCCATTAGCGGCAGTAAAAGGAGTAGAAGGAGAGCCATTAATCAAGACCTGATAAGAAGCCGAGGAAAAGCAAGCATCAATCCATCCAATCCAACAACCAGGGAAACCCATGATTTTCATAATCAGCAAGATATACTCCC
The DNA here is from genome assembly GCA_963693085.1 of Alisma plantago-aquatica. Classification (NCBI taxonomy): domain Eukaryota; kingdom Viridiplantae; phylum Streptophyta; class Magnoliopsida; order Alismatales; family Alismataceae; genus Alisma; species Alisma plantago-aquatica. The sequence goes on along the minus strand of OY856410.1, from coordinate 1,156,385,216 downwards.
TACTAACCGTATCATAAGCTTTTGACAAGTCAGCTTTAATGCACATGCAATTACCATTATTCTTAGAGAAGGTACTTAACACATCATTCGCAAGCAGAATGGCATCCCCAATTCTTCGACCATGGATAAAGGCATGTTGACTATGATCAATCAGATCAGGAAGAATAAACTTCAATCTATTCGCCAAGATTTTTGTAATCACTTTATAGATGAAATTGCACAAAGAAATAGGCCTAAAGTCCTTTAAGGAATCAGCACCCCTTGACTTTGGAATTAGAGTAATAAACGTCCTGCTGCAATCCTTAAGAAGCTTACTGTTATAGAAGAAGTTCAAAACATCATTCGTAACATCATGGCCAACAATGTCCCAGCAATGGACAAAAAACTCAGCATTATAACCATCCGGACCAGGAGCTTTCTCCTTCTTCATAGAAAACACAACTCTTCTAATCTCCTCAGTAGTAACCCACTTCTTAAGGTACACTTTTTGCTCATCACTAAGAGAAGGCAACCTCCACTCAGATTTCCAATAAGCCGGAGAAGAAGAATTAGAATTGAACAAATCAGTATAGAAGTCAGTAATATGATTAGAAATAAGGGTAGGGTCAGAGCAAGGAGAGCCACTAATATTCAGAACATGAATACTATTATTCAATCTTCTAGATTTCAAAGAAGCATAAAAAAACTTCGAATTTTATTCCCTTCTTTGAGCCATTTTACCCTCGACTTCTGCTTGTAGAGCTTTTCCTCCTTCAAGAGAGCCTCATTAGCTTTGGTTCTAGCTAATCTTAACTCCAACTGGAGATTAACATCATCAGGCCTCTCATCAACTTTACTTTGCAAAACATCAGCAGCATTTTCAAGAATCCTGGCATTAGAAAGAAAATTACCAACAACCTCCCTATTCCACTTTGACAAAACCATTCTCAGCCTGTTGAGTTTAGTGTAGAGTTTATACATAGGCGCTCCCTGGACATCCATATTCCAAGCATCAGTAATAATCCCACGAAAACCAGCCACAGACATCCAAGAATTTATAAATCTGAATGGCGTCCGACACTTCTTCCTAGAGGAAAAATTCAGTTTTAACAGATTATGATCACTAGTGATCGAGGACACCACTTCACCCCACACACCATTAAAAGAAGATAGGAAATCCAGGTTGCACAAGATTCTATCAATCTTAGAGAAAGAACTAGTTCCACTCTTACTCCGGCTATTCCAGGTAAAGAAAAGACCTTTAGTAGGCATCTCCAGAAGACCAGTAGACAGCAGGAAATCATTAAAATCCTTCATGCTAGTATGAGAAGGAGGATGTTTACCAATCTTATCACTAAGGAAGCGAACTGCATTAAAGTCCCCCATAAGGCACCAAGGAATAGAACATGATTTAGATAAAAGATCAACATCCTTCCACAACAATTTCCTTTCAGAATCCCCATTAGAACCATATACAGCAGACAAGAAGAAACAATGTGACTTGATATTAACCTCACAATGAATCAACTGATCAGAAGCAAAACAAGGAGTAATAGAAATATTATGATCACTCCACATGATGATGATTCTAACATAGGAATAGAAGCTATCATTCATAACAAACTTAGCACCCTTCCAAACAGAATCCACATATCCAGGAACATCAGCAGACTGAAGCCTTGATTCAAGAATAATAAAGATGTCTGCTCCCAACCTATCAATGGTATCCTGGATTCGGGCAACCTTATTACCAGCACCCCTTACATTCCAGGATACCACAGAGAAAGGTTCAACCATTAGAAATAAAGAAAGAGGGATCCTCACCTTCATCCCCCGCAGGATGAATAACATCTTCAATTTCACCATCCAAATCCAGAACAGAAAATCTATTAGGCGTGAAGTCATTCATTCTTATACTGGGATTAGCACTCTTCGAAACACATTTAGGCGGCGATTTAGAATTCTTCCTCTGTACCTGCCAACCATCATCATTGTTCAAAACAGGAGTAGAGATTGACATTCCACTCTCTTCAAGAACAGGAACCAAAATCTGAGCCGTCTGAGCAATCGAAACTTCACTATCAGAAGAGCCAGCATCAACAGCAGAAGGCACAACAGTCACTTCCTGTCCACAAGTCCCTTTCCCTGAAGTCGGCATCCATGTTTTCCTTGCTACCTTAGCCCTATTGTTCTGACTTCTCTTCTCCAACCCCTGATCATCAGAGCACAAAAAGGATTCGTGCCCGAAGTTACCACACTTAATACAGCGAGAAGGCTCCCATTCATATTCAAACCTAATCACATCATCCATACCATCATCACTAGAAATAGGAAGAGTTTTAGGAAAGGATGAATCTGCTGGGATCAGAATTTGAATTCTAGCAAACTCCAGCCGAGTAAAGGACGCCGTCGGTATATCAACAGCTACCGGTTTGCCTAAGACAGAACCAATACGATTAAACATCTCCTCATCCCATAGTTCAATAGGGAGATCAAAAATCCTAATCCAGATTGGAATCTCAGAGAGCTTCAACTTCTCCATGGTATCCCCTCTCTCCCATTTTTTAATGATCAAGGGCTTGCCCGCCACAAACCACGAGCATCCTTCCACCGCTTGCTTCAGATCTTCAGCGTTAGAGAAAGAAACCAGGAAAAACCCCTTCCCTCGAGAACGAACGTCAATTGAACCTTTGACACTCCATATCTGAGCCAGATGATTAACCAGAGTTGGCCAGTGCGGTTTAAGACCTATGACATAGCCTGCTACAGTTAAACTCCATTTCGTAGCATTCCGTTCAGCAATTTGCTTTGGATAAACCAGCTTACCGGCTATCAGACTCACATCAAGCTTCTTCAATTTAGGCAAATTGTCCGTCGTCTTCAGAGCAAAAAGATCCGACCAAGCCCTAGACTCCGGCGCAACAGAAATGGACGACGACCTCAGACTACCAGATCTAGGATTCCTCATCACTGGACCAGACGCAGATGAATTTGGCACTAGACGCGACTGATTCCCTTCCGACTCCCAGACTGTCCTCGACGCCTCCGTCGTCCGTCCTGATATTCCCGCCGTGCTCACCCTAGCAATCAGTCCTCCATCCGCTTCTACATGTCTCGTGTTCCTCTCCACTGGTACAGGCACATTCGCACTTTCCACATGGCGTGACTGGTTCCCTCTCGACTCCTCGAGCATCCTCGGTGCCTCCGTCGTCACCCTTGAGGATCCCGCCGCAGTCGCCCTAGCGATCGCCCCTCCAGTCGCCCCTCCCGCGGAGCGAACAGAACGAGCGGAGCGCGCCATTCCTAAAAAGGACCAGCTTTCCACAAGCTTTGGAAGAAGTTGCTTCCCACAAGCTTTGGTCAGTTAAGCCTAAGTCTGTTGACTCATGGCTTTGGAAGAAGTTGCTCAATCATAGGGACTTACTTCTTAAGCATTTGACTTTCTGTTTGGGCAATGGTGCCAGGTTTTGGTTGTGGAAAAAGGACCAGCTTTCCACAAGCTTTAAAAATATATAAAAGGATTAGAGAAAGGTTATAAGCACATAAACAAGCCAAAGAAAATAGGGTTAGGCCAAAACACAGGTTAGGGGTCTTACAAGCCATAAAATCCTTAACAAGGATTTTCCCCCCAAAATCCTAAGCGAAAAGAGACGGTTACTTCCTCTGCATCTCCTTCTCAAGCTCCCACGTGGCTTCCTCAATGCCACGGTGATTCCATAGTACCTTCACCAACATTATGTCCTTCTTCTTAAACTTCTTCAGTCTTCTATCTAAGATCAACATAGGTCCTTCTACATAGGACACATCCTCATCAAGCTCCACATCTACAGGATGCAAAACTTGCTCTTTGTCAGGGTGACACTTCCTCAGCATGCTAACATGAAACACCAGATGCAACTTGTGCAACTCAGGTGGCAACTCCAACTTTTAAGAAACCTTCCCAACATGAGCCACCATTGGGTAAGGTCCCATAAACTTGGAGCCAACTTACCCTTCCTCCCAAACCTCAAAACACCCTTCCAAGGAGAGACCTTAAGATACACTATGTCTCTCACTTGGAACTCCAAGGGTCTACATCAGTTCTCTGTATATGAATTTTTTCGGTCATGTACTTCCTTCAAATGTTATTGAATCACTTAGATCTTCTCTATCATTTGTTGCACAAGCTCAGGACCAAGAAGTTGATACTCACTAGTTTCATACCAACATAACAGTGACTTGCAACGTATCCCGTACAATGCCTCATAAGGCTCCATGTCGATGCTCCTCTGATAACCATTATTATAAGCAAACTCTATTATATTGAGGTTAACATCCCAACTCCCCAAAAATTGTAAAACACATGCTCTCAATAGATCCTCAATATATCGTCCTCTTAGACTGGCCATCTATTTGAGGATGAAATGTTGTGTTGAACTTCAACTGATGTCCATAGTTGTGTGCAAGCGCTCCCAAAAATGACTTGTAAACTGATGTCCTCTATCTGACATGATAGTAGTTGGGATATGTACAAATGAATGATCTCATCAACATATATCTGAGCAAGCTTCTATGTTGTATATGTTGCCTTCACAGGAAAAAAATGTGCTGGATTGGTCGACCTATCAATGATTACCCAAATGGATTGTCCTAGGCAGACCAACCACAAAGTCCATAGGCACATGATCCCATTTCCATTATGGTATAGGAAATAGTTGCAATGTCCTTGTAGGCTTCTGATGCTATGACTTAACATCTTGATGCATTAAACACCTTGTGACAAACTCCACCACATCACGCTTCAATCCAGGCCACCAATGCAAATCTTTAAGATTATGGTACATCTTGGTGATACATGGGTGCATAGTGGACATTGAGGAGTGAGCCTCTTCCAAAACCATCCTCCTCAGATTATCAGCATCAAGAACCACAACTTTGTTGTGGTAGCAAACTGTCCCATCTATTGCCTTACAGAAGACATCACGCTTCTTGCTACCAAACTCTGATCATATCTATTGTATCACAGTATCTTCCCCGTGTGCATCATAGATCTGCTTCCTCAATGTAGGCTTCACATATAACTATGCCAACAGACCTGCCAACATCAACACCTCTAGTCAGACATTCATCTGATGTAAGGAGACCAACATGTCTCACTTATGGCACACCAAAGAGCACAATTGTGCCTTATCCACAGTTGCTGATGAAGAAGACTTCATACTCAAAGCATTTTCCATGACATTCACCTTTCTTGGATGGTAGTCAATTGTGCAATCATATTCTTTGATTAGATCCATCTAGCATCACTATTGTGTGTTCAGCTCCTACTATAAAAAGATATACTTTAGATTCTTGTGATCTGTGAAGATGTGACACTTCTCACTGTAAAGGTAATGCCTCCAAATCTTCAAGGTATGGACCACTGTAGGTAGATCTAGGTCATGGGTTGGGTAGTTTTCCTCGTGTTTCTTAAGCTTTTGCAAAGAAAAAGAAATCATGTTCTTGTCCTGCATCAACACGCAACCCAAACCATTCCTCAACACATCACAGAAAACTATGTATCCTTTCTCTTTCTCAGGTAAAACTAACACTAGCACACTAGTCAATTTATCCTTTAACAACTGGAAGGCACGTTGAAACTTGTCATCCCAGACGAAAGGCACATATTTCCTCATCAGCTTCTTTAGGGGTAATGCCACTGAGCTGAAGTTCTTGATGAACCTCCTGTAGTATCCTATCAAACCCCAAAAAACTATAAACTTCTGTCGGTGGCTTCATCTTCTCTCACTCTATCATAGATTCCACCATCTCGGGGTCCACTCGAACACCCTCATCATATATCACATGTCCAGGAAGGGCACCTCCTTCAGCCAAAACTCGCACTTGTTGAATTTTTCATATAATCGATGTTGTCTCACCGTGGTCAACCCCTGACACTAATGCTGCTAGTTTAGCTAGTTGTCCCTGGAGTAGATCAAGATATCATCTATAAACACCACCACAAACCATTGGTTAGCCCAAATGGCATATTCACAAAATGGTAATGACCATACCAAGTCCTAAATGCTGACTTAAATATGTCATCCACCTTGATCCACAACTGGTGATATCCCGACCTCAGATCTATCTTGGAGAACATTTTGGCTCCTTGCAACTAATTAAATAGGTTATCAATCTACGAAAAGGGATACTTGTTCTTGATCATCACTTTGTTCAACTATCTGTAATCTATGCACAACCTCATAGATCTATCCTTCTTCTTTACAAACAACATTGGAGCACCCCATCGTGACTTACTAGGCCTAATAAAACCTTTCTCAAGCAACTCTTGCAATTGTTTTTTCAACTTTTCCATCTCAGCTGGTTCCATCTTATATGGTTCCTGAGCTATAGGTTGGGTACATGGGAATATATTGATCTCAAAATCAATCTCTTGAGATGGAGGGACACTGAGAAACTCATCTAGAAACACATCCTCAAACTCACAGACTATTGGAACCTCTTGGATACTAGGACCCCTTGCCTTAGTATCCATCACATGGGTCAAAAATGCCTCACAACCCAGCCTCTCAGCTTCTCTGCCACCATTGCTGACACTAGACACGTTGAGATATCTTCCTATCTCCTTGGAAGATCCAAATCACATCGTTGTCTTGAAATGTCTCCACCTTGTCACTACAGTCCAAGATCACATAATACTTCTCCAAGGTATCCATTCCAAGGATCATATTGAATCCATGCATGTCAAGTGGTATAAGATCCACTTGAATGCTATGACCTGAAAAAGAAAGTACACAGGAAGGACACACCTCCTCCAACTTTATGGAACCAAACAATGGGGTTTCTAAATGAAGGCTAACACGTTTACATCTAACAGGCAAAGAGCTACTAGAAATCACTTCCCAGGTGATAAAAAAGTGTGTTGCACCTGGATCAACCAAAATAGATATGAAGCAAGAAGAAGACAAATCAGAATGAAATAACTCCATCTAACATGTCACTACTCGCAGGCTGACCACTCCTTCTGGCTGAATCATGGCATAGAATCTAGTCATTGCATGCTAACATCCCCGACCTCTATTGGCATGTCCTCAAGAACAATCCTGTGATGCATGTCCACATCCTCATCCTCCTCCACTGATGTATTGTTGTCTCAGTGAGCCATGTTGACTCTTTCTCAACTATTGGGTCACCTCATAATCCTTCATGGAACAAAACTACTTGGTATGTCTGACCTGGCCACACTTATAGCACGTTTTTCTCTCATACCATGGCCTCGAATGCCCTGTTACTAATACCAACGTTGCATTGGGGGCTCTTGTCGGTGGAAAGTTGCAGCCCATTACTTTACTGGGTGACCACTGTGATTGTGCATCTCACCTCTATTATGTTGGTGGTGCTGAGAACTTAGGCTTCTTAAAGCCTCCAGACAACTGCCCCTAGTACTATGCAGGCCTCTTCTTGGTATTCGTCTCTCTCTTCTCCACCACAGACCATTCAATCCTCCTGATAGATTCCATGAACATCACAAACATCTGACAATTCTCAACTGCTACCACAGCTGTCATCATCTCATTATTGAGACCCTTCTCAAAATGTCTAGTCCTCTCCTCATCTATCATCTCCATGTGAGGAAAAAACCTCAACAAATCCATGAATCTTGCTTCATATTCATAGATCATCATGGGTCCTTGCCTGATCTTCTCAAACTAAGAGAGATTCTCATCAAGATAGGTACGTAGGAAGTACCTACAGATAAACTCTCATCTAAACTCCTCCAAGCTAATATCAACACCTGGTCGTTTCTCCTCCTTAATGGCCCACCAATGGTCGATACTCCCTTTCAAAAGATACACTATGTGCTTCACCTCGTCAGCCTAGGGGATGCTAAGGATCTTGATGGCCTTCTCCAGCTCTGTCAACCAAAGATCTGCATCTACTAGATCTTCTATACCAGCATACTCCACATCTCTGACACACCTCAACCTCTCAAAGGTCTTCCTAGTGCCCGAAGATTCTACATGGAGAACAATTGTCCTAGACTGGGGATAGATAGTCTATCCACCATGTGAATCATCAACACCATGAATTGTCTAAATATGGACTGGAAAGCTGGATTTTCCATCACGGTCAGGTTGAACTGGGGCACTTGAGGCACCTTCTCATAAACAGCCTCCCTCCTTGAACCACCTCTAGGTGTAGCAACACTGCTCTCAGTAGCATGTTCTTCATAATCCACAACCATCTTTTCTACTCTTCTTCTTCTTCTGCATAAGCAGAAGTGATCATAAGATAAACTGGAGGACATTAAAAGAGACACAAACCATAGTCATATGTCCATGTAGACTCAACAAACCTAAATCTCGGATACCAACCAAAATAGTGATGCCCCAATGCACCACAAATAAGATTACTCAAAACCAAATCGTGGTTTGAAACTAAACATCTAGGTTACCATGAAACATAAGAAATTAAAACTATTTTCATATAACCATAAGAATTGTAAAGTATTGCACATGAGTCCACAAAAGCCACATGTATTTCCTATCAGTAGCCCAAAAGATTATACAGTAAGTTGTTCATTGGCTCTCAGGCCACATCTTGTTACACATGATAACATGTTCATATACATGTATGCAATCTCTATACAACAACAAGTATAAATCTAAAACCTCTTATCAATACATACAACAAAAAAGCAACCATGATTGTGGATACAAGGAGATACTCAACTTTCACCACCACATATTCAAAAATATGTGCTTCAAGTTAAACTCATTTCACCAATCCAACAATAAAGATGACACTTGAATGGATCTATAGCACATGGCAACTACATGATTAGGGTTCTACTTGATTAATAAAGCCAATGAGTGTCTTTTTTACATCAATAAAGTTACAATGTACAAATCCAAAACAAACACTACAAAGATAAGGGATTACTGCAACTCCAAAAGATATAACATGTATAAGGTGTGCACTAGCCACATTATCACCACATGATACTTGTAACACTGCCATTCACAAGGCCATAACCAATCTCATCACTATGGGATATCAATCCCTCAATTATAACACTAGAGGATATCACCTCATCATGATATCAATCCATCATCAAGTCATAGGACCCATCATATCAGTATGATCTCTTCATGCCTTATCATGACTCATGGCCATTACCCTGTTTCATATGACAACCATCATAGAATTCACAAATATGATATTCAAATCCATACCATCTGCAAGGTTAGGGATTTATAAACAGCTGAGAGAAAACAACATAACATGCTAACCACTTCAAGAGAGAAAACCAAACATAGTACATTGCTCAACATTAGGGTTAGGGCTCCATGCATGGACGATTAGGATTTTATAGTTAAATTCAACCACCAAACCCAAGATAAACAACCTCCCACATTCTTGGAGCATATAAGGTTTAGGAGGACATGATTAGGGTCAATTAGACAACCATCCAAATAGCACTATATAGGACTTATTCATTAGGCATATATATACGTTGATTATGTGTTCAAGTATGTGTCTAAATCAACCATCTTACACATGTCTCTATCATTCATGAATCAAGGTTGCAACCTCAACACAACCAATGTGTCTCGACCGTGACACCTTGGGTGTCTCGACCGTGACACATTGCATGTCTCGACTGTGACACATCGGGTGTCTCGACCGTGACACCCCACACACAAGCATGCCTATACCCCTTAAAGCTTAGGGTTTCAACCACCCATCACACACATGTTGCAACCTCAAGAACATGGTCGAGTCTCGACCCAAAACAAAAATCATTTTGACCAAAACCAAACATGGGTCATGACCAACACATAGACACGTGTCTCAACCTCAAGCACTAAAAGGGTCTTGACCCTCAACCTATTAAAATTAGGTTGTGGTTGCGACACTAGGTCATACATCCAACCCAAACCAAACCAAGGGAGTAATAATGTAAGGAGTGGTACCCCAGAGGGGAACCACTCACTACTAAAATAAAAAGGAAACACCCCAAACCAAACATAAACATATTTTTTTTCTTAAGGGATGAAACCAATTTATTCAACATGAATGTATCATAACACAAAAGTAGAATTGGGAGTATAAAGATGTATCTAAACACTACAAAGCTTCTTATCATTACTAATCTTTCACCACGCAGGGTGATATAAAGGAAAAACTAACTACATATAGGACTACCTGAGGTTCACCTAACAACTTCAAGCAAGTCTCCCATGAGGTCTGCTACACTAGTTGTGGTCCAGGTCCACCTTGATTGTCCCCTCCTTGTCCAACACCTGGGGTTGCAGGCGTACCCCACAAAAGGAAAAGAAAAGAGAACATCATCAAAAGGTTGGTATGTGCATACTACAAAAAAGTTGAGCAATTTATGGAATAAAAAGGACATCAAGTAAAAAAGGCTTCCCACAGAAGAGGTAAGGACTTCCCAAAAGGGCATAAGATAAAAGAATCACCATCATACGATAAAGGAAATACTTGCAATAAAATTAGATGTAAAGATTGTGCCATACAAATCATATATATAAATCTTAGGGAAAAAAACTCATCAAAGTAATAACAACCTGCATGTATGTGAGATAAACATAGAAATAGAACAATATAAAGATCAAGGTGGCCAAGCCTCATAAACTTAAAAACTTGATAGATAATAGCACATAACCAAACTCCCCAACATATGAAATGTAGAATTAGGTTATCAAAAACACCTATGATACATATATGTAGAATTAGGTTTAGGTTTTCATTAATTATTCAAAACCCTAAAAATTGCCTTTTTAATATTAGTGAATTAGGTTATCAAAAAATAGCCATGTTTTATATTATTTTTTTCTGAGTTTAAAATATATTTTATTATATTTTTCTGACTTTAAATACTTAGTTATGAATTTTGCAATATATTGTCTATTTTAATTAATCCATTAAAATTCATATACCAATTAGTTTGGAATCAGAAGATAAAACTAATACCAGGAGATATCAGATCTTTTTCTAAATCCAACGACTATTTATTTGTAATTTTTGTATAAGTTGAGAATTAGTAATGAATTTTCAAAGCTAGACTAAAATCTAAAAATCCAAATAAGAAGACAAACTACGAGAGAGGAGGAGAGAGTGGGAGAGGGCGCTCGCACTGTGTTGGCCCAATCATGGGTGGCCAACTCAGTCAGCCCCACTAAAGTTGGCGAGTCGCTCAGCACGTAAAAGGAACACAAGATGGGGCAAAAAGACAAATTTACCCCTCGACAAAAACAAAGCAAAAGAGGAAACTAAGAAGGGAAGACCAGTAATTGCACATAGGGGAATCATCCCCTTCGATTGATTGCCCAGGATGTGAGTAATAGAACTACTCAAGCTTGACTTTTGGCAATTCTACAAGACGCAATGATTTGAGTAATTAAGAAGGTAGAAAGATAGGGGACAAGAAACCAAACTCACACATGGCTTCAATTTTTTCAGAGACGATGAGGGAAAGGAGAACCTGTCACTGCAAGGTCAGAGAAACAATTTGGTTGGCGGTGATCAAAATGGCAATGAGGGATGAAATTGATGCGATAAGTGGGTCATAATGTGCCTGGCAAACGTTTGGGTAGGGTTATATATAGATGCAGGTGTGCAAAACTGAGAGAAGGGAAGTGTCCATGAAAATGTGTTGCCTAAGATTTGGGTATTCCCTAATTCCTTGATGGAATCGCATGAGTTATGACTTAAAAGATGCAAATTTTGATTTAGAAACCACCGACTAAAGAATCGTAGAAAAAGGGAAACATACGAGTAAGTTATAGTGATTTGAAATTCATGTTTCCTGTTCGTTATTTTGCATGAGAGCTAGAAGTAGGTGATGACCTCTGGACCACATGATCAGCAATCTGAGGGTCCTAATTTCATGTGCATCAATGATTAATAAAAAAGTGTAACATCTATTTTGATTCCTATTTCATTTCAAATAAAGTGATATACATAATTATTTAACTTTTCCCTCTCTATATTTGAGGGTGCAAATGAATCCCAAATTTAATGAAATTTGACATCCAACCTATTTTTGATATGATTGATCTAAATATGCAATTACATTTGCCTTTTGAGAACTTTTGATGTGTTAAATAAATAAAATATTATTTTCTCTTTCCTCATGCATTAATGACTTTAAGATTCTCCAACTTTTATGAAACTTCACCCATAAGTCACATTATGTGCCTTGGATACGAATTTGCCCTAAATTTCACATGTTGAAGTTATTTGTACATTTATTTAATATTTTGAAGGTTCTACACACCTTCTCTCTCATGATTTCATATTTTAGTCAAACTTTCTCCAAATTGAGTAAAAATTCACCTAAAGGTTATTTTTAATGCTTAAATTTGGAATCAGAGATTATTTTTCACTTTTGGAGTCATTAAGTCTTTTGTTTCATATTTTTAAGGAAAATACCCTTTTATTTTCTAAATAAAATAGATGTGATTATTATTATCCTAAATTTGTGAAACTTGGCCTCCAAGACAAAGCATATCCAAAGAAAAAGAATATGAGATTATTTTTAACCAATAAGTTTTCCTTTTATAAATTTTAACCCATCATTCATTATTACCATTATTTCTCTTATTAAATAATTCAATATCACATTACATTGCTTAAAGAGTTATTATTTATCTTTTTATCTCTTCCTTGTTCTAAAAAGGTTATAGAAAATTCTAGAATGAATTTATCTTAACATTATCTCATTTAGTTTATTGATTCTATATTTATTTGGATAATGTAGCATTCACTCCATAGTTATCCTATGCATATTAATCACTATTATCACGTGTGACTAATCATATGTATCCTTTATTGATCTCATGATTAAAATGAAAGTATTATGTCATCTTTGTTTATATGTCTACATGTTAGGATGATTTATGAATGAACATATTAAGGTTTCAATTATCCACTAATGTGTATATCTTTTATCCGTGTTTGGCTAAGCCCATAGACTAAGGGCTCTAACCTCTTAACCCTGGAATAGTATTAAGTTCTAGGTTTCGGTATGTTACATAATACCACCCCTTAAAGGGATTTCTTCCTAGAAATCTAAACGTCCAAATCTGACAAACAACTATTTACCACCCCTTAAAAAGTTTCATCCTAATAAACCAAGTAAATCTATAGGTACAAAGGTAACTTCCTTACATATATTCACAAAGTACCATGTAAAAGGAAACATAACTGGAAAGTCTAACTATGGGACTAAGGGTTACCTTCAACATGATCATAATCATAAACTTCTTGACCATATAAAGCAAAAACTCTTCCAGATCACCTTTCCACAGGTCTTCCTTCATTATTGTTACCATTATTCTGATGAGGCCTTAAGGTTGTTGTTGTGTTGGTGCATGCCCATTATGAAGTTGAGGGCATCTAGGGTGAATATGTTTAGCTTCATTGCAATATTTGCATGCAACCCAAAAATCAAGTTGATACTTTTCTTGATTCTTATCTTGAGAGCACATCCCTAGAGGATGGTACTGTTGCACTTATCACACTTGTCTCTTTTCTAATAATCTCCGGAGGGCTTACTCTTGTTGTCAAACTCTCTGGGTTGAAACCTTGGGTAAGACTCCACAACCAAAGATTTATTGATCATCTGCTAAAAGGTCAAAGGAAGTTGTGGTATAAAATCATGTCCCACATTGTAGTTGAGTCCATGAAGGAATATGCCATCCCTATGCTCCTCACTCAATCCAACTGCATAACGTTCCAATAGCAGAAACGTTTGTACAAATGTAGAAACAAATAAGGAACCTTGCTTCGAGCTGTAGAACTCTGCTTCCTTCTTCTTTAGGGTAGCAATGTAGATTTACTTTCCATGAAAAAACACCAAAAGTTGCTCCCATGTCATGGTGGAAATATTACGTGTCCTTGCTATCGTGTTCCACCAAACTCGAACAGGTCCATCTGAAACATATGATGCAAATCTAACCTTTAGGTGGGGAGAAGATGACATACCATCAAAGGTACTCTCTATTTCTAATACACAATCGTCATCTCTGTCTACCATCTTTATTTCACCTTCACCCTTGAAGGAGGTTGGTTGCATCTTCATGAATTCCATTATGGAATACTCCTTAGGATTTTTAGGCACAGATGGGTCTTTCATCTTCTCTACCATAGATGTAGAAAAAATTTGTCAAAACATGGCCAACTCTATATCTGGAGAGATGACTACACATGTACTAGTAGAGATTGGGGTTTCCTGACCTACTGATGGTCCACTTCCAGTCAGAGGAGTACCTTGAGTCACTAGAGTGGTAACGGATGGATCATCCTTGGCATCGCAAATCTAGGGTTCTGGGTTGTCTCGTAACCATACTTGTTGTTGACAGTTGAGTTATCTCCCGCCATGAGGGTTATGCCTACATACGGTAAGGGTACTAGGTATAAGCAACCTATGGAAATAGGTAAACATCCTAAGGAACACAAGATTAAAATAGTTAGATAACCGACAACCACTGGTTCTGATACCATGTTGTAAGGAGTGGGATCCTAGAGGGGAACCACTCACTACTAAAATAAAAAGAAACATCCCTAACCAAACATCAATATAATTTTTTTCTCAAAAGGGATGAAACCAATTTATTCAACATGAATGTATCATAACACCAAAGTAGCAACTGAATATAAAGATGTATCTAACCATTACAAAGCTTCTTATCATTACTAATCTTTCACCGCATAGGGTGATATAAATGAAAAACTAACTACATATAGGACTAGTTGAGGATCGCCTAACAACTTCAAGCAAGTCTCCCATGAGGTCAGCTCCACTAGTTGTGGTCTAGGTCCACCTTGATTGTCCCCTCCTTGTCCAACACCTGGGGTTGCAAGCGTACCCCACAAAAGGAAAAGAAAAGAGAACATCAGCAAAAGGTTGGTATGTGCATACTACAATAAAGTTGAGCAATTTATGGAATAAAAAGGACATCAAGTAAAAAAGTCTTCCCATAGAAGAGGTAAGGACTTCCTAAAAGGGCATAAGATGAAAGAATCACCATCATACGATAAAGGAAATACTTGCAATAAAATCAGATGTAAAAATTGTGCCATACAAAGCACATATAAATGTTAGGGCACAAAACCCGTCAAAGTAATAACAACATGTATGTATGTGAGATAAACATAGAACTAGAACAAAATAAAGATAAAGGTGTCCAAGCCTCATAAACATGAAACTTGATAGAGAATGGCGCATAACCAAACTCCCCAATATATGAAATGTGTGGGCCAAACCTCATAAATTTGAAACCCATGCATGGGGAAGATAACCTCCATCCCAAAAATAAATAAGGGTACATAACCCAAAAACCAATGTAGTTATATTGCTCTAGGGATATTGAGTCACACAACATGCTTAATAGAGAGGCAAGTAAAAAGTATAGTCAGAATAACAAGATTTGTCACCGCATAAATGACAATCTAAGCAACCACCACAAAAGTGGATAAAAAGATATCGCATGTTATCATATAATGAAAAAAAGCATAAGAAAGACCAAGAGAATGTCCAAACATGATAATATGATCACAAGATCAGTAACTAATAAGATACTTCACATGAAGCATATTTTCCAAAGAATAAGATATTGCAAAGGCTAATGTCCATAGGACCAAGAGAAAGAATAAAAATAGGTTATTGCTCAATGCAGAAGAATAGGGGATGATCCTAGGTCTCCAAACACCTATCATGCATATATATAGAATTAGGGTTAGGTTTTCATTGATTATTCAAAACCCTAAAAATTGCCTTTTTGATATTAGTGAATTAGGTTAAAAAAATCATGCCATGTTTTAAATTATTTTCTTCTGAGTTCAAAACACATTTTACTATATTTTCTGACTTTTAAATACTTAGTTATGAATTTTGGAATATATTAACTATTTAGATTAATCCATTAAAATTCATATACTAGTTAGTTTGGAATTAGGTGATAAAACAAATACCAAGAGATAGAGAATCTTTTTTTGAATCTAACGCCTATTTATTTGTAATTTTTGGATAAGTAGAGAATTAGTTATCAATTTTCAAAGCTCAAACAATAAGAAAAATCTGAAAAATCAAATAAGCAGACAAACTGCGAGAGAGGAGGAGAGAGAGGGAGATGGCACTCACATTGAGTTGGCCCAATCATGGGTGGCCAACTCATTTGGCCCCACTACAAGTTGGCAAGCCGCTTAGCATGAAAAACGCAAACAAGATGGGGTAAAAAGATAGATTTACCCCTCGGAGGAAAACAAACCAAAAGAGGAAATGAAGAGTTGCAAACCAGTAATTGCACATAGGGGAATCATCCCCTTTGATCAATTGCATAGTATGCGAGCAATAGACTGCTTAAGCTTAATTTTTGTACAATTCTGTAAGATGCAATGATTCGAGTAATCAAGAAGGTAGAAAGACCGGGGAGAAGAAACCAAACTTCACCGATGGATTCAATTTGCCCGAAGACGATGAGGGAAAGAAGAACTTGCCGCTGCAAGGTCAGAGGAACAATTTAGTTGGTGATGATCAAAATGGTAGTGAGTGATGAAATTGGTGCGAGAAGACGGTGGCAATGTACGTGGCGATCGTTTGGGTAGGGTTATATATAGATGTGGGTGTGCGAACCTAAGAGAAGGAAAGTGGCCATGAAAATGTGATGCTCAAGATTTGGGTATTCCCTAAATCCTTGATGGAATCACATGAGTTACAACTTAAAATATGTGGAATTTGATTTAGAAACCACTGGCGAAAGAATCATAGAAAAAGGGCAAGAGAAGAGTGAGTTATTACGATTTGAAATTTGTGTTTCTTGTTTGGTACTGTTCATGAGCGCTAGAGGTCGGTACCTCTAGCCCGCATGATCAGCGATGTGAGGGTCCAAATTTTTTGCATATCAATGATTTATAAAAAAAATCATGACATCTATTTTTATTTCTATTTGATTTCGAATAAAGTGACATACATAATTACTTAACTTTTTCTCTCTCTTCATTTGAGGGTGCAAATGAATCCCAAATTTAATGAAATTTGACACCCAACTTATTTTTGATATGAGGAATCTGAATATGCAATTAGATTTTCTTTTTGAGAACTTTTGATGTGTTAAATAAATCAAATATTATTTTATCTTTCATCATGTATTAATGACTTTAAGATTCTCCAAATTTGATGAAACTTCACCCACAAATCACATTAAGTGCCTTGGCTATTAATTTCCCTTAATTTCACATGTTGAAGTTATTTTTACTTTTATTTAATATTTTGAAGGTTCTACACACTTTCTCTCTCCTAATTTCATCATTTAATCAAAATTTCTCCAAAATGAGTGAAAAATCACCCAAAGGCTATTTTTAATGTTTAGATTACGAATATAAGATTATTTTCCACTTATTTCTTATTTTTAAGGAAAACACCCTTTGCTTTTCTAAATAAAATAGATGTGATTATTATTATCCTAAATTTGTGAAACTTGGCCTCCAAGACAAAGCATTTCCAAAGAAACGAATTTGAGGCTATTTTTAACCAATAGTTTTCCTTTTTAAAATTTTAACCCATCATTCATTATTATAATTATTTATCTTATTAAATAATTCAATATCACATTACCTTGCTTAAAGAGTTATTATTTATCTTTTTATCCCTTCCTTATTCTAAAAAGGTTATAGACAATTCTAGAATGAATTTATATTAACTTTATCTCATTTAGATTATTAATTCTATATTTATTTGGATAATGTAGAATTCACTTCATAGTTATCCTATGCATATTAATCAATATTATCACATGTGACTTATCATATCTATCCTTTTATTGATCTCATGATTAATATGAAAGTATTATGTCACCTTTGTTTATATGTCAACATGTTAGGATTATTTATGCATTAACATATTATGGTTTTAATTATCCACTAATGTGTATATCTTTTATCTGTGTTTCGCTAAGCCCAAAGACTAAAGCCAATAATCTTTTAACCCTGGAATAGGATTAAGTTCTAGGTTTCGATATGTTACAAGTAATGTCCACCAAAGACATGCTACCACAAAGGCAACTAGCCATCTTCAAGGTAGGGATAACCTAGATCAAAGCATATGGTTTCCATGGCCAAAATAGCATATAAAACCAAGGGAAGTCTATTGTCTACAAAAAGTGAAGCTTTGCACAAAAATTGGACAACAAAAACTTTAAAAGCATGTGTAATTAAACCACCATGAAAGAGCCACAAGAAAGAGAGAAAACCACATTTATCATCACCAAAATAGAACCTAAACCCCATGGAACATCAAGGTACACTAGGATTATGCTTATGACCAAAACCAAGACCAAAAGATAGCAAAAAAATTACCATTCCACATTCATCTTCAAAATCGGGTACCTTAGATTAGGGTTTCGGTTTCTAAGAAAACTAAGCATGTTAATCACCATTAAATAAAACCTAGAGCATGGTATCATCTACTAATACATCAAGGGTAAGTTCTATAAAGAGAAACAACAACATACTTGTATAAAATGTGCAATAATATAGAGGGAAAAGTGTTATATAACTCACTTGTTTGAAGGGAAAACAAACTCCAAGCTCAATCTCTAAAAGAGGGAAGGAAGCTTCCAACAAGGGTCACCACTTTGGCCATATCATCACCTCCAAGAAAAAGAACACCTTGTTCAAAGGTAGCTCAAGAAAAAGGGCAAGGAAACCCTAGGTCAAACCATAGAAGAAAGGAGAAAAAGAGAAGAAAACATCCTCCCACTAGTTACCACCATGGATAGTCCATAGTCTAAGGCCTTTTTGAAGAGGAGTTTCTCTCAAGGTGACCACTAGGGTATAACCCTATTTACATCCAAGGAAAGATGAAGAATAAGATGGAGGTTCTAAAGGAAAACGTGATCAAGATGGTAAAACTACTTACCAAGGGAAGAAACACCATAAAGAGGAAGTTCTAGCTTCAAGGCACCACATCCAGAGTCGAACCACCTTCAAAGCACCAAGGATAGAACCTTTTTGCTCCACCAATCTACAAGGATGACAAATCAAGTAAGGAGAAATAAGGATGGCCACCAAAGATCACTTTCATGGAGAGAAGAGGGTTTATATAGAAAAGGAGGAGAGAAGAAGATTGAGAAATGAGGTGTCAACAAGATGGGGCTCCAAAGGGGCATTTTTTCACCCAAGAAACCAACATGCAACCACTCAAAACACACATGCATGAGATGGTGATGCAACCTATATTTGGTATTGACCACTTGGGTCCCCCAACATATGGTCACAGTCACGACACACCAAGGAAACACCACAAGGTCGACACAAAGCACCAAAACATCCCCTGGTCGAGATAAAGGGATCACCACAAACACTAGATTGAGACACTTCACTAGAATACAACTGTATCGACCCAAGGCAGACCAATACCATCATGGTTGAGACAAAAAAACCTAGAAAAGGTTTCTAGGTCACAAAACCCACAAGACACCCTCTCAAGGTTGAGACAAGGGTCACCACCTTCAACAAGGTACACATGGTCGAAACACCCAAAACCCTAATCACCTATGTGATGCCACCACTCATCCAAGGCTCAACCAAGGCACCCCAAGCACCACACTCTCTATCATGAATACAAGAGAGAGCTCTCTCTAAATGTGTAAAATTACAAGATAACACTCACAATGGGTAATTTGCAATTTGACCCAAAACAAGAACAAACATGATCCAAACAAGCTCAAACTAGAAACTTAAGCTTTCCACAAGCTCTAAAAATATCTCAAAGTATTATAGAAAGTTTCTAAACACATAACCAAGTCAAACAAAATAAGGTTATCCCAAAACACAAGTCTGGGGTCTTACACTTCAACCATGGGAATTTTATGGATGCATATGGATTGGTCAACCCCAATCAAATCAGCCATTTTGTAGTCAAGGGTAGTTTTAATCTTCCTAAGTTCAGTCAAGAGATTGTATTCCTATTCATGAGTAAGATAAGAATTGATGATAACATGGAATAGTTCTATCTCATCAAGGAAAATGTATTTTAATCCTTCAGGAAGGGGTTTCATTTTAGGGGCATTAGGAGGTTCAAGTTTCTCTTCTAGAAGGGAAACCATCTTAAGGTCTTCAAATTCAGCATCATGATCCTCTTCATAATTATCAAGGTGAGCCTTGCATTGGTATAATTGGTTGTCTTCTAAGCCACATTCAGATGGAGATATGAGGGTAGTGTGTAAAGTATCTTCAATCAATTCCCATTTTTGTCTCAATTGAGACAAATTATCAACACAGTCAAGGAGGTAGACCTCCTCTTGAAACCTAGGACCTCTCATGCTCTCGAACACCCTAAACCCTAGGGTCTATTTTCCTAACCTCAGGAGGATGGTTCTGGCCTCAACATCAATCAAGGCACGGACGGTGGCTAGAAATGGGCGGCCAAAAATGAGTGGATAGCACAAGTCCTTTTTTATGTCCATGATCACAAAGTCATATGGAACATAAGCTTCCTATCCAACTTTAATAGGAATATCTTCAATAATCCCCATAGGCTTTGTCATGGATGAATCTTCCAACTGGATGGTCATTGCAGTGGGAAGCATATCAACAAACCCTTATTTTTTGCAAAGGCTATAGGGCGTAATTGAAATTCTAGCTCCTAAGTTTGGCTAAGCCTTTCTTGCATGCATTGTCACCTAGATAGAACCTGATTCCAAAGGAGCCAGGATCCTTTTGTTTCTTAGGCATTTTTGCTTGGATGATGTTAGAGGCGGTCCTATCCAATATCATGATTTCATACTCTTTAGTGGCATGCTTTCTGGTCAATGGATTTTTCATGTATTTGGACCAGGCGGGCATGTCAGCAAGAGCATGTAAGAAGGGGATGTCCACATGAAATTTTTTCATAGCTTCCCTAAATTTCACAAACTATGTGTCAATCCCAATTTGTTTTAGGTGAGCTTTGTATGGTGGATGAAGTTTATAGATGGGAATTTTGGATACATCAACTTTTACAGGTGGGACCTCGAGGGTGGGGATAGGGGGTTATGGTTGTGATGGGGTTTCAATGACCACGGTGTCATCATCCTCATAGTCTAAGGGCACAACTAGAGTTTTATCTGGAGGAGGGGAGTGGAATGTACCTTCCCATAATAGGTAGAGATATTTAGTTGTTCAGGGTGTTTTGGATTGTTCTTGAGCTGTCGGACAAAAGTGCCTACAGGAGGCTTTTATTGGGAAAAGAGGCAAGCTAATTGAGCATCAGTCACCTTCTGGTGGGGTTGTTGTGTAATAATGATTTGTTCTATTACAGTGACCCTATCATTGATCGAGGGAGGGGGACATTCTATTGAGCTTGAGGAGGTGGTTGATTAAGGGTTTGCTATTGTTTCCCTTGGTAGGTCCCTCGACTTTGGAAATTACCCATGTAATTTCCTTAGTTCCCAAAGTTCCTTTGATTGTTGTATTGAAATCCTAGTGGTGGACGGTAATTGAAAGATGGTCTTTGGGGAGATAGTTGAGAGGCATTTTCAACACCTGAAGGATTCCCATACTGAAATCCAAGATGGTTTCTGTCTTAGCTAGGATTATAGTAAGCCAAACTTGGAATACTATGGATTGAATTAAGATCTTCTACTTGTTGACTATCTTCTGGCTGCATAGTTGTGTTATAGAGGTATTAACATTGAAGGGTAGCATGATCGTACCCTTGGAAAATACTATAGAGGGATTCAGCAGGTCTAACCTATTGAGGTTGCCTCTCATAAGCATTGAAATATGGTTTGAGGCGATCATGTTTCAAGGAAATCAGGTTAAGACTTTCAGCAATAAGTTGGATATCAAGAATTACCTCACCCTTAGCCACCTTGAAGACCCCCCCATATCCTCATGTTGCTTGGGTTTTAGATGCGTGTTTGATGACTCCCCAAGCACTTTCTAGATTTTAGAACATAAAATTTCCTCCAGATGAGGAATCTAGAAATTTCTTAGTGGCAGCATTAACACCACGGTAGAAAATGTCAATGAGTTGAGATTGGAAGATGTTGTGGTGAAGGAAACATCAAAGAAGTTTCCTAATTTTTCCAGGCTTCTCCTAGGGTTCCTCCCGGGTGCATTGAAAAGAGAATGATCTGTCCCTAATCGTGTAGGTGAGGGAAGGAGGAAAAAAATTTGTCTAAGAACTTGGTTTGCAAGGCCTCCCAGGTGTTGACCCATTCTTCACCCTCCATGGCATTATATCAATTGTTGGCTTGCTGTAAGAGAGAATATTTGAATAGTCTAAGTTGAATGGTGTCTTAAGAAACACATGGAATCTTATGCAGGGAATAAAGGTCAGCAAAACACTGGAAATGACCTTGACAACTCTCACCTTTATTCCCCTAGAGGATTGGCTTGGAGCACGGTGGTGATCCATTGAGTGTTGATCTTGAATTGAGGGGATGTGATTGTGGGTGGTACAACAAGGTGTTGTGCATATCCCATTTTAGAAATTGAAAAGTCTTTCAATTGTTTTTGGCATTTGGCTTCCCTCTGAGCGGCTTCTAAAGCCGCTTGTTTGGATATGTAGGTTGCGCGCACAGCAGCTTCTTGAGCCACTTGTTCGGCCAGCACGACCTCTCATTGAGCAGTGAGTGCTTGCTCGATCCTACACGATACCTCTTCCTCACTCATCATTTTATGGTGGTTTTGTTGGTCAAGACAATGAATCATCTATTCTGGTTTTGGATCAAAAATGACCAATGTAGAATCAACATTTTGCGGTTGTGGCATGCACAATTATAACTGAAAAATAATAATTGAGTGCAGAAAAAATTTACTGCTAGCATGAAAACTCAACAAAAAGAGCAATACACTTCTAGAATGGGACTCGGAAGGTAGAGGAAAAAATGAAAAAAGTTTTTTGTTCAAAAAGTTTTTATAGGTTCGAAGAAAATATTCTATTGTCCCCGACAATAGAGGCAAAATTAATGTGTCGTTTAGCACACCAATTCACTAAGATTATTATCCTTGAGTTTAATCTCTTTTTACTTTCTAGTTAAGGCTAGTATAGAAGAGTCAATCCCATAGGACAATGTTTTTAAGAAAATTTTCTCGACACCCAATTGATTATTTTGAACTTTATCTCTTTTTGGTATTTTTTAATAAAGGAACAGGAAATAAATTCTAGATTGGGAGTTTAATAATTACACTAAAATAAGAAATAAACTATAGAAGTAAATGATTACACTAAGCAAAGGAATGAAAGTTACATTAGCAAAAACTGAAAAGAAGATTGTTAAAAAGAAAGATTATCTAAATAGATTATAAGTGCAAGGAATAAAAAGAGAGGGATGGAAAATAAGAGTTTGAAGAACGATTGAATCAGAAGGGAAAACATTTAGGCTTAGGGGTTTTACCACCTTAGCCAAAGTGAAAACAAGATCAAAGAGTTATATGACAATAAAGATAGAAGAAGGCATATGGATCATTCATGAATGATATACAAAAGACGAACTCCATGTGAGCCCATTGGTCTTGGTGCTCACATTTCTTAGTCCATCATCCTAATAGAGAATTTCTAAGGTTGCATCCAAATACCTATGTGATTAGTTTAGTTGTTATAAATCATTGTTTCCACAATCGCATCCACAAGGATTAATACACGTTAAAAATGATTAATTACATTATTAAAATCATCAATTTCTAAACCAAAAGCCATCCATATGAAAAATCATATAAATCTTGATCTGATTTAACACAATGGCCTAGGGGTTATTCCCCTTGCCTCGATAAGAGGACTACTCACTACCCATGAGAGTGGAATCAATAGGAAGAAGGAACAAAACCATAGATCACTGAAAGGAGAAACTCTGAAGAGATCTAGGTGGTGCCAATTTAAGGACTTGATCCCTTAATCCTCCATTCCAAGAGAAAGAACGAGAAATTAAAAAACAACAACTGGAATGAGATCTAGATCTAGAATGAAGGACAAGAAGAAGAACTAAAAGAACAAGTGCCTCAAATAAAATTGCTTTATTGAATCTAAAGAAATTACAATGCCAGGAAGAAAGACTTGCTCTATAGAATATCAAAAATTCAGAATGAAATAGAGTAAAGAATGAATGCCTTTACAAGAAGAGATCCCCACATCTTATAGGAGGAGGAGGGGGTATGCTTCCCTCAAAAGAGGGGAAAAAAGGGGGTGGCAGTTTGAATTTTCTGGATCTGGTCAATAGAAGCTATTGATTGTCTTTAATTATCTTGACCGTGTAACTTTCTTTAATGTAGATTTCCACAACAGCAATTTCAAATAGATTTCTCTCCCATAAAAGGCACAAAAGCGGTCCAAATAATAGGGTATTATTTTAGAAAATAAAATTTCCTTTTCAATGAATACTTGTACTCTCAATTTGGAATTTAGATGCAAAAGATATGGCACTTTTGTGCCATGTATACATGAATTTTAAGACTGCTGCAAATTGTGCAGTTATGTTCCCAGAGTATTTATGCCATTTTCCTATAAAAGCCTAAGAAAATATAAATTAAACTCCAAATAAAGATAAAAAACTAAAATAATACAATTAATCATAATACTAAGAAAATAAATAATAAAAAATCCTAAATAGATGTCTAAAAGATGTAAATAAAAGGGATAAATACACATTTATCGTTAGCACAACTGAAAACTGTGAAAAGAAATAAAAAATTTGCTAGGTTCTCATATTAAACATAAAACTATAAGATCTCACAATAAAGATATATGATTTGCACAAAAGAAAATTAAATTGTCTATATGGCTAGTCTTAGAATTTATATTTCCAGTAGTTTCGTTCACCACTCTCTGTCAATATTGACAAAAACTTGACATGTTGAAAACGTATTTCTAAATGTAGGTGTATGGTTTTCAAGTAATAAGATAACTTAAGACTTGAATTTTCGAACCTGGACCACTAAAAACTATTAGTAACTACTCATAATCAATTAAATTCAAAACAAAGTTAAGTTTGGTTTGTTGATTCTAATTAGTTAACCGAGTTAACTAGAAGATGACCAAGATTTAATCAAATTTCAATAACAAATCCCTAAGATACCAACTTTTACCATTACAACCAATTACTTTTATCTAAATCACATTACAAATAAATAATCATTATAATTTAGGATAAGCACTATATAAAAGTGGTGCATGTGATGTGTGTGTCCCATGATGAAAAAGAAAGTAGTGTGTCTGTCTATATCATAAAACTGAGATTATTTGAGCCAAAATTTTACTTTTGTGATGTTTTAATTTTAGTTGTATTTCTAAATCCAAAATTTGCAACACCAAAATTATGTATATTTGAGGATATTGTTATGTTCCCAGGACCTACATATAAGAAGGAAAATATGATAAGTTATACAATTTTCAACCACAAAATGTACCTATTATGTCAACAATGATGATCAAGAACAATCCATATGAGAATGTAATTCACTCATTAAATATCAAAATCGACATGTATTAATAAATATGAATAGTCAATGACAAATATTCAAGTCGGGTACTCTTGAAAAAAGACTTCGATGCTCAAAATCATAATGTTCTTCTTACAACATGAGGAAGTAATATGAATATGCATAAGCACATGAGAATCTAATGAAATACAATAGTCGACACCAAGATCAAGTCAAAGTAAAATTTTAGGCAATTTCCATTAATTTGATCTTCTTCCTGTGTGGGACAACAACTCATATTATCCTCTAAATGCATGTGGAAGACATATCTCTCAGTTCTCCCTTTCTTCTCTTCTCCTCGTCAATCTAAATATGTCTTCGATCAGCATATTAGACTAACCCCAAAATTAGGTCTCAAGTGATCAACTTATTTAGTATTAGACTACAACTATCAGATTGGAAATAAGTAAATCTTATCCATCACTATTGGGTATTTTTGATTCTAGGGGTGAGTTTGTTGATGCTATCAACCTATGCTCTGAAGTAAACTATCGGGAAAACATATAAAGTCAATGCTATAAGTAGATGTCAAAGCGTCAACTTTAAGTCTTTAAAGGGCTATCTCAAAAGGTATTAAGTCGATTCTATCAACTATATAGTCAATGATTCAGCAATATGCTTGTTGACTTGAATTTTCCATACAATTAACTCACAAAATATTTATTACATTTTAACATTATGTTAAACACATGCAAAAAATACATGAAAATGAGGTATAATGAAGCACAAGAAATTATACACTAATTTAGTGATATATGAATGAAATCTACAAGATTACTCTGGAAATTAATTCACACTAAACTAGCATGCATTTGTATGATAATCGTACGTGCATAAGATGCTTATACTATTCGTACTTGATTTTCCAATGAATATGCATATGATTGCACCTATTGGGTTAGTGTGTTAAGAAAGGTAGTTTTTTATGATCCTATGATATTAGGAAGCTATTAGTAAATGAATTTAATATGTTTTAGATGATTATAAAAATGAAACTAGTACATGTCATAGTAGTTTGTGCAAATGTGAAAGAAAATCACCTACAAGAAAGTGTGGAAACAACATTTTTGTCCACTCTAGGGAATGGATGACTTAGTTAAATGATTTCTAATCATTTCCACATTTCCTCTTCTCATTTATACACACAATACTTTTTGTCTCTCTTTAAACATCTTACTTTTATTGTTCCTTTAGACGATACTCATATGTTGGTGTTTGAGCTTGTACATGTTTTGTTCAAATTGTTTATTGATGGTTATTGTATTTTAAGTGAATTAAATAATTATGTATTTCATAGTTAATTTTTGCATTTTTGGCATCCCAATCAAAATTAAGTATGACCCATATTGAACATGTCATTTCTCTTAGTTTGAAAAAGGTATATAAGACTATATGTCAATGCTAAAATCAATAAGCAAGCTAGTATGTAGGTTAGTGAATTTGATATACAAGGAAACTACTAAAGGTACTTTTAATAATATTTATTTTTGTTATTCTTTTTTTATCTCTTTTCAATTAGGTTGATGTGTTCATTTTTGAACCACACTCTTGCTACACTATAAGATTTTATATGGATGGATCTATATTGATTATAGTATGCTTACAAACCATCTAATTACCATATTCCATCCCTGACTACTCATGATGATCTGATACGCTTCTACTCACTATCACTAGGTTTATAGTTCTTAATTGACTTAATGATCAATATCAATTTAAGTCTTTCATGAAAGAAATACCACTTACTAGGGTAATATATAATAAAGAAAATTATTTTAGCTAGAAAAATATTTCAATTCCATAGAAATATATAAATGAATCAAGTATGATTTAAGTGCATGATGGAGCCTAGAAATACATCATCACATATAATCCATTCATAAAGATATCATACTATTTAATGGATCAATATAGGATAACAATATAAAACATAGTAAATATAGAGTGTCTGAGCTAATTCTCTATATTATCATGATGTCATGGTGGTTTTTAAAACAAGACTACATTTCTTACTTGAATAATAATCTTTGTCCAAATTGTATAGAGCAAACCAATTTTGGAACCACATTAAAAAACACTACAAACTAGTAAGGACACAACTCTAGACACACCAAACATAAAGATAATATCATATACTTACAAAACTTGTCCAAGACCTTTGACCTTTAAGAAATGTTATACAACTATTCAAATTACATATAAATCATCACGTGAGATAAGACTGGTGACTTGTAACTAATCTAATCAAGTCATTGGATATTGTAGGTAATATCCTCAAGGAGACCTTTGCCTCATGGTAGTCATATTCAACACGACAAACCCAAGGGGATGCTAAACTATCATCATCATGGTGATTCAAGCAAAATATGCCATATGTTAATCTCACCCATCATATAAGACTACATCCCCATTTTTCCGCTATAAATGGGAACATCCCTCTTTTCTTGTGGAAGAGAGGGTCCATCAAACTTGTCAATTCATTGGACAAGTCACCAATTAGATATGAACTCATTCATTACTTGAAAAGTAGATTTGGAGTCCCTAACAATATTTTTTTTTGGAAAATTGAGTAAATATATTTCCAAACCCACAAGTGGGGAAAATACAAGTCACACCCTTACATGTAACTCACACCAAATCAAAATACTTAGAAGCCAAAGAGACTTCCAATTACATAAGGTCCCAATTCCTACTTGCAATTGTAGAAACGCCTACTAATCTTTTCTTGCATATCTTATATCTCATTTTGATTTCCTCTTCCAATTTTTTTAAACAGAAGGAGCTCATCTCTTCCAACGCATCCATGTAGTCGGCTATTCCTTTATTCCCAAACTATATGGACTATATATGTGATTGTCCATAGCTCTAGGACATTACCCTGATTGTTCATAGCTTCAAGACTTTCTTGTAAGCTAAACGGTCTTCTTATTCTCATCTTTAGCTGTGTGCGGCTCCATAATATCTCTAGGTTTTATAATCCCCAAACAAATGGGTAATTATTTCATCACTGGCATGGCACATGATACAAGTGGTATTTTTGTTCAGTTCCCATTTCACAATCTTCATCTTCGTAGGTAGTAAATCATTCAAATCTTGAAAAGGGGTCAAGCTCCACCTGGGATAATGCATAGGGCCCCACAACTTTTCATAGATTGATCTGCTCTCTTGTTTTTGTTTTTAGGTGTCGCACATGTTTGGATCATCTTTGAACTTTGGCCACACGGTTACCATTCTCCTCCATATGGTCAAATACCCCCATGTATGCATAGGCTTGACTAATAAATCATCTCCAAACCTGTGTTTCATCCAAGTACTCCATGCTGACATAATATTTGGGCACATTAAGACTTTGCATGACATAATACTCTACATGACATAATATTTGGGCACATTAAGACTATAATGTTTATGTTTAACTAAAAGGCTATCTCACCAAAGAAGTCATTTTTTATAACCTTTGCATGCAAAACACACTAAAATTTTAGGTTCATCCAGGAAACAAGCTTTCATAAATAAGCTCTTAGTGTCTCATTTTTCTCACAAAATCTAGACAATTTTCATTTCCTTGTGTATCTCTAATTGTTAATATTTTGAATTATCAAGCATTTTAATTCTATTTTAGAGTAGTTATGTGATTTTCTGGAGCTATACTCATCTATAAACTAAAATGATTATTCTTCTATTATTTCTTGTATCATAGGCCTAACCATATTTCACATAGTTCTTCTTGTTGTTGTTTCCCACCAATCTAAATTATTAGATATATTTTTAAATTACATTTTTATATTTTAGTTTGTAAATGGAAATTTCATTAGTTAAACACTACAATTTTATAGTTTTAAGCTATTTTATATTCATTGCATTTAAACTAGATTTTGAAAAGTCAAAATACAAAATCTTAATTTTGATAATACACAAAAAAGTGTGTGACCTATTTTTTGTTTTATATTATCACTTTGAGATAGGTGGTTCTATTTTTTAATATATATGAATATAAACTTCATATAACATGTATTACTATTCAATTGTTTACCCATTTATCTCTCCTTTGATGTCTCAACAAAGAACATAGACATCATAAATGATAGATACCTCAATATATACAATTAAGAAATGTAAAGGGAAAAATGTCCCTTCATACTCTTCTAGACGAGCATTAAAATTCCATATGATAGTCAATACATGTCATTGTGAATTTTATAGAGACAATAGCATAAACACAATTTTACTAGAAATTGTTGGTTGTTCTATACATGTATGAATATCTCCTTAAATCACATGATTGGTACAACAATCATAATGAAATTAAAACAATGACAATCAGCTTACAAGTTCGGTGTGAGTTTGTAGAACTCAATCCAGAGTTAAGAGTGAAATTATACACCACATACCATCTTTTGTGATTCATTGAATTCGGCAATGAATCACATGCAATAGAGATTTACATGTTTTTGGATATTAGGTGATTATGTTCTATTTACTGTTGTGTAAATTATGATTTCTTAAAATTATATCTTTTGTGCATATTATGTTGTTATATTCTATTTTTCATAGTAATTTATTTTATTATTTATATTACTTAAAGAAAATGTCATTTAATGTTTATGAAAAGCAATTTATTTTATTATTTGATGTTTCAATTGTATCTTTTTGAATACTGATTTGATCATGAGAACTAAATAACAAATCAAATTACAGCACACTCGACAATTGAAGTGTGGTGGTTGAGCATGATGGGTCTTCCCTGGGGGACCCAACTTTGAGCCACCTGAAGTGTAATTTATCTACCATCCTTGAGGTCATCTAGGATTTAGCATGTTATTTGATGGAGGGGGATAATGTCTCTTCTAACTAAATAAAACTACAATACAAAATACATATATGTGTTAGTGTATGAATCAACGATAAGGGCTGAAAATTTGACAAAAAAGTAAACTTGAACCCTAAACATAAAACTGTAAACCTAAGTCAAAATTTTGGAGCACTACACATAATAATAAATCCAAACATGAATATTAGAAGTTGACTCAAGGTGATAAAGTATTAATCCAAATGAAAAGGCAAGGTGAATAACAATAACCAAGTAGCAACAAAAATGAACTATATACTAATGGATTTGTAATCATTGACTTTGTACAACCTTGAACAAAGTACTCACATCAACGTCAAAACCCACTACACGAGCCTCTCTATGCACTCAAAATAAAATATAGTCTTCACCTAGTTATGAAGTTACTGATTTCTTCTATCATGCTAATGAGATGAGGATTCTGAATTCTATACCTAAAAAGATGCTTAACAATTATCATCCATTGTCAAACTGAGCTAATAAAACATTAGAAAAACTAACCGTACTTTCATCTTTATGTCTATTATCTAGAGTAGATATATCCAAAATATATATTATGCATGAATACTATTTAATTTAGGCAATGTGTTTTGTCACTAAAGAAAGTACAACATAAACTAGCATGTATATGAATTACAATTAAAAAGGGTATGACTATCGACCACCCAGTTTTTGGTATTTTTGTGAACTATTTGGCTTATACATAACCAAGTAGAAGTCATTATGGTATGCTCGTGTGCATGACTCACTATTCATGCATTAGAGTTTAGTAGGAAACCTAAAGACAACTGACATAACATAGGTTCACCACGAGTCTAGGTTCTAGGTAGTAGTAGCCTACAAATCTCTACTTTATCATTTGCACATGATACACGGCTAGGTCATGCCTTATATCGTCTTACATATCAAAAACCATATCATCCTCTGGTTATTTTACATTTAATAGGATTGGATTCTCTACCGCCATATCACATGTAGTTGGATTCCCTAAACATTTACCAATTTCCTTGTTGTCACTCCTTGGACATCCTAACTTTATTGTTCTCTTTGGACACTATTCGTGTGTTGATGTTTGAGTTTGTACTTGCCTTTATCAAATTGGTTAATTGATGGTTATTTCATTCTCAATGTAGTGTATTTGTTAGTTATAGTTTTTTTGTCCCAAATAATCGAACCGTATTAAACATGTCCTTTCACCTTATCTGAAAAAAGGTATATAAGAATATATGTCAATGCTACAATCAATGAGCATTCTGAAATGTAAGTCAATTGATTTTATCTACAAGGACGCTACGATAGGAGCTTCCATTGTTGTTTATTTTTGTCTTAGTTTAAAGTTTATCTCTCTTCAAGTAGCTTGATGTGTTGATTTGTATATCCAATCCAATCGAATTTCTATACAGTATCATTTTATATGGATGGATCTCAAATTGATGGTGTCATGCTTCCGGATACTCTTAATTACCACGTTCTATCCCTGACTACTCATATTGATCCGATACGCTTCTACCCTCACTCAGTGGGCTTTCAATTGTGATTTGAATTAATGATAACTGCCAATTAATTTTTTTTCTTGAGAAAATCCCACTTAGGAATGTACTTAATAACAAAAAAGTTTATTATAGTTAAAACCATATTTCAACGCCATCAGAATATATAGTTGAGTGAAGCGTGATTTAATTGCATGATGGTGTCTAGAAACACGTGATCCTAGTTCGTTCGTAAAGAGGTTATACAATTTAACGGATCAAGAAATGATAACAATATCTAACATGGAAAATATAGAGCGACTGGGCTAATGCTACATTAATCGACCGTGATGGCATGGTGGTTGTTAGAACAGCACTACATTTCTTGCTTGAAAAATAATATTTGTTCCAATTATATAGTGCAATCCAGATATGGAGGCACACTCAAAACACCACGTAACGCCACAACTCCATGCACACTAAACATAAAGATAAAAGCAAATGTTGACAAAATTGTCCAAGACCTTTAGAAATTGGCCTCAAAGGAGCGTTATTCAACAATTCACCATCTCTATGCATTGTCACCAATTACATATGAATTCATTCATGACATGAAAAGTAGAGCTAGAGCCTGCCAAGTCTAGACCTAGCCATGATGGCCAAGAGAATTTAGGTCATATATATAGTGAGGATTATGACACATCGATGACCTAGTTCCTGTTGAACATAATTACTTTGCTTCAACCTACTATAACATAGTTTGACACACATATCCTAACATCTGGTCACCATTTAGAGTTCACTACTTTGTAGAATCGATGTAGGAGACTTGATGTTGTGATAATTTTTCCTTCCTTTTCGGTTCACATATTCGCATTTCCATACTGGAAACTACTTTGGGTTTGGGAGCCTTCATGCATGTTAGAAATCGGTTGGAGCAAACCTCCTTAGCATATCGTCGTGGGCCAAGGAAGACGCCTGCTTCTGGGGAACCGTTACCATGACCATTCTGCCTAGTGACCTGGAGTGATCTTCTCCAGCGGCTGGTAAACTGTACACGATGACTTGTCCTTCCCCTGAATCAGCCGGCTCCAGGTAGTACGACGCCCGAAACGGTGCGCAGCCGAGGTCGAACGTGGCGGAGTATGGTTCCAAGTGTTCCAAGTCGACGCAGACTAACGCGGAAGGGTTTGGCATGCGTGGGCTGCCCTCTCCTGCGCGTTTCTTGGCTTCCAACCACTCGATGAGGCTCGCTGCGCCACACTGGATCTCGGCCTGGGAGCGAGCTACCACCTCGGCGGCGTACGGATAATTACAGGCTGAAGGATCGAGGTGGACACTGTTGAAGACCGTGGCGCTACCAAAGAACGTCCGGCTCAGACCCAGAGGTTGGCGCACGTCGGCGCATATGGATAGGTCCATAGGTGGCCCGTCCCGATGCTTCGCTCGATTGATGCAGATCCAAAACAGGGTCGCCAGAGCTGCAAACGGCGTCACCTTTGATGACTCAACAGCAATTGCTTTGCCACCGGCCTCTGAGATCAGCTGCTGCACCGCCTTGTCGTCAAACTTGAAGCACAAGGTCACGAGCTGCTGGCCAGGATCGTTGTTGGTTGATGAAGCGGAGGCGGCATGGGGTAGTCCGTAGTAGTTTGACAAGGCAGCACCAGAGCTCGGGTGACGGTTGAGTTGAAGAGTTGTGTGGAGTCTCCTGGGTGGCAATGGCTGGAAGTAGGGTGGAGATTGCATCTTGCCTAGGAGAGTGATGTCGGCCCAGGACTTGATCAACGCCGTCACACATGCCGGGTCCGCTAGCAAGTGGGTGCAGCTCAGACCCACGGCATAACCGCCGCCATCGAACTCGGTTACCTGTGAAATGTCCAATATGACGTCTCTTACGATTTAACCACATGGAAAATATACAGATGTCTGATATAATACCTGGACATAGATAGGTGACCAGATGTAAGGTTTCTCGTAAACGTCCTCCCAATGTACCAGCTTCAACTCTCTCTCCCTCATGCCAGCCCCATGCGCCCAGTCCTCGACGCGGCCGCGCGCTCTGGCCTCTATAAATCTGACCCCGACGTCGTTCAGCTTCACGGACCAGCGGTTTTGGCTGCCCTCTGGGGGCCTCTGGAGCCTCCCGGTCAATAATGGATAGCCGCACAGGAGCTCAGAAAGAGCCAATTCCAACCTGCCGATGGCATCCCCGGCGGCGCCCACCGGCTTGGTTCCCGGTGGTCGTCCGTAGTAGAGGACCACGCGGATGTTGTTGCCTTCCATCGTGTGATCCAGTACCGACGGGTGGTAGCGCTGCCCTGGAGGACACGGCCTGTTGCTCACCACTGTTCGTTTGTAGAGGATGGTCACCTCTTCATCCTGCTGCGGATCCATGAGTGCCGGGAACAGCTGGTTACGGGAACTGTTCACCGTTGCTAGCAGTCCTAGCTTGTTAGGTGCGAAGAACCGTAGTTATAAAGATGCTATACTTCACTCTTGCGAGTACGTTTGTTGTGACCCAGATCTTCCGGATGATCGGAAAAACGATGTCATGCTTTCCGTTCTGTCCTGTGTGCTTTCGTTTAGGGGCGGTTTCCCAAATGGCACGAACAAACTAGACGTGAGCTGATCTAGCAATATCAACAATCATACTTCGCCCATGTATGCCACTTCTAATGAGTTTAAGGCCTCCGTTCTCATACAAATAAGGAAAAAAAAACCATTTTAATACACTTTTACAAAATTATTTACTTAATAGTACAGCAAAGAAAGTATTTTCTAAATTTGCTTAAGTTCATTTTACTACTGAGGCAGTTAAAGAAGAAAGTATAATAAAAAAATAAGAGTGGGATTTTGCCTCTTTGACAAAAAAAGTCTTTGGAGATAGAAAGTCAATATAGTTTTGCTTGCTGGCAGGAAATCAAGTGGAACGGGAACGATATAGAGAGATTGGAGAGAAAATGTACTAAATTTAGTACACCGGTATGGAAATCAAGATGATGAAGGATGATATTTTTAATATCAAAAGAATCAGAGATAGACTCATGTCATTGGGACAAATATTTTTAAAATTATTAGCTCTTATATATGTCCCCTCCCCCAAGTTAGACCTTACCGAAAGGATTTTGGGATAACATGTATGATTTGATGAACGACATACGGATAGAGGAGAAGATCATCATTGGGAACGATTGTGTGGGGAGAGCAATGCTGGATATGAGAGAGTTCATGTTAGTTTTCGATAGGTATGATTATGTGGGGAGAGCAATGTTGGATAGGAGAGAGTTCATGTTGGTTACTGATACTACAGTAGAAATGGAGAGGGAGAGATCATATTAGATTTTGTAGTTGTGTATGATATAGTTTTGGAAAACATCCATTTCAAGAAAAGAGTTGTTCATAAGATTACTTTCAAGAGTTGGCACAATTGTAGAACAATTAATTACTTCCTTACAAAGCAGTTGCATCGTAAAGTATGCAAGGATCGTAAAATGAACCCTAGTAAAGAACTCACCACCCAACATAGATTAATGATTTTGGATATTAACATGAAGATCAACAATGACAAGCATAACATAAATCAATATAGTAGGATGAAGTGGTGGAATCTCAAAGGGCGGAAAATCGACATGATATGAGATCATGCATAACAAAATTTGTCAAAGAAGTTTTAGAGGAGTCGAAAGGGTGTGAGCTTCCATATAAAGAGACTTGGTGGTGGAAAGATGAAGTACAAAAGGCTATTAAAATCTAAGAGGATATGTATTGGAGCTTGTCAAAATCATGAGATGATGCAACTTCTCAGAGTTACAAACAAGCAAAGAAAAATAGCTAAAAAGTTTGTCTAAGAGGCAAGGTTAGATACTTTAAAGAGGTTTATAAGAAGGTTGATATAATAGAAGGGAATATATATATATATATATATATATATATATATATATATATATATATATATATATATATATATATATATATATATATATATATATATATATATATATATATATATATATATAACAAACACACACACATACAAATACATACACACACAAAAATTGGCTCAAAAAGAAAAAGGAAAGGAAGAGACTTGAGTCAAGTAAAACACATCAGGAATGAAGACAGTAGAGTGTTGATGAAGGATGATGATATCAAGAACCAATGAAGAAGATATTTTCATAAGCTTCTCAATGGATACATTGTGCATGATGTAAGAGATTCATGTGACATGCATACATGAGATATCATAGACATGATGGGTTTCACTTTTTGAGGTCAAGGATGCTTTGAAAAATATGAAAAAGGGAAACTCATGCATACCACACGATATTGCCATTGATGTATGAAAATGTAGTGGGGATGAAAAGGATGTGTGGCTAAGAAATTTCTTTGACAAGATTGTTAAGAACAAGAAGATGTCAGATAAGTAGATAAATAGTATTGTAGTCCCCATATATAAGAACAAAGGAGATATTCATAGCTACACAAATTACATAGGTATCAAGTTGATGAGTTGCATTGTGAAGCTTTGAGAGAGTTTTGTTTAGCATATGCTAAGATCTATAACATAGACATCAGACAACCTATTTGGTTTCATGTTAGCAAGATCAACAATAAATGCCAATTTTCATATAAGGAGGCTTATGGAGAAGTATAGAGAGAGTAAAAGAGATCTAAATATGATTCTTGTTGATTTCAAAAGGCTTATAACCAAGTACCTTGGGAAGTGTTGTGGATGGTTTCGGAGAAAAGTATGTGCCAAACATTAACTTGATTAAAGACATGCATAATATCTCGAGTGCAAGTGTGAAGGCTCTTGAAGGAGAGACATCAACACTTCCTATCACAGTTGGGGTACATCAAGGATCAAATTGATCCCAAAACTATTTGTTCTTATTATGGAAGAGTTGACAAATCATGTCCCATGATGATATACCTAGGTGCATGTTATTTGTTGATGATAGTGTGATGATTGGTAAAACAAAGATGGATTGAATGATAAAGTTGAACTTTGGTGAAATGAGTTGGTATCAAATGTAAAAGTGATTAATAGGATAAAAATTGAGTATATGGATTGAAATTTAGAAAATATAGTCTTGTGAATGGTGGAGCCAAGTTAGACAGAGTGGATCCACAAAAATGTGATAAATTTTATTACTTGGGTTCTATTATTCAAATAGATGGGGATGTTTAAGATAATGTTTGTCATAGTATCACTGTGTGATTTTTGAAATGGAGGACTCCAATCACAATACTATGTGACCTTAAGATCACTCGCAGATTAAAGAGTAAGTTCTATAGAATAGCTATATGGACAACCTTTCTATATGTCAGTGAATGTTAGGTAGTAAAGGAAACAAGGTCTCAACGAGATGAATGTGGCCAAAATACATATGTTGAGATGAATGTGTGAGAAGACAAGAAAAGATCGTTTGAGAAACAACTATATTAGGAACAAAGTGGGGACGTCGAGTATCAAGGAAAAGCCATGTGAGGGTTGTTTCAGATGGTATGGACATGTACAACATAAACTGACTAGAGATCCTATATGGAACAATGCTACCAAGTCAAGCATAATTAAAAGAAGGGGAAAGCCTGAATTTAAATGGGAAAAGATTATAAAGAGAGATCTTAAATATTTACATCTTGATTAGAATATGAACCATAACAAAGATGATTCAAAGAAAAAGGCTCCATGTTTCCGAACCAAACATGGTTGGGATTGAGTCTTAGATAATGACAATGATGATGATTGCAATGTCGAGGACCACTTCCCAAGGCTCCAGTATAGTTTTAGGAATGACGATTCGCCCCATAGACCACCACTGACTTTAAGCACATGCTTTTTCCTCACTCACGCACAAGCATGTATCAACTTTCTGACTAGTCATCCAACTTACTACTACTCCAAGCAAGTCACCCATCCTAGTACTACTCTAAGCTGGGTGTGCTTAACTTTAGAGTGATTAGTGATAGACTCTCTTAAAAGGAGGTGTGCCTTGGTGATATGAGTAGTCCAATCATTCCTTTTAAGATCATTTCATCTACAGCCTCAAGACCTAGGATTTTACAATCTCCCCCACAAACTCTTGGCGTCCTTGCTAAGGATCAACTATATGAACTCGTAATACTTTCTTATTTCAGTGCAGACCCAGAATGGCCCATGGACACCCAGCTCCCTATCATAGCTGCCAGTGTAGGGGTGTCTACATAATTATGGACATCCCCTTCCAATATGCCTAGACCACACGGCTCAAGATTGACATATAACATACCCATGCAAGCCCCACCCATTGGGGGAGGGGTTATGGCTCTGATACCATTTGTAATGCATGTTCCCACTGCCCAAAGCTCTAGTAGAGTTTTAGGAATAACAACTAGCCCCAAAAATCACCACTAGGCTTAGCTGCACGCTTTGTCATCACTCATGCACAACCAGGGATCAGCTTCTCAACTGGTCACCATCCTAGTAATACTCCAAGTTGAGCATGCTTAACTTTGGACTTCTTAGTGATGGACTCCTTGAAAATGAAGTGAACCTTGGGTGATATGGGTATTTCAATCCTTATTTTTAAGATCATTTTATCTGAGGCCTCAATACCTGGGACGTTTCAATGATGATCTTCTCAAATATCACACTTTAGTCTAAAAACACTACCTTAATCGACCTTTCATGTGTCTATGGGTCAAAAAGTGCCACAACTACTAACATGTTTATTGTTAAAATACAAAATTAAAAAAAAACAAGAGAATTGACCTCATTGTGGGTGCTTTCAACTTGAGCTTAAGTTTAAAGGTTCCACTCAATGTGGCTCTTTCATTACTTTACTTTTTTCTTTTTTTAAAATAATTTAACAATATACAAGTCTACATCTATGGCACTTTCTGTCTAGAGCACATATAACATTGTTTTATGTGGCATGCTTTGCACAATGTGCTATTTTGGGGAATGTTTTTCAAGGGGATCTATATTGGCAACTAGGGCAATAAAAGACTGATTTAAGTGGCATCTTTCACATAAAGTATGTTATACAGGGGAATGTTTTTCAAGCTATTTTGAGGAAAGTTTTTCAAGGGGAGCTATATTGGTAATTATTTTGTATAAGTAAGCTAAATTGATTCTTTTTTCTACTAATATGTGTGTATATAAGTTGTTTCTCACAAGAGGGGAAGGAATGCTCTTTTTCTTCAAAAAATGTTTGATTTATCATTGAATCCTAAACACATATAAAACACAACACCTTTTATTCCATCCATAATACAATATAAGCAAATAGATGATAATGATTTAGTTCTAAAAACACCCATTCCTTGTTCATGGTGTTTTCTATGATGCCTTCTTGGGGGGTTATTTCCTTTCTGTTACTATTTACACTATATCATTGTTATACCAAATCTCATGACACCCTTGATTGGTCCCTCGAAATACAACTCCTATGACCCTTTTGTGCATAGTATATCTAGAAATCTAGTAATATGATTATTGTAGTGACAAACTTTGTAAGTTATTGCATATAAATAAAGACAATTCCAATTATTATGTCTTCTTCCATTTGAGATAATGAAATATTATAATAATATCCTAAGAATGACTGACTCAGGGACATGTGATTTTGGGTTGAGGACCAGAACATGAGAGCATGTGCATGCTAAGAGTATCCATTCTTATCTAAAATATAGTTGGATATTGTTGTAAAATTAGCATAACAGTAATACATTAAGACTACTATGTGTCCTGACTTAGGACAATATCTCATTAGACATGATATTGGATATTAAATTAAACATATAGGTACTTGTAATGTACAAGTTTACTAGACGAACGCACCTTAAGTATGATTACATGAGCCATAAATGATTGTAAGAATTATATCTTGTGTGGCAGTGGTGATTGTGGTCCTTAGACCTCAACTCACTACAATTATCACATGTTTGTGGTGTACTTCAACACTACTCAATGTGACCTTGAATAAGGGTTTCCATACAGGTAGTGCTTAGGTGCACTCTGACATATATGGATTATCGTGAGTGATGTAGGTGGACTTTGTCTCCTATGTTAGTGATATCCCAACAACATGATGAGTGAGACTATGAGATGCATGTTTGTTCTCATGTGAGTCAACATATGATTGTTGAGCTATATGTACCTACTCTAGATAAAGGAACCACTAGTATAGATACTACCTTTAACATCGGTTAAAATGGACATTTTACGTCAGTTTCCAAGTGACACCCAAGTGGGTGACACTAAAGGTAGAGGCCTACAGAGTCAGTTCCAAAATTGACGACACAGAGCCGGCCCCAATTGCAATCAAAAAAGAACTGACACCACTGGTAAGAGTCATAGTCGACAGTTATTTCTAGAAAACCGACAACTATCTCCATACTCGAATAAAAAATTGTCCCAGGTTACGACCATAGTTTTCAGTTATTTCAGTAAAGACTGATGACTAACTCCATTCCCAAACAAAAAAGTGATCTCATGTTTGGTCCATAGTCGTCGGTTCAATGTAAAATCGCAAAATGATTATGTTTTCAAAAACCGACGCCTATCGACATACCCAAACAAAAAAAAATTGGGCTGGGGTTAGGGACATAGTTTTTAGTTTTTTACAAATAACCAACAGTAGAGACCTACAATGAAGGTTGTTTTCAATAAGCGACGACTAAGTGTTGTCCTTTTTTTAATATCAGGTTGTAGGCCTACTATCTAGTTGGTCAGCAGGATGCAGAACCTGCAGTTTAGTTCTAAACTGTAGGTTTACAACATCCTGTGATTTCAGCCTAACAACATGCCACAAACCTATAATAACAAGATTATCAAGACTATTTATATATCAAGACTGTATATACATCCTATGATTTTTAGATGTATATAGTATATAAAAACTTACAGTTTCATTGACACAGGTGTATTCATAAGCATATAAATCACATGATGTACAAACCTACAATTCTATTTATTCATCCATCTTCACATTCACATACATGTAGAAACACAATTCATTCATTCATCTTCACATTCACACACATGTATATAAATCAACTTTCAATAAGACAATTCAAAAAAAGGCATGCACACATGTATATATAAGCACCACACATATACGTAAATAATGACATCAAAGTTTAGACATATCATTCTTTAATCATCATTTAAATCATAATAAAAATTGCCTCCTTTTCAAAGGCTTGTGCCCATTTTTCCCTTATGTCATCTAATTGTTCTATCATATAGGGCATATGTACATCTAATAGTTTTTCCCTTGTATTGATGTCATTACTTTTAAACACCTGCAAAGAGAATGATATATATATACATCTATATATACATATATATAATAAGTTTGATATTTTCATATGATCTAATGAGATTAGCTATATACTTATGATGATCAAGACTATATACTACATGTTGTGTATTTTCAATGTCGTGTGCAGCATATCTAAAAATTATGTCCATATACCGCATCATGTAGTATCCGCATGCCCAGCCATTGTCTTATAGAACACACTATAAATTTCAACATACAAAGTGTTAATAAATAAAAATAAGCATAGTTCATATAAAAAATATGCATTGGAGTCAGAAAACTACATCCACATTATTACAAACTATTGTTTTCTTTTTCTTGTCCACATTTCCTCCAACTTTTTTGAAATCTTTTAAAGCCTTATATGTTAATGTAACACATTGATTGTATTAGTAAATAATCATGTAATAAGAGATATTAATGGATATAAATATAAAAAAATTCTCATATGAATAATGGCTTTTTCAAATCATTATCGGAACGGTCTAATTTGTCTCCCTTAGGATCTTGATAATAAATAGTCATCTTCTCGGGGACAACAACTAGTAACTCCCAGTTCTTACCTCTAGTGATAAGAAAGTAAAAAATATATAACTCAAAATCCACAATAAAATGTAATTTTCTTAAGTCAAAATTATAAGCAAAGTAAACTTACCCAACATTGTATGGAGATATTATCACACTCTTGTTCTCTTCACCAAAATATTTAAAAGAGATAAAGCAATATAAGGTAATTGATGTAGGATCTTTATTTACATGACTGATCAAGGATGATACTAGAAACCCCACATGGGGAAGATCTTTACAAACCCTATGTAAGTGGCTAAAAACATATATTATGTATGCATTAATATATAAGAAAACATATCACTATATATAAAATGAGGTATATATATATATAAATAAGATATCACCATATCCATAGTTATATCTTAGATGAATTCAGCCAAGCATAATGAAACAACTCCAAAATTTCTTGTAAAAATATATTATTATTGTATAATTGACCTACAACATCCTCCTAAATAGAAACAATAATGGGTGAATTTCTAGGATGTTCTCCTATCCATATTGACATACCCCTGCATTAAGGACCTACCAAGTTGAATAGGTCATTTGCAAGCCAAGTAGGTACTTCAAGAGGAGGTGGAGATGGAAGAGGACGAGCTGTAGCGGGTTTCTTCTCTTTGTCATGTATATATAATTTCATATCTATAGTCATGTATGTACATATACATATTAACAAAATGTCATTCTACCATACATGATCAGTATAGATGACACACTTCAGTCCACAAGACCACTCCGCCTTCTGCTTCACCAAGAGTGTCAGCATCTGGGTGGGCATATGGCAATGGATGTTGCCTCCAAGTGGGAAAGACAAGCCTTGGGCCCACACGAACCACACTTGCGGGTACTGGAGTGCCATGAATCATGTCCCCTGGGAGGCGTGGGTAATCCTCACCCTCTGCAAGGATGTATTGTTGTAATTTTAGACGGCATGGCCTCAACACCTATAAATTTACATAGAGTATGTTATATATATACCTAAACATATCATCTTAAAAAGACTAGCTACTATGTCATAAAAATACTTACAGCGGACATGCTAGGTGGTGGGTCGACAAGATTACTTCCAACCACCTCTATCATAGGGGAAGAGCGGAAAGGCATAGGCACTGTTTGATTGGTAGCCTGAGAGACCTGCCACTTCCTCATTGCTTCATGCTCTCTTATCAATTAACTCATCTACATATACATGGACAAAAGAAATGCTCTTTGATTTTTGAATTTCCTTTGCAATGACATTCTAAAAAAATAATATGTTACCTCAACTTTTGAAAATCCTCTTTTTAGACATGTTTGCGATGTGATGGCCCAAAGAACGCTCTTAGGTCCACATCAGCGCCTACAACCCTAACACATCTAGAATGCTCTGGGTTACTGAGAGTAACTATCAATTCATCCCTTGTGCCCGGAGGGATGAACGGGCCTTGCTTCCTCTACTCGTGAAGCTCACGCTAATCATCATCAATAGAAATTGGTAAGTAAACATAATAATCATCAATATGAATTGCTTTGATAATTGAATTTTACCATTTTTGCAGCTGCCTCAGCAGTTGTGGGGTTGGTTATATCTCCTTTTTTGTTTTGCCTCCCAGCTATCCTCACATCATGGTGATGTAGAGGTGTGGGAGTAATAGAGGACTTAGCAGTCTCTGCAGTAGGAGCAGTAGGTTGTTGAATGGCAGACATCTATAGTTTTTGGTGAAGGGCAACATAGACACATAGACCCATCATGTGGTCATGCACATTCAGTGCACACCTTTCTCTTTGAGCATCGCTAATAGCCTTGTTAGTAAGTGCATTGAATTGGTTAGTAACAATCAAGGTCAACTGTAAAACAATGAATTCATAAGAATGTATACTAACTTGGGAGTTACACTTAATACCTTGAATTCATTGATTTTTCTCTTGGAAAGAAACTCCTCCCACTAAGTCGGGTCTAGGTAGTTCCATTCCTCAGTGGTTGACTTCTTCCTCTTATAAGCCTCTCATATATATAGTCATTTCATAATTGTTCTATAGTTCCTTAGGATCCTCCCACAACATTGCATCACCTTTCTATAATGTAGTCTATCATCCAGTTCAAATATATATTGCAAATTTTATATATTTAATAGAGTATTCTGAAAAATATAATTGTAAGTAGTTTTAAAAACATAATTGCAAATGATAATATCTCACACATAGTTCTTTCCATACGAAGTCTTTCATGCTTTAATCAACTTTATGCCAAGATTCTGTATTTATACTATAATGGCCATAAGTAACAACCCCAACATATGAAACAAATGAGTTGCGGTTCTTTCCAACTGGATTTTCTACACGATCAAAATCCACAACCAAGTTTGGTCCATTACCCCTTTTTTGTAGTACATTGTTCATCACAGTGATGCCCCTGAGTCTTTTAGTTTTTTTATGCTTCTCATCAAGTGGAACAAGGTATTCAAGGGGTACATCCTCAACCTAAAAATTCACAAAAAAAACACATATTGGATATGTTACAACCCCAAATTTTGGGTTCATTTGTTGAGAAATTTAATTTCTCA
Organism: Alisma plantago-aquatica; assembly: GCA_963693085.1. Taxonomy (NCBI): domain Eukaryota; kingdom Viridiplantae; phylum Streptophyta; class Magnoliopsida; order Alismatales; family Alismataceae; genus Alisma; species Alisma plantago-aquatica. The sequence continues at coordinate 1,156,341,025 of OY856410.1, read as the reverse complement.
TATTAAAGATAAATGAACAAATAATGGATGAATGCATTATTTTCGTTTAAAATAGCCTTGTTGATTTATTTGTGGGCTTTATTGGCTATTGGGCCCAATAACAAGGAAACTCAATTAATGAATGCATAATTAAGAATTGGAGAAAAAATATGTGGAAACCTCTAGAAGGCAAATCCAAAGAGGATTTCGTGCCTCTTAGATTCCTTGGGTTCCAAGGAGTCCAAAGTTGCAAAGAAAAGGCAATAAGAAAAGAAAATATCAATAAGTATTTCCTTATTAATAAAGAAATTGAAAACATTGATGAAATGTGGAAAATATGTGAAAAGAGGTATATTTGAGTAATACTTAGTGGAATTTCGTATTCCAAGGATTTCTAATAATAAAAGGAATGCCAATGAGGAAAATAAAAGAGAAATAAAGAGAAATCCTCAAAAAGGGATATTTTAATAAGAAATAAACAAAATAATGAGAAATAATGCATTTAGATGCATCTAGAAGGATAATAAGTATCCTTATGAAGGAATTTCGAGATCTTAGAATTTCTTGGGGTCCAAGGAGTCCCAATGAAGAAAGAGGAAAGAGAAAATACCAAAAATACAAATAAGAAGATAACATGATACTTAATTAATGAATTTCATGATAGTGTTGAAGAAAGGGGTATTTTCTACAAAAAGAAATGTGATTTCGTGGTTAATAAGATTAAAAGCCAAGAATAAAGAGAAAGTGAAAAAGGATTTTCGAATTCCTAATGTCTAATGAATAAAGAAGATTAAAGAAATATGAGAGAGAAGGAAACTAGCTTTTCCGTGAAGGAATCACATTCCTTTTAGAAAGGGACTTGTTTCCCTTTGTCTAAACATCTTGGGGGCGTGGATACTCTCCCTATATAAAGGGGTGGAGCCTCTGGGGTGAGTTCCCACGTTTTCCTTATCTTCTTATTCTTCTTCTTCTCTATAAACCCTAGGTCAGGGAAGAGCCGCGATCCTTAGAGCAAGGAGGAGCCATAGACGAGTGTAGGAAGAAGGCACGAGGCTACCCTGAAGATCTGGGGTGTTGGCTTCCCTTCCCTTTGCACCCTACGCCGCTCAAAGCTTGTGGAAGACCTGCAAGGTCTGCCGCTTGGGACGCCACTGCTGGCCCAGCTCCAGCCACCTCAGCTGCAGCTGCGTGGCGCCCAAGGTGTGGCAGGGCACGACGAAGCTAGTCCGTTGAGGGGCGGTTGCTGTTGGACCTTGGGAGGGAGGGCAAAGCTCCCTGCAACTCGACCTGCAACTCGACCATGGACGCAGCCCTTCCCAGCCCAGGTCAGCCGTGCTGGCCGTTGGCTGTTTGGTGCCCCAAGGCGGAGGAGGACGACGCAACTAATAAAGAAGGTCGACGGCGGCCATCGAGCCCAGGGAGGAGGAGAAGAGGCTGTGCCCGCGCGGCTAGGGCGGAGCAACAACGTCTTCGCGAGGTAGAAGAAAGGAAACTGCGCGCTGGACAATTCTGCCCTCCGCGGGATGAATAAGCATCGACTTAAGCAAGGGGCAATCACGTCTTTTCTTTATATTTCCCAAACAAACCAACGTTGCATGGGTGATGACGTGGCAATCTGCTACTGGTCTAGAAAGGTAAATATTTGCTAAATTCATATCTCCTAATTGGTAGCTCCGATGAGAACATGTTATACATGAAAATTGATCAGAAAATTGAGGAGAATCTAAATAAAATATAATTGAGGCCTAATTCCCTATGTGATTCGAAAAGTATATAGGTATACTATCTTTTATAGTTTAAACAATGAAAAATCCCAACCTTTGATGATTAATGAGTTAGAAAGGGTTAAATGAGTATATAAAGTTGATATTAGCCTGTTAATGATAAAAAGGATCATTAAGGATGAATTTGCATGTAATTAGTTTAATGTCGAGTTTAATGTGCATGAATAATACTTTAATGAGCCATGAAACCCTAATGTTGGTAAATTCGACTCTTAATGGCTTTAATTGACTAATTTCATGATTAAGGTTGGAATATGCTATTTTGAGCATTAAAGTCACTAATTTGTGGAAAGATAACCTTAATATAGAAATTAGGGTTTTTGATTGAATCAAGGTAGAATTAATACTAAATAGAGTTCATATGGGAATTAGACCATCATGAATTATGAGTTGTTAATCCGAAAGAAACTAAAGGTGATAATTGAGTCTAATGACCTTGAAATAGATTAAAAGGATAAAGAAGGTAGTTTTGGTATAAAAGAGAAATAATCAACTTTAATTGGGCTTATGGTGTTGAAATTAGGGTTTATGAACTAAGAGAGCATTTAATATGATAAAAGCATTATGGAGGCAAAAACCCTAATAAAATCCTAATGTGGTTTAGAAAACCTAAGGTGGAATCCAAGTCTAGCTTTAGAATGTTCTGGATAAATTATAACACTTGGATGTCATGCATTAATTTCAGGATACTTGTTGATTGCTTGTTGCTTGTTCTTTATCATTATTGCTTGGACAGCAAGTTGCTCTGGATCAGGTATGTGGTTAATTATGAATAACCGCATTAGTTTCCCGCGTGGTTGCCGGATGATTGATCGCATTGACTGCAAATTATCAGTTTGGATGTTCATATTTGCAAATTATAAAGTCACTATGATTATCACATTAATAATAGAAGTATGGGTTCTCGCACCTACATGCCACCCTGATGGATGATGCCAAAGGTCAGGCCTAGATGGGTAGACCAATGGACACCTTGAGTGGTGACCGCAGGCACTAAGAAGGTGGCCTATGATATTGCATGACTAGTGGGCACCATGAGTGGTGACCCCCAGGCACCAAGCTCGGGATTGAGAAGGTGGCCTTAAGTCATTGGCAAAAGGGCACCCTAAGGTGGGTATGCCAGGGTTAGGGAAAAAGCGGTGGAGAATGTCATACTGAAAAGTGTAAATGGGCTTGTTAAATAATTTTATTGTGATATTTAAATTGTTATCCATATGTGCAAACTTTTGGTTGTCCCCACATACCAGTATATTTCGATATACTGACCGACGTTTTGTTTGTCGGCGTTTTAGGTACAAATGAAAAGAACAAATAGTAAAGTGGCATATGTGGAATTAAATGAGAAGTAACGTACACAGGAGGATTAGTTAGAGTAACATCTTCATGGATAGAAGTTTAGAAATCCCAGTTTTTCCAAGGTAAGAAAAGTTTTATTTTATACCAGTTTTCAGTTCAGTTGGTAAAGTTTATTAATTATTACTGATTATTTGTCGAACCTTTGATTCTGTTAATTAGATAACGGCTCTAACCTTCGGGTCTCCCTTAATTGGGGGTTACTAGGAGGCGGGGTCGTTACAATTGGTATCAGAGCATAGGTTCCTCATCTAATCTTTAATAATTATTAAATTTTACAAATTCTATAGAACCCAAGGGAGTTATTAGAGGATTATCCGAAAGATAGAGGTGTCTAGAAAAGGATCACGACCGGGGGCTGGCAATATTTTCCTCCGCACCGCTAGTCAGAATACGAGGACTCCTGGATCCGTGTGACTGCCTGGCCAAAGTCTTAGGGTATGAATCGAAATAAGATACCTTTAGGACTCTCTCATCTTGTTCATCCCTTCTCAACTCAAATTCTATTAAGGACCTTAAGGATTAGGGTTTTCTCTCTTTCCCTCACCCTCTTGAGGTATGGGTAAGGTTGATAAGGATTAAGGGATCCTCCATCAAATTAATAAAAAGCATGTAAATAAGATGTCATGGACATAAGCTTAATAGAGTAAGCGTAAAGGAATAGATACATGCTTAGGTCGTATGACATGAGTTGTCTTTGCCCTTAGGAGAGATATGAGGATAGACCTCCTTGGTAGGAGGATACGTAGAGAGAGAGTTAGTCTTGGAGGTAGAGACCTCCATTAGAAGTAGAGACCTAGCACATCCTCTAAGGATGATGTTAACCCTAACCCTAAGCGGAGGTTTGAGAGAGAGATGACATGATGAGTTGGATGTAATGGTTGACCTAGTGTTTGGTTGGGCATGCCTTTGGGAGGCCATAAGAGGTTAGATGACCTAGTTCCTTTGGTGACCCAACCCTGGAGAGGATCGTGCATGGTTGAGCAGTGGATAGATCCTTCATGGATGAGGTTAGAGAAGAACATATATAAACCTTATGGGGTGTTGCAAGAAGGATATATCTTGCACCCAGAGTACATCAGTGGTACGGTAGTAGGTTGAAACCCTGGCCAGAAGGGCACAATGGATGGCTAACGAGGTAAGCATATGGATAATCTAGAGCCGAACATGAGTTGAACACCAGCTTCACCCACATAGGGGTATGCTTGTGAGCATGAGCCTTTAGAGAGAGAGGACCTCGAGTAGTATGGCTGGAAGTTGAGTTAGCTCGAGAAAGAGAAAGTAGTAACCAAGCAAAAAGGGTTGGAAGCTTAAACATGAGGCTCAATGGGGAATTGAGGATGATGCGACCTAAGTGGATGATAGTGGTTGCCTTATGTTTGATCCCTGAAGGCTGATAATATCTTGAAGAACCTTCTGGTACCCATGGTATAAGTGACTACCTGCTGGATGAAGTAAAGAGTACCTTAAACCCTGAGGAGGGTTAAGTAACCAGTTGTGAGGCTTTATACCTAGATGGTTGTCCTTGAGGGGGACTCGACCTTGTGGTGTTGCTCTTATGAAAGGATCATGGAAGTACATGACATACCTGGGATATGCTTGGTTCATGGTTAAGAGTTTGAGCATGCAGTGGGATACCCAAAGGATAATCTAGGGATCCTAGGCCTAAGAGGGGAAGCAGTGTATCCAATGCTCATGGTGAGATTTGAGTCTCTATAGTTTCGAGCATGGTACTCTTAATGTGTAGAGGTAAAGGAAACCCCTTAAGGTAAGGGTATGTTTGATGAACCCCTCACGAATAAGTTGATTTGATGTTGAGTATGAGGGCAGGTGTGACCTAGCTTGGCTTTGTAGGTATCTGGTTGTGCCTTATTAGCTTGCCAGGGCTAAGCAAGCTCATGTAGATGCAGACCCTAAACATAAGGATGCTTGTGACCTTTGTTATCCAGGTGTAGTTTCCTCCCATCCTGGGAGAAGGACCCATTGGTAGGGAGTATACCAGTTTTGTTTGTTTTGAGGTAACCTAAAGAGGGTTCATGGGATCTTGAGAAGCTAAGTGAAAAGTACATGGTACAAGAACGAACCAGTAAACCCATAGATAACCATCTCTAGGTCCATATGGATGTGTTACCATGAAGGTAACCAATATGGGGCCTGACCAAGGTAGGCAGGTCGCCATGATCCCTGAGAAAGGATGAAAGTCAGTCATGAATGCAGAGAGAGATGATGAAGGATTGGGTAAGGTTCTAAGTTGAACATGTACTATGTTAGAATCCTAAGACTATCCAAGGGTCAGGTAGGGATAAGACCGATGGAAGAAGGAGTTGCCTAATTCCCTAGTTGCACATGGCCATAGGGTTAGGAGGTAACAACTATCATTGTCTGAGGGCCATGGGTTAGGAGATTGATCACCTTCATGAACTCATGGGACCCAAAAGGCAGATCAGTAGGGCACTCTCTGGATGCATAAGGGAAGAGGGATGACACCAAAAGTACCGGCACCCTATAGACCTAGAGGAGATGACCTAGGATTATGCTTGGACCAAGTAAGTCCGAGACCAGTCTTCCCTGGAAGTAGTGTGGATATCATGATGTTTGTGATATAGAGACATAAGCTGCACGTTTCAACTTGGATTTGAAAGTGTACGGACAAGGTGGGTTGTACCATCTCTACTCTTGGAATAGGAAGAACTCTGTATTTGGACTGCAGCCATATGCTTATTTCTTCTTGTTATGGGAGTGAGAGATAGGACATTACACATGCCTTACACCAAGGATAAAGATGATGTAAGTTGGAACGTTGCTACAAGGTATGAGGATAGAGATGACAACATACCTTTGTGGAGAGAATAATACATGGATGGTTTACAAACACTAAGAGTATTAAGGAAATCATCTTGTGAGGATGTTTTATCATGAGCTATGTGGAATTGACAAGTGATACAAGGTTGAGTTTGATCACCATTAGGATGAACTCAGAGCTTCTTAATGAAGACCCACTTAGAGTTTGAGATGAGATGATAAGTATAATACATGGAAGTGTATATCGTCATGTTATCTAATACCTAAGGATATGAAGTGGTAATGAATGCTCTGGTTGATGTATAGCTGTCTAGTTAGATGGAGGCTAGAAGAGGTATTAGGTTAACCCTCAATTAGAAATGAGATAAGTTTGGCTAACACACAAATGTAACAATGTCGGTTGATCAAGTTAAAGGTTGTTGGGTTAGCCAGCCTAGTCCAGGATATAATGAAAGGATGGTTGTAGAACCTCAGATATACTTCTTTGGAAAGGAAGGTAATAAAACCCTGATGAAAGTGGTTTAGGGTTTCTGAGGAATCGATCCTGAGGAATCATGACATACCGGAGATCATGGTTTAAGATCACCAAACACCGTAATAATGCAAAGATAGTAAGTGATGGTAGCATTCTGGATGCTTAAAACAAAGTTGCATGTAGCATGTAGCCATGCAAGCCAGGAGGTGAAGGACGAACACCATTAACCCACTACATGGATATAAAGTATAAAGGGTTCCCAAGAGGGAATGGGAGTTCATCATTATGGAGGTTGTGAGTTTCTCCTAGACCAAGAAGGTCAAGATACAATATGGGTTATGGTAGATCGCCTTACCTAGATGACATGAGAAAGGAAGAGTTCTGTCAAGGGACAAATCTGGTTGAACTACATATGAAAAGAGATGGTTCAACTACACCATGATGCAAATTCAAAAGTTTTTGATGTGACCCAAAGGTTCACTTCCATGAGGTGGAAGTAGATACATGAAGAGCTCAGTGTTTGTACAGTTTCTCACCCCATACTAATGGACAGTATGATCCGGACTAGAGGGTCTGAAGAGAGCATGCGTGCTCATTTAGGGTGATACATAGAGACAATTCTTAAGATGTAATGTTAACCACCATAGCCTTTATCGGGATGCAAGAAGTTCTATAGGGAGGTTGTGTCGGTCACCACTTCATTATGATGATGTTGGTGAAGGAGGCCTCACGAAGGTCAGAAAAGAACCCCAGGTGGGTGCAGATGAAGTCACTTTGATCGTGCAATGGTTGAGAGAAAACCCAGTGGTGACATGAGTCATGAGCTCATGCAAAGCAGACTGACATGCAGTTCACTGTGGAGGAATATAATGTGAAAATCCGACCCCTCTAAGCTACAGCTGAGAGAGCTGAATCCCCGATATATGGGTCCATTTGAGATGGATGGGTGGAGACGGTTGTGTTTAACCTTGCCCCTCAGGATAACATGATGTGTAATGTGAGTCCGATCTAGAGCACTATGTGAGGTACCCAAGCCATGTGTTGAGCCCTGAACCTATTCAGCTTTTGAGAGGCTGAAATATCCTGAGTCACCTATGAGGGTACGATATACCAAGGTAAGAAAGAACTCAGATGGAAGAATATGAGGTAATGAAGGTTCTTGGAAAACACCATGGAAAGGGTGAAGCCACATGGGAGCCATGATGGACATATGAGAGGTTTATCCTGTTTGTTTGCTTGCTTGATGGAATTTTGAGGGCAAAATTCTCATAAGAGGGGAAGGATGTTACAACCCCAAATTTTGGGTTCATTTGTTGAGAAATTTAATTTCTCATATTAAAGATAAATGAACAAATAATGGATGAATGCATTATTTTCATTTAAAATAGCCTTGTTGATTTATTTGTGGGCTTTATTGGCTATTGGGCCCAATAACAAGGAAACTCAATTAATGAATGCATAATTAAGAATTGGAGAAAAAAATATGTGGAAACCTCTAGAAGGCAAATCCAAAGAGGATTTCGTGCCTCTTAGATTCCTTGGGTTCCAAGGAGTCCAAAGTTGCAAAGAAAAGGCAATAAGAAAAGAAAATATCAATAAGTATTTCCTTATTAATAAAGAAATTGAAAACATTGATGAAATGTGGAAAATATGTGAAAAGAGGTATATTTGAGTAATCCTTAGTGGAATTTCGTATTCCAAGGATTTATAATAATAAAAGGAATGCCAATGAGGAAAATAAAAGAGAAATAAAGAGAAATCCTCAAAAAGGGATATTTTAATAAGAAATAAACAAAATAATGAGAAATAATGCATTTAGATGCATCTAGAAGGATAATAAGTATCCTTATGAAGGAATTTCGAGATCTTAGAATTTCTTGGGGTCCAAGGAGTCCCAATGAAGAAAGAGGAAAGAGAAAATACCAAAAATACAAATAAGAAGATAACATGATACTTAATTAATGAATTTCATGATAGTGTTGAAGAAAGGGGTATTTTCTACAAAAAGAAATGTGATTTCGTGGTTAATAAGAATAAAAGCCAAGAATAAAGAGAAAGTGAAAAAGGATTTTCGAATTCCTAATGTCTAATGAATAAAGAAGATTAAAGAAATACGAGAGAGAGAAGGAAACTAGCTTTTCCGTGAAGGAATCACATTCCTTTTAGAAAGGGACTTGTTTCCCTTTGTCTAAACATCTTGGGGGCGTGGATACTCTCCCTATATAAAGGGGTGGAGCCTCTGGGGTGAGTTCCCACGTTTTCCTTATCTTCTTATTCTTCTTCTTCTCTATAAACCCTAGGTCAGGGAAGAGCCGCGATCCTTAGAGCAAGGAGGAGCCATAGATGAGTGTAGGAAGAAGGCACGAGGCTACCCTGAAGATCTGGGGTGTTGGCTTCCCTTCCCTTTGCACCCTACCCCGCTCAAAGCTTGTGGAAGACCTGCAAGGTCTGCCGCTTGGGACGCCACTACTGGCCCAGCTCCAGCCACCTCAGCCGCAGCTGCGTGGTGCCCAAGGTGTGGCGGGGCACGACGGAGCTAGTCCGTTGAGGGGCGGTTGCTGTTGGACCTTGGGAGGGAGGGCAAAGCTCCCTGCAACTCGACCTGCAACTCGACCATGGACGCAACCCTTCCCAGCCCAGGTCAGCCGTGCTGGCCGTTGGCTGTTTGGTGCCCCAAGGCGGAGGAGGACGACGCAACTAAGGAAGAAGGTCGACGGCGGCCATCGAGCCCAGGGAGGAGGAGAAGAGGCTGTGCCCGCGCGGCTAGGGCGGAGCAACAACGTCTGCGCGAGGTAAAAGAAAGGAAACTGCACGCTGGACAATTTTGCCCTCCGCGGGCTGAATAAGCATCGACTTAAGCAAGGGGCAATCACGTATTTTCTTTATATTTCCCAAACAAACCAACGTTGCATGGGTGATGACGTGGCGATCTGCTACTGGTCTAGAAAGGTAAATATTTGCTAAATTCATATCTCCTAATTGGTAGCTCCGATGAGAACATGTTATACATGAAAATTGATCAGAAAATTGAGGGGAATCTAAATAAAATATAATTGAGGCATAATTCCCTATGAAATTCGAAAAGTATATAGGGATACTATCTTTTATAGTTTAAACAATGAAAAATCCTAACCTTTGATGATTAATGAGTTAGAAAGGGTTAAATGAGTATATAAAGTTGATATTAGCCTGTTAATGATAAAAAGGATCATTAAGGATGAATTTGCATGTAATTAGTTTAATGTCGAGTTTAATGTGCATGAATAATACTTTAATGAGCCATGAAACCCTAATGTTGGTAAATTCGACTCTTAATGGCTTTAATTGACTAATTTCATGATTAAGGTTGGAATATGCTATTTTGAGCATTAAAGTCACTAATTTGTGGAAAGATAACCTTAATATAGAAATTAGGGTTTTTGATTGAATCAAGGTAGAATTAATACTAAATAGAGTTCATATGGGAATTAGACCATCATGAATTATGAGTTGTTAATCCGAAACAAACTAAAGGTGATAATTGAGTCTAATGATCTTGAAATAGATTAAAAGGATAAAGAAGGTAGTTTTGGTATAAAAGAGAAATAATCAACTTTAATTGGGCTTATGGTGTTGAAATTAGGGTTTATGAACTAAGAGAGCATTTAATATGATAAAAGCGTTATGGAGGCAAAAACCCTAATAAAATCCTAATGTGGTTTAGAAAACCTAAGGTGGAATCCAAGTCTAGCTTTAGAATGTTCTGGATAAATTATAACACTTGGATGTCATGCATTAATTTCAGGATACTTGTTGATTGCTTGTTGCTTGTTCTTTATCATTATTTCTTGGACAGCAAGTTGCTCTGGATCAGGTATGTGGTTAATTATGAATAACCGCATTAGTTTCCCGCGTGGTTGCTGGATGATTGATCGCATTGACTGCAAATTATCAGTTTGGATGTTCATATTTGCAAATTATAAAGTCACTATGATTATCACATTAATAATAGAAGTATGGGTTCTCGCACCTACATGCCACCCTGATGGATGATGCCAAAGGTCAGGCCCAGATGGGTAGACCAATGGACACCTTGAGTGGTGACCCCAGGCACCAAGAAGGTGGCCTATGATATTGCATGACTAGTGGGCACCATGAGTGGTGACCCCCAGGCACCAAGCTCGGGATTGAGAAGGTGGCCTTAAGTCATTGGCAAAAGGGCACCCTAAGGTGGGTATGCCAGGGTTAGGGCAAAAGCGGTGGAGAATGTCATACTGAAAAGTGTAAATGGGCTTGTTAAATAATTTTATTGTGATATTTAAATTGTTATCCATATGTGCAAACTTTTGGTTGTCCCCACATACCAGTATATTTCGATATACTGACCGACGTTTTGTTTGTCGGCGTTTTAGGTACAAATGAAAAGAACAAATAGTAAAGTGGCATATGTGGAATTAAATGAGAAGTAAAGTACACAGCAGGATTAGTTAGAACATCTTCATGGATAGAAGTTTAGAAATCCCAGTTTTTCCAAGGTAAGAAAAGTTTTATTTTATACCAGTTTTCAGTTCAGTTGGTAAAGTTTATTAATTATTACTGATTATTTGTCGAACCTTTGATCCTGTTAATTAGATAACGGCTATAACCTTCGGGTCTCCCTTAATTGGGGGTTACTAGGAGGCGGGGTCGTTACAATTGGTATCAGAGCATAGGTTCCTCATCTAATCTTTAATAATTATTAAATTTTACAAATTCTATAGAACCCAAGGGAGTTATTAGAGGATTATCCGAAAGACAGAGGTGTCTAGAAAAGGATCACGACCGGGGGCTGGCAATATTTTCCTCCGCACCGCTAGTCAGAATACGAGGACTCCTGGATCCGTGTGACTGCCTGGCCAAAGTCTTAGGGTATGAATCGAAATAAGATACCTTTAGGGCTCTCTCATCTTGTTCATCCCTTCTCAACTCAAATTCTATTAAGGACCTTAAGGATTAGGGTTTTCTCTCTTTCCCTCACCCTCTTGAGGTATGGGTAAGGTTGATAAGGATTAAGGGATCCTCCATCAAATTAATAAAAAGCATGTAAATAAGATGTCATGGACATAAGCTTAATAGAGTAAGCGTAAAGGAATAGATACATGCTTAGGTCGTATGACATGAGTTGTCTTTGCCCTCAGGAGAGATCTGAGGATAGACCTCCTTGGTAGGAGGATACGTAGAGAGAGAGTTAGTCTTGGAGGTAGAGACCTCCATTAGAAGTAGAGACCTAGCACATCCTCTAAGGATGATGTTAACCCTAACCCTAAGTGGAGGTTTGAGAGAGAGATGACATGATGAGTTGGATGTAATGGTTGACCTAGTGTTTGGTTGGGCATGCCTTTGGGAGGCCATAAGAGGTTAGATGACCTAGTTCCTTTGGTGACCCAACCCTGGAGAGGGTCGTGCATGGTTGAGTAGTGGATAGCTCCTTCATGGATGAGATTAGAGAAGAACATATATAAACCTTATGGGGTGTTGCAAGAAGGATATATCTTTCACCCAGAGTACGTCAGTGGTACGGTAGTAGGTTGAAACCCTGGCCAGAAGGGCACAATGGATGGCTTACGAGGTAAGCATATGGATAATCTAGAGCCGAACATGAGTTGAACACCAGCTTCACCCACATAGGGGTATGCTTGTGAGCATGAGCCTTTAGAGAGAGAGGACCTCAAGTAGTATGGCTGGAAGTCGAGTTAGCTCGAGAAAGAGAAAGCAGTAACCAAGCAAAAAGGGTTGGAAGCTTAAACATGAGGCTCAATGGGGAATTGAGGATGATGCGACCTAAGTGGATGATAGTGGTTGCCTTATGTTTGATCCCTGAAGGCTGATAATATCTTGAAGAACCTTCTGGTACCCATGGTATAAGTGACTACCTGCTGGATGAGGTAAAGAGTACCTTAAACCCTGAGGAGGGTTAAGTAACCAGTTGTAAGGCTTTATACCTAGATGGTTGTCCTTGAGGGGGACTCGACCTTGTGGTGTTGCTCTTATGAAAGGATCATGGAAGTACATGACATACCTGGGATATGCTTGGTTCATGGTTAAGAGTTTGAGCATGCAGTGGGATACCCAAAGGATAATCTAGGGATCCTAGGCCTAAGAGGGGAAGCAGTGTATCCAATGCTCATGGTGAGATTTGAGTCTCTATAGTTTCGAGCATGGTACTCTTAATGTGTAGAGGTAAAGGAAACCCCTTAAGGTAAGGGTATGTTTGATGAACCCCTCACGAATAAGTTGATTTGATGTTGAGTATGAGGGCAGGTGTGACCTAGCTTGGCTTTGTAGGTATCTGGTTGTGCCTTAGTAGCTTGCCAGGGCTAAGCAAGCTCATGTAGATGCAGACCCTAAACATAAGGATGCTTGTGACCTTTGTTATCCAGGTGTAGTTTCCTCCCATCCTGGGAGAAGGACCCGTTGGTAGGGAGTATACCAGTTTTGTTGGTTTTGAGGTAACCTAAAGAGGGTTCATGGGATCTTGAGAAGCTAAGTGAAAAGTACATGGTACAAGAACGAACCAGTAAACCCATAGATAACCATCTCTAGGTGCATATGGATGTGTTACCATGAAGGTAACCAATATGGGGCCTGACCAAGGTAGGCAGGTCGCCATGATCCCTGAGAAAGGATGAAAGTCAGTCATGAATGCAGAGAGAGATGATGAAGGATTGGGTAAGGTTCTAAGTTGAACATGTACTATGTTAGAATCCTAAGACTATCCAAGGGTCAGGTAGGGATAAGACCGATGGAAGAAGGAGTTGCCTAATTCCCTAGTTGCACATGGCCATAGGGTCGGGAGGTAACAACTATCATTGTCTGAGGGCCATGGGTTAGGAGATTGATCACCTTCATGAACTCATGGGACCCAAAAGGCAGATGATTAGGGCACTCTCTGGATGCATAAGGGAAGAGGGATGACACCAAAAGTACCGACACCCTATAGACCTAGAGGAGATGACCTAGGATTATGCTTGGACCAAGTAAGTCCGAGACCAGTCTTCCCTGGAAGTAGTGTGGATATCATGATGTTTGTGATATAGAGACATAAGCTGCACATTTCAACTTGGATTTGAAAGTGTACGGACAAGGTGGGTTGTACCATCTCTACTCTTGGAATAGGAAGAACTCTGTATTTGGACTGCAGCCATATGCTTATTTCTTCTTGTTATGGGAGTGAGAGATAGGACAGTACGCATGCCTTACACCAAGGATAAAGATGATGTAAGTTGGAACGTTGCTACAAGGTATGAGGATAGAGATGATAACATACCTTTGTGGAGAGAATAATACATGGATGGTTTACAAACACTAAGAGTATTAAGGAAATCATCTTGTGAGGATGTTTTATCATGAGCTATGTGGAATTGACAAGTGATACAAGGTTGAGTTTGATAACCATTAGGATGAACTCAGAGCTTCTTAATGAAGACCCACTTAGAGTTTGAGATGAGATGATAAGTATAATACATGGAAGTGTATATCATCATGTTATCTAATACCTAAGGATATGAAGTGGTAATGAATGCTCTGGTTGATGTATAGCTGTCTAGTTAGATGGAGGCTAGAAGAGGTATTAGGTTAACCCTCAATTAGAAATGAGATAAGTTTGGCTAACACACAAATGTAACAATGTCGGTTGATCAAGTTAAAGGTTGTTGGGTTAGCCAGCCTAGTCCAGGATATAATGAAAGGATGGTTGTAGAACCTCAGATATACTTCTTTGGAAAGGAAGGTAATAAAACCCTGATGAAAGTGGTTTAGGGTTTCTGAGGAATCGATCCTGAGGAATCATGACATACCGGAGATCATGGTTTAAGATCACCAAACACCGTAATAATGCAAAGATAGTAAGTGATGGTAGCATTCTGGATGCTTAAAACAAAGTTGCATGTAGCATGTAGCCATGCAAGCCAGGAGGTGAAGGACGAACACCATTAACCCACTACATGGATATAAAGTATAAAGAGTTCCCAAGAGGGAATGGGAGTTCATCATTATGGAGGTTGTGAGTTTCTCCTAGACCAAGAAGGTCAAGATACAATATGGGTTATGGTAGATCGCCTTACCTAGATGACATGAGAAAGGAAGAGTTCTGTCAAGGGACAAATATGGTTGAACTACATATGAAAAGAGATGGTTCAACTACACCATGATGCGAATTCAAAAGTTTTTGATGTGACCCAAAGGTTCACTTCCATGAGGTGGAAGTAGATACATGAAGAGCTCAATGTTTGTACAGTTTCTCACCCCATACTAATGGACAGTATGATCCGGACTAGAGGGTCTGAAGAGAGCACGCGTGCTCATTTAGGGTGATACATTGAGACAGTTCTTAAGATGTAATGTTAACCACCATAGCCTTTATCGGGATGCAAGAAGTTCTATAGGGAAGTTGTGTCGGTCACCACTTCATTATGATGATGTTGGTGAAGGAGGCCTCGCGAAGGTCAGAAAAGAACCCCAGGTGTGTGCAGATGAAGTCACTTTGATCATGCAATGGCTGAGAGAGAACCCAGTGGTGACATGAGTCACGAGCTCATGCAAAGCAGACTGACATGCAGTTCACTGTGGAGGAATATAATGTGAAAATCCGACCCCTCTAAGCTGCAGCTGAGAGAGCTGAATCCCCGATATATGGGTCCATTTGAGATGGATGGGTGGAGACGGTTGTGTTTAACCTTGCCCCTCAGGATAACATGATGTGTAATGTGAGTCCGATCTAGAGCACTATGTGAGGTACCCAAGCCATGTGTTGAGCCCTGAACCTATTCAGCTTTTGAGAGGCTGAAATATCCTGAGTCACCTATGAGGGTACGATATACCAAGGTAAGAAAGAACTCAGATGGAAGAATATGAGGTAATGAAGGTTCTTGGAAAACACCATGGAAAGGGTGAAGCCACATGGGAGCCATGATGGACATATGAGAGGTTTATCCTGTTTGTTTGCTTGCTTGATGGAATTTTGAGGGCAAAATTCTCATAAGAGGGGAAGGATGTTACAACCCCAAATTTTGGGTTCATTTGTTGAGAAATTTAATTTCTCATATTAAAGATAAATGAACAAATAATGGATGAATGCATTATTTTCGTTTAAAATAGCCTTGTTGATTTATTTGTGGGCTTTATTGGCTATTGGGCCCAATAACAAGGAAACTCAATTAATGAATTAATAATTAAGAATTGGAGAAAAAAAAATGTGGAAACCTCTAGAAGGCAAATCCAAAGAGGATTGCGTGCCTCTTAGATTCCTTGGGTTCCAAGGAGTCCAAAGTTGCAAAGAAAAGGCAATAAGAAAAGAAAATATCAATAAGTATTTCCTTATTAATAAAGAAATTGAAAACATTGATGAAATGTGGAAAATATGTGAAAAGAGGTATATTTGAGTAATCCTTAGTGGAATTTCGTATTCCAAGGATTTCTAATAATAAAAGGAATGCCAATGAGGAAAATAAAAGAGAAATAAAGAGAAATCCTCAAAAAGGGATATTTTAATAAGAAATAAACAAAATAATGAGAAATAATGCATTTAGATGCATCTAGAAGGATAATAAGTATCCTTATGAAGGAATTTTGAGATCTTAGAATTTCTTGGGGTCCAAGGAGTCCCAATGAAGAAAGAGGAAAGAGAAAATACCAAAAATACAAATAAGAAGATAACATGATACTTAATTAATGAATTTCATGATAGTGTTGAAGAAAGGGGTATTTTCTACAAAAAGAAATGTGATTTCGTGGTTAATAAGATTAAAATCCAAGAATAAAGAGAAAGTGAAAAAGGATTTTCGAATTCCTAATGTCTAATAAATAAAGAAGATTAAAGAAATATGAGAGAGAGAAGGAAACTAGCTTTTCCGTGAAGGAATCACATTCCTTTTAGAAAGGGACTTGTTTCCCTTTGTCTAAACATCTTGGGGGCGTGGATACTCTCCCTATATAAAGGGGTGGAGCCTCTGGGGTGAGTTCCCACGTTTTACTTATCTTCTTATTCTTCTTCTTCACTATAAACCCTAGGTCAGGGAAGAGCCGCGATCCTTAGAGCAAGGAGGAGCCATAGACGAGTGTAGGAAGAAGGCACGAGGCTACCCCGAAGATCTGGGGTGCTGGCTTCCCTTCCCTTTGCACCCTACCCCACTCAAAGCTTGTGGAAGACCTGCAAGGTCTGCCGCTTGGGACGCCACTGCTGGCCCAGCTCTAGCCACCTCGGCCGCAGCTGCGTGGCGCCCAAGGTGTGGCGGGGCACGACGGAGCTATTCCGTTGAGGGGCGGTTGCTGTTGGACCTTGGGAGGGAGGGCAAAGCTCCCTGCAACTCGACCTGCAACTCGACCATGGACGCAACCCTTCCCAGCCCAGGTCAGCCATGCTGGCCGTTGGCTGTTTGGTGCCCCAAGGCAGCGGAGGACGATGCAACTAAGGAAGAAGGTCGACGGCGGCCATCGAGCCCAGGGAGGAGGAGAAGAGGTTGCTCCCGCGCGGCTAGGGCGGAGCAGCAACGTCTGCGCGAGGTAGAAGAAAGGAAATTGCGCGCTGGACAATTCTACCCTCCGCGGGCTAAATAAGCATCGACTTAAGCAAGGGGCAATCACGTCTTTTCGTTATATTTCCCAAACAAACCAACGTTGCATGGGTGATGACGTGGCGATCTGCTACTGGTCTAGAAAGGTAAATATTTGCTAAATTCATATCTCCTAATTGGTAGCTCCGATGAGAACATGTTATACATGAAAATTGATCAGAAAATTGAGGGGAATCTAAATAAAATATAATTGAGGCCTAATTCCCTATGAAATTCGAAAAGTATATAGGGATACTATCTTTTATAGTTTAAATAATGAAAAATCCTAACCTTTGATGATTAATGAGTTAGAAAGGGTTAAATGAGTATATAAAGTTGATATTAGTCTGTTAATGATAAAAAGGATCATTAAGGATGAATTTGCATGTAATTAGTTTAATGTCGAGTTTAATGTGCATGAATAATACTTTAATGAGCCATGAAACCCTAATGTTGGTAAATTCGACTCTTAATGGCTTTAATTGACTAATTTCATGATTAAGGTTGGAATATGCTATTTTGAGCATTAAAGTCACTAATTTGTGGAAAGATAACCTTAATATAGAAATTAGGGTTTTTGATTGAATCAAGGTAGAATTAATACTAAATAGAGTTCATATGGGAATTAGACCATCATGAATTATGAGTTGTTAATCCGAAAGAAACTAAAGGTGATAGTTGAGTATAATGACCTTGAAATAGATTAAAAGGATAAAGAAGGTAGTTTTGGTATAAAAGAGAAATAATCAACTTTAATTGGGCTTATGGTGTTGAAATTGGGGTTTATGAACTAAGAGAGCATTTAATATGATAAAAGCGTTATGGAGGCAAAAACCCTAATAAAATCCTAATGTGGTTTAGAAAACCTAAGGTGGAATCCAAGTCTAGCTTTAGAATGTTTTGGATAAATTATAACACTTGGATGTCATGCATTAATTTCAGGATACTTGTTGATTGCTTGTTGCTTGTTCTTTATCATTATTTCTTGGACAGCAAGTTGCTCTGGATCAGGTATGTGGTTAATTATGAATAATCACATTAGTTTCCCGCGTGGTTGCCGGATGATTGATCGCATTGACTGCAAATTATCAGTTTGGATGTTCATATTTGCAAATTATAAAGTCACTATGATTATCACATTAATAATAGAAGTATGGGTTCTCGCACCTACATGCCACCCTGATGGATGATGCCAAAGGTCAGGCCCAGATGGGTAGACCAATGGACACCTTGAGTGGTGACCCCAGGCACCAAGAAGGTGGCCTATGATATTGCATGACTAGTGGGCACCATGAGTGGTGACCCCCAAGCACCAAGCTCGGGATTGAGAAGGTGGCCTTAAGTCATTGGCAAAAGGGCACCCTAAGGTGGGTATGCCAGGGTTAGGGCAAAATCGGTGGAGAATGTCATATTGAAAAGTGTAAATGGGCTTGTTAAATAATTTTATTGTGATATTTAAATTGTTATCCATATGTGCAAACTTTTGGTTGTCCCCACATACCAGTATATTTCGATATACTGACCGACGTTTTGTTTGTCGGCGTTTTAGGTACAAATGAAAAGAACAAATAGTAAAGTGGCATATGTGGAATTAAATGAGAAGTAACATACACAGGAAGATTAGTTAGAGTAACATCTTCATGGATAGAAGTTTAGAAATCCCAGTTTTTCCAAGGTAAGAAAAGTTTTATTTTATACCAGTTTTCAGTTCAGTTGGTAAAGTTTATTAATTATTACTGATTATTTGTCAAACCTTTGATCCTGTTAATTAGATAACGACTCTGACCTTCGGGTCTCCCTTAATTGGGTGTTACTGGGAGGCAGGGTCGTTATAGGATATAACTTATAAATGGACATTTAACTAGATATATTGTAAAACTTACATCGTGATGCGGCACCCCACCCTCATGGTGATCATCATACTCATGGTCATCCATCTGTAAAAGTGTCATAAAAAACAATCAAACATCTAACATTTAACATTTAACAATGAAATTAATATAATATTGTAAATTTTACATCGATCTCACATTCAAAAAAATTAAACATTTAAAAATTAAAAACATGCCTCTAATATTGAGATCTTTTATCAATTAACATTCCTTTGGTGTGATCTCCATGCACATATAAGTCATCATTAGCTTTATTATTTGGTGTTGGCAAGCCAACTAAGAACGGACTGGAGTCGTCATACTTATCATAGTACTCTTCTTCATCTATAGGATCTTCAATGAACTACCTTTTACCATGAAGAACAACCTACCCTTTTTCATTTTTAGGATCATCGATATAATATACTTGCTTTGTCTATGATGCCAATATGAATGATTCACCCTTCTCGCCAATCTTTTCAAAATTCACTAATGTGAAACCCAATTCATCCACTATAACTCCTTTGGTGTTATCAACCCAATTATACTTAAAGAGAGGAATTCTGAAATCTATGTAGTCAAGATCCCATATGTCTTCAATGACACCATAATATGACATTTTAGCTTCATGTGGACTCTTATCCTATGCGCTAAAAAAATAATGAAGATGCTTGAAGGGTGACCCCACTATTTTGGAAAGTGCTCTTTTCATCTTAACGCTTTGTGTAATATGAAAACCCATTTATGTCAAACACTTCATAAGACATAATATTCATTTTTGGTTTAAAGGCGAGACATTTGATATTTTCAGCAACATTATTTGGTGTTTCAGATAGTTGTCGTAAGACTTTATCTTCAAACCACCTCATAAATGTCTTGTTATGCTCTCTAGAAAGCCATGTGGAATTGGCTCGAGGATATTTTGTCTTGATGAAATGGGTATGTTCGGTGATATAAACACTCACTTTGTCAATGTTGTGTAAAATATACAAGTGAGCTTGTTCCCATAGCTCACGACTGATTACTTTCATTCATGATCCTAAAGTCCCTTTTCCATAATAATCCTTAATATTCTTGTCATTTAGGAGCTTCATTACCACTCAGAAAGTCATTGCAAAAATCCATAACCTCCCTCGCCACATAACCCTCAATAATACTCCCTTCATGCCAATGACGGTTTCGAATGTGACCTTTAAAAATGCTCATGTATCGTTCAAAAGGATACATCCAATGTAAGAAAACGGGTCCCAACATTTCACTTCCCTAGTCAAATGACAACAAGATGTACCATGATATCAAAGAATGAAGGAGGAAAATACATCTCAAGCTGACGTAGGGTAACAACCACTCCTCTTTGCAACTTATCGAGATTCTCATGATCAATAACTTTGTTGCATAGACTGTTAAAGAAGAAACAAAGTCTGGTGATTGCAAACCTTACATGTTTCGATAGTATAGATTGAATTGCCACGGGCAATATTTGTTGCATTAGAGTGTGACAATCATGAGATTTAAGACCTACCAGCTTCAAATCTTTCATTGATACCAATCTATAGATATTGGAAGAGTAACTTGATGGTACCTTAACATTAAGCAAGCACTCGCAAAAAGTTTTCTTCTCCTTTCTATACTACGTGTAACTAGAAGGATGTAAATATGTTTCCCGATCACTACTAACTACTTCTATTAATTCTTTCCTTATTCTTAGTTCACGTAGGTCCATTCTAGATTTGATGTCATCTTTAGTCTTCCCTAGTATTTTTAATAGAGAACCAATGATACTATCACAGATATTTTTCACAACATGCATGACATCAATACAATGCCTAACTACCAAAGAACTCCAATAAGGAAGTTCCCAGAATATTGACTTCATCTTGAATAAAGATTTGTCACTTTGTGTGGGAACGGTACATTGTGATCTCTTACCAAATTCATTGACAAAGTCTTTTACTCTTTCATAAACAACCTCCCCTAGTATAGGTTTAGGGGCACTCCATTCCTCATTCGATCCATTGAAAGTTTTGCACAACCTTTGATAAGGATGGAATTTTGGAAGAAACCTTCGATGATCAAGATATATAGTCTTTTCGCCATGTTTTAGTTGTATTGGATCAGTGTTCTCTTCATATATAGTGCATGATTTGGATCCTTTTACATTGTATCCAGACAAATTTCCATATACTGGAAAGTCATAATAGTGCAAAAAAACATATCATGCAAACAAAATGTCTCTCTATGCAAAGCATCATAGGTCATCAACCTTCACCCTAGAGTTTATTTAAGTCATCAATCAGAGGTTCAAGATAAATGTAGATATTATTTCTAGGTTGTTTAGGGCCCAATCTCAACAATGACAACATCACATACTTATTTTTCATCTACAAACAGGGAGGAAGATTGTATATAACAAGCATAACAGGCCAAGTGTTATGTTGGCTACTCAAAGTGTCGTATGGATGCATTCCATTGGTAGAAAGCCCAAGCCTTAGATTCCTTCTTCACTAAATTTAGGGTACAATAAATCAATTTTCTTCCACTGCGGGGAATCAGACGCATGTCGTAGGATCCCATCATTATTTCTATTAACCTCTCCATGCCACCTTAAATTTTTCGCATCTATTGAATTGGCAAACAAGCATTGAAATTGTGGTATTATAGGTAGATACCACATCACCTTGATAGGAGAGACAGTTTTGGACTTCTTTGAAGTTATCATTTTATACCTTGATGCCCCACATTTTGGGAAATTTTTCAAATTGACATAGTCCTTTTGAAATAATACACAATCATTCGGGCATGTATGTATCTTCTTAGTCTTCATTTCCATAGGGCATAATATTTTCTTTAACTCATATGTTGAGATTGGAAGCTCGTTTCCTTCATGAAGAATTTCTTCCAACAAAGACAACAATGACATGAAGCTCTTATCGCTCAATCTATTGTTAATTTTTAGATTATACAATCTCATCACAGTGCTTAGCTTCCTAAACTTAGTACAATCTATGTATAATGGTCTCTCAACATCATGCACAATGTTCCTAAATAAGAAAGGTTGATCAATGTGATGTACCCCACAAATATCCAACATCACATCAACAATGTCTATAGGAATCGGTTCGTTCACATCTATGTCATCGGCAGCAATTTCTTCTTCAATACAAGTAATGTTATCGACGTCTACTGATCTTAGGTTTGAACTCTCCATGCTAGTACCATTCTTTATAGACTTTTACAATCCCATTCCACATGACATGAGTTTTGATTTTGACACCAGTGCTAACTTTCAAGTTGTTACCGCAATGCTTACATAGACAATAGAACATATCTTTGGGTTTTTTCCTATGTTCCTCCACAAATCTTATAAATTGATCAAGACCAGTAATAAACTCTGGGGTGCAATGATTTGGAATGGCAATCATCCAAAAAATGTTACGACCCCATCTGAGCTTAATTGGTAAACTAGGGTTTACCTAGACAATTGCAAAGATTAATTGGAATAATCATTCTTGAAATATAATTAATGAAGATAACACAATTAGGATGTTTTAACTATGATAAGAAGTCTAAATGTTCAATTGTCTTGAGAATTAGGGTTTGAGAAGCATAGACCCTAATCGGCCCAAAATAGGGTTTTAATGATACATGGATACAAAATTTGATAAGTATAGTGTCTCGATAAATGATTTTTAGTATATTATGTGTAACTCTGATTTAGCTCAAATTTGGATATGTTTTGGATACCTCAAATAGGAACACTACTGAAAAATATCAGAATTTATGAGGAATGTTCAGACCTGTTTGTCGGTCGAGTTTGCAACTCGACTGAATCTGCTGCAGACTGCAATATAGCAGTGAACTGTTTGATTTTTAATTATTTATTGGTAAGAAGAAATGATCTCAAATTTTTACTTGAGGTTTGAAACTTCATTAGGTATAACATATAAAATTTCCAGAATTTTTGGAGCTTATGTTAGCTATTCAGTAGGCGAATTACAGAAACTATTGTGAAACTGAATATTCAGCCAATATAATTAAAGTTGAGTGTTGGGTCAATATGCAATTGACCCAAGAAGCTCAATTGCTCTATATGTTCGAACACACACACACTAGCAGCTCTCATAATTCGCAATTCATTCCAGAGAAACGAGCTCCTAGAGAGAGAGGGAGAGTTAGGGTTTGAGAGGAGAAAGTGGTGGAATTGCTGAATTAGGGTTTTGCGGTCCGAGGAATGGTGAAACCAAGTAAGTTTGGATTCTTTGCATAGACTTTTATGGTGAATCTTCTCTCTCATGTAAATATTACGTCCATGCTCTGATTTGATCCAAGATGATGTCGAAATTCCCTCTTTTCTCACCCTTTCTTCATAATCCCTCATTTTCAAGGTTTCCGAGTTGAATGGAAGAAGAATTGGGAGATTTGCTAGGGATTTGATATGAGTTCGAGATTCCCTGAGTTGAGCTGCAGTTTTGAGGTGTTTTCACACCTTAGGGTGAGTGGGTTCTTCTTTCAAATAGTGTAATGCACGAAATTTGATTATAGCATCCAAATCCCTAATTGCTTAGTATGTGATTCTAAACCCTGAATGTCCATTTGTTTTGTGAAGTTGCAATTTGATATGAAATGGGCTCCTTCTCTGTTTGAATGACTCTCTGATGATAGAATCATATTAGAAATGTATACAACACATTCTAGAAAGAATGCTTTTCGGATTCATATTGTATGATGTAATTAGGGTTTAACCTAACTGAGATCTCACTAGAGTTTTAATCCAATTGAAGAGATATCTAGACTTTAACCAAACCTAGGTCTAAATGCTCTCAATCAAGCTTAAGGCTATCATATTTCAATATCTAAAACCTTTGGGATTTGTCACTAAGTCTATGACTTTGATTTCACTAGTTTAAGCTCGAATGACCTGTGCCACGATCGAGGGGTGACACCATGACCGTGTTGGAGAAAACCCTAATTGAACACTTAAAGATCAAAGTTAAATAAAGAGGACTAGTAATCCTATAAGTGGTTAGGATGTACCTCATGGGTTATCTTAATTGAATTTTATTCTTGATACATGATATCTCAGTGAATGGTATGGAAAACCTAAATTTAGTTAAATTTCCATGGTTTCATATCTATATTGATTGTATATGATTTGTTGAAAACAATCTTTATTTAGTGAATGCTTATATCCTATGAAACCCTTATGAGAGCCATGTGACAAGTGAATGAGGCAAATGAAAAGGTGAATGAGGCGAATGAAACCCTAAGAGTAGGGTGTTAGCATGTGATGAATGAATAAGGCAAATGAAACCCTAAGGATAGGGTGTTCAATGAATCATGTTATGGTGATATGAAAGGTCTCGATATGAGATGTGGTGATGCTTAGCTGTTGAATTGTATGTTTCTAGTGCATTTAACTTTATATGCTTGTTCTCTCTGAGTTGATATCTACATACTGCAGGGCTTCTTATTTTCAATACATATCTCGTAAATTGCAGGTGATGAGATATGACATGCCCTAGAAAGGGATGTTACTAAGACATGATATATGTTGAATACATGAGTTATGATGTTTCTTATGATATGATATGGCAGGCCGTGTGAGCCTTGTGAGAAATGTTAAATGAGTTATGATTTCTGTCTAAAATGTACCCATAATGTTAATGTTAGACTTAGGTGCCCTGAACACCGTAGAACCCCTCGAGAGGTCTGCACCTTGGGGTGAAACGACCTACCTAGCGTGTGTCTAGATGGTCGGTGACTCGTGTTCAACAATAATCCATGCATGTGTCACGGTGGCACGAGGACAGAGAGGCAGTGTTCAACAATAATCCGTGCGTGTGTCACGGTGGCACTGGAGTAAATAGGGGTTATTCAACAATAATCCGTGCGTGTGTCACGGTGGTAACCCAGACTCTCCGCCTGTGTACTCAGGTAGGAGGAGTCCAGTTTACACTCTTTTGAGAGTGCAGTGAGGCCGTGTGAGCCTGAGGTTCCTAACGCAGACCAGGACAGCAGTCAAACTTAGCATTTCCCGGGTGTGTCGCTAAGTCTCGTACGGTGTGGCCGTAGTGCACTACGAGTCTCTATGCAGAGTACACTGCATAGATCAGGGCATAAGCTAAAATATGATCATATAGGTTCACAGAGTTCCTTATAAATGAAAGAGTTAAGGAAGACTAGAGCATAGTCTTCTAGTAGTTATTCGTTGGATGCAATATTTACATTCTTTGTTATTTCAATTATATTGTTTTAGAACTGCTCAGTGTAGTATTTATTGTTGTTAAATTTCATATCGTTTACTCAAAGTTATATCTGTAATCACATTAGTGCCTTAGACTATTTCTTTGAAGTACTCATTCACTGAGCGAGTAGGCTCACCCCTCTACTCAAACATTTTAGGATTAACCGCATGGACTTGAAGATGGTCAGAGCGTCAAAGTAAATCTACCACAGGAGTCAAGTACGAGATTAGTTGGGTCAGTTGGTCCTTGTCACTCTAGGTCCTCAGTAAGATATAAGAGAGAGAGTTGTAATTACGATGTGTAATATTATTCCTCTTTTGAAATTGTATGCTATTAGTAGGTCTTATGTGCATAAGGTGTGAGAGACATCATGAATGTTTATACATGTATCTTTACTATTAAAGTATGTTTAGTAAAAGAAATGTTCAGATTCCCTTATTAAAATGATTTATGTGGTTCAATGCGAAGAAACAAGAGTTTTAAAGAAAAAAAAGTTAAGGGTGTTCTTTGTATTACATATAAATCCTATCTTATGCCCTAATCTCATGATTTGAGGAAATTGTGAGATTGGGGTGTAACAAAAAAGGTACCAAACATAAAGTAGCAGGTGATTAAAACTCTTCTATTTCCATAAAAAAATAAAGGTCTGATTACATTGCATAAGTAAAAGAAGTAAATGACTGAAATAACAAAGATAAATGTCGCCTTCTTAATTTAGAAGGACGACAGACAGCAGCAGACTCTCCAGCCAAATACCGGACAAGAGCCTTGCTCGATACATCTGTGTCGGGCGGCACACCTTCTCGGGTGACACACTCATGACAGGAGGATGTATCGATCATGTCGGGTGACACACCGCGACCGGCGATGCGTATCGGGGTTCGGTATCGTGCTGTGTTAGAGTGTTGCTTCCAGGTATCGGCCACTCCTATCGGGTATCCTTTGTCAGCCGATATCGGTCTGCAGCGGCGCCCGTGATGGCCCTAAGTGAACCATTCCCTCCCTCTCAAAATGGGGAAGTGCTCACCCAGAATCGCCCGACACAACCTCTTAGGCACGACACACTAGCTCCCAGATGCTTTCCTCAGTCAGCTCTCCGGGGGTTCTGAACTGTCTTTTTGGCTTCCTGTAGCTGCTATTTATAGGCAGCGGTTGGAAGAAGTTATGGTGCTCCAGACGCCACGTGTCCTTCATCAACTCTTATTATTGCGGAGGCGGTGGATGGCCAATATCAGTATCGCCCAGCATAAGGATGTCAGCTGTCGGTCATCATGACGAGTGGCGCCTTCCGGTGGGTGGCCTGTATCGTGCGACACGCTTCAGTTGTCGTGGTGAGCCCAGCTCTCTGTCGGGTAAAAGGCGTATCGCCCGTTAGTTCCTTCCTGTGTGGCATCCTCATGTCGCGCGTCGGTGTTTTGTGCTACTCTGTCGGGCAGTGAGCGTATCGGCCGGCTGGTGGAAAGGCCGATGTAGGTGGAACATGTTTGTGGGCCGGGACAGGCCTTATTGCTGATAAATGAGTCAAAAATGGAGGAAAACTCTATGAAAGATGGAAATATTGAGTTAAGAGCGTAGCGTGGCTTGTTTTTGCAAAAGTATATATAAAAAGAGAGGAAAACAGTTTAAAAGGGCAGTTTTGATAACGAAATAAGGGCCAAAAACATCATAAAATTTGGTTTTATCACCGACCCCTTAAGGAAAACCCTAAAGCTCAAGGTTAAAAGAGGACGCATCGTTGAAGTGGATGTGAAATACGAAAGGCTAGCAATGTTCTGCTTCAATTGTGGCATGATAGGCCATGTAGATCGGGACTGCAGTAGCTACGCGGAAGGAGGCGAGCAACAACAGTGCTGGGGTAGATGGTTGCGTGCGTCTCCATGGAAACAACAACGAGTAGAGAACAATAGGGAGGAAGCTAGGGGAGGGATACGGAGGAAGCTGACATTCAAGGAAAAGGGATCAACAAGTGGGGGAGAAGAACAAAGGGTGATGAAGAAGGGAGTAGCATGGGGGGGAGACGAGGGGTGAGGGAGACAAGCAGGAGGAGGGCGTCAGATAGAGAGAGTGGAAGGGATGGGAGGACGGGATGGAGATGTAATGCGAGGCATGGAACGTTGGAGGTCTGAGGTGACGTCAGGTGCGGCGGGGCATCGTCAGGAGGAGGGGGGGAAGAACGGGTGGTGACAACAGATGAGGCGTTAGGTGGACAGAGGGGGGATCAATTGGATAGGGGGATGGAGAGCACGACGCCGATAGTGAGGGGAAAGGTAGGGGCTTTCCACACAGAAGGGGGGAAGGACACAGCTGCTATTACGGTAGAGGAAGCAAGTGAGTCTCAACAGCAGGCGGACAACGACACAACAAGGGGAATAACATGGGAGGAGTCGACGGTGCGTTATACAAAACACGACCTCTTGGGGCTGAAAGGATGTGTACACATTGATGAGATTGCATCGGAGATAGAGCCTTTGGGAACAGATGATGCAGTTCCCGGATAAGATGAACCAGTGATACTCAGGAAACAGTAGGCCAGTGTGGAGGGTGAGTCTTCTCACGCACAAGAACGCCAACGGAAGGAAAATAAGAAGGCAGAGATTGGTCTATCTGGGGGGGAAGTAGTCCAAATCAGTTATGGGGAGGAATTAAAGAAACATGAGAAATTGCACGGGCAAGGACGAAAGCACAGCGACGATTGCAACGCAGCCAAGAACAACATTTCAAAAAGAGTTATAACGAGGGCACATAGGAGAAAAGAAGCAGGCGTGAGAATGAAACACGGGAACAAACAAGCCAAGGGAAAAAAAGACATCAACCATGGGTCTATAAGATGAGTAGGGGGGCGAGACTAGGAATTCCAGAAGAGGAGGTGGTGTGGGAACAAACAACAGGAAAGAGGGGGAGGAATGGAGAGGTGTGTGACATGGACCTTGACGAGCTACCTATGAATGACTCGGGAGGAAAAAGATATAGGATGTTCAATAAAGAAGCATTGGACAGATTTGGGGTCATCAAGACTCAAGTAGCGGAGATTGGCAGAGCCCAATACCGCGAAGGACAATGAAAATATTCAGCTGGAACTGTCAGGGGTTGGGCGACCCTGACATGTGCAAGGCTCTTCGAGCTTGGGTTTGGAGAGAATGTCCAAACATAGTTTTTGTTATGGAAACTATGATCGTTGATAGGAAACTGGAAGATGTAAAGAGGAGCTGTGGTTTTACTGATGGCTTGTGCATTTCTAGTGAGGGGCGGGCAGGTGGTTTGGGCTTCTGGTGGAAGGATGCTGAAGTGGAGGTGATCAACTATTCTCAAAGTCATGTGACAGTTGCAGTCAAGGATAAAAACAATGGCGTAACGTGGAGAGCGGTGGGTATTTATGGATGGGCAGAGTAGGCAAATAAGTGTAAGAGTTGGGAGCTTATGAGGAAGATAAAGGAAGAGGTAGAAGTCCCAGTTATTTTCTTCGGGGATTTCAATGAGATAGTGTCAAATACTGAGAAGAAAGGGGGTGCACTCAAAGAGGAAAAATTCATGTAGAATTTTCGAGATGTTATAGATGACTGTGAGCTGATGGATGTTGGTTTTGAGGGGAATGCCTTCACAAGGAAATGGGGCCTTACTAAAAGAACACTTGTTCAGGAGAGACTTGACAGATTCCTTCCTGAGCTTGAATGGAGGAACATCTTCACATACGACAAAATACTCCATCTTCCCATATATGAGTCGGACCATGCACCTATAGTTCTAAAGGCGGACAGGAGGGACAACAATAAGAAGAGAAAAGGACACTTCATGTTTGAACCAATGTGGGTGAGGGAGGAAAGTTGCACCACTATTATTAAGGAGGCTTGGGAAGTTGCTGAAGGGAGCGAGTCGACAAAAAAGTTGATGAAATGTAAGGTGAGCCTAAAAGGATGGGCATCCAAAACTTTTGGAGAAAGAAGAAAGAAGGTAAAGGAGCTGGAGAATGAGCTTAAGGGGCTGCAAGCTCTTCCCCCGGACCAAACAAACCTTGACAGGGAGGAGGAAAAATCAAAAGAACTCCAATATTGGCTACAGAAGAATGAGGAATACTGGGCTGCCCGGGCACGTGTAAAAGAATTGAAAGAGGGAGACCGCAACACTGCATATTTCCATCAAAAAGCTTCAAATAGGAGGTGGAGAAATAGAACTGAATGCTTAGAGGATGAGCAAGGGGTCATGAGGTCACAGGAGGAGGACATCAAAGCAATAATTATGAAACACTTTGCACATCTTTTTCATACTAGCAATCCTATGGGTTTTGAGGAGGCTACAAAGGGGCTGCGGGAGATGATATCAGTGACCCAAAGGGAGGATCTTGAGAGGGATATAGTGGATGAGGAGATATGGACAACTCTAAAATAGATGCATCCAAATAAGGCCCCCGGCCCGGACAATATGAAGACAATGTTCTACCAAAACTATTGGGGAATTGTTGGGAAGGATGTGGCGAGCTACATCAAAGGGTGGTGGAAAGGGGAAAGACGTATAGGGGAGGTAAATGATACTCTTGTTGTGCTTATTCTGAAGATAGACACTCCGAAGACAATAGGAGAATTCAGACCTATTAGTCTTTGTAATGTGGTGTACAATATAGCATCCAAAGTCCCGACAAACAGGTTGAAGCCTCTTATGAATAACATTCTATCGGAGAACCAAAGTGCTTTCGTTCAAGGAAGAATGATTACTGACAAAGCTCTCATTGCTTATGAAGTGTTCCATTCTATGAAGAGAGATAAGGGAAGGAAGAAAGACAGCCTCACATTGAAATTGGACATGTCAAAAGTGTACGACAGAGTGGAGTGGAGTTTTCTAGATGTCACTATGGAGAAGTTGGGGTTTGGGCTGAAGTGGAGGAACAAGGTCCAAAAATGCATAACGTCCGTCAAGCACGCTTTTGCCTTCAATGGAGACAAAACCCAAAGCACAATGCCTGCACGTGGACTTCGCCAGGGTGACCCTCTCTCCCCCTATCTTTTCATTCTGTGTGCGGAAGCTTTCTCAACTTTGATTTCTACTGCTAGTCGTGAAAACCTCCAGCATGGCATTAAGCCAAGCAGGGGGCACCCTGTATCTCACATATTTTTTCGTAGATGATAGTATACTCTTTGCTAGAGCAACCACCGCTGAATGTCTGAAGATAGCTGAGATTGTCAGCCAATATGAACAGGCATCGGGTCAAAAGATAAATTTCTCAAAGACAGAGGTTGTTTTCAGCAAAGGGATAGAGGCAGATAAATAGGAGGAGTTGAGGCAGCTCCTAGGAGTGAGAGTAGTGGATAGACACGCCAGCTATTTGGGCCTCCCGACAGCCATAGGAAGGTCCAAGAAGTAGGTATTCAACTACATTAAAGAAAGGATCTGGAGGAAGCTCCAAGGGTGGTTGGAGAAGTTGTTGTCCGAAGCAGGGAAGGAAGTACTCATCAAAGCGGTTGCTCAAGCCATTACCACATATATCATGAGCATTTTCTAGCTGACGGCGGGTACCATAGCTGAGATACAGAGGATGGTTACTAGATTCTGGTGGGGAGCAAAAGATAAAGAGAGGAAAATATCATGGATGAGCTGGGATAATATGTGCAGGCCAAAGAGACAGGGGAGTCTTGGTTTTAGGGACTTCCACACCTTTAACCAAGCCCTCCTAGCAAGGTAGCTATGGCGGTTAGCAAACAACCCAGAATCCCTAGTGACTAGACTTCTCAAAGGTAGGTATTTCCCAAGGACGACCATATGGGAAGCTAGACAGGGACATAATCCTAGTTACTCTTGGAGGAGCCTGTGGGGAGCAAAAGTGCTTTTAAAAGAAGGAACACAATGGAGAGTGAGCGGTGGCACTAAGGTGAATATTTGGGAAGATAGTTGGCTTCCTAAAGAGGAGGAAATGCTAGCACGTTTTAAAAGGGAGAATGGACTAGATTTTAACACAGACTGGGAGCTTATGACAGAGGATGGTACTCAATGGGACGTAGGCAGAATCAACGAGTGTTTCCAGAGAACTATGTTAGAAGAATATGCGCTTTACAGTGTAGCATGAGAAATCTAGATGATACGTTGATGTGGTGGCCTTCAAGGGATGGGGAGTTCATAGTTCGATCCGCTTACTGGTTGGGGCTGCTGGGGAAGGAGGAAATGAGAAAGTTTGCATATCAGCATGGGGATTCGCTATGGAAACATATATGGCATGCTGGTTGGAGTCCCAAGATAGCCCACTTTCTGTGGAGGGCAAGCACGGGCAGCCTAGAGATGAGGGGGTGTCTTTTCGACAGGCACTGCGTGGAGGAGGGCACATGTATGCTGTGTGGGTCTGAGAAGGAAACAATTCCACACATGTTCTTCTGTTGTCCCAATGCGGTGGATGTGTGGGAGTAGACACTGAGAGGAGTGCAAACATGGGTGGATGATGTTAGATATGAGGATATCATCTCGTCTTTGAAAGTTGCGTTAGAGGGGAGGCCAATGCACGAGACTGAACAGCTAGTGACGGGCATGTCGACGGTGTGGAAAGCTAGATGCATACAGACCTTCCAAAGCAATGACATACGCAGCGACTACCTACTGTGATGCGCGTTGACGACGGTGTGTCGAGGGGGTCAACATCATGCTCGGACGGGGGGAGGGATAGGTCGAGGAAGAAACATGCAGGAGCAGCGAAGTGGAGAAGATGATGCACACCCGAGGGATGTGAGGATAGACGACAACCAGCAAACGTTGTATAGGGAGGACAAGGTTGGAGGGAGCAGAGAAAGGGACACCGATGCTCAGCAGGTGGGGAGCGGGGACGCATGTGCCCATCAGGGAGAAGACGGGGAGAATAACAGAGCATCACATGAGGGACGCTGCATGTGGAGGAAACCACCACAGGGCAAAATCAAAATCAATGTGGACGGCTCGATGGGTGAGGATGAAGGGGTAGGAACTGGACTGGCAACAAGGGATGCAATGGGGTGTCTAGTGGGCATAGCGGGGGATAAAATCAACCCAGGGACGGGCGTCACCATCACAGAAATGCTAGCAGCGAGAGAAGCACTGCTATGGGCAAAGAAAGCATGATATGACAGAATAGAAGTGGAAACAGACTCTCTGGAGGCAGTCCATGCATGCACTAGCAAGAAGCCATGACACGACTACCTAGGAGCAATTGCTGAAGATTTCAAAGCTCTGCAACATCAGTTTACCACTTTTAGTTTACTTTATGTCAATCGTAGGTGCAATAGGGTTGCTCACGAGGTAGCCAATCTAGCACGTAGAGGTCAAGTAGCTAGTTTTTCTTTGTCGTATTGTTTCCCTTCAAACCTGTTATCTCTTGTGAACCTTGATTTAATTGGCTAATAGTAGTTTTTTCAGGGAGCCCACCTATAGGGTTTCCCGTCCCCCTTTCAAAAAAAAATGGAGTACTTTGTTATAGTTGTTGAAACCCTAGTATTCTATAACCCGATTATTACACCTTGAATTATGTGAGGGCTCATACTTGATAATGGTATGGAATGTAATGGTAATGCTTCACCTTATGCATCCATGATCCAATGGGGATGTCATGAGTAGTATTATACAATTATTGTTGAATACAGTCTTCCAACTCAAGACTATTTTGCTATTTGAGTAGCATAATAGTAAAAATTCAAAACAACATGGTGAACTCTCTTTTGTGATTTAGAGGTAATACATAACAATAGTACATATTGAGACGTATGAATTGAGATAGATGGATTGGATTATCAATGTTGAGGTAACACCTCAGGAGTATGAAAATATTGAAATGGTTGTTTCTCTCTCTATCCTATGATTGATTGTGACATAGAGAATTCATTTGTTATCATTGAGCAGTCATGATTTAACATGTTGTGATTAGAAAAGAAATAAAAGGACTTAATGTTGAAAACTACATTCAAGTATGAAATACAAGAATATAATGACATGTAAGATTTCAGAAGCTTAAAATAAACCTTGAAAGTACTTTTCTTGCACGTTTATGTTTCGGGGACGAAACCTTTTTAGGGGGGGGGGAGAATTGTTATGACCACATCTGAGCTTAATTGGTAATCTAGGGTTTACCTGGATAATTATATGCTTGATTGGATTGGTCATTGCTTAAATCTAATTAATGATGATAATTCAATTATGATTTTTTAAACCTAATAAGAACGTTAAGTGTTCTATTGTTTGAGAAATTAGGGTTTGAGAAATATAAACCCTATTTGGCTAAAATTAGGGTTTTGATGGTACATGAGTATGGAATTTGATCATGATAGCAGTGTGGTAAATAATTTTTCATATTTTATACAAATTTTTATTTAATTGAATTTTGTATATGATATGGATAACTCAATCATGCATATTTGAGAAAAATTTCAGAATATTTGAGTGTTCTTTGAATGTGGTTCTTGGTCAAACTATACTTCGACCAAAATGCTGACAGAGTGCTTTTTAGTAGTGTAGTGTTTTATTTTTATTTATTTATTTGTAACACCAAATGATCTGAAATTTTAATCAGATATTTAAAACTCAATCATAAACAACATGTAAAATTTTAGTAATTTTTGGATGTGTTTAGACCTTATCTGTAGATGAATTACAGTAACTAACATTTCTGCAGTATTCTGGATAGTAATGCACTATTCGATTTTTAATTATTTAACGAAAGCTTGGAATGATCTTTAAATTTTAACTTAAGCTTTGTATATCAATTATATAGATTATGAGAACTTCTAATTATTTTTGGAGAAGGTTTGATCTCTAAAATATACAAATTCACAGAAACCTTTTTATGATAGAAAAAAATTTGCTAAAATAAGAAAAAGTATAGTAAGGGGTCAAAGTGCAATTGACCCAAGCAGCTCAATTGCTCTATATGGTCAACCTAACACACAAGGTGCTCTCATGAATCATGATTCAATATATAAAAACGAAATCCTATAGAGAGAGTTAGGTTTTGAGAGGAGAAATTGATGGAGATGCTGACCTAGGGTTTTGCGGTCTGAGGAATGATGAAATCATATAAGTTTAGCTTCTTTGGATAATGTTTCGGGGTGAATCTTCTCCCACATGTCAAAATTCCATCCCTCCTCTGATTTGATCCAAAATGGTATCAAAACTTCCCCTTTTCTCACTCTTTCTTCATAATCCCTCATTTTTAGGGTTTCCGAGTTGAAAGGAAGAAGAATTGGGTGGATTTGATATGAGATTGAGATTTTCAGGAATGAGCTACGTTTTTAAGGTGTTTTAACACCTTAGGGTGAGTGGGAACTTCCCTTAAACATTATATTGCATGAAAATTGGTTAATTCATCCATAATCTTTAATTGTTAGTATGCCACTACAAACCCTGAATTGTCTATTTGTTCTAAGTTGTTGCAAAATGATATGAAATGGATTCTTCCTCTATTTGGATGAAGTTCAGATGATGAAATCATATTAGAAATGTATACAATAAATCCTAATGAGAATTCCCTAAGTATTCACAGAGGTTATAAGAGTAAATTGAAATATAGGGAATTTGTCTATGAATGAAATTTGCTGTATAAGTAAATAGAGAAAATTGCTTATCTAGATCTCCTTGGTTATGAATGATTGTTTATCTAAATTCATAGTACATTTATGTCAGATACAATCTTGGATTTTGTCCAAAGTGAATAGTGTTTGTTTGATATCTCAGTAAAGAGGGTGAAACCCTTGATGCGAGGAAAGTTGGATATTTGCGAATAGATATTGTGAAATCCATTTGAAGGATTTTTCTTGACATGATAGACTTTATTTATTCAATGTTTTTATTGATGCATGATATCCTAGTGAATGGCATGGAAACCCAAATTCAACTCAGTTCCAAGGTTTCATACATATATTGATTTTATATGATTTGTTGATAGTAGTCTTTATTTAATGAATGTTTATGTGGCATGAAATCTTTATGGGAACCATGTGAATAAGTTTTTGCCTAGTGAGAGGTTACAAGATGTGTGATGGCCTTGTGAGCCATGAGAATACTTGTACAACCAGTGAAATGAATACCTTGGTCTAAGGACCTAGAGGTAATGGTTACCTGTTACAGAGGTAACAATGCTATGTGATGATCTAAGGGTTTGAATACCCAGATCCAGTAATCATGATAATGATGTGAAGGGGTAAGAATTCCCAGTAATGTGATAAGGGATTGAGATCCCAGGTATCATGTGTTTTAAAGATTTGAATGCTACGTGATAGATGTATTACACCTTTCTTTGTAGCATTTGTGGTGATTAAATGAAACCCTATGGGTAGGGTGTTCAATGAATCAAGTATTGTGATATCAATGTTCTCAGTTATTATTAATAATTCTTGTCATGATAAGTAATTAACTCTTAATTGAGTTATGAGATGCACAACTCAAGATTTGGGTTGATATGCACGATTTTAGTGTGTATGTGCCAATTGGACATGAAATCTGTTTACTTACGAATTTTAGTCTGCATGCATGTATAGTATGTTGATTACTCAGTATATTGAATATACTGCTCTGCTAATTTTATAATGATATACATGTTGTATTATAACTTCAAATAAGTAGACGTGACACCATAGAGATACCAGAGTCAAGTATAAGTAAGAGAAGGGTACAATGTAGAAAGAGCTTTTTAGGAATAATAAAATAATAGACTTAGGAGCCCTGAACACCGTAGAACCCCTATGTGAGGTTTGCGCCTTAGGGGAGAAATGACCTAACCCTGGCAGCGTCCAGTATACAGGGTTGGAATGTGCTATCAGGTGGCACGGTAGATGAAGCCCTAGTGGAAGTCTCCTTAGATTATAGTTTGCAACGTCCAACATCAACTAGAAGTCCTGGTGTCACTAGAGTACCAAAAATCCAAGAGGTGGCTTGACTCTCTGCCTGTGTGCTCAGGTTAGAGGAGGAGTCCAGTTTAGGCCAGAGAGCCATTTCCCTATTGTAGACCAGGAGAGTATTCAGACTTAGCATTTCTTGGGTGTGTTTGCTAAGTCTTGTACGGTGTGATCATAGTGCACTATGAGTCTTCATATGTAGAGTACACTGCATATGATCAGGGCATAATAAAATGAACGAGAGGTCAAACAAGTGTGTATAGTTATTCAATTATTCTTTATATGTTTCTGAATTATTAGTTCTCTTTATGATCTATCAATCATTTCATGTATTGATTCACTCTTATAGATATTTAGAGTATCCTGCCATATTTATGATTGTCAATTATTAGACTCTCTAAAGCTTTCTACTGTTATAATTGATATCAATTTCTCAAAAGTATATATGTAATTATATCAGTTCTTTAGACTATTTCTTTGAAGTACTCTTTCACTGAGCGAGTAAGCTCATCCCTCTTCTCAAAATTTTTTGGGAAATCACATGGACTTGAAGAAGATATCATTACATCAGAGTAGATCTGCCACAAGAGTTAAGTTTGAGTATAGTTAAGTTCAGTCAGTCCCTGTCACTCTAGGTCCTTATATAGATCTGAGAGAGAGTTGTAAATGATGTTTTGTATGTTTGTTTCCTTAATAGGAGAGAATGCAAATGATTGTCATGTCATATGTACATGGAAGTGTGAGAAACATAACAAATGTATGGATGTGTATCATTAATGCTGAGATTATATTAGAGAAATAAAATTTTAATTCTCTTGTAAAGTTAGTTTATGTGGTTCAATGTGAGAAAACAAAGAGTTTCAAAAAGAAGAAAAAGTTAAGGGTGATCTTTGTATTACATTAAATCCTCAATTTATACCCTAATCTCATGATTAGTGGTAATTTTGAGATCGAGGTGTAACAATCATAATTGTGAATGCTATCTTGGTGATCATATGACACAGGGTAATGGCTATGAGTCAGGAGGAGACATGTTGTCGGAGAACATATTTTTGAATGTGAAGGGTGCAAGCCGAGTATCTCCTTGTGTCCACCATTCCACATTGTATGAAATAGCCATGCGAGAGCTGATCTCCTTGTAATATGGATAACCATGCATGAGCCAATCCCTTCTTTCTAGAACAAACATGTGTGAGCCTGTTCTTCTAGGATCGTCACATGTACCAAGATGGGCTAGGTGTTTATATATGGATGGCCATGCATGATCTGATCCTTCTGTTGACTACATGTCACTTTTGCAGTTGACTGTGATGTCGCTGTGGTGTTCTCTTGTGTTCACCAAGAGGTGTTGGAGAGGTCATAGATTCTGACTCTTCCATTGACCTTGTATGACACTGATTTTGACTTAGTAGTGGTCAGTTGGATTTGGGTGTTGCGACTCAAATCATTAAGCATTAATAATAGATGTAATACAGTCATGTAGCATATTTTCATAGGGTCAAATGCGAATGACATTGGATGAGCCCTTGCCTTGTTGGCTAAATGGACATTATTTAAATCCCTTAGTTTTGATAATGACAAACATTTCATTCTTATGGATCTAACGTGCTACTTGAGTGTTGCAGGAATTAGGTGGATGACAAACTACATGGAAGATCTATATGCTCTAATAGCTTTAATTCATGATTGTAATCAAATGTAAAAATGTGTACAAGATATATAATGTACAAGTACTTAGACATCATGTAAATCAAGCGTTAGATCTTCCTTAACCAATCTCAACACTCAGATAGGTTATCTCCTAAAATAGTGTCACAACTGCACACTCATACACACACTTGGTACTTGGTTTAAAACATTAAAATAGGGTCAATCTCGGTTGACAAAATTCTCGATCGAGACACTCTCGGTCGATAAACTCTTCGACCGAGAATGACCCAAGTAGCTGTTAGAGACTACAGACAAGGTAGTTGGGAGTTGGATTAGAATGTTATATACACTTTCTCCAGACAGTCCCTCGGTCGACAAGTCCTCAACTGAGAAGGACTCTCGGTCGACAATTCTTCGACCAAGAAGAGATCTGTCTGCACTTTTCAGAGTTAAATAACTAGCCGTTGTTAAAGCAACTAATGGTTACCTAATGGCTAGTTAAGCACTAAGAACCCCCTACAAAGTGTCTAGAACGTCCTTAAGCATCCATAGGCCATTCCTATAAATATGACAAGACATAGGACACTCAAAGTACACTTGTGCAATACTTGAGCTTTCATACTTGCAATTGGCAATCTGTTTTTAGAAATTGAGCAACACTAGTACTTGCTACTCATTTCCTTTACTCCAAATTTGTGTCCTATAGGCTAGAATCTCCTATCCATTAAACCTACACTTCCATACTCATTGGTTAGGAAATCAGTACGCTTGATATAGGAAATCAAGCCTTGTGCTTCAAGTGGTAATTGTAATTTCTATTTCCTTTCTTGTTCTCTCTTATTGCTTGTACTCTCCTTGCTACTCCTAGGGTTGGAGGCTGCGGATTGGAGAGAGTTTGATCTTCTTGGTGAAGAAGGAGATATTTGGACTACTTCTAGAAGGCTGTCTCAATGGGAAGCTACTTCAAGAGGAAGGATACTTTAAGGGGGAGCTTGAAGTTACTTCAAGGAAGGCTGCTTCAAGGTTGGTGAGACTACTTCAACGTGAAGGCAGTCCAAAGGGTGTTGAAAGTGTTGTAATTTTATGTAATATCCTTGTGAGGTAATAAAATTAAATACTTTCAAAATCCCAGTTGGGTAAGCAATCGGGTAGTGGATTGACTGCCTTAGTATTTGCTAAGGTTGGAACCACTCTAAACACCTTGTCTCCTTCATATTATCTCAATTGTGGTTGTTTGAGTTAAATTATTTTAAAATATCCATAAAAACCTATTCACACCCTAGTGGTTTTTCAATTGGTATCAGAGCAGGGATTCAAGGAACCCTAACAAAGTCTTGAAGAATGGGTGATAGGGTACTCAACAACCTCAACTTGGAAGGAACACTCATGGCTAGACCACCAGCTTTTGATGGCACTAACTAAACCTACTGGAAGAGGAGGATGCAGTTTTACTTCCAAGGAATCAATTGGGACTTATGGAGAATGGTGTCAACTCCATATGAACTTCCTCAAATGGAGTACGCAAATTGGGATGCTAATACGGTAAAATCAGCCCAAATGAATGCAAAAGTTGTAAGTATACTCTATTATTCAATTTCCGTTGGTGAGTTTAATAGAATATCAAATAGTGAAACGACATATGAGATATGGCATAGACTTTCTATAACATATGAAGGAACTGTTCAAGTTAAGAATTCTAAAATTGAAATGCTTAAACAGAAATTTGAACAATTTGGTATGGATCAAAATGAATCTATTAGTGAATTGTATGCAAAATTTGCTTCTATTGTGAATGATTTGAATGCTTTAGGCAAAGTGATAAGTGAGGAAGACCAAGTGTCAAAGATTCTTAGATCTCTCCCTCCCAAGTACAAGCCCAAAGTGACTGCCATTGAAGAAGCAAATGATCTCACCCGACTAAGGATGGAGCAACTCATTGGAAACTTAGAAGCACATGAGGCAACCTTGGAGGAAGAGGAACGACGAGAATGTGAACTGCAACAAGGAAGAAAGAAAGATATGGCTTTAAAAGCTTCAAAGATCATCACGCAAGAAAATGATGAAACAAGTGAAGGAGAAGGAGAAGAAGCCCTAATTGTTAATGGTAAGAAATATAGAAGATTTAGATCTAACAAAATTTCTAGTTCTTCTTCTTCCCCTCCTGGGTGTTTTGAATGTGGAAAGAAAGGACATCTAAAAAATGAATGTCCTAAAGAAAAGAAAGGAAAGAAAAGCTCACACAAAAAGAAGGGAGAGAAAGCTTATAAAGCTACGTGGGATCAGTCAAGTGAGAGTGAAAGTGAAGAAGAGAATGTGGAGTGTCTCATGGTAAAAGAAGATGATAATGACGATTCCCAAGAGGTAAGCCTTCTTGATTTTCCAAAAGAAGACTTAATTGTTAGTCTACAAGAAACTCATGATAAGTATATTGACTACAAAAAGAAACTAAAGAAGACTACTAAAACAAATGATGATCTATATGCTAAATTGAATGATCTTTCTTCTGAAAAGAACAATATTGCTTCTGAAAATTTGACCTTAAAATCATCTTTAGATGATTGCAATATAAAGTTACTTGATTTAGAAATGAATCATGATCTTCTTTCTCAATAAAAGGTTGATTTTCTTGTTAAACTAAATAGTTTTCAGACTCAACCTATTCTATGTAATCATTTTGATTATGATAATGTTGTTAAGGAAAGAAACTCTTTATTATCTGATTTAATCAAGCAAGGACATATATTAATAAGAAAATGAATGAGATTGCTAAGCTACAAAGAGAAATTAATGGCTTAAGGGGGAATGACGTTCTTAATAATATTCTGAAATATTCTTCTAGCTACAATGGAAGAAAAGGCTTAGGTTATGTTCCAAAAAGAAATCAACATAAAAGAGCATCCAAGACTAAAATCATGTTTGTACCAAAGAACATAATTCCTAGAAAAAGAAATGAAATTGATTCTATCTCTTGTCACTTCTGCCTACGTCTTGGACATTATTCTTTTTCATGCCCTTATAAGAAGAAGGATTCTGAGTTAGTTTGGGCCCCCAAACCTCAAACTTAGAAGACTTGAATGTAATTTAGTTGAGATCTGATCTAATGCTTAGTTTTGAAAATCAAAATGTCTTATCTCAACTAAACAAATAGCTTCATGTATTATTTTTAAATTCAGAACTGATATAAACAAATTAATGAGACAAACAGAAACATTTTCGGTCGACAAATAGTTCGAACGAGATACTCTTGGTCGAGAAAAACTTCGACTGAGAGAATGCCTGTGACAAACCAAAATCTACAGTAGAAATCTTAGTAAAATAGCAACTATTCCGGTCGAGAAATGGTAGATCGAAGCAAAAATCGATCGAAAAATGGTCGACCGAACAGACTTCTGTTTCTATTCAGTTTTAATCTGTAAAAGAACAACTTTCTCGATCGACAAATTGGTCGATCGAGACACCGGTCGGTCGAACTTTTATCAACCGAATGAAGATCTGTTCAGTTTTCTTTGTTAAAACTTGTTCAATTTGTCATTAAATATACCTAACCATAACGGACCATCACATGGGTACCAAAACCTACATCTTAATCCATGATTGGGTGGTCGACAGTGGATGTTCCTAACACATGACCAGAAACAAGGAGGCATTTCAAACTTTTGAGGAAAAGAAAAGTGGAACAGTCACTTTTGGAGACAATGGTAAAGGTAAAATTGTTGGAATAGGTAATATTGGTACAAACCTTGAAATAAAGAATGTGTTACTTGTTGATGGCTTGCACCATAATTTAATAAGTGTTAATCAACTATGTGATAGTGGATATGATGTTTTATTCAACAAAAATTGTTGCAAGTTACTAATAGAAAATACTACAAATGTTGTTTATGAAGGAAAAAGAGTTGGAAATCTTTATATTCTTAGACCTAACTCTATGAAATCTGTAGTTGGAAAATGCTTACTTGCAAATGAAAATTATTTACAACTATGGCATAGAAAATTGGGCCATGCTAGTTCACATGTTATCAAAAAGCTAGTTAAATATGATCTTGTTTGTGGTTTCCCCAAATTATCTTTTGATCAAACTGAAAATTGTGAACCATGTACTTTGGGTAAACAAACTAAAACCTCTTTTAAACCCAAAAATGTACTTAGCACCTGTAGATCACTAGAACTCATTCATATGGACTTATTTGGACCTATGAGGACACAATCTATTGGCAACAAAAGATATTGCTTTGTTATTGTTGATGATTATAGTAGATATACATGGGTAAACTTTCTTGCAAACAAAGATGATACTATTCAAGTTTTTATAAAATTTTGTTCCAAGATTGAAAATCTACTACAAAACAAAATATGTACAATTAGGAGTGATCATGGTGGAGAATTTGAGAACCATTTATTTGAAGAATTTTGCACATCTCAAGGGTACACTCACAATTTTTCTGCTCCACGCACTCCACAACAAAATGGCATAGTTGAAAGGAAGAATCGATCACTACAAGAAATGGCTAGGACTATGATGCTCGAACATAATACACCTAAAACATTTTGGGCTGAAGCGGTAAACACAGGTTGCTATGTGCTAAATAGAGTAACTGTTCATTCTTATTTGAAGAAAACACCATATGAAGTCATATATACTTAGAAACCTAGGGTTGACTATTTTCATACTTTCGGATCAACATACTATATCTTGAACACAAAAGATGATAGAGACAAGTTTGACTCTAAATCACATAAAGCCTTTTTCTTGGGATATTCCACCTCTAGCAAAGAATTTAGAGTTTACAACACTATTTCTAGAATAGTTGAGGAATCCATTCACATTACTTTTCATGAAGAGCTACAATCTGAAAATCTTGAAATAGTTGATCTCACTCATCAATTAGAAAATTTATCCATACCAAATGATAATACTACTAATAATCACCAAGTTGAGACACAACTTGTTTCTAGACTCATTAAGGATCATCCTCAAGAATTGATCATTGGAAATCCAAATGATAAAGTCAAAACTTGTTCTTCTTTTAAAGATGTTGCAAATATGTCATTTGTTTCTATTATTGAACCTAAGAAGGTGACTGAAGCTCTCAAAGATGACTATTGGATAATGGCAATGCAAGAAGAATTAAACCAATTCACTAAAAATGATGTATGGGACTTAGTTCCTAAACCATAAGATAAAACCATCATAGGAACAAAATGGGTTTTTAGGAATAAGTTAAATGAAGTAGGGGAAGTGGTAAGAAATAAAGCTAGGTCAGTAGCACAAGAATATAATCAACAAGAAGGGATAGACTTTGATGAAATTATGCACCGGTAGCAAGACTTGAAGCCATTAGAATGCTACTAGCTATAGCTGCACACAAACACATCAAACTTTTCCAAATGGATGTAAAAAGTGTATTTCTCAATGGAATAATCCAAGAAGAAGTATATGTTGCCCAACCACCAGGTTTTGAAATACCAGAAAAGGTGACTATGTATACAAACTTAAGAAAGCACTTTATGATTTAAAACAAGCACCTAGGAATTGGTATGAAAGGCTCAAGAACTATCTATTTGATAATGATTTTTCTATTGGAAATTCAGATTCTACTTTATTTTTCAAAACATATGCATCTGCTTTTCTACTTGTTCAAATATA
The DNA here is from genome assembly GCA_963693085.1 of Alisma plantago-aquatica. NCBI lineage: Eukaryota > Viridiplantae > Streptophyta > Magnoliopsida > Alismatales > Alismataceae > Alisma > Alisma plantago-aquatica. The sequence continues at coordinate 1,156,297,822 of OY856410.1, read as the reverse complement.
TGTTGATGACATTATCTTTGGTGCCTAAAATGAATCATTGTGCAAACAATTTAGCGATATTGTGCAATAAGAATTTGAAATGAGCCTCATGGGTGAACTGCCTTTCTTTCTTGGTTTTCAAATTAAACAAACGCCTGCTGGGATTTTTATAAGCCAAGAAAAGTATACCAATGAACTCTTAAAATGCTTTGGGATGGACCAGTGCAAACATGCTACCACTCCAATGGCTACCACTACTAAAATTGATAAGGATGAAAATGGGGAACCTATTGATGATTCCTTATATAGAGCCATGATTGGTAGCTTACTTTACTTAACCTCTTCTAGACCGGACATCATGTTTTCAGTTGGTCTTTGTACTCGATTTCAATCACATCCTATGCATACCCATTTTCAAGCCGTCAAATGAATTTTACGATATTTAGCCGGAATCACATGTTATGGTCTATGGTATCCTAAAGGACAATCCTTGGACTTTAAAGATTATACTGATGCCAACTACGCTGGTTGTCGAATTGATCTCAAAAGCACAAGTGGTCGTTGTTTCTTGTTAGGAAGAGCCTTAGTATCTTGGTTTAGCAAGAAATAAAATACGGCTGCCCTCTCTACAACTAAAGCTGAATATATGGCAGCCGGATCTTGTTGTGCTCAAGTGCTCTATATGCAACAAGTGTTAAACGATTATGGCTTTACTTTTTCATCCACGCCTATCTTCTGTGACAACACAAGCACTATAAACTTAGCACATAATCCTATTTTACACAGTCGAGCCAAACATATTGAAATTCGTCATCATTTTTTAAGGGATCATATCTCTAAAAATCATGTATCCCTTCATCATGTTGATACGGAAGTTCAATTGGCTGAAATTTTCACAAAACCACTTCCACTAGACCAATTTAACAAAATAAGGAAGCAACTACTCGTCACTCCCTTAGAGGATGTTTTCTTTGATATTTGTGCTTCTTAAAAATGGTTTTAATCGAATGGACATCCTTTTCGAAAGATTTGATGGTTATCCTTTTAAGGGGGAAAACAAATTAAGGGAAAATGTTTTTTAACGATATATTTTTGAAATGACAAAGGGGGAGAAATAAATGTAACTCTTAAAATGGTAACTTTGAAAAACTCAATCAATGAGTTTCATAATCTCTTGGCTTTACATTAAAAGTTGCTATATTCCCTTAGAATTGGATTTATGTTCCATACTTCTTTGGGAATAATAAGCACACATTTCATAAACAAGAGAAGGAATTCACAAAGTAAATCTTAGGTATGAAACTCAACTCATTTTATAGACTAGTTGATTTATATTTTGGAAATTTTTGTCATCTTCAAAAAGGGGGAGATTGTTGGCTAAATGGACATCATTTAAATCCCTTTGTTTTGATAATGACAAACATTTCATTCTTATAGATCTAACATGCTACTTGAGTGTTGCAGGAATTAGGTGGATGACAAACTACTTGGAAGATATATATGCTCTAATGGCTTTAATTCATGATTGTAATCAAATGTAAAAACTTGTACAAGATATATAGTGTACAAGTACTTAGACATCATGTAAATCAAGCGTTAGATCTTCCTTAGCCAATCTCAACACTCAGATAGGTTATCTCCTAAAATAGTGTCACAACTGCACACTCATACACACACTTGGTACTTGGTTTAAAACATTAAAATAGGGTCAATCTTGGTCGACAAAATTCTCGACCGAGACACTCTCGGTTGACAAACTCTTCGACCGAGAATGACCCAGGTAGCTGTTAGACACAAAAGATAAGGTAGTTGGGAGTTGGATTAGAACATTATATACACTTTCTCCAGACAGTCCCTCGTTCGACAAGTCCTCGACCGAGAAGGACTCTCGGTCGACAATTCTTCGACCGAGAAGAGTTCTGTCTGCACTTTTCAAAGTTAATTAACTAGTCATTGTTAAAGCAACTAATGGTTACCTAACGGATAGTTAAGCACTAAAAACCCCCTATAAAGTGTCTAGAACATCCTTAAGCATCCATAGGCCATTCCTATAAATAGGACAAGCCATAGGACACTCAAAGTACACTTGTGCAATACTTGAGCTTTCATACTTGCAATTGGCTATCTGTTTTGAGAAATTGAGCAACACTAGTAATTGCTACTCATTTCCTTTTCTCCAAATTCGTGTCCTATAGGCTAGCATCTCCTATCCACTAAACCTACACTTCCATACTCATTGGTTAGGAGATCAATACACTTGATATAGGAAATCAAGCCTTGTGCTTCAAGTGGTAATTGTAATTTCTATTTCCTTTCTTGTTTTGTCTTATTTCTTGTACTCTCCTTGCTACTCCTAGGGTAGGAGGCTACAGATTGGAGAGAGTTTGATCTTCTTGGTGAAGAAGGAGATATTTGGACTACTTCTAGAAGGCTTTCTCAACGAGAAGCTACTTCAAGAGGAAGGCTACTTCAAGGGGGAGCTTGAAGTTACTTCAAGGAAGGATGCTTCAAGGTTGGTGAGACTACTTCAAGGTGAAGGCTGTCCAAAGGCTATTGAAAGTGTTGTAATTTTATGTAATATCCTTGCAAGGTAATAAAATTAAATACTTTCAAAATCCCAATTGGGTAAGCAACTAGGTAGTGGATTTACTGCCTTAGTATTTGCTAAGGTTGGAACCACTCTAAACACCTTGTCTCCTTCATATTATCTCAATTGTGGTTGTTTGGGTTAAATTATTTTAAAATATCCATAAAACCCTATTCACCCCCCCCCCCCTCTAGTGGTTTTTCATGCCTTGCTCTTGTATATATTAGTTGATAGAAAATAAACATGTTCTTCATATTACTCCTTCAATTATAATATGTTCTACAATCCAGTTGTAATTGCTTATACAACTTTGTTAGTAATATATGCTTATCTTGATGTAGCTTTACCTTCTGCTCTAATTTATCTTTATCTATTCTTTAATAGCATTAGCAAAGAGTTATATCTCTCACAGGGACGTTTAGTCTCACCCTATGGGTTTCTACATCTTTTAGGTGGTTGAGCTCAAGGAAGTAGAGATCGTGCTATTGGTGCTGAGCAATAAGAGGACCAGTAGTTGCTAAAAGGTTGGACATGTTGCTTGTGTATAGAAGTAGAGTCCTATGTGTCTTTCCTGTATGCTCAGGTCCTTGGTTAGGGTTTTTGTTGTATGTATCAGAATGAGGTTTTGGTTTTATGCTCGTTGTTGTATAGTGATGGCATACATGTATATAAACATGTTATCATGTGTAACAGGATGTGGCTTGAGATCTAGTGAATAACTTACTGTATAATCTTTTGGTCAGGTGATATGAAATACATGTGGCTTTTGTGGACTCATGTGAAATATGTTTCAACTCTTATGATTATATGAAAATGGTTTTATTTTTCTATTTCTATGGTAACCTAGATCTTTACATTTAATTCCGCAGTTTGGTTTTGAGTAATGTCATTTGTGGCCCGTCTGGGCATCACTAGAACAGTACAAGCCCTCTAGAGATCCTTAAAAAAAATTTAACTCCAACATGAAGGAGGTTGTATGATTAGAAGTGATTCAAATTTTGACTGTATGAATCATCTATCCTATCTCTGACTCACCCTGGACCAGTCTTGTTTAGGTAGTCCCTAAAAAAGGGGGAACCAGTATCATCAATAATGACAAAAATGAGCTCATCCCACCCCCACTGTCACAGGGTGGATGATGTGAATTGACTATAGGAAATTGAATAAGGCTAATAGGAAAGATCACTTCCCTCTTCCCTTTCTGGATCAAGTACAAGAATGCCTTTCCCATCAACATTATTTCTATTATTTAGATGGCTATTCTGGTTTCTATCAGATACCCATAAATCCTAAAGATCAATAGAAAACCACCTTATCTTCCCTTTTGGCCCCTATGCTTTCTAGATGATTCCATTCACTTTGTGTAATGCCCCAACCACTTTCCATCAGTACATGTCTGTTATCTTTGTAGGGCTAACTAAAACCGTTATGGAAATTTTCATGGATGGCTTCTGCATTTATGGAGATTGTTTCGACTCATGCCTCAAACACATAGCCCTTGTACTATGAAGATGTGAGGAGTCACACTTATTTCTCAACTGGGAGAAGTGTCACTTCGTGGTCAAAGAAGGGATCATCTTAGGAAAACATGTAAGTGATCATGGTATTGATGTAGACAAATCCAAGATTGAGGTTACCACTGAACTTCTCCCTCCCACTTCTATTAAATACATTTGTGCCTTCCTTAGTCATGTTGGATTCTATAAGTGATTCATTCATGATTTCTATAAAATCACCAAGCCCCTCACCAACCTCCTTCAAAAGGAGGTCCCTTTTGTGTTTGACAAACATTGCGTGGCTAGCTTTTTCTATTTGAAAGATGATCTCACCTCCACTCCCATCATCCATGCCCCGTCCGATCTTTACCTTTCAAGGTCATGTGTGATGCTAGTGATTTAGCTGTGGGTGCCATTCTTGGATAACTCGTTGACAAGAAGCACCATGTGATTTACTATGCAACCAAAACTTTAGATGATGCACAACAAAATTACACTATCACCAAAAAAGAAATGTTAACCATTGTTTATGCTTTCGACGAATTTCCCTCATACCTAGTCGGATCCATGGTCATTGTCTATACTGACCATGCAGCCATCCTCTACCTCATGACCAAGAAAGATGTTAATCCTAGAATCATTAAATGGATTTTACTATTATAAGAGTTTGACTTAGAGATCCTAGACAAAAAGGTTTCCTAAAATTTTGTTACTGACAATCTCAGTCGACTAAGGCTATGTCAATTTTCTAGCTACATGTGTATTGCACCTTGAATATAAGGGATACTTTAAGGCTAAATTCTTACATGATCTTAAAAACTACTACTGGGATGACATTTATATTTTTAAGTTATGTTCAGATGGGATTTAGCGCAGGTGTGTCACTAAGAGTGAAGCTCAAGACATTCTTAATCAATGTCACTCTAGCCCTTATGGAGGGCACATGAGCTCTCAGAAGACCGCTAGGAAGGTGCTACAGTCTGAATTTTTTTAGGCAACTTTATTCAAGGATTCCTATGAGTTCATTCTTACTTGTAAAGAACACCAATGAACCTATAACATATCTAAGAGAGACCAAATTCCCATGATCACTTGGCAAGAATAGAGATTTTTGATGTTTGGGAGGTAGATTATATGGGTCCCTTTCCTTCTTCTTGCGAGTACAAGTATATTTTAGTGGTCATTGACTATGTTTCCAAATGGGTTGAGGCCATCCCCTCCAAAACATGTGACTCCAAATCAGGAAAGAAACTTTTCAAGGATATTATCTTTCCTAGGTTCGGGGTACCTTACACCATCATTTTTGATGGAGGTTCCCATTTCTTAGAAAAACGTTTTGAATCCTTGCTCAAACGTTATGGGGCTTAACACAAGGTCGCCTCTCCCTACCACCCTTAGACTAGTGGGATGGTTGAGGTTTTGAATAAACAAATCAAGTCCATCCTAGAGAAAACAGTCAACCACACTAGCACAAATTGGGATTTGAAACTTAATGATTACTTGTGGGCAAACATAACTTCCTACAAAACCCCTATAGGCATCACTCCCTTTAAGTTGATTTATGGAAAATCTTGCCATCTGCCTATAGAGTTAGAACACAAGGCTAATTGGGCCATCAAAACTCTTAATTTTGACTTATCTACTACAGGGAAAATCATTTTCTTCAGATGCAAGAGTTAGATGAGCTCAGGATGATAGGCTACGAGAATGCTATAATATATAAAGACAAAACCAAATTATGGCATGATGGTCATATTAGGAGGAAACATATTCAAGAGGGTGACCAAGTTCTTATCTACTATTCACGATTAAGACTTTTTCCTGGGAAACTAAAATCCATGGTATGGACCTTACCTTATTAAACATGCCTTTCTACATGGCCACTTTCTTCATTGGGATGAGGTTTCAGGAGAGTTCAAAGTAAATGGAAATAGGTTAAAACGGTACATTAACGTTGAAGACTTTTTAAATTCTGAGGCACATCAACTCTCATTAGTAGAAGATCTGGACTTGAACAACCCACACCTCCTCCTAATACTGATCCTGAGCCAATTCCATGATACTCTTGTGTCGGGCCTTCAAAATAAAACCAAGCACTTGTTGGGAGGCAACCCAACATTTTTCCTTGCTTGTGTTTCCTTCAATTTTTTAATTGATCATATCTAGTTGTTTTCCTTTCCCTTTCCAACTCCCAATAATCACCTCAGCTTGAGAAAACTACAATTTTGTGGATCTAGATGAGTGATTGTCTTCGAGTGATCTTCTTCCCTCCATCTATGATTTAGATTTTTCTCAGGACAAGCAAAAGTGTAGGCCCAAGGTGGAGGTGGGTGGTATGTCTCTATTCCACCCCACTTATCTTTTCCCTTCCTTCATTACTTTTTACCCTTTTATTATAGTTTTCTTTAGTTGAAAAATGGCCACTATCTAGTCGGTCGAGTTGAATAGATATCTATCATTGTACCCCTATTAAAATTAGTAATCAGTAAATCCTTTGCAACAATTTTCCTAATTGCCATGCCTAAAACCACCATGTCACCTATGACCTCAAATAACATTACTCCTTGGAATAGTTGGCAAGTAATATGGAATCAATAAAAACCAAGCACAATTTTTATATATATTAAAAATGGATTTTCTGGTTATAAAACTTGTATGATGTGAATATTAGGAATACATTAACTAGAGCAATGGAACTCTATGAAAAAATATGTTGAAGTTATAAGCACACAGACACTTCTTCCTTTCCCCTATTTTTCTTCTAAAAAAGAGAAGCAAAGAATCACCGCTGGACAAAAATCAAGTCCAGGGTGGCATGCTTCACAAAATAAAAACATTACATACCCCTCAAAGGGGCGTACCATCAAAAGATGCTAAAAGTACACATGAAAAAATTGTGACCAATGTAGCCAGAACTCCACCAATTTATATCCCAAGTCGAATTGAGGAGGGATCATTATTTTTTCGTCACACCCCCTTCATCCTATTCTTGTGCAACAACTCATAAAAAGAAAGAAATTTGACAATGTCAAAGTAGAAGTAAGATGAAGCCTATTTTTCTACAAATTTTGATTTAGAAACAAGCCATGATAATTGTTTTAATAGAGAATATAGAAATTTGTGTTGTGTGGTTCCAGGAGATAGGAATGCTTGGCCAAAATTGGAGGTAAATAAAGTGATATTATAAGGGTAATGAATGAAATGCTGCGAGTATAAATTGAACTTTATTTGTGATTTTATTTGCTTGAGGACAAACAAAGATTCAAGTCTGGGGTATCTTGATAAACATGTATCTATCCCTTTTATTTAGATCCTTTAGATATCTCTTTAGAATTGTTTTTTATTTATTTTCTTATTTTTATAATTAATTTTATTAGTTTAATTTTTTTTCTTTAATTTTATTTTTAATTATATTTTCTTGGGTTTTTGTATGAAAATGACATAAATACTCTTGCAACATAATTTCACAATTTGCAGCAGTCCTAAAATTCATGTATACCCGACACCAAAAGTACCATAACTTTTGCATACAAACTCCAAATTGAGTGTAAAAGTATTCATTAGAAAGTAAATTTTATTTTGTAAAATAATATCCTATTATTTGTACCAATTTTGGACCTTTGAAGGGAGAGAAGAGAAATCTATTCAAAATCACTACTGCGGAAATCTGCATTAAAGAGAGTTGCATGGTCAAGATAATTAAAGACAATCAACAACTTTTATTGATCTGATCCACAAAATTCAAACTGTTGTATCCCCCCATTTTTACCCCTCTTTTAAGGTAGACTACCCCCTCCCCCTCCTATAAAAGGTGGGGGTATCCTCTTTTAAAGGCATTCATTCTTCACTCTATTTCATTTTGAATTTTTGTTATTCTATAAAGCAAGTCCTATTTCCTGGCATTGTAATTTCTTTAGATTCAATAAATCAATTTTATTCAAGGTACTTATTCTCTTAGTTCTTCTTCTTGTCCTTCATTCTTGATTTAGAACTTGTTCTACTTCTTATTTTTTATTTTCCATTCCTTCTCTTGGAATGGAGGATTAAAGGATCAAGACATTTAATTGGCACCACCTAGATCTCTTTGGAGTTTCTCCTTTCAGTGGTCTATGTATTGGTTTCTTCTTCCTCTTGGTTCCACTATCACATCTACTGAGTCATCCTCTTATCGAGGCAAGGGGAATAACCCCTTGGTCATTATGTTAAATCATATCGATCTTTATACAAATTTTTTATATGGATGGCTTTTGGTTTAGAGATCAACGATTTTAATGAAGTAATTAGTTGTTTTTTTATCGTGTGTTAATGTGACTTTGGAAACCAAGATTTAGAACAACTAAACTAATGCATCGAGATTTGGATGTGACCATGTAAATTTCTCTATTAGGATGATGGACTAAGAAATGTGGGAGCCAGGTGCAATGGGCTCACGTGAAATTCGTCTTTTGTATATCATTCATGAATGATCCACATGCCTTCTTCTATCTTTGTTGTCATATAACTCTTGGATCTTGTTTTCACTTTGGCTAAGGTGTTAAAACCCCTAAGCCTTGACATTTTCCCTTCTGATTCAATCGTTCTTCCAATGCTTGTTTTCCATTTCCCTCTTTTTATTCCTTGCACTTTAAATCTTGTTTAGATAATCTTTCTTTCTAGCAACCTTCTTTTCCCTTTGTGCTAGTGTAACTTTCATTCTCTTACTTCGTGTAATAATTTACTTCTTGTAGTTTATTTCTTGTTTTAATGTAATCATTCGACTCCCATTATGGAATTTGATTCTTATTCCTTTATTCAAAAATACCAAAAATAGATAAAAGTTCAAAAGAATCAATTGGGTTTTGAGAAAATTATCTTAAAGATGTTGTCCTATGGGATCGACTCTTTTATGGTAGTCTTAACTAGAAAGTAAAAAAAATCTAGTATAATAATCTTAGTGAATTGGTGTGCTGAACGACATGTATCAGATATCACTAATAGATGTGGACCCTAAAATAAAGTAAAAACAATGCATGAAATAATAATAGAAGATTTAAAGAGAGAATATCTATTCTATCCCCCATCTAAGCTTGGATTTGAGATTGTCCTACTATCCTCAATGTAAAGTGGAAAAGAAGACAAGTGGAGCGTGCATACCTATTATCAAAATGGTGGTGGGTAGTGGCATGTAAACCTACCTCTTGTCATTGGCGTCTTTAGATCTTAGACAAGTGAGGGAGACGGTGATCTCAGTGAATAATACCCACTAAAACTCCTAGGATGAACTACTGGATTTTGTTTGAGGAATGAAAAAATGAACAACCACTTCCTTAATATCTAATTTCGAAGTGCATAGTTAGGTTTGATATCACCAATAGGTGGTTGGCTCCATCGAATGCACAAGTTGTGGTTATACATGTGAAGAAACATGAGACATCTCTACTTTCTATGATGATTGTCAATATGAGTGGCCTAGATTAATTTCCTATGATCGAGTTGGTGTTGTTCGGTGCCACCGAGTCAAAATCAAGAACTTGTTGAATTCCTCCAATGAACTTGGTTCCACCAATATGGATGTTAGTTCTAATGATTTGAATAATAAGATATACTAGAAGGCATAAATCGGGTTAGTGCCATTGCATGGTTGTCAGTGGTATTAGCAGTGATTCCCAAAAGTTATTGATCTTGGTGAGAAATTCATCAAAATAAAATCTCATTTCCACCAACATTACAGTCGGTTGGATCGACTCTAGACTAGAGATGTTTTGGTCTGCTCAAGAACACATTAATACCACTAACTACTAATTTGGCATACCGACTTTGAATTCTAAACTTCATTACCTCTTTTAGCAAATGGTTGAATGAATATAAGTGGAATTGATGTTGGAGGTCGGTACCTCGACGCATTGAATGGAATTTCTAGAAGCCCATTAGAACATGTCAATGCCACCAATGAGGAATTTTATTCACTGAACCTGTCAACAATTTGCAGACTTGAACAAAGAGTCAAATGCATCTCTTTGCTTACAGCAAAACCTAATCTATGATCTAACTGCAAATTTCATGAAAAGAAAGTAAAAAAGCAATGAAAGAAACCTAAACATTGAATTACCTCTCACAAGTACCCTTGTTTATTGTCCTAGGCTAGACACAATGTAGTTCATCATGTTTCAACTCCCAATGACAACAAATCTCACAATAGTGGTGTTCCAAGTGCTGACAATCTAAACTCCAAGTGATCATATTCTATACCTAGTGTGGAGTGTCCTTTACATGTTGTCACAATTACATAGACACTCGCATAGAAAGGTATGCCCAAGAGAAACTACACATGTTCCTCTACATATTCATGACAATAAAGTCTGCAAAGAAAAAATTATTGAAATTCATCGTGACATATTCCTTACTCCCAAATGTTGCCATCATATTCATATTGGCTCTTGAGTCACATGACAAATCTCCAAAAATGTAATCCTATGCAACAAAGGATGTGGATGTAGTCTAGGTCATTTCTATTCTATAATAAATCCATTAGTATTAAAAATCTCATATACACCATCACAACAACATGGATATCTTTAATCTTGCACTTTTTAGTAATTATCATTTAATAAATGACCATAAGTCATTATATGTTTTATTTCCTCCATGAACAGGATGTTGACATGTATCTTTCTAAAGATGTCCAAAATTTTCTTGAACTACTTGTCAACCCTTTATTGAGTTAGTTAGGGAATAAATTGGACCTACATGTTGGCACTTATGTGGAAGGGTGTAGGTGTCCTTAGAAGTATCCTTCCCTAAGGTTGTTGTAGGCATGTATGTGTCAGAATCCAATCCATGTTTATCCTTCTCTTGGGTTAATGGAGTGGATGTGGTAATGATGCAGTCATAGGGTTTTTCCACTTGTGGTATGTATCACTAAAATTTCCATATCATTCCTCAGAATCACAAAAGTGACATGTTCTACCAGCTTCCAAGCAACCACTAAATTTGTTGGGAACCCCTACTATGTTGGATATTTTAGATCCTCTATCTTGGTTTTCCACTGAGATATATATGTGTCAATATTATTATATGATTTGTTTCTCCTTGTGGCACATGTCAAAATGGGAATTTTTCTTCTATGTGAATATCCCAATCATATCTTCAAGAAGGTCTAGGTGGATGTGTCATTCGCCTCTTGACGTGATTGCTAGTGTTATTGCACTTTAGGTGTAGGATATTGTGGATGAAATGGATCATGTTGGAAGTTGTTTTGATCCTTCCATGAGATTTTGGGATCATGGGTATTCATTTATTCATTAGATCATGCCATATACATGCATTCTTTAGTTGTAGTACGTGCCTTATTGGAGTTCAACGCCCACAACTACTGGATCAATGTGCTCAACCATAACTTCAGTTTAGACATCTCATTTGCTTCCATTTCTCTCCTTCATAACCCCTGGTGTTGATTCTCATCGCCTTGTCAGGGGTTCAAGGCCTTGACTTGTGAAGTCATCTTGGATTTCAAAGCTCAATTGTGTATAAAGAAGTCTCCTTCATCTAAGTAAGGCATAATACTCTCCCAAAGATGTAGACCATAAAAAATAGTATCTCCTTGATAAAAGTTGACAATATTATGAGGAAACTTTTTCAACATATCTTGATAGCATTCCTGGGCTTCGACATAAGCCTCGTCAAACCCATGTTCAAAGTTGTGAATTCTTCTCACGTGCAATTTTCTTTTCTGGGGTGGAAAGTAATTTTTGAAGAATTTATCCACCGTTTGATCTCATGTCTCTTTGATTTTAGATATTGAACATCAAACCATGTGTGGTCTATGTCCATCAAGTAAATATAAATATCCTTAGTAAATTATCATGTTCCCCATCCTATATATCATCATCGTACCACAACATTTAATAAAATTGCTAAGATGAAGTATGGGATCTCCATGCAGGTGTCTGTGGAAGGCTTGAGCTTTCACTAGTGCCACGAGACTAGGATGAATGTTGTAGCTTCCTATGTATACTTCTTGTCTTATAATGAGACCCTACTAACATGTAGTTAAATAGGTCTTTATTGTTTCCTATATAGTCTATTCTTGCTCTGGATGTGGAACAACCAATGGATCTCCATTTTCATCCCCCATATCAACTAGTTCTACTTTATATGCACTGAATATGGAGTGTGAACAACATACATTGGTACCTGAAATGGATCACAAAGTGCAAGAATCACAAGACATAAGAGATGGTACATAAATAAAATTTGAATATAATTAAAAATATATATAAAGTGGCATGGAGTGGATAACGTAGAACTTCTAATGCTAGTGGATTCTAGTTTCCTAGCAATAGTGCCAAAAACTTGACATATGAAAATTGTGCATGCAATATGAAAGTTTATGGCCAAAGTAATGGAGGATCCTTTGAGTTCCTAAGTTGGGGAACTCAAGGAATTGGAGTCACTAGAAACTACTACTACAATTAGTTCCACTCATCTAGATAGAAGAAAAAGTTTTGTTTGATTGATTGAAGAATGAATGATTAACTAACAAGAAATTCAAAGGTTGATTTATATTGGAATGAATTGTATCTATAGTTTACCATTTTACCATACTGTTAGATAAACTTGACTTTGTACAAATATTAGAAAATATTCACTACTATACATGTAATGACTGACAGTTAGTACTACCTCCCCTAGAAACCTAGTGCCATTTTCAAATAAGTCAAAATCTACTTACATAGAATTTTCTATTCTAATTTGAATTGATTAAGTTGAATCTCAAGATACTTCCCCAAAATTGCACTCCTAGTATAACTTAATTAATTGTTCTTCTGAAGATCCATTCAACAATTAATTTCACTTTTGAATCTAATAATTGTCTAATATATCACTTATGGTGATCAAGCATAAACAACAAAAATAGAACCAAATTTCATTAAATGCAAACTCTATTCATGTATGTTTATTATCAAGTACAAAATCACATCGGCCCTGGGTCCTAGAAATATGAGAAGTAGCCCTACATTTTCAACATAGTATCACAAAAAAGTTTCATATATGAAGAGAGAGATATATAAAAATGATATGCAATCCTGGTAAACCCAATATTAAACCTGTTTTATGGGTTGGAGTGTAATCAACTAACTCTCCACTATGAAAATGCATTTTGGTGCAGACTGAGAAGTTTTTTCTCCTCTTTTCTTCTTCTCCTATTTTCCTCATGCTGTAGTGTGTCTAATGATGGATGATGTGATGGTCATCCCATCATTAGATCATAAGTGGCCCAAAAATGTGAGTAAAAATGATAATTGTTGGATTTTAGTTATTAAAAACATGGTTCCACATGTTTTTATGGTATTGGTCCCACCAACATGGAAATCAGTGCCACCAACTTGGTGGACCAGATCTCTTGTCCCCATAGCCAACGGTCTCTTTGAAGGGCTATATTGCACCTATATCTCCACATATGAATCCCCAATGCACATCTTGAGTTTTACTATAAGCAGTTACGTCATAGACCCCTCAAAAGGGGAATCTTCTATAAAGTTGGATATGTATTTCTTCTTCCTTAAACTAGTTCTTGTTTTCATAAAAACTAGATTCAACACAAAATAAATTTTAATACTTTGATTCTTTAATATCATGCTAGCTTGGTAGTCATGTTTGGATGAATACAACTATAGCATGCAAATAATGTTTAAACATCTTACTTTTAAAAAATGAGGATAACAAAAACATTTTCCTTCATATGTTTGTACTCTAACCATGTATAATTATGTTTAAATATATTTATCTTATAAATTATCCCATCTATGCAATTTATGTGTGCTTAATTGCCCCTATTCTTTTCAATAATGATAGTTCTCCTACAACTTGGTTTCCTAATGAACACCTTCAAACTTCTTAATATACATCTCCACCATAATGACTCATTGGCTTCCAAAATCACTACTATTGCCCTCCTTAATAGTGTAGTGTATATAACACTTCATATCATTGATCTCAAACGCACATATCAACCTAATGGTGTAAATGAAGAAACCATAGTTAAATAACTAGATCTCCCTAGAATAGTATAAATTCACCAACCCTACAATATTTATCGTTACAAGATCAAAGAAATGACACATGTTTTTGTGTGTTGTTATATGTTAAGAGTATAATATTTTATGTGTTCCCATACTTTAATTTTGATATTTCCATATGTGTGTGGAATGTATGTGCTTACAAAACCAAACCTAGTACGATGTATTCCATGGAATATGCTAAACATCCAAGTACATTGTCACAACAAACTATGACATCTATAACTACATTTTCAACCTTATAAATTGTGTAGTCAGCAACATGGAGAAACTTAGGAATGGTGTACAAGTGTCTCTATGATGCAAGGTTTTATCACACAGAAAATTCACCAAGGTTATGAACTCTAAATTTACCTAACCCAAGTGTATCATAATCTCACTCAACAAGCTGAAAGATCTTACTGCAACATAGTTTATGTAAGGGCCCATACCTAGTTTAACCCTAATTATACTTTTTTTATAATAATTGAATGCTTGATAATAGCTTGAATTTGCTGATAATGCCATAATCCTAATTTTTAACCCTAATTACACCTTGTATTCCCTAAATTTTGATTTATCAAGTTAGTGATGACTTAATTGCAATTATGTTAAAAATACATAAGTTAATGCCTTGCTTCATGTATATGCCTTGTCTGGTGAGGATTTGATTCTTTCACAACTTGGTTGTAGGGTTCTTTACCCTTGTGTTCTTGTTTGAACCCTAGCCTAGGTTTTTATAGGGTGGAATGTAGTTGATGGTCGTACCCTAGTGAGGAACAATGGCTCAACTACCCTCATCTCTTAGGAATTGGTGGTTGTGAGGGAGTGAGGTTGATAGCTCACTCATGGTGGGTTGATTGCCTATCAACCTTCTTAAGGTCAATGGGTGACCCTATGAGGTTGATGTCTCATTACCTTGATCAATGTTGAGGGGTTCACCCGAACCAAGGTCCATGGGTGCCCTGAACAAGTTTGAGAGGTTCACCTTGACCAAGGTCGTGGGTTCTCTGACCAAAGTCAACGGGTCTCTGCTCTTGAGGGTACACCAATCACCCAAACCTTAAGGGTTGATGGGTCTACCTAACCCTAAAAGGGTCAATGTCTTAGAAGGTTCAATGTCTTGATGTTCGATGGGTTGTCTTGACGAGTGGTTGATGGGTCTACTAGAGCTAGGAGGTTGATGGGTAGGAAGATAAGAGGGTCAATATGTTGTGCAGTCGATGGGTTGGGGATTGATGGATTTTCTTGCATGGTTGTTTGGATCAGAGAACTATGCCGACCTATAAATACCCCCAAACCCCTCAACCTAGAGACCATTTGCAAACTAAGGATCCATTACAATAGGAAGTGATCCCATGAGGATTGATGGAAAGACTAGTTGAAGGTATTTGAGCTGGCATGTGTTTTAAAGAAGATGATCTAGCTTGCCTTGGTGGATCTAACTTTACATAGTAAAGTTTTATCCCAGAGGTTGTGTAAGATATTCTCTCTTTATAATCTTTTTTTATGTTCTCTCTCTCATTTCTTTCCTTTGTATGAGATCCATGGAGAATCAAGGTGTATTAGCTTCTTTTGGATTATGATCCCTCCTTTCTTCACTCTTTGACCTAATTGAGGCTAAATATGCTAGAAGGAGCCTTGAAGTGCTAGCTGTGGGTTGTTTTAAGGTGTCTTGAAGCTTGGTATGTGGTCATGTTGTCTAAATCCCATGTTCTTACTAAAGAGACAAGTGATATAGATCTTGTTTTCCTTTTTTACACACATAAACTATATGCATATCTTATACTGCTAGGAGCATGATTAATGTGCATAAAAATTATTTTTATTGATTTTTTTGGTATTATATCACAAACTTTTTAAACAAAATATTTTCCAAGGGATTATGTATGATGAAGATATTAATCCTTGTAGTTTTCCTAAAGCTAAAAATTTCAATTTGTACATGTTTTTTTCCCTAAAATGCTAACTTTATGGGTTGTCTGATACCATGTTGGAAATAATTAGAAATTCCAGTCTTCCTAGATGTTTCCATGACTACCTAAGATGGATTATTAAGTTTTCTAGTCATCATAATGCTAACATTTTGTGATTTATATGTTTTTTTTT
This sequence comes from Alisma plantago-aquatica, assembly GCA_963693085.1. NCBI lineage: Eukaryota > Viridiplantae > Streptophyta > Magnoliopsida > Alismatales > Alismataceae > Alisma > Alisma plantago-aquatica. Next base: position 1,156,281,614 of record OY856410.1, on the reverse strand, counting down.
CAACGATGGCATTTTTATGCTTAAAGGTGGCACTTTTATGCATATTATTGCTCTAGTTATATATCCATCGTGCTAGGGAGTTCATAATTAAGATTCTAAATGGAGTTTAATATTTTTAAATATTATGATGAATATATATATTCTGAGGTAAATATCGAACTTTTGTGAAGGTGTTGTGTTGTTATGGCTGAAGATGGTGAACTGGACTATGTACATACATTTTATTGCATGATGGGAGGCTTTTATAGCTTCTAAGGTTTATTATACTTGTTTTATGTTGTGGTAGATACTTATGTATCATATTATAACATACTTGCTTCATTAAAGATAGGTAAATGGATAAATTAATCAAGTGAAACTCTAATTATGTAATGGCTTGTGATTGTCATAACTATCTTAGTGTTTAGAAGTAAGAAAAGTGAAATAGGTAACCTTGTAGCAATCTTGGAGGAGATGGTACTCGATGTCATATACTTCTAGATATGCATGGGACATAGTAATTTTTTTCCTTTTGCACTCCAATAGGGGTTATGTGAATGAGTGTGTTTAGGCCATATCTTTGGTGATATGTGACAAAATTATTGAGACATGTGACATCATGATATATAGGTCTTTATACCGAAGAGATAGGTGGCATGAGTAGCAAGGATGGACGTAATGTTGTAGGTTGGATTTTGAAGCCCTACTTGTAGGTTTCTGTCTGATGTGCCCTTACTTGTGTTACTCACACGAATTGATCATGCTTGTCAATATATTATGTAATTTTGATATCCTAAGATCTTATATAGTGTGTTGGGGGACTTTATACTCACTAGCTAGTGGTTTGACTGGTACACCTCAACCTACCCAAGTCTTAATAGAAAAATAAGTAACTAAGTTGTATAGTTATTGATCTATTTAAGTATCTTGATGATTCTATTGAGGTGCTTTTATTTATCTTTTGTTCATTTCTAGTATTTCTAGTCTTATTCTTATATTTCCTATTGATCATGCCATATGGAAATTATTATTTGTTCTGATCTACCTTATTTATTATAATAGTAGCCATGTAAGCATATAATGCTTTATAGTTGTTATATTATATATGTGGGACACGGGTCTCACTCTCATAGTTGTTCACTCTAGGTGTGATGACATGTTATCTAGAGGTCATGCACCCATATCCTCAAAAAATACCTCCAAAAGTTTCTCGTTAAGGTTTAAAAACAACAAACTAATATCCTACATCTTGGGTTCAAACTTCTCTAATCCAAGATATTATAAACAAATAAATATGTTGGACAAACATATATTGAAGATTATAAAGGACCAATCCAAAATCTATTAAGGTTCATACATGCTTAGATGTTGTAAAAATAATAGACACATGTAGCAGTCTTACGACTTGCACCCTAGTGAGGGAGGTACTCACTATTCATGAGAACGTCAAGATAAATAGGGCAAGAAGTTACAAAGACATCACCAAAATAGGTTGAAGAAATTTAATTGTGATCTTTGGCAGCCTATCTCCATGCTTTAAGATAAGGGCAATGTTGTGTGGTAGTGTGAGAACACCCTAATTCTCTTCTTGTGGTTGGGCTTCAATATTTTCTTCTTCCTCAACATAAATATTCCCTTGTGAGGGTTAAGTAGGTGGTCTATGAGGGGATGTGGTAGAGAAGATAGATAGAGCTAAATGGTATAATTTCTTTGGAGATAACATTTGAGTGTTGGAATCAGCGTCGATGAAGTGCATCTATGTAGTAGATCTTGAATGCAAAGTATGGCAACAATAGCCTTTTAGTATGAAGAAGATGATGCCTCCAAAGGAATATATGGAGTCCTTTTATACCCAGGGCATAGGGTTTTAAAGTAGTGTCTAGAGGAATATGAAGTGTCATGCAACCTATCAATGTGGTAAAGTGGTTGATGTGTTGGTGCATTGTTGTAGTGTCAATGGAAGGTCATGGTTGATGTATGTCATCAAGGCAAGATGGTTGTTTTGTTGCCATAGAGGTGTGATGGTCAGTGGGTTTCATCAAGGCATGATGGCCAATGGGTGCTCCCAAGGCCAACTACTTGATGGTGCCTATTAGAGTTGATTAGATAGGGTATCCACTCTATTACCAACAAATTATAGAAAATATCCACATGCCAAACATCATATAAAAGGGGGCACATTACAAACAAACATGAAAATCCCTCAGTGTAGTAAAGTCCACTTAGGATGAGCCTAAAAAGGAACTATATAGAGAGTAAAAGTATTATTGATCACTAAAATATTATTTTAAATGAGCAAGACTAAAATGTAGATATTATCTTCCCTAATAAAATTGGGGTATCAGGAATCAACAAAATAGGTTGAAAATAGATGTCCTAGATAATTCAATCATGTAGATCATGATTATTCAATTATATTTATTTTATAAAAAAAATTACATGAGTTTGAAAGAAAGTAGGGTTTACCTTCACTATATTCATATTTATTATTCTATTTCATCATTCACTATTAATTAATAGAATTTCAAGTCTAGTTATCATCATATTGTTATTCATGTACCTATATGTCTATCATTTCCACTCATATACCACATCCAATTATCACTCATTTATATGCAAATGCACACAAACACACACACATACACGCACACACACATGCACACACACATAAACACACACACAGATATATATATATATATATATATATATATATATATATATATATATGTATATATATTTAGGCTAGAATACACTCGAGTGTAATATTCCCCAAATACAATCAACTTTTCACCTGTTGGATCTACAATCTGATCACGTCCGCCAATGACACCTTAACACCTACTATTTGTGATTTTTTCTATGACCCAACCTTTAAAAGAATTTATTTCCCCACCCTAACCTCCCTCCACTGCTCTTATCTCTCCCACACTCTCTCCCCCCTTCTTATCTCTCTCATAGACATCAACAATAGAATTATGATAGGGTAGCAATGTCAACACCCTCCATCAGCTAGTCTCCCCTGATCAACGACAACCATGCTAGTAATTCCCCTCTACAACGGTGAGTATCCAGTGGCGAAAAGCTCCCCGAGATCCAACAACTATGTCGAAGATTCCCCTCTTCAGCTGCCAATCTCTAGTGGCCAGGGAAATTGCTTCTTCTTTTGATTTTCTCTAAGCTCCGAAGAGAACCAGGAATTGAGGAGGAAAAACACCCAACCTGTGAGTATTGTTGTTGCCTTTTTTTCTTCAGACGACAACTAGTCTAGGGTGACACACATCTAACGGTCTCTCTCCCTCCCTTCATATCTCTATCAGTTGTTAGCAACCTGGCCCTCTACCTAGAAACCACATTCCAAGTATCCATATCACATGTTGGGTGAGGCGGCAGGGGTCGTCATAGGTTGGGAGCCAACAAGAGCCAAGGAGTCAGTTTTACTTTAGGTTCTCCAATTTTCTTTAGATTCTCTCCAGCAAGAATCCACACTACTTTTTGGTTTTTGATTATAGCATGAGAATGAAAAACTATTGTTGTTTCCCTTGATTTTATAACTACTTTTCTCCTTGATTTGGTAGCTCGTACCCCTTCATTTCATAAATATTATTTCTATGCTTTCTAATTGCCTATTCTATTTCCTATGCTTACTGATTTATATGTGATTCTTTTGCTTCAGACCATCTAAGTTGTGTATGTATACAAATTGCATATCACTTGTGCTTTTTGTATGCTTTTTTAGTCATCCCAAGGCATGGCTAATAAAAAAAATAGTTGTATAATTTCCTTATTTATAGATTGTCGTATAGTATGAGGTAAATTTTATAATGAAAAAATGAAATGAAATTGATAATGAGAAAGAAAATCTAACTAGACAGGGGTTGTTATGTTGCGCTAGTGCCTTTCATATTATAAACAAGTGGAATGTCACCTTCCATATCTTAAACAAGAAAATAAATATATCAGGAAAAACTATATTGATACCTAGTTCAAAGTTCAAATATGTGTACAAAATTATATTGATATCAGGAAAATTAAAATGATACAAAATTATATTGATATCATAAATAACTATAATGATACAAAATTATATTGATACTAGGGGAACTATATTGATAAAAGGAAAATTATATTGATACCTAGTTCAAGAAATGAAGTTGGAGCTGATGACTATTCTCCTCGACGCCCTATTCTCCCCACCAGTTGGGACTAACGACTATTAGGGGGTAATTGCTAGGAAACATGTCTAGTTGCTGACAAGAGAGAGAACAAGAGGTCATGGGTCTAGTCACTGGAGGTGTTTCTCCTGGGTGCTGGAGACTGGCTACTGAAGAAGGAGGTGGCTGATGTCTTTGTTGGTGCTTGGGGATACTAGCTTTTAGAAGGGACCTGGTGCATCCCGCCAGATGTGCACACACTAATCAATTTGACTTGACTAGATGCACCCCACAAGCTCAGAACACACAATTGTCTTTCAAAATTATAAGGGACCAAAACCAACTCACTTACTTTTATTAACACACTTACCTACAAGCGCATGGGGTTTGCCATAGTATAGGCAAGCGGTAAGAATAGGGTCGATCCACTGGGAGAAAAGGGGGCACTAGAGCTAAGTTAGTATTGGGGATAGGTTCCTACTATGGAGTCTAGGGTTTAAGGGTTTGATGGTTGATTTTGTTGATTACACTAATGGTGAAAAAGCAAGCAAATGAAGGAAAGCAAACAAGATCAGAACCCAAGTTAACCCTAGATAGTTAATTCTAATGAATAAGAAAAGACAAGGCAAACATGATAATGATCAATCTACAATAAAGAAAGAAAGATGAGGTCTACACTACACTAATATAGCAAATAAGGAAAAAGGACAATAAAAAATTTAAACTAGCAAGAGCAAAGAAAGAACAAGACAAGAAGCTAATTAAGAAAGTAAAGAGCTAACTAAGCTAACACTAACTAAGAAAGAAGGAAACTAGAGTTTTAATGCAAGTAGTGTGGCCTGTTTGGGGGATGTACTTAGGTTGGGCATGATGATGAGTTAACATTATGCTTTCATTTAAATTACCAAACCAAACAACAAGCTAGAGGCTAATGAATTGCCCTTATCTACTAACTGGTGATGGATAGGATGCGTTGTGTATAGGGTAACTAGTCCCTAACACCTCCTACCTACCCTTACAAGTCTCAATTGGGCTAGGGTTTAGGTGGAATTCAATTAGAGTCTAATGAAGCCTAGGTTTCTAGGGTAGATGACCTTAGGGTGATTAGGGGATCAGGGTAGTAATGGGAGTGGAAGCGAGGTTTTAGGCATCCCATCACCCACATTATATCCTTGAGAAAGCTCAAAGGTAATCACACTAAATTCATCTAAACTAGCTACTTAGATCTCTTATGTAGTGTTAGTAGAATTGATTATCATGTAGGAAGATGGGTAGCTAGCTAGAGATCCATGAATTGGACCTAGGAGCAAATCCCAAAGTTCACACATATAGCCAATTTCCCTAAGTTCCTAGGTGATTTCAAGAACAAACCACAAAACAATTCATGAAGAATGAGATAGAAATCGAACATAATCATTAGCAAATGAAAACTTATTGTTTACATATCATTTTCCATGAACATGGTATCAAAGTAACATTTTGGCCCAAAACATTCCACCTAAGGGGCCTAGCTACTCATTACATGAAAATACAAAAAGAAAGGAAGAAGAATGCGTAGAGGAGTGAAAATCCATGACGAGCTTGGTGAATATTCATCCTTATCCACCTCCTATCAACAACAACTCGAGCACAACCCTCCTCAAAGGTTGAATGGCATAGGTGTATGGTGGAAAATGGTCAAACAACCTAAAATAGGTGTTTTTGAAGTGGAAGATGATGAAATGGAGGTGTAATGGAGTCGGAATGAGTGGGGTGATATGGGGGAGTTTAGAGTGGTCTACTAGCGGCTAACCTCGAGCTAGAGCTGCCACCCTAGTATATATAGGTGGTGGGGAAGCACTAGGTTAAGTGGGGGTAAAGTGGGAAATGTAGTGGATAAGTTTGTATGTAGCACAGTTGTGCTGGGAAACACTGCCGTGGTGGGGTGTGAGTGAAACGACAGTGGTGGATGGGAACGAGTAAGGTGAGAATTGGTGAAAAATCATAGTAATAGTTGGGGTTTTGAACTGATGGTGGAACGGTCGTGGTGGTCACCACGACCGTGGTGAGGTAGAGGTACCATGGCCGCAGTGGTTACCACAAACGTGGTGGCTCTAGAGTTGGTTTCCTATTCTCTAAGGGATGGCCATTTTGATTGAGTTGCAACACGGATGCGCAATGCTGCATGACCGTTCTGGGACATGGTGGCGCAACCATTTTGTACTGCACGACCTTTCTACTCACTGGGTTCTTAATGCTTTGACTCTATTGATTTTGAGTGAGCTAGCATAACTATTCTAGTTTACCACAGTCGTGCTTCTATATTCAGTAGCACTTTGAGATTGTTCCTTGTTCATCCTTGGACATATTTGCTTCAATTGATCTTTAGCAACTAGGGGTAGGTTGACGGAGCCTTTGACTTCACTTTGGGCCTCTCTAAGGGTAGAGAAATCCTAGGATCATTCCTTCCCTCTCTCTTCCATCCAAGTGTGGTCCAAATACCTAAAAAATATTCGAATAATGTCCATAAATGCATTTACATGAAATCACATATTAGGGGAAATAACATGTAATATAACAAGTATAGATGTGATTGAAGTGAAAAAAGCATAACATGAATCCCTAATATAGGGATGCATTACCACCCCAAACTTAAAACATACTTGTCCACAAGTATGATCCAACTCAATCTCTCTACAAATTTTCCACAATCACGAAATGACAAATACAATGCAATAGATGAATATTTCTAAAATGTTATCAATGATGACTAGGTACATGCATTCGACCTCTCTCCTGTCCACTTTCACAATCCAATCATGCAAAGAGCACTGAGCATACAAACTTCAAATATAGAGCATAGAACACACAAACTATCCTATGTCTTTGTTGTAGTTCTGGGTAGACCATTTCATGATGGTGTTAATCATAGATGACCAGCAGTGATGTTTCACTTTCATGCATTCAATCTTATGCTTAAAAAATACCAAGTGACCAACTTGGATGTGGAAAAAGGGTGAAGTGAGCTAGGTTTGATGTTTCCCAACTCAATGTGTATGAAAATGAAGAAAAGTTTGTGGTAAGATATTGGAGTGCTATAACGCTCATCTTTTCTTTATTTAGATGCTCTTTTTTGTGTGCAATACCGAGTAAATGGTTACATCATGTCTGAGATCTAAGCAAATTACAGAAGAAGGCTTTGTCTTCTAGATAGATGGCTTCCCCTAGGGCAGGGCATTGCTGTCATTCACCTTCAGATCCGGGTTGTTTGAGGCAGGATTTAGCAAGGATGTCCGCGAGCTTATTCTGGTTTCTTTTGATGTGGATGAGGTCAGTGACGCTTATGGTAGCAAGGGATTCCCGAGATTTAAAGACGGTCATGATGAACTTGCCTGGGATCATTTATAGGCCTCTCACCCAATGAACTGAGTTCCAAGAGTCTGAAAGGAAGGTACCATGATGCTGACATAGCTGTCTTGCGAGTTCTGCTCTATGAATAATAGCCTTGAGCTCTCCCTCCATGGCATCAGTGCCTGGGTGCAAATGAGAGGAACCCCCAATCCATTCTCCCATGTTGCTGTAGAGAATAGCACATGTGCAGGACATATTGGACCTAGACGAGGTTGCGACATCAACATGAAGGATGAAGTTTGTATTGTGCAGGCGTAGTGGGTAATCCAGACTTGAATTCTCTGAATGATCAGATGGGATATGAGAGAAGGCCAGTTCTGATAATCGTGCCTCCGCATGGCATTGTGCAGCCACAATTCGTGGAGGTATAGTAGTGTCTTCGAATACCTGCATGTTCCTGCTTTTCCAAATCTTCCAGCAAGTGATGACGAAGAGCATCTTCCAGGAGGATGGTTCCTTGATAATTCTGATATTGTAATCAATCCAGTCTTGAGTAGACTGACTTGCGTAGAAGAGATTCACCTCCCTGGGCAGAATGAGCGACCAAATCTATCTAGAAGACCTGCAGTCCCGCAACGCGTGCAGGCAGTCTTCCTCTGAGTTGTTGCATCGCGGGCACAATGAGTTGTCAGTCATCTTTCGTTTACTTCTCATGGCGTTTGTAAGTAAGCGATCATGCAGTGTCAACCACATATGAGCTCGAACCCGATGCGAAACTGGGAGAGACCAAAATGTTGCAAATAGAGGTCTAGGTGCTTCCGACGTTTGCTGCAAAACAGGTTGTAAGCAGAGTTGGCAGTAAAGACTCCATAGTTATCCAGCTTCCAGATGAACGTGTCCTCACCGTAGTGGATTCTAGGGGTGGGCATGTGGCTGATGGCATGGACTGTTTCTTGTACAAACCAGTGATTGAGAAAGTCACGATCCCAAGATCCGTCGTCTCGGACCAGGCTCGAGACCCTGAGATCAGCAAGATCCTCCGGGACCGTAAGATCAGCTTTAAGGGTGGGCGTTGCACCAACTCTGATCCACTCGTCCGTCCAGACCAGTGTATCCAAGCCTGACACAACATGACGGCGAGCGTTCACTTTGAGTAGCGGGAGGAAAGATTTTAGGCTTCTCCATAGATGAGAACCAGTAGATTTGGGCAATCCATTCAGGAGATATTTGGAGCGCATAATATTCACCCACGGTATACGCTTGTTTTGAAAGAAATCCCACCCCATCTTCATTAGCAAGAAGGAGTTGAAATCTCTCGCCTTCCTTAGACCAAGACCTCCCTGAGGCTTGGGCTTTGCCACCGTATTCCAAGCAACCAGATTGAGGCGTCTGTGGGATCCACCGTTCCATAGGAAATTCCGAGTAATTTGGTCGATTCGATCACAAATTGAGAGGGGAAGTTGAACTGCTTGCATGATGTAGCATGCTTGTGATTGAAGAACTGATTTAGTGAGCGTGATTCTCCCTAGAAGGGAGAGGAGGTTATTCTGCCATTGTGAAATGTGCTTCTGAAATTTCTCCAATAGAGAAGAGAACAACTCCTTTCCCTTCCTGCGATGAATGATGGGAACGCCCAAGTGACGACCAAGGTTGCTCGTCTGCTGAATCCCCAATCTATTGCAGATCCTATTTTTGATTGAGCGAGGGGTGTTGTAAGAGAAGAAGACAGTCGATTTCTCATGGGATAGGGCAAGTCCAGAAGCGTGATTGAAAAGCTTAAGGCAGCAGAGGATAATTCTTGCTTGATGTGTGGAGGCTTCCCCGAAAAGGATGATGTCATCCGCAAAGCTCGCATGGGAGATGGGGATTTTGTCTCTGGTGATGACGATAGGTCTCCAATTACCCTTACCAATCTCTTCTTCTATCAATTGACTGAAGCGTTCCAGGCATAAAACAAAGATATAGGGGGAAAGGGGGTCTCCTTGCTTGACCCCGCAGGAAGGTCTAAAGGTTCCTGCCACCTTTCCATTCCAGAGTATAGAGGAGTCACCGGAGCAGATGATATGCATGATGATGTCAATGATCTCCCTGGCTATCATAGTTCGAGTGAGTGTGTCACGGATGAATTTCCAGCTTAATTTTTCAAAGGCTTTAATCAAGTCCAGCTTCAACGCCATAGTTCTTTTCATGCTATATTTTGATTCCATCGAGTGTACCACCTCCTGGACCATCACAATGTTGTCTCCAATCTTCCTTCCAGGTACAAAACTCGACTGGTAAGGTGAGATCCAGTCATTGAGGTAAGGCTTGAGCCTGTTGGCGATGACCTTCGAGAGGAGCTTCGTGCAGACGTTGTTTAGGGAAATAGGTCTCAATTGGGCACATTTCTCAGGCAGATTGATCTTGGGGATGAGAATGATGAGTGAATCAGTCGCAGACGGTGGGATCGGGATACCTGTGAAAGGTGCTTGAACAAACTGACATAGTTGGTTGCTCACAGTCTTCCAATTTTCCTGGTAGAAACCTGCATCCACTCCGTCCGGACCTGGGGATTTGATTGGCGGCATGGAGTTCAGTGCGTCCCAAATCTCCTTAGATGAGGGGATGGAGGCCAACTTCTATTTTTGATCGATCGAAAGAGGCGTAAATGCTCCCGGGAAGGTAGCACTAGCAGTTTGACGACGAGCATCATTTGTCTCCTGGTATACGTTAGAGAAAAATGATAGGATGAGGGATTTGAGTGCGGGTTCATTATCATACCATACTCCGTGCTCATCTTTGAGGCGGGTAATTTTATTCCTCCATCTTCTAGCTTTCATGATAGAATGGAAGTAACTGGTATTATTGTCGCCCAGTTTGATCCAACTGCATCGCGATCGCTGTTGGCTTTCGGCCTCCTCTCGCCGAAGGATGCCGTCCAATTGAGCTTGGAGTTTGACAGTCTCCCTCGCCAACGAATGGTCGAAACGCAACGAGAGATTCATCTGGTTCCATCTAATCTTGTTAGTGATTCAGTCTTTGCTTCTTCTATCTTGTTTGCGTGAAGTGATGTCCCAGTTCCTTGCCTTCTCCAACAACAACCTGTTCGCAGCAGGCAGGTCAGTGTCCGTCGACCACGCCTCTTTGAAGAAAGTTGTGTATCCTGGTGATGAGTACCATCTTGCGTTAGTACGTAGGTGTGCCGTACCCTGGAAAGGAAGGGGTGCATCCGCGCAAACCATTAAAGGTGCGTGATCAGAATGGTTCTTCTCTAGGATCATGACCTCCTTCTTGCCTGGTTGCTCGATCCATTGCCGGTTACCCAACGCCCTGTCAAGGCGTTCATGTAGGAGCCCTCTTCTGAAGGTGGTGCGGGGGCCGACCGCCCCAAGGTCCATGAGCGAGCAGCTCTCAGCTGCCTCTATAAAGTCCATGCTGTTGGCTTTGTCGAAGATATTGCTTCCAATCTTCTCAGAAGGGTGCATCACGACATTGAAATCGCCCATCACTATCCAAGGATCAGTGATTGAAAGGGCAATTGCGTTTCATTGATTCCAGAGCAGCTTCCTCCCACCTCTTTTCACGCTTGCATAGACAAAGGTATAGAAAGTGTCATGAATCTTACGATGGACAAATTGTTTGTGAGACACAAGTATCTCAACTTGGGCGGTCTGCTTCCAAAGTACCCAGATGCCCCCAGAAAAACCAACAGCTTCGACTCTGTGGGAATTCGGAAAACCCAGAGTCTTTATGATCCCCATGGCTCGGGTTCCACTGCATCTAGTCTCCAGCAAACACATGACCGAGATCTTGTATTTCAAGGTCAGGTCTTTCACAGTATTTTGGGTGTCTTTGTCACAAACACCCTGTACGTTCCAAGTTGTAACTTTCATTTATCAACATCAGTGAGGGTGGATTTTCCCATGGTCCTCGCCTCTTCTTCTAGGTCTTGCAGCAAAGAAGTCTTCCCTCATTTCCTCGAAGAGGGTTTCGAGGCGTCGTTGTGGTTCAATATCTTCCTGTTCCTCAGGTGAATGCCTGCCGAGTTCCGACTGGGGCTTCTGTACGGATGAGTTTGATGCTCAAATCTTGTCGAGTCGCCAAAGGTGAAGGGTTCGTGGGTAAATTGATGCGGTGGGTTCTCCCTCCCTTGCACAAGAGAGTCTCCAGTGGGATTGACGGCTGTGTGCGCGATACTTGGTTGTGGCGGCGGGTCCATCGTTGCTCGGGATGGGGCAGGCGGTTCCTTATAAGTACTTTGCACGGGGGCAGTGTTGGATCTGGGCTTGTTTGGATTGTTCTTCTTGTGGGTTTGCTTGCATGCTCTCCAGTCAATTCCTCTAGCAACACACTCTACAACAGAATCAACGTCAATAACCTCTGTATCGACCACATCTTCTTCTTCCTGGTCCTGCAGGTTTTGAAATCTATTGTTGTTTCTGGGGTTTCCAGGCTTGGTTGCAGCGTTTGGGCATGGTTTCCGTGGTATGGGGCGTGCATGGATATAAGCCATTAAACCTTAGACAAGGGGACGGAGCGGTTGACTTGTAGAAGCCGATTGGACGTCCTTCAGGGAAGAGTTCTCATATGTGATTCTCTTAGAGCAGTCTTTCTCAAGATGTCCGGCTCTGCCACAATACATGCAGATGCATGGGATGTTTTCATATTCGATTCTGTATCTGTTTCCTTCCACCAACACGATGGGCGTGAGGGGTTTGTGAAGGTCTATCTCTACTGCAATTCTTGCGAATCGACCCCGGAGTTGAGAGATGGTGTTGAGATCGACTTTAACCGTCTTTCCGATAGAATCGCCTATTTCAGCCAGCAAGACTTCTCGGTATAGGTGGATGGGTAGATTAGGGATGCGGATCTAGGCGAACAGCTTCGGCATGGAAGTGGATTCTGGAGAGAAATCAGGGTTCCATCTTTAGACCGAGAGATACGATCCAAACAGTGGCAAAGGGTCACCTGTTAACGCATGCATGTAGTCATCTTCACGTTGAAGTTGAACGACGAAGAAGTCGTTGGCGAGGTCGATCAGGTTGAAATTCCCCTTAGGTTTCCACATGGTTTGGATCCTGTCCCTCAGGGTTAGGAATCCTATTTCCTTGGAAAGAAGTTTGACAACCACCGTGAATTGCCAAGGTTTGAGCAGACTGTCTCTGGCGTCCATCGTCAGGTTAAAGGATGGCACCCCGTTATCGGAGGTGACCATGATGTCTTCAGGTGTCAGAAAGATGTCGAGGTCTTCTGCGTTTATGTTTATCCCCCCTTGAGTTTCTGCGGTCCCTTTACCGACCATAGCGCTGTAGGACAGCCCTGATGGTTGAGGCGGAGGAGTTTCCTGGCAGTGTCGTGAGGGAAGTTCAGGGAATTGAGTTGCTTCATGCGCACCTGCATCAACTTCCATATCCTGTTCCAGATTGTTGTTTCCTTGGGATCGCCTTGTCCCATGGGACGCGAAGTTCAACGAGATGCCTGAGTTTCCCAGTGGGACCACGTTGTTCCTTCCACCCCGGTCTACATCACCATCGACATCACGGAAGTCATCGTCGTGCGTCTTGCCGCCGCCGCTCTCGGGAGTGCTAGGGTTTCTCATGCCGTTATTGTTTAGATGCTCTTAAATAGGAGCTTTTTTATTTTCTTTTTTATTTTTCTTTTCTTTTCCCTTAGTGTAGGTAGGGCATAAGGTGGTGAGACTTAAGCGATGAGATATGTATATGGCCACCCCAAACTTTTAGAGGTGTCCAAGGCTGAATATGTGCACGTTGGCATCTTTTCATGAGGCAGAGGAGTAAGAAGATGATGAATGAAAAGTTGGATCAAAGAGGAGTCACTAGTGTGGCTCTCAATATAAGATCTCCAACATGCAAATTATTCCAACGCTTCATCAAATAATATCACTCCACATGAATAAACAACATGGAGTTCATACTTCTATGAAATGATTCCATAGGCCCTAAGACTTCATAGCTTTCTCAAACAATAATTCAACCAAAACATTCACAAGCCTAAGAGAGGTGATGCACATGTAAAAAGTCAGCGTTGATACCATTTAGCAATAAACCATGACAATTCACTTGCATTTTTCAAAGGTCATCATTTTTTATCCAATAAGTAGAGATTGGGTCAAATACACTTTTAGCTAAGAAGTTCTAAATTTGGGAAAAATTGGCCAAAATGGTGCCAAATTGCCTTTGATCACAAGTAAGACTAAGTTATGGGACATAAAGCATGAAAGAAGAAAATCTTATCTAAAACATGCAAAAATTACAAAAATCTACATGATATGCGATGCATGGCAAAAAGAGCATTTTTTTTGAAAATTATGCAAAAACTGCAAGAAACTAAACTACATGGCAAGCAAGTATGCAAAGAGGTAAAATATAACCTAGTTAGCAGGATAAACAAAATAAAAGTAAGTGGCAAGTGAAATGCAGAATGAGGGAAATGAGAAAGAGGGCATACTTCCCTACCACCCCAAACTTTTGAATCATGTTGTCTTCAACATGACACTAATGTACAAGAGTGATAGGGTAGATGATCATAGATCCTACATTGGCTGTAGTGGTGCTTCTCCCTTTGGTGGAGGATACTAGTAGTAGTTGTCCCAATAGTTTGTCTGTGGAGGCGGGTAGGCATCCGGATATGCTGAAAGTGCACCCCACCAATCTTCCCCCATTGGGGGTTCCTCTGAGCTTGGGCATGATGGAACCGATACATGTGGTTGATTTGATTGTGCATCTACTGATGATCCAACCACAATGCATCTTGTATACACCGAAATCCCTCTTTTGCCCTCAGAATGCTATCCTATGTACTTTGAATACCCTCTAGTTGTGCATGTATAGTTGGCATGTCATATGCGCTTACTGAGGGCTGTTGTGGCTATTGTGGATGTCGAAACACGGGCCAAAACTAATGGGTGAGCTGATGGTACAAATGGTTGAGTCAATGAAGGTAATGGTGGTGCTACATATCATAGTGAAGGAGAGGCTTCTTATACAATTAAATTCACCAAGGCATCTAGCTCGGCTTCAGAGAGATGGACTGTTCCTCTGGAGCCAGAGGTAGATGGTGGCGGTAGAGGGACAAGGAATGCCGAAGGGGATAAAGTAGAGGCATTCTTGGACATATGGCCATAGGAGATGACCTCCTTGGTCTTGGACACCACTTTCTTTGTGATCTTCTTCATTTTGAACTAATTTTGGTGGAGAAATTAGGGATTCTCGAATTTCTCCGTAGAACATGTTGTTTGGGGCGGAATGCAAAGGAATGGTGGATTTTGTGGATAAAATTGGGCGGAAATGGTATGTTAGGATAGTGGAAATGTTTGGGGAATGATTGGGAATGGATTGGAGGTGAAAATAGGATAAATGGAAGGTGGAAGAGGGCTTATGTGGGCTGCACATCGCCTGGAGTCACTGCATAGCCGTGAGGTTTGCAAATAAGCGAAATGAGTTGTTGGATCGGGTGTATTTTACTGTAGTCAGCAAGTAGTATGGCCGTGTTGTGGTTCTGGACACACGATTGTTCTTGGTGACATGACCCATTGTGCATTGATTAGTACATGACAGTGTTGCCTTGCACAGCCGCGCTGAGTCAATTCTTTACTTCTTTTATTTTCTTTGATTCTCTTCAATGTCCCTATTGATTTGAGTGTACCGCCATAGCTGTTCCATGGTAGCATGGTTGTGGTGAGTAGTGTGAAAAACACCTAATCTTTGATCCAAGGTGATTTTTCAAGAATCACTTATCAAAATTTCATCTAATTTTCTCATTTCACCATCAATTTCACTTGCACACCTTAAAACTAAATAGAAACTATTGAAAACATGTGTGTATGTGTTTTCTTGGAAAAGTGTAAAAGTAACCAAAAATATCAAAATTGATTGGTTGGGTGAAAAATTCCCCAAACCTAGGTGGGTTGCCTCCCACAAGCGTTGAGTGTCATGCCTTTAACTGGGCTTCTTGGAGATTGTTCAATCATCCATCCATTTGGAATTTTTAGGTGTCCACTCATGCAATAAATGCACCTCTCACTTACATTCAACCTATGTTCCTCATCCCTTCAATCACAAAAGCTATCATGAAGCCTTCCATCCCAATCTCCTTCTTTCAAATGATTATTCAGACTCTTCAAGTGACCATGTCGAATATCCTCATCTCAGATTCTTCAGGTTGGGATCTTGTACATGTTGATCTTTATCTTCATGTCCATGAAAGAGACTATCATTGTGCTACTATGCACATGTATCTTAACATCAATTTTAGACTAGAATGGTCTTCCCAAGAAGATGAGAATCTTCCCATCCTATGGATCCATTTCAAGAACAATGAAATCGGCTGGGAAAATTGCTCCCTTTTCCTTGTCTATCATCACCAAAACATCACCCACTCTTCTTCTAGGAACTTTTATGGAACGGTCTGCCAATTGGAGATTGTAATGTACAAGTTTCAACTTGCCCAATCCCAGATCCACATAGACATTATATGACATCAAATTCACACTAGTCCCTAAATCAAGTAAGTATTTGTCTATGCAATGTCCCCCTATGTATCTAGGTATGAACGTGGCTCCTGGGTCTTTCCTCTTCATGAGAAGTGAGTGTTGGATGATGCAGCTCACTTGTTCAGTCAACTTGACTCACTTTGGTATTCTCCCTGTTTACTTTCTCTTCACAGTATAAAAGTTCTTGAGGAACTTGGCATAAGATGGAATGTTCTTGATTGCATCCAACAATGGAATGTTCATCTTCACTTTTGTGAAACACCTCAATAATGTCTACATTATGCTTCTGTCTCTTCCTTACTTCTGGTGGCTCATCTAATGCTTTGGGGAACGGAAGCTCACTTGCTTTTCCTTGGCTTGCATCAACATGATTCTCTTGTGGCATGCCATGAAATGGAGCACTAGGAGTGGTAGGGCCTAAAATAAAAACATTTGGTATCACATGTTCAAAAGGAGGCATCATAGAATCATTTCTGACAATCTCAATCATAGTATCACCACTTGGCTGCCTTTACTTTGCTTTATCAACCTTTCTCTAATTCACAAGCTATTCAACAGAATTCACACTCCTTAGAACCGCCATAGTACTTCCTTGCTCATGGTAGAGAAGGGGAGCTAGTTGTGGTTGTGGAGGAGGTGGAGGTGATACTTGGTATTGAGATAGAGATGGAGGAGAAAGTTGAGGTTGGAAGGTGAAGTGGTGGTAAAGTTGTGGTGATGGAGGGGGAGGAGGTGTGTAAGTCTTTGGGTGGCCTTGGAAGTGGTATATGGGCTGCACTTGCATTGGAGGTTGACTATAGAGAACTTGAGTGGAATGCATGGGTCCACTTGCTTCATTAAAACTCAATATGGGCTTTGAAGACAATTTTCCTTTTGGAGAGAGAGTATGGAAGATAGCTTCTCTATCCATTCCTCAAGCCTTGTAACATTATTTTGGAAATCATCAAAGCCTTTCAACCTATAGAGAACCTCTTCCTCAAACCTTGAGTGATATCTTGGAATTTGTTGTTCCATGTAGATATACGAGTGAGGTGCCTTCTTTTTTTCAACAATATACTGACATAATTTAATGGATGACAAGGACCATTTGTCACTTGGTTCTTCATGAAACTCACCATATCACCTAGAATCTTCATCACTTATGGGCTTGTATCACTGTGAACTGGAGATGTCACACCAAAGGGGCGGTCACCATCATTCATCATGCTAGAAGCTTGGATCCTTGAACTTTCTACCAGCTATGCAAACAATGGCCATGTCTCCTCAGGTGTCCTAGCCATAAAAACTCCTCCATGAGAGGAATTTATTGTATCTTGTCCCGTTGGGAATAGACCAGAGTAAAAGGACTAAAATAGTTGTCGCAAAGGGATCTCATGGTGTGGGTACTCTCTCAACATCTTCTAAAATTACTCACAAGCATCATGAAACCGCCCATTTCCCATTTGGCCAAAACTTACTATGGCTCACCGCATTTGTGTCAACCTTGAAATAGATTAGAACTATGTTAAGAAGGCATTATTCATCTCTTCCCAACTCATGATGTCCTTTCTCGAATCATACCGATCTTTGGCTTTGTCTTTTAGGGAGAAATAGAACAAGGTCAACCTGATTGTATCATTACTAGCAGTTGGCATCTTGAAGGTGGGTCATACTTCAAGAATGGAGTCCAAGTGTTAAAGAGGTTCTCACTCTCCAAGCCGTAGGAAGCGGGCTCTAGCCCAAGAAGACCTGGAGGGATGGAGAATTGCTCCCCTGGCATTTGATCAACTCTGCTAACAGTTGCTGATTTGTAGTTGCTAGGCATGAAGTACTCTTGAAGTGGCTTGTAAGGTGCATTCAGGCCTTCCACATTGTCTTCTCTGAGTGGCTTGTCACATGCACAAGGCACAACCAAACAAAAAAAACAATTTAGAAAACCAGTATGCACAAACAATAAAGAATGAAGAATAGAAATGATGAGGGCAATAGGAATAGATCAAATCAAAACTAACTAGCTAGGCTGAGTGTCTTTCTCCTCGGCAACAATGCCAAAAAGCTTGGTGTGTCTCACCAAGGAGAAAAGGGGGCACTAGATCTAGGTTAGTTTTGGGGCTAGGTTCCTACTATGGATTCTAGGGTTGTAGGGTTTGATGGTTGATTTTTTTGATTACACTAATGATGAACAAGCAAGAAAATGAAGGAAAGCAAACAAGATTAGAACCTAATTTAACCCTAGATAGTTAATTCTAATGAACAATAAAAGACAAGGCAAGCAGGACGATGAGAAAGCTACACTAAAGCAAGTAAGAAGAGGTCTACACTACGCTAAGCTAGTAAACAAGGAAAAATAGAAATTAAAGATTTAAACTAGCAAGATCAAAGCAAGAACAAGACAAGAAGATGACTAAGCAAGTAAATAGCTAACTAAGCTAACACTATTTAAGCAAGAAGGAAACTAGGGTTTAATGTAATTAAGAATAGTGTGCGTTCTTTGAGGGATGCACTTAGGTTGGGCGTGATGACATGTGAACATTATGCTTTCATTTAGATTACCAAACCAAAAAACAAGCTAGATTCTAATGAATTTCCCTAAACTACTAACTGGCCATAGATAGGATGGGTTGTGTATAAGTGAACTAGTCCATAACACCTCATACCTACCCTTATGAGGCTCAATTGTGTTACGGTTTAGGTGTAATTCTATTAGAGTCTATTCAAGCCTAGGTTTCTAAGGTAGAGGATCTTAGGGTGATTAGGGGTTGAGGGTAGTAATGGGAGTGGAAGTGAGGTTTTAGGCCTCAATCACCCACATTCTAGACTTGAGAAAGATTCAAGGTAATCACATTGAATTCATCTAAAATAGCTACTTAGATCTATCATGTAGGGTTAGGAGAATTGATTAGCATGTAGAAAGGTGGGTCACCAACTAGGGATCCATGAATTGGACCTAAGAGCAAATCCTAAACTTCATACATATAGCCAATTTACCTAAGTTTCTAGGTGATTTCAAGCACAAACCACAAAGCAATTCATGAAGAATGAGATAGAAATAGAACATAATAATTACCAAAAGAAATCATAATGTTTACATATCATTTTCCCCCAACATGGTATTAACATGCCACCTATGTTGCCTGGCTACTCATAGAACACGAAAATACAAAAGAAAGGAAGAGGAATGAGTAGAAGAGTGAAAAGCCATGGTGACCTCGGTGAAGACTCATCCATCTCCACATCCTAGCAACATGAACTTGAGCAGAACCCTCCTCCAAGGTGGAATGACATAGGTGTATGGTGGAAAATGATAAAAAACCCTAAAATAAGTATTTTTTAGGTGGAAGATGATGAAATGGATGTGGGATGGAGTGGGAATGAGTGGGGGGCACAATGGGGGAGATGAGAGTGGTCAACTAGTGGTTAAACTTGAGCTAGAACAACCACCTAAGTATATATAGGTGGTGGGGAAGCACTAGGTTAAGTGGGGGTAAAGTGGGAAATGTAATGGATAAGTTTGCATGTAGCATGACCATTCTAGGCAAAACAGACATAGTGGAGTGCGATTGAAACAGATGTGCTGGATGGGAACAAATGAAGTGAAAATTGGTGAAAAACCACACTAACAATTGGGGTTTCAAACTATTGGTGGCACTCCCGTGGTGGTAACCACGACCGTGGTGAGGTAGGGTTAGTAAGGTGATGGTGGTTACCACAGTCGTGGTGACTCTAGAGTTGGTTCCTGTTCTCTGAGGAATGGTAGTTTCAGTTGATCTACAACACGACCATGCAATGCTGCATGGTCATTATGGGACATGGTGGCACAACTGTTTTTGTGTTGCACGACCATGATACTCTTCAGGTTCTTCAGTACTTTGACTTCGGTGATTTTGAGTTATCTAGCATGGCCATTTTGGTGTACCACAGTCATGCTTCTCTCTTCAGCAGAACTTTGAGATTGTTCCTTGTTCATCCTTGGACATCTTTGCTTCATTGATATTTAGCCACTAGGGGTATGTTGAGGGAGCTTTGGAATTCACTTTGGGCCTCTATAAGAGTAGAGAAACCCTTGGATCATTCCTTACCTCTCTCTTCCATTCAAGTGTGATCCAAATACCTAAAAAATGTGCAAATAACATCCAAAAGTGCACTTTACTTGAAATCACGTATTAGGGGAAATCATGTGTAATATAACAAGTATAGATGTGATTAAAGTGCTACGAGACACACGATGAATCTCTAAAGTAGCGCTGCATTAGTATTTATACCATGGTTCCTTTGTTGGAAATTGGTCATTAAAGAGGGGAATCGTCAGTGTGGTTGTCGCTGATCTGGGAGATTAGCCACTGTCTGCTGGTGGGATTCGACATTGATACCCTCCTACAATACCACCATTGTTGTTTGAGTGGGAGAAGATTGGGGGACCGAGAGAGCGGGGAGAGAGAGAAAAGCAGGGGAGGGGGGGTTCATGAGTGGGGCATGGGATCCTGTTAATGGTTGGGTCATGGAAAAAACCAAAAATAGTAGGTGTTAAGGAGTTGTTGGCAAATGTGATCATATTATGGATCTAATGGTTTAAAAGTTGATTGTATTTAGGGTAGAATACACTTGAGTGTATTCTACCCTGATTCTATATATATACACTTGAGTGTATTTTATCCTGATTATATATATACATACACTTGAGTGTATATATATATATATATATATATATATATATATATATATATATATATATAGGGTATTCATTCATTGCCCGCGCGGGTAGCATGGATTTTCGCTACCCTGCAGCCAAAAAAGTAACTCTCCTAGCTAAGAAAGTAACTCTGCTATAAAAAAAGTAACTATGGTGTCAAAAAAGTAACTCTGCTGGCCAAAAAAGTAACTCTGTACAAAATATACAGTAGATATATATAAGGACGGGTTTTTTGTTTTTGGAGGGGCAAATGATATTATTTTTGGCTCAAATTTTTTGGAGAGCTAGACAAAATAGTCCTCTACAATTTTGAAAAAAAAAATGAAAAAAGTGATCAGAAGGGTGGACGGGTAGCTACCCGCGCTGGCAATAAAGATAGGCCCTATATATATATATATATATATATATATATATATATATATATATATATATATATATATATGGGCCCATCTTTATTGCCCGCGCGGGTAGCTACCCGCCTACCCTTCCGACCACCTTTTTTCAAAACAAAATTTTCACAATTGCAGAGGACCATTTTGTCTAGCTCCCCTAAAAATTTCATCCAAAAATAATATCGTTTGCCCCACCAAAATAAAAAAACCCGTCCTTATATATATCTACTGTATATTTTGTACAGAGTTACTCGTTTATTCATGTAGTTACTTTCTTATCACCATAGTTACTTTTTTGATAGTGGAGTTACTTTTTTGTCTAGGAGAGTTACTTTTTTGGCTGCTGGGTAGCGAAAATCTAGGCTACCCGCGCAGGCAATGAATGAACGCCCTATATATATATATATAGATATACATACATACAAACATATATATATATACATACATATATATACATATATAAATATACATATATATATACATATATGTACATACATATACATACATATATATACATATATGTATATATATATGTATAGACATGTATATATGTGTATATATATGTATATATATATATATATATATATATATATATATATATATATATATATATATATATATATATATAGTGAGAGAGAGAGAGAGAAAAGAGAGAGGCTAAAATACACTAAGTGTTTCACCCCGATCTCACAATTACCACTAATAATGAGATTAGGGTATAAATTAAGGATTTAACATAATACAAAATTCACCCTTAACTTTTTTTTTCAAACTCTTTGTTTTCTCACATTGAACCACATAAAATAACTTTATAAGAGAATTTAACTTTTATTTCTCTAATATAATCTCAGCATTAATGATACACAACCATACATTCATTATGTTTCTCACACTTCCATGTACATACGACATGACAATCATTTGCACTCTTCTATTAAAGGAAACAAACATAGAAAACATCAATTACAACTCTCTCTCTCAGATCTATACAAGGACCTATAGTGACAGGGACCGGCTGAACTTAACTATACTCACACTTAACTCTTGTGGCAGATCTACTCTGATGCAATGATATCTTTTTCAAGTCCATATGTTTTTCCTAAAAAAATTGAGTAGAGGGGTGAGCGTACTCGCTCAGTGAATGAGTACTTCAAAGAAATAGTCTAAAGCACTGATATAATTACATATATACTTTGAGCAATTGATATAAATTATAACAACAGAAAGCTTTAGAGAGTCTAATAATTGACAATCATAAATATGGCAGGATACTCTAAATATCTATAAGAGTGAATCAATATATGAAATGTTTGATTGATCATAAAGAGAACTAATAATTTAGAAACATACAAAGAATAATTGAATAACTGTACACACTTGTTTGACCTCTCATTCATTTTTTAATAATGCCCTGATCATATGCAGTGTACTCTAAATATGAAGACGTGTAGTGCACTACAATCACAGTGTACAAAACTTAGCAGACACACCTGGGAAATGCTAAGTCTTACTACTCTCCTGGTCTGCAATAGGGAATTGGCTCTCTGGCCTAAACTGGACTCCTCCTCTAACCTGAGCACACATGCAGAGAGTCAAGCCACCTCTTGGCTTTTTTGTACTCTAGTGCCACAAGGACTTCTAGTTGATGATGGACACTGCAAACTATAATTTAAGGAGACTTCCATAGGGCTTTGTCCCCCATGCCACCTGATAGCACATTCTGACCCCCGTATACTGGATGCTGCTAGGGTTAGGTAGTCTCACCCCTAAGGTGCAGACCTCACATAGGGGTTCTACGGTGTTCAGGGCTCCTAAGTCTATTATTTTATTATTCCTAGAAAGCTCTTTCTACATTGTACCCTTCTCTTACTTATACTTGACTTTGGTATCTCTATGGTGTCGCGTCTACTTATTTGAAGTTATAATACAACATGTATAACATTCTAAACTTGGCAGAGCAGTATATTCAAAACACTATAATATACTAAGTAATCAACAAACTATACATGTAGGCAGACTAAAATTCTTAAATAAATAGATTTCATGTCCACTTGGCACATACACACCAGAATTGTGCAATTTATCATCTTATTACACTTATAAGAATTAATTACTTGACATATGAGTAATCGTCAATAGCAGCTGCAACTTACCTATAATTTCTCAAAGAATGTGCATATCAACCCAAATCTTGAGTTGTGCATCTCATAACTCAATTAAGAGTTAATTACTTATCATGACAAGAATTATTAATAATAACTGATAAGATTGATATCACAATACTTGATTCATTGAACACCCTACCCTTAGGATTTCATTTAATCACAACAAATGCTACAAAGAAAGGTGTAATACATCTATCATGTACTTTTCAAATCTTTACAACACATGATACCTGGGATCTCAATCCCCTATCACATTACTGGGAATTCTCATCCCTTCACATCATTATCATAATTACTGGATCTGGGTATTCAAACCCTTAGATCATCACATAGCATTGTTACCTCTTTAACAGGTAACCATTACCTCTAGGTCCTTAGACCAAGGTATTCATTTCACTGGTTGTACAAGTATACTCATAGCTCACAAGGCCATCACACATCTTGTCACCTCTCACTGGGCAACAACTTATTCCCATGGCTCCCATAAAGATTTCATGCGACATAAACATTCACTATATAAAGACTACTATCATCAAATCATATAAAATCAATATATGTATGAAACCTTGGAACTGAGTTGAATTTAGATTTCCATGCCATTCACTGGGATATCATGCATCAATAATAACATTGAATTAATAAAGTCTATAATGTTAAGAAAATCCCTTCAAATGAATTTCACGATATCTATTAACAAATATCCAACTTTCCTTGCATCTAGGGTTTCACCCTCTTCACTGAGATACCAAAAAAACACTACTCACTTAAAACGAAATCCAAGACAGTATCTGACATATATGTACTATGAATTTAGATAAACAATCATTCAAAACCAAGGGGATCTAGATAAGAAACTTTCCTTATTTACTTATACAACAAATTTCAGTCATAGACATATTCCCTATATTTCAGTTTACTCTTATAACCTCTGTGAATACTTAGGGAATTCTCATTAGAATGCATTGTATACATTTCTAATATTATTTTATGATCTAAAATTCATCCAAACAAAGGAAGAATCCATTTCATATCATTTTGCAACAACTTAGAACAAATAGACAATTCAGGGTTTGTAGTCGCATACTAAGCAATTAAATATTATGTTTGATTTAACCAATTTTCATGCAATATACTGTTTAAAGGAAGTTACCACTCACCCTAAGGTATGAAAACACCTTAAAAACGTATCCCATATCTAAAAATCTTAAATCCATATTATATCCCTAGCAATTCACCCAATTCTTCTTCCTTTCAACTCAAAAACCCTAAAAATGAGGGATTATGAAGAAAAAGTGAGAAAAGGGTAAGTTTTGATACTATTTTGGATGAGGGATGGAATTTTGACATGTGAGAGAAGATTCACCATGAAACTATATCCAAAGAAGCTAACTTACATGATTTCATCATTCCTCATACCGCAAAACCCTAGGTCAGCATCTCCATCAATTTCTCCTCTCAAACCCTAACTCTCTCTCTCTCTCTAGGATTTCGTTTCTCTAGATTGAATCACTAATTATGAGAGATCCTTGTGGGTTATGTTGATCATATAGAGCAATTGATCTTCTTGGGTTAATTGCACATTGACCCCTCACTAAACGTTTTCTTATTTCAGTAGATTCTTCTATCATAAAAAGGTTTCTTTGAATTCATGTATTTCAGAGATCAAACCTTGTCCAAAAATTATTATAATGTGTCATTCTATGTATAATTGAGATACAAAGCTTCAATTAAAATTTGAGATCATTCCAAGCTTCCATTAAATAATTAAAAATTGAATAGTACACTGCTATCCAAAAATATGTAGAAATGTTAATTACTGTAGTTCATCTATTGATATAGTCTAAATGCATCCAAAAATTATGAAAATTTTAAATGTTGTTTATGATTGAGTTTTAGATCTCCAGTTAAAATTTCAAATCATTTGGATTTACTAATAAATAAATAAATATCAAACAATATACAACTGAACAACATTCTGTCAGTATGGTCGGTTGAAATATATCTCGATCGAGAATGACTTTTAAAGAACATCCAAAAATTCTGAAATTTTTTCAATGAAATGCACGATTGAGTTATAAATATTATATCCAAATTTTAATTAAATCCAAATTACATAGAAAACATGATAAATTATTTACCGTACTACTATCTTGATCAAATTCCATACTCATGTACCATCAAAACCCTAATTTCAGCCAACTAGGGTTTATATTTCTGAAACAATAGAACACTTAACGTTCTTACTAGGTTTAAAACATCATAATTGAATTATCATCATTAATTAGATTTAAGAAATGATCAATCCAATTAAGCATATAATCATCCAGGTAAACCCTAGTTTACCAATTAAGCTCGGATACGGTCATAACACTAAGTGTATTGAGGTCCCAATACAAATAACTTTTTAGTTGTTGATTGCTAATGATCAGATGAGAGAATACCACTCATAACCTACTGTCATCAGGACTTAATGTCCTTGACAACTCACTACTAACCCTACCCCACTCTGATATGTATTCACATGATTTCTCTCTTTGTGTGTCTTAGTGAAATAAATCTCCTTTCTTTCTTTCTTTGTGTGATCCTTTTTTGTTGTCCCAGACATATCTATTTATATATGCTTCTCCTCATGTTTTCATTTACTGTGAGATAACATGGATATGTGCATGTGGTGAGTCCTTGCCCCTGATCTACATCACCAATTCTCTAGCAGCTATCTGCCAACTACATCACTAGGGCATCATGTGTAGCCATAATCAGACCATGCCATGGATCTGACTGGCCATTCACAGTTAGCCTAGCCATTAATCATGTGACAAGGCCCAGAGTGAGGAGGAGGTGACTATAGAGCATGGAGATTGAAGAAAGGGCTCAAACCACCTCTTTGGTTCAAAAGTTTTAGAGTGGCACAATGTGTTCACTGGTCATGATTTTTCACAATTAAATTTTAGGCGGTGCCGATCTGTGGCATGATGCAACATCTTTCCCATCTCTTATCCTAGAAAAAATACTTGAAGCATCTTCTTACAGATTCTATCTTTCAATTTATGGAATCTCATTATAGATAAGAGCATCGTGTTTGGCTTATGCATCTATTTTATCAACCTTATTTTATCATCATATGAACATCTAGCTTTATTATGTGACTCGAAGAATTATGTTGATCTGATTATAGATCCAGTCCAAAATTTAAATGGATCTTCTCCAGTATTGGTATGATCTAATTTCTAGATCCGAATAGGAATTCAATTATGATTCTACATGTATAAGTATATGTGCCCTGGTTAGGGTTTTAGCATCATCCCATATTCCATTTTTGTAGAAGGAAGCCTCCATACTCATGGTGTACTCTGCGTCTTTGTGAGCACTCCTCCTTGTAATCTTTTCTCTAATATAGTATAAATCTCTCCTCCTCCTGTGGAGTAGGTCATCCTGACCGAACCATGTAAACCCTATGTTCTCTAGTTGTTTGATCATTTGCTTCTTCTCGTCTTGTTGTTCAGCCGAACTCATCATGTTCTCTTGTTCAAAATCTTAACAAATTGGTATCAGAGCCTGCGTTCAAGATCTGAATGATAACTCACAAAATCAATTTTGGACTATGGAAGAACACAATGTGTGGTGTGCTTGTTCAACAAGGAGTCATTGAGGCTCTAGAAGGGGTCGAGAAGATGCTAGCCACTATGAAGGATGAAGAAAATAAGGTGATGGATCGAAAGGCTCTTACCTTCATCCAGTTATATTTAGACTATAAGGTTTTGGATAAAGTTGCCAAGGAAACTACTGTTGTAGGGATTTGGAAGAAACTCAAAGAACTCTATATGACGAAGTCTCTCTAAACCAAACTCTATCATAAGTAATGTCTCTATCTACTGCATATGATGGAAGGTACTCCTATTCATGATCACATTGATGAGTTTACTTCTATTAGTATGAATCTAAAAAATATAGATACTAAACTTGAAGATGAAGATAATGCCCTTATGTTATTGTGTTCTATACCACCCTCATACAAGCAATTTTGTGAAACTATTCTCCATGGGAAATCTTCAATCAAGGTGGAGGATGTTATTTCCTCATTGTTCTCAAAGACCATGGTTGATAAAGACCTAATTGCTTCCTCTAGCGGGAGTCAATCAAAGGCTCTTATGGTGAGGGGCCGAACAAAAGAAAAGAGAAACAACAAGGAGACACACAAATCGAAGTATAAATCTAAAAAGATATATAAATATTATAAGAAGACCGGACACATCATTGATGAATGTTACAAGTTACAGAACAAGAAGAAGATGGAGAATAAAAAACAAGAACAACTTGTAGATGCTAACATAGCATGAGAAGATCCATATTATGTTCTTATGGCTTCATCAACTTCTTCCTCGTCTGTCAATTTTCAGACTTCTTGGATTCTTGACTATGACTGTTCACACCACATGTATCCACACAGAGATTGGTTTTCTTCTTATGAGCACTTTGATGGATGTGTTGTAAACATGGAAAATGATACCACTTATGAGACTATTGACATTGGGTCAATCCGTATCAAGATGTTTGATGGAGTTATTTGAACTGTGTCAAACATCTGTCATGTTCAAGGTCTTCAGAAAAACCTCATCTCAATTAGCCTACTTGAAGCCAACGGTTTTCCATACAAGGTCGAAAATGGAATCTTGTCCATTACAAAAGGAGATGTTATTCTGATAAAGGGAGTACGTATTCCTGGAAACCTTTACAAATTAATTAGTGAATCTATGTTCGATGTAGCTACTACTATTTCTTCCTCGACCACTTCAGATTTGGATGCCACCAAATAGTGGCATATGAGTCTGGGACACATGAGCCAGATAGGTCTGGATTTATTATACATGAGAGTACTTCTAGGTGATGTCAATATTGGAAAATTAGACTTCTGTGAGCACTATGTTATGGGAACGCATAAAAGAGTCAATTTTCTACTAAAAACCATACTTCAGAAGGTATTGTTGACTATGTTCATTCAGACATCTGGGGTCCTTCTCAAGTCCCATCTAAGGGAGGTGCTAGATACATGCTTACTTTCATTGACGATTTCTCGAGGAAAGTTTGGGTGTATTTTCTGAAGAATAACTCTAATGCTTTTGATCAATTTAAAATGTGGAAGATGCTAGTTGAAAAGAAAACATGAAGGTGCATCAAAACATTGAGGAAAGATAACGACATGGAGTTTTGTTCTTCTAAATTTAATGAAAATTGTCAATCTGAAGGTATTAAAATACATTGCACAGTTAGACATACACCTGAGCAGAATGGTATTGCAGAATGTATGAACATAACTTTTTTAGAGCATGCACATTGCATGATGATAAGTGAAAGTCTTACCAAAGACTTTCAGGTAGAAGCCATCTCTACTGCAGCCTACCTTGTCAATTGTTCCCCTTCTACTCCACTTGGGTTCAAAAATCCAGATGAGGTTTGGTCTGATCATCCCACATTTCAAATTTTTGTATTTTTAGTTGTCTTGCATATGTCTATTCAAATGAAGGAAAGTTCGAGCCTAGAGTGAAAAAGTGCATCTTTGTGGGTTGTGTTGATGGTGTGAAGGGATACAGATTCTGGTGCACTAAACCAAACTCATCAAAGTTCTTGATTGAAAGAAATGTCACTTTTGATGAGACTGCCATAGTTTTTGCAAAATAAGATGGAGTTAGTTCTCCTATTGCAGTTTCTCAGAGTTCCACAGAGCAGGTGGAGTTTGAAGTCAGTTCAGAGTGTGCCACCACCTGGTTTTACATAGGAAAACCCAAATGATAATGAAGATGGCACTTATGAAGGAATAGACATATAGCATTGCCTCTGGGTGACCAAGAAGACAAATCAGACCACATATAAGGCATTCAAATTATGTTGTTGTGTATGCCTTAGCTACTACAGAAGAGACAAATGATTCTAGTGAACCATCTACCTATGCTGAAGCTATGTTTAATCCAGATTCTTCCATGTGAATTGTAGATATGAAGGAAGATATGGAGTCTCTTCAAAGAAACAACACTTGGGTGCTTGTGAATCCGCCTCCCATAAAGAAGATTGTTGGATGAAAATGGGTATTCAAAACGAAAGGAAGCTGGTCCTGGAGATACTACTACAAGGTTCAAAGTGTGTCTAGTTGCAAAAGGTTACAGTTAGGTGGAAGGTATAGATTACAATAATTTGTTTTCTCCTATTGTTAAACATACCTCCATTAGATTTCTATAGGCATTAGTTGCTAGATATGATTTAGAGCTTGAGGAACTTGATGTAAAGAATGCATTCCTCCATTGTGACTTAGAAGAACAAATCTACATGAAGCAACCTGAAGCTTATGTTTATATTGCAAAGAAGGATCATATGTGCTTATTGAAGAAGTCTCTTTATGCCTTGAAGCAATCCCCACATCAGTGGTATCACATATTTGATTCTTTCATTGTCAATCATGGTTATTCTAGGTGCATATATGACATTTATGTCTACTTGAAGAAACTTCCTAATGAGTATCTTATTTATCTCTTTCTCTATGTTGATGACATGTTGATTGCAACAAGAGATATTTCTGAAATATGTAGTCTCAAGTAGTTATTTAGTGGAAAATTTGATATGAAAGACTTGGGAGCAACAAAGAAAATTCTGGGAATGGAAATTATTAGAAGCTGCAAAGTTGGAAGGTTATTTGTTAGTCAGGAGAAGTATGTGAAGAAAGTTTTACAATGATTTTCTATGTTTGATGCATCTACTGTATTTATTCCTATAGAAAGCCTGTTCTACAAGATCACATCTGCTGAGTTGACACAATCTTAAGAGGATGAAAGCTACATGTCTCGTGTTCCCTATTCCAGTGCAGTTGGTAGCGTCATGTATGCTATGATTTGCACTTGTCCAGACATTTCTCAATCAATTATCTTGGAGAACAAATACATGTCCAATCCAAGAAAGCTACATTGGCAATCAGTCAAGTACATTGTTAGGTACCTTAAGGGTACATATTCTATATGTCTTGAATTCAACAACAACACAAAGACACTTGGTGGTTATGTTGATTCTGACTTTACAAATGACTGTGATAAAATGCGTTCTCTTATAGGCTATTTGTTTACTATTGGTGGTTGTGTTGTAAGTTGGAAATCTACATTACAACCCATTGTTTCATTGTCTAGTACTGAAGTTGAGTACATGGCATTGACAAAGGCCATTAAAGAAGGTAAATGACTTAGATGACTATGTGCTGAATTTTATATTCTTGAGAAGACAACATCCATCTATTGTGATAGTCAAAGTACAATTCCTCTCACAAAATACCAGATGTTTCATGAAAGAATAAATCACATGGACGTCAAGTATCACTTCATTAGAGCAGTGATAGCATAGGGGAAGATTGTGGTAAAGAAGATTGTCAATAAAGAAAATCATATTGATATGATGGAAAAGCCATTGCCAGTTTTCAAATTCAGACACTGTCTGGACTTGGTTAGTCTACACATCTTGCAATGACTCCCTTAGAGGCTGGAGGAGGAGAGACGATCTTCTATTATATTGTTTTAGAGAGCTATAAACTTCTCAGTAAGGTGGAGATTGTTATGTGCCTTAAAGAATTGTGCTGATCTGATTGTAGATCCAATCCAAAATTCAAATGGATATTCACTGGTATGGCATGACCTAAATTTTGGATCGGAATAGGAATCCGATTACGGATCACATGCATAAGTATATGTGCCATGGTTAAGATTTTAGCATCATTATGTATTTTGTTTACGTACATGGCAGCCACCGTACTCAATGTGTGTTCTACCTCTTTTTAGAGCACTCCTCCTTGTAATCGCATCTCTGACATAGTGGAAATCTCGCCCCCTCCCCTAGTGTAGGTCATCCCGACCAAACCATGTAAGCCTTGTGTTCTCTGGTTGTGTGATAGTTTGCTTCTTCTCGTCTTGTTGCTCCACCGAACTTGTCATATTCTCTTGTTTAAAATAACAACAAGCTTTACATAGAAGATGATGAGTTTTGTGTTGTTTTGTATCAGTATATGGTCCTGGAACCACATATATGTGAGCCAATGTAGGTAAACCAACTTGATACTATATTTGTATGGATTTAGTTGAAGCTGCAACAAGAAATTGAGCAAGAACCAAACTGAAGAATGAACAGTTTCCAACTTGCATTAACAATTCAAATAGGACACATACAAATTGTCGGCACTTAGAAAGATTCACTCCTCAGTAAAATCAGCTGATTCTTTTACTCCCTTTCTTTCTTCTACATCAGTGGCTCGACTGCCAATCCAATGAGTCTTTGTGTTACCCTTCATCCCTCTTCTTTTGGTTTGACTTCACATAGAAAGAAAAACACATTTATGATGCCATGCACCAAGGGAAAGGGTAAACACAATATAATTAGATAGGATACTGACATAGTAGATACTACATTATTATCTCAAATTAGACAGGATACTGACATAGTAGATATTGCATTATTTTCTAAATTTCTAATTCAACCACTAATCCCTTTTTATTATCTATATATTCCATCCAGACACAAGTATCTATACAAAATTACAAAGTCTATCATTTTTTGGAGAAAAGACAGTTGGAGTCAAATACGCGTAGTGTATAAAAAAATGTATGAAGGTATAATATTGGATTCCATTTTCTACTGTTGTCAGTTCACTTTTGTATGAACTTATTTGTATTGGCGTTAGATTACTAGGGAATACCAGAATCTGATAGTTTCTAAAGTCGTTTAGTAGATACAAAGTAGTTTTGGTGATTGTGAAAAGGGGACTAACTAATTATAGGTTTTCCACATGCACCAAGGGGACTGTGCTCTCCTTACCCCTTCCCCTAATCCCATGATTTTAGAAATAATTTTGTACATAAAGATTGTGCATCTAATTAGCTTGATTAGCTTGAAAATAAATCTAGTTATGTTTGATTCTTACACTTTACAATGTTGGACAGAACATACAACTTCCTGACACTTCAAGTGCCATACACTAACTCATCCCTACATAACTGAAAACACCACCCAAGACATGACTGACACATTGAACCACCAGCGACATTTTGACATTAGCCTTCATTCTTTGTTCATGGACTGCTTAAGTTCTTCTTAAGCTTTTGCTCATTCATGCTGGACTGCTTCAACTCTTCTTAAAGTTGTATCTGTAGGGAATAGGAAAAGGATCCGACCCATGTCTAATTAGATTTGGACTTGAGTAGAAGTTGTCTTGTGCTACCAATCCCAATAGAAGTCAAATCTAAAATGGGAAAGAAGATGGCTCCCTATGTGCAACATGGAGTTAGAGTAGGACTTGGACAAGGATTCCTACTTGCAACTACATGCACGTAGGACTATAAATAGAGGCCCTAGGGGAGTCCATTGAGATAATACCACCGGTTAATGAGTGATCCCTCCAGTTTCTTGTTGGTGACTTATGTGGTAGAAGAGCTGGAGAATAAGAACAATTGGAGGAGCTCTCTGGGTTGAATAAGAGAAGTTCAATAACTTTACCTTGAAATGAAGTAGTGGCTGATAGTCAATGACACATTGGGTGCACTGACAGAGCGACTCTCTTAGTTGATAAGAGGGAGCCAGTGACTTTGCCTTGAAGCAAAGTAGCTGTTGGAGGTTGTAGACACAATGTTGTCATAGCAGAAATAGTCCGACCCAGCCAGCAGTCACAATGACATCAAGAAGTCCCCAACAACAACAGTGGTCTCATGAGGAGATCAAGTAAAGAGAGAGGTTTTGTACACACTGGGTATGATTCTCTTCTTCCTCATCTTTGTTCAGGTGTGGGGAGGGCTACCTAGATTTAGGGTAATTAAATCTAGACAGTGTGAGTTGTAATCTTAATTACATAGTGTTTGTTGGTCGGTATTGCCTCATGGGTTTTCTCTCCTTATCTTGGGGAGAGTTTTTCATGTTAAATATGGTGTTTCTTCTTTGGTTTTATACGCTTGTCGGTAGCACTTTCACAATAAGTTTTCATCACATCCAGGACCATATCAGTGCAACATCCCCAATGAGTGATATCAGAGCGCAGACTGCAGATACTGGTCTAGATGGGGAAGGATGAAGATGTGACGATGATAAAGTTTACAAGCATAAATTGTCAGATTTGGAAATATAAGATGGAGGATATTCTCTATTACAAAGATATGTACGATCCAGTAGAGGGAAAAAAGACAGAGAGTACGTGTGATGTAGACTAGAAGAAATTAAATAGGAAGACTGTTAGAACAGTTTGAAAGTGGCTTGACATTTCTATGCTCCATCACGTCTCAGAAGAGACAAATGTCAAAGATATATGGAAGAAGCTCAAGAAGTTATATGAGTAGAAGAATACCATAAATAAAGCTTTCTTCATTAGAAAGTTGGTGAACCTCAAGTACCGAGACGGTACAAGCATTGTCGAGCATATGAATGAATTCTAAAGTCTTGTAAATCAACTGGGGTCCATGAAGATGGTTCTTGATGATGAACTCCAGGCTCTACTTCTTCTGGGGTCATTACTGATAGTTGGGAAATGCTCATAATGACAATCAACAATTCTACACAGAAAGGCAAGTTGACATTTGACAAGGTGAAGAGCAGTGTACTAAATCAAGATACTTGACGACGAGCCTCAGGAGATAGCAGATTAGAGGTGCACTTCATAGAGAGTAGAGGCATTGTTAGAGTGAGAGACTGTGGAAAATCCAAGAGTTGCGATGACTCCCAGAATCACGAGAAGTCTCATGGTAGATCTATATCAAAGAGTGAGAGTGTGCTTCCATTGTAGCAAGCCAGGTTATTTCAAAAGGGATTGCAATGCTTGGAAAAATGAACATGGGTCTAAAGCCAAAGACAAGCTAGATGATGATAAGAATACTGCAGTGGCAATCTCAGATGACAGGGAAGATCACGATGATGTGGTCTTAACAGTCCAAGAGTAGTGTTTGCATGCTGAGGATGATGATTCTGAGTGTGTGGTGGATGATGTAGCTTCTTATCATGCTTCACTGAGTAAGGAATTCTTCACTTCATACAGAAGGGGAGACTTTAGGAGGGTGAACATGGGAAATTCCAACTTCTCTTGAATTATCGGTATTGGAGACATTTGTATTCAAACAAGTGTTGGTTGCATGCTCACACTGAAGGATGTTCATCATGTTCCAGATTTGCAGTTGAGTTTGATATTTGGTTCATTATTTTATAGAGAAGGTTTTCATCTAGATTTTGGTGGTGGCAAATGCAAGATCACCGAGGGAGCTTTGGTTATTGTTTGAGGCAAATTGTGTTGTACATTGTACAAGACCCAACTTAAAGTTCTCAAAGGTGGCCATATATATGCAGTTGAGGATCACCCTATAGATCTATGACACAGATGGATAGGACACATGAGAGAGAAAGGCTTGAAACTTCTATCAAAGATGAGATTGATTCCTTGTGGAAAGGACACTAGTCACCTTTCATGTGATGCATGTCATACAAGAAAGCATCGACGTATTTCTTTCAATACAAGATCAAAGGTGAAGTCACAACTTCTGCAACTGGTTCATTCAGATGTCTGCCATCTACTTGAGGTGGATTCACTGGGTGGCAATAGGTATTTTATCACTTTCATTGATGATGCATCTAGGAAGGTGTGGGCCTACTTGCTGAAGACCAAGGATGTAACGACCCCATCTCCCGGTAACCCCCAATTAAGGGAGACCCGAAGGTCAGAGCCGTTATTCAATTAACAGGATCAAAGGTTCAACAACTAATCAATAATAATTATGAAATTCTACTACTAAACTGAAGACTTATATAAAATAAAAGTTTGCTTACCTTTTTAAAACTGGGATTTCTAAACTTCTAACCATGAAGGTACTAGTCTAACTAATCCTCCCGTGCACGTTAATTCTCATTTGATTCCACATATGCCACTTTACTGTTTCTTCTTTTCATTGTACCTAAAACGCTGACAAACAAAACGTCGGTCAGCAAGAAGCCGGTATCTGGGGGGGACAATAATCATGCAAATATGTTAACAATGTAATCATTCAATTAATCATTTAACAACCAAGATTATGTTTTAAGCCACAATACTCAATCCTTACCTATCCCCTAACTCTGTGCTATCCCTACAGTGGACTTGTATGCTACCTCTCTTTAAGTAGATTCTTACCCCCATGGACCTACCTTACAGGTAGCCAATACCTAGGGTAATAGAGTCACATGGCACTACCCAAAGGTAGCCCAATATCTAAGTCATGATGACTTGATGGTCCTACCCCATTGGTAGCCATTTACTAATTCATTTAATGACCTGATGGACCTACCCCATTGGTATCCATTTACTAGGTCAATCTATAAAGCTATAGAGGGGACTAGGATCTGAGCTAGTAGGCACATCTCTTATGTGATAGTAATATTCACATTATAATTAGCATGAATTAAATGCAACCAATAGTTTAATTCAAGTCATCGATAAAACCTCAAAAATCCTCGAGAAACTAATTTGGGATATTCATAGGCGTAACCACATACCTGTACATGTAGATTCAGGTGTAGGAATAATCCAAACAACAATGAGCATGCAAGCATTCAATAAAATCTTGAAACAATTATACAATTCCCTTTTATTACTCATGTCATCAAGATCTATTAAATCTAACTCACTTCCTAGTGTTTCTAGTCCACTTTTAGGGTTTCCCTTCATCTTCTACTATTTTAAACCCTAATTTAACGCAATTGATTACAAACCCTAGTTATCTCAACATCTAATCCTCTGTTTCAGATTAAAGGTATAATAACAATTAAATAAGTCCATTAAGCCTCCTTTACATTAAAGCTACAATTTCCATCCTTTTAATATATAACAAGATCATTATACGCATTTATCGTCAATTATGGTCCAATTCACATATGAACTTGATTTGCCATTAATTCCACCTTTTATTCATGAGAAAACCCTAATTACTACATTTAGGGTATTTATCCACAAATTAGGAACTTTAATGCTCGAAATAGCTTATAACCATGAAAACTTAGTTCTATACATGAAATCGAATAATTAAAACCATTAGTAGTCCTAATTACCAACATTAGGGTTTCAAGGCCCATTAAAGCCTATTCATGCATATAAAACTCTAAATTAACTAATTATATGCAAAGTTCATCCTTTTTCTTCCTAATGTTCCTTTTTATCATTAACAGGCTAATATCAACTTTAATCATCTAGTAAACCCTTATAAATATATTATTCATCTCAAAATAGGGTTCTTTAAACATTAATACATTATAGTTGATATCTTCTATTACCTTTCGAATTGCAAAAGGAACCAGGCTTCAATGATATTTTTAATGGATTCCTCTCGTTTTTATGAGCAAAATACATGTATAATGTGCATCTATCCGAGCTATCGTTAATTAGTTATGAATTTTGCAAATTTGACTTAGTTGAACAAGTTCGGGAGCGCCACGTCACCCTATGCATGCAACACGGCTTGCCTTTGAGTTTATAACCAGATTACGATAATACCCCTGGTTAAGTTGTTCGTTGCTATTGCCCGTGGAGGGCACAATCATCCAACTGTCGCATCGTCTTCAAGCTTGCTCAAACCTTGCTTGTGTGCCACCCTACTGCACTTCAGGGCTCCACCTCCTCCATCCTAGGACCCATGGACAGCCGCCGAGGGACGCCCATGCTCCTCTACCTCTGACGCACCTAGGGCATCGCCCATGTCGCTCTATATTTGGCCAAAGCAGGAATACTCGACCTGTCATGTGGGGCCGCCATTGCTGCAATGACGTTGCAGCTACATGCAAGTCCAGGCTTGCCCTCGATGGTGGATCTATGCTCTGGTTCCGTGGGGCATCAGGCTCCTCTCTACAACTCCACCTTGCCGCCTCTTACTTCAGGTTCACACCGTACCTTTTAGTTAGGGTTTGGATGCCAAGATCATGAAGAAGAAGAGGAAGATAGGAGGGTATGTGGGATCTCTCCCTCCTGGACTCGACCCAGAGCTCTCTCTCCTTTTATAGAGGGGGTGACGAAGCCTTATGATGGCTATCCTCGAGTTGCCAAATCCCTTTCCTACTAGGAAGTTATATTCCTTCATGAAAAAGCAACCTCCTCTCTCTTCATCATCTCTTAGATATTCCTTTTTCTTTAAATATGAGGATTTCAAAAATTACTTCTTTCATTCTCTTAAAACTTTCCCTTTATTCTAATGGCACAAAATTCTATTTTCATTTAATAGGAAAATACTTTCTTTTTATCAAATTCACAAAATTCATTAAGAATGTATCACATTATCCTTTTATTTTGCAATTTTGGTATTATCTATTTCCTCTTTCTTCATTGGGACTCCTTGTATCCCAAGGCACTCTATTATTTCACAATCCTTTTTATTGGACACTCATTATCCTTCTAGATACATCTAAATGCATTATTCTTCATTATTTCCCATTATCTTGTTTATTAGTTCTTTTTGAGAATCTTTCTTTATTTCTGTTTTATTTTCCTCATTGGTATTCCGTTTAACATTAGAAATCCTTGGGATACGAAATTCCATAAAGTATAACTCAATTATACCTCTTTTCACTTGTTTTCCACATTTTATCATTATTTTCAATTTCTTTCTTAAGAAAGAAATACTTTATTAATCTTTTCTTTTCTTATTGCTTTTCTTTGAAACTTTGGACTCCTTGTAACCCAAGGAACCCAATAGGTACGAAATCCCTCTTTGGATTTGCCTTCTAGAGGTTTCCATATTCTTCATTTCTCAAATATTTAATTATTCATTCACTAATTGAATTTTCTTATTATTTGGGCCCAATAGACAATAAAGCCCACAACACAATCATCAAGGCTATTGTAAACGAATTCCATTTATATCATTTGTTGTTCAAATATCTTTAATAGGAGAAATTATATTTCTCATCAAATGAACCCAAAATATTGGGTTGTAACATCCTTCCCCTCTTATAAAGAATTTTGTCCTCAAAATTCCAACAAGCAAACAAAAAAATCATGATAAGCCTTTCATATGTCCATCATGGCTCCCATGTGGTCTTACCCTTTCCATGGTGCTTCCCAAGAACCTTTGTCATCTCATATGCTTCCATCTGAGTTCTTTCTTACCTTGGTAGATCGTACCCTCATAGGTGACTCATGACATTTCAGCCTCTCAAAAGTTGAATAGGTTCAGGGCTTAACACATGGCTTGGGTACCTCACATAGTGTTCTAGATCGGACTCATGGAACACATTACACATCTCGATCATGTTATTACTGAGGGGCAAGGATAAACACAACAATCTCCACCAATCCATCTCAAATGGACCCATATAGCGGGGACTCAGCTTTCTCAGCTGAAGCTTATATGGGTCAGATTTTCGCATCACATGTTCTCCCATAGTGAACTGCATGTCAGTCTTCTTTGCATCAGCTCATGACTCATGTCACCACTGGGCTCTCTCTCTCGGCCATTTCATAATCAAAGCGACTTCACCTACACACACTATGGTTCTCTTCTGACCTTCGTGAGGCCTCCTTCACCAACATCATCTTAATGAAGTGGTGACCGACCCAACCTCCTTCTTGCATCCCGATAAAGGTTATGGTGGTTAACATCACATCTTAAGAACTGTCTCTATATATCACCCTGAATGATCACACATTCTCCCATCAGACCCTCTAGTCTGGATCATACTGTCCATTAGTACGGGGCGATAAACTGTACTATTATTGAGTTCTTCATGTATATACTTCCACCTTATGGAAGTGCACCTTGGTCATACCCAAGAACTTCTGAACTCACATCAGGGTATGGTCGAACCATCATTCTCTCTTAAGTAGTTCAACCCAATATGTCCCTTGACAACATTCTTTCTTTCTCATGTCATCTAGGTAAGGTGATCTACCATAACCCATATTGCACCTCGACCCTCCTTGGTCTAGGGGAGACTTACCACAACATCCATTGTGATGAACTCCCATTCTCTCTCGGGGACTCTTTATACTTTATATACATGCACTGGGTTACTGGTGTTCGTCCTTCACCTCCTGGCTTGCATGGCCACATGCAACATGTATCAGGCATCCAAAGCTCTACCATCACTTACTATCTTTGTAGTTTCATGGTGTATGGTGATCATGATTTCTTGTATGTAGTGATTCCTCAAGGTCGATTCCTCGGAAGCCCTAAACCACTCTCATTAGGGTTTTATTACCTTTCTATCCAAAGAAGTGTATCCAGAGTTTTACAACCATCCTTCTACCACATCAAGGACTAGGTTGGGTATCCAAACAACCACTGATCTTGTTCAATAGATCTCGTTATATCTGAGTGTTACCCAAACTTATCTCTTTTTCTCAACTTAAGGTTAGCCTAACAACCTCAACTTCTTCTAGCTTCCAGCTAAACTAGGAAGCTATATCTCAACCTGGGTATTCGTTACTACTTCTTACCCTTAGGTGTTTAGGTAAAGTTGGAGACATACTCTTCCATGTATATCTCTTATCATCTCAAACTCTAAGTTTATCTTCATCAAGAAACTCTGAGGTCCTTTTTATGGTGGTCAAACTCAACCTTGCATATCTTGCAAATTCTAGATAGCTCATGGTATCACATCCCCACAAGATGATCTCCTTAATACTCTTAGTGCTTGTAAACCATTCATGTATCATTGTTCCACGAGGGTATGTTATCATCTCTATCCTCATACCTTGTAGCAATGTTCCAACTCACATCATCTTTATCCTTAGTGTATGCCATGCGTACCGTCCTATCTCTCACTCCCATAACAAGAGGAAATAAACATTTGGCTGCAGTCCAAATACAAAGTTCTTTCCTGTTCCAAGAGTAGAGATGGTACAACCCACATTGCCCGTACACTTTCAAATCCAAGTTGAAATGTGCAACTTATGTCTCTATATCACAAACATCATGATATCCACATTACTTCCATGGAAAACTGGTCTCGAACTTACTTGGTCCAAGCATAATCCTAGGTCATCTCCTCTAGGTCTATAGGGAGCTGACACTTTTGGGGTCATCCCATTTCCCTTATGCATCTGAGAGTGCCCTACTCATCTTCCCTTTGGGTCCCATGAGTTCATGAAGGTGATCAATCTCCTAACCCATGGCCCTCAGACAATGATAGTTGTTACCTCCCGACCGCATGGTCATGTGCAACTAGGGAATTAGCCAACTCCTTCCCTCGGTCTTATCCCTATCTGACCCTAGGACAAACTTAGGATTCTATTATAGTACATGTCCGACTTAGAACCTTGCCCAAGACTTCATCATCTCTCTCTACATTTTTGGAGTGTCTTTCATCCTTTCACAGGGTTCATGGTGACCTACCTACCTTGGTCAGGCCCCATACTGGTTACCTCCATGGTAACACATCCACATGCACATAGAGATGGTTATCTATGGGTCTATAGGTTCATTCTCATGCCATGTACTCTTCAATTAGCTTCTCAAGATCCCATGAAACCTCCTTAGGTTACCTCAAATCCAACCAAACTGGTAAACTCCTTACCAAAGGGTCCCTCTCCCAGGATGGGAGGAAACTACACCTTGATGACAAAGGTCACAAGCATCCTTAGGGTTTACATTCACATGAGCATGCTTAATCCAGCAACAACTAAGGCACAAGCGTATCTACTAAACCATGCTAGGTCACCCTTGTTCTCATCCTTAATCATTAGATCAACTTAGTTGTGAGGGGTTCATCAAACATACCCTGAACTTAAGGGA
The DNA here is from genome assembly GCA_963693085.1 of Alisma plantago-aquatica. Lineage (NCBI taxonomy): Eukaryota > Viridiplantae > Streptophyta > Magnoliopsida > Alismatales > Alismataceae > Alisma > Alisma plantago-aquatica. Next base: position 1,156,240,690 of record OY856410.1, on the reverse strand, counting down.
TTTCCTTTACCTCTACACATGAGGAGTACCATGCTCGAAACTATAGAGACTCAAATCTCATCATGGGCATCAGGTACACTGCTTCCCCTCTTAGGCCTAGGAACCCTAGGTGCACTTTTGGGTGTCTGACTGTATGCTCAATCTCTTAACCACAATTCGAGCATGTTCAAGGTATGTCATGTACTTCCATGATCCTTCTACTCGCAACACTTCGGAGTTGAGTCCTCTTCCAGGACAACCAACTAGGTATAAAGCCTCATAACAGGTTACTTAAACCTCCTCAGGGTCTAAAGCACTCTTTATCTCATCCAGTAGGTAATCACTTATACCATAGGTACCAGAAGCATCATCCTCCCTCTAAGGTTTGGTTCCTCTAAAGGAAACCAATATATCATCAGTCTTTAGGGATCAAACACAAGGAAACCACTATCATCCACTTAGGTCGCATCATCCTCAACTACCCACTGTTCCTTATGTCTTGGAATCTAAGGTTCCAACCTTCTTGCTTGAGTCCCGCTTTTCTCTCTAGAGCTAACTCCACATCCAACCTTACTACTAGAGGTCCTCTCTCCATGAAGGATCAAGCTCATAGGCATACCTCTATGCGGGTGAAGCCTATGCTCAAACTTATGTTTGCTCAAGAGCATCCATAGCCCTTTCATAAGCCATCCATCATGATCTCTTCACCAGGATTTCATCAAGTTATACCCTACTTGCCTAATCCCATAGGGTAACTATAAGTTCTCCTCTAACCTCATCCACGAAGGATCTATCCTTCACTATGGCATGCACGGCCCTCTCCAGGGTTGGGTCGCCAATGGTACTAGGTCATCTACCCTCTTATGGCATCCCAAAGGCGTGACCAACCAATCACTTAGTCAATCATGACATCTAACTCATCATGTCATCTCTCTCTCTAACCTTCACTTAGGGTTTGGGTTAACATCATCCTCAAAGGATGTGCTAGGTCTCTACTTTTAATGGAGGTCTCTACCTCCAAGACTAACTCTCTCTACTCATCCTCCTACCAAGGAGGTCTATCCTCAGGTCTCTCCTGAGGGCAATGACAACTCATGTCATACGACCTAAGCATGTATCTATTCCTTTACGCTTACTCTATTAAGCTTATGTCCATGACATCTTATTTACATGCTTTTTATTAATTTAGTGGAGGATTCCTTAATCCTTATCAACCTTACCCATACCTCAAGAGGGCGAGGAGAAGAGAGAGGAAACCCTAATCCTTAAGGTCCTTAACAGAATTGGAGTTGAGAAGGGATGAACAAGATGAGAGAGTCCTAAAGGTATCTTATTTCGATTCATACCCTAAGACTTTGGCCAGGCAGTCACATAGATCCGGGAATCCTCATATTTCGACTAGCGGTGTGGAGGAAAATATTGCCAGCCCTCGGACGTGATCCTTTTCTAGACACCACAATCTTTCAGATAATCCTCTAATCACTCCCTTGGGTTCACCAGAATTTGTAAAATTTAATAATTATTAAAGATTAATTGAGGAACCTATGCTCTGATACCAATTGTAACGACCCCATCTCCCGGTAACCCCCAATTAAGGGAGACCTGAAGGTTAGAGATGTTATTCAATTAATAGGATCAAAGGTTCGACAACTAATCAATAATAATTATGAAATTCTACTACTAAACTGAAAACTTGTATAAAATAAAAGTTTGCTTACCTTTTTCAAAATAGTATTTCTAAACTTCTAACCGTGAAGGTACTGATCCAACTAATCCTCCCGTGCACATTAATTCTCATTCAATTCCACATATGCCACTTTACTGCTTGTTCTTTTCATTGTACCTAAAATGCCGACAAACAAAACGTCGGTCAGCAAGAAGCTGGTATGTGGGGGGAACAATAATCATGCAAATATGTTAACAATGTAATCATTCAATTAATCATTTAACAACCAAGATTACATTTTAAGCCACACTACTCAAACCTTACCTATCCCCTAACTTTGTGCTATCCCTGCAGTTGACTTGTATGCTACCTCTCTTTAAGTAGATTCTTACCCCCATGGACCTACCTTATAGGTAGCCAATACCTAGGGTAATAGAGTCGCATGGTACTACCCAAAGGTAGCCCAATATCTAACTCATGATGACTTGATGGTCCTACCCCATTGGTAGCCATTTACTAAGTCATTTAATGACATGATGGACCTACCCCATTGGTAGTCATTTACTAGGTCAGTCTATAAAGCTACAAAGGGGACTAGGATTTGAGCTAGTAGGCACATCTCGTATGTGATAGTCATATTCACATTATAATTTGCATGAATTAAATGCAACCAATAGTTTAATTCAAGTCATCGATAAAACCTAAAAAATCCTCAAGAAACTAATTCGGGATATTCATAGGCGTAACCACATACCTTTACATGTAGATTCAGGTGCAGGAATAATCCAAACAACAATGAGCATGCAAGCATTCAATAAAATCCTAAAACAATTATACAATTCCCTTTTATTACTCATGTCATCAAGATCTATTAAATCTAACTCGCTTCCTAGGGTTTCTAGTCCACTTTTAGGATTTCTTTTGCAATTAGGGTTTCCCTTCATCTTTTACTATTTTAAACCTTAATTTAACGCAATTGATTACAAACCCTAGTTATCTCAACGTCTAATCCTCAGTTTTGGATTAAAGGTATAATTAACCATTAAATAAGTCCATTAAGCCTCTTTTACATTAAAGCTACAATTTTCACCCTTTTAATATATAACAAGATCATTATACGCATTTATCATCAATTATGGTCCAATTCACATATGAACTTGATTTGCATTAATTCCACCTTTTATTCATGAGAAAACCCTAATTACTACATTTAGGGTATTTATCCACAAATTAGGAACTTTAATGCTCGATATAGCTTATAACCATGAAAACTCAGTTCTATACATGAAATCGAATAATTAAAGCCACTAGTAGTCCTAATTACCAACATTAGGGTTTCAAGGCCCATTAAAGCCTATTCATGCATATGAAACTCTAAATCAACTAATTATATGCAAAGTTCATCATTTTTCTTCCTAATGTTCCTTTTTATCATTAACAGGCTAATATCAACTTTAATCATCTATTAAACACTTATAAATGTATTATTCATCTCAACTTAGGGTTCTTTAAACATTAATACATTATAGTTGATATCTTCTATTACTTTTCAAATTGCAAAAGGAATCAGACTTCAATTATATTTTTAATGGATTCCTCTCATTTTTCTGAGCAAAATACATGATAATGCGCATCTATCCGAGTTACCGTTAATTAGTTATGAATTTAGCAAATTTGACTTACTTGAACCAATCCGAGAGTGCCACGTCACCCTATGCATGCAACGCGGCTTGCCTTTGAGTTTATAACCAGATTACGATAATACCCCTGGTTAAGTTGTTCATTGCTATTGCCCGTGGAGGGAAGAATCGTCCAACGGCCGCATTGTCTTCAAGCTTGTGCAAACCCTGCTTGTACGCCACCCTGCTGCACTTCGGGGCTCTACCTCCTCCATCCTAGGACCCATGGACCGCCACCGAGGGCCACCCATGCTCCTCTACCTCCGATGCACCTAGGGCATCGCCCAGGTCACGCTATATTTGGCCAAAGTAGGCATACTCGACCTGTTATGCGGGGCCGCCATTGCTGCCATGACGTTGCAGCTGCACGCAAGTCTAGGCTTGCCCTCGATGGTGGAGCTATGCTCTGGTTCCGTGGGGCATCAGGCTCCTCTCTGCAACTTCACCTTGCCTCCTCCTGCTTCAGGTTCACGCTGTACCTTTTAGTTAGGGTTTTGTTGCCAAGATCATGAAGAAGAAGAGGAATATAGGAGGGTACGTGGGATGTCTCCCTCCTGGACTCGACCCAGAGCTCTCCCTCCTTTTATAGAGGGGGTGACGAAGCCTTATGATGGCTATCCAAGAGTTGCCAAATCCCTTTCCTACTAGGAAGTTATATTCATTCATGAAAAAGCAACCTCCTCTCTCTTCATCTTCTCTTAGATATTCCTTTTTCTTTAAATATGAGGATTTCAAAAATTACTTCTTTCATTCTCTTAAAACTTGCCCTTTATTCTAATGGCACGAAATTCTATTTTCATTTAATAGGAAAATACTTTCTTTTTATCAAATTCACAAAATTCATTAAGAATGTATCAGATTATCCTTTTATTTTGCAATTTTGGTATTATCTCTTTACTCTTTCTTCATTGGGACTCCTTGGATCCCAATGCACTCTATTATTTTGAAATCCTTTTTATTGGACACTCATTATCCTTCTAGATGCATCTAAATGCATTATTCTTCATTATTTCCCATTATCTTGTTTATTAGTTCTTTTTGAGAATATTTCTTTATTTCTCTTTTATTTTCTTCATTGGTATTCCCTTTAACATTAGAAATCTTTGGGATAGGAAATTCCACAAAGGATAACTCAATTATACCTCTTTTCACTTGTTTTCCACATTTTATCATTATTTTCAATTTCTTTCTTAAGAAAGAAATACTTTATTAATCTTTTCTTTTCTTATTGCTTTTCTTTGCAACTTTGTACTCCTTGAAACCCAAGGAACCCAAGAGGCACGAAATCCCTCTTTGGATTTGCCTTATAGAGGTTTCCACCTTCTTCTTTTCTCAAATATTCAATTATTCATTCACTAATTGAATTTTCTTATTATTTGGGCCCAATAGCCAATAAAGCCCACAACACAATCATCAAGGCTATTGTAAACAAATTCCATTTATATCATTTGTTGTTCAAATATCTTTAATAGGAGAAATTATATTTCTCACCAAATGAACCCAAAATATTGGGTTGTAACAAAGGATCAAATCTTTCATTATTTTTTGAAATTCCATGCCATGGTGGAGCTTGAGACAGAGAAAAAGTTGAAGTTTCTCCGCACAGACAATGGAAGAGAGTACACCTCCAGGGAATTCTAGGATTACTGTGCATAACTCAGAATACAACATGAAATGATAGATCCTAATAAACCACAACACAATGGTACAACTAAGAGAATGAACCGTACCATAGTGGAGAAGTTAGATGCATGTTGAAGACTACAAAGTTGCCATAGACATTTTAGGGTGAGGTAGTGAGTACTTCCTGCTATCTGATTAATTAATCTCCATCAGTTTCTTTGGGTTTTGATATATCTGGCTATCTGATTAATCAATCTCCATCACTTTCTTTGGGTTTTGATATACCTGAGAAGGTATGGATATGCAAGGATCCATCCTATGCTCATCTGTGAGTATTTGGGTGCAAGGCTTATGCACATGTTCCAAAGAAAAAGAGACAAAAGTTGGATGATAAAGAGGTGTCATGTATCTTTCTTGTCTATGGAGATCATTAGTTTAGCTACATGTTATGGGGTCCTGTAAAAAGGACCATGAGAAGACACATAGATGCAAATTTTTGTGAGAGTCAGACATTTACAGACCCTAAGAGTGATGATGCAGAGGTTGCAGGATCAGGTGATAGTTCTTATGATGATGAGTATGAGGATGCTTCAATTTCTTCATAGGTGCAGTCTTCAGATGATGAAGAAGAGAAACAAAATCACCTTGAGCAGCAGAGTGAGAGAACATCAAGTTTTCCTATTCCAAATGCATAGTTGAGTGATTCAGATTCACAGTCAGAGACTTCTGGGCAGGGGGAGAAAGATCATCACTAGGTAAAGTCCTCTGAGTATTAGTTGAGGAGGTCTAACATAGTTCGTCATCCTTCATCCAAATATTTGACATCTCAGTATATTCTCTTTACTGATTATGGTGAGAAAGAAACTTATCATGAGGCACAAACTCATAGAGATAGAGCATAATGACATCAGGCAATGCAATAAGAGATGTCTTCTTTATAGAAGAATGATACCTATGAGCTTGTGGAACTTCCTAAGGGATATAAAGCACTAAAGAACAAGTGGGTCTACAGGATGAAGAGAGATGACAACAACCCGGATCAAGCATCTTATGAGGAGCTACATGGACATGAGGAGCATTGTCAAAGTGTTTTTGAACCTTGGTATATAAGGTCAGAAACAATGTTTTCATCCAAGATGGCTCGACATACTAGTCAGGGGGAGCCAATAAAGTTCCAAGTCTGGACATGGAGAGAGAAGTAAAACTACATGGATACTTGTTCTCAATTGATTCGGAATAGAGTGAAGTCAGGATGAGACTTCAAAAGATGGATGAAAATAACAGGATGATGACATGTCTGAGGACAATGGATCCATCACATATGGTAATGGGGTCCATAGGCTACTCCAGATGATGTTGAAGACAACGTCTCCTTCATGAGATATAGGGAGAGATTGTTGGGAATAGGAAAAGGATTTGGCCCATGCCTAATTGGATTTGGACTTGAGTAGGAGTTGGCTCGTGCTACCAATCCCAATAGGAGTAAAATAAAAAAGAAGAAAGAACTTGGCTCCCTATGTTCAACATGGAGTTGGAGTAGGACTTGTACTAGGACTTGGACAAGGATTTCTACTTGCAACAAAATGCATGGAGGCCTATAAGTAGAGGCTCTGGGGGAGGCCATTGAGACCCTCCCATCAGTTGAGATGTAATTTCTCTAATTGCTTATTGGTACCTTCTGTGGTAGAAGAGATGGAGAACAAGAACAACTGGAGGAACTCTCTTTGTTGAATAAGAGAGGATCAATGACTTTGCCTTGAAGCGAAGTAGTGACTAACAGTCGGTGACACATTGGGTGCACTGACAGACAACTCTCTAAGTTGATAAGAGAGGTCCAATGACTTTTCCTTGAAGCAAAGTGGCGGTTGGCGTTAAAGATGCATGGTTGCCATGGCGGTTAAAGACACATTGTTGCCATAGAGGCAACAATCTGACCTAGTCAGCGATCACAATGACATCAAGAAGTCCCCAACAACAACAATGATCTCATGAGGAGATCAAGGAAAGAGGGAGGTTTTGTACAAAATGGGTGTGATTCTCTTCTTCCTCATCTTTGTTCTCATGTGGGGAGGGCTACCTTGATTTAGGGGTAATTAAATCCAGGCGGTGTGAGTTATAATATGAATTACATAGTGCTTGTTGGTCAGTATTGTCTCGTGGTTTTTTTCTCCTTGTCTTGGGGAGATTTTTCCTCATTAAACTTGATGTTTCTTCTTTAGGTTTATATGCTTGTTGGTAACACTTCCATAATAAGTTTGTGTCACATCCAGTACCATATTGATACAACATCTTCATCAGTATCAACTTTGCTATGAGGTCATTAGGTATATTGAATGACACATCAACTCACTGGGAAAACATATAGTGTGACAAACCTATATGTAAACACAAAAAAGAAACATTTTCCGTTACTAATGATCCCATGTAAATAAGAAAATATAAATAGTTACATGGTCAAACAACAATATAAATAAATAAGTACATGGCATCCTGTAGATTGGCTATGCTCCACAATTAAAGGTAGAATTTACAGAATGTCCCTATAAGTTACACATCGTGTAAGTAACACATGACTACATACATGAAAGACAAATAGCCATCAAGTTTCTAGATCATTCAATATCTCAATTGAGCCTAATTGATACATACACAAAGAAAGTGAGAAATAGTGGGCCAAAAGAGATTCACGCCATATATTTGCTCTGAAGGTAAAATACACAAAGAGAGAAATCAAAATTGAAAGATTGAAAGGGTTGATTTGTTATCCTGGTTCATATTGCCTACCATAATAAGCAGAGAAATATGGACATCTGAATCGTTTATTGTCATCCTGCCCAAATGGGATGTCATTGAATGAAGGGGAAATGAATGAAAGAGGAACTGGAAGGAAGCGTGTAGGGGAAGCAATGAAAGAGGAAGTATGGACGGGAAGAATTGAAAGAGGAGGGATTACTGACTATTTCTTTTCTCAAAGATATTGAATCAAAGATGATGGTTAGAGAAGTAGGTTTCCTTCCTCACCCTGTCTCCTTACAAAACCTTCACCCGATCTCCTTGGCACCCAGAAGAGTGAGGCCAACAGGTCCCTCTCCCTCTTCATGGAGCTAGCATCACGTGAAGAGGAGGAATGGGTATCTCCTAGTAGTGATGTCAATAGAACATGTGGGACCAATATTGTCCAAAAGAATGAGCCAATGTCACCAAGTAACAACACTAGAATTGCATGAAGAGAGGGAAACTAAATCTTTCTCGTTGGCAGTCAGTAGTTGCAACATGGTTCAAAGAGCTAGATGATAGGAATTGGGAATGTGAGGAGAGAGGTTACATTCTGAGTCCTTATTCCCGTGATAAGTGTTGTTTCAAAAGAAGAGAGAGAATATAGGAGAAGGAGTTGAATGTGCATAGATACGGACGTTCGAAGGCCTGACTTATCTTTCCTCTTTTCTTGATATGGAAGACTAAAACTCAATCCAATAGCCAAAAAGTTGATTGTATTGTGACCTCAATACACTTTAGTGTATTCTAGCCTCTCCCTCTCTCTCTCTATATATATATATACATATATATGTATATATATATATATATATATATATACATATATATAAATATATATACATATATACATCCATATACATATATATACATGCATATACATATATATACATATATATATATATACATATACATATACATATATATACATGCATATATATGCATATATATATACACATACATATACATATATATACATGCATATATATACATATATATACATACACAAATATATATACACATATATACATACATACAAACATATATATATGTATATATATGTATATATATGTGTATATATATGTGTATGTGTGTGGGTATATATATATATATATATATATATGGTGATTTATTCGTTACCCGCATGGGTAGCCTGATTTTTCGCTACCTGCACATCCAAAAGTGTAACTATATGGTACACAAAAGTAACTCTAAGATCAAAAGAGTAACTGTATTGATAAAAGAGTAACTATACGACTAAAAAAGTATCTGTGCAGAAAATATACAGTCTGTAAATATATGGACGTATTTTTTTATTTTGGTGGGGCAAATGATATTATTTTTGGTTGAAATTTTTTGGGGATCTACAATTGTGATTTTTTTTTTAAGTCACAGGAAGGGTGTGCAGGTATCTACCCGCACGGGTATTAAAGATGAGCCCTATATATATATATATATATATATATATATATATATATATATATATATATATATATATATATATATATATATATATATATATATATATATGTGTGTGTGTGTGTGTGTGTGTGTGTGTGTGTGTGTGTGTGTAGGGACATTCATTCATTTCCCACGCGGGTAGCTACCACTCCATTTTTGGGGTTTCTTACTTTTGACATATAGAGGGTTACTTTATCTTGCAAATTGTGACTTTTCATGCATAGATAATTACATTTGTACTAACTATAACAAATATACAATTACATATTTATTCTAGAATTTTGCTATGTAAAATACACAAATTTACTTTTTGAGTCGAATAGTTACTTTTTGGTCAATATAGTTACTTTTTGGTCAATATAGTTACTTTTTAGATGCACGGGTAGCGAATTCTAGGCTACCCACGCGAGTATTAAAGGTAAACCCTATATATATTTATATATATATAAATTGGCTAAAATAAAGAAAGGAAAGGAAGAGACTTGAGTCAAGAAGAATACATCAAGATTGAAGATGGTAGTGTGTTGATGAATGATGATGATATCAAGAACCAATGAAGAAGCTAATTTCATAAGCTTTTCAATGGATACATTGTGAATGATGCAAGAGATTCATGTGGTGTTCATACACAAGAGATCATTTACCCATGATGGTTTTCACTTTTTGGGGTCAAGAATGCTTTGGAAAAGATGAAAAAGAGAAAGGCATTCAGACGACACAATATGTCCATTGATGTATGAAAAATTATGGGGGATGAAAAGGATATGTGACTAACAAATTTCTTTGATAAGATTGTTAATACCAAGAAGATGCCATATAAGTGGATAAACAATATTGTAGTCCCCATATCCAATATCAAAGGAGATATTCAAAGCTATAAAAATTACAGAGGTATCAAGTTGATGAGTCACACTATGAAGCTTTGGGAGAGGATTATTGAGCATACACTAGATCTATAACATAGACATCAGAAAACCTATTTGGTTTCATACTAGAAAGATCAACAATAAATGCCATTTTTCTAATAAGGAGGATCGTGGAGAAGTATAGATAGAGCAAAGAGATCTTCATGCAATTCTTGTTGATTTTGAAAGGCTTATAACCAAGTACCTAGGGAAGTGTTGTGGATGGTTTTGGGGAAAAAGATGTGCCAAACATTAACTTTATTAAGACATGTATAATATCTTGACTACAAGTGTGAAAAATCTTAAAGCAGAGACATCAACATTTCCTATCACAGTTGGGGTACATCAAGGATCAACATTGATGCCATATCTATTTGTTCTTATTATGGAAGAGTTGGCAATGCATGTCCATGATGACATTTATTGGTGCATGTTATTTGTTGATGATAGTGTGATGATTGAAAAAAAAAGATGGATTGAATGATAAAGTTGAACTTTGGAGAAATGAGTTAGTATCAAATGTAAAGGTGATTAGTAGGATAAAAATTGAGTATATACATTGAAATTTTAGCCAATATAGAATTGTGAATGGTGGAGCCAAGTTGGACGGATTGGATGTACCAAAATGTGATAAAATTTGTTACTTGGGTTCTATTAGTCAAATAGATGGGGATGTTCAAGATGATGTTGCATAGGAGCACTACAGGATGGTTGAAATGGAGGAGTGCAACCAGAGTACTATGTGATGTTAAGATCCCTTTCAGATTAAAAAGGTAAGTTTTATAGAACAACTAAATAGACAATATTGCTTTGGGTGAATGTTAGTTGGTGAAGAAACAAATCTCTTCAAGATGAATGTGGCCAAAATACATATGCTGAGATGAATGTGTGAGAAGACAAGAAAATGTCTTCTGAGAAATGACTATATTAGGAACAAAGTGGGCTCGTGGGGTATTAAGGACAAGCTATGTGAGGGACGTCTAAGACGGTATGGACATGTGCAACATAAACTAACTAGAGAGCCTATTAGGGCTAGGAACAAACCAAACCAAACCATTAAACTCAACTAAACTAAACCAGAACGACCAGTTTAGTTTGGTTTTATAGGGAAGAAAGGTTTGATTTGGTTTCAAAAGTTTTCAAACCATAAAATAATGGTTTGGTTTAGTTTGAGGGTGTAGTTCAACCAAACCAAACTGAAACAATGTATATATATATTGTGAAAAATATTTATTTGAACTAAATTTTACTATAATCAATAAGTTTTTGTATGTAAATGTATAAAACAAATGATGAAAAAGTTAAATTGATTTATAAAACTTTGGATTATGTGGTATAAGACATAGTTATTTGACGTTAGTTGGACATTGTATACTTATAGTTTATACATGTATTCTTATATTAGATATATGTAAATAATTTTATTTTTAATATGAATTTTGTTTATCATGGTAGATGCCTTGACTAATATGAATAAAAAATGGTTAATCTTTTCATTAAAATAATAACAAAGCTTTGTTTTTTATCATATAACAATTTGAAATCGAACTAAACCAAACTAAACCAAACCAAACCACAAATTTATAGTCCAATTTGGTTTGGTTATGGAATAGTTAATAGTTTGGTTTTGTTTGAAGATTTTAAAAAGTGATATACATGGTTTGGTTTGTAGTTTTAGTGGTGAATCAAACCAAATGGAAGGATGTCCACCCCTAGAGATGATATGGAACAATGCTATCAAGTCAATCACAATTAAAAGAAGAAGGGGATGGCCTAAATTTAAATGGAAACATTTATAAATAGAGATTTCCATCTTGATTAGAATATGACACATAAAAGAGATGATTCAAAGAAAAAGGATCCAAGTAGCCAACCCAAACATGGTTTGGATTGAGGCTTAGATGATGATAATGATGATAATTTCAATGTCTAGGACCACTTCCCAAGGATCTAGTAGAGTTTTAGGAGTGACTACTGGCCCCACAAACCACCACTAGCCTTAATCACATGCTTTATCCTCACTCATGCACTAGCATGTATCAACTTCCTGACTGGTCACCCATCCTACTACTACTCCAAGCCAATCACCATCCTAGTACTACTCTAAGCTAAACACACTTAACTTTCGAGTGATTAGTGATATGATCCCAGAAAAGGAGGTGTGCCTTGTAATATGGATAGTTCAATGATTCCTTTTAAGATCATCTCATCTAAGGCCTCAATATCTGGGATATTACAATATCCCCCATATACTCTTGACGTCCTTGCCTCAACTCAACTATATGACCTCATAATATTTTCTTATTTCAGTGCAGACCCAGAATCGTCAATGGACACCCAACTCCTGATCATAGCTACCGGTCCAACGATGGCTACATAACCCTAGAAATACATTTCCAACATGCCTAGACCACACAACTCAAGACTGGCATGCAAGATACCCATGCATGCCCCACCCATTGGGGGGTGGGTTATGCCTCTAATACCATTTGTAATGCCTGAGCCCACTATCCAAAGCTCTAATAGAATTTCAGGAATAACAACTAGCCCCCACAGACCACCACTGGACTTAATTGCATATTTTATCCTCACTCATGCACAACTAGTGATCAACATCCCGATCGGTCACCATCCTAGTAATACTCTAAGTTGAGCAGGCTTTACTTTGGAGTTCTTAGTGATGGATTCTGAGAGAAGGAAGTACACCTTGGATGATATGGGTAGTCCAATCATTATTTTTAAGATCATTTTATCTAAAGCTTCAAGGCCTCAAATGTAAAATGATGATCTTCTAAAATATCACACTTTAGTCTAAAAACACAACCTTAACCAACCTTTCATGTGTCTATGGGCCAGAAAGCGCCACAACTACTAAAAAATAGGAGAAGCGACCACATTGTGGGCACTTTGAACATGATATTAAGTTTAAAGAGACATTCAATGTGTCTCTTTCATTACTTTCCATTTTTCTTTTCTTTTTTAAAATTCTAACAATATACAAGTTTACATCTATGGCACTTTCTGTCTAGAGCACATAAAACACTACTTTATGTGGCATGTTTCACACAATGTGCTATTTTAGGGAATATTTTCAAGGGGATCTATATTGGTAACTAGAGCACATAAAAAGTTGATTTAAGTGATATGTTTCACATAAAGTGTGCTATAGTGGGGTGTTGGGTTTTAAGGGAGGCAGAGAAGGCAGTAGAAACAAAAAATTTCTCCTCCCCAAACCCAGAACAAGGAAACGCATCAACGTCTATACAATAGGAAAGGATGGCTTGTGGAATCATACCTTATCCCAAGGATTGCTCGGAGACAATACCTCGCGGCTTACGCGGTCTTCACCTCCGGTCTTGGACGGCGTCTGTGCAGCTCCTGGTCGCACTGGGACTGATGACTCCTAGTCTCACCGGGACTGTCAGGATTGACAACTGTCCTCTGAGCGGCAGAAATCTCCCACCTCTGAAGTAGTCCACACGGACCACCTGGAACTCCAATCTCCTTGTCTCACAAGGAATTGGAAGGAGTCTCACCCTCCTGTCAGCGTACTAGTCACTGACACACTCTCCTGCCACCAGTCACTTTCTGCGGTTGTCTTTCCCTTGCTGTGCCTCCCTTATCGGGTAGCACTTGCTCGGGATCTCTCGGTTACCAAAACCAGAGAGAATGACAACTTTACAGAGCAACTGGTTGCACTAGTTTGTTCTTTAAGAAGCCCCCAATACCCCTATATATAGGAGGGTCATGGGATAGGGTTCTCTATCTCGGGAAATGCGGGACTAAAGCAGGAGTAGAAGGGTTCAAGATTTTCCACAAAAACAACCAACTGCGCAACCTGAACCGATCGTTTCATTTCTGAAATGGTCGGTTGGGGACCTCAGCCGGTCGGTTGACACCTCAACTGATCGGTTGGGACCCACGAAATGGTCGGTTCACTTCTGAACCAGTCATTTCGTGGTCCTGGTCAGTTCCTGATTGACTTTTCTTCTTTTGTTTCTAATTGGTATCAAATACCAATCCTTGTTCCAATCAAATTGGGAAAGTGAAACGAAAGGAAATTTCTCACCAATCCTACTTTCCCAACTTGCTCAGTTGCAACAGTTGAACCGATCATTTCAACACTTGAAGCAATCGTTTCACCCTGTCAATGATCCGATCGACTCACCATCTGAGCTGATCGGTTCACCAAGCTGAGTCGATCGGTTCATCACATGAGCCGATCGGTTGGGAGTGCAGAGTGTGCAAAAACAGTCAATTGCAGTTTCAATCAATTTGATACTCTAATCAATCAGTCCAACACCTTGAACATTATGATACTGAGCTATCAATTGATTGAGTGTTTAATTGAACTACTAAACTCCTTTAGAAATCAATCTAAACATTGTTTGTGGACAAAACTCCTCTTCCAGGTTAAATCCTATGTGTGTGACCCTACAGGTCCATTTCACGTTGGCAGTGAAAGTCCATAACACTTATGAATTCACAAGCAAAGAGCGGTGCCTAGTCACACATCAGTGCTACCCAAGTGAAATAGAAAGTTGGAGAACAACTTTCAATCCTACAATCCGTGAATGGTGTTACAGTGAATGTATAATTCCTTTGTCACTGATATCACGAATGAACTCGAGGCATGGAACAGTCATCCTGTCAACGTTCATTCACTTTCTTGATATCAGAGTAGATTGGAAGAGATATGTATGACATCAATATCACATATTGATTCACACATGCGTGCACGCCTTTCTCAATCCTACTCATCAAGTGGCCATGGATATCAAACTCCCTCGGGAGGGACAAATCCCATATCTATCACTCACCCCTCAAAAGCCCCATGTGTCAAAGCCACCCAATCATCACCTTTATAACAACCCATGTTTCAGGACTGCGTTTGATGATGTCAAAGTGTGCCCAACGACATGTGTTGAGTGTAGTGATTTTAGGTCAAAGAATCACACTCACCACCATCAATGTGAGTACTGACTGTGACTACCATGTCATGGTTCCATGTGTCAAACTCAATGTGGGTCTGTCCGGTACACTTGTTCTCTAACAAGTACCTATGTGTTTGGTTTGATATCTCTATATCATGAATAATGAGATTTTGTCATCAACCAACACCACAATCGAGTCTTGTGTGTCATTGCTGTCTATCTACCTTCCAAAATGACATCCTACTACAGACATAACAAGAATGTACAAACTCTTAGCATCCATATGATCTCATCGTTCAGATCCTCAACCTGAAGGCATACGTCATTGAGTATTGTCATTCTCTAGACATTCAATTTGTTCTATCACTATCTCATATGACTGAACCAGAAAGACTTGGAAGCTTGCCTTTGATGTTTATCAAATCAATCTTAATGTATCCCACCAATCATCCCATGATTGGCTCTCAGGGCATACATACCAACAGACTCCCACTTGCACTGTGAGCCAATCACCCTTGAATCATATTCATAGTGATCTTCAAACATGTCCCACATGTTACTCTGCTCTAGTGCGATCATAGTGAGTAATGGCAACACCTTTCCAAAGTCAGTAAAAATTGCATGTCTCTCATCTCTTCGTTGTACGTCACACGTATGAGATGGAGTTGTCATAATATGCGATCTAGTATTCCTTTTCTAACCTTTAGCCACATTGCATGATCAAGGATTCCATACTTGTCATCAATGAGCGGAATATCTATAAGTTCATCTCATGAACTTCCAGATCCATATAGTATCCACTGCTATTCTCCAACACATAGATACTCGACATTTCCCTTTTAAATGGTTTTATTGGAACACTTCCAATTATCAACAAACTTTCACTTTTATATATCTTATATATATTTTGTGATTAATTTTCTGTCCTTTCGGAAGTTCACATCAATGTAACTCTTTACATTGAACTCTTCCTTATCTCCATAGAACTAGTACTTCTCAAGTACTTATCAAGTTCTCATGGTGTGCTAGTAACCCTTACTGGAAGTAGACAAACTTCCACTTGTCATGTCCCACATACGAGTTACATTTTGTTCTTACCATGCAAGATAATGGGATGATTACATACATGATAGATCCATATCTATTCTTAGTGTTCCCATTCTTCATAAGAATTGAACACTTGGCCTTGGGATACTAACTCCATGTAACATGGACATGTTTTCTCCCACTGAATCTGTGCATACTGAACCCTTCAGTGTAGATTGTCAATGTATGCTTTCTCTTTTCAGGTCAAGAGGTTTTCGAGAACTATCTCTATAGATCTCTATTCCTATCACATAGGAAACATCTCTATCTTCCTTAAAGATAATTTCCACTTTTAGATTTCCACTCTAGAACATTTCCATTTCACATCAACATGTGGAATGTGAACACGCTCCCACTAAAACACATGTCCCTTCTTTATCTTTGACATATCAGTCAAACCCTTTGACTATATCATCAAAGTAAAGATCCAATTCTGAGTTGCTTGTACTCAATCAATCACATTGATTAGTCCATTATAACTTATAGACTTCATTTGCATTAGTGGATTCATAAACCTTATAGGTTATGTCACTTACACATCCTTGTTTTATTCCTCATAGGAATGCAGTTTTAGTATCCATATGCCAAATGTCTTAGTCATTAAGTTGCAATCAACAAGCGTCATCCTTCTGAAAATGTTATCCATGTGTCTTAACACTTAAGACTCATTTGCACTTATGGATTTCATCCAATGAGTGCTACCATCAAGGTCATACCTTATGGTTCACATGGATGTCATTTAGGATGTAATGGTCATAAACCATAACTCAAAATTCGGTTCCTCATATTCATCTAGATAGTTGACTCATCACATGAACAAGTCATCACATAGATAACTGAGGTGTAAGGATATAAGAATTCACAACCCTTGTGATTCTTAATTTCTTTTATTAGTGAGGGGTATTCTTTTATTAAGAAGAATTCAGTTATTTGATAATCATTCTCTAACTTCTTAGAGTATGATTCCTTCTTGATTTAGACATCACCATGCCTTAATCATGAGTTCACTATGATACATTATCATAATCACTCATAAGGATATCAAACATTTGGTCCAAGTACTTCATTCATTGATCTCATCAAGAATTAACACTTTACCAAATTTGTACTTCATCTATGATAATCTTGAACACTTCAAGATATTCATATTGGTATTTCTCTAAACACCATTTGAAGTATTAGCATTTGTTCCAATAGGTATGTAAATACATCACATGTATTATACCTAATAGGACAATCATTCCCCCACTACCATTAGTGAAGATTTATTAATCATGTCCAAGATATTCATGTCTCTTACTAGTTCTTTAACCAAAAGAGTCTAGATTTATCCATCACATGGAAACTAGAAATGAATTTCTCATGATTGATGCTAATTTGATTGTTTGAGTTATCTATAACTTTTAGGTATCATTTTATCTTATGCATATCAAATACCACAAGATAAACAAGGCATTGCCACAAAGATCATATCTTTAGAAATTGAAACATCTCTTTATTAATTGCCATCATTGTCATACAATATGAAAAAATAAAGTGTTTCTATCTATTGGAAAATATGAAATAGCAGTTCATAACTGTATTACATGCCTTTTAGGCTGAAAATAAACTAAAGTACTCCTATCTATGGCGGCAACACTTGCCCCATTTATTGAGTGCTTTACACTTTACATCTTGGTATCATATACCTCAAAAGTGTTACAAGTTTACTTTCATGACACCTTTAAGTAGAGACGTCTGTCGCCTCCTTCTTCTTTTGTTCTTCCACATAGAGAGGAAAATTCCTTTTCCAACGTCATCGCTTTTGACAATGGTGGCAATTGCCTTTCTTGGTCACGCCTCCCTTGGCCTTGAGAGCTGAAGACGACTTGGGCTCCTGGCTAGCATCAGAACCTTTCTTAGCTTTGCCCTTGCCCTTGTGCTTGGACTTGCCTTTCTTGCTCGTCATCACCATCACAGACTTAGGCTTGTCCTTCTTCATTTGTGTCTCAGCTGTCCTCAACATGCCCAACAACTCTGACAGTGGCCTATCAAAGTTGTTCATGTTGTAGTTCATAAAAAACTGACTGTACGATTCTGGAAACGATTACAGTATCAGGTCAGTAGCCAACTCTTGGCTCAGTGGAAATCCCAGTCTTGTCAGGTTCTCCACAAACCCAATCATCTTGAGTGTGTGAGATCCAACTGGATCTCCTTTTGTCATGACACACTTGAACAGTGCCCTTGAGACATCATATCTCTCTTATCGTGCTTGATCTTCATACATGTTCCTGAGATGGTAAATCATCTCAATGACACCCATGTTCTCATGTTGTCTCTGCAACTTGTGGTTCATAGAGAACAACATCAAGCACTTTGCATCAATGGCATTATCAGAATGCTTCTTATAAGCATCCCTTTCTATCTTTGGTGCATTAGGAGCAGGTTCCTCTGGAATTGGAGTATCCAGGACATAGAGCTTTTGCTCTTGAGTGAGAACAATTCTCAATGTCCTATACCAGTCTTGGAAGTTTGTCCCATTTAGCCTGTCCTTTTCAAGGACCGATCGCAAAGAAAAGTGATTGTTGTTTGCTGCCATTTTTACTACAAAAGGAAATATGCAATTTTAGTCCAAAACTCATTTTGACTTATTTGATTGATTTGAAAAGTTGACGATATAATTAGGCCTTTAATTAATTATCGCTCCCACTATTTTAGTTCAAATTGATAGCCCTCACCATCAATTCGGAAGATTGCAGCATACAACCTTCTAGTGGGCAAGATCCATATTTCATCAAGTCACGAGTTAGCTTTGGCTGATCGCCCACAATCTTGACTATTTAGGTAGGCCATCATGCCAATTGCATCATATGCAAATCTTAATGAATGAACATGTGCAACACCTTGCCATGAACATTCCTTGCCTCTGGGCTTGGATGCTCTAAGAATCACCAGTTAAGTCTAGCCCAAAAGCCGACACGATAAACATGCACCCTGCTTTGGCAGAACCTACATGTCTACCCTTCACACTTCCACAAGATAGACGACACACCACGCTTTGGCGTAACCTACGCTTGGTTGATCGAGTTTTTCATGTGTGCCTCTAATGGAAGGCATATAAGACTTAATATTTTAATGAGGGATTTGGTTTATATATACATATACATATCCAATCACCACAATACATAGTATGTATCATATACATGATATATCCCACTAAAAACATGCAAAACGATAAAAGCGATGATTATGGCCATCCTAATCTGATTCCTCGAGCCAAGAGGAATCACGGTCATCTAGGTCTACATCACATGCAACCTGTACAAGATGAACTCTGTGCTTTGCCTTTCTGGGTTTGATCAACCCATCACATGACTGATCGGCTCACCATCAGGCCGGTCGACTGGGTGCCCCCAGCCGATCGGTTGGCTCCTCCAACCGATCGATTCACCTGGTCATCGTGCATCTCATCATGGCCGCCACCTGCTCGTCTCGCTCCTCGAACTAGTCATCAACCGATCGGCTCACTCCTTGAATCGATCGTCTCGAACATCAAACGATCGGTTCATGCCTTGAACCGATCGTTTCAACTGTCATCAGGATGTCCTCCGTTCTTTGACATAACAGGAAATAAAATTCTATCCTATTTTACATTGTAAAAGGAGAAACCTCGAGTTACATTCGAGGGGAGCAAATATAGGAAAGAAATCTCAAATTATTTCGAGTTACATCAGGAATAGGAGAGGGAAGATCGGTGCGCAGACCGAGATGCAAGCAACCACATACAACCATACACAGATAGGGTTTATTGGCCATAACCACACTATACATCCACCACAAAACTCGTTTAAGGGCGACACGTATGAGTGCATTCATAATACATATCATATATGTAAATTGGGATTTTTGGATTTAGGATTGGACATGTATAAAGCCAATTTTATTCGCATCGTATGCAATAAATAAAGGTGACAAACAAAAATCGATCATATCGATAATCCTAAAGTATAGAGCAGTTGACGTGGCTCTGATACCACTGTTGGGTTTTAAGGGAGGTAGAGAAGGCAGCGGAAACAAAACTTTTCTCCTCCCCAAACCCAGAACAAGGAAACGTGTCAACGTCTATAAAATAGGAAAGGATGGTTTGTGGAATCATACCTTGTCCCGAGGCTTGCTCAGAGACAATACCTAGCGGCTTGCACAGTCTTCACCTCTGGTCTTGGACGGTGTCTATGCAGCTCTTGGTCGCACCGAGACTGATGACTCCTGGTCTCACCGGGACTGTCGGGATTGACAACTGTCCTCCGAGGGGCAGAAATCTCCCGTCTCTGAAGTAGTCCACATGGACCACCTGGAACTCCAATCTCCTTGTATCATAAGGAATTCGAAGGAGTCGCTCCCTCCTATCAGCGTACTAGTCACTGACACACTCTCCCGTCACCAGTCACTTTCTATAGTTGTCTTTCCCTTGCTGTGCCTCCCTTATCGGGTAGCACTTGCTCGGGCTCTCTCGGTTACCAAAACCAGAGAGAACGGCAACTTTACAGAGCAACTGGTTGCACTGGGTTATTCTTTGAGAAGCCCCTAATACCCCTATATATATAGGATGGTCATGGGACAAGCTTCTCTATCCCGGGCAATGCAGGACTAAAGCAGGAGTAGAAGGGTTCGAGATTTTCCACAAAAACAACCAACTGCGCAACCTGAACCGATCATTTCATTTCTAAAATAGTCAGTTGGGGACCTGAGCCGGTCGGTTGACACCTCAACCGATCGGTTGGGACCCATGAAATAGTCGGTTCACTTCTGAACCGGTTGGTTCGTGGTCCTGGTCAGTTCCCGATTGACTTATCTTCTTTTGTTTCTGATTAGTATCAAATACCAATCCTTGTTCCAATCAAATTGGGCAAGTGAAACGAAAGGAAATTTCTCACCAATCCTACTTTCCCAACTTGCTCGGTTGCAACAGTTGAACCGATCATTTCAACACTTGAAGCAATCGTTTCACCCTGTCAATGAGCCGATTGACTCACCATCTGAGCCAATCGGTTCACCAAGCTGAGCCGATCGTAGGGCCATTGCAGATATTTTAGAGGCCCAGGGGTGAAGATAAAAAATGGGCCCTCTGTATACCCTTATTTAACAAATTTAATTAAACACAAGTTTAGTCATTATTGTCAAAACTGTCATGTAAAAAAATACAATCATAATTGTCAAAACTATCATATAAAAAATAGAACATATTTTTACAAATCAAACTAAAAAGAACGTAAAGATTAAATATAGATATCTCCTTATAAAGCTTCACTCATCATATAAAATGACTTCTTCGAGCCTTTCTAAATGCAAAATCTTGAATAACATTGTCAAAATCATGTCTACCATTTGTAGTGGTAGTTCTATCATTTATAAAAAAAATACATATTAAAGATTTCAGATCCTTTATTCACCGTTAGAATATGGACAAACATTTATATTAGAACAATCAACATCAAAAACATTAGGATAGACAATGACATATTTTTATAAAGACAAATTGGTATGTAACTAAATAGCTCAGATGCTCAAGAACACCAATGACGACGATAACTACTTTTAGGCTTTACTCACATCGAACATAAAATAGCTTGTGTCGACTACAAAACATAACATTATAATTTGAAAATTTATAATAGTAGATCTAAACCCGATGAGAATCTGAATATGAAAAGGACACGCCTATATGGATCTTAGTTTTTAAGCACAGGCAAGGTTTGAAGAAAAAATCTAATCACAGATCAATTCGTGGCGTACCTTCCGTCGCAGTTTGGCAAAATTGGTTTGCCGATTCCACTTGTCTCAGAATATGATCAAACACGATCGCATACACTTCAGAAACAAGGAAGTTGCAGCATGGTTTCCAGTTATTTTATGCCAAAGTGAGCAAGGTACTATGAGACTGTCGGTCTTCCGCTGTAGAGTCGCTGCTCAAGGAGACGAACACGGGAAGAACACTAGAAGAGGGCAAGACGCGATAGAATGGAAGTCATTTTCAGGTCGATTTAATTTCCTACGGAAGTCTAAGATTTCAAACTAAATATATGGCTGGAAATCCAAATTATGGCCCCCCTATTTTGTTGGGCCCCTGGCCGTCACCCGGGTTGCCCCCCCCAATGGGCCGGCCATGGCCGATCGGTACATCACATGAGCTGATCAGTTGGGAGTGCAGATTGTGTAGAAACAATCAATTACAGTTTCAATCAATCTGATACTCTAATCAATCAGTCCAACACCTTGAACATTATGATACTGAGCTATTAATTGATTGAGTGTTTAATTGAACTACTAAACTCCTTTAGTAATCAATCTAAACATTGTTTGTGGACAAAACTCCTCTTCCAGGTTAAATCCTATGTGTGTGACTCTACAGGTCCATTTCACGTTGGCAGTGAAAGTCCATAACACTTATGACTTCACAAGCAAAGAGCGGTGCCTAGTCACACATCAGTGCTACCCAAGTGAAATAGAAAGTTGGAGAACAACTTTCAATCCTACAATCCGTGAATGGTGTTACAATGAATGTATAATTCCTTTATCACTGATATCCCGAATGAACTCGAGGCATGGAACAGTCATCCTGTCGATGTTCATTCACTTTCTTGATCTCAGAGTAGATTGGAAGTGATATGTATGACATCAATATCACATATTGATTCACACATGCATGCACACCTTTATCAATCCTACTCATCAAGTGGCCATGGATATCAAACTCCCTCGGGAGGGACAAATCCCATATCTATCACTCACCCCTCAAAAGCCCCATGTGTCAAAGCCACCCAATCATCACCTTTATAACAACCCATGTTTCAGGACTGTATTTGATGATGTCAAAGTGTGCCCAACGACATGTGTTGAGTGTAGTGATTTTAGGTCAAAGAATCACACTCACCACCATCACTGTGAGTACTGACTGTGTACCATGTCATGGTTCCATGTGTCAAACTCACGGTGGGTCTGTCTGGTACACTTGTTCTCTAACAAGTACCTATGTGTTTGGTTTGATATCTCTATATCATGACTAATGAGATTCTGTCATCAACCAACACCACAATTGAGTCTTGTGTGTCATTACTGTCTATCTACCTTCCACAATGACATCCGACTAGGGACATAACAAGAATTCACAAACTCTTAGCATCTGTATGATCTCATCGTTCAGGTCCTCAACCTGAAGGCATACATCATTGAGTATTGTCATTCTCTAGACATTCAATCTGTTCTATCACTATCTCATATGACTGAAACAGAAAGAATTGGAAGCTTGCCTTTGATGTTTATCAAATCAATCTTAATGTATCCCACCAATCATCCCATGATTGGCTCTCGGGGCATACATACCAACATGGGGAATGTTTTTCAAGCTATTTTGAGGAAAGTTTTTTAAGGGAAGCTATATTGGTATTTATTTTTGTTTAAGTATGCTAAATTGTTTATTTGTTATGCTAATATGTATGTATATACATTGTCTCTCATAAGAAGGGAAGGATTTCTCTTTTTATTCAAAAAATGTTTAATTTATCATAGAATCCTAAACACATATAAAACACAATGCCTTTTATTCCATCAATAATACAATACAATCAAATAGTTAATAATGATTTAGTTATAAATACCCCCGTTTCTTATTCTTGGCTCTTTCTATGATGCCTTTCTGGAGAATTATTTCCTTTCTATTATTATTTAAACTATATCATTGTTATACCAAATCTCATGACACCCTTGATTGGCCCCTCTAAATATAGTTCCCATGACCCTCATGAGGGTAGTATATCCTGAGAGATAGTCATATGATGATTGTAATGACAAACTTTGTAATTTAGTGAATATTAATAAAGAAATTCCAATTATTATGTTTGCTTTCATTAAGATAATGAATAAATAATAATAATAATAATATCCTAAGAATGATTTACTCTATGACATGTGATTTTGTGTTGAGGACCAGAACATGAGAGCATGTGTCCATTCTTGTCTAAATCTCCAGTTGGATATTATTATAGAATTAGGATAACAATAATACATTAAGACTAGTATGTGTCCTAAGTTAAGACTCTCTCTCATTAGTCATGATATTGGATATCAAATAAAAATTATAGGTACTTGTTATGAACAAGTTTACTAGACGAACCAACGTTGAGTATGATACATGGAAGCCATAAATGATTGTAAGAATTGTATCTTGTGTGAAAATGGTGATTGTGGTCCTTATACCTTAACTCACTACAATTATCACATGTTTTTTGGTGTACTTGAACACTACTCAATGTGACCTTGAATAAGGGTTGCCATATAGGTAGTGCTTGGGTGCCCTCTGAATATATGGATTATTATGAGTGATGTAGATGGAATTTGTCTCCTATTTTAGTGATATCCCAAAAACATGACGAGTGAGACTATAAGATGCATTTCCATTCTCATGTGAGTAAACATATGATGTTGAGCTATATGTACCTCAAATATTCTACTCTAGATAAAGGAACAAAGATTTAAATTAAAGAGGATCATGTTTCCGTGCCTCATATTCAATCAACATATTAGAGACAAAGTGATTATACGATCACTATAACACTGGTCAAGATTCTAGGTTGAAGTTGTTGTCCAACTTCTCCAATTAATGGTGTGGCAATGAAGCCTTGCTAGATACCAATCATTCTAAAAAATTATCAGAACCTATAGGGTTACCTAGATAGAATTCATAGGGAAGAGGAGTGAAATGGTGGTTACATGATTAATTGGTTACTAAAAGCTTTAGGAAATCATTTAATCATGGAAGGAATGACTAGAGGCCCATGTGGTGGACTAGAAAGTCCCATCTTTCTATAAAAAAACATGTTGATCAAGTGGAAGGTCTAGTTGATTGACCAAGATGAGATGTGCCCTATCGGTTGATTGTCTAGTCCAGTTGGTCAAGTGAAATACATAAACCAATTAGTTGATTGGCTATCTGAGTATAACAATTGGACTAGATATGTGGATCTATAGATCCAATCAAATAATTCTTGACCCAATCCAGTCAATCAATTGGATTGTCCAGTCACCCGACTGGATGTCCAAGGAGGCTTCTATGAAGAAGCCCACCCACGCCAGTTGATTGCCTGGACTAAGATCTATCAATTGATTGGTTGTTTTTGAGTGGGCTTCTAAGTGGAGACCGACTACTATATTTTCTATTTCCCAAGGCTTCATAGAAATTATGCTTCTATCTGTTTCCTATAAATAGAGGCATGATGGTCATGATTTTAATTACACCTTCATTACTCCTCTTGTATAGCCTCATTACCTACAAGGAGAAAGAGAAGGTGGGATTGTGCAATGCTAGAACATTGACAACATAAAGGCTACTCCTTCTCATCGGCTCTTGTAGTGCAATGTGAAGTTCCCGATCATTAAAATGGATGATATATAGGCATAGATGCTTTCATGACTATGTTGGAAGAATGTTATCAATTTCCCCCTCTATCTGTATTCTTGTGTGCACCATTTTTGAATCTAATCTACAACAAAGGTAAGTCTGACATCCCTTCCTTCCCATTATATCAATGTCAATGAGATCTAATCATGGGAATGTTGATTATGTAGTTTTTTTGCTTCCACTATGCTTATTACATCCACAAAAACCTAGAGTGAATCAGATCCACACCAATCTATGATATATTGAGATTCATAATACATAAGATTGGATTTGGTTTTATTTCATTTGTGTTGTTATATGTGACATGAATGATTAAATTTAGCATGCATATCCTGATAAATACCAAATAATTCACATCTAGCTTTTTAATATGGGTGGATGGGGTCGATTATGGGAAAAAATGATTTTTTTTCTAGTGCACAGAAGTAAATTCCATATACCTCTTTAGATGTGATTTTCTTGAGACATCATGAGGGGTTCGATCCCCATGACTCCCACCTACTGACTAGGTAGAGGAATCCTAACGCAGGGGCATTGCCCCTACATATCCTGTCTTATTTGCATGAATGTCAAAAAGTTTTAGTTGGAATAATCCTACATGAAGGATGCAATCTTTAATACACACACAAATATATATATATATATATATATATATATATATACATATATATATATATGATATGCTATGACACATCTATAAATCATGCATGTAACTATAAAATTATTTTCTTTGGTGGATGTCTGCATGGTTATGGCCAAAGAACCATTTTGTGTCTGCATGATGCAGATGTGAATGACTCCTTTTTGGTTGAAAAGTATCTGACTTGAATGTTGAGTAACATCTTTGTTACATATGTAATGGTTTCTACGTCCACTTACTCCCCTCAAATATAACTCAAGGCTTCTGCATATCATGTAATAGAAATATGAATAGATTAGGTTTTGAGGACTTGACATTATGTGGAAACTAATAATATCCAAGGAGCATCTATGGAGCTATTGATGCGATGTGACACGAATGTTGATTCATTGGTTGATGATGCATATGATGCAAAATGGACCTTAGGTGGATAATAATCCTTTGCATATCCAAATGGTTAAATTAGTATCAAAATAATCAAAATGTTTATTACTATGGATTGTGTTTATGGATCATTGATATAATTTAAATTTGATACATCTTACAAGTATGTCATGTTTGCATATGTATATGTATATATAACCCCTCAAATAAAATATTAAGTTTGAGATGCTTCCCAATATGCAACAAACATTAAAATCATGATCTACAATTGTGGGCACACCGAAGCATGGTGTACTATCTATCTCATGGAAGTGTGAGAATAGATATGCGGGTCTACCTAACAAGTTCATATATTATATTGTGTTGGTCTTTAGGTCAAACATAACTAGGTGGCCTTAAAAGGATTAAGCACCTAGTGGCATAAATATGGTTATGACAATGGGTTGTGCATCAGTCTATCAAGAGTTGCATTAGATGCAATTGGTAAAAGTTTCCTACCAAATTATTCAAGTTGTAGGTGACAACTAAAGCTGACTCGTGATATGATTAAGTATGGATCTTGTCTCACTAGAAGATTGAATTATATAAAAATTTCAAATTAATAGTAAGGGTTATTGATTTGAAATATAATTGTTGGAGTAATATATAATTAAAGACCAAATTAATAATGATAAATATTTTCAGATCAAGTATCAACTCTTGCATATACTTCTTGTAGATCAATGATAAGCAACACAAAGAATGTATTTTCACTGCGATCAGCGTTTGAGCAAAAATTATTAAATAAAAATAACTTGAATGGTTGGATCAAGACAATGAGAATTTCTCTGACACACAAAGTAGTCTCTATGTCCTTGATATACTAGTACCAAATGAACTGGATCTGAATGTGCCTAGGGAAGAAGCAAAAGCTTATAAGAATCATTTTGATGATGTCATGGTCATCAAGTGCCTTGTGATATGCTCCAAGAATCATGAGGTTAATAAGAAATACAAGAATATTAATGATATTAATATTACCACACATCTCAGCAACATGTCCCCAGAATAAGCAAGAGAAGAGGAGTATGATGCCTCCAAGGAATCATTTAAGTGTAAGATAGTGGGAGCTGATCCAATTGGACCCCATGTGTTCAAGTAAGTTGGATATATGGAAATTATAGCTATATTAAGATTTCCTTTAGGCCAATAGTTGTCCAAAGATTTGATCTTATAGAGGTTGACAGATTCATACAAGCAATTTGTCATGAATTACAACATGGACAATATTGTTGACCACTAAAAGAGCTACCTAGAATGTTGACAATAGTTGAGGGGAAAATCTAAGAAAGGTGCTAAGGTTGACCAAAAGTCTTCAACACTGAAGGCATAAGAGTAGTGGGTAAGGGAGGAAATTTTCACCATTGTCACTAGGTGATAACCTCCAATTTTGTGATGTTATCTTAGTAATATTCTTCAGTTTTCCACACTCTTTCTCAGATAAAGTAGATAAAATCTCTAACTATTCTCTTTTATTGCAAATATACTGTTAGATTAACTTTTCTCCTTTTTACTTACAGAAAAAGACACAAAAAAATCACAAAAGAATTAAACGGTCCCAAGACCGCATGAAGCCAAATGGTCTCAGGACCGCATGGAGTCATACGGTCTCAAGACCACATGGAGTCATACGGTCCCAAGACCGCATGGAGTCAAATGGTCCCAAGACTGCATGAAGTCATACGATCTCAAGACCGCATGGAGTCATACGGTCCCAAGAGCGCATGGAGTCAAACGGTCCCAAGACCGCATGAAGTCATACAATCTCAAAACCGCATGGAGTCATACGATCTCAAGACTGCATGGAGTCAAACGGTCCCAAGACCGCATGGAGTCATACGATCTCAAGACCCCATGGAGTCATACAATCTCAAGACCGCATGAGTCCAAATGGTCTCGGACTCCAAACAGTCTCAGAGTCCAAACAGTTTCCAAGACCGTTTGGACCCAAAATTTACCAAACCATTTGGACTTCACTTGAGGCCTATAAATAAGACCCAAGGGGTCCTCCAAAAAAACGTTTTCAGATGCCCAAAGGCTGCCTCCATCACTACAGAGCTGTTCCAACTTCCATCCTCCGCTTGAAGGATGTCGGTCTGAGATCCACGTGCCATCTTGAAGTTGCTTTCTCTCTCTTCACCAAAGAAGGTGGGAAGAGAAGACCTCATCATCGAGCAACCTGTGAAGCTTGAAGATCGTCACTCTCTCACTCTCTAAGGGGTTGACTTTCCTCTCTCCTTTATGAGGATGATGCTCTCTCTCTCTTCTCGCCTCCTTATTTGTCCTAGCTATGAGTGAGTAGTCTCTTTCACTAGGGTGAGGGGAGTAGCCCCGCTACCCATGCTTTCATTCCATGTAATGTAATCCATAGTTTTCAATATAGAGTTACTTCCTTTACAGTTCAACATCAATCGCTTAATGAATGCTTGTTGCTTGATCACAAACTTGTGTTATCTTTTATCTCTTAGTATGAATTGTCTATGTTTGTACTACTTGATTCGAAACTCGATTGAATGTTGGTTCTTGGTGCATGTATCCATCATGCACCTGTTTCGGTATCTAGGAGTGTTTTCAAGAAGTGGAGTAAACTCACTTCCAAATGTTGTACTTTTATACTATGAACTGGAATCAGTTGACGTATGAAAGTGCAACTTTGGTAAGTCGAGGTACACACTTTGGGAAGGGAATGATGCAAAGCAGTTGACCATTCATTCGGGGATGGCTGGCATTGCATCATTCCCACACTTCTAGTCGTTAGTTCTCCGAAAGGAAACTAAATCTACGAAGATACTAACTGTTTAAGACTCTTTTTGCAGGTTGTGTTTTATGTTGCATGTTTTGATCCATGTGTAGTGGCGGTGAAAACCGATCACACCCTAGTGGCTTCTTATTATTGTTTAACACCCTTAAATCTACTTGCTTGCTTTACTTTACTTTCTCTTAGTTTAAAAACAACCAAACCAACCTTTTGATCTAAATACCAACTATTAAGAGATTAAGTGAAATTCTAACGTTTTTCATCTTGTTGTTCCCAACAAGACCGTTGTCCCGTGGATTCAACCCTTAACTATACTACGATAAGACTTCCACGTATCTCAGCATATGTGGGTGGAGTTCTCGATCTAGTATAAGCAAGGCTAAACTTAAAGACTTACCATCTTTAGGATTTTTAGTGGTGCACGCAATTCCACGTAAGTGGAAGCTCCATCAAAAATTGGCACCGTTGTCGGGGAACAAACCTGGGTCACCCGCATGACAGGCGGGAATACTAACCACTATACTACAACAGCCACTCACCCCTTTTCCACACCTGACCAATCAGTGCCCTTTCTGCCAGAATAGGAAGAATCAGAACGAGTCCGTTTAGATACTGATGAAGAACTCGATTCTGCTTCTGATTCAGATGAAGATCTGCAAGGCTATATAGATGATTTGGAAAAAACTTCTTTACCCCCTCCGCAGGAGCTTCCCCCGCCACCACCTCTACCGCATAAGTTGCACGATTCAGATATGGCGGCCATCTCTACACTAGATGCTCAGGACATCTTTATCCTGAACACCATTGTCGACGATGCCAAAGAGGGGCAAGACATCATCTACCACAATACAAAGACTAATCGCAAGTTGACACGCGAAGATTTCCGCAACATCCTGTGACCACGGTCAACGATGTCAATGGCAATCTTCCACGTCCAACTTGCCAATTGCATAGAAGTTTACAGAAGCTCTAAGAGGCAGCAGCCAGTTTTTAACGCCTCACCTGCTCTATCTATAGGCTTGTTATACAAGGTCATACGAGAAAAGTCAATAGAGCGGCTACGCGCTGGTTTAGCACGGAGGGCACGTTATCTTACTGTGCTATTTCAAGTTTCCGATCACTAGTTATTTATGATTGTGGACACCGAGGCTCGGGACGCCAAGGTGTACAATTTTTACGCCACTGAGCTACCAGCCGGAACAATAAATTTTGTTGGAGAAGAAGCAGGAGCGGCAAGATGTATACCTTTCTGGATTCTTAAGCTAATTTGGAATGTACGCCCGTCCCTACGTCAGGACTAGAGCCAACCTTGGTTCCAAATAATAAACCTGCAAGTCCAAGCTATTGAAGGATCTGGGGATTGTGCTTTCTGCACTATCTGTCACATTCAAGCGCTAAACCAAGAAATCCCCTTTACCGATCTGGTCGCCAAAGATTTTCACTCCCTGCGAGGGTGTTACACCATGGAACTTATTTGTGATAAGAGGTTCTTCAAGGACCCGACAATGGCACCAGATGACGTCCCCCATTACCTCTTTTCAGCAATCCAACGTCCGTAACGGCGACCTTTCAGACAAACTTTAAAAGAACTACAAAACAACAAACAGCCAGCCATAGTTCCCGAGCAAAGAAAATGGGACCCTTCCCACTTTGATCTGGAGCAGGATAAAGGAGACATATATCTCTTGTCAGGGGCAACCATTAGGAGATCGCCATCACAAATGGTGCCCCTATCTGCCATAGAACCAACTTTCTCGGATTTCGACCTCAGTGCTTGCAAAAGTCTCTCCGACAATGAACTCTGTCTCATCATGTCCCAGCTCTACGCCGAGAAAGATGACCTCATTTTCATGTCCGGTGACATTTTAGTAATGGCAGATGCATTACGAGAAATTGTACATCTCAAAGGGTCTCTATCCGTGAGCTTGATGGCTGCATATCAATTTCTTATCGGAAGGAATCACCCTACAACCTATATGGCATCCACATATATGAAGGACGACCTCCTAAAGATAAAAAAACTTCAGAACAACTGAAGCGCTAATCTCCTTCCTACAACATAGAACACTGAAGTTTATCATTCTACCCTTCCTTTACCATGAGCACTAGATGCTTCTGGAAACAAACCTACCCAAAGGGACAACTACTATCTATAACAGTTCCGACAGCCAGTTCAATCCCCGACAAAAGCAATATGTAGTGACACCAAAGACGCCCACAGAGGTGGTGGCAAAGGAATGTGCAGACAAACTAATCAATCTTCTAAGTCAGCACACAATGGCATACGACACAGAACACTTTCATCGCCCATCCTTCAACCACAAATGTCCCCAACAAATTCGGGAATCAAATGACTGCAACTTCCACGTCCTCTACTGGATGTACACCATCATGGCCCTTCAAAATCCACTAGAGGATATGACAGACGTAGATTACCATGCCTTACGTGGAAAGTTTGCTGCTAATCTCCTTCGCACACATGGTGCAAATAAAGGACTAACGAACACCTGATGCCCTTGTCCTTGTACCTCTCAACCTATTCCCTTTGACACTCTACGGACAGAGTGAGTGATAATTTAGGGGGGGAGTACACTGGACAAGGGTGAGGTATCAATTCTAAATCCTTACCTTTTTATCTTCTTCTTCAATTATGTATAATTTTCTTTCTTAGTTTTTGCACATATTTAGTCTTTGCTGTTAATAAAACCTACTTGGAACAAAGTCATCCCCAACTAACTTTAGAATCTATTAGCCCTCAAGAGAAAAAAAAATATCACATAGACATGTAATGGTGAATTAATAAATCATCGTCACTCAATTTCCATGCTTTTGTTCCAATTCTACATATGACCCTCCATAGGAAAACATCAGGGCCACTATAAGACAAAACAATCTCAAGGACAAGAGGGACATCAGGTGACATCCAAATCATGAAGCCTTGCAAGTGGACCACTAGTAGAAACCAAATAAGTGCATGCCTAACAACTCTAAGAACACTTTTCTTCTCTCCAAATAAAAGAGGCTTGGCCGCCCAAATCAATTTCCCTAAATATCCAAATCCCAAACCTGTGAGTTTACAAATAAAAGCCAGAGTGTTGAATAAAACCATGAGAGTTGTGCCATAAATAAGGATCTATATGAAGAACCAAAAAAGGTCTCACCCGGCCGGTACATTCAGCTTCCCTCAAGAAGGCAGATGTTTCATGCCCGGTAGTGAAACCCTAAGGTATCTAAATATGTGAAAGGCTGATAAAGGACTCGCCCGGCCGGTACATTCAGCTGCCCTTAAGAAGGCAGATGTATTGTGCCCGGTAGTGAGATCCTAAAAGCATAGACAACCCCTCCCCCACTTGAAGGGGGAGTTACACACTAAGCCTTTAGCCAACCCACATACCCACTCTAGTTTCCGGTAGGATTCTCAGAGGAGTATAAAACTTATTAGAATCAATGACATGCACCAAATAAAAAATGGTCCCAATGCGGGCTAAGGTATGGAAGAAACCTGAGATCCAAGCAACTCTCAATACCTGAAAGAGTTAAGGCAAAAAGCTCCGATACAACCTTAGGAGATCTCAGATTTAGAATTGAAGCAAGAGTATGGAAATCTTAACTGAATAAAATCGCCTCGCCATTACATGCCTCAGCTCTATCTAACTCGAGGACAAGCTAGACTCTAAGTTAGGGGGGTGATAACCTCCAATTTTGTGATGTTATCTTAGTAATATTCTTTAGTTTTCCACACTCTTTCTCAGATAAAGTAGAAAAAATCTCTAACTATTCTCTTTTATTGCAAATATACTCTTAGATTAACTTTTCTCCTTTTTACTTACAGAAAAAGACACAAAAAAATCACAAAAGACTTAAACGGTCCCAAGACCGCATGAAGCCAAACAGTCTTAGGACTGCATGGAGTCATACGGTCTCAAGACCGCATGGAGTCATACGGTACCAAGACCGCATGGAGTCAAACGGTCCCAAGACTGCATGAAGTCATACGATCTCAAGACCACATGGAGTCATACGGTCCCAAGACCGCATGGAGTCAAACGGTCCCAAGACCGCATGAAGTCATATGATCTCAAGACCGCATGGAGTCATATGATCTCAAGATCGCATGGAGTCAAATGGTCCCAAGACCGCATGGAGTCATACGATCTCAAGACCCCATGGAGTCATACGATCTCAAGACCGCATGAGTCCAAACGGTCTCAGACTTCATCTTGTTATTCCCAACAAGACTGTTGACCCGTGGATTCGACCCTTAACTATACTACGATAAGACTTCCACGTATCTCAGCATATGTGGGTGGAGTTCTCGATCTAGTATAAGCAAGGATAAACTTAAAGACTTACCATCTTTAGGATTTTTAGTGGTGCACGCAATTCCACATAAGTGGAAGCTCCATCACTAGGCTAGGCATTGGAAGAGAAATTGTCCTCTCTACCCATAGGAATTGAAGAACATGAATAAAGGGGTAGAAATCTTCACTTCATGTATATACATAATAGAGATAAACTCATCTCCTTCTTCAACATGGGCATTAGATGTTGGATGTGGATCATACATATGTTCAGATATATGCTATCTAAAAATAAGTATGCCCTTGAAGAAAGGGGAGGTGGAAGTACATGTTGCAAATAGAACAAGAGTTGTTGAAACTATTGCAGACACCTACTATTTATCTATGTCTATTGGGATTTCATTAGAGTTAGAGAATTGCTATAGTGTACATGCCATAAATAGGAATATTATTTTAGTTTCATATTTGGACAAAAAATGTTTTGATTTTCATAGTAAGAATGCTCAATGTTTTATGTATAAAGATGAGATCTTTTATGGATGTGCCCCTATGTTTTATGATCTTTACTTATTAGAACTTGAGACACACATTTATAATATAAATATTAAGAAACTTGAACTTGATAAATCAAACAAATTTTATTTGCAACATTGTCATCTAGGCCACATAAATGAGAAGGGCATTTTTAGACTCCATGAATATGGATATCTAGACTCGGTTGACACTATATCAGTGTAGACATGCAAATCTTGTTTATTAGGCAAGATGACAAAATCACCCTTTATTGGAAACAATGAAAGCACAAGTGAGTTATTAGGACTGATACATACCAATGTATGTTTACCTTTTAGCACAAATGCAAGAGGTTGTATATATACTTCATCACATTTTATAATGACCTTAGTATAGTTTGGATATGTGTTATAATGAAACACAGGTCATAATCCATTAAAAAGTTCAAGTAATTCATTAATGAAGTACATAATCAACTTGGAAAGAAAAATTAAAGTATTCAATTAGGTTTAGGTGGTGAATACTTAAGCCTAGAGTTTGAGGCCCTTTTGAGGTATTGTGTCACATGGACTCCACATGGAACACCGCAACATAATGGTGTATCAGAAAGAAGTAATTACATCCTTTTAGATGTGGTAAAATCTATGATGAGTTCTACAAGTCTTTCAACTTCCTAATGGGAAAATGCTCTAGAAACTATAACATCTAAACTTTACTACATAATTTATATATTGGTTCAAAAGATACCTTATGAGATATGGACAAGGAAACATCCTAATGTATCTTTTATAAAGATTTGAGGATGTAAAGGTTATGTCAGGAAACATTTTCTGAAAATATTAGACCCAAATCAGATAAATGTCATTTTGTTGGATATCCTAAGGAAAGCATGGGATATCAGTTATGTATTCTATCTCAAAACAAAAATTTTTTTTGCCAAAACTGATTTATTCCTTGTAAAGGAATTTGTTTCTATAGGAACCACTAGTAGGAAAATAAAACTTAAAGAAGTTCAAGTCTAACAAGATAACATTGAACCTATACAGGTTGATAAGGAACAAGAGGAATAAAAAAATGTTGTGGAATCTCAAGTTTCTCCTATTACATAAGAATCTCGATGGTCTAGTAAGGCACGTCTTGAGCCATAGAAATATGAATTTCTCATGAATCAACAAAATGATGTGTTGTTCGTCAATGATGATGAAGAACCGAAACTTATTATGAGACTATTGAGGGACCATATTTTGTAAATGGTTTGAAGATAAGCAATTTGAGATGGACTCCATGTATATCAACAAGGTATGGACCTTGGTGGATCCAATTGATGAAATAAAACCCATAGAACAAAAATGGGTCTTCAAGAAGAAGATTGACATGGACGGTGTTGTGGAAACCTAAAAAGGTTCATTGGTAGAAAAAAGTTCCAAACAAGTTCAAGGTGTTGACTATAGTGAAATTTTTTCAGTAGTTGCCATGGTTTAATACTTTAATTCTTTTTCCAAGTTAATTATGTAATTCATCAATGAATTCCTTGAACGTTTTAATGGTTTATGACTGGTGTTTCATTAGAAACATATATCCAAACTACAATAAGGTTTTTGGTAAATGTGATTAAGTATTTATAAAACCCTTTTGGATGTGGTACAATCTATGATGAGTTGTACAAGTGTTCCCGCTTCCTTCTAGGAATATTCTCTAGAAACTATAGCATATTAACTTAACTACATACCTTATAAATTGGTTTCGGAGACACCTTATGAAATATGAACTAGGAAACATCCTAATGTGTCTTTTATAAAGCTTTGAGGATGTAAAGCTTATATTAGGAAACATTTTCTAAAAATATTAGACCCAAATCTGACAAATGTCATTTTGTTGGATATCCTAAGGAAACCATGGGATATCAGTTTTGTATTCCATATCAAAAGAAAGCATTTGTTGTCAAAACTAGTGTATTCTTATAAAAGCATATAAAGGCTGATAAGGAACAAGAGGAATCACAAAATCTCAAGTTTCACCTATTACATAAGAACCTCGATGGTCTAGTAAGGCATGTATTAAGCTAGAGAAATATAGATTTCTCATGAATCAACAAGATAATGTGTTATTAATCAATTATGATGATGATAATGATGATGAACCAAAACCTACAATGAAACTATTTAGGGACCATATTTTGTAAATGGTTTGAATCTATGAGATTTGAGATGGACTTCATGTATACCAACAAGGTATGGACCTCGGTGGACCAAATTGATGAAATAAAACCCATTGAACAAAACAGGTCTTCAAGGAGAAGACTAACATGGACGACAAATTTTTAAACCTACAGAGGTCGATTGGTAGAAAAAGGTTTCAAACAAGTTCAATGTGTTGACTTTAGTGAAATTTTTTCACCAGTTTCCTTGGTTAAATTTACCAGGATCATGCTTTTCATTACAACTTATCATGAATATGAAATCTAGAAAACGGATGTTAAAACCACATTCCTTAATGGGGATATCTTATAGGATGTGTAGATGACATAACCCAAAGGTTTTACTTCTCTAAATGAAACCAATTTTTTTAAGTTACAAAGGTCAATCTATATATTGAAGCAACCATCTCAAATCTAGAATCTTTATTTTGATGAGATAGTCAAATAGTTTGGCTTTATTCAAAGTGAAGATCAACCTTATATTTACAAGAACTTTAGTAGAGAATAATCATATTCCTCATATTATATGTATATGGCATAATATTGATGGGGATGGCATCCGTACTCAATAATTGCTTATAACATGGTCCAGAAATACCATTTCTATGAAGGACTTAGGAGACGCATCCACTATACAAGGAATCAAGATCTATAAAGATCAAATTAGATGGCTTCTTTTTCCAAGTCACGATACATTTATTGACAAAGTGTTGAAAACATTCGTAATGAAAGAGTCCAAGAGAGGAAACATACCCATGTATCATGAATTGCATCTCTTTAGAGCTCAATGTCCCAACGATTCTGAAGAGAAGACACACATGAATGAGATTCCATATGCATTTGCAATTGGATATTCTATGTGTGATTATTATGTACAGATCTTAATGTATCATATTTATTGAGCATGATGAGTAGGTATCAGCTAGATCCCTGTGAAGGTCACTATACTGTTGTAAACAACATCCTTATGTACTTGAAAATTACTAAGGATAAGTCCTTAATTATGGTTGATGAAGAAGATTTAGTTGTAAAATTTTACACCGATAGAAGCTTCCAAACTGAGAAGGATGATTATCAATCACAACCAGGTTTTGTGTTTTACCTCAATAATAAAGTTGTGATATTGAAAAGTTCCAAGCAAGAGATAATAGCTGGTTCTACAATAGAGGCCAGGTACATTGCTACCTTCAGTGTACAAAAGGCATTTATAGAGATCAAGAAGATCATTGATGAACTAGGAGTGGTTCCATCCATTGACAACATAGTAGAGCTATAGTGTGACAACAATGGAGCCATTGTACAAGCTAAGGAACCTAAATCACATAAATATTCCAAGAATATACAAAGATGCAACCTTCTCATAGGAGAGATTGTATATAGAGGATATGTGAAGATTTGTAGAGTACCAACTAAAATCAATGCTGCTCAGCCTCTAATGAAAGAACTTTCATAACAAAAGCATAATTTTCATGTTAGATCACTTGGACTTAGATTTGTGAGTGATTGGATCTAGTGCGAGTGGGAGATTGTTGGTAGTATGCCATGAGGGCCAGTCATATATTGATTGTAATGGCACACTTTGTAATTAATTTGAATATTAATAAAGGAAATTGCAAATGTTATGTTTTCTTCATTATTGAAGAATGAACAAATATAATAATGTCCTAAAAATGGATGACTCAATGACGTGTCATTTTTGGTTGGGGAATTTGACATTAAATCAAGTGCATACTAAGAGTATCCATTCTTTCATAGGTCCCTGGTCATATATTATTGTGGAAGTTAGGACAACAATTATACATTAAGAGTAATGTGTGTGCTGACTGATGACTACGTCTCATTAGTCATAATATTCGATATCAAGTCAAACACATAGTTACTTATTGTGAAAAAGTGTACTGGACATACCCGACTTGAGTCCGATACATGGGAGCCACAAATGGCTATCAGAATCACACATCATGTAATAGTGGTGCTTGTGGTACTTAGACCTAAAGTCACTATAATGGTTGCATGTTTTTTGATATATTTTAACACTACTCAAAGTGACTTTGAGTCATGGTTTGCAATAGATAGTGCTTGGGTGCACTGTAATACATGTGTATTATTGTGGGTGATGTAGACGGAATTTGTCCCTCCTATTGGAGTGATATCCTAGCCACTTAATGAGTGAGATTATGAAATGCATGACCATGCCCATGTAAATCAAGATATGATGTTGAGATCATATGTATCTAAAATAGTCTACTCTAGATTAATAAACAATGACTAGAATTTAAGTGGATGACATTTCTATGCATTGAATACAATCTAGATATCATAGACAATGGGAATAATGATCACTATAACACTGGTGATGATACTAAGTTGAAGTTTCTCTTTGACATCTCCAATTACTTGAGTGGAAATTAAATCTTATCAGATACCAATCATTCTCTGTGAAATCATGATATAATTATAAATATCTCTACTGATATTATTAAGGAGACTATAGGATCACACACATAGTATTCATATGGAAGAGGATCATAATAATGGACACATGATTAGTTGGTTATGAAAATGTTTAAGAAATTATTTGAATCATTCATGGAAGAACTAGAGGCCAATTAACCAATTGGAAAGTCCAATCACCTGAATGGATAGA
Organism: Alisma plantago-aquatica; assembly: GCA_963693085.1. NCBI lineage: Eukaryota > Viridiplantae > Streptophyta > Magnoliopsida > Alismatales > Alismataceae > Alisma > Alisma plantago-aquatica. The sequence continues at coordinate 1,156,201,673 of OY856410.1, read as the reverse complement.
CAAACAATCAAAGTCAAGGTCCAGTTAATTGAACATGCTGAGATCCACTCAACTGGTTGATGGAGCTAGGATTTAGACCAAAAGATTACTCTTCCAATGGAAGTCCTAATGTGCACCAAAAACCCTAGGGAGTTGATGTTCTCTCTAGGTTTACCTATAACCGGTGCTAGATTAATGCTCCAACCCCACAAGAGTGTGGAAGCCTTATCATAGTACAAATTTAGGATCGAACCCAAAGGACAACATGAAGAACCTGGATGTCTTTATCTCGTTTCGTCTCGATCTAAGTTAATCATTTACAACTAAGAGATTGATAGGATTAATCTAATCTAATCTAGAACATTCAAAAGTAAAGGCAAGTATGAAATCTAGTTAAAGTTTGAAATCTAAGATTATCAGATGATGATGGATCACTGGGGTGATGCGGATATTCACCACCACTACACAAGCATTATACCTGTACCAACATAGCAAGACCTGCAAGAAGATACATAGATGTTGTGCAATGTCGATGCCCTCTCGGACAAGGAGCATTGCACACATCCTTCATGGGTTGAGTAGCTCCCATCCAGTACATATCTGTGTGTCAATGGAGATATGTGCCCTCCAAAGGGAGGTCTTACTCAACCTCATGAAACGTGCATCGAAAGACTAACAAGTGAGCGATATTATCATTATGATTAGTATCCTTATAGACTATCTCTCTTTCGAGGACATAGCTATGAGAAACGTGTGAGTGTTGCAATGTCAGCCATCCATGAATGAATAGTCACTTACTTTGCATCACTCCCTTTGCAGAGTGTGTTCCTTGACCTATCAAGATTGTACTTTCATACGTCAACTGATTCCATTTCATAGTATGAAAGTACAATGATGGAGGTGAGTTTACTCCACTCCTTGAAAGACATTCCTAGATACCAAAATAGATGTGTGGTGGATACACACATCAAGAACCAATGCTAAATTGGTAATCGAATCTTGAGAGTAGACGTAGACAATCCACAATAAAAAATAATAGATCATGCAAGAAAGCGGTCAACATTCAAGTCTGCAATGAAACAATTAGCATTGAATCGGAAAGATAACATCTTTGGGTACATATTACAAAGCAAGGGTAGAGGGGCTAGTCCATGTGCCCCAGTGAATTACACTACTTGCTCCTCATAGAGGGAGCAACAAGGATAGAGAAGAAAGATAGAACAAGCATCTTCAGAGTAGAAGAGTAGATCTGCGACAACCCGGTGTAGATCGCCCCAATCTTCGAGACTATTTCGACTTGGTCGATGAAGTCTGTCTCTTGCCACCTTGATCTTTGTGTGCACCTCCAGAGATGTACGAGTAGGGACAGGCAGAGCTTGGTGGAGATGAGGTAGCAGTGGAGCAGCCTTGCCGCCTCCTAGACCTGATGCCCAAATGAAGACCATGCTGGTCCTATTTATAGGCTTGGATGGGGTCTTCACGTTTTTGATGTGAGAATACTTCAAATGGTCTTGGATCCAAACGGTCTTGGGTCCAAACGGTCTTGGCCCCAAATGGTTTTGGCTCCAAATGGTCTTGACTCCAAACGGTCTTGGATCCAAATGGTCTTGGCTCCAAACGGTCTTGGGTTCAAACGATCTTGGCAACCGATCTTCATCCAAACGGTCTTACTGTCCAATCGGTCTGGAGTCTTAACGGTTTTGGGATCCAAACGGTCTTCATTTCCAAATGGTCTTGGGTCCAAACAGTCTTGGCTACAAATAGTCTTGGGTCCAAACGGTCTTGGCTCCAAATGGTCTTGGGTCCAAATGGTCTTGGCCCCAAACGGTCTTGACTCCAAATGGTCTTGGATCCAAATGGTCTTGTTGTCCAACCGGTCTGGAGTCTTAACAGTCTTCATTTCCAAACGGTCTTGGGTCCAAACGGTCTTGGCCCCAAATGGTCTTGGGTCCAAATGGTCTTGGCTCCAAACGGTCTTGGGTCCAAATGGTCTTGGCTCCAAACGGTCTTGAGACCGTATGAAGGGTAAAACCGGATGGATGAGAATGATCTGCAGAGAAGAAGGAAAGTGAGTAAAGGAGGATAAGATCAAATAAACTAGTAATTAGATCTATTAGAGCACTATTTTCATGAAACTGAGGAGACACTCGGAGTAAGCCAAAACAAGGGTGGATCAGTCGATATGAGGCACAAAATTCCTAGAAATGGCGACTATGAGGATGAATTTGGAGGATTCATCACCACACCAAACTTAAGCATTACTCATCCCGAGGAATAGAAAACTTAAAATAGTCATCAATAAAATCGTTCATCTCGTGATTGCCTCATCCTTATGTCATATCATATTTTTTTTCATGGCTCAGATCGATACAATATCAAGGTTTCCTTAGATCACATAATACATTTTATGATATCCTCATTTCTGAGTTCACTTTACTAAAGTATTTCCTTCTCACTCTCTGCTGTATCAGTCATGTTTAAAAGTTTTATGTGATTTTGAAAAGACCCATAGAATCAATCAAACATGTATATGATCCGTCACTAGTGTTTTCAAGGGAATGGTTGAAATGGAGGCAATTGTGATGCCAGTAGGTTGATAAAAGAAAAAATAGGGGTGTGATCAAAAGATAAGAGTCTCTCCTATAATCGATTCAATATTCTTATTGTTGTTGGATTCATCAAGATACTTTGAGTGTTTTGTGCACAACTCTGGTTGACTTAGCCTTACACTCGATTTTTTTAAAAGGTAACTCAGAAGTGTGTATAGGTTGGCTTAAGGCTTTTGGCTAACTTACCTCTTCAAGAGGAGGTAAGGGGTTATTTTTGGAGCCTTAGGGTCTCACTACCGGGCTCAACACATATGCCTTGGTGAGGGCAGCTAATGTATCGGCTAGGTAAGACCTTTGTCAGTTATCCTTATTCAGGGCACAACTCTCATGCTTTTATTCACACTCTAACTTTTATTCATTCTCACTTGTCTTAGGAGAAAGGGTATTTTTGGTTTTTTGTATATTTGGGTTGTCGGGCCTCTTTTTGGAATCGGGGTAGATTTTTCCTCAACCTTGGTATGTGCACAATCATCATCGTATACTTTTTGAACAAAATGAGAAGGTGATACGCCCCTGTTATGTATTTACGGGTATGGAGGAAGAAGTTATAGAAGAAGAGGTGTGGTGTACCACACCAAACATAGAGTTCGCCAATGTTCTTGCTTACACTAGAAAAGAGTGTGGTGTGCCACACCAAACTTAAAGCTTTGGCATGGTTGGTGAGCGGAGAGGTATGGAGATGAAAGAAGTAGTGTAGAAGAGAGTTCAGATCATAATGTAGTTTTCTTAGTGATTCCATATGACGAGTTCCTTTTCTTCATCACACTCTGCTCAAAAAGTGACATGATATAACTTCAAATGAGAATTCCATACAATTGATCCATTAATCAGTGAGAGGCATGGTGCATTTGATCTATCTCAGTCTTATTGAAGCTTATCATCTTTTTTCTATTAAGGATATGACATTAGGATTCACAAACTATACAAGATGAAATCATTTATTGACTAGTTTTAAGCATTCTTTTCTTGTGAATTTGCAACGAAAAGAGGTGATGAACACAAATTCAAAAAGCAAAAACCGACTAGATAAAGTCTTTATTTTAAGAAGACTATGAAAATGCAAAAAAGAAACTAGAATGGAAAATCGGAAAGCAGTAAAGATAGAGGGTGGAGTGAGAAACATACCACCCACCCTCCATATCGAACTTATGAGTATGCTCATCTCCGAGCAAACACTAGGTTTGAGATGGAGGGGAAGAGCTGTGCAGTGTTAACCAGGCGGTCCTCGTAATTGAAAGAAGGTCTGACAAAGATGTTTCATGATGGTCAGAGATGAGAGTGAGGAAGTAGCACAGACAACCTATTGATTGGGTGGTCGTGGAAACTCGAACGGATTTTTTGCATGACTTGGATGCACATTTCTTTCACCTCTTTGTCCATCCAGTAGAATCCAAAGACCTTCCCCCATCAGTGGGGGAAGTGGAAAATATGCAATTGAAACTGGAGGACTAGATGAATAATTGAAGTCATGCCTATTCATGTCCTCTAGTAGTGGCTCACCCTTGAAATTCAGAGTCAAGCTGCCTTCTTCATGATCCAAGGCAATTGATAGAGGGTCGACCACTTGAACTTCTTCTTGTCCCGGATCAGGTGGAGGATCTAGTTCAGGCTTCATTTCATCACCCGACTTTTCTTGTGTAGGGTGTGGTAGACATGGTGACATTTCTTCATCAGGGGTATTGTTTTGAGGATCATCATTTTGATGCCATGTGTGCTCTAGAGGATTATCATTATCAATGTTGGGGTCGATAGGAGCAACATCTTTCATTTCAAAGTTAAGGTGTTGTTCAAATTCTTCTTCATTGTGCACTCTTAATTTGTTTGAGTAAATAGAGTGAGATTCAACATGTAGAATGAACTCTTGCTCAGACAAGGGAATCATGATAACTTGAAGTAGAGGCTCCAGTGATGTCTCTTTGTGGGAAGGGTTAGCCCATGGAACATCATTTTGCAGACTAGAATCCTCCCACGAATCTATTTCTTCGATATTGAGACCAATATACTCCATTCCTAAGTCAGGTTGTTGTTCCAGTTCTTCCTCATAGCACTCCTCTAGTTCTATTAAGTGTTCGGGAAGAGTTTCTATGGGAAGAATGAAATCTTGTTCAGGTAACAGAGATATGTCAGTCTCTTATATATTTGGTAGCTCAGGAGGAGCTTCTCTGTAGGGAAGAGTGGTCATAAGAAGATTTTTTTGTGGCTCAATGTCTTCCCAAGGGTCCTCCTTGTCATTACAAGGGTCTACGGAAATATCATATTCCTTTCCAAAATCAAGAGATGGTTCATGTTTCTCTTCATAGTACACCATCAACTCGTTCAAGTGACTAGATGGATATTCAACGGAAAGAACATACTCTTGTTTGAGAATTGGCTCCTTCTAGACTTCTTGTAGGGGTGGCAGCTCTGGTAACGTCATTTCATGGAAAAGATCGGTCATGAAGTCATTGTCTTGGGGCTCGTTATCTCCTGGGGAATTGTCATTGATGTTGGATGGAGCTACGTATCCCATCCCAGAGTTAAGATGTTGTTCTGACTCTTCCTCATAGTTCACTCTCAATTTATGTGAGTGACTAGAGAAAGATTCAACGGGAAGAAAGAACTCTTGCTCAGGAGATGGCTCTATTTGGACCTTTTAAGGAGGTGGTAGCTCTGGTAAAGTCATTTCTTGGAAAGGATTGGTCATAGAATCATCATCTTGAGACCCATCATCCTCCCATGATTCTTTTTCATCCTCATTGGGGTCAGTGAGAATGGTATGGTCCACTCCATAATCAAGATATTGATCAGTCTCATCCTCGAAGTCTGTTCCTAGATCAGCCGAATGATCAGAAATTTCTTCATAAGGACAAATCATATCTTGTTCCACTAATGGAGACATTTGAGTTTCTTGCATAAAAGACATCTCGTTATCTGAATCAGTCACATATTCATCTAAGTCTGATTGTGAAGGAGTGTAGAGTTCTTATAACGTAGACCCTTCTTCATTGGAATTCACCAACAAGACAGTTGAAGTTGAAGAATATTTTTCATATAGGGAGTCAATCATTGTTGATTTCTCCTCAATCTGTATGGTTGGATTTGGGTCTATGGGGGAAGAAGATGGGTAAATACTGAAATTTATCCCCAATTGATCTCCCGACTGTAGAAAAACTTCATATTTGCCAATCAATTTTTCATCTAAGGGAATAGTGCAGGAGTCATTTTCTGAGTCGGACATTGGGTCAGAAAATGATTCTTTTTCTTGTGATACTGTGGAGAAATCATCCTTGGGTTCAATCATTTTATATGAGGATGATTCATCTTCCTACATTGATGCTAGAAGATCATTGGAAGGCACCTCCCACATGATATCGTAATCGTCATCGTAATCGATTGCAATATGTGGATGAGGAGTGTGCTTAAGGGAAACTTGTGGTTGTTCTTCATGTTGTTTAGAAGCATGGACAAGGTGCGTAAGTTGATCAAGCTCAGATACCAACTTCTCATTCGTGGCTATCTAAACAGCTAGTTGTTGAGCCACCAATTTCTGTAGGGTACATACTTCTTCTATTAATGCGTATCGATCTTCATCGTAAGGCTCTTCACTGTACCCGTTGGGTTGATGTTGATAGTAACTCTCCTCATCGTAACATTGATTTTGCATTGCAGTCCACATTTCCTTCTGCATTGCAATCTATGCCTTGAAATCCATCATAATTGGGTTCTTCATAGTAGCTTCCAGGAGGATATGGATTATAACTTGTGTTATATCCATAATCGTGTGAAGAGGCTGCCTTGAGTTTCCCAACTATACGATTTGTGATTACTTGACGTAGTGCATTCACGTAGTGAGGAGGAGTGTTGAAGCAGTTGATTGATGAATGGGAGTAGTCACCACATAATTGACATCTAATGGTTGGTGGCATTGACTACTTCATTTTGAAGAGGATTGGTACCTGAAATCAAAGAAGGTGTTTATCAGGCTTGACCAATCACTTCAAATTCAAGAGAGTATGCAATAAAAACTTTAACTTTTGAGATCAAGGTTTTCACTTTTTTTTAGGTTTTTTTTTTAAAGAAAATGAAAAATCCTAGAGAAACTTAGGTCGATATGGAATTCGACAAAGACAATTCTTACGACGTTGTCCCTGGAAATGATGCCATTTTTTGATGGAGATAGGATTTACACCAAAAGATTGCTCTTCCAATGGAAGTCCTAATGTGCACCAAAAACCCTAGGGAGTTGATGTTCTCTCTAGGTTTACCTACAACTGGTGCTAGATAAATGCTCCAACCCCACAAGAGTGTGGAAGCCTTATCATAGTACATATTTAGGATCGAACCCAAAGGACAATGTGAAGAATCTGGATGTCTTTGTCTCGTTTCATCTCGATCTAAGTTAATCATTTACAACCAAGAGATTGATAGGATTGATCTAATCTAATCTAGAACATGCCAAAAGTAAAGGCAAGTATGAAATCTAGTTAAAGTGTGAAATCTAAGATTATTAGTTGATGATGGATCACTGGGGTGATGCAAAATTCACCACCACTACACAAGCATTGTACCTGTACCAACATAACAAGACCGGCAAGCAAGATACATTGATGTTGTGCAATGTCGATGCACTCTCGGACAAGGAGCATTGGACACATCCTTCATGGGTTGAGTAGCTCCCATCCTGTACATATTTGTGTGTCAATGGATATATGTGCCCTCCAAAGGGAGGTCTTACTCAACCTCGCAAAACGTTCATCAAAAGACTAACAATCGTGTGATATTATCAATTCGATTAGTATCCTTATAGACTATCCCTCTTTCAAGGAGATAGCTATGAGAAACGTGGGAGTGTTGCAACGTTATCCATCCCCGAATGAATGGTCACTTACTTTGCATCACTCCCTTCACAGAGTGTGTTCCTTGACCTATCACGATTGTACTTTCATACGTCAACTGATTCTATTTCATAGTATGAAAGTATAATGATGGAGGTGAGTTTACTCCACTATTTGAAAGGTGTTCCTAGATACCAAAATAGATGTGTGGTGGATACATACATCAAGAACCAACGCTAAATCGGTAATCGAGTCTTAAGAGTAGACATAGAAAATCCACAACAAAAGATAATAGAGCATTCAAGAAAGCGGCCAACATTCAAGAATGCAATGAAATGATTAGCACTGAATCAGAAAGATAACATCATTGGGTATATATTACAAAGCATGGGTAGCGGGGCTAGTCTCTGTGCCCCAGTGAATTACACTACTCGCTCCTCATAGAGGGAGCAACAAGGACAGAGAAGAAAGATAGAACAATGATCGTTGGAGTAGAAGAGTAGATCTGTGATAGCCAGATGTAGATCGCCCTAGTCTTTGGGACTGCTCCGACTTGGTCGATGAAGTCCGTCTCTTGCCACCTTGATCTTCGGGTGCACCTCTAGAGAAGTATGAGTAGGGCCAGGCATAGCTTGGTGGAGATGAGGTAGTAGTGGAGCAGCCTTGTGGCCTCCTGGATCTGATGCCCAAATGAAGACCATGCTGGTCCTATTTATAGGCTTGGATGGGGTCTTCACATTTTTGATGTGAGAATACTTCAAACGGTCTTGGCTGCAAACGGTCTTGGGTCCAAATGGTCTTAGCCCCAAACAATCTTGGCTCCAAATGGTCTTGACTCCAAATGGTCTTGGATCCAAACAGTCTTGGCTCCAAGCGGTCTTGGGTTCAAACTGTCTTGGCAACCAGTCTTCATCCAAATGGTCTTGATGTCCAACCGGTCTGGAGTCTTAACAGTTTCGGGATCCAAATGGTCTTCATTTCCAAACGATCTTGGGTCCAAATGGTCTCGGCTCCAAACGGTCCTGGGTCCAAACGGTCTTGACCCCAAATGGTCTTGGCTCCAAATGGTCTTGACTCCAAACGGCTTGATGTCCAACCGGTTTGGAGTCTTAACAGTCTTCATTTCCAAACGGTCTTGGGTCCAAACGGTCTTGGCCCCAAACATTCTTGGCTCCAAATGGTCTTGGGTCCAAATGGTCTTGGCTCCAAACAGTCTTGAGACTATATGAAGGGTAAAACCAGATGGATGAGAATGATCTGCAGAGAAGAAGGAAAGTGAGTAAAGGAGGATAAGATCAAATATACAAGTAATTAGAGCTGTTAGAGCACTATTTTCATGAAACTGAGGAGACACTCAGAGTAAGCCAAAACAAGGGTGGATCAGTCGATATGAGGCACAAAATTCCTAGAAAGGGTCACTATGAGGATTAATTTGGAGGATTCATCACTGGTCGACCATATAGCCTAGTGAATTGACTAGAGTATATTATCCTATTGTTCAATTGACTAGCCCTAGTTGATCAACTAGACTAGATTAGTGGACTGGCTGATCGGATCTAGAAACCCTAACCCAATCTATTCGATCGATTGGACTAGATAGTTACTCAACTTGATGTCTTGGGCTAGCCCTTGTAAAGGAGTCCACCTAAGTTAGTCGATCTACAAACTATGACCGGTTGATTGACCAACTGTCTGTGAGTGGGCTGCTAAGTGGTGGAAACTATCTTTTTCTTTCTTATCGTTTATTTAAATACCTTCTTCCCTTCCTTTCCTATAAATAGGGGAATGAAAGCCATGATTATGGTTACACTTTTATTACACCTTTGGTCTAGCCATAATTATCAACAAGAAGGAGAGAAAAGATGAGATTGTGCAATGCTAGCACAACTAACAAAAAGTCTACTCCTTGTTGGATCTTGTAGCATGTCGTGGAGTTCCCCATCATCTCTGTGGATGATATAGAGACATAGACACCTCTGTAACTATGTTCGGAGAACATCATCTACTTTCTCCAATGTCTATATTCTTGTGTGTATCATCACTGCATCTACTCTACAACAAAGGTATATCTCACATCTCTTTCTAATCGGTGTATCATAGTTGAAGAGATCTGCTTGTGGGAATGTGGATTATAAGATTTTGTTTCTTCCACTTCTCCTATCGCATCAACAAAACCCTACACCTTCACCTCACTCCCTTTGAGGTCTAGATCAAAATCAACTCCACTATTTCACTTATGGCTACACTATTCAAACTTGATAATCTGATATGTCATGTTGATTCAATGTTTGTCATTGTGATTCCCACTTAGATTTTTACCTCTTTAGTAGGGACAACTTGCTTACCCTAAAGACACCCATCTTACAATCCTCCCGCTTAAGTACCTCTTTTGGTTTCCTGAGACCCCTTTGATATACTTAAACTGTCACTAAGACTTCTGTAGATTTAGGTAGAAACCCACCTACTCTTTTAAATTCATCTGTCATTCCTCCCTTTCAGATGGATCCTGTTACTTTAGACTATGTTGAATATGTAGTTCTTGATCATTCTATCAATGTGTGAGACTTGGGAAAGTTATGACGAACATAAGTCTTCCTATCAATATTCATCTTTCAAAGAAGGGCATCAAGAATAATTCAATATATTCCACCAAGACTTGGAAAGGTTTTGAAGAAATAAGTCTTCGTATCAATATTCATCTTGGAAAGAAGGACTTCAAGATCAATTCAGTATATTCCATCAAGTTTTTGGTACTTTTAATTCCCAACTGCTCTATTCTATAGCCTCACATAAGCGGTTGATATACAAACTCCTAGTAGGACATAATTTGCAACATCTATAAGGTCTACCACTTACTGTTCCTAATGGGGAGGGTGTTTTTTTCCAAGCTACTATTAGTAAATGGTTGACAAACCTTGAGAAATCCAAAGCACCAAACATGGATTTTATATGGCTTTCCATATCAGGTTCCCTCCTTATCTTTGAGGGGTTGAATATTTTTAAACCATTTATGCAATCTGGGATGTTCACCTTAAATATATTCACATAAACACTCTGGCCCCTATCAACTACATCAAAATGTTTTGTCTTATTTTTATCCCAAGTAGCACTCATATTCAGCTCAAGATGAAGTCAGAATGGGGCTACACATATACTCTCTATGATTAGTAGATGATGATCCTTACGATTCTTCTTCCTACTTTGATAAACTTTTTAAACATTCCTTTACTTGGTTATTCCCCAAACCCCTATGAGACGTACCTTTTAAGGAGTCTATCCCTCAAGATGCTTACCCATGTAAATCTTAAAAGGTAATACCTGGGAGCAGTCTGTTAAGAAACCTTTTACAAACAATAACAATAAGAACAAACCTCCTTTCCCCTAGCCCAGTTCCAAAAACCCACAAAAACATAATGCATGTCCTTCTTTAGAAGAAACAAGTGGTGTGAACTCTAAAAGATTAAGTTCTCTAAACTCCTAATCCCCATGTCATCCATCTGACTCCTGTAACTAATAAAATAGGAATACAACTTAGAGAATCCAACTTAGAAAAAATACTTAGTCCCTATGGTGGTTCTCCTATGAACTGTCGTCATTATGTTAAAGATGCTAAACTAGGTATGATTGTTGATAAAATCACTTATGCAGTTCTTTCTAGAATGGACAGCCCAAGAATATTCTAGACCCTCCTCTGAACCCTCCTACTCAGATTTATTTTTGTAATATTGAACTTTTGAGTTCTCATATTTCCACCTAGAGTAAGTTAACTTACACATGACTATTTATGGATTTAAGTAACTACCCCAATTTCACCATAGACTATCCTTTTAGTTTTGACCCTATAGATAAGTTTCCAGAAAAACATGGGTTACATCCACATGAAAACCTACTTTCTTGGGATAAATGTGATGATTTTTTTAATATAGTTGCATAAAATTTGATTCTTTCCTAAATTTCCCACGTTTCTTTTTTTTGAAATCAAGAAAAACATGGGTTGGAACAATATGAGACCTACTAATTTGGCATTTAAAGCCATGCTCACGTTGAATCTTTGATCTTGTTTTTAGTCCTTGTTTCTTACCCTTTGCCCCACTTTACCGTCTTTTTTTTCATAATGATCTCGTCTTCATGAAATATTTGTCATTGACTTTTTACAAGCACAATGAAATCGTTAAGCATTCATTAGATCTAAAAATATATACATCATCACTATCAAAGAAACTAAGGGAACCCTATCAAATTTTCTCCTCCACTCTATTGGTGGTAGAGTCATACCTAACTAGGCCAAATCTCCCTTGTGGGACTTAGTGAGGGAATTTTGATTCATTGGAACCCTTCCATTTTTACCAATATGGCGACCCACTGAGGTACTTACAACATTAATATTCACTTATGATCTATCGTTTGTAACATTGACTTCTTCTTCATTGTGGTATATTTTGAGTTCACTTTCAACAAGCTACCTTCCATTCAAGAATCTTTGTTCCTTATCAATATTTTTAATAACCATGCTTGGACTTTAGGTGGGGATCTTAAACTCACTTGATCATTGTAAAACATAAACTTTAACACATTCACTCACTACTCATTTTGCTTTAAAAATGACCTTTATAACAACTTTATTCTTTCTAATAATCTCATTAACCTCTCTCCCTCTAATTCAAACATTACTTGGAGGAGAGGACATTCTTGGTCTAGACTAGACTTTTTAAGTTCGTTAGCCTAGGACTCTCTGCACCCCCTATCATTATGTAGAGAAACTTGTTACATTATTTCAGACCATTTCCCAATCATTGTCTACAATAAGAAACATAGATGGGGTCACAAACCTTGAAATGTTTTTTACTGACCATCCCTCTTTTCAATCTATTATCTCAAACTACTGGGTTAATTGTCACAACACTTCCTATCACATTTATGCCCTTCATGGGAACATAGTATGAAAAAAAAACTTCAGAGAAAAATGTTGAGCTTCTTGATTCTAAACTCTTACTTATTGTCTCCAGTCCTCACTCAAATCCATCAACTATTACTTTAAAGGAACTAGATTTATTCTTTCCACTTTAAGAGTCATTGTAAACAGCCATTCAAAGATTTTTGGGACAAGGAGGGGGATCGTAACACCAAATTCTTCCATAATGTATGTAGCAATAGGAAACAAAACTCCATCATTCATTCTCTAAACATTTATGGTTCTCCTATCTATAACAACCATTTGATTGTCAAATATATTATTTTCCAATTCTATATTCTTTTTAACCACAATTGACATTTTTAAAATAATTTCACTCAACTAGAATTCCTTATCTCTGAATAAAGTTCATGACCCAACTTCTCAACCTCAAGCTTTATCGAAGATGAAATCCACTCCGCCATATCCTCTTTGAATTGAAATTAATATCCTTGTCTGGATGACATAAGTATGGACTTCTATCGATCCTCATGGAATTTGGCCAAAAACTCATTCACTGACCTTTTTGACTTTTATTCATAACAACATGGAAATATTTGTATAGATCTTATCACTCAACCACACTTTTATTTCCCTCCTTAAGAATGTTGATAATCTCACATACATCAAACAATCCATACCAACAACTTTGATCAACACATCATATAAGATTGTCTTTAAGGTTCTCAATAATAAATTTACTTACACTACTACAGAAACAACCTTTGGCGTCGGTTGTTTAACCCCATTTGGCGACGGTTTTCAAGTGACGCCTATGTGGGCGCCGCTAAAGGTCGAACTCTTTGGCGTCGGTTTTCTAACCGACGCCTATCTGACATATAGGCATTGGTTATATATAGTTGGCCGACGTCTATAAGGTTCGCGCCACAAAAAAGAGCACCACCTAGGACACTTTCTGCGTCGGTTAACAACAGACGACATACACCCAGACGACACAGTCGTGCTTCGCTGCACAGCCATGTTTAGTCTATGGGCATCAGTTTTATACTAATAAGCGACGCCTTTTCTACCACGGTCGTGCTATCCTGCACGGTCGGGTTGTTTGTCATATTAGGCGTCGGTTTTTATCTAATAACTGACGATGTAGGCCTTTGATGACGGTGTTCTATAAAGAACTGATGCCTATACTTTAATTTTTTTTTCTTATTAGTTTGTAGGCCTACTGTGGCTGGTCAGCGGGATGAGAACCTACAGTTCAGTTTTCTGAACTGCAGGTTTATGACATCCATTGATATCAGCCTACAAACAGGCCACAAACCTGCAAAATCAACAAATATTTTTTCACACAAGTAGATACATTTAGACATCAATTCAATTCTAACATTCACACATGTAGAAACATTCAAATACATGTAGAAGCATTCAGACATGTATAAACATTCAGAAATATTCATTTACAAAATATCATTCAGCATCGCTATCAGCATCCCAATTATATCTTACAATTGCCACTGTTTGTATGGCTTTTGCCCATTCTTCTCATATTTCATTTAATGCTTCCATCGTATATGGAGCATGTGCATTTTTTAAGCGTTTACCTATAGTGTGGTCAGTTTTAAACACCTGCAAAGAGAATGATGTATATATATAAGTAATAATATAAAAATAAGATTGATATATTTCATACTAACTAATGAGACTATATATAATACCTCATGTATGGTATTAATATCCAATGCGGCATGTCGGATAATCATCTGCATAAATCGCATCACATAGTATGCGCATGCCCAGCCGTTGTCTTGTGTAGCGCACTATAAATTGAAACATACAAAATATTAAAAAATACAACTAAGCACAGTTCACATAAATAATATATACATTGGAGTCGGGAACTTACTTTTACGTTCTCCCAAATTATTGGCTGGTTCTTTCTCATTGGGACATTTCCTCCAGCATTTTTGAATGCATCTAAACCCCTACATGTTAATGTAATACAGTAAATTGCATAATTAAATAGTAATGTAATAACAGATGTTAACGGATATAAAAATGAAATATTTCTCACCAGAATAATGGCATTCTCAATATGTGTCCAATTTTAGTGTTCAATGTACTTCCCGCATGATCTAGATAATAAACAGTGAACGTCCCGGGGACAATAACTAGTAACTCCCAATGTCTACCGCTAGAGGTAAAAAAGTTAAAAATTAATAACTCAAAATGCACAATAAAAATGGAATTTTCTTCAGTCCAAATTATAAATAAAGTAAACTTACTTGACATTGAATGGAGCTATTATTATCGTCTTCTTTTGCTGACCGAAAACTGTAAAAGCATATATACACTATTGTTGAACACTATCTGGGTCTTTAGCTACCATACTAATCAATGATGGAATAAAAAATCCCACATGATCAAATGCAAATTGTTTGCATTGACCTTCGACTAAGTAGCTGCAAAACATGTACTATGTATGCATTAATATATAAGAAACCAGATCACCGGATCTTACACAATGTATATGGATGTATAAACAAGATCTCACCTTATCCATGTCTCTATCATTGATGTATTCAGCCAATCATACATAAACAGCTCAATAATATCTTGTAAAAATAAAGAGCTATCGTATGATTGACCTGCATAATCTGCTTCTAAAGAAACAATTATAGGGCAATGTATATTATGTGCCCATAGCCAACATGCCATTCCCCTACAAGCAGGACCTAACGGGTATTTTAGGTCAGTTGGAACCCAACTTGGTAATGCAGGAAGTGGAGGTGGAGGCCTAGGTGCTCCGGGTGTCTTCTTTTTAACCTATATATATAATTTCAGATCAGTTGACCTCATATATACACATTAACAATCTAAAGTAATGTAAATTTATCTTACAATTTCATTAGTGTAGACGACATCTTCTTTGGGCCACAATATCACCCCACCTTCTGCCTCACCAAGTGTATCAATATCTGGGTGGGCATATGGCAATGCAGCTTCCCTCCAATCAGGTAAGACACATATCGGTCTCACACGAACGTAGCCCTGCAGCATTGGAGTCCCATGAAATGTTGCCCCAGGAAGGGACTAGTAAGCATTCGCCTCTGCAACAACATAGTCTTGCATTCTTAAGCGGCATGGCTTCAATGCCTACAAATTTACGTAAAGAATTTTATACATATATACATATCACCTTTCAAACATATCATCTTGAAAAGACTAGCTACAGTGTCATAAACAATACTTACAGTAGACGTGCTAGGCTATCCATTCTATCTTTGGTCTTGATTATACAACAATTATTAAAGGTAGGAAAAGTCAATATGCTTTTATTATTTACATTGAATTCAACATATTTTTCATAGAGGCATCTTCCTCTTCACTTTGTGCAAATGAAGTGGATGGTTATCCAACCTTTTCTCAAGACTACTAATATTCTACCTTTTAATGACAAATCCTTATTGACTTGTCAATCCCCAAAACATTTCATCTTCAAATTTTGCATTTTATGTTTGTTCTTGCTGATGTTGGCATGGATGCCCTTGTTAATTATCCCCTTTTTGTCTCTAATATAAGTTCTAGTGTTTCCTTTAATTGGAGGAGTATAATTGATACACCTGGGAATTTGAACCTGAGTTACCACAATATTGATGCGCTTTCACTTTTTGATCAATGGACTCAATGGATTGTACAACATTTCTAGAAGAGTCTCCCACTTGACTCTTCATAAGATTCATCATGTCAGCTGGAATCTTCATCATTTGTAGGTCATCATATAGGAGATGGTGGTGCGGATGGGGCAATGCCATGATTTCTATCATTGTCGTTAGCCACACTAGATGATCTATACCTTGAATTCTTAGCCAGGTTATCAAACAAGGGACATGATTCTTTAAGAGTTTTGTCCATAAAAGCACCTCCACAACTATTTGACCCATTTGAGACAATCCATAGTATAATAACTGTGCAATCTGCCACATATGTGATGTGTTATTTATCGCATGAGCAATTTCAGTAGGAATGAATCCCCAGATTTTACCTTAACTAACATACAATAATAGCCACCTACAAGCGGACAGATCTTATTGCAACATAGTCCAGGGGCAAACTCATAGGACAACATATTTAATAATTAGTCGATCAATGTAACCAGACAATAACTAAAATTTAAAACAAAAGGGTTGATGGATTAATTTTACTAAGGTTGCACAAGAAAAGGGTTTAAGCAAAGGTTGAACTAATACTAAAAATGTATATCCTCATTTATTGTCTACATTCCCCCACTCATAATGGTTGAATAAACAACATTGGTCCAGTGTTGTATGTTTCTATCGATTACAATCATGAAATGGAAGTTCCAAATCAATACTAGATGATTTTCAACTACATGTTGGTGCCCACAAACTTTATTTCGTACTTGGTCTCATAAAATATTTACGATGATATTGATGCCACATAGGATTTGCAAGAAAATAGAAGTATATAGTTTAGTAGATTATTGTTGGATTATATATGTAAAGACATGATCCCGTTTACGAGACCCATGATTAGACTCAACACGGGAAAGGGTTAGTCCTTCACTATTATGTCCATTTTATAACATTTAATTCAAATTTATTTTTATTCTAAAAATATAGAATTATACATATCTTTCCCACCTTATAATGCAGGCATACCAAAAGTATATGATGTCTTCAAGGAATACATACATAGAGTATGCATATGAATAAAAATATTAATTATTTGAAAAACCAAATTCGTTTATAACTAATTATTTCCACAACAGTGTGAGGAACACATGAGAATAGTTGCTAAAACCTTTTTCCTTTTCCACATTTGCCGCTAGATCAAGTTTAATTTTTTCCATTAGATTTTTCTTTCCACTATTGGGGATCCCGTGGATTTTATTAAATCCATGAATGGTAGATAATCTATTTAGGAGAAACCTTCTTATGAATATAACTTATAGTTTTGGCTGGATAGTAATGATGTGATCTATTTTGGGGAGTCAAACGTAATAATTATATTATGATTATGATCTCCTTTAGGTTCTATTGATGTCTCCAATGGGAAGGATCCAACCTTGTTGGCAGATCTAGAATTGGAATTTGGCTACTCTAACAACACTGCTTGAGATTCACCATTAATCAAGTAGGTCAAACAATTACTAACCATAGAAAACTTGAGGATTGAAGGAGTGACCATGGAGGGGTCATAGATGGAAGCATGAAGACAAAGGCCAATAATGGTGAGTGTTTCTAGTTAGAGAATCAAGATTTAAGGTGTTGGAAGTTGGGGCAAGAAAGTACTAGACACCCAGGGGGTTGAGGCACAGAAATGTCCTACCAACATGCATTTTTATAGCTATAGTTTTGAACTCCCATGAAAGAATTCAACCATGGTTTTATGATAAATGTCTAATATCACACATGTTTTGTGATTAAAACTATGTACCAAACGTGAGCTATTAGTATTACAAAATATTTCATAGGAAATACATAGCTTGGGTTGTCCTATTGATTTTCATCAAAATAAATATGAATGATAAGTTAGTAAGTAAATTTTACTTCCTTAAAAATTCATTATAAGTTTTCTGGATAATACATGTTGTAGTAGTTTGGACCAAAATAGAATGTTGGCACATGGGTAACAATATGATGGAAATGCAATAGGGAAAACAACATTTAATAAAGATGATCGCCCTGAAACAATATTGTTATGTACATATGGGGCTAGATAGAGTGAATGGGAAATGATAATTTGTAAGAGTAGTCTTTACGTATCTGTAAATTTAGAAGGGAAATGGTTCTTTAAAGAAGGAATCATTATAAGAAAATAGTTCATCCCCTACAACACCTCCCCTTCAAAATTAGATGTTTGATAATGTCCCCCAAATTTAGTATGGTAAAATACTGCTCCTTGATGACAACCTCTCTTCTTCTAGTCTCTTCATTATGAGAATCTCATAGATCTTATCCCTTCACAAGACATATCATGGGTGTGGACCCAATCTTTCTGAATCTCTAGGATCTATAAATTCTTATCTAGCAGATCAAATCCCCTAGCCCACTACTCTAGAAGATTATATGCCTCGCTTCTATAAATATTTTCCTTTGTCTAGATAATTCAAAATGCTTGACAGGCACTCATTGGTGCTTGAAGGGATTTTTCTCCTCCTGCATGTGTTATTCATGTTTCAATTATGAAGAGAAGAATTACCATATTTTTCTACATGTGTTTTTGTTGCACATCTTTAGGGTTTTTTCTTACACCCTCACAACTTTTGTCAACATTCCCTTAAAGATCTAATGACATTTTTTTAATTATTGGGATTTCAAACTGTAATCTTGACTTTCTTATCTCTTCTCTAAACTTTTTGTTGTAAACAATACAAACTATTTCAATAATAATACTTCCATAAATTTTGATTCAATAGTTAATGCCATCACCTTTATCCGATCTCTATGGTTCTCTTCTTTCAAGTGATGTCAGTATAGTGCAAAAGAATAAGTCCCAAATTTGCATCCATTTGACTTTCAGCTCAACTGTGACAAATCTAAAGACTTATATCGACCTTTGAATCCCTCCTGGAGGCCTCGAAGGGGGATATTAGCTTCTAGTGCTTCTGATGATGGTTGAAGGTTGTGTTCTTCGCTAGTGGCTCTTTTCTTTTGTGTTTTTCCTATTGCGGGTAGTAGTAAGGGGAACCCACACCATTGGAACTTTTTATTTTGTCATTCTTTACAACTTGGTACTCCTAATACTAAGTCCAAGTATATTTATGCCTTACTTTCAAAATGATCATGATCGTGGTGTTTCTACTATCTACTTTGTAATGCATAATGATGATCATCAGAAGAATTTTTTTTATTTTTCTTCACTTTCCACCTTTGTATCATACCATAATTAAATGCAACCTAAACCCTTAATAATCTCAAAATACAATTTCTTTGCATTTTCTTAGGATTAAAGGAACAATGGGATTTTTTTAGGTAATTTGGGGGTGGGGGGGTTGATTCATTCCATCCCCATTGGCAAAACCATCGGAAAAGGGTTAAAAAAACTTCTACACAAGGCTAAAACAGACCAAGTTATGACTCTAAGAAATCAACCCTGGTCTTCAAAGAAACTATATCTCTGTAATTGCCTCTATCTATACATGTTGTCTTTGTTGCTTGTCTAAAGTAAGACACTCTTATCTTGTCCATTCTATATGCACCCCAAACCAGAGGGGGGATCTCAATTAGATTCAAGAAAAAGTAAGTAGTCAATAACTTGACACCATACTCAATAAGACTGACCACCATACAGTTAGCCTCCCTATAGGCATGTTGCAAGCCCAACCATTGTCAAGCATGGTATTTTGTAAAGTGATAATCCTTTGTATGATCCTCTAAGCTCAGTTGCCCCTCCACCAAGCATATGGACAAACCTCAAATTATTGATCTCCATGAAAACACCATTGTAACCATGCACTAAGTAAAAGTTGAACCCATCTAAGGCCTCTAAGGCACTCTCTAATTTATTTGTACCTCTCCTAGGTTCCATGAAACCAACCACAACCTTGACTTCATCATCACTCAACACATCTCCTATGGTTCTTTCCCTACTACATGTTCCTCTTCTCCATGAAACTTCTGCAACATTCAGCTTCATCTCAATAGGTCTAACCCAGTGAAGCACTTCAAACTTGATCCTTCTAAGCCGCATAACTTGAGAAAGATCTCTACCTCATGCTCAATGCTTCCCTCCAATCCTTCCCTCCTTCCTTGTAAAAAAACTTCATCCATAAAAATCTTGCCATGTTACATGCCATCCCCCTATCTCCACAATCCACATCCTTCTACCATCTAACCTGCTTGAACACCTAGACACCCAAACACACCATATGATAATCAGCAGAAAGATGCCCTCATCACCCCTAACAAACAATTATGGGTGTCTAGCCCCAAACACCTCCGAAAAGAGCAACCCATCCAACATGAAGAGCCAAAGTATTCGACCCCCAAGAAAGCCTCATTCCTTGCCCACACCTCCCTTGAAACCTCCCAATGATCAACAAGTGGTCAAGCGTCTCCTCCCTACCCTCTCTGTCACACTAACATCTAGAATCCATCTAGATGCAACTTCTCATTCAATCATCCACATGTATAACTCTCCTCCCCACCTTCCAGACAGAAGTGCTCATCTTGGCAAGCAATATACTATTCAAACCCTACATAGATCCATACCAGAAGCTCCCTTCATCTCCATTCCCTATCCCCCTCCATACTCTCTTCATGGACTATAGAGAATAGCAACCATCCTCATGAGGCATCCAACAAGGTTTTTCCAACTCTAAATAAATGATGACCCTCAAACCCCCTCGATAAGGCTAAACCCTCAAGTGAGAGGAGTTTATCCAAAACTGGTTACCTCCACGTCAAGTCATATGACACATCACATACACTCCAAGAAGGCCCTTCCTTCAGAAACTCACCCATATCAACCCCTCTCCACCTCACACACCAAAAAGTATCTCACCCCTCCTGATCACCCATCTGGTATGCAAAAGGACTAAGGCAAACACCTCCCCAAACTCTTCTTGAGAACCAAGGTGTGTCCCCTGGCATCCAAATATCCCTCTTATACTTATATAAAAAATTGATCAAATCGATGTCCTCTCAAGAACATTCCAAGTGGCTTTCATCAAACAAGCTTGGTATATGTCCCTCATCTTATTGATCCCCAACCATCCCTCTTTCATAGGTTTTTCCAACTTATCCCAGCTAACCCAATATTTTCTTCTCTCACCTCCTCTTGACATATAAAGGAATGCCACCATGCTCTTCTCAAACTTCCTCATCACCGCCATAGAGACCACACAAGCTGCCATGGTGTACATCAACATCATATAGAGCACAACTTTAACCAAAGTGAGCCTCCCAAAAAAGGATAACATATGTCCCGCCCAGGATGTCAACCTCCTTAACACCTTATCTACCGTCTCATAATAGTATCTCACATACATTCTTCCTCTTACCAACATGGCCCCAAATAGGTCAATTCCTCCCTCTTCTCCTCACACCCCATGCATCTTGAAGAACCTCCCTCCTCTCCTCTGAACGCACCCCCAACATGAAAGTAAACTTCCTCTTATTCACCCTCTTCCCTGCAACTCCTCATATCTTCACAAGAGATCCACAGTGGCCGCTATGGTCCTCCCTCCGAGCCTCACAAAAAAACACAAGATCATCAACAAACATCAAGTAACTCGGGGCCAAGCCCCCATCCCGCACTCTATACCTCTCCATGATCCCTCTCCTCACTACATCTATTTGCTTCCCTAACACCACCTGCATAAGGATGAAGAGAACCCAGGAAAGAGGATCCCCTTCTCGTCAGAAAGAACCTACCTATTTCCCCATTGAGTGCCGCTGAGAACCAACCATCCTTAACAACATTCATCACCATCCTAACCACCATAGCACAGAAACCAAACGCACGCAATACCCCCTCCGAAAAGGACCACACCACGATGTCAAAAGCTTTAGCCATATATACCTTTGAAACCACATTTTCACCTCCTGCCTCCAAATCATACATTAGCTCATGCGCCACTCTTATGTTGTCCGCAATGTTCCTCCCTTTCACAAAAGCTGCTTGCTGAATCGAAATGATCCTAGGTAGAACCAAGGACGTCCTCTCCAAAATCACCCAAGAAACGATCCGAAGTAACATGTACCCACGCTCACGGGTCTAAAATCAGATATCCTCTTCACATTCTCTTCCTTGGGAATAAGGACCAATATAGATCACCAAGCACTCCTGTGTATGTATCCACCTTTCAAGCAACGTCTAACCATCTCTACCACATCTTCCTAACCTCCTCCCAAAAATGCTCGTAGAAAGCTGTCCTGAATATGTCCGGCAGTGGCGCACTATCACCGTCAATCCCCGTCACCGCCAACCTAACTCTTCCTCAGATACATCGCCACCATTCTCTCATTATCGGACTGCTCAATCACCCTCTCCAGAAGGTGATTTATTACCACCAATATAATGTCGACCCTTACGCCTAAACCTACCAAGATAGGCTTTCGGTGGTACTGGGCATCAGGCCTGGCCATGCGAAATCGAAGCTGCACCTGTGAACACTACGCATTTGGATGTTACTATAACCAGCCAGGCCCAACTAAATGTCTTCTTTGATCGTTTTCGTATGGGCCCCGCTGAGTTGCCAGCGACGGCTCACCCACCCTCTCTCTTTCCGCCTCCTCCATGGCATGCAAATGACAAAACCCTAATTCCGAAGCAGACGAACGCTCGTGAACTGCTCCAAAACACCATGCCTAAACAGTACAGCGCTGCACCTTTTGTTGTGTTCCTGCTGGCCACCTCTATATACAGCGGATAATCTATGCACAAGAGCGCTTTTACCGAAGACACGCAGTCACGCACACACATATATAAATATCCGCACCTGCAGCTCCTTGTCTGGCTTGGTACGCGCAACGTGACAGTGGAGTGGTTGTGTACCTGGGTTTTCCTGTGCGACTCTAAAGGAAGGGAGATGGAACGATTGGAGAAGATTATAATAATTATTAAAGTATCCTATTGTCAATACATGTAAGCTGGACTGTTGTCGGTTTCTCCTCCGTGCTCGCAAGCGAACAAGCCCATACTTCTCTGTGTAAGAATCAACTCGACTGGGGCGTGACAATACGGACAATCCTATGCTTGACCTTGTCGTCAATCCACCAAACAATCCACAACGGCTAGAAAGTGAAGCCATGTACCAGTTTCACCTTCACGGGCCCTCCATTTACCATGGTCGAGGCGGTCACCTTGACCAGCTCATCTACATCAAACTTTTGGGTCGAATGACTCTGGGTCGTTTCCTTATGTCTTGTATGAGAAAATGAGCCAACAAGGTTGCATAGTCGAAAAGTTACTGCTGTTGACTGGACAATGATCTCAAAGTATCTTATACCTTGAATCTGCGTAGATCGGCTCTACCAGCCATACACTTTTTGGATGAAAACAACATTGATGGAGCTCAATGATAAGACTTCCATCCATCTGAAATCAATCATACTACCAAGAAATGAGGACTTGCTTTCACCTGGAGAACTCCTTTTGATGTGGATGGAAAAAAAGCAACAGGTGAAATCCTCACTATTATATCAAATCGGTACAACTAGTAGTTTCTATATATCCGTTCACATGATCACTCAAATTAACATAATAAGAAACTATAGTTGAACTTCTTATGAGGAAAAACTACTAGTTAGGATTCAAAATCTAAATATCATTTTTCGCTATTTTTATTATCAATATGTCATGATTTCTAACTCAATTCTCAAAATGACTTATTTATGGGGAAATGCATTCTCAAAGAGGACTCATTGCTCTCTGTGGGTCAATACATTCCCGGGGAGACACATTGCTCCTTGTGAGGCCAATGCGTCCCGACGGAAGATGCATTACTACTTTAAAGTAGCAATGTTTTCTCAGCTGGTACATATTGCGAGATATGATTCATTATTCCCGGTTCCCGTGACGCTGTCTATGACAAATGAATCTCATCCGTAGATCACATCACTATTGATGCATTACTTCCCTCTCCTTGAGCAATACATGGCAGAATATGGGTGCAACATGCTACTCGGAACAAGGAAGTTAAACCCATGTATTGCCCCCACAGGAGCAATGCGTCCCAGCGGGGACACATTACTATTTTATAAAAAATTTGGTTTATTTGTCTAAGTTGTGTTACAATGGATTTTTTATTATATAAATTAAATTTATTAATAACCATAATATACCTTAACTTATATACATCTAATTACATATTTCAATCAATGCTAAAAAATAATAAATATGATAGTTCATAAAATATACAATATTTATATATGTAAATAATAGTATCTAAAACTAATAGATATAGTAAAAAAATATTAACATATAAATATTAAAACAGTAAACATAATTTAGAAAACATAGAGACAAAAATAAAAAAATTTATATAAAAATCAGGCACACAACAATATAAATGAAATATATCTGTACATATACATACATATATTTTTTATGGATGGATATTTATTATAAACCGATTTGATAATTTTAATTACCGTCTCAACTTAAAAAATAAATCATATTAATATATGTTTCCTTTTTATTCAGCCTTTTGGACAAATGTAATATATTGTTGTCTTTAATTATGTATTATACATTTTGTATATATAAATTTAGTATATATCCTCTATTTTATATTTTAGTATTTTGTATTTCAATAGTATACATTGTTATTTACATTTGCAAAAAATAAAAAACAATTATTAATAATTAATTGTATTTTATTAATCTTACATTATTTTAGTAATAATAAGTCTGTATATATGCATTTAGTAATTGTTGTATTAGTTAATAAATTAAATAAATATGATTTTATTTTGATTATGTATTATTATTATTGTTGCATATTTTATTTTATAGGTGTATTGTCGTGATTGCATTGTTTACATATTTTGTTTCAAATAAAGTATTATATTTTGTATATATTGATTTAATATTTTAACTATATTATTTTATTTAAGTGTTGTATATAGTGGATTAGTTTAGAAACTAAGTAAATACAATATCATTTTATTATAAGTTTTAATTTAAACGATATGTATCTTGTATTCAATTCAATTTTGTGTTATTATTTTCCTTATGTGTAATGTCATGATTATATTATCTCTCTTCATATTATAGAATTTATTTTATATAGTGTATAATATATTTTGTGAATATTGATTTTAATATTTAACTATATTTTTTGCTTTGTTATTGTATTAATTAGTTGTATATACAATTGTTTATAATGTTGAACATTATGTATCAATAACTATTATGTCTTATTATTGTTACATATTTTAAATTATTATAATACATCTTTATGTTTTTTACTTACCAATTTTTTATGTTTTTAACTATTTTAGTTATTGAAAACTAAATATATATGATAGAGAAATCATAAATGTTAGCATAGTTTTAAAAAATGAAGAAAAAAAAACAATGTGTCCCTGATGGAGGCGTACTGGTCATGTGGGGGCAATGTGTCACAGTTGAGGATGCCCTACTTCAAAGTAGCAATATGTCTCTCATGGGGATGCATTGGTCCCAAAGGGAGAAATATGTCATCTTTGGGGATGCATTTGCCCACAAACATATGCCATTTTAGGAATGAAATTAGAAATCATGTCATATTAGTAATAAAAATAGTAAAAAATGTTGTTTTAGTATTTAAACCTACTATAGGGACGGTCGCGTCTGATAAGGCAATAGGGAGGGCGACCAGGAGGGCAATTTTCCAGCATCGCTGATCGCCTCTCTAGGATTATTCAAGGAAATGGAGGTCCTCTTTAGGCAAAAGTGTTGTAAATCTGGCTGCTAAGCTTCAACATTTTTCAGGTCTAACTCATTGGGAAGATATCTGGAAGAGTGATGAAGAGAGTCCACTTGCGTTGAAACCTAATGAAATCACCATCATAGATGGGAATCTTGTGTATCCAAAGGAGGAGGCTGAAGAAAATGCTAGTAAATGGAATCCATGTCTCATAGGCTACATCCTCGACTTCTGACGTCATATTCCCATGCTAGTCAATCATTTGGCTCAGATCTAGAATCTTCGTGATTTGATAGAAGTTTTTGATGGATGGGAAGGTTTCTTTATCATAAAGATCTCAGATCTAGAAGATCTGAATAGTGCACTTTTAGGAGACTGGTGTGTGAAAGATAGACTGATGTTGTTGAAGAGATGGAAGTTAGGTGAGAACTTGGTGAAAACTAGACTGAAGGAGGTCCAAGTTTGGGTTAGAGTTCATAACCTTCTATTGGAGCTTTGGGACAACATGATGCTTGAGAGAATAGGTTTGTTGATGGGTAAACCATTACAGATGGATCAACATATGAAATACTATATGAGAATTGAGTTCACTCGATTTTAGATTCTCATGTCGTTTGAGGTGAATTTCCTTGAGTTTGTGACACTATCTAGCAGTATAGGAGAAGGACATGTTGTGCCTATTGATTATGAATGCTTCCTTCACATGTGTTGTTTCTATGGTTACTTTAGTCACAATGATTGTCTATCTAGGGTCGTTCAATCTACAAGAGTTGAATAGAAGAATAAGAAGAAAATCTGATAGAAGAGGATTGATATGCTAGTCTCAAAAGCTAATGAGTTCTTGGTATCAAATGAAGAGAAAGATTTTGTTATTATATCAATTGTTGATCAAGAGTTCATTTCCAATGAGTTAGCTAATCTACATAACAGTGATTTGGTGTAGCAAGAAAAGTTGATATCTAAAGGAGGTAGTTTCGTTCCCTCTACTATAATTCCCATTTTCTCTAATATCTCTCCAGAGAGTAGTAGTTCTTAAAGTTCATCTAATCCCATAGATCCTGGTGTAGAGAAAAGGAAAATTTTCCACATGAATGTCAAAGCAACCCCGCTGTAGGAATCTAACATAGGGTGGTTAACTCTATTTTCTCTGTCATGCCTAAATAGTTTGGAGGTTTGGAAATCAACAATGAAAAAATTGAGGCGGCCAGTTCGAAAACCCAAGGAACCAAATTAATGCATCTTTGAGCATCACCTCTTGGAATGCCAAGGGTATTAGTAATAAGATTATGAGTGTCAAAGAGGAGTTAAATAGGGCCAATAGTGATATCTTTGTCTTAAATGAAATAAAACTAAGAGCTAACAAATTTAACAAGGTTATGAGTTGTAATTTCAGTGAATACAAATGAGTGTCAAATCTGGAATCTCATGCTCTAGGAAGAGTTATCATCCTTTGAAGGAACTATATTTTAACAAAGTTATCTAAATGTGATAAAGCTCTACACATCAGAGTTCAGACAGATGATTAGTGTTTTATAGTTTCTGCAGTTTATGGACATAATCCTAATATTGAAAATTTTTGGCTTTGGAGTGATTTAGAAAAGTTGCTTGAGAAAGTTAATACCCATGGGTGATCGTGGGTGATTTTAATGTTGTTAGTAAGGACGGTGAAAAAATTGGGAAACAACCACCTACTAAGAATTCTATGGATGATTTCAATGACTTTTCCATAAACAATGGCTTGTTCAAGATGAATATGTGTGTCCCATTCTTTAGTTGGGGTAATCACCAAGTGGGTGATGACTTTGTTACATCTAAAATTAATAAAAGTCTTGTTTTATTATGAGTTTCATACCTTTTTGAAGATTTCATGGTGAATGCATTTCTAACATTATCAGCGATCACAAAAGAATTTGTTTGGTCATTGGAATGCCAAGGAGATTAAGTACCCCTTTCAAATTCATTAACATTCGGACTAAACACAAAGAGTATCTCAACTTGATGAAAGATGTGTGGGACTTGGAGGTTGAGGGTTTTGCTATGTTTAGAATGTATTGGAAACTTGGGAAACTTAAATACAAGTTGTTATGATAGAATAAGGTGTTTGGAGATATTTTTGAAAATGTTGCAGTAGCTAAACTTAAAGCACTTGAGGCTCAAAGGAAGATGACATGGATCCCTTGAATGAAAGTGCAAGATCTATTGCTCAAAGTTTGAGAGAAGAGGCTAAGGTTATTATTGGAATTGAAGAATCATTTCTAAGGCAAAAATCCCCAGTTCAATGGCTTAAGGAAGGAAATACTAACATGAATTTTTTTACTTGTCTCTAAAAACTAGAAGATCTAAAAAGACTATCAAGAGTCTCATGATTGATGGGGAGTTGAATTATGATACTTCTATCATATGCAATCATATTGTCAGCCTTGCAGAGGGGAACAAAGAGATGTCTCTGAAGGTAATTAGAATGGGCCTTGTATTTCTAAGCAACAAAGTATAACCCTTTCTTGTCTTGTTACCAAAAAAGAAGTGGACAATTTTATTATGAATCTTAATGAGAATAAATGCCCTGGCCCAAATGGGTTCAATGGGCATTTCTTCAGGAATGCATAAAATGTTATAGGAAATGATGTGTTTGAAGCTATCAAAGATTTGTTCATCAGAGTCTAATGAAGGAAGCTAATAGGACTTATATTACTTTATTGCCCAAAGGTATGGATTCTTCTCTCATTACCAACTGGCATCCTATTGCCCTGTGTAATTGCTTCTACAAGATTATTTTGAAGATTATTGCAAACAGACACTAAAAGGCTCTACCTATTATTATTGATATGAATCAGTGTGCCTTTATAAAAGGCAAGAATATTAAAAATGTCATTTTTTTGTCTAACAAAATTCTCAGTGATTTTAAGCAAAATCATAATATCAATTTATGCATTTAAGTTGATGTATCCAAATCATATGATTCAATCAGTTGGAGATTCCTTTTCTCTAGATTATATTTCAATCAAAATCATATTAGATTTTAGTGAATGGTGAGACCACTAAATTTATTTATCCTTGTAATGATTTGAGGAATGGGGACCCCATTGCCCCTTATCTTTTTGTGATAGCCATGCATGATTTTTATAAACTCATGAAAATTGAAATTTAGAAGAAGAATATTATTCCTATATCTATTTTGAAGAACCACAAATTATCTCATCTTATTTTCATTTATGATCTTATGATCTTCACAAAGGTTAGTGATATCATGCTATGAATTTGAAAGCTTTTCTCAATAAATTTTGCAAATTATCAGGTCTGAAGATTAATAATGCTAAGATCTCTATATTATTCAGCATGAAAGCAGATGTGTCATTCCTTACTAGTATTCTGAATATGGTTGGTGAGGTTTTGGACAATTCAAAATATTTGGGCCTTCCATTTTTGTAGGGAAACTAAATAAGAAGCATTGTGCCAATCTAATTGATATAATTAAAAAAGGCTTGAAAGATGGAAAAAACATGTTGTCTCTTGCTGGGATAAGGGAGTTGGTGAAGTCTACTCTCACCATTATGCATTTGTGCTGGGTCTTTTTCTTTTCCATTCCTAGCTCAACTCTTAATGAAACATACAAGTTATGTCATGATTTTCTATGGGGCCATACCAATTCCAAAAAGAATTCACATCTTATAAAATGGAAGTTAGTGACCCTTCCGAAGGATGGAGGATGTCTAGGAGTTACAAAAGGTAAAGAGGTGACAAAGACATATTTGGTTCCAAATGCTTGGGATGTTGCTAGCAAAATATAAATGCTTTGGGTCAAGTGGATAGGGGAGAAGTAACAAAAATCATCATTCTTGTCAATCTCTATTTCCCCTAACTTCTTGTGGATGTTTAACAATGTTCTAAATATTACATACTTGCCTCTACCTTTCATTCAATTTAAGATTAGGCCAGGGAGTATGTTTATAGTCTGGAAAAATATGTGGCTTAACAACAAGTTTTTGGAAGATATCATAGGCAAGAACATGATCATAAGGTCTATTATTCTGCATAGTCCTAACCTATAGTTTATCATTAAAGAAAGGAAGTGGAATGTCCCTAAGTCTAGAATCTCTCATGTCTTGGAGGGTATTCTGAAAGATGTCTCCTTAAATAGTACTAAAGATTATTATATTACATTTGATAGGAATAAATTCGTTGGCATTAAAGAGGTTTGGGAGGCCACTAGATCTAAAGAAGTTAAAGATGAATGTTTTACTTGGATCTAGAAATGCAAGAGTCATATATATGGTGTTGTTCATCTACAGAAGGATCTATATAATAGATTGGCCACTTTGGATTATACGAGAAGAAGAGGTATTTCTTTTGCTTCAATTTGCTTTTTGTGTATGCATGGGTATGGAGATTCTAAACATGTTTGCTTCAAATGCAAGTTTGTGTCTAATATGTGGCATTTATCTAAGCAAGAAAACATCATTAACATCAATCCTTGATGACTGGGGTGATCTCATCTTAATGAGAGATATCAAGGCTAGAGTGATTTGTACTCTTATTCTTTATCACTCTTGGCTTGAGAGAAATAGAAGGGTTCATGATAACAGAATCAAGGGAGTGGATTGTCACGCCCTGATTTTTGGGACTCTCAAATACATGATTAAGTTATTGATGAATCAATATAGGGTTGATTTAAGATTAAAATAAGGTTCCATCCAATTTCATGACATTTGAATATGTGAGAAAAAGCATGTAGAAAGGATCTCTTGTGCAAAGTGATTAGTAATATACTCAAACTTTAGGAATTTCATATTGATTTGATAATATGAGATGAGAACCTAAGTAGAATACTGAAGAAAAATTGATGACTCTACTTGAGGCATTTGAGCCCTAGACCTAGTTTAGGTTTTCATGATAAGAAAGTAACATGATATGATAAAATGTGTCTTAAGAAAAATTCAATTGATAAATTAACTTAGTCAAATTTCTAATTTCATAATCGAGACTATGATTAAGCTTATGAACCTTTTGGAAGATCATGAAATGGGCCATGTGCCCCAAGAACTAGTTCAAGCCTAATTGGGCCAATTCAGCTTTACACATGGGTCCTTGGAGAATTTGGGGATTTAGAATTTCTTACTCATGATAAAGACTCACAATGTTTTAGTAGATAGAGAACTTAAATATGAGATTATAGAAGAAACTTTAGTTAATTTTGTATAATGTAGTGGTCTAGGTAATTAAATTTGTAATTATCTAACATATACTTAAAAAGCAATTTTGGAGTCATTATTTGACTAGTTTTGACCTCATCTTTTGCTAAATAAAAGACTTCAAAAGATAATTCAAATTCTAAAACTTGGGATCGAGTAGAGTTATGATGTGGTCTATATAAATATTTCTTTGATTTGGACTTCTATGTAAAAGAAAATAAAAAAATTAAAATAAAGGGAATGAGCAACCGAGACCCAATCCTATGTGGACCAGAGAAACAACACTCCTATTCTCATGACTGGGTGAGGGGATCTCACCCAAGATCAAATAGAGGAGAGGCTATAAAAGCCCTAGATCTTGAAACTTTAGGGCGGTTTGAAGTTGATTCTAGGGTTTTGACGAGAGACCTAGATAGGAGAAGAAGAGGGGTGGACATTGTGACGTCTGTGGTTTGGGGATTTTCAATCCTGCATACCCAAGGCATGAATAATCTGCCTCCCATGGAATGGAGGTCCGTACAAAGTGGGGGTACTCCACATATTTTGTTGAAGTGGCATCAAGGCCTAGATTGGAGCCGCTTCAGTCCATCCATACGGTGACAGTGGAAAAACTCTACAAAACAGAGTCTATGCATACACAAGAAGAAGATGCATATGGGTCAACAAGTTCTAAATCAACCAGATTCACATAGGGATTCGTGAGTCACCAAGGTTTTGGGCTGCTGGGTGCACCACGTGGCCTGATCAAGGCCACTAGATCAATTTTGGATGACAATGATAGTTAAAGAGGTATTTTTATACAAAAAATCAAAATGGTGATATACGTGGCTATTTTGGGAGTTCAATAAATCAATGGAAAGGTTAATGGATGCACTATTATATAAAAATTCTTTTAGTATATGAGTTTGATGTCTGAGCATATATATATTTTATGTACCGAGAAGTATATGGTTCCAATGTTTTGAACATTAAAAATAGAAAACGAGTTCAGAAATTCATGAATATTTTATAGTATGTATATTTTGATATATTCAGCATGAGTCCAAGTCTTGATCTATCTGATTTGAAGTTTTACCTAATTTTTTTATTTAAACCCTAATATGGGAATTTTGTGTATTTCACCCATTGTTTGACGATGAAACCTGATGAGATTTTTATCCACACTCTAATGAGAAATGTTCTTGCTAGTTTCCAAATTTTGGTGAGGTTTCGTGCCTTCATGAATTATTATCTAATTTTTACACCTAATAGGATGTTATATGAAGCATTTTATGGATATTGAGGATATATCACCTTACATTTATGCTTAATTGCTATGAAATATAGCTTTTGGGATAATTATATCTAATCTCTGCTGAATCAAAGTAATTAAAGACATATGATTGTATTTGAAAGTTTTCTCTTGATCATAGATCAATATCTTTATATATTAGTGCTTTATGTGATTATTATGATTTATTTGAGTTTGAAGTTTATAGTGATTATATAACATGATTTTGAATTTATGTTAATTGCCAAGATTTCAGTGTAGTTTTTGATTAAAGTTGTTTTTACTTTAAATAATAATCCTAATTTTGGTTTACAGTATTGTTAGGGTAATGGGGGGTTTGATATTTAAAAATGAAAAAGGGATATACACATGGACTTATTATAGATTTTGTATGATATCCAAGTGATTAGGTTATGGAACAAGGAATCAAGACTAACTTAAGGACATCTTCAGCAAAACAAATTGGTGGGCCATGTGCATTGAATTTCATAATTATTATGATTCAGCCTACACCTTCCTACAAAGTAACTGAGAGATTAAGTTACTGTCAGACTTTAGTAATTCATATCTTGTCATGCTTTGAGAAATCAAATCTTATTCAATTTAAGTTATTTTGACATATTATCATATTTTAAGTATTTGATATTTACATAACTTTTAGATACTCAATATTTCTTTTCTCAAGTTCAATTTATTCTCTCAAGCCTTTAGACTCAGACGTCATACATCTGATTTAAGTCATCTATTAAATAAGAGTTTTAGATTAAGACTTATTTAGACAATAAGAATTTAGACTTCATATTTTATATTTAGAACACTCATTGTGAATAGTCATAAATTAGATCCATATAATTAATAAGAGTCTTAGATCAAATCTCAGTAATTTAGATACATATTTCAAATTAGATCCAAAGTTTTGGTTTAGATTTAATTCAAAATTTAAGAGTAGAGATTCAAATCCAGATCTAAACAAAGATACATATTCATAGATAGAAATTAAGAATAGATTCAGAGATAAGAGATTAAGATTTAGAAATAAGAAATTTATATTTAGAGATAAGAGATTAAAATTCACATGTAAGAAATTAAGAATAAAGATAGATAATGACACCATATTATTAATACATTATATGATAAGTCCTCACTAGAGAGTCCTAGGATGATCAGAGGGTGCACTGTACCAGACAGTGCATGTGTCACAGACACATGTAAGAAATTAAGAATAGAGATAGATAATGACACCATATTATTAATACATTATATGATAAGTCCTCACTAGAGAGTCCTAGGATGATCAGAGGGTGCACTGTACCAGACATTGCATGTGTCACAGAGGGCATGTTGTGCCAACAGGGGATGTGTTGCACCATAGAGGACACTTTGATGTCAACAAAGGACACGTTGTGCCAACAGAGGGTGTGTTGGACCATAGACGACACTTTGGTGTTGATAGAGGGAATGTAGTGCCAATACAGGGTGTGTTGCACCATAGAGGACACTTCACTATCAATAGAGGAGGACTTGTTGTATAATGATGGCCAAAAATAGATAAAAAAACATAAATAGAAGACACATCAATTCACTATAAGTCTACATCTTTCAGATATTAGTTTAGCTTTGAGTTATAGTATATTCATGTTTGTCTTATTAGAAATTCAATGGCACTTAGTCTAACCTAGGTTTCCCTTTGTGCATGGCTAGAGATGAGATATCCACAGGTGCAAAACTTCATGAGTTAGTCATAACAAGATTATGCAGTGACAACTTTACGATGTTTGCTTGGTGGGGCACCATCTACACAATCATAGAGCTTATGATATAAGTGCAATGTTTTATGTCATATTCTATGGTTTTCTTATAAGGTTTGATGTAACCATGTCTCTTTTCTTGATAATTTGTGAGAATTTATTTTATACATAGTCTATAAGGGTTATTTGTGTCATTATTGTAATACATATCATGTTAGTAACACTGTTTAGTTAAAAGAAATATATTCTTCTCATGTGATAAGAAAATTGAGGTGTTACATGGATGCTCTTTGGAAAGTGAATCCTCTAGATTTTGAAAATTCTCTCATAAATCCTTTCAGTTTTATTCAAAAGATTTCTTGTTCTCCTTGGGTTGGTCTCTACTGAGCTTAATGGTTTTTACTTACTATGAAGAAGCTTGGTATGGAGATGTTGAAGCATTCATGCAAGTTATTTGGATCTTGCTTCTATGAAAGGTGACTGCTATTCTGTGTAGTTTGAGGCAATTTTTAGTTTTGATTTTGCAAAAGTTTCTTTGATTGAAGTTAGTGATTGTTGATTATCTTGTTTTGGAGCATGTTGGGTCTATTCAATTTTGCACTTAAAGTTTTGATATGAAATTTTGGTTTTCAAGCTTTATAGTTCTTTTTCTATAGTGATCTAGATTCTCTATTCTTCAGATTCTATGGTGTCTACAGTTTCTTTGGAACCTCACCTTTGTGGCTTGTATGTCATGATATTGTCTATTTTTGGAGCCGAGTTATGTACAAATGAAGATTTCTTATAACTTGGATGTGATCAAATAGAACTTCCTTTTGCTTCATAGAATGGCTATTGTTTTATGTTTTGAAGCATGGTAGAATCTATTCTATTCTTTTAGGTTGATTCTTGATGGACACCAAAAATTCTTTCTACAGTTTAGATGGAAGGACGTTGGAGATCTAAAAAATCTGAGTTGTATGGTTGGTTTTATTTTGATCTATTTTCTTTGGTGGTAGTTTGTATAGATAGACATAGAGACATTAGACACATATACTTGTATAATATTTTTCTCTTATCAACTTTGTAACCACTTTCACAAAAAAGCAAGGTGAATTTAGACAACCAAAAAAAGTATTTAATCCTACTTATTATAAAATAATTCTATACTTGAACTGAAGTTGAGCATCATCAGTGTGCAATAGGCCACTGCGTTGATCTTTGTCTTTAGGACAACGAGCCAAAACAAGTTGGAATTGAACTTTGTGTTCTGCTACTGAGCATGTCTATGCTCAGGCTAAAATGAATGAGTTCACATGCTTCAATGTTTTCCTAGAGTAAAACTAGACTTTGGTTTGTTGCCATGGGGTGATGCACCCGCCAACCACATAGATGATTAAATATCATCCTTGAATCAGGCCATGCAACTTATTAGATGCCCTAGTTAAATAAGTCACATACCACATTTAAGTGTGTCATATTTACCTCAAAAAAATAATGGTTGTTTTTCATATATCCAATGACTTTCATAAAAAAGTGTAAACATTTTACGATGTGGCCTTCTAGATGACTATGAGTTATTCTTAGTTCCTAGTTGCTAAGAATTGATAAAAGGTGATTACATATGAAGTCATCCAAGGTATAAGATCATGTCTATACTTGTACTTAAAAAAATGCATGCATATACTATCATTTAAGTGATATAATAGTGACAACCATACTTATCACACTGTGTAAAAATAATTAACAAAATAATTTTACATTCAAAGAAAACATTACATATTGTACTGCCACCTTTTTAATAGTAGGTTATGCTTTATGTTATCACCTAAAGTATCCAAGGTTTCAGTCATAAACATTACATTTGTATGAAAACACATATGAAAATAAATGATAACATGGACCACCGCTTATCTCACCCTGAACAAAATCCAAAATGATGTACACATTTTCCACCGAAGAACACCATAAGAAGATAAACAATATGTAACCAAAGATTGATAAAATGACATCATGATTGTATTCTTAGGAGAAAAAAATGCATGAACACGGGCTCTCTCTATCTAGGGTTACGACTCTACCTTCTCTCTAGCTTCTCCCGGTGGCCGCCGCTGGGGGGAGGGAGCACCCTAGGCGCCTTCCTCCCCCTGGTTCTCCAAGCGTCCACGACAGTGATCCCAGTGAGGGGTGATGCAGATCCAAGTGGTAGAGAAGCACTTCGTCTGGTTCGTCAGATTTCTTTCCTCAGTAAGTCCGGATGGGAGGCGCAGAGCATCGCGTGGACGAGGCCGGGATCTGTGGTTCACACCTTTGACTTGGTCGACTTCCACCTTGTCCAAGTGAGGCAGATGGAAAGAGCGCTCCCTTCTGGTCTTGGTTCCTGCGGGGTGCTCTATTTTGCCGCTGGTGAAAGGGGGTTTGTACCCCTATTCTCACGCACCTCATTGTCTTCTCTCGAGAAAGACTTGGTATGACCTGGTGGTTTGAAGCTCTTCCGACCTCGACACCGACTTCAACCTTCTAGGAGGCTATGAAGCGCCGCGAGGGTAGACCTGGACCAACGGATTTGGTCGTTCCACTCCTCCGAGCGAGTCTTGGGTCTTAGTTGCTGATGGTCTCCTGACCCCAGTGCTTCCAGTGGTGGATGGGGCCGTCGCTGGTAGATCGGCGGCGCACCCTTTCTCCAATGAAGGAGTTTCACTGGTCGTCCTACAAGGTTCGCGGCTATGAAGGTTTGGCGTAGTGGTTTCCCCCCTCCGGTGGCCTTCTCCTATCGTGCATTCCTCTTCAGATGGTTGGCTGCTTCCAGTATCCTCTTGGCTGGTTGGGTGTATCATGGCTCCTTTGTAGCTATGAGTTTGAAGGTACTCCAGGTGCTTGAGGAGGCATCTCTGTGGATCACAGATGTCTCATTTCATCAACTGCTGAATGGAAGGTGGTTCTGGCACAAACCAGGAGGTAGCTTGTTGTCTCCTCTCTGCTGCGTGATGGAACACTCTCAGAGTGTTCGATGATTTTCCTGAAAAAGGTTTGGGGCTGACCCCTACCCTATCATGTTGATTTTCTGGCTTCAATCTTGTTCAGTATTCACCTCTGAGATTCTTAATCTGCTGGTTGATGTCTGGGGGTTCAATCCTAGATCTTTTGCCTACACCTTCAGTTTGTGTTTTTTATGCCAGTTGGGGGGAGGCCTAGGAGCTGGTCCACTGGTGTTTGATTCTGATGATTCAAGTTTTGAAGATGTGCGTTACTTAATAGGCTGATGACAAGAGATAGTTCCAGTGTTCACTTAATGTGGATGCCAATGATGGTTAGACTTGCCAATATCTGAATACGTTCATATGCCCTAGTACAAATGTTAGCTGACAATCATCTGCCCATCAAAGCTGAGTCTGCACATTTTGTGGGTAAGCATAATGATAGTGGAGCTCCTCATCTGAGATGGCTGCTGACAGGCCAGTCTTCTGTTTGTATGTAGGCTTTGGTGTATTTTTTGGGTCTTTTCTTTCTGTTTGAGGTCTTCTGTGTAAGACTTTGGGTTGTTTTGTTTGTGTTTTCTTTGGTAATCCTTATAGAGGATTAGGGGGTGCGTTCCTTTGTACCTAAAGTTTTTGGTATCATTTAATAGCAATAGAATTTTTTCCGACCAAAAAAAACAATAGCATGCATCTTAAGTAAAAACTAGCTTGAAACAATGACCACACTAAGGCCTCTTGTAAATATGTACACTATAGAAGATTGTCTATAGCGCCCATGAAAATTCATATAAAAAAAGAACTTAATACTTACATCCCCCTATTCATTATTATACCAATGAATCTCTCACATTTTCACTCACTTTAAACAAACATGTAGCTCCATGTTGCTACAAAGCACACTTAGATCATGCCTTAAATGGTTTAAAATTTTCGTAACATTTTTTATCATCAAAAGAACTATGTTTTTGCCAAGAGACACCGAAAAAAAGTTTTATGAAGCTTGGGCATATATACCAAAATTTGAGGCATCAACATTTGAAGGAATCTTACATGTAGGAACTAAAGATGAGTACACAAAAAAAATCAGATTAGTAGCTCGTCAAGTAAACTAATCACATAAGCATTCAATTATTTCATCACCGTCTTCATATGAATAATCAATTACCACAAACCATCTTCATAAAATATTAGATCTATAGATCTTATGTTTATAGTGT
Source organism: Alisma plantago-aquatica (assembly GCA_963693085.1). Lineage (NCBI taxonomy): Eukaryota > Viridiplantae > Streptophyta > Magnoliopsida > Alismatales > Alismataceae > Alisma > Alisma plantago-aquatica. The sequence goes on along the minus strand of OY856410.1, from coordinate 1,156,163,603 downwards.
TAACCAGGAACTAGGGATTATACATGTATATCTAAATTATGAGAAGATGTACAACAAATGAACTTAACATTCAGTCTACAGATTACACTAGTTTAGTGATTAATAGGGAGTATATGATGTATGGCTCCTAATATGTTTGATTCATATTATCACTAAATAAAGTTACCTCATTTTAAAATATACATCGTTCTTATATTCCTTATCCTTACCAACAACATCCATTTTTATTTCTTTTTCTTCTCTTATCTATACATGGCTTCATTTGCATTACAAAATAGAGGTATATGAATGTTTATAGATCATACTTCAATATCATATACGTCTATGTAGATAAATATAATAAAATATCATTTTATGTTGAATTTGACTCACACGACAAGTGAATTACACATGGACTCAACAGAAGTATTCCCACTTCAACAAAGAAGTTGTAAAGACACCACAATAGTTTTCCACTTGCACACTTGGCTATTCAGAAGAATTGAACTGCTAAGAATTTGAAGGTTCAGTTGCATCTCTCCTTAAAGAGAAATCGACCAGATGGAATCACTTTGGTTGGTTACAAAGAGAAGCCTTCTAGAGTCTTCAATAACTTAAAAAATTGATTTCATGTGACAGAATCCAAAATCTAGAAGGCTCAACATTTTACTGACAAGAAGGTGAAGTTATCAAATATAGACAAACCATCCCTCTCAGATGCAACCTCAACTCAATAAATTCTTCCCAATTGCTAGTGAAAGACACTTACACCCATCATACATGCCCCTAGACTTAAAATAGAACCCATCACCAATGTTCTTGGGGTTCTAACCACAAACCACTCCCTTATCCATTTCTATTTCCACTATCTTCTTGTTATCTATCCTCCACCTATGACAACATTTCATTTCCAAAAACACGTCATATACAGTCACCCCTAGAATGCCTCGCTGCACTCACATCCACCTCACTAGTGATTTACAATTGAAGAAACCATCAAGGGACGATTTTTAATGTTGTAGAGACATGGGGAAGATAGCAATTAGCATCATCAAGGAAATACAAGTTCCTTTATGATGACAACTTTTCAACTCCTCTCCACTCTTTACACTAGGGTGGATCTCAACTCTTCCAATTAGATTTCTAAAGAAGACATAGACATGAGAGGGTAGTGCCACCTCTAGATCTAGGAATATATTCCTTGATCATGCTATTTATCCACTATAAGTATCATATTATATATATGTATATATATATGTATATATGTATATATATGGTTTGATTTTTATTACTGTTTTCCTTTCTACAGCTAACATATTTTATTATTATACTCACAAGAGTGGTAGTCTATCAATGAACCTTGGTAGAGAGTACAAATGACATAACCCCAAAAGGGAAACCATGTTGAGTCATTTGATTTTTGTAATATAACTAGAAAGTCTTGAAATCAAGCCTTAAGAGAGGCAATATCTACCAAATCATCATGCTCTGACCAAATTTAATAGAAATATTTATATATAAATCTTAAAACTTCTTAATTAGATTATAAATATGGTGTGGTAGCTATCATTAGATGAATAGTGTGGTCAAGGTGACAGGAGCCCCTATCCAAACATGTCTCTCTAATATCACCATACTTTATAACTAGTTTACAATATGCACTTTCATTTTGTATTTGTAGTTTATAACCAAAATATTTTATCCCACCAATTATTAAAAAATTACAAACTTGCAATATTTCTTAAGATCATTGAGAACAATCTAGGCTCCACTTCCCTTAATAATTATCCATTCAAAATTATAACTTTGGGTTTATGCCAAGGTCGGGTGTTGTAATTTTATATGAATACATTGATCAAAATGCATGTGATACACACATGCATTAATCTTTTAATGTTTTTGTTGGGGATCATGGTGAACACAAGCCTCTATTGGCCAAATTAGTCTATCTCAAAATTTCTTCATATTTTTCACTATTTCGTTCTTTTGACTTTAATAGGGATCAATTATGTTTCATTTTCTTAAGGTACAACAATACAACTTGTGCAAAGGAGTTTATGAACTTCGATCAATATTCAAAACTTCAACCCAAAGATAGGACAAACTTTTTGAAGGCTTTTTCAAGCTTAGAGTAGATGTGATACCTAAGAAACAGGGAATCAAAACGATCACAATGAGGAAGAGAACATTGAATAACAACAACATGAGGGTAGGTATTCCTCTTATTGATTTTCTAACCCCCAAGGTAGCATTCTATTATCTAATTGTCAATCCACCAATACATTCTAAGATTTGAGTCAACAGATGAAATGATCTTGAAAGGAGTAGTTTGAATACCCAAGGGTACCCCTTTTTTGTGTAGCCTATCAATAGGTAATCTATAGTTAATAGTGCTCAGCTTAGAGTAGGATGAGGATTGGTGACCTACCAAGAAGTTGAGCTTAGGTTGTGCATGACAAAAAAGTATGCAGCCGAAGATAGTGTTGGTATGTAGGTCCAATCATCTTTTTTGAGACTCTATTAGAGTGGTTGACATGGCTGTTTACTACACTAATAAATTCACCTGGGCCTAAAATCCCTAAAATTTTACATAAAACAATGTATAATAACACCACCCATATGCAGATGGGTCTTATCATAGTATAGTTAAGGATAGAATCCCAAGAGACCATGTTTTTAAGATTCTTTCCCGTTTGTATCCAGTTGGACTAAGACTAATATTTAAAACCAAGAGTTGATTGGGTTGAGTTACACTAATTGCAAAGGAAAGTAAAAGTGCATGATTAAAATTGGATTAAAGTGGTGATGAAAGTCACTAACATGGAATCATATTTCACCAATTCTATACACACGAGCATACCCACAACATATCCAAGATTGATAAACCATTCAAATGGATAAAAAGCAAGGTCCACCAGATCAGTATGGAAAATCACATAGACATCTCCTTGATCTTGATGTCTCTTTTACTCACAGGTCATGCATCTACTGTTGCAAAGGAATCCCTTTGGAAGTTCTTGTCTGAGCGTCAAACAAGTTAACCAATATTCAAAACCGAAAAATTCAATCTCTCATAAAATAGACATATAATAAATCATGTAGAAAGGGTGATCAATTCACAGAAATGCATTAAATAATAATCATCAAATTGAAAGAGTTATATACATGCCATGGAACATAAAAAATGGACATCAAATGACGGGTAGCGGGGCTAGTCCGTGCACCCCGGGATAAGGACTACTCACTCCTCATGGCATAAATAGAGAAAACATGGTAAAGAAAGAATCAACTGTGGTCATGGTGGAGATGAAGATTGTGGCTTAGTGGAATAATAGTCTTCTACTCCAACGGTGAGGATGATCTAGCCAAACAAGGAGATGGCATAAGCGGTAACAAGCATCAATGGGGTTGGTATTTTCTCCAGTTCTTCACTTGTGGAACTCTAGTTTGTCGAATAAGGGGTAGTAGATGAACAAACGACAATGGCATCCAAGATCCAACCATGTTCATGGTTAAATGATGGATTTGGTGTGATAGAGATGGAGTGAAGGTGCTGTAGAGTCACCACGGAGAAGGCCAATGTAGTGCAGTAGACGGTCATCTTCCTTGGTTGAGAGCATCATGAAATCCTTTTTACACAATGGAGAGGACAAGATCCCCCCAATGGAGGAGGTTGTTGGGTATTTATAGGCTCTAGAGTATAGAGTAGTAGAGGACTCATAGTTCGATGAGATCTACAAATAGTGTACTAGTATAGGATTGGTTACTAACACATCATTTGGATATACTTACAATCATCTGATGAGGTGTTGTGTTCCCATCGATCAATGATCCTAGTGTAGGGACCCCATCGAGAAAGGTAGAAGTAGAGTTGTCAGGCTTTGAGAGTTGCCTTCCCATCAGTCAATGAGATACAAACTTAGAAAGATCTTTTTCGGGCATCACCTTGTCAGTCAACAAGTTGCTAGAACATCATTAGGGTATGGGTCGACGAGAGGGAAGACTGACATGTTGTCATGACCTTGCTCAGATGATATTACAGTCATGTTGTTGTTCAACAATCAATGATCCATTGGGCATGGTAATATCATTCGACAGTTGCTCTGATTTAGAGCAAACCCACCCCAGGAGGGTGGGTATTGGTCGAACATCAGAGGTCTGCATGGATGCAATCTTAGGTTGACAAAGGGACCACTATACTGTAAGATGGTGCACATGTTGTAAAAGTTAATTATGCCATGAGTACTGATGGATCCTATCAACACCCTAAATATTCATATAAAACCAAGAAAAAGTGTACAAGGAAAAAATAAAATGTAATTCAAGGGATCTATATGCAAAATTGAATGAATGATGCAACTGAAACTAAGATGAATATGCATTCATCAGTGTGTAGAGGGCTTGTGTGTTACAAATGGTATCATAGCTTATTATCCTCTAATAGGTGGGGCCACATGGACATGTAACATTGCAATCATGCATTGTGTGGTCAAGGATGAGTTTAGGGCTATCAACTAAGGCAAGATGGATTTACCCTTGAATTATATCTATGAATGGGAGTCAATTATGCATGGGGGCATTTTAAGTTTGCATTGAATTAAGGAAAATATGATGAGGCAATATATTTTAGCCTTGCTGAGGACGTCAAGATTTTAATTTTAGGAGATCATAACATCCAAGGATTTGATCCCTCTAATAAAATGATATCAAATTGAATGACTAGATGACCCATATCAATAAGACACATCTCATTTTCTATTAGCCCATCAATGGGTACTCTATTGTTAAGCGTGTACAACTCAAAGTAGATTAAAATGGGTTATATATCAATTATTAGAACCTACACTTCACATGAGTGAGGGCGAAGTGTACACAATATGTGGGGCCAATCATCATTCAGGAGAATCTACATGAGCCTTTGATAGTGGACTCGAGAATTACAACCCCAACAAGAAGCTTAGTGAAATATCTAAAGAGAAACCAACACACAAATTTGAAATTTAGAATCTATGTGTTGCTATGAAAATGTATGAAGTCGTAAAGGAGGAAATTTATATTCATATGTCAATTTTTTCCCTTGCATGATTTTTTTTTAATCATGGTGTAATACCATTCATGCGGGTAACATACATGCTTGGAATGATTGGTTGTCACCTCCATGAGAAATTCTACATGTGCAAACTAGCCATTACTCGAGTCAAATTTGAAGTTTCAAATAGGATTATTAAGGATCATAATAATGATTGGTATATATTTAAGAGATACCAAAGGGAATGATCCTCACAATAGTTTACCTGTGTGTCTATGATTGACAATTTTTAGCATAATCATAGGAGGATCATTCATGATGCATTATTAATATTTTCATCTATATAAATCTTGTCTATTTAGTTTGGTGCCACACTCCAAATTATAGATTGGATAGTCTTCTGTAGGATGTTGAACCATCCACTACCAAGTAGGGTGGAACCCATGAAGTGAAGAGTGTGAATATTACTAGTTCTATAATAGACCAGATATCTAAGGACATCAATGAACTAAAGAAAAATTAGTTGGACATCAAATAAAAAGTCCAAATTTAATCAAACACATCATGCACCTATGGAAACATCAAGACATGTCATACATGTGGTGATTACTCCCAATTCTTGAGTTTGGTGCTTATGCCTAAATCCACTAGGAGGTGACTGAGTAGATAAATTTGTTAAGCATAACAACAAAATATCATTCTTATTTTTCCTATATCAATACACACATGGCTGAGAATTCTTATTTGCTTATTAATAATAGAAGAATCGATTGATCTAGAACCAACAAACCAACCATGTAGAAAGAATTTTTTTTATTCAAATATTCAATACAGAGACAAATAGAACTATAACTCTTAGAACCCTTCTTCTAGGAAAATGTATGTAAATTTGCAATCTTTAACATTATTGATAGGTTTTTAGACAATTGAATTTAAAAAAATGGAAATATGTAAGGACCAAAAAACCAACCTTCTAAAAAGAAAACAATTTCATTTAAATATTCAATAAGAAGACAAAGAGAACCATAACTTTTAGAAACCTTCTTTTAGGAAAATTGATGTAAATTTGCAATCTTTAACATTATTGATAGGCTGTTAGATGATAGAAGTTAAAACAATGGAAATATGTAAGGACAAATGAACTTTTCTAGTTGAAGCATTAAGATTCCCTCAATACAAATTCTTGTTCTAGGAATTATAAAGACAAAGGGGTGGAAAAAATAGATTTTAACCTAGAGGGTCAAACCCGACCCCAGTGCAAAGCTTCTAGGATGAAAACATTATTTACTTCTTTTTATATTTTCCAATTCATGTTTTTATTTCTCAGTCATTATTCAATCTTCATGACTTAGTTTATTTTATCTTTTTGTCAAGTTTTTAGTTGATCTTTCCCTCTCTCACTAGTAAGTGCAGATGAGGGAATATACTTCCATTCTAAGAAAAACACAAAAACATTACAACACCTAACAAAATGAGAAAATATCTGAAAGAAACACATGGATGTTCTTCTCCTCCTCTCCCCCCCGAATTTCATCCTTGTTGAGTGATGATTTTCTTGCTCATTAAAGTCTCATTTTGAACTATTACCATATTGTTCAAAATAGTTGATAAGTTCACTTTGAGACTTATAATAGAGAAGAAGAGAGGGAGGAGTTATATAACAATAATGGAAGACATAAATCTTGAGTTTATTATTTATTCAATCAACATTTGAAAACTTTGAAGAAAGTGTGCGTCTTTTGGTGACTCATTAGCCACAATCACCCATTGCTAAAGATAAGGAGCTGATGTTTATGGTTGAAATGGACCCATATCATGAATAAATGGGCATACCAAGTGATATAGCTCCTAAAATTTGATTGAGAACTCTATAATTGCATTTGGTCAAAAAGAGAAGATGCTAGGAAATCAATTGATCATTGTAATACACCAAAGAAAGGAAAAAAAAGTTATTGAGGCATGATTGATGAAAAAGGACCTAGGTGAAAAATTCAAACAAGGAAAGAAAATTAGAAAAGAGGAAATCCTTAACTTGAAGTATCAATTGCATTTGCACATCTCACATCTTATAGGAGTTCTTCCTAGGGAAAACCAAGAGATTCATGATGAGTCTAAAACATCATGTTGCATCATCAATTATCTTTAATGTTGTGAGTTGATTTCATAAAGAGAAATGTGTTTTATATTATGGACTTACAATATTCACATTTATAGTTTATCTTACGTAGATAAGTTCAATTCATAAATTGAAAGCATATAATTAGAGATATGGTGCTCATCGATTTTGTGGTGTGATAGCCATCCTTTCCAAACAATAGCAAACATGTAAAAAATTTAACATCTATTTGACCATGTAAAGGTTGAGTGTAGAGTGGAAAGCTTACCAAATCTCTAATACGCCTTCCATTCATGAATATCATTTTTTTTCATATTTTAACTCATCAAATATATTGTGATTGATGGATTGAATTATCTCTCGTCTGACTAAATAACCTAAATTTAAATTTCAATAAGAGTATTTTAACTCCTTTAATATGATCCAAACATAGGTTTAAGGTCACTTAATAGTAAAATCCTTGTTTATAACCTTTCTCCTCCTTGCCAGGAAAACTTTAATCAACACCATTCTCTCTTGACACAATTAATAGACTTGAGAATTCGAATGTCTTTGAAAACATTTCTTCACCATTCAATGCACATATCAGTGACACCAAGGAATCCCAATGATCATCTCCCCAAGCCACAAGTGGGAGAGAACAACAAATTGTTGCATAACCTATGATACTAAAACCCTTTTCCATAGTTGTAACTCTGTATGTTCTAAAATCTTGACTCCATCCTTTTTTCCTCTACCGTGCAATTGTGATGCTCAATGAAAAATACACCTTAAGTTCACATATCTACTAGAAACTAAAATGTACATGATTAAAATTGACATGCTACACTAGTGAAAAAACCGTCAATTGCCTTATTATGAGGAAACATGTTTGCAATCTTCTCAAACAGATTGATATGAAAATGTCAACATATGAAAGAACCTCAGACTTAGGCCGTCTTACCCTAGAGTTCCTTTATAAATATGAGAGTTTGGAGAAATGAAGATGAGAACACAAATAAGGTCAGAATTGAGAGTCAACCTGCACTTACCACATTTACTAGTTGACAAGAAATCCTTATTAAGTCTAAAGATGACATGTCAACATAAATTATCATAACTATCTGGAAAGAAGAAGGCCTAATGTCTAAAAAATAGCAATCCTTGGGAAGATAGAGAATGTGTATTCATGTTTTGCAAGGCTAAAGCTTCCCTCATCCAAATCCCCACTTGTAATATATTTTTTAGAGAATTTTGGGTACATTCTCTTATTCAAAAAATGTTGGTGTGAATAAAATACATATATATGTGATGCGGTGTTCCAATCATAGTCACAAAATAAATCTTACCCATTTTCTTGTATATCATATGACCAACTGTATAAGAAAAAAAATACGATTATAGATGAAATTGTCACCATGACTATCAACACAACTTTCTACATTGACCTCCATGATTTGGATCAATATGAATGAATCAATGGAACAAACTTCGTCGATGTGAAACACATGCAAGATTCTAAATGATCACCTGGAATAAATATGATCAAAATTGTTTTACCTTAATCAAAGATTCATGTGATGTTGCATAAATATGCCCCTATACTAATAAAGAGTGATGTTTATAACATCAAGCTATTATTGTAGCAATTATTAAGTGGCATTATGGATGCTACGGGAATGCAAGGTTCCTAGACACACAATCCTAAACTTAATAAACAAGAAGAGTCAAGATAAGAAGAATGATCTCATACTAACACCTTTAATATTCCACCTCCTTATCATAACCATTTGACTAAGATTTATCATCACCAACTGAAATGCAGACATTTATAAATTATTCTAAAGACTATAATTACTTCTATGAATTGGGTTTCTTTTTTTAAAGGAATATACCCTACAACTTAATCAATATCATACTATTGGCATCTATGAAGTGAATCTATCGAAACAAACATTGTGTTCATTGATTAAGAGCATGAAAGTACCTTCTACTCAAGCAACATTAGTGGCTCAAAAATTGATTTTATGAAATTTGAATACAACATATATATTAGTTTCTTTGGACTTTAAAATTCAATTATTAACACTAACCTAGTTATTAGTGCACCTAGTATATTTGTACCCCATGACATTTCTATGCAATAAGACCATGCCTCTGCATATAATAGTTTATAAGAACAACAATATTCTCCACCTGGTCAAGAATATCCAACTTCTCAATTAACACCTCAATAGTCTTCTCAAGCCAAAAAATATTAAACAATTACTATTTGTCTCAATTATACTAATAAAAAATAAGCACCTATCATTACTCTCAATAATGAACAATATTATGACCTTGATGATTTGTTCTCAAAATCAACTATTGCTAGAGTAGAAGAGAACAACGATGCATGGTCATAATATGAAGATCAATACCTTTAATGATGTAAAGCCTAAGAAAATAATACCCATTTCATCGAGAAGTGTATGAAGAAGTCTATTTGACCAAGTGAGCCACTTACCAACAAATATCTATTCCTTTAATAAAGTTGATGTACATACTCCTATAAATCATATCAATAAGAAACCAATCACAACACATCATAATTGATGATGATGATGAAAGCTCAATATCCTAGCTTATTTTCAAGAGGTGGTGCCATTATAAAGGTGATTCTTATCCCTATCAAACTTCTATACATAAGAATTCTGCACTAGCTCTAAAAATCATTACCCTAAATCAAAGAAGATATCTTCATATTAAACAAATTAAATTCACACATTACTATACATCTCCTGGATAAGTCCTTTGATGTGTCAACTATGATATGATTATCTCAAGAGGAAAACATTCTATTAGTAGAGATCATCAATGCTAATAAATTTAATGATGGCTCATTCTTAACTATGGATATATGGATTCTTCATGAAGATTTTAGGATTGACTGACTCTAGGAGCATACAAGCCTATTTCTATCTTTGTTGCACCAAGAAAAATACATACAACATGACAATTTACCCCACCATAAATCCACTTTCTTTGGGAGTTCTATGAATTCATGTTAATTTTATGAATGTCATGACGGAAGTGCTGAGAACTATTGGTGTACTTCATGAGCTAAAGAAATCCGTACCTGCCAGTGTTAGACTGATGACCACTATAGTGTTTTATGAACACCTTTGCATCTTTATTATTTGTTATCTTAATAAGAAAAAAATATTGCATAAAATAGCTCTTACTCCTGTAAAGATTTAGTGAATTATACATACATCTGAAATATGGATTGTGCCAAACTTGTTACTAAATGATCTTGAATATTGATGCTTTCCTCACTACCATTTTTTCCCATATTATTAGGACAAGCCTATAAAATTTAATTATCGTGAACATCAACAATGAAAATCAATCTAGAAATTACCATTGTTTACTTCCTCCATTGGACCAGTGGGTACTATTAGAAATGTAATACAAGACATTTCAAAAAGAAAACTACCATCTTTGTGTAGGATACCTCATGGACATCTCAGTTTGCCAAAATTTAGACACCAAAATCCACATAGGAATCATAAAAATATTTTGAATCACTCCCAATTCTATTACATTTTCTTTTCCTATGTTCGAGACAATGATGCTTTAAGAATGGATTGGGAGGGAATGAGTTGAGTGTTACCAACAGATCTAACACTTTTGGATTTATGTATTTTTCATCTCATTTCATCTTTCAATTTATGAATATCCTATTTTTGTTTCTTAGTGATAAGTATATGAAACTTTAAGATAAAGAAAAAGAAAAAGTTGAAGTTTTAGTATCTTTCCAAGTGTCCATGGCCTTAAACCATTAAGAATATACAAGCACATGCACAAGAAGCTCTCCCACCATCCATAGATACATGCTTATCCCTTGTTTATTGAATTTCCAAGAAAAACAAATAATCTATTAGTTGTAGATACTAAAGGTAGCTCATCCATGTAGGGGTAAACCCTAAAATACCCTTGAGGAAAACACCATCAAACCAAGGTTTAAATAGGAGCCCCATGGCTCAAAAAGATCAAGTATATGAGAGAATATCCAAGGAACATAATTCAAGTGATAAATTGCAAAGAAAACGTCTCAATGGGGTAAATTGTAGAAAAGACCAAAATGTGCATAAAATTGCATAGCTTGCTCAAACAGTGTCCAAATTGAACCAAATTTGAAACTTAAGCTTGTCTTATGATTTCAAAGAATATAAAAAGGTTATATTAGGTTTATAAGAATTCAATTATGATAATTAAGCATATTCAACTCATTAAGCAAGTTTAGGGGTCTTACAGTAAGGCTCTTGATGAGAAACCCTCTCTTTATTAGAATCCACTGACTCTTTACAAGAGGATTTTGGTTCATTATGTAAAATAGACTCAACCAAAATTGGTTGGTCATTATAAACATTTGTATATGGGGATGCAATAGGGAAGGGTTGTGAAGCCTTAGGCTACTAAGAGATTCTTTGAACCAACCAAGCATTCATTCTTTTATCCATGACATCTTGGTTAATGAGCTTCCTCTCAAGGATAGTTAACCACTAATTATCAGACTTACATTGTTAATGCTAGCCCTGTGTAGCTGCTACCTGAGCTTCCCAAAATTCCTCTCAAACAACAGCCTTGGACTCTCTAAAAAATATGTATATCTCTATTTTAACACCCTGATCCACCCTACGTTGAATCTCCACCTCATCCACATAATGTGATTGTCTGGAAAATAAAGAATTTCACTATTTGGCCCAAAGAAAATGATATGTTTTTTAGAAGAATGTAAAATTAATTTCAGAAATCGAAATAGAAAGAAAAATATAAACTATAAGAAATTATGAAACCAAACTAAAAAAATTATAAAAACAAACAATAGAGTAAATAAAACTAAAATTACAAAAACAAAGTAAGAAAATATAAAACAAAACTAAAAAATACAAAAATAGATTAAAATTATACAGACAATCTAGAAAGAAGAAATCCTAATTATTAAAAGAAATGTGGTTCAAAGCAACTCCGTTGTCCTGACAGGTTGCACACACAAATTCACTGGGGAAGGAAATTCTTAGAGTTTAACTTTAACACCAACCAATAACTTGCCCGCAAGAGAATGGGTCAATTATAGTACGAAAAGGACCAAACCCATGAGACATCATGATTAAGAATTGTTTCAAACCTATTATGTAGAATAATATATAAATCAGGTTGTTAAGAATGATTATATGTAAAGTTGAATATAAAGATTGTTGAAGCAAAACTAATTAAATTGATGGTTCAAATCAATTAATAAAAGATATTGTGAATGTGAGGTTTACCACCATAGCCTACATAGTTACTTTAATGAAATAACTCCTTAAAATAAGTAGTTATATTAGGACCAAGTACATTTGCATCCTTCTGGTACACAAATCTCACACAGATCAAACTTCCAACAAACCCAAGATCTCAGTATTTGTGGATAATTGTCCAACATAACTCTATATGGGATTTCTTCAAAAGTTATATAAGTTTCATATGGTGTTCTAATACTAGGATACGTGATCTCATCACCAAAGATTATAACATACTAGAAAAATGATAGATCAAGTCATAAGTAAAGTACTAAGATTGAATGAAAACACATCTAACCAATAGAAAATTTGGATAAAAAAAATTAAAACAAGATAAGGGATTTAGGGATACGTCGTATACTCCATTAAAAAGATCTACTTACTCATAATAAAAATTATAGAATACATATGAAGGTAAACACCTTGGCAATCTCTGTGAGGAAGATGACAACTCCTTCTCTCCTTGCCCTGCTTTGAGAATCAAAGGGAGGCTCTGAGAGCCCTTGATGTTTTGCAACTGACTTCTATTTATAGTGATAGTGATAAGTATATGAAACTTTAAGATAAAGAAAAATTTGAAGTTTTAGTATCTTTCCAAGTGTCCATGGCCTTAAACCATTAAGAATATACAAGCACATGCACAAGCAGCTCTCCCACCATCCATAAATACTGTTTGTGCAGTATTTGTGGGGGTTTTTGTGCAGACCCAAGATGAGATATGTATGAATAATGTGACATCACCATGATATGTAATTAACCATGTGAAGGTAATAGGATGAGGTGCAAAGGAAGTACCCATCTTTGTTTACCTTGGATTTTGGGGGTGAAATCCCTGTTAGGGGTTTATAGTTGTAAGGCCCCTAAACTTGCTTAATGAGTTTAATAAGATTAATTATCATATTTGAATTAATATAACCCTAATATAACCTTTTTATATGTTTTGAAATCATAATACAAGCTTAGTTTCAAATTTGGTCCAATTTGGACACTGTTTGAGCAAGCTATGCAATTTTATGCACATTTTGGACTTTTCTACAGTTTACCCAATTGAGAGGTTTTCTTTGCATTTTATCACTTGAATTATGTTCCTTGGATATTATATCATAATCCTTGATCTTTTTGAGCCATGGTTCACCTATTTAAACTTGGTTTGAAGGTGTTTTCCTCAAGGGTATTTTAGGGTTTACCCCTTCATGGATGAGCTACCTTTAGTAGCTATAAACTAATGGATTATTTGTTTTTCTTGGAAATTCAAGAAACGAGGGATAAGCATGTCTCTATGGACGGTGGGAGAGATTCTTGTGTGTGTGCTTGTATATTCTTAATGGTTTAAGGCCATGGACACTTGGAAAGATACTAAAACTTCAACTTTTTCTTTTTATTTATCTTAAAGTTTCATATACTTATCCCTAAGCACCAAAACGAGCCATTTTCTCTCCACCACTTCCCTCCTTCTCCCAACCTCATTATCCCTCTGTTCCACTGCAAATTTTCCTGTCCAAGGAAGAAGAAAGTGGAGATCTTCTTGGAAAAAGAATCTAGGGTTGCAATTAATTTCCTTTTTGGGCTTAAAAAGCTTCCTTCTAGTGATCTTGACCTAAAAGAGTAAGAATCCCCTTGTTCCCTTCATTTATTTCTTTTTTATATTTCCTCCAACCTTTATAAAGGTCGTAACATTGCTTTTCCATGGTAGAAATTACTCTAAAGCTCTAAAACCCTACCTTTCTTGCTCCTTATGCTTAGGGTTTGCTCATTTGATGAAGAAAGGTGCTAGATGGATGAGTTTACAACTTATGATTGGATTTTCTACCCTACCTTCTCGAGTTTTCTTCTGTTTGGGATTTCAAATTCTCAATAGAGGCAAGTTTTATAACTTGTTCCACGTTTATTGCTTACCATAAGCTTGCTAGCTCATGTTCTTTCTAGAAAATGATGATGCATGCACTAAAAGCTATGCTTGACTTGGATTTTGATTTTTATAATGTTCCCTATTCTGATTTAAGTTATAGATGAACCTTTGATCACTTGTACGTTATTCCTAAGATATAATACGACTTGGATCAGGTTGGTTTGACAACCTATGGTGCTAAGCACCTATCAACCAATGGTCAATTTTAGGGTTTAAAGCTGATTTCTTCTATAAACCCATGACCCGATGATGGTACCATTGCAAAAACCCTATGGTGTTTCCTTCATGACAACTTATGGTCAGGATCAAAGGTGTCAGATAATGGTGACAACCTATGGTCACCCCCTTAGGTCAGGTTTTGGATCAATTAGAAGTTTAACGATCAACCATTAAGTACCCTACTGATGTTATCAATCAATGATGACATTAGCTTAATATTTGATGCTGATTAACAAATACAATGTTGATATAACAACCTATGGTGATTAAGTGGTAACTAATGATGGTGGATCAGGTCTCTACAACCTATGTTGAGTTAATCATTGTAGTTGTAGCATCAATTAAGCCTTAGACCAATGGTTTCTCGGTCACTAGATGCAATGGTCAGACCTATACTGTAATTGATGGTTTTAACATATGAACTTGACCCAATGGTTAAGATCTACTATTTATTCCTCCAATAAAGTGGAATTATGGCTAATGTAATATGTTGTTCCTAATAATGTGATTTAGATGGCTTCCTTTATATGATCAACTTAAGGAGCTTACTTGTTGACAATGGATGGCTTCTTTTAAATGAACAACCGATTGTGGGTTTTACCCTACTCTTAATGGAAATTATTGTGTTGTTAATCAAGGGATGTCTAGGGTTAAATGGTGACTCTTTTTAGAGCACAAATCAAGGACTTCATTGGCGGTTTATCCAAGGTGTTTACTTATGTAAACAACCAATGGTCTTACCTTTTAAACATCCAATGGTTCTGGGTGACATTGTGGTATGGTGATATGGGTTGAATGATGATGGAACAAATGGAGGGTTACCCTTAACAAGGTAGTCTTACCTATTCACTCATATGAATAGAAGGGATGATAACCATATTGTATGGATATGTAACCCTAATGAGGTATAGTGTTACAACCCCAAATTTTGCATATGTTCTCATAATTGAAATGTAATGATTTTGTGAATTTGTATTTAATTGAAAAGGTTGTATGCTTTGCTTCAAAGGATGGATTTCTTTGCAAATATCCCTTTGGATAAGAATTTCGTAATTCCTATTATTAAATTAATCCAATTATGGATATAAAAGAGAAGAAAAGAAGAAAAGTACAAATAATGAGCATTGAGCAAAGTATTTATAAGAAATACTTGGAATTATCTTGAAAATGGCATAATGGCCAAAATTGAGTAAAATTTGTTTACATATGATTTCTAATAAAAGAAATTGAAAAGAGGAAAAAGGAAGTGAAAGATAAAGAGAAATCATTAAAAAGAATAAGGAAATAAGTAAGATAATAAGAAAATGGATAAAAGATAAGTAAAAGGCTAAGGAATATTCCCAATGGGATTTTGATCCATTAAGGTTCCTTGAGGTTCAAGGAAGTCAGAATAATAATTTAATCGCAAGAAAGAGAAAAGATTAATTAAATATTGCTTTATTTAGAAGAAATATGAGATAATGACAATATTACAAGAAATATGTGGAAATATAGATAATGAATTCATCTTGAATGCGAGTTCATGTTCACATAGTTTCTAATGAATCAAAATCAAAGAAAATAAAAGATTAGGAGAGAGAAAATATGCTAAATTATACCTTATTAAGAGATAACCTGAATATAAATAAAAGTATCTCATACTTTCGATTTTGGGTCCCGAATTTGATGCACACGTGGATTAAGTCTTTATAGACTTTCCCTTAAAATTTGGTATTAATTGGATAATCGATATGAGAGTTATGATTTACACAAAATCTAATGAAGTGGAAAGGGTAAAGGAAATAAATTAAATGTCACAACACATGGTTTATGAGCGAGTGACACGGATCATTAGATTCTGATCCAACGATAGTTGTGTATCGCTCAGTTCCATCCGAACTGGGAAACATGCTGCCAAATGATGACTTTTCCCACCCATTTTCCTCATGATCTGATGCATGTGCATCTAAGGAAATTACTCCTTCATGCTTGGGAGAAGATTCCGCTCAAAACCGACCTAGGTTTTGTTAGGTTTCCTGTTTTTCTAGAAAACACCCAAATCCCTTTGGGCAAGTGTTCGACGGCAAGGCAAGGAGCAAACCCTAGCCACCCATGCCTATATATTTAACCACCCTCGACTTCGGGTGTCCCTCACGAACCTGGACGGCTTTTTCCCTTCTTTCTTTGTGCCCTATCCTGCCGGGATCACCTTGCTCTGGCGATCTCATCGTTGCGGTGCCGCCGCGTTAGATCTACTGGATCAGGGTGAGGACAAAACACAGTAGCCCTCTGATGGGAATCCATGGTGAACCACGGGTAAATCCAACGGCGTTGGGCGCTTCATGCGTTGGATGGTGGTGAGTGGTTGCGCGCAAGGTGGGGTGTCAGATCAGGTCTAGTCAACAATGACCAGAGATCTTTCGGCCAATGTTTTTCCAAAAAATGAAAAGTAAGTTGCCTCTCTGCCCGAAATTCCAGAAAATATGTTTTCTTGCAAAATTCATAGAAAATGATAGGAAGCTTTAATGACAAAACTTTATATATGAAAGTTGATCAGAAAAATACAAGGAACAATATAAAAATGGTTTGGTAATCTAGTTCTGTCTCGTTTTACAAAAGTACATTAATTTGGTAGAAAAATGTATTAAAAGATAATTAGAAACCCGAATTGTATACAATGGGTGAATCCTTGTGGATTAATAGGTTGAGATGAAGAATATTAACCTGTTGGATACTAAAAGAAATTTTTCATCCATTTTGAATACAAAGTTGGCTAATTTAGGGAATTAATCTATAAATAAAGGATAATACATATGGAAACCCTAATTTAGTGTAAAAGAAGAGAAAAACCTTGTTGATTTCGAATTATGGAAAAAAGTTGTTAAATAATGATCCTAAGTATGATTAGGAGTAGCAATATGAGAAATTTAGGTATTTTATATAGTTTTGCTGAATAAGGATTCATAATGTTAAAAGTGGAGACAAAACCCTAATTTCAAAGGAAGCCCTAAAATTGGAGTAGAAATCCTAAGGAATAAGATGAAAATTGCATAAATATTAATAAAAGGAAGTTTGTATGTTTATTTCAGGATTTCTGTGCATTTTGCTTGCTTGATATTGTTTTACTCTACAAAGTTGATTCTGTCTCCAAATATGCAAGTTACATGTATGTGGTTACGCTTATGAATATTCTGAGTTAGTTTATGAGGGTTTGTCGAGGTTTTATCGGTTGCTTGAAATTAACTGTTGGATTCTTTTATTTCATGCAATAATAGAGTGACTATGACTATGACTATAAATTTATACATATAACTAGCTTAGATATGGGCCCACCCATGTGGCTATGCAAAGGCTAAAAAGGATAACCTAGAGCAAGGTCTAGGCTATCATGAGTTAGAAACTAGGCTACACATGTGTAGTGCCATGAGACTCTTAGCATGCCATGAGTTAAGGAGTGGGCTACCTACGGGTGGTGCCATGTGACTCAACCCTAGAAACGGATTCACCTGTTAGGTGGGATCATGAGGGGTATAATGGGGATAGGATATACATGGATCGCATAGTTATATTTAAATCATAAAATTGTTGTTTAAACAATAATTGATTGTAATACATTGTTATGGATAATTACACGATTAGTGTTTCCCCCACATACCAGCTCTGACTGACCGACATTTTGTTTGTCGACATTTTAGGTACAAAGCCAAAAGGACAAACAGTAAAACGTCATATTGAGAAATACATGAATTGAAATACAAGGAGGGTTAGTAGAGTAGAAATTCATATGTGGATAGAAGTTTAGAGATCCAAATTTTGAAAGGTATGCAAAAGTTTTTTTTCTTACAGTTTTCCAGTATAGTCTGTTAAAATTTAATAATTGTTCTTGGTTAAATGTCGAACCTTTGATCCAAAAATTATGGGTGCAGCTTCGACCTCTCGGTCTCCCTTAATTGGGGGTTACTGGAAGGTGGGGTCGTAACATTTGGTATCAGAGCGTAGGTTCCTCACTTAACCATTAATAATTATTAAATTTTACAAACTTCATAGAACCCAAGGGAGTTATTAGAGGATTATCTGAAAGACAGAGGTGTCTAGAAAAGGATCACGACCGGGGGCTGGAAATATTTTCCTCCACACCGCTAGTTAGAATACGAGGACTCCCGGATCTGTGTGAATTCCTGGCCAAAGTCTTAGGGTATGAATCAAAATAAGATACCTTTAGGACTTTCTCATCTTATTCATCCCTTCTCATCACAAATTTTGTTAAGGACCTTAAGGATTAGGGTTTTCTCTCTTCTCCTCACCCTCTTGAGGTATGGTCAAGGTTAATAAGGACTAATGAATCCTCCACCAAATTAATGAAAAAAGTATGTAAATAAGATGTCATGGACATAAGCTTAATAGATTAAGCATAAACTAAAGGATAGATACATACTTAGGTCGTATGACATAAGTTGCCATGCCCTCAGAAGAGACCTGAGGCTAGACCTTCTTGTCAGGAGGATAAATAAAGAGAGTTAGTCTTGGAGATAGAGATCTCCATTTTAGGTAGAGACCTTGCACATCCTCTGAGGATGATGTTAACGCTAACCCTAAGTGAAGGTTAGAGAGAGAGAGAGAGACAACATGCTGAGTTAGATGTCATGGTAAACCAGGCATTTGGATAGACATGCCTTGGATTCCATATGAGCTATGAGAGGTTGGATGATCGAGTGCCTTTAGCAACCTAACCCTGGGAAGGGTCATGTTAGAGTGAAGGATAACTCCTTGAATGATGAGGTTAGTAAAGGACCTATGGAAAACTTATGGGCTTATATGGGCATGGCATAGTATGCACCCATAGTACATCAGTAGTACTAACTGTAAGCTAAAACCCTGGCTAGGAGAGTATGATGGATAACTTATGAGATGAGCATAAAGGGTTAGGGATAACCTTGAGCAAACATAATTTTGAACATAGGCTTCACCATGTAGAGGTACATTTGTGAGCTTGATCCTTCATAGAGAGAGGACCTCTAATAGTAAGGTTGGATGTGTAGTTAGCTCTAGAGAGAAAGCAGAACTCATGCAAGAAGGTTGGAAGCCTAGACTCCGAGATATGAGGAATAGTGGGGAGTTGAGGATTATATGACCTAAGTGGATGATAGTGGTTTCCTCATGCTTGATCCCTGAAGGCTGAGGGTATCTTGGTTGATATGAGAGGAACCAAACTCTAGAGGATGAGTCTGTTGGTACCTCTATGCCTAGGGTATAGGTGTTTACCTCCTGAGATAGGGAGAAGAGTTCCTTAGACCTGGGGAGGTTTAGTAGCAGGTTGTGAGACCTTGTACCTTGTTGGTTGTCCTTAAGGAGGACTCAACTCCGAAGTGTTGCTTGATTCGAAGGATGGCAGGAAGTGTGTGACATACCATGGACATGTTTGGTTCGTGGTTAAGAGGTTGGGTATGCAGTTGGACACCCAAAAGTGAACCTAAGGTTCCTAGGCCTATGAGGGGAAGTGGTGTACCTAATGCTCATGACGAGAAATAAGTTGCTATAGTTTCGAGCATGCTACTCCTCATGTATAGAGGAAAAGGGAAACCCCTTAAGTTTAAAGGTATGTTTGATGAACCCCTGATAGATAAGTTGATGACATGGGGAGGTATGATCTTGATCCAATGTGGAGGATGAGAACAAGTATGACCTAACATGGTTTAGTAGGTGGTCTACCTGTGCCTTGCATAACTTGCTAGGGTTAAGCATGCTAGACCCAAGGACGTTTGTGACCTTTGTTATCAAGGTGAAGTTTTCCTCCCATCCTGGGAGAGGGACCCTTTGATAGGGTGTATACCCGTGTTGTTGGTTTTGAGGTAACCTAAAGAGGTCTCATAGGATCTTGAGAAGCTAAGTGAAAGGTAAATGGTATGAGAATGAACCTGTAGACCCATAGATAACCATCCCTAAGTGCATGTGGATGTGTTACCATGGAGGTAATCGGTATGGGGCCTGGCCAAGGTAGGTAGGTCTCCATGATCCCTATGAAAGGATGAAAGTCAACCCATGTATATAGAAGGAGATGATAAAGATTGGGTAAGGTTCTATGTTGAACATGTGCTATAAGAGAATCCTAAGTCTATCCTAGGGTCAGGTAGGGATAAGACAGATGAAAGTAGGAGTTGCCTAATTCCCTAGTTGCACATGACCATAGGGTCGGGAGGTAACAACTATCATCGTCTGAGGGCCATGGGTTAGGAAATTGATCACCTTC
Organism: Alisma plantago-aquatica; assembly: GCA_963693085.1. Classification (NCBI taxonomy): domain Eukaryota; kingdom Viridiplantae; phylum Streptophyta; class Magnoliopsida; order Alismatales; family Alismataceae; genus Alisma; species Alisma plantago-aquatica. The sequence goes on along the minus strand of OY856410.1, from coordinate 1,156,142,819 downwards.
ATGAACTCATGGGACCCAAAGGGCAGATGAGTAGGGCACTCTCTGGATGCATAAGGGAAGAGGAATGACCCCTAAAATGCTAGCACCCTATAGACCTAGAGGAGACGACCAAGGATTGTGTGCTGACCCAAGTAGGTTCCAGATCAGTTTTCCATGGAAGTAACTTCAATATCAAGATGGTTGTGATGTTGAGACATAAGATGCATGTTTCAACTTAAAGGTGTACTGGTAAGGTGGGATGTACCATCTCTACTCTTAGAATAGGAAAAACTTTGTATTTGGACTGCAGCCAAATGCTTATTTCCTCTTGTTATGGGAGTGAGAGATAGGACAATACGCATGCCATACACCAAGATAAAGATGATGTGAGTTGGGACGTTGCTACGAGATATGAGGAAAAAGATGATAACGTACTCTAGTGGAGTAAACGATACCTGGATGGTTTACACAACTAAGAGAAATGAGGTAGTCATCTTATGAGGATGCTTTTATCATGAGCTATGAGTCATACAAAAAAAAACCAAGAGAATGAGCTCAGAGTTTTCTCGATGAAGATAGACTTAGAGTTGAGATGAGATAATAAGTGGAATACATGAAGGTGTATGTATTCGACTTTACCTAACACCTCAGGATGTGAAGTGGTAATAGATACTCTAGATGAGATACAACTACCTAGTTTAGATGGAGGCTAGAAGAGGTTGTTAGGTTAACCCTCAATTGGAAAAGAGATATGTTTGGGATAACACTCAGAGGTAACGAGATCTGTTGAACAATTTAGTAGTTGTTTTATTAGCCAGCCTGGGCCTTGATGCAATGAAAGGATGGTTGTAGAACCTCAAATTCACTTCTTTGGAAAGGAAGGTGATAAAACCCTAATGAGAGTGGTTTAGGGATTCTGAAGAATCGATCTTGAAGAATCATGACATATAGGAGATCATGGTTTTAAAATCACCATACACCATACTACGAAGATAGTAAGTGACGGTAGTACTTTGGATGCTTAAGCAGAAGTTGCATGTAACATGTGGCCATGCAAGCCAGGAGGTGAAGGATGAACATCAGTAACCCAGTGCTTTGATATAAAGGATAAAGAGAGTCCCCGAGGGGGAATGGGAGTTCATCACTATGGATGTTGTGGTAAATATCCCCTGGACCAAGGAAGGTCAAGATGCAGTATGGGTTATGGTAGATCGCCTTACCTAGATGACATAAGAAAGAAAAAGTTCTGTCAAGGGACAGATCTGGCTAACTACATATGAGAGAGATGGCTCAACTACACCAGAATGTGAGTTCAAGGAGTTCTTAAGTATAACCTAAAGATACACTTCCATAAAGTGGAAGTAGGTACATGGAGAACTCGAGGTTAGTACAGTTTATCACCCCTAACAAATGGTTAGTATAATCCAGACTAAAGGGTCTGATAAGAGCATGTGTGCTCGTTCAGAGTGATATCTAGAGACAATTCTTGTTTCCCATAAAGATGTGATGTTAACCACCATAGCTAGTGTCGGGATGTAAAGAAGCTCTGTAAGGGAGGTTGTGTCGGTCACCACTTCATTAAGGTGATGTTGGTGAAGAGACCTCACGATGGTCAGAAGAAGGGCCACAGTGTGTGTAGATGAAGTCACTTTGACCATGCAATGGCTAAAAGGAGCCTAGAGACGACATGAGTCGTGAGCATTTGCAAAGTAGACTGACATGCAGTTCACTGTGGGAGAATACGTGACATGAAAATTTGACCCCTCTAAGTTATAGCTAAGAGAGCTGAGTCCCTGATGCATGGGTTCTTTTGAGATAGTTTGGTGGAAAAGGTTATGTTTGATCTTACCCCTCAGGATAATGTGATGTGTGATAAGTTCCAAGTGTCCAATTTAGAGCACTACGTGAGGTACCCAGGCCATGTGATGTGCAATGAACCTAGTGAGCCCCAAGGGAGGCTGAAATGACCTGAGTCACCTGTGAGGTTTATAGATGCCAAGGTGAAAGAACTCAGAGAAAAGAATATGTGATGATAAAGGTTCTTTGGAAGTTCCATGGATAGGGAAAAGCCACATAGGGGCCAATGACGGATATGTAAAAATCTTATCCTGAATAGTTTGTTTTCTTGATGGAATTTTGAGGAAAAAATTCTTATAAAAGGGGAAGGATGTTACAACCCCAAATTTTGCATATGTTCTCATAATTGAATTGTAATGATTTTGTGAATTTGTACTTAATTGAAAAGGTTGTATGCTTTGCTTCAAAGGATGGATTTCTTTGAAAATATCCCTTTGGATAGGAATTTCATAATTCCTATTATTACATTAATCCAATTATGGATATAAAAGAGAAGAAAAGAAGAAAAGTACAAATAATGAGTATTGAGCAAAGTATTTATAAGAAATACTTGGAATTAGCTAGAAAATGGCATTAATGGCCACAATTGAGTAAAATTCGTTTACATATGATTTCTAATAAAATAAATTGAAAAGAGGAAAAAGGAAGTGAAAGATAAAGAGAAATCATTAAAAAGAATAAGGAAATAAGTAAGATAATAAGAAAATGGATAAAAGATAAGTAAAAGGCTAAGGAATATTCTCAATATGGGATTTCAATCAATTAAGGTTACTTGAGGTTCAAGGAACTCAGAATAATAATTTAATGGCAAGAAAGAGAAAGGATTAATTAAATATTGCTTTATTTAGAAGAAATATGAGATAATGACAATATTACAAGAAATATGTGGAAATATAGATAATGAATTCATATTGAATGAGAGTTCGTGTTCACATAGTTTCTAATGAATCAAAATCAAAGAAAATAAAAGATTAGGAGTGAGAAAATATGCTAAATTATACCTTATTAAGAGATAACTTGAATATAAAGAAAAGTATCTCATACTTTCGATTTTGGGTCCCAAATTTGATGCACACGTGGATTAAGTCTTTATAGAATTTCCCTTAAAATTTGGTATTAATTGGATAATCGATCTGAGAGTTATGATTTACACAAAATCTAATAAAGTGCAAAGGGTAAAGGAAATAAATTAAATATCACAACACATGGTTTATGAGCGAGTGACATGGATCATTGGATTCTGATCCAACGATAGTTGTGTATCGCTTAGTTCCATCCGAATTGGGAAACAAGCTGCCAGATGATGACTTTTCCAACCCATTTTCCTCATGATCTGATGCATGTGCATCTAAGGAAATTACTCCTTCATGCTTGGGAGAAGATTCCGCTCAAAACCGACCTAGGTTTTGTTAGGTTTCCTATTGTTTCTAGAAAATGCCCAAATCCCTTTGGGTAAGGGTTCGATGGCAAGGCAGGGAGCAAACCCTAGCCACCCATGCCTATATATTTAACCACCCTCGACTTCGGGTGTTCCTCACAAACCTGAACGGTTTTTTCCCTTATTTCTTTGTTCCCTATCCTACCGGGATCACCTTGCTCCGGCGATCTCATCGTCACGGCGCCACCGCATTAGATCTACTGGATCAGGGTGAGGACGAAACACAGTAGCCCTCCGATGGGAATCCATGGTGAACCACGGGTAAATCCAACAACGTTGGGCACTTCACGCGTTGGATGGCGGTGAGTGGGCATGCGCAAGGTGGGGCGTCAGATCGGGTCTATTTAGCGATGACCAGAGATCTGTCGGCCAATGTTTTTCCAATAAATGAAAAGTAAGTTGCCTCTCTGCTCGAAATTCCAGAAAATATGTTTTCTTGCAAAATTCATACAAAATGATAGGAAGCTCTAATGACAAAACTTTATATATGAAAGTTGATCATAAAAATACGAGGAACAACAAAAAAATGGTTTGCTAATCTAGTTCTGTCTCATTTTACAAAAGTACATTAATTTGGTAGAAAAATGTATAAAAAGATAATTAGAAACCCTAATTGTATACAAAGGGTGAATCCTTGTGGATTAATAGGTTGAGATGAAGAATATTAAACTGTTGGATACTAAAATAAAGTTTTCATCCGTTTTGAATACAAAGTTGGCTAATTTAGGGAATTAATCTATAAATAAAGGATAATACATATTGAAACCCTAATTTAGTGTAAAATAAGAGAAAAACCTTGTTGATTTTGAATTATGGAAAAAGGTTGTTAAATAATGATCCTAAGTATGATTAGGAGTAGCAAGATGAGAAATTTGGGGTTTTTATATAGTTTTGCGGAATAAGGATTCATAATGTTAAAAGTGGAGACAAAACCCTAATTTCAAAGGAAGCCCTAAAATTGGAGTAGAAATCCTAAGGAATAAGATGAAAATTGGATAAATATTGATAAAAGGAAGTTGGTATGTTTATTTTAGGATTTCTATGTATTTTTATTGCTTGATAGGGTTTTACTCTACAAAGTTGATTCTGTCTCCAAATATGCAAGTTACAGGTATGTGGTTATGCTTATGAATATTCTGAGTTAGTTTTCCGAGGGTTTGTCGAGGTTTTATCAGTTGCTTGAAATTAACTGTTGGATGCTTTTATTTCATGCAACTATAGACTGACTATGACGATCACTATAAATGTATACATATAACTGGCTTAGATCTGGGTCAACCCCTGTGGCCATGCAAAGGCTAAAAAGGATAACTAGAGCAAGGTCTAGGCTATCATGAGTTAGAAACTGGGCTACACATGTGGAGTGCCATGAGACTCTTAGCATGCCATGAGTTAAGGAGTGGGCTACCTATGGGTGGTGCCCGATGACTCAACCCTAGAAACTGATTCACCTGTTAGGTGGGACATGAGGGGTATAATGGGAATAGGATATACATGGATCGCGCAGTTATATTTAAATCATAAATTTTTTTGTTAAACTGTAATTGATTGCAATACATTGTTATGGATAATTGTACAATTAGTGTTTCCCCCACATACCAGCTCTGGATGACCGATGTTTTGTTTGTCGGTGTTTTAGGTACAAAGCCAAAAGGACAAATAATAAATCGTCATATTGAGAAAAACATGAATTGAAATACAAGGAGGGTTAGTAGAGTAGAAATTCATATGTGAACAGAAGTTTAGAGATCCAAATTTTCAAAGGTATGCAAAAGTTTTTTTTCTTACAACTTTCCAGTATAGTTTGTTAAAATTTAATAATTGTTCTTGGTTAAATGTCGAACCTTTGATCCGGAAATTATGGGTGCGGCTTTGACCTCTCGGTCTCCCTTAATTGGGGGTTACCGGAAGGTGGGGTCGTAACATATATCTTGTTATACCTAGCTTTAATATAACTAAATGATGGTAATTGGGTATGAATAGTCCTTGAATGACTAATGCAATCATGGGGTACTCTCTTATTGTTGTTGAAACCCTAGTATCCTATAACATGATGGTTACATCTTGATTTATGTGTGGGTTCATACTTGAGAATAGTATGGAATGTGATGGTGATGCTTCCCCTTATGCATCCATGATCCAATGGGGATGTCGTGAGTTAGGGTTTGGGTATAAGTGCTGATTAGTAACATTGATATAATTTATCATGTTGAACCTAACTCTAATATAGAAAGATAAAGATGAGTATTCACGTTTAACATTCTTATATGATTAAATGATGGTGGAATAACCTCCTTAATATGATCATAACCTTAATTTGTTAACTTGTGGTTATCATAGCCGCATGGTTGATACTTTCTTATGCTAAACATGTGCATTATGAATATGATGAGGGTTAATCATATCTAGATTCCTTGCATGTTGATGTAATAAAGGAATGTTCTTAACGTTAATATAACCCAGCTATGATTATTTATGAATATCTCCTAGCTCATTAATACAATATTGTGTTGATCTAGTGTATTATTTGTAAGTGATGTTGTTGAGCCTTGTTATAAGTCATGCAAAAATAATGATGATCTTGCATGGAATAGTATAATGGTCTTAATGACCTTTGGGCATGGTTGAGCCCTAAATGAGGTTCAAATCTCTTGTGTTGATAAGGGTTGATACCCTGTAATGTTGTGAAAAGGATTTATATCCTGTGATAGTATGATGGTCTTAATGACCTTTGGGCATGGTTGAGCCTTAAATGAGGTGTAATCCTCTTGTGTTCATAAGGACTGATACCCTGTGATATTGTGAAAAGGATTTATATCTTGTGATAGTATGATGACTAGTGTGGTCTCATGAATGGAAAGTGAATAGTACCATGTGATGATGAGATGAGAAATTATGTTGCACACATTTTATATCTTTTGTAGTTGTGATATTTATATGCTTGCTAGAAGTGAATTAGGGTTTGTATGTCCACTTGTTTGATACATCCTTAATTCACCCAATTGGCATAACTAATCAAGTGAAACTCTAATCATGTAGTGCCTTGTACCGTAGAGCCATCTCCAGTGTAGTCAGAATTTGCTGGATGGTGAAACGAGTATTCCTAAGGGAAACTCAGAGGACATTTAGTTGAGTATGTGGGGGTGGCAGGTTGAGGATATATTCTTGTCATCGACAGTGCATATGGTGGAGGTTGGCTATGGTCATGCCTCATACATATGATGTGATTGAGAATGGTTGTGGTCGTGTCTCAGTGATTATAACATGATGTGATTAGAGGACAACTGTGGTTGTACCTCAGTGATTGGGTTTGTATACCCTGGTTTCTAGTGTCGTGACCTATACCAAGGATGGAATAGTGGTTAGGAGCTTGACTATATGTCACTGTAGTGGCATATTTGACTGATATGTCACTACCTTTTTACTCGTACTGACCGAGGGGAAGAGATCTTAGGGTACTGACACTCCTAGATCTTATACGGAACCGAATAGCTCTTCATAGGGGTCGGTTGAAATGTGAATGGTACGATTCAAATTCCCTATAGCATAATAAAATATGTAATACAGTCGTGTAACATATTTGTTTAGGGTTATACATGACGATTCACATTGGATTATAACCCTTGTTTGTTATCTTTACATAAAGATGAAGCTTAATGCAATTAAGAGATAGTAGATATACTTATGTTGTGGATATGCTTAAGATTGTAGATGCATACATACAGTAGCCATGATTATGTTGATAACTATACTGGTACTGCTGATTATAATCATGATGCTAGCTATCTCATGTTGTTAGTGATGAATGTATATTCATCATGAAATTCAATTATCACTTCGGACCAATTCAACTCTATACATACTATTTCACTCAATATGAATCATAATGTGCAAAACTACTTAGTTCATTCGATCATCAAGGTTTTAACTAAATATTGTTCATTTAATGCAGGCTTTGACAAAGCTGAACAAGTAGTCAGTATCCACCTTCATCTCTGGCTCTGATCAAGAAATCTAACCAAGACCGCTTGACCCCATGCGGTCTCAAGACCGTCTGAGCCCATGCAGTCTCAAGACCGCTTGAGACCATGCGGTCCCAAGACCGCTTGAGCCCATGCAGTCTCAAGACCGTCTGAGCCCATGCAGTCTCTTGACCATTTAAGCCCATGCGGTCCCAAGACCGTTTGAGCCCATGCGGTCCCAAGACCATTTGAGCCCATGCGGTCCCAAGACCATTTGAGCCCATGCGGTCCCAAGACCGTTTAAGCCCATGCAGTCTCAGGACCGTTTGAGCTCATGTGGTCTCAAAACAGTATGACCAACAGAGATCGATTGGAAGCATAATCCTGCTGAAAGGGATCGAGCAGTGCATGGATTCAAGACCTCGAAGGAGAGTCTTAACCATGGCCATGGTGGTCCAAAATGGAAGTGGCCTGCTGTCATCACCACGATCGTGTGGTGCGGCCACGACCGTGGTAGACCATCCTCAACACCTGAGCTTTCACGAGCCACGACCGTGGCACCCTACGTGCATCGACCCTCCCTCACTCGCCACGCCCGTGCGAGGCAGCACGGCCGTGTGGCAGCTACCTCACCACGACTGTGGTATCACGCCACGGCCGTGGCACAATGCCAACATAGCCGGATTTCTCACCCACCACGACCATGTAAGGCGGCAGGGCCGTGGGAAAACAACTTTACCAAGACCGTGGTGCGTAACCATGGTCGTGGTGTATCATCTTCAACCTCCGACCAGCACACATTTGCAGCTCCTGAGAAAGGTCGATTGGAGGTGGTTCGCAGACCAAATGGGGTCACCCTGAGGCTGTCACATCTACGGAAGTAGGCTGAAAATCATTTGATCGATCGGAGGGCTACTAGATCAATTTACCAAGCAGACTGTCTACTGCTCATTTGCGGAGCATTGAGAAAAGCAGGACTGTTTGCTCGTTTTGATCCCAGATCATTTGGCCGCAACCTGGAAACTATTTAGATTAGCAAGCATCGAGACTGAATGGCTGCTGACTGAAGACCGTTTGGGCATGATGGGTACACAGACCGTTTGCTGCTATTGAAGACCGTTTGCCACTTTCTCAAGACCGTTTGGAGGAGAGCAAATGGTCTGTGAGACCGTTTAGTCTCATGCGTTCTCTCAAACCGTGAGAGCCAAGATCGTTTGTTGACCGAAGCGACGACCATTTTCTAGAAAACGGTTTACAAACTGTTTGCCTCTATCCAGGATCGTTTGCCCAACTTTGATAGCAAATGGTCTACAGACCGTTTGGGGGCCAAATAGAGCAAACCGCATGAAAAAGTCAAAGCAGCAAAGACCGTTTGGAAAAGATTTTTTTGGCCATACCATTTGCCCATAACAACAGTAAACCATTTTAGAAAGAAAATATCTCAGGATCCAAGACTGTTTAAGGGTCTGTCCTGTTCCTATAAATAGGACCCCAAGGGTCCTCACTTGGACATCAGTTTCGGGATGTCGACAGGCTACCTGTATACAGGTCCGATCCAAAACCAGTCCAGTCTGTGCCAATTTCATTTCACCTACTACCCTTGTTGCAACCAAGGAGGCTGAAGAGAGAAGGAAGACGGAGCGAGGGAACTATCTGGTCTGTCTTGGCAACTCCCGTTCGCATCCAGATCTGCTCCGAAATGACGTAGGAGGCCGTATCTTCTCCACCGAGCTGTGACTACCTTCTGCACTAAGTTCATGGCGGATTTCTCTCTCTTTCTCATCCTTCTTATTTCTCACATCATGAGCGAGTAGTACCTTTTTGTTGAAGTGCGGGGACTAGCTCCACTGCCCATGGAAACATGTTATATTATTAAACTTTTGAAGGAAATGTATATAACTCTTCATTTCATGGTTAACTGTTATGTTTGTAGTTTGATTAATTGCTTGCTTTCATCTTTGTTCTTTCTATGTTGTGAGAACATCTATATGTAGGATTGAATGCCGTTTAACAAGTTGACTCCCAAACTAGAAATAGAATGGGATTCCTTGAGGTCATAAGTGTATGATCCGCAAGGGGACGAGCCATCTAGCCTTCGATGATGCTTCTGTGTGCCTAACGCCTGTATAAGGGGGCTCATAGCCTTAGTGGGATTTTATATCTTCTTGTTAATCGTCGATGTTTGCTCGTATATTAACCACCTACTTGCTTATCAGTTAATGTGGCTGACTCCCAAACTAGAAATAGGATGGGATTTCATCGAGGTCATAAGTGTATGATCCGTGAGGGGACAAGCCATCTAGCCTTCGGTGACGCTTCTATGTGCCTAACGCATGTATAGGGGGCCTACAACCTTTGTTGGATTTCTGTATCTTCGGAGTCATAAGTAAGTGATCCAGATGGTGACGAGACATCTGATGCCTAAGGTGATGCTTACACGAACCTAACGCTTGTATGGGGGGTTTCATAGTAGCTCTATTTGGATTGTTACATCTTGTCTGGATTGTTCACAATTGAATGTGTTTGCATGTGTAGTGGAGGTGAAATTCGATACCGTCCCAGCAATTCCATATCATTGATCTTAATCTAGCTTTAATTTAGTTTTTACTTTACTGCAATTAGTTTAATTAACCTTGAATCAACCAATCGTTTTAAATATTAGTTTTACTTGAGCTAGATTTGACTGACAAGGATTCTTAAAAATGTTGTCCTTTGGGTTCAATCCTTAACTATATTGTGATAAGACTCGTCCGCTTGCAGGTGGTGTTATTGCATTTTGGTTTTGGTAAAAGCTCGACGATTTAAACCTCGAGTGAGTTTGTTAGTGCGATAAAATACCACGTCAAATTCTGGCACCGTTGCCGGGGACAACAGAATTAGTCAGTCAAATCCAGTCCTTTTAAGACTAATCTAGGATTTTTCTTTTTCTTTTGAAACAATCGATCATCTACTTGAATTTTACTCTACTTTGTGGATCTCATTTTCAAAATCTTGTCTAATGCAGGTACAACCCAAGGCATAGTGTATGCACCGTTCGGATAGCCCTAGACTCACAGTGAGCTTTGATCCCGAGATAGACAGAACTTTCCACCGTCAGATCAGAGAGAATCAAGAAAGGATGGCTCAAGAAGAAGAGGTAGCCCGAAGGGTGGCTCAAGCCATCAATGCACAAAGAGAGAGGCTCATGCAAGAAGCCAGGGCTGCGGTTTAGCAGGAAATCCTAGCAGCGCAAGCAACTGAACTACAAAAGGATCTTAGAGAGTTCTCAATCTCGAAAGTTGTGAATGTTCATCATCCATTACAACCTCCTCCTATCAACGCTACTAATTTCTAGATAATAGCACATTGGATCACCCTGCTTCAGAATAACCATTTCTATGGAAAGCAAGGAGAAGATAGCCAAGAACATCTTTTGATATTTATTGATCTATGTGCCATGATGAAACAAAATGGAGTCACAGATGATGCCATTCAACTCCGTCTCTTCAAGTACTCCCTTGCTAATAGAGCCATAAGTTGGTACAATTTGTTGCAAAGTGAAATATCGATCACCATCTGGGAAGAACTCCAAAATGTGTTTCTAGAAAAGTTCTACCCTCCATCACTTACCTATGAAATTAGAGGGCGGATAACAAATTTCACTCAAGTTCCTGGAGAAATCCTTGTTGAAGCTTGGGATAGATACAAAGAGCTTCTATGCAAGTGTCCAAACCACGGAATTTCCAAGAACCAACTCATTGAGATTTTTTATAGGGGTGTGGATGATGATATTAAGAGATTCCTAGATTCTCCGTTTGGAGGAAACTTCATGCATCAAATTTATGACAGCGCATGGAGAGTCATCACCCTGGGAGTAGAAAATCAAGAAAATTGGGGTAGATCTGTAGGTAAAGGATTTTTGAAAGTAGCTATGACCGAGGCTACTCCCGAGTACAAGTCTATCACTGAAACCTTGAAGCTCTTAGTTGCCAAGAAAGATCATATTGAATCATCTCTTGCTACTATTGGAAGAGGACGTTCACCTACTCGACAATCAGAACAAGTCAAGTCTGCTTCCCTATTCTGTGAAGCATGTAAAAGTACCGATCATTCCACTTTATCATGCAATGCTCTCTATGATGTTGTTCTAAGCAATGTATGTGGGCAAGGAGATAATGGTCAAATGGAAAATCTTAATGCTATCAACACCATTCCTGGTCAAAGTTATTACAATCTGAATCAGAACAGGAATCACCCAGGTTTTCAATATGGGAACCCCACTGGAGTAGTAAATTTGCATCAATTTGGTTCAAACAATCAACCAAGAGGCCCACCAGGATTCCAGTATAATCACAAACAGAATTTTGGGAATCAAGGAAATTTCAAGGGGAACTTTCGGAATAGGAACTATAATAATTTCCAAAATAACTCATGGTACCAAAATCTTAATCAATAGCAAGGACAACAAGCATGTCCAGTTTCTTCTGATGACAAGCTATCAGCCATTGAAAAGATGTTGCAAACTCAGCAAACCATGATAGCTAACCAACAAGCTCAGCAGAAGGCTATTGAATCTCAATTAGCTCAACTCACAGCTAGCATAAAGCCACCTGGTGGAGTCTTTGCTGGCCAACCCGAGAACAATCCTAAGCATCCTGAACAGTTGAAGGCAATCATCACTAGGTCAAGAAAAGACTATTCAGATCCCCTTGTAAAGACACCTGAGGTTATTACAGACAAAGATGAACCTATGATTATCCAAGACTCAACAACACTAGAGTCTCAATTAAAAGATGATAAGACCGATAAAAAAAGTCCTAAGAAACCTACTGATGAAGAAACTAAAACCCCAGAACCTGATATTCCTGTATATAAGCCTCGTATACCCTTCCCAGCCCGTCTTAGGCAAACCAAGCTCGATACTAGATTCAATAAGTTTAAAGAAGCTATGAAGAAACTTCATGTTGATATACCCTTTTTGGATGCTCTGGCTGAGATACCAACCTGGACCAAATACTTAAAGTCACTCCTCACTAGGAAGTATATAACTGAAGAATATGAGATAGTAAAACTGGCTACAACTACATCGGATATCATACCGAGCAAGATGCCCGAGAAATAAAAAGACTCGGGATCCTTTGGAATTTCATGTCACATTGGCGACTCATCATGCAAGAAAGGATTGGTAGATCTCGGTGCAATCATCTCTATTATGCCGCTTAGCCTGTGCAAAAGACTAGGGTTTACAGAATTGCTTCCTATTGGTATGACTATATAGCTTGCAGACAATTCGATAAAACATTCGTTAGGAATCCTCGAAGATGTCCTGGTTAAGGTAGGCAAGGACACAAATGCTCCATGCGACTTTGTCATTATGGATATATAGGAAGATGCCATATATCCTCTCATCTTTGGTCGTCCATTCCTCATCACTGCAAGAGCCCTGATTGATGTTGAAGTTGGTACCTTACTGCTCAGATTAGGCAAAGAAACTCTCGAATTTAAAGTTTTTGAAAGTATGAGAAGACCAAGTATGCAAGAAGAAGTCTATCTGATTGACTACATTGAACAAATGTCACTTCTGACTCAAGAGAATCATGAATCAAATGATCCCTTGGAAATTTCTCTAACAAACCCATCAGTTGATGAACCAATCGACGAACGAGTAAAGGATTGCATCGAATCCCTCGACTCTGCTAAAGAAGATGTTGGAGCCAATAGTGAAGAACTCAAGGCTATGGAAACTACAGAAGAAACAAGCGAAAAACCAGAGGCTCCCGAAATGAAGCCTCTGCCCTGAAGGACAGAAGTACGTATTTTTAGATGACCTAAAAATTTGTCCAGTTATTATAAATTCCGATCTAACAACTGAACAAGAAGAGAAACTTCTGAAGGAATTGAGGGAAAGAAAGAAAGCCATCGATTATAAAATGACTGACCTCACTGGGGTCAATCAAGCGCTGTGTATGCACAAGATCCCTATGATAGAAGATCACAAACCTACTATTGAACATCAATAGAAATTGAACCCAAATATGAAGGAAGTGGTTCGTAGCGAGGTCATTAAATTGCTCACAGATGGAATAATCTATCCGATTCGCCATGGGTGAGCCCAGTGCATGTAGTCCCAAAGAAAGGTGGAACAACTGTTATACTGAATGAAAACAATGAACTCATCCCCACTCAAACAATCACAGGGTAGAGGATGTGCATAGATTATAGGAAATTGAACAAGGCAACTCGAAAAGATCATTTTCCAATGCCCTTCCTTGATCAAGTCTTAGAAAGATTGGCTCACTAAGAATATTTCTATTATCTTGACGGTTACTCTGGGTTCTATCAAATACCCATACATCTAGATGACCAAGAGAAAACAACCTTTACCTGCCCATTCGGGACATACACATTTAAAAGAATGTCGTTTGTTCTCTGCAATGCACCCACAACTTTTCAATGTTGCATGGCTGCCATATTCGCCTGGCTTACTGAAACTATTATGGAGGTTTCCATGGATGACTTTTCTATTTATGGAGATTCATTCGATTCATGTCTAAAGCACCTCTCCTTGGTCCTCAAACGTTGTGAAGAAGCACATCTTGTGCTTAATTGGGAAAAATGCCCTTTTGTGGTAAGGGAAGGCATTGTCCTGGGCCATAGGGTCAGCAATAGAGGAATTGAAGTAGATAAAGCCAAGATTGAAGTGATTTCTAAACTGGGTATTCCCACAAATGTAAAAGAAGTTCGTGCTTTCTTAGGTCATGCCGGATTTTATAGGAGATTCATAAAGGATTTTTCTAAGATAACGAAGCCAATAACGAACCTATTACTAAAGGATAATGATTTCAATTTCAAGGAAGAATGTGTCAAAAACTTCAACACACTGAAGCAGGCCCTTACAACCACCCCCATCATTAGATCTCCCGACTGGGACTATCCTTTTGAAATTATGTGTGATGCCAGTGATTATGCTGTGGGTGTTGTTTTAGGGCAATATATGGAGAAGAAACACTATGTGATCTATTATGCATCAAAAACTCTCGATGAAGCCCAGAGGAATTATGCAACTACCAAGAAAGAACTTCTAGAAGTCGTGTATGCCTTTGATAAATTCAGATCCTACCTAATTGGTTTGAAAGTTATTGTCTACACAGACCACGCTGCCATTCGTTACCTTCTGTCAAAGAAAGATGCAAAACCCAGGTTGATTAGATGGATCCTCCTATTACAAGAATTTGATTTAGAGATAAGAGATAAAAAGGGTACAGAGAATGTTGTAGCAGACCACCTCAGTTGCATCCACACTATGGATACTGAGAAGATTCTGATCAATGATTCACTTCCAGATGATCAACTAATGAAGGCCTCAGAAGCTATACCATGGTACTCAAATTTTGTGAACTACCTTGCTGCTGGGGTTATCCATCCTCAATGCACCGGGAATTCCCTGAAGAAGTTCATGCATGACGTGAAGCAATATCACTGGGATGAGCCATATGATTTTAAACTAGGTGCTGATGGTCTGTATAGACGATGTATCGCCGAAGAAGAGGCTCAAGTTATTTTTGAACAATGTCACTCAGGACCAGTGGGAGGACATATGAGCTCTAAAAAGATTTATTTAAAGGTTTTGCAATGTGGATTCTTTGGGCCAAACATATCCAAAGATTCCTATGATTTTGTCCGATCATGTGACAAATGTCAAAGAATAGGTAATATAACAAAGAGAGATGAGATGTTGTTAAATCTATGGCAAGAAGTAGAGATATTCGATGTTTGGGGGGTGGACTACATGGGTCCATTCCCATCTTCTCATGGATTGTCATACATCCTAGTAGCGGTAGACTACGTCTCAAAATGGGTTGAAGCTATACCAACTGTCACTAGTGATTCCAAACCCGTCATCAAATTATTCAAAGATATTATTTCCCCCCATTTTGGAGTGCCACGAACCGTGATATCTGATGGAGGGTCCCACTTCCTTGAAAGAAGCTTTGAAGCATTACTGAGAAAATATGGTGTAACAGATAAGGTAGCCTCACCTTACCATCCACAAACAAGTGGATAGGTAGAGGTCTCTAACCGTCAGCTAAAGGCTATTCTGGAAAAAACTATAGGACGCAATCGAAAGGATTGGGCAATGAAAATCAACGATGCCTTATGGGCCTATCGAACTGCTCATAAAACTCCCATTGGGACTACACCTTTTTGATTAATATATGGAAAGGCTTTCCACCTGCTAGTCAAACTAGAACACAAGGCACGGTGAGCAATTAAACAACTGAACTTTGATATGAAAGAAGCTGGCCAAGCCAGGATTCTGCAACTCCAAGAGCTGGATGAACTCAGGATGACAGCTTATGAGAATGCACGAATCTACAAAGAACACACAAAACTTTGGCATGATGGACATCTAAAAAGAAAAGACATACAAGTAGGAGACCAAGTTCTGCTATTCAACTCAAGGTTGAAGTTATTTCCAGGAAAACTCCATTCTCGCTGGTCTGGACCTTACATTGTCAAAAGCATTTCCCCACATGGTGCTTTCTCTTTATGGAGTGAAAAGTTAGGAGAATTAATGGCAAACAGTCACCTCTTAAAGAGATATTTCACCTCGATTGACATAGGCACCGAAACAATGCTGGAACTCACCAATCCTAAGGATCCACCATGAAGCTAAAAAATTCGGTCGAGCCATCGACATAAAACAACGACGCTTGTCGGGAGGAAACCCGATCAATAAATTTGTTTTACCTTCTTTTCAAATTAGAACATTTCTTCAATTTTATTTTTACATTCTAGTTAATTTTTCATTAAATAAAATTGGCATCGCAAGATGCTATTTTAAGATCTAATTTCTCTTTACCTTTGAGATTTTCATATAAGAGGATGCACGCTGATCAGAACACAACCACACCTGGCGGTCATTCTGGCATGAATTTTCCCCTCCATATTGGATTTAGGGTTTTCTCAGGATGAGCAAATCTCTAAGTTCGGGGTGGAGGGTGGGTGTTACGTACCTCACTTCCACCTACACCCATCCTTTTCATACTTAAGTTTTCACTATCACATTCTTGATAAAAAAATTCAAAAATTTCAAAATTCTTTAATGTTTTCTAAAGAAATTGAACAGATACTTGATGATGTTTTGACACTTTTTGACACTTCTTGGTTTCATTAAAAGTAACTAACTAAATTTCTATGCATTTTCAATCATTATATCCTCCTTAATCGAAGTAAATCCTCAAAACGACCACTTTTTGAAACAAGCCTTTTGATTGAAATCATCTTGTGAAGCTTATGATTCCTAACATCATGACACTTATGCAAAAATGGCAAGCACATGCTGAACTAATTGGGATCAAACACGTCGTGCTTCCTAACTGACTAGTGGAACAATAACATGGAATCTCCACTAGATGCTCATCAAGTCATTATTTGAGAAGAGTACGATAAAGAGAACAACCCGGTGTGTTGAATTGTAAATCAAGTTGCATTCTAATATGAACTCTCTTCTACACTTCTTCTACCATCTTCATATCCCTCCATCCATCAAAAAGAAACAAAAATAGCAAAAATAGTGCCAAACCCTAAGTTCGGGGTGGCACACCACTTCCCTCTATATCTGCTTCTTCCATACTCGTCACAAATAAATAGGGGCGTACCACCAAAAATGCAATCTCGAGTCGAATAGAGGAGAGATTTGCAAACAAAAAGATGCCAAAGTGCACACAAAAAGAAATGCAATCTCGAGTCGAATAGAGGAGATATTCGCACAAAAAAATGCAATAAATGAAATTGCACATCATAAAATAAAAATCTCGAGTCGAATAGAGGAGAGATTTACTTCTTCTTTCCATACCACCTTTCACTCCCTTTTCTACCTAATGGCACAATGATTGCCTACCCTATCCTAAAAAACACCAGTGTCAGATCAAATGCACACTATTCGTTCTACAGGTGTCTTTGAGTTCTTACAAAACTCTTTGACATGCTTGATTGTTGGAAAAAGTGAGGAGGAAGTGATTTTGGAAAATGAACTCAGGAACTAATATATCGTAAGATGTGTTTAGTGGTCTCAGGAGGTTGAGATACTGAGTCATATTGAGCAGAAAGAAAACAGTCATGATGTGAAGATGAAGCAATCACACGAATTGAAAGTATTCATTTGGCGACTGTTTCAGATTTTATGTTACTCGAGGACGAGCAACGTTTAAGTTCAGGGTATTTTGATGAATGTATATTCATCATAAATTAAATTATCACTTCAGACCAATTCAACTCTATACATACTATTTCACTCAATATGAATCATAATGTGCAAAACTACTTAGTTGATTCGATCATCAAGGTTGTAACTAAATATTGTTCATTTAATGTAGGCGTTGACAAAGCTGAACAAGTAGTCAGTATCCACCTTCATCTCTGGCTCTGATGAAGAAATCTAACCAAGACCGCTTGAGCCCATGCGGTCTTAAGACTGTCTAAGCCCATGCGGTCCCAAGACCGTTTGAGCCCATGCGGTTTCAAGACCATTTGAGCCCATGCAGTCCCAAGACCGTTTGAGCCCATGCGGTCCCAAGACCGTTTAAGCCGATGTAGTCTCAAGACCGTTTGAGCCCATGCGGTCTCAAAACCGTATGACCAGCAGAGATCGATTGGAAGCATAATCCTGCCGAAAGGGATCGAGCAGTGCATGGATTCAATACCTCGAAGCAGAGTCTTAACCACGGCCATGGTGGTCCAAAACGGCTATGGTCTGCTGCCATCCCCACGACCGTGTGGTGCTTCCACGGCTGTGGTAGACCATCCTTAATGCCTGAGCTTTCACGAGCCACGACCGTGGCACCCTACCTGCATCGACCCTCCCTCACTCGCCACGCCCGTACGAGGCAACACGGCCGTGTGGAAGATACCTCACCACGACTGTGGTGTCACGCCACGGCCGTGGCACAATGCCAACAGAGCCTGATTTCTCACCCACCACACTCGTCCAAGGCGGCACGACCGTGGGACAGCAACTTTACCATGACCGTTGTGCCTAACCACGGTCGTAGTGTGTTGTCTTCAACCTCCGACCAGCACACATTTGTAGCTCCTGAGCAAGGTCGATTGGAGGTGGTTCGCAGACCAAATGGGGTCGCCCAGAGGCCGTCACATCTACAGAAGTAGGCTGAAGATCATTTGATAGATCGGAGGGCTACTAGATCGATTTACCAAGTAGACTGTCTGTTGCTCGTTTGTGGAGCATTGACCGAAGCAGGACCATTTGCTCAATTTTGAGCCCAGATCGTTTGGCCGAAGCCTGGAAACCATCAAGCATCAAGACCGAATGGTTGCTGACTGAAGACCGTTTGGGCATGATGGGTACACAGACCGTTTGCTGCTACTGAAGACCATTTTCCCCATTCTCAAGACCGTTTGGAGGAGAGCAAAAGGTCTGTGAGACCGTTTAGTCTCATGCGTTCTCTCAAATCGTGAGAGCCAAGATCATTTATTGACCGAAGCGATGACCATTTGCTAGCAAACGGTTTACAAACTGTTTGGATCTATCCAGGATCGTTTGCCCAGCTTTGATAGAAAATGGTCTACAGACCGTTTGGGGGCCAAATAGAGCAAACCGCATGAAAAAGTCAAAGCAACGAAGACCGTTTGGAGAAGATTTTTTGGCCAGACTGTTTGCCCATAACAGCAGTAAACCGTTTGAGAAAGAAAATATCTCAGGATCCAAGATTGTTTAAGGGTCTGTCCTGTTCCTATAAATAGGACGCCAAGGGTCCTCACTTGGACATCGGTTCCGGGACGCTAACAGGCTGCCTGTACATAGGTCTGATCCAAAACGAGTCCAGTCCGTGCCAGTTTCATTTCACCTACTGCCCATGTTGCAACCAAGGAGGCTGAGGAGAGAAGGAAGACGGGGTGAGGGAGACTATCTGGTCTGTCTTGGAAACTCTCGTTCACATCCATATCTACTCCGACACGACGTAGGAGGTCATATC
The DNA here is from genome assembly GCA_963693085.1 of Alisma plantago-aquatica. Taxonomy (NCBI): domain Eukaryota; kingdom Viridiplantae; phylum Streptophyta; class Magnoliopsida; order Alismatales; family Alismataceae; genus Alisma; species Alisma plantago-aquatica. The sequence goes on along the minus strand of OY856410.1, from coordinate 1,156,123,608 downwards.
TTCTCCTCTGAGCTGTGACTACCTTCTGCACCGAGTTCATGGCAGATTTCTCTCTATTTATCATCCTTCTATTTTCTCGCATCATGAGCGATTAGTACCTTTTCGCTGGGGTGTGGGGACTAGCCCCGCTGCCCATGCAAACATGTTATATTGTTAAACTTTCCATGGCAATGTATATAACTCTTCATTTCATCATTAACTGTTATGTTTGTAGTTTGATTAATTGCTTGCTTTCATCTTTGTTCTTCCTATGTTGTAAGAACATCTATATGTAGGATTGAATGTCATTTAACAAGTTGACTCCCAAACTAGAAATAAAATGGGATTCCTTGAGGTCGTAAGTGTATGATCCGCGAGGGGACGAGCCATCTAGCCTTCAGTGACGCTTCTGTGTGCCTAACACCTGTATAGGGGGCTCACAACCTTAGTTGGATTTTGTATCTTCTTGTTAATCGTTGATGTTTGCTCATATATTAACTACCTGCTTGCTTATCAGTTAATGCGGCTGACTCCCAAACTAGAAATAGGATGGGATTTCATCGAGGTCGTAAGTGTATGATCTGTGAGGGGATGAGCCATCTAGCCTTCGGTGATTCTTCTGTGTGCCTAACGCCTGTATAGGGGGCCCACAACCTTCGTTGGATTTCTTTATCTTCAGAGCCGCAAGTAAGTGATCCAGATGGTGACGAGACATCTGATGCCTAAGGTGATGCTTATGCGAACCTAACACCTGTATGGGGGGTTTCACAGTAGATCTATTTGGATTGTTACATCTTGCCTGGATTGTTCGCAATTGAATGTGTTTGCATGTGTAGTGGTGGTGAAACCCGATACTGTCTCAGCGATTCCATATCATTGATCTTAATATAGCTTTAATTCAATTTTTACTTTACTACAATTAGTTTAATTATCCTCAAATCAACCAATCGTTTTAAATATTAGTTTTACTTGAGCTACATTCAACTGACAAGGATTCTTAAAAACATTATCCTTTGGGTTCGATCCTTAACTATACTGTGATAAGACTCGCCCGCTTGCGAGTGGTATTATTGCATTTTGGTTTTGGTAAAAACTCGAGGATTTCAACCTCGAGTGAGTTTGTTAGTGCGATAAAATACCACATCAGTTAGTTATGTTTAGCATGCTAGCCATGCCTTTGTAACTAGAGATACAAATACTACTAATCATGCCTATCCAGTTAGTTGTGCTTATGTTGTTAGATGTTCTTATGATGTTGATATGCTCAATCAATTAGGTATGCTCATGTTGTTAGCTATGTCATGTTACTAGGCTCGCTCATGATGTTAGATATGCATATGCTACTAAATTGCTTATATTGTCAATAAGATAAAGGATGATAGTCTGGATAATGATGATAGTTGTTACCTGCTCCTTTATGTATTTTGTTAATCATCAATACTGCTGATCTTATTTCTTATATCTAATTAAACTTCTTAAATTGTCTCATTACCTAAAATGTTGTAATCAATAAGCATTGTTGGAGGTTATATCTCTTACTGGGACATGGGTCTCACCCATTTGGTTTGCCACATTTTTTTAGGTAATTAGAAGTGACAAAAACAAACATGTGGAAACAAAGAGGAGCTATAGTAATGAATCTTTGAGAAATTTGATTAGATGTATAGTGTGTCCTAGAGTCATCCTTGTACTCTCAGGTCCGGGTGAGAAAAAGTTTGTTTATGGTGTTTCAAACGAATCAAACTTTTTAGCATATAAATGCTTGTTTGTGTGGTATATACAAATATTGTTCTCTTGTGTATATATGTGATGGCTAAGATGAAAGAACAATTTGTATCAAATTCTTGGCATAGTATGGATATAAGAAAGATGTTGGGCTCTTATGCAAATTTTTTTAAGCGGGTGCTGACGTTGAAATCGGTTTTATTTTACCCATATTTTTGGTTATGTGATTAATTAGTGATTGATTTTGTTTTATGTTTTGAGTAATCTCATTTAGTGTAATGGGTTCTCACACTTACAATCCACCTCATCCAATTTTTATTCCATATACAACTGGTTTAGATGGATAACTATAACCTCTAGAAAAAGTGTACATGTCCCCACTCTTTGACTATAGTGATGATATTCATATTTCAAATCCTCCTAAAACCACATGTGACTTGGGTACATCTTGGATAGAGGATCTGGAGCAACATGGTGAGCCAACAATGAACCCCACTGCCCCACTGATCATATTGTTGATTGTATGATTCTAGAAGAGGACGTACAGTCATACAAAATTGTTTATGATGATGATTCAATTGAGATTATGCCTCTCATGTTGGAACCACTCCACCAACATATAGATATACATGACAAAAAGAAACTAGAGCCAGGTCCTCACTTGATCTTGAATAATCAATGATACATGTGTTCATCTACTACCTTAGACTCAGAAGAAAGGTAGTCCACCACTAGTCTTCTTGGATGAACCACTCCTGAAAAACACATATAGACACCATTCTTATTATGTGCCTTCTCTTGAAGATCCACTCACATGTGTTTTTCTCCCTCTACTAAAGGATGATTATCTATGGATCTTACTAGAAGCATTGTAAGGGAAAATCCAAATTTCCTTCAAACATCCAGAAAACCCCGTTGGGTTGCCAAGGCCACCCATCTCTGGGCACACTATGGAAAATTTTCACTCCAGTTCACAATTGTTCTCTACATTCCTTTAGAATATACCTTCTTTGAGTAGAGGGGATCACCTAAATGAAACATGCATAATTCCCCCTGCATTCCTAGATTTAGTGTTTCTCAGGGATAAGCAAATTTGTAAGTTCAGAGTGGAGGGTGGGCAGTACATACCTATTCCACCCACTCTATACCCCCTTTGTTTTACCATTTCCATCATGTTATTTTAGTTGGTTTATAGTTTAGTTTTTTTTCACATATTTTATTTTTCCTTCATGTGCTATGGCCTTTATCTAGTCATCCAATTATTTATTTTATGCATATTTTATCAATAAACCCCTTGAAAGAAGTGAATTCCCTTATAACAAACTCATGAACTACCATTTCTAGAACTCCCTTATCTCCTAGGACCTTAAGTAGCACTGCTCCTTGGGAAAGATGGCAAGCTATAAAGGATGGATAGGAATTAAATAAAATGTATCATTACTTGAATTGGTAATAGCATGTGAAATATCTTAATTTTTGTATGTTTATATAGAAAATTGAACTAATATTATGAAGCTCGCAATGCACTAAATTCAAAATGCGAGATGCACAAATTCAACCTTTTCTACAAGTGAGATTCTCAACCTTTTGAGAAAAAAACAATAAAACCAAAATAATGTCAAACTCCAAGTTTGGGGTGGCATACCCTTTCCCCCTCTACCACTTCTTTCATAGAGCATGCTACCAATAAAACAATATGCCAATGTTCACATAAAAATGCAATCAATGTACTTTTAGAAAAAATAAATGATCTCAACTCGAACAAAGGAGAGATCACCTTCTTTCATACCTCCTCGCACTCATTTTCAACCTAGGGGAATCTACATACCCCTAATCCACTCAATCAATAAAATTTTGTTCTATGCAAAACTCGTAAGAATACATGGGAGTACCAAAAGCCAAAGGGTTACAACATAAATTTCTTTACATGTCTCAACATTGAATCAAGTCAGGAAACAATTTTGAGTAGGAAATGTGGAAAATTGCATTTTATGCTTTTAAAAAATTAGGGTCGCTTGACCGTGAAACGTGGTAAGGATGCAAGTGGTTCTATGCAAGAGAGGGGGACAAGTTGTTAGTATTATTTGGTGATTTTTTGTGATTTTGTGTTGCTCGAGGATGATTAACATTCAAGTTCCAGGTGATTTGATGAATGCAAGTTTATACATGTCTATTGCATCTTTTAGATCATTTCTTGGGAATAGTTTTTTGCAATTTCCTAGTTTTGGGATTTAATTACTATAGTTTTACTTTTGTCTCCTAAATTTGAGTTATAATTATATTTTCTCATTTATTGCAAGATAACAAATTAATTATATCCATTCAATCCAAATATCAAGAACTCTTAGAAATAATCTCAAAATTATAAGATCAAGGAGGCTTCAAGTGCATATCTTAGACTCCTAGAATTTCCAAGTGGTTGACTGGATTTTAAGTCGGTCGACTCACCTATAGATCTTCCCACGATGCCTGATATATCCTAAACTAAAATGGTCATATCATTTGCATACAAACCTAAAGTTCAATGGTTAAATATGCGTTGGAATGGACATTTCATTATCCATATTAAAAACATCTTCTGGAAATTCTAATCGATCAAATGAATTTTCCAATCGGTTTAATGGTCTGTATATCTTCTGGGAGTGCCTAGTATGTGTGTGTGTCTATATATATATACATACATATATACATATATATGTCCCACACCAAAATGGTACAAATGAACTCAAAATTTATTTTTTAAATATACATTAGAAAGGGAATTTCATTGATCACATGAAAAATATATCTCCAGACTTCTTTGGAACTTGTGATCAACCTTAAATTTACTTGAAACTCCTATAATGAAAATCTATAGCAAAGAGAGCCAAAGAGGTTAAGCGATCAAAATAATTAAAGGAAACATAATGCAATAATTTTCTCCATTTCTTATTGGTTCAAGTAATTTAAATTATCAAAGATTACTCCCTTGACTTGGGACAAAGTCAAGTAACCATTGAGTATCCCTTATGTTTTAAAAGTTGAGAAGACAATCAAAAGGCAAGGGATATCAGTTGGCCAATAAAAACAACAAGCCATGATTCTTCTTTAGTTGGTATGGAATACACGTGTAACTAAAGCTATTGACCAACCACAATTGAGAGGGTGTCACAATATTTCTCCATACGTCAATGAGTCAAAAGTCAAGAATATATCACTATTTGCAACCATGAATATTGATAACCGAGATCAGTAAGAATGATCCTTCTCTTGCCACAATTATAACTATAGTCAAACTCTTAAATATTCTCTCCATGATTGACTCTACTTGGAAATAAAATAGTTTTTGTTGAATGGCATTATTAAGCAACTGTTCTCTCTAAATATTTTTCCTCATTGGTAATAGACAAACTTAAGATTCCCATCTTTCACTATAAAGAAAATCTAGTTGCTAAAAATCAAGGGGATCATACCCTATCATCTCAGAGCCTCCCTTGGGTGCACAAAGTAAGAAAAGGAGAGAAGGAGCCATCATCTTCATCATAGAGACCGCCAAAGTGCTACTAGATCATATAATAGAGTTGAATATCTTTGGATTTTTTTCTCTATTTCCCTAGTAACATGACTCCTTCCCTCTTTATTTATTATTTTATTTTTAATATGATTGAGCAGACATTTTTATTGGGGTATGGGATTGATAACATCTCATTTTGTAAACTTTTTACTCTTGTTTTATCCCCATATTGACATCCCTATTATGGATTCTCCTATCTATTTTGATGTCTTTGAACAAAATTTGATTTTACTCAATATCCTTCCCTCTATCCATGCAGACTCATCATAAGTCATGACCATGACATTAGCTCAATCGCAATGGTCCATAGATGTCTCGCCCGAGACAGATATGATGATCAACAGTTAGTCACCGTGACTGCGAGACTATATCAAGAGTTTCCACATTTACTAATCGCGACCGCAGTCGCTGTTAAGAAGAGACATCGTGATCGTGACACATAGTTATGATCAGAACGAGTTGTCACGATCGTGATGAGCATCACCATGACCGATATGCCACCTCAATCATGACTAAGATATGAATCATGACCGAAGTTAAGTCAGTGGGAAGCTCCTATAAATAGGCTCTAGCCTCACACATCAGAAGGGGGATCATCAAGAGGACAAAGTGCATCCCAACTCCAGATCCACCCTCGTTCATCTTCATTGGTCTTGGGTCTCAGAATATGAAAGTTGGAGGAGAGAGAAGATATGCCATCCTCTTCTTTAAAAGAGGGGGTTGTCATATTCAACAAGTAATGTTGGTGTATTGCATCCTCTCTTCTTTAGATCTATCATATCCCTCACATTATACCTTCCCCTTTTTCATTATTCTTGATGTATCTACACTTTTGTAACACTGTTACGTTTCCCATTAACATGTGCAACTAAACATCTAGCTTGGGTTGGAAGTAGCCACTAAGGTTCTCCCAACATGTATATACTTTCATCCATTTCAATATATATACTCTTAGCAAAGATTATCTACATACTTTTGTTCTTAATCCTTCACTTGCATAATTAGCTACCATCTTATGATGTATGATTGTTAATTCCTCAAAAGATTAGTATTGATGTTATCTAATGTTATGAAGTTGCATGAATGCATGAAAATGTTGGAGTGCTAAATATAATGATCATATGGTTTGATTTGTGTTTGTTTGTTTGCCATCTTGAAAGAGAGACAACCTTATAATCTAGATCTATCTTGAGCTCGAGAGAGGAGGGAATAGACATATATGATGATTTCTTGTAATCTTGCTAAGGGTATGCAAACGGGTGTGATTGTTGCATGTTGTTGAGAGATCTTAGTAGGTGAAACCCAATCCAAGTTTCCATCCATACTTTAATTACTTCTTTCTTGTTTGATCTTGTTCTCCTATTTTTTTTCTTACCTTTTATTTTATTGCTTTATTTGGAGTGACATAGTTCCTTAGAGAACACCATTTTAATCTTCCACCTCATTTGGTGTATTTGAGTCTTAGGCTCTACGTTCATGACACTTACCAACCTTGTCCCTGTGGTTTGACCCCGATCTATTACATCGGATCCCATATAATAGTTGTGGGGGAATGAGTGTTGGGTTATAAATATAAGAGTCTGACTACTCTAGATCTTCTCTTTTTTGGACATGTGATTTAGGACGATCAAATATTTGGTGCCATTGTCGGGGACAAGGCAAAATTGTACTATCAAGAACCCATGTCTACCCTCTAGAAATGCGTGCCTTAAGACTTAGTAATAAGCTTGATTGTACAAACTTGTAAATATGCCATATCTAGATTGCTTAGAATACTTTATTTTGCACGTCCAATTTTCTAACTTGAATGTGAAAACTATTTAGGTAGCTTAAAGAGGTAAACTATTACCCTCAACTACCTTACCTCACACATCAACATGACACCTTGTAGAGAAGGTGGGCCTTCTGGTGAAGACCGGAACCCATGGATTCCTCCTAAAACTAAAGAAGAATGATAAGAACATCACTCAGACAGTCAACACCATGAAGAGGAAGACTGTGAATAGGAGAAACACCATCATCAAGACCACCACCTCTGCCACAGAAGACAGAGAAGGAATCATCCTGATTGCAAAGGTGATCGGGATAACAATGAAGAGGAATATGATGAAGAAGATAAAATGCTTAGAGAATTGGTTGCTACCATAGCTAATTAGTAGAGATGCCCTAACATCATCACATGATTCGATGCAACTAACATTGAGATGAAACTTGTCGTCATCTTAATGATACAAAACAAACCTTTCTAAGGGAACTCAAAGAATGAGAATCCTTACCATCATCTTGATGACTTCAAAAACATCTATTACACAATCAAGATGAAGGGAGTGCCTGAAGAAGTTATATATTGCAAAGGATTCATTTTCTCTCTGGTGGATAAAGCTTTATCCTAGTAACTTAACCTACTTCATCGGTACATTAATGGATGGAGAGCCATTGTTGATGCTTTTGTCACCAAATTCTACCCCACTGAGAAAATCATTTGAAATAGGAAAAAGATCACTTCCTTCTTGCAAAATCATGGAGAAAATATTCATGAAGCTTGGGAATGGTATCAAGAGTATCAAAGGGATTGTTCTCACCACAACTACCACAAAGGATTTCTAGTGACAACATTTTATAATGGGATAACTCCCACAAAGTGGTCTTCTTTGAATCCAGCCATCGAGAGTGATTTTATTAGAAAGAAGCAAAGAAAAACTATGAAGAACATAGAAAAAATGACTGCACTACAAGCAGACATGGAGTATGAGAGAAGAGAGAGAGACTCAGCCAAGAAGGCTATCTCTAAAGGACCTTAAGTCAAAGCCAAATCTCTGGAAATCATCACGGATCAATTTCAGAAGATTACCACAAATGTCAAACAACTAAAAGACATTGGAGGCTAGGGCAAGAAACCTATTAAGAAAGTCATGAAGTATGTCATATATGGTAGAGGAGGTCATGGAATAGACAAATGTATCTATACACGACTAGAAGAAAGCAAAAGTGAAGAAGAAAAGAAAATGTATCTTATGAAAATTTCAAACGGCCAGATCATTTGGGATGCAATTATGGAAATAAATACGCATATGAGAATTCTCATCAACTGGGTGGTTCGTCCTAGCCATCCCCATGATTTGAGAAAAAAAGGGACCGCCTCATTATACCAGGACTACTAGCTATCAGTCAAACAAGACAACTATTAATATCAAAACAAAAATGCGAATCACCAAAATCAAGGAAAAAATCAATGTCAGAGTCAGGACAATGATAACAACCAACCTAACATGATCACTCAGCTGTTCAATTTTGCAAAAAGACAAGCTTCAGTAAATGACCAACTTACCCAAAGTGCCATCAACAACTTGGGAGTGTTAACCATGATGCAAACCCAGATGGTGGATATGCAAACACATCTAAGACAGATTGATCAATAGCTAGCTAGCTGGCAGAGCTCATAAAGAATTCTCTGGGGAAGATCCAATCAAACATAGAAACTGCAAAGATGACTACTCTCCGATCAGAAAAAGTTATAGAGAAACAACAAGAAGGGATACACCATGAAGAAGAGAATGCTCCCAATCCACATACTAACTCCTCTATAGTAGAGGAGGAGTCTGAAATGGAAGAGCCAACAAATGAATACAAGACTGAAGAAAAAGACAAGAAGAAGAAAATTGCAAAGATCAAGAAATCAGATCACATGGAAGAATTCTTCATACAAAGGAATCCCTACACCCAAGGGTACCATTCCCCTACAAGTTAATCAAGGCTCACCTAAAGAAGATATATGAGAAGTTCATGGAGGCAATAAAGAAGCTTCACCTATATATTCTATTTTTAGATGTGATTGAGGAAATGCCTATCTATTTCAAGTTCTTCAAAGACCTAATTATGAAGAGGAGGAGACGTGACCACGTAGATATAATACAACTAGTGAAGATGTCGAGTTCTTGTGTTCAAGATACAATGCCCACAAATAAAAGAGACCCAAGAGCATTTACTATTCCTTTCAATATTGGAGACAATGTAGAAAAAAATGGACTTGTTAATCTAGGAGAAAGTATCGGTATTATGCCCCTTTCTTTATCCTGAAGGCTTCGACTAACAGACATGGTGAAGACATGTATGAGAATTCATCTTTCCGACCACACCTTTACAAAGCCAATAGGAGTGGTGGAGCATGTCCCAATCAATGTTGGATGATTCTTTATACCCTGTAATATAGTGGTGATTGACACCATTGAAGATCCATCATGCCCAATGATATTTGGAAGACCTTTCTTGGCCACTGAAAGAGACCTAATAGATGTCACAGAGGGAATCATAACTCTCCATATTGGAAATAACCATAGTAGTTTTCATGTATAAGATGCCATGAGAGGAACCTCTCTATTTGAGTCAGCCTATTATATGGACAATTATACTGAGTATGGTGAGGAAGTACAAGATAGAAATGTGATAGTCGACCCTCTGATGTGAGCCTTAAATAATCCTGATCCCAATCTAGAAGATCCTAAAGTGGTTGAGATTCTAGATTACCTAAATCAACCTGAGGAGAATTTTTTTTGCGACAGAGAAGGTACAATAGAAATGGTGATGTATGCCTCACAAGAATAGACACCGGAAGAAAAAGCTACATGAAAATCAAAACTTGAGCTGAAGCAACTCCCGGAAGGACTGAAGTATGAATTCCTAGATGCTAATGAAAGAAACCCTATTATCATAAACTATTCTCTAACAAAAGATTAAGAGGAAAAGTTGCGGAAGGAACTTAGACTACAAATCAAAGGTAGAGGATATTCTGTGGAAGATAGGCCTCATCCCATCTCTGTGCATGCACATAATCAATCTAGATGAAAGTGCTAAACCTTTGGCTCAACCATTAAGGAAACTGAATCACATGTTGAAATAAATTGTAAAGAAAGAAGTAATAAAGTTACGAGATGGTAGAATCATCTACCCCATTAGTGACAAAAACCGTGTTAGACCGATCCATGTTGTACCTAAGAAAGGTGGGATGACTATAGTAAAAGGAAGCAACATGGATGAAATAGCCACTCAGACAGTTACCGAATGGAGGATTTGTATCAGCTAATGCAAGCTCAATACATCCATGAAGAAAGACCACTTACCTTTACCTTTCATTGATGAAGTTCTAGAATGGCTTGCTGGACAATCCTACTTCTATTTTCATGATAGGTACTCGGGGTTTTATCAAGTCCCCATCCACCCCAATGATCAAGAAAAGACTACTTTCACTTGTGTATATAGGACATACATGTTCAGAAGAATTCCCTTCAAGTTATGGTGCACCCACTAACTTTCAAAGATGCATGCTATCCATATTCTAAGACTTTCTAGAAGATACAGTGAAGGTATTTATGGATGACTTCTTTCTATACAAACTTCACTTTGACAAATGCCTTGAAAACTTGTCAAAGGTCCTATAAAGGTGCGAGGAGAAGAAGCTTGTGCTGAATTGGGAAAAATCCCATTTTATGGTGATAGAAGGCATAGTGCTAGGGCACAAAATATCCAAAAAAGGTTTGGAAGTAGATAAAAGTAAGATTGAAGCTATATCAAAGATACCCCCGCCAAAATCTGTCACAGGAGTGACGAGTTTTATGGGGCATGCTGGATACTACAAAAGGTTTATCAAAGGCTTCTCAAAGGTTGCAAAATCATTATCAAACCTCATTGATACAAATGTGGAATTCAATTTGTCTGACAAGTGCCTAGAAGCATTTGAAAATTTGAAAAGTGCCCTGACATCTGCTCTGATTCTACAAGCAGCTGATTGGGATTTGCCTTTTAAAATCATATGTGATGCTAGTGACTATGCCATAGGGGTTGTCCTTAGACAAAGACGAAAGAAGAAGCACTATGCAATCTATTATGCTAGTAGAACTCTCGATGAAGCTCAGGTTTAGTACACCACAACCAAGAAAGAGGTGCTAGTAATTGTATTTGGTTTCAAAAAGTTCAGGTCCTATTTTATAGGATCAAAGGTGAAAGTGTATATGGACCACATGGCCATAAAGTATCTCATGTAGAAAAAGGACACAAAGATGAGACAATTATGATGGGCTTTGTTGCTATAAGAGTTATATTATGAGATCGTGGACAAGAAAGGAATGGAGAATGTAGTTGCTGACCACTTGTCAAGAATAGTAGTCACTGAACAAAATCAATCACTAATAAATGACAACTACACGGATGATGCCTTGATGATGGTAGTCAGTCTAACCAAATATTCCTTGGTTCATTGATATCTATAACTACTTGGCCTATGAATAAATGTCTCCTGAGATAACCTACAATCAAAAGAAGAATTTTTTACCTGATTTGAAGAATTATTATGGGATGGCCCTCTGCTATTTAAGAGATGTTCTGACAATTTATACTAATGTTGTATTCCAGAAGAAGAGTTACCTCAAATCCTCAAGGAATGTCATTCCTCACCTTATGGAGGTCACCATGGCGGAAAAAGGACTACAACTTAAGTCCTACAGTTGGGATTCCATTGTCTGACACTCTTCAAAGATGCAATGTCTTTTATCAAGTCTTGTAAAGAATGCCAACTTGCTGGAGACATTACTAGAAGAAATGAGATGTCTATATCTGACTGGGTGTAACTAGAGATCTTTGATGTCTAGGGAGTAGATTATATGAGACCCTTCCCCTCCTCCAGTGGAAACAAGTACATTTTGTTCGTAGTAGATTATGTCTCCAAGTGGGTTGAAGTTGTAGCAACACGCACCTGTGACTCTAAGATAGTCATGAGACTGTTCGAGAAGACCATTTTCCCTAGATTTGGAGTTCCATGCATCGTCATGAGTGATAAGGGGTCCCATTTCATAGAAAAATAGTTTGAAAGTTTACTGAAGAAGTACAGGGTCAAGCATAAGCTCACAACACCATATCACCCCCAGACGTCAGGACACGTCGAAGTATCACACAGATAGATTAAGTAGATATTAGAAAAGACCATTGTCAGGACCTGTACGGACTAGTCCATGAAACTAGATGATGCTCTATGGGCATATAGAACTTCTTACAAAATATTGATAGTGACTACCCCCTACTAGTTGATTTATGGAAAGTCATGCCATCTGCCCGTAGAACTGGAGCATAAGGCCCTTTGGGCCATCAAATTCTTAAATATGGATCTGGTCAGGGCTAGAAAGAAAAGGTATTTGTAGCTTCACGAGATACATGAACTGATGCTACATGCCTATGAGAATGCCCGCATCTACAAGCAAAGAACGAAGATATGGCATTATTCCCACAACAAGCATAAGGATGTTTCTGAAGGAGACAAAGTTTTGTTGTTCAATTCAAGAATCATGCTTTTTCCAAGAAAACTCAAATCTAGATGGTCCAACCCAATCTCTATTGTCAAGATCTACCCATCCAGGGTGATGGAGATTACCAATGAAAAGACTAGTACTTTTAAGGTGAATGGGCACATAGTCAAAAGATACTATACAGATGAAGCTTTTGTCAGAAGGTAAGAATTGGATTTAGAACAGACACAACCAGTACTAGCTGAAAACCCATAAGAAGCAAGAGATGAGAGTCAAGCTAAAGACTTTAAATTAGCACTTCTTGGGAGGCAACCCAATGATTTACTACTTTCCTTAATTTTTCAAAGCTTTATTTTTACCAGTGTACATATTAGTTAGTCTAAATTTGAACTTCTCTATTCTAAAGAAATTTTGAATTTCCCTAAAATAGATAGTCAGTTTTGAAAATTCATCTCTATTGTTAAGATAAATACATATATTGTTTAATTTAAAACCTAAATATTTGTCTTAAAATTCCTTATTTTGATCGAAATGTGCCTGATTGTGTCTCGGTCGTGACACCAGGCATGGTCGAGACAACCACTTTGTTGGTCTGACATTATGATCATGACGTCCATTGTGGTCGTGACTCCAGCCACGGTCGTGACAGTTGTTCAGTCACAACACGTGTCAGGTATAAAAGGGAAGGTTTTTGTAACAGTAAAGCCCTTTCCTTTCTCTCCTTCCCACGCCTCTGCTTTAAAAAACCTAGTGAAGAAGCATCGAGGACTCACATGGTGATCAATACCAATGTTGGAGCACCGGAGAATGACTAAAGAGACCCTCTGAAGTAAAGAGCACCCGCCATCATCGCCACCAATTTTGTCATCTCCCTCTACTTCCTCTGTTCTCTCCCTCTTCAACTCTGGAAAGGTACACATACTGATTTGCCCCTCTCTACAACTTTTCCATATCTAATTTGTGCCTTTTTGCTTTCTTTCTCTCAATTCACAGATAGTTTTTTCTCCAAAACTTACCTCTAATTATCATTTTCCCTCCCTCCTTGATTTTTAAACCCTAGTTTCAAACTTTCGGCTTTGCACACCTTGGTCGCGAACGCGACCGATTTATGCCATTTCAGCTGCTACATTTATCCACCTTGCATAATCCTTTTTCCTATGACTCCCCTCTGTCTCTCCCTTCTTATGTTTCAGTCATGACAAAGTTCTTGGTTGCAACACTAGTCGTGATCGCTACACGCTAGGATACCCTTTTCAATATTTGACCTGATGTGACCATGAAATTCATCAGGATGTGACACTTATTGTGACATTCTAGCTTTGTCTGAGTTTCGATCATCATGGTTTTGACCCCAGTGATCACATTCCTTCACCCCTTATCTCTTTTGTATCTCATTCATCTCTTCAACTGACTTAATCTTTCAGTCCACCTCATTTCCCCCAAAACTTTGTATACGCATTGCGGTCGCGATACACTTTTGCGGTCGTGACACATGCATGATAAATGTATATTTATCCCTTTTATGTACATATTTTTGATATTTGTTTAGGATTATTTTGTTATTTATTCTCTTAGTTTCATAATTAATTCTTTTATTTTATATTTTTATCTTTCATTAGAGTTTTAATTCTATTTTCTTGGGTTTTGTAGGAAAATTATACAATTTGCAGCAGTCCTGAAATTTATATATACCCTCCACCAAAAGTGACATAACTCTTACATTCGAACTACAAATTGAGTGAACAAGTATTCATTGGAAAGGGAATTTAATTTACTAAAATAAAATCCTATTATTTGGACCACGTTTGTGCTTTTAAAGGGAGAGAAATACGTTCTAAATCGCTGCTGCGAGAATCTGCATTAAAGGGAGTTACATGGTCAAGATAATTAAAGACAATCAACTTTCGATTTGACTAGATCCAAAAAATTCAAAAATTGGTCTCCCTCTCTTTTCCCCCCCTCTTTTTAGGGCATCCTACCCCCTCCCCCTCCTATAAAAGGAGGGACTCTTCACTTCTAAAAGCATTCTGTTCTTCATTCCATTTCATCTAATTTATAGTTGTAGACCACATCTTGTATAATGTTAGATCTCATTTTAGTTTACATTTCTTCTGGTCTTTTTATGTCTGAGTAAATCTCTTTGGGGCATGGGAGTTGCCCCTTAGCCCAGTTCTATTCAATATAATCAATTATATTCCTCCATCGAATAAATGTCTTCTCTTTGTTTATGCTTGGTTATTTGGATGATCTGATATATTCTTATGGAGTGATATGACCGTGGATCTATGTAAGAATGAAACAATAGTCTTTTAATTACGATTATCATCTTTTCATATTTTTAATCTTATTCTTGTTATAATCCTTGGTGACGCGACCACCTGAGCCTTGGGTTTGAATACCAATTTGAATTCACATGTTTTTTGATATGACTGTGGATAATGACATGTTGGACAGTTGGGCAATGATCTGTGAATGTTGGGACCAACGGGTTCATGGGAAGTCCAACCCTTGTGAGTTTGTCCGTAAGGACATGTAACCACAAGGTCCTAATTTGATCCTTGGAGTTTAGAATTTGATTAGTTGAATAGGAACGTGGTTTTGGTGGTGATCTTCCGGACCCCAGATCTTTATTTCTTGATTAGTTAAATTTTATTTCAGCACTTTTATTTTTTTTCTTAGTATTAACAACTCTCTCAATCGGGATTTAATTCTTGTACTTGCAATCGGATTTGGATTTTGACTTTTCCTTTCTGTCGTCTCTTGGATCAATACATATCTATACTAAGTTGACTTATTATTCACAACAAGTTGACAACCGGGTTAGAAGGTTAATCTCTAGGACTTTTCCTGGTGATTGTTGTGTGTACAACGACGCGCATCAATTTGGCACCGTTGATGGGGATGGCACAATTGTTTTTCAGATCTGGTTGTCTGTATATCTTGTATAATATTTGTTCATATTCTCTAACTTTCATAACTTTAGTCTTTTTATAAAAAAAATTAGATTTTTATAATTTCTTTTTGCCTTCCGAGCACAATTCCGGAAGTGTATCTCCTCTTTCTACTGAGTTTCCATTCCAGCAGTACTGCTTTTTAGTTACTTTTTTTAGTAATTTTAGTTTATTTCATAATTTCTTAGATTTATAACTTTTAGTTCTCTATGTAATTTTTGACTAACCTTTTATCTCATAATATTTCTTCTCTCATTTGTTGATTGACATATCTTTCAGGAACTTTACTTTTTAAATGGAGTGGGCATCCCAATATCCCCCACAATGTTATTACTGTGGTCTTTACCACCATGCATCTCTTGCATGCCCGACTCTACCCCATGCTTATGATAACACCCCTTCTAATTGTGAGCCCTTTCATCCTGGTGGGTACAATGTGAATCCACATTTTTTTTAGAACCATTATGGGGAACCTTACTATCTATATTCTAATGGGGGATATGATCAACAATATTTTGTGGGGTGTAACCAACAAAACCTTGGGGGTTATGAACATGTTTATGAAACCCAATGTAATCCTCAACAAGAAGAGAGACTTAGGGCCTTAGAGAAGATAGCAGTAGAAGGAGAAACAAAACTAAAAACTAGCCAAGTCTTATTAACCGCCCTTCTAGAAGCCCAAACCCAGAATATAGATTGTTCAAATATGTTTCCTCATGAATTGGTGACACCTTATAATATTGAATTTTCCTACCAAGATGGACGCAATGGAAATTACAATCCACCATCTTCTGGAGATTATTATGAGGAGCAATGCCACCCAAAACAATCTGAGGAGTTGTTGGGTTTTGTGGAGAAAAACATGCGCGGCGGAAGCAATAAAATCCACACAACCCAAAATAGGATCTCGTCGACAACAACATATTTGGAAGGAGTGTTTATGGGATATACCTTATCACATAGCAAGTCCGGCGATGTCCCGCTGCATGACGGTGAAATGCTGCTTGTCTATATGGACGGAACTTCTCTCCTGTTTGCTGTCGCAGGTTGATCCGGCGGTGCTCCTTTGTAGCAGTGATGTCTGCTGCTCGTAGTGCGTATAGGTGGTCGTCGACGTCCTCCGAACGCAGGCGTCTGCATCTCTACTTCGTCCACGCAGATGGACGGAACTCCACGTCGCGCTTCCCAAGCCGGTGGGAAGGAGTATGTCTCTGCGGAGGCATGCTAGCGGTGCATTTCTCTCCTTTCTCTCCTAAGGACGATGACGGCTAGGGTTTACGTGCGTGAGCATAAACTAAAAGTGTCTCTCAATATCTTATATAGATATCAGCCGTCAATCCTCCTTTAAATAGGATACGAAGGGAAGTAGGGTTTCCTAAATCCATCGGTAAACAGAAACTTTGAGTTAATTAAAACGCTCATGGATTAGTTAGAATATTCTAGAATTCATTAATTAACCAAATAATCACATTAATTGATTAATAAATATTCGACTCCATGCAATCGCTTGGGATGGATCTATGGGCATATATACCAACAGACTCCCACTTGCACTTAGAGCCAGTCACTCCAATATTATTCTAATCCATTACATAAACATTTTAGTAATCAATGTGATTCGGAGCAATTCTAATCAAATCCACAATTATACTCCTATTCCAACACATCCTATGTGTGTGACCCAGTAGGCAAATTACGTTGGTAGTTATATCCATAATCATATTATGATTTCACAAGAAATGATTGGTATCTAGCAAGACTTCATTGCCACCCAAGTAATTGGTGAAGTTGGAGAATAACTTGACCTATCATTCATGACTGGTGTTACAGTAATTATATAGTTCTTTTTTTGCTGATATCCGAATTGAACTCGAGTCATGGAATTGTTATTATTTTCAACTTTCAATCCATGTTCCTTGAACTAGAGCAGACTGTTTGAGATATATGTAAGCTCAATATCACATATTGACTCACATTAGCATGGCCATGCATTTCTCAGTCTCGCTTATCAAGTGGTCGGAATATCAAACTCCCATAGGAAGGACAAATTCCATCTACATCACTCACATTCATCCCCATGTGTCATAGTGCACCCAAGCACCATCTTTATGGAAATCCTTATTCAGGACCACGGTGGATGATGTCAAAGTACACCAAATGACATGTGATAAGTGTAGTGACTTCAGGTCTAAGAACCACAATCACCACCATCATTATGAGATGTGACTCTAACTACCAATCATGGTATCCATGTGTCACTCTCAAGGTGGGTCTATCCGATACATTGTTCTCTAACAAGTATCTATGTATTTGGTTTGATATCTCCATATCATGGATAATGAGATTCTTCCATCAACCAACATACATTCTAATCTTATGTGTTATTGATGTCTATGGATATTTCCACAATAACAACTGATTAGGGACAAAACAAGAATACATACTCTTAGCATACATATGATCTCACTGTTCAGGTCATCAACCCGAAAACATATGTCATTGAGTATATTATTCTATAGACATCTATAAGTTTTATGGTCATCTCATAACATAAAACACAAACATATAAATTGGAAACTGGTCTTTATTGATATGATCAATGTAGTATTACAAATCGTTTACATAGTATCCCATTACAATCATCGAATGATAGTCTCTATGGGCATACATACCAACAGATTCCCACTTGCACTTATACCCAATCACTCATGAATCTCAATCCAAGTGATCGAACATGCCCGTCATGTTTCTACTGTGAAAGTGCTTTTGTGAGCGGGTCAACCACATTACTTTCTGTAGGTACTCTGCAAATCTTCACATCTCCTCGTTGTACGATCTCTCGTATGAGATGGAAGTGCCGTAGAATATGTTTGGAACATTGGTACGATCTTGGTTCTTTAGCCTATGCAATTGCTCCATTGTTGTCGCAAAATAGCTCAATTGCATCACCAGCGCTTGGAACCACTCCAAGTTCAGAAATGAACTTCTTGATCCACACATCTTCCTTCACAGCATTAGATGCAGCAATATATTCAGCTTCTGTTGTAGAATCTGCAACCGTCTCTTGGTTGGAACTCTTCCAGCTCACAGCTCCGTTGTTCAGGCAAAACACAAATCCAGATTGCGATCTGTAGTCATCTTTGTCAGTTTGGGAGCTAGCATCGGTATAACCCTTTACCATGATCTCTTCCTCACCGCCGTATACAAAGAATTGATCCTTAGTCCTTCTCAAGTACTTTAGGATGTTCTTTACGGCTGTCCAGTGACATTCACCTGGATCTGACTGATATTGGCTTGTCATGCTCAAAGCATACGATACATCAGGACGAGTACATAACATTGCGTACATGATAGATCCAATTGCTGATGCATATGGAATCTTACTCATGCGTGCCTGTTCATCACATGAAATAGGACACTGGGCTTTAGAGATTGTAACCCCATGGGACATGGGCAAGTTACCTCTCTTAGAACCCTCCATGCTAAACCTCTTTAACATCTTGTCAATGTATGTGCTCTGGCTTAGGCCTAGAATCCTTCCAGATCTATCTTTATAGATCTTGATCCCTAGTACATAGGATGCTTCGCCTAAATCCTTCATAGAGAAGGTCTTCCCTAGCCAACCTTTTACTGTCTGAAGAGTAGGCATGTCATTTCACATCAATAGTATGTCATCCACATACAATATGATAAATATGATTGTGCTCCCACTAACCCTTTTGTAAACACAAGGTTCATCTTCATTTTGACTTAAGCCAAACTTTTTGACTACTTTATCAAAACGTCGATTCCAACTCCCATATGCTTGCTTCAATCCATAGATTGACCTTTGTAGCTTACAGACTTTATTGGCTTCCTTTGGATCGATAAAACCCTCAGGTTGTGTCATGTACACATCCTCGAGTAAATTCCCATTAAGGAATGTTGTTTTAACATCCATCTTCCAAATCTCATAGTCATGATAAGCTGCAATGGAAAGCATGATCCTGATGGATTTAACCATGGCAACTGGTGAGAAGGTCTCGTCATAATCAACACCTTGAATTTGACAGAATCCTTTCGCAACCAATCTACCTTTATAGGTTTGAACAGTTCCATCCATGTCAGTCTTCTTCTTAAAGACACACTTGCACCCTATGGGTCTTACCGCTTCGGGTGGATCCACCAAGGTCCATACCTTGTTGGTGTACATGGATTCCATCTCAGATCTCATGGCTTCGAGCCATTTCTCAGATTCTAGTCCTTAGTAGCTTCTAGATAGGAAGTTGTCTCATCTACTATGCCCAATTCGTCACTGTCTTGAGTCACGATAAATCCAAATCTCTCAGGCTCAAGTTGTGTCCTACTAGACGTACGAGGTTCATGTGTTACATTTGGAACTTGAAATTCCACAACAACTTGTGAGTCTTCATATTCCTTATGTACCTCCTCAGGTTCTCTGCTTTCTTATTGGTCTCGAACTTCTTCGAGCTCTACATTCCTCCTACTAATTCCTTTGGAAATAAATTCATTTTCAAGAAATATAGCAGTCCTAGCAACAAACACTTTATTGTCAGTCAGTGTGTAGAAGTAGTATCCTCGAGTTTCCTTGAGGTATCCAACAAAATAGCATTTTTCCGATTTGGGTCCAAGCTTTTCAGGAAATTGTTTTCGAACGTAAGCTTCACATCACCAAATCTTTAACATAGACAAATTGGGACGATTCCCATTCCATATCTCATAAGGTGTCTTTTGAACCGATTTGGAGGGTACACGGTTAAGTGTAAACGCTGTAGTTTCAAGAGCATATCCCCAGAACGATATTGGAAGTTCGGCTGAACTCATCATTGATCGTACCATGTCTAATAATGTACGATTCCTTCTTTCTGACACACCATTATGTTGTGGTGTACCAGGTGGAGTCCATTGTGATACAATACCACAATCTCTTAGAAGGTCCTCAAACTCTTGGCTTAAGTATTCGCCACCTCAATCTGAACGGAGTGCTTTAATACTCTTACCAAGTTGCTTCTCTACTTCATTCATGAAAGTCTTGAACATTTCAAGAGTTTCTGACTTGTGTTTCATAAGATATACATAGCCATACCTACTGAGGTCATCAGTGAAGGTAATGAAGTATTGATAGCCTCCTCTAGCATTTGATCTAAAAGGTCCACATACATCAGTATGTATGATCCCTAGCAGATCACTGGGTCTCTCACTATGTCCAGTGAAAGGAGTCTTGGTCATCTTCCCTAATAAACATGCCTCACATGTCTCTAATGATTCAAAATCAAAAGAGTCTAGATAACCATACTTATGGAGTCTAGATATGTACTTTTCGTTTATGTGCCCAAGATGACAATGCCATAAGAATGTTTTGTTTGAATTATCAAGTTTTAACCTTTTAGTATTTACGTTGTATATGCTAGTCTCAAGTTATAACAAGTAGATACCATAAGACATAGGGGCATTTCCATAAAAGATCTCATCTTTCGATATAGAAATAATTCCATTCTTAATGTGAAATTCAAATCCACTCTTGTCCATACAAGATACAGAAATAATATTTCTATTAATGGTAGGTACATAATACCAATTCTCTAATTCTATTACAAGGCCCGTAGGCAAAGATAAACTAATAACTCCAATTGCGGTGGTAGCAACTCTTGCTCCATTAGCAACCCGCATCTCGACTTGGCCCTTTCATAAAGGTTTACTTCTTATCATATCCTGCATATTAGAACATATGTGAGATCCACAACTGGTATCCAGTACCCATGATGAAGAAGTATTTAAGTTTATCTCAATAACGTATATACCTGAAGTGGAGATCTCTATCCCCTGCTTCTTCTTCCTCAGTTCCTCTAGGTAGAGAGGACAATTTCTTTTCCAATGTCCAGGCTGGTGACAATGGTGACAACTGCCTTCTTTGGAGATCCCACCTTTAGCTTTGAGCGCGAATGACTTTGGCTTCTGCCCGGCTTTAGAACCTTTCTTAGCCTTGCTTTTGCCTTTTGACTTTCCCTTTGCCTTGCTGATCACCATCAGATACTTGGGCTTGTCTTTCTTCATCTGTGCTTCAGCTATACTCAACATGCCTAACAATTCTGACAATGTCTTGTCAAAATTATTCATGTTGTAGTTCATGAAAAAATGATTATATGATTCAGGAAACGATTGTAGAATCACATCCGTGGCCAACTCTTGACCTAGGGGAAATCCCAGCTTGGTTAGGCTTTCCATGTACCCAATCAAGGTGAGTATATGGGTGCCAACTGAGTCTCCCTCTTTCATCTTGGTTTTGAACAAAGCCTTTGAGACATCATATCTCTCCTGTCTTGCTTGATGTTGATACATGTTCTTGAGATGTGTTACCATCTCCATGACATTCATGTTCTCATGCTGCTCTTGCAACTCATAGTTCATTGAGCACAACATCAGGAACTTGACATCCACGACATCATCAAGGTGCTTCTTGTAAGCATCCTTTTCACCCTTGGGTGCATTTACGGCGGTCTCTGCTGGCTCTGGTGTTTCAAGGACATAGAGCTTACTCTCATGTGTGAGAACAATTCTCAACGTCCTAAACCAGTTTTGAAAGTTGGTTCCGGTAAGTTTGTCCTTCTCAAGGACCGATCGCAATGAGAAAGTTTGAGTGTTGGTTGCCATGTGATTGCTACAAAAGAAAAAATTTCCATTTAGTCCAAAACATTTTGACTTGTAAAGATTTGATAAATGCTATTAATTAGGCCTTTAATTAATTATGCTCCCACTATTTTATTCAAATTGATAGCCCTCACTATCAACTCAGAAGATTGAAACACACAACCTTCTAGTGAGCCAAGATCCAAAATAATTGGATCAATGCCCAGCCAACGCCGGCGTCAAAGACCAAATACTAAGGTAGGCAACTTTTGCCAATTGCATCATATGCAACTCTTGGATAGATGATCATGCACAAATCCTTGCCATGATGCATCTGTGTGCCTCTAGGTACTTGATCCTATCAAGGTTCACTAGTTAAGTCCAACCCATAAGCCAACATGATGAGTGTGCACCCTGCGGAGGCAGACCCACACACCCACCATCATACTTCCATGAGATAGACAGTGTACCACGTGGAGGCGTGCCCACACATAGTCGATCAAGCTTTTCATGTGTGTTGCTTTATGGAAGGCAACTAAAACTTAATATTATTAATTGAGGGGTTTTATTAATACATATACATATCCAAATACCACATACTTATAGTACGTATCATATACTACTATATCTACAACCACAAATGATAGACATGCAATCATAAACACAAATACATCAGTTATGGCCATACTATTGTAATCCTTTGGAGCAACAAAGGATTACGGTCCACCTATGGTCTTATGCATCACATGAAACACCTGTGAATCAACCTGTAAGCATGTAATGATCAACATTACAATGAACAACTTCATGGATGCTTCGTGAGGTTGGAACTTCAAGTTGCTTCTTGGAATGGGATCTTCTTATTGTTTCTCCATGGACACTCCTTGGAGTTGGATCTTCAGGTTGCTTCTTGGAATTAGATCTTCATGGTGCTTCTCCATGGACACTCCTTCGAGTTGGATCTTCAAGTTTACAAAGACTAAAACTAATCCTATCTCTATTACATCATATGTGTACAAATATAAAGGGAAGGAATTAATTACACTTTGAAATAAGAGATGAGGCTCGGCATGCAAGCCGAATACTTTATACAAAGGATCCATATGTAACCATTATACATCCACATAATTCACAAACAAACATATTCATAAGATCGACATCCACATTCATTCACAACATTCACAAAATGGGATACTAGTCCATAACCGTGTATGCATTCACCACATAAAATAGATTTTAAAGGCGACGTGTATGCTATCATAGGTATATATATACATATATACATATTAAAATTGTAGTGCTTTTAATGCAGGACATTCCCCAATAATTTTTTTTTGACTCCCACGCAGACTATGCGGGGTACACAGGGGAAGCGCCTTTGTGCGGGGATCCATATTTTACTTCCGTGCACTTAGGAAAATCAATATTTTCCATAGTCGACCCCGTCCAAAACGTCAAAAATAGAAGCATGCGGTGTATGTGGAATTAGGTTTAGATTTGCACATTAGCAGGTTTAATTCACATCGTATGCAACATAAAAATAGTATACATCAATTCGATCATATCAAAATGAATCCAAATACGCCATAGATCGACGCTGCTCTGATACCACTGTTGGGTTTTGTGGAGAAAAACATGCGCGGCGGAAGCAATAAAATCCACGCAACCCAAAACAAGATCTCGTCGACAACAA
The DNA here is from genome assembly GCA_963693085.1 of Alisma plantago-aquatica. Classification (NCBI taxonomy): domain Eukaryota; kingdom Viridiplantae; phylum Streptophyta; class Magnoliopsida; order Alismatales; family Alismataceae; genus Alisma; species Alisma plantago-aquatica. The sequence continues at coordinate 1,156,099,788 of OY856410.1, read as the reverse complement.
CGTTGGAAGGAGTGTTTACAGGATATATGTTATCGTGGAGCAAGTCCGGCGATGTCCCGCTGCACGACGGTGCAACGCTGCTTGTCTACACGGACGAAACTTCTCTCCCATTAAGTGTCACAAGTTGATCCGGCGGCGCTCCTATGCAGCAGTGATGTCCGCCACTCGTAGCGCGTACAGGTGGTCGTCGACGTCCTCCGAACGCATGCGTCAAGGCGTCTGCATCTCTACTTTGTCCACACAGATGGACGGAACTCCACGTCGTGCTTCCCAAGCTGACGGGAAGGAGTATGTCTCTGCGGCGGCATGCTAGCGGCACATTTCTCTCCTTTCTCTCCTAAGGATGATGACGGCTAGGGTTTACGTGCGTGAGCGTAAACTAAAAGTGTCTTTCGATATCTTATATAGATATCGGCCATCAATCCTCCTTTAAATAGGATACGAAGGGAAGTAGGGTTTCCTAAACCTATCGGTAAACAGAAATGTTGTGTTAATTAAAACGCTCGTGGATTAATTAGAATATTTTGGAATTCATTAATTAACCAAATAATCACATTAATTGATTAATAAATATCCGACTCCATGCAATCGCTTGGGATGGCTCTATGGGCATATATACCAACAAGAGTACTATGGCCAAGGACACTATGGGGAGTGTGGTGAGGATGACCAAAATTTTGGGGTGTATAAATCATATGGTGAAATGCAAATTAATCTTGAACTGGAAGAGAGACTTAAGGCCCTAGAAAAGATGGTAGCATAAGGACAAGAAAAACTTGAATCCAGTCAAGCCATGTTAGCTACCTTACTAGAGGATCAATCACAAACTCCCCCTATAGAGCTTGAGCAACCCAAGATGGTTCTTCTTGATAATGACGATGATGATCATTATTTAGTGTCATATATGTCAGATCTTGAAAAATTGAACAAACCATGGAGCCATATTTTGTGTGTGATGAGGATGTTGGTATCCCTATCTTTCCTTTAGAGACTCTATTACTTGAATATGAAATGTCAAAGCAGGAGAGTCATTCTAAAGATCCAAAAACTCCTCCCATCCTCAACATAAATCTGAATGATACCATAGACCAATACACTTCTTTTGAGTCTATTTTGGATAATGAGCATCTAATCCCCTTTATGATTCTTCCTGAGCCGTAACAGCCAATTTCCATCCCACACATGGCTCATCTTGAAAGGGAGATACCACCGTTGGAAGAATCCCACACGCCCCCTTCTGTTGTTTGCAAGGAATACATCATTATCCCTCCTAAATACTTGGGGAACCCTTGTACAAAAGTATTAGAGACATATGTTATATCAACAATGAAACTTACCAAACCAAATGTTGATGGCATTAATTTTAAGGAGAAACAAAACAATTTTGTAAATGATTTTCAATTTTTTTTATTAGCATCAATTCTCCCATATGCATGTCATCATGATGGTGGAAAACCTGAACCAGATTCTCCACCTGACTCAGTTCATCATGCTCTACTGGCATTACTGGTCGGGTCCCCACCAAACTCCCCCAATCCACATCCATCATCAACACTTCCCTTGCTATTGAAAGAAGATTTATGGATATTATTGGAGGTAATGTGAGGTGAAAGAAAATATGAGCACCCCACTGAGCTTCTACAATTACCCTATCATAGGGTACATTATGAAGCTCCTCCAATAAAGGTCCCAGCCCTCATACACATCCCCTTTAGCTGGACATTTTTTGAGCTACCTGGGCCACCTGGAAATCCTCGCTCTTCTCTTCCCTCCATCTCGGGTTTCGATTTTTCTCAGGATGAGCAAAAATCTAAGTCCGGGGTGGAGGTGGGTGATATGTTTCTATTCCACCCCCTTATATTTTTTTATTCTTGCATTATTTCTATTTTTTTTTGTATGGCCATTATCTAGTCAGCCATGTTTTTATTTCTTTTGTAGAAAAATGGCCTTTATCTAGTCGGCCAATATGAATAGATGTTTGTCATTATACCCCTTTGAGTTTAGTAAATCTTTTGTAAAAAATTGTTACAAATTGCCATGTCTGAAACCACCATGTCACCTAGGATCCCAAAATAGCATCATTCCTTGGAAAAGTTGGCAAGCCATATGGAATCAATCAAAATCAAACAAAAATTTTCTCTATTTTTAAACATTGATTAAATTGATATAAATCTTGTATAATGTGATTGACATGAATGTTCTTTCTGATGTAATGACACTTCCAAAAAAAAAGGAGAAAAGAAATATGTGAAGTTATAGACACAAGGACACCTTTTGTTTCCCCATTATTTTCTCTCTAAAAAAAGAGAAGCAAAGAATCACCACCAGAAAAAAATCAAGTCCGGGGTGGCATGCTTCCCATAAAAAAAATTTCATACCCCACAAAGGGGTGTACCATCAAAAGATGCCAAAAGTGCACATGAAAATTTTTTGTGACCAATGTAGCCACAATTCCACAAATCTAAATCCCAAGTCGAATAGAGGAGGGATAAAAAAAATTCATCGCTTCCTTCTTTGTTTTCACACCCCCTAATTTTATCTTGTTCTTGTGCAACAACTCACAAAAAAAATACATTTATAAAAATGAGAGAGTCAAAGCAAAAGTAAGATGAAGCATGTTTTTCTGCAAAATCTTGATTTAGAACCAAGATATGATATTTGTTTTTAATAGGGAATATAGAATTTTGTGTTTTGTGGTTTTAGGAGGTTGGGTTGCTTGGCCAAATTTGGAGGTACAAGGGTGAGGATAGACATGTTGTTAGTATAAATTGGAATAATTTGTAATTTTAATTGTTTGAGGACAAACAAAGATTCAAGTCTGAGGTATTTTGATAAATGTATATTTATCCCTTTTATTTACATATTTTTGATATTTGTTTAGGATTATTTTGTTATTTATTCTCTTAGTTTCATAATTAATACTTTTATTTTAGATTTTTATCTTTAATTGGAGTTTTAATTCTATTTCCTTGGGTTTTGTAGGAAAATTATATAATTTGCAGCAGTCCTGAAATTTATATATACCCTCCACCAAAAGTGGCATAACTCTTGCATTCGAACTCCAAATTGAGTGTACACGTATTCATTGGAAAGGGAATTTAATTTACTAAAATAAAATCCTATTATTTGGACCGCGTTTGTGATTTTAACAGGATATAAATACGTTCGAAATCACTGCTGTGAGAATCTGCATTAAAGGGAGTTACATTGTGAAGATAATTAAAGACAATGAACTTTCGATTTGACCAGATCCAGAAATCTCAAAAATTGGTCTCCCTCTCTTTTTCACCCCTCTTTTGAGGGCATCCTACCCCCTACCCCTCCTATAAAAGGAGGGACTCTTCACTTGTAAAAGCATTCCGTTCTTCATTCTATTTCATCTAATTTATAGTTGTAGACCACATCTTGTATAATGTTGGATCTCATTTTAGTTTCAATTTCTTCTGGTCTTTTTATGTATGAGTAAATCTCTCTGGGGCATGAGAGTAGCCCCTTAGCCTGATTCTATTGAATATAATCAATTATATTTCTCCATCGAACAAATGTCTTCTCTCTGTTTATGTGTGGTTAGTTGGATGATCTGATATATTCTTATGGAGTGATATGACCGTGGATCTCTGTAAGAACGAAACAATAGTCCTTTAATTACGATTATTATCTTTTCATATTTTTAATCTTATTCTTGTTATAATCCTTGGTGGCGCGACCACCTGAGCTTTGGGTTTGAACGCCAGTTTGAATTCACATGTTTTTTTATATGACTGTGGATAATGGCATGTTGGATAGTTGGGCAATGATCTGTGAACGCCGGGACCAACGGGTTCACGGGAAGTCCAACCCTTATGAGTTTGTCCGTAAGGACATGTAACCACAAGGTCTTAATTTGATCCTTGGAGTTTAGAATTTGATTAGTATAATAGGAACGTGGTTTTGGTGGTGATCTTCCGGACCCCAGTTCTTTATTTCTTGATTAGTTAAATTTTATTTCAGCACTTTTATTTTTGTTCTTAGTATTAATAACTCTCTCAATCAGGATTTAATTCTTGTACTTGCAATCGGATTTGGATTTCGACTTTTCCTTTCTACCGTCCCTTGGATCGATACCTATCTATACTAAGTTGACTTGTTGTTCACAACAAGTTGACAAAACAGGTTAGAACATTAAACTCTAGGACTTTTCCTAGTGATTGTTGCGTGTACAACGACGCACATCAATGCACTTTTCTATTGAGTCAGGGAACTAAGGTTTTGATCACATGTGTATCATGGTCACAACAACTATTCTAATCATTTAGGTCACGACAGTTGCCTCCGTCGCAACCTACACATGTTTTATTTTATGTTTTTTAATTGTCTTAATTGTGACATTAACCATGGTCATGACACACACATGTATCAACATCGCATTCCTGAAAGTGGCATGTCCCTATCACTATCTCGACCAATAATTTAGGAACAATAGTAATTATATAATTGAATGGTAATTACTTTATTATGCAATGTTGATAGACAACCCTGTATCGCTAAAAATTGTAGAATGTTGACTTTCACGAATGACACTTTGACCAAGAAGGTGACATCTTTGAAAGGGGCAGAAGAGGACCTGGAAAAACTTACCAAGGCATTGAATGACCACCCTGACTTGTTTCCAGAAAAGAAACTCCATTTGGAGCTGATGAAGAAGAAGTATGAATATATTCTGGACCACAAGAAAATAGAGAAATATGAGAAATCACAGGGGACTGCTGAAATAGAAACTTCCAAGTATATATCGTCTGAGGAAGAACCCATAGCAAAGGGTAAATGCAAGATTCAAGATAGGGATGCTAAAGAAATCAAGAAGAGGAAGCTGACACTTGAGGCTGACTCAAAAACACCTAGATAAGAGGCTGACTCTAGTATGGCAAGGAAGGAACTGTAGGCAACACCAAAAAAACAATTGGTGATGTAAACGCCAAGTGACTAGGTGCATCAACCACACTTAGATATGATTATGAAGACCAAGAGTTTTAAGCCATCATGATACTTAAATGTAAAATAATTCAATTAGATGGGGATATATGATAGAGTGATGAAATTTTTAGAAGGGGCTAACATGTACACTCTATGTATGACTAAAGTCCCTTCTCTGACAGAGCTCAGCATTGAGTTGATGTCTTCACTAGAGAAACTGTATGTTAGAGACATCAAAAGCAAGAAGTCTGGCAGAGAGTTCAAACTGTAGGTGAGGATAGGAGGTAGAGATCATATGATCACTGAGGCTATTCTAAGCACTATCTTCACCAAGACAATAGAAGAAGCTCAGTTCTACTCATTTGCACTAGGTGAAAAGGAAATGGTGGGCTACAACAGCCACAAGATGTGGTGAGAATCTTATAAGAGAACTCTAGAATAGTCCTAAGAACTCCAAAGCTATGCTCATCACTTCATGATTTATTAAGATAATGTAGAAAATAACAACGAATACAATATTCACAGGATATGAAACCCTGCGGGTGTCTAAGGGAGACATATTCCTAATCTGGTCTATGCTGAATGAAAACTAGTGAATATTAAAAGACTGCTGATAGACAGATTGTCAGTTGCTGTAAGATTAGAGGCGACTAAAGAATCATTCACGGGAAGCCACATTACTTGCTTTGCATATCATTTCCTAGATGTTGAGCAATTATAGAGTAATGAGCCCACCAAGGGACATTCTAAGATAGACATCAAGTCCTTGGTAAACACTGGTATTCTGGAATAGAAAGGAAACAAGTTATTCTTTAAACAAAGATTCTCCAAACGTCTACTGTCCCTACCAAAAATGGTATATTACAACGCCCACAAGCTATGACCTATTGAGTAGGAAATAAACAAGATGCATCCGAGTGCAACCAAAAGGGATGCAGACCCACCATCGCCAGCCAGAATCAAACTCGGACCAGAACCAGAACCAGAAGCATAAAAGTAAAAGGCAGAGAAGTAAAAGAAACTGCAATCCAGAAAGGCAAGGTTGTAGAGTAAAAAATTCAACCTCTTTAAGGCTATCAAAGAAAGAGAGAAGGTGCAAAGCATCCATAATTGAAAGACCAACCTAGTTACAATGATGAAGGATTTTTTTGCTCCACCTTCCCCTTCCCATGTGATAATGATAATACCTAAAAAGACCACCGTGCCAAGTGTGCCTTCTAACATGCAAGACAAGACCACTAAGGCAGCAAAAGGACTGAGTCATGCTCCTAAGAAACCCATGCAACCCACTCCAACTCCATCCATAGCAGAAGCAATGCCTGAGGTACCCATGCAACCTAAAGTATCGACCACTGCACAACCATTAGATACTGAACAAGGAGTAGGCACCACACAGGATAGTGAGCAAGAAGACCCTGCTCAACCAATCCTCAAAGAAGCAACCACAATACCAACAACATTGATAGAAGAATGACAACACCCACCGATGTTCGGTGGTGTTTTAGTGTGATGATTTGATGGCATGTGGGCACAAGTACAAAACTGTTCCAAAGCCAATTTGCATATAAATTCTAGCATGCATGCGCTAACACTGTGGGTACAAGGTTTATAAGAAAGAACAATGCCTCTTACAAATTTCATGTATGAAGTCATAGAAGCCATCAAAGCGATGACAAAAGAGATGGATGATATTAAAAAAGAGAGGGAGATAATACAAGATGAAAATGAAATGACACACCAGGGATATGATGAAGCATTACAAGATCTGAACAATGAATGTCAGCCTTTAGAGGAGGAGCAAAAGGAGATGGAAGCAAAATGCCAGGAACGAAAGTTTGGTGAGAAAGAAAGAAAGAGGTCAAGGCTCATGGCAAGCCCCTCCCCTTCTCAAGCTTCTTTGATCCCTTCCAACCACGATGACAAAGCAGTAGATTGCGACACCATCAAATAAAGAAGAATGTGCAAATGTGCATAGAGAGAAGCTAGATGGTGCTGCCAAGGAGAAGGAACAACCATCCACTGAGACCGAAGAAAATATCATAGAAAAACCTATAGGAAATATAGTTGGTAGGGATGAAGCAAGATCAAATATATCATCCTCATTTGACACAACAACAATCAACAAGTTCTTGGAAGGTATATACACCAATTTAAACATTGATGACTGTCTCCTATAGGAACCCATCCAAGTTGAGCTCAAGAATGTCATATATGATGGTTAAATGGAAGACACACTTGTAGAACTTAATGAGGCAGTTCTTGAGTCACCGTCAGTGGTGAATCAACCGATAGAAGAGTCAATTAAAGTAATTACTTCTAACAAAAAAATGCACGCAGAAGTAAGTGAGAACAAGATTACTAAAGACCCTACATCCATTTCTGTTGTACCAGCCACAAATGCAGATCAGGCTAATGAAGGAACCTCTGATAATGATGAAGGTGGTCTCAACTCCTTATTTATTGATGCACTTGAAAGGGGATTGAGTGCACCAGTTCAGGAAATAGAACTAGCAACTGCACCACCTCTTCCCTACAAAATTATCCTGAATGGATATGTCAACACTCTCTAGAATTACATGTAGATATGTCCATGTCCTAGAAGACATATTAGATGAAAACCTCCCAGACATAGACACCCTCTATCACCATAAAGGGAGATATCTGAATAGAGGGCACTTCAGGGGAATATTTACAAAATGAGAAAGGGTACATAAAAGACTATTCAAAGTTCTTTATGCTACACTTATGAAATAATTTTTACATCCAAATAAAATACATTTGGTTTTCAATGGTAAGAATCATGTGGAAAGAATGTTGTATGAAGAACGTTATAAATCTGAAAATCTAAAAGAAATGTAGGTTGTAGTCATGATGGAAGAAACTAAGTTCGTCACCTTACCAATCCAAACTATAAAGAATTGGGTGTTGATTGTCACATAACTATATGATAGGCGTACGACCATACACAACTGTGGTGCCAGTGAGCTACCAAGAGCCTTGATGATATGAAAAATCAAGGAGGCACGTGACATCCTGAAGGTACCCCTTCATCTCCAATGGGCTATCCAGTTAGCATGAAACTGACACAAACCTAACTAGAAGAATTTCTCTATAACCACCAAAGTACCTCAAGAGGATCCAGGCACTCGAGATTGTGCCTTTGTAGTGCTAAGAATGATTTAATCTATGTACAACAGTGTTCCTTTAGAAAACCTTTATCTAGAACACATGCATGACTTGTGGGGTACCTATGCCATGGAAGTTATCTATGATTGGCAATTCTTTAAGGACCCCACAACACCACCTGATTCTATACCATGCAAACTGTATACATGGATCCTATTACCTGAAAAAAAGCCATGGCGGGAGCAACTACATACCTTGTGGATAGACCCTACTAAACCTGCAAGGGCATCTGCTTGGAAGGAAGGTAGATAAGAACCAAGTTGGAGACAAACTAGAGGATCAACAACATCCTAGTGCTACTAAGAAAGTAATAGCCACAACAACTGCAGCAAAAGAATAAGAAGTACCCACTCAAGATCACCCTAAGGAAGGTGAGATTGCTGAAGAGGATCTTCCAGAAGTACATCCAGATGGGCCACCTGGAGAGATAGAGCCCTCCTTTGCCGATATCAATAAATGGGATTGCCAAGACCTCTCCTAGGATTCATTGTTGCTAATCATGGAAACCAACAAAGAAGATAGTAATCATAGATAGCTCATCTTCAAATGACACTACATTTTTTTTTATCAAGGATGACCTCCAGGATACTTTATAGACAGGAGGATACCTAGTAGTAAGTGTGATGTATGCATATCAATCACTTTTAGGTGACAAGATGCCAAATGTACATATGTCCTATTTCTTATTGGTCGATGACATACTAAAGAACAAAGATTTAGGAGAAAAAGACTGCCTACAGTGTCATTTAAAGGATTCACTGCATGATTTTGTCTTCTTGCCCATACTGCATGAGAATCACTAAACTCTCCTTGTAGTCAGTTTTGAATCAAGGACTTCCATCATATACAACAACTCAGATTCAACATTCTCACCAAACAAACACACAAACAAGACTACACCGGACACGCCTACTGAAGAAAAACTGACAACATGTGTGGAAGCGATCATTGCCATGATACACAAGCATGGAAAGGGGTACAAAATTTCAAAGGCAAAGGACTTCAAGAAAGCACAATTTTGCCACAGAATCCACAACAAATGTCTTTATCTAATGATTGTACTTTCTATTATATGGCCTGGACGGAAGCCCTCACCTTACAAGAGATGAAAATTGAAAGCCTACAACATGAAAGATATCAAACTCTTTGAGGAGGCTATGCCATCATGATACTACAGTCAAAATGGGAAATTTTTGAAAAACAACAAAAATAAAGCAGGCTCATTTATACCTACACCTTCATATTTGACACTCTAAGACCGAGTGATCATAAGTTTGGGGGAGGAGTTATAAACAGGCGTGAGAGGTATAATTTGATAAAGTTTTATATCCCAAATTCTAAAAATCATGTATAAACTCTTACCTTACTTCACTCTTACTTTTTAAGAAATTTAGAAAATTTTGAAAAAAATCGAACTATAGTTACAATTTTGGTATGTTCAAAGTTTATTCAATGACTTGATTCTGAGACTAGTTTGTCCTCTTACTACCTTTTAACATAATCATATCTAGTGTGATGCAAATGAGCTACCTATTTACATAAAAGAAAAAGACACAACAATATGATCTTAGTCCATTCTTACAACAAAATGTTGTGTAAAGCAAAAGAACACCCATGAATCTATGGAACCCCTAGGAATAAGGAGGACTTTACCAACCACACTCCCGACCAATCTTCCTAGACTGAAAGTACTAGCTAGAAAGTGTGCATCTCCCACAAGAAGGAAACAACTACCCCTTCCACTTTTAATCATCCCCGAAAAGAGGCTTGGCCGCCCATAAATCTTACCAACCCCTTTCCCAACTCTGATGGCAGAATGAAAAGTCAAAAAGAAATAAAAATCATGAGAGTTGTGCCTAAAAAGATGTTGAAGGATTCCACATGGCCAGTGTATTGTTGCACTCATGAATGCAGATATGTCTTTCCCAAAAGTGGAATATTGAAGCCAAGTTATACCCACCTGTATTCCAAGGAAAACCTTGTACAACCACCTGACATTACATCAGGGCCTACTTGGGCAACACTATCTTTATGACAACCCATGGTTGAGGGAGACTGGGGAGTGTAGGAAAACACTGAAAGCCTAACCAACCCATGCATGATAGCCTAGGAACAACCAAAATAAAGATAGGGTGTGAAAGATACCCCTTTTTGGAACCATTTACAAGTATATCTAGAAACCAAGGGCAAGAAGGTCATTGTGAAGGAGAGTCCTTTAATTCAAAAGGTAGTGGCAAAGGCACAAAGGCACAAAGGCATACAACTCTAGAAATAAAGGGGGAGATAGGACTTTAGGAAGTGAACCAAGCCTGTTGCAAAGGTTTTTCTATAAGGATGGAATAACTTAGTAATGATGAATTCATAACAAGAGAAAACATTTTTAGATCATCACTCAATAGTTTAATTCTATCTATTAGCATGAGGACATGCTAGATTCTAAATTTTGGGGAGTTGATAACATGTCATTTTGTGAACTTTTTACTATTGTTTTATCTGCATATTGACATCATTATTATGGATTCTCATGTCTATTTTGATGTCTTTGAACAAATTTTGATTTTACTTAATATCCTTCCCTCTATTCATGCAGACTAGTCATAAGACATGATCGCAACATCATCTCGATCGTAATTGTCCATGGATGTATCACTTGAGATAAATATGATGATCAGTAGTTAGTCACCGTGACTACAACACTATATTAGGAGTTCCAACATTTACCAACCAGACCCTAGTCGTGACCAAGAAGAGACATCATGATCATGACACATAGTTTCGATTAGAACGAGTTGTCGTGACTGTGATGAGTGTCATCGTGACTGAGATGCCACCTCAATCATGACAGAGAGTTAAGTCGATGGGCATCGCCTATAAATAGGTCCCGACCTCACACATTAAAAGGGGGGATAATCAAGAGGATGAAGTGCTACCCAACTCCAAAGCAACCCTCATTCATCTTCATTGGTCTTAGATCTTTGAAGATGAGAGTTGGAGGAGAGAGAAGATATGCCATCCTCTTCTTTTAAAGAATGCATTGTCATCTTCCACACCGACACCAGATCTAGATCTGAAGAATTATCGTTGGTGTAGCATCTCCACCCTTCTTTAGATCTATCATCTCCCTCATGCTATACCTTCCCCTTCTTTGTTATTCTTGATGTATCTACACTTTTATAATGCTGTTGTGCTTCCCGTTAATATGTGTGGCTAAACATCTAGCTTGGGTTGGGAGTAGCCACTAAGGCTCTCCCTTCAAGTGTATACTTGTATCCATTTGAATGTATATAGTCTTAGAAAAGATTATTTCCATACTCTTGTTCTTAATGCTTCACTTGCATGATTAGCTACCATCTTGTGTTAATGCCTCAAAAGAGTAGTATTAATGTTATCTAAGTGTTATAAAGTTGTATGAATGCATGAAAATGTTGGAGTGCTAAAGCTAATGATCATATAATTTGTTTTGTGATTGTTTGTTTGCTATCTCAAAAGAGAGACAACCTTATAATCTAGATCTATCCTAAGCTTGAGAGAGGAGGGAATGGACTTATATGATGATTTCCTGTAATATTGCTAAGGGCACACAAAGGAGTGTGAGTATTAAATGTTGCTGAGAGATCTTAGTAGCTGAAACCCAGTCCAAGTTCCCATCCATATTTTGGTTACCTCTTTCTTGTTTGAACTTATTCTCTTGTTTTATTGTTTTACTTTTGCTTTTATTTCTTTGTTCAGAGTGTCATTGTTCCTTAGGGAATACTATTTCAATATACCCACTCGCTTGTTGTATTTGAGTATTAGGCTCTACGTTCCTGACACTTACTAACCTTGTCCCTATGGTTTGACCCCGATCTACTACATTGAACCTCGTATAATAGTTGCGGGGGTCTGAGTGTCAGGTTATAAATCTAAGACTCCCAACTACTCTAGATCTACTCCATTTTGGACGTGTAATTTGGGTTGGTCAGATATGTAGCCTCATATTCCATATCTTGTTTTAATTATATTTAAATCCAATATTTCTATTGTTTATATGTGTTTTCATTTGGTCTTAGTACTTGACTTATTACCCGATCTATCATTTTTGTTATCTTTTATAGTCATTGGTGATGAGATCTTGGATCTTAGGATTTGAACACCATATGAAACTCATAGAACTCAAAAAGAGATTCCAGATGGAGTTCTACTAGATGATTGGATAATGATCCACTGGCATTGAGATCCCGAGAAAATTTGATACTCATGAGATTTGTGTTCTGTAAGGAAACAGAACTACTTTGTCCTTATATAACTACTTAAATTAAGGGTTTGAATTTATTAAAGTATTACATAGGCTATGGTGGTGAACCTCAGACTACTAGTATATTTAATTAATTGAATGAAATCTCTAATTTAATTAGTTTTGCTTCTGCTATATTTATTTTCAATTCTACCTATAATCATTCTCAACATCTCAATTTAAATATTTTTCTTATTATTATGTTCAAAATAACTATTAATCATGTTATCTCATGAGTTTGATCCTTTTCTTTACTACAATTTACATGTTCGCTTACGTGTGAGTTAATTGCTATTGTTGAGGTTAAATTCTATAGATTTCCTTCCTTAGTGGATTTGTGTGCGCAACCAAATCACATGAGTGGTCAAGGTGGTGCACCACATTCTCCCTCATTCATATGGATTAAGTAGAGGATGAGGAACATGTGTGGATGCTTGGAGAAGTTGTTCCACAAGACGGAAATAAGGTGTTTCCAAGAATACATTCGTGCAACAACTTGGTAGCCAATCTAGATCTCTTATTGATCCATCTGAATTTATTGGTAGCTGATCCAGATCTAGATCCAAAAGATTGAGTTCATCACTGACTAAAGATGTGTATAGTTGATGCAAAACTAGTATGCACAAATGCATAACCTATATCCGATTTATATCTTTTATTTATTGATGTTTTATAGTTGCAACAGATCCAACGACTAGGGTATATAGGGAAGACTTTTTTTGTTATTTTATTTTTCCTCCTTCTCAAAAATCATACATGTATGAGTGAACTCATAAGAAAAGAATGCCACAATGGAAAATATGCTTGATTTTGAGTTTTCATAGTTTGTGTCAAAGTTGTAGTTCACACATCATAGTTGCATGAACACATCATTCATCCAATTATGAGTCTAAGGTAGTATTGAACAAGGGATATGAAGGGTACATGTGTCTAGGATATCTTTTGCCAGGTGTGGATAAAATCCTTGAGCTACTTTTCTTAGTATATGAGGCTACCTTTTGGTATTTTAAGACTTACTACATGAAACCCTAAGTGCCCCTTTCTATTGGACTTACCTTATCTATAGATATTTCTCTCTCACCTCTCTCTTCTATATAAGAAAGTGTCACTCTATTTAGATACCTAAGAATGACTTATTCTTATTAAAGCACACTTAGGAAATCCTTCACAAACCATAACACTGGCACTATTGAATGATCATCTAAGATAAGTATGGGATATGTTTAAAAAAATGAAAAAATATATTTGCCTAGAGTAGCCTGACTCTTAGGAGCTTAGTAAGTCCCAATGAAGGACCTACAGTCAAAATACCAAAGACAATTTGCAAATGGAACTCCACTCTAATTGGGTGTGGGAGAGGGTGACCAGACCACACCCTATCAGGATGAGGAGTTTATCATGTGGGGGTGAGTCACAAAGTGGCTCTGTCTAGTGCAGGTTCCTCATGATAAAAAGATAAAAATATATAATCTGCTTCATGAATTTTGAGGATGCCTCCAAAAACCCATAACTCCAAGGTCTCATAAGAATCTACCTATAAGAAAAGGAATGAATATAAACAACTCAAAATCCTAATCTTGAAACATTAGACATTGGGAAATGGGAGGAATAGAAAGCAGGGAAATGGGAGGAATAGAAAGCAAACCTTTGATGCCACCTCATCCAAGTAGGAAGTGACTTTGCTTGACTTTGTCAAATTGAATTATGATATCTTTTGGTGTTAGGACCAACCCAAGGTAATGGACAAAGTTAAAGCATGGATTTGATCTGTAGGAAGTACCTTCCATATCCTAAAAGTCCCTTTTGAAAATAAAGTCAAGTTTACCACATACCTACTTGAGGGGGGAGAAAATATTTTGTGGGAAAATTTCCATAGAAATAAGGGGATAGAGCTGACACCCTAGAGGTGGAATCCTTTAAAACCACATTCACATATCATTTCATGACCATAGTATAAATTAAAAGGAAGGAGAGGTTATACACTTAGATCAAGAAAGACAACCTCTCAATTGATGAATAAACCCGAAAGTTCTAACTTTTGGAACGTTATGCAACCATTAGAATAGAGTAATGTCTATTAGATAATTATATTGACCATCTATCTACCATTCTAAAAACCCTTGTCATTAATCACTATCGTAAAACCTTTAATGAAGCCATAGAAATGGCCCTTCAACTAGAAAGGGATCAGGGTATGTAGAAACTTGATGGCATGGGATATCTAGGGTTAATCACCACCAATGACGATTAGTCTAGGAAGTTTTCTACTGACCATAACAAGGGATCATGAAAAGGGATTTTAGGTAAATGAGGTCACATAAATAACCAAAATGGGAAAAAGCCATCTCACTACAAGTGCATGACTTGTGGGTGGAACCATGGTAGACCATGCTCACACCAAGTCGGTGTGCTAAACTGCAAGAAAAAAAGGCAACCCTCTAACAGGTGATCCACCTCCTCAAGGACACCCCAATGCAGGGTGTTTGTTGTTACCATTAAAGAGGCTAAGGTAAATCCAAACAAACTAATTGACGGTAACTTTAGATAATATTATTTCATATAAGTATCCTACCTTATGACATCAACTATTCATGATAATAATTTTGTGTATATATTGTGTTCCTTAATGATCATATTGTTAAAGCATTATATGAATGAGGATCTACAAATACATTCATATCATGAATTCTAGCCTCTATGCTACATTAACACATAATTATATCTAGGATATATTCTCTATGTGACAATTCCCAATTGGAAATATCTACTATCTTGCATAAATCTGGCATCTTACCATAAAATTGGAAAATTGTGATGTGTCCATCAAGTTTATCACCTTATCTAGGGAAGACTTTGATATCATACTTCGTATGGACTCTATATATAAGTATTATGCACATATTGACTATAGGGAGAAGAGGGTAGTCCCATCTCCATCTGATTCTAATAACGTGGTGATCCCTAGGGGAATATGATTTTGTGATGATGTTATAATAAACTCTCTAAAATCTAAAAACCTTATTTCGAAAGGATATAAATTCTTTTTTGGGCTCGTATCAAAGACCTATCTTAGTACCAAACCCATAGAAAGCCTAAAGGTGGCACATGATTTCCTTGACATATTTTTGGAGGAGCTTCCTAGGAGACCTCCTATCCAAGAATTGAGTTCTCTATAAACCTACTTCCATAGGATGGATCATGTTGAGCTTTTGGAGCTAAAACAATATGAGGAACTTCTAGATGATGATTTATTTCATCCCAGTATATCCAAGATGAATTGATATTCATCATGTTTTAGGGGTATTTTACATGCATTACATATTTAATTTTGCATGTTCATTTGTATTTCACTTATTTTAGGATTTTATAGTTTGTGTAATTGATTTGACATTTAGTGTATGTTTGGTGTTTTATTCGTAGCATTGATGCAAGTTCAAGAGAGAAGTAAATATCCCTCCTCAAAGGCCCAAAAATTGACCAAAGATCACATATCCTTACTCTACAATTCTAAAAATTGAAGTGAGGACCTCGTACAATGATTAAAGACAAAGGAATACTTCTCTGAGAAGGCAACAATCGATTGGTTATTTCAACATGTCAACTCCAACTGACAAAAAGTGTGCAGTAAACTCTTAAAATTGAGATGATATTCTACATTAAGTCAATTGGATATTCCAATCAACTGATTCAAATATAAAAAAGTGGGTAGTACCCCCCTCACACAATTTTGTAGTAAGCAAACTGGATGATTGACTTTTATCCGATCAATTAGCCTGTAGATTTTTCCATACTCCATGATATATATCCCCACCAAAACCACCATATCTTTTACATGCAAACTCAGAATTTTGTGTTTAGATATGACTTCGAAATTAAATCTCATTATCTATAGGAAAACTATATTTTTAGACTATTTAAGAACTTTAGACTGACCCAAAATTTGTGCTCAACTCTATTGCTGTGAAATATGTAGAAACACATTGTAGATTAGTTTAGATGGATACAGGATTAGATCAAATTATATATATATATATATATATATGTGTGTGTGTGTGTGTGTGTGTGTGTGTGTGTGGAGGACGAGCAGATAAAGAATTCACATTCTTTATCTCTCACTCACAATCCAAGACATCGTTGAAGAGAGTTAGAGATGAGAGTTTATCATTTGATGGTAACACGCACTCTACTAAAGGACGTGACCAGAGATTCAGACACCATTCAGAGAGTTGTGACAAGATTTGTTGAGCTTCTCTTCCATGATGTTGTTCTTCATGTGACTTTTCTACTTCCCTCCTTCTTATATCATGAACATGACTAAAGAGTAGATCTTTACTGGCGTGCAAGGATTAGCCTAGCTGCCTGTATTCTGTTATATTTGTTATCAAACTCATTGTTTCTATTTATTAGATGGTTTTTCATTCTTTTAAACACATAATCTTTGATTGGGATGGCTATCTCACTTGTTTGTTACAATACTAAGCACATAGACCATACAACTTACAACCAGAGCATCAAATAAAGGCCTTGAGCTCCAAATGAGATCCTAGAAGGAGCCCTACTAGATGATTGGATAGTGACATGTGGGCACTGAGATCTCAGGTGCATGGGGAATTTGGTCATTGTGCAATCCACATTCCAAAAGGAGGTGGATCCATATTATCCTAATCTAAGTAAACATAATTAATGAGTTGTAACAATTAGAATAGTTACATAGCTAGTGGTAGTAAAACATGTAACCTAGTTGTTTTTATCATTTATTCTTATTTGTTTAATTCATTTCTTGCCTAATTAATTTATTTAATCAACCAACCTATCTAAATATCATTGTAAATCAAAATTTTTAATTAAACTATGAATTCAGTTTGTTCTTGAAATTTGTGTTTCTAGGATTTGATCCTTAACTATACAATGATAAGATCTATCTACTTGCAGGCAGTGTTTGTCATACTGTTGTTTTGGTAAAAACTAGGATTTTATTATCTTAGTGAATTTGAGGGTAAAAAAGTATCCCATCAAATTTTGGCATTGTTTACGGGATAACATGACTTTTTGGGGTCTTTTTTGTCTATTGAGAAAATTTTATGATTTTTATCCTTCTAAATTTTTCAATGATTTTAGATTTGATATGTATTCCTTATTTTGTTTTATAATTTCTTAGTTTGTTTATTTAATTTTTTTGTAACTCCTTAGTTTGTTTTTCAATTTTTTGTTGGTTTCGATAATTTTTTAGTTTGATTATGTAATTTCTCTTAGTATATATTTTTTCGATCTTACATTTATATAATATTTTTTTCTTTTGTAAATAACAAAATTGTATCTTCCCTCATTGAATAAATATATTAATCTTGCTTGATACTCATATGTCACTAATTTTTATACATTCATATTAAGTGGAGTGGCCAACACCACAAGTCATACTTTAAGTACTGATGTGTAGGATGGTTGCCTCACAAAATGCTAGAATCAGTAATGACCACACGGGTTGTCCTGAATTGACTCCACAAGACAAATTTTCCATTCAAAGGATCAACCTCGAGCATAATGTTACTTTTCTAAATAGTAGATATGAAGAAGACTACGATGAAAAATATCATAGGGATACTATGAGGAGTCGTTCTATGTAGATGATTATTCTAACAAGGTGGGCTACAATTAGTAGTCTTGTGGGATTTATGGTGAAGAGACTTATAAAATATCCACCTATGATATATGAGAGGATGGATGTCATTCAAGAAATGATAGAAAACCAACAATCAATACACCCATGGAGAATCCTAGAATAAAAGATTTGAGGCACAAATATCACAAGTGGAAGTACAATTCTCCCAACTAGTCACACTACTTGAGGGTCCATACAAAAGCTCCTCAGGGATGATGGAGCATCCATTATTGATGATTGATGGTAAGGAGCATACTTATGTTAGTCTCGAGATGATGTTGTGTGATTCAGGGACAATCTTATCACAAGAGGAACATGAGCTAAATATTGACATGTATACTTGTGTTTCATACTTCTTTGCATTAAGGGCCTTGAAATGTCAATATCAAAAGCAACAATAGGAGGTATACATTCCACCACCACCTAACTTTTCTATCTTCTCTCTGATATTATTTCCAACAAATCTCATTGAGGAGTTAGGGGTGTTCCACATGGAGGATCTAGAGCTACAAGAAGATTCTATAGATGAGACAATTCCTCCTATGCTAGAGACACATATTCTTTATGTAGATTTAGGTAATGAGATGAAGCCAGAGCCAAATCCTCCACCTGATTTAGCACAGTTGGTAGAACCGATTGGAGATTTGTCATCGACTACCTTGGTTGTAGAAAAAGGTACTCCGTTGTTAGTATTCATGCAGGAGCATACATTGAGGAAACCAAATGAGCATAAGTCCTAAATTGTATCACTTGTTTTAGATCCACATACACGTAACTGATGTTGCTTCTTATTGCACTAACAAATTCACCTAGGGCTGTAATCCCTAAGTTTTTACCAAAACAATGTGCAATAATACCAACCTCAAGAGGAAAAGTCTTATCATAGTATAGTTTAGGATCAAACCCTATGAGGAAACATTTTTAAGAACCTTTATAGTTTATATCCAATTGAACTAAGACAAATATTTGGAACTAAGGGTCGATCAGGTTGAGTTAAACTAATTGCAAGGGAAAATAAAAGGTCAAATTTAAAACTTGATTCAGATTAATGACGAAAATCACTTGGGTGGAATTGGGTATAACCACCACTACGTGCACAAGCACATCCATAACATATCAAGGCTAGATATAAACATTCAAATGGAGAAAAAGAGAGATCCACCCGTTAGGTGTCAGAAATCACATAGATATCTTTGAGTTTGTTATCTTGTTACTCATGGGTTATGTATCTAATACTCTGGAGAAATCCCTTTGGAAGTTCTCACATGGGAATCAACCAAGTTAATCAATATTTGAAACCAAAGTTTTGAAGTTCTTGCAATAAAGGAATATAATAGATCATGTACAGTAGGTGATAAATCCACAAAATATGCATAAAATGATTAAGAATGAATTAAAATAGTTATATACAAGCCATGAAACATTAAGAAATGGACATGAAAGAACTAGTAGTGGGGCTAATCCCCCACCATAGTGAGGAGGATTACTCGCTCTTCATGACAAAAATAGAGGAAAGAAGGAATATAGAAGAATCAACCATGGTCACAGTGAAGAAGATGATCGTGGCTTGACAAAGCAGCAATTTTGTACTCAATCAAAGGGATGACTCAATTGAGAGAAGGGAAGATTATCAAGGATAGGTGTCAATGATCTTCTTTTTAACTTCTTCATTCTCTTTTAAGAATTTTATTTGTCAGGGAAGAAGTGAGAGATGGATAGGTGGTGTTGGTGTTGAAGATACAACCACATTCATGGTTTGATGATGATTTGGAGAGGTGGATATGGATAGAAGCACCACAGTAGCACTGTAGAGGAGGCTGATGGCGCACCATTGACGAGCATCTTCACCAGGTTGTGCATGGAGTAGCAACCTTTCAGCATGATGGAGCGGAAGTGATCCACCCAAATGGAGGAAGGGTTCAGGTATTTATAGGCTCATGGGTACAAACCATCAGAGAACTCATTGGTTGACAACATCTGTGGATAGTGCGCTCATCGAGGCTTGGTTGATGAGACGTCAAAATTGGGATACACCTTATCAATCAATGAGGTTTTGTATTCCCATTGGTCGATGGGCCTAGAGTAGGGACCTAATCGGGATATGTAGTAATAGAGTTGTTGGGCTTTGAGTGTTGTCTTTCCATTGGTTGACCAGATACGAACTTATTTAGATCTTCATCAGGCATCACATTGATGGTTGACGAGTTGTTGAAAACCCATTGGGTGATGGGTTGGGAGGTTTTCAGGTTGTCAAGATTGGAAGTTGATAGTTCATCGATCGTAAAGGATTTAGTTCATGAAGACATAAGGAGAGGGTCGACGAAGATACTAAATACCATTCGGGATATGATTCCCACTGAGCTATGACTGATGAGTTAGCAACTAATGTGTGTCAGTTGACGGGAATACTACATTAGAGCAAACTACCCCACTGAGGGGTATTGTTGTTATGTTGGAAGTTTGCGTCAATGAAGGCTTGGGTCAACAAGGTCATGGGTCAACGTAGAAATTGATCATGGAAAATCATGTCCATAATATAAAAAATTTCTTGGCCATGCTAGCTGGTTCATGGGTCCATTGTGGCCTTAGCTAGTGCACTTGCTATGAAGATTAATCTTACCATGAAAACCAATAGATTTGATCAAAACCCTAATATCCACATAAAATTAAGGAAAATTGTATAGAATAAAAATAAAAGGAAATTCAAGGGATCTAAGTGTAAAATTGGAATAAAAATGTGACTGCAGCTAAGACGAATATGCGGTCATCACTAATGCACTAGCGCTACTGATGGAGGAGTTTCTATAAATCCTACTTGATGGACCTTACAGTGAAAATAAATGCCACTTTGATCTTCTAAAAGTCCATTCCAGCCACCACAATCACCATATCATGTATTGTACTATAGATCTCTCATGTATAAGGTATCAGCCCTTATTCATATTCCTTTTAGTTGGACCTTTTTTTAGTTTTCAGGACCACCTGGATAAGCGTAGAGGATTTCTTCCCATATATCTTGAGTTTATTGTTTGTTAGGGATGAGAACATTTCTATGTTTTGGGTGGAGGTTGGGTTGTACATATTCCTTTCTACCAGTGTTATCTATTTTATATTCTTGTTTTATTTCAACATGTTTACCTTGCATGTTGCTTTTGCATTTAAATCACTTGCATTGCATGTATCTTGAAAGTATTATTATTTTAGTTCGTTGTTATTGCAATATTAGTTGAATCCATTACCTAGCTATCTTAGTTCCATTGTGTAAACATTATTCATCATGTGATCCCCTAAAATGAAGTGAATTCTTATGTAATGTTATACCATAAATTGCTAATGCTATAATCTATTTTGTCACCTAGGACCTTAATTAATATCATTCCCTAGAAATGATGGCAAGTAATATGGAATTGAGAGGAATCAAATACAAAATCTCTTAATGAATTGCATAAATTATTGTGGAAATATCATTATTTTACATGTTACATGATGTATTTGAATTAATTATTATGATTGTCACTATATGCTTAATTTAAAAATATGAGATGCTTGAATTTGACCTATTATACATTTCTTCCATCATCTTCTTACCCCACCATTTTCCAAAAAGAAATAAAAATGTTAGAAATAGAGCCAAAGTCTAAGGTTGGGGTGACATATCCTTTGTCTCCCTACTGCTTCTTCCATACCCCTCGTACATAATAGGGTTGTACCACCAATAAAAGATGCCAAATCTACACACACACCCGAGAATGCAATCAATATAAGTGCATCCATATAAGTAATCTCATGTCCAATAGAGGAGAGATTCAAAAGTTCTTCCTTCCACACCTACATGTCTGCCCAATACCATTGTCCCATCTTCAAACACTTTTTTTGTGTAAATCTCATAGAAAATATGGATTGATTTGATTCACCAATGATATTATGATGGTAACATCATATGTTTTGACATGGAAGCAAGTTTGTGCAAGCAAAGTCAAGACAAAGAACATGAAAAGTTGTATTATGTGATTCTATGAAATCAGGGTTTCCTAGTCATGTTAAGTGGTAGGAACCAAAATGATATTGCGAGAGAGGATGAAATGTTGCTAGTATTATTTGGCAGTTGTTTGTGATCATGTGATACTCAAGCATGAGCAACATTTCTGTTAAGGGTGATTTGATGAATGCATAGTCATCATGTTTTTATGATAATTTTAGATGCATTATATATTTACTTTTGTATTTTTAATTATAGTTCTCTTTATATTCACTTCTTCTAGGAATTTTTTTGTTTATGTAATTTATTTGGTATTTATTATATTTTTGGTTTCTTATTTGTATGATTGATGTAAGTTGAGAGAAGAAAGTATCCCTCCTTAAATGTCCAAGAATTAACCAAAGATCACATATCCTGACTCCCTAACTCTGACAATTGGAGTGAGGACATCATACAATAATTCAGGACAAAACAATACTTATCTGGGAAGCCAATCAATCCATTGGTTATTACAACTAGTCAATTCAAATCAATAAAAAGTGGACTGTAAACTCCTAGAATTGAGAATATATATTGTAGCATTCCAACCGGTCAATTTAAATTGCAAAAAATGGACAATATATTCTCTAAAATTTTGTAGCAACTGAACCAATCGATTGACTTTTCTAATCAGTCGATTGGCATGTAATTCTCCCATAGTGTCTAATATATATCAAACACCAAAAGGGTCATATCTTTTGCATTCAAAATTTAATTGTAGTGTTCACATATGCACTAGAAAGGGAATTTTGTTATCTACAAGAAAAGTATACTTTATGACTGATTAGGTATAACATCCTACGATTTGAGGCCTCAGATAACATATGATCTTAAAAGGAATGAATGGACTACCCATATCACCAAGGTGCACCTCCTTTTCATGGATCTTGTAACTAAAGAAATCTATGATTAAGTGTGCTCAGCCGAGAGTAGTACTAGGATGGGTGACCATTAGGGAAATTCATCTTGGCTTGCACGTGAGTGAGGAAAAAGTGCGTAGTTAAGGAAAGTGGTGGTTTGTGGGGCCAATCTTCATTCTTGAAACTCTATTAGATACTTGGGAAGTGGGTGTGGTTGTTACAAATGGGGAAATATTATGGAGGGTTAGGTTGTGCTTATGTCAAAAATTGAGGAAACCCTTACTTTCCAAACCAGGAAAAACCTAGGTTAGGTAGGCTCAAAATCTCCTCCCAAAATTGTTGGAATGATTTTCATAGATTGAGAAATATTAGGGTTGAGAAGTTATAATACAATTTGCAAGTTCCATTATTAAATAATATTTGCTTCTATGGTTGTTTATGTTTTTACACCAAGAGGTGAATATTTTGTTTTCCCCACATACTTGAGTATTTTTCGATTTGCTGACTAAATTGTTGTTTCCCGTAGTTTTAGCTTAAACTACAATTAATGATGAAAAGTGGACAACTATACAAGTATAAAACCAAAAGAAAAGATTTGCAGTTATTCTAGAGGATTTAGATAGTTAGATTTATTTCCTATTATGACATTTAAATTTCCATTCCATATAACTCCCTTGAAGAGATTCTATCTTCATATATTTATCAAACTATTTTGTATTAATGAATTTAAAAATTATTACTGGTTATTTTCTAAACCCTGATCATGTATATATGATAATGACCCTTTCCCTCTCGGTCCACCTTAATTGGGGATAATAGGGGGAGCTTTAAAAATTACTAAATTTTGAACAATTTCATAGAGCCCAAGTGAAATATCATGGAATTTTTCTAAAGATGATGGTGTCTAGAAGGGACCATGACCCGAGGACCAGAAAAAGTTTCCTCCACACAGTTGGTCAGCTTACGAGGACTCCGGGACCACCGTGCATCCTTCCTGTATAAAGTCAGAAGATTTTTCCTAAAGTAAAATACCTCTAGATTTCCTTCTCATCTTGTGATTTGTCCCTTATCTACCTCCTATTTCACTCATAAAATCTATAGGGAGCTGATAAATCCTTCATCTAACCTTCTGAGAATTAGGTTTGTATGTATTAGGGTTAAGACTTCCTCTATCAAATTATAATTATGCATGTAGCCAATATGTCATGGATATAAATTTATGATTCCTTAAATGTCCTAAACATGAAAGTAAGATTAATTAATATATGTGAAGCAAAATTTCCCACACCAAGACCACCTCTACCCCTAATGTCACACACAGGGATTACCCAGAGGGGATAACAGGATGTCCCCAAAGAAGAGGAGGAGGTCCATGGAGGGTGAGTCCTCTAAGATGTGGAAGACGTTGGATAAGGCCTCTACTGAGAGGGGTCCTGATCATGAGGTTGTACCCTTTGGCATCCCAAACCCTAAAGATAGTCCTTACCCTAAAAGTGAACCCATGATGGAATATGAGCCAATAGATGACCCCAACCATGATATTAGTTCTAGAAAATAGTTGGTAGGTGGTGATTCAGACCACCGAGATGCTTTGGTTGAATAAGAAGAAGAAGCTTACTGAGGCCATTTGTACCTTGGTCCTCAGAGACGTTGCCAAACATGAGAATGGTGAACCCCTACCTTTGCATCCTCATCTTGGAGCCATCATACTTGACTTCATGAAGTTGAATATAGAGAATTTCTAGGGGGAGACAAGACATAAGTCATAAACAAGGTAGATGCTTGGCTCCTAGCTATGGAGAATGGCTTCAACACACTAGAGGTGCAAGCCAACAAGAAGGTTCTCTTTTCCACCCACCTCTCGAAGAAGCAACAAAGTTATGGTTGAAAAACTACGTTGCAGGATGAGATCTGATTGAGGAACCCATAACATGGGTAGACTTCCAAACCATCTTCACTGTAAGGTTTATTGGTAGCTATTCCAAGAAGGAAAAGGACAAATAGTTCATGCTCCTTTATTGTAACCACCCTGCATCCCAGTAACCCCCAATTAAGGAAGACCAAGAAGTCGGAGCCTCTATCCCAAAATAGGATCAATGGTTTTGCAAATAATAGAGAATAATTAATTAATTCTACAATAACTAAGCTTAAAACAAGATAAAAAAATTCTTTTTCACATACCTTGAAAAATATAGGATATCGGAACTTCTACCCACCATAGAGTTCTAACTAACTAAATCATCCTTTAATAGATAAACTTTATTCTTCGCAATGCCACTTTACTGTTTGTCCACATCAGATATACCTAAAATGCTGACAAACAAAATTCCAGTCAGTATAATGAATTATACTGGTATGTGGGGGAACCAAAATCTTACATCTATTTGTAACAACATAATGCAACTAAATTATTTCTTAACAGATCAAACTTTACATATTGAACATAACTACTCAATCCCTACATATCCTTGCCTTTGTGATATCCCTACAATGGACATGGAACAACCTCTCTCATATGGTAGATCTCAAATAATCCCCATGATCCTACCTTATAGGTAGATGACTACATAAGGTTGTGTAGTCATATGGTCCTACCCAAGAGTAGACCAACACATAGACTCATGATAACCTGATGATCCTACCCCAAGGGTAAATCATGTACTAGGCAATCCATCTCATCATCATCAATGATATAGAGGAGGACTAGGATCTGAGCTTGTCATGCACACATACTTATGGTGATAGTCATAGTCACTTTATAGTTGCATGAAATAAAAGTCATCCAAGCAATTATTTCCAAGCAACTGATAAAACCTTAGAAATCACTATGAAACTAGAGCAATTTAACCATAAGCGTAACCACATACATATTTTGGAGATCTCAAAGAAGCAATATATCCAAATCCAACTAGATGTCCAATCAAGCAAGCCAATCAATTAATCAAGCAAACATTGATCCTGAAAACATGTATAATGTCTAATTGCCAAAACATATCCCAAACAACTCCTTATTGACTTGTGACACCTTTACAAGGTTTCTAGGTATCATTAGGATTCATTAGGGCTTTTTATACCAATATCTCAAACTTTATCCTTTTTAGGTCAACAAACCCTAAAATAGATTTCCTACTCATAAAAACCCTAATTACTCAAATTATACACATTAAGGATCTTTTATACTCAAATTTTCTTAGGACCATCATATCTATGTTTTATTCATGGATTTGCACAATTAAATCCATTAAAAGTAATAATCACCTAAATTAGGGTTTCTAAGCCCATTAGTGCATATTCACGTATATGGTACCCTAAATTGAGCCAATTACGAACAAAGATCATTCTTTTATATCTAAATCTTCCTTTTATTAAAAACATGTTAATATTGGATTTAAATTATCTAAAGAACTTTACCGAAACTCATTAATATCAAAATTAGGGTTTTCTATTCATAAATGCATTAGAGATGCTAATTTTTTATACTTTTCGAATTGCAGGCAGTAACAAGCTACAATTTTATTTTTAATGGGTTCCTTGACTTCTCCTGATCAATTTTCATATGTAGTTTGTTTTCATCATAGGTTCCTAGAAACATCTATGATTTTTGAAAGATTATTCATTAATCAGCCAATCATGCGAGGCCACATCATAGAAGGTGAGGTATTACCTAATTTTCTGCCTAGATCGGCTGAGCCAATCGGCTGCAGCCACGTTTGGGAGTGGCCCGCTCGGGAGCCAGCCAAAACCAAGGCTTACGCAGATGTTTCTGCCTATGAGCCAAAGGGAAAAGTTCCTTAAGTGCTTGGGGGTAGAGTAATCTTTTCCCCAACTTCATCTCCTTCGTTGGAGCCCTGTGAGACATGCTTCTCGCTGCGGTGATCTACAGTCAACCATCGGGTTGACTTAGCACTCCCCATTGTCTGGGTGGTAGGAGGAGCTAGTCGTGCCTTCGCCAGGCTCTGCCAATGATGTAGGCCTTCCCAATACCACTACAGATCGACCAGAAGTGGGAGTTACAGAAGAGACTCTGGCGACAGGGCACCATGGAGCAAGGGGATAGGAGGGGTGTTCTACTAATGAATTTGTAATGAGAAAATTCTCTCAGAAACACTATGCATCCTCTCGCACACAACCAATCCCTCGAAAGGGTGAACCCACCCTTATATAGGCATATATCAGTGGCGATGAAGGTTATCCCTACATGCAGATTGGGGAAAACCCCCAATCCTTCTTGGAACAAAACCATCCAAGGATGGTTGGGCTCAGAATCCTATGCCGAGTGTGATGGAACCGAAAACACAACAGAAGATAGTCGAGGGAGAGAGGAATCTTCACAGGAAATTAGGGGCTTTTGTTCTTGATTGTCTGGGATAGGAAATTATCCTCTGACCATTGGATCAATAATCCATGGCCTTCAGGCAATGCGAAATCCCAATCCTAATATTACCTCATGAAAAATTATACATGGCTCAATAGTCCTCCTCACTTTAGGAAATATTAAAAAAATCATATCTCCTAAACCGCTTATCCGTTTGATCCCAAATTTCAAAGAAAAGTCCATAAATGACTTAAGATACTGGCGTGCCAAGTTTGGGATAGAAATTCGAAAGTAGGAGGGAATTTTCTTCATAAGCAAGTTATCACTTATTAAGGCATATTTTATGCATATTTTCTATCTCTTATTCTTTTATATTCCTTATATGGATTCCTTTTCCCCATAGAAACCTTGTGGATTAGAAATATCATCCATTATGAGTCAATCACACGTCTTTCCACATGTTTCTCATGATCTCAAATTTCCTTATTAATAATGCATTGTTTGATTTCTTCTTTTTCTTTTATTCATATTGGACTCA
This sequence comes from Alisma plantago-aquatica, assembly GCA_963693085.1. NCBI lineage: Eukaryota > Viridiplantae > Streptophyta > Magnoliopsida > Alismatales > Alismataceae > Alisma > Alisma plantago-aquatica. Next base: position 1,156,071,986 of record OY856410.1, on the reverse strand, counting down.
TTAACATATTATGATCCACAAAATCACATGCACAAAGGAAATCCATTCAATACACATAAATCATAAAATTCCCATAACCATACATTTATTGAGGAAATTGCATTTCCAACTATATGAACCCAAAAATTGGGATTGTAGCATCCTTTCCCTCTTATAGGAATTTTGCCCTCAAAATTCCACCAAACATACAAACAATCAGGACAAGACTTATCCATGTCCATCATTGGCTCCCATGTGGCTTCATCCTCTCCATGGTGCTTCCAAACAACCTTTATCATATTATATTCTTACATCTGAGTTCTTTCACCTTGGTATCTAGAATCCTCACAGGTGACTCATGATATGTCATCCTCCCTTGGAGTTCAATAGGTTCAATGCTCAACACATGGCTCGGGTACATCACATAGTGCTCTAGATCGGATGCATGGAACACATCATACATTGTATAATCCTGAGGGGTGAGGCTAAACATAAGCAACTCCACCGATCCATCTCAAACATACCCATATATCGGGGACTCAACTTTCTTAGCTATAGCTCAGAGGTGTCAAGTTTTCATAACACATGTTCACCCACAGTGAACTGCATGTCAGACTGCTTTGCATTAGCTCATGATTCTTGCTGATCCTGGGCTTTCTTAGCCATTGCTTGATCAAAGTGAATTCATCTACATACACTATGGTCTCTTTGACCTTCCCAAGGTCCTCTCACCGACATCATCCTGATGAAGTGGTGACTGACACGTCCTCCCTTATAGAGCTTCTTACATCTCGATACTGGCTATGTGGCTATCATCACGAGAAAACCCTTCTAGGGGTAGGAACTGCTCCCATGTATCACTCGGAATGAGCACACATGCTCTCATCAGACCTTGTAAAGTATGAATCATACTCTCTCGACTGTCCACCACTCAGAGTTGATATGTTGTACTCAACTTCAACCTAGCATCGGGTTCTTCTTATACCACTTCCAGAACATGGAAGTGAACTTGAGGTCATACTCAAGAACCTTTGAACTCGGATCATGGTGTAGTTGAACTATCTCTCTCTCTCTCTCATATATATAGTTCAACTACATCTGTCACACTAACAATGCTCTATCTCTCAGCCAAGGGATTAGGTCAACTTGGTAAGGCAATCTATCATAACCCATATTACATCATGACCTCTCAAGGTCTAGGGGAGACCCACCACAACGTCTATGGTGACCTATTCCCATTCCCTCTCGGGGACTCCTATCTGTAGCAACTCACTGGGTTACTGGTGTTCAGCCTTCACTTCCTGGCATGCATGGTGACAAGCAACATGCAACTCTATATATTTCTTCATCTCAGGTATTCAAAGTACTACTGCAAACTTTTACCATCTTAGTAGTACTACGGTGTATGGTGAACCTAAAATCATGATCTCCTTCCTGTCATGATTCCTCAAGGTTGACTCCTCAAGAACTTTAAAACATTCTAGTAGTGGGTTTCACCACCTTCCTTTTCCTAAGACATGTATCTAAGGTTCTTACAACCATCCTTCTATCACATCAAGCTCTGGGTTGGTTAATTGAGTATCCACCAACATGACCAATGAGTCTGGTTGTATCTGGGTGTTAGCCATACATGTCTCATCTTCTAGCGAACTTAGGGTTCACCTAACAACCTCTTTTAGCCTCTCTACTAGATAAATCAGACAGTTGTACACTAGAGTTGTATTCAGCTAAGAACATCTCGTTACCACATAACCTTCCTTATATGCAAGGTGATAGTGAAAACATAAACCTTCATATACTCCACTCATCATCCTCATCTCGGGTTTAGGTCTAATTGAGTCAAGAAAACTTTGAGTTCGTCATCTCGGTTATCAAACCCACACTTATAACTCATATATTCCAAACTACTTCCAAAGAGGTACGTCCTCATATTAACTTTATTCTCCTTATGACTTTATATCACCTATCTGATATACTCTCAAAAGGATGTGGTATTTCCTCTATACTCAAACATCATAGAAACATTTCAAGTAATATCACCTTCATCCTTAGTATATGGCATGTTTTGTCATGTCTCTCACACTCATAACAAGATGAAATAAGCATTTGGCTGCAGTCCAAATACAGAGTTCATCTCGTTCCAAGAGTAGAGATGATGCATCACACATCATCATCACTCTTTCCAATCTAAGTTGAAACATACTTCACATGTCTTCACAACATGAATATCTCAAAACTATTTTCACATCCATGGAAAGGTTGTTCCCAAACACTTTTGGGTCTTAAACATCTTCTCTTATGTACAATCCTTAATCATTACCTCAAGGTATCTAGGGTGTCGATACTTTTGGGGTAATCTGACCCTTATGCATCTAGGGAGTGCCTCTCACATTTACTCCTTAGGCCCCATGAACTCATGAAGGGGCCAACCTCCTAACCCATGGTCCTTGGGCAAAGGTAGTTGATTCTATCATTATATATCTCAATCTTGAATCCTTACCCAAAACTCCATCATCTTTCTGGGAACTCATGGTCAAACTTACATCCTTTCATAGGGATCATAGCGACCTACCTACCTCAGACTGGCCCCATAAAGATTACCTTCATGGAAACATATCCTCGTTCCCTTAGAGATGGACACACATGGGTCTATAGATTCATGATCATACTATGTGTTATCCACTTAGGTCATCAAGCTCCTATGAGAGACCTCTTTAAGTTACCTCGAACCTAAAAAAAAGATGGTACTCATCCTACATGAAGGGTCCCTTCCCAGGATGGGAGAAAACTATCTCTTGATAGTAAAAAAAGGTCACAAAATGTTCTTACTTCCAGGGTTTACATCATCATGTGCATATTTACCCTACCATGCTACTTATTCACATAGCTAGCAAGAAGACAACCTACTAACCCATGCTAAGTTCCTTGGTATGTCATACTTGTTCATCACTCCTCAAGGTTGGACCAATATCCTATATACATATGTCACCAACTTGTGTGAGTGGATCATCAAACATATATCTCAGTTTGTGTGGGGTTTCCTTTTACTCTAAAACATTTGGGTTCCATGCTCGATTTCCATGAACTCATACATCCTTGTGAGCATAATGTGTACTAGGTACTACTACTTCCCCTCTTAGGTCTAGGAACCCCAGGTTCACCTCCTACGCATCAACTATCTAACATCATGCTCATATGATCAACCATGAATAGAACCCATACCATATAGGGCATAAATATCCTAACACCCTTTCATGTGAACAACCTTTAGAATCCCACACTAGGACAACCAACTAGGTGTGAGGCCTCATAACTTGTCACCATACCTTTTCAGGGTATATGTGTAACATCCCTGACTTGGGTTGTGAGTTAACCATAGGTGTTTTGCCTAAATATGTAATTAAATCTTTGTGATTAACTCTAAGCATGTAATTAAGTTTCTCAGAAACATATATTTCAATATTTGCTCCTTTTAATTAAAGTTGTAGCATTGTTTTGATATACAGAGACCTATGTGCAATTTACCCAAACTAAGGGATGCAATTTGTAAAATATATCATCTAATGTATCTTTTTAGATTCTTGCCATCATTTAGAGAAGAAATGATGAGGAAGTCACCTCAATTGAATTATCAAGTTATGAAATATGCCTTGTGATTGAATAATCAGGGTATATGTGCAATATCTCCTTATGTATGTACCTTAATATTAGATTGTTCTTCTTTGCCTTCTTTTTCTAAACCTTAAGATAAGGTTTGTCCTTATAATAAAGAGTAAGGGACGAGCAAGTAATGAAGTAAGGACTTAATTGGAATTATGGGGAAACTTATGGGCCTTTAATGAAACCTCACCCAAGTATATGTATACTTCACCTCTCAAGCAAAGGAACTTTTCCTTCGTGCATATCACTGTTTCCTCTTTGCTTGGCCGACTAAGGACTGTCTTGGAGCTCAAGGGGAACGACCAAGGGTGCAAGGTAGGTTTGAACCCCTCTTCTTGCCTAATTCCATGGTTAGAACTCGAATTCAAGGTCAACTTCATGGCTAACTCTTGAAACCCTACCTTTCTAGCCATCTCCTTTCATCCTTCCTTGGAGTTTTCATTTTGGCCAACCTGTGGGAACTCAAGGAAGCCATTAGAGCTTGGAGCTTGAAAGCTTGGAGCTCAAGAAGCAAGCTTTAGGTGGGTTTTATAACTCTAAACCCATGCTTTACTATATACATCTCTTATATGCGGTTAGATGATAGTTCTTCATGTTTCCCTACTTTCCCTGCTATTTTTGCAAGCAAATCCATGGGATATCCGTACTGTTCTTGAGCTAGGAGATGAAGGCGTGATTTCCAAGAAAAACCCACCGCTTTTCACTTTCTTAAACGGTCTCACCAGTTTGCTCTCTCGGTCTCAAGACCGCGAGGTGAGCAAACGGTCTCTGGACCGCGAGAGGGCAAACGGTCCTCACGACCGTTTGTCTCCATTGACCGAGCGTGGACCGTGTAAGAAATATGTTCCTAATTTTGTAGGCTAATCACCCTCAAAATTTGAGAGGCTAACTCCAAAGGAATCGGGAGATATGACCTTTTTAAGTAACAACTTTAATTGAATTTATTCCTGATTTTCAAACGGTCTGAAATTGCCTTTTTGGGCAAACGGTCTCAAGACCGTGTAAGGTCGTTGACCAAGCTTTGACCATATGAAATTACTGTTCAAAATTATGTTCGTTAACAACTCACCAAGTTTGATGGTCTAATTCCAAACGAGATAAGAGTTGAAGGGTGATTACTAGGGCTAACCCTAGATGAAATCAGTACTGAAATTATGGTGACCTAATTGGGGTTTTTAGGGTTGATTGACCTAAACGGTCTCAAGGCCGTTTGGGGGTCATACAAACGGTCTCAAGACCACGAGGGCAATCAACCATGACCGTTTGGAGGTCTGGGGTCAAGAATAGTTGACCAATTGAAGGTACAATTATACCAAATTACATTGCAATTTAATATTGATATGATCATCAACTCAATAGGTCAGACCTTCATGAATTTCCACTAGAATCCAAAATTGGATGGGAAAACGGTCTCAAGACCGTTTGGAACTCATCCAAACGGTCTCAAGACCGAGAGGACAATCACCCAAGACCGTCTGAAGGTCTAGGGTTAAGTAATTTGACCAATTGAGGACCTAATTGCAAATAAGTTATCAATTTAATCAAAATTCTATTTTGTGGTTCAATCATGATTCAACCCCTATCAAATCACCTTAGACTTTGATGAAATCTTGGGAAAACGGTCTCAAGACCATGTGGGGTCCACCCACATGACCTCAAGACCGTTTGGGCCAAGTTTGGCCCAATTGGAGCTCAATTTAAGGTTCAACCTGGTGTTAATGCACATTGTTGAGTGTTGATGGGTGAACATTGATAGACCCTAATTGAATCGATTTCAATCCTAATTGGTCAATAATTGAGGGTCAATTGAATGACCAATTGGTTAAGCATAACCTTAATTAACCCAAATCATAAGTGGTCAACATAACTCTGACCTTTTGAGGGCTTCAACATGGGTTAACATTATCGGTTGTATCATTGAATCTTGTTGAAGGTCCAAGCGACTGAGACCATGAGAGCCTCGCGGTCTCAAGACCGTGAGAGGGCTCGCGGTCTCAAGACCGTAAGGGGACTCACGGTCTCAAGACCGAGAGGGGGCTCACTGTCTCAAGACCGAGAGGGGCCTCACGGTCTTGGGGTCAAAGAAGGGTAAACGGTCTTCATGATCCTCGCGGTCTTAACCTCAATTTGAGTCTTCGCGGTCTTGAATCAATGGAGGGCTCGCGGTCTTGGAGGAGGAAGAGGCCTCGCGGTCCTGAGGTCAAAGGTGGACAAACGGTCTACAAATCCTCGCGGTCCTGATGTCAATTGGTCAAAAGGTCAACTCAACCAATGGGTCTCAAATCGATTGAGGGTCGATGGTTGAGATCGATCAAGATAATTCAAGTTGACTTCTTTTAATCAATTGATGATATAAATGGTTCAATGTTGCCCTAATCAAACCCTAATGATAACCTAGGATATTAAGGGGTTAATGGACTAAGGTTTTGACCATGATGATGATTAATGGGGTGAATTACCAAAATACCCCTGAAGGGTAAATTAAGTAATACCTTGATCAAATCAAACCCTAATCACATGATGGTGATGTTTTGGGCTATGTTAGCCTATGATGACTTAATCCGACCTGATCTAGAGTGATGTTGACATCACCTAACTTTATGATGAGAGAGAAAGTACTTCTAGAGAGAGAAAGTGCTTCTAGAGAGAGAAAGTGCCCTTTTCAGGTGAAAACTCAATTAAAGCATCTCCAATGCACAGGAATGAGCATAACTAGGGTATGATCCACCTGTGTGAGATCATAGAAACCCTAATTATGATAAATGATGAACCTTTAACTAATCTAAGAGCATCAATGAAGATGTTACTCATACATGATGATGTTATGAGTTCAATTCACCTTAATGTGAATAGTAAACCCTAATTCAAGGGTGATGACATGTAATGTGAATAGTAAACCCTAATTCAAGGGTAATGGCATGCTTTTGAGTATTAAACTCTATTTGATGTGAATTAGAGATTTAACTCTTATGACAAGAGTAGGAAGTATATTCCTTATTTTTGTATTACGTTTATCAGTTGTATTAACCATGCAGGTTCTGATATGAAGGTAATCATATCCAGGTATGGATGTTGATGTTATATTCATTAAAGGCATGTTGTTAGCCTTATGAATAAGTAAAGTAATCTGATGCCTTGTCAGTGGCATCCTATGCTGATAATGGGCTGTGAGAGCCATGAATACCATCAAGGTCATGCCTTAGAGATGACTTGTGATGAGGATAATGAGAAATGATGATGGATATGAGTTAGACCTGTTACATTTAGTATCCTTCTTTTATAGCTGCTATGCTACTGTTATTGTTTGGAAAACAATGTATGTTGTTAAAGAATACTGAATGTACCTAACTAATCAAGTATAATGTAGAGCCTTGATCATAGATCCATCCTTGTCAGAGATTAAGTGATGGTGAAACAGGTTTTCCTCAGGGAACTCCTGGAGCACATACTTTTGAGTATGTGGGGTACATGGATGTGTAGAACCTTACATCCTAGTGTAGGAAAGTGATGTAGATGTGTAATCCATCCATCCTTCACTATAATTCCATACCGTATCAGTGGTAGGTAAACATGAAACCTCCTGATGATGAAGAAAGAACAGATATCCGTATCAGTGGTAGGTAAATATGAAACCTCCTGATGACGAAGAGAGTACAGAATGCCACTGTGACTCTAGAATAGAGAAGGACCAGTTTACCCTGGTGAGCTATAGTAGTAGAGACACGAGATGTCCTACAAGTGATCCTCTTACTGACTGAGGAAGGTGAAGGTCATGAGAATCCGACTCTCTTAATGACCTATGTATGATACTGATGTGACTTCTCAGCGATCAGTTGGAGTATGAGTGGTATGCCTCATCTCCACAGGGCATAATGTTGTTTGTAAAACATAATCAACCATGTAGTATAACTTGTTAGAGATGACTCCAAGTTAGTTGATTGATGTTACATTGCAATAGTGTTTATATTCTCCATATCTCCTAAATTGTAGAGATCTTATTATACCTGCAACTGTTATAGAATACTTTGAAGGCTTTACTGCTTAAGATATTCTTTGATGTTATAATAAAGCCTCTGGCGTAGAGTTATAACTCTCGCTGGGACAATTATGTATAATTGTCTCACCCTGTAGACTTCAACATTTTAGGTGGACGTCGGAGATGAAGGAACCAGCCTACAGGTGATCAGTCTCAGCAGTAGCAGCACCAGGGGCATCAGTGATCTCAGGTGGAGATTGTCCTGCCATATGGTGTAGTTAGAGTCAGTCCTATGTGTCCTCTGTACTCTCAGGTCTTGGAGTCTTTTGTTTAGTGATCTTGAGATTTTGTATCTTGATGTATATAATTACTCAAGAAGTAATTATCCTGAGATGTAAACAGTTTATCTCTCTTTATGAAAGAAGTTTTTATGGATCCAAGTTCTTATCTCGAAAAGTTTTAATTTCTCGTGATTTTTGTCTTCCGTCGATTACCGATTCGCTTCTTCTAAGTTTTAATCGTGTTTATGTCATGGTTTGGAGATCAGAGCCCACAATTAGTGGTATCATAGCTCTAGGTCAGTTGAATCTACAGAGGCATAGGACTTAGGATGTCGAGTCTATCTTTAGTACTCCTTCCTTATCTAATAGAATCTTCTACTCCTCAGGAGGAGAAGATACCTAAGGATGTCAGAACATCATGATGAGTACGTGGCAGAGAGTAGTGCTAGTGCACCTCGAGGTGGTGCAAGGGTTCCAAGGATAGAACAACCTACACCTGAGTCGCCAAGAGAGCCACCCCAGTTCGACCCAGCTGACATGAGTAACCCAGCTGTACATACGATGTTCGGGCAGTTCATGACTGCCATGACACACATAACTGATAGGATGCCCGTTCCTGCACCTAGGGCACCTGTCCAGCATGAAGCACAAGGTATCGGTAAGACGTTCGAACGACTTCGTCGTGTCGGAGCTACCGAGTACTTCGGAACAGCCGACCCTGCAGATGCTGACTTATGGTTGACAGATTTGGAGAAGGCTTTCAGAATTCTTATGATTCCAGAAGCTGAGAAGGTTAGACATGTTGTCTATCTTCTCAAAGGCAGTGCTGGTCACTGGTGGAACATGGAAGATCAGAAGAGACCTGGAGTAGAGTTCTGATGGGAAGAGTTTCGTCGGGAATTTATCAATAGATATTTTCCAAAGACCTTCCTAGATGAGAAGATCTCTCAGTTTGAGAAACTAAGGCAGGGTATGATGAACATTAGTGAATATGAAGCTAAGTTCATGGAGTTGTTGCGGTTCTGTCCGCACATGGCTGCTACGGATGAGGAAAGAATCAGAAGATTCGAGAAGGGTTTGAATTCTGATATGTCAACCCCTGTGTCTGCCTTAGAAAACAGAGAGAGATTCTCTACCTTCGTTGAGTCAGTCCGAAGGATAGAGAGATCTGTGGTTGAGAAAAGACAAACCCATAAAAGATATCCACAGTTCCAGGGTTCTTCATCTAGGGATTCCAAGAAACCTAGATTCTCTGCACCTAACCCTCCACCACCCAGATCGAGTTTTCAAACTCAATGGACACCAAGAAGAGGTAGAGGACGGAGTCAACCGCTTCAAGGGATGCAAAATTCTGCATCAGTGTCAGTTACTGGACCACCCAGACCACAACAACAGGAGAAGAGTTGCTACAACTGTGGTAAGGTGGGACACTTGATGAAGGATTGCCGTTCTAGGCCTGTCGGTGTGACACAACAACCCCCGAGACAGAATCAACAGGGATCTCAGAATAGACAACATCAAGGAGCAGCTCGAGGATGTAGACAAGCGTCTCAAGCTGGATCATCAGCACCACCTCAACACCAGGCGACTGTGAGGTTCTATGCTATGAACCCACCTGAGGCAGTGGTCAATCCACGGGTAGTGGCAGGTCAGATGAAACTTTTATATTCTGATACGTCTACATCCTGTGTTGTATCCGTTTTGATTGATCCGGGTGCTACGCACTCTTTCATCACTCGTGAAGTGATTCGTAACTGCAATGTGACTGTTAGTCATAGAGCAGATAGTTTGTTGTTAGAGACTCCGTTGAGTGGGTCTGCCGTTTTGCAGGAGGTATGTTCTCCCTGCATCCTCTTCTTTTCTGACCGTCGCATTCAAGTGGATCTTATACCACTTGATATGCAGGGATTTGATATAATCCTCGGGATGGATACCTTAGAAAGGTATAGAGTTGTCTTGGATTGTGAGTCCAAGTTGGCTGTGTTTGCTGATGAAAGCAACACATGGATCTTTCAAGGAGAAAGAAAGATTCTGCCCACCTGTCTTGTATCAGCTATGGTTGCTGATAAGATGTTGAGGCAAGGATGTTATGCATTCTTAGCCCATGTGGTAGATGTTACCAAGGAAAGTTCCAATCCTACTAAAGTTCCTATAGTCAGGGAATTTGAAGATGTGTTTCCTGAAGAACTTCCTGGTATACCACCACCTCGGGAGATTGATTTTGAAATCAATCTGATTCCAGATACGAAACCCATAGCTCAGACTCCGTATAGAATGGCGCCTGCCGAGATGGCAGAACTCAAGAAACAGCTTCAAGAGTTACTTGAGAGAGGTTTTATCTGACCGAGTACTTCACCTTGGGGTGCTCCGGTCTTGTTTGTTAAAAAGAAAGACGGGTCAATGCGGTTGTGCATCGACTACAGACAACTCAATAAAGTAACAATAAAGAATAAGTACCCTCTGCCAAGGATTGATGATCTCTTTGACCAGTTGCGTGGTGCAACAGTCTTTTCAAAAATAGACTTGAGGTCTGGATATCATCAACTCCGTATTAAGGATAGTGACATATCCAAGTCCACCTTTAGGACAAGATATGGTCACTATGAGTTCACGGTTATGTCGTTTGGACTAACCAATGCACCAGCTGCATTTATGGAACTCATGAATAGAGTTTTTCGACCTTTCCTTGATCAGTGTGTTTTCGTCTTCATAGATGACATTCTGATCTATAGTAAGGATGCTCAGCAACATGAACAACATCTTCGCCAAGCTTTGACCTTGCTAAGAGAACATAAGTTGTATGCTAAGTTTAGCAAGTGTGAGTTTTGGCTACCGGAGGTATCATTTCTTAGTCATGTGATATCTGCCTCGGGAATTCGTGTTGACCCTACGAAAGTAGAATCTGTTCTACAGTGGGAACAACCAAAGACACCGACGGAGATTCAAAGTTTCTTGGGGTTAGCTGGCTATTATCGAAGGTTCATTAAGAACTTTAGTTCTATAGCCTTACCTTTGACCAAGCTGACCCGGAAAGATGTTCCTTTTTCTTGGAGCGATAAGTGTCAACAGTCTTTCCAGTTGCTGAAGGAGAGATTGACAAGTGCACCTGTGCTAGTGCTACCTGAACAAGGAAAAGGATATGTAGTCTTCTGTGATGCTTCCAAGAATGGACTTGGATGTGTGTTGATGCAGGATAAACAAGTGATTTCTTTTGCTTCCCGACAGCTTAAGAAACACGAGGAGAATTATCCGACGCACGATCTAGAGTTAGCTGTTGTGGTTCGTGCCTTGAAAATCTGGAGACACTATCTCTACGGAGAAACATTCCAGATTTTCACAGACCACAAAAACCTTAAGTATATCTTCTCTCAGCATGAGCTCAACATGAGGCAACGTCGTTGGATGGAGTTAATCAAGGACTATGACTGTACAATTGATTACCATCCAGGCAAGGCCAATGTTGTTGTAGATGCCTTGAGTAGGAAATCAGCAACATCAACCATGAATAGAGCACAACTAAACTCTTTAGTATGCTCTAGGAGCGATATGCTTATCTCTTTAAGGCAAGACAATGTACAGTTGAAGGTGTCATTGTTAGCCGGTTTGTTAGCTGAGATGCATATTAAACCTACCTTAAGAGAGCAGATTAAGGAAGCACAGCTAGGTGATGTTGCAGTTCAAAAGATTAGATCTGAGTATGGAAATGAGAAACAAGATGGTTTTCATGACTCAGAGGATCATGTAGCTTGTTATAATGGAAGGATGATAGTGCCGGATGTGGACAACTTGAGAAAGTTAGTCCTGGAAGAAGCCCATTCTTCCATGTATGCTATGCATCCAGGGAGCACCAAGATGTATCGGAATTTGAAAGATCTGTATTGGTGGCCTGGAATGAAGAAGGATGTTGCAGAATTTGTTATGAGGTGTCCTGTGTGTCAGCAAGTTAAAGCTGAACACCAGAAGCCTGCAGGTACAATGCAACCTTTACCCATACCACAGTGGAAGTGGGACCATGTGACCATGGACTTTGTAGTTGCCCTACCCAGGACAAGCAAGGGACATGATTCCATTTGGGTAATTGTTGATAGGTTGACTAAGACAGCACATTTCTTACCTGTCAAAACAACTTATTCTGTTGAAAGGTTATCAGAGTTGTATGTTCAAGAGATAGTGCGTTTGCACGGAGTTCCTATCACAATAGTTTCTGACAGAGGTCCTCAGTTTACGAGTCATTTTTTGGAATAGTTACACAGAGCCTTAGGCACGAAGCTAAGGTTTAGTACAGCCTTTCATCCGCAGACTGATGGACAGTCAGAAAGGACCATACAGACCTTAGAAGACCTGTTGAGAGCATGTGTTCTCCAGTTCACCGGAAGTTGGGATCTACACCTAAGCTTGATAGAGTTTGCCTATAACAATAGCTATCAGCATAGTATTGATATGGCACCTTATGAAGCTTTGTATGGTAGACGTTGTAGATCACCTCTGTGTTGGTTTGAGACTGGTGAACATCAGTTGTTGGGTCCTGACCTTGTGCAGCAGACTACAAAAAAGATTAAAGTAATACAACATAAGATTAAGACTGCTCAGGATAGGCAGAAATCTTATGCTGACAAACGTCGTAGACCCTTAGAGTTCCAGGTTGGAGACATGGTGTATCTCAAGGTCTCACCATGGAAAGGGGTCCTTCGTTTTGGAAGGAAAGGGAAGTTAGCTCCTAGATATATGGGGCCTTATCCAATCATCGAACGGATTGGAAAGGTAGCATATAGACTAGAGCTACCACCTAAGTTACAGTGGTTACATCCTGTGTTTCACATTTCTATGTTGAAGAAAAGTCACCCAGACACCGAGTCAGTTCTACAACCCATGGAAGTAGAATTGAATGATGATATATCCTATGAGGAAGGACCAGTGTCAATCCTTGATAAAAGAATTAAAAAGTTAAAGAAGAAAGATATAAGTCTTGTAAAAGTCCTCTGGAACCACCGTGGTGTTGAAGAAGCCACTTGGGAGTTAGAGAATGAGATGAGAAGGAGGTATCCTGCCCTTTTCTCTTAATATGTCTTATCGATTTCGGGGACGAAATCCTTGTAAGGGGTGGATAATTTGTAACATCCCTGACTTGGGTTGTGAGTTAACCATAGGTGTTTTGCCTAAATATGTAATTAAATCTTTGTGATTAACTCTGAGCATGTAATTAAGTTTCTCAGAAACATATATTTCAATATTTGCTCCTTTTAATTAAAGTTGTAGCATTGTTTTGATATACAGAGACCTATGTGCAATTTACCCAAACTAAGGGATGCAATTTGTAAAATATATCATCTAATGTATCTTTTTAGATTCTTGCCATCATTTAGAGAAGAAATGATGAGGAAGTCACCTCAATTGAATTATCAAGTTATGAAATATGCCTTGTGATTGAATAATCAGGGTATATGTGCAATATCTCCTTATGTATGTACCTTATTATTAGATTGTTCTTCTTTGCCTTCTTTTTCTAAACCTTAAGATAAGGTTTGTCCTTATAATAAAGAGGAAGGGACGAGCAAGTAATGAAGGAAGGACTTAATTGGAATTATGGGGAAACTTATGGGCCTTTAATGAAACCTCACCCAAGTATATGTATACTTCACCTCTCAAGCAAAGGAACTTTTCCTTCGTGCATATCACTGTTTCCTCTTTGCTTGGCCGACTAAGGACTGTCTTGGAGCTCAAGGGGAACGACCAAGGGTGCAAGGTAGGTTTGAACCCCTCTTCTTGCCTAATTCCATGGTTAGAACTCGAATTCAAGGTCAACTTCATGGCTAACTCTTGAAACCCTACCTTTCTAGCCATCTCCTTTCATCCTTCCTTGGAGTTTTCATTTTGGCCAACCTGTGGGAACTCAAGGACGCCATTAGAGCTTGGAGCTTGAAAGCTTGGAGCTCAAGAAGCAAGCTTTAGGCGGGTTTTATAACTCTAAACCCATGCTTTACTATATACATCTCTTATATGCGGTTAGATGATAGTTCTTCATGTTTTCCTACTTTCCCTGCTATTTTTGCAAGCAAATCCATGGGATATCCGTACTGTTCTTGAGCTAAGAGATGAAGGCGTGATTTCCAAGAAAAACCCACCGCTTTTCACTTTCTTAAACGGTCTCACCAGTTTGCTCTCTCGGTCTCAAGACCGCGAGGTGAGCAAACGGTCTCTGGACCTCGAGAGGGAAAACGGTCCTCACGACCGTTTGGCCCCATTGACCGAGCGTGGACCGTGTAAGAAATCTGTTCCTAACTATGTAAGCTAATCACCCTCAAAATATGAGAGGCTAACTCCAAAGGAATCGGGAGATATGACCTTTGTAAGTAACAACATTAATTGAATTTATTCCTTATTTTCAAACGGTCTGAAATTGCCTTTTTGGGCAAACGGTCTCAAGACCGTGTAAGGTCGTTGACAAAGCTTTTCCCTTATGAAATTACTGTTCAAAATTATGTTAGTTAACAACTCACCAAGTTTTATGGTCTAATTCCAAACGAGCTAAGAGTTGAAGGGTGATTACTAGGGCTAACCCTAGATGAAATCAGTACTGAAATTATGGTGACCTAATTGGGGTTTTTAGGGTTGATTGACCTAAACGGTCTCAAGACCGTTTGGGGGTCATCCAAACGGTCTCAAGACCGTGAGGGCAATCAACCATGACCGTTTGGAGGTCTGGGGTCAAGAATAGTTGACCAATTGAAGGTACAATTATACCAAATTACATTGCAATTAAATATTGATATGATCATCAACTCAATAGGTCAGACCTTCATGAATTTCCACTAGAATCCAAAATTGGATGGGCAAACGGTCTCAAGACCGTTTGGAACTCATCCAAACGGTCTCAAGACCGAGAGGAAAATCACCCAAGACCGTTTGAAGGTCTAGGGTTAAGTAATTTGACCAATTGAGGACCTAATTGCAAATAAGTTATCAATTTAATCAAAATTCTGTTTTGTGGTTCAATCATGATTCAACCCCTATCAAATCACCTTAGACTTTGATGAAATCTTGATAAAACGGTCTCAAGACCATGTGGGGTCCACCCACATGACCTCAAGACCGTTTGGGCCAAGTTTGGGCCCAATTGCAGCTCAATTGAGGGTTCAACCTGGTGTTAATGCACATTGTTGAGTGTTGATGGGTGAACATTGATAGACCCTAATTGAATCGATTTCAATCCTAATTGGTCAATAATTGAGGGTCAATTGAATGACCAATTGGTTAAGCATAACCTTAATTAACCCAAATCATAAGTGGTCAACATAACTCTGACCTTTTGAGGGCTTCAACATGGGTTAACATTATCGGTTGTATCATTGAATCTTGTTGAAGGTCCAAGCGGCTGAGACCATGAGAGCCTCGCGGTCTCAAGACCGTGAGAGGGCTCACGGTCTCAAGACCGTGAGAGGGCTCACGGTCTCAAGACCGTGAGGGGGATCACCGTCTTGGGGTCAAAGAAGGGTAAACAGTCTTCATGATCCTCGCGGTCTTAACCTCAATTTGAGTCTTCGCGGTCTTGAATCAATGGAGGGCTCGCGGTCTTGGAGGAGGAAGAGGCCTCGCGGTCCTGAGGTCAAAGGTGACCAAACGGTATACACATCCTCGCAGTCCTGATGTAAATTGGCAAAAGGTCAACTCAACCAATGGGTCTCAAATCGATTGAGGGTCGATGGTTGAGATCGATCAAGATAATTCAAGTTGACTTCTTTTAATCAATTGATGATATAAATGGTTCAATGTTGCCCTAATCAAACCCTAATGATAACCTAGGATATTAAGGGGTTAATGGACTAAGGTTTTGACCATGATGATGATTAATGGGGTGAATTACCAAAATACCCCTGAAGGGTAAATTAAGTAATACCTTGATCAAATCAAACCCTAATCACATGATGGTGATGTTTTGGGCTATGTTAGCCTATGATGACTTAATCCGACCTGATCTAGAGTGATGTTGACATCAACTAACTTTATGATGAGATAGAAAGTACTTCTAGAGAGAGAAAGTGCTTCTAGAGAGAGAAAGTGCCCTTTTCAGGTGAAAACTCAATTAAAGCATCTCCAATGCACAGGAATGAGCATAACTAGGGTATGATCCACCTGTGTGAGATCATAGAAACCCTAATTATGATAAAAGATGAACCTTTAACTAATCTAAGAGAATCAATGAAGATGTTACTCATACATGCTGATGTTATGAGTTCAATTCACCTTAATGTGAATAGTAAACCCTAATTCAAGGGTGATGACATGTAATGTGAATAGTAAACCCTAATTCAAGGGTAATGGCATGCTTTTGAGTATTAAACTATATTTGATGTGAATTAGAGATTTAACTCTTATGACAAGAGTAGGAAGTATATTCCTTATTTTTGTATTACCTTTATCAGTTGTATTAACCATGTAGGTTCTGATATGAAGGTAATCATATCCAGGTATGGATGTTGATGTTATATTCATTAAAGGCATGTTGTTAGCCTTATGAATAAGTAAAGTAATCTGATGCCTTGTCAGTGGCATCCTATGCTGATAATGGGCTGTGAGAGCCATGAATACCATCAAGGTCATGCCTTAGAGATGACTTGTGATGAGGATAATGAGAAATGATGATGGATATGAGTTAGGCCTATTACATTTAGTATCCTTCTTTTATAGCTGCTATGCTACTGTTATTGTTTGGAGAACAATGTATGTTGTTAAAGAATACTGAATGTACCTAACTAATCAAGTATAATGTAGAGCCCTGATCATAGATCCATCCTTGTCAGAGATTAAGTGATGGTGAAATAGGTTTTCCTCAGGGAACTCCTGGAGCACATACTTTTGAGTATGTGGGGTACATGGATGTGTAGAACCTTACATCCTAGTGTAGGAAAGTGATGTAGATGTGTAATCCATCCATCCTTCACTATAATTCCATACCGTATCAGTGGTAGGTAAACATGAAACCTCCTGATGATGAAGAAAGCACAGATATCAGTATCAGTGGTAGGTAAATATGAAACCTCCTGATGACGAAGAGAGTACAGAACGCCACTGTGACTCTAGAATAGTGAAGGACCAGTTTACCCTGGTGAGCTATAGTAGTAGAGACACGAGATGTCCTACAAGTGATCCTCTTACTGACTGAGGAAGGTGAAGGTCATGATAATCCAGCTCTCTTAATGACCTATGTATGATACTGATGTGACTTCTCAGCGATCAGTTGGAGTATGAGTGGTATGCCTCATCTCCACAGGGCATAATGTTGTTTGTAAAACATAATCAACCATGTAGTATAACTTGTTAGAGATGACTCCAAGTTAGTTGATTGATGTTACATTGCAATAGTGTTTATATTCTCCATATCTCCTAAATTGTAGATATCTTGTTATACCTGCAACTGTTATAGAATACTTTGAAGGCTTTACTGCTTAAGATATTCTTTGATGTTATAATAAAGCCTCTGGCGTAGAGTTATAACTCTCGCTGGGACAATTATGTATAATTGTCTCACCCCGTAGACTTCAACTTTTTAGGTGGAGGACGGAGACGAAGGAACCAGCCTACAGGTGATCAGTCTCAGCAGCAGCAGCACCAGGGGCATCAGTGATCTCAGGTGGAGATTGTCCTGCCATATGGTGTAGTTAGAGTCAGTCCTATGTGTCCTCTGTACTCTCAGGTCTTGGAGTCTTTTGTTTAGTGATCTTGAGATTTTGTATCTTGATGTATATAATTACTCAAGAAGTAATTATCCTGAGATGTAAACAGTTTATCTCTCTTTATGAAAGAAGTTTTTATGGATCCAAGTTCTTATCTCGAAAAGTTTTAATTTCCCGTGATTTTTGTCTTCCGCCGATTACCGATTCGCTTCCGCTAAGTTTTAATCGTGTTTATGTCATGGTTTGGAGATCAAAGCCCACAATATGGAACTCTCCTTCCCACACCTAAAAGGTAGTTACTAATATCATTTGTATATTCGTTCAAGAAGCCTCTTTCTCATTCTAGGGTTTTGTTCCTATTTAGGCCTCTAAGGATCGTGTGTGAGGAAACCACATACATATACTTAGGGTCGTCCATTCTAGACCATATCATGCCAAACTTCTCATGATTCCTCATGTCTCGGAGTCTAGGTTTCGAACATTCTTCACTGGGTCTTGCTCTTTCTCTCTAGAGATAACCCTTCAACTGGTCATATCTCTGGAGGTTCTCTCACAAAAGATGGGTCAAGCTCATAAGAGTACACATCCATCTCATACTATAAAAACTTATATCTGGCTAAGACCATCCACAGCTCTACATGCATATCTGATAGACCATTAGGCCTATCCTTTCAGGCTCAGGTGTAAAACCTACTTCCAGTCATGTTTCCACTCTCTTACATGTAGGTATGTGCCTCTTCTTATTCATATATGCTCGTTAGGGTTCCTATATAGTCACCATCAACCCTCTCAATGAGGGAATGATCCCTCACCCTAACCGGTACAACCCACCCAAGGTCGGGTCACCAAAAGGCATCAGGGTCAAACAAGCACACACGGTTCATGTTTCTTATGGATACTCAAAACCTCTATGTACAACATGCATGTCTAACCCACATACTTGCATGCATGAACAACTATGATATCCAACTCATCGTGTCTTCTCTTTCTCTATCCACTGCCTAAGGTTTTTGGGTTGAGCATCATCCTCAGAGGATGCGTCAGGTCTCTTCCTCTTCCTGGAGGCTTCTTCCATCAAGGATAACTCTCTCCTCATCCTCCTACAAGAAGGTCTAACCTTAGAGCTCTCCTGAGGGCATGACAACACACACCATGCAACCTTAAGCATTTAACTAATCTTTAGTTTGTGCATAAACTATTAAAACTTATGTCCATGACATCTTGGTTACAAGCTTTTCATTATTTGGTGGAGGATTCCTTAATCATTATTAATCTTATCCCAAACACAATAGGGGTGTGGAGAGAGAGGAATCCTTATATGAATTAGGGTTGATAAGGGAAGAAGACAGATGAGAGAGTCCTAGCGGTATCTTATTTCGAGTCAAATCCTCTAATTTTAGCCAGGCAGTCACACAATATCTGGGAGTCCTCATAGACTGACTAGTGGGGTGGAGGAAAATCTTGCCAGACCCCAGATTGTGATCCTTTTCTAGACACCTCCGTCATTGTAAAATCCTCTAATAACAACCTTGGGTTATAAAGAGTTTGTAAAATTTAAGAATTATTAGAGATTGAATGGAAAACCATCGCTCTGATACCAAATGTAATGACCCCGCCTCCCAATAACCCCCAATTAAGGAAGACCAAGAAGTTAGAGCCGCTATCCCAAAACATGATCAATGGTTTTGCAAATGATAAAAAATAATTAATAAATTCTTCCACAACTAAGCTTAAAAGTGGATAAATTTTTTCTTTTTCACATACCTTGAAAAATATAGGATTCTAGAACTTCTACCCATCATAGAGTTATAACTAACTAAATCCTCCTTTAATAGATTAACTTTGTTCTTCACAAATGCCACTTTACTATTTGTCCACATTCATATATACCTAAATTTCCGACAAACAAATCATTAGTCAGTATAATGAATTATATTGGTATGTGGGGGAACCAAAATTTTCCATCTATTTGTTACAACATAATGCAACCAAATTATTACTTAAAAGTTCAAACTTTACGTATTAAACATAACTACTCAATCCCTACATATCCTTGCCTTTGTGTTGTCCCTACAGTGGACATGGATACCACCTCTCTCATATGGTAGATCTCAAATAACCCCCATGATCCTACCTTACAAGTAGATCACTACATTGGGCTGTGTAGTCGTATGGTCCTACCCAAGAGTAAACCAACACATTGACTCATGATAACCTGATGATCATACCCCAAGGGTAGACCATGTACTAGGTCATCCATCTCATCATCATCACCGCTACATAGGAGGACTAGGATCTAATGTAGTCATGCACATATACTTATGGTGATAGTCATAATCACTTTATAGTTGCATGAAATAAAAGCCAACCAAGAAATTATTTCCAAGCAATCGATAAAACCTTAGAAATCGCTATGAAACTAGAGTGATTTAATCATAAGAGTAACCACATACCTATTTTGGAGATCTCAAAGAAGAAATATATCCAAATCCAACTAGATGTCCAATCAAGCAAGCCAATCAATCAATCAAGCAAACATTGATCCTGAAAGCATGTATAATGTCTAATTGTCACAAGCATTTCCCAAACAACTCCTTATTGACTTGGGACACCTTTCCAAGGTTTATAGGTCTCATTTGGATTCATTAGGGCTTTTTATACCAATTTCTCAAACTTTATCCTTTTTAGGTCAACAAACCCTAAAATAGATTTCATACTCATAAAAACCCTAATTACTCAAATTATACACATTAAGGATCTTTTATACTCAAATTGTCTTAGGATCATCATATCTATGTTTTATTCATGGATTTGCATAATTAAATCCATTAAAATTCATAATCAACTAAATTAGGGTTTCTAAGCCCATTAGTGCATATTCACGTACATGGTACCCTAAATTGAGCCAATTACATACAAAGATCATCATTTTAGATCTAAATCTTGCTTTTATTAACAACAAGTTAATATTGGCTTTAAAGTATCCAAAGAACTTTACCAAATCTCATTAATATCGAAATTAGGGTTTTCCATTCATAAATGCTTTAAAGGTGCCAACTTTTTATACTTTTCAAATTGCATGTAGAAACATGCTTCAATTTTATTTTTAATGGTTCCTTGCATTCTCCTGATCAATTTTCATATATAGTTTGTTTTCATCAGAGGTTCCTAGAAACATATATGGCTTTTGTAGGATTATTCATTAATCAGCCAATCATACGAGGTCACGTCATAGAAGGTGAGGTATTACCTTATTTTCCACCTTGATCGACGGAGCCAATTGGCTGCAGCCACATCAGGGAGTGGCCCGCTCAGGAGGCTGCTGAAATGAAGGCTTGCATGTACGTTTCTTCCCCTGCGCCATAGGGACCATTTTCTCAATTTCCTGGGCGCAGATTAATATTTTCCCCAACTTCATCTCCTTCGCAAGAGCCCTACGAGACCTTCTTCTCAATGTGGTGATCTGCAGCCAAGCGCTCCCCATTGTCCGGGGAGCTGGAGGAGCTATTTGTGCCTTCACTAGGCTCTATCGAAGATTTAGGGCTTCCTAATTCCACCAGAGGTCAACCAAAAGAGGGAGTTTCATAAGAGACTCTAGAAACAGGGTGCCATGGAGAAAGGGGATAGGAGGGGTGTTCTACCAACAAATTTGTAGTGAGAAAATTCTCTCAAAAACTTTATGCGTCCTCTCGCACACAACCGATCCCTCAAAAGGGTTAACCTATCCTTATATAGGCATATACTGGTGGAGATGAAGGCTATCCCTCCACACAGATTGGGGAAAACCCCAATCCTTCTCAGAACAGAACAAACCAAGGATGGTTGGGCTCAGAATCCTATCCCGAGTGTGATGGAACCGGAAACAGAGCAGAAGATAGTCGAGGGAGAGAGGAATCTTCATAGGAAACTAGGGGCTTCTGTTCTTGATCGGCTGAGGTAGTAGATGAATCCTCACCATTGGATCAATAATACATGGCCTCCAGGTGATGCGAAATCTCAATCCCAATATTACCTCGTGACAAATTATACATGGCTCAATAGTCCTCCTCACTATAGGAAACAAAATCATATCTCCTAAACCGCTTATCTGTTTGATCCCAAATTTTAAAGGAAAGTCTACAATGACTTAAGATACATTCCTAAAAGGTTTGAGACAAAAATTAGAAAGTATGAGGGACTTTTATTCATAAGAAAGTTATCACTTATTAAATCATATTTTATGCATATTTTCTCTCTCTTATTCTTTTATATTCCTTATTTGGATTTCTTTTCCCCATAGAAACCTTGTGGATTCGAAATATCATCCATTATGAGTCAATCACACATATTTCCATATATTTCTCATATTTTCCTCATTATCTCAAATTTCCTTCTTAATAATGCATTATTTGATTTCTTCTTTTTCTTTTAGTCATATTGAACTCATTAACATATTATGATCCACAAAATCACATGCAAAATGGAAATATTGCAAAGGAAATTCATTCAACACACATAAATCATTCAATTCCCATAATCATACATTTATTTGGGAAATTGCATTTCCAACTATATGAACCCAAAATTGGGTTGTAACATTTATCATGACAACATGACAGTGGCAGACTATGCTCAGAATTTTTGTCTCCTGAAGCATTTTGCCTACATGTTGACTGAGGAAATTTGAGTGGAGTACCTTTTTGAGTGTCTGCACCCCTAGTTGAAACCTCATGTGATGGCTAGTAAACTCCCAAACTTCACCGAGTCCTTCAACTTTGCCTTGGACATGGAGAGGGTCGTCATGCCTGTCTAAAACCCACCCAAAGGGTATCTAAATTTCTCATAGGGTATTTCTACCCCAAGTGATAATAGGAAGACACAAGGATGTAATAATGTAAAGGGAGGAAATAAAGGTAAAGGAAAGCTCTATAATGAGAATCAACAGCCCAAAGCACCCCCAAAATGCCACAATTGTGGGAGGTTTCATGGTGGTAAATCTCTCTTTAATAAGAAAGTGTATTACTACTTCCTGTAAGAGGGACACTTCCAAGTCAGCTATCCTCTCCCTGACCCTCAAGGTCTGGGCCTAGTGGCATCCCAACTAGTGGCTGCAGTACCACAGGGGGCAGCCCCAACTATAGGAGAGCATCGTCAAGCCCAAGTTTTCACCATTGATAATGAGGAGGCTCAAGCCAATTCCAATCAAATAATATAAGGTGACCATCCTAGAACTTCGTTTTTTATCCTTTCCCATGAATTGCATAATAGTTTTGACTTCCATGGATATGATGTAAGATGATATAATGGGCCATAATGTTAAAGCTTTATTTGACTCTGGCTGTAACAACCCCCTCCCCCTATGATTCACAAATAAGTTGGACCAAGGGGGAAAGAGCCATCATCATATTTATAGAGGTTTGGCAATAAACTAGCTATATATCAAAATTCATTGAATTGAAAAGAGTTTGATACAATATGAAAGATAAAATCTCTAAAAAGGATTTACATGATATGGAAAGCTATTGTTTGCAACTAGGAATAATACTATCGAATTAATCCTCCATGGTAACTTTAAGTATCTTTACTTTTGATGCTTTCTTCTCATGTTGTCTATTTTTAGAATAACAACATATTAACCTAAAATGCTGCGAAACAAAACAATGATCAATATAACAAGTTATACCAATATGAAGGGAACAAAATATTTGCATGTAGGTCTATAGGGGTGCCTATTTATAGGGAACCCTATCTAAGGTTTTTGTCCCTACAGTGGACATTTCATAACCTTCCCTCACCTGGGGTTGGTTTCATACATATGCCTTCCTTTCATGGCCTAAGGTGATCTTCTTTTCCTATCTTGATCACTAGTCACCCCTATATTGACTTTATTCACCTCATGCTCTTTAACTCACCAAAGATTGATATAGGGTTTTTGCAGGTTATAGTTATATAAAATGATATCCATAGTGACTTTATAGATTGCATGAAGTAAATAAACATGCAAGCATTTAATTGCAATCCAATCGGGAAAACTATGAGAAACCATGAAAGTCAATTAACGTAATTTGTCATAGGTGTAACAACATATCTTTCCCAAAAGTGATCAAAGTCCAAAAAAATAAGTGAAGTTGAGATTAAGCCAGCAATAACCCTTAATGCATAGCACCCAAGTATTATTATTTTATTCAAAATCTACCATTAAGAATAACTTGTGTTCCAAGTTATGATTTTGGGGTCAAATTAGGGTTCCATTAAGTTTTGGCTTTCCAAACCCTAATTAAAATATTTAATGCACATTTATCTTGTAAACCCTGAATTTGATGTTTTATGATTTCTTCATATTAAGTCAAAGATGTCCTTTTTATTCAAAAAGACTCAACTTAATCCATTAAAGTCATTTTAGCAAGTTATGATAATTAAACTCAAGAAATTAGAGTTTCCATGTTTTTAATCATTGAAGTTAATAACTTTAGGCACTATTATAATGCAAAGCAGACCTAGGTGTTAAACTATTTTTATTGAAATTCTTGTATTTTTCTAATCAACTTTCACATATTAGTTACCATCATTGGACATTCCTATGAATTACTACAATTTTTACAAGATTACTTAATTCTGGACAATAGGGGTTCACTGCCTAGGTGATGAACTCGAGTCTCGGTTCCCAACTAGGTCAGGCCAAACTAATGTGCTCATGCTAGCTAGGCTTGACGGGCTCACGTGTATGTTTACTAGCCAGTTGAGAAAGAGGGGGAAAGGATAGAAAGGTTCTTACCTGTACTGAAGGGAAGTCGGGGGCAAAGGGGTGAATTTTCAAAGGTTATCATCAACCTCAGCTCTTTCGCTTGTTGGAGAAAGTGGTCCACTTGACTATTGACTTCAAGATCCCATCCCTCATAGAAAACAACAAGAGCACCCGAGCCTTCATTGTGGCTCCACATACTCAATGAGGGATTCAATTGTCATGAGATGGATGGAGTTGATAGGACAAAGTAAAGGTATCTCCAACCAGATAACAGAGAGAGGTAGAAGCGAAGTAAAAGATTGGTTGAGAAATAGAGGCTCTAGATGACCTTTCTAGGTCTCACAGGGTCTCACGACGAAATATGTAATCTTGCAGAAGGGTGGTATCCCCCTTTATAGCCTATGCCAATGGTGGATGGGTCAATAAGTAATTGAGAAGTAGGCAAAACTTTAATCGCCTTACAAAGGGTGTGAAACTGGGTTCTAATGGTCTTGAAATTGTCTCTTGATTGCAAAAGAAATATTTCCAAGAAATATCATGATTTGGGGTGAGAGATTTGAAGAATTAATTTTCATTTAACTGTTCCTGGTTTCCTTTTTTGGCTCAACCTAGACGATGATCTCTTAATTATTAGATCTTGAATAAAAGGTCACGATGACACAAAAAACTATGGGTTGGATTATTTCTTTTCTTGATATACGTGATATTTAATTTTTTTTTTCTAATTCTCTACACTTTAGGAAACTTCATAAATTCCATATCTCTCTCTTTCTTCATACTTTTAATCCCAAATTTAAAGGGAAGTTCTTAGTACTTATATCTAGGTGTGGGCAAGATTTGACACCGAAATACACAAATAAAAGATACTTTTCTTTGTCTCTAGGTCTCCCTCTTATTTCTTTTATTTAATTCTTCAAGTAAATTCTTTTCTCTTTTCAACTTCACTATATTTATTATTTTGATTACTTTTCTTATTAAAAACAAAGTGGCAATGAAACCAAACCATTAGTAGCGTTCAACACCACTTTCTCAGATAACTCCATATAATTCCATATGTACAATATTAATTACCCATTACCTTTTATAATCTACTTAATATTGGATTTTCTCTCTTTTCTTTTTTCCCCATGTCCATTATTGTATTATTGAAAATAGTAAAAACCATGAAAAATATTGCAAAGTAGAGATTGGAAAATTAATCCATACTTTTAAAAATAAAAGCACACTAAGTTTCTAATATATCCCTATTATACAAATATTTACATATCAAATATGTAAATACATGTAAAAAATCATTTTATAACACTAGTTCTACTAATATTTTCATTTCAAGAAAATATTTCAACTGTGCTTTGTTTGGAGTTCAAGGACTTACAATATGTCTTGGATATGTAAATACATGTAAAAAATCAAGTTATAACACTGGCTCTACTAATATTTTCATCTAGAGAAAATCTTTCAACTATGCTTTGTTTGGAGTTCAAGGACTTATGATATGTCTTGGAAGGTACTATCCCTAGTGGTTGTATCTTCTCATTTCTCTTAAAGACATCGACCATCCCTGTTAAAATATATGAACAATGAACTCCCTACTGACTCCTACTTTATATGAATGATTTTTTTGTCATTATAGGAATGGATTAGCTTTATAACTATAATGCAAAATTAGACTTCAGGGAAAAGAAAATAAGGATAGAGAATCTAGGTTATGCACCCTTTACCATTTGAGGTAGGAAATATGCCATGACCATCCTGTATGTGTCAGTCATGAAAGTAGAATGAATGGTAGCTAAAGGTTGTCTAGCATTCCTAGATATAGTGACTAAGCCAGAACAGAAGGTGCAACCCTTGGAGGAAATAGAGGTAGTAAGGGACTATGTAGATGTGTTCTTAGACAATCTTCTAGGGATACCTCTAGAGAGAGAGAAGTGGGTTTCTCAATAAAGATAGCTCCCGAGATAAACCCAATTCCTAGGCACCTTATAGGATGGCTCTTGCTTGATTCCTTGAGTTAAAGAAGCAATTATCGGAACTAATGGACAATGACTTCATCTGACCCATAACAACCTTGTGGGGAGCACAAGTTCTCTATGTAAAGAAGAAGGTTGGATGGATTTGTATGTGTATATACTATAGAATGATAAATTGGGCTACCATTAAGAATAAGTATCCTCTACCCCACATAGAGACATGTTTTACTGCTCAAAACTACTCGAGTATTCTAAAGATTGAATTGAGATTCGGTTACCACCAGTTGCAAGTTAAGAGTGAAGATAAACCAAAAACTTATTTCCGATCCTGCTATGATCACTACGAGTTTTTGGTTTATGCCTTTTGGGTTGTCCAATGCTCCAAGTGTTCTCATAAACCTCATGAGTAGTGTGTTCCATCCCTTCCTTGAGACATTTATCATAGTGTTCATAGATGATATCCTAGTCTATTTTGATGACCAAGAACAACACTGAGAGCACCTAGCTAAGGTCCTTGATACATTGAGAAAGTAGAAGTTCTATGGGAAATTTTCAAAATATGAGTTTTGGATAGACTAGGTTATGTTGTTTGGGCACATTATATCTGAAGGAACCTTATCGATGGACCCTACTAAAGTGGTGGCCGTTCAGGAATGGCCAACACTAAAGAACACGTCCAAAATTTACAACTTTCTGAAATTGATTGAGTATTACTGACAATTCATCAAGGATCTCCCAAAAATTGCTTTGATCTTGACCAAGCTCACTTGGAAGGATGAGAAGTTTGTTTGGTCTGATCTATGTGAAGCACAATTTTAGGAGTTAAAGGAAAAGCTTACCTCAACCTCTATTTTGACCATACCCCTGGGTAATGATGGGTTCGCCATTTTCAGCGATGTGTCAAAATGGACATAGGATGTGTGTTAGATAAAAACAAGCATGTACCTTTGCTACTAGACAGCTCAAATCTAATGAGTTGAATTATCTGACCCACAATCTTGAACTTGTGGCAATTATCTATGCCTTGAAGATTTGGCGACATTATCTGTATGGGGCTACCTTTGACATCTTCACTGACCATAAGAGCCTAAAATACCTATTGACCTAGAAAGATCTAAACTTGCGACAACGACATTGGATGGAATATCTAAAGGATTTCAATTCCACCATAGCCTACCATCCTGATAAGGCCAATGTGGTATTTGATGCCCTTAGTACAAAACATATAAGCTATGCAGTTGGTTTGGTTAACCAGTGGAATAGAGTGGAAGACTTTAACAATGGATTCCACAACCTCTAGCAGATAGGATTCATCTGACCAATATCCAAATGGAACCTGACCTATTAACCAAGCTTGTAGTATCATAGTTAGCCAGCCTAGAGTTACAAATGATGAAGGGATTGATGGCAAAGCCTCAAACACACCTCTCGATGGGTGTGGATGGTAAAAGTCATATTTGTGTTCCTGAGGATTCACCTTTGAAGGTTCACATCATGTAAGAGGCTAATGGATCAAAGTACATTGTGCAACCGATACCACTAAGATGTTCAAAGACTTGTAGCGGTACTTTTGGTTGAAGGAATGAAGGGCATAGCCTCATATGTGACTGTACCAAATGGTGAAGGTTGTGAACTAGCAACTTGGTGGATTACTACAATCAATCGATTCCTAAGTGGAAATGGGACCATATCACCATGCATTTTGTGGTGGGTCTTCCCCAAACAAGAAATGGTCATGATGCAATATGGGTTGTGGTGGACTGCCTAACCAAGTCAGCACACTTCCTTGCCCTGAAGACCACTTCTAAGGTGTCAGACTTGACTGAGCTTTACATTATAGAGATATTTTGTCGACATGGTGTTCCAATTTTGATTATTTATGTCATAATTCTAAGTTCACCTCAATGTTTTGGAAACAAGTTCAAGAGGAACTCGGTATGATGTTGAAGTTCAACACTTCTTATCATTCCCAGACTGATGGACAATTGGAAAGAATGATCCAAATCTTATAATCCAAACCCTACAAGATCTGTTGAGAGCATGTGTACTAAATTGGGGTCAATCATGGGAACAATACCCACCCTTAGCTTAGTTTACCTACAAGAATAATTACCTAGCTCGTATTGGGATGCCTTTATAGGAAGCTCATTATGAGAGGTCATTTCGATCACCGCTTCATTGCAATGATGTCGGTGAGAGGACCTTTCTTAGGTCAGAAGAACTATAGTTATATGCTGACAAGGTTGCTTTGATTAAGTAGATGCTAAAGAGAGCCCAAGATCGACATAAGTTGTATGTTGATGCAAAATGGACAAATTTACACTATTGTAAGTGAGCACGTATTTCTAAAAATCTGACCCCTCTGAGCTAAAGCAAAAAATAGAGGAAAATTGATTCTTTGATATGTGAGTCCATTTGAGGTTCTAGAATAGATTGGTGAGGTTGCTTATCATCTAGATTTACCACCATGATATATCATGATGCATGATGTGTTTTATGTGTCCAATGTGAAGTGATAAGTGAAGGATCTGACCCATGTGTTGAACATCAAACCTATAGATCTCTAAGGAAGGTTGTGATACCATGAGTCATATGTGGGATCTTGGATGCCAAGGTGAAATAGCTCCTAAATGAAAATATTAACACGGTAAAGGTTCTTTGAAAGAACCATTGTAAGGATGAAACCACATGGGAGCTAAAGATGGACATGGAAAAGTCTCATCCCAAACTTTTTGTATGACTAGTAGAATTTTGAGCACAAAATTCTTATAAGAGGGAAAGGATGTTATAACATGGTTTTTCACATGTGTTTATACATATATTTGAATGCAGACATTTATTTGGTGAAAACTTGGTATTTTATATGTCTTATTTGAAAGTTTTGGCTTGAGAATGCAAATTCTCCATATATAATGGATTTCATGGTTTTACTATTTTCAAAAATCTATTGATAAATTTGGACTAAAGATAGAATGGAAATTCCAATAATAAACGAATTATTAAGAATAATGGATAATTGGTATTTTAAATATAGAATTATGGAATTTTCTAGAATATAGATGATGAAGGCAACTAATCAATTTGATTTGGTCCAATATTGTACTTGTTGAGAAAGTATGTCAAAATAAGAAATCTTGCCAAGTTTGGGTGAGGAAAAGGAGTTAACTTATGCCTTAAATAAAGCAAATCAAAGGAATACTTAAAGATGAATAAAAGTATTACTAAATTTCATTTATTGTCCTGAAATATTGCCCAAAATGAGATTTAAGTGTTAAAGACCTTGCTTTAAAATTTGAGATCAACTGGTTAAAAGGAGGTGCACCTTGATGATAGGTAGTCCAATCATTCCTTTTAAGATCATGTTATTTTATGCCTCAAATCCTAGGATGTTACAATTTCACCCACTTAGACTCTTGATGTCCTCGTAAAGGCTCAACTATATGGCCTCATAATATTTCCCCATTTCAGTGTAGACCCAACATGGCCATGTTGGGTCTGCATTGAAATGGGGAAATATTATGCGGCCATATAGTTGAGCCTTGATGAGGAACTCAAGAGTCCAAGTGGATCCTTCAAATGTAATGGCCTCTCCCCCTGTTATCCCCAATTAAGGTGGACTGAGAGGGCAATGGCCATTATAATATATACATGATCAAGTTTTTGCAAATAACCAATAATAATTTAAAAATATTTATCGAATGGAAAAGAGTTTGATAAAAATATGAAGATAGAATCTTCTTAAGGGAGTTACATGGAATGGAAATGTAACTGTTGTATCATGAAATAAATATAACTATCTAAATCCTCTAGAATAACTTTAGATCTTTTCTTTTGGTCTCTTCTTCTCTGGTTGTCCACTTTTCATGATTAATTATAGTTTAACCTAAAATGGCATGAAAAAAAAACTCAGTCAACATATCAAAATATACATAGTATGTTGGAGAAACATAATATTCACATTTAGGTGTAACAACATAAACAACCATAGGATCAAATATCATTTCATAATTGAACTTGCAAATTGTATTATAACTTCTCAACCCTAATTTTTCTCAACCTCTGGGAGTATCTGCTTCAAGGGTTTTGTCCCTGTAGTGACTTAGGCCACCTTCCCCTCCAGGGGCTTGGTGCCATGTCAGCCTTCCCCTCTAGGGGCTTGATCATAACTATCTCAACAACTTTCCTTTAATATCCATACATCCAGAGCTAGCATGGGGTTTGAGTAAGTTATATTTATATAATGTGATACTCATATGGGACTTATAGAATGTAGGAAAATAACAAAAATTCAATCTCTTCAGTTACAATCCAATCAAGAAACTCCAAAAAACCTCAAAAGTTGATAAGGCGAGTATTCAGAGGTTTAACCACATACCTTTCTCAGAGGTGACTTAATTTCCAAGAATTTAGAAGAAGATGCAACCAAACAAGCAATCACCCTATAATTAATGCATAATATACAAGTATTACCATTATGTTTACAAAATATCCTTTATGACTGACTTGCATTCCAAGTTAGGGTTTTGGGGTCAAATTAGGATTAGGCTTCCCAAACCCTAATCATCTCCTTTTAATGCTTTTTAACTCAATAAAACTAATTTTTCTAACATATGAATTCTTTAACTCAAATTAGATCCAAGATTTCCTTTTATCTAAAAAGATTACACTTTACTCATTAAGGTTAGTTAAACAATTAATAACCATCAAACTATGGAATTAAGTTTCCATGCATTTGATACATTAATGGTTCCATCTTTATATAGTTTTGGAATAGGAGATAGAACTAGACACTAGAATAAATTTTATTGGATTCCATGAATTTGTATGATCAATATCATGTATTTATATGTTATATCTGGATGTACCATTTTTTTTTCAAGGATTATTGCAAAATAAATAGTTCTGGGCCAATTAGGCCTTGCCACCTAGGTGGATGATTGTGTAAAGCCAGCATGTCGTGGGGCCATGGTCGAGCCAATCATCTTGTGCCACATTAGTGGTCTATGCTGTGTAGAGAAGGAAAAATAACATGCGAAAGGGGGCGGAAAAAGGAAAGTATGCCCTTTACCTCATAAAAGAAGTCATAGGGGAAAATAGGATTTTCCTCCTTGCTCATCTTCCTTCTTAAGTTTCATGAGTAGATTCCTTATGTATATCAACTTGGGAATTGACTTCAAGCTTCTGGGCCAATGAGCATTGGGCGAGCATGTTGACACCTTTGTCTTGATTGGATGGTCACCAATGGCTTCAATTGATCCAGATATGGTCGGGGAATATATAGTGATGAAAGATGATCTCCTACGAGGTAAGAGAGAAGGGAAGAGGTTAAGGATGGGACTAGCAGTAGAATTGAGAGGAGGGATTACAATATTGGATCTCTTAGAAACATGCAAAGAGTTTTGTCATTTCACAGGGGGTTTCTACTCCTTATATAGCCCTAGGTTATAAAGGGTTGGGCG
Source organism: Alisma plantago-aquatica (assembly GCA_963693085.1). Lineage (NCBI taxonomy): Eukaryota > Viridiplantae > Streptophyta > Magnoliopsida > Alismatales > Alismataceae > Alisma > Alisma plantago-aquatica. The sequence goes on along the minus strand of OY856410.1, from coordinate 1,156,040,266 downwards.
CTGCTTATGTCGACAATTGGGGAAACCCCAAAATTTCTTTCCAGAGTTGGAAAAACCTATGTTGGGTAGGCTCAAAACTCATCGTAGAATTGCTAGAAGGATTTCTAGATGTGCACACAAAATAGGGTGAGAGGGAATCGAAAAGGAAGATCGTCAATGTTTTTTCCTGGTTTCCTACTTTGACCGCAGGTGGATGACGACCTATGCATCGTCTGATTCTGATCCAATGATTAATAGGTCACATGTTTATTAAAAGAGATGGGTCTTTCTTTTCCTATTCTAATTAAATCATGACATTAATATATTTCCCTAAATCCCTTCACTCTAGGAAAAACCCAATAAATTCATATATCTCTCTCTCTCTTAAATTATCCAATTGATCTAAAATTTTTAAAGGAAGGTCTATAACCTAAAATCTTTGTGTGGGAAATATTTGAGGCCAATATATGAAAGTTATTAATACTTTTCATTATCTCTATGTATTCCTTTTATTTATTTATTTAAGGCATCAATTAAATCCTTTATCTCAACCAAACTCGGAAAGATTTCTTATTTTGATATGTTTTCTCATTAAGTACAATATTGAATTGAATCAATTAATTACTTTTATTCAACACATCTTTTCTATAAAAAAATCACAAAATTCCATATAATTAAAATACCAATTTTTCATTATTCTTTGTAATTTCTTTATTATTGGATTTTCTATTCTTTCTTTATCCCATATTTATCTATGGATTATTGAAAATAGTAAAACCAAAAAAACCATTTTATATTGAGAATTTGTATTCTCAAGACAAAACATTCAAACAAGACATATAAAATACCAAGCTTTCACCAAATCAATATTTGCATTCGAATATATGTATAAACACATGTGAAAAAATATGTTATAACATCCTTTCCCTCTTATAAGAATTTTGTCCTCAATATTCGACTAGTCAACCAAAAAGTTTGGGATGAGACTTTTCCATGTCTATCTTTAGCTCCCATGTGGCTTCAACCTCACCATGGTGCTTCCAAAGAACTTTTACCATTTGAAAACAAGTCTCTATGAGACCCCTTATATAGCCATGGGTTATGGAGGGTTGGGCATTACTTACGTCAAAAAATAGGGAAACCATTAATTTCTTTACAAAGTAAGCGAAACCTACGCTAAATAGGCTTGAAATATCCTATTAGATTCATTGGAAGGATTTTTAGAGAATGAGCAAAATTAAGGTGGAGAAATTACACTTTTGCAAGTTTGATTATTTGAGTCGAATCAAATTCATTAGTTTCCTTCAACATCTCTTTTCTAGAAAATTCCACACGACTCCATATTTAAAATACCAATTATCAATTATTCTTAGTAATTCCTTTATTATTGGATTTTTCATTCTCTCTTTAGCCCATATTTATAATGGATTATTGAAAATAGTAAAACCATGAAATCCATTCTACATGGAGAATTTGCATTCTCAAGCCAAAACTTTGAAACAAGACATATAAAATACTAAGCTTTCACTGAATCAATATTTGCATTCAAATATATGTATAAACACATGTGAAAAAATATGTTATAACAACGTTTCCCTATTGCAAGAATTTTGTCCTTAAAATTTGAATAGTCATTTGATAAGTCTGAGATGATACTTTTCCATGTTCGTCTTTAGATCCCATGTGGCTTCATCCTCACCATGGTGCTTCTAAAGAACCTTTACAATCTCAACACAAGTCTCAATGATACCCCTTATATAGCCCTGGCTTATGGAGGATTGGGAAATGCTTATGCTCGCAATTGGGGAAACACTTAAGTGCTTCCCAAAGTAGGAAAACCCTAGGTTAGATAGGCTCGATATCTCCTCCTAGGTTCATTGTATGGATTTCCATAGATTGAGGAAAATTTGGGTTGAGAAGTTATAAGACAATTTACAAGTTCGATTAAATAATTCTCAGGGATTTTAAAGATGGGTGTACATGGCCATGTTGGGTGTACACTAAAATGGGGAAATATTATGAGGCCATATAGTTGAGCATTGATGAGGACGTCAACAGTCTAAGTTGGGATATTTTAACATTCTAGGATTTGAGGACTCATATAATCTGGTCTTAAAAGGAATGATTTGAATACCCATACCACCAAGGTACACCTCCTTTTAACCAATTGATCTTAAATTTCAAAGAAGGCCTTTAACACTTAAATAACAATGTGGGTCAAGTTTTGAGGATAATATATGAAAGTTAGTATTACTTTTTTGTCTCTAAGTGTAATGATCCTGCCTCCCGGTAACCCCCAATTAAGGGAGACCAAAAGGTCAAAGTTGTTATCCCAATTTTCTGGATCAATGGTTTGATAAATAATCAATAATAATTACTAAATTCTACCAAAAACTATACTGAAAAGCTAGAATAAAATAAAACTTTTCATACCTCTTGAAACACTTGGATTTATGAACTTCTATCCACAACTGGAGTCTATTCTAACTAATCCTCCTTGTACTTTAATTCATATATTTACAATGTGTCACTTTACTATTTGTCCTTTTCAATATTGTACCTAAAATGCCGACAAACAAAATGCCAGTCAACATAAATGAATATGCCGGTATGTAGGGACAACCAAAATTTTACATATATGGCTAACAATCTAAATATCACAATCAAGTTAATTAACAAGCCAATTTACACTTTCAATGTGACATTCTCCATCACTTTTATCCTAACCCTGGAATACCCTCCTTACGGTTTCTCTTTTACCATTGACTTAAGGCCACATTCTCCATCCTGAGCTTGGTACCTGGGGTCACCTCTTGTGGTGCCCATTAGTCATGCAATATCATAAGGCCACCTTCTCTATCCTGAACTTGGTTCCTGGGGTCACCTCTCATGGTGCCCATGGGTCTTCCCTCTTGGGCTTGACCTCATTGCATCTTACATCACGATGGCATGTAGGTGCGAGAATACACACTTATATCCTAATTGTGATAATCATATTGACTTTATGATTTGCATATATGAACATCCAAACAGATATGTTGCATTCAATTCATTTAAATACCCGAGAAATCTCTGTGAAACTAAAGCGGTGAACCATAAATAACCACATACCTGTCAGGCTAATTTGGGACAGAAATAATCCAATCAATGTAAGAAATCCAATAGGCAAGCAAGCACACAAAGAGATCCCAAAATATGCATAGAATTTCCTATCATAAATCATGTCATCAAGATCTATTAAACCTAGCTTGCTTCCTAGGGTTTCTAGCCCACTTTTAGGGTTTCCATTGTAGTTAGGGATTTTCTTGTACTTTTATCACTACAAACCCTAGTTAGGCAAAATTTCTTTTAAACCCTAATGATTCTAACCAATTTCGTTCAATAAGATTAGGATCATCTTCCAATAGCATATTATCACATATATCAAATTAAAAGTGATCTTTTTCTCTTTTACTCTAAATTAGGGTTTCTAAGTGCTTAATCATTCTTATTTGGTGTAAAACCCTAAATCATGCAAGAAACATCTAGATCATGTTCAAGTTCATTATTAACTAACCAATAGGTTGCAAACACTCAATTTCAATAATTAAGTAACATGAACTCAACCAATATTCTCAATTAGGGTTTCAAGGTCCATTAAAGGATATTCATGTATATGGAACCTTAAATTAATTAAACTATGCATAATCATTATACTTTTAGATCTAATGTGTCCTTTTATAATTAAAAGGTTAATATACACTTTAAACATCCATATAACCCTTCCCAAATTATTAATCATCATAGATTAGGGTTTCTTAAGCATTAATGCATTAAAGTTGATAACTTCATCTACTTTTCGAATTACAAGAGGAACTAGGCTCTAAAACTATTTTGAATGGATTCCTCGCATTTTTCTAAGAAAATTACATATATTATATGTACCAATCCGATCTACCAATAATTAGATATGAATTTTGCAAGAATCCACTTACTTGGGCCAATGGGATATTGACATGTCAGCAACCCCGTGCAACGTAGCTCAGCTGATTGAAAACATAACCAATTTACTCTTATACCCTCATGCGGATTCTCGGTTCTGCACAACACAGAGGGGCAAAACTATCAAAATACAGTCTGGTCTTCTTCCTCCTCGCGAGCCCTAGTTGCCGTCGACTGCAGCTTCTCGTGGGGTCTCCTCCCACCTCCCCCATGGTCGGGAGCTCAGCAGGGACCTCAACCCTACCTCCTCCGCCCTCCGTAGAGGTCCCAAGGTGTGGACGAGGCAGCTGGGATCGGGCGGGTTAGGTCTGCAACTCACAGCCATGGCACAGCCCTCCAACTAGTGTAGTGCGTAGGCGAGAGCCCATGGATGATGGTTGATCAACCTCGGTCATTGTGGGAACATCAGGCCACCATCAAGACCACTCAGTGGCCCCTCGTTTGCTCCAGGGTTTCTCTACCCTATGATCACTAGGGTTTGCAAAAAAGGAATAAGGAGAAGAGAGAGGGATGCATGGGATCTACTTGGGCTCGAGGGTAAGTTTTCCACCCTTGTATAGGGGAGGATAGAAATGCCCTAACATGCTTGCCCACGAAGAAAACGAAGCCCTTTCCCAATAGGAAACAAATTTTCCTTAATGAAGAAGTATTCTCTCTCTCTTAATTATCTCCTTGATAATCTATATTCTTTATTTATTAGGAATTCAAAAATTATCTCTCTTATCTTCTTTATGCTTGGCTTTTAATCCATTGGCCACGAAAGTTTACTTCCTTATAACAAAAGTATTTCTTTTTAATAATACCAAAAGTCATTAATTATATAACACATTATCCTCATATTAAGACTTTTGTATTATTTGTATTTTCTCTTTCTTCTTCTCCATTGGGACTCCTTGGACCCCCAAGAAATTCTAATATTTCGAAATTCCTTTTTAAGGATGCTTATTATCCTTCTAGATGCATCCACATCCATTGTTTCTCATTATCTTACTTATTTCTTTATTAAAAGATTTCTTTTCAAGGATTTATCTTTATCTTTTATTTCCTTTTTCCTCTTTTCCTATTTCTTACATTAGAAATCACATATAAATGAAATTTACTCAATTGTGGCCATTAATGCCACCTTCTAGAGATTTCTATATAATTCTCATAAATAGTTTGCTTAATATTCATTATCTTGTATCTTTTTCTAATATTTGGACTTTTCTTCTTTTCTTCTCTTTCATATCCATTATTCGATTAATCTAATAATCGAAACCATGAAATTCCTATCAAAAGGAAGATTTGTAAAGAAATCCCTTCTTTGAATCAAAGCATACAACCTTTTCACTTAGGTCCATATTCATAAAATTGTCACATTTCAATTATGAAAACATATGCAAAGTTGAGGTTGTAACACTAAGTATTCCTTTTATTTGATTTATTTCAGGCATCAATTAACTCCCTTTTCTCACCCAAAATTGGCAATATTTCTTATTTTGATATGTTTTCCCATTAAGTATAATATTGAACCAAATCAAATTCATTAGTTTCCTTCAACATCTATTTTCTAGAAAATTTCACACAATTACATGTTTAAAATACAGTTGTCCATTATTCTTAGTAACTCCTTTATTATTAAATTTCCCATCAGTTGTCCATTATTCTTAGTAACTCCTTTATTATTAAATTTCCCATTCTTTTTTAGCTCGTATTTATAAATAGATTATTAAAAATAGTAAAACCATGAATTCCATCGTATATGGATAATGCACATTCTTAAGTTAAAACATTCAAACAACACATAAAATACCAAGATTTCATCAAATCAATATTTACATTCAGATATATGTATAAACACATGCGAAAAAAATATGTTATAACATCCTTTCCCTCTTACAGTAATTTTTTCCTCAAAATTCGACTAGTCATCCAAGAATTTTTCGATGAAACTATTCCATGTCCATCTTTAGGTCATATGTGGCTTCATGCTCACCATGGTGCTTCCAACGAACCATTACCATCTCAAAGAAAGTCTATGTTAGATCCTTTATATAGCCCTAGGTTATGGAGGGTTGGGCATTGCTTATGCCAATAATTGGGGAAACCCTTAAGTGCTTTCCAAAGCAGGTGAAACCTAGGTTAGGTAGGCTCAAAATCTCCTCTCAAATTTGTTGGAAGGATTTCTAGATAATTAGAAAAATTGGGGTTGATAAGTTATAATACAATTTCCAAGTTCAACTATGTGAACCAAATCAATTTCATGAGTTGCCTTCAACATCTCTTTTCTAGAAAATTCCATGCAATTCCATAGTTAAAATACCATTTTTTCATTATTATTAGTAATTCTTTTATAATTGAATTTCCATTTTCTCTTTATTCCAATGTTTATTATTGGATTATTGAAAACAGTAAAACAACAAAAATATCTTATATGTGGAGAATTTGCATTCTCAAGCTAAAACTTTCAAGCAAGACATACAAAATACCAAGATTTCTCCAAACCAATATTTGCATTCAAATAAATGTATGAACTTGTGTAAAAAACATGTTCTAACATCATTTCCCTCTTACAAGAATTTTGTCCTCAAAATTTGATTGGTCATTAAAAAAGTTTGGGATGAGACTTTTCCATGTCTGTCTTTAGCTCCCATGCGACTTCATCCTCACCATGGTGCTTCCAAATAACATTTACCATCTCAAAGAAAGTCTCTGTGAGACCTCGTATATATCCCTAGGTTATAGAGGGTTGGGCTCTGCTTATGTCGACAACTGGGGAAACCCTTAGTTGCTTTCCAAAGCAGGCCAAACATAGGTTAGTTAGGCTTGAAATCTCCTCCTGAATTTGTTGGAAAGATTTATAGAGATTGTGAAAAATTAGGGTTTAAGTTATAATACAATTTGCAAGTTTAATTTAATAATTCCTAGGGATTACAAAGTTGGGTGCACATGGCATGTTGGGTCTACACTAAAATGGGAAATATTATGAGGCAATATAGTTCAGCCTTGATGAGGACAACAAGAGTCTAAGTGGGGGAGATTGTAACATCCTAGCATTTGAGGCCTCACATAACATGATCTTAAAAGGAATAATTGGATACCCATATCACCAAGGCGCACCTCCTTTTAACCAGTTGATCTCAAATTTTATAGAATGGCCTCTAACACTTAAATTCTGGTGTGGGCAAGATTTGAAACCAATATATGAAAGTTAGTAATACATTTCTTTGTCACTAAGTATTCCTTTTATTTTAGGCATCTATTAACTCCCTTTTCTCACCCAAACTTTGCAAGAGTTATCATTTTGTTATGTTATCTCATTAAGTACAATATTAGATTGAATCAAATTCATTCGTTCCCTTCAACATCTCTTTCTAGAAAATTCCACACAGTTCCATATTTAAAATACCAATTGGCCATTATTCTTAGTAATTCCTTTATTATTAGATTTTCCATTCTTTGTTTAGTCCATGTTTATCATTAGATTACTAAAAATAATAAAACCATAAAATCATTCTGTATGGAGAATTTACATTGTTAAGCCAAAACTATCAAACAGGACATATACAATAAAAAGCTTTCATTAAATCAATTTTTGCATTCAAATATATGTATAAACACAAGTGAAAAACCATGTTATAACAATACAAACTTATGACTGGACAAAAATTTATCCACAACTCTAGCGTTGAAAATCTACTACTAAACACAGGAAATAGTTAGATTAGTTTAGATGGATCCTGAATTAGATTGAATGACATAAATATCTTTGAAGGATACCTGATGCACATCGTTGTACACACAACAATCACCATTACAAGTCCTAGAGTTTAACCTTCTAACCAGGTTGTCAACTTGGTTCAAGCACATAGTCAACAGAGTATAGATAGGTATCGATCCCTAGAAATGCTGATGAAGATAGTTGATTTTAAAATATGATTGCGAGAACAAGAATGAAAATTCCATTTTGAGAATTTGTTAAAACTAAAAAAAAGTAAAGATGTTGAATTAAAGATCAACTAATCAAAAGAAAGAAATATCAAAGCTAAGGGATTTCACCACCCCAGCCAGTAGGAAATGAGACCGATGATATTACATGATAATAAAGATAAAGTAAGGTATGTGAAACATCATAAATGATTCACAAAAGATGAACTCCCCGTCAACCCATTGGTCCTGGCATTCACGGATCCTAGTTCAATCATCCAAATGGGGAATTTCCCAAGGTCTCATCCAAATCCCCATTTAATCGATTTGGTTGTTCTAAATCTTAGGTTCTACAGTTGCATCCGCCAAGATTAATAAGTGATGAAAATGAGAGATGACTTCATTAAAATTGTTGATTTCCAAATCCAAAACCATTTTTATAAAAGATGAGTAAAAAATTGATCCAATTATCACATGAATAAGGTGCTACTCCCCTCGCAACAGTAAGAAAACTACTCACTATCCATACTAAGGGATGGATAAAACAAGGAAGGATGGTAGAAAACCATAGACCAGTAGAGAAAAAATCTCCAAGGAGATCTTATCTGGTGACAATGAAATGGCTCACTTTCTTAGTTCCTCGCTCCAATGAAAAGAACAAGAAGAAGAAATGAGATCTAAAACCAGAGATAAAAGAACAAATGTTTATTGCAAAAATGAAAGATTACACTTATGAACAGAAATGCCAGAGTTTAACAAAAAGATACAACTAAAAAATATGTAATGTATTTCTTAGTGGAGTCCCACTCCTTTTATGGGGGAAGGAGGGGTGGAAACCCTAGATACAAGACTCTCTAGAAAACTTCTGACTGGCAGCTAAAAATTTTCTAGATCCGATCAATAGGGAAATTGGTCAATTGCCTTTAATTATGTTAACCATTCACATTCTTTTTGATGTAGAGTCCCAAAATATATATTTCAAACATATTTTTGGACCAGTCATAAGTTCAAAAGTGTTCTGCAAATATATTTTTCCTATATATAATTCAATTCCTTTCCAACGCATACTTTCCCATTAAATTTCACCTTGGGATGTGAGAGTTATGACAATTTTGGTGTGAGGTATATATTTAACTCAGGCACTGTGGGAATTTGTGCAAAATGTCTTCAAAGGGAAATTAGTCATTGAGCCATTTTCCTATAAAAAAACTAACCAAATAGAATTTAAACTCCAAATAAAGAGAAAAATATAAAGTCATCATCATCGTCATCATCATCATCATCATCATCTAATCCTCAGTCCCAACTATGTTGGCGTCAGCTATAGGGATTCTTCATTTCAATTCATCTCTATCATGTGCCATATTCTGGTTAAGAAGTAGAGATTTAAAATCTCTCTTTATAAGATCACTCCATCATAATTTAGGCATTTAACTTCTTCTATTTATTGTGTTTGACTCAATAGCATTGATTTGTATAGGCACATTAGTCAGTATGTGTTGCACATGTCCATACCAACTGAGTCGGCCCTCGTGCAACTTGTCCTCAATGCTCTTCACCCCCACCTTATTCCTAATATAGTCATTTCTCAGGCAGTCTTTTCTTGTCTTCCCATCCATGCAATTCCATTGTTGAGACCTTATTTCTTCACCTCCCAACATTCACTCCCATAGAGCATGGTTGGTCGTATAGTTGTTCTATAAAACTTACTTTTTAACATGAGAGGGATCTTCCGATCACATAAAACTCTAGTTGCAATCCTCCATTTAAACATCCTACAGTGATCATGTGACAAATGTGATTTTGAACATCCCCATCTATTTTAATGATAGAACCCAAGTAATGAAATTTATCACATTTTGGTATATCTACTCCGTCCAACTTGGCTCCATCATTCACAATGCGAGATTGGATCAAATTGCAATGCATATACTCAGTTTTGCTCCTACTAATCATCAATCCATTTGATTCCAATGCATTTCTCCAAAATTCAACTTTGTCATTCAATCCATCTTTAGTTTCGTAAATCAAAACAATATCATCAACAAATAACATACATCAAGGAATATCATCTTGAACATTCTTTTTCAAAACATCCATAACAAGAAAGAACAGATATGGGCTAAGTGTTGATCCTCGGTGTACCCCAACTGTGATAAGAAATGTTGGTGTCTCTCCTCCAGAAGTCTTCATACTAGCAGTAGAGCTATCATATATGTCTTTTATCAAGTCAATGTATTGGATTGGCACACCCTTTATCTTCAAAACCATCGACAACACTTCTCTAGGTACTCACTCATAAGCCTTTTCCAAATCAATAAACATCATATGAAGATCTCTTTTGCTTTCTCTATACTTCTCCATAAGCCTCATAATTATAAAAATAGCATCTGTTTTTTATCTTCTAGGCTTGAAACCAAATTGGTTGTTTGATATCTGCATTATAGATCTGAGCCTCTTCTCAACAATCCTCTCCCAAAGCATCATTGTGTGACTCATCAACTTGATACCTCTGTAGTTTGTGCAGCTTTGAACATCACCTTTTCTCTTGTATATGGGGACTATAATACTATTTCTCCACTCATTCAGCATCTTCTTGGTCTTCATGATCTTATTAAAGAACTTTCTTAACCACATAACTCCTCCATCCCCCATACTCTTCCATACATCAATGGGAATATTGTCGGCTCCGCATGCCTTTCTCATTTTCATCTTTTTCAAAGCATTCTTGACGTCAAATGGTGAAACTCACCGTGTGTAAATGATATCTCTTGTATTCATGTCACATGAGTCTCTAACATTATTTGCAGTATCTCCATTGAAAATTGATGGAATTAATTTCTCCACTGGTTCTTGATATCATTGTCCTTCACCAACACTCTACCATCTTCATTGTTAATGCATTTCACTTGACTCAAGTCTCTTCCTTTCCTTTCTCTTATACGAGCCATTTTATATATATCTTTTTCCCCCTCTCTTGTATCCAACTTCTTCTAAATATCATCAAAGTATATAAACCTTGACTCCCAAACAACCTTTTTAGCTCTTTTCTTTGCTTGATTGTATCTTTGAAATGTTGCATCATCTCAAGATTTGGGAAGGCTCCTATAGATCTCCCTTTTCAATTTAATAGCCTTCTGTACTTCATCATTCCATTACCGAGTCTCTTTCTATGGAGGCCCACAACCTTTGGACTCCCCCAAAACCTCTTTGGAACATTTTTGTTATGCAAGAACTCATGTTATGCCACATGGCGTCAACATTAGACTCCAGGTTCCAAGTTCCCTCCTGGAGGAGTTTATCATGAAAAGTCAGTTTCTTTTCTCCTTTAAGATTCCACCACTTGATCTTGGTATCTTGGTTTCTTTTATGCTTTCCTTTATTGATATTCATGTTAATGTCCAAAACCACCAAGCAATGTTGGGTCGTGAGTTGTTTTCTAAGAATCACTTTACAATCCTTGCAAATATTATGATCCACCACCTCGTAAGGAGGTAATCAATTTGGCTACAACTGTGCCCACTTTTGAAAGTAATCTTGTGAGATTCTCTTTACTTTAAATGGGTGTTTGCCAAAATCATATCATATGCAACTTCAAAATCTAATATCCTCTCTCCTTCTCCGTTTCTACTACCATAACCAAAACCACCATGAACACTCTCATATCCAACATTCCTACTCCCCACATGGCCATTTAAATCACTGCCAATAATAATCTTCTCCTCTGTTATTATTCCCTGCATCAATTCATCCATGTCATCCCAAAAATCCTTCTTAACATCCTCGCTAAGGCCAACTTGGGGGGCATAAGCTCTAATAATGTTAAAAATATTTCCCCTAAGAACAACCTTGATAGCTATGATTCTATCACCCATCCTTGTGATCTTGACAACATCGCCCTTTAACATCTTATCGACAATAATACATACACCATTTCTATGTTTATCAATACCTATATACCAGATTTTGTATCATGTGCCTCCAATCTCTCTACATTGTTCCGATGTCCACTTGGTTTCCTACAAACAAGCTATATTGACTTTTCTTCTCATCATGGTATCCATTATCTCTAGAGATTTCCCTATCATAGAGCCAATATTCTAAGATCCAACTATAATCTTTTTTGTTGAACTTGCTTCTATACCTACCTTTGTTGAAAAATGTTTCCCTTGCACATTTTTCACAACATCTGGGCAATGATATGGTGGGACTAGATTCTTTACCCACACCCATCCAAGATGTGGTAACCCTTGCACATTTTTCACTACATTCGGGCAATGATGCAGCGGGACTAGATTCTTTACCCACACTCGTCCAAGATGTGAAAACCCTTATCTGTCCTTCAACACAATTGGGCGCCACTATGTCGAAACCCCTTGCATATTTATCACTGCACCCGGGTGTCGATGCAATGCGTCGCTAGGTAGGGACACTCAATGAAATTTTTATAAGGATCCATGTCATAGAAGGAGTGACAGTTTTCTAGGTAGCTATCGACCAACCACCAACCCTCCTCCTTTACCCGAGCTTAGGACTGGCTACATTTGCACAAAATGTACAAAAACATAGGCGGGGTTAGAAAAAAAATCTAAACTAATATAATTAATCACAAAACTAAGAAGATAAATATCAAAACAATCCTACAAAGATATCTAAAAGATATAAATAAAAAGGATTATATACATTTATCAAAATACCCCAGACTTGAATCTTTGCTTGTCCTCAAGCAAATAAAATTACAAATAAATTCCAAATTATACTTGCAACATGTCATCCTATCCTTTGTAACATCACTATCATCCTTACTTCGAAATTTTGGTCAAGTGTCCCAATTTCCTAAAACAATGTAGCACAAAGTTCTATATTTCCTATCAAAACAATTATCACATCTTGATTCTAAATCAATATTTTGTAGTAGAATAGGCTTCATCTTACTTTCATTTTGACACTCTCAATTTGTATTTTTATTTTGTAAGTTGTTGCATAAGAACAAGATGAAGGAGGAGTGTGAAAACTAATAAGGAAGTGATGACTTTTTTATCCCTCCTCTATTTGACTCGAGATTTGAATTTGTGGAGTTCTGGCTACATCGGTCACAATTTTTTCATGTCTACTTTTGGAATCTTTTTATGGTAAGCCCTTTTGTGGGGTATGGAATTTTTTTTTGGGAAGCATGCTACCCCGAACTTGATTTTTGTCCGGTGGTGATTATTTGCTTCTCTTTTTTAGAAGAAAAATAAAGGGGAGGAAAAGATGTTCTTGTGCTTATGACTTTGAACATTATTTTTTCTTTTTTTTGGGAGTATCATTGATGTAGTTAGTATATTCCTATAATTCACATCATATAAGTTTTATAACAAGATATTCCATTTATTTAAATATAGGGGAAAATTATGCTTGGTGGTAATGGATTCCTTATGACTTGCCAACTATCTAAGGAATGATGTTATTAGGGGTCCTAGGTGACATCGTGGTTTTAGACATGAAAATTTGTAAAAAAAAATTGCAAAAGATTTACTAAATTCAAAGGGGTACAAAGATAATGTCTATTCAACCTGACCGACTAGAAAAGGGTCAAGCTAAAAAAATTGATTTTTTTTTAAATTTTAAAAAATTAAAAGTAAACTATATAACATAATGAAAGTTTGTAAAAAACTAAGATAGAGTGGGTGGAAAGAGTACATACCACTCACCTCCACCCCAGACTTAAAATTTGCTCGTCTTAAGAAAAACTTAAATCCATGATAGATGGAAGAAGAGGGCATCTAGGTGGCCCTGGTAGCTCAAACAATGTCCAACTGAAAGGGAAGTGTATGAGGGTTGGGACATTTATCTGAGGAGCTTCATAGTGTACCCTATGATAGGGTAATCGTGGAAGCTCAGTGGGGTCTTCATATTTTCTTTCACCTCACATTCCCTCCAATAAGATCTACAGATCTTCCTTCGATAGCAAGGGAAGTGTTGAAGATGGATGTGGATTGGGGGAATTTGGCGGGTACTCGACAAGTAATGCCGATAGAGTTGGATGAACATAGTTTGGTGGAGGATTTGGCTCAAGTTTTCCACCATCATAATCACTTGTGTATGAGAGAATTGATGTTGATACAAAAGATTTCAAAACATTTACAAAAGTGTTTTATTTCTCCTAAAACATAATGCCATCAATATTGGCTTTGGTAAGTTTCATTGTTGATATAACATATGTCTCTAATTCTTTAGTGAAAGGGGTTTCCAAGGAATCAAGAGGGATGAGGACATCTTCCTTGTAAACAACAAAAGAGGATGTATGGGCTTCTTCTGTGGGTGTCTCCCTTTCTAAATCAGCCTTATGTAGAATGAGAACTAGCTGTGTCAAAATGGGTGAAATTGTTTTGTCAAAGGGGGTTGGATGCTCATTGTCAAAAATAGACTCAAAAAAGGGATTTGGTCTTTGATATCAAATGGGTTTATGTTAAGGATGGGAGGAGTTGTTGGATCTTTAGAATGACTCTCCTGCTTCGACTGATCATATTCAAGTAATAGAGTCTCTAAAGGAAAGGTAGGGATACCAACGTCATCCTGACACGCACAATATGGCTCCATGATTTGTGCTATTTCTTTAGGATCTGACACATATGACACAAAAATAGGATCATCGTCATCATTGTTGGGAAGAACTATATTCAGACACTCAAGCTCTATAGGGGGTTCTGTGATTGAGCCTCTAGTACGGTAGCTAGCAGGACTTGACTGGATTCAAGTTTTGCTTGTCCTTCTACTGCCATCTTCTCTTGGGCCTTAAGTCTCTCTTCCAATTTAGGATTAAATTGATTTTCACCATAGGATTTATACCCCCCCCCAATTTTGGCCATCTCACAATACCCCTCATGGTAGTCTGGGGTCCTGTGCTCCTCATATTGATTGTGACATTTCTCCTCATAATAATATTTCGAAGATGGTGGATTGTAATTTCCATTGCATTCATCTTGGTTTGAAGATTTAGTATTACAAGGTTTCATTGAATCATGGGGGAATATATTTGGAACAATCACATTTTTGGATTGGGCTTCTAATAGAGCAACTAACAAGGATTGGCTGATTTTCAATTTCGTTGCCATCTTCTATAGGGCCATAAGTTTCTCTTCTTGTTAGTATTATGATGGGTATTGTGAGAACCCATTACAATAAATGAGATTACTCAAAACATAAAGCATAATCGATCACTAATTAATCACATACCCAAAAATATGGGTAAATTAAAACCGATTTCAACGTCAGCACCAGCTCAGAAACATTTGCATAAGAGCCGAACATCTTTCTGATATCCATATTATGTTAAGAATTTGATACAAATTGTTCTATCGCCTTAGCCACAACATAGATACACAGGAGAACAATATTTTTATATGCCACACAACAAACATTAACATGCTGACAAAATTTCGATTCATTTGAAACACCATATACAAACTTTTCTTACTCGGACCTGAGAGTAGAAGCATGACTCTAGGACACACTAGACATCTAATCAACTTTCTCAAAGATTCATTACTATAGCTCCTCTTTGCTGCCACATGTTTGTTTTCGTCACTTCTGATTACCTAAAAAAATGTGGCAAACCTCAAGGGTGAGACCCATTTCCCTGCAAGAGATATAACCTCCAATAATGCTTATTGATTACAACATTTTAAATAGTAGATAACTAAGAAGTTGGAGTATTTAATAATCAATTAATAGATTGAATAGTACAAGTATGGTGAATAGATTAAGCAATTAATCTTAGAAACAAGTATGATCATCAATGAATATATAGATAACAAATAAATCCATTTCTTTGGATAAATATCTACTCAAAAATCATCAAATTGCATCTAATAACAATCATTATCATGAATCTGACTATCATCATATTCCTTGATAACAACACAAGGAATCTAGTAACATAAACAACCCTAACATCATCAATATGTCTAGTAACATGACATGGATATCAATATTGGCATCTCAAATAAAGGGGACATATATATATCATACGTAGAATTAACATCATAGCACAATTAACTGCATAAGCATGATTAGCAGTTTAAGCATTTCTAATTACAAAGGCATTCCTAGCAATATTAAACATAGCTAGCAGCAACATCTTAACCATTAGTGTCAATATATTTGACAACATAAGCATATCTATTATCTCTTATTGTACTATACATGATCTCAGTGAAAAGAAAGCAAACAAGGGTTATCATCTAATATGAAGTGTTGTGTATAACCCTAAACAGATATGCTACACAAATGCCTTACATCTTTTATTATGCCCAGAGGAATTTGAGGATACCAC
The DNA here is from genome assembly GCA_963693085.1 of Alisma plantago-aquatica. Lineage (NCBI taxonomy): Eukaryota > Viridiplantae > Streptophyta > Magnoliopsida > Alismatales > Alismataceae > Alisma > Alisma plantago-aquatica. Next base: position 1,156,024,083 of record OY856410.1, on the reverse strand, counting down.
TCAAAATCCAACTAACCACTGCTAAGTTGAAATCAGTGCCATACAAGATCTAGGAAGAGCCAGAATCCTAAGATCTTCTCCGCCCCTAGTCAGTACGGGTCCACCACAGTGACACATAAGGTCAAGCTACTAACAACCTAGTCCATCCTTGGTACAGGTCATGACACTAGTGAAAGGAGGTGGGTATGCATACCCTACCATCTGAGGCACAACCGCAGTTTTCCTCCAATCTCATCACATATATAATCACTGAGACATGACCATAACCATTCTCAAACTAAGGGCTAGGTATGAACGCAGTCATCCTCCCTAAACACTTAAATTTAGGATGACAAGCACTCCACATACTCTTCAGTATGCGCTCCGAGTTTCCCTTAGGGATACTCTTTTCACCATCTGGCAAGTTCTGACACTCAGATGGATCTATGGCATAGGGAACTACATGATTAGAGTTTTACTTGATTAGTTATGCCAATTGGGTGAAGTAAGGTTGCATCAAACAAGTGGACAAACAAACCCTAATTCACTTCTAGAAAGCATATAAATATCACAAATTCAAAAGATATAAAATGTGTATAACATAATTTCTCATCTAATCATCACATGGTACTATTCACTTACCATTCATAAGGATACACTAGTCATCATAATATCTCAAGATATAAATCCATTTCACAATATCATAGGGTATCATTTCTTGTAAACATTAGAGAATTACACCTCATTCAGGGCTCAACCATGCCCAAAGGTCATTAAGACCATACTGTCACATGATATATTATCACATGCCCAAAGTATCAACCATGTGGCTATGATAACCACCAATTAACATATCAAGGTTATGATCATATTAAGGAGTTTATTCTACCATCATTCCATCATATAACAATGTTAAACATGAATACTCATATTTATCTATTTGCATTAAAGTTAGGTTCATAATATAAATTATATTAATGTTACTAATCAACACTCATACCCAAACCCTAACTCATGACATCCCAATTGGATCATGGATGCATAAGGTGAAGCATCACCATCACATTCCATACCATTATCAAGTATGAACCCACACATAAATCAAGGTGTAACCATCTGGTTATAGCATACTAGAGTTTTAACAATAGTTACAGAGTAATCCATGATTGTATTAGTCATTCAAGGACTATTCATACCCAATTACCATCATAAAGTTATATTAAATCTAGGTATAACAAGCTATACCTCATTAAGGTTACATATCAACACAATATGATTATCATTCCTTCTATTCATATGAGTGAATAGGTAAGACTGTCTTATTAAAGGTAACCCACCATTTATTCCATCATCTTTCAACCCATGTCTCCATACCACTATGTCACCTAGAACCTTTGGATGTTTAAAAGGTAAGACCATTGGTTGTCTACATAAGTAAACATGTTGAATAAACCACCAATGAAGTTCTGGATTTGTTCTCTATAAAGAGTCACCATCTAACCCTAGACATCCCTTGATGAACAACACAAAAAGTTCCATTGACAGTAGGGCAAAACCACAATGGACTGTTCATTTAAAACAAGCCATCCATTGTCAACAAGTAAGCTCCTTAAGTTGAACATATAAAGGAAACACTATAAATCACATTATTAGGAACAAAATATTACATTAGCCATCATTCCACTTTATTGAAGGAATAAACATTAGATCTTGACCATTGGGTCAAGTTCATATGTTAAAACCATCAATTTTAGTATAGGTACGACCATGGCATCAAGTGACCCAAGAAACCATTGGTCTAAGGCTTAATAGATGCTACAAATATATGATTAAATAACCATAGGTTGTGGAGACCTGATCCACTATCATTAGTGACCATTAAGTCACCATAGGTTGTTAGATCAACACTATATTCATTAATCAACATCAAATATTAAGCTAATGTCATCATTGATTGATAACATTATTAGGGTACTTAATGGTTGATCATTAAAATTCTAATTGATCCGAAACCTGACCTATGGGGGTGACCATAGGTTGTCACCATAATATGATACCTTTGATCTCGACCATCAGATATCATGAAGACAACACCATAGGGTTGTTGCAATGGTACCATCATCGGGTCATGGGTTTATAGAAGAAATCAACTTTAAACCATAAAATTGACCATTGGTTAATAGGTGCTTAGCACCATAGGTTGTCAAACCAACCAGATCCAAGTAATATTATACCTTAGGAATAATGTATGCATGATCACAGGTTCATATAGAACTGAAATCAGAATAGGTAACATTATAAAAATTGAAATGCAAGTCAAGCATAGCATTTTAGTGCATGAATCATCATTTTCAAGCAAGAACATGAGCTAGCAAGCTTATGGTAAGCAATAAACGTGGATAAAGTTATAAAACTTGCCTATAATGAGAAGATAAACTCCCACACATAAGAAAACACGACCAGTTAGGGCATAAAATCCAATAATAAGCTATGAACTCGTCCCTCTAGCACCTCTCTACTTCAAATGAGCAAACCCTAAGCATAAGGAGCAAGAAACGTAGGGTTTTAGAGCTTTAGAGAAATTTATACCATGGAACAGCAAGGTTTCAACCTGGATAAAGGTAGGAGGAAGGATCAAAAATAATTAAATGGAGGGAAGAAGGGGATTCTTACTCTTTTAGGTTAAGATCACTAGAATGAAGCTTTTTTAAACCCAAAAAGGAAGTCAATTGCAACCCTAGATTCTTTTTCCAAGAAGCTCCCCTCTTTCTTCTTCCTTGGACAGGAAATTCACATAATCATAAATGTAGGACGAGGTTTTTAGAAGGAGGGAAGTTGTGGAGATAAAATGGCTCGTTTTGGTGCTTAGGGATAAGTATATGAAACTTTAAGATAAAGAAAAAGAAAAGGTTGAAGTTCTAGTATCTTTCCAAGTGTTCATGGCCTTAAACTATTAAGAATATACAAGAAAACACACAAGAAGATCCCCCACCATCCTTAGAGACATACCTATCCCTCGTTTCTTTAATTTCAAAGAAAAATAAATAACTCACTAGTTGATAGCTACTAAAGGTAGCTCATCCATGAAGGGGTAAACCCTAAAATACCCTTGGCGAAAACACCTTCAAACCAAGGTTTAAATGGGTGTACCATGGATCAACAAGCTCAATAATTATGATATAATATCCAAGGAACATAATTCAAGTGACAAATTTCAAATAAAACCTCTCAATTGGGTAAATTGCATAAAAGTTCAAAATGTGCATAAAATTGCATAACTTGCTCAAATAGTGTCCAAATTGGACCAAATTTGAAACTTAAGGTTGTATTATGATTTCAAAGCATATCACAAGGTTATATTAGATTTTTAAGAATTCAATAATGATAATTAAGATTATTCAACTCATTAAGAAAGTTGAGCGGTCTTACAACTATAAACCCCTAACAGGGATTTTGCCTTCAAAATCCAAGGTAAACAAAGATGGTTAATTCATTTGCACCTCATCCTATTACCTTCACATTTTACTTAAATATCATGGTGATGTCACATCATTCAAACATATCTCATCTTGGGTCAGCACAAAAAACCCCGCCTAAGAAGACATTCTCAATATGGAATTTAGAAACTTATTCTGTCATGTGTACAACTCTAGTAGTAATGTTCAACTTTAAATTCTAGCTATCATCCAAAAATTATATCTATTATATCAACAAATTACTCAAAAGTCATACTTGCTAGCTTTTTACCAATCATGGCATGTGTCCCATACCATTCCTTGAAGCATAAAAAAGGGCGATGTATCCATCCTTTTTTTTTAGATACGCTGACACTGGAACACTTGTCAGTTCTTTTTAGCATCATAAGAAATGCTGACACTGGCACCTATCATTCCATACAAGGAAACATCATTCCTATTCAACCTTGTTAGGGGTGTAAAAACAACACTATCTTCACCTTATTAAGATTTACACAACCTACTTAGAAGACATATCATGATCCCATAAAGACAATCAACCCCATCTCACTCTTGTTCAACTTGTCTCATAGTTGTTGCTGCTTCGACAAACCTAAGGTTGTTGAAGAAATATTGATCATTTTTTTTACCATATTGAAATAGTTTGACATATTATCATTCAAAGCGTGCTATAACTTGTAAGACAATACTTGAACACTCTGTTCCTCCTATTCATAAATTTTATTGGTACATTGGTTAGTCTAAAGGATATAACTCTAAACTCATCATGGTCATGTGAATTATGTCATCCAATCTAAATCTTATATCTAAAGGATATTTCATCTTAAAGAAACATGGTAGCACATGTCTACTAATCAACAAACTATCTATCCTTGATAGTGGTCTTACCCAACTATCACTGAACCATACACAATATTATAGAATCACTTTTATTTTTCCTTGCAAACAACATTTAGAGGGTCGTCATTAACTCTCTCTCTCTCTCTAAGGGAGAGGAACACTAGGAATGTTCATTTCATAAACACCTCCAACCTTCACATATTTCTCATACTATTGATACATCTTGGATACTAGGATTCATTACCTTTGTATCCACCTCATGTGCTATAAGGAACTCACATCATTATCTCATCCACTTTTACCAACATAACAAATATCAAGACATACAAGAGGAGTCTTCCTAACTATTGGAAGGCTCAAAACCAAAATCATCACAAACTTTATGATCTTGGAACCATAGTCCAAACAACCTTATGCTATAATAAACTATCCACCCTCATGTTTACAACAAATGGCAATGATCCACTTGAAAGTTGTGCCCTGGAAAGGAAAGACACAAAGGGAAACACACTTCCCACATCATCACAGCATTGTTCAAGGGTCACTAGTAAAAAGGTAACCAATTCTATTTTCATTATGCAAGTTACATCTTCTTATGTATCATTTTACCCTTTTCATTTTGGGTTCCTTGACATTATCATAGGAATCATCATGATTAACATATCTTACTACTCCTTCCTTCATGACTATTTATCACATTTGGGTATGTTCTCTTATTTTATTATGTTTTTCAACCACTTATCAAAAAGCATATCATCATACTCCACATTTTCTTCAATAAACATGGATCATCTGCCTTAATTTCTTTCACATGCTATGTTGATTTTACATTAACACTTTCTTACACACATAGGTTGGTCTGAGATTAACTCAGGTTCTACCTTATTCCTTTGTCATTGTTCCTATTCATCTTATCATTTTGTATTTGTTATAGGAGTTCTCTCTATCTTATGTGGATTTCATACCTTAATTCACTTTATCAGCATAGACTTATCTGTCTTTTACTTTATTATCTTCTTGAATCACATCTTCAAGAACTCCTCTTTTCCTTATTTGTATTCAGATTTAGATTTCATGGTGTTGTATCTTTCTCTTATAGTTACCAAACATTCAAGTTTTGATACATAATGATGCAATTCTCATCTTCTTTAAGGTAGGATTGAGATATTCACACCATGATTTCTTATTTGTTAAGCTCTTTAGATTGTATCAAAACAACTACTTGATCAGAGTAATCAGAAAGATAACAATCTAAGAGTTCCATACTTACCTTTTCTTCAATAGTTGAGTACCTGGCCAGGGCATTCAAGTACTGAGATTAGGAAGTATGCACCATATTTGTATGTCATATTTCTAATTTTGACATCATCCTAGTCCTAAGTCCTAGTGTCCCCATAGATTCGATGATCCTAAAGCTCTGATACCAACTTGTGAGAACCCGTTACACTAAACGAGATTACTCAAAACATAAAGCACAATCGATCACTAATTAATCACATACCCAAAAATATGGGTAAATTAAAACCGATTTCAACATCAGCACCAGCTTAGAAACATTTGCATAAGAGCCCAACATCTTTCTGATATCCATACTATGCTAAAAATTTGATACAAATTGTTCTATCACCTTAGCCACAACATATATACATAGGAGAACAATATTGTATATGCTTCACAACAAACATTAACATGCTAACAAAATTTCGATTCATTTGAAACACCATATACAAACTTTTCCTACCCAGACCTGAGAGTACAAGGACGACTCTAGGACACACTAGACATCAAATCAACTTTCTCAAAGATTCATTACTATAGCTCCTCTTTGCTACCACATGTTTGTTTTCGCCACTTTTGATTACCTAATAATAATGTGGCGAACCATAAGGGTGAGACCCATATCCCAACAAGAGATATAACCTCCAAAAATGCTTATTGATACAACATTTTAAATAGTAGATAACTAAGCAGTTAGAGTATTTAATAATCAATTGAACATATTGAACAGTTCAAGTATGCTAAACAATTTAAGAAATTAATCTTAGCAACAAGTATGATCATCAATGCATATATAGATAACAAATAAATCCATTTCTTTGGATAAATATCTACTCAAATATCATCAAATTGCATCTAATAACAATCATTATCATTAATCTGACTATCATCATATTCCTTGCTAACAGCACAAGCAATCTAGTAGCATAAGCAACCTTGACATCATGAATATGTCTAGTAACATAACATGGCTATCAATATTGGCATATCAAATAAAGCGAACAGATATATATCATACGTAGAACTAACATCATACCACAATTAACCGCATAGGCATGATTAGCAGTTTAAACATAATTAATTATATAGGCATGGCTAGAAAAATTAAACATAGCTAGCAGCAACATCTTAACCATCAGTGTTAGTATATTTGACAACATAAGCATGTTTACAACATGAGCATAACTACAACATAAGCATATCTATTATCTCTTATTGTATTATACATGATCTTAATGAAAAGAAAGCAAACAAGGGTTATCATCCAATATGAAGTGTTGTGTATAACCCTAAACAGATATGCTACACATATGCCTTACATCTTTTATTATGCCCATAGGAATTTGAGGATACCACTCAAAATCCAACTGACCACTGCTAAGTTGAAATCATTGTCATACAAGATCTAGGAAGAGATATACTCCTAAGATCTTCTCCACCACATCGACACATAAGTCAAGCTACTAACAGCCTAGTTCGTCCTTGGTACAGGTCATGGCACTAGTGAAAGGAGGTGGGTATGCATACCCTACCATCTGAGGTACAACCGTAGTTGTCCTCCAATCTCATCACATATATAATGACTGAGACAGGACTACAACCATTATAAAACTAAGGGCTAGGTATGACCTCAATCATCCTCCCTAAACACTTGAATTTAGGATGACAAGCACCCCACATACTCATTAATATGTGCTTTGAGTTTCCCTTAGGAATACTCATTTCACCATCTGGGAAATTCTGACACTTAGATGGATCTATGGCACAAGGCACTACATGATTAGAGTTTCACTTGATTAGTTATGCCATTTGGGTGAATTAAGGTTGCATCAAACAAGTGGGCATACAAACACTAATGCACTTCTAGCAAGCATATAAATATCACAACTTCAAAAGATATAAAACACGTCAAACATAATTTCTCATCTCATCATCACATGGTACTATTCACTTACCATTCATGAGGCTACACTAGTCATCATACTATCACAAGATATAAATCCTTTTCAAAATATCACAAGGTATCAACCCTTATGAACCCAAGAGGATTACACCTCATTCAGGGCTCAACCATGCCCAAAGGTCATTAAGACCATCATACTGTCACATGATATAAAATCCTTTTCACAATATCATAGGGTATCAACCCTTATCAACACAAGAGGATTACACCTCATTTAGGGTTCAACCATGCCCAAAGGTCATTAAGACCATCATATTATTCCCTACAAGATCATCATTATCTTTGCATGCCTTATAACAAGTCACCACAACATCACTTACATATAATACACCAGATCAACACATTATTGCATTAAAGAGCTAGGAGATATTCAAAAACAATCATAGCAGGGTTATATTAACATTACAAATATTCCTTTATTACATCAACATGCAAGGAATGTAGATATGATTAACCCTCATCATATTCATAATGCACATGTTTAGCATAAGAAAGTATCATCCATGTGGCTATGATAAACACCAATTAACATATCAAGGTTACGATTATATTAGGGAGATTATTCCACTATCTTTCCATCATATAACAATGTTAAACATGAATACTCATCTTTATCTATTTGCATTAGAGTTAGGTTCACAAGATAAATTATAGTAATGATACTAATCAACACTCATACCCAAACCCTAACTCACGTCATCCCCATTGGATCATATTTGCATAAGGTGAAGCATCACCATCACATTCCATACCATTCTCAAGTATGAACCCACACATAAATAAAGGTGTGACCATCGAGTTATAGCATACTAGGGTTTCAATAACAGTTACAGAGTACTCCATGATTGTATTAGTCATTCAAGGACTATTCATACCCAATTACCATCATTTCATTATATTAAATCTAAGTATAACAAGCTATACCTCATTAGGGTCACATATCAACACAATATGTTTATCATTCCTTCTATTCATATGATTTAATAAGTAATACTACCTTATTAAGGGTAACCCTCCATTTATTCCATCATCTTTCAACCCATATCTCCATACCACTATGTCACCCAGAACCATTGGATGTTTAAAAGGTAAGACCATTGGTTGTTTACATAAGTAAACACCTTGGATAAACAACTAATGAAGTCCTTGATTTGTTCTATAGAAAGAGTCACCATATAACTCTAGATGTCCTTGATTCACAAGACAAAAAATTCCATTGAGAGTAGGGTAAAACCCACAATCGACTGTTCATTTAAAACAAGCCATCCAATGTCAACAAGTAAGCTCCTTAAGTTGACCATATAAAGCAAACCCTATAAATCACATTATTAGGACCAAAATATTACATTAGCCATCATTCTACTTTATTGGGGTAATAAACATTACATCTTGACTATTGGGTCAAGTTCATATGTTAAAACCATCAATTTTAGTATAGGTCCGACCATTGCATCAAGTGACCCAAGAAACCATTGGTCTAAGGCTTAATTGATGCTACAACTATATGATTAACTCACCATAGGTTGTGGAGACCTGATACACTATCATTAGTGACCATTAAGTCACCATAGGTTCTTATATCAACACTATATTCATTAATCAACATCAAATATTAATCTAATGTCATCATTGATTGATAACATTATTAGGGTACTTAATGGTTGATCATTAAACTTCTAATTAATCAAAAACCTGACCTCAGGGGGTGACCATAGGTTGTCACCATCATCTTAAACCTTTTATCTTGACCATCAGTTATCATGAAGACAACACCATAGGGTTGTTGTAATGGCTACCATCATCAGGTCATGGGCTTATAGAAGAAATCAACTTTAAACCCTAATATTCACCATTGGTTGATAGGTGCTTAGCACCATAAGTTGTCAAACCAACCTGATCCAAGTCATATTATACCTTATGAATAACATACAGATTATCACAGGTTCATCTAGAACTGAAATCAGAATAGGGAACATTATAAAATTGAAATCCAAGTCAAGCATAGCATTTTAGTGCATGAATCATCATTTTCAAGCAAGAACATGAGCAAGCAAGCTTATGGTAAGAAATAAACATGGAGCAAGTTATAAAACTTGCCTCTAATGAGAAGATAAACTCCCACACATAAGAAAACACGAGAAGGTAGAATATAAAATCTAATCATAAGCTGTGAACTCGTCCATCTAGCACCTCTCTTCATCAAATGAGCAAACCCTAAGCATAAGGAGCAAGAATGGTAGTGTTTTAGAGCTTTAGAGCAATTTGTATCATGGAACAACAAGGTTATGACCTGGAGAAAGGTAGGAGGAAGGATAAAAAAGAAAAAAATTGAGGGAAGAATGGAATTCTTACTCTTTTAGGTCAAGATCACTAGAAGGAATCTTTTTTAAACCCCAAAAGGAAGTCAATTGCAACCCTAGATTCTTTTTCCAAGAAGCTCCCCTCTTTCTTCTTCCTTGGATAGGAAATTCACAGCCACACAGAGGGAGGATGATGTTTGTAGAAGGAGGGAATTGGTGGAGAGAAAATGGCTTGTTTTGGTTCTTAGGGATAAGTATATGAAACTTTAAGATAAAGAAAAAGAAAAAGTTGGCAATTCTACTATCTTTCCAAGAGTCCATGGCCTTAAACTATTAAGAATATACAAGAACACACACAAGTAGCTCCCCCTCCATCCATAGAGACATTCTTATCCCTCATTTCTTGAATTTCCAAGAAAAATAAATAACTCACTAGTTGATAGCTACTAAAGGTAGCTCATCCATGAAGGGGTAAACCCTAAAATACCCTTGAAGAAAACACCTTCAAACCAAGGTTCAAATGGGCTACCCATGGCTCAAAAAGCTCAAGAATGATGATAGAATATCCTAGGAACATAATGCAAGTGATAAATTTCAAAGAAAACCTCTCAATTGGGTAAATTGCATAAAAGTCCAAAATGTGCATAAAATTGCATAGCTTGCTCAAATAGTATCCAAATTGGACCAAATTTGAAACTTAAGCTTGTATTATGATTTCAAAGCATATAACAAGGTTATATTAGAGTTTTAAAAATTCAATTATGATAATTAAGATTATTCAACTCATTAAGCAAGTTTAGGGGTCTTATAGGTAACATAAATAGGTCCATTTCCCCCCAAGTAATTGTTGGTCATATCCACCAAAACTTTGTTGATCAAATCCCATTAGAATATAAATATCAAGGTTCCTCATAATTGTTCTCAAACAAATGTTGCTTCACATCATACCCACCAAGATGAAATGGCTCATAATTAAAAGGGGTGCAACCATAAGTAAGGGGTACAATTGGGCAGCCAAGATATGTGTGGTGATAATGGCCATAATAATAACATTGTGGGGGATATTAGAATGCCCACTCCATTTGAAAAAAATTTCCTGAAAGATATGTCAATTAGCACATGTGAGTAGAGAGATTACGAGATAAGAGGTTAGTCAAAATCACAAAGAGAACTAAAAATTATAAAGCTAAGAAATTAAGGAATAAACTAAAATTACAAAACAAAAACTAGAAAGTAGTAATATTGGAATGGAAACTCAATGAAAAGTGGAGATAATCTTCTAGAATTGTGTTCGGAAGGCACAACAATATTACAAAAAATCTAACAAAGAAATTATAGAAAAAGGATAAAAATTATCTAACATGCTAAAAAAATTATGAAATAAAAATAAATTATGGAACAAGATTAAAAATTACAAAAGGAATAAACTAGAAAATAATATTGTCAGAATGAAAACTTGGCAGAAGGAGGAGATAAAATACTAGAATGTTAGTCGGCAGGTAAAAAAATTACAAAAATCTAAAAAAGAAATTATGGAACAAGACTAAAGCTATACAAGTTAGAAAAATATGAGTAAAATTATACAAGATATACAAGCAAATAGATCTAAAAAATAACCTTGTCATCCCCGTCAACGACATGAATTTGATGTGCATCGTTGTACATGCAACAATCACTAGGACAAGTCCTAGACTTTAACCTTCTGACCAGGTTGTCAACTAGGTGCAAGAACCAAGTCAACAGAGTATAGATAGGTATGGATCCCTAGAGACGGTTTCTGATAAAGACGGTTTTGTTTCAAATCTGATTAAGAGAACAAGAATGAAAAATCCATCATGAGAGTTTGTTAAAACTAAAATAAAAAAACATAAAGATGTTGAATTAAAGATCAACTAATCAAAAAGGAAATACCAAAGCTAAGGGATTTTACTACCCCAATTGATGTGAATCAAGACTGAAGAAATTACATGATAACAAAGATAAAGGAAGGTATGTGAAAAGATTCATAAATGATTCACAAATGATGAACTCTTCGTGAACCCATTGGTCATGGCATTCATGGATCCTAGTTCAATCATCCTAATGGGTAATTTTCTAAGTCTCATCCAAATCCCCATGTAATTGATTTGGTTGTTCTAAATCTTGGGTTCTACAGTCGCATCTACCAAGACTAACAAGCGATGAAAATTAGAGATCACTTCGTTAAAATTGTTGTTTTCCAAATCCAAAACCATTTATCTAAAATTTGGATAAAAAGTTTGATCCAATCATCACATGGCTAAGGGGCTACTCCCCTCGCCACGGTTAGAAATCTACTTACTAGCCATACTAAGAGATGGAGAAAACAAAGAAGGAAGGTAGAAAGCCATAAACCAGAAGAGAAAAAATCTCCAAGGAGATCTTAGCTAGTGACAATGAAATGGCTCGCTCTCTTAGTTCCTTTCTCTAAAGAAAAGAACTAGAATAAGAAATGAGATCTAGAAACCAGAGATAAAAGAACACATTTTTATTGCAGAAATGAAAGATTACACTTATGAATGGTAATGCAAGAGTTTAACTACAAGATACAATTACAAAATTTGGCATTCCTTTCTTAGTGGAGTCCCCCTCCTTTTATAGGGGTAGGAGGGGTGGAAACCCTAGATAGAAGACTCTCTATAAAACTCCTGGAAGGTGGATGAAAACTTTAGGGATCTGGTCAATAGAGAAAATCGTCAATTGCCTTTAATTATGTTGACCGTTCACATTCTTTTTGTTGTAGATTCCCAAAACAGCAATTTTGAGTGTATTTTTGGGCCATTCATAAGTTCGAAAGAGGTCTGCAAATATGTTTTCCCTATAGATAATTTAATTCTCTTTCCAACTCATACTTTCCCATTAAATTCCACCTTTGGATGTGAGAGTTATGACAATTTGGGTGTGAGGTATATATTTAAATCAGACACTGCGGGAATTTATGCAAAATCTCTTCACAGGGAAATTAGTCATTGAGCTATTTTCCTGCAAAATACCAACCAAATTGAATTAAAACTCTAGATAAATAGAAAAATATAAACTAATAAAATTAATTACAAAACTAAGAAGATAAATATCAAAACAATCGTAAAAGGATATTTAAAAGATGTAAATAAAAAGGATAATATACATTTATCAATATCCAGGATAAGGGTTCACAATATTTCTCTTCCATACAAAACTCTTGTTGCTGCCAAGTAGACTCGGAGATAAGAGTTGATAGTTTGATGATGCGATCCTCTATAGGGCGTGGTCAGAGATTCATCCACCATTTAGAGAGTTGTGACGAGATGCGCTGAGCTTCTTCTCCACGACGTTGTTTTTCATGAGCTTTTTCTTCTTCTCTCATTCTTGTATGATAAACATGATAAGAGAGTAGATCTTTACTATGGGGTGGGGACTATTCTTATTTCTGATACTCTATTATATTAGTTATCAAATTTGATACTTACACTTATTAGATGGTTTTTTCAGTATTTTATTCACTTACTCTTTGATTTACCCAATCATATTATTTGTTTGTTATAATCATAAGCATAGAGACCATAAAACTTAGGATTAGAACATCAAATGAAGGCATAAAACTGTATATGTGATTCAAAAAGGAGCTTAAATTGATGATGGGGTAGTGATATGTGACATTGAGATCCTAGGTCCAAGGGGAAATTGATCCTAGGTACAAGGGGAAATTAATCCTTGTAGGATTCTTGTTCTAAAAGGAGGCAGATACACATGGTCCTAATCTAAATATATGTAATTAATGAGTTGTAAAAAATTATATAGTTACCTAGGCAGTGGCACTGAAGAATGTGTTTCGATTGTTTTATCATTTATTCTTGCTTTTTTAGAAAATTTAGTTAATTTACCAAACTACTAAAATATTGTTGTAATTTATTTTTCTTAAGTATACGAGCATTTTTTTCTTTAAAATGTTGTGTCTAGGGTTCGATCCTAAATTATACTATGATAAGATCCGTGTGTTTGTGGGTGGTGTTCATCTTACTATTGTTTTAGTTAAAATTGGGTTTTTATTTTCTTAGTATATTGGAAGGTACGAAACCACCACATCATTTCCTCTTGGGTTGTTCTTGTTCTCTTCATAAAGAAAAAGTACACTTCTATGCATATGTGTATTGACTTTCACGTGTTGAACCTAGCTACTTTTAAAAATTAAGTACCATCTTCCCCTTATTGATGACTTCTTTGATCAACTTCATACTTCCAAAGTTTTTCCAAAATTGACCTTCATTCTGGTTATCATCAACTTACAGTGATTCTTCTAAAACTATTTCCAAATTCATTATTGACATTATGAAATCTTTGTGATGCAATTTGGTTTAACAACACACCCCAACATATTTATGAATCTTATGAACAATGTCTTCAAACCCAATGCTGATGCGTTTTTGGTCGTCTTCATCAATGACATTCAAATCTATTTTGATTTTGTAGAAAAACAATGTGAGCACTTGATGGAAGTCCTAGAAGTCCTTCAAGCATAGAAATTCAATGGAAAATTGTCTAGATGTGATTTTGAAAATGATAAAATCATGTTCCTTTCTCATGACATCTCTGAGTGTGGTATTTCAATAGATCCTACTAAAGTGTTGCCTAAAAACCTCCCTACAATCCTTCTAAAATTCGTGCTTTTTTGGTCCTAGATAGGTATTATTGTTGCTTCATCCCCAATTTCTTTAAAGTTGCACTTACTCTCTAAGATTACTCAAAAGGATGAATTTTTTATTTGCACAGCTACTTGTGAGTCCAGTTTTAGAACCCAAAGTTGAATTTCACATGAGAACCCATTTTGACTTTACCCTCTAGTAACTAAGGATATTTTATTTTATTGATGCCTTGAGGAAAGGGATAGGCTATGTTATGGAGTGGGACAAGAAGGTAGTGAATTATGCATCTAGGTAGATAAAACCAAATGAACTTAATTACCAAACTCATGCTTTGGAATTGACTACAATAATATATGCTCTAGAAATTTGATGACACTACTTTTATGGCTTGACTTTTGATATCTTCACTGACCACAAATGCTTGAAGTACATTCAGAAATAGAAGGACTTGAACTTGCGATAACGTCGATGGCTTGAGTACCCAAGGGACTAGATTTTCACTATTTCCTACCACCAAGGTAAATCAATTGTGATCATTGATACCCTTAGTAGGAAACATGCAGTATGTGCATCATTGTCTATCTAAGAGTGGAAGAACATGGAGGACTTAGTGGATTAGTATCCATATTTCATGCATGATAGAGTTCATTTCAAAAAACTTTATATCATTCTCAGGTTACATACTGAGTTACTTGAGGCACAAAATGACAGCCCCAATCTCAAAGAACTTCCCTCTCTCTTGTCTAAACCTCAAACACACTTGTATATTCATCTAAGCAGTGGTCTCGATAAAAAAATAGAATGTGGATCTCTAAGAAGTTAGCAGTGAAGGATAAAATGCTCAATAAGGCACATGGGAAAAAGTACCCTGTTTATCCAGATACAACCAAAATGTACAAGGACCTATAGAGACTCTTCTAGTGGAGGAGTATGAAGTGTTATATTATCGAGTTTTTGTCTAGGTGTCCATCATGCCAAAAGATTAAGATAGATCACTAGAGGCCAGGTGGTTTACTACAATCCCTTAAAACTCCAAAATGGAAATGGGAACACATCAGCATATATTTCATGGTGTATTTCCCAGGATCATAAAGGGGTACGATGTTACATTAGTTATACTAGATTGTCTCATGAAATCAGCTCACTTCTTACCTATGAAGATGACAACAAAATATCTGATCTTGCCAACCTCTAGATATTGGAGATTGTACATTCACATGGAGATCTAAACCCCATTGTTTTAGATATGGACTAAAGTTCACATCTAGTTGTACAAAAAGGTTCAAGAAGAATTGAGAACAAAAGTAAACTTAAAGAACAACATATCAATAGTAGATCAATCTATAGTCAAAGCTTATAATGTAGATTCTGAAGGATTTTCTAAGAGCTTGTGTTCTTGATTGGGAAGGCTCGTACGACCACTATTTACCTTTAGCTAAATTTTCATATAATAATAGCTATCATGCATGGATTGGGATGCCTCCATATGAAGCTCTCTACAACGTACCATGCAGATCTCCACTACACTAGATGTCGGGGAATATAACTTAATGAAACTTAAGGAAATGCAACTCTACACTGATAAGGTTGCATTGAAAAGGCAAATAATGAAGCAGCAAAATGACAGGAAGAAGTCTTTTATATATATGCTCACTGAAAGGAACAACAATTGAAAGATGGTGATCATGTTTTCCTAAAAATCATGGCTATTCGAGCTTTAGCCAAGAATAAAGAAAAGCTTAGCCCTTGCTTGTGGGACTATTCAAAATCATCAAAAGTATTGGTGAATATGCATACCATCTTACTCTTCCACCTCAGTATAGTGTGATGTAAAATATGATTCATGTATTGAATGTAAAGCCCTATGTCTAAGATCCTAGCCATATTCTAAACCATGAACCTCGGGAGCTAAAAGATGCCATGTTTTATGCTGTCACCAGTCAAGATTCCTGACACTAAAGAAAAGGAGCTTCCATTAACTAACATGTTAGTATGGAAAAAGTTCCTTGGACCCACAATAACAAGAGTAAGGCTACCTAGGAGCTCAAGTCCAAAATCAAGAAGAAATATATGTACCTCTTTCTAGTTGCTTGAATTTTGAGGGAAAATTTGTTAAAGGAGGGGGAAATGTGATAATAAATTTTTTTACATAATTATTTCTCTCTCCAAAATTTCCAAAATTATTATAATTCACTAAACTGTATACTTGGTACTCTTCATCATTCATTTTTAAGACTATGACTCGTGTTGATTTTTCCAATTTGAGAAAAATGAAACCCTAGATACATGATTAAGGTGATACATGTATTTGTTCAACTATAGAACTACTAATAATCATACAATAGATTTTCACACTCAAAGTTGTACCAAACCAAGATGGTTCTATTATAAAGATTCACATGAAATATCTCAATCATTGGATGTACCAATTCAAAGGTATAAGTAATTAACTATTGGGCATTTTCTCATTTACTTATGTGACTTGGACCTAATTATGTTTATTTAGAGGTCAGTAATGACTCATTGATGTGTCATGCATACACACCTAGAATCTTCTGCATGGATTTCCATCCCTTTCCCTTTAAATCGTAGCCATCCAGCAATGGTCTAACATGGAGGACTTCATCTTCAACCTCCATACCACGTAGGTCAGAGAGTAGATGTTACAAGATAATTACATCATGCCCCATTCTAATAGACTAGGCCAAGTCTCATGGAGATTTTTGGAGGAGAAAATCCTCACTCCCAAATGATTTGAAGTATTTGCGTGATGTTTCTTATATGTTTCTATAATGATTAACTTTAATAATTTATCATCTCAACTTGTTTCTTCCCCGCAAGCATACATGATCAATTATAGTCAAGCCCTGACCCACGAGGAGCTAGGATAGATAGGCATAAGAGAATTAAAGTTAAACAACCTTTATTGGTTTACACATGTTTGATTAATTCGATTAAACTAATCAACATATTATAATAGACCAAATAAAAACAAGTCTCTTCAATGATGATTAAGATCAGATTTAGATAATCTTGTGAATGAAATTTCACTTCCACATCACAACTTAGTAGAATAACAAAAATCCAATACACTAGTTGAGCATGCAAAGGAGGTTTGTGTCTCATACACCTCCCGCTGATATGAGACAGTTCTAACTCCACATAATAATCTCGTGAATATGCTTAGCTTTGAACTACAAACCTCGAGTCCTCAACACATACCCATCCACTTCCTTGGTCGAGGAAGTGTTGCTGAAATTATATCTCCATACTCCTAGATACATTTTTCCACATAATATTAGAAGCACAAAACAAGCAAACATGATGCCCAGTCAAGCAAGAAAATAATGAGACACCAAGGCAATATATAATAGCTAAAGAATTAGTATTAAGGATGGAATTTGTGTTCACATAAGTTATGACATGGGAGTTACTCTCCCATGCTCAAGAACAATGTTCTCCTCATACATGGTGGTAAAACATAGGTACACATGATGAATCATGAAGTAAAACATGAGTAGAGAAGGGAAAGAACAAGGGAATATGTAGGGGAAGAGAAACAAGGGAAGAAATCTGGATGGTTATCAATGTTTCATCCTTGCTACTATTACTGATCCAACAACCTTCTCTTCTGAAGGGTTGGAACAACTGGTGGATGCCCTCCTACACTTGGTGAAGAGAGACGGAGTAGAGAAGTAGTTCTATCCCAAGTAACCACTCCTTTTCCAAAATCACCCTCCTAGTCCTCTTCTCTGAACTGTGGTCGTAACTTGCTCCAAATGATGAGTGAAAATTGTCCAAAGGGAGTATGATTTGTATTTTAAAATACAGAACATTCATTTTTAATTTTGCAAAGAAACATCAACTTACACAGCGTGTATGTAAGTAAACGCTCTTTGTGGGCTGCAATTTTTCTTTAGTCAAGCCACGATTGAAGGTTGCGCGTCTTTAGCGAGGGTACATGGTGTAGAATGAGATATCCATCATTTTTTGAAGATTTTTATCCAAACCGTGTTGGATCTTGGTTGGGGAGGCTTTATCTGATAAACACATGCCTTGTTTGATGGCCAACTTGGTATATTGAATGCAATCTGCTGCAAAATCAACTCTAAAACCCAAGAAATCTCTGGAAATGCAAGGTAGATCAGATTTTGAGCATTTACTCCACAAATCGAGTTGAATAATAGGTCCCTATAGTTAAAATGATTCATCGAGTAAGGACAACAAAAAACATGAAAACTACAATGAATGAGAATAATAATTGGGTCAAACTGAATCAAATGTGCAACCAAACATGGCCTAAAAGATGATATAATTTGTGCACATCAAATCCCCCTAATCTTGAACCATTGGTTGTCCTCAATTAGAAGAAAACTAGATATATAAAAAATAGATACATAGCACAAACATCAATTCCAATGAAGTTGAAGTGTAACATCCATAAAAGGCTAATCATCATCTAGATTTGTAACCATGTACAAAATCAATTCTAACTCTCACGACATGAAATTATGTTCAAATAGGTATTCAAATTGCTTTGGATAGATCAACCAGAGAACAATCATTAGAAATAAAATGACAAAGTCAAAAACATAGTGAACTTGCCACAAAATGCATTGAATTGTATAGATAAAATGTATTGAACTTTCTTTTTGGTTGATCAACCTATCTACACTGGCATATTCATTTCACATAAAAAATTTCAATGAGGCTTCATGTGCATTGTACTCAGATGCTAATGTAGGCTTACACACACATGGGATACCACATAAGGTCTAGTTACCCTCTTTCTTATGTAATCCCCAACCTTCATTGGGTCGTGTGAAAGCATGGGCAACTTAGCCATATTTTATGGGGATTAGATTTTCAAATCAAAAGCAAGATTTCCCCTTTTATTTGATTAAGGTCCTTATTTGGAACCATGTGATCTTATCTGAGTTCACCCCCCCCCCCCAATTAATCAAAATACTCATTCAGATGGATAATACAAAAGTTGGAGATTCATTCATTGTAGAATTATTCATCAAATAGAGTAGTGGAAAATGCACCATAAAATTGGCAATGTCATCATATTGTTGATCAAGACTACAGAGGTTATGAATTCAAATCATTTGAATAATTACATTGTTTTCGAGCATGGGTGAGAGAATTTCAATCAATGTTTGGTGAGAAATCAAGATATCACAAATGAATAGCCATAAATTATGTAGAAAATTTCACATAGATGTTGTAAGGACAAGATATGAACATTCAAACTATTATGTCATAGAGGACAATGGTTCAAGAAATTATGACCCAAATAGAGAGATCATCACATAACCCTATATATATAATATAAGACAACATGGGTCAAACAGGAGTGCAAAACACACAAACTTTAAGAAAATAGCATGAAAAGGAAAAGAACAAGCAAACTCTAAAACTATCGGTGGGTTGTCCCCACCCTGAGCTTGAAACTTCTAGTTTCCTTACTTCCCATGAAAAACCATGGTCACAAACAACTGAGTACCTCGTGGTGCCTCAAAGAGTGGGGTCAAATGCCCCCTTAGAACTTGGAAAGTTTTGTGGTAACAAGTCAGGATCAAGAATATCCACGGAAGTAGAAGGTTTTAACATTCAAGGAGGTTGTGGAGGGTAGCCATAGTGGTCCTGAGTATGTGTAGGAGTCTATCCATGACACCATGCTATGTATCTCCCTGAATTGCAGAGACATGTTACCATACTGTTGGGATAATCGAGTGAGGTGGGCATCCTATTCGTCAAAACAGTGTTGCACATAGCCATACCACTGGCGCATGTTGAAATACCTTCATGTGTACTTAGTATGTGTACCAGTAGAAGGTGGATGGGAACCTTAGATCTAGTATAGGAAGATTTGGTTTGTTCTCCAGTGGTGGTTGGCCTCTCATTTGAAAAAGTGTGTTTCCGATTCTCCTTGTTCTTCAGTGTAGTCTTGGCCAGATTTGGCAATTTCATCATAGTATTATGGTTATGGATATTTTGAGAATAGTTTGAATTCTTGTCCCTTATAAATAAATGAGAAGAAATGAGAAACTCGCAATTGACCTCAATGCTTCCATCTAGAGGGTCAACTGTGGACAATTCAACCTTCAGAGTAGTAGCAATGTTAATTATTAGGCCACCTATCATTATGTCTCCTTTTACTTCCCACTAAATTTTGGGGATCCTGCTAAAGAAATGGTATCCTACATTGACATGGTATTCATGTAGCATAGCCCACATCAAAAATAGATCAAGCTTACTATCCACTCCTTGAGTTTCTTTCCTAGAAAAATACAAGTGTTGAAAAGGCAATGAATGTATTTGAGAATAAGATTGTGTATATGTAATGCCTAAGCAGAAGAAGGATTGAAAAATAGTTTCCTCAATGATTTGAATCTAAAAAGTGTTTAGTTAAAATGCATCTGGCATGATAATACCTCTGTCATAATCAAAGTGCAACAGGTTGTAAAAAATT
The DNA here is from genome assembly GCA_963693085.1 of Alisma plantago-aquatica. Lineage (NCBI taxonomy): Eukaryota > Viridiplantae > Streptophyta > Magnoliopsida > Alismatales > Alismataceae > Alisma > Alisma plantago-aquatica. Next base: position 1,156,003,129 of record OY856410.1, on the reverse strand, counting down.
GAATGTTAATTTGAACAGCTTGTTCATAAATATGAAAGTAATGAAAATGAACGAATTATTATTTTTGTGCTGGTCAATATCAGTACTAAAAGTTGTAGGAGGCTCATATGTCAACCAAGGATATGTAATAGTAGTCGAGAGACAACAATAGCCATGTTTTATAAAATTAATGTACTCGTGTTCTTCTTTAATAAATCTTAAACTTCTGATATCATTTAAATTTGCAAACCTGGTCAGGACTACCCGACGAGAAGCACGAAGGTAGAATATGACGTCTTCCTCTGCATTGAGCATGAAGTCGACCATGGAATGTAATGTCTAGAGGAAGAAGAAACTTTGGGGTTAGGTTGCTAACGATGAAAAGTGATTTCATCCTCGACATGTTTGAAATGACGACAGGTGAACACAACATGGGGGAAATGGCTCATGGAATGGTGATGCTAGTGCTAAAAGAGATCTTCATAATGTGTAGAAAATGGCTCAAGACATGGGTCGTAGTGGAGCATAGAGTTGATGAGGTGTGATTGGAGCTTGCTTATGTTGGAGTTGGTGGCACTTCCTTGTGTTGTGGTGATGGGGGCTTCATGGAGATGAGGACAAGGAGAGGAAGTAACTCTTCCTTGTTCTCTTCCTTTATCTATGGTTGGGAGAAAGGAGTGCAAAAGAGTAGGGAACCATGGTTAATTATCATGGCAGTAAGGAAGAGGGTGGCAAAAGTGCTCTGATGAGGTGCAAGGGAGGATCTAGCATGGAGCTACTATGAGGGTCAGTGTCGCTCTCTTGGGGTGGAATAAAACCCTTTCACATGGTGTGAGTGAAGAAATGAGGGCCAAAATAGGGTTTTAAAACCCTAAAATGGTAACTCATTTCCATGGCCACAAATGTTACACAACATAAGCCACTGTTGAAATTTGAAAAATTTCCCAATTCGATAAAAAAATACCATGTTTCCAATATACATGGAATAGAGATGAAGTTTTGTTATTTTTGTTTTGAGTTTTCTAAAATATCAAACACAGTGTGAAGAATAGTTACACATTGTAAGGACAAACAAATATAATTTGCAATTTCTCTTGTTGGAAAATTGTATATGTCGTGTATGTGGGATCACACTCGTGTCAACCGGTCTATCGTTACTTGAATAATCTTGAGTTGTGAACATTTTATGTATTGTTTGAGATGGCATAATCGCAAAGATCTGTTGAATTTGTCAAAACATAGAAATGGTTGAACACACCATGTTGGGTGGTCAACACGTTGTATTTCAACATGATTCTAGTATTTGCTTAATAGCTTCATTTCTTCTTAATGTTACCAATAGGTACCTAAAAAATAATCTTGAGCACTGAGGTTTCCACACAAAAAATGATTGTTCAACACCGTGAAGTCTTATTTTAAAGATATGACTTGAAAGGAAATGAAAAAGGGGAAATGAAAAAACCAACTATCTAGATTGTGGTACAACTCCCAGAAAGGTCTTCTATTTGAGTTTTGGAGTGAGACTTGGGTTTTTTTCAAAATATATCAAAGATGGATCATGAAGCTCCATGTCTGATCTTCTCTCCTTATGAGTATAACATGCACCTTTGGCCATTGACTTTAAATGTTGATTTATTCCCTTGGAGCTCAATAGTCCCATATGGAATGATCTTCAACACAAGACATGGTTCAGACCACTTGGTATGTAGCTTTCCAAGAAAAAGATTCGACATGGAGTTGAAAAGTAGCACTTTATCTCCTTTAGAAAAGTATTTTCTTCTAATCTTTCTATAGTTCCATGCTTTTGTTATTTCTTTCTACATTTTTGCATTTTCATATGCTTCTAGACAGAGCTCTTCAAGTTCTTAGAGTTGTATCAATCTATTTTATATAGATTTCTTCAAATCAAAGTTCAAAAACTTAATAACCCATAGATTCTTGTGCTCCAACTTCAAAGAAAGATGGTATGATGCCCCATAAATCAGCTTAAATGGTGTTGTACCAAAAGGTGAATGATGTCCTAAAGGTTCATGGTGCATCATCCGGCTTGAGTGCCCAGTCTAGTCTTAAGCTAGAAAGAGTTTTTTCCATAATTATTTCTAGTAGATTATTTGATAGTTCAACTTGTGTAGTTGTTTTAGGGTGATATGGAGTAGATATCTTATGCTTGACTCCATATTTATTGATCATTTTATTGAAGTGCTTTTCATTGAAGTGTGTACCTCCATTGGATAGCACAGCTTGTGGGACTCCAAAGTGTTTTCTTCTAAAATAGATTTATTATAGATTTTGGGTCCAGGGCTTGAGTAGGAACAACTTCTACCCATCATAGGAAAATAATATGAACTTGTAGCCACAAGAAGATGTGAAGGGGCCCATGTAGTCCACTCCCCATACATCAAATATCTCTCTCTCAAGAATGGAGTTGAGAGGCATTTCATCTCTTGTTCATATGACGGCTGTCCTTTGGCATTTGTTACAAGCTTTTAACACAGGAATGAATGTCTTGGAATAATGTTGGCCAATAAAAGCCTTCTTACAAAATCTATGTAGTTGTCTTCTCTCCTTCAAAGTGTCATCCATATGAAGAAGAGTGACATTCTAAAATGATAGTTGAGATATCATCATCAGCTACACACCTCTGGATGAGCCCATATGTTCCTCTCTTGAACAATAATGGATCATCTCAATAGTAGAACTTTGCATAGTATAGGAAATTCTTCTTTTGTTGATAAGTGAGATGAAGAGGAAGATGTATGGTAGCAAGTAAGTGGACAAGATCAGGGATTCAAGGTATCTCAAAAGAGACACTAGCATATAGTCTTTCAATAGGTATCTAATCATCAATGGGGAGATAATTTGTTGCATCTATGTTCAGTCATGAGAGGTGATCAACAAAATTATTCTTTGTACCTTTCTTGTCTCTTATCTCAAGGTCAAACTCCTGAATAAATAGTATCCAATGAATTAGGCATCGCTTGGTATATTTCTTGTTCAACTAATACTTGATTTCAACATGGTTGATGTATACCACAACCTTGGATCCCATAAGATATTTCCTGGATTTGTCAAAGGCATATATTGTTGCTAGTATCTCCTTCTTGATGATGGCATAGTTTATTTGTGATTAATCAAAAGTCTTGTCAGTATAATGTATGGAGTGGAGTTTGTTGTCTTTTCTCTCTCCTAGGACTGCACCAATAGTGTAGTCACTAGCATCAGACGTAATATCAATAGGTGCATTCCAATCTGGGGGTTGAATGGTGGAGTAGAAATAAGGACGTCCTTGAACTTCCTAAAAGATAATTGGCAATCATCATTGAAAATAAAGTCAAAATCCTAGGAAAGAAGTGAGAATAGTGGTTTGTCTATCTTGGAGAAATCCTTGATAAAGAATTTGTAAAACCCTGCATGGCCAAGAAAATTGCAAACATCTTTTACGGATGTCAGAGTGGACATATTTTTAATTCTCTTTGCCTTATCCCTATCAACTTCAATACCCTTATTAGATATCACATGCCCTAGTACAACTCCAAATTGTACCTTAAAATTATACTTGTCCTAGTTGAGTATAAGGTTAACATTTATTCAGTGTTGAAGAACCTTAAATAAATTCCATAAACAGACGTCAAATGAAATTCCATACACATTGAAATCACCCATAAAGATCTCCATTATTTGCTCGACAAAATCAGAGAAAATGTCCATAATACAATGCTGAAAAGTCGCATGAATGTTACAAAAGGTCAAACACCATGTTTCTATAAGAATAAGTCACATATGTGCATGTAAATGTGGTGGGTATATTGGTATTTGAAAAAATCCAAAATAACCGTCATGATAACAAAAATAAGAATGATAGGCTAATCTTTCAAGCATCACATCAATGAAAGGCCACGGAAAATAATCTATATGAGTTGCCTTATTCAATCTCCTATAATTAATGCACATGCACCACCCAGTGACAACACGTGTTTAGATCAGTTCATCATTATCCTCTTTTATGGCAGTTGCGTCCCCTTTCTTGGGTACTACATGAATAGCACTCACCCAAGGGTTGCCACTTATAGGGTATATGATCCCTTCATCACTCAGCTTGAAAATTCCCCTTTTTAGAACCGCAAGCATATTTTGGTTTTGAATGCCTAGGAGGTTCTATGCATGGATTGGCATCATCTTCAAAATTAATTTTTGAATGTAAAAAAGGATTAATGACCTTCAAATCATATATAGAATAGCTGATAAGTTCATTGTACAAACTAAGTTCATTAAGCAATTTGAGTTCTTGTTCATCGGTTAAATCAACATTTATAATTAGTACAGAAGTAGAATCGGGGCCAAGGAAAGAATAATTAGCCCTGGTGGAAGGGGTTTGAGTTCTACCCTTTTCTCCTTTGTAGACTTGCTAGAATTATCCTATAGTGATGGAATACCTTCATCGGTTGGATGTGCGTCAGAAATAAAAGTAGCATCTGATAATTTAGTTATCATGGTGGTATCTAGCTTATCATCTTTACAATAATTAATGATGAAATAAAAAAATTCTTTATTTTGTTCCCGAAGCTTATCAAAATAATCAAAGAGGCAAATGTCTTCTTTTTTGTTTGGAACTTTTAGGGCATCAAAGACATAAAATTCCAGTCTCCTCTCCTTCCTTAAGAGTGAGTTTACCTTCTCGCACATAAACTATATAGTCAGTTGTAAGGATAAAGGGTCTTCCAAAAAGAATAGGGTTGGAAGGAGCTTTATTCATGTCCAGCACAACAAAATCACAAGAAATATAAAACTTTCCAACCTACACATGCACATCTTCTACAATACATTTGGGATACTTGAAAGAGTAGTTTGCTAATTGAATGGCCATCTTAGTCGACTTGAAACCTCTAAGATCAAGTTGTTGCCATTGTAAAGAAGGAATAAAGTTGATACTAGCTCCAAGGTCAACTAGACCTTTATCAAATGTAGTGTCACCATCTTGCATGGAAGGGAGAAAGCTACAAGGTCATCAAGCTTCTCAGATAGTCTATTTTGGATGATAGAACAAATTCTCTCTGATATCATAGCAGTATCCATTCGATCAAGCCTTCTCTTCTTACTCAATATGTCTTTGAGAAATTTTGCATAGGTGGTTTGACATAAATTTTGTCAGCAATAAGCTCAACCAATGGAAGTTTGACATAAATCTTGTTGAGGATGTCCATGAATATGTTGAATCAAACATCATCCTTCCTATGTGCAAACTTGTGAGGAAAAGGAATAGTAAGTTTGTAAGAAAGTGGTGTTTCAGTTGCATTCTTATTTCTTTGCTTCTTATCAATATCATCTTCTTTGTCAATATCATCATCAATTTCTTCTAATTTGATGGCGGGGGTCTTTTATTTATAGCTCCACTCCTTAGAGTAATGCATTTGTAGTCCCTTAGGTTCATCTTCAGTTGACTTGCTAGAAAATAAAAAAGGGCCCTTTGGTTAGCTTGATCTTATTGTGTAATTTGATTCCCTAGCATCTTTGTGTGGGTAGCAATGACATACACTTTGAAAGAGAGATGATAAATCATATCTTTGAGAGGTTGCTCATGATTGCAAAAAAGTGCATTCTTCTGAATTTCTATTGAGATAAAAGTCTCAAGCATGCTCTCTAGACTTGACTTTGGTTGTAGTTGTTGTTGTTGATTGTAACTCTAATTGTTGTTGTTGTTCATTGTTTGTTGGTTGCCCATTTGTTGTTGCTGATGTGGACCGTGATGGTGATTTGGGTTTTGAGAATTGCTAGTGTTTTTCTAGGAGAAATTAGGATGATATCTCTATCTCGAGTTGTAAGTGTTGGTGTTATAACCCCAATTATTTTGGGTACAATTGGTGAGAAATGTAATTTCTCATATTAAAGATAATTCAACAAATAATGATATGATTTGTTTTGAATAAATGGATTCCATTCAATATAGCCTTGATTGGTTTCTTTGTGGGCTTTATTGGCTATAGGGCTACAATTGAGTAAAATTCGTTTGCATATGATTTCTAATAAAAGAAATTGAAAGAAAAAAAAAAGGAAAGAGGAAGTAAAAGATAAAGAGAAGTCATTAAGGAAATAAGTAAGATAATAAGAAAATTGATAAGTAAAAGGCTGAGGAATATTCCCAAGATGGGATTTTAAGCCATTAAGATTCCTTGAGGTTCAAGGAACTCATAATAATAAAATGACAGAGGAAAGAGAAAATATGTGAGAAATATATATATAATTAAGTCATTGACTTGTAAATGAAGGAAATGAATTATTCCGATTGAATTTCGGCTTCAAAGTTGGAATGTAAGTAGATTAAATCCTTTTATACTTTCCCTTAAAATTTGGGATCGATTGGATATATGATTTATGAGTTATGGATTTTTGAAAAATCCCTAAAGTAGAGGGATTTCCATTATATGTCACGATTTCAGTAAATAAGGAAAATTTGTTGCAAGTCGCGCGAATAACCTGAACCGTAGATCCTAGATCCAACGGAGACTGGACTTTGCCCAGTTCTAGGCAGATTGGGAGACTAGAAGAATCTATTTCTTTGATTTTCTCTTTCTCTGGTCCACGAGAGATTTTGGAAACTTTCCCATTGAGATCGGGATAAGTTTGCGGATCAAACAAACCAAGGTTTGATAGGATTTCAGGAAACTTGGAAGTTTTGCCCAAACCTTCTCATAACAGCAGCTTTCTGCGAATTGTGTTACATATACATATATATATATACCCTATGTTGCCTGGAAAGGCTACCACAGGATGCGCGAGGTGCCGCGAGGCCTTTGGTCCCTTTCCCAGACCGTACATCAACGTCGAAGGGACGAGTTTCCCTTCTGTTCCATCTTCTCGACCAAGAGAGAGCTCCCCACCTATCTTTTGATTCAGGCCTCCTCAAGACAATCCAACCTCATGATCGAGTTTGGCGAGTCTTATCGGAGAGGATCACTTCGATACTTGCCTCCCAACGATCGAGAAACGCGAGGTCAACCTTGGAGTTGACCCATCCAACGGGCTACTGCTCGCGGGGCAGAGCGAGATGAGGTTCAAGATGATTAGACGAATTTCCCTTCTTACCCTCGAGCATGCGTGGCCCAAAGGTAGGGGTATAGGGGCAAATCCGAACAACCGATCTGGCTACGCGGGGAGCGTGCTGTTGACGTGGCGCACTGTCATTGGCCCACAGGTAATTTTCTTGTGAAAAATCTATCTAATTTTCAATAAATCATATGGAGACAATTCATATATGAAAGTGGATCAGAAAAAATCAAGGTATCTATTAAAAATATAATTGAAGCCAGATTCTGATTGCAATCCAAAATGTGTACACAATTATCATCTTTAATGGTTTAATTAATGAAAAACCCTTAGAATTGATGATAGTTGAATATAAAGATGTTATCTAATTATTTTGAGCGAATATTAACCTGGTGATAATAAAAAGGATGATTTAGATCTAAAAGAATGATCTTGGTGCATAATTGGCTTAATTTAGGGTTTCATATACCTAAGTTTGCATTAATGGGCTTAGAAACCCTAATTTAGGAGAATATGATTTTTTAATGGTTTTAATCGTGCAAATCCATGAATAAGATAGAGTTATGTTGTTATAAATCCTCTTTGAGTATAAAAGAACAAAATTGTGGATAATTTGATAAATTAGGGTTTGCTAACATTAACGATGAGAAATGTAGTAATTAGGGTTCCTTTGAGAATCGAACTATAATTCTTTGTTGATTTGTCAATACAGGGAAACCTAAACATAGTAATTGGCCTTAATGATCTTGCCATGGATTAAAAGGATAAAAATAGTAGCTTTAATGTAAAAGAAGCTTAATGAAATTAATTGATGATTAATGTGCCTTTAATATGGAAATAGGGTTATATGTTGTTAAGATAACCTTAATATTGAAGAATATATGAGATAATTAGGGTTTATGAGTAATGGCATAAAATTAGGGTTTAATATGGTAAAAGATGAAGGGAAATCCTAATTGAATAATGAAACCCTAAAATGGATACAAAAACCCTAGAAAGTGAATCCAAGTCAATAAAGTAGATTCTTGATAAAGTGTGTAATAAATAGAGTACATATTCTTTTCAGGAATTATGTGGTTGTTGAATTGCTTGCTTGGATTGCTTTCTTGGATGCAATTACTTAATACTTGTGAAATCATCAAATCAGGTATGTGGTTACACTTATGAATATCTCGAGATAGATTTCTGAGGTTTTTTGAGATTTTCACCGATGACTTGAAATAAACTGTTGAATGAATTTAGTTCATGCAAACTATAATGTGAATATGACTATCACATAATATATGTGCCTACTAGCTCAGATCATGGTCCCCTCTACGTCTTAATGGCTGACCTATTATATGGATACCTAGAGGGTAGGTCCATCAGGTCGTGGAATGACTTAGTATATGGCTACCTAGAGGGTAGGTCCATCAAGTCACAGTGAGTTAGATATTAGGCTACCTTTGGGTGGTGCCATGCGACACTACCTTTACAGAGGTATTATATAAGTCCTTACAGGGACAACACAGAGTTGTGGATAGGTATGGATTGAGTAGTTTGGCTTAAAACGTAATCTTGGTTGTTAAATGATTAATTGAATGATTACATTGTTAACATATTTGCATGATTATTGTTTCCCCCACATACCAGCTTCTTGCTGACCGACGTTTTGTTTGTCGGCGTTTTAGGTACAATGAAAAGAACAAACAGTAAAGTGGCATATGTGGTACTGAATGAGAATTAAAGTGCAAAGGAGGATTAGATAGAATACTATATGTGTGGATAGAAGTTTTGAAATCCCAGTTTTAAAAGGTATGCAAAGTTTTTATTTTTACCATATTTCAGTATAGTTAGTATAATTTAATAATTGTTAATGATTATTTGTCGAACCTTTGATCTGGGTTATTTGTTAACGGCTTTGACCTTTTGGTCTCCCTTAATTGGGGGTTACCGGGAGGGAGGGTCGTAACATTTGGTATCAGAGCATAGGTTCCTCACTTAATCCTTAATAATTATTAAATTTTACAAATTCTGTAGAACCCAAGGGAGTTATTAGAGGATTATTCGAAAGATAGAGATGTCTAGAAAAGGATCACGACCGAGGGCTGGTAATATTTTCCTCTGCACCGCTTGTTAGAATACGAGGACTCTCGGATCTATGTGACTGTCTGGCCAAAGTCTTAGGGTATGAGTCGAAATAAGATACCTTTAGGACTCTATCATCTTGTTCATCCCTTCTCAACTCAAATTCTGTTAAGAACCTTAATGATTAGGGTTTTCTCTCTTCTCCTCACCCTCTTGAGGTATGGGTAAGGTTAATAAGGTCTATGGAATCCTCCACCAAATTAATGAAAAGCATGTAAATAAGATGTCATGGACATAAGATTAATATAGTAAGCGTAAAGGAATAGATACATGTGTAGGTCGTATGACACGAGTTGTCATTGCCCTCAGGAGAGACCTGAGGATAGACCTCATTGGCAGGAGGATGAGTAGAGAGAGTTAGTCTTGGAGGTAGAGAACTAGTACATCCTTTGAGGATGATGTTAACCCTAACCCTAAGTGAAGGTTAGAGAGAGAGATGACATGATGAGTTGGATGTCATGGTTGACCGAGTGTTTAGATGGACATGCCTTGGATGACGTGTGAGCCATGGATGACCTAGTACCTCTGGAGACCCAACCCTGGGAAGGGTCGTGCATGTTTGAGCGAAGGATAGCTCCTTCATTGATGAGGTTAAAGAAGAACTTATGGAAACCCCATGAGCTTATATGGACATAATAGGCACCCCGAATGTATCAGTAGTGCAAACAATAGGTTGAAACCCTGGTCGGGAGAGTTTGATGGATAGCTTATGTAATTAGCATAAGGGGTTATGGATGATCTTGAGCAAACATAAGTTCGAGCCTAGGCTTCACCCATGTATAGGATGCTTTTGAGGTTGATCCTTCATGAAGATAGGACCTCTAATGGTGAGGTTGTTTGTAGTGTTAGCTCTAGAGAGAGAACAAGAAACCAAGCAAGAAGGTTGGAAACCTAGACTCTGAGATATGAGGGAAAAAATAGGGAGTTGAGGATGATGCGACCTAAATGGATGATAGTGGTTTCCTCATGATCGATCCCTGGATGTTGATGATATCTTGGTTGCCTTTAGAGGGACCAAACCCTAGAGAGAAAAGATGAAGCTTCTGGTACCTATGTGCCTACGGTATAGGTGTTTACCTTCTGAGGTAGGAAGAAGAGTTAATTAGACCTAGAAAGGTTTAGTAAATAGGTTATGAGGCCTTGTACCTTGTTGATTGTCCTTAAGGAGGACCCAAACCTAAGTGTTGCTCGAGTTGAAGGATGACAAAAAGTGCATGTCATACCCTGTACATGTTTGGTTCATGGTTAAGAGATAGAGCATGCAGATGGACACCTAAAAGTGAACCTAGGGCTCCTAGGTATAAGAGGGGAAGTGGTGTACCTAATTCTCATGATGAGAATTAAGTTTCTATAGTTACGAGCATGGTACTCCTCATGTATAAAGGAAAATGGGAAACCCCTTCAGATTAAAGGTAGGCTTGATGAACCCCTCATAACTAAGTTGATGACAAAGGAAGGTATAATCTTGATCCAGTTTTGAGGAAATAAGACAAGTATGACCTAGCCTGGTTTAATGGTCTGCTTGTGCCTGAATAGCTTACTAGGGTTAAGCATAAGGATGTAAACCCTAGACCTAAGAGTGTTTGTGACCTTGTTATCGATAGATAGTTTTCCTCCCATCCTGGAGAGGGACCCCTTTGGTAGGGTGTATGTCAGTTTTTTCATTTTAAGGTAACCTAAAGAGGTCTCATAGGATCTTGAGAAGCTAAGTGAAAAGTACATGGTATGAGAATGAACCTGTAGGCCCATAGATATCCATCTCTAAGTGCATGCTGATGTGTTACCATGGAGGTAACCGGTATGGGGCTTGACCAAGGTAGGCAGGTTGTCATGATCCCGATGAAAGGATGAAAGCCAGCCCATGAATGTAGAAAGAGAGATGATGAAGACTTCGGTAAGGTTCTAAGTGAACATGTACTATTATGGAGAATCCTAAGTCTATCCTAGGGTCAGGTAGGGAAAAGACTGATGAAAGTAGGAGTTGCCTAATTCCCCAGTTGCACATGACCATAGGGTCGGGAGGTAACAGCTATCATTGTTTGAGGGCCATGGGTTAGGAGATTGGTCACCTTCATGAACTCATGGGACCCAAAGGGCAGATGAGTAGGGCATTCTCTTGATGCATGAGGGAAGAGGGATGACCCCAAAAGAGTCGGTACCCTATAGGCCTAGAGGAGATGATCAAGGATATAAACCTCAGTAGGTTCAAGAATAGTTTGATGTCATGATGTCTGTGATGTAGAGACATATGTGGCACGTTGCAACTTAGATGTAAAGGTGTATTGGTAAGGTGGGATGTACCATCTCTACTCTTGTAACAGGAAGAACTCTGTATTTGGACTGCAGCTAAATGCTTATTTCCTCTTATTATAGGGGTGAGAGATAGGACATTACGCATGCCATACAGCAAGGATAAGAGATGATGTAGGTTGGAACATTGCCACGAGAAATGGGGATAGAGAAGATAACCAACCCTGGTAAAGTGAATGATATATGGATGGTTTGCAAACACTAAGAGGAATGAGGTAGTCACCTTATGAGGATGTTTTTATCATGATCTAAGTGGAACTTACAAGTTATACCAGGTTGAGTTTGATCACCATGATGATGAAATCAGAGAGTGTTCTTAATGAAGATAGACATAGAGTTTGAGGGGAGATGATAAGTGAAATACATGGAAGTGTATGTCTTCAATGTTACCTAATACCTAAGGATGTGAAGTGGTAATGGATGCTCTGGTTGAGATACATCTGACTTGTTTGACTAGAAGCTAGAAGAGGTTGTTTGGCTAACCCTAAGTTTGGAAAGGATAGGTGTTTGGATAACACTCAGATGTAACAAGATACATTGAAAAGTTAAGGGTTGTTTGGTTAGCCAGTCTAGTCCTTGATACGATGAAAGGATGGTGGTAGAACCTCAAGTGCACTCCTTTGGAAAAGAAGGTGATGAAACCCCGATAGAATGGTTTAGGGTTTTTGAGGTATTGATCTTGAAGAATAATGACATACAGGAGATCATGGTTTCAAGATCACCATACACCATACCACGAAGATAATAAGTGATAGTAGCACTTTGGATGATTACGATGAGGTTGTAGGTGGTATGTGGCCATGCATGACAGAGGGTGAAGGATGAGCATCGGTAACCCAGTGCATTGAGGATAAAGAGTTCCTGAGAGGGAATGGGAGTTCATCACTATGGATAAAGGTCTCCCCTGGACCAAGGAAGGTCGAGATGCAATATGGGTTATGGTAGATTGCCTTACCTAGATGACATGAGAAAGGAAGAGTTCTGTCAAGGGACAAATCTGGTTGAACTACCCATGAGAGAGATGGTTCAACTACACCATGAAGCAAGTTCAAAAGTTCTTGAGTATGACCTAAAGGTTCCCTTCCAAAAGGTGGAAGTAGGTACATGAAGAACTCGATGTTAGTACAGTTTATCACCCCTAACTAATGGTTAGTATTATCCAGACTAAAGGGTCTGATGAGAGCATATGTGCTCATTCAGGGTGATAACTAGAGACAATTCTTGTCCTATGTAAGATAACCACCATAGCCAGTATCGGGTTTTAAAGAAGCTCTGTAAGGGAGGTTGTGTCGGTCACCACTTCAGTAAGGTGATGTTGGTGAAAGTGCCACATGATGGTTAAAAAAAAGGGACCACAGTGTGTGTAGATGAAGTCACTTTGATCGTGCAATGGCTGAAAGGAGCCTAGAGACGACAAGAGTCGTGAGTAGATGCAAGGTAGACTGACATGCAGTTCACTGTGGGAGAATATGTGACGTGAAAATCTGACCCCTCTAAGTTATAGCTAAGAGGGCTGAGTCCCCGATACATGGGTCCATTTGAGATGGATTGGTGGAGAAGGTTATGGATAACCCTACCCCTCAGGATAAAGAAAGGTGTGATGAGTTCCAAGTGTCCAATTTAGAGCACTATGTGAGGTACCCAGATCATGAGCTAAACAATGAACCTAGTGAGCCCCAAGGGAGGCTGAAATGGCCTGAGTCACCTATGCAGTTTATAGACGCCAGGATGAAAAGAACACAGAGAAAGGAATATTTGATGATAAAGGTTCTTTAGAAGCGCCATGAGTTCGGTAAAGCCACATAGGGGCCAATGATGGACATGGAAGAGTCTTATCCTGAATTGTTTGTTTGCTTGATAGAATTTTGAGGACAAAATTCCTATAAGAGGGTAAGGATGTTATAACCCCAATTTTTTTGGGAACAATTGGTGAGAAATGTAATTTCTCATATTAAAGATAATTGAACAAATAATGATATGATTTGTTTTGAATAAATGGATTCCATTCATAATAGCCTTGTTTGGTTGCTTTGTGGGCTTTATTGGCTATAGGGATACAATTGAGTAAAATTCGTTTGCATATGATTTCTAATAAAAGAAATTGAAAGAAAAAAAAAGGAAAGAGGAAGTAAAAGATAAAGAGAAGTCATTAAGGAAATAAGTAAGATAATAAGAAAATGGATAAGTAAAAGGCTGAGGAATATTCCCAAGATGGGATTTCGAGCCATTAAGGTTCCTTGAGGTTCAAGGAACTCATAATAATAATTTAATGATAGAGGAAAGAGAAAATATGTGAGAAATATATATAATTAAGTCATTGACTTGTAAATGAAGGAAATGAATTATTCCTATTGAATTTCGGCTTCAAACTTGGAATGTAAGTAGACTAAGTCCTCTTAGACTTTCCCTTAAAATTTGGGATCGATTGGATATACGGTTTATGAGTTATGGATTTTTGAAAAATCCCTAAAGTAGAGGGATTTCCATTATATGTCACGGTTTCAGTAAATAAGGAAAATTTGTTGCAAGTCGCGCGAATAACCTGAATCGTAGATCCTAGATCCAATGGAGACTGGACTTTGCCCAGTTCTAGGCGGATTGGGAGACTGGAAGAATCTATTTCTTTGATTTTCTCTTTCTCTGGTCCACGAGAGATTTTGGAAACTTTCCCATTGAGATCGGGAGAAGTTTGCGGATCAAACAAACAAAGGTTTGATAGGATTTCGGGAAACTTGGAAGTTTTGCCCAAACCTGCTCATAACAGCAGCTTTCTATAAATCGTGTTACATATACATATATATATACCCTATGTTTCCTGGAAAGGCTACCACAGGATGCGCGAGGTGCCGCGAGGCCTTTGGTCCCTTTCCCAGACCGTGCATCAACGCCAAAGGGATGAGTTTCCCTTCTGTTCCATCTTCTCGACCAAGAGAGAGCTCCCCACCTATCTTTTGATTTGGGCCTCCTCAAGACAATCCAACTGCTTTGATCGAGTTCGGTGAGTCTTATCAGAGAGGATCATGCCGATACTTGCCTCCCAATGATTGAGAAACGTGAGGTCAACCTTGGAGTTGACCCATCCAACGGGTTGCTTCTCGCGGGGCAGAGCGAGGTGAGGTTGAAGATGATTAGACGAATTTCCCTTCTTACCCTCGGGTGTGCATGGCCCAAAGGCAGGGGTATAGGGGAAAAGCCGAACAACCGGCCTGGCTACGCGGGGAGTGCGTTGCTCACGTGGCACACTGTCATTGGCCCACAGGTAATTTGCTTGCAAAAAATCTATCTAATTTTCAATAAATCATATGGAGACAATATATATATATATATATATATATATGAAAGTGGATTAGAAAAATTCAAGGAATCTATTAAAAATATAATTGAAGCCAGATTCCGATTGCAATCCAAAAAGTGTACACAATTATCATCTTTAAATGTTTAATTAATGAAAAACCCTTAGAATTGATGATAGTTGAATATAATGATGTTATCTAATTATTTTGAGTGAATATTAACCTGGTGATAATAAAAAGGATGATTTATATCTAAAAGA
Organism: Alisma plantago-aquatica; assembly: GCA_963693085.1. Taxonomy (NCBI): domain Eukaryota; kingdom Viridiplantae; phylum Streptophyta; class Magnoliopsida; order Alismatales; family Alismataceae; genus Alisma; species Alisma plantago-aquatica. The sequence continues at coordinate 1,155,988,119 of OY856410.1, read as the reverse complement.
ATGATCTTGGTGCATAATTGGCTTAATTTAGGGTTTCATATACCTAAGTTTTCATTAATGGGCTTAGAAACCCTAATTTAGGAGAATATGATTTTTTTAATGGTTTTAATCGTGCAAATCCATGAATAAGACAGATTTATGTTGTTATAAATCCTCTTGGAGTATAAAAGATCACAATTGTGGATAATTTGATAAATTAGGGTTTTCCAACATTAACGATGAGAAATGTAGTAATTAGGGTTCCTTTGAGAATCGAACTATAATTCTTTGTTGAGTTGTCAATACAGGGAAACCTAAACATAGTAATTGGCCTTAATGATCTTGCCATGGATTAAAAGGAAAAAAATAGTAGCTTTAATGTAAAAGAAGCTTAATGAAATTAATTGATGATTAATGTGCCTTTAATATGGAAATAGGGTTATATGTTGTTAAGATAACCTTAATATTGAAGAATAGATGAGATAACTAGGGTTTATGAGTAATGGCATAAAATCAGGGTTTAATATGGTAAAATACGAAGGGAAACCCTAATTGAAAAATGAAACCCTAAAATGGATACAAAAATCCTAGAAAGTGAATCCAAGTCAATAAAGTAGATTCTTGATAAAGTGTGTAATAAATAGAGTACATATTCTTTTCAGGAATTATGTGGTTTTTGAATTGCTTGCTTGGATTTCTTTCTTGGATGGAATTACTTAATACTTGTGAAATCATCAAATCAGGTATGTGGTTACACTTATGATTATCTCGAGATAGATTTCTGAGGTTTTCTGAGATTTTCACCGATGACTTGAAATAAACTGTTGAATGAATTTAGTTCATGCAAACTATAATGTGAATATGACTATCACATAATATATGTGCCTACTAGCTCAGATCCTGGTCCCCTATGTGTCTTAATGGTTGACCTAGTATATGGCTACCTAGAGGGTAGGTCCATCAGGTCGTGGAATGACTTAGTATATGGCTACCTAGAGGGTAGGTCCATCAAGTCACAGTGAGTTAGATATTGGGCTACCTTTGGGTGGTGCCATGCGACTCTACCTTTACATAGGTATTATATAAGTCCTTACAGGGACAACACAGAGTTGTGGATAGGTATGGATTGAGTAGTTTGGCTTAAAATGTAATCTTGGTTGTTAAATGATTAATTGAATGATTACGTTGTTAATATATTTGCATTATTATTGTTTCCCCCACATACCATCTTCTTGCTGACTAACATTTTTTTTGATGGTGTTTTAGGTACAATGAAAAGAACAAACAGTAAAGTGGCATATGTGGTACTAAATGAGAATTAAAGTGCAAAGGAGGATTAGATAGATTAGTATATGTGTGGATAGAAGTTTTGAAATCCCAGTTTTAAAAGGTATGCAAAGTTTTTATTTTTACCATATTTCAGTATAGTTGGTATAATTTAATAATTGTTAATGATTATTTGTCAAACCTTTGATCTGGGTTATTGGTTAACGGCTCTGACCTTTTGGTCTCCCTTAATTGGGGGTTACCGGGAGGCAGGGTCGTAACAGTTGGAGTAAGGGTTAAACGACAGCTTATTCCCAAAATTTCCGACTTCATTTGCTTGTTCTAGAATCTCCTCAAAATTCATTTTTAGGGAAAACCAAGGTGAAGAATTATTCTTTGCAACTCCACATGTATCAAAAAATTATTCAAATGCTTGGATGGGTGGGTACTTAGCTTCTCAAATTTCTATGAAAGTGTGTCTAGCTTGGCAGTAATAATATCAACCACATTAAGAATGTGCTTTCCGTCTCAATTTTTGATAGAAGAACATGATGAAGGAGGATGGATACTCCTTTTTGTGCTCCATTGGAAATGTTTAATTGCCATGTCTTCAATAATATCATATGCCTCCCGGTAAGACTTGTTCATTAAGGCTCCATTCACAGCAACATCCACAATCATATGGGTGTTGTGGAATAACATGTAAAATGTTTGCAACAATATCCAGTTAGTCAAACCATGGTGAGGAAAAAGACATTGAAGGTCTTTAAATCTCTCCCTCATGTTATACTGTGTTTCACCTTCTTTCTATGTGAAATTGGTGAGTTGACTCCTTAATTTTGTGGTCTTGCTCGGTGGAAAATATTTAGCAAGATAAACATTCAATAGTAGATCCCAACTTTTGATAGACCACTTGGGTAAGGAGAAAACATGCTTTTTCTCTATCCCTCAAAGGGAATGGAAACAATAGTAATTTTATTCCATCAGTAGGAACATCGTTTATCTTGAAAGTGTTCATTACTATATAAATTCCACTATATTAAGATTTGGATCATATTTCCTCAAAACCTTTTCTGTTGGATCATTTGCATTATTGTGGGGATAATAGAGAAATTATTGGATTCAATAATTGTAAGGTCAATCGCTCCACATATGTTGATGGAAGTAGGGAAAATGAAGTCCTTAAGTTGTTTGTTGTCTTCCATGATCATCTCTTAGTGATCGGTGAAGATGGTGGTGAAGACGAAGGAGTTGAATGGGATGATGATGGTTGTGAATCCTCCAAGTTTGAAGAGTTTCACACCTCCTTGCTCTCCTAAGGCTATATAATGTATGTTCATTTTTTGGATCTAGAAATATGGATGGTTCAAGATCTCGTTAGATCATCACACATAGTCCTGTAGATAAATACGGTGACTGAGGTACACAACAAAATCAAAACTACAAATGATAATCATGATTATGGCAATTATGATAGAAATGCTTGTAGATATGATGGGTTGTGGTGTGATGTATCCTTGAATACTAATCAGCACTCTTTAACTGAAAAGTATTATAGCTCCCTGACAATAGTTCCAAGAACTTGTTGGTATATCTAACAACAAGATTTGATAATCTATTGTCTCAATTTTTTCTTCCCCACAAGCATACGGGATCAATTGTAGTTAAAGTCATACCCACAAGGAGCTAGGCTAGCTAGGCATATGAGCATTAAATTTCAACAATATAGATTGGTTTACACAAGTTTTATTGATTTCATTAAACTAATCAACGTATAAAAACAAAACCAATAAACATAAGTCTCTTGGATAATGATTAAGATCAGATTTATAGAATCTTGGGAATGATATTTCACTTCCACATCACAACTTAGTAGAAAAAAAATCCAATACACTTGTTGGTCATACAAAAGAGTTTTATGTCTCATACATCTCTCAGTGATATGAGGCAGTTTTAACTCCACATAGCACTCTCATAAATATGCTTAAGTTCAAACTACAAACCTTGACTCCTTGATACATTCCCGACCACTTTTGTGGTGAAGGAAGTGTTTCTAAATTTACATCTTCATACCCCTAGATACATCTTTCCAGATAATATTAGAAGCATAAAATAAGCAAACATGATGGCCAGTCAAGAAAGCAAGGAATGAAACATTGATGCAATCTTAGAATAGTAAAACAACTAGTATTAGGGAAGGAATTTGTGTTCACATAGGTGATGACATGGGACTTACTCTCCCATGACCAAGAACAAGGTTTTCCTCACACATGATGGTGAAATGCAGGTACAAGTGATGAATCATGAAATAAAACATGAGTAGAGAAGGGAAAGAATAAGGGAATATGTAAGGGAAGAGAAATAAGGCAAGAACTTCAACTAGAAGTCAAAGTTTCGTCCTATATACTATTCTCACTCAAGAAACCTTCTCTTGTGAGAGGTTGGAATGGAGGATGAAAGTTCTCATACACATGTTGAAGATAAATGGAGTAGAGAAGAGGTTCTCTCTTGATTAACTAGTCCTTCTTCTCCAAAATAACCCTCCTTCTACTTTGCTCTGAACTCTGGTCATAACTTGCTTAAAATGATGAGTGCTAACCATCCCAAGGGGGTAGGGTTTGTATTTTAAAATAGGAAGCATTCTATTTATTTTTTCAAAGAAACAACAACTTACATTGTGTGTACATAAGTAAACACGTCTTGTGGGATGCAGTTTTTTAGTCAAGCTACAATTAAAGTTTACACATCATGTAGTGAGGGCACACAACATAGTACAAGATATCGATGGATATTTGAAGATTATTAGCCATGTTGTGGTGATGCTTCACATGCCATTTTGGATCTTGTCTGGGAGTTTTTATCTAATAAACACACACCTGTTGGGTGGCCAACACAATGTGGTGATACAATCTGCTACCAAATTAACTCTAAAACTCTGGGAATCTCTGGGAATACAAGGTAGACTAGAATTTGAGCATTTCCTCCCCAAATTGAGTCCAATAAAGTGTACATGTAGTTCAAACCTTGCATCGAGTAAGGACAACTAAAAATGTGAGATCTAGCATGAATAAAATTAATAATTGGATCAAGATGAATGGATCGTGCAACCAAACATTGTCTAAAAGATGATATAATACATGCACATCATTCCCATTTCCATCCTATCTAGAGAAGAAGCTCCCAACCCCATGCCTCTCACTAGAGGAAATCCTCATTTTAGAGCTTCTCCGGCCACACTTCTTTGCATCTATTTAAGCCCTTTACTCTTTCCCTACCCTCAAATGGTTGTGAGAAAGTTGTATTCCTTTGTATCAATCCCAACTCTCTTCTACCTCTACCCAACCTTGATAACACTAAGGCTCACCTTAGTGACACAATTATCTGCCCCTTCTCCTTCAAGGACCATGGATAGACATCCATGACATTTACTTCAATTTTGAATTGGCTTGCTTCTTGTGAACACAACTTTCTCCATTGACCTTCTCCACCGTGTAGTGACTCAGGATTCCCAGAGGGATCCATTATGTGGGAATTTGTTTCCTAGGTGTAGAGTTGTCTTACAAAGGTGTGAAGACTTTCACCTTGGTACCAATGCCTTTTTCATTAAGAGGGCCCTTGATGGAGTTGGAGCCTAACTACTTCTTGAGCTAGAAGGAAGTTGAAGGAGTGAGGTCTACATGGATCCAATTGGACAAAAGGTGGCCAATCACAGGGCACCATTATCAACAGGTTGTGTTGTGTGTTAGCGAGGAAAAACAAGAATTGTAGTCACAACATAGCCTTGATTTGGACAAATTATGGTCCTCCACATCATCAGGTATTATCCTTTTTTCCATTTAATTGATAGAAATCCAAATATTTTTTAAAATCATAGTAATTAGTATGAAGGTAAAAAATAGGCATAACTATACATCAAATTCATCAGAAAAATCTATAAATTGCAAATAAAATGCTACCTTGACCTTGATTTGGGTCCAAGTTCAAAATTAATGGCATAAATCATAAGTTGATAATCTTCTATCCTTTTCTTAAACTAGAATGATGGAAAGTTATTATTATGGTTAGATGTTCATAAAGTTCTATACTATAATCCCTAGGTGACATCTATAATTTATCTTAATCCTATAACCCTAACCTTGTAATCTATGATGACATGATCCCTCCAAAACCCTAATATTTGTTCTCTCTCACAGTAATGAAAGTAGGTAATTAGCCAAGTGATTACCTATACCCTAGATCTACCCAAATATTCTGAGTTAAGGTCCCACAGCCATTAACTCTGATCCAGTCTTAGGTTACATTCAACAACCCTACTTAATCCCAAAGCCCTAATCTTGGGTATTATGGAAACATAATAATAATGGACCCTTAACTCCTTTTCTGGGTGATCAACTTCCATCAATTTAGTAGATCTATTTTCGAATTGAAGGTACGTGGATACCTAAGTATATGACTAGTTTTACTGTGTGAAACCTAAATATGTTATATTGCTTTCTTTGTTTGAGAAAATTGTTTGTATGTAATATGAAAGTTGTATTGATATTCCCTATCACTAAGAACATTAATTTTGAAAAGGAATTTTAGATTGATGGTGTTCATTAATCTCCCTAAAAGTGAGGGGAAGATTTAATGTTGACTAGTACCTCCCTAGAGTATATAATACATTGGGCGATCCATTAGAGTAGACGATACATGGGGAATAGGCCCAACAATATATGTTATGTGCTAGTCCACCATAGTGATACAATATCATTTAAATATGACTAAAATAATGTGTTTTCCCTATTTTTGACATAAATAATGTTTTATTTTGCTCTTTCTTTTCTTTTCTTAAATAAGTAAATATGCAAACTTATGTGTATGAATCTTTCTACTCATGCACACAACACACGTTTGTTGATCTAATGTTTCATGTATTTTCTAGGTGCAACAAACACTTAAATTGGAGCAAATTACCAGAAGACTATTATAAAGGGTATTGGAGGATCTATAATATCCTAGATGTTTCTTTTCATCTAATTTTTGGGTAGTTTCATTTTTCATTTCTTTTCCTACTAGATGTATAGGAACGAAGTCATGTCAATGTACTATTGTTTCATTTACAGTTCGACTTCTCATCACAATAATGTCTAGAACATTATCGTTTTTATTATGATTGGTTTTTTTGTGTGACATATATGATGTTTTGGACTAGTCCGGCTTCTGTTGTATCATAATTTGACAACTACAAATCCACTTGTTTTCCCTTTTTACATCTTGTTGGTATGAGTGATGTGTACCAATGAGATGTCCTAATGGAAAGTATGTTGTATTTATGGGCATAACAGTTGACTTTTAGATTTGTATTTCAAACATCATAGTTACATGAACACACCATTCATAATAGTATGAGTCTAACATATTCTTGATCTAGGGATATGAAGGATGGTTATGTATTTTGTGATCACATTGATTCTCCAAGCAGTGAATGGGAAAAGGATGGCTATGTGGTATATCTAGTTAGGTGATCTATGGATGTAGTCACTATGGATCACGTACACTTAGCATATGAAAACATATTGGTAACAATCTACATGGTGTTCATGTGGTAACTGACCTATCTATGATCCAACTCAAAAAACATAATATATATTTAATCAAATATGAACTGATGGTATCAACTAAATACAAGTCGCTTCTCTTAGAATGTAGGTGAAATTTATTTCAATTATAATTCAATTTCATAATAGTTGATACTAAAAAAAGTGTATAGGATTCACCATTAGTGGAATTGGGATCATTCATAGGATCCGGTGGAACAATAATCTACTACTAGCTATGCATTAGATACTTTAGCTTGATATATGGAGGATTGACATAATGTGACAAAGTGAGTTTTTTTATTGTTTATTTTCTCTTTGTTGTAAAGTTAATCACATTGATAAATTAGTCAAAATTATTGTCTCAAATACCCTCAACTACCTCCCTCTATTATTCTAATCTTATGGACACACATATTTTGAAATAAAGAAAACCCTAAGTAGATATTAAGGTGAATCATGTGTATTATAACACTTAGTCAAATTACATGATCAACATTAAAATTTGATTCTCAATCTTTCAACATAGCTAGATAACCATAGCACAAACTATACCTAATTTTTCACATCAATTCGATGAACCAATTGATAGTTGCAAGCATTGGAAATCATACATAATATTTGGTTCATTATTAACCCTAAACCTAAGTTTCAGATCTAAATGACTAGGTTGTGACACATGAATGTGTCACGTGGCTTCAGTAAGAAATATGCTTACTCGACCATAATCCTAGTCTTTTGGATCAAATGGATCATGGATCGGGGAGGGATCTGATGGCACAGGCTTCATCATCAAACTCTCGTAAATCTCGGCCATCTCCGATCGGATTTTAGTTGAACCATTCCAACCACTTTGACCTAGAGTGGGCATGTAGAAAGACTGGTGGTGGTATGTGACTTTCTTGACGTATTGCTAGATGAGCTTCCTTGGCTACTTCCAAACTGAGACATTGAGTTCTCTATAGATCTTCTTCCTGGAACCACTCTGATTTATAGGGAATCATATAGGATGGCTCCTACTGAGCCTATGTAGTGAAGAAATAGCTACAAGAACTTCTTGACAAAGGTTTTATCCATCCTAGTGTTTTCCCTTATGGTGCTCCTGATCTCTTTGTAAAGAAGAGAGACAATTCTATGTGTATGTTTATTGACTACCGCATGGTCAACCATGCCACTATTAAAAATAAGTATCCCCTTCCTCAAATTGATGACCTCTTTGATCATCATCACACTGCCAAAGTTTTCTCTAAGATTGACCTTCATTCTGGATGCCATCAACTTAAATCCAAAGATTGAAATATTTCTAAGACTACATTTTGAACTCGTTATGGGCATTACAAATTTTTAGTGATGCCATTCGAGTTAACCAATGCACTTGGTGTATTCATGAACCAGATGAACAAAGTCTTCCAACCCTATCTTGATGAGTTTGTGGTCGACTTTATTGATGATATCTTGATCTATTATGACTCTATGGAGAAGCATTGTGAGCATTTGAAGGTAGTTCTTGAAGTCCTTCGAGCTCACAAATTCTATGGAAGACTCTCTAAATGTGAATTCTGGATTGATAAAGTCATGTTTCTTGGCCATGTCATTTCTGGGGCTAACATATCGGTTAGTCCCACCAAAATATATATTTTCCTTGATTGGAAACCTCCTTGAAACCCTTATGAAATTCTGAGATTCTTAGGTTTAGCCAAATATTATTCTCACTTCATTCCCAGTTTCTCCAAAGTTACACTTCCTCTTACTAAGCTTACTTGGAAGTATGAGCATTTCATCTGGTCAACTTCTTGTGAGTCCAATTTTTTAGAGTTAAAGTAGAAGTTGACATCAGCCACTATTTTAGTCTTACCTTTTGGCAATGAAGGGATTGTAATATTCACTGATGCTTCAAGGAATGGGTTTGGTTATGTCCTATAGCAGAATGGAAAGGTGGTGGCCTTTGCATCTAGATAGCTAAAACTCGTTGAACTCAACTATCCCATACATGATTTGGAATTAGCTGCAATCATCCATGCTCTAAAAATCTAGAGGTACTACCTATATGGGGCAACATTTGATATCTTCATCGACCACAAAACCCTGAAGTGCATCCTCACCCAGAAAGACTTGAACCTGCATCATCGTCGATTCTTCAAGTATTTGAAGGAATACAATTTCACCATTTCCTACCATCTGTTTAAGGAAAATGTAGTCTTTGATGCCCTTAGTAGAAAAAGGGCCACATATGCATCTCTATTTGTTCCTGAGTGGAGGAACATGGAGGATTTTTTGAATTAGATACATTATCATGTTCATGTCAACAATATTTCTATCATGCTTGACCTACAGTTTGAACTTCTTGAGGCATACAAAGCTAGTCCTGACCTTGAAGGGCTCTCATCTCTCCTTTAAAAGCCTCAAACACACTTATATGTGGGTCTTGATGGTGGTCTTTGATATAAGAATCATATGTGGGTTCATGAGTAGTCAGTAGTGAAGACAAATATTCTCAATGAGGCACATGGGTCAAAGTACACAGTTCATCCCGGCACAACTAAAATGTACAAAGACGTGCAACGTCAGTTATGATGGAGGGGCATGAATCATGATATTTCCGAGTTTGTGTCTCGATGTTTGAAATGACAGAGAATCAAGGCAAAGTGCCATAGAACAGATGGTCTACAACAACCCCTTGAAATCCCAGAATGGAAATGGGAACACATCACCATGGATATTCATGGTGGGGCTACCCAAGACCAGAAAGGGATATGATGTTGCATGGGTTATAATGGATTGTCTCACAAAGTCTGCTCATTTTCTCCCTATGAAAACAACTACAAAGGTGTCCGAGCTTGCCCATCTCTATATATAGGAGATAGTACGTCTGCAAGGAGTTCTAGCATCCATTATCTCAGAGAGGGACCTAAAGTTCACTTCAAAGTTGTATAAGCATGTTCAAGAGGAACTGGACACAAAGTTGAATCTCAGTACAACATATCATCCATAGACAGATGGGAAGTCAGAACGTACCATATAGATTCTGGAGGATATTCTATGATCTTCTGTTCGCAATTGGGAAGGGTCATTAGACCTGTTTCAATCTCAATTTTACATGTGTTTTCATAATTGAAATGTAATAATTTTATGAATATGGACTTGAATTGAGAAGGTTGTATGCTTTGATTCAAAGAATGGGTTTCTTTCAAAATCTCCCCTTTGATATGAATATCATGATTTCTACTATTGTGTTAATCCAATAATGGATATAAAAGAGAAGAAAAGAAGAAAAGTCCAAATAATAGAAAAAGATACAAGATAATGGATATTAAGCAATGTATTTATGAGAAATGTATAGAAATCTCTAAAAAGTGGCATTGATGGCCATAATTGATTAGATTTTGTTAACATGTGATTTCTAATGGAAAGATTAGTCAAAATAAAGGAAATAGGAAAACAAGAACGAGAAAATATATGTTTTAATGCATAATACATGTTTTTTAAGCCATTGACTTGCAAACAAAGAAAAGGAGTTATTCCTTTTGTTTTTCATCTCCAAGATTCGAATATAAGCGGATTAGTTCTTTATAGACTTTACTTTAAAATTTGGGATTATTTGGATGTACAGTTTAAGAGATATAGATTTTTTAAAATCCCTAAAATTAATGGATAATCTCTAAGTGTCACAAAGTTTATTCTGACTTGGAGTCTTTGTTATTGTCGCGTGAACTTATGATCGTGGGATCAAGATCTGATGATCAGGTGATCATCACCTACCTCAAGATAGATAAGGAAAGTTAGAACACAGAGCAGGAATTTCCCAAAACAGATCTTTCACGATTGAGTGCGCGAGCAAACTTGAAAACAATCCAGCAAGATTTGTGAGAACTTTGTGGCCATACCTATCCTAAGTTTTGCCTATTTTGGGGGTGTCTAGAAGAATCCCCTAAAACCCAGTGTTTGCGCTGACTGTGCACCATAGCCATGGGCTATAAAAGGGGATGTAACCCATCTATGAGACTACTCACCACTTCGTGAGATCCTATAGAACCTACAGACTGAGTACCAGCCATCAATTTTTCCCCCTCGAACCTCTCTTGCACCACAGACCCTCCTGGTTGGCCGCCGGAGATCTCTCTTGCCATCTTAGAAACTCTAACCATGTTTGGAGCAATTGGAAACACCTACAAGATTGTATAGGTGTGGAGGACGTCATGGATGCTTAGTCGTTTGTTGTAGGGAGATGGATCTCGAAGTCACCCCTCCAATTGACCGAGCTAGGGACCTGGTTCGCGGATAGAACATTGAGCGGAGGATGAAGACGGTAAGGAGGAAATGACCTCCTGGCCCCTGGGTGTGTCTGGCCCTAAATTTTGGGTGTAGGGGTGAAAGTGTTTATGGACTCAGTCCAACATGTTGCTCGCGAGGAGCAAGCCGCCAGGTGGTAGCCTTCCATTGGCCCAAGGTAACTATTTTGCAAAAATTGTAGAAAAAGATTTGTAGCTCCGATGGAAATGTATAATATATGAATCTTTCTCAGAAAAATGTGAGGAATCTAATAAAAATATAATCAGAGTCTTTTTATGTTCCTAATTCGAAAAGTTCATAAAGTTAGTAACTTTAATGCTTTAAGTGTAAGCAAAACCCTAGATGTTGTTTAGGAATAAGTTCGATTACTTAAGTTGGCATTATGAATCAACATTTAGCGTGTTGTTATTAAATTGATGATATGAATCTGATTTGAGTTTAACAACCCATGATTTGCTTAATTAGGGTGCTATGACTACGAAATGCATTAATGGACCTAAAAGCCCTAATGTTGTTAAATATGACTTTCATGGATTTTATTTTGAAAATGCATACTTGAAACAAGAGATATGATGATTCAAAGTCTAATTAAGAATAAAGGAGCTCGGGAGTAGATAACTTGAGTGAATAGAGTTCTAATGTAAAAAGGGATGTTTTAAGGTTTCATATGAATAAAGATGTACTTGAAAACCTATAAACCCTAATATAAGTATTTATGACTTTTGGATGAGTTTTATTTCAAAAACCCTATATATAAGATGAAGTTAGAACTAATCTTAATTGGTAATAATAGGGCTTAAATATGAATAAGGGAGTAATTAGGGTTTTGGAATATAGAAACGTTGTTTTAGGGTTTAATTGACCTAAAAGGTAAAGGTTAAGAAATGAATATAAAGAACTATAAGAAAACCCTAATTCAACTTAGGAGCACCCTAGGAGGGAATCCCAATTCAATAAAGTAAGTGCATGATAAAAATGTAGTAATTAGATTGCACATGTTTTCCAGGTTTCTTGTTGTGCTTGAGTGATTGGGGTGATTGGCTTCTTGGCTTATCTGACTTCTTGATTGATTATTCACTTACAGTCCTTGAGACTTCCAAATCAGGTATGTGTTTATATATTAGTACACGCTTTAGTTTCTCGACATTTTTTTAGGCTTTATCGATTGCACTACAATTTAACTGCTTGATGTTTCATTAGTGCAATCTTTAAAGTGACTATGTGTATAACAATTTAAGTATAAGTATGACTCGCTCGAACCTACATACGCATATGGATGTAAGATAATGGACCAAGCTCAAAGTGAGTCAAGCCCTGGAGGGAAGACTACAGGGCACCCAGAGAGATAACCCCAAGTACTAAGCTCAGGATGGAGAAGATAGCTTTAAAGTCACTTGCAAGGACATAACCCTAGAGAGGGTATCCCATAGGTGGTAAAAGCAGTTGAGGAGTCATACTGAAAATTTAATCTTACATGGTTAACAAATATTTGATGTATTATGTTGTTAAAGCTTATGTGCAAAGTTTTGTTTGTCCCCACATACCGGCATATTTGTTTATGCTAACTGACGTTTTGTTTGTCAGTGTTTTAGCAATTATCTGTAAAGGACAAATAGTAAAACAGAATATGTGAAGATAAAGTTAAGTAATCCAAAGAATAATTAGATAGTTAGAATTCTACTGTGGATAGAAGTCTTACATTCTACTTTGTAAAGGTAAGTAAAAGTTTTATTTAATACCAGCTTTCCAGTTTAGTGTTAGTAGAATTTGATATTTATTTTTGATTAAATTGTTAAACCATTGATCCTGAATTTTTGGATAACGCCTCTGACCTCTTGGTCTCCCTTGATTGGGGGTTACCAAGAAGCGGGGTCGTTACATTTGGTATCAAAGCCAATGGTTTCTCATTTAATCCTTGATAATTATTAAATTTTACAAACTTTGTAGAACCGAAGGGAGTTATGAGAGGATTTCCCAAAGACGGAGGTGTCTAGAAAAGGATCACGGTCTGGGGGCTGGCAATATTTTCCTATGCCCCGCTAGTCGATCACGAGGACTCCAGGATGCGGTGTGACTGCCTGGCCAAAGTCTTAGGTTTTGAATCGAAATATGATACCTTTAGGACTCTCTCGTCTTTTTTCGTCCCTTCTCAACCCTAATTCATTTAAGGATCCAAGGATTTAGGGTTTTTGTGTCTCTTCCCCACCCTCTTGAGGTCAGGTGTGTATGATAAGATTAAGGAATCCTCCATCAAATTAATGAAAAGCATGTAAATAAGATGTCATGGATATAAGCTTAATAGTTTATGTGTAAACTAAAGATTAGTTACATGCTTAGGTTGCACAACATGTGTTGTCATGCCCTCAGGAGATCTCTGAGATTAGACCTTGTTGTAGGAGGATGAGGAGAGAGTTATCCCTAGGGGTAGAGACCCCCAAGAAGAGGTAGAGACCTGACGCATCCTCTGAGGACGATGCTAACCCTAACCCTAAGGGGTTGTTAGAAAGGGGGATGATAAGATGAGTTGGATATCACAGTTGATGATGCATGTATGTATGTGGGTTGACATGCATAATTTGTTTTGAGTACCTGTGAGAAACATGAGCTATGTGAGGTTGGTTGACCTAGTGCCATTTGGCAACCCAACCTTAGAAGGGTTGTGCCTGTTAGGGTGGAGGATAGCGCCTTTGTAAAAGAGGATAGTGGTGACCATATCAAAACCCTTATGGGCATATAAGATCTTAGAAGATCATGCACCTATGTAGGAGAGTTTGTCAATAGTACTGGTAGTAGGATGACAGTTAGGTCAAAAGGATTAATCCTGACAGGTTAGGATATGAACATGTATAGATTTGGATTATCTTGATCGAACATAGGTTTGGATCATATGTTTCACCCATGTAGGTGTATGCATGTATCCTTAAGAGCTTGGTCCACCTTCATAGAGAGAGGACCTTTAGTGGTAAGGTTAGTGGTAGGGTTAGCTATAGAAAGATAGCAAGACATGTGAAAGAGGGTTGGAAACTTAGACTCCGAGACATGAGGGACCATTAGAGGTTGGGTATGCTTTGACCTAGAATGGACGGCCTAAGAGGATGGTTGTGGTTGCTTCGTGCATGATCCTCATAGACTCATCGTACCTTGGATGCCATTAGAGGAACCAAACCCTAGAATGAGAAGAGGTTTCCTGAACCAATGTATAGAAGATGTAGGTACCTACCTTACCTTATAGGTGCAGAAAGGAGAGCTCCTTAGACCGAGGACGTATGGTATCAAGTTGTGAGGCCTCGTACCTCGTTGTTCATCTTGGTGTAGAGCTCTGAGGTGTAGTTCACGTGAAAGTGTGTTAGGAAGTTTATGTCATACCGTGTGCATGTTTGGTTCATGGTTGGACAGTTGATGCATAAAAAGTGAACCTAGGGTTCCTTGAGGGGAATTAGTAGTATATGGTGCACCTGATGCTCACAATGATGTTTGAGTTCCTATAGATTTAAGTTTGGTATCCCCTCATGTATAGAATAAAAGAAAACCCCTTGTACTAAGGTATATGTTTGATTAACCCCTCACACATAGGTTGGTGACACATGCATGTATGATTTGGTCCAATGTTGAGGAATAGGAGCAAGTATGACATACTAACGAACCCAGAGTGTCTTAGTGGATTATCTTTTTGCTAGCTACGTGTCTAAGTAGCATGATAGGGCTAAGCTTACACACGATGATGTAAACCCTATATGTAAGGACATTTGTGACCTTTATTGCTATCAAGAGATAGTTTTATCCCATCCTAGGGAGGGACCCTTCTGTAGGGTGAGTATCAACTTTTGTTTAGGTTTGAAGTAACCTAAAGGGGTCTTTCATAGGAGTTTGATGAGCTAAATGGAGAACACATAGTATGAGCATGAATCTATAGACCCAGGTTTGACCATCTCTAAAGGGAATGAAGATGTGTTGCCATGGAGGTAACCTTATGGGGCCTGACCAACTTAGGTGGGTCGCCATGATCCCTATGAAAGGATGTAAGTTGGACTATGAGTGCCCAGAGATGATGGAGTTTTTGGTAAAGATGAAAGAATGAAATGTGCTATGATGGGATCCTAAGTCAATACTAAGGTCATGAAGGGATAAGACCGATGGAAGTAGGAGTTGTTTGTTCCCTGGATGCATGAGACAATAGGGTCAGGAGGTAACATCTATCTTTGTCTGAGGACCATGGGCTAGGAGATTGATCACCTTCATGAGTTCATGGAACCCAAAGGGCAAGTGAGGTGGGCACTCCTTGGATTCATAGGGGAAAGGGATGACCCCAAAAGTACCGGAACCCTACAGACCTTTTGAAGATGACTATGAATTGGGTGATGACCCAAGAGTACTTGGGAATAGTTTTCCATGGATGTAAATATGAAATCGAGATGTTCATGATGTGAAGACATGTGATGCATGTTACAACTTAGATTGGAAATTGTAGTGGCGATGTGGGATGCACCATCTCTACTCTTGGAATGGGATGAACTATGTATTTGGACTGCAGCCAAATGCTTATTTTCTCTCGTTATGGGGATGAAAGATAGGGAAATATGCATGCCATACACGAAGGATAAAGATGATGTGAGTTGAAATGTTGCCATGATGTTTGAGGATAGAGGAAGTATCATACCTTTTGGGAAACTACCTAGAATGGGTGGTTTACAAACATGAGAAGAACTAAGATTGTCATCATGAGGACGTTCTTATCAAGAGCAGTATGGAATTTATGAGTTATATAAGTTTGAATTTGATAACCAAGATGATGAGCTTGGAGTTTTCTTGACTCAGTTAGACCTAAAACTGATGTGAGGATGATGAGTGGTGTATATGAAGGTTTATGTTTTCACCCTTATCTAGCACATAAGGATGTAAGGTGATAATGGATGCTCTTAGTCGAGACACATCTATCTCATTTAGCCAGTAGAGATGCTATAAGAGGTTATTGGGTGAACCCTAAGTTCATGAGGCATATAGGGCTAACACTCTGGTACCATCAGACCTGTTGGTCAAGGTGGTTGATCAGTTAGCTAGCCTAGAGCTTGATGAAATAGAAGGATGGTTATAAGAACCTTAGATACACCTCTCAGGAGAAAAAGGTGGTGAAACCCACTACTAGAGTGTTTTAGGGTTTCTGAGAAGCCAGCCTTGAGGAATCATGACAAGTAGAGGCTTGTGATGTTAAGTACACTGTAGTACTACCAAGATAGTTAAAGTTTGCAGTAGTAATTTGAATATCGTAGATGAAGAAGTATAAAAAGTTGCATGTGGCATCTCCCCAAGAATGCGAGGAGGTGAAGGATGAACATTTGTAACCCAGTGAGTTGCTAAAAATAATGAAGAGTTCCCAAGAGGGAATGGGAGTGGATCACCATGGACATTGTGGTGTGTCTCCCTTAGACCATGAGAGATCAGGATGCAATATGGGTTATGGTAAATAGCCTTACCAAGTTGACATAATCCCTTTCCTAAGAGAGAGTGTTGTCAATGGGACAGATCCAGTTGAACTGTATGCATGAGAGAGAGGTAGTTCAACTACACCATGATCTGAGTTCAACTTTTAGAGCATGACCTCAAGTTCACCCGATGCTAGATTGAAGTTTAGTACCGTGTATCACCCCTTGCTGATAGACAGTCAAGAGAGTATGATCCAGACTAAAGGGTCTGATGAGAGCGTGTGTGCTCATTCAGGGTGACACATGGGAGCAGTTCCTACCCTAAAAGAGTTTTCTTGTAATGATAGCCACCATAGCCAGTATCGGGATGTAAGAAGCTCAGTAAGGGAGTCTGTGTCGGTCACCACTTCATTAGTATGATGTTGGTGCAAGGACCTTGTGAAGGTTAGAGAGACCACAGTGTGTGCAGATGAAGTCACTTTGATCGTGTGATGGCTGAGAAGCCCAGGGGTGACATGAGTCATGAGATGATGAAAAGCAGACTGACATGCAGTTCAGTGTGGGAGAATATGTGTTATGAAAACCTGACCCCTCTTAGCTATAGCTGAGAAAGATGAGTCCCCGATATAAGGGTCTAATTGAGATGGATTGGTGGAGATGCTTATGTTTAGCCTTACCCCTCAGGATAACATGATGTGTGATAAGTTCCATGTGTCCGATCTAGAGCACTATGTGAGGTACCTGAACCATGTGTTGAGCAATGAACCTAGTGAGCTTCTAAGGAGGCTAAAATATCCTAAGTCATCAACGAGGGTATGTGGTACCAAGGTGAGAAAGAACTCAGATGTAAGAATATAAGATGATAAAGGTTCTTTGGAAGCATCATGGAGAGGATTAAGCCACATGGGAGCAGATGATGGACATGAGAAAGTCTTATCCTATTTGCTTGTTTGTTTGGTGGAATTTTGAGGGAAAAATTCCAATAAGAGGGAAAGGATGTTACAACCTCAATTTTACATGTGTTTTCATAATTGAAATGTAATAATTTTATGAATATGGACTTGAATTGAGAAGGTTGTATGCTTTGCTTCAAAGAATGGGTTTCTTTGCAAATCTCCCCTTTGATATGAATATTGTGATTTCTACTATTGTGTTAATCCAATAATGGATATAAGAGAGAAGAAAATAACAAAATTCCAAATAATAGAGAAAGATACAAGATAATGGATATTAAGCAATGTATTAATGAGAAATGTATAGAAATATCTACGAAGTGGCATTGATGGCCACAATTGATTAGATTTCACTTACAAGTGATTTCTAATGGAAAGTGCATTCAAAATAAAGAAAATAGGAAAAGAGGAAAAAGACAATATATGTTTTAATGCATAATACATGCTTTTTAAGTCATTGACTTGCAAACAAAGAAAAGGAATTATTCCTTTTGTGTTTCGGCTCCAAAATTAGAATATAAGCAGATTAAGTCTTTATAGACTTTCCTTTAAAATTTGGGTTTATTTGGATGTACAGTTTCAGAGATATGGATTTTTGAAAATCCCTAAAATGAATGGATAATCTCTAAATGTCAGAAAGTTTATTCTGACTTGGACTCTTTCTTATTGTCGCATGAACTTCTGACCGTGGGATCAAGATCTGATGATCAGGCGATCATCACCTACCACGAGATAGATAAGGAAAGTCAAAACACATAACAAGATTTTTCCAAAGTAGATCTCTCGCGATTGAGTGTGCGAGCAAACTTGGAAACAATCCAGCCAGATTCGTGAGATCTTTACGGCCATACATATCCTAGGTTTTGCCTATTTTGGGGGCATCTAGAAGAATCCCCTAAAATGCAGTGTTTGTGCTGACTGTGCGCCATAGCCACTGGCTATAAAAGGGGATTTAACCCCTCTGTGAGACTACTCACCACTCCGTGAGATCCTACAGAACCTACAGACTGAGTACAACCATCAATTTTCCCCCTCGAACCTCTCTTTCACCAAAAACCCTCTTGGTTGGCCGCCATAGGCCTCTCTTGCCATCTCAGCAACTCCGACCACATTTGGAGCAATTGGAAGCACCGACAAGTTTGTATCGGTGTGGCAGACGTCATCGATGCTTAGTCATTTGCTACAGGGAGATGGATCTCGAAGTCAACCCTCTAGTTGACTGAGCCAGGGACCTGGTTCGCGGATAGAACAGTGAGCGAAGGATGAAAATGGTAAGGAGGAAATGACTCCTTGCCCTTGGGTGTGCATTTCCCTAAGTTGTGGGTGCAGGGGTGAAAGAGTCTATGGACCCGGTCCAACGTGTTGCTCATGAGGAGCAAGCCGCCAGGTGGTAGCCTTCCATTGGCCCAAGGTAACTATTTTGCAAAAATTGTAGAAAAAGATTGGTAGCTCTGATGGAAACGTGTAATATATGAATCTTCCTCATAAAAATGCGAGGAATCTAGTAAAAATATAATCAGAGTCTTTTTAGGTTCCTATTTCGAAAATTGCATAAAGTTAGTAACTTTAATGCTTTAAGTGTAATCCAAACCCTAGATGTTGATTAGGAATAAGTTCAATTACTTAAGTTGGCATTATGAATCAACATTTAGCCTGTTGGCATAAAATTGATGATATGAATCTGATTTGAGTTTAACACATGATTTGCTTAATTAGCGTGCTATGACTACGAAATGCATTAATGGGCCTAAAATCCCTAATGTTGTTAAATATGACTTTAATGGCTTTTATTTCGAAAATGCATACTTGAGACAAGAGATATGATGATTCTAAGTCTAATTAAGAATAAAGGAGCTTTGGAGTAGATAACTTGAGTGAAAAGAGTTCTATTGTAAAAAGGGATGTTTTAAGGTTTCTTATAAATAAAGATGTACTTGAAACCCTAGAAACCCTAATCTAAGTATTTATGACTTTTAAATGAGTTATATTTTGAAAACCCTATGTATAAAATGAAGTTAGAACTAGTCTTAATTGGTAATAACGAGGCTTAAATATGAAAAAGGGAGTAATTAGGGTTTTGGAATATAGAAATGTTGTTTTAGGGTTTAATTGACCTAAAAGGTAAAGGTTAAGAAATGAATATAAAGAACTAAAAGAAAACCCTAATTCAACTTAGGAACACCCTAGGAGGGAATCCCAATTCAATAAAGTAAGTGCATGATAAAAATGTAGTAATTAGATTGCACATGTTTTCCAAGTTTCTTGTTGTGCTTGAGTGATTGGGGTGATTGGCTACTTGGCTTATCTGACTGCTTGATTGATTATTCTCTTACAATCCTTGAGACTTCCAAATCAGGTATGTGGTTATTTATGAGTACATGCTTCAGTTTCCCGGTGTTTCTTGAGGCTTTATCGATTGCACTGCAATTAAACTGCCTGGATGTTTCATTACTGCAATCATTAAAGTGACCATGTGTATAACAATTTAAGTTTAAGTGTGACTCTCTCCAACCTACATACCCCTATGGATGTAAGATAATGGACCAAGCCCTAGAGGGAAGGTCAAAGTGAGTCAATCCCCGGAGGGAAGACCACAGGGCACCCAGAGAGGTGACCCCAGGTACCAAGCTCAAGATGTTGAAGGTAGCCTTAAAGTAACTTGCAAGGAGTTAACCCTAGAGAGGGTATCCCATAGGTGATAAAAGTGGTTGAGGAGTCATACTGAAAATGTAATATTGCATTGTTAACAAATATTTGATGTATTATGTTGTTAAAGCTAATGTGCAAAGTTTTGTTTGTCCCCACATACTGGCATATTCATTTATGCTGACTGACATTTTATTTGTCGGTATTTTAGGAATTATCTGAAAAGGACAAATAGTAAAGTAGAATCTATGAAGATAAAGTTAAGTAATCCAAAGGAGGATTAGATAGTTAGAATTATACTACAGATATAAGTCTTAGATCCTACTTTGAAAAGGTAAGTAAAAGTTTTATTTAATACCAGCTTTCCAATTTAGTGTTAGTAGAATTTGATAATTATTTTTTATTAAATTGTTAAACCATTGATCCTGAATTTTGGGATAAAGCCTCTGACCACTTGGACTCCCTTGATTAGGGGCTACCAAGAAGTGGGGTCGTTACATTTGGTATCAAAGCCAATGGTTTCTCATTTAATCCTTGATAATTATTAAATTTTACAAATTTTTAGAACCCAAGGGAG
The DNA here is from genome assembly GCA_963693085.1 of Alisma plantago-aquatica. Classification (NCBI taxonomy): domain Eukaryota; kingdom Viridiplantae; phylum Streptophyta; class Magnoliopsida; order Alismatales; family Alismataceae; genus Alisma; species Alisma plantago-aquatica. Next base: position 1,155,967,409 of record OY856410.1, on the reverse strand, counting down.
TTATGAGAGGATCTTCCAAAGATGGAGGTGTCTAGAAAAGGATCACGGTCCGGGGGCTGGCAATATTTTCCTCTGCCCCGCTAGTCGGTCATGAGGACTCCCATATGTAGTGTGATTGCCTGACCAAAGTCTGAGGTTTTGACTCGAAATAAGATACCTTTAGGACTCTCTCATCTTTTTCATCCCTTCTCAACCCTATTTCATTTAAGGATCCTATGATTTAGGGTTTTTGTATCTCTTCCCCACCCTCTTGAGGTCAGGGTATGTATGATAAGATTAAGGAATCCTCTATCAAATTAATGAAAATCATGTAAACAAGATGCCATGGATATAAGCTTAATAGTTTATGTGTAAAATAAAGATTAGTTACATGCTTAGGTTGCACGACATGTGTTGTCGTGCCTTCAAGAGAGCTCTGAGGTTAGACCTTATTGTAGGAGGATGAGGAGAGAGTTATCCTTGGGGGCAGAGACCCCCAAGAAGAGGTAGAGACCTGACACATCCTCTGAGGATGATAATAACCCTAATCCTAAGGGGTTGTTAGAAAGAGGGATGACAAGATGAGTTGGATATCACAGTTGACCATGCATGTATGTATGTGGGTTGACATGCATAATTGGTTTTGAGTACCTATGAGAAGCATGAGCTATGTGAGGTTGGTTCACCTAGTTCCTTTTGGTGACCCAACCTTGGAAGGGTCGTTCCTGTTAGGGTGGAGGATAGCGCCTTCGTTAAAGAGGATAGTGGTGGCCATATAGAAACCCTTATGGGCATATATGATCTTACAAGAGCATGCACCTATGTAGGAGAGATCGTCAACAGTGTTGGTAGTAGGATGAGAGTTAGGTCAGAAGGGTTATGCCTAACAGGTTAGGAGACAAACATGCAGAGATTTGGATTATCTTGATTCAAAATAGGTTTGGATCATACGTTTCACCCATGTAGGTGTATGCATGTATCCTTAAGAGCTTGGTCCACCTTCTTAGAGAGAGGAACTTCAGTGGTAAGGTCAGTGGTAGGGTTATCTATAGAAATAGAGCCAGACCTGCGAAAGAGGGTTGGAAACTTAGACTCTGAGACATGAGGGACCATTAGAGGTTGGATATGCTTTGACCTAGAATGGACAACCTAAGAGGATGGTTGTGATTGCTTCTTGCATGATCCTCATAGACTCATCATACCTTGGATGCCTTTAGAGGAATCAAACCCTAGAATGAGAAGAGGTTTCCTGAACCAATGTATAGAAGATGTAGGTACCTACCTTACCTTATAGGTGCAGAAAGGAGAGCTCCTTAAATCGAGGAGGTATGGTATCAAGTTGTGAGGCCTCGTACCTCATTGGTCATCTTGGTGTAGAGCTCTGAGGTGTTGTTCATGTGAAAGTATGGTAGGAAGTGTATGCCCTACCTTGTGCATGTTTGGTTTGTGGTTGGACAGTTGATGCATAAAAAGTAAACCTAGGGTTCCTTGAGAGGAAGTATTAGTACCTGGTTCACCTGATGATCATAATGATGTTTGAGTTCCTACATATTCGAGTTTGGCATCCCGTCATGTATAGAGGAAACGGAAACCCCTTGGACTAAGGTATATGTTTGATGAACCCCTCACACATAGGTTGGTGACACATGCATGTATGATTTGGTCTGATGTTGAGGAATAGGAGCAAGTATGACATACTAAGGAACCCAGAGTGTTTTAGTGGATTGTCTTCTTTCTAGATACATGCCTAAGTAGCATGATAGGGCTAAGCTTACACATGATGATGTAAACCCTGGATGTAGGGATGTTTGTGACCTTTTTTGCTATCAAGAGATAGTTTTATCCCATCCTGGGGAAGGACCCTTCTATAGGGTGAGTATCAGCTTTTGTTTAGGTTCGAAGTGACCTAAAGAGGTCTCTCATAGGAGTTTGATGAGCTAAATAGAGAACACATAGTATGAACATTAATCTATAGACCCAGGTTTGACCATATCTCAAGGGCATGAAGATATGTTGCCATGTAGGTAACCTTATGGGGCCTGACCAAGTTAGGTGGGTCACCATGATCCCTATGAAAGAATGTAAGTTGGACTATGAGTGCCCAGAGATGATGGAGTTTTTGGTAAATATGCAAGAATGAGATGTGCTATGATGGGATCCTAAGTCAATACTAAGGTCATGAAGGGATAAGACCGATGGAAGTAGGAGTTGTTTGTTCCCTGGATGCATGAGACCATAGGGTCAGGAGGTAGCAACTATCTTTATCCAAGGACCTTGGGCTAGGAGATTGATCACCTTCAAGAGTTAATGGAACCCAAAGGGCAAGTGAGGTGGGAACTACATAGATGCATAGGGGAAAGGGATGACCCCAAAAGTACTAGAACCCTACAGACCTTGAGAAGATGACTAAGAATCGGGTGACGACCCAAGAGTACTTGGGAATATTTTTCCATGGATGTAAATCTGAAACTGAGATGTTCATGATGTGAAGACATGTGACACATGTTTTAATTTATATTGGAAAGTGTAGTGGCGATGTGGGATGCACCATCTCTACTCTTGGAATGGGATGAACTATGTATTTGTACTACAACCAAATGCTTATTTCCTCTCGTTATGGGGGTGAGAGATAGGGAAATATGCATTCCATACACTGAGGATAAAGATGATGTGAGTTGAAACATTGCCATGATGTTTGAAGATAGAGGAAGTATCATACCTTTTGGGAAAGTACCTGGAATGGGTGGTTTACAAACATGAGAAGAACTAAGATAGTCATCATGAGGACTTTCTTATCAAGAGCAGTATGGAATTTATGAGTTATATAAGTTTGAATTTGATAACCAAGATGATGAGCTCGGAGTTTTCATGACTCAGTTAGACCTAAAATTGAGGTGAGGATGATGAGTGTTGTATATGAAGATTTATGTTTTCACCCTTATCCAACACATAAGAATGTAAGGTGATAATGGATGCTCTTAGTCGAGACACAGTTGTCTCATTTAGCAAGTAGAGAGGCTATAAGAGATTGTTGGGTGAACCCTAAGTTTGTGAGGCATATAGGGCTAACACTCTGATACCATTAGACCTGTTGGTCAAGGTGGTTGCTCAGTTAGCTAGCCTAGACCTTGATGAAATAGAAGGATGGTTATAAGAACCTCGGATACACCTCTTATGAGAAACCCGCTACTAGAGTGTTTTAGGGTTTCCGAGAAGCCAGCCTTGGGGAATCATGACAAGTAGAGGCTCATGATGTTAAGTACACTGTAGTACTACCAAGATAGTTAAAGTTTGTAGTAGTATTTTGAATATCAGAGATGAAGAAGTATATAAATTTGCATGTGGCATCTGACCAAGCATTCAAGGAGGTGAAGGATGAACATTTGTAACCCAGTGAGTTGCTACAAATAATGAAGAGTCCCCAAGAGGGAATGGGAGTGGATCACCATGGAAATTGTGGTGAGTCTCCCTTGGACCAAGAGAGGTCAGGGTGCAATATGGGTTATGGTAAATAGCCTTACCAAGTTGACATAACCCCTTGCCTAAGAGAGAGTGATGTCAATGGGACAGATCTGGTTGAACTTTATGCATGAGAGAGAGGTAGTTCAACTACACCGTGATCTAAGTTCAACTTTTGGAGCATGACCTCAAGTTCACTCGATGCTAGATTGAAGTTTAGTACTGTGTATCACCCCTTGCTGATAGACAGTCAAGAGAGTATTATCTAGACTAAAGGGTCTGATGAGAGTGTGTGTGCTCATTCAAGGTGATACATGGGAGCAATTCCTACCCTATAAGAGTTAGCTTGTGATGATAGCCACCATAGCCAGTATCGAGATGTAAGAAGCTCTGTAAGGGAGTCTGTGTCAGTCACTGCTTCATTAGTATGATGTTGGTGCAAGGACCTTGTGAAGGTCAGAGAGACCACAGTGTGTGCAGATGATGTCACTTTGATCGTGCGATGGCTGAGAAGCCCAGGGGCGACATGAGTCATGAGATGATGAAAAGTAGACTGACATGCAGTTCACTATGGGAAAATATGTGTTATGAAAACTCAACCCCTCTGAGCTATAGCTGAGAAAGATGAGTCCCTAATACATGGGTCCATTTGAGATGGATTGGTTGAGATGCTTATGTTTAGCCTTACCCCTCAGGATAACATGATGTGTGATGAGTTCCATGTGTCTGATCTAGAGCACTATGTGAGGTACCTGAACCATGTGCTGAGTAATGAACCTAGTGAGCTTCTAGGGAGGCTAAAATATCATGAGTCACCTACGAGGGTATGTGGTACCAAGGTGAGAAAGAACTCAGATGTAAGAATATAAGATGATAAAGGTTCTTTGTAAGCATCATCGAGAGGATGAAGCCACATTGGAGCCATGATGGACATGAGAAAGTCTTATCATGTTTGCTTGTTTGTTTGGTGGAATTTTGAGGGGAAAATTACTATAAGAGGGGAAGGATGTTACAATCTCAATTTTACATGTGTTTTCATAATTGAAATGTAATAATTTTATGAATATGGACCTGAATTGAGAAGGTTGTATGTTTTGCTTCAAAGAATGGGTTTCTTTGCAAATTGCCCCTTTGATATGAATATCATGATTTCTACTATTTTGTTAATCCAATAATGGATATAAAAGAGAAGAAAAGGAGAAAAGTCCAAACAATAGAGAAAAATACAAGATAATGGATATTAAGCAATGTATTTATGAGAAATGTATAGAAATCTCTAGAAAGTGGCATTGATGGCCACAACTGATTAGATTTCATTTACATGTGATTTCTAATGGAAAGAGTAGTCAAAAAATAAAGGAAATAGGAAAAGAGAAAAGAGAAAATATATGTTTTAATGGGTAATACATGCTTTTTAAGTCATTGACTAGAAAATGAAGAAAAGGAGTTATTCCTTTCGTGTTTTGCCTCCAAACTTAGAATATTATTAGATTAAGTCATTATAGACTTTCCTTTAAAATTTGGGATTATTTGGATGTATAGTTTAAGAGATATGGATTTTTAAAAATCCCTTAAATGAATGTATAATCTCAAAATGTCACAAAGTTTATTCTGACTTGGACTCTTTGTTATTGTCGTGTGAACTTCTGACCGTGAGATCAAGATCCGATGATCAGGTGATCATCACCTACCTCAGGATAGATAAGGAAAGTCGGAACATGGAGTAGGATTTTTCCAAAGCAGATCTCTTGTGATTGAGTGTGCGAGCAAACATGGAAACAATCGAGCCAGATTCATGAGATCTTTGAGGCCATACCTATCCTAGGTTTTGCCTATTTTGGGGGAGACTAGAAGAATCCCCTAAAACCCAGTGTCTCCACTGACTGTGCGCCATATCCACGGGCTATAAAAGGGGATGTAACCCCTCTGTGAGACTACTCACCACTCTGCATGATCATATAGAACCTACAGACTGGGTACTAGCCATCAATATTTCCCCCTCGAACCTCTCTTACACCACAGACCCTCCTAGTTGGCTGTCGGAGACCTCTCTTGTCGTCTCAGCAACTCCAGCCACATTTGGAGCAATCACATTCTGAATCAAGAGTCTCTAGAGATGAAAAATGATCTATCCCATGTTGAATTCACAGTTAGAAATCTTGATTCCAAGACAAAGGAGTTTTGTAGTAATCGAAAAATATATATGGTGAAAGTTCTCTGGATCCACCATGATCAGTATGATGCCACCTGGGAGCTCAAGTCCAAGATGAAGCAAAAATATCTGCATCAATATCTGCATCTCTTTCAGACTATTTGAATTTTGAGGACAAAATTCTTTAAAAGGAGGGGAGAATGTGACGAAGTTATTATTTTTTCTCTCCCTTTCAAAGTTAATGGCATTGATAAATTACTCAAAAGTATTGTCTCAAATACCATCAACTACCTCCCTCTGTTATTCTGATCTTATGGACACACATATTTTGAAATAAAGCAAATTTTAAGTACATATTAAGGTGAATCATGTGTGTTAAAAGACTTGGTTGAATCACATGATCAACATTCAAATTTGAATATAAATTTTTCAATGTAGCTAGATAACCATAGCATGATGCTCTACCTAAAATTTTACTTCAATTGGATAAAACAATTGAGAGTTACAAGCATTGAAAATCATACACAATATTTGGTTCATTATTAGCCCTAAATATAAGTTTTGGATTTAAACGTCCAGGCCATGACATATAAATGTCTCATGTGGCTTCAATAACCAATCAGCTTACTCATCCATAATCCCATCCATTGGATCATATGAATGATAGATTGGGGAGGGATCCGACAGTACAGGCTTCATCATCAACCTCCCGTAAAGCTTGGCAATGTCCAATCAGATTTAAATCATAGTTGTAACATCTCACTTGTACAACATAGACAAGAAGCTATTATTTTCATTCACATCAAGGGGATGTCACATCCATGATATTTATTTCACAAAATAAAGTTTAAATAAACCATCATAGGATACTAATCAAAAATTTCATTCTCAATTCTTAAAAAAGTTTACATGTATATAATGTTAGCAAAAGGAAAAGGATCTATAAAGTATGTATAGTTGGCACCCCACCATCCTCCTCACCTAAAAGCATCGATCCCCCATCCATATATCAAAAAAATGGTAAGTGGAATTGAACGTATTATAATTTAAATTAAACTTTAAAATTGAAAATAGACATTTATCATTGAACATTGAAAAGACGTGCAATTTCTTTTAGGTCAATTTCTTTTATCTTAACCTATATAAGTATCCTCAGGTTGCACATATGTGCCTCTTCTCTTATTCATCAAATTGCCTCTTAGGATTCTGAGGTGCCTCTTCTCTTATGCACCGAAGTGCCTCTTCTCTTATGAGAAACTTATATAAGTCTACTTTGAACATTTTCTTTCTCTTAAAACTATTAACATTACTTTGTACTTTATTTGTAACTTTATCCTTAATGTTCATGAGGGTGATACAATAACATTGGCTATAACAAAAGAAACTCAATTCATTATACATTAACTAATTTTTAGTAATTGGAATAGCTATTCATACAAATATGACATTCATTGCATTTCATACATATATATATAACAAGTAATTAATCATGTTCAATTTGCATGGACCACTTACCTTTTCACTTGGAGATTATATTCTCTCACTGTCTAGGTTGAGTAATCCCTAAAAATGATCTTGGGGATTCGTAACCCTAAATATCATGTTTAAAGCATGTTTCACATTAATATGTATTTTATTCACAACATTAAACCCTAATTTCCATTTCAACAAAACCAAGGTATGGAGATTCGTAAGTAGACTCGAAAATATCAATATTTGGATTCCTCATGAAAAATATTTTCCAAAACATATTTTTTCTCATTCTTCCAAGCATCCATTGATTTCTTATGAATTTTGGAAAATGAGCCAATCAGAAATCAAAGAAAAGCCATGTCAACTTTGATATCCAAAGCGAGCAGAGTGGAGCGCATTTCCCATGTGGCCCAATCAAAATTTCCCATGTGTTTTGGGTTCGTCAAAACCCACGTCAATATAAGAAGCAAACAAAAGTTTAAATGACGCAATTGCCCATCCTCGATTAATCATTCCACTGAAGTTATAGGGGCGCCAAGGTCAATACATGACCTGCCATGTAGCCCCTCGACCCATGGCACGAGAGCCATGATTTGGAGTTCCACTTTAGACAGTAGCTCATAGAGGGAAGTTATTCATGCAAACTTGAGACCTCAGGAAAATTCCTCACCTCGAGGTGAAGTCGTTGAGCCCGCTCCAGAGCCCACGAAAACATTGGAGCTCCACCTTATTGTTGTCATGAGGACTTGAAGGGATGCAAGATGGATGAGATTCCAAAAAAACCTGATACAACGAGGGAAAACCAACAAGGATGCATCTGTGAAGGTATGATGAGTTTGAAGATGCAAAAGTGCAAAGGAAAGTGCACCCATCCTCGGGTTAGTCGGACAATGAAGGAAAATAGGGAAAAATAAGCCACGTTCAAAACCACCAATGACTGTGAAACAACCTCCAGTAAAGAGAGGAAAATGCAAGGAGGGAAAGTGAATCCAAGGTTGACATTTCTGTGTCTAGATGGGCCTTGGGGATCCATGGTGGCTAGCACCAGTGAGGTATTCAAACTCGATTAGAGGTTAGGGTGACTGGGGCATCCACAGAGAAAATTGGTGATAGTAAAATGAAGCATAGGTGGTGTGGATGGTTACCTGATCTTCAATTGGACTAAAGCAAGTATAGGACACCAGGATGAGCTTGAAGTTGCCAGAGAATATGATTGAGTAGGTTTTAGTGTTTGGGGCTAAAGGGAAACTAATTGGTATAAGAAGAGGTTTGTGCGGGGCCTAAGGAAGCTCTGAGATCCTCTAAGTTAGGAGAGTAGGGCATGTTGTGGCGGCATTGAAAAATGGTAGAGAGAGCACCTCCAGCCCTAAGAGGCATTTTATATATAGTGCAAGAGAGGGGGATTTTTAGGGATCTTTGGATTTGGAAAAGAGAGGCAAGGGTGAAGGAGAAGAAATCGTGTGAAAAGGGTGAGAAATAAGAGAGATGATGCTTGAGAAACAAATCACAGTGTCAGCGCCCCACTTGCCTAATACGACTGGAGGTAGGGGATGATGCCAACACTATTGGATCAAGATCAAACGACCTTCTATGCATGCACAATTAAGGAAAGGGCATGACATGTATATAAATCCAGACTTTAGGAAATCTAAGACAATAAAAGCAATCCTATTAAAATTATATGCAAAACTTCCTTATTTTAAATGAAGGGTCTAACAAAGTCCAATTAGGTCCAAATTTGGACCATAGGTTAATTAGATGGTATAAAATATTGCCATACAAATAGAATTAGGCTTATTTCATGTTTACTCTATGATTTCTATTTTTCTCACTTATCTTGATTTAAATGCACAAATAAATTAAATAATTGATATAAAACTTTCCATTGTGAGTTTTTGCTCCAAAATTAAAGATAAACCATAAAAGTGTCTTTAAAGTCATATCACACTTCTTTCTTGCCTTTTTGAGTAATTTCTTTGAAGAAGAGAGAAAACAAAAGACTTTATTACTTCCCTCCTATTTATATGAAAAAGGAAAGGGGAAAGTGACCTAATGTTTCCCAAGTAGGTATATTTCCTTACACTTTTGAAACTAATGAAAAGAGACATCTTATAGTTCTTTTTGGCAATCTAAAGAGGAGGAGAGATAAAGGTGAAGTTTAGTGATTTTATTTTAAAAGCTACAAAAGGGAAAGGAACAACTATTGCCCTAATAGTTTATATTTCAATCTCCTTGCCTTTTACTCTCTCTCTCTCTCTCTCTTTCGTTCCTTTTTCACTTGTTTGACAAAAAAAGGGAAAACCACATTACTACAATTACTCTAGTATTTGAAATACTTTAAATAAAAGGGAAAAGTTGCTTTGATCCCTTTTCTATCTCTTTGAATTGTGATTCTAAAAGCAACATTATTTTGACCTCTTTGAATTAAGACCCTCAAAAAAATTCTTATTAGGGAAAACTACTTTAATAGTTTCAAATTATGCACGAAAACTTGGGATGTTACAGAACCGATCCAACCACTCTGACCTGATTTGCATGAGATATTTGTAGGAGATATTCCTCTCTCTGAGACAGCCTCAATGACCCATCCCACCTGACTCCTCATCCACAGATCAAGGAGAATGAACCCTTGAGATCTTACACCTCTCACCTGACAGTGAGCAGACTTTAGGTCTTCGCCACCCACGCCCTTCCAGATCTATTTAAACCCCCCATTAGCTCTGCCAAGGCCCATTTAACCATTCCCCACATTCAATTGATAGCAAGGCCACCTCAAACACCTCTCTCCATCCCATCATCTTCAACCTCCAGATACCTCACTGCCCTACAACCATAGTATTCCTTGCACCAATTCCACCTTCCCATCAACTCCGCCTCACCCCATGGGTGCTCTGCGACAAACTCTGGTAGTCCCAGACACTCTACACCCATGAAATTCCCCTCTTACTAGTGACCTTCCTCCACTTTTGTAGTGGAAGGGAGATCCAGAGGGAGCCTTGGGTGGGACCTGGACACCTGAGAGTGGCGTGTCCCAACGAAGGTAACCCCATCATCACCCCATCACAAACCCCACTTCATTCGAGATAGGCTCTCTCCATAGGTGCTCCAGGATCCTCAAACTCATAGAATAGAAGGGGTAGGAGGAGATAGCCATGTTCACAACTCACGCCTAGGTGGACCACTCTTGGACTGCAACCTTAGTGAGCACGACGAGTTAGTCAAGGAGGGACAATCTACTCGCGTGGAGCCCACTCGGCCATCTCAACCAATCGTGTGAAGTAACCTCAGTTGGGAGCACGCAAGCAACAATCCGTGTTGAACTCGTGAGATTAGGGATCAATCTGAGCCATCGATCCAGTCAGATTTGTCCATTGATCAAGGTAATTTCTCAAACAAAATCATTTAATTAAATAAGAAAGTTGTTTATCTTAGAAAAATCATAGTAAATGATAGGAATGACAAATAATAGCAAACCTATATATCATTTTTATTAGACAAATATGAGGAAACTGATGAAAATACTTTCATCACCTGAATCCATCCCTTTTTTCAAAAATACTATCCTAAAACCTAAGTATCATACTTTTGTCATTTAATGTGTAATAATGGTTATTAATGTCTGAAACCTGATTTTTTGTGATTACTATCATTTACTATATACTTTCCATGTTGACATTAATGACCCTAATTCCTATGTAAAGACATTAATGACCCTAATTCCTATATACTTTCCATGTTGACATTCCTTAGGAATGACTAAGTAATGATCTTCTATGAATCATTTATGACTCCCAAAACCCTAGATTTCAACTTTGATCTTGTTGGATCATGTGAAACCTAAAAGGGAAACTAATAATGACCTAGTTCCTATAGAAACCCTAATCTTGAATGATTCCTTCTTAAATAATAAAGGATTCTATAAACTAGATGAAACCCTAATTTTGAGATCTGATCTTGTGACTCCAAAATGAGATAAGCTCAATAAATAATTCCTAATCTAATCATGATAAGATGAAAGTAACCTTGATTAAAGATCAAACCTTAGTCTTGGGTCATATGGACTTATAGTGACATACACCCTTGATTTCTCCTTTCAGGGTGATCTACTCTTCTATCCTCTAGACTTGTTGAAATCCAGATCTGATACTCTAGGTACATGGATATTATTATGTGACTAGTTTTCTGGATGGTAATATGTGTGAATACTCACTTGTATTACTTGGATAGACTTTCTTGGATGTCTATATAATATTTTACACTTCCACCTTGAAATCTAAGAACATTGAAGAAAGAAAAATGAAATGTAGTTATTGGTGTTGTTCATTAATCTTCATATGACAGAGGGAAAGTATTGATGTTGACTAGAACCTCCCTAGGGTACATGGTATGTGGGGAGATCCCTAGAGTACACAGTATACGAGGAATGGGCCCAATAATATATGTGATTATGTGATTAATCAACCATAGTAATGCATGTTCATTGAAATATGATTAATAACTTGGGTTTACCTAATTCTCCACCCTAATATTATGTTTTCTTTTCCTTTATTTCTCAAATATTTAATTTTGCAAGTTATTATACAAGTATTTCAACCACGTACCAAATTTTGTTGATTTTTCTTTTTCCCATATTCTCTAGGTACAAAGAACAAGTAATGGACTTCAAAGTACATGAAGACATTAATTAAAGTCCTTGGAGGATATTTATCTAGTTGGATGTCTCATCTATATTTATATTTTAAAGAGTTGCATTTCTTTCTTCAAGATGATGTGTAGGAAGTTTATGTTCTATGTACTTTTCATTTCCTAAGAACTAGTCTTCTTTCCATTGAATAATTGATATGACATTTTATCTTTATGAATGATAGTTTGTGTGGCTACTTATATGATGCTTGTGAACAATGATCTGGCTTCCTTATATACTAGATGACAATCACAAATCCTTATATTTTCCTTCTTTACATATTATGGATATGAGTGCATGCATATCTAAGGAATGTCAACATGGAAAGTATATAGGAATTAGGGTCGTCTGAAAAAATCAATGAATAAGATTTAAGACAAGAAAAACTAATCTTTATAGGTGTACTTGAAACCATGTGTGTGTGTTTGACATGTTAGATATAAATGTCTAGGTCAAAGTCATACGCCTTCACTGAGAGCTCCTTATTTACTGACAACAACCTTATTACATATGAATAAGATTGGTAATCAGGAGAAAGGATTTGAAATCTATATTATATGTTAGTTTCATATGAAATAGAAATAAAGATCAAGAAACATGGAGTTTGATCCAAAGATGGAAACATGAAACTTATGTTTGGGTCATCTTAAGAGCACTCTAAGGCTAGCTAAGTTCCATAATTGGTTTTAGGTATTTGGAGAGATTAGAGTCAAAGATAGAGAATGTGATATTGGTTGCAAGCATGTCCTAGTCTATGATAATGATGTGTGATTGCAAGCCTATCCAGTAGTATATCTTTGGAGGGGTGGGTTGTGAAGACAAAGTGGAATAGCAATCTATGGTGGGTTAATTAAATGTTTTTTGTGATTTTGTGGGAAGAATGTGAACAATGAATGGATGGTGAGGTCAACTTAGGTGAATGAGTGTGGTGTTTCCAAATACTAGAAAAATGTTGGAGGAGTTCTATTTACAAATGTAGGGCATGAACAAAGGGTATCAAAGACATTTTTTGTAGACTCAAGTGGAGTTTCACCAATGGAAAGGTGTGTTGAGACTGTCAATCTTCAATATTCAAGCGTTGCACCTCCTATTTGGTCATATGTCAATCTTGTGGGAATTTGTATCTATCTGAATAAAAAGTTAGCCAATTGGATTTTTGATGTAATTAGAGGATGCTCTTTGTGTTTGACTTGATGGTCTTAAACTAGACAAACTATCTTATTAGACAAAGAGCATGTAGCATGATTTTCAAATACTCAATTTTTGCTTGACTTGGCATGGTCAACTATGTTTGATAGCTATCTGAATGTCAAAAACCAACCTAGTTGAATAGTGTTAATGCATAATGGAGGAGGCTTTGAATTTAGTGGGACCTCATCCTATATGTTAGGTCCTTTTAATGTGACAAAGCAAGGATTTAGGAAAGCTTTGAAAAAGTAGTTGAAAAGTCTATAATTTGTAGTCAATTCATACCATAGATGATTTCCCTACAAAACATGCATAGATATAGAGAAAACCAAGACTCGGTCAAGTTAAGAAATTATTGTCTTCTTTCTATGGAAAAGTGGAATTTTATACTTATGAGAATAGTCAAAAATAAATGTTGTAAACCAATCTTGAATGATAACTTGCTTTTCTTCAAGCAAAGCAATCAACCAAAATTAGGAACAATTTTTTTTAAAAAAAGGCCTTTTGTATAGAAAATATTGTGTTTTAGAGAAGACAATACAGATACATAATGAATTCAATACAACGAAATTGATATTATATTTTCACAACTTCTAGTTTCATCGGGTCTCGACCATGTTGGGATAAGTTTTTAAATCATATTTAAGTTAGTTATATTTGAACTTGAGATACTTAAGGTTGATTTATCACATCAATAGTCCTCAACTATCAAAATTCAATCTTACAAGGTTCAAGTATAACTAGTAAGTTTTTGAAGCTTTCTGATAATGTAAGTAAAGATATATCATAATGATTTATTTCTTGGGTATATCCTCTATCTAGTAAATTGTAAGCCTTCCTCGATAAGGATTTGAAAAAAGTTTGACAAAAATTTCATTGCACAAACAATGGTGATTAGAATACAACAACATAGTATTCATAGAAACATACAACACTCTACATAGTTGTGACAAGTTCATGGCATCAAAGTGCACCAGAGGTTCGAATGGTAAGCAAATATTCTAGAAGCAACAAAAAGGATGAGATGTATGTAAGTAATTCAAGGGGGAGGAACCCCAAAAGTAGGGCTCTAATTATAAAAGCTAATATAGATATTTAGATATCAATAGTCTCATTTATGATCTCCTTAATAGTGTAGGTTCTTTTTGCAACATCATTTTACATAGATGTTTCTTGTTTTCCTTAGTTTAATGTTTGGTCCCTATAAAAATGGGTGATATGAATCATGGATGATTTAGATTAGTTTATGTGTGTCATGATTATTGTAGTTGGACTTTGTGTATGTTCTTTCATTCCAAATTGTCCATGATCGGGATGCCAAAAGTGTTATGTGTTGATAAGTGTTCAAGTGTTTAGGCTTATCTACAAAAACCATATAACCTATGTCTTTAGGATTTGGTAATGACATAATATTGAAAATGAAGTAGTAATATCTCAAAAGGATGGTTGTAATATAGTTGAAGAAGAGGTTTTGAGTGGATTCTTCATGTTGGATGCAGACAAGACAAATGGATGGACCTCAAAATCCTCTTTGCCACACATTATGATTCGTGAGGATTTTTTTGTACCAAATAAGCTAGATGAGAAGTTTAAGTTTTTGCAAGCAGGTGGTTTTCCAAATATAATTATATGGGTAATGTTGGACATAGTAAGTGAAAAAGAGGCAAGGTTTTTTGGGTGTGTATGAGGTTCCCCATTTCTAGGTGATACAATTATTGAAGTTAGTTTCTATATGTTGAAGGATGTTTTTTGTGTTTTAGATGGCAATAGGTCCATGAGGTTTCTCTTGATAATATTGTTGTGCTTTCTTCCTATCAATTGAAAATATTCACCAACAGTGATGCATGATACAAAGTGTAGGGAGCATGTTTGTAAGGATGGTTGTTTGATGGTCTGCCATGGTACCATGAGTCTATAAAAACATTTATATTATATGCACTATGTGATGATATGTTGATACAATTTTGGATGATGTAAATGTGGTGATTGATGTATTTACAAAGAGGATATGTCCATCGATGTTTTATTTTCCACAATGGTTTTTATTTATGTAATATTAATCTAGCACTAGCTCTTTCAAAACACATTTTTTGTCTGAGAAAAGTGTCACACTAATCTTGTAAATCAAACATAAGGTGTGGATTCTAATGTCTAAGATGCCCCATCCTCCATAGATCTTAGGAGCACATATATTGTCCCATTGGGCCATATGGATCTTATGCCTGATGTTTCCAGAAAAAGTCCATTATGCAATGGTCAATGGATTGAGTATGTGTGGTGGAAGGAGAATACATATGAGGAAGTAGGTGGTAAGTAAGGTAAATGAGATGTTGAGGAGAGTAAGTCTACCTAAAATTTTGAGAAAATTAGTCATCTAGGATAACAGTTGATTATGGAGTCTATTGATAATTGGATTCCAAGTGTTTTTGGTAAGGAGTATGGTGAAACTAGGAGTCCCGTGTAAGTGAAGGGGACATTTTCAATCTTAGAGTTGTGAAGTCATCTGTAATGGTTAATATCATTTGTGCTATCATATGTGCCAATAGTTGACATTTTTTTAGATTAATTTTGAGATCAAAATGTATGAGAATAACCCTACGATACCAAAGGTGTTGATAATATTGGTGTCACCTTGGTCTACAAAATTGATGAATTCAACCTATGCATATTAAAATATGTTTTCCTTACACTACTGGGGGATGAAAAGAGTCTATGTAGTAACCCTAATGTCATCATTTTGCTAAGGATAGAAGTGACTAGGATGAAAAGATACGGAGACAATGGGTCCCCTTGATATAGACCATTTGAACTCTTAAAATAGCCAAATGGAACCCCATTGATGACAATGGAGAACTGGTAGGTGATTTAATCTAGTCTATCCATCTTTAAAGAAATCCATAGCACTTAATATAGTTGTAAAGACAATCTAGTTGATATTATCAAAGGATTTTTAAAAATCAAGTTTGATGGCCAGTAGGTTCTTTTCCTTATATGTCAAGTGTGAATAGATTCTATGACCATAATTGTATGTGTCTTGGATATTTTTGTGTTTGAGAAAACACATTGTTGGTTGATAATTTCATTCAAGTTGTTAATCCTAGAGCTAAGGGTTTTCAATGATTTTATAGGATGCATTGATGAGGCTAATAGACCTAAAGTGGTGAACCAAAAAACGAAGGTCAACATTCATTATGAGAGAAATATGGGTTGATTGAGGATGGAAATTTGGACAAGAATATCATCGTGATGGTGTATGAACTGAGAAATGTTTGTGAACTCTAGTCGCAGGTGTTTCCACATGTGTTGATAGATTCAATGCTGAGACCATAAGTCCCTAGAGATTTATCTACCCCAACTTATCAATACCTTGCTGTATTATAGACTACATGAAGATATCAATGAGGCTTCCTAGATGGTTAGTAAGTGTTGGCTTAATGTATACTATTGGATTTGAAAAGGGGGGTGTTGTTGTTGTTGTTGAAAGTTTGTAAAAATTCTATGAAATATGTGATGTGATGATGCGTCTATTTGTTGTAACTTGGCCTTAGACATCTATACTTTGGATGGTTATATTTAAGATATTATTAAAATAGTAATTGTGAAGGAATTTGGTGTTTCTATATTCCTCTTTTATCCATTTGATTATATATTTCTTTTTTCCACATGATCTCATTATGAAGTAAAAGATTGTTTTAACTTCAAGGATGTGTGCCTGGTATATAGAGGGGTATCCATCTAGAAGAAGGAGCAATGATTTGTTGTCTTTGACAACTCAGTGGATATTAACAAAAGTGGCGGTGTTCCAATTTTTGAGGGACTATCTAATGAATTTGATCTTTTTGTGAATATTCCATCCTAGTCCAAGAGAATTTATTAGTAAGGGACAATATTGAAGGATAAGAGATCTTAAGTTAGGTTGTGTGATCCAAAAATGTTCAAAATAGTAAGGTGTATTACCACATGGAACATATTTTATTTCTAGGAGGACAAGGAAGTGGTCAGAGATTGGTCTAGAAGAGGCCGATGTAAATGCTAGAGGGTATAAATCCTCCCATGATTGAGAGCAAAGAAAGTAGTCGAGTTTGACCCATAGGTGTGCTTGGTTTCAAGTGAAGTTTGAATTTGTGGCTAAGAGATGAAGAAGTAAAAAATTTGAGATGAAAAGGTTGAAGAGAATATCAAACCAAGAATGGATTTTTCCTAAGGTCAATTCTGTGTTGAGGCATTCTATGTTATTTTGGTAAGATTGAAATCCCATCCAATCAACCATGGAGTACATGACAAGACGTTTTCTAAGTCATGAATTTCATCAAAAAAGATATGTTAAGGGGTTAAAAATGATTTTCTCCCCTAGCCTATTGATGAGTGAGCTAATACCAAAAATTGCATACCATGAATTAATATATATTCAAGAGGTTTTCATATTTTAGTAGTTGTGTGAGAGGTGTTTCTACTCACCTTAGTGAAGTCGATCACTTCCAATTGTCAATTAAGTTAGACTTTCACCATGGTTCATTGTTCTTTTTTCATTTATGTTGGTATTCTTATGATAGGCTTCAATTACTCTTTTCAAGATGATCTAGATTGGCTTGATCTCTTCCAATGTTAGCTTCCCAAAATCAAAATCTTATGTGTTCATCAAGATAAACATTTGGAAAATGACAATAATAGTAAAATATTAATTCAATTACAATTCGATGTTGTTCTTCTCCCACATGTTATATAAGTTTTAGTTCTAGATAAATTCATTGAGCAAAAAATTGTACATTCCTTAAAAAAAGTGATGAAGTGTAATAATTAAGATGAAATGATACATCCAAAATCAAATTTATGATTTTTTTTTTGTAAGAAGAAGCTATTATGGATATAGGTTGGTAGATACATCATTTTACGGTTTATTTCCTAACAATTGTAGCAATTATATTATTCACAAAAAATAGATACTAAACTAGAAGTGAAAAAAGGGATAAGGGATAGAAATGCTTGTGTTGCGATTCAACTTGATCTCAACTCCACACTTAAAACTATATGTGTACTCAAGCAATAGGAAGGAAGTAAGAAAAGGGAATGAGGAAGAATTTAATATTAGATGCTAATTGTCCTGATGTGAAAATATTACTGTGAAATGAGTCTTTGATGTTATGCTACATGGATTTGTATCTAGGCATTATTGGAGTTGAGCCTTAGGAACGTCTCTCTAAATCACATGCAATTCTTCCATTTGTAGTTCTCCTACCATCAATACTTCGAGCAAAGTCTATTAGCTACTTTATCATAGAAGATATTCTCCTAGAAAGAGTATGGGGTGATCCTATAGTTCTTTGGTGTCCTCATGGTTTCAAGAATGTTCTTTGTTTATGTATGTTATTGCACCCTAAGAAATAGGTCAACTTCACTGGATGGGAGGAAGAAGGCTTTCAAGCATGGGTGTAGTTTCAAATGCAATTTCTACCTTTCTTTGGTGATTTGATTAGATATAGTATGTAATATACTACATTAGGGTATTTATATTCAACAACCAATTCAATATGATGCATGTCAAATATCTTTTTTTTCCTCAAACAAAAAAGCAAATTTATGAGAAAAGAAAAAAGATTGCACTTCATAAGATTTCTATTGGGGAAGGATAGTTGTCACTCCACTTTGATCAATTAGAACACAATTATATATTTATTACATGACTCATGCTCCAAATGAGAGGAAAGAAGTTGTTGTTGATATCTCAATGTATGCATCTTCTGTTGAATATTTAGAAATGATCACTTTAATTGCTTTGCACAAAGAATATTCAATAATAGTAGAAACTACCATATTATGTTTTAAAATTTCAATGCAAGATAATATCTTATATAAAATTAGATCAATATCTCATCTTCCAAGACAAATGATGATTTGTATATTGTTTTGGATGCATGGTTGTGTCTCCTTTGCTTTTTCAAACAACAGTTGCTTCTATAAGGTACAAGTGTAGAGATGCAAGATATATCATGAGACTTTCACTTAGCTTCCATCTAGTTTCTCATATATTTATTCTTGAAAAATACCTTAGGGTTACTAATATCCATTCTCCTTTAAGTAGGTCTTCCAAATTGATCTATATACTATTAGATGACTAGTGTTCACACTTATATGGGAAGAGAAGACTCTTAGTTAGTATGTTATTGTAGTTGTAGTCTACTATGAACATGTCATCAGTGTAGTTTGGGTCCAATATGACTATAAGTCTTGGTGGTTCATTTATCATGAAGGTTGGTTGAGGATGATGAAATGTTGGAAAATTAAAGAATGATTTCAGTTCATTCAATTTAGCCCTTTTTGAGACTTAGGGTGTTGGATCAGTTCCATTCTGAATCTCTTTTATGTGGATATTTCCATTATGAGTTTTTTTAATTTTAGTAAATGAAGTTATCTAATTTAAGTTATCTAATTTTCAAATGTTTTTGCTATGTACTTCCAATAATTGATATCTCAATGAAAATATGAAAATCTTAAGGTTAAGGTCAATACTCCTAAAAGAAGGGTTGTGACCATTGATTTTTTTTTGTTTCTCGCTGAGAGTTTGTACTAAAATTTTGGTTTTTTATTACACAGGCTTGTTGGTTTGGGATATTTTGGTTCTAGTTGATCAAATCAGCATTCAAAGCAACATGATTGTTTCCATAAGAAAAACCTGGGTGGTTCTAATTGGTATTGTTGACATAATTTACTTACTCTGAAAAATATGAAGTATGGGGATATTTCCACATATATGGCATGTTTGGAATGTCTCGACATATTGGTTGGAGTTTTTAGATAAGATCTATATTTCAACTTGCATGTCTTGGTGATTCCATGTCAATGTCAATATAAATTGATATTTGATCTAGCCTAACATTCGACATGTGCAAGATTAGTAGATATGTTATTTTGAGAGTATTTCAATGCAAGATCACTTGTAGCCATGTCATTCATGATCAGCACACATCTCATTGCATAATATCTCGTGAAAGATCCTTTGGTCACTGCATTAAGAATAGGATTAAACTCATTATTCATACCTATAAAGAAATTACTAATAAGAAGCTATTTTAGAAGGTGATGTGAGTAAATTCTCTATGATACCCTTTAGATATCTCTCATTCTTCACTAAGATCTTCCAATGATCCCTATTTGAATTTACAAATATAATCACTGTAATGTCTTGCCTTCAGAGCAGTATAGAATTTTTCATGTAAGCATCAAGGATATCTTTTCGTGAATTCATGGCACCACCACAAATGGCATTATGCATGCTTCTATTTTGTGATACAGAGAGACATTAAACATAAGCATATAAACATGACCTGACATGACTCCATTCATTTCAAAGTATCCCATAGGTTGAAAAACATATGCATATGTAGTGTGGGATTTTCCAAAACACTACCGCCAAACTTTCTTGTCTAAATGAGACTGATAAGGCCAACACAAAAGTGGCAGACTTTGAGAGGAGGTATAGAAAAATCTAATAGTAGAGAATTTTCCTTAGGTGCATGAAAGTCCTTGGGAGATATACACTTTAGAGGGCCATCACATTCAAGACTCCTCACTTCCTTGTGTTTTTGTGTGTAATATCCCATCTCAATAGGCATTGCCTCTACTGAAGCTTTGTAATAGGATAGAAAATGTATTTGGAATTTTTTTTTCAATATAGGGTTGATGTTTCTTAGTATGACTGGTGCCCCATATCTTTTCAACATAGGGTACTTTTAGGTACTCATAGAAACATAGATAATTAATCATATTATGTATGAGTACAGATTTTTTATATAAAAAAATAGCAAATAATTTTTGAAATCACTAACTAAACAGATAGCTTTTAGCACTCAATGTAATCATCATTAAAAGCACCAAAAAATGGCATGTATGTGAGATAAATTAGGAGATAGGATATACATTAAACCAATACGAGATGATGCTCTCAACTAGACACCAGTTTCTACTCTCTCTTGTAGGTGTGAAGATTAAAATTTATAAATAGATACAACATTGATATTCACAAGTTCATAAGGTTCAATTTTGGTGGAACTAGAATTGTTCACAAGATTTCAATATGAGCCATAGATTGTTACCAAATTTGTGATTTCTACTTAAATTTGAGGTATGAGTTCTAATATAAGAAGAGAATAAAAAATTCATCTACATAAGTAAGTTATTAAAACCTAACATGTGTTGTTGAGATCTCATAAATAAACATTTAGGTTGGATTTACTCTCTTTTAATCAAGCCTCCTTATCCATAAACCAATTATGAAAATGTAGAATTCAAGGTCTACTAGGTTAGTTGTCAAGTTGTTATACATCGCTTTCTCTGGATCTGAACGGATAATGTAGACTTAGTAGACATTGTCTCTCTCAGGGTTGTTCCCATACAGATACATAATGAAAAGAAAATCTTAAGACTCCATGCAACCCTTCTTTTTTGGGTCAGGATAGTTCTTTTATTCTATCAAGGTTAACCAATAGACCACTACTGTCATTACTGACCTAGAGAGACTTTTAATACATACATACATATATATATATGGGCCCATCTTTATTGCCCATGTGGGTAGCTACCTGCTCACCATTCTGACCACTTTTTTCGAAAAAAAAAATTTCATAATTGCAAAGGAGCATTTTATCTAGCTCCCCAAAAAATTTCATCCAAAAATGATATCATTTGCCCCACCAAAATCAAAAAACCCGTCCTTATATATATTTGCGGTATATTTTGTACATAGTTACTCTTTTAGTCGTGTAGTTACTTTCTTATCACCATAGTTACTTTTTTGACAGCAGAGTTACTTTTGTGGCCAGAAGAGTTACTTTTTTGGCTGTCGGTAGTGAAATTCCAAGATACCCGCGCGGGCAATGAATGAATGCCATATATATATATATATATATATATATATATATATATATTAGATTGGTAGGAGTGAAATAAGTTTAAATCTATATTATATGACAATTATGGGGAATAGAAATGAATATTGAGAAACATTTAACTTGATACACAGATAGAAATAGATGTTCATGTCTTAGTCTTTTTAATATTTTGCTGATATGTATTTGTATTCCATCCTAGTTACAGGTAGTTGGGGAGACGAAGCCGATTTTGGTCATGTTCAAATCCATGACATTGTGGCATGACCAAAACCCTATCCCAATAGTGTATATTTGATGGCGTACAAGGAGACAATGGAGTGGAATGACAATCTATGTCTAACTAGGTGGAAGGTGTTAGTCAAAATGGTATTCTACCATGGGTAGAAGATAAATAATAAGTGTACTGTGTGGTAGAAAATGTGGTTGGAGTTTTGAAGAGTGGAAATGTTGGTGGAGGGGTTATATATAGAGTAGGATCTTAGATCATCATCATCATCATCATTATCATCTAAGCCTCAATCCCAACCATGTTGGGGTCATCTACATGGATCCTTCTTTTCCAATCAACTATGTTATGGGTCATACTCTGATCAAGATGTAAAAATTTAAAATCTATATTTATTATCACTTCCCAAGTTAGATGGTGTATTCCACTACATCTTTTAATTGTGCACAACTCAATAACCATGCTTCAAATAGTCAATATGCACTACACATGTCTGACACCATCTTACACAACCTTCACACAACTTGTCATTGATGCTCACCACCCCTACTTTGAACCTAATATAGTCATAACTCAAATGATCTGTTCTTGTCCCCCACATCCATCTCAACATATGTGTTTTGGGCACATTTATATTGTTGAGACCTTATTTCTTCAGTGCCCAACATTCATTGACATATAGCACTGCCTCTGTAATAGCTATTCTATAAAACATGAATTTTAATCTGAGAGGGATCTTCTGGTCACATACTACCCTAGATGCACTCTGCCACTTCAACCATCCTCTTGTGATCATGTTATAATCATCATCATGAACCTGACCTGCCCTTTCAATGATATAGCTTAACTAACAAATCTTGTCACATATAGGTAAATCCATTCCAATTAGTACATTCATTCCATGGGAATTTGAGTGGAGTTTGATAAAAAAGAGTCATCCCATCAATCTTTACTATACAAGCACTTCACCTCCTCTTCGGTCAAATGTTGATTTTATAGAATTTGGATCTAATTAAATGGGAAGTGTTTGGATCTGATTGTTGATGTCTTTACAAGTTGGTTTTCCAATTCAACCAGATAGTCCTGGACAACTCAAGGTAGATTTCTTTACAATGAGACTATAACTTTATCATCAATTAATTGAGGTCAACTTGACTTGGAATAGTATGTTGCTTATTATCTAACTATAGAAAACCTAGCTAGTCAAATAGAGTTGATGGATTATGGTAGAGGATTCAACTATAGTGGAACCTCATCCATCAGTTTTAGGTGTGTTTTATATAAAATATTGAAGCAAGGCATAGTGATGGTTTTCATAAGTTGTCAAATTCACACCAAAAGTCCTTTTTTTTGGGACGTTAGGAGGTGCATTTATTCATCTCTCCCTCCTCTTGTAAGAAAATCATCTAAAGAGTTACGATCTACATTATCATTTTCAGAAGTAAACTTGGAAACACTACTACCATTATAGTCTTTAGAGAGCATATTGAGTAACCCCTCAGGGTGTCTAACATAGTGTTGAATACATTGTGATGGTTTAGGTGGTGCTTGGCCAGTTGGTCAGTCACTTGATTTCTTTCCTTGTTGACACATGTGATATTCTAGTTCCTCCTCATCATCTTCTATACATGAATGATTTAGTTAGAATATATCATACTACTCTTGATATCACTGTAAAGAGTGCTCACAACAAGTTTGCAATCAGATTCAATTATTACCTTCTCGAGGTTCATTCTTGTGCCACGTCAGTTGCTAACATAATACCAATAATTTCTCCTTCGAGGACATCATAAGCTATCATCTTATAACCCCTTCTAGTGATCTAGATACCCTAATTGTCCCTTACCAATGCCTCATGCATGCTTCGTTTTCACATCTGCATTTACATTGAATTTCAGCCATTATGGCTCGCCATTGATATTGCCTTTTCTCTTTATTTTTTCTTGCTTCATTCTACCATGCTGCAAGATGGAACATTGCCTCATATTCGATATAATTAGCTTGATGATCTATAGATAGCTCCTTGCCTTCAAGAATTTTAAGATTACAACATTTCTAAAGATACCAACACCCATACATGAAGAGGATGTTGTTTTCCTTGTCCTTGAGACTGGAATGGATCCATTTATCAAGGTTGATTCTAGATAAGAAGTCCATGAAAATACATCATTGAAGATCTCCTTCCAAACTTATGTAGCTTCACAATAGCCATATAAAGTATGGAGGTAGTCTTCCTTGTTTTCATTACATCACCTACATAAACAATATATAGTAAATTTGTGCTCTACTCTTCTATTATTGGTAAGGATAGTGTTGTGACTAACTAGACACATAAACATCTTTACTCATGCTGCCACTTTGTCCTTCGATATGGAATCCCATTGCCCTTGCCTATTATTCTCCTTTTCTTCTCTCGTAATTGTGTACATGATCTTCATCTAGAAACTACATGTTACAATGTGGTTTCACACTCTGCTATCCTCTCCTTTTCTATGCTCAGGTGGTTAGATAGCAAGTATTGTATTGACTAGGTTCTTAGGTATCCAGTTCCTTAAAAAGTCTATCTCTGAACTACCATTATCAAACACCAAGATGTGCATAATTATGTCCTTAGGTATTGGCCTTAGAGAAAATTCATGAAGATGTACAACATTCCTCCACCAGATGTGATGCCAGAAATTGGTGTCATTGCCACTGATCGACATGATGAAAGAGTTGGTTGCAATCAATTTCTTTCCTTCAATTGTTACTCTTCCCAACCTTTAAAGAAAGAAATGATTTTGTATGGTGTGATTATTGTATCGCGTCTTTTATAAACGAATTTTGAAATAATGGAAATTATTTACTATTATTTGTTATATGGTTAAATTTGGATCCTTGGGAATTTTAGGTAATGTTTCTCAACTTTTTGGGTCTTTCCTTAATTGGGTGATGTTGAAAATTCAGGTCGTTACACACTCATATTGAAGAATTTGTGGGAAGTCTGCACCAATTGGGGAATGATCTCATGCAAACTGAATTAAGGAGTTACATGAATTACTATCATCAGAACTGTACATATGAGAAGAAGTATCTATATAATCCTCCTTTACTTTGCTTAAATGCCTTCATGTAATTTCATCTGGTACATTATTTCTTGTCATCTTCATGTATTGTAATTATCTAAAATGGCATGAAACAAAGCACAGATCAGCATATCAAAATATTTGTGTATGTGGGGTGTATGCAAAAGTGTGCAAGTACATAACAACATATAATCAATCAATTATTTGCAATTAAGAACTGGCATTTTCTTTACATATTCTAACCCATACTTGATTTTCCATATTAAGTGTGACCACTATCCCTCTAGGACTCGTGTACATCACCCCTCGATACACATCATCCAAGGGTTTAGAATATGATGTCTTATTTTATGTGATATTCATAGTAGCATTATAATTGAACAAAAAGTAAATAAACATCTAACAGTTTATTTATTCCATCCTTGAGAAATCTTTAACAAACACTAGCAAACTAATGTGGGTAGTCATTAGTGTAACCATGTACCTCAATGGTGAGCCATGCAGATCATGCAATTATACTTCAAGTATATTCAATCAATCCAATTAACAATTCTAAGAAATTCAAAATTTTAATTTGCATGTATGTAAATCATAAATGTCACCATCACACTAGTTAAGATCAAACCCGAATTGGGTCCTAATCTATGGCTTAGGTTTGTATTGAGTTATCATTTTGAGTCATGCTTCAAAAACCTAATTACTATATCCAATATATCTATTCATAATGATCACTTAGATCCAATGATTTTCAAAACAACACAGCAATTTAGGATCTTTAGCCCTAATTCTTTGTATGCATGATTTGTCACATTGGAAACCCTAATTATCATCATGATTAACATCATCATTCTAGTTTCCTATTTCCTTCAACAATATCATATAATAGCATAAAAGAGGGGTTTTATCATTTCCTACTCTTGATATCCAAATCTAGGGTTTCCATGTTTTAATCACCACTTTAACACATAAGAACTACTTTTTGTAATTAATATTAGATCTAGGTCTCAACTATATTTTATTTTCGTTCCTCTCATTTTGCTGATCAATTTTTATATATAAATCTTTTGGATCTTATCATCCTATCAATTAATATGACTTTTGCAAGATAAACCTTTAATCAACCAATCTATGTATGCCAACTCAGTAAAATACTTCAATCTAGTAGTGGACATGTGGTATGGCCCATCCAATGAGTGCTTTTTGCCTCAATATTGGGCTCCTGTGTACATGCACCTAATCTCATGAAAGGTCCTCCATGACCTTACTCTGAGCGTGCAACAAGGGGTGTCTAAGTCATTTTGACCCCTAGTTCATCTTCTTCTTCATGACAAAGGAATAGGTGCTTCTCTTGTCACAATCTGGTCAACCACGGGGGTTGACTTTCCCTTTCTTGCTTTGAGGATGATGTATGAGGGTCTAGGGGGTTTTGCTAGTCTTCTATAGACCTAGAAAGACTCAGATTCTTTCTTGGGCTTGTTGCAATAGGTACGTCTAGGTCGAGCTACCCTCGATAGCAACCATGGCCAAAGAACTGGCTAGTGGGTCTAGAGATCCCACTGCAATGTTGTTTCATGATTGGGAGAGTTCTACCTCTGGGTCAAAGTCATCAAGGCCTTATAAATGCATAGATAACAACAAACCAAGGGCTTTGGTATTGCTCTAGATTCTCAGTTCAATAGGGATTTTGGGCATCTCTTAAATGCTCCAAAATCATCATCTTTCTAGGGCTCATTGAGATCGTCGTGACCTCCTGAATCTAGCTCTTCAATTTTTTATATGAAAGGTTGAGAAGAGAGAAAGAGAAGTTTTGGGGTTTTGGTGTGTGTATAGTGCTCTTTCCTAGGGTTCATGGTAGGAGAGAACGTGTCAGTAATTGATCACTGATCTGATGGTCACACTCTACATGAAAAATCAAGGGAGTGCAGATCAACACCGCCTAAGTTAGGTGCATTAAAATGATTTCCAATTTTAGGAACCCATGTATTAATTTCATATAAAACCATTTTTATTCTTTGATTTTGACATGCCACTAGAAACATACATTTGACCCAAATTTGAAGTAAAATTGATTAATGGGTTTCCCAACCTTTGTCTATTTTTTGGGATTTATTGGAATAACTCATATAGCCGAAGCATGCTATTTTAGTATATCCTTATATTAATTACTCACACCACAAGAAAAGTCCTCTTTCTTCCAAATTCTAGAATTCTCTTGTATTTGTTATTATCTTCAAATATACCAAAAGTCATGCCACAATATTCATGTTTTCTGCCCCAAAAATTGTGTTGTGATTCTTGTCTAGATAATTACTATTTTAGTTATCCAAAACACTACATGTTTTGTTTTCTTTTGGAAACTTGCATATTATCTTATAATTTTGTTATATACTAATTAACAAACTCACTATCTATTAATTATGCATGAAATCTCTTATTTCATTAATTTTAGAAGGACTATCTGCAAAGAAAATAGTCTCATGGTCTTTTATATGGGCCATGGCTTGCACCCATGCCACAAAGAGCAACATTATTATTCCATCAATAATACCATTAGGGAAAATACAAATCAATTCATTTATATAATTCAATTTTACTAATATTGAGGAAATTACATTCACCCCTCCCTCAAAGGAATTTTGTCCCCTAAATTCATGCTTAGTAAGTTCAAGAGAACTCATCTTAGTTTCAAACCTTACAGTTAGGAACCCCACTTAGATACCTTTAGCATCTTGTATTGATATGAAAAATCCCATATTATCACTAAGATTGGCACATGAATTTCATTCAAGGTATATCCACATCCCTAGTATTTACATGATATCATCACTTGGTGATTACCATTCCATTTTTTGTTTCAATTTTACTTGGTGATTACCCTTTTCACCTATTTTCAATCCAATATTCCTTCATTTTTACATTAGGGTGAGGTAACACCTCAAGCCCTAAATTATGTCATTAATCTTGACTTCAGATTTTTCATTCTCATATGTCAATTTTAAGCATAACTTATGCCTACTCACTTTCTCAACAATAATAAGATGAAATAAGCATTTGACTGTAGCCCAAAAGCAAAGTTCATCCCATTTCAAAAGTAGAGATAGTATGTCCACACATTATCTCAAAATTTCACATTTTAGGTTGAATCACTCTCAACAATGGATCCAAATAGTAATTACTTCTAATACCATAATATTCTCATATTTCATGAAGTTAATTTCATTTCTCACTCTTGAGTTTGTCCACAACTTCCTTCAAGATTTCATTATTTCATGACTTCTTGTATATTTTATATTAACACCTCATGTCTCATTAGCCTTTATCATTTCCTCAAGGACTTTAAGGTAACAAGTACTTTTGGAGTGATTCCCTCCTATCCCCATGGACCCTATGTACTTAGGGAGTGCCTCTCACATTTACCCCTTGGGCCTCATGAACTCATGAAGGTGGACAATCCTCTTCATCCATTTACCTCAAGAAAACATGGATGGCTAACTCCTGACCCCATGGTCTTATGAATTTAGGGCACGGTCACTTCCCAACCTCATAGGTCTTACGTACCTTTAAACATCCCTAATTGACCTTAGGATTGACTTAATGATCTATCCTACCTAGGGTTTGCTGAGAAATCACATCTTTAACCATTTTCAAGTACATTATTCTCTTAAGTAATTCTTTAACCCGACGTTTCTTCATCTCTCTTAGGGTACACATTATTCACTTTATGACCCAGCATTGGGCTTGGGCCACCTTCCCTATCTAGGGCTTGGTGCCATGTTGGACTTCCCTATTTGGGCATTGACCTCTTTGTGACCTTCCCTATATGGGTCTTGGTGATAATCCTTTACACTATGGACTCGAATCACCTTCCCTATCTAGGGCTTGGTTCCATACCAGTCTTCCCAATTTGGGCCTTGACCACTTCATGACCTTCCCTACCTGGGGCTTGGTTGTATGCACTGTGAACTCAGACCACATTCCCTATCTGGGGATTGGTACCAAATTGGTCTTCCCAATCTGGGGCTTGACCACTTTCATCCCTGAGAGATGGCATACTTGGTTTCAAATAATGTATGTGCTTTCATATTTTATATCCTTGATACTTTGGGTGGAATTCAAGGTTACCTTGGTCCTTAAACTGATTGGTCAACTCACCCTTCTAGGGAAGGTCCTAACTTAGGGTTCCTTCTTGGTTCTCAGGAGTAAGTTAGGCTCTCTAGACACAACCTGACCCCATGGGTTTACCATTTTGCCTTCCCCATAGGTCCTTTTCCCACTCTTGGGTTGACCCATCCCAAGTTGGGACACCAACCCTAAAAGTTTCACATTTTAATGTAACAATTGGTTGATTATGTTTCTTACAACCATTTACATTAATTCCTAGTGGGGGTTGACACTCTTAACTGACCCTCTCTCCCTCATGGTTTAATAAAGTGTTGGTAGTGGTACCTCTTCTTCTTTGTTTGATGTAAGGATGATAAATATTAGTGTTTTTATTGCCATTTTTGAGACAACGAATAGGACTTTTCAGGTCCCAATCCTCCTCTTCCTCTATAAGTACTTATGTAAGTTCAAGTTTTATAGTGTTGCACATATCATCCGTAACTATTTCAAACTACTCAGCCAAGTTGGTTTGTAGTTTATCAATGTTTCTCAACAACCTGTCTTTATTTTGCCATTATTTCTTTTCATGATTTGTGTCCCAAAATACAATGTCTTGTTGGGTCTCTGTTAATGTTCTATTGAAGTTAATAGATCCATTCCACTAATGATTAAGCATGTCTCTGAGATCCTTATTTCCATTCCATCTAGGTTTAGCAATGAATCTTCTATTTTTCTATTGATTCCTTCTGGACTTCCCTAACAGCGGGCAGTGGTCAGAGTATACTCACGGGAGATGGATTATTTAGAAGTCAGGATGTTTGTTGGTGAATGTTGTATTCACGACATCTCTATCGATTCATTCTTATAAAATTCCTTGCTTGTATGTATACTGCATTCCTAAGAAACCTAGGTCAGTTAGAAATGTATAAAGAAGAGTGTTATAGAAAATATTTGCCTCCACATAATTATAGGATTCATCACCACTCTTCTCTTTGAGATTGATAGTGATGTAAGAGCCTCCTAAGGAGATTCAAGGATCGGTGAACTTGTTCCCCATGGTGACTAGACTCTTTTATAGAATCTTCCTTATAATAATGTGGGGATTAGCATAGACCACAATGATCAAGGTTCTACCATTGACTCTACATGTAACAAATTGTGTGTGGCTATTTGTAAAAATGATAATATCAAGATTCAAGATAATTATGCAAATGTGTCTCTTTTTTACAACGTACAAGAGAACTGCTTTGTCCATAACAACAACCAAAAATGGATGTTCTTAGTATATTATAAGATGTATCTTCTTTACATGCATGACTTCCCTCATGTATATGATACACGCTCCTTCGTGGACATTCTCCATGAGAGCTTTGGCCTCAATTTTTCTAATGCGCTTGAGGAGGTTTTTGTTAGTAGTATACCCTAAGAGCCAATCATATGATGATTTTAACAACATATTTTGTAATTTATTTGAATATAAATATGGGTAATCCACTTATTATATTTTCTTTTATATGAGATAATGAATATATATAATAATTTCCTAAAAATGTATAAGTCAATGTCATCTGATTCTAGGTTGAGGACCTGAACATGAAATCTTGCATATGCTAAGACTATTCATTCTTGTATAAGCCCATAGTGAGATACTATTGTGGAAATTAGGATAATAATAATGCATTAAGACTAGTATGTGTTGTTTTATTACTACATCTCATTAGTCATGATATTGGATATCAAGACTAACACATAGGACCTTGTTATGAACAAGTGTATGAACAAACCTAACATGAGTGTGATACATGGAAGTTAGATATGGTAGTCAGAATCTTATTTTGATGTGACAGTTATGACTATGGTCCTTAGACATGAATTTACACCAATGATCATATGTTGTTTAATGTATTTTGACTCTAATCAGTGTAACCTTGAATAAGGGTTGCCTTACAAGGGTTGCATTGTGACACGTGTAGATTATTAAGAGTGACGTAGATGAAATTTTTCCCTCCTATTCAGTAAAATTGCAACCACTTAATGATTGACACTATGAAATGCATGTTCATTTTCATGTGAGTCAATATATGGCATTGATCTCATGTGAATCTCAACTAGTCTAACCTAGATCAAGGAGAAAAGATTGAATATTAATAGGATGGTGTTTACATGCCTCAAATAAAATCTAGATATAGGAGTCAAATGGATTATTTGATCATTGTAAACTTGTCACAACACTAGGTTGACTTTGTTCTACAACTTATCCAATTACATGGGTGGCAATGAAGTCTTGCTAGACACCAATCATTGTTTGTTAATTCATATGATTATATACATCACTATCTATGTAATGTGAAAACTATAGGGTCATATGCATAGCATGCACATAGAAAATGGTAGTAAGACACAAGATAAATTTTTGAATAAAAGGTTTAGGTAATTAGTTAGATCATTAATAGACTAATTGGAAGCCCAATTGACCAATTGTAAAGTTCCTAAACAACTAGACAAATTGGTCAATAAAATGGATAGTTCAATTGGTTGAATAAGCTGATATCATCCAAATCGATCAACTAGATATCCCAATTGACTATCTGGGCAAAGATCAACCAAATCACTCGATTGGATAGTCCAATCAATCAATGAGGTAATCCAATCTGGAATACTAGACCCAAGCCCAATCAATCCATTGGAAAGCCCAGGCAATTGACCAGACAAAGCCTAATTGATTGAGTGTCCAGTCCAACTGACTGACTAGACATGATCACTAAGTTGGATGAGGCAATTCTAAAATTTTATAATATAGCCTCATTCATAGAATGGGCTGGCCAATCAGTCAAATGATTGTCCATGAGCATCCTGCTTAAATTACATGTGTTGCCTTTTCATTTCTCTAGGTTTCAAAAAACATGTTTCCTTGCCTCTGATATTTAAAGGGGCATGATGGCTAGGTTTTTGGTTACATATTTTGGCATGTAACCCTAGTCATCACTATCCATAAAGGAGATAGAAGGTAAGAGAGTGTAAATATAGAATGATGCCAATAAAAAGGTTGACCATTCCCCGTCAATTTTTGAAGTGTGAGATGGAATTTATGCCACCTGTGTGGACTACATAGAGACACATGCATCATGTGACTACATTAGGAAGATGTTGTTAACCACCACAAGTGCACCACCGCATGCACCTATATCTACATGTGAAAAGCATCACTGGTTCTACTCTATAATAAGGTATATATCACCCCTTCCTTTTTGAAACATCATTGTTGATGAGATTTGATAGTGGGAATGTGAAAAGTCTCATCTCTTTTGTGCTTGATGCTCCAAATTTACAAACAGTGGTATTAGAGCCATGTTAATTTATGGTGTGTTAGAATTATAAATCAATATTATTGATTTTTTACATTATTTGTGAAGTTAAATGTCATGTGAAGGATAAGAATGTTCATGTACAGAGCATGTTATTTCCACATATGTCACAATTTAGATGTCAAAAATAATTCAAAAGGAATGTATTGTATCAAATGATGTTGTTATATATATATATATATATATATATATATATATATATATATATATATATACATACACCATAAATAAAAGTAGTCTAATCCATGAGTAAATGTAGAAGGGAGAAGTAAGTTCAGTCAAGCTAAAGTAGAAGGATGAGAACATCCAACAAATATCAAGTGGAGTCAGAGGACCCATAAACAAAATGACACATCGTAAGACCATAGGAGGTCATCACATTGAAAAATAAGATCCTATTTAACAAGTACAGTCGATCTTCTTCAAAATTTACATATAATAGTATCAATTTAAATAGGTTGAACATGTTACAAAATTTAATAGTAAACAATCATATCCAACAGATATTGATTACGATAAGCTCCATATCAACACATTATTTCTCATATATGTCAACCTCTAAGAACAAAGAGAATGTTCGTAGGATGGTATGTCAAAAAGGACTAAGAGAGAGAGATAAATATGGTTGATTTCTTAATATGATAATAAGGGATGCAACACACCTCATGTAAAGTTTAGATATATCCAAAGTCAACCCTAGGTACAATATATGGTATTCAAAAAACTTGTTAAACATATTTAGAATTAGGTTTAAGTCCTCATTAGAGTCATAAACCCTAAAAAGAGATTTTTGAATAGATTCAAACTAGGTCTAGATAACTACACCAACAAATATGTATCATTTTCCTAATCTCAAGACACATTTTATTTAATTTTATGAATTATGAATATTCAATTATGAATTTATTTGATTTATGCAATTGTGAAAAATTATAAAAATGGACTTTCAAACTAATCCAATTTAGGTGTAGAAAATCACACAATTAGAAAGATCTCATTTATCATATTATAAAACACATTTTTGTTTAATTTTATGACCTTCCAATATTTAGTTATAAATTTTAGAAGATTAATGTAGGTATTGAACTATAAAAATATAACTTAATCCAAATGATCTTAATGCCCTCGCATATGATTTGAGGACCATATTGTGTGAGAGGATATTTATGTCATCTAGTCATCCTCAAAGATCTGCGTGACCCAAGAGGAACAAGGCGTGTAAACACAAAAATACCCCTTAGGTTGAGGATGAAGAAAACCACGGAGAGGGGCATCCCATGTAACACATAGCTTCAAAAGTTCATACCCAAAATAATGAATATTGAGACTCCAAATGATCAACCACACACACCAATACGATCTAGCATGACAACTTCAACAAAAAAAACTCAAAATTGGGTTCTTGAATATATTCTACATGTAGAGACCCTCTATGTTGGCTCTACAGTGGCAGGGGAACCCAACAAAACTTCTCACCATAAAAACAAAACTTGAGGAGCTAGAAAAACTAACAACAATGACCTATGATTCAAATAATCATCATTGATTGATTCATAAAGTGTCATATATGAAATACTCTTCCAAATAAAACTAAAGTAGTGCCCCCACTATAACACAATGTCATGATCAGAAGTAGAGAAATATGATGAAATAGGTGCTAACAAGTATCACATTTTATTGAAATAGAAGGAAAACAAGTACCGAAAGTCAGTCTCACTTCACAACAAACTCAAATGATGAATATATGTAGGCTACAATAGATCCTAGAGGCCAACTAGTAGAGATTAGACGAGCTCAACTAGGAACTAGTCGATAAAGATCTAAGCACAGTGACAAGAGGGTGCAACCATAGAGAACCCATGGGGAACTTCTCAGGATGGTGTAGGTGCAACCAATTGACCTGAGTTGTCCTTAAGTATTTCAGCCAATTCGTAAGGTCAAGAAGGAAGAATGACTTGGTAGGGGTAGAGGGGAGCAGTCTGGGTAGAATAAAATGTCATAAAAGGTTTCGAGAGAGTCAATTATGATTCAAGGTAATCCTTATATAGCTAGGTTTAACATTGTGGATTATGGTAAACAGAGGTACGGAGAGGAAATTAGGGCTTTTCATTAGGAAAGAAATTAGGTGTGGAATGTTGTGACAGTTAGATGAGGAATCTTCTTAAGAAAACATTGGCAAAATAATCTTGATAATATATTGAGAAGAGTGAGGTAAATTGTACAGAAGAATTCCTTGTGTTGTGTGTATAAAATAAGTGATTGGATCTAAGGTAGGAGACAAAGTCACAACATTTGGATCAAGATCTAATAGCTAGGAAACATAGGCATGTAACTTAAAATCTAAAAATTAGGTGATCACAGTGTAATTACATGGAAAATGGGAAACTAAGAACTATAGGAAATCGGCAGTATCAATTCATTTAATTAGCATTTTAGGTGTTATTTAATATATTTGCTTTCCCTAATTGTTTGAAGGCTCAAACAAGTTTTGAATAAATCCAAATTTGACATATAGGCTAAGTTTGGCATGTAGATTTTGAAGTTTATATTAGATTCCACTTTGGGGGATATCAATTATATTATATAATATTTCATACATTAACTCATACTTTCTTTCCTTAATGCAAGTAAGGCATATAGGTTTATGTTTTCAATGTTAAACTTAGCATTTAGACTAATAAATACATTAGAAATCCAAAATTGTTGTTACCTTATTGTTTTGAAATCATTTAGTGATTTATTCAACAGAAAAGAGTATTTTGTATTCTTCAAATGAATGTTATGGTAATGTATATTGAGTTACCATATCTGAAATTGATGAACATTAAAGTATTATCCACTCATGAGGGAAGTATATCCTATCTGATATTTCCTTAACTTCCTAGATCACACCCAAATATCCTTAAATATATTTATTTCTAATTTCCTCAAAGTAGGAACAACTTAGATTTCCTATATGTGTTATTTTCTTCCATAATATGAATACCTTCCTCAAAAAACAACTAAGAAAGTGAAAAATCAAACTAACTCGTTACCTTCTTTTATTAAGACTCCTAAACATTTAATTAACAACTTGTTCTCCAAGTCTATAACTAATACAAATATTATTTCACTAAGGCTAAAGAGTCATGTATTGCATTCACTTTTGTACCAATCTAAATCTAGGAAGGTTCTAGATTCCATATTTAATATTAGAATATATTAGATTGTAAATTCACATCGTAACTGACTAATAAAAGTAGGTGATCATCATAACTAACTAATAAAAGTAGGTGATCCAAGTATACTAGAGAGACCTACAAATGAACAATTTGATAAATGCAATGTCTACAAAAACTTAATGTACTATTTTCCACCTAAAACATGGATAAAGGGGTTAGAGACCATTCTAAATAAAAGGTGCAAGGAAGTCATATTTAGGGATTAAACTCAGGATTCAATATGTTACAACAACTTATAATGACTATGAAATTTTTATCAAATGGACTTTAAAACGTCATTCCTTAACAAGAATCTTCTTGAGGATGAGTACATGGAAGATTCTAAAGGTGTTAGTGCTCCAAATGAGACGAAAAAGTGTGTAAGAAACAAATGTCAATCTACAAATTCAAGAAAGTATCTCAAGCTAGAATTTTTGGTTTTGATGAGATAGTCAAATAGATTGGCTTTATCCAAAATTAATTTATGTGTTTACAAAAAGGTTAGTGGAAGCATCATTGTATTCACCATATTGTATATATATATATTACATATTATTGATTGGGAATGACATCCATACTCTAGAATTGGTTAAACCATGGTTGGGAAACACCTTCTCCATGGAAGACTAAGGATTAGAAAAATTCTATGAATAAAGATATATAGAGACATCTCTAGAAGGATTCTAGGTGTGAGTCAAATTACATACATTGAAAAAGTGTTGAAAAGGATCGTTTATGCAAGAGTATAAGAAAGGAAATTTAGCAATGTCTTATAGAATAAGTATCAACAGAGATCTAATTCTTGGCTCTTTTGAAGATAGGAAATACATGAACAAGATTACATATACATCAACAATTCAATCTATCATGTATGAAACGTTATGTATACATTCCAATATGTTATATGTTTTGAGCATGGCAAGTACCTACCAGTCATATACTAGTTTAGGTCATTAGACTGCCATAAAGAGCATCATTAATTACTTGAGAAGAACTAAGGATCAATTCCTTATTTATGGGGGTGAGGAAAAGTGGGTTTTAAAGGTTTACATTGATGCACATTTCCAAACCAACAAACATAATTACCAATCACATTAGGTTTTTAGTTTTTCCTCAATAGTAGATACGTGAGATAAAAATTTCCAAGTAAGAGACAATGGTTGATTCTACAACAGAGGCCAAGCACATTCCTACCTATAATGTATAAAAGGATGGATAAACAGGTCCATTGGAGAACTAGTGGTGGTTCCATCCATTGACAATGAAGTAGAGATATATAGTGACAACAATGGATACATTTCACAAGCTAAGGAACCCATATTACATAATTTTTTTAAGCACAAACTATGATGTTACCATATCATATGAGAAATCATACAATGAGGAGAAATAAATAGTTGCAGAGTGGCAAAAAAAGGAAATGTTGGTGACCTACTAATGAAATCATTTCCATATCAAAAATATCATGGTCATGTTATATCACTTGGATTTAGATTCAGAGTTCATTGGCTCCAGTGCAACTGGGATACTATATGTAGTATGCTCTGAGAGCCAGTAATATGATGATTATCATGGCACACTTTGTGTTTTATTTGATTATTGAAATAGGAAATGCCATTACTTTGTTTTCTTCAATACGAGATAATGAATGGATATGATGATGTTCTAAGTATGTATGACTCATTGACATGTGATTTTAGGTTTAGGGCTTGAATATTAGATTGTGTGTAAGATAAAATTATTCGTGCTTGTCTATGTTCCTAGTTAAATATTATTGTGGTAATTAGAATGACAATACATGAAGACTACTATGCACTGATAAATAATGATTAGGGCATAACTTGAGTTCTCAGCTAAATTAAAACACAACTCTTGAAAAAAATCCATTTTGAAAACTGAACTGTATATGAAATGTGACCAGATGAATCAACTTGTATAAGAAATGAAACATTCATATGGAATTGATTGAAAATATTAAATAATAGAATAATTTTCTCTATACTATCTTTCACCATTACATGATTTTTTATTTGAATATTAAACACAAACATTGTCATGATCAAACATTATTACAGTCATCCTTCATATGCAAATCTGTGTACTTCTAAACAAGGACCTAGAGTGACATGGACCAACAATCTAAACCTCTCTAGAATCTAACTTGTGGTAGGACTTCTAATATCCATTTACATCTCCATAAGTGGAGGGTGTACCTAAAACTTTTCTACATCAAGTGATGTGCTACTTTCCTAATGAATGAGTACTTCTAAGGAACACATAAAGTACATAAATAGTCAAAGGATATAATGTTGAGAAACTAAATTTAAAGTAGAATAGTAATGAACTATAAAGGAAATAGTCATTCATAAATAGATAAATGACATGATTACTCTAAATAAATAGAAAGAGTAAAATAATATTTGAATATACTCTGATTAATATCAAATGGAACTAGTCAATTTCCAAAAGGCTCTCTCTATCTAGGGCTCACTCTCCCTTCTCACTAGAATCTCCCCCGGCGGCTGCCGCTGGGGGGAGGGAGCGTCACCCTTGACGCATTCCTCCCCTTGGCCCTAACAGGTCACGAAGTGATTTCGGTTGTGCAAGTTGTAGCGAGTCGATGGAGATAAGGGAGCAGTCATTGATGGGTGTAGCCTTGGACATGTCGGTTGGTGAGGAGATGTGCAGTGCCACGAGGAGCATCTCTGGGCCAGAGGTTTGGCACTTCAACTTGGTCGATTCTACTTCGTTCAAGTGCGGTGGATGGAAAGAGCTATTCCCAGCCAGATATGGGATCTTCATCGTTGTTCTATCTCGCAGCTCGGCAACATGCCCCCTCCATCAACGATGATGAGGATGGGCGACTTGCCATTAGGCTAGTTCCAATGAATCCTGATGACGATGCCTCCCTCCTCAACCACGATGTCAGGCCCTCTTTTTTAGATTTCAGAGGTTTAGATTGGAGATCAAACATGACTGTCAGCGATGTCGGCTCCATCCGTGGGGTCCTCGTCAACGATTCTATGGTCGACCAGGTGTGTCTGTCACCCCTTTGTCAGGTCATGGTCCTTCATTGGCGTCAACCTCTAGCCATGGCAGATGGTCTCCTCACAGGGCCAAGGGCTGCTAGTCAGTCGATGCTTCTTCAGCCTCACATCTGAGGGTCGACAGATGGTTTCCTTGCAGGGTAGATTGTGGCACCCCTTCCTGCCCACTAGGGTGCTGCTTCGACTCTGAGGTTACTCGACAGCATTGAATGTTCCCGTTCGGTGGTTGATGGTCATCGTCTAGGTTTCATTCCTGACTCCAGGAGGTGACTCCCTATGACTCTCGACACAACAAAGCTTTGTTGTGTTGGACGCCTTTTAGGTGCTTGCTGAAATGTCCCAGTGCAAACAGTGGCTTCGTGCCCTTGTGGGGGTGTCTTTTGGTCTCGTACAAGTTTACCAGGACTCTGCGAGGAGTCTTGCTGCTCGTGAGACATGGAACCGGACCTTTGAAGGTTTTTAAAGGGAACGACAGCCTGAGACGGAAGAAAAAGAAGAAGAAACCTAAGGCAAAGGGAGGAGAGGTGGGAGGCTCTTCCTAGCTAGATGGATTTGGATGATTCCGTTCTATCGTGCTACATTTCTGAGCTTCCTTTACAGCTTAGACCTAGGGGATTTTGGATGAAGGAAGGTGTTCTATTTAGATCTCAGTCACAATTTGTGGGTGTTCATTAATGCAGTGAAGGGGATTTGAATAGATATCCTTTTGAATTATCTTTGCTCTTATTCAAAGTTGGAGTGGTTTGTTTCAGTTATGCTCTGTTGTGGGCTTCTTAGGTGTTTCTTTGCTGGGATTGTTCACATTTCTGGAGTGAGTATCTCAACCTTGGACTCTTGCAGGGGGTTCTAGTCTTATGCTCTAGTTACTTCTTGAGGCTTGATACTGGTGGAGTCCGCATCTTCGTACTTTGTGGGTGTGCTCAGTGTCATTGAGGTCAGGACTTCTCTAAAGTCATGTCTTATTGGTTAGTGGTGCTTTGGGTGTAGTCTTTCCTGTTCAGTGTCTAGGTGTGATGATTATGTTTTGTAACCTTGATACCCGTCTGTTTTTTGTATCAAGGATTAGTTTTTTCTTTTAGGGGTGCAAATGTACCTAAATTTTTTGGTTATAGTAACACGCTTTTTAAACTGACCAAAAAAAATGGAACTAGTCATAGAGAAACATAGAAATGGCACGCTACTTCATATAACTACAAAGAATAAATTAACAATTGAACACACTTGATTAATCTCTTATTTGTCTTATTATGCCCTGAACTCACATGAAGTGGATTGCGACATGTGAAACCATCATAGAAAGCTATAATCTCAATGTACTAGATTTAGAGTAGGCTCAAGAATCTAAGTATACTAACTAGCTACAAGGTCTGCAATAGGCCTCACCACATCTGGCCTCAGCGACTAATGTCAGCAACTAGATAAATTGGTCTCCTCTTCTAAAATTGGGTACTCATGTGGACTGTCACTCTGGATAAAACTGTCTACTCTAGTAGTTCCACAATGGCTGAAGCACTAAGTAGTAATTGAATTGGGTACCTAGTTGAAGTATACTGAACAAAAATGGGTATCAACATGATCTCTATTTAATATTGGACACCCTATCTTATATGGGTCCTCCACAATGGGCCTAGACTTCCGTACCCCTCTTGTATTCTCAGACTACCTCATCGTGGACTC
The DNA here is from genome assembly GCA_963693085.1 of Alisma plantago-aquatica. NCBI lineage: Eukaryota > Viridiplantae > Streptophyta > Magnoliopsida > Alismatales > Alismataceae > Alisma > Alisma plantago-aquatica. The sequence continues at coordinate 1,155,926,908 of OY856410.1, read as the reverse complement.
TACCATTTGGTATGTTGTTTCATACACTATGGTGCAGACCTCTACATGGAATCTACAGTCTTCCAGGCATGTAATTTAATTCACTTTTGAATTTTAATTTTCAAACATCTAATCCACATTTCTTAGTTTAACTTTGTAATAAGTTACTTTAATATCTTATATATAACATCTAATATGTAATGTAAATTGAGCTACTGAGCTACTCCACTTATCATACTAATAAACACTAGAATGAAAATACATGATTTACTGAATACTCTATTCTTAGGGTTTCATTTTCTTAATTCACATATAACATGACTAGCATATAAGAAATTATATATTTAATTAGTAAAATAGTACTTCTATTAGCTCACATATAACAAACATTATATGAAATCTTGGTATGAAACTGAACTAGGGTTTCCATAGCATTCATATCAAGAATAAACTTGATTAAATGAAACTATAATGTATAAAAGAATCACTTCTATTGGATTTCATTATGTTTTATTGCAAACTCTCAAATTTTCACTTATCTAGGGTTTCACCCTACATAATGAGATATCAAGAAAATATTGATGACTTAAACTATAATATTTAACTTGAGTTTAACATATATGTGTTGAAAATTCAGTTAAACAATATGTCAAGTACAAGAACATTCAAATCACTAATATTCTCTACGTCACTATATTGCATATTTGGATAAATATTCAAAAACCCTAGATTTTGATATTTTCCTATAGATCCAAAATAACTTTCTCAATTATAATTTAGATCTATTTCATATTTTATTATATCATCACAAAATTATCAAATCATGATATTAACCATTTCTAAATTGTCTTGTAATGACTTTATGTCAAAGGCATATTTCAGATTATTGTCACATTTTCAACGAACTAAAGATTTGGATGGATTCAAACCATTTTAGTGTAATCTATTATTAAATGGAAGTACCCCCTCACCTAAGGTGTAAAACACCTTAATTTTGTGGCCTAATAATAGAGGTTCTTGAATCTAGATTAAACTTCAAGAAATCCATCACTTTCTTCTTCCATCTGATTCAAAAACCCTAGTAATGGATAATTGTAGAGAAAGAGTGAGGCAAAAAGGAGATTTAATATCATTTTGAACCAAACTAGAGGAGGGAAAGAATATATATGTCAGAGAATAATCACCAAGAAAGGCTACCTAAGGAAGACCAACTTACTTGATTTCACCACTTTTAGGAAGATAAAACCCTAGGTGATGATATGCACCTCTTTCTCCTCCCATACCCTAACTCTCCTTCACTCTCAAAAAAATCATACTCAAACAAGGATGGCATTATCAAAGCTATTAGGGTGTTAATTTGATGATATAGATCAATTGAGGTGCTTGTAACAATTGCAAACATGTTGTTCATTGCATTTTTTATCTGGGCATAACTTGTTGTCTGTGGATATTGTTCTTGATGAATATCTCAGACAATGAAGGGTTTTGGTTCAGTCAAACATACTCCACAAATTATGAAAATTTAACCATTTATTTAAAATAAAGTATACAAGTTACATTTAGAATTTCAAACCAATTGGATAAGCCGAAATTACTAGAAATCAAACATCACACTGCTACATATCAGCCTGAATGCATGTTCGGCTGAGTTTGTCTTGGGTGAAGTCTCGACCAATGAATGGATCCATCCAACACTAAAAATCTTATTTTCTTCAAAAACACTCAATTTCGGTTATCCAAACTATATCCAAATTGAAAAGAAATCATACTTATAGAGAAAATACTAAAATTCATTTACTATATTGTTGTACTTATTTGTATTCATAGATCATCAAAACTCTAATTAGATGGATGAGATGAGACTGTTCATAACAATTTGTCCCCTTTATAAAAAAACAATTGTCCCCAAAACATAAATATGCAAGAAAAGTGAATTCCTGGTTTCTTTTTAAATTCTAAAATCTTTTTTTTCTGTCTCACTCTTGTTTCTCTTATCTAAGTATTGAATTCAACATTGAGTCCTTTATTCATCTTACAACCACAATAAATTTTAGACAAAGCTTTTCAATTGTAGAGGAATAATTTTCTATGTCACTATCAATTACTTGGAATGAAAAAGAAAAAAGAATTGTCTTCAAACTTTTCATAATCTTTTAAGATGTTACCTTAGTATTGGTAATTTGATCTAGCTATCTCAATTTATACTTTTCAAATCGTACTACTATTTTGTATCACATCATAGTTACTAATGAGAGTTGACTTTTTTATTTTATAGTTTACGATTATGCTTCTCCAAAGTCAAAGTACTCCAAAGTTGCAAGACTATAATTAAAAACAATTGTATAAATGATTTGGATTACCAGTATAATTGACTAGAATCATCTCTAACTATCATTTCAACTTAATATATCGCCAACCAAAATCATATATAAACAAATGTACATCCCTTGATATGCCTTTAGCAATATATATTTCTAAAAACAATTTCATATTTTACCAAAAACTACAAGTTTTCTCTTACTTACTTCTTATTCATTATCACTTACCTCTTATCATTTATCCTTTATATCTTTCTTGTTGATAATAAATAAATTTCTCTTACATGAAAAATATTAGAGGTCATAATGTATTGTCCAACATTCTTGCAATCACTCCAAATATTTATTTCAGATCACACTTTGCTTATATCATACTTCTCCTTTTGTTCAAATCACACTTCTTACATTTCAAATGTATTTCTTATCCTCCATTCTTAGTCATTTCCATGTTATCTGCCTTTTTTATTTGCTACGTATGAACCCTATATTACTATCATTGCTAGTATTTATAATATAGATATTGCTTGTTTTATAATATTTTTAGAAGTTAAAAGTCAACTCATAGGTGATATCCCTTAAACTTCTACAACGCCAAACATTCCAAGATATGATCCTTATTCATGATCCAACCTCATAGTGACATGTGTTTACCTCTCTTAATTCAAAATTTAGAATATGTTTCTCTTAAACTTTACTGAAGTCTTCCTTTCCTTTTATCACTTGAATTTGTTTTCTTCTATTTGACATTTTTAGTAAGTTACTTCCTTTTTGCACTCAGTTGGAGTTTATTCATTCCATAATGTGTCATCATTGTGTTGAATAAGTGTGTCTCTCATGATGGTTATGTATCATCTAGAATTTATCTCCTTGTCACTTCATCCTCGTGTTATTCTTATTAAGGAAGATACAAAAGAGATTTTTCAAATTAAAATTCTATTTTTCAAGTGTTCACTTAGCATATTTCTCATATATAGGCTTAATTAGATATCATCAATGTGACTTTATTATTTAGCATTTTCATAAATCTCCCATTATATTTTTTTATCTATGTTACTTCCTTGTGTTTCAAACCTTTTTTCCATCATTCTCTCCATGTATATTATTGTTCCATTATCATCATTAAATTTCATTTATCCCTTATAACCATGATTCTCATTCATATGCCTGATTTTGTATTCCATGCCATATATTTCATAATCTATGTTTGCTATTATCAAGTTGAGTTTCTGATTAACTATTGTCTGTACTAGTTCCTTTTTATGTTATAGAAGTATCTTGTCCCCTATTTCAATTCATATGCTCACACAAGGGTTTTCTCTTTAAAGATTTTCTTTTCTACATTTAAGTCAGATTTATATGATCATTTACTTGTTTTTCACCATCTTTGTGTTCTTCAAAATTTAGTTTTGTTTCATCACCTATAACTATTGAGTACAACTGATTGAAACTAAGTAGTTACTCCATATATAATTTGAACCAAAAGGTAGTAAGGATGAATGCATTAGAGTTCATAATTGAAGTACACATTTCATGTTCCTTACTATATCAAGTAACCCTCTTTCCTAAATCAAGCTCATAATTTTTGTCATTTCTCTTTCGCTTCATTTAAGTTTTTTTACCCTAACCTTATATTTTACATGCTCATCTAGTTCTCTTTACTTTAAGTTTTCTAAAAATTATCCAATTCTGTGTACTTGTATGCTTAATTCTTTTCTTCTATTTTTTCCTTCTTTCAGAGTACATGAATGCTTTTACTTGATAATATGATCCATTCCTCATAATTGATTCTTTATACCTTGTCCTATATATATTCTTTTATCTTGCTCATATTTATATATAGAGACTTTGTGTAATACTGATCATTAAGCTTTCATCCCAACCTTATATCATTTCCTTTTAATTTCATTCTATTATGTCTCTTTATTGACATACTTTATTGTCTTGAAGATTTTCACCATTGATTCATCTCTTGTGTGTCTTTCAATATTCTTCCCATTTCTTTTTTATTTTCCTTTGTTTGGAACTGAATAAAATGCCTTCTTCATTTCTTATGCTATATACTAATTTATGTCTTTGTCTTATATTCCTATTTCCTTTATCTTCAAATTAGGGTTTCTTGTTTGATGCCCAAATTGTGACGATGGATATAAATTCTGACTAATTCTAATTTATTCTAGTATTTCCCTTATATTTCAATATATTAGTGTATGTACATTCTTATTACATTTTGAGTTGACCTCTCCAAATTTTACTCTTATATTATTAATAGGAGTCATTAGATCCTAGAAATGCACCCTTCAAGCCAAGATAGGTCGAACCTACAGTTCTAAAGCTAAGAGCTACTCATGATTAACCAACTTCTATTTATCTCAAGCATGTCAAAAGAATATCCACTTAGGGCTAACTCATTTAAAGCTAATTTCTGGTCTACCTGATGCAAAGAATATAAACAATGACTGAAGTAACTTGATAGTGTAAATACTAAAGAACCATATATATTCTAAAAATTGAATATATATATATATATATATATATATATATATTCATATAACTAAAAGAATTTATATTCATCTCAAATAAAAAAATGATATAGAATAAAAGTTGTATCACATTCTATATTTATGCTCTTATTCTTTTGTTACTTCTAACAATAATACTTCTAGGGTTTCTCTCCTGCCCATCGTCACTCTGTCATGCCTGGCTAGGGCATCCATAGAAGAATAGACAAAATATCTTAATACCGATCCCTAAGTATTTAGATATTGAACTAGAGTAGCCAATGCTCAAACTTCACAGAGTTGTAGCAACATCAGCTCCTAACTACCACACTTATGACTCTTAGTTACTATCTTATGGTCCCTCATGACTCATCTTAAGCTTTCATACCAAGATGTCACATCCAAATTCCACAATCATTGATACATCACGAATTAGGGAATTACCCGAGTTCTAATAAAAACTAAAACACCACTCTTAGCTTTTATTCTATTCTAAAAATTGAACTTCATATGAAACACAACCACATCAATCAACCTACAACAGAAAGGAAACCTTCATTTATGGAAATGATTGAAAATAATAAAGAATAAAATAATTTTCTCTATACTATCTTTCAACACTACATGATTGTTGACTTGACTACTAAACACAAACATTATCATGATCAAACATTATTACGATTATCATTTGTATACAACTATTTGTACTTCTAAACAAGAGGCTAGAGTGACAAGGACTGACTATATGAACCTCTCTAGTGTCTGGAATGTGCCAGGACTTATAATATACATTTATATCTTCGTAAGAAGGAAGTGTACTTAAAATTTTTGTTAGTAGAGTGATGAACTAATCACCCAGTGATTGAGTACTTCTAAAAAAGAGTTAAAGCACTTAAATAATGAAAGGATAGAATCTTGGGCACTAAATTTAAAGTAGAACATTAAGGAACTATAAAGGAAGTAGTCACTCACAAACACATATGGAAGGATTACTCTAAATAACTACAAAGAGTAGAACAATTTATGAACATACTTGATTAATCTCAAAGGGAACTAGTCATACAGAAACATACAAATCCCATGTTACTTCATATAACTACAAAGAGTAAATCAATAACTGAACACACTTGACCGATGTTCATCTTATTATGTCTTAAATACACATGAAGTGTATGACTTGTGAAAGCATCAAGAAAGCTATGATCTCACTTTACAAGACTTAGAGTAGAATTAGGAGTCTAAGTCTACTAACTAGCTACACGGCCTACAATGGACCTTACCACATCTGGCCTTGGTGGCTAATGTTAGTGGTTGGATAACATGGACTCCTCCCCTAAACCTGGGTACTCAGGTGGAGAGTCCAAATCACTCTTGCTAAAATTGTCTCCTCCAGTGGTTCCACAAGAGATGACTCACTGAGTAGTAACTAAATTGGGTACCATCAAGATCTTTGATAAATGTTGGGTATCTAACTGGACTATACTCAACTAAAATGAGTATCACTATGATTTCCAGTTAATGATGAGTACCGCTATGTTTTGAGGAGTCCTTCAACCCTAGGACTAGACTTGTATACCCCTCTGGTAAGCTATGACTACCTCATCCTCGACCCTACTAGTCGGTATGTCATTTCCTTCACTATGGTGTAGACCTTCGCAAGGAATCTATGGTGTTCAGGACATCTAATGTTTAATCCACTCTTTAATTTCAATTTTTAGTCATATAAATCACATTTCTTAGCTTAACTGTGTAATGAGATCCTTTCATATCTTATCTATATTTCATACTATAAAATGTGCTATCAAGCTACTCCATTTATTAAACTAAGAAATAGTGACATGAAAATAATTGATTTATTGAATGCCCCTATTCTTAGGATTTTGTCTGCTTCATTCACATATAACATCACTCTCATATAAGAAATTATTGCATCATAAACTATAGTGGGTAATCAACTATTTCTACTAGATCACGTACAACAAAACATATATATGGAACCCTGGTATGAAACTAAATTAGGGTTTCCATAGCAATCATAGAAATATCATGTATCAAGAACATTTTTAATTAAATGAAACAATAATGTATAAAAGAATTAGTTAGGTTGGATTTCATTATGTTTATTTTCAGACTCTCAATATTTCACTCGTCTAGGGTTTCACCCTATACACTGAGATATTAAGAAAATATTGGTAACCAAAACTATAATCCCTAATTATGATTTGGCATATCTATATTGAACATTCACTTAAAGGATCCATCATGTATAAGAACATTCAGATTAGTGATATTCTCTACTTTGCTATATTGCATATTTGGATAAATATCTAAAAATCTTAAGTTTCGGTATTCTCATTTAGATTCCTAAATAACTTTATAAATTCTACTCTAGATGATTTACATCAATTTACTATGTTATCGTGCCATCTAAAAATCATCAATCACAATATCAACCATTTCTAAAATGTCTTGTAATTACTTGAAGTGAAAAGCATATTTTAGATTTGTTGAAATGTATACAAGGAACTATATATTTTGATGGATGAAACCATTATTGTGATGTCTCTGGATTTTTTTAAACTTAATCTAATGTGTGACGTCCAAATTAAAACCTCGCCTCAACGAGAATCCCAATTTAAACACCCCACATTAGGCTAAGAAGAAGAAAATCAGAGGAAGTCAGAAGGAAACAACAGTAGGACATGCACATGAACAATAATAAGACCATAAACACATGTTCACTATTCAACATATAATTACATAATGAATTGTTAAAACATTTGATATTACACATTGAACAACAAAATTATGCATATACATGTACTACTACTAAATAATAGGATCTTAAGACAACATGCCCACTTGTACATTAGCTCGCCACACAACTCTCAACTATCCCGGTTTTTCAACATCACATATCCACAACCTAAACAAAAGATTACATGTGGTACACATCAACACAATATTCAAGAATATTATACTAAATACGCCTATGTGTCTTTTATATACCTCTCATTACAAGGCTTGGCAATAAGATAAAACTAGTACTTGACATTTATAAAGAAATATAACATAAACATACTTGAACAGAGAATGTTTATTAACAAATGAGAACACATGTTTTACCATGACTTTTCATTACATGTAAAGTTGATCAACCACATGCACTATTCTACCAAAGAGATTTAGTGCTCACATGTACTATTCTGCCAAAGAGATTTAGTACTTTCATAAATGTACGATTATGCCAAAGAGATTTAGTGCTTACATGTACTATTCGTCCAAAGAGATTTAATACTTTCATCAATGCACTATTCTACCAAAGAGATTTAGTACTATGATATAATGGATCAGATATCTTATGTTTCATGTGTTCATGGCCATAAGTATGGAACATCAAGCAAGATATCATACAAGCACAATCATTTCATCCAATATCATATGCCAAGTATTTTACTACACATATAACACAAGCATATTGTATAATAAGCCAAGTAAGAGGTAATGGTGTACCTTGATCAAGGATAATCTATACCACATTTCTGATGTCAACTATAACCTTGGTCAACCCTAATCAAGACAAGATCATACATCACCATTAGGTTCTTAACCCTAATTATATCCATTTTAGGTTTACCTCATCTCTTTAGGATATTTCCATTATCACTTGAATTCTTGTCTTGGAATTATCTTACATGTTCCAGATAATGTTTTGTTTGTATGAACATTAGTTTACATATCATTGTTTGCATTTATTAAACCTGGATTAGATGCATTAATCCAATTAGGGTTTTCTATAGGATAATTTAATATGTAACATTACTTATATGTATAAATATGATCTTAGAGTTATTTATTAACTTCAAATTGATGATCTGAGCTCATACTGTAATTTTTAGAATTTCGTGAGAATATTTATAATTATTGCACATTAATTAGGGTTGTCATCCCTAATTAGCCATATTAAGCAAAAGACATAATTTCATGCATGAGCATTATAATTACTGACATCAGATAGATTATGTCACATTTAGGAGTTACTGGAATGTTTCCATAATTTTAGTTCATCGTTTGGTATTTATTATGCATCAAATGAGTATAATACATCTTGCATGATATCACTGTGATTTAAGCATAAAAAGGCTGATATGATAGTGCCATGTTATTCTACGCATTTTTCTAAACATTTTGGTACCTTTTTTATTTTTTTGATAAATGAGCTATTTACTGTGATTTATCTAAGATCTACATATTTTGAGAGTATTTACCTCTAGTGGCCAATCAGAACCCGCCACGTGGCACCAACAAGTGGCTCAACCCTTGCTCAGCTGACCGGTTCTTTGATTTGGTTTGGGGTTTGAGTCGGCCGATTCATCACGCATGGACCCGATTTAACTTGGTCTACTTCTGGCTGGGCCGAACCGGTTGGCCTCTTCTTTCTCCTTCGCGTTCTCGCTACGCCCGACGCCCGCTCCGTCAATTCTCAGTGCACGAGACTGTCACCGCCTGGAGGGGCATCCCTGGAGAGAAAAGCCAGAAATGACCTGGAGTCCTCTATTTCTTCAACCTGGCACGGTCATAGGGGTGTCGTGGCCGTGGAACTCCTTCCCGGTGGCAGCGCCACCACCAACTGCCACTACGAACTAGGTCCCCAGCCTCCTTTTTCCGCCCCTGATCGATTGTGTGCACTCTGCCTTCTGTAGGGTGCTGCCGCTGGGACGAATCCGGCAAGGATTCTATGATGACCAGGTCCCCCACTTCGCTCTAGTTGCGATCACAATGTTATCTTCATATTTGCTTTCTTCGGTTGGACTTCGGTTGTACGCCTCGTTTGGTCTAGCGCAGTGCTACTGTCGCCGTGGGAAACAGGAAGCGGTAAGGAATCGACGGTCCATTGGTCCTCCTTGCTTCAGGTCTGGTGCCTTCATCATCTCTTACAATATCGTGCATGCCACTGGTTCCTCCTCCATGCTGGGGTCTCCGTAGATCCGACTTTGGTGAGAGATCGGTGCTGCTCCACGCCGTCAGCCCATCTTCTCATCGGAATAGCTCCTCTTGCGATGATGTTGCCACTACAGGGTTCTGCTGCGATGGAGCAGATTGGAGAGAAAGCCCCTGCTCTTGCCGTCTCCCTTCGCACAGACCCTCTCACTGACCCTCTCCCCTCTCTTGGTCAACTGACTTCAGAAAATGACTCGTTGGAGAGGTGTTAGCGAGTCCAGCACAATGCCAGGTTGGTTTTATCTTCTCGCCCACGTCCTCCATCATGGACGACCCTCACATAAACGCCATTGCAACTTCCACGAGGAAGAGACTATGGAGTCGTCTGGTCCAATTCATCTGAGGGCTACAACAGACTGATCTGTGGCTTCTCCGCAGTTCAACAGTGGCCGGATCGTGACACTGTATTGGTGAAAGTGTATAGTTTCTAAATACCAAACATTGTTCCAAAGTACATCACAACATTAGTCATTGAGCCTACTTAAAACCTAAATAACTCCTCCTAAGATACTCCAGTTGCCACCAAATCTTAATCATAGCTTTACTACCTCTCAAGCTACATTCTACTCAAATTTGCTAGCAAAACTCATCTATTTGATCATCCAATTAAATACTTCGCAAAGGTATAAAATTGAGGATCTTAATGATGATATCAACACTAATTAAAATCCACACTTTACCAAAGCACTTGTAACTCTCAAGATAGCTCAACATGCATGAATTCACTTATATCATTAGATTGAAGGTTTCAAAAGAGCAATCTATCACATCCTACCCCCCTTAAAAGAAATTTCATCCTCAAAATTAAGCCAGAAATCCAGTCCATCACATCATATACATCTTAAAAGAAATATCTTCCTCAAAATTAAACCATACTCGTACTCCAAGGAAAAACTAATTATGTCTTCATCCATATGTAGGACACCAGTCTATGTGTAACATATCCAAAATAAAGCCCCATAATCATATCCAAATCACCTTTAGGAGGTTTTAAAACATCTAAGGTGAATCACCCCTTCATAGAAGATTGAAACAAGGGTTTAGAAACTCTAATTATGTCATGCCATATCTCATATGTTAGGGTTGCATCCTTATCTTTACCCATGCATTAGAGTTTCCACATCATATTACCATGTTCTAAAGGAGTTAACTAAAGTTAACCCATTATATCAAGGTATCATCAACATTTTATTGAGCTAATTATTAGAACATGTTCAACATTAACATATGTCTTTTAAGAGGGATTTAACTAAAGTTAACCCACTTTATCCATTTAGATCATATGAAGCTGTCATAATAGTTATGTTTTTCTAACTGTCAAACTATATTTATTATATTTATTAAGCACTAAGGTTAACACCTCATGTAACATGTTTCATTCATATGATCTTATTTCATTGCTCATAATAAATTGCAATATTTACTAGTGATTTCATCACGAGATTAACAAACTACATTACATGATCATCATTCATGTACATGCATAATTAGTGTAATCTCATTGTACTTTCTCATATTAAGTTGAAAACTCTATTAGAGATTCATCATAACATAAGTTGACTATTCACATTATCATCATTATTCATGTATATGGTTAACCATTTATACATAAAGAGTTATTAAATCATCTCTAGATTTTCCATCATGTCATATCCATATATTACATCTTGAGATTAGATCACATTCTTACATATATTATGTCATGGTTGTGCTGAACAAACTTATGTGAGTGTCTTGTCAATCATATATCAAAATTTTATCTAGTCCAATTGAGGTTCTCCTGATCCATATCATGAGGGTAGTTACATGCTCAGTCTCTCTAATCTCACTCAAATCTATGAGTATCTCATAAGCATATACTTTATCTTTCCTCTCTGAGTCTAGGGTTCCCAGATTACCTCATCGTCGCTAGTGATAGCCTTACAAGATCTTGCCACATAAGCACAAACCAAAACATGCTATGACATTCTCTTCATAGGTTATCTACCCATGAGACACTATTTCCCAACTCTCTCTCTTATACGCATCCACTAGATTCCTACAAGGAACCACCAACCTGAACTTCAGGCTTCACAGTAACTAAATCATAGTTACCTCCTCTAGGGTCTTGGGACTCTCTCTCCCTCACCCAAATGGTAGGTTCTTATATTCATATTTGCATATGCACATATGTATCCAGCCTCTCTCTGGCTCTAGGGTTTGGTCCACTCAGGACATCTAGGGTTCAACAAGTCTATAGGAATCACGCATAGAGCAATTCAACTCGATCACTCAGGAGTAGTCTAGTTTAGGACATATCATATCACATATTTCTCATCATTCTCATATCTTGGAGTTTAGGCTCTCTGACCTTCTCCAAATTGGTCTCACCCTCTCTAGAGTTAATCCTAAACTGGTCCTAACACTAGAGTTCCTCGTTTATAGAAGAGTTTGAGGCTCATTCTGACTCACTACCTTATCTTAACTTATCCTATCTTAACTTAGAAAAGCACACATGCTTGCATCATCAAAACTTATCTCAAATCCTCAAAACTGAACCTTAATCCTTAAAGACAAACATTGATCATCATAAACCATCTTATATCATCTATATAAGACCTACATCATATCATCAAAGCGTATTTCATCTATTCCATCTATCATATAATCTAACAAGGCTCAAGACATCTAATCTAGAACTACTCTCTCTTCTAGACTGATGCCATTCACTTTCACTTAGGTTGCATGACTACCTCCTACTCGTACATGTGTGGGGACACATTTTTATAATACTTACACATATAATAAAATATTATATAGTTTTTCTCTGATAAAACAAGCGTCAGAGAAAACTATCAAGGTTCGATCCGACTGGAATTAAAAAAATCCACAAAATGAGTGTCCCACACATCGTAGAGAGTCTAGTGTCATGTCACCTAGTGAAAAGGGTGAGAACAAGGTGTAGACTGGTGTAGCTACCTAAAACATAGATGCATCATATGTCAAAGGTTTCTCTACCTGTGACGTAAGTCTTTTCTAAATAATGCAATGTCCCATACCACTGCAATACAAGGAAAGAACGACACCTAAGGACCTTTTATACAATAAGCACCAGTCTAGGCCTAGTTCTCAGACATCTAGGTGTTGACCTAGAAGCTAGGTCAGATCTAGTCTCTAAAAGATGACTAATCTAACTCTAATATATTTTTATAGTTCAAGGTTCTTTAGTTTTGAGTTGCATAATGAGAAAATGTCAGGCTTTGCTATTGTTCATTCTTTGATACCACCTATGACGTCCCCAGATTTTCTAAAACTTAATCTAATACATTACATCCAAATTGAAACCTCACCTCAGTGAGAATCCCAATTTAGACACCCCACATTAGGATAAGAAGAAGAAAATCAGAGGAAGTCAGAAGGAAACAACAGTAGCACATCCACATGAACAATAATAAAACCATAAACACATGTTCACCATTCAACATATAATTACATAATGAATTGTTACAACATTTTATATTACACAATTAAAAGCAAACTTGTACATATACATGTACTACCACCAAACGATAGCATCTTAGGCCAACAGGTCCACCTGTACATCAACTCACCACACAACTCTCAACTATCCCAGTTCTTCAACATCACATGTCCAAAACCTAAAAAAAAGATTACATGTGGTACACATTAGCACAATATTCAAGAATATTGTAGTGAGTATGCCTACGCGTCTTTTATATACCTCTCATTACTAAGCTTGTAAATAAGATAAAATTCGTACTTGGCATTTATAAAGAAATATAACAAAAACATACTTGAACAAAGAATGTTTATTTAAAAAGACAACACATGTTTTACCATGACTTTCCATTACATGTAAAGTTCATCAACTGCATGCACTATTCTACCAAAGAGATTTAGTGTTCACATGTACTATTCTGCCAAAGAGATTTGGTACTTTCATAAATACACTATTCTGCCAAAGAGATTTAGTGCTTACATGTACTATTCTTCCAAAGAGATTTAGTACTTTCATCAATGCACTATTCTACCAAAGAGATTTAGTACTATGATATAATGGATCGAATATCTTATATTTCATGTGTTCATATCCATAAGTATGGAACATCAAGCAAGATATCATACAAGAACAATCATTTCATCCAATATAATATGCCAAGTATTTTACTACACATATAACACAAGCATATTGTATAATAAGCCAAGTAAGAGGTAATAGTGTACCTTGATCAAGTATAATCTATACCACATTTCTGATGTCAACTATAAACTTGGTCAACCCTGATCAAGACAAGATCATACATCACCATCAAGTTCTCATCATCTTAACCCTAATTATATCCATTTTAGGGTTTACCTCATTTCTTTAGTATATTTCCATTATCACTTGCATTCTTGTCTTGGAATTATCTTAATGAGATCATGTTCCATATTATGGTTCATTTGTATGAACATTAGTTTCCATATCATTGTTTTCATATATTAACCCTAGATTAGATGCATTAATCCAATTAGGGTTTTATCATCATTATAGGATAATTTAACATGTAACATTACTTATATGCATAAATATGATCTCAGAGTTATTTATTAACTTCAAATTGCTGATCTGAGCTCATACTGTAATTTTTAGAATTTCGTGAGAATATTTATAATTATAACACATTAATTAGGGTTATCATCCCTAATTATCCATATTAAGAAAAATACATAATTTCATGCATGGACATTATAATTTTTGGCATCATATGGATTATAAGTCACATTTAGGAGTTATTGGAACGTTTCCATAATTTTTGTTCATCATTTGGTATTTATTATACATCAAATGATTATAATACATATTGCATTATGTCACTATGATTTGAGCATAAAAATATTGATAAGATGGTGTCATGTTATTCTATGCATTTTTCTAAACATTTTGTTACCTTATTTGTATTTTTTTGATAGACGAGCTATTTACTATGATTTATCTATGATTTGCATATTTTGATAGTATTTAACTTTAGTTGCCAATTAGAACCCGCCACGTGGCACCAACAAGTGGCACAACCCTTGCTCAGCTGACCGATTCTTTGATTTGGTTCGGGGTTTGAGTTATCTGGTTCATCGCACCTGGACCCAATTCAACTTGGTCTGCTTTCTGGCTGGGCCGAACCGGTTGGCCTCTTTTTTCTCCTTCGCGTTTTCACTACACTCGACACCCACTCCGTCAATTCTCAGTGCACGAGACTACCACTGCCTGGAGGGGCATCCCTGGCGAGAAAAGCCAGAAACGACCTGGAGTCCTCCATTTCTTTAGCACAGCACTGTCACATGGGTGTTGTGTTCGTGCAACTCCTTCTTGGTGGTAGCGTCACCACCACGTGCCACTACAAACTAGGTCCCCATCCTCCTTCTTGCACCCCTGATCGGTTGTGTGCACTCTGCCTTCTGCAGGGTGCCATCGCTGGGACAACTCTGGTGAGGATTCCATGATGACCATGTCCCCCGCTTGTCTCTAGTCGTGATCAAAACATTATCTTCATATTTTCTTTCTTTGGTGGGACTTCGGCTATGATCCTCCTTTGGTCTAGCATAGCGATGTTGTCGCCATGGGAAACAGGAAGCGGTAAGGAATTGACGGTCGACTGGTCCTCCTTACTTTAGGTCTGGTGCCCTCATCATCTCTCACATTCTCATGCATGCCACTAGTGCTGCCTCCATGCTGGGGTCTATGAAGATCCATCTTTGGTCAGAGATCAGTGCCACTCCACATCGTTAGCCCATCTTCTCATCAGAACATCTCCTCTTACGATGATGTCGCCACCACGGGGTTCTGTTGTGATGGAGAAGATAGGAGAGAAATCCCCTGGTCATGCCCTCTCCCCTCGCACAGACTCTCTCATAGATCCTCTCCCCTCTCTTGGCCAACTGACTTCAAAACGGCTCGTTGGAGAGGTGTTAGCAAGTCTAGCACAGTGCCAGGTTAGTTTATCTTCTCACCCACATCCTCCATCATGGACGGGCGCCCTCACATAAATGCCATTACAACTGCCACGAGGAAGAGACTGTGGAGTTGTCTGATCCAATTCATCCGAGAGCTGCAATAGACTGATCTATGGCTTCTCCTCTATTCAACTGTGGCCGGATCGTGACACTGTATTGGTGAAAGTTTATAGTTTCTAAATACCAAACATTGTTCCAAAGTACATCACAACATTAGTCATTAAGCCTACTTCAAACCTAAATAACTCCCTCTAGGATACTCGAATTGCCACCAAATCACCATAGCTTTCCTACCTCTCAAGCTACATTCTACTCAAATTTGGCGACAAAACTCATCTATTTGATCATCCAATCACAAAGGTATAAACTTGAGGATCTTAATGATGATGTCAACACTAATTAACATCCATTCTTCACTTATAAATCTCAAGATAGATCGACCTGCATGAATTCACTTATGTCACTGGAGATTAAAGGTTTCAAAAGAGCACTCTATCACAATTATGGTGCAATCCATTACTAAATGAAACTAGCCACTCACTTAAGGTGTGAAACAACTTAATTTTGTACCCTAAGAACTGAGGTTATTGAATCTTGATCAAACTTCAAGAAATCCATCACTTTCTTCTTGCGTCCATCTCAAAACCTAGGAATGGATAATTGTAGAGAAAGAGTGAGAAAAAAAGGTGATTTGATAGTTTTGAATCAAATCAGAGGAGCGGTGGAGCCTATATAAGTGAGAGAAGAATAACCAAGGAAATCTATCTAATAAATCCAACTTACTTGATTCCATATCTTCTAGGATGACTTGCAACTCTTTCTCCTCTGAAACCCTAACTCACAATCTCTCTCAAGAAATTCATATTCAAATGGGGATGATACATTATGGGAGCTATAAGGATGTTAAGTTGATGATATTGATCAATTGATGTGCTTGTAACAATTACAAACAATCCCTCTATTATGTTTTTTACTTGGGTAGAACTTGTCATTGGTTGAGATTGTTCTTAATAAATGTTGATGCGGATGAAGAATTATGGGTCAGTCAAACATGTTCCAAAAATTTTGCAAATTTGACTGACTATCTGAAACAACATTTAAAAGCTACATTTTTTAGACCAATTGGATAAGCCCATAAATTACTAAAAATCAAACATCAAATTGGTATGTTTCATCCTAAATGCATGGTTAAATTTGTAGCCAATGAACAAAACCAAGCAACACCCAAAAATTCTAAAAAATTTCTACAGCACTCAAATCTGAGTTATCCAAACTATATCAAAATTTAAAATAAAGCATAGTTACAAACAAAATATTAAAAATCATTTACTATAGTGTTGTACTTATATGCTTTCATAGATTATCAACATCCTAACTAGATGACTAAGATGAAACTGGATCATAACAATGTTAGCTGATGGCAATGTCCCATTAGTGATGATATTGGATATCAACTCAAATACATAGGTACCTATATAAATAAGTGTAGAAAATAGACCCAATTTAGTATAATACATGGAAGCCAAAAATGACAGCAAGAATCATATCCCATTGTGACTATGGTGATTGTGGTCCTTAGAATTGAAGTCACCAAAATGATCACATGTTGTTTAATGTATTTTGATGCTACACAATGTGACCTTGAATAAGGGTTTTCATATAAGTAGTTCTTGGGTGAACTATTACGCATGTGGATTATGTTGAGTGACTAAATGGAATTTCTCCCTCATGTTGAATTAAAAACCTGGACAACTTGATGAGTGATATTATGAAATGCATGGCCATGGTCATATGTGTCAATATATGATATTGAGATCAAGTGTATCTCAACTAATCTACTCAATATCAAGGAACAATGATTTAACATTAGAGGATGACGTTTCCATACCCTGGATTCAATTTGGATATCCAAGACAAAGGTATTATACATCAATATACTACTTTGGTTGCACTAGGTTGAAGCTATTTGCCAGCTTCTTCAATTACTTAGGTGAACTAAAGTGTTTCTAGATACCAATCATTGCATGTGAAGTCATAATATGATTATAGACATAACTACCAACAAAATGTGGAACCTATAGAAGCAAAGTATTTATGACCCGTCTTTCCATTAGCCGCTCCCGTCCGCTCTAGGCAACTCACAGGGAGACTAGGGCAAAGGCCTCGCGGCTCAGGGGAGGGGGCTTGGGCGGCTTTGGCGGCGGCCAGCGCCACCCCGCTCCCCCTGGGCCCTTGTCTTCTCGGCGGGGTCGCGTGGATCGCAAGTTAGGAGTGCTGTAAAGATCGGCTCTCCTCCCATCTCGAGCGGCACCGACATCCGATCCCTAGGGTCTGATTTCCGACGGCATTCACGGCGAGTGGAGGGATTGCGGTGTAGAGTTAGCTTTTGCATCGTACGTCGACGGATCCTTTTCAGCATCTCCTCCTGTCTTGTTCCTCGCGGCTCTGGCTCCCCATCCCCTTTTCACCTTAGCCGTCTGGCTAGTTTCCTTGTTTTTGTTGGTGTAGTGTGTACTGGCAGCTTCTCTGCCTGTTCTAGCTGCTACTGGTTAGCGTTTGTTTGCTCGCTGCTTGTCAGTGTTTGTCTGCTCGCTGCTTGTCAGCGTTTGTTTTTCTTGTGTCTCCATGTTGTTGTGGCTTGTTTTGTTACTTGGTTATATGGCTTCCTTTGAGATGATGATGCATCGGAGCACCGCACAGATCCAGGCCCCCTATCACTACTACACTCTCAAGTCGAAGGAATTCTTCGTGGAAAGCTGCTTAAGATAGCATCAAGGAAGAAGAATCAATACGGAAGCGTTCTACTCTCGTTCCGATATGAGTTGCAGTGATGTTAACTTGATCTTTGTTTGCTCTTGCTGTATTTTTGACTCAAATTGTAGATGTCGTATGGCTTATAAGTAATGAATCGATCCATTTGCACTCAAAAACAAAATGTGGAACCTATAGGGAAGCACACATAGGACGCACAAGTAAGAGGAGTATACTCATGGATACAAGATCAATTGGTTACTAAAAGGTTCAGATAATTAATTTGATCACTAATAGAGTGACTTGAAGTTGAATCAGTTGATTAGAATGTCTAGTCAACTGACTAGATAGACCAATTCGTCAACTGGAAAGTCCATTTGGTTGAATGAGAAAATACCATCCCAATCAGTCAGATGGACAACCCAATCAGCAGACAAGACAAAGAACA
The DNA here is from genome assembly GCA_963693085.1 of Alisma plantago-aquatica. Classification (NCBI taxonomy): domain Eukaryota; kingdom Viridiplantae; phylum Streptophyta; class Magnoliopsida; order Alismatales; family Alismataceae; genus Alisma; species Alisma plantago-aquatica. Next base: position 1,155,907,922 of record OY856410.1, on the reverse strand, counting down.
ACTTAATTTGTGGCCAGTCCTATTGGTCAACTTGGTAATCCAATTAGGCTGGTGTTACAACCCCAATTTTGCATGTGTTTTCATAATTGAAATATAATGATTTTGTGTTTTTGGACTTAATTGAACAGGTTGTATGCTTTGCTTCAAAGGAGGGATTTCTTTGCAAATCTCCCTTAAATTAGGAATTTCGTGGTTCCTATTATTATATTAATCCAATAATGGATATAAAAGAGAAGAAAAGAAGAAAAGTCCAAATAATAGCAAAAGATATAAGATAATGTATATTAAGCAAAGTATTTATGAGAAATACTTGGAAATATCTAGAAAGTGGCATTAATGGCCACGATTGAGTAAAATTCGTTTACATATGATATCTAATAAAAGAAATATGAAAAGAGGAAAAAGGAGATGAAAGATAATGAGAAATCCTTGCAAAAGAATATCTTGATAAAGAAATAAGTAAGATAATGTGAAATAATGAATATAGATGCATCTAGAAGGATAATAAGTATCCTTAAAAAGGAATCTCAAAATATTAGAGTTTCTTGGGGTCCAAGGAGCCCCAATGGAGAAAAATAAAGAGAAAATACAAATCATACAAAATAAGAGGATAATGTGATGCATAATTAATGAATTTTGTGGCATTGTTAAAAAGGAGGTATTTTCTACTAAAAGAAAAATATAAATTCGTGCCAATGGACTAAAACTCAAGCATGAAGAGAATAAGTGAGAGAATTTTCGAATTCCTAAATATCCAATGAATATGGTTTATTAAGAAGATGATGAAGAGAGAGAAGATTTGCTTCTTAATGAAGGAATATGGTTTCCTTTTGGGAAAGGGGCTTGGATCTCGTGGATGGGCACCCTAGGTCTTTTCTACCCTCCCCTATATAAATGTAGACCCCTTGGACCGAGTCCAATAGGATCCCATGCATCCCTCTCTCCCTTCTCATTCTTATTTTCGTGCAAACCCTAACCAAGAGAAGTTGTGCTAACCCTGGAGCACCAAGGGGCCATGGAGGAGTTATAATGGAGGCATGATGCTCCCATGACACCACAGGGACGCTCGATGGTCGTCCCCTCATCCTAGCTGTGCGCAGTAGTAGCCGCACGGCTGCAACACCAGCCGAAGATTGCAGACCTGCCCAGGCAAACCATCTGCGTTGGTTGCGAGATGGGTGGCGCCCCAGGTGCGATGGGGGTGGCAGAGCTAGGGAAGGGGTTGGAGGTGTTCATCGGGTCCTGGGGAAGAGAGGATGGACCCGCGGATAGTTGCGCCCGACGACAGCAGTAGGATTCACAAGGTTGAAGACAACCTAAGGAGCTTTTGACAATTATACCCCTCCATGTATTAAAGAATTAGCAGTTTAAGTGAGGGAAAATAGGTCTTTTTGTTATGTTTTCAAGCGACCGAGCAGCGTTGCATGAGTTGGATGACATGGCATCCTCACATTGGTTCAAGTAAGTGAAATAATGCAAAAATTCATATCTTTTTATTGGTAGCTCGGATTGATACATATAAAATATGAAAGTTGCTCAGAAAAATGAGAGGAATCCATTAAAAATAGTTTTGAAGCTAATTCCTATTGCAATTCGAAAAGTAGTGAAAGTTATCAACAATAATGTATTAATGATTAATAAACCCTAAATTGAGATGATTAATGTATTGAGAAGGGTTATATGGATGTTTAAAGTTGATATTAACCTGATTATTATAAAAAGGCACATCAAGATCTAAAAGGACAAACTTTATACGTAATTGGATTAATTTAGAGTTCCATGTGCATAAATATGCTTCAATGGGCCTTGAAACCCTAATGTTAGTAATTTTGACTCTTAATGGCTTTAATTGTTCAAATTTATGAATAAAGCTGAGATATGATGATTCTAAGCTATTTGGAGTATAAAGGTTCCTAATTGTGGATAAATACCCTTAATATGGTAATTAGGGTTTTCTAAGGAATAAAGGTGGGATTAGTAATAAATAGAGTTCATGAAAGATAAGTTGCTAATTTGAAAGGAACCAAAGATGATAATTGGGCCTAATGATCTTGTCATAAATTAAAAGGATAAAAATGGTAGTTTTAATGTAAAAGAGGCATAATGGACTTAATTGATGTTTAATTGTGCCTTTAATCCGAAATTAGGGTTATATGTTGTTAAAAGATAACCTTAATATCTTTCGTGAAGAATAGATGAGATAATTAGGGTTTGTGAGTAATTGTATAAAATTAGGGTTTAAAATAGTAAAAATGAAGTGAAACCCTAATTGCAATGGAAACCCTAAAAGTGGACTAGAAACCCTAGGAAGTGAGCTAGGTTTAATAGATCTTGATGGCATGATAAATGATAGGAAATTATATGCATATTTTAGGATCTCTTTGTGTGCTTGCTTGCCTATTAGATTTCTTACATTGATTGGATTAATTCTATCTGAAATCAGCCTGGCAGGTATGTGGTTACACTTATGAATATCCTCAAATAGTTTTTCGAGGATTTCTGAAGTTTTCATCGGTGACTTGAATTAAAATGTTGGATGAATTTAATTCATGCAAACTATAATATGGATATGACTATCACCTAAAATACATGCCTACTAGCTCAGATCCTAGTCCCCTTTGTAGCTTGATAGATTGACCTAGTACATGGCTACCTATGGGGTATGTCCATCAGGTCATTAAGTGACTTAGTACATGGCTACCAGTGGGGTAGGTCCATCAAGTCACCATGAATCAGGGATTGGACTACCTTTGGGTAGGGCCATGTGACTCCGCAACCCTAAGTATTGGCTACCTGTGAGGTAGGGCCATGAGGGTAAGGATCTACCATATGAGAGAGGTAGTATCCAAGTTTGTTGTAGGGACAGCACAGAGATAGGGGATAGGTAAGGATTGAGTAGTATTGCTTAAGACATAATCTTGGTTGTTAAATGATAATTGCTTGATTACGTTGTTATCATAGTTGCATGATTATTGTTTCCCCCACATACCAGCATATTCATTTATGCTAACTGATGTTTTGTTTATCGGTGTTTGAGGTACAAAACCCGAAAGGACAAATAATAAATTAGCATTTTTTGAATACATGAATTAAAGTGCAAGGAGGATTAGTTAGAATAGTCCCCGTATGTGGATAGAAGTTTAGAAATCCAAGTTTTTCAAAAGGTATGCAAAAAGTTTATTTTATTACAACTTTCTAGTATAGTTTGGTAGAATTTCAAAATTATTATTGATTATTTGTCAAACCTTTGATCCAAAAATTGGGATAACGGCTCGGGTCTCTTGGTCTCCCTTAATTGGGGGTTACTGGGAGGTAAGGTCATTACAGCTAGCATGACACATGCCCAATCGATCGACCAGATTGTCCATTCAATCAACTGGATAGGCCCAAGTGATTGACTATATAGTTCATTCATCCAAATAGACATGATCAGTAAGTTGGCTAAGTCAATTTGAGAAATTTATAATATAGTCCAATATACCAAATGGACTGACAAATCAATCCTTTAGTTCTTCATGAGTGAGCCTATTAAAATGTAGTAAATGCCTATTCATTTTCTAGGGTTTTCAAAACCCTACTTCCTTGTCTTTCTAAATTCAAGGGGCATGATGACCAGGTCTATGGTTACACCCTTTAGTAGGTGAAACCAAGCTATCATTACCCCCCAAAGGAGAGAGAGAATGTGAGAGAGTGCTATAGTAGCATGTTGCCAACAAATAATTTCTCTTATTGGCTCTAGTAATGCCATGTAGAGTTCCAATCATCCACATCGACTATGCAGAGATGCATGGGTTATAAAATTGCATTAGAAGGATGTCATCAACCATCATCAGTTTACTGTTGCATGTGCCTATATCTCCATGTGAGGAATATTTTTGGATCTACTCTATGATAAGGTGTATCTCACCCCTTCCTTACTGATATGTCATTGTTGATGAGTATACTAATGGGGTTGTGAAAATTTTATTGCTCCCCCTACACATGTTTCCTTCAGACTTCCCAATATCTTTTATTGCATGATTCATGATAATGGTGTACTGATCCTAGGATATATTGCATGTCTAGTTGTTTATGTGCTTGCTGTTCTCTGTGGGAGATATTTTTAGGGACGACATGGTTCTCAGCATATACTTTGATATCGTAGAAACCATGTCTTTTATTCATCATAAGATGTTTTGTCATGATTGTGAAATAGGATAGGACTTTTTTGAAATTCAAAAGAGAACATATGGTCACCTTTTATATTGATCTAGAAGGAGAGTGTGTCTAAAGTTTAAGAAACGTCATTGTGCTCTCATTTCATGAAGTTGAAGGAGATTTATTCAAAATATTGGGTGATAGATAAAAAATATTTTGATAGGGAATTTGATTTTGATTGAAGTTACTCCAATCATTCTTGAACAAAGAGATAATAAGGAGAGAATCTTCATAGACTTAATGGTTATGTTCCTCTTGCTTGTTTTCAAGTTGAGGTCCTAAGAATCATGCTTTGCATTCATCCATGTTGTTAGTGACACTAAACTCTATAATCTATCTAAAAGAGAGGGTTCATCATGTGGGCCTGAAATGACCACCTTGATCTTGACTCACTTACAATTGATGGCTTTGTAGAAGAAGATCATCCACAAGTCCAGATATGAGGGGATAACAATATTTGGTTAGTCGATAATTCTGGTGTCTTTGTCAATGAACTCATACTCATGTGGTTGTTCTCCTTGTAGATGGAAGTCCTCTAAGTTTTTTCAAGCATTCTTTTTCTTTAACAAACTTTATGGGTAGAGAAGGCATGTCGATTTTAGACAGCAAAACTTTCATTTTCACCTTAGCAACAAGTTAGGTTGTTCACATAGGAAGCATAGTGAGTCATGTCTTCCACTGAGTTGAGGTGAGTACATCATTATGTCGTGATGTTGCTTTCTTATAACATACACCACCCCCGTTCAATGTTTTCAATAGACAAGTAATATGATTGGTGTCCTTAGACTTCGTAGATAGGTTATAAATGGCATTCTTGTCATCAGTCATTAATTGGCTCAAAATGAGTCTGATTGATGATTCATGGACGGATAGTCAAAGAGTTGGGGTGTTATCGTATCATAGGCTTCATAATTAGTAGTATGGGCAAGTATTTTTTAATCTTTTAAAGTGCCTCTTTGAACTATTTATTCCACCCAGATTCAGAGTTCTTTTATCATTTATATGAAAATAGGCTAACAAATAGGAGCGAACTTGCTGATAAAGTAGTTGATGTATTAGATACAATAGATAAGGTCTCATATATCCTTTTTTGTCATTTATGAAGGCATTTCCTTGATAGTCGAAACCTTTCTAGGTTCAATAGTGATTCCTCTTTGATTGAGGAGTATCTTAGGTAATTATTGTAACAAACCAAGATTTGAGACCTTGGATAAAATAATGTTAGAAGGAATGATTGGACTACCCATATCACCATGGTGCACCTCCTTTTTAGGGATCCCATCACTAAGAACTCTATGGTTAAGCATGCTTAGCCCAGAGTAGTACAGGGGTGGGTGATCAGTTGAAAAGTTGATCATGGCTTGTGCATGAGTGAGGAGAAAGCACACAATTAAGTCCAGTGGTGGTTTGTGGAGCCAACCATCATTCTCCAAACTCTAGTAGTGCATTGGGTATTGGTCTTATGCATTACAAATGGTATTACAGACACTTCCCTTCTAGTAGGAGGGGCCCACGTGAGCATGTGACACCCCAATCTTGAGTTGTAGGCATGTTGGAAAGGGGTATCCTAGTTGATGGATCCACCCTTATATTAATGAGTAGGAATCCTCAAGGTATTCAATGGTACCATCCAGGCCTGTTGGAAAGGCTATCCAAGTTGATGGAGCCACCCTTGTAGTGGTAGTAATGATCTAGGTGTACGTGAGCCATTTGGGTATGTACTAAAATGGGGAATTGTATGAGTCCATATAGTTGATCCTTGAAAAGGACGTTAAGAGTCTAAGTGGGGGGAATTGTAACATCCTAAGATTTGAGGCCTCAAATAAAATGATTTTAAAGGAATAGTTATACTACCCATATCACCAAGGTGTACATCCTTTTTAGGAGCCCATCACTAGGAACTCGATGGTCAGTCGTGCTCAGATTAGAGTAGTACTAGGATGGGTGAGCAACTGAGAAGTTGATCCTAGGTTGTGCGTGAGTGAGGACAAAGAGCACATTTAAGGGCAATGGTGTTATGTGGGACCATTTTTCATTCTTGAAACTCTACTAGAGACTTGGAAAGTGGCCCAAGAATTAAAATTATTGTATGTATCTTTAATTTTTTCTAGATGGAGGCATTGAGAGAATCTTCACATTTGTTAGAATAGCTTCTCTAAGTGAATGATGTGGTAGTTTAGATCTTTTCATTTTGGAATGATATCATCCACATAGACCCCCACCTCTATATGGACAATATCATGGAAGAGGGCAACCATCACCTTTTTTTGTTTCTGGAATTTTAAGGGGGAAAGGCATGACTCAGTAGTAGGATATCCCCCACTCATTGATGAAGGTTGTCTTCTCCTACTCTTCCTTATCCATCTTAATTTGATTTTATCTGGTGAAGGTACTCATTAATCTCAACTGGGCATGGCTAGATGTGTTGGCATCTACTACATATATGTGTGGTAGTGGGAAGTCTCATGGAGATGCCTTATTGATATATCAAAAGTACACACAAATACATACTTCTCCATATTTCTTAGCAATAGGAAAAAAATGGTGAGTCATGTAGGATATTTTATCGTATCTAATAAATTAACATTGTACTACTTTTAAACCTCCTCTCCGATTGTGAGGCTCCACTTGGGTCATAGTTTTTTAGCTTTGTTCCTGACTGGGAAGGTGTTGGGGATGATTGACAAGAAAATGACCATGATCTATCCATCTAAATGATGCATATCCAAATAGATACCAGTGAACGTGTTAATGTAGTTACCTAGGATATCTATAAGTTGATATTGATACAATAATGCAGATGTGCCTCAATTTTGACTTTTGTGGATTATAGCCATAATTGATGTCAGTTGTTACTATCTTGTCTTTGATGTATAAGGGCTAGTTCATCATCAACATGTAGTTTAGAATTGGGAATATTTTTGAACTCAGTGTCATTGTATTTGTAGATTTGTGCTACTTCAGCGAAATAGTCATCCAACTCTTATCTAACAAGAGCCATTTTTATTTTATTTTGTTCTTTTTATGTATTTTTTGTGGAATGGCAAGGCATTTTGGGGAGTGACTACATTGACATGATTCCATGATGTTTTCCTTGTTTTGGGACTTTATTGGGCATTAGAGGTGCCTTCATGTTTAGGAAAACTTTCCCTCCTTTTTCCAATTGTGCAGTTTTGTCTGCGCTTAATGCATGACAAATGAGTAATTTTGGTATTTTGTGTTATTATTCAAAGATCAAATTGATACCCCCACCCTTCAGAATATGTCTATGTGTCATTGATTCATCATAGGTGGTCCATATTCCTCCTTGGATTACTTGTTGCTCCACTTGTTGGAGTCCTATGAGTTTGGTGCTATACGGAATCTAGTTCTATGAAGTAAGTTGGATTGTATGATCTTCACATATATTCTGGAGTTAGATCAGTGGCTTCATTTGAATCAGTGGTAACATTTTCCTATGATAAAGCAATCATGTACTTGCAATATAGATTGTTTTGAGTGGTTCATATGCCACTATAAATCTTAGAAATGGGGCCAATATCCCTTACACTATTTGTAATGCCAAGTTACTGATTTGATTTGTATTTTTCAACTTCTTGAATCTTATAGGGTATTAGGATGAGGGTGGTATCTTTAATTGCAATTTTAGTGACAATGCAGGGGAAGTAGGGGTTGGGACCCTTACACTCCTAGCATAGGTTTCATAGGTACAAAATAATGACTTGACACTCTTCATCATGGTCTATTTTGTATGCCACCCTACATATATTTTGGGAGGTAGGTTGATTAATATGATGTAGCATCAGTTGATCAAGTAATTTGGTGTAGGCCACAATAGTCCATTGGGGCTTCCACCTTGTGAAGTGTGGGTGATTATATGGCAGACAATTGAACCTTAGGCCCATCTTATTTTGGTATTAATTGATTTTTATAATGTCATAGCACCCTTGTCATCTCGTAGCTAGACCCCAATATGGGTTGATGTCCATCTCCCATGATTGAATAAACTCCATGAGATAATATGGAAAATGGCATGGTCTACATTGTCATGGTGATACATAGCTAGTAGTTGTTATGTGTATATGTTAAATAGGAGTATGATATTTTCTTTTTCCATTCGTTATATGGTTCCACTTTGATTGTCTTTTTGGATGGTATCAATGGTGTTTCCCATCCTATATTGTAGCTTTTTATGTTTTAATGAGGGTACCACCTTGTTTTGATGGATCCACAACATTTCCACAAGGTGTTAAAATACAGACTCTACTACATGACCATGAATAGTACTAATAATGTATTTTATCATATATGTATCTTAATTTGTGATTCCCCGTACGAATATATGTGTGCAATGTCAAAGGAGGTGGTTTTTTTAGTTGTTGACTAGATACCAGCAGGGCCTTTCCCCATACTAATCAATGTTTTTAGGGGGCACACATTGAGGCATGTCTCATCGATGATGAAGCATGAGGGGACCTTAAGACCTCTATGTATAGCTATGATATTCAATGGACTATTTTGCTCTATCCTTATAGTATCTCCTCTTTAGAAGTTCAAGATGAATATATAATTATGATTACACTAAATGTAGTAGTGAGTGCTTCTATCTTTACCTCTTTGGACACATAGTCTCATTCGAGGATCTTCATCATAGCATCACAGTGTGTTGTATAGTTGTGCATCATCTATGTGAGTGATGCCTCACCTTTAGGATCACTTAGGAAATGGAAGACCTCTACTTCCATTAAACATGTTCCTATGTGGAGCTCAAAATTATAAGGTATTTTTTCCAAAAGAGTTGTGAGAATGGTTAAATGTTCTTCTAGAGCATTAGTAGGCACCATTTTGTAGGTAGCATTCATTTTGTTCTCCTTTTCCAGAGGTGAGGGAGTCTCAACCAAAGTTTCTTGGACATGGTTTATGTTGGCAGAGGGAAGGGGATCCCTTTGCATTTTTGTTCATTTTTCAGTATTACAATGGGTGAATTTGCCTTAGACTGTACTAGTCTTGGTATGACGATTAGTTTTGTGATGGACATTGTTGGTTCCTGATTGAGTATCAAAATTGGGCAAAGATGTTGACATGGTCATGTACCTGGTATGATAAGAGGTCTTTGAATGCATCCATGATTCACCTACCACCTTCTTGGATAGTGGAGATAACATCTCTAATTCAGAACCACTTATCTACAATCTCTTTAAGAGGATGAATGGAACCTAGGACATGATGTTCAATTGTAGTTACGGATGCCACAACATTGGGTGATTATGACATGTCTTCAGGAATAGCCATCAAAACTTGTTGTAAATCAACCAGGTCCTCTAGAATGTGTCTAAGATCCAAACATGAGTCCACCTAGTTCCCCTTCTATGATGATAGTCACAATGGGTGTAGGTGTTCATACCTTGTAGTATGGTATTTGGAGGGGCCCTAATGGCTAGACATTTTATACATGTTGTATGGTGGGCACAAGGGTGTCAAGTTAAGCTCTTGTGGGAGCGAACTTCCTTTAAGGATTTTTCATCTACTTTGTAGGCTCTTCCTATGGATGTGACTGTTACTTGTGAATTTTCCTTTGGTGAATGATTTGTTATAGTGGGTTGTTGCATTGGTTGATGAAATGGTGGTGGTGCATACTGATAGCATGAGTTGTGTTGATAATATATTTAAAGTGTCATATACTTTGAGATTGAAAGTATTATGTGTTACCATTGAACTATATGTTTTTGTTGCATTTTTTATTGTAGTGGTGGTTCTACAGAGACAACATTAACTTGATGCTATGGTGTTTGATGTAGAGATTCATTGGTAGATGACTATGTCTTCCTATCATGATTGACTATGGATGGGATCGATATCTCCCTATAATAGAATCATCATTCTTTGTGTTGACAATCTTTGTCCATATGTCTTTTGAATTTTCATTGAGAGTTGTCTTAGACATTGAAAGATGAGGTTTATGCTTGTGCACACCTATCTTGATCAAAAATTTGAACTCCAATTTGGATCATCTTGGACATGTGTTGAGATATAGAAAAGATATGAGCATCGAGTTTGGGCTAGGCTGCCCTTATAGCCATATTGATTGCATATTTGTCTATTAATTTGAATTTCAATTGTTTTGCCAATTCTTGATATCTCCCTACAAACTCTTAGAATATTTAATATGTTAAGTTGTAGTGCCTAAAAATCTTATTTAGTTTGTACTTGGTTCAATCTTCAAGAATATTGGTCGATAAAATTTTCTACCAACTGCATCCAAGTAGCAAGAGAGGACAAGTCATATTTTTTGTACAATGCCAAGGTTTGCCACGATAGGGTTTAGGAAAAGTAGAAAATTAGGCACCTATCATTGTCATATACTTCCACCATATCAAAGTAGTAGGATTTGACACGAGTGAGTGGTTTTCCTTCTTTTTTTTCAGTACTTGTGGAAGTTTGGCATATCAATATTATTTGGAAGCTTTGTATCAGGAAAGTGACAAAAGTCACCAGAGGTGTTCACCACATATTTCTTACACTCTAGGTATTTTATTTCTTATAGGATGTCCAACATGTATTGGTTGTAGAGTTGCCTTCAATAGCCTTATTTTTGTCTTCTATGTTCCCTGGTATAATTGTTGGATTGATTATCAGTCACTATATGTTGTATATACTGATAGTGGGAAACCATATGGTCATCCTATATATGGATTGTACCATGGTGGAGGAGGTGGTTAGAGAAAATGAATGTCGGTATTGATCCCACTTGCTTCATATTGAACAAGGTTGATGTAGTTGGATTTGTTACCTTTTCCTATAGGTTGGAGTGTTCTTCAATACATTTGTCCTCTTCAAACTTGGTTTCTTCTTTAGTTTTCCCTGCATGGATGATTATTTAAGTCTTCTACTCATATTGTGTTTGTACTAAAGTATTCTTTTGGATCAAATGGTATTAGTACATATATGGATGTATGGGACTCAGTTAAGGTAAGTATAGGTCAATGTAATTTATAGAAATGTGTGTTGTCTTGATCTTGTATTGGGATGGTACATGTGGAATTGGTTGTTGAAGTTGAATGTATGCATGAATGCGGATAGAATAGTTTCTTGGATAGATCCTAACATAGAGCCTCTGGCATGATAGCAAGGTAGATGGTTCTATTAGGGGTCTCCTCTCCACTGGGCTCATCCTTCTCACTAAAAGTGGGAACTCCCTTTGTCTTCCCTTTAGGCTCTGATTGGTTTGGTGTAAGTCATAAGTTATGTGGAATTCATTTTCCAAGAATTGTAGTTCATTTTCTGGAACTTAAGTGCCACTCACTTTCATGTGACTGGTTTGTTGTAAATTTAAATATGGATATCAATAAAAAATATTGTTGATTTTTATTGTGTAATATATATTAAGGACAATAAAGACAAGAAAAAAGAATCATATATGTGCATAACCACAATACTTTTTTAACCATAGTAACCTCAACAACTGGTCATGTACGGATGTCACGCCATTAAAAATATTCAGTGTTGTATAATTATAATTTAAATAAAATTATAGTTGTTGATATACATCACAATAATTTTTTCACTTTGTATGTACAAATTATTTTAATAATGTTGACATTTTATGTCAATGTAAATATAAGTTTTGGTTCATCATTGTTTAGCAATGTGCAATATTAAAACTTTAAATATATTCTTTACGCATGGTTATAGTTAATTATTATTTTTCAGATCATATTGTTTAAACATGGAGAATAAAAATATGTTAGATAATTTTTTTCACATAGTGTGGTGTGATTACTTTTTCATAGTGTTCATAAATTTCTTATTTTATAAATCAGACTGATAATGGTGGTTATAGTGTAAAATAATTTACATAGTGTGATTATAGTGTATAATAATTTTCATATTATGTTATAGATTTGTCAATGAACCATATCCACACAGTTAACATTTCTACTCTAAAATATTCTACATCTATCATTTTTCAAGAATGAAAAATATAATTATACATGAAGTATTGTTAGTAGTTTTGGAACTTGTTTTCCTCTCTTTATAAGATGGAACCCAGGAACTATATTTTGTATGTAAGTATGTAACTCATCAGAAGTTACGAATCTCAAATTCCATCACTTACTTTAAACCAATCATGAAAAATTGCTTAAGGAACTCCAGTTCATAAGTTTTGGGACCTGTTATGACAAACCAATTGGAGCCTTAGCTAGGTAGCTTTTTGGCAAACCTTGATCTAGCCATCTCAATATAGAATATATAAGATCATGTTAGTATATATTTTTATTACGACCCTTGATGACCTACAAGTTAGAAAAACATATTTCAAATGTAAGGTCTAGTCCAAACTTGTAGGAATATAGAGCTTTTAGGCAAGGCCCTTAGTGTGCATTTATAGTATGAAAATTAAATTTCTCCATCTTTTATAGAGTTTTTAGAAGGAGAGGGTTGGTACTCCATAGTCCTTTAGCTAGATACTCCTTACAAGAAAATCTCACATGGGCATTAGGGGTATAGGATGGATGGAGGGTACATATCCCAATCTCAAATTTGATGGTAGGAAATTCCAACATGTTAAGTAGAACCATGGGGTGATCAATACAAGTTATCTATTTCTCTTTCAAGGATGGGCTAAAAGGATAGCCATTTATAAAGAGATTATGTTTGAGAACAATGTGGGTGTTAAGGTTTAGGGTAGTCTCTTCTAAATAATGGACTATGGCAGATTAACCTTCAACTCTAGGAGTGAGCCTAGCTATTGAGGGTAGTCTCTTCCCCTTTTACTTAGATTGGGCTTAACTCACTTTTTATTGATCATGGTTAGGGAAAGGTGGAAGTGTAAATGTGAAATGGTGTAAATATAAATAAATGTGCATCTATAACAGTTCTTAGTATAGGACCAAATGGTCTAGTTTAAGTTCATAGTCTTGTACTGTATGATATCAATGCATTAGGACTGTCTAAAATGAAAATTAAGGGGATGGTCTAGTTTTAGGTCCTGGTCGAGGATTGTCTTTCTATAGGTAAATATAGGTGGACCAATATTCTACTAAGAGATGTCTCATTCAAGTTGGATATGCTTTTGACTGAATATATATAGAATGCAAGGGGCTGAGGTGGAAGTTGACCTTGATTCGGAAGCCACACTCCATGTTCATGCGTGAGTATGCTTGTGGTGTAATTAGGAGATCATGTTAATGAGAGGATCAAGATGAGTTGAAGAGTCTTTTAGGAAGAGAGTGTTTGTAATAACCATGCATATAATAAATCATGCATGTGTGTGTAGCTCGAGACTAAAGCATGTTTTGTATGGCATAAAGCTAAATGGTTTTTTTCATGAAAGCACATAGCTTATAGATTTAGACATCTTATGAGCTAAGACTAGAGTCTAGACTTCTAACCTTTCCTAAAGATTTTTTTTTCTCAAAATTGGTAGGCTTTCAGCGTGTTTGATTGATACTCCTATTGAGAAGTTGTCTATGAAAAGGTGGTCAATTTTTTAGTGAATTTCAATAGCCTTCCAATAGATAACATGAATTTAGATATGAATGGGGAGGCTCAAGCTATGGGACCAAACTTGGTCCACATTTTGACGTAGATCATGCAAAATATCTTTGAAAATGGTTGCCAAGGTATGTGATATTTTTGGAGTTAATTTGAATTTCCTTCCTCCACAAAGTAAGCCACTGGGAAGAAGTTAATCAATTCCAAAGTAGTCACTGCATCAAGGTAAAGTTTGGAAGCCTCATAGCATGTGATATGGAGTCATATTTGAATTTATGGGATATTGTTGATAGTGGTTGGCTTGAGTATTTTGTATATAGGAACATGTTAGCATGAAATGATCGATTCATACAAAATGATTAATGAAACAACAATCTCAAGGCATGACAAAAACAACAGTTTAGAATTTTAAGCTAGAAACAATCTTAAGATGTAAGCATGGAACATAAATCATTCTCTCATTTTTATCCCATGGGTTTAGATGTGATTTGCATCCTCTATCAAGCATTATGTGAGGGATTGTTACAAAACTTACATATGGCATGATTTCACTCATGTGGGGGTAACCCTATCTCTTCATATTTAGGCACTATTCCCAATACAACTCATGACTACAAAGGTGGCAATTAATAATTATTGCTAGGATAGAGGGTGTCTTGAAGGCCTTTAAATGTCCAGCATTGCATTTCATCAGTACCTTTACTAACAACCCCAAACCTCATGCCAAGAATTCATATGAGTTTTGGAACCTTTTTGTTGAATGCTTGGTTTTGTAGAAGCATAAAATGCAAATGTGCAAATGTTATGCTATTAAGTGCAATCCCATAGAAAGATATAGCACATAAAGAGCAAGCAGGAAATCCAAAGAAGACATGCAATATTCCCCACCTCCTAAAACCAATCATGTTAGTAAGTAATGATGGATGCATATGCAAAGAAATAATCTTGTTCAAGATGGAAGACTTTTCTTTTGTGTTTTTTGTTTATTCTTACTTGATTTAACAAAATAGAAAAAAGCAAAATAAAAGACAACCCTAAATGGAAACTAAATCAAAAAAGGAAGCTCAAGAAAAAAAACTCAATGTGTCTGAGATCCATGATGAGGTTGATAGACTATCTAACCATAGAGAAAAAAAAATCTAGAATGGAGAATATAGGTGTGTCATAAAACTAGAAAAAACTAGAAAGATAAGAAAATTTGAGTCACTACCTTATTTTATGAGGAAGACAAGAATATGGATTTTTAAATTAATATGAATACACAAAAGTGACCAAAAATGACTCCTCTAGAGGATACATAGGGCATGGAAACATAGAGATGAGATTGGGATTGACAATCATGTTTTGAATAACAAAGGTATTAGCCACCCTAAATAATCAAAATCAGTATGCATATGTAATCCTAAGTATTGTGAAGGTTAATCTATTTGTTTGTTTAAGAGATCAAACAAATAAAAAACAAGATTAAGGTGTGCAATTAATTAGGGAATTAATATGACCATGGAATTCTTCATTTTAATATGCAAAGATTGCAGTTTGATTATGTGATCCCAATCATCTCAACGTATGCCATGGTAGAGATTCATCCCAAATGATTGTAATGAGATGTGGAAAATAGTGAGGGATAAGAGAGAAATTATTATTAGATCAATTAATATCTAGATGTGTGTATTTAATGATCTTTTTTTTGGTCGGTCAAAACTCTGTATTTAATGATCTTAATGTTTCCAAATTTATATAATTTCATTTATATGTGTTTGATAGAAGGTTTTCAATCAGGATAAAGATGCAATATTTGTAATAAGATCAAGTGAACATGTATATATGCAATTAAAATGACTAGTCAATTGTGTGATTTGATCATGAACAAGAAAGATAAGATTTGAAAATAAGCCATTTAGTTGAATTGAACATGTAGGTGGATAGGCAATTACTATTTCAAGTAGTTAAATAGTATTATATTAAGAACAAGATTTTGTTGTGATATATATTTAGTAGTTAGGATAAAAAAGTATAGCAATTAAACTACATTTAGATGCCCCATGAATCCTTACTTTTTCATTCTCCCAGCATATTAGAATCATTGTATTAGAAGTAGGATCTTAAAGACACTCGTCAGCAGATTCTAAATAAAATGATGTATTCATCTTATGACAGTCAAAAGGGGTAACGTTTGATGGTACATATGATAGGGGTAGTTATACTTGTTGGTGATGGTCACAGTGTTCCTCGAGAAAGAAGTTTTTGAATGAATTACCATCAGATCGGGAATAGAAAACAAAAACAAGTATTGTGACTTGAGGAGCCTTACAAAACATATGTTTCTTTGGGGTGCATGATTAGAATAACACCACATTTCGCCACATGGCACCCTGGAAAAAACTGGTGTTCCACTATCGTGCCCTCAAAATCAAAACATGAGTTTTCCTATCTGATTCAATGACTTTTTGGATGAATCTAAGTTTATATCAAACAGGAATTTTCATTTTTATCATGGGATTATTGTATTGAACAATAAAATTTTCAATTTAAAGAGGTAAGAGGGAGAGGAGAATACTTTAAGGGGAAATATTTCCTTTTTTCTATGTTTGTCAAAATGATATGCAATTGAATTGAATATCTTCATAATGTTTTGATTTGTTGAAGAGAGATATAAAGTCAATTGAAATTTTAATTAGGATTGGATTTCAATTGGTAATGTATGGAACATGGTGAGCAAAAGTTTTGACTAAAGGGAAAATTGCATTCAAGTATATTGAAAGGACTTTTCTATCGACAAATCCTTGAAGAGAGGAAATTGGAGGAAAGGGGTGGATTAACTAGGAAATAATATGGATATGTGGAATAAATACTATCAATTCTATCATTATCTAGGAAGTATAATTGATCTTGATCATTGATCATATAGCCAAGCAGTACAATTGATCATGATCGCAAACATGGGGTGTCAACAGAATCCTTTCATAAGCATATTTGAGAATAAACATATCGACTTGTGACCAATTAGAGCCTTTTACCCTCTATTCCTATACATAACTATACCAAGTAAAAATAAGTCACTCTCTAGTTTCTATGTGAAGTTCTTCATCATATCTCCATACTTAAAAGAGAGACACGTCTCTTATTCAATAATGAATTTGATAGTTCTGTAAGAATTAATGCATCTCTTGTTCCTCTTTTGTCATTTCTTTCGTTGAAGTCACATATTGTGAGAAGTTTGTGTGTAGAGGTCATCATGTAGAAGAAGATATTCTCTCCAATGGTAATATCTACAACCTAAAAATAAGAGGCAACAAGAATGTGATATCCATATGTGACTCATAAACTAGAGGTGATTATGTGATTTTGTTGATTATCTTGATCCCATCATATTCACAAAATATATTTTACTAAGATTGTTGGGTGAACACTAGAGGAGCTAAGAATATGCATGTCTTAACTACCCTTACAAACTTGTATTGATGTTATTTTTTCCATTTAATGTTTGTATCAAGCTACACTATTGACCAACACCATTTGAAGTGTCAAATTATCTCTTTAAACACCTTTAGAAATTTGGTACCTACAATATAACATCCCCTTATATAGTTGTGATTTTACACTTTAAGTATGGACCATATTCTCAATTTCTTAATGGGTGCCACCATTATCAAATACCAAGTTATCATTTGTTAAGTAAATAATCCATTCAAAAAATGTCTCAATTTGGTGCTCTCAATGATTAATATCAATGAGTGAGTGTCTCCTATAGATGTTGAGGCACACATAAGCTATGTTGACTCTTTATGACTACCTAAAGTCTCTCATTGGTGGACCATGGCTTCCATGGGATCCCTATCTCACCCTTACCAATGAGAAATCTAGAATCATCATCGCTTGGGTACATATACCTAATCTTCCAATCTTTTATAGCAACATAGATTCATGAAGGAGGTGGGAAATTACATTGGTAGAACAATTCAGGTTGACATGAAAATGGATCTAAAGAGGATATGCTAGTTATTAAGGATAGTTGATGTGAGTCATTTGCAAAACAAATTCTCTAGGCAAGATGATTCCCTAGATTTTAGCCTTAAAAGTGACATTAACTCAACTGCAAGTGAATGGGTTAATTGTTGTATAGAAAAGGGTGAACCCATGAAACAACATGATTAAGAATTATATCAATCCTATTACTAAAAACAATATTTGAAATTTGGTTGTTGAGAGAGATTATAACTAAAATTAAAAATAAGATTGCATGATTAAAACTAATTTAATGCAGTTAATAAAGATTATCGATGGTCTGGGGTCCACAACCATACTTGTGTCGCATTCCTAATCTAATGAACTCCTTGAATTGATAACGATCAACTAAGAACATGCATATTTGTATCCTCACAAAATAGAAATCTGCAAGGATTGAAATCCCCAAAAAATTAAGGTCTCTTTGTTTGTGGTTATTTGTCTAATCATCCAATAGAACTTCATTCGGTATAAAGTTTATATTTCTATATGTTTCATCCAGTGTTCTAATTATAGGGTATGTATTCTCATTACCTAGGATCATAACAAACAACATAAAAGATAGATCAATCACAAAACTCCATTGGGATCTCATCCAGAGTTCTATGGGTTCATTCGACATTTGTAGCCTTAGGATCCATGATCTCTTCACCCAATATTGTAACCACAATAATATAACTGATCAAACCATAGAACATGTAGGTTGGAATAAACACATTTAACAAATAAAATTAATAGAATTGATACATATTAGGATAAGGTACAAGCTATGGGGATACACTCCATTCCCTAGTAAAAATGGTGTAGTTGCTCATAGTAAGCATAGGCACAAAGATACATATAAGAATAGAAAGAGCCATGTTGAAAGAGTCTATCAAAAATATGGCAGTCACTGTGAGGAAGATGATGGTTCCTTCTTTCCTTTCCTTGCTTCATGCACTTAAAGGATTCTCTAGAATGATAGACTACGATCCCTTTTGAAAGTGGTAGATGGCTTCTATTAATAGTGAAAGATGGGAAGCCTTCAATTTATCCACTATAAATATGGAGAGAAATTGAGAGAGAGTAGTCACTTAATAATTCCAATCATCAACAACCATTTTATTTCTACAAAGAGTTAATCACGATGAGAATATTGAGAGTTTGAAGATAGAGATAATTGTGTAGAGAGAAGGATCATTGTTGTTGGCCTTGATAATCACAATTCATGGATTCAACAAATATCATATGTGCAATTTTTGGGTCATGAGTGTATGAAGAAATAGCAATGATACAACCTCTCAAATATCATCGGTCAATGGATCTAACTACATGTGTCTTCCATACAAAAAAGCACAGTCATAGCTTGTTTTTTATTAGCCAACTTGCCTTTTAAATTGAACATAATGAAACTCAATGGTTACTTTCATTTGTGCTCATTTAAGGGATTAGTCTTTGACAATTTTAATTTCTTGCCCCCAATAAGCAATGGAGAAAATTATTGCATTGCCTTTCTATAATTATATTGGTCATTCAACTTCTTTGATTGTCTTTGCTGTAAATTTCTATTATAGGAGTTTCAAGCAATTTTTTTTGTTGATTCCAAGTTCTAAAGTAATCTTGAAATATATTTTTATGGTAGGTAATCAAATAATTTTCCTAACACATATTTAACCATTAACTTTGGAGTTTGTATAGAAAATATATGACTATTTTGTTATGGAATATAAATATATATATACATACATATATACATATATATGGTTTATCTTTAATACCCGCTCGGGTAACTAAGGTTTCACAACCCACTGCTTAAAAAGTAACTATTTTGTTAGAAAAGTAACTATGCATGCAAAAAAGTAACTATGTTTTCAAAAAGTAACTATATGATTGAAAAGGTATAACGGTAGAATACACAACAAAAATTCCATTTACTCCTTCAATAAAATAGTTAGTTTTTCAACAATATAGTTACTTTCTTATCCATATAGTTACTTTTCTAATTAAAATGGCAACAAAAAAGATGATGTGATCGGTTTTGTCTTGGAGATTTGAATACTTAACATTTTCATGCCATTGTCAAAGCTAAAAGGAGAAGGAACATCACCACAAGACTAAAAGGGGAGGATGGCATATGGATTGAAGGACATTATGAGTTAAAAACTCTCATTTTGAACCATTTCTCAGCACTCTTCTAAGAACGAGAGGAAGATAACCATGCTAATTATGTGGATAGGTACATAGGAAATTTCCCCACCTTATCTAAAGAGAAAATAAGGCTCTTTGTTAGAATCCCTAATGAAGTGGAGGTTCGCATTGCACGTATGAAGATAATTTCTAGAAACCTATTCGGGCCCGATGACGTTGATGTTGGTTTCCTCTAGAAAAGATGGAATCATATTAACAAATCCTTATGTCTAATGGCCTCTAATTGTTTTGTAGGTTAATACCATAATCTACGACATTAAAAACTTGCATTCACCTATGACCAATTGCACTCAATAATGTAAGTATCAAGCTACTTCCAAAGATAGTTGTGGAGTGCATCAAGCCATGTGTACTAGATCAAATATCCCTCTCAAAAGTAGCTTCATGCTAGGATGAAAAATCACTAATGACATCATCCTAGTTCAAGAGATAATCATCCAATGCGAACAAAGATTGGACGTCAAAGTATCATGGTAATTAAGATAGATCTTTCAAAGTCTAATGATAGAATGAATTGGGCATTTATTCTTGACATGCTACAAAGAACTACATTCCCAAGAATCTCATTAAACTCATCATGAACATCACCACCTATGGAGAAATTGCAACATCATGGAATGGGGACCCCTACCACCATCCAAAGCCTCAAGGGGAGTCATTCAAGTAGAACCCCTATCCCCCTACATCTTTGTTTTTTGTTCAGATCACTTAAGCCAAGCAAATTCTAGAGAAGTCAATAATAACAATTAGAAAATGTTGCACATTGTGAGAGGAGGTCCACCTTTTTGCAACATTTGCTTCACTTATGCAATAATTATGTTATGAGAAGCCTCTCTTAATCAAGCCCAAGCAATTTGGAAATTCCATAAAGATTTTGGTCAAGATTTAGGGAAAAATCTCACATAATAGAAGTTGACTATTTAAAATTTCTAAGAATAGTGATATAACAACCAAAAGATGAATTTGTAGGTTCACGAGTATCCTCCTTAGTGACAATATGGGCCGACACTTTGGTGTGCCAATACTAAACACCTTAGAAAAAAAGTTGATGTATCTAACTTTGTTAAACATGATTGAGGGAAAACCTCTTCATGGATAAATTGGACCCTCTCACTAGTAGGACGAGTGACCTTTGTTGACCTAAGTGTTACATATTGTCCATATTTTGATAATGATTCAACCATTCTATTCATATGTATCTAATATGTTTATTTGAGATTGATTTTAGGAATTAGGTACATGAAAAGAATCAAATATGTCAAGCCCTAGCTTGTTCTAGTTCAAATCAAAAGCAATGGAAATGTACTTTTATGGAAAACACTTCAAATAATTGTAGATTATTTTTGTAATCATTTGTATTGATGATATGACTTCTAACTAAGATGAGAAAAAATGAGGAACCCTCAATTTGAACGTTTGGTCACTCAAAATTAATTTTTTCAAAATTCATTACAAGATGTTTATTGATCGAGATACAAACTCGACTGATCCCTTGATGGATTTTGAGAATTCCTTAGTTCGATTAAGTTTCACATTCACAGAACTTGACTAATCCCTACACTCAACAAAACTAATTTCAAGTGATCAATTGATTTGCCCGTGTGGTCGAGTTGCACACAGAACAAACTCAAATGATGCTTCAAATTGGCTTTGGCGCATAGTGCAATTAGTCGAGTTACCTTTATAAAACTCAGTGGACTGCACTATATGGAAAATGTAGAAAAAGTGATTCCAATTATTTGAGTGTTACAAATCTTAAAATTATATCTGTTGCAACACCCCAAATGGCTAGAAAATGTTCATAAGTGTTACTACCCTCTAGTGGACACCCTCAACTATAAATGGGACCTCTTGGAGTTCATTCCAAGGTTTCTCCTTCATGCTATTCAAGATCCTTTCTATAATTGAGTGTATCCAGTCCACTTGAGCCCCTTTCTCTCTCTTGATTTCACTTCAATTCGTCCATATGAGTGAGATAGGATCTGTGTGAGAAAGATACTTCATTGTATACTTGTAAATCTCTCAAAGCTTCTCCTTTCCCAACCCCTTTCTTCAAGATCAAGTTGGTGAAAGCTTCTTCAAGTGAAGGAGAAGGTGAAAGCTTCTTCAAATTGTATAAGAAGGTGCAAAAAGCTTCTCT
This sequence comes from Alisma plantago-aquatica, assembly GCA_963693085.1. NCBI lineage: Eukaryota > Viridiplantae > Streptophyta > Magnoliopsida > Alismatales > Alismataceae > Alisma > Alisma plantago-aquatica. The sequence continues at coordinate 1,155,885,898 of OY856410.1, read as the reverse complement.
GAGTGAAGGAAGAGGACAAGGCTAAATATCCAAGAGTAGAGTGGGTAAATCCTACAAGGTGGAAGACTTGTTGCAAAGAGGGGATCTACTTGTCAAAGGTGTTTAGGTTCTTGCAAGACTGGGTAAGACCTTGGTGAGGTAGAAGACTCTAGATCCAGATAGGTAAGACCTTGGTTGTAAGGTTATTGGATCCCTTGACCTCAAAGGGAAGCTAGGTATCCTTGTCCTCAAAATGTAAGGTCAAATGGTATGTCTTATAATGGAGTATAAGTATACATATGTTGCAAAATCCTAGGGCTTGACCTCTCTGGGTAGTGGATTGACTCTCTCCTAGTTTGGAGAGTGGAACCACTCTAAACACCTTGTTTAAGTTCTTTTTTCAATCTCTCTAATCATTTCTATGCATATTTAGAATGCCATCAAATTCACTATTTGCAATTGTGCCTAGTTGAAGTAACTTGAAGGTCTAAAGATTTTTGTGCAAGTGTTTTTAGCTCTATTCACTCCCCTCTAGAGCCCTTTGATCCAACAAGTGGTATCAAAGCAATGGTCTTCTCCAAAACATCTCCCACAAGATGAGAAGATGGGTGACAACTTACTTCGACCTAGAGGGAGGCTTATGCATGAGACCCCTGGTCTTTGATGACACCAGTTTACTCTATTGGAAATGACGTATGCAATTCTACCTTCATGGGATGAACTATGACATGTGGAAGGTGGTGATTCTTCCATACAAGGAGTCATTGGATGATGTAGCCACTTGGGATGAAGCTACACTCAAGAAGTTGTAGCAGAATGCAAGGTAATAAGCATCATCTATGTTGCCCTCACTCCCTCTGAGTTCAACCAGATCTCATCTTGGGACACAAACCATGAGATTTGGAACAAGTTCTACATTACCTATGAAGGCACACAACAAGTAAAAGAGTCCAAGATCTACTTGCTTAATGGACTGCTTCAAAACTTCAAGATGGGTAAGAAGGAAAGAGTGGTTGAGATGTACCCAAGGCTGAACACCATCAACAATGGGCTTGTTGCCTTGGGCCACACCTTGGATAGAGGGACTATCAATTCCAAGATCCAAAGGTCTCTTCCCAAGAGATGGGAACCCAAGGTGACTTCCATTAAAGAATTTAGAAGTCTTGGTGACTTAGCCACCAAGGATCTCATTGGCAACCTTCAAGCTCATGAGCCAAGACTAGAAAAGCAAGAAGAATATGATAAGCAAGAGGAGAAAGAATCAAAGAAGATCAGAGACAATGCCTTTAAAGCTCAATTGGAGGCAATGATTCTTGAACAACAACTTGTTTTTAGGTCCTGTCCTCCCTCCTTAAGTGAAGATGATGGCCCTAGTGATCATGAAGCAAAGTACTCAAAGGGAAAGCACTTCAAGGGAAATTCTTCCTCATCCTCCACTCTAAGGTTCTATTAGTGTGGGCAAAAGGGGCACTATAAGAATGAATGCCCCAAGGAAAAGAAGGCCTACCATAAGAGAAACCACAAGAAGAGGGATGACTACAAGAAGGATGGGAACTACAATAAGAAGGATAAGAAGGAGATAAGGAGCAAGGATGTAACTCATCCGTCTTGGAGGAATGCTCCTCTAGTGATGGAAGCTCTAATGAAGGTGAATGCCATCTAGAACTCATGGCCCCTACAAGTGAAGACATTGGTAAGGTAAGTGAGGTAAATGAGATAAGTTTTCATGAGTTATCTAAAGAAACTCTTATTGATATGTTAAATGCTTCAGGTTCTACTTACTTTGCATGCAAATCTAAAAAGAAGAGATTAAGGAAAATCATAAATGATTTGTATGCTAAAATTGATATTCTTGATAAAAATGAAAAGTTGCATCTTGATAGCATTGATTCCTTACAAGGGTAGTTTCTTGATCTTGAGCTCCAATACAATGGAGTTGAAGTAGAGAATGGCATCTACCTTAAGAACATCAATAGTATTAAGGGAGAAAACCAAACCCAAGTAGATGAGTTTTCTTTACTTAGAACTGGAAACGATGATCTTAAGCTTTCTTGTGATGCTAGTAAGGATGAGACTAGAATTTATCTTGATGAGCTTGTTATGCTTAGAACTGAAAATGCTAGATTGCTTGCTCAAATCAATGATCTTTATTCTAGACCTTTATTGCCTAGTTATGAAGTTACTAGTCTTAATTTAGCAAAATATTATTATCTTACTAAAGACCTCTATTTGGAGGATGACTTACTTCATGCACAAGATGATATTTCTAGATTATATTCTATTATCATTACTCTTAGTGATGATAATCACAAACTAAGAGCTTCCTTGTAGAAATTCCTTAAAAGGAAAAAGTCACTCAATGAAGTTCTAGATCACTCTACCAAGAAAGTTGGTACTAGTGGTTTGAGATATGTACGGGGATCTCCAAAGAGAAAGATCAAGGGAAAGGGTAATAAAAAGAGCAAGGAACCTCCTATTTTCCATGAAGAGTCATTTGACTCAAAGAACCCTATGGTTTGTGTGTATTGCAAGAGTGATGATCATTACTCTACTTATTGTCCTTATAGATGGAAGGGGACCAACCCAAAGATGAAATGGGTCCCCAAGCTAACACTGGATCCCAAGGTTTGAATTGGGCACTGACATCTTCCTTTCTTGTAGGTAAGGGAAAATGGATTGTTGATAGTGGATGCTCAAACCACATGATAGGTGAAATCAGCCACTTCAGCCAATTCACAAAGAAGAAAGGAGGGTCGTCTACATTTGGTTACAACAACAAGGGTAAGATGATAGGCGAGGGTGATGTAGGTGATTGTCTATGCATTAAAAATATTCTTCTTGTGGATGGCCTACATCACAATTTAATAAGTGTTAGTCAACTTTGTGATAATGGTTATATTGTTCTTTTTACCTAACTTGAATGCTCACTTCTAGATTCTCTCTCCAAAAATGTTATATATAAGGGAACTAGAAATGGTAATCTCTACATTATTGTTCTTGACTTTATTAATCCTATTTTTGGTAGATGTCTTGTTGCCAATTTGAATGATATTTTCTTTATGGCACCCTAGGCTTGGTCATGTAAATATGTATATATTAAACAAGTTCAGCAAAAAAGATTTGGTAAAGGGACTTCCTAAATTAAATTTTGAAAAGGGTGAGGAATGCCAACCTTTTATCTAAGGAAAGAAAACCAAGTCCTCCTTTAAATCCAAAGTAATCCTTAGTACCAAAAGAGTTCTTGATCTTCTTCACATTGATCTATTTGAACCAATGTGTATTCAATTTCTTTGTGGTAGCAAGTATTGTCTTGTGATTGTTGATGACTTTTCTCACTATGCTTGGGCTTTCTTGTTTTATAAAATGATACTCTTGATGTTTTCTCGACTTTCTACAAATGAGTTGAAAACAAAGATTTTTGTCGGATTGTCTCTATCCATAGTGATCATGGGGGAGAGTTTGAAAATGACTTATTTGAACATTTTTGTGAGGAATTTGGGTATGCACATAACTTTTCTTCACCTCGAATGCCTCAACAAAATGGGGTTGTATAGAGAAAGAATTGGTCACTACAATAAATGGCAAGGATCATGCTTCTAGAGTATGACACTCCAAAGAAGTTTTGAGCCAAAGTTGTTAGTACTTTATGTTTTTTATAAATTTGGATTTTTGCTCATCCATCTTTAAAGAAAACCTCTTATGAGCTATAACATGGTAGAAAATCGTCCATTGATTCCTTTCATGTTTTTGTTTGTCCTTATTTTATTTTGAACACCAAGGATTCCCTCAAAAAGTTTGATTCAATGTCTTACAAGGATTTCTTTCTTGGATATAGCACTACTGGCAAGGATTATAGAGTATTTAACATTGAATTGTGCAAAGTAAAAGAATCTATCAATCTAAGATTTGTTGAGACTAAGCCCTCTATTTCTAAGATTATTATTAATGGTGATGTTGCAGATGAGGTGATTCCTCACTTGAAATATTTCAACATTGTTGATAAAGTAAAAGAGGTGTTAGTTGATGAAGACAAGAAAGAAGAAGAAAAGAATGATCCAACTCCCCAGTTTGCAAAGCATCAACCAAAAGAGATCATTATAGGTAATCCATTTGAAAGGGTGAAGACGCATGCTTCCTACAACAAAGAACAATCAGAAAACACCTTCATCTCTCAACTTGAGCCAAAAGATGTCAAAGAAGCTCTCAAGGATGATGAATGGATCCTAGGTATGCAAGAAGAGTCGGAACAACTTGAGAAGAACAAAGTGTGGACCTTAGTGCCAAGACCAAGTGATAGAAATATCATTGGGACCAAGTGTGTCTACCGTAACAAGCTTGATGAAAGCAGAAAGAAACAAAGCAATGTTAGTATCTCAAGGTTACAACCAATAGGAAGGTATTTATTTTGATGAAACGTATGCACTTGCTGCTAGACTTGAATCTATTATAATTCTACTTGCTTTTCTAGTCATAAGAATTTTCTACTTTATCAAATGGAGGTTAAAAGTGCATTTTTGAATGGTACAATTGAGGAGAAAGTATGTGTTGCTCAACCTCCCAGCTTTGAACATGATAAATTGTCTAACCATGTTTATTTGTTACAAAAAGCTCTCTATGGGCTCAAACTAGCACCTCAAGCTTGGTATGAGAAATTAAAGAACTTTTTTATAGACAATGGCTATATCATGGGCAAAGTTGATTCTACCTTGTTTTTAAAATAAACTTCTAAAAATTTCTCGATTATTCAAATCTATGTTGATGATATTATTTTGGCAGAACTAACCTTGATCTTTGCAAGAAATTTTATACTCTTATACAGAGTGAGTTTCAAGATGAGAATGATGTGGGAGCTTACTTTCTTCCTTGGATTCAAAATCAAACAAATGAAAGATGGGAACTTCACCAAATAAGGGAAGTACACCAGTGAACTACTTAAGTGCTTTAGGATGGAGAACACCAAGCCAATGGACACCACCAAGCTTCATAGAGATGAGCAAGGTGAAAAGGTAGATGAGAAGCTCTATAGAGGTATGATTAGAAGTTTACTTTATTTAACTGCCTCTAGACCTTATATAATGTTTAGTGTTGGATTGTGTGCTCACTTTCAATCAAGTCCTAGGAAATAACATCTCATAGTGGTTAAGAGGATTTTGAGATATCTAGCCAAAACTCAAAATTTTGCTTACTGCCTATAGTAATGTTGATTGTGAAGGTTGTTTGATAAATAGAAAGTGTACAAGTGCACTTTATTCTTCCTAGGACCATGCCTAGTTTTTTGGTTCTCTAAGAAACAAAATAGTGTGGCTCTTTCAACTATCGATACTTAATACATTACAGTGGGGAGTTGTTGTGCCCAAATCCTATAGATGAAGCAAATGCTCCAAGACTTTAAGATTCATTTTGATACTTCTTCTATCTATTGTGATAATACTAGTTCAATTAACCTATCTTACAATCCTATATTTCATAGTAGATCTATACATATAGAGGTCCTTCATCACTTTCTTTGTGACCACATTTCCAATAAGGATATATATGTATATGATGCATGTGGACACGGAGAATTAGCTTGTAGACATTTTCACTAAACCTCTAGCTAGAGAGCAATTTGCTTTTATTATATCAAAACTACTTATAACTACTCTTGATAACATTGACATGGCTTCTAGCTAGTTGTTCTACTACTTATATGCTTTTGATCATGTCTTTCTCACCTTATGTTTTCTCTATGCTAAGTTGCCATATTTTAATGCCTTGTTACGCTTGTTTTTGGGTATTTTTGCAAATGAATGTTTTATTGCAAAATAGTACCCTATGATGAGTGAAATGTGCCTCAATAGGCCCAAAATACATGATAGACTAGAAAACTACATTTATATAGGACCTTATAGGCTTGGAGTTTAATTTTCTAAGGTTTGAATTGGTTGACCATTTGGTTGAGTTTGTCCTGATAACAACTTGATTGATCGCCATTTAAGGACATAGTTGAACTGCCTGTTTGGTTATATTTCTAACCCACAGAACTTGACTGATCATGCAACTAGACTAAACCAAAAAGGGGCATCAGCCAACTTTTCTCCCTCTCAACTAGAGAAAAATTGATCGATCTCAACCTCTAGTTCTCTAGTTCTCAAACCCTAGCTTCGACCTTCCCTTCCCTACCTCTATTTGCCCTTCCTTGCCTCTCCCTACCTCAACCTAGGTGGCTAGTTGACTTACTTGTGATGTTTTCTTTCTCCTTCGGTGACTTCTCTTATCCATCTGCCGACATGGCCTCAGACTGTAGTAAACGAGCCGCCCCTACTTGAGCACCATCCTCTTCCTCAGCTCCTTTAACTATATCCTATGATGGCACCTCCTTCATATCCTCTCAATCTTTAAATCACTATAAGGAACTCCTCCCTAGGAATCATTTCCTTTTAGAGCTTTATATGAACCTTGTTTTACCTTGAGTGAGGTTATCAAAGAGGTCCTTGAGGTGTCTTTCACCCATTACATTATCGCATTGTGTGTATAATGTTGGTGCTTCTCAAATTCTATCACTAGCGCTAAGGTGGTCCATGAGTTTTATGCAAATTTCCAATGGAACTACGATACAATCGTGCCACCACCCAGTACTAAAGTGGTTTTGACTTCTATGATCTCCGGTACCAAAATTACCATCTCTGAACACTCTCTGAATATATATATATATATATATATATATATATATATATATATATATATATATATATATATATATATATATATATATATATATATTAATGGTAGTGAGGTTACTGACACATGGAAGTATGACTACCCTGAGTATCATGACCTGCTTGACCCTGAGGCATTCTACAAAATCTATAATCTTACACTTCCTAACATGCATAAGTTTTTTTGGAGAAGACTAATGTCCCCTATAGGAAGAAGTCAACCCTGTCATCCTCTTTCCTTGATATAAAAAATTGTCTTATTGCATTGGCGGTAAACTAAAATATCCATCTAAAGAAAAATCAAATGGAGATTGCAGAAAACATTGTTGTGATAATGTACTATCTTTTGAAAAATATTGAAGTCAAGTGGTCTCTCTACATTCTTCGTCACATGACCTACTTTGATTATGGGAAGAACACCTCTGGAACCCATCCTCCTTATCCTACCTTGATCTATGGTCTCTTTGCCTCTATGACTCAAAAGTCTCTTTCCCATTATCTCCACTACATATCTAGTCATAAACAAGTTAGCATCAGTGAGACTACAATCAAGAAGACTTTTATTCATGCCTCCCTTACCACTCCTAGACCTCCACCCAGGCACCACCACCACCACTGCCCCACCCAACCGCACCTCTTTTTCTGTGTCCAATGAAGCTCTCATGGGATAATGATTCATTAATAGGCGTACAACCTTAGGGTTCAAGATCATCTTCACCAGGACCTCTGTCACATTGTGTCTAACATAAACCTAACCTACAGCCATCCCTACCCTACCTACTAGGCGTACCCCGGGTGATGACTATGCCTCATGCATACAGTTAGTTCTACCTTGACCCCCACCTCATGCTGATTTTTCTACCACCCCTTCTGTTGATGATGGACTTGCCCCTACCCCTAATGCTTTTCTCTAGCTAGCTCTGCCTATTGGTCCCATTGCAACTCTACTCGTTGGTTATGATGGAGTTGATCCTCCTTCCTTTCCGCAAGCAAATGCATTACACGAATGTGGCATGTCATGGGTTGAGCAGAATGCCCGTTGGCCTGGTCGTGCTTTTGGACCTCTTGCTGATGAGGAGATGCCAGACCAGGATGTTGAGGATGTTGAAGATGTCGAGGATGATGATGGATTTGATGATGGATCTGATGATGACTTTTCTAGTTCTTCTGGTGATGATGGTGAGACCATAGTTGTTGCCTCTGTTGCACCATCTGATGATGATGAGGACTACCATCCCAAGGAGAGGATGATGACATAGTTGATGTAGTAGATGCCATAGATGTTTAGTTATATACTCTTTAGGATTCCCATATATATATATATATATATATATATATATTTATAATAAATATTATCGTGCATTAGACATTTGGGCACTGAGTATCTGAGGCATACTATTTTATCATCTCGTCGTTTCTTGTTGGTTTGTATTTTTATTCTGAGAGGAAATGTTTAGTGTTATAATCGTAATCTCATGTACCCTTAACTATTTGATTGACAATATTTTATGAGTTTGTGGTATGTTATCCCATATTTTGATTATGACACTAGGTTTCTTGTATTTTGTTTATGTTTTGTATGTTATAATGTGATTTCTTATATAGTTTATGCATGTGGAGAAGACTTATGCTTTTAGCTCTTCTACCCCCTACCTTTTTTCTATACCTAAGGGGGAGAAATGAACTCATCCATTTTTTTTTCTTATATGATCCTTTTCTTGTCAATTATCTGCATATCATGTGACTTGTTAACGGACCATATGGTATATATATGTGCTATGGTTATTTGTGGAAAGGCTAACCAAGTAGGAATTGGTAAGCATGAATTGAGGGGGAGCAATTAACATTGTTCATTCATGTATCCCCTTAAAATTCACAAGGTAAAGGTTTAACTTTCACATCCTTTCCAAAGGGAAAGGTTTAAATTTTCATATTCTTTTCAATATGTTGAGGAATGGTTTGTCATTGTCAAAAAGGGGGCGAATGTTGACCTAAGTGTTACACATTATCCATAGTTTGATAATGACTCAACCATTCCATTCATATGTAACTAATATGTTTGTTTGAGATTGACTTTAGGAATTAGGTACATGTAAAGGATCAAATCTATCAAGCCCTAGCTTGTTCTAGTTCAAGTCAAAAGCAATGCAAATGTACTTTTATGGAAAACATTTCAAATCACCTTAGATTATATTTGTAATCATTTGTATTGATGATGTGACTTGTAATTAAGATGAGAAAAATTAAGAACCCTTAATTTGAATTCTTGATCACTCAAAAGTAATTTTCCAAAATTCATTACAGGATATTTATTGGTTGAGATACAAACTTGATCGATCCCCTGATGAATTTGGAGAATTCCTTGGTTCGATCGAGTTTCACATTCATAGAACTCAATTGATCCCTACACTCAGCAAAACTAATTTCAAGCGATCGGTCAAGTTGCACACAAGACAAACTTGATTGATGCTTCAAATGACTTTGGTGCATAGTGCAATCAGTCAAGTTGCCTTTATGAAAACTCAACCGACTACACTATATAAAAAACATAGAAAAAGTGATTCCAACCACTGGAGTGTTGCAAAAATCGAAATTATATCAATTGCAACACACCAAACGGATAGAAAATGTTCATAAGTGTTCCTACCCTCTAGTGGACTCCCTCAACTATAAATAGGACCTCTTGGAGTTCATTCGAAGGTTGCTCCTTCATGCTATTCAATCTCGTTGCTATAGTTGAGTGTATCCAATCCACTTGATCCCCTTTCTCTCTCTTGATTACACTTCAATTCATCCATATGAGTGAGATAGGATATATGTGAGAGAGCTATTTCATTGTATACTTGTAAAGCTCTCAATGCTTCTCCTTTCCCGACCCCTTTCTTCAAGATCAAGTTGGTGAAAGCTTTTCCAAGTGAAGGAGAAGGTACAAGCTTCTTCAAGTTGAGAATAAGGTGCAAAAAGCTTCTCTGAGTGAAGGAGGAAGACAAGGCTAAATATCTGGGAGTAGAGTGGATAAATCCTACAAGGAAGAAGACTCATTGCAAAGAGGGGATTTCCTTGGTGAAGGTGTCAAGCTGCTTGAAAGAGTGGGTAAGACCTTGGTGAGGTAGAAGACTCTAGCTCTGGTAAGGTAAGACCTTGGTTGTAAGGTTATTGGCTCCCTTGACCTCAAAGGGAAGATGGGTATCCTTGTATTGAAAAAGGAAGGTCAAATTGTATGTCTTATAATGAAGTATAAGTATACATAGGTTGCAAAATCCTAGATCTTAACCTCTCTAGGTAGTAGACTATCTATCTCCTAGGTTGGAGAGTGGAACCACTCTAAACAGATTGTTCAAATGCTTGTTTCAATATCTCTCATCCTTGCTATGCATGTTTAGATTGCCATCAAAATCACTATTAGCCATTGTGCCTAGTTGAAGTAACTTGAAGGTCTAAAGATTTTTTTACAAGTGTTTTTATCTCTATTCACCCCCTCTAGAGCCATTTGATCCAATAACCTTGGCAAAATCTATGTTGAATGCATCACACCTACCTAATTCCAACCACACACCTAGCCATTGTGGTGTGTGATCACATTGATCAACCAAAGAAGAATTTTATCTAGGGACATAATGAAAATAATAAGGACTTCAATGTTGTCACGTGGAGAAAGTTAATAGATGATTGGTTAGAGTGAGGGTTGCATATCAGATAAGCTCATATCCAGAATGAGCATGCCTATGGAAAACCTACAAGTAATTCTACACAAATAAACCAATATATTAGAGGGATGCTATGAACATGAGGTACAAGCACCTAAAGTACACATGAATTGCAATCTGCTCTAGATTATAGAGATTATTTTCTAGGCATGACATGTATGTTAAAGAAAAATCATGATGGATGCTTCTGAATGGTGAGTCTATTTTAGTCTAGAGAGATAGATTAGTGAATGGTACTAATGTTCCCACCTTAAATTGCAATGTGGTCATCCCATTGGAACTAGAATATTTGAAGGTATGTTCTATGAGGAGACTTGATGATCATTGGGATGATGAATTCATCCAATAGTGGATCAATCTGGACAACCTAAATAAAATCATGAACATGTGTCCTCTAGTCAATATACATGGATATACACTAGGGAGAGGAATGGTCAATTTAGTACAAAAGTAGTTTACAAATAACTCCTGAAAAAGGAGCGTAAATCAACACAAGGATGTTGGTCCAAGATCTAGAAGATACAGGTGCCACAATTTGTCAAGATGTTGCTTTGGAAAATACTCTATAAGGGACTTTTGAAAAACTATAACTAAGAAGCATGAAGATTCACAATGAACCAGATGTTCTTGATGTGTGGTACCCACCCAGAGATGACACTACATGCCCTAAAGGACTGTAGGTTTGCCGAAGGTATATTGGATACAATCAGGTCCCAGTTCAAAATAGAACATGGCAGTGGGGAGAATGTTTTATAATGGTTTACTCAGAACTTGGTGATAAAGGAAAATTTTCACAACCACATTTGGTTTGTCAGTATCATGAGTATGATCTGGAAATAGAGAAATGAGCATATGTTCAACGATAAGCACACCCCTACTAATCAGATATAAAGATCAATGCAAGCCTAGTGAGACAATACTTGAATTCTTTAGAAAGACATTCTGACAACGACCACCAAACTGAGAAAATAAATATTATAAGGTGCAAGCCAGACCTGGGATCTAGGAAGTTGAACGTCAATGGTACGATCATTAAAATGAAGAGGCCCTCAACCACAAGTTATGTAATGAGGAGCCACAAAGGGAGTGGATTTGTGGTGGGTACAAGGCTACAATTAGCTTTGATGTATAGGAGGCATAACAAAAAACCATTGCAAGAGGGATGGAATCCATTCTACCTTCAGATGATGAGATCATGGTAGAGACAGACAAAACATTGCTTGCAAGCTTCTGAAAGGGGTTGGGGGAACACTTCCTAAGTGCTTAACTAATGTTTTGTAGGTAAAAAGATTGCGTAATGTAAGATCTAACATCTGGATTACTCATTGTGAAAGGTGTGCTAATGTAACATCCCAGGATTTGAGGCCTCAGATAAAATACTCTTAAAAGGAATGATTGGACTACCCATATCACCAAGGTGCACCTCCTTTTCCGGGAGCCCATCTCTAAAGAACTCCATAGTTAAGCGTGCTCGGCTTGGAGTAGTACTAGGATGGGTGACCAGTCAGGAAGTTGACCCCGGCTTGCACGTGAGTGAGGAAAAAGCACGCAGTTAAGGCTAGTGGTGGTCTGTGAGGACAGTCGTCATTCCTGAAACTCTACTAGAGCCTCGGGCAGTGGGCCCAGGTGTTACAAATGGTATCAGAGCCATAACCCCTCCAGTAGGTGGGGCCCGCATGGGCTTGTGACATTCCAGTCTTGAGCCGTGCGGTCCAGGTAAGTTGGAAAGGGCTATCCGCAGAGACGAGATGGAGCCGCCCTTGCGCTGGTAGCCGTGGATGGGAGTTGGGTGCCCATGGGTCATTGTGGGTCTGCATTGAAATGGGGTCAGATTATAAGGCATTATAGTTGAGCCTTGACGAGGACGTCAAGAGTCTAAGTGGGGGAGATTGTAACATCCTAGGATTTGAGGCCTCAGATAAAATACTCTTAAAAGGAATGATTGGACTACCCATATCACCAAGGTGCATCTCCTTTTCCAGGAGCCCATCTCTAAAGAACTCCATAGTTAAGTGTGCTCGGCTTGGAGTAGTACTAGGATGGGTGACCAGTCGGGAAGTTGACCCCGGCTTGCGCGTGAGTGAGGAAAAAGCACACAATTAAGGCTAGTGGTGGTCTGTGGGGACAGTCGTCATTCCTGAAACTCTACTAGAGCATCGGGCAGTGGGTCCAGGTGTTACAGCTAATAGCTTGCTGATGAAATAACAAAGTGGGGATCAAGGTGGACAGGAAGAAGTTGTCACCATGGAGAACCATATGTACTTCACTTTTGCCTACCGCCAGAGGGCATGATGACTAACTCCTATTAGATCCCTAAACAAAACATAATCGAGGCAAATAAGTCTTGGTAAATTGAGGTGGTGCCTCCGTAAAAGTAAAAATTCCCCAAAATGGTATACAAGTCTCTCATCCATTTAATTATAACGGGAGCTCTTACATATTTCTTTTGTTTACCCTTAAATGACATCAGTAGGGGAAACAAAAACAACTTCATTGTGGTATCACTTTTTTTTTTGAAACAAAAGTCTTCAAATATCTCATCATTCTATGTAAAGTTGTGAATTTTACTAGTATATATGTGAGACCCTGAAAGCAACATTTGGAGTCTTGGGTTGCTACTCCTAGTGAAACCGGTTGCCTCCAGCTTCTACAAGAGACTAAAACACATAGATAGGTTTTGAAACAACTGGAGTGGAGGATGCAACAAGGAAATAAATTAGGATGACGATTCTCAAACTAAAATAAACACGATGACGGTTCTAAAACTAAAATAAATAAATTGATTGTCGTGGAATACTGGTATCCACACAATTGATATACTGTTCAAGTTATGTAAATTGATTATAGTTTAAAAATTTCAAAAATAAATGCATACTGTTGACTACACGTTCTAATGCATCGTACCCAACAGTTCCTAGGTCTAAAAAACACATTATTATCTGAGATCGAAAAAACTACTATGACCCATGTAAACTAGAGAACCATAACAAACAACGAAAACGACGCAGCTAGAGTCAAGCAATAAAATGTCTCGGGGCTTTAAAACCAGACACCACTTTTTGCACCCCCTTGGGCCAAGAAAAGAATGGACGCCCCCCTGGATTTTAGTCACTAATGGTTCACATGTTGGGTCCCGAGATCAGTCACATGTTCGTCCTTCAGATAATGGTGATGCCATAAATTATGGCGAAGGCTATATATTTTTTGTCGGGATCAAACTGGAGGCTATCTTCACTTAATCCCATATTTACCCATTTCGCGCACGAGTCAAACAATGTGTTCCACTTATGATTGGTAATCACATGCCCTTGATGCTAAAAGTAAGGTACAGTTTTGATACCGGAGTTCAATTTGGAGTGCACGTACTTATATATTGAAATGGTAAATTGTTCTGGTTATTCTAGGCTGGAGTGAGATATCCTAGTGGTCCAGGATGATAGGGTGCATGCATAGAGCTTACCTTCTTTTTATATAGAGCTTGCCCTATGCATACCATCGAAATCAGGACGGAAAGGAATTACGATTTTTTTTTTATAATCATTCCAGATATATAATATACATCGCTCGATATGTAATCGCATATAGGCAAAAAGTACATAGATATGGTTCATACAATATTGTTAGTTATCACTGCAGGTGTGATACCGATATAGCTAGATAAAAGTAGAACATAGTGAAAGCATAATGTATGGTTCAAAGTAGGAATCCCTTTAGAACATGCCCATATTGAGATGATATAAAAACATAATTCTCATCCATTTCTTCTAGAATTTATATCGTATCGGCAATATATTATCCATTGTTGTTGCGTACATCCTTTGGAATGCTCTATTTTTTATTCCTATCAATTATGATGGTATTTCAGTATGAACCTGTTTTGATAGGATAAAAAAACATTATTCTAATTGATAGTTCAAGTTATGATATGGTATCTACATAAACTAACCATAGTTTCATATAATACCATCTAAACAAGACCTAATATTCCATGTAGGGATGTTAAAATACTAGTTCGGGTTAGTTTTTGGTCAGATAATCAAATTACTTGTGATTGAGAAAAACTATCAAACGTTGAATCAATGAAGATTCCTATTTTCAGTGTACCCAAATCTACAACATTTGACTCAGATCTGAACTCAATTTCTATAGTTGTTGATACTTCTTTAATCAATAAATCACATACTTATATTGTTATTCATATCATTGTCTTTTTTTAGTAAAATGAAAAAAGAGAAAAGACAAAAATTAGATCGCACGCAAAGTCACTTGGCACTCAACCAGAAGAGGCGCTAGGAGATGATTTTATTCAATCCACTCTTCACGTGTAGGCATTGCAAAAGGATATACAAATAGAACCAAACTACCAAAACAGAATGGGGTAATACTACTACCATTACAACCATAAAAAAATAATACATTATGATCAATTTATATTATTGTATAATTATAAGTTAGTGTCATAATAATAAAAAGTTAATACATAGATGAGCATTAGAATTGTAAGGAATGGGTCATGGGAGGGACTACTCCTTAATTTTAAGGAAATAATTGCAAAATTCCCAATAAATCATTTTCTACAAAATAAAATCTACTTTGGGGTTCACAATAATTTCTTTAAACATAATGATAACATGAACATAGTTGGAATTGCAACTGAAATAAAACTAACTATTACATGGTATTCTTAACAATGTTCAATTATCAAGCCATAGAAGGCTTCTAACTAAAATTTTAAGTTTAAACTACTTGGATCGGTCTGTGGTGGGTAACCTTTCCATCTTAGAAATCCTTAACATCTAGTTCTGGTTGTCACCACCTATCTCTTGGTCCTTAGGCTATGTAACCTCTGGGTGGGTTGAATGCATCACCAAGGGTAGAAGAAAAATAGAAAGGAAAGTATGTTAGAAAATGTTGAGTATGCACAGAGTAAAAATAATCAGGCATTAATTAAAATGAGAAGATTTGAAATTTAGAGATGCCAATACCGAGGAATTCAAAAGAGAGGAGTTTATCAAAAGATTTAACATGATAAAAAAATGAGGCAATTATTAACAAGGATATGATTAATAAAATATTTCTTGTCATGGTCTCAACCTCATAATCACATAGATAAATAGTTTGTATGGTGGTAAATAAACTATGACTAGCATATACTAAAAAAAAGTAGGATAGGCACCCATATGTATGCCATACCAAAGGGCAAGAGGAATAATACCTCGGTGCCAAATAAATATAGTAAGTTGCATGGGATTAATTAAAACCATGTGCATGGAAGGGGGATAAAACCTAGTGCCTAAATATCAAACATGGTAGGGGAATAGAACTTAGTTCCTGGCAGGGGAATAAGACTCAGTGCCTATAAAAAATATAAGTGGCAGGGGAATAAAACCCAATGCCTATATATAAATCACTACTTATAGGTATGACTAGTCAATAATCCATGCAAATAGGACAGTCACAATCAAAGTATATTTATTTTCATGAGGATATTAAGTTTCCATCAAATGGGATCAAAGGACCCAAGTCATTGGTAAGATTAGGTCAGAAGACCGTCAATGTGGTAAGAACAATAACAAATCAAGAAAATATTTCCAAAGAAGGTTGCTTTCAAAAGATGATAGAATTGTCCACAATTTAGTTAATGCCTCATATGGGAAAAGATTGTCTAGTCATAATATTATGCCCAAATTAAATAGAGTGGATGTACAGACCTTAACTTGAGTTGGTAAATTAGATATTGAATCTTACCCTCCAAGTATATACTCAACTCAACCTACATATAGGTTTAAATCCATTAATTAGGGTTTATGTTCTAAAATATGTAAGTATTGAGGAAACCCTAGAAAACCAAATTCATTGGTAAAAGCCTAAGTCAATTCTTGAGATTGACTTAGCACTAACTTGAGGGTTTCTTCGAAGATAAATCTTAACTCAAAATTACATCTTTATTGATTATTATATTCTCTTTCTTGTTCACAAGTGAAAACAAAACCCTAAAACTCAGATATTTGGCAAAATCCTAGATTTGACACTTGATTAAATCTCAAAGAGTAAGTTCAGGGTTACTGATCATGGAGGTGACTCCAAGATCTCATCTTCATCTTTTAAAGCATATCTTTAAATATTAATGTGATATTATGATGATTTAAAATCATAGAAAAAATCACATCTTTAGAATATGTGAATTAGGTGCCGAAAACTGGACCAAATGATAGAAAAATTTCCAAGGATTTCAAAACATATTTTTTATAATTTTTGGATAATTAGAGTAGAAGTTATGTTTTTTTGAAGTTTTAACCAATTAGAAAGAATCAAAAGTCTCAGTCAGTGGATTGGGCCTAGTCAATTGGTCAACTCTGCCATGTTGGACCAAGAAGAAGCAACCAATCGGCTTAGGCCCAGTGCCAACTCGTCGAGCGGGAAGCAAAAGTGGAACAACAAAAGACCTAAATACCCCTAGGCAAGAAAACAAGAAAAGAAGGATGTGGAGAGGGAAAAACAAGAATTTCACAGGTGTCACCCCTTCCTCGATCACTCGAGATGGCTGCTACCTGAGCAGCAGCAAGCCAAGTTTGATTTGGGTGAATCTTTACGTAGTGATTTAAATACACAAACATGAAGAACAAGGTTTCATGAACTCACCGCAAGATGGAATCAAAGACCAAAGGAGCAGGCTACCCACACAAGACACCACAAACTAGGGAGAAAGAAGTAGATCAGTGGTGGTTCAATGTGCGATCAATAAAGAAATTGAGAGGGGGAAAAGCGAGAATAGGTGGCGGTGGATCTAGGGCAAAGTTCACTATTTATAGGGTTAGGGTTTTTAGCATCGGTGGGTAGAGGGTTCGAGAGAGGTGAGGTGAGATTTATGTGTTTCTAGAATACACAATGATAGATCTCAAAATAGATATGTGTAGGTCCAATTTCGAACCATGAATCCATAGGAGAAGAAATATTGCATAGAGATTAGGTATGGTGAGAGAAATTTGGATTTTTCATAGGCGTGCATATGGGACTGGTTTCCCAAGCCAGCCTGAGGTAGATGACAATTCACCGACCAAAGGATCGTGATTCGACGGACATCAATGCATGCAAATCGGCTCCTTTCCTAAATAATGAAATCATGACATTTAATTTGAAATCAAATAAAGTGATATGAAATCAATTTCTTTTTCTTTTCCTTACGAATTGGGTGAGTAAAAGACTCCCAAATAAAGTGAAAATCGATGGGTAAGGTAATAAGGACCCAAAGAATATGAATATGGAGTTCAATTTTCCTTTTAGAAAACTTTAATGTGTGACACTCCCAATTTTATGAAAAATGTATTTTTATTATATAAATATATTCCATATTATTTTCTTAATCAAGTTTTGTGTGTAACTCTCTTTTAACCCAACCTATCCACAAGAAAAATCCAGAAGTCTAACTTTAATATTAAGGCCCTATTTTGACAATTTTGCACAAACAACCGATAACTAATGAATAACCTAGCAAATATTTGTATTTTTGCATTAAACTCCCATATTCAAATATATTATCATCCTAGTACCTACAAATCTAATAAGAGGGTTCAAAATGAGATATTAAAATAGAATGGAGGAAAAAGGTGATGTTTACCTGGATTTGAGGATGTTATAAGAATATTCAAAGCTACTAACCTAAGTTGATTCTAATATTGATGTGGACATCAATTTTCAAACATAGAAACAAATGTAAATATATTGAGTCTAAATCCAAAATAATTCTTTTTTAACTCAAAATGTTCAAATCTACATGTTTATATATAACTTCAACAACTAGAAGCACTTGTGTATTAAAGATTTAATAATAAATTAAAGAATGCCTAAGTGGATGTAAGAGAGAGTGAGAGAGGGAGAATATTTGTAGAAGAGAGAAAATAGACTACACAAGAGAGTGAGTGAGAGAGAGAGGAGAGATTGCAAGAGAGAAAGGGGAGAGTGTGTGTGTGTGAGAGAGAGAAAGGATCTCTGTGTGTGTGGGAGAAGAGATTGAGTAAGAAGAGGAGGGATTATGTAAGATAGAAAGCATGTATGACAGAGAGAAGAGAAAGTGTATGAGAGAGAGGAGGACTAAGAGATTGTCTGATAGAGAGAGAGAAGAGCATGAATTATAAAGAGAGGAGTCTGTATGAGAGAGAGAAAGATGAGCTTGTATGAGAGAGAGGGTACAGATTTTGGATTAATTTGTTGGGAGGCAAGATGAATAACATTTTTCTAATATTTTCTTATTAAAGGTAGAAACTTTTTTTGAGAAGGTAAAGTATTACTATCATATCAAAAGAGAAATTATTTAGAGTGAAAACCCTTGTATACTATACAAGTGGATCTACACTACGAACTCCCACTGACTAAGGATCAAACTTTTGACCACCGCACCATCTCAAGCTTGGATGTAAGCACCCATCCTAGATGATAGGCCAGCTTGTCGAAAATACAAGAGCATCCTTGTCTCCCTTCCCATGGAGCATGTCATTGCGTTCCTTCTAAATGAGGAAGCAAATACCTGTAATACAAGCCCCCCAGAAAAGCTCTAAATTCCACATTATGTTTGGTGTGCTCCACATCATACGGAATAGCCTCAACCAGGGTTAATGAGGGTTGCCACCCCATATCATCTTCAACCACAACCTACACCATAGGAACTTTGTGTAGTTACACCTAAAAAGCATGTTTGTGTTCATATTCACAATTACATAGGTCACATATAGAACTGACATTCAAGCCCCACCCTCTTAAATGATCATTGGTAGGAAGCTTGCTAAGTATACTCTTGAAGGTGAAACAACTCCACTTGTGGATGTGATCCTTGTTGCAAAGTAGGGAGGACCAAGGAACCTGCAACATATGTAAATGTGGAAAAGACCATGACTTCTGGTGAGCCTCCCACAGTTGTCATGGATCATTCTTCTTCACATAGTCTCCAGCCACCTTGGGTCATCACCTGCACATCGACTACCAATTAAGTCCTAGATACATTAACATTGTCACTGTTCGGAAGATCATCTCCATACCATCAACACATCAACCTGCTCTAATCTGATTTTGAGTTCCTTAGAAAGGTGTCAATCCTGTTTAACATGGCTGAGTAAGCTATGTCTATAGAGTTTGGTATGTTGACACCCCCTTCTTTGTACCGCCTCACCATCCAGGTGATAGCATGGAGTTTACCTCCCCAAACAAAGGAATGGGTGATGCTTCAAAATTTCTTAAGAATAAATAAGAGGAAATCAGTTTACATACACCAGAAACAGACCAAGCCTTCCAACACCAATGTAGCAAGGACCAACCTCCCCGCCAAGGACACTCTGATACTGGTCCATCTCACCACTTTATCTCTAAGGAAATCCACATAGACAAAGAAATCCCTCCCTCTTGCCTTACCTCCACACAATGTTGTACTCAGGTACCTCATAGAAAGTTGGCCCTCCATAAGGCCAATGGCCTCTTTGAGCCGAAACTACCTGGTATCATAGGATCTAAAGAAGAATACATAGGATTTGATCTTGTTAAATATCAAGAAACAAGCGATAGGTCTAAAATCATTGGTACAATCCACCACTATTTTCTTTAGAATGAGTATGAGAAACAAATGATTTATTCTTCTCAACATCTTGACCCCAATTAGAAACCACCCCATGGCTCTATAAACCTCCTCCTTGATCAACACCTACATAGCTTGGAAGAATCTGGCATTGAAGCCAACATGGCCTAGGCCTTAGATACCCCAATATCAAACAACAACGCAACCTTGATTTCCTCCTCAGAAGCAAGCCCACGCAGTTGAGCATTTATATCATCACTAACTCTGGTAGTAGGGAGTGTGAATGCATGTTCCATATACACTACTTCTTTTGTAGAGCCTTGTGAAATACTCCACTACTTCATTCCCCAAATCAGTAAGGGAGTTGGTAGCAGAGCCATCAACTTATAGGAGAGAAGGGATTGCATCCCTCATATCATTCCACTCCACATCTGTGTCAAAAATCTTAGAATTACGACCGTTTTCACGTATCCACTTGAGTCTACTCCGTTGCTGATAATAGAGCTCCTTAGCTTTCTCCATCTTACTAAGCCTTTTCACTGTCACATCCTCAGCCTTAATAGCCTCACTGGTTTTAGTCTTATATTCTAAGCAGCAAAAGCATGGTCCTCTTTAGCCTTGTGCACAAGGGTTCTCATACCATATAAACCATTTGACCATCTCTTCAAAGCCACCTTCGTCCTATTGAGTTTCTCGGCCAGCACAAATAAAAGGTTGTAGTCCACCCTGCCTTCCCACACTTCCTTTATAGTTTGTTCACAACTTGGCCACTCCAGCCAACCATTAAAGAAATTGAACGGCTTGCCCTTCAGAAAAGACCAGAGAAGGAGAACCACCAACCAAGCCTGCTGGGATGTCCTCCCAACTTCACTATGGACTGTGGGAAAATATCGAGCCAAGCCTCAATAACCATAACCCTATCCAACATAGCCTTATCCAACTGACTAGCAATACACCTACTCTTAGTAGAGACTTAATAGTATATAAGAAGGAATATGATACTTGGATCGTATTTGGGACCATATTTGGGACCTCTTTTGTCCCTTTGCGTATGGAACAAAATAGAGGAGGGAAGTAATTAACTTCTCTCTTTTATTTTGTTCTGTAGCAAACAAAGGTAAAAAAAAGTCTCAAATTTGATCTCATTTCTAATCCCTATCCCTATAGCAGATCTCATATAAGAACAAATGCAATGCTCAACTCCTAGGAGCCCGGTCAACAATACAGAGCGCAAGATAACATTCTAACAAAAAAATAATGAATTTGGTATATGCTAAAGTTTCTGTAGTTGTCCAGTTGCCCAATGGACTTCCTGATACACTCGTGATATACATTTTTAAACCTAAATATTCCTCAGCAGGGGGTGGTTATCAGTTAAGATTAGACAATACCTCCCCATATCCACCAACCTGCCTCCGCCACTTCGTCTCTGGTACACTCAGCTTCACACGGCTCCAAGGCCAACAGAGGCCTCAGCCCGTCAGTGCCAGCATCCAGCCATGTAGGCGCTCCTCGCCAGCGTCTTCTTCCTTCCACTAGACCGGCGATAAGAAACGAACCACGCAGGCATAAACAAGATCTAGCCCCTAGCGGCCTCCACCACCAAGCTCTCCTCCAAATAGTTGCTACTGTTTACTTGGATTGAAACAGCATGAGTAGCTCACCCAGGCTGAGTAACCCAGAAAACTCAAACCAGCAGCTCCAGCTGCCCCCACTTCCGCCGCCGCTTCCCCCTCCCCCTCCCCCGCCGCCCTCTTCGGCCACCATGGAGGCGTGGCTGGACGACGCATGCATTGCCGAGGCCGACCAGCTTGTGAAGACCATCACGGCTTCAAAGGCCAAAGGCGCCCACCCGGAACTCATCGCCACCATTGTCTCCCGCTACGCAGCCCGATGGCTCCCGGAGCTCGGTGGCGCCGACGCCGCCGCAGCCGCAGCAGCAGCAAGTGTTCCAACGACAGCAAACGCCGCGTCACCCTCCTCCCCATCCTCCTCTAACTCCTCCCCCTCCTTGGAGAACGCCTCCAGCATGGCTGCCTACATGAAGAAGCGCTTCTTCGTCGAGACACTCGCCGGCGCCCTCTTCGCAGCGGGTGCGACGCCGCCGTCACTGGCTCCCTCATCTCCGCCCTGCAACTTCCTACTGAGGCTCCTCCGCGTCGGGACGATGGTGGGCGCCGACCCTTCGCGACTGGCGGAGCTCGAGGCCCGCGCGGCACGGCAGCTGGACCAGGCGTCGCTGCGGGAGCTGATGATACCGGCGTTCAGCCACACCTGTGGCACGCTGCTCGACATCGGCCTCGCGTTGCGCCTCGTTCGCCGCTTCGCCGCCCTTGACGAGACCGTCAAGAGCGGGGCCGCCATTGTCAAGGTCGCCAAGCTTGTCGACTCGTACCTTGCCGAGGCAGCCGTCGACGCCAACCTCGGGATCCAGGAGTTCGAGGCCCTTGCTAGCGCACTCCCGCCCCACGCCAGGTCCAATGACGATGGGCTGTACAGGGCAGTCGACACCTACCTCAAGGCGCACCCCGCGACCTCCAAGATGGACCGCAAGGCGCTTTTCCGCCTCATGGACACACGCAAGTTGTCCCCGGAAGCCTCCATTCACGCCGCACGCAACGAGCGCCTGCCCGTCCGCGCCGCCATCCAGGTGCTGTTTGCGGAGCAGAGCAGGGTCAATCGCGGCCTCAACGCCGCTGCCGCCGCCGCCGCGGCGGTCAATAACGACTGGACTGCAGGGTCGTTCAGCGGGTCTAGGAGCCCCGGTAGCGCTGGACACCATTCGGCGGTGGACCTCTCCGCGAGGTGTCCCTCACGGCGGGAGACGGTGGCCGCGGCGACTCAACAGCAGTTCCAGCAGCAGCAGCAGGAGATACGGAAGCTCCGGGAGGATGTGGCACGGGTGCAGGTACAGTGTCACTCCTTGCAGTCGCAGCTGGACAGGATGCTGGTTGAGAAGAACAACAAGGTCAAGAAGAAGAGTAGCTCCAGTAGCGGCTACTACTCGAGATGGAAGTCGCTGCTTCTCTTTCGGCCCAATGTGGACACTGTGGATAGGAGGAGCAGGGTAGTGGAGGACGAAGACGAGGCCGGCACGGGGACCTTGAGCCGCACTACCCCGACAGCAAGGACTGGCGCCGCCGACGGGAAGGGTAGGAAGAGGCTCGTGCAGTCCGAGGTTGCCAAGTCCATGTCTACGCCTCCAAAGTGGAGGTACTCCACTTCCTAGTTAAGGACTGAGGCGGATTCAACATCAAAACACAGGTGAATCAGGTGGTGCATTTCAATGTCGATCTCGATCGAGATGGCGACTTGGCATCCATATGCACTGTAATCCATTGACTCGTCATTCATGCTGTAACGAAAATCTTCATTTTCTTGCTCTCTCGGCGAAAATTAAGTCCAAGGTTACACACCTCTCACCTCCTGATGAGAGAGGCGGACTCCTCGAGGTGACAAACCTTGTACTTCAGTTTCTCTGTGTCAGTGCTCTATCTGCAGGTACTTGGCTATTTAAATTTTATTCATTGAATTAGTATATAATAAACTGTAGAAATAAATGCTAGACAAAATATCATATTTTATTGAACTCTACGCTGTTTATTAGAGTGTCACTATTCAAGTTGTTAATTTCTAAAAATCAAGACTCAATCGTAAAATGATGTCACTGACGCACCGGGCTCTCTCTCCGCTCAACCCATATTTTTCATCCTACCCTGGCTAAATGATTTAAGCCATAACTAAGAAGACATGATTATGAAAAAGTAAATTGGTTGAGCCCCCATATTCTATAAAGAAGACCGAGGTCTAAAAACAAAAGTAAATATTAACTTCCCTAAACTGGCATGATTTGTTCCGGAGATAGACTCCAACCTTGCATCGCATTTCGTGATCCATTTTCCTTTTGACTGCAGGGACATAATAACTTAAAGATACACACACATGGCAACATGTGATACAATTTTTTTTTTTAAAATGCATCACCTTGCAACACGCCTAGATGGCAATTGTACATTGAAGCAAAATAATCTTTATTCGTGTTCGATTGGACCCAAAGATACAAGAGAGGGCGTGCTACTACTATGGCGTTTCCTTGGAGTCCATCATGTGCATTTTTGAGTCACCAATAATGTTGAGTAATGGTTGTATCAAAATGTTAAAAAAATCCCAAAAGTTAAATCCCAAGCACAACAAGCTTGAACACGACTTCCATCTCTACCATATAGGCATGGTGGTGGAGGACATGACATGCTCTCCTACTTAGATGATTTTTTGGGTTATCACAGAATTTATAGAGTCAAGAAATACATTGGAAACATCTGCCTTATGGACAAAGTAGGGTTCATTGTGGTCTAGGTTCATGCATCAACCACCTATTTGGGTGCATTGGTTTTCTCTCTTTCATCATTTGATCGGTAGGAGATAGATGCTTGTCCATATGATTTGATGCCATGTGGTGAGGCTAGCACATGTGGAATGTGCAATGAATTTGCTACAAACAAATATAATTGTGTTCAGGCTTAATACATAGAAGTATAATAATAGACACATGCTTAACTGGTATTTATAGGTTTAGTTAATCAATTGAATCATTGATAATGGATTAACTAAAAGCTCAGTCGGCCACTAGAAAGTCTAATCATTTGACTAGACAGATTAGTCAATCGCTTGGAAAGTCCAGTGACCAAGCTAAGATCAGCTCCATCGGTCGATTAGCTGGCCCAATCGCCCGAGTGAACAAGATCAGCCCAGGTCGACTGGCTGGTTTAGTTGCCCAACTGGATTGGATTAGTGGATCTTTCTATTGGATCCAAATCATTCTATCTAGTCCACTTGCCCAAATGGACCGGCCAGTCGCCCAATTGGTTGTCACAGACAAGGTGCTAAAAAGCAGTTTGACCCTACCAGTCACCTGAATGGATTAAAGAAGTCACTCGAGTGGGTATCCACATATGAAATACTAAATTGCTTTCATTGCCTTTTTTAATTCTCAATATTTATTAGAAATCATGCTTCCCTGCCTCTTCTATATAAAGGGGCATGATGATTAGGTTTTTGTTACACCTTTGGACTAGTTGTCATTATCCACAAGGAGAAGGAGAGAGAGAAAGAGAATGATACATTATGAAATGCTAGGACATTGTCAATAGAAAGGTTGCTCCTTCCCTACCAACTCTTGGAGCGTGACGTGGAGTTTTTGATCATCCATGTGGATGATATAGAGATGTAGATATTTTGGTGACTATTTTGGGAGAACATCATCTGCATCTTCCTTTTTCTATATTCTTGTGAGCAACATTGTCGAAACCAACCCACAATAAAGGTA
The DNA here is from genome assembly GCA_963693085.1 of Alisma plantago-aquatica. Classification (NCBI taxonomy): domain Eukaryota; kingdom Viridiplantae; phylum Streptophyta; class Magnoliopsida; order Alismatales; family Alismataceae; genus Alisma; species Alisma plantago-aquatica. The sequence continues at coordinate 1,155,860,626 of OY856410.1, read as the reverse complement.
TATGTCACCTTCTTTCATAGTATATTCTTGATGACAAGATCTACTCATGGGTGGGATTGTAGAATTATTTATTTTTATCTCTTCTATTGTGTCTATCGCATCCATGTCGTGGTATTAAAGTCATTTCAATTATATATATATATATATATATATATATATATATATATATATATATATATGTATATATATGTATATATATGTATGTATGTATATATATATATATATATATATAATCAATGTGATCATATTTGTTTTATGTCTCTAGTGTTGTACATGTGATGTGAATGACTAATTTTAATATTACATAACTAGTTAATCTCACATGTGTCGTAACATGGATTTTTTATATGACAAATGAGGTTGATTGTGGAGAAAGTTACTTTTCTTAGTGTACATAAGCAAAATTTTATAGACATTTGTAGGGGCATTTCTCTTGAGAACCAATGAAGGATAACAACCCCTCAACTGCTACGTATTGATCGGGCATCAAGGTCCATGTGCATGGGTGTTGTCCTTGTGTACCCCGCCTAGTTTTTCTGGATGTCAAAAATTTCTTCCTGAGAATATCCTCACAAGAAAAGATGTAATATTTAATATATATACCTATATATGTATGTGTAAGATATGATAAATCTATAAATCATACACATTGTCATCAAAATATATTTTATTTGGTATATGTGTGTATCGTTATGTACAGAGTTTCTTTTGTTGGTATGTATGCCCTGAGAGCCTATCATGGGATGATTGGTGGGATATATTAAGATTGATTTGATAAGCATCAAAGGCAGGCTTCCAATTCTTTCGGGTTCAGTCATATGAGATAATGATAGAACATATTGAATGTCTAGAGAATGACAGTACTCAATGACGTATGCTTTCAGGTTCAGGACCTGAACGATGAGATCATATAGATGCTAAGAGTTTGTACATTCTTATTATGTCCCTAGTCGGATGTCATTGTGGAAGGTAGATAGACAACAATGACACACAAGACTAGATTGTGGTGTTAGCTAATGACAAAATCTTGTTAGTCATGATATGGAGATATCAAACTAAACACATAGGTACTTATTAGAGAACAAGTGTACCAGACAGACCCACCATGAGTTTGACACATGGAACCATGACATGGTAGTCATAGTCAGTTCTCACAGTGATGGTGGTGAGTGTGATTGTTTGACCTGAAATTGCTACACTCAACACATGTCGTTGGGTACACTTTGACATCATCAAACGCAGTCCTGAAACATGGGTTGTTATAAAGGTGATGATTGGGTGGCTTTGACACATGGGTTTTTTGAGGGGTGAGTGATAGATATGGGATTTGTCCCTCCTGAGGGAGTTTGATATCCATGGTCACTTGATGAGTATGATTGAGATAGGCATGTGCACGCATGTGTGAATCAGTATGTGATATTGATGTCATACATATCTCCTCCAATCTACTCTGAGTTCAAGAAAGTGAATGAACGTTGACAGGATGACTGTTCCATGCCTTGAGTTCATTCAGGATATCAGAAACAAAGGAATTATACATTCACTGTAACATCATTCACATATTGTAGGATTGAAAGTTGTTCTCCAACTTTCCTTTTCACTTGGGTAGCACTGATGTGCGACTAGGCACCGCTCTTTACTTGTGAAGTCATAAGTGTTATGAACTTTCACTGCCAATGTGAAATGGGCCTGCAGGGTCACACACATAGAATTTAACCTGGAAGAGGAGTTTATCCACAAATAATGTTTAGATTGATTACTAAAGGAGTTTAGTAGTTCAATTAAATACTTAATCAAATGATAGCTCAAAATCATAGTGCTCAAGGTGTTGGACCAGATGATTAAGAGTATCAGATTGATTAGAACTACAATTGACTAATTTGCACAGTCTACTACCCCAACCGATCGGCTCACAGAGTTGAACCGATCGGCTCAGGTTGGTGAACCGATCAGCTCAAAGTGGTGAGTCAATCGGCTCATGTGTCACTGAAACGATCGGCTTAATTGTTGAACTGGTCAATTCTTGTGACCAACCGAGATCGTTTGGAAAGTCAGAAGACTCTTTTTGCAAATACATATTTGTTTTGACTTGTACAAATTTGATTTGGACAAGGACTAATATTTGATTAGTTGGAAACGAACATGAAAGTCAATTTGAGTTGGACCAGGACCATGAACCGATCGGCTCAAGCATGAACCGATCGGCTCAGGTCCAAACCGATCGGTTCAGGTGTGAACCGATTGGCTCAAGTCCCCAACTGATCGGTTCAGCTGGCGCAGTTGGTTGTTTTGTGGAAAATCTCGAACCCTTCTGCTCCTTCTTTAATCTCGCATTGCCCGAGGTAGAGATCCATGTCCCATGACCCTACTATATATATAGGGGTATTGGGAGCTTCTCAAAAACAACAAATCAGAACACCAGTTGCTTTGCGCGTTCTCTCTGGTTGTGGTAACTAGGAGAGCCCGAGCAAGTGCTACCTGATAAGGGAGGCACAACAAGGGAAAGACAACTACAGAAAAGCGACTGGTAGTAGGAGAGTGTATCTGTGACTAGTACACCAAAATGAGGGTACGACTCCTTTCGGTGCCTTGTGCGACAAATTAAGCGATCAGAGTTCCAGGTGGTCCGTGTGGACTACTGCAGAGGGGGGAGATTTCTGCCGCTCAGAGGACAACTGTCGATCCGTCAGTCCGGGTGCGACTAGGAGTTGTTAGTCCAGGTGTGACCAGGAGCTGCACAAACACCGTTCAAGACCAGAGGTGAAGACTGTGCAAGCCACGAGGTTATATCACCGAGCAAGCCTCGGGACAAGCTATGTCTCTACAAACCATCCTTCCTACTATATAGACATTGACACAATTCCTTTATTCTGGATTTAAGAGAAGAAAATTTTATTTCTGCTACCTTCTCTGTCTCCCCTAAAACCTAACAGTGGTATCAGAGCCACGCCAACTACTCTATACTTTAGGATTATCGATATGATCGATTTTGGTTTGTCGCCTTTATTTATTGCATATGATGCGAATAAAATTGGCTTTATGCATGTCCAATCCTAAATCCACAAATCCCAATATACATATATGATATGTAATATGAATGCACTCGATACGCATCACCCTTAAACGAGTTTTGTGGTGGATGTATAGCATGGGTATGACCAATAAACCCTATATCTGTGTGTGGTTGATTGTTGTTGCATGCATCTCAGTCTGCACACCGATTCTCTATCTTTTATTCTTAATGTAACTCGAGATAACTCGATATTTCTTTCCTACCCCTGCTCCCCCCAAATGTAACTCAAGGTTTTCCTTTTACAATGTAAATAGGATAGATTTTATTTCCTGTTATGTCAAAGAATGGCAGACATCCTAACGGCAACTGAGACGATTGGTTCAAGGCATGAACTAATCAGTTGGCATTCCAGACGAACGGTTCACAGAGCGAGATGAGTGGGTGGCTGCCATGAGGAGATGCATGACGACCAGACAAACTAATCGGTTGGTGGAACCCAACTGACCGGCCTAATGGCGAGTCGATCAATCATGGAGATGAGTTGATCAAACCCAGAACGGAAAAGCACATAATTCATCTTGTACAGATTGCATGTGATGTGGACCTAGATGATCGTGATTCCTCTTGGCTCAAGGAATCACATTAGGATGGCCATAATCATCGCTTTTATCATTTCACATGTTTTCTGTGGGATATAGCATGTATATGATACATACTATATATTGTGGTGATTGGATATGTATATGTACATATAAACCAAATCCCTCATCTAAATATTAAGTCTTTTACGCCTTCCATCAGTGGTACACATGAAAAACTTGATCGACCAAGCATAGGTTACGCCAAAGCGTGGTGTGCCATCTATCTCGTGGAAGTGTGAAGGGTAAACATGTAGGTTCTTCCAAAGCAGGGTGCATGTATACCGTGTCAGCTTTTGGGTTAGACTTAACTGGTGATTCTTAGAGCGTCTAAGCCCAGAGGCACAAAATGTTCATGGCAAGGTGTTGTGTATGTTCATTCATCAAGAGTTGCATATGATGCAATTGGCATGATGGCCTACCTAAATAGTCAAGATTGTGGGCGATCAGCCAAAGCTGACTCATGACTTGATGAAATATGAATCTTGACCCACTAGAGGATTGTATGTTGCAATCTTCCGAATTGATGGTGAGGGCTATCAATTTGAACAAAAATAGTGGGAGCGATAATTAATTAAAGTCCTAATTATATTGTCAACCTTTCAAATCAATCAAATAAGTCAAAATTGAGTTTTGGACTAAATTGCATATATTTCCTTTTGTAATACAAATGACAACAAATAACAATCACTTTTCATTGTGATCGGTCCTTGAAAGGACAAGATGAATGGGACTAATTTCCACGACTGGTTTAGGACATTGAGAATTATTCTCATTCAAGAGCGAAAGCTCTATGTCCAGGACACTCCAGTTCTAGAGGAACCTGCTCCTATTACACCAAAGGTAGAAAGGAATGCTTATAAGAAGCATTCTGAAGATGCCATTGATGCAAAGTGCTTGATGTTGTGCTCCATGAACCACGAGTTGTAGAGACAACATGATAACATGGGTGTCATTGAGATGATTCAACATCTCAAGAACATGTATGAAGATCAAGCACGTCAAGAGAGATATGATGTCTCCATGGTGTTGTTCAAGTGTGTCATGATAGAAGGAGATCCAGTTGGTCCTCACATGCTCAAAATGATTGGGTATGTGGAGAACCTGAAAAGACTAGGATTTCCCCTGAGCCAAGAGTTGGCTACTGACGTGATATTGCAATCATTGCCAGAATCCTACAGTCAGATTGTGATGAAATACAACATGAACAACTTTGACAAGCTGTTGACAGAGTTGTTGGGCATGTTAAGGACAGCCGAGGCACATATGAAGAAGGACAAGCCTAAATCTGTGATGATGATCAACAATAAGAAAGGCAAGTCCAAGCGCAAGGGCAGGGCAAGGCTAAGAAAGGTTCTGATGCTAGCCAGCAGCCCAAGTCATCTTCAACTCTCAAGGCCAAGGGAGGCGTGACCAAGAGAGGCAATTTCCACCATTGTTAAAAACCAGGACATTGGAAATGAATTGTCCACTCTATCTGGAAGAACTAAAGAAGAAGGAGGCGACAGACGTCTCCACCTGAAGGTGTCATGAAATAAACTTAAAAACACTTTTGAGGTATATGATACCAAGATATAAAGTGTAAAGCACCCAATAAATGGGGCAAGTGTTTCCGCCATAGATAGGAGTACTTTAGTTTATTTTCATCCTTGAAGGCATGTAATAGAGTTATGAACTGCTATTTCATATTTACCAATGGATAGAAACACTTTAATTTTTGCATATTGTATGGAAATGATGGCAAATTAATACAGTTGATGTTTCAATCTTTGTGGCAATGCCTTGTTTATCTTGTGGTACTTGGTATGCATAAGATAAAATGATACCTAAAAGTTATTGATAACTCAAACAATCAAATTAGCATAAATCATGAGAAATTCATTTCTAGTTTCCATATGATGGATAAATCTAGACTCTTTTGGTTAGAGAACCAGTAAGAGACATGAATCTCTTAGACATCAATCTTCACTAGTGGTAGTGGGAGAATGATTATCCTATTAGGTATAATACATGTGATGTATTTACATACCTATTGGAGAAAATGCTAATACTTCAAGCAGTGTTTAGGAAAATACCAATATGAATATCTTGAAGTGTTCAAGAATATCATAGATGAAGTAAGAATTTGGTAAAGTGTTAATTATTGATGAGATCAATGAATGAAATGCTTGGACCAAATGTTTGAGATCCTTATGAGTGATTATGATAGTGTATCACAGTGAGCTCATGATTAAGGCATGTTGATGTCTAAATCAAGAAGGAATCATACTCTAAGGAGCTAGAGGATGATTACCAAATAACTAAATTCTTCTTAAATAAAGAGTACCCTACACTAATAAAGGACATTAAGAATCACAAGGAGTTGTGAATTCTTATATCCTTGACGGATACACCTCGATTATCTATGTGATGAGTTGGTCATGTGATGAATCAACTATCTAGATGAATATGAGGAACCGGATTTTGAGTTATGATTTATGACCATTACTTCCTAAATGACTTCCATGTGAACCATAAGGTATGACCTTGATGGTAGCACCCATTGGGATGAAATCCACAAGTGCGAATGAGTCTTAAGTGTTTAGACACATGGATAACATTTTGAGAAGGATGATGCTTGTTGATTGCAACTTAATCACTAAGAAATTTGGCATATGGATACTAAAACTGCATTCCTATGGGGAATAAAACAAGGATGTGTACGTGACACAACCTATAAGGTTTATGAATCCATTAATGTAAATAAAGTCTATAAGTTACAATGGACTAATCAATGTGATTGATTGAGTACAAGCAACTCAGAGCTGGGATCTTTACTTTGATAATATAGTCAAAGGGTTTGACTGATATGACAAAGATAAAGAAGGGATCTGCGATTTAGTGGGAGCGTATTTGCATTCCACATGTTGATCTGAAATGGAAATGTTCTAGAATGGAAATCCAAAGTGGAAATTATCTTTAGGGAAGATAGAGACATTTCCTATGTGATAGGAATAGAGATCTACAGAGACAGTTCTCGAAAACCTCTTGACCTAAAAAGAGAAAGCATACATTGGCAATCTATACTGAAGGGTTCAGTGTGCACAGATTTAGTGGAAGAAAACTTGTCTATGTTACATGGAGTTAGTATCCCAAGGCCAAGTGTCCAATTCTTATGAAGAATGGGAACACTAAGAATAGATATGAATCTATCATGTATGTAATTATCCCATTATCTTGCATGTATGGACATAGCAAGAATAAAATGCATTCATCATCTTGTATGTAGGACATGACAATATGATGTGCTCATCCTGATAACTCATATGTGGGACATGATGAGTGGATGTCTGTCTAGTTCCAGTAAGGGTTACTGGAATACCATAAGAACTTAATAAGTACTTGAGAAGTACTAGTTCTATGGAAATAAGGAAGGGTTCACTGTAAAGAGTTACACTGATGCGAACTTCCGAAAAGGACAGAAAATTAATTGCAAAATATATATGAGATATATAAAAGTGAATGTTTGTTGATAAATGGAAATGTTCTAATAAAGCCATTTAAAAGGACAAGCCGAGTATCCGTGTGTTAGAGAACATTAGTGGATACTATATGGATGAACTTATAGATATTCCCATCATTGATGACAAGTCAGGAGTGCTTGGTCGTGCAATGTGGCTAACGGTTAGCAAAGGAATACTAGATCACATATTACGACAACTCTATCTCATACGTGTGACGTATAGAGAAGAGATGAGAGACATGCAGTTAATACTGACTTTGGCAAGGTGTTTCCATAACTCACTATGTTAGAAATAGATCACAATAACATGTGGGACATGTTTGAAGATCACTATGAATATGATTCAAGGGTGATTGGCTCGCAGTGCAAGTGGGAGTCTGTTGGTATGTATGCCCTGAGAGCCAATCATGGGATGATTGGTGGGATACATTGAGATTGATTTGATAAGCATCAAAGGCAAGCTTCTCATTCTTTCTGGTTCAGTCATATGAGTCAATGATAGAATAGATTGAATGTCTAGAGAATGACAGTACTCAATGACATATGCTTTCAGGTTCAGGACCTAAACGATGAGATCATACAGATGCTAAGAGTTTGCACATTCTTATTATGTCCCTAGTCAGATGTCATTGTGGAAGGTAGATAGACAACAGTGACACACAACACTAGATTGTGGTGTTGGTTGATGATAAAATCTCATTAGTCGTGATATGGAGATATCAAACCTAAACACATAGGTACTTGTTAGAGAACAAGTGTACCAGACAGACCCACCGTGATTTTGACACATGGAACCATGACATGGTAGTCACAGTCAGTTCTCACAGTGATGGTGGTGAGTGTGATTCTTTGACCTGAAATCACTACACTCAACACGTCATTGGGTACACTTTGACATCATCAAACACAGTCCTAAAACATGGGTTGTTATAAAGGTGATGATTGGGTGGATTTGACACATGGGACTTTTGAGGGGTGAGTGATAGATATGGGATTTGTCCTTCCTGAGGGAGTTTGATATCCGTGGCCACTTAATGAATAGGATTGAGATAGGTATGCACACACATGTGTGAATCAGTATGTGATATTGATGCCATACATATCTCCTCCAATCTACTCTGAGATCAAGAAAGTGAATGAACGTTGACATGATGATTGTTCCATGCCTTGAGTTCATTCGGGATATCAGATACAAAAGAATTATACATTCACTGTAACACCATTCACAGATTGTAGGATTGAAAGTTGTTCTCCAACTTTCCTTTTCACTTGGGTAGCTTTGATGTGCGACTAGGCATCGTTCTTTGCTTGTGAAGTCATAAGTGTTATGGACTTTCACTGCCAACTTGAAATGGGCCTATAGGGTCACACACATAGGATTTAACCTGGAAGAGGAGTTTATCCACAAATGATGTTTAGATTGATTACTAAAGGAGTTTAGTAGTTCAATTAAACACTTAATCAATTGATAGCTCAAAATCATAGTGCTCAAGGTGTTAGACCAGATGATTAAGAGTATCAGATTGATTGGAACTGCAATTGACTGATTTGCACAGTCTACTACCCCAACCAATCGGCTCACAGGGTTGAACCGATCGGCTCAAAGTGGTGAGTCGATCGGCTCATGTGTCACTGAAACGATCCACTCAATTGTTGAACCAATCGATTCCTGTGACCAACCGAGTACGTTTGGAAAGTCAGAAGACTCTTTTTGCAAATACATATTTGTTTCACTTGTACAAATTTGATTTGAACAAGGACTAATATTTGATTAGTTGGAAACGAACATGAAAGTCAATTTGAGTTGGACCAGGACCACGAACCGATCAGCTCAAGCATGAACCGATCAGCTCAAGAATGAACCGATCGACTCAGGGTCCCTACCAATCGGTTCAGGTGTGAACTGATCAGCTTAGGTCCCCAACTGATCGGTTCATGCTTGAAACGATCGATTCATGCTTGAAATGATCAGTTCAGCTGGCGCAGTTGGTTGTTTTGTGGAAAATCTCGAACCCTTCTACTCCTACTTTAATCCCACTTTGCCCGAGGTAGAGAATCCTGTCCCATGACCCTCCTATATATAGGGGTATTGGGAGCTTCTCAAAAACAACAACTCAGAATATCAGTTGTTCTACAAAGTTGTCATTCTCTCTGGTTGTGGTAACCAAGAGAGCCCGAGCAAGTGCTACCCGATAAGGGATGCACAACAAGGGAAAGACAACTGCAGAAAAGTGACTAGTGGCAGGAGAGTGTGTCGGTGACTAATACACCAACAGGAGGGTACAACTCCTTCTGGTGCCTTGTGCGACAAGGTGATCAGAGTTCCAGGTGATCCGTGTAGACTACTGTAGAGGTAGGAGATTTCTACCGCTTGGAGGACAGTTGTCGTTCCGTCAGTCCGGGTGCGACCAGGAGCTGTTAGTCCAGGTGCGACCAGGAGCTGCACAGAGACCGTCCAAGACCAGAGGTGAAGACTGCGCAAGTCGTGAGGTAACGTCACCGAGCAAGCCTCGAGACAAGGTATGTATCTACAAACCATCCTTCCTACTGTATAGACGTTAACGCGATTCCTTTATTTCAGGTTTGGGAGAAGAAAATTTTGTTTCCGCTGCCTTCTCTGTCTCCCCTAAAACCCAACACCTTTTTGTGTGCATAATCGGGATGTGAATTGATCCTTTTGGTCTATAAGTATCCATCTTGCATGTTGAGAGTCATACTTTATTTTATATATAATAATTTCTATTCCTTTTTACTCCCCTTGAATGCATCTCAAGATTTCTATATATCATGTAAACATTAGATATGAATATAATAAGTTTTGGAGGACTTCATGTTACAAGGAAACCATGAAGATCTAAGGAGCCTCCATGAAGTCATCAATGTGATGTAATACAAATGTAGGTTTATATGTTGATGATGCATATGATGTAATGAATCTTATTTAGATAGTAATCCTTTATAGCTCAAAAGGAATATATTACTATGGCAATAACCAATGTTGCATGCATGTAGATTGTGTTTGTGAATTTTTGAAATAATGTGTATATGATATATATAATAAGTATGTGTTGTTTTGACATGTATATATAAAACTTCTCAAATAAAATATTAAGTCTTAGATGCCTTCCAATATGCAACACACATAAAAACTTTGATTAAAAAAGTGTGTGCATGTCAAATCGTGGTGCACTATCTATCTTAGGGAAGTCTCAGAATATATTATATGTGGGTATACCAAAGTAGTGTGCATATTTTATTGTGCTGGCCTTTGCCCTAGACTTAACTAGGTGACATTAATAGGATTAAACACCTAGAGACATGATCGTCCTAAATTGTGCGTCCAAAATAGAGCGGATCTAGATTAGTCAGACTCTTAAGATAGTAACCCAATACTCAAGCCCCTGCAACTATTATACGGGGTCTGACGTAGTAATCGGGGTCAAACCACAGGGACAAGGTTAGAAAGTGTTAAGCATGTAGGGTCTCACACTCATATACTCCAGACAAATAGATGATTTTAAAAAGGTTGCTACCTAAGGAATGATGGTGCTCAAACCAAAATAAAGAAAGATAAAATAAAGAAAGAAAATAACAACAAGAGAAAATAAGGACAAATGGTAGGAAACTAAGATATGGAAGGGAACTCGGATCAGGTTTCACCTACTACGATCTATCACCAACATATAAAACTCAGTCCCCCTTGTATACTCCTATCAAGATTATAAGCAGTCATATAAACATCTATTCCCTCCTCTCTTAACATAAGGATAGATCTAGGATCTAAGGTGGCCTCCCTCTCAAATGACAACCTTACACCCACAAAGCAAAAGATATGACCGTAAGCCTTAGCAATCCAACATTTTCATGCATTCAAACTTTCCATAACACCAGATAAAGAAGATACTACTCTTTCAAGGTACCAACGATCAAACATCACAAGATGGTAACTAAGCATACAAGTGAAGCATTAATAACAAGAATATGGAGATAATCTTGATATGAGTATATATGTATTCAAAGTGAAGCAAGAATATACATGTTGGGAGAGCCTTAGAGGATGCTCCCTACCTGAGTTAAGTGTTTAGACACACATGTTAACGGGCAGGATAATGACATTATAAAATGATAGATACATCATAACCACAAAGAGGGAAGGGGTACAATGTAGCGGAGATGACATATCTAGAAGAGAGAAAGAGAATATGGTGATACACCAAAGTACTCCTTCAAATCTTAATCTGGGATGGACGGTGCAGATGCTCTCCTTATTTTGAGGGAGAGGGGCCTTCAATCTTATCTCTCCTCTGCCTTCATAGATCCAAGACTAATTGGATTGGATGAGGGTGGGTATGGAATTTGGCAACACTTCGTGGTTCTTGATGATCTGATGATGTGACAAGTTGAGGTGGGTGGCCTATTTATATGTGTTTTCCACCGACTTAACCACTTGCACTACGTTCGAGGCTTGTCATCGGTCAAGGCTTGAGTGCGGTCAATCGAGGCCCCTCCTCGGTCGAGGTCACCATAGCGATGGGTTGAGTCACTACCTCGATCGAGGTATTGCTCTATTGTGGTCGCGGTCCTTCCTCGGCCGGGGCACTCCATTGCCTCGGTCGTGGCTCTACCTTGGTCGAGGTTGACCGAGGTTTAGTTGGACGTGCTGTGGGCCGTGACTAAAAGGGTGGGGCTCTTACACCATGGTCGCGACATCATCGGGGTGAATGGTGACATCAGCCGTGGTGTGGGAATCCTCCTTGGTCGATGAGTTGTGGTCAAGGTTGTTGACCTTGAGGTTATACATTGTCCATATTTTGATAATGACAACCATTCCATTCATATGTATCTAATATGTGTATTGAAGATTGATTTTAGGTCTTAGGTACATAAAAAGGATCAAAAATCAAAAGCCCTAATTTGCTCAAGTTCAAGTAAAAAGCTATACAAGTCTGTAATTTAGGAAATCTATGTAAACGCCCTTAGAAGATTTTTTTAATCACTTGTATTGATGAATTGACTTGTAACTAAGATGAGAAAATTCATTGGGACACTAAACACCAAGTTTTAATAACTTTAGATGCACTTTAGAAAATTGATCATAGATAGTCAATCAGTCGAGTTGCAAACTCGACCGATCCTTCTAGATCAATTCTCTAAAGATGGCATCAGTCGAGTTGTGGTTTCATAGAAATTGACCGATGGAGTAACTGACCAAATCGATCTTCATTAGTCGGTCGAGTTTCCCTAGGGAAAACTCAATTGATGGTTTGTATATTGGCTCTGTCTTTTACTCTATCAATTGAGTTACCTTTATTGAAACTCGACCAATTGCACTGTATAGAATTCGTAGAAAAAGTGATTGTGATCGTTGGTGAACTATTTGATCGAATATAGATCTGTTGCCTTCGGCAAAAATGACTATATTTCGGCCCTAAGTGTTCCCCAACTCAAAGGGGCACCCCCAACTATAAATATGATCTCTTGGAGCTCATTCCAAGGTTGCTCATTCACTACATGCTTGGACCTAGCTTAGTTGAGAGTGTTCCAACCCTTTGAGCCCCTTTCTCTCTCTACCTCCAAGTCAAATTCGTGAATATGAGTGAGATAGGTTCCTTTGTAAAAGAGATACTCCATGTATTGATGTAAAGCTCTCCTCCACCATCTTCCTAACCTCTTTCCTATTGAAGAAAAGGTTGAATACCTTCTCCCAGTGAAGGAGCAGGAGTTGTTGTTCTTCAAAGTTGAAGAAAGCATGGTGTTCCAGATCTCCAAGTGAAGGATATAGGCAAGGCAACGCTCAAGAAAGATAGGTAATTCCTTGAAGGCCGAAGACTTGAAGAAGGAGTGGGTAAGTCCATGTTGATAGATGAAGACTCCATGGTTCAAGTGGGTAAGGTCCTTCTATAGGTTGAAGATCTTTTCTTGAGGTACTAAGCCCTTGGATGTTGTGGTTTTGTCTTGTAATCTTATGATGGAATATAAGAGTACCAAGATTGCAAATCCTAGAGATTAACCACCTCTAGGTAGTGGGCTGACATTGCTCCTAGTTAGGACGTGGAACCACTCTAAACCACCTTGTCCAAGTGTATGCTCTTCCTTGTCTCTCACCCTTGCTATGCTTGCTAGTTAGGACATCAAATTGTTGCTTGTTTATGTTTTTACACTTAATATAATTAGGTGGTCTAATCCGTTTTGTGAGATTTGTGAATCTCTATTCACCCCCCCTCTAGAGCCCTTGATCCAACAAGTAGTATCAGAGTAGGTCTTCTCCAAGCTACTTCCACAAGTAGGAGAAGATGAGCAATTTAGCACTTGGATCCCTCAACTTGGAATGAAGCTTCTCCATGTGACCTCTGGTATTTGACGACACCAACTTCCTCTATTGGAAGAGAAGAATGCAATTATACCTCCAAGGTGTGAGCTATGAGATGTGGAAGGTGGTGCACCTCAAGTATGAAGATCCAAAGGGGAAAATCTCCACATAGACGGAAGCCCAAATGAAGCAAGTTCAACTGAATGCCAAAGCAGTGAGAATCAACTATGCATCCCTCACCCCATCTGAGTTCAACTGGATCTCCTCTTGGGACACCGCACATGAGATTTGGAACAAGCTATGTATCACCTATTAAGGAATGGAGCAAGTGAAGGAATCCAAGATCTACATGCTTGGTGGTCTACTTGAGAACTTCAAGATGGGTAAGAATGAAAGAGTGGTTGATATGTACACAAGACTCAATGTGATCATCAATGGATTGGCAACCCTTGGTAGTGTGATGGACAAAGGAACTATAAACTCCAAGATCTTAAGATCTCTTCCAAAAAGATGGGAGCCTAAGGTTGCATCCATTGAAGAAGTGTGCAAACTTAGTGAATTGTCAACCGAGGAGCTAGTTGGTAATCTTCAAGCCCATGAATTAAGGCTTGATAAACAAGAAGAAGAAGAAAAGAGAGAAGAGAAGGAGTCTAAGAAGATCAATGACACAACCTTCAAAGCTCAAATTAAAGAGACGGTTTGGCAGCAACAACTTGCTCTCAAGTCCCCTACTCCTTCCTCAAGTGAAGATGAAGGCCCAAATGAGCATGAAGCAAACTACTCCAAGGGAAAACACTTCAAGGGGAAGCCTTCTTCATCAACTCCTAGATGCTATGAATGTGGCCAAAAAGGCCATTACAAGAGTGACTTCCCCAAGGCTAAGAAGAGCCATCACAAGAGAAACCACAAGAAGGAAAAGGAGTACAAGAGAGAAGGCAAGTATAAGAGGAAGGAAAAGAAAGAAAGAAGAAGCAAAGATGCAGCTCATGCAGTTTGGGAGGAATCTTCCTCAAGCTCTGAAGATGGAGAATGCCACCTTGCTCTCATGGCCTCCACAAATGATGATGTGGTAAGGTAAGTGAGGTAAGTGAAGTCAACTTGCATGAGTTGTCTAAAGAACTCTCATTGATATGATAAATGCTAGCTGTTTGTCTTTTACTAAATGCAAATCTAAAAAGAAAAGGCTAAGTAAGATTATTGATGATCTTTCTTCTAAGATTGAAATCCTTGATCAAAAGAAAAGTTGCATATTGATAACATAGATTCCTTGCAAGGGCAATTTCTTGATCTTGAGCTCCAATACAATGGAGTTGAAGTAGAGAATGGTGTCTACCTTAAGAACATTGAAAATCTGAAGGAAGAAAACAAAAAGTGCCTAGATGAGATTGATGTTCTTAAAACTAAAAATGTTGAACTTAAACTCATTGATGAAGCTAGGAGAAATGAAGTTTATGATTATCAAAAAGAAATTCTTTTTCTTAAATTTGAAAATCCTAAGTTGCTTGCTCAAGTTAATGATTTATATTCTAGACCTATCTTGCCAAGCAATGAAGTAGCTAGCACTACTCTAGAACGTGATTCTTATCATACTAAAGCCCTCTATCTAGAGGTCAACCTATTGCATTCTAGAAATGATCTTGCTAGTCTATCTTCTACTGTCATTAATCTTAGTAATGATAATGAAAAATTAAGAGCTTCTTTGCAAAAGTTTCTTACGGGAAATAAATTCCTTGATGTTGTCCTAGAACACTCTACTAAACAAATTGGTACTAGTGGTTTAGGATATGATGGGACTGCTCCCAAAGGTAAGAACAAGAATAAGAGTAAGGGTAAGAAGAAGAGTGTGGAACCTCCTATCTTCCATGGAGATACTTCCGACTCTAAGAACCCAATAGTATGTGTTCATTGTAAATGTGATGACCATTACTCTACTTATTGGCCTTACAAGCCAAAGGGGACCAACCCAAGGATGAAATGGGTCTCCAAGCTAACCCTGGATCCCAAAGTTTGAGTTGGGTACCGACATCCTTCTTTCATGCAGGTCAAAAGAAGGTGGATTGTTGATAGTGGCTGCTCAAAACATATGACAGGTGAAATCAGCCATTTCAACAAAATCATGAAAAACTCTACTTATTGTCCTTATAAGCCAAAGGGGACCAACCCAAGGATGGAATGGGTCCCCAAGCTAACCCTGGATCCCAAAGTTTGAGTTGGGTACAGACATCCTTCTTTCATGCATGTTAAAAGAAGGTGGATTGTTGATAGTGGCTGCTCAAAACATATGACAGGTGAAATCAGCCATTTCAACAAATTTATGAAAAAGAAAGGAGGATCAATGACCTTTGGGGACAACAAAAAGGGTAAGGTAAGAGGTGAGGGTGATGTAGGCAATGAGCTATGTATTAAAAATGTTTTTCTTGTTGATGGTCTACATCACAACTTGATAAGTGTAAGCCAACTTTGTGATAATGGATATCTTGTTCTTTTTAATTCTTTAGAATGTTTGCTTCTAGATTCCCTCACTTACAATGTCATATATAAGGGAACTAGAAATGGTAATCTTTATGTTATTGTGCTTGATGCTCTTAAGCCCATACTTGATAGATGCTTGGTTGTGGATAAAAATGATATTTCTCTTTGGCATCGCCGTTTGGGTCATGTGAATATGCATCAAATGAAAAAAATGAGCAAAAAGGATTTGGTTAGAGGACTTCCCGAATTGGATTTTGAAAAGGATGACGAATGCCGACCTTGTACACAAGGCAAACAAACCAAATTCTCCTTCAAATCCAATGGATTCATAAGTACCAAAAGAGATCTTAAGCTTCTTCACATTGATATATTCAGACCAATGAGAACGCAAACGCTTTGTGGTTCCCATTATTGTTTTGTTATTGTCGATGATTTCTCTCGCTATACTTGGACCTTCTTCTCATTTTAAAAAGTGATACTCTTGATGTTTTCTCGAGTTTTTGTAAATGAGTTGAAAATGAAGCTTCTTGCCGGATTGTTTCTATCCGTAGTGACCATGGGGGAGAGTTTGAAAATGATCTTTTTGAGCGTCTTTATGAAAAATCTGGTTACTCGCACAATTTCTCTTGTCCTCATACACCTCAACAGAATGGGGTAGTATAGAGAAAGAATAGGTCGCTTCAAGAGATGGCAAGGACCATGCTTCTTGAATATGCCATTTCTATGAAGTTTGGGCCGAAGTCGTTAGCACCGCTTGTTTTGTGCAGAACCGAGTGTTTACACATCCTTCTTTGAAGAAAACCCCCTATGAGTTATGGCGAGGCAGAAAGCCCTCCATTGATTTCTTTCAAGTTTTCAGATGTCCTTGTTTTATTTTAAACACAAAAAATTCTCTCGAAAAGTTTGATCTGAAATCTTACAAGGCTTTCTTCCTAGACTATAGCACTACAAGCAGGGCTTATAGAGTTTTCAATATTGAATTATCTAAAATTGAAGAATGTTATGACCCGTTTCAAAGTAAATCTGTAAGTATCATGATTAGTGCATAATTAAATTAATTGAGTTAACTTAAGTGCTCATGTGGCGGTTAGTGCATTATTAACTTGATTAAGTTGAATCAAGCACATAAGATACAATTAGTGCATAATTAAGATAATTAAGGTGAGAAAAGTGATTTTTGATGCAATTGGAACTTTGAACCAGTAAAATAGTATAATTAGCATGTTTTCATGCCTCGGGACTGTAGTGGGCCTCATGCAAAAGAAATCACGTTGTTTGGACCTCCGAGGAAAAAGTTATAAGGATTTACAGTTTCTGGGGTCAATTTAGCAATTTTTCCAAGATTTTCACTTATAAACGATTCTTTTCTGTTTCTTTCCTTTATGTTTATCTTTTCCAACGATCGACTTCCTAGAGTCGGCACACAGGAGCCGAGTGGGCGATCGATGAGCGGAGGAGCAGGCAACCTTGGCCTGGCTCCGTTTTCCCAGCAGCCCATTTCTCTTCTTCTTCGTATTCTTCTTTTCTCCTTCCTCTTCCCCTTCCTCTTCCTTCCTTGGCTAGCGGCTACCTGCTGCTTGGCCAAGCGGCACCTGCAGCAGTTGTAGCTGCGATTTGCAGCAGCTAGGCCACCTTGGACGCCAAGCAGTGGCGGAACCAGAAAATTACACTAAGGGGGGCTGAAATCATATATGTGTACATTTTAGCACAGAGGGGGGCTGAGCCAAAAATGTTGTCCCCATTGAGAATGGAACCTGCATCATTTGCTTTAAAAACCAAGCTATATACCACTCCAGCTAGTCCCATTCTTTGAAATGTATACGTAGTTAATGTATTTATTTATACTTTAAGCTATACTTAATACAAAAAAGATAACTATTTGTATTAGTTTTTTGGGGGGAGGGGGGCTAAAGCCCCGGCAGCCTCCCCCCTAGTTCTGCCCCTGACGCCAAGGCTATAGAAGAGGTTGTTTTGAGCCCCGTCTAGAAGGTTCAAGTGTGAAGCAGTAGCTTCTGTCCAAATTCAGCCATCAATTGAGCCTCTCCGCCAACCTGCTCGGTGTGTGCGTGAAGCAGCTTGCAAAGGAACAGTAAACCAATTAATCCAAGATTGAAGGCAACCAATTTCCGCTCCGAAATAGGTCCTGGGCACATCTCCGGACAAATCCGGATAGTCCAAATTGCTGTGAGTAGGGTTTCACTCATTTATCATAAATTAACTCTAGTGTTTGGAAATTTTTGGTAAATTACGCGTTTTTCGCTGATAACATGCGTTGAGGCAGTATTTCGCGTCACCCGACTTTTATTTCATAAATTGTTTCTTTATGCTTTAATATGATTTGTATTAGCATCAGATCAGTGTTGATTGGACCAATGAATTTACATAGTTCATCGGAACCTAAATTGCTAAGTGTGAATGTTGGAATTAGAAATACACAATTGATAATGGTACAGGTTGGGTATAAACCCAGGCAATACAGATTTTAGTAAATTATCAGATGCACGATTTCAAAGAAAGTACGATAACATTAAAAATAAGCAATAAAACCTAGTTGCATGCTCCCTGTAATGTTTAATGTAAATGGATTTATATTTACATGAATTGGCACATTTCTCTGTGATATTATTTGAAAATTTCAAGTATTGTTAATAATTCGTGTCATGATACGTAAGTAACTCTTAATTGAGTTATGAGATGCACAAACCAGGATTAGGGTTAATGTGCACGTTCTTTGAGAAATTTTAGATAATTGATAAATGTTATAGATGATTTCTCATATGTGAAGTAATTACTCTTATCAGTGCAATAAGATGTTCAATTGCATGAATTAAGCATGTATGTGCCAAATTGACATGAGTTTGGGTTATTTATGAATTTTAAATCTGCCTGCATGCATGATATACAAATTACTCAGTATTTACAATGATTTTGAGTATACTGTTCTGACAGTTCTAGAATGATATCGTATTGTGATTTGAACTGCAATCAAATAGACGAGGTAACTGAAAACCCTAAGGATAGGGTGTTGTCGTTTGATAAGTGGATGAGGTAACTGAAACCCTAAGGATAGGGTGTTGCCATGTGATAAGTGAATGAGGTAACTGAAACCCTAAGGATAGGGTGTTCAATGAATCAAGTATTTTGATATCAAAATTCTTAGTATGAGATGTGGTGATGCTTAACAGTTCAATTGCATGATTTAAGTGTATAAATTGCCAGATTGACATGCATTCTATTTATTTAAGAATTTTAGTCTTCCTGCATGTATAGTATGATGATTACTCAGTATATTATAGTGTTTTGAATATACTACTCTGTCAAATTTAGAATGATATTCATGTCATGTTGTAAAGTTTAAGTAAATAAACTCAGTACCATAGAGATACCAAAGTCCAGAACAAGTAAGAGAGAGATGCAATGTAGTAAGAGCTTTTCTATAATAATAAAATATTAGATTAAGGGCCTTGACACCGTAGAACCCCTTTGTGAGGTCTGCACCTTAGGGGTGAAATGACCCAACCCTGGGGATACGCCCAGGTGGTCGGATCTTGTGTCCAACACCAACCAGAGACAGGATCCTAGTGGCACGAGAGTACATTTTGTAGTGTCCAACACCAACCAGAGACAGGATCCTGGTGGCACTAGAGTATAGTAAAGCGTGTCCAACACTTACCAAACATCCTGGTGGCACAGCTTGACTCTTTGCCTGTGTACTCAGCTTAGAGGAGGAGTCTAGTTTACGATACCATAGGATGCCGAGGCCAGAGTGCCTGAGTTCCTACAGCAGACCAGGACAGTAGTCAGACTTAGCTATCCCGGGGTGTCAGCTAAGTCTTGTACGGTGGGATCGTAGTTCGCTACGAGTCTTCATATGTAGAGTACACTGCATATGATCAGGGCATAAGATAAAATATGTTCATATAGGTTCACAAAGTTTTTATAAGTTAAAGAGTTAAGAAAGATATGAGTTAGCTTCACAACAGTTGTTCTTTAAGTGGAATTTTAGTATTTCTTGTTAATTAATTGTATTTACAGCTTTACATCAATTGTTATCATAATGAAAGGTTGACATCTTTTGTTATTTAAATTAAACTGCTTAGACCTGCTCAGAGTAGCATTTCTTGTATATTATTCTGAATAATAAAAACAAATGAGTTTTCTTGTGATGGTTAGGTGAAATTTTATTCACTGAGCCATTAGCTCACCAACCTACTGAAACATTTTTCAGGTCAACGTCAGTACGAGGAGGCTGAAGGATCGTATCACTCAAGTACATTGAAGGTAGTAGTTAGTTATAGGTCTCTTATTCCTTTCCCCTCGGTCTTTGGGCATGTGGTGGGTTAGAGAGAGAATGTGGTAAAATATGTAGTTAGTTTTTAATTATCTGCTATGTTTTACAGTCTGCATAAGAAATGTAATATGTCATGTGAACTTGTTTTTCTTCTTAGTAAGGCTAATGGAAAGATGCTTCCACAGTTTTATTATAGTTCAATGCTATTCAAGTTTTATGGTTTTCATATAAGTTAATCTAAGTGATCAAG
The DNA here is from genome assembly GCA_963693085.1 of Alisma plantago-aquatica. Taxonomy (NCBI): domain Eukaryota; kingdom Viridiplantae; phylum Streptophyta; class Magnoliopsida; order Alismatales; family Alismataceae; genus Alisma; species Alisma plantago-aquatica. The sequence continues at coordinate 1,155,840,150 of OY856410.1, read as the reverse complement.
AAAAGAAAAAGTTAAGAGTGGTTTACCGAGGGTGACTCCCCGGTCTTCGGGGTCATTAGAGATGGCACGGGGGTCGGGGCATCACAAATAATCTATCAATGTTAAGTTTATTGAAACTAACCATGTTGTTGGCAAGAACGTTGTTGATAATGATGTTGCAAATGACTTAATTCCTATATTGAAAGACCTCAACATCGACAACAAAGGTAAGCAGGTGGTTGAAGCAGAAGATGAAGAGAAGAAGGATACCACTCCTTGCTCTGCGAAGAATCATCCCAAAGAGCTAATCATTGGCTACCCATTTGAGAGAGTGAAGACACGAGCTTCCTACAACAAAGAACAAGCAGACAATGCCTTCATCACATAGTTGGAGCCAAAGAACATCAAGGAAGCTCTTGGAGATGACGAGTGGATCCTAGCCATACAGGAGGAACTAGAGAAATTCGAGAAGAATCGTGTGTGGACTCTAGTACCAAGACCAAGTGATAGAAAAATCATTGGCACCAAGTGGGTCTACCGCAACAAGCTTGATGAACAAGGCAAAGTGGTAAGGAACAAAGCAAGGTTAATAGTACAAGGTTACAATCAATAGGAAGGTATTGCCTTTGATGAAACTTATTATTATGTTGCTAGGCTTGAATCTATTAGAATGCTACTTTTCTTTTCTAGTTACAAAAATTTCTTGCTATATCAAATGGATGTTAAAAGTGTGTTTTTGTTAGACAAAGGGTATGTCATGGGAAACGTCGATTCTACTTTATTTCTAAAACACACTTCTAGCAATTTTCTTATCATTCAGATTTATGTTGATGATATCATTTTTGGCGGAACTAATCTTGATCTTTGCAAGGAGTTTAGTTCTCTTATGCAGAGTGAGTTCGAGATGAGCATGATGGGTGAGTTGAATTTCTTCCTTGGCTTTCAAATCAAGCAAACAAAAGACGGAAACTTCATCAACCAAGGCAAGTACACTAGTGAACTACTCAAATGCTTTGGGATGGAGAATATGAAGCCGATGGATACACCCATGTCCAACACTGCCAAACTTGATAGAGATGAAGAAGGTGAGAAGGTAGATGAGAATCTTTATAGGGGTATGATTGGAAGTTTACTTTATTTAACTGCCTCTAGACCTGATATTATGTTTAGTGTTGGCTTGTGTGCTTGCTTTCAATCAAGTCCTAGGACATCATATCTTATTGCTATTAAGAGGATTTTGAGGTACTTAACCAAAACTCAAAATTTTGGACTATGATATCCTAAGTCAAGGGACTTTACTCTTGTAGCATATAGTGATGCGGATTACGCAGGTTGTTTGGTTGATAGAAAGTGCACAAGTGGCACTTGCTTCCTTCTAGGACAATGCTTGGTGTCTTGGTTTTCCAAGAAACAGATCACCGTAGCATTGTCAATTACCGAGGCTGGATACATTGCAGCTGGGAGTTGTTGTGCATAGGTCCTATGGATGAAGCAAATTCTCCAAGACTTTAACATACATTTTGATGCTTCTCCTATCTATTGTGACAATACTAGTGCAATTAATCTTTTTTATAATCCTATATTGCATAGTAGAGCTAAACATATAGAGGTTCACCATCACTTTCTTCGTCACCACATTGCCAAGAAGGATATTTATATCACACATGTGGACACGGAAAATCAGTTGGCAGATATTTTCACTAAACCTCTAGCTAGAGAGCAATTTAATTTCATTAGATCTAAACTACTCATTGTTTCTTTGGATGATTTTGACATGCTATCTAGCTAGTCGTTTTTAACCTATATGACTTGATCATGCTTTACTCACCTTGCTTGCCTATAATTGCTTAAAATGCTAAAATTTTCTTGTTGACATGCTTAGTCTCACTTGTTTTTGGTAATTTCTCTAATTTCTTGATTTTATCGCTAAATAGTACCAAATGATGAGTGATATGTGCCTAAGTATGTTCAATATACATAATAAACTCAAAAAATGAATTTAATTGACATGCATATGGCTAGAAAATAAGTTTGATGGCTTTAGGTCAGGTTGACCATCGGTCGAGTTTCCCCCGGGACAAACTCGACCAATCAGTGGCTGAGAACTATTCTTTAGAGGACAAGTTGGTCGAGTTTCCCACTCTCAGAACTCGACCAATCCGCAGGATGAAGCCAACTTAAGTTTGGTTCGGCCGACTATTCTCCCTCTCAACTAGAGAATAGTCGACAGATTCCTCTTCTTCTAGCCCTAATCTCTCACCCCTAGCCCTAACCTTCCCCTTCCTAGCCTTTCCTGACCTAGATAGGTTGACCTAGACCTCACCCGTTGCTCTTTGGTGGTGCTTGGATGGTTTTTTAAGGTTGGCTTTGTGTGTTTGTTCATTTCTCCTCTCTTTTTTTCACCTCCATGGCTTCTCAAAGGAGAAAATGACCTGCTCCAAGCAATGCTCCTTCATCCTCTTCATCTAATCGCTTGATTCTCTTCGACGATACCTCTTTTATCTCAATAGAGGTTGTTAATAGGTATAAGGACCTTCTTCCTAGGAGTCCTTTCCCTTTTCGTGCTTTTTTTGAGCCTAGTCCTAGGCGTCAAGCAGTTATAGACCAAGTAGCTAGGTTGCTTGATGTTCACCACCTCTCTGCCTTGGCCTTCGAACGTGATTGCTTTTTCAATTCGATGTCTAGCACGAAAATAGTTCATGAGTTCTATGCTTACTTGCATTGGAACTATGACTCCCTCGTCCCCCCATCGAATACTCAAGTAATCCTAACCCCAATGATCGCCTGTGAACGTTTCCAAATCTTTGAGGATATTTTAAAAGTCTTCTTTTCAAGAGATGAGGAAAATGATACTTCGCTCAAGAATTATGGTGAGTATTTCGATCTTTTGGATCCTGAAGGTTTATACAAGCAGAATGAACTGACTCTCCCTGATATTCATCACTACTTGAAGAAACTTGACGTTCCATATAAGAAGAAGAGTACCCTACCTTCCTCCTCCCTCGACCTTAGGAAGCACATTTTGGCATTAGTGATCAACTGCAACATCCATCCAAAGAAAAATCAAACGGATATTGCAGAGAACATTGCTGTCATTATGTATTGCATCCTAGAGAACATCACTGTCAAGTGGGCCAGATATATTCTACACCACATAACTTGCTTTGACACTGGTAAGAACACAAAAGGCACCCATCCCCCTACCCAACCCTAATTTGTGGTTTTTTTAGTTTTCTACTGAGAAATCACTCTTTTCTGACTTCCATTACGAGGTAGCCAGAAAGGGTGTTTGTATCAGTGAAACCACAATTCAGAAGTCTATGCCTATGTTTGCCTCTTCTACCCATGGTGCTTCTCCCTCTGCTTCTGCCTCTACAGCCATTGCCTCCTCTTCTCAAGCTCCACCTCCTCATCCCCCTCCTCGACCTAGTCATGCTTTGTTTCGTATATCCAATGAAACCCTTATGGGCTACATGATGCACCGACAAGCATACAACCAATAGGTCCAGGAGCACCTACATCAGGATCTCTATTCAATCATGTCTACCATGAACATATCCTATGCACACCCCTACCTCACCTAGCATCCCTACCCCAGTAGTGATTATGCTTCATATGCATACAATCATTACTACCCTGCCCCGAGCCTTCTGCTATTGCTGCTCCTCCACCCTTTGCTGCTGGTGGTCCTGCCCCTGCTCCTGCCTACCTACCATTGCTTGTTGGCCCCCTGGCCACCTTGCTCGCCAGCCTTGGAGACTCTGCTCCATCCTTTCCTCAGGCCAATGAGCTTCGTTCTCTTGGTATGACTTGGGATGAGAAGAATGCTCGTTGGCCCGATCATGGTTTTGGTCCTCCTACATACGAGGAGATGCCTGACCAGGATGATGATGTTGAGGTTGTTGATGACGACGATGGTGATGGCGAGGACGCTTCTGATGATGGTGATTGTGTTGATTCTGGTGATGAAGGCACTACAACTACACCCTCTGATGGAGATGAGGACTACGAGCCTGGAGCCGATGATGATGATGTTGTTGATATAGATAGTTTAGATGTTTAGCTTGTTTCTTAGTTTTTAGTCTCACATGTTGATCATATACATCTTTCCAAGCTATTTTGTATAAGAAACATCTGAGCACATTATCTGAGTTGTACTATTTTATCTTCTATTTTTCATCGCTTCCTTCTTGTAGTTGATTTCATGAGAACATGAATCTGAGTTGTAATATATGTGATGTGCACTCTTGCTAGTTTCTCTGATATATTTTCTGCGTTGGTGCCATCTTTCACCATATTTTGATTATGACTGAGACTATATGTTGCTTTCATCTCTGTTTGACATATGATATGAGATTGCTTGTATGTATATCTGATTGACTATGTTGGAGAAGACCTAGATATATTCTCTTCTACCCCCCTTCTTTTTGATAATGTCAAAAGGGGGAGAGAAATTTCAAAGTTTTGAAACTCAATCATATTGTTATTCGTTGTTATACTATTGCTTATTGCTTATGAGATCCTTTTTCTTGTTCATTCACTGTTTTATCATGTGACTTGCAAAGGACCACATTGTACATGTATGCTATTATTGCTCTGTGTAGACAGACTAAACATGTAGGTTAGAGGAAGCATAAATTGAGGGGGATCAATTCACATTGTTCACATCTTGAATCCCCTTAATTCACAAGGTAAATGTATAACTTCTGTATCCTTTTCAATATGTTTGAGGAATGGTTTGTCATTGTCAAAAAGGGGGAGAATGTTGACCTTGAGGTTATACATTATCCATATTTTGATAATGACTTAACCATTCCATTCATATGTATCTAATATGTGTATTGAAGATTGATTTCAGGTGTTAGGTACATGAAAAGGATCAAAAATCAAAAGCCCTAATTTGCTTAAGTTCAAGTCAAAAGCTATACAAGCATGTAATTTAGGAAATCTATGTAAATGACCTTAGAAGATTTTTGTAATCACTTGTATTGATGAATTGACTTGTAACTAAGATGAGAAAATTGATTGGGACACTAAACACCTAGTTTTAATCACTTTAGATGCACTTTAGAAAATTGATCACAGATAGTCAATCGGTCGAGTAGCAAACTCGACCGATCCTCCTGGATCAATTTTCTAAAGATGGCATCGGTCCAGTTGTGGTTTCACAAAACTCGATCGATCGAGTAACTGACCAAATAAATCTTCATTGGTCAGTCGAGTTTGCCTAGGGCAAACTCGACTGATGGTTTGAATATCGACTCTGTCTTTTACTCTATCGATTGAGTTACCTTTATTAAAACTCGACCGATTGCACTGTACAGAATTTGCAGAAAAAGTGAGTATGAGCGTTAGTGAGCTATTTGATCAAAAATAGATCCGTTGTCTTGGATAAAAACAACTATATTTCGGCCCTAAGTGTTCCCCAACTCAAAGGGGCACCCCCAGCTATAAATAGGACCTCTTGGAGTTCATTCCAAGGTTGCTCATTCACTACATGCTTAGTCCTAGCTTAGTTTAGAGTGTTCCAACCCTTTGAGCCCCTTTCTCTATCTACCTTCAAGTCAAATTTGTGAGTATGAGTGAGATAGGTTCCTTTGTAAGAGAGCTACCCCATGTATTGATGTAAAACTCTTGTCCACCATCTTCCTACCCTCTTTCCTATTAAATAAAAGGTTGAAGATCTTCTCTGAGTGAAGGAGAAGGAGTTGTTGTTCTTCAAGGTTGAAGAAAGCATGGTGTTCCAGATCTCCAAGTGAAGGAGATAGGTAAGGAGATGCTCAAAGATAGGTAATCCCTTGAAGGCCGAAGACTTGAAGAAGGAGTGGGTAAGTCCATGTTGATGGCTGAAGACTCCATGGTTCAAGTGGGTAAGCTCCTTCAATAGGTTGAAGATCTTTGCTTGAGGTACTAAGCCCTTGGATGTTGTGGTTTTGTCTTGTAATCTTATGGTGTAATATAAGAGTACCAAGATTGCAAATCCTAGAGATTAACCACCTCTAGGTAGTGGACTGACATTGCTCCTAGTTAGGATGTGAAACCACTCTAAATCACCTTATCTAAGTGTATGCTCTTCCTTCTCTCTCACCCTTGCTATGATTGCTAGTTAGGACATCAAATTGTTGCTTGTTTAAGTTTATGCACTTAATATAATTTGGTGGTCTAATCCATTTTGTGAGATTTGTGAAGCTCTATTCACCCCCCTCTAGAGCCCTTGATCCAACAAAGGTGTCGACCATGGTCATGGCTTGATGTAACCCTGTAAGGATGGAAAAGTTAGCAATTAAGATTATTGTCATAAAAGTGCTAAAATAAGTAGAAAAGTTTATAAAAGGTTTGTTTGGAGAGATATAAAATAGGTGCAAAAAGTGTATAAAAGTTGATGTTATCAACTCCCCCAAACTTAGAATCAAGCATGTCCTCAGGCTAAGGGTATGTTTGAAATTGTAGAGAGAAGAGCAATTTTGTGACAAAAATTTGCAACACTTAACATTAATGAGTTATCTCATTCTTGCACCAAGACACTTACAGTATGTTTTCTCAATCCTAAAATCTCATTCCTCCCCATTCTCAACTAGAGTTTCACAACTTTGAATTCTTGCCATAGTCTTTGGTAGTAATAGGTCTCTCCATCTCAATGTATCACCCTTTCCTGCGTTAGGTTACCAGCCGTACTAATACAACATCTCCTAGAGGTGTAGCTTTCACACTCTTCCTTTATTTTCAGTTGGCCCTATGTTGATGTATTCAGGTAGGCTTCAGGCTTAAAGTGTTTTCCTTTCCCCCCTAAAATTCCTTCACCCATAACTGTTGTAAGGACAGTGTTGCCCTTAGAGGCTTCTGACATTTAAGTCAGGTGGTTGCGTGAGGTTCATTCAAGATTGTAAGTGGGTAGGTTCGACTTCAAGTCTCCACTTACGGGCATGACATATTTGCATTCATGAGTGTAGCTTTACATCGGCCGGGTGGAACCCCTTGGCATCTTTTGGGCACAACTCTCGATATATATATATGTATGTATGTATATATATATATATTTGTTTTTTGGCTTTTTTATACCTCCTTCTGGTTTGGGTGAGTGGGTTTTTTACTTGGTTTTCTTGGCGGACAAGCCTCTTTTCATCCCAAAGTAGGGATATTTAAACTTGCAAGGGGTAGTTGTTTCCTTCTCGGGGAAAGGGAGGATTTTCAGGCTGGAAATGTCAGGTTAGGGTGGTTTTTCAGGAGTATGGATTGGTGAAGTTCTCCAGTTTCCTAGGGTTTCTTAAGTTTAGGATTGTTACACATACAACATCTTATTATAAGAATGAGATAAAATTGTATTGTTATGCTACTTATTTTATTTTTATATGCATTAGTTGCTCGTACATTCCTTTCTAGAAATGATAGCACTACAACCTTTAGCATGGGGATGAGAAACTAGAAGGTAACTATGAAAAATTGTGACTTATAACAAAATTTCTTTGAAGCATAAACCTTTCGCTAAATCATATGGCGGGAACTAAAAATATGTACAAGTGCGTTAAAGTATGTATAAGTAAAAAAATTTCAAAATTTTGCAAATTTTCGGGATGGAATTGTACCTCTCACTCCCGTTTATAACTCCTCCCCCAAACTTATCATTCACCCCGACTCAAGGTGTCAAAATAAGAGTTAGGTGTATAAATGGGCTTGCTTTATTTCTTCTAGCTGGTCTTGGTGGCCCACATTGACTCGAGGAGCATGCTAGATTACACTCTGCATAGTGGGTGGTACTACTCGTACCACATTCCTTTCACCTTTGTATTCAGTGTGGCTAGGGCTGTCATCGAGGATAGACAGTAGAAATCACAGTTGTAATATACTAGATCTCAGAACCTACTCTGGAAGTTGACATTTTGGACTTAGCCAAACAAGGTTGAAGGTTAGACCTAGATAGATGTTTAGTATAACCCCAATGATCTAATGCATGTATATAACTCCTTAATGCAACCTAATGTTCTAACATTAATCTTAGGTTTATAATGGATACATAAAATATGCCACATAACTCAATTTGGTGGTAATATGAAGATAAGAAACTTAATTGGATGAATAATTTAGATAATGGATCGTTAATGGACCATATGAAATATCTCATAAAAGAATTCTCACAAGTGGAAACAAACATAAAATTCGAAATCTACACATCAAAATTAGCATACATGTCAAACTTCATCTAATTTGGACCACCTTAAAATATTAGGATAAGTTTAGGAGAGAGAAAATGGGTAAAAGGCATAAGTAATGAATAATGTGATTATATAACTTTAAAATATGGAAATAATGGAAAATTCATATTTAACACATCAAAGATAACATGGGGATGAAGTTTGGTCCAATTTGGATGTTGTTTGTGCAAGTTATGTAATTTTAGGTACATTTTGGACTTTTCTACAATTTACCCAATTGGGAGGTTTTCTTTGCAAATTTTCACATGAATTATAATTCTTATATATTCCATTAACATTCTAGAGTTTTGGAACCATAGGGTACCTAGTTGCACCTTGGTTTGAAGGTGTTTCTTTCCAAGGGCATTTTAGGGATTACTCTCTTTATAAATGAGCTTATCTTTAGAAGCTATCAACCAATGGGGTTATTTCTTTGATTTGAGGTCGGTTGGGATATAAGTGTCCATAAACTGACATTTGATATTCAAGAAGCCTCTATGAGCTGTCCTCTTGCATGGCCATGCAACCCTATGCTAGGGACACATGGAAAGTCCCATGGACTCCTCATGCTTACCTTCTTCCTTATCCATAAAGGTTTGCATGTCCATAGGCACCCTTAGCATTGGAAACATGTAAAGTAACTTGACACATCATACATGACTTCTTCCTTATCCATAAAGGCTTGTATATCCATGGGAACCCTTATACATGACACATGGAAAGTGTCATAGACACCTCATACTTGACCTCTTTCTTTATATAGCCATATCTACCCCTTCCCAACTCCAAATTTGAAAACTCTTGCTCTCCTTTATTAGTCTTCCTTCCACCTTCCTCCAGGTCAGAACCCTAATCTTCCATGGTGAAACCCCACTTAGAACCCATAAACACCTCATCTCCATGTTGTTTTGTTAGAGTTTTTTCACCTCTTAAGTGGAGAAGGTGCTTCTTGCTCGAGATAGGAGCTTTGTTGGAGAAACCAACCTCTCTAAGCTTGTGATCCTTACTTATTAGACCTGTCCACCTTCCCTAGAGGTTCTTTGGAGGCCTAGGCTTGGATCTACGACTGACTTGGACTATTTTGACTTTGAAGTTGAGGTATGATGCATCCCCAATTATTCATATTGAGCAATTGATCTTTTTCTCTCTCTTATTGTGTGTTTGCAGACCCGATTATTCATATTGAGAAATTTCTCTCTCTAAATGTATGATGTATCCCCTATTCTTCTATGTTGAGAAATTTACCTATGCTTATTCATTCTCTGTCCTATGGACATTAGCCAATACATAATGTCTTTTCTTTTGAATATCATGGTTCATGTGAACTAACTTATTTGATATTGATTATGTGATCATGGATATTCTTTTAAACTCTTATCTTATGCTTTGTTCAGGATGTAACTCTAAAAGATGACATGTGATGTCTTTTTCCCACTTATGAGGTGGATGTATATGTTGGGCACTTATGTGGTGACTAGTTTATATATTTTGACTATACTTTCTACTTGCTTCTACATTTAACATTCTATGTGATTCAGTAGCACTAGAGTAGTGTAATTGCATTGGTTTTTATGGCAGATGTGCTATTTCCTACCGAGTAGATGTGATATTTCCTGCTCTTTTGGGATGAAAAGGAACCTCATACCCAGAGCAAGATGTGTGATTCTTGGCCCATGTTTTATATATTTGGGAGATTGGTAGTATTCCTTTCTCTATCAGGTTTCAAGTTTATGAGACCTGGCTGCCTTTGTGTTTATATTATTCTGGGGCTATGTTTATCTCACATGCATGCAGGTTGATGACATGAGGTGTGTTCTCTAATTTTTTACATGTGCTTGTGTGACAAAATCTTTATGTTTTATTAATGGCAAGTATTCTTTTGTTATCATATGATTTCAATTCCTTTTCTCTTGATACCCATTTGGGTGGTCCTTATCCTTTCTCTGAGAAGCCTTTTTATATTTTATGTCCTTTATTCTATATATTGTTCAATTTCCTATTTAGTATGCACATACCAGCTTTTGCTGATGTCATCTATTTTCTCTTCTTGCTGGGGTATGCTTCCAACCCTACGTGAAGGACTTGGATGATAAGGCATGAAGTTTTGGACTAGCTTAAGGATTTAAAGCTTGGAGAGAAAGTTATTATGGTTTATATTTCCCTCTACTTAGATCCTTATGTTGTATCATACATGTAAATCCTTATGGGATATTATGATGTACTTTTGGAATCTTTGTGAAAATTGAATATAGTAATTATTTTTATTCCGCTACTATACTTTGGTTGTTTTGAATACCATGTATTGAAGTTTGAACATTTTGCACCCATTCTAGCATACATTTGAGTGTGTTTGGAATGGATGTTTTATTCTTCAAATCTTTAGTAAGGGGGTGATCCTGCCTCCTTACAGCATGGTATCAGAGCCATGTTAGTAGTCAGAATTTGAATGTTTCAATTTTGACTCCCTAGTTAGAATCCTTGCTTTAGCATTAAGTGACATGTTTGCCCTAGAGTTGGTCAATAGATGATGAATGGTTGATTTAGGATCCTATGGTTTCACATTTGAATAATGATGAATAGATCCGTAAAATACTTACAACTAAAAGATGCATAAATAACCGTAGTAACTTGAGGTTGTTTAGCTTGGACTTTAGGCAACTATTAGGACATGAAGTTGAGAGAAAAGGCATCTAGAAAGGATCAGGGTTCGGGGTCTAGCAATATTTTTCTCCGCACCACTAGCTTGGTTTACGAGGACTCCCGAATCCATATAATATCAGCCTGGCCTGAGCTAATATGAATTGTTCAAAATAGCATGCTTTTAGGAAATAGTAGCCTTAGAAATCTATATGATTTATCTTTAGGGACCCTAATATGTTGAACTAGTCTCCCAGGTGTAAATACGTTTTTAAGGATGGACAAGAACAAGTTAACCCATAGTTCATAGTTAGTCTTTACAAGTTATGTTTTTTGCATGATGCCTATGTAGTTGGATGTAAGGAAGTGCAGTTGAACCTTTTGTACCTAAAGAGTAGTTTTGACTTAATAATATGAATCCTTTAAGTGGTGGTGAATAAGTTGTTTTCTTATATGTGGATGTTTTGATTTCGAGGATGAAATCCCTTTAAGGGGTGGTGTGTCGTAACATACTAGATCTCGAACCCTACCCCTAGAAGTTGACATTTTGGACTTAGCCAAACAAGGTTGAAGGTTAGACATAAATAGATGTTTATTATAACCCCAATGAGCTAATACATGTATATATCACCTTAATGTAACCTAATGTTCTAACATTAATCTTAGGTTTATAATGGATACATAAAATCTGCCACATAACTCATTTTGGTGGTAATCTGAAGATAAGAAACTTAATTGGATGGATAATTTAGATAATGGACCGTTAATGGGTCATATGACATATCTCAAAAAAAGAAGTCTTAAAAGTGGAAACAAACTTCAAACTTGAAATCTACTTATCAAAATTAATATACATGTCAAATTTCATCTAATTTGGACAACCTTGAAATATTAGGATAAGTTTAGAAGAGAGAAAATGAGTAAAAGGCATAAGTAATGAATAATGTAATTATATAACTTCAAAATATGGATTTAATAGAAAATTCATATTCAACACATCAAAGATAACTTGTGGATGAAGTTTGGTCCAATTTGGATATTGTTTGTGCAAGTTATGCAATTTTAGGTACAATCTGGACTTTTCTACAATTTACCCAATTGGGAGGTTTTCTTTGAAAATTGTCACATGCATTATAATACTTATATATTCCCTTACTGTTCTCGAGTTTTTGAACCATAGGGCACCTAGTTGAACCTTGGTTTGAAGGTGTTTCTTTCCAAGGGCATTTTAGGGATTACTCTCTTTATAAATGAGCTTATCTATAGAAGCTATCAACCAATGGGGTTATTTCTTTGATTGGAGGTCAGTTGGGATGGCATATAAGTGTCCATAAACTGACATTTGATGTTCAAGAAGCCTCTATGAGCTGTCCGCTTGCATGGCCATGAAGCTCTAGGCTAGGGACACATGGAAGGTCCCATAGACACCTCATGCTTGACTTCTTCCTTATTCATAAAGCTTTGCATGTCTATAGGCACCCTTAGCATTGGACATGTGGAAAGTAACTTGACACCTCATGCTTGAATTATTCCTTATCCATAAAGGCTTGCATGTCCATGGACACCCTTATACATGACACATGGAAAGTCTCATAGACACCTCATACTTGACCTCTTTCTTTATATAGCCATATCTACCCCTTCCAACTCCAAATTTGAAAACTCTTGCTCTCCATTATTTCATCTAGCTTACAACATCATTCCTACTATGTTTTTCCATGAAGGTGTTTTCCCAAGGTAAAAGGAGGTGCCTACCTTGGTGAAGAAGGCTCCTAGGATTCCAAATTTCTCTATTTAGGATTTCTTAAGCTCCTCCTTCATAATTTTGACTAAAACTTGTAAGTATCCTCCTTTACTTCCCTATTTTCATGTTGTTAGTCTTCCTTCCACCTTCCTCCAGGTCATAACCCTAATCCTCCATGGTGAAACCCCACTTAGAACCCATAAACACCTCATCTCCATGTTGTTTTGTTAGGGTTTTTTCACCTCTTAAGTGGAGAAGGTGCTTCTTGCTCGAGATAGGAGCTTTGTTGGAGAAACCAACCTCTCTAAGCTTGGGATCCTTACTTATTGGACCTATCCACATTCCCTATAGGTTCTTTGGAGGCCTAGGCTTGGATCTAGGACTGACTTGGACTTTTCAGACTCTGAAGTTGAGGTATGATGCATCCCCAATTATTCATATTGAGCAATTGATCTTTTTCTCTATCTTATTATATGTTTGCAGACCCGATTATTCGTATTGAGCAATTTCTCTATCTAAATGTATGATGTATCCCCTATTCTTCTATGTTGATAAATTCACCTATGCTTATTCATTCTCTTTGTCCTATGGACATTAGCCTATACACATTGTCTTTTCTTTTGAAAATCATGGTTCATGTGAACTACCTTATTTGATATTGATTATGTGATCATGGATATTCTTTTGAACTCTTATCTTATGCTTTGTTCATGATGGAACTCTAAAAGATGACATGTGATGCTTTTTCCCACTTATGAGGTGGATGTATATGTTGGTCACCTATGTGGTGACTAGTTTATATATTATGACTATACTTTCTACTTGCTTTTACGTTTAACATGCTATGTGATTGAGTAGTAATAGAGTAGTTTAATTGCATTGGTTTTTAAGACAGATGCGTTATTTTCTGCCAAGAAGATGTGATATTTCCTGCTCTTTTGGGATGGAAAGGAACCTCATACCCAGGGCAAGATGTGTGATTCTTGACCCATGTTTTATATATTTGGGAGATTGGCAGTATTCCTTTCTTTATCAGGTTTCATGTTTATGAGACTTGGCTGCCTTTGTGTTTATATTGTTCTAGGGCTATGTTTATCTCACATGCATGCAGGTTGATGATAAGTTAAAAGGCAAAGACAAGGCTAAGAAAGGTTCTAAATCCGGGCAGAAGCCAAAGTCATCCGCGCTCAAAGCTAAAGGTGGGATCTCCAAAGAAGGCAGTTGTCACCATTGTCACCAGCCTGGACATTGGAAAAGAAACTGTCCTCTCTACCTGGAGGAACTGAGGAAGAAGAAGCAGGGGATAGAGATCTCCACTTCAGGTATATACGTAATTGAGATAAACTTAAATACTTCTTCATCATGGGTATTGGATACCAGATGTGGATCTCACATATGTTCTAATATGCAGGATCTGATAAGAAGTAAGCCTTTACGAAAGGGCCAAGTTGAGCTACGGGTTGCTAATGGAGCAAGAGTTGCTGCCACCGTAGTTGGAGTTATTAGTTTATCTTTGCCTATGGGCCTTGTAATAGAATTAGAGAATTGCTATTATGTACCTGCCATTAATAGAAATATTATTTCTATATCTTGTATGGACAAGAGTGGATTTGAATTTCACATTAAGAATGGAATAATTTCTATATCCAAAGATGAGATCTTTTATGGCAATGCCCCTATGTCTTATGGTATCTACTTGTTAGAACTTGAGACTAGCATATATAACGTAAATACTAAAAGGTAAAATTTGACAACTCAAACAAAGCATTCTTATGGCACTGTCGTCTTGGGCACATAAACGAGAAGTGCATATCTAGACTCCATAAGGATGGTTATCTAGACTCTTTTGATTTTGAATCATTAGAGACATGTGAGGCATGTTTATTAGGGAAGATGACCAAAACTCCTTTCACTGGACACAGTGAGAGAGCCAGTGATCTTCTAGGCTCATACATACTGATGTATGTGGACCTTTTAGATCAAATGCTAGAGGAGGCTATCAATACTTCATTACCTTCACTGATGACCTCAGTAGGTATGGCTATGTATATCTTATGAAACACAAGTCAGAAACTCTTGAAATGTTCAAGACTTTCATGAATGAAGTAGAGAAGCAACTTGGTAAGAGTATTAAAGCACTCCATTCAAATCAAGGTGGCGAATACTTAAGCCAAGAGCTTGAGGATCTTCTGAGAGACTGTGGTATTGTATCACAATGGACTCCACCTGGTACACCACAACATAATGGTGTGTCATAAAGAAGGAATCGTACATTATTAGACATGGTACAATCAATGATGAGTTCAGCCGAACTTCCAATATCGTTCTGGGGATATGCTCTTGAAACTGCAGCGTTTACACTTAACTGTGTACTTTCCAAATCGGTTCAAAAGACACCATATGAGATATGGAATGGGAATCGTCCCAATTTGTCTATGTTAAAGATTTGGGTATGTGAAGATTATGTTAGGAAACAATTTCCTGAAAAGCTTGGACCCAAATCGGAAAAATGCTATTTTGTTGGATACCCCAAGGAAACTCGGGGATACTGCTTCTACACACCAACTGATAACAAAGTCTTTGTTTCTAGGATTGCTGTATTTCTTGAAAAGGAATTTATTTCCAAAGGAATTAGTGGGAGGAATGCAGAGCTCGAAGAAGTTCGAGACCAACAAGAAATAAGAGATCCTGAGGAGGTATATAAAGACATGAAGACTCACAAGTTGTTGTGGAATTTCAAGTTCCAAATGTAACACATGAACCTCATAGGTCTAGTAGGACACAGCTTGAGCCTGAGAGATTTGGATTTCTCATGACTCAAGACAGTGATGAATTGGGCATAGCAAATGAGCCAACTTCCTATATAGAAGCTTCTAAGGGACCAAAATCTGAGAAATGGCTCAAAGCCATGAGATTTGAGATGGAATCCATGTACACCAACAAGGTATGGACCTTGGTGGATCCACCCGAAGGGGTAAGACCCATAGGGTGCAAGTGGGTCTTTAAAAAGAAAAATGACATGGATGGAAATTTTCAAACATATAAAGGTAGATTGGTTGTGAAAGGATTCCATCAAATTCAAGGTGTTGATTATGATGAGACCTTTTCACCAGTTGCCATGGTTAAATCCATCAGGATCATGCTTGCCATTGCAGCTTATCATGACTATGAGATTTGGCAGATGGATGTTAAAATAGCATTCCTTAATGGGAATTTACTCGAGGATGTGTACATGACACAACCTGATGGTTTTATCGATCCAAAGGAAGCCAATAAAGTTTGTAAGCTACAAAGGTCAATCTATGGATTGAAGCAAGCATCTCGAAGCTGGAATCTATGTTTTGATGAAGTAGTCAAAAAGTTTGCCTTTAGTCAAAATGAAGATGAACCTTGTGTTTACAAAAGGGTTAGTGGAAGCACTGTCATATTTCTCATATTGTATGTGGATGACATACTATTGATGGGAAATGACATCCCTACTCTTTATACAGTAAAATGTTGGCTAGGGAAGACCTTCTCTATGAAGGATTTAGGTGAAGCATCCTATATACTTGGGATCAAGATCTATAGATATAGATCTAGAAGGCTTCTAGGCCTAAGCCAGAGCACATACATTGACAATGTGCTAAAGAGGTTTAGCATGGAGGGTTCTAAGAGAGGTAACTTGCCCATGTCCCATGGGGTTACAATATCTAAAGCCCAGTGTCCTAGTTCATGTGATGAACGGGCACACATGAGTAAGATTCCATATGCATCAACAATTGGATCTATCATGTACACAATGTTATGTACTCATCCTGATGTGTCGTATGCTTTGAGCATGACGAGCCGATATCAGTCAGATCCAGGTGAATGTCACTGGACAGCCGTAAAGAACATCCTAAAGTACTTGAGAAGGACTAAGGATCAATTCTTGGTATACGGAGGTGAGGAAGAGCTCGTCGTAAAGGGTTACACCGATGCTAGCTTCCAAACTGACAATGATGACTACAGATCGCAATCTGGATTTGTGTTTTTCCTGAACAACAGAGCTGTGAGCTGGAAGAGTTCCAAGCAAGAGACGGTTGCGGATTCTACAACAGAGGCCTAATATATTGCCGCATCTAATGCTGCAAAGGAAGTTGTGTGGATCAAGAAGTTCATTTATGAACTTGGAGTGGTTCCAAGCATTGGTAAAGCAATTGAGTTGTTTTGCGACAACAATGGAGCAATTGCACATGCTAAAGAACCAAGATCGCACCAACGTTCCAAACATATTCTATGACGGTTCCATCTCATACGAGAGATTGTACAATGATGAGATGTGAAGATTTGCAGAGTACCTACAGAAAGTAATGTGGCTGACCCGCTCACAAAAGCACTTTCACAGCAAAAACATGACGGACATGTTCGATCACTTGGATTGAGATTCATGAGTTGGGTATAAGTGCAAGTGGGAATCTGTTGGTATGTATGCCCATAGAGACTATCACTCGATGATTATAATGGGATACTATGTAAATGATTTGTAATACTACATTGATGATATCAATAAAGGCAAGTTTCCAATCCATATGTATGTGTTTTATATTGTGAGATGACCATAAAACTTATAGATGTCTATAGAATAATATACTCAATGACATATGTCTTCGGGTTGATGACCTGAACAGTGAGATCATATGTATGCTAAGAGTATGTATTCTTGTTTTGTCCGTAATCAGTTGTTATTGTGAAAATATCCATAGACATCAATAACACATAAGATTAGAATGTATGTTGGTTGATGGAAGAATCTCATTATCCATGATATGGAGATATCAAACCAAATACATAGATACTTGTTAGAGAATAGTGTATCGGATAGACCCACCTTGAGAGTGACACATGGATACCATGATTGGTAGTTAGAGTCACATCTCATAATGATGGTGGTGATTGTGGTTCTTAGACCTGAAGTCACTACACTTATCACATGTCATTCGATGTACATTAACATCATCCACCATGGTCCTGAATAAGGATTGCCATAAAGATGGAGCTTGGGTGCACTGTGACACATGGGGATGATTGTGAGTGATGTAGATGGAATTTGTCCTTCCTACAGGAGTTTGATATTTTGACCACTTGATAAGCAAGACTGAGAAATGCATGGTCATGCTGATGTGAGTCAATATGTGATAATGAGCTTACATATATCTCAGACAGTCTGCTCTAGTTCAAGGAACATGGATTGAATGTTGAAAAGGATAACAATTCCATGACTCAAGTTCAATCCGGATATCAGCGACAAAAGAACTATACAATCACTATAACACCAGTCATGAATGATAGGTCAAGTTGTTCTCCAACTTCTCCAATTACTTGGGTGGCAATGAAGTCTTGCTAGATACCAATCATTGCTTGTGAAATCATAATATGATTATGGATATCACTGCCAATGTATTTTGGAGCCTACCGGGTCACACACATAGGATGTGTTGGAATAGGAGTATAATTGTGGATTTGATTGGAATTGCTCTGAATCACATTGATTACTAAAATGTTTATGTAAAGGATTAGAATAATATTGGAGTGACTGGCTCTAAGTGCAAGTGGGAGTCTGTTGGTATATATATGCCCATAGAGCCATCCCAAGCGATTGCATGGAGTCGGATATTAATTAATCAATTAATCCGATTATTTGGTTAATTAATGAATTTCAGAATATTCTAATTAATCCACGAGCGTTTTAATTAACGCAACATTTATGTTTACTGATGGGTTTAGGAAACCCTACTACCCTTAGTATCCTATTTAAAGGAGGATTGACGGCCGATATCTATATAAGATATCGAGAGACACTTTTAGTTTACACTCACACACGTAAACCCTAGTCGTCACCATCCTTAGGAGATGAAGGAGAGAAATGCACCGCTAGCACGTCGCCGCACAGACATGACTCCTTTCTGCCGACTTAGGAAGAGCGACGTGGAGTTCCAGTCCATCCGCGTGGATGAAGTAGAGATGCAGAAGCTGAGACGCATGCGTTCGGTGGACACGACGACCATCTGTGTGCGCTACGAGCGGAGCACATCATCACACAGGAGCGCCTCCGGATCTTCCTACAACAGCAAACGGGAGAGAAGTTTCATCCGTGTAGGTCAGCAGCGTTGCACCGTCGTGCAGTGAGACATCGCCAGACTTGCTCCGCGATAAGGTATATCCCGCAAACACTCCTTCCAAATACGTTGTTGTCGACGAGATCCTGTTTCGGGTTGCATGGATTTTATTGCTTTCGTCGCGCATGTTTTCTCCACAAAACCCATCAGGACCATGATCAACTTCTATATCACCTATGGGGGGTAGATTATCATCATCTCAAAAAGCCCCTATGTAAATGATAAATAGGATCATCATAACAGACATTGTAAAAAATGCACTATATTTCCTAGACTAAGAGACTCCCTCAAGTAAGCAGATTAACGTGCCACTTGTTCCATCACCTTAGGATGTACAATAGAGTTGGACCCAATGCCTCCAAACTATGGTTTTGGTGCATAGTGATGTATTAGAGAATCTTGACTATATCTTCCATTGGGATAATCAAGCCAAGAGGAAGTAGAATCTTCTACTATCTAATAAGACACTATGATGTCCCACAATGATGCTTGCCTCTCTCCATTGACATACAATTTTTATTCTAGACATGGTGATTCCATGTATACATCTTTGTATGACAAACCACCATAGTCATCTTGATGTGAGCAAGCATTAAATTGCATGTGATGAGGAGCTTCTCTAAAAATTATAAGACCCACTACTAGCCCCTATAGTGGGATGATCTTCTACTTATTTGTCTAATTTAGACTGCACATAATAGAATGTGAGATGAAAATTCACAAACTAATATGGTGAGTGAAAATAAAAACACTTTTACATAGACAACATACTAGGCCAGCAACACAAAAGTGAGCCAAGGATGTGACCGAGGAAAGTTTCCTCTTCCCAATGGTAGTGCACCATTGTGTACAGGAAAGACCTTGTTGAAACAAATCCATGGAAGCTAGGTCCACAAATTCCATAAGGGACAAGATGGTAGGAGTAACCACTAGAACCCACCATTTTCGAAGACACCAGCATGCTACTCTTTTCCCCAAATGCAGGCATAGCCCAATGGGAAAGAAAAAGGTATCACAATGGAAATCCAAGGTGCTTACCTAATGCACTTTCTCATTCATCATAGTCCCTCCCTTCATGAATCTTTTTAATAGATGTAAAAGTACCTAGTGAAACCAACTACCAAGCATATGAGTCAAACATACACTAAGCATGGTTCATCTATAGGCACACTTTCTGGTTGCTTCTGTGACCCTTAAAATCACAACAATTTTGTTATGATCGCATCTGAGCTTAATTGGTAAACTAGAGTTTACCTGGATGATTATATGCTTAATTGGATTGATCATTGCTTAAATCTAATTAATGATGATAATTCAATTATGATGTTTTAAACCTAATAAGAATGTTAAGTGTTCTATTATTTGAGAAATTCGAGTTTGATAAATATAAACCCTAGTTGGCTGAAATTAGGGTTTTGATGGTACATGAGTATGGAATTTGATCAGGATAGCAGTGTGGTAAATAATTTTTCATATTTTCTACAAATTTTTATTTAATTGAATTTTGGATATGATATGTATAACTCAATCATGCATATTGAAGAAAAATTTCAGAATATTTGAGTGTTCTTTGAATGTGGTTCTCGGTCGAACTATACTTCAACCAAAATACTAACAGAGTACTTTTTGGAGTGTAATGTTTTATTTTTAATTATTTATTGGTAATTCCAATGATTTGAAATTTAATTGGAGATCTATAACTCAATCATAAACAACATGTAAATTTTCATAATTTTTGGATGTGTTTAGACCTTATCAGTAGATGAATTACAGTAACTAACATTTCGGTAGAATTTTGGATAGAAGTGTACTATTTGATTTTTAATTCTTTAATGGAAGTTAGTAATGATCTCAACTTTTAACTGAAGCTTAGTACAAAATTCTAAACTAGCATAATTTTTGGAGAATGTTTTATCTCTGAAATACATGAATTACAGAAACCTTTTTGTGAAAGAAAAATCTACTGAAATAAGAAAATGTTTAGGATGGGTCAAAGTGCAATTGACCCAAGCAGCTCAATTGCTCTATATGGTCAACCTAAAACACAAGTAACTCTCATAATTAATGATTCAATCCAGAGAAACAAAATACTAGAGAGAGAGAGTTAGGGTTTGAGAGGAGAAATTGATGAAGATGCTGACCTAGGGTTTTGCGGTCTGAGGAATGATGAAATCATGTAAGTTTAGCTTATTTGGATATAGTTTCATGGTGAATCTTCTCTCACATGTCAAAATTCCGTCCCTCCTTTGATTTGATCCAAAATGGTATCAAAACTTCCCCTTTTCTCACTCTTTCTTCATAATTCCTCAATTTTAGGGTTTCCGAGTTGAAAAGAAGAAGAATTGGGTGAATTGCTAGGGATTTGATATGGATTCGAGATTTTCATATATGGGATATGTTTTTAAGGTGTTTTCATACCTTAGGGTGAGTGGGAACTTCCTTTAAATAGTATATTGCACGAAAATTGGTTAAATCAACCATAATCTTTAATTGCTTAGTATGTGACTACAAACCCTAAATTGTCTATTTGTTCTAAGTTGTTGCAAAATGATATGAAATGGATTCTTCCTTTGTTTGAATGAATTTTAGATGATAAAATCATTTTATAAATGTTACAATTCATTCTAATGAGAATTTCCTAAGTATTCGTAGAGGTTATAAGAGTAAACTAAAATATAGGAAATTTGTCTATGACTGAAATTTGATGTATAAGTAAATAGAGAAAGTTGCTTATCTAGATCCCCTTGGTTTTGAATGATTGTTTATCTAAATTCATAGTACATATATGTCAGATACTATCTTGGATTTCATTTAAAGTGAGTAGTGTTTGTTTAGTGTCTCAATGAAGAGGGTGAAACCCTAGATGCAAGGAAAGTTGGATATTTGCGAATAGATATCGTGAAATCCATTTGAAGGAATTTTCTTGACATGATAGACTTTATTTATTGAATTTTATTATTGATGCATGTTATCTCAGTGAATGGCATGGAAACCCAAAATTCAGCTCAGTTCTAAGGTTTCATACATATTGATTTTATATGATTTGTTGATAGTAGTCTTTATTCAGTGAATGTTTATGTCGCATGAAATCCTTATGAGAGCCATGTGATAAGTGAATGAGGTAAATGAAACCCTAAGGATAGGGTGTTCAATGAATCAAGTATTTTGATATCAATGTTCTCAGTATGAGATGTGGTGATGCACAACTCAAGATTTGGGTTGAGGTGCACATTTTCCAAGAAAGTACAAATAATTTACAGGTGCAAATGACGATCACTCGTATGTCAAGTAATTAACTCTTATCAGTGTATTAAGAAGTTCAATTGCATGATTCTAGTGTATAAAGTATCAAGTGTTTTGAGTATATTGATTTGCCAAGTTTAGAATGATGTACATGTTGTATTATAAACTTCAAATAAATAGACGTGGTAGCATAGAGATATTAGAGTCAAGTATAAGTAAGAGAAAGGTACAATATAGAAAGAGCTTTGCAAGAATAATAAAATAATAGACATAGGTGCCCTGAACAATGTAGATTCCCTACGGATTTCTACACTGTAGGGAGGAAATGATCCACCCTGGCAACGACCACTATACGAGGATCTGATCGCACCCACAGAGTGTGCGGGGAGACGAAGCCCTTGAGGAAGTCTCCTAAGAGAAGATAGGTTACCCAACATGAATCGAAGATCCTAGTGGTAACCCATAGGTACCCACAAAGTGTACCAAGATGAAGCCCACAGAGCATCTCAGACCCTCCGCCTGTGTACTCAGCCTAGAAGGAGAGGTCGAGTTAAAGGACAACTATTTAGCCGCCTTAGTCAGACGTGACGGTTCGAGTCAAGCAGACTCGGATTCAGTTCTAGGCTTAGCTTCCCAAGTTTTAAACTAAGTATTGTACAGTGAGATCATAGTTCACTATGAGTCTTCATATGTAGAGTACACTGCATATGATTAGGGCATAAGCTAAAATATGATAATATAAGTTTTAAAGAGTTTCTTATAAGTAATAAAGGCTAAGAAAGACTTGAGTAAAGTTTCCCTTCAATTATTCTTTGTATGTTTCTGAATTATTAGTTCTCTTTGAAATTAATCAAGCATGCTCATATATTTATTTACTCGTGTAGATATCTAGAGTATAATGACATATTTATGATTGTCAATGATTAGAGTCTTTAAAGCTTACTGCTTTTATAATTGATATATGTTGCTCAAAAGTATATATGTAATTATATTAGTGCTTTAGACTGTTTCTTTGAAGTACTCATTCACTGAGCGAGTATGTTGACCCCTCTACTCAAAATTTTTAGGGAAATCACATGGACTTGAAGAAGATATCATTGCATGAGAGTAGATCTACCACAAGAGTTAAGTCTGAGTATAGTTAAGTTCAGTCGGTCCTTGTCACTCTAGGTCCTTGTAAAGAAATAAGAGAGAGTTGTAAATGATGATGTATAACATTATTCCTCTTTTAGTAATATATGCGAATCAGCAAGTCTTATGTGCTTTAAAGTATGAGAAACATAATGAATGTTCATACATACATTTTTACTGTTGAAATCAGATTAGAGAAATCAATGCTTAGATTCCCTTGTAAAGTTAGTTTATGTGGTTCAATGTGAGAAAACAAAGAGTTTGAAAAAGAAGAAAAAAATGTTAAGGGTGATCTTTGTATTACATTAAATCCTTAATTTATGCCCTAATCTCATGATTAATGGTAATTGTGAGATCGGGGGGTAACACGTTTACATATGCAACAATGATGTCGATAGATGACTATACTCATTAAGACAATGCCTCTAGGTTTGATAATCATGATCACAATTACTTGAGCAGTAAACATGGAACCACACCACATGTCAAGATTGGACAAGTGTCAAAGCAAGCATCACCCATCAACTAAGTACAACTGAATTGGAAGTGCACAGATGCCCAATATTGTAATAAATACAAGAAAAATCATCTTTCATAATGGCCTTTGAGAACAAACATTAATAAAGAATTGTTACATGCCAAATATAGAGAATTGTTGCAAGACATAATGGTGACCACACAGTCATTGACTAGGTCCCCTTATGATAAAACATCTGAGGTTGTGCATTAGGAATTCGTACTTTGTGCTTTCCTAAGCATAGTTGCTATCAACTAGAGATGAATAGAAAGTGAAGCTAATCATTATGCATGTCAGCCCATTGATGTAGGAAACAAGATAGTAGACACCAAGACAAACACAAGTGTTGTAACTACAAATATTTGATCAATGGCTCCCCTCATGTGGTCCAATTCCTTATGAAAAAAAAGAGTACACATGATTTTCAATGTACTTCCATGACTATTCAAAACATCTATGGTGAGAACCTATCCAAAAACATGTTAGACATGTCCATGTAACCACATCCCAAAGATGGTAGCTCAGACACATGGAGAGAATCACTAGGAAATGGGGCATCTCATCAAAACCAAAATTAAATATGTTTGTCTTAGGACAAAACCTTTCTACTACAACTATAATCACCATCCAATCACCAAGTTGAGAAGGATAGTCAATCAACACCCAAAATCTAGTCATCTCAAACATCACGTGTTTGGAATTTGTGATAAGACTAAAACAATGACACACTTTTTCCTATTGTTTGTAAACGTAGATGAATTCAACAATTACTTGAACAAAGGATGATGGGAATTATCAATGAGATTGAAAGATTGTAAGAGATTATTTTACAACTCAATTTTTCCTTGAATAGAGTGGCTTTATGATGATTATCAAATCTCAATAAGCCACGTTAGAGAATAAAAAGTAAATGTAAGCTTGCTTACTAAAATTTCAATCAAATCTGATTAACGAGCGGGAAGAAATTAGAGATATGAGGAGGGGTCCCCTAATATAATTTCTTACCCTTGAGCCTCATTATGTTCCATCACGGGAACAACAACTAGCATTTCTTATTGTGTGCCATTGGTATAAGACCACAACCATTCTTGCCTGCACCAAAGAATTACCCCCTCTATCTATTTTTATAATAAATGGTGATCAAGATGTTAATATAATTTGAAGAAAACTTGGAAGGGGTACACATTTCTTAAGCATGTTGGTGAAAAAATAGACATGTTGATGTAAACAAGAACAAGCATACATTCCTTAAGACTAAAAATGAAGAAAAGATGAGACAAGTTTGTCATACACAAAAATGGAAAGATGTTCCTTAGGCATGCTTCCTAAGAAATATTGAGGCAAGGATAATGTAAGCATGGACACATAGACGTTCCTTATGCCTTTTTGTAAGTGAAATCAGATAAGGTTGGCATAAACATCAATATGAAAACATTGATTAAGCCTAGTGGCAAAGTGAAATTAGATGAGGCTGACATAAAAAAGAATTGGTAAACATTCCTTAAGCATGTTGATGAAGCAAAAACATGGGATGAATGGTGTTAACAAGAACGGGCATATGTTCTTTAAATCCTATTTAGGACCAAGGTGAGATTTGGCTAAGGTTTAAATCTATAAGTAGAAGAAAAAATAGAAATTTCTTTTATATACCAACACTTTGAAAATCCAAAAGATAAAAAGTGTTAGGCGTTTCTATGAAAATATAATTTGTAAAAATATCCCTAACATCTACAAGACACAAGAGGAATTAAAAGACAATAAGACAAGAGATTATACCTTTGTTCCTTGCTTGAAACAAGGATTCATTTATGTCAAAAGAGACTTTAGAAGTTACTAAAGAGAAGCTTGAATCTACTTCACCTTTACTACGTTGGATCTCCCATGTAGTCTGATAACCTCCAATTTTGTGATGTTATCTTAGTAATTTTCCTCAGTTTTCCACACTATTTCTCAAATAAATTAGATAGAATCCTTAACTTTCCTCTCTTATTGCAAATATACTGTTAGATGAACTTTTCTCCCTTTTTACTTACAGAAAAAGACACAAAAAATCACAAAAGCCTCACATGGTCTCAAGACCGCATGAAGCCAAACGGTCTCAAGACCGCATGAAGCCAACCGGTCCCGAGACCGCATGGAGTCACATGGTCTCAAGACCGCATGAAGCCAACCAGTCCTAAGACTGCATGGAGTCACACAGTCTCAAGACCGCATGAAGCCAAACGGTCTCAAGACCGCATGAAGCCAAATGGTCTCAGGGTCCAAACGGTCTTAGGGTCCAAACGGTCTAAGAGTCTAAACAGTTTCAGAGCCCAAACGGTTTCAGGGTCCAAACGGTTTCAAAGTAAAATTGCCCAAACTGTTTGGGCTTCACTTAAAGCCTATAAATAAGACTCGAGGGTTCCTCCCAAAGGCAGGAAGTTTCAGATGTCCAGAGGCTGCCTCTACTACTCTAGAGCTATTCCACCCTCCATCCTCCACCCAAAGGTTGTCGGTTTGAGATCCACACTCCATCCTGAAGCTGCTTTCTCTCTCTTCACCAAAGAAGGTGGGAAGAGGAGACCTCATCATCGAGCAACCTGTGAAGTGTGAAGATCGTCATTCTCTCTCCTTCCAAGGGGTAGACTTTCCTCCCTCCTTTGTGGGGATGATGTTCTCTCCCTCTCTTCTCGCCTCCTTCTTTGTCCTAGCTATGAGCAAGTAGTCTCATTCACTAGGGTGTGGGGAGTAGCCCCGCTACCCATGTTTTCATTTCATGCAATGTAATCCATAGTTTGCAATAGAGATATACTTTCTTTTCAGTTCGACATCAATCATTTAATGAATGTTTGTTGCTTGATCACCAACTCGTGTTATCTTTTATCTTTTAGTATGAATTGTCTATGTTTGTACTATCAGATTCGAATCTCGATTGAATGTTGGTTCTTGATGCATGTATACACCATGCATCTATTTCGGTATCTAGGAGTGTTTCTCAAGAAGTGGAGTAAACTCACTTCCATCGTTGTACTTTCATACTATGAAATGGAATCAGTTGACGTATGAAAGTGCAACCTTGATAAGTCAAGGAACACACTTTGCGAAGGGAATGATGTAAATTAGGTGACCATTCATTTGGGGATGGCTAGCATTACAACATTCCCACACTTCTCATAGTTAGTTCTCTGAAAGGAAACTAAATCTACAAAGATATTAACTGTTTAGACTCTTTTTGCAGGTTATGTTTTATGTTGCATGTTTTGATCCATGTGTAGTGGTAGTGAAAGCCGATCACATCCTAGTGGCTCCTTATCATTGTTAAAATCTTTAAGTTTACTTTCTTGCTCTACTTTACTTGTACTTAGTTTAAAACAACCAAACCAAACTTTTCGATCTAGATACCAACTGCTAAGAGGTTAAGTGAGATTCTCACGTTTTCCATCTTGTTTCTCTCAACAAGACTGTTGTCATGTGGATTCAACCCTTATATGTACTATGATAAGACTTCCACGTATCCTGGCATACGTGGGTGGAGTTCTCAATCTAGTATAAGCAAGGCTAAACCAAAAGACTTACTATCTTTAGGATTTTTAGTGGTGCACACAATTCCACGTGAGTGGAAGCTCCATCAAAAATTGGCGTCGTTGCCAGGGACAACAGAATGTTTTAATTTCATTTACTATCTTGCTAGTTGGTTAGGGTTTTACACTTTCCTTTAACCATTAGTCCATATCTTCTTGAATTCATCATATCTCCTGCATCATCTAAAAGGTGTGTTTCTTTCTCTACTCAGGTAGAAGACGTGTATGCAACCATCGCATAATCTCAGATTCTCCCCTGATCTAGAGTACGACTCTGAGGTAGAGAGAAGCTTCCACTGCTGCATTAGACTTAACCGCCAAAGAGCCAAGCAAATGGCTGAAGATCAACGCCAAGCTGCGTTAGTAATGGAAAGGGTCAATGCCGCCATAGCCGCTCAGAGAGCACAACTCATTGTTGACACCCGTACTCAGATTCAAGCGGAGATCCGAGCTGAAGAACAGGCCCGCATTCGAGCTAAAAATGAAGCAGCTAACCAAGCTGCCCAGCTAGAGCTAAGAAACAAGCAATTGAGGGACTATCCCGTCCCTAAGAACTATGAAGACAATCATCCAGTTCGGCCACCGATCATCAACATACCCAACTTTGAAATCCGGACACAATGGATTCAAATCATGTAGGGCATCTCATTCTCTGGTGGTTCTGGAGATGACTGCATGGATCACTTGAAGAGATTCAAGGCACTTTGCCGACTTGTCCCACAAGCTGGAGTTGCCTTTGACGCAATAATGCTACATCTTTTCCATTTCACTCTGTCCGGAAGGGCTCTGAGTTGGTACAACTCGCTTGATAGGGAGCCAATCATCACCACTTAGGCTCTCTTGGAAGAAATATTCCTGGAAAATTTTTACCCTCCCTCATTAACCTACGAAATTAGGGGGCAGATCAACCACTTCGCCCAACTTCCTGGAGAATCACTCGCAGAAGCATGGGAAAGATTCAAGGAGCTTATAAGGAAGTGCCCTCATCACAATATCTCCCAAAATCAATTAATAGAAACATTATATAGGGGGTGAGTGATGACATCAAGCAATTTCTAGATTCCTCATCTGGAGGAAATTTTATGAGAAAGAACTACGTGGATGCTTGGAAATTTGTTGCACTTGGAGCTAAGAACCAATCCAATTGGGGACGATCATCCGGTAAGGGAGTCCTCAAAGTTTATAAAGCTGAGGAATATTTGGAAATGAAGGCTATTGCTGAATCTTTAAAGAATATAGCTCACAAACATCATGCACTTGAAACTTCATTTGGAGAATATGATAAGAAGAAAAACCCCCAAATCCAACAGGTTAAAGCTGCTACAGGGACTTGTGAAGCCTGTCAAGCATCCGATCGCCCTACATTATCATGTGGTCTGCTTTACAATGTGATGATGGATATGCAACCACCACAACAGAAGTACGAACCAATCATCAAACACCCTAAAGACTAGATGCCCGAACAAGTTAATTCCATTCATTCCATACTGGGACAAGTTTACTACAATCCAAATCAACCAAGAAACCACCCCAGTTTTCAATATGGGAACCCTGTGGGGACTGCTAACCCGGAACATCAAACACAAGTTGGATCCTCCAATAGGTTGCCACCTGGATTCCAAAGTAACTTAAACCAAAATCAAGGGAACCTCAGAAATAACTTCCCAAGATCCAACTACCCTAGAAATCCCTCCGCCTACTATCAATATACCCATCCTCCTCTGCACCCGCAATTGCACCCTCAGTTGCAGCAACCGCAACAACCTCAGTTAGCACCACCTCCGCAACAACCACATCAAGGACAACAACAACTCACTCAGAAAAATACCCCCTCCCAACCAACAAACGAGATGACTATGATCAGGCAGATGTTACAGTCACAACAAACCATGCTTGCCAATCAGCAAGCTTAGTAGAAGGCTGTGGAGGCTCAGCTAGCACAAATTGCTGCCCAACTGAAACCACCAGCAGGCACTTTTGCTGGTCAACCAGAGTCAAACACTAGACATGATCAAAATAGACCAGAGTAATTGAATGTCGTCACTACAAGATCTGGTCGTGCCCTTACATGAAACTATGAGAATCGCTCATGATGATGATGATGCACCTGTCTTTACTCCGAATACAAGCCCAAATCTAGCAATTGAGAAATCCACAGAGATCGCGAAAGGTAAAGAAAAAGAACAAGCTTCCAAAGAGCCCGAAATTCCATAGTATAAACCTAGGATACCATATCCAGGAAGATTGAGAGAGACTAAAATGGACACCAGGTTCCAAAGATTTAAGGAGGGGATGAAGAAACTTTATATCGATATCCCACTCCTCGATGCTCTCTCTGAAGTACCATCTTGGGCTAAATACCTAAAAACTTTGCTATCAAGGAAATACATTACTGAAGAACAAGAGTCAGTCAAACTGGCTTAGACCACCTCTGACATCATTCTTAATAAGATGCCCAAGAAGAAGAAGGACCATGGTTCTTTCGGTATTCAATGTTGTATTGGAAATGCTTTGAGCAAAAAGGGGTTAGCTGACCTAGGGGCTATCATATCTATTATGCCCTACTCCATGTGTAAAAGATTGGGCTTTACTGATTTACTACCCACAACGATGACAATTCAGTTAGCTGATTCCACCATCACTGCACCTCTAGGAATTATTGAAGACATTCCAGTCAGGATAGGCAAGGATTCTTATGTCCCATGTGATTTTGTCATCATGGATATCAAGGAAGATCTCAGATACCCAATAATATTTGGCAGACCCTTCCTTGCCACAGCTAGGGTGCTTATCGATGTTGAAGCTGGCACGATCATTCTAAGACTGGGAAAAGAAGCAAATCAGTTCTGGGTTCTCAATAGCATGAAAGGCCCCAACATTCAAGAGGAAGCTTTTCTCTTAGATGCAATACATCAAATGTCCCAATTGGAAATATCTGAACCATCTAATGAGTTAGAAAATGTCCTAATAAATCCAGAAGTCGAATTCTCAGCCAATGAATTAGTTCAACAATGCTTGCAACATTTAGAGAAAGATGAAGAAGCACCAACAACCACTTTCGAGGAGCTCAAATCGGTCACTATTCTAGAAACAATAGAAGCACCTAAGGCTCCCGAGATGAAAACCCTACCAATGGGACTTAAGCACGTCTTCCTAGACTAAGAGAAATTATGTCATGTAATCATCAGTTCCACTCTAATGAAAGACTAGGAAGAAAGGCTTCTCATTGAGTTGAAGAAACATAAGTGGTGTGATTCCGCTAGTGGTGCTAACACACTACTCAATTGAATAGATGCACCCCACGAGGTCGGAATGCACGGTGGATGGGGATTGTGCTTTCAAAATTTATAAACCTAAATAACACACCTACTTCTACTAAAATAACTACACCTGCAAGCGCACGGGGTCGTGTCGTAGTATAGGAAGGTGGCAAGTATAGGGTCGATCCACAGGGAAAAAAGGGGGCACTAGAGCTAGGTTAGTTTGGCTAGGTTCCTACTGCGGAGACTAGGGTTAAGGGTTTAAAGGTGATTTGATTGTTAACTAAGGATGAACAAGTAAGCAATTAAAGGCGAGAACAAAATCTACATTAACCCTAGACTAGATTAAGACTAAGCAGGAAGGAAAGGACTAAGCTAGGTATGAAAAGACAAATTACTCTAAGGCAAGCAAGAGAGAAATTAAAGAGATAAGCTAGCATGAACAAGGCAAGAACAAAGCAAGAAGCTAACTAAGCAAGGAAAAGACTAATTAAGCTAAGCAAGCACAAAATTAGGGTTTTGAGCAGTAAAGAGATGTGTGGGCTGTTTAGGGGTATGAACTTATCACTTAAGTTGGGGGGTGACATATGAACATTATGATTCCATTTAGATTATCCAAACCAAACAACAAGTTAGAGTCTAATGAATTAACCTAAGCTACTAACTTGCCATGAATATGCTAGGTTGTGTATAGGGGAACTAGTCCCTAACACCCCCTACTACCCTTACGAGGCTCAATTGGGTTAGGGATTAGGTTTAATCCAATTAGAGTCTAATCAAGTCTAGGTTTCTACATTAGACATTCCTAGGGCAATTAGGGGCCGAGGGTAGTAATGGGGGGTGAAATTAGGGGTTTGGGCCCCAATTCCCCCACATTCTAGCCTTGAGAAGGCTCCATGCTAATTGCACTAGAATTATCCAATCTAGCTACTTAGATCTCTCACTTAGGCTTAGGGAGATTGATTAAGATGGAGGAAGATGGGAGGCAGCCTAGGGATCCAAGAATTGGACCTAGGGGCAAATCCCAAAATTCACACATATAAGCTATTTGCCTAAATTCCTAAGTGATTTCACACACAAACCAACAAGCAATCCATGGAGAATGAGATGCAAATAGAACATAATCATTAACAAATAGAATTACAAAGTTTACATGTCATTTTCCCCCAACATGGTATCAAAGTAACATATTTGACCCCAAACAGCCCACCCAAAGAGCCTAGCTATTCATATACATGGAAAATACAAAAAGGGAGAAGAAGAAGATGGAAGTGGCCATGGAGCTCGAAGTAGTGGTTGTCAATCCTCCCTCCAGCAGAAGCAGGTCATCCTCCTTCTTCTTCTTGGATGTAATGGAGTGGGATGATGGTGGGAAGTGGATGGAAGGCTTAGACATGGGGGGTTATGTAGTGGAAATGGTGAAATGGAGTGGATTTTAGGTGGATTTGGAGTGGAATGGAGTGGGTGGAAATTTGGGGAGCTAGGATGGGGTAGAAGGTAGCTAACCTCGTGCCCCAGCCATCACCTAGGTATATATAGGTGTAGGGGAAGCACTAGGTTAAGTGGGGGGTAAAATGGGGAGAACAGTGCAGAAAATCGGGTAAAATTGTGTGTAGCACGGCCGTGCTGGGCTGCACGGCCGTGTTGGGCAATGGGTAGCACGGACGTGGTGGATGGGAACGGTCGTGGTGAGAAAATGGATTGAACAGGGGAATTTTGATTTTCTGGGGCTGGTGGCATGGCCGTGCTGGCCAGCACGGCCGTGCTGGGAACTGCCAAAACGGCCATTCTTGGTAACACGGCCGTTCTGGCCAACTGGGTCAATTTTTGATGATTCTTCTTCTTGGGGCATGTCCCAGCACGGCCATTCCATGGTAGCACGGCTGTGTTGGGGGTCCTTCCCATGCATTTGAGTGTTGAACTTGGTCATCCATGAAGGGTATTGCTTCAAAAACTTTCTTTGACCACTTGGGGTAGGTTGGAAGTCATTTTGGCCTCATTTGGGGCTCCTCCAAGCCTGAGGAAACCCTATATTAGACCATCCTCTTTCCATGCCATCAAGTAGTGAACAAAGTACCTATAAAACATGCAAAAACCATCGATAAGTGCATTTTATACAAATAAGCATATTAGGGGGAATGACATGCAATCTAACAGGTATAGATGTGATTGAAGAGTAATATAACACAAGATGAAGCCCTAAAATAGGGCTGCATCACCACCCCAAACTTAAAACATACTTGTCCTCAAGTATGCTCCAACTCAATCTCTCTACAAACTTTCACAAAAAGAAATGACAAATGCAATATAAAAGATGATTGTTGCTGAATGGGATCAAAGATGACTAAGTACATGCATTTCACCTCTTTCCTCTCCTTCTTTCACAATCCAATCATGAAAAGATCACAAAGCATCTGAACTTCAAATATAGTGCATAGAATACACAAGTTATCCATATTTCTTCCATTAAGTTCCGGGTAAACCGTTTCATGGTGGCGTTAATCAAGAATGACTAGGAGTGTTGTTTCACATTCATGCATTCAATCTTATATCTCAAATCACACCAAATGACCCACGTGGCTGCAGAAAAGGGTAAAATGAGCTAAGTTTGATGTTTCCTAGCTCAATGGGTATGAAAGTGGAAGAGAGGGTTGCGGTAAGATTTTTGGAGTGTTTTTACACACTCATCTTTTCTTTATTTGAATGCTCTTAAACAGAAGCATCCTTTTATTTTGTTTTTGCTTTTCTTTTTCTTCTCTTTTCTTTCTTGCCCTTGGTGTAGATAGGGCATATGGTGGATAGAGTGAAGTGGGGAGATAAAGATGTGGCCACCCCAAACTTTTGGAGGTGGCCACGACCAATATGTGCACTTTGGCATCTTTTTATGAGGCGGAGGGGTATGAAGATGGTGGAAGAATAGTCGGGTCAAAGAGGGGTCATTGGTATGATTTTCCACATAAGACGTCCTGCATGAAAATTAATCCAACACTTCATTCAAGATATCACACCACATGAATGAACACCATGAAATTGATATATCAAACATGTGATTCCACAAACACTAAGCGTTCAAAGCTTGCTCAAATTCACAATTCAACCAATTCAATCACAATCATAAGAGAGGTGATGCACATGTAAAAAGTCAAACATTGATACCACTTAGCAACAAACAATGGTGATTCACTTGCATTTGTCAAAGGTCAACATTTTAATTCAAAATAGTAGAGATTGGGTCAAAACACAATTTTTAGATAAGAAGTTCCAAATTTGGGCAAAATTGGCCAAAATGGTGCCAAGTTGCCTTCAATCACATCTAAGCCTATATTATTGAACTTAAAGCAGTAAACAAGCAAATCCTAGCTAAAAACATGCAAAAATTACCAAAAATCTACATGGTATGCAATGCATGGAAAAAAGAGCAAAAATTTTGAAAATTACACAAAAATGATAAGAAAGTAAATGACATGGCATGCAGGTATGCAAAGCAGTAAAGATGACTAAGGTAGATAGCAAAAACAAGAAAACAAAAGTGGATGTGGCAGGTGAAATGCAGAGTGAAACTAGGGCATACCTGCCCTACCACCCCAAACTTTTGAATTATGATGTCCTCAGCATGATCCTAGAGTTTAGGATGATAGGGTAGACGATCATGGCTCTCTCAAGGCTCTGGCAGTGTTCCTCCCTGTGGTGGAGGATATGCATAGTAGCTGCCGCACTAATCTACCTTCATTGGCTGAAATTGGTCTTCAGCACGGCCGTGCTGCGTAGCACGGCCGTGGTGGCTTCAAGTTGCACGGCCGTGCTGCCTGGCACGGCTGTGGTGCAGTCCTTTGGCAGCTTTTCTCAATTTTGCTTCTGAATCCAGGGATTTGGTGTGTTTTTCATGCAAATGACCACGGTCGTATTGATGTGCCACATCCGTGGTGGTCCCTATAGCTGTTACTCTCAAAATGAGGAACATCAAACACTCAAAAACTTGACCCAAAGTGATTTTTCTTTGAATCCTTCTCTCAATTGTACTCAAATTTCCTTCATTTCACCCTGTTACCACCTGCACATCTTAAAACTAGACAAAAACTATTAAACACAAGTGTGTGTGTGTGTTTTCTTGGAAAGTGTAAAAACAAAGCAATTGTATCAAAAAGTGAAGGTTGGGTCAAATTTCCCAAACCTATGTGGGTTGCCTCCCACAAGCGCTAAGTTTCATGCCTTCAGCCAGGCTTGTTGTTCTTTCACCATCAACCATGGTCCAAAAACAAAATGTTTGCACCCCCATCATAAGCAATCCTCTCAAATGCTTTCCTTGATTGATCTTCCTCCCAAGGGTCATGCGAGCTTCGTAAGTCTTTTTCAGCAATTCTCTCTCCTTGGGGATCATCATCATAGATCTTAATAAGCCTTAATACCCTCATAAATCTCATGCCATAGGTTTTATCTCTCTTGAGGAACGGGTCTTCATAGGCACCAAAGAGAGGGGTCTCAATCATATCCATTTGCTCATGGGAAGTAGGGGGAGCATGTGATAGTTGTGGTGGCGACATCAGTGTTGATGGTCGTTGGACTTTAGGTGGAGGAGGGCATTGAGGTTGGAAGGTGAATTGGTGGGAGGGTTGTGGTGATGGAGGTGGTAGAATGAATTGAGGTTGGAAGGTGAACTGGTAGGAGGGTTGTGGCAATGGAGGTGGTGGTAGTGTGTAAGGCTTAGGATAGCCTTGGAGGTAGGGTAGTGGAGGAGGGAAATGAGGTTGGAATGTGAAGTGGTGGGAAGGTTGGGGCAATGGAGGTGGTGGAGGTGTGTAAGGCTTAGGATAGCCTTGGAGGTAGGGTGGTGGAGGAAATGGATGGGTTTGTGCATTTTGTCCTTCCATCTTGTCTTCTCCGAGTGGCTTGTCACATGCACAAGGCACAACCAAACAAAAGAAAGCAAGTTAGCAAACCAATATACACAAAGAAATGCAAAGAAAAATGAATAAAGAATAGCAATGATGAGGGCAGCAGGAAAAGTCAAAGCAAAACTAACTAGCTAGGCCGAGTGCCTCTAATCCCCGGCAACGGCGCTAGAAAGCTTGGTGCGATTCCACTAGTGGTGCTAACACACTACTCGATTGAATAGATGCGCCCCACGAGGTCAGAATGCACGGTGGATGGGGATTGTGCTTTCAAAATTTATAAACCTAACTAACACACCTACTTCTACTAAAATAACTACAGCCGCAAGCGCACGAGGTCGTGTCGTAGTATAGGAAGGTGGCAAGTATAGGGTCGATCCACATGGAAAAAAGGGGGCACTAGAGCTAGGTTAGTTTGGCTAGGTTCCTACTGCGGAGACTAGGGTTAAGGGTTTAAAGGTGATTTGATTGTTAACTAAGGATGAACAAGTAAGCAATTAAAGGCGAGAACAAAATCTACGTTAACCCTAGACTAGATTAAGACTCAGGAAGGAAAGGACTTAGCTAGGTATGAAAAGACAAATTACTCTAAGGCAAGCAAGAGAGCAATTAAAGAGCTAAGCTAGCATGAACAAGGCAAGAACAAAGAAAGAAGCTAACTAAGCAAGGAAAAGACTAATTAAGCTAAGCAAGCACAAAATTAGGGTTTTGAGCAGTAAAGAGATGTGTGGGCTGTTTAGGGGTATGAACTTATCACTTAAGTTGGGGGGTGACATATGAACATTATGATTCCATTTAGATTATCCAAACCAAACAACAAGTTAGAGTCTAATGAATTAACCTAAGCTACTAACTGGCCATGGATATGCTAGGTTGTGTATAGGGGAACTAGTCCCTAACACCCCCTACTACCCTTACGAGGCTCAATTGGGTTAGGGATTAGGTTTAATCCAATTAGAGTCTAATCAAGTCTAGGTTTCTACATTAGACATTCCTAGGGCAATTAGGGGCCGAGGGTAGTAATGGGGGGTGAAATTAGGGGTTTGGGCCCCAATTCCCCCACATTCTAGCCTTGAGAAGGCTCCATGCTAATTGCACTAGAATTATCCAATCTAGCTACTTCGATCTCTCACTTAGGCTTAGGGAGATTGATTAAGATGGAGGAAGATGGGAGGCAGCCTAGGGATCCAAGAATTGGACCTAGGGGCAAATCCCAAAATTCACACATATAAGCTATTTGCCTAAATTCCTAAGTGATTCTACACACAAACCAACAAGCAATCCATGGAGAATGAGATGCAAATAGAACATAATCATTAACAAATGGAATTACAAAGTTTACATGTCATTTTCCCCCAACATGGTATCAAAGTAACATATTTGACCCCAAACAACCCACCCAAAGAGCCTAGCTACTCATATACATGGAAAATACAAAAAGGGAGAAGAAGAAGATGGAAGTGGCCATGGAGCTCGAAGTAGTGGTTGTCAATCCTCCCTCCAGCAGCAGCAGGTCCTCCTCCTTCTTCTTCTTGGATGGAATGGAGTGGGATGATGGTGGGAAGTGGATGGAAGGCTTAGATATGGGGGGTTATGTAGTGGAAATGGTGAAATGGAGTGGATTTTAGGTGGATTTGGAGTGGAATGGAGTGGGTGGCGATTTGGGGAGCTAGGATGGGGTAGAAGGTAGCTAACCTCGTGCCCCAGCCACCACCTAGGTATATATAGGTGTAGGGGAAGCACTAGGTTAAGTGGGGGGTAAAATGGGGAGAACAGTGCAGAAAATCGGGTAAAATTGTGTGTAGCACGGCCGTGCTGGGCTGCACGGCCGTGTTGGGCAATGGGTAGCACGGACGTGGTGGATGGGAACGGACGTGGTGAGAAAATGGATTGAACAGGGGAATTTTGAGTTTCTGGGGCTGGTGGCACGGCCGTGCTTGCCAGCACGGCCGTGCTGGGAACTGCCAAAACGGCCATTCTTGGTAACACGACCGTTCTGGCCAACTGGGTCAATTTTTGATGATTCTGCTGCTTGGGGCATGTCCCAGCACGGCCATTCCATGGTAGCACGACCGTGTTGGGGTCCTTCCCATGCATTTGAGTGTTGAACTTGGTCATCCATGAAGGGTATTGCTTCAAAACTTTCTTTGACCACTTGGGGTAGGTTGGAAGTCATTTTGACCTCATTTGGGGCTCCTCCAAGCCTGAGGAAACCCTAGATTAGACCATCCTCTTTCCATGCCATCAAGTAGTGGAAAAAGTACCTATAAAACATGCAAAAACCATCCATAAGTGCATTTTATACAAATAAGCATATTAGGGGGAATGACATGCAATCTAACAGGTATAGATGTGATTGAAGAGCAATATAACACAAGATGAAGCCCTAAAATAGGGCTGCATCAATAAGAAAGCCATTGGGTACAAAATAACTGACCTGACAGGTGTAAACCCAGCCTTATGCATGCATAGACTGCCCATGGTAGAAGAATTTAAACCTTCAAGAGAGCACCAAAGAAAACTGAACCCCAACCTTAAAGAAGTGGTTTGCCTTGAGGTCCTCAAACTGCTGAAAACCGGTATCATCTACCCAAGTTCAGATTCCCAATGGGTCAGCCCTATCCAAGTGGTCCCCAAAAAGGGAGGAACCACTGTCGTGCTAAATGAATAAAATGAGCTAGTGCCTACAAGGACTGTGACAGGGTGGAGGATGTGTGTCGACTATAGGAAATTAAACAAATCAACATGAAAAGATCACTACCCTCTGCCTTTGCTTGACAAAGTCCTCGAACGCCTAGCCCATCAAAAGTTCTTATGTTATCTAGATGGTTATTCCGGGTTCTACCAAATCCCTATACACCCGGAAGACCAAGAAAAAACTACTTTTACTTATCCTTTTGGGACCTATGCTTTCAGAAGAATACCATTCAGGCTGTGCATGCACCTGCTACTTTCCAAAGGTGCATGTATGCTATTTTTGTAGGGTTAACGGAATCTATAATGGAAGTTTTCATGGATGATTTTTTAGTTTACGGTGATTCCTTTGACAACTGTCTACTCAACCTTGGATAGTTCCTACAAAGATGCGAGGAAACAAACCTTATCTTAAATTGGGAAAAATGTCATTTTATGGTAACTGAAGGTGTCATCCTCGGACATAGAGTGAGTGAAAGGGGGATTGAGGTAGACAAGGAAAAAATTGATGTTATCTCAAAACTGTCGCCACCAAAAGACGTAAAAGGAGTGCGAGCATTCTTGGGTCATGATGGGTTTTATCAAAGATTTATAAAGATTTCTCAAAAATAGCAAAACCCATGACCAAATTATTGACCAAGGACACCGAGTTCAATTTTGACCAAGAATGCTTACAAAGATTCACAATTTTGAAGAATACCTTAATCTCTGCACCCATACTAAGGGCCCCAGACTGGTCACAACCTTTTGAAATAATGTGTGAAGCTAGTGACTATGCCATAGCGGCCGTGTTGGGATAGAGAATAGACAAAAATCCATACGTCATATACTATGCATCCAAGACGCTTGATGAAGTGCAAAAGAACTACACCACTAATAGAAAAGGAGTTCTTAGCTATCATCTATGCGTTCAAGAAATTCCGCTCCTACCTGATTGGATCTAAGGTCATAGTTTACACTGACCACTCCACCATAAGATATCTAATTCAGAAGCAAGATGCAAAACCTAGACTTATCCGATGGGTGTTGATGATTCAGGAATTTGATTTGGAAATCAAAGACAAAAGCGGAGTGGAAAACGTCGTCACTGATCATCTCAGTCATATTGAAGTCGTGGATGATGATAAAGTACCTATCCGAGACACCCTCCCTAGCGACCAGCTAATGAAAATTACCACAGGATTCCCCTGGTATGCCGACATAGTAAATTATCTGGCTATGGGAATCATTCACCCTTCTGCCTCTTACCATGACAAAAAGAAATTCATCCACAACGTCAAGCAATATTATTGGGACAAACCTTATCTATTTTGTCTATGTGCAGATGGACTTTTTCGTTGTTGCCTACCTGAAGAAGAGATTACTCCTATCCTAGAACATTGTCATTCCGGCCCCACTGGGGGACACATGAGTTTGAAAAAGACCGCCATGAAAGTTTTACAATCGGGTTTCTTTTGGCCAACTATAGTGAAGGATTCCTATGATTTTGTAAAATCATGCAACAAATGTCAACTCTCTGGTGGTATAACCAAAAGAAATGAAATGCCCCTCACTATGTGGCAAGAGATCAAACTTTTTGATGTGTGGGGGATAAATTACATGGGTCCCTTTCCCTCTTCATATGGATTTTCCTACATACTGGTTGCTATGGATTATGTTTCGAAATGGGTAGAAGCTATACCCACAGTCTCCAGCGATTCCAAACCGGTCATTAAGATGTTTAAAGATATCATTTTTCCCAGATTCGGAGTCCCCCGAACTGTCATATCTGATGGAGGGACCCATTTTCTAGAGCGAAGCTTTGAAGCTCTCTTAAAGAAATACGGAGTCAACCATAAAGTTGTCACGCCTTACCATCCACAAACCAGTGGTCAGGTTGAAGTTTCGAATAGACAACTGAAGGCGATCCTAGAGAAAACTATCAATAGAGACTGGTCCACCAAGCTTCTTGACGCCCTTTGGGCTTACCGAACAGCTTATAAAACAAAAATTGGAACAACCCCTTTCCGTTTGGTATACGGGAAATCATGTCATCTTCCAGTAGAATTGGAACATAAGGCCTGGTGGGCTATTGAACAACTGAACTTCGATTCTAAAAGCGATGGGGAAAATAGACAACTGCAATTGCAGGAATTAGAGGAGCTCAGAATAACCGCATACCAAAGTGCTAGGATTTACAAAGAACAAACCAAGATGTGGCACGATGGCCATCTAAAAAGAAAAGATATCGCCATTGGAGACAAAGTCCTTCTTTTCAACTCCAAAATCAAAATGTTCCCCGGGAAACTTCGTACTAAGTGGTTTGGGCCTTTTACTATCAAGCACATATACCCGACTGGAGCCATCATAATTATTGATGACAATCGAGGAGAAAGGACCGTCAATGGCCATAGATTGAAAAAATACTATACTCCAGCAGACAAAATTCCGAGACAGACTATTGAGATCAGAGACCCCACAACATCACCATAACAAAATCATAACTTCGTCGAGCCAGCAATGAAAAACCCAGGCGCTACTTGGGAGGCAACCCAAGATCTGAGTATCATCGTTTATCTTTTATCTTTGTTTTCTGTTCCTTTCATTTAACTTAGGTTTATCATCTGAAAATATAAAAATTCACATAACCAAAACAAACATAAAAATATAAAAATCAAAAACCTAAGCCATCCCAAATAGTCTTGAAACTGTTTGGAGCCAAACAGTCCTCAAACCGTTTGGAGTCCAAACTGTCTCAAACCGTTTGACCTGGGGAATTTGTAGGGCCAACCCCCGATTCCTATAAATATAACCCTACCCCCTCTCCTTCTTCTTTCTTTCGACTCTCGAGCTTTCTCGCAAGCACTGTTGCATCTCCCATGCTCCCATTCCCACGTGGCCCGCTACACCGGTTCTCTCCGTCACCGTCGTTCCCGCTCTCGTGCGTCTTCACGATGACCGTGCATCGGCTACCACCACTCTTCGCATCATCGTCATATTCATCACCCGCACCAGCAAGGTAGACTAGAGCACCACCATTATCAACGCTTTTGTCTGTGCTCCACTTCCGTCTTTACCATCGCCGACGTCTGCGGCACTGACGTGGTTCCCTTTTTATCACCGCCGTCGTCTTTATCGCCGCCGCCTTCGCTATCACCGCTGATACTGTCTCTACCACCGTCTGATGCTCCCCTGACGTTTCACCTTCCAAACAGTCTCGAAACCTGACCGGCCTAAATCGTGCGTCCGAAAAGTGAAGCAGATTTGAAGTAGTCAGAGTTTTAAATTTATAACCCGAAACCTTCTAGGCCCCCACAACTTTGTTTATGGGGTCAAAGTAGATATACGGGGTTGAACACAGGGACAAGGGTGGTAGTTTTGGGAATGCGGAATCGACATGTTACACTCCGGTAAGGGTAAGGAGATGATAAAAGTTCCCCAAGGGAACAACAGGCTAGGATCGATAAAACCAAAGAAAACTATCTCCAACTGGAGTTATGAGGAAAATTAAGGTTTTAAAGGTTTATCAGTTTTTAGGGTTTTCACGCAACGGAAATAGAGAGATAATACTATCGCTTTAGTAAGGAATGAAGGAGAAAGCTTCGGTAAAACAAGTGACAGCAGAAACATCATGTACCCCTCCTCTCGAAGCGGGTACCTCTAACTAAGCATCAACACCCCTCTCGAGGTTGTCAGTCTTAAGTTAGAGTGGAAAGGTTACTAAAGCAACTCCGATCCAGGGCACTCTCGTACTCCCATATCGGACCAAACACTAGAGCCACAACACCTCTCTCGAGGCTGCTACAACGGGAAAACATGATTCAGTAGCTAGTCGAAATGTGATCCAAGTGTACAAGCTAGAGTTCGGATGTTAAACAAAACAATCATCCAACAGAAGGGACCAAACA
The DNA here is from genome assembly GCA_963693085.1 of Alisma plantago-aquatica. Taxonomy (NCBI): domain Eukaryota; kingdom Viridiplantae; phylum Streptophyta; class Magnoliopsida; order Alismatales; family Alismataceae; genus Alisma; species Alisma plantago-aquatica. The sequence continues at coordinate 1,155,798,280 of OY856410.1, read as the reverse complement.
TAAAGCAGCAGATAATTAAAACTCTTCTAATTCCATTAGCATGAAAGGGTCTGATTACATTGCATAAGTAGAGAAAGTAAATGACTGAAATAAGTAAAGATAAATGCCGCCTTCTTGATTTAGAAGGGTGACAGGCAGTAGTAGACCCTCCAGCCGGATACCGGGCAGGAGTCTTGCCCGATACACCTGTGTCGGGCGGCACACCCTCTCGGGTGACACGCTCATGACGGGCGGACGTATCGTGCGAGATGCCCATGACCGATACGACCATGTCGGGCGGCACCCTCTCGGGCGACACGCCGTGACTGGTGATGCGTATCAGCAGTCCAAGCCAGTTGGCTTTAGAGCAGTGATTTCACATCCTACGTACCACTGCCCCAGATCTACCATTCCTAAAGATGGGTACTTTTGGAAAACAAGTGTGTGTATATATATTTTTTTTCTTTTTATTAGGCACAACTCTCATGCTTTTATTCACTCTCATAAGGCTATGCTCTCTTTTTTTTTGGATTTTATTGGGTAAGGGAAAACCAAAGGAATTTTTGCTGTTTGGGCAGCTTTTTCCTTCTGCATACACGTCTCTTAGCTAGTGTGAGATTATTTTTCGAAATATCTGGCGTGGAAAGTCGTAGTATTTTGTTGTTTGTGGCTGCATTTTCAGAAAGGCACAACAAAACTTGAAAATCCTTAGGCACATAGAAAATAAACTGGCAAGAAGTCGTATCAGGTTTTTACTATATAGTGTCTTTGTACATATGTGTGGAGACAAAATAAGCAAATTTTTTCAAAATTTTTGTATGAGCATGTATATGTACACATGATATAGAAGAAGAACAAGAAGAACAAAAAGGGTGGAGTTTTTTTTTATATACCTCCCTCACTGGTACATGGTACCCCCCAAACTTACTCCACACTCTGTCCCAGAGTTGTGAAGTAGATAAGGTAGGGTAATGTTAACTCACTGAGGGTTAGCTGGTGAGCGCGCCTGCGCCAGATAAAAGCTCCCACACATATTCTCCTCGTTTGCTGTGGTAGTCGATGTGGTGGAGTTGGTCAAGCGTCTCTTCATTTGATATCCATTCCAGGACGAAGATGCCGTAGTCGTTGGATAGAGGAATTTGTTGTGGACTGCAGTGGCAGAACTGAAGCTCATGCCATTTGCTTGCTTCCATCTCCGGGAATGGTTGTATCAGCACTGCCACCTCGTCGTTGTATTTTCTTACAAAGCGCTCGAGGGATGCCAACGTTGTTGATGTACACTGCACTGGATGATCTTTGTTGCTGTCCGAGCTATTGTAGAAGATTCCTACTCGTTGGCGAGTGTACATTGTCAGGAGCGTCCAGTAGTTGTAATGCAAGATGGGAAGAAAGATTGTGTGTGGAACCCTGCACTCCAACTCTTCCAGAAATGATTGTTTTGCTCCTGTTTCATCAGCGAGGCAGATGTCGTTGAATAGCATTGGATGAGCTATGTATGCGTGTTCAAACTTTGTTTGTAGTGTCTGGATGTAAGCGGCCGCCACAGATACTGCCAAGCATCCTCCATCTTTTACCATGTCCCTTAAGTCATCAACTGGGACTATGACACTGCCTGCCTCGTAGATGACATCCGCCGGGGTAGAATCAGCTAACTTCAGAAGAATTTCATTGACCTGCTCATGCGTGAGTGTAGCGCACGAGAAGCGGTCGAAATTGTTGATCAGTCCTTTTGGTGTTTCAGGCGAAGCAGGGTCTTCGAATCCGTGAACTTCTCATAGGATCTCTAACTGCTTGCCTGCCCCATAGGTGTCTGTTTCCATCTCAGCTTCTTTCTCTGGAGTGTTGCTGGGTTGTGAAGATTCATCTTCTTGATCACTATTCAGCAGCCTCTCTGGTACCTCTGCGTCTCAGAAATAGTGTCCGTCTTTGATCAATAGTAGGGCGTATATGCTCCTGAGGTGGTCAAAGTTTTGGCCCTGGAGATGCCTTATGTATCCGAATATGTTGAGCAACTCCATGGCTCATAAGACGATGAAGGCGTTGTTTCCGCTTCCCTCTTTTGCTTGAATGGGGAAGTCTCCGATAGAGAAGAAGTTCCAAATGCCACCATGACGTTGGGCTCCTTGCTTGATTGCTCACAGAAGACGCAGTGGTAGAAGCCTGAGATGTTTGTCTTCTGGGTGGCTGAAGATATGCCTAGAGTGTGGCACCTCCTTGTTGCAGTAGCTGAGCATCTGGACATCGTGATTCCGGAGATCTGCCACACACAGAAACCATATGTTCTGGTGCTTATACGGGGCCAACACGATATTTGTGTTGTGCTTTTCGATGTGTTGCAGCATGCTGGCCACTGCAATGGAGTCTGGCACTCCCATCATCAGCCTTCTCGCCAAGGTCGGGGTGGCGTTGTATATTTTTCTCGAACCAGTCCCGGTGCTGATGTTCTCTATCATTGCACCTTCTAGGACCCTGAACAACCTTTTTCTGATGACGGCTGGCGAGCGGAAAATGTTTCTGAGTGCTCCCCGTTGTACAGAGAAGTAGTCGTTGCTCCAAACGACGTCTTCTTCATCTGCCTGCGACCTTAGGACCTTGTTCAACAATTTATGGTCGCTGATCGTCAGGTAGTCGATGACCTTTCTATCGAAGTCGGCCATCTCGAAAGAAGGCAACTCTGACGGAGCAGAGAATTCATCTGCCTCCGAGCGTCTTCCTCTGGGGGGGTGCATTTCATTGGTGGCGCAGATGCCCCCCCCCCCTCTCCCTCAGATTCATCAGAAGAGTCCTCACTGACGTTGATGTCTTCATTATCATCTTCAGCTTCGTCCAGGGGACTGAGGGAGCTGCTTCTTCCAGACCGTGGGAGCTCGCCTGTCCTGCTGGAGCTCTGTTGGCCGATCTTTGTGGCGTCCCTTCCTCGGGCGTCGGGGATGGCCCGCTGGAGGAGGAAGAGGGTGATGATCTTGACGAGGCTGCTGACGAGGAAGGTTGAGAGCCTGAGCCAGGAGGTGATGGAGACCTTCTCGGCTGCCTTGGGTGCGGATGGTCGTCTCCCCTGTTCAGCCTCTCATCGATCATGTCAAGGCACTGGAGGGCCTGCTGAAGCGTGGCGTTGAGTTCCTCTAGTTGGCCGGGAAGGCCAACTAGAGTCAGCAGTTCCCGTTCCTGGCTATTCAGCCTCTGCTGGAAAAATGAAAACTTGACCCCCATCTGATACGCCCCCGACGTTTCACCTTCCAAACGGTCTCGAAACCTGACCGACCTAAATCGCGCATCCGAAAAGTTGAGCGGATTTGAAGTAGTCGGACTTTTAAATTTATAACCTGAAACCTTCTAGGCCCCCGCAACTTTGTTTACAGGGTCGAACACAAGGACAAGGGTGGTAGTGTTGGGAATGCGGAATCGACACGTTACACTCCGGTAAGGGTAAGGATATGATAAAAGTTCCCCAAGGGAACAACAAGCTAGGATCGATAAAACAAAAGAAAACTATCTCCAACTAGAGCTACGAGGAAAATTAAGGTTTTAAAGGTTTATCAGTTTTTAGGGTTTTCGCGCAACGGAAACAGAGAGATAATATTATCGCTTTAGTAAGGAATGAAGGAGAAAGCTTCGGTAAAACAAGCGGCAGCAGAAACATCCTGTACCCCTCCTCTCCAAGCGGGTACCTCTAACTAAGCATCAACACCCCTCTCGAGGTTGCTGGTCTTAAGTTAGAGTGGAAAGGTTACTAAAGCAACTCTGGTCTAGGGCACTCTCGTACTCCCGTATCGGACCAAACACTAGAGCCACAACACCTCTCTCGAGGCTACTGCAACGGGAAAATATGATTCGGTAGCTAGTCGAAATGTGATCCAAGAGTACAAGCTATAGTTCGGATGTTAAACAAAACAATCATCCAACAGAAGGGACCAAACATAAACCAGCATATAATTAAAACTCTTCTAATTCCATTAGCATGAAAGGGTCTGATTACATTGCATAAGTAGAGAAAGTAAATGACCGAAATAAGTAAAGATAAATGCCGCCTTCTTGATTTAGAAGGGCAACAGGAAGTAGCAGACCCTCCAGCCCGATACCGGGCGGGAGCCTTGCCCGATACACCAGTGTCGGGCGGCACACCCTCTCGGGTGACACGCTCATGACGGGTAGACGTATTGTGCGAGGTGCCCATGCCCGATACGACCATGTCGGGCGGAACCCTCTCAGGCGACACGCCGTGACTGGTGATGTGTATCGGGCTTGGTATCGTGTCGAGCCAGAGTGTTGCTTCCAGTATCGAGTACTCCTATCGGGCATCCTTGTTGGCCAATATCAACCTGTAGCGGTGCCCGGGGCCGGCCCTAAGTGAACCATTCCCTCCCTCTCGGGATGGGGAAGTGCTCACCTAGTATCACTCGGTACACCCTGAGGCATGACACGCTAGCTCCAGATGATTTCCCAAGTTGGCTTTCGAGAAATTCCGACTCGTCCCATCGGAGTCTTGTAGCTGCTATTTATAGGCAGCGGTTGGGGGAAGTTATGGTTCTCCGGACGCCACGTGTCCTCCTTCAGCTCCATTATTGCGGATTCAGGGGTGCCCGATATGTGTATCACCCGGCACAAGGATGTCGGGCTGGGAGCGTGTCAGTAATCGTGACGAGTGGCGCCTTCCGGTGGGTGGCCAGTATCACGCGACACGCTTCAGCAGTCGTGGCGAGTCCGGCTCCCTGTCGGGTAAATGGTGTATCGCTCGTCCGCTCCTTGCGCGGCACCCTCGTATCACGTGGTATTGTATCGTGCTGCCCTGTATCGGGCAGCGAGCGTATCTGTCGGGTAGTTGGTAAGAAGGTCGATGCAGGTAGAACACGTTGGTGGGTCGGGACGGGCCTTTTTGCTGATAAATGAGTCGAAAAATGAGGAAAACTCTGCAAAAGATGATAAAATGGAGTTAATAGCGCGGCGTGGCCTATTTATGTGAAAACATGACAAAAAAGGAGAGGAAAACAGTTTAAATGTGCAGATTTAATAATGAAATAAGGGCCAAAAACATCACAAAATGGCGTATCTTTAGACTCATTCATCATGAGCCTACATGATGAGTCACCACCACCACCCCCACCACATTACCAGCCACTACCATCCCACCATCTACCACCCTCCCATCTTCCTCCACAACAATCCCAACAGCAATCCCTCCACCCACATCTTCCACTTCACCATCTTTCTCCCCGAGCACCCCTTTTTTCTGCTCCAACACCCGGCTTCACATTCTCCACTCCCATCTCCACCCTTTTCTCCTCAACATTTTTGTTCCCACAATTCTCACCCAGACAATCACCATTTTCTTCATCCTCTACCACCCCGACACCTCTGGTGACTCCATCTATGGTCACCACACAGTTTGCGGGAGCATCACCAGTGTCTCTTTCGCAAGGCACTACCACCTTTCCACCCCGACCCCAGCCACACCACCCTTCCACATCTGGGGTCCATTTCACAAATGTCGGTGAGGAATTCATATGTCAATTTGACGCTATTCGAAACCTCCTCACCGACCCTTCTAACATTTTACAATCTATTTTTTCTTGTGTGTAGGGTCCATCTACACAGGTTGCCAAGATTGACGTGCAAAACCTTGCCTTGCCAGGCATCATCTCAAGCATCCACCAACAGTAGAAAGCAGCGGCCATGAAAGTCGATTGCCTCGAAGACCGCCTGCAATAGCTACCATAGTTGGTGCTTGAAGTGAAAGGCCAGCAAGATGATCTAGTCAAGCAAGTCGACAAGATTTCTGTGCAAAACTCTACGCGAGCTTAAGCAGCAACAAACTGTTTTAAGCACGCGTTTGGACGACATAAGAACCACCCTCACACAGCTAACTAACCGTCAAGAGGAGTCATCCAACAACAAAATCAACCAACTCAGAACTCAAGTGACGGACCTCTCTGCCCGACTCTTCTCCACCGAGGCTCGCTATTCAGATCTCAAAGAAACCCACAACGCACTGCTTGAAACACACGAGCATGTGTAAGTGGCTTTCGACGAGCTACAAGCACTCCACCGGCAGTGTAAGAAGCCTCCATCAAAGAAGACATCAGACAAAGCGGCGGACGAAGAAGATGATGAAGAGGAAAATGAAGAAGAGGAGTCTGACTCCTCAGTTGACTCCAATAATAGCACCTCCTCAGACGATAAAAATGACGACCCCGACAATGCTGGCGAGGGCCCCAGCCAAGGAGCTGCACCAAAGCAATAGCAAGAACACCACAAAGGTGATAACGATCCCAAATCCCCTACTCACAATGACAACGTCAATATGTCATATGGATCAATTCCAGGATTATTCTGGAATGGGATCTCTGGGGGAAACTACCAAGGAAGCAGCTTTCACTGAGTTCCAACAATGTTTATTTGGAACCAGCACGAGTCAACAACAAGAAACATCAACTCAATTTCTCTATGCACCAGAACAATCAGTGCCCTTTCCCCCAGAACATGAAGAATATGAAAGAGTCAGTTTAGATACAGATGAAGACCTTGACTCTGCTTCTGATTCTGATAAAGAAGAAGATCTGCAATGCTACATCAATGATTTGGAGTAGACTTCTCCCCCCCTTCTGTAGGAGCTTCCCCCGCTGCCACCTCTACCACACAAGATGCACAATCTAGATATGACAACCATCTCTACTCTTGATGCTCAAGTCATCTTCATCCTAAACACTATAGTAGATGATGCCAAAGACGGGGGCGATATTATTTACCAAAATACGAAGACTCAGCGCAAGTTGACACGTGAAGACTTCCGCTCCATCCTTCGACCACAATCAGCGGTGAAGATGGCAGTCTTCTGTGTCCTCCTTACTTACAGAAGCTCTAAGCGGAAGCAACCAGTTCTTAACGCATCACCTGCTCTAGCTATATACAAAAAATTACAAAGCAAATCAATCGAACGGTTGCAGAGGGGAATTGCCAGAAAGGCATGCTATATAACTGTGCCCTTTCAAGTTTTTGGTCACTGGATACTTATGATAGTCGACACTGCGGCTCGAGACGCCAATGTGTACAATTTTTGCGCCAGTGAACTAAAGGCCGGAATAATTAATTTTGCTGGTATCGAAGCCGGGGAGGCCAGATGCATCCCTTTCCAGCTACTAAAATTAATCTGGGCTGCATGCCCATCCCTCCGCAATGGTTGGAACCAACCCTGGTTCCAAATCATCAACCCCCATGCCCAAACACAAGAGGGATCTAGGGATTGCACTTTCTATGCTATACGTCACATTCAAGCGCTCAACCAACAAATCCCTTTCACTGAACTGGCCATAGAGGATTTTCATTCTCTGCGAGGTCATTATTCCTTGAAGCTAATATGTGATATAAGGTTCTTCAAGGACCCAACTATGGCACCTAATGACGTTCCTCGTTATCTCTTTTCGGCCATCCAACGTCCTCCAAAATAGCCATTCAGGCAAACAATAGAGGAGTTGCAGAAACAACAGCCCGCTAAGGTTCTCGAGAAGAAGAAATGGGACCCTTACTCTTTCGATCTGGCGGATGATGAAGGGGTTACTAAGTTTCTAACTGGGGCGACCATCAACATATCATCTTCACAAATGGTCCCCCTATCTGCCATTTCACCAACATTCCCCAATTTTGACATCAGTGCTTGCAAAAGCCTCTCTGACAATGAACTTCGCCTCATCATGTCAAGGCTTTACGCCGAGAAAGATGACCTCGTTTTCATGTCCGGTGACATTCTGGTCATGGAAGACGCGCTATGAGAAACTATATAGACAAAAGGGTCTCCATCCGTAAGTTTGATGGCTGCCTATCAATTTCTTCTCGAATAGAATCACCCTACAACCTATATGGCATCCGCATATATGAAGGACGATCTTCTAAAGCTAAAGAACTTCGGAACAACTGAGGCACTAATTTCCTTCCTACAACATATGAATCTGAAGTTTATCATGCTTCCTTTCCTTCATTCAGAACACTGGATGTTGTTGGCAACAAATCTTCACGACGGAACAACAATAATATACAACAGTTCCAACAGCCAGTACAATCCAGATCAGCAACAATACACTACAACACCAAGAACGCCTATAGAAGAAGTGGCGAAGGAGTGTGCTGATCATCTACATGCCCTTCTCAGCAAGCATACATGGGCATACGGTAAAGAACACTTTCATCGCCCCACCTTCAGCCACAAATGCCCATAGCAGCTCCGCGAGTCGAACAGATGTAGTTTCCACGTCATCTACTGGATGTACACCATTATGGCCCTTGGACAACCAGTAGAGGACGTGATAGATGTAGATTACCATGCATTATGAGGAAATTTCGCCGCTAATCTTCTTCTCGCACATGGAGCTAATGCAGGACTAACAGACGCCTAATGCCCTTGTCCTTGTACTTCTCAACCAATCACTTTGACACTCTGAGGACAGAGTGAGTGATAAGTTCGGGGGGAGTACACTGGACAAGGGCGAGGTATCATTCTTAAATCTTTCCCTCTCTATCTTCTCTTTCGATCCTGCACAATATTTTTCTTTGCACACTTAGTTTTTGTTTTAAATAATAAATCTTGTTCATAAAGAATAATTTCCCTCTTAGAACAAAGTCATCCCCAGCTAACTTCAGAATCCAGTTAGTCCTAAGGAGTAACAACAAGAATAGCACATAGACATGTAATGGCGAACTAATAAATTATCTTCACACTCGATTTTCATGCTTTTGCTTCAATTCTACATCTGACTTTCCACAGGTCAACATCAGGGCCGAAATAAGCCAAACACTCTCAAGGACGGGAGGGACATCAGGTGACATCCAAATCACGAAGCCTTGCAAGTGGACCACTAGTAGAAACCAAATAAGTGCATGTCGAGCAACTCTAAGAACAACTTTCTTCTCTTCAAATAAAAGAGGCTTGGCCGCCCAAATCAAAATTCCTAAAAATCTAAATCCTAAGCTTGTGAGTTTACGAATAAAAGCCAGAGTGTTGAATAAAACTATGAGAGTTGTGCCATGAATAAGGATCTATATGAAGAACCAATAAAGGTCTCGCCCGGCCGGTACATTCAGCTGCCCTCACAAAGGCATATGTGTCGTGCCCGGTAGTGAAACCCTAAGGTATCCAAATATATGAAAGGCTGATAAAGGAGTCGCCTGGTCGGTACATTCAGCTGCACTCACAAAGGCAGATGTATTGTTCCCGGTAGTGAGATCCTAAAAGCATAGACAACCCCTCCCCCACTTGAAAGGGGAGTTACACATCAAGCCTTTAGCCAACCCTCATACCCACTCTAGCTTCCGGTAGGATTTTCAGAGAAGTATAAAACTGATTAGAATCAATGACATGCACAGAAGAAAAAGTGGTCCCAATGTAGGCTAGAAGAGATGGAAGAAATCTGAGATCCAAGCAACTCTCAATACCTAAAATAGTTAAGGCAAGAAAAGGCCTCGATACAACTTTATGAGACCTCTAGTTTAGAATTGGAGCAAGAGTATGGAAATCCCAATTAAATAAAATTGCCTTGCCATTGCATGCCTCATCTCTATCTAACTTGAGAACAAGCTAGACTCTAAGTTAGGGGGGTGATAACCTCCAATTTTGTGATGTTATCTTAGTAATTTTCCTCAGTTTTCCACACTCTTTCTCAAATAAATTAGATAGAATCCTTAACTTTCCTATCTTATTGCAAATATACTGTTAGATTAACTTTTCTCCCTTTTTACTTATAGAAAAATACACAAAAAATCACAAAAGCCTCACATGGTCTCAAGACCGCATGGAGTCATGCGGTATCAAGACCGCATGAAGCCAAACGGTCTCAAAACCGCATGATGCCAAACGGTCTCAAGACCACATGGAGTCACACGGTCTCAAGACCGCATGAAGCCAACCGGTCCTAAGACCACATGGAGTCACACGATCTCAAGACCGCATGAAGCCAACCGGTCCTAAGACCGCATGGAGTCACACGGTCTCAAGACCGCATGAAGCCAAATGGTCTCAAGACCTCATGAAGCCAAACGGTCTCAAAACCGCATGAAGCCAAACGGTCTCAGGGTCCAAATGGTCTCAGGGTCCAAACGGTCTCAGTGTCCAAACAGTTTTAGAGCCCAAACGATTTCAGGGTCCAAACGGTTTCAAAGTAAAATTGCCCAAACCGTTTGGGCTTCATTTAAAGCCTATAAATAAGACCCGAGGGTTCCTCTCAAAGGCAGGAAGTTTTAGACATCCATAGGCTGCCTCTACTACTCTAGAGCTATTCCATCCTCCATCCTCCACCCAAAGGCTGTCGATCTGAGATCCACACTCCATCCTGAAGTTGCTTTCTCTCTCTTCACCAAAGAAGGTGGGAAGAGGAGACCTCATCATTGAGCAACCTGTGAAGTGTGAAGATCATCATTCTCTCTCCTTCTAAGGGGTTGAATTTCCTCTCTCCTTTGTGGGGATTATGTTCTCTCCCTCTCTTCTCGCCTCCTTCTTTGTCCTAGCTATGAGTGAGTAGTCTCATTCACTAGGGTGCGGGGAATAGCCCCACTACCCATGTTTTCATTTCATGCAATGTAATCCATAGTTTGTAATAGAGATATACTTTCTTTTTAGTTCGACATCAATCGTTTAATGAATGCTTGTTGCTTGATCACTAACTCGTGTTATCTTTTATCTTTTAGTATGAATTGTCTACGTTTGTACTATCAGATTCAAATCTCGATTGAATGTTGGTTCTTGATGCATGTATCCACCATGCATCTGTTTTGGCATCTAGGAGTGTTTCTCAAGAAGTGGAGTAAACTCACTTCCATCATTGTACTTTCATATTATGAAATGGAATCAGTTGACGTATGAAAGTACAACCTTGATAAGTCAAGGAACACACTTTGCGAAGGGAATGATGTAAAGTAGGTGACCATTCATTCGGGGATGGCTGGCATTGCAACATTCCCACACTTCTCGTAGTTAGTTCTCTGAAAGGAAACTAAATCTACAAAGATACTAACTGTTTAGACTCTTTTTGTAGGTTATGTTTTATGTTGCATGTTTTGATCCATGTGTAGTGGTAGTGAAAGTCGATCACATCCTAGTGGCTCCTTATCATTGTTAAAATCCTTAAGTTTACTTTCTTGATCTACTTTACTTGTACTTAGTTTAAAACAACCAAACCAAACTTTTCGATCTAGATACCAATGGCTAAGAGGTTAAGTGAGATTCTAACATTTTCCATCTTGTTTCTCTCAACAAGACCGTTGTCCTATGGATTCGACCCCTAACTGTACTATGATAAGACTTCCATGTATCCTAGCATACATGGGTGGAGTTCTCAATCTAGTATAAGCAAGGCTAAACCTAAAGACTTACTATCTTTAGGATTTTTAGTGGTGCGCGCAATTCCACGTGAGTGGAAGCTCCATCATAGTCCATAGATTATCGAACTCTAGTTGGGCATCATGTAAGACTTTGCCTATGTGCACAATCACTCAAACTGACTTGAAAGGTAAGTGCCTTGTGTTTCTATTTCAAGAGGTGAAGTGGTGATTTTATAGGACAAGGATGGGGTCATTAGCATGCCCCCACGAGATGAGGCATGTAAGACCTCCCTTATAGCATATTGAATTTCATCTGCTAAATCTATTTTGAGCTATAACTTGTAGTTTTCCCAAACTTTTAAGTTATTGACAATGTTGTTGTTCATTCCAAATCCCACTAAGTTTTTTATTTGAATTACCATAATCCTTGATATGTATTAATCTTCAATTGAATTCCCTTTACTTAAATATATCTATTCCCCTTACTTGATAAATATTTGCAAATTAGTCTCTCATTTTGGGTTTGTGAATCATTTCGATATCAACAAGAAAATTTTGAATCAATTGTTCCTAGATATCTTGAATACACCTTGCCTATGTCAAATGATTCTTGAATGAGAACTAGTTGCATTAGAATAAATATTAAATAATAATTCTAAATATAGATATGAATTAGATGAATTAGTATGCTAGTTAAGAGCCTTATAGTAGATATATATTATTTTTTAAAAATTATCATAATAGAAATTAAAGTAGCAGAGAAAATCACACATTGTTTATAAATATATTTGTTGAACTAAAAAAATTGAAGTAGATAGAAAATAGGGGTTTTAATGAGCAATATTACCAATAACTTAGTTGAGGGAATAGCCATGTCTTGTTCCTTTGGAACACCACAACATGTGTATCCTCATCCAAGAATTAGAGACCTAATGAAACACCATTACACAAATTTCACAACCTGTATGGAGTTGTAGACCATCCATTTTGAAATGTCTCAAACTCTCCTCATCGTGAATACCCATTAAACCCTAGCAGCCTCCAATGTTATCCTACAAGTCCCTCTTATCCCTCCATGTGAAGCAACATAGATATGGGTTCTGATGGCTAACCAGTGTGGCCACCTGCAAACACCACTTGTCTGAACTCTGCCAATCTTGTAAATAATATCAGACCTTGATCAACTTGCAGAAGCAAGAGCGCAACCTCTATGATTTCCAATAATTCTTGTTACTCCTTCTTGTTCTCGAGATAAGGTCCTAATTTGATGACTCCACAATATGTCGACATCACCAAACTACCACTTCCTTGACATAGCTCGACATCTACCATGGCACAAGGAAGATAGAGGAGTGGATAAATCATCTCCTTATCGACAACAACATGTAATGAATCTTAGAATCTTGCAAACATCTATCAACCTTGTCAGCCAGTCCTAGCTCAGATCTTTGACTCCTTGATCTCCTCAAAAAAAACTTATAGCCCATCCTCGCCAGTAGTGTACCCTCCTCCCTTCTCCTCTCTCTAACGTAATACCTACTACTCATATCAATCATCCTCTACTATATATGCAAGAGGCAGAGGAAGAGGATCCAACCCTTTTGATTTCACCTACTTCATCTACAAATCCCACGCCTCACCACCATTACCTATGCGACCATGACTCAATGCATGTTTGTTTCTCCACCAATGATCTGATGATGATAGGATACCATCATTGTCAACAACCCAATCCCGAATACATCTTCCTTCTATAGAAACTTTGTCGGGATACTTGCAAAGTCCAACAACCTACAACCACCTACTATTAGTCTAAGAGAAAGAGAGTTGTGGCAAAAACCTAATTGAACACTAGTCGGTGCTTTTAGAAGAGTTGGAAAGATCCTACTCCTATTACAATCAAGGAGTTTTGACCATGAAGGATTGAAAAAGATTACCAATAAGTGATGATCAAAATCCCAATTCACTTGCATTGAGCCATAGTTTAATTGTACTAACAAAATTTTTGAATTTGGGAAACAATTAACCAATGTCGATGATGATATAGATAAGTATTATTCATATGAAATTAATGGGAAGTATGTAATTGGATAATCTAATATTTATTTTGGAACCTTGATGGTTTAATATCATAGTATATGTATATATATGCATCACACCATCTCAATGTGTGTATACCAATAAATATTAGTTCTGAATTTTTAAGACTTATATGGATATGTAGAACATTAAATTAGAAAATAATCAAATATTTCACATCTATACTATGCTTAACATATTTGATCTATTACCTTGATTCTTAAAATGTTATATATATATATATATATATATATAGAGAGAGAGAGAGAGAGAGAGAGAGTCAGGCTAGAATACAGTCGAGTGTATTCAGAGTAGAATACACTCAAGTAGTATTTCATGATGCAATACTTTTTTTCAAAAATCTAATTGTTGACCTTCTTAAACATCTTGTGAATAGGTCATACACAAAATTTGAGAAAATTTAGACATTTATAGGTCATGTTATAAAGACCGCAAAAACTATGCATTTCAAATTAGTTTCGCGCGTCAATTTTGTTGCCCTTTGGATGAGTGACTTACACTCATCCAAATGGGCTCAAAATTTGTATGTAGCCTATTTATAGTATGATGGTGAAGATCAATGGTTTACATTTTGCAAAAAGTAGTCTTGATATGCAAACACACTTCAGTGTATTCATGCGATCTGTACACTCAAGTGTATTCTAGCCTGACTCTCTCTCTCTCTCTGTATATATATATATATATATATATATATATATATATATATATATATATATATATATATATATATATATATATATATGGGCATTTATTCAATGCCCGCACCAGCAACCTGGAATTTGCTACCCGTCTGCCAGAAAAGTAATTATACAGTCAAAAAAGTAACTCACTGGACAAAAAAGTAACTATGTTGATAGAAAAGTAATTATACGACTAAAAAAGTAAATCTGGGAATAATACACAGTATATATATATATATATAAAATTGTATTTTTGAATCTTTATAGCAAATTTAAGTATCTATGCATGAAAAGTAACAGTTTGCAAGGTAAAGTAACCCTCTACATGCCAAAATTAAGAAAATCCAAAAAAAAATAACCAAAATAGGCAGTGGGTAGCTACCCGCATGGGTATTGAATATAGGCCCTATATTTGTATATATATGTGTGTGTTTGTATATGTATATATATATATATATATATGTATGTATGTATGTATATATATATATGCACTAATTCTGTCGGTAAATAGTTATTTATGAAATCCAATAGTCACTAGTAAGGAAATAAGCATGTAATATTTTATCAAAGAATTAAAAATCCTAGGTATAAGTATGTATATATGGTAATACAAATGGATCAAATTAGTATTTTATTTGTAAAAGAGAAGGAACATATACAAAAAAGCATTTTTTGTAAACATATGCCTAAATGATAGGGATGTCATTCCCCATCAACAGTATGTCATCTGCATACAATATGGGGAATACTACTACACTCCCACTATTCTCACCTGATAGTAATATGAGTAAATTTGACTCTAATGGACTACATGATATTATATGCATTGAATGAAGGAAAATGTAATCATAATGGAATTCACTCTAGGAAGTATAATAGAATTAAATATAAAGAAATGACTAATAACATAATGTGATGGTTATCAATAAGATAAAATAAACAAACAATTGAAATTTATTGCATGTACAATCTAACTAGAAAGAAAGAAACAATGAGAAAACCATTTAAATAATAATGAGAGAAAAAGTTCAAATTAAGAAAAGAGTGAAGAATAAATCCAAAACAAATGACATTTAATAACATATATGTCACATTCCTTCCTAGATTGCTTAATTTGGAAACTCTTGCTAAAATAAGGGTATGGAATTCTCTATTCTAGTGGTGAGTTATTGATTCTCTCTTGAAATTTCATGCATACAATCATATAATCTGGTGAATTAGAGTTAATTTTTAAGACTTTCCTTTCCTCCTGAAGATCATCACAAAAATTGTTGAATATTGAATGTTTTGAAAAATGATATAAAAACCGATTTAATTAATGATATATATACATATATATGGCTCCTTATTTTGGTGGTTCATATTCCCCAATCATGCGTAATGGGTAATGGACTAGTGCTTCCCCCGTAATAGGTTACATAGTAAAAGACAATATTTTTCTTCCATAGATGTCTGAATACATGACACATAGCCAATCTCAATATGAGAGAAAGTTCCAATTGACAACTATTTGCTTTGAAATTTTAGAAGTATGATATCTTACACATTTGGTATTTTCAATACTCTTATGAAATTTGTATCATAAACTTGAATACTAAAATACGTGATCCATGTAATTCTTAATTTGATTACACTAAATGGTACTTACATAGTTTGTAAATACTTGAATCTCCTCTTGTTGCATATTTTTAAATATCTCAATAATACTAATTTTGTATCCATTTTGGTGACCCAAACCTTTCTTTTGGTTCATGTGTGGATTTATTCCTTATGGTAATTCGTGGATAGGTATTACATGGTAGACATAGAAGATACATTCATGAGATGTCATCTATCTATTGAGGAGTATATAAGATTTAGTTCTTAAATTTTAGTCCTTTCATATAGGCTTCAGTGAACTCTAATTGTAAAGCATGAATGTTCAAAAACTTGTTTATATAGTCTGATATAAGTATTGTACAAAAATGATCGTAAAGATTGATTCCATACAACATGGCATTAAATATTTAAAAAACAATCAACATTCATGCATATCTCATGAAATTTAGGGTTAATTACCAAGTATAAATATCATACCTAGACTTAAGCATGTAGTTGAAAACAAACCCTAGTAGCTCTAGCTCAATTGTTAGCATATATGTAGACTACAAGAAGGAACATTAGAAGTGTAGGTAGATACCTTAACCTAGAAATACATGGAACATATTTACCTCATCTACTATATTTTGGATTCCTTTTCTAAACATGGATTTAATTGAATTATTGCTGATCAAGAAGTGATTGGGATATATGTTTGTACTTTTCCAATGAGGGATAGTATAATACCACTTTCACCCCTAGGCATACAAATTGGTAGAGTATACTAGATTTTCTCTTTAGTTTTAGATACACAAATATAATTACAAATATATCAATATAGATTGAGTAAATAGAATAATCCCTAAAATTATTTGAATTATGTAAATATTTTTACATATGATGATTCCATTTAATATTTACAAAAAATAGTGAACATGGCGATGCCCAGGAAAAAATAATCGTACTTAAAATTTACCCAATGAATAAAATAATGAATAATAAGCATCACCATGTACGTGCAACAAGATGAGGTGTCCAAGGAAGGATATTTAGTGAATTTCTGGCATAATTCCTCCAAAGTCACTTACATAATGGTGGGGTTTCCTTGCTTTACATACTGACCCGGCCAAGGTGATTTCTACTACTTGGGAAAATCATAAATCCTAGAAAAAGTAATAGAGTAAAAATAACCAAGTGGGAACTTGTTGATATGAGAGGTAAATAATCTGCCCCATTGCACATATCTAATTTCAACTTCTATGCAACTTAATAGAAAAACAAATGTCATCGGTCTAGCAATAGATCCCTTAAATGCAAATTTTAAAATTTTTAGATTTAAAATTGCATAAAAATCCATATTAAAATAATTAAATGGTAAAATATGAAAAATATTAGGACCTCTAGATTTTTGAATTCCCAACTTCCAGAGATATATAAAAATTTAGATAATTGATATTGAACTAAGAATTATATTGATGTAAAACCCTACCCCAATCAAAAACTTAGAGTAAAAAATTGAATTACATCAAAATACTTGACCCAATAAAACATCAAATAAAGATTATCTATAAAAATATTGAGAAAAAAATTGATGTTGTATTCTTGACCTTGATAACTATAGTTTGTATATAAAAAAATGATAAAAATTGTTTAAGACTCAAAATTTGTGTATGTCAACTATCATTTCAAAACAAGATAAGTCTAGTATGGATTAAGTCATCACTAGGTATTCATGTGGCTCTTTAAGTTCCATGGAGAACTACATTCACAAATGAGTCAAGTAGATAGTATGGTAAAGAAGCAATAACTAGAATGTTGGTATGGTGTGATTGTGACTTGGTCCTCATATTTTTTCTTACTATTTTTGTTTTTCATGGAATAGTATTTCCATCAAAAAATTATTGTCTTTATACTAGATGTAAAAATAAGATTGTTATGAAATTTTATCAAATATATCTTGAGATAAGTCACAATCAAAGAGGTATGAGGAAAAATCTAGAGTAGAGTCACCTTGAATGGGCATGTGATGGATAACACCCAAACTTCATGATAAACTGATGTTTAATAGAAAGTGACAAATACTAGACATGATTTGACATATTATGTGTACATATTAAGGTCTATAGTTGAATCCTTTGTAGGGTGGAGAGAAGAATATAATAGGTCATGGGTATGCTAACTTTGAGGATGAAATCTTCTTTAAGAGGTGAAGTGTTGTAACATATTGAATTTTGACGATTAAATATATTTGAGCTATAATTCATGTTTTTCCCTAACTATAGCTTATTTACATGTTGTCCTTAATTCCAAATCTCGATAGGTTATTTCAACTGAGTTATCATGGTCCTTGATACTTAATAGTCTTCAATTGAGTTCTCTTTGTTTAAATATATTTATTCTCCTCACTTGAGCAATGTTTTCATATGAGTCTCTCATTTGGTTCTATGAATCATTTCAATGTCTACTAGTGAAATTTGAATTAGTTGTTCCTAGATATCTTAAATAAACTTTCCATGTGACAAATATTCTCTGTGACACATCGTCACACTATATGAGATTAATCAAAACATAAAACATAATAAACTACTAGTTAACCACGTAGTAAAAAAAATGGAAAAATGAAAACCAATTTCACACCATAAACAAGTTCTAAAACATTTGCATCAATACCCATCTTTTCCAGAAACCCATGTACCATAACATGTATTTACATCTGTATCTAGTGGTTGAGGCCACAAGCTATTTACAAAAGAGATATTACACATGTACATGCCATATATACAAACACTATCATACTGCAAAAAACTCATGTCGATACAAGTATAACATCTACAAAACACTTCCCATACTTGGACCTGAGAGTACATGGACGACACTAGGACTTTACTACTAACAACTGTAGCTAACCAACCTTATGTGTTTATTGATCATCGGGTTGCTTCCCTTCTAAGACACAGTCTCGACCATGTTGCCAGTGACCACCAAAGAAGATGTGGTGACCCACGGGTGAGACCCATGTCTGAATGATAGATATAACTCTCTCCAACATATATTGATTACAATTGATTATTTAATTGTAAATAAAGTGAGTATATTGAAGCATTTGATAAGCAATTGAGTAGATTGAACAGTTCTAGCATACTAAGCTAGTTAAATAGATAAGCCTGGAAACAAGTATAATTACTCATATTTCATAAGATTTCATCATATAAGAAATGTGTGGTATAAAAACATGGCAAGTCTAATCAACCAATGTGAAACGTATTCAACCCTAGTAGATATACTACACCCTAGTAGATATACTACATGTCTTGTATTACATCTTTTATTATTCCATGGGGAGTTTGAGTCGTACCACCCAAAGTCCAACTGACCACTGAGAAATCAAAATCAGTTCCATACAAGATCTTAGGAAGAGTAGGACTCCAAGATCTTCTCCATACTCAGTCAGTGAGAGTATGCACTGTAGTGACATATTAGTCAAACTACCAACAATGTCATATAGTAAATCCCTTGATACAGGTCATGGCGCTAAACACCAAGGTATACAAAGCAAAACCTTATTCATATTATATATAATTTTCAAGACACGATCACAACTGTTCTCAAAAAGAGATCTTAGTATGATTACAACCATCCTCCCTAAACACTTGGGGTCAGGATAATAAATACCCCACATACTCAATATGTGCTTTGGGTTTCCCTTAAGAATACTCATTTCACCATCCAGCAAGTTCTGACACTGAAAATGGCTCTATGTCTCAGGGCTCTACAGGATTAGGGTTTCACTTGATTAGTTATGTCAATTGGATGAATTAAGGCTTCATCATACAAATGGACATACAACCCTAATTCATTTCTATTAAAGGTATAAGTATAGAAACTTCAGAAAATATAAAATGTTTGAGTGTAAATATGAATCACATTACCACAAGACACTTATTTAGTGAATTTCATGAGACTATACTAAACAACATACCACCACATGGTACAATTCCACATTACAACAATTTGAGTTTCCAACCCTTAACATGTTTTTCAGGAGGATAACACCTCCAATAGGGATCAACCATGCCCAAACGTCATGAAGACCATCACATCAATCCCTACAAGTTCATCATTATCTTTCTATGCTTTAGAATAAATCTTAACAAGTCATCAACACAGATGTGACATTATAACTTTAACATAACAAGAGACTGTGATGTCCAAATGTCAACATATAAGAGTTCCAATAAACAATAAAAGAGTATTTAATTATTTTAGGAACCATTCAAAAGGGATGATTACAATCAATCATCATCACTTAATCACATTAGGGTTAGGTGTAACAAGCTACATCTCATTATAGTTACACATCCACTTATTATGGTGATTTATCAAATATATTTAAATGAGTGCAACCGTGAGACTATAAGTTAAAGGCATTGAAGAAAAAAATTCACATTATTAAAACCAACACATTATATTATAGACTTCATTCCAAGCCATTGGATGTGAAAGCATCCAATCACAACCATTGGATCGGGTTTAACCTTTCAAATACATCAGTTGATATATAGGTTTAACTCTTAAAATCATATAACCATAGAAACCATCGGTTTATGGTTTAATGGAAGGAACATTTGAGACCTAGTCTCACCATCATTTGTGGTAACCTGAACCACCATCAGTGATGACACATTATGCCACCATCAACTGATGGGGTCAACACTACCATCATTGAACACCATCGGATGTTGAACTAAAAATTGCCATTGACTTATACCATCTTTCAGGCACTAAATCATTGATTATTGAGCTTCTAAAAGAGTCTAGAACTGACCTAAGGTGTGACTATCATTTGACACCATTTGTCATCACCATCATATGCCACAAAGGCATATCCATTGGTTCTAATATAAGGCCATCCATTGGTTCATGTATAAAGTTGGAAATCAGCCTAAAAACACCAAGTATAAGCCATCGTTTGATAGGTACTTAGTCTTCCTCTATCCCAATAAGGTCCTGCACATAATTTTTGGTTCATATAGGACTGGAAACTAATCAAGGAACACAATAAAAATCGAAATCCTAGGCAAGAATAACTTTTATATGCATAGGTCTTCATTTTAGAGCAAGAACATGAGTAATCAAGCTCTTAGTAAGCAATAAAAGTGAATAGGGTTATAAAAATCACCTCTTGGAAGAAGATCAGACTCCAAGAAGCAAGAAAACTTGAGAAAAGAAGGTAAAGAACCCTAGCTTTAGGTCTAAACTCGACCAAGTAAGCCTCTTCTCTAGGAAATGGAGTAAACCCTAGGTGAAGGGAGCAAGAAGATAAGTTCTTTGATCTATAAAGCAAACTTTTCCATTGAACAACATGGTTCTATCCAGGAAGAAGGTAGGAGGAAGAAGAACAACAAAAGAAATGAAGGAGATAAGGAGATGCTTAATAGTTTAGGTCACGATCACCAAAAGGAAGCTCCACAAACCCTAGATAAGAGTAGATCAGGACCTTAGATGCTTTAACAAGAAGGTTGGATATTTTCTTATTCTTTGGGCACTCTGTTCCCCACCAAGTAGGTGAAAGATGAAGATCTGGAGAGGAGGGAAGAGATAAGAGTATAAAGGTTTCGTTTTTTAGCTAAAGGATATGTATAAAGGCTTATGGATAAGGAAAGAGAAAACCTTCAAGTGTCCTAGTAACTCTCCACGTGTTCATCGCCTAGAGCTTCCATGGCCATGAAGGTAACTACTCCACCATTCAAAGAGACCTTATTAGCCATCATTTTTTGTCTATCTAGGGCCACCATCTTTCCCCAACCAAAGAAACCATTGGTTCTTTTAAACCCTAGTCACTTAAGTGGTAAACAATTGGTTAACCATCTCTTTTAAGTGAACCACCGGTCCAAATGAACCATAACTAGAAAATCACCATCCTACTACCTCTAGAGGTGGTCTTCTGTTTTGAACACCTGTTGGTGACCATCATATTTCAACCAAATAGGGAAACCATTGGTTGATGGCTCCTAAAGGTAGCACATCCATGAAGGGGTAAACCGTAAAATACCCTTGAAGAAAAACACCTCCAAACCGGTACAACTAGGTGCACCAAGGACGAACAAGCTCAATAATGATAATGAAACATATAAGGAACATATTTCATGTGATAAATTGCAAGGAAAACTTCAGATTTGGGTAAATTATAGAAAGTCCAAGATGTCCATAAAATTGCATAACTTGCTCAAATAGTGTCCAAATTGGACCAACTTTGAAACTTAAGCTTGTCACATGATACCTAAACATATAAAAAGGTATGATTAAGGTTTAAAGAACTAAATTATGGTAATTAAGTATGTTCAACACTTTAAGCATGGTCAAGGGTCTTACATTCTCAGAATGAGAACTTATGGATTTGGAATAGATATGAAATAAAGATTCTAAATATATGTACAAATTAGTTTGTAATTAGTGAATTTTTTTGATATTCTAGTTAAGAACCTTATAATAGAAACTTGTTATGATAGGAATAAAAGCAATTGAGAAAATTGCATAATGTTTAGATCGATATGCTAGGAGTTATAAAATTTTGAAGTAATTAGAAAATAGGGGGTTTAGAGAGTTATATTACCATTAATTTACTTATTTGAGGGAATAGATGTGTCTCCTCCCTCCAAAACACCATAGCCTATAGTTACTAGAGAAATACAATGACGTCGTTCCACTGACCTAGGAAGCAAATACCTAATGAAATGCCATCGCTTGACCTTCACAACCATTGTGGTGGTCCAAACCATCCATTTAAAATTTTCTCCACCTCTCCTCATCATGAACACCTCATAAACCCTAGAAGTCACCACTGTAATCCTACAAGTCCCTCTAATCCTTGCATGTGAAGTAGCACATGCTTGGTTTCTAATGGCTAACCACTGTGACCGCCTACAAATATCACTTGTATGAACTCCTCATCTGACCCAATAACATTCTCAGACCTTAACCAACTCATGAAATTAAGAGCACAACCTCTAAGACTACCTGCGACGCTCATCACAATGTTTCTTCCAAGATAAGTTTATGAGCTAATGACACCACGACAAGTCCCCATCACCAAACCACCACTTCCCTACCATAACTTGACATCTACCATTACTCAAGGAGGATCGAGGAGTGGAGAAATCATCTCCATACCAAAAATAACACATTCTTAAGCTCCCAAGATTTTAGAAATATATTAACCTCATAAACCAACACCACCTAATATCTCCAACTCCTTGATCTCCTTGACACAACTTGCAAACCAAACTGATTAGTGGTGCACCCTCCCCCTTCTCCACTCTCTAGCCCAAAATCTACAACTCACATTGGCCACCCTCAATTATATACTAAATAGGTTGAGGAAGAGGATTAGGCACCCTCTTGATTTCACCTACTCCATTTGCAAATCCCATGCCTCGCCACCATTATCCTTGCAATGATGATTCCTTGTCCCTTTACCTCTCCATTGATGACCTGAAGATGATAAGCCACCAACCTGATCTAAAACCCAACCCAAAAATAGTTGTCCCTGCTAATGCAACTTTTTTTGGAAACTTGCAAAGTCCAAAAACCTACAACCACTGACAGTTAGCTTGAGATTTGTGACAACCTAATGGAACATTGATCTTGAGAATAGTTGGCAGTAACTCCTTATATGATTATGACCAAGGATGTTTGACCACAAAGGGTTGAGAAAGATCACCATGAACTGATAGTCAAAGGTTAGTTCAAATGTGTCAACCCATAGATTGATTGTACTCATATTATTTTTGAATTTAGAGAGCTATTAACCAATGACGATGATCATATTGATAAGGATTAGTCATATAATACTAATGGGGAGTATGTAATTGGATAATCCTAATAGTCAATTATGATTCTTGATGGTTTAAGATTATAGTATATGTATATATATGCATCGTATCAATGTGTGTATACATATAAATAAGAGGTCTAAAATATGTAGGCTTGTATGGATATGTAAAACACTAAATTATCAAAAAAACCAGTGATTTTATATATATAATATAGTTACAATGGTAATCTAACATATATGATATATTACCTTAATTATTATCATATTAGTTCTAATATATATATATATATACACTCTATATATATGTTATATTTGTGTGGTTAAAAAATTATTTACTATGCTCAGTAGTCACTATAAGGACATCAACATGCTAATATTTTGTTTTCATGGATTCAAAAAACCTTAGGTACAACTACATTTAATGGTCATATAAATGGATCAAAAAAGTATAGGGAGGGGAAGGGAGGGAGGAGGGAAGGGGAGGGGAGGGAGGGGAGGGGACACTTATGTTAGTGTATTTAGTTAACATGGGAAGGGGAAGGGAAGGAAAATATGAAATATAAATATAAGAAACATTATTGATGTGGAACGTTAGTGATATAAAACACTTCTACAAATAATAATTTTGTTTACATATTTATTTACATATATTATTTTAGACAAATATTTTGACAGAGGTGAAGAGAACACATAAGGCCCTTTTTGGATGGAAAATCCTATAGAGATTTAAAAATAAATTATTAGATATTAATGAAGGTTGAATACGTATATTGTTTGTTATATGTTGAAAGTGCCCCACAAGAGATTTCTTTATAGAAGTGGGAAATATGAGTTTTTTATATTCAAAGTTGTGGTTATGGAATTAATCTATTTCATAGTTTTGTATTTACAACAAAGTTTCCCTCCATGTAGTAAAATGCTTCCCACCATAGTCCAACCCAATTTTCCAATTATCTATAGGTTTTTTCCTTTATATTTGTAGAATAATTACAAACTTGTCAACTTTCCTAAGAAAAGAAATAAACTTTTAAGTTTCCATCTAAATTATACATAAAAAATTATCTTAGTTTCCTTTTTATTTTATTTTCATTTTTATAAAAAGAGATTCATTCAAATATTTTGAAATACTCCTTCAACATTCCATATGTCTGTCCAAGTGACGTAACACATACATGACATATTGTTTCACTATTCATATTAATTATAGGCTATACGGATTTTCCCATCATATTATTTATGCAAATTTTTCCCTTCATATTTGTAATTTATCTTTCACATTTTATATTTTTATCTGACCTTATTAATATATTTTTTTCCAAGTCTTTCCCCTTCCCCTTGTCTCTACTCCGATTAGATGGGGAGATAATGGGAGAGAAGTGGCTGAAAATACACTTCATTTGTTCCTTCTGTTCCCCTCCCCTCCCCATCATTTTGTCCAACCAAACAACCCAACCTTTTTCCCTCCTTTTACCTCCTCTCCATTCACTACATAACATGCCCTAAAGATCATTATGGAATGAGAGTAAGCAACAAAAAAACATTTCAAGCCCATGAGTAACATCCTAAGGGACATTGAGAAACAAAAAGATGATTCGAAACAATACTCAACAAATCCAACTAACCACAAGAATTCTAACTAGTTTGTGATCGATTATAGAAATATTATTCAACAATCAATATGATGTACAGTCCCAGATGAATTAGTCATAATGATCCTAAATCATTCTTTATTATAGGTCATGTTTGTAGAAATCTAGATATCAAATTCCCACAAGTGGGAAGGTTGCTGGCCTGAGAAGACGTTCAATGGATGGATGATTATCTATGGACTACCTTTTCTTGGACATTGTCATCAAGGCATTGACCCAAGACAATTCCATAACTTGGTCCTTGTCACCCATTATGAGCTCTTCAATTCCAAGGTCATGCAATGTACCCAAAACATGCACCTTAATGTGATCCCCTGTCATATCTAGGCTCACACACCTTCATACTTAATTAAGACCCATGATGACTGAGGTCAAGTGAAGCACCTACTAGGTGTGTGCCGTACTTTAGGGGATGAACTACACCATGACTCGATCTATTACATGCCTTGTTCAAGCCAACCTAGAACTTGGGAGACATGGCACACACACAATAGGCCCACACCCCTGCTCTTTGACCACTTTATTTGATCATTAAAGCACTAAAGAATGTTTCCATAAGATCCCAAGAGTGGAGCACACACCAAGAACGCCCCCACATTTCCCACGCTTTGACCAACCCACAAAACATAGTTTGAACATGACCAGAAGGTCCTAGAACGTGGGGCACAGACCAGGAACACACCTTGTGTTCTCTACCTTGATTGATCAAAGCTATGCCATTCAGCCCCTCCCCTCTAGAAGCCTCCAGAAGGCAGGGATGCCACTTGGTGTGTTCCCACACCACTCCCTAACTAGGAAAACTCTCTACTTTAACTCTAACCCTAGGTAACTTTGAACCTCCTATGAATATGCCCCCCTACCCGCTATTTAGAGGAGGCCCCATGCTATAATTTTGAGTGGTAGATCCCCATTGAAAGATGCTATCCTTTTAAGATCCAAATACATACATCCATTAATTCTGACATCTAAAACTAAGAGAGAAAAGATCCATCCCCACCTCTCATGGTGTTCAAGCAAGGTAGTTTGGGTGTAACAACTATGTAGATTACTCTCCTTTCCCCATTCCAACACCCAACAAGTTAGGATATGAACATTTTAGATTGATGTCATTGATATGGAATTGTTATGTGTAATTTATCTTTTACAGGTTGTTTTCTTGTTAATTTGCCCCATATTATACATATAAGTAATTTGAAAGTATAAAAAAAAATCCTAGTTGCCTCGTCATGATTTGTGATACCAAAAGGGTATCATGGTGTACCTAACACCTAACCCCACTTAACTTGATGTCTTACCTGGTTTTTGGTTGATCTTTTACCTTATTCTCCTACTTTTTGAAGCATCTTCTCAACTCTCCTCATTTTCCTTATATATATGGTGGCAACTTCCTTTACCTGACCTGTCCGCCGGTGTCCCAACCAAAGTTTTGGCTGCCTAATACACATCAAAACAACATCAAGAAAAGATGCTTAGCTACTATCACTTATTTAGTTGTATTTTTTCACAGAAGGACCAGTTAATTGAGATATATGCATAATATTGCAAAATGCAAATACCCAACATTCTAACCTTGCACATTCCCTCCAAAAAGTTTAGTGCCAAATTGATGGGATCATTGATTTCCATGCATGGAACATTCATTTTTGGTTGATCTTTTACCTTATCCACCTATTTTGTAAAGCATCTTCTTAATTTTCCTCATTTTTCTTATAGGCGGGGTGGTAGGCTTCATTTACCTAACTTGTCTGACCATTGTTTTGGTCGCCTAATACACACCAAAAAATGCAAAAAGAGGCTTAATTGTCATCACTTATTTACATGTATTCATTTTTGTCATAGAAGGCCCATTTGGTTAAGATATAAGAATAATTTGCCAAATGTATATACCAAGAAATCAAGCCTTTCACATTTCACCTTTTAAAAGGTTGAATGCCAAATAGAAGGGTCATTGATTTCCATGTAGAGTCTGCAAGCGTTCGATAATAAATAGATGCGTAAGAATCGAAACTCTTGAAATCCTAACCAAAGAAAGCCTTTGTCGAGGAAAATACCTCTCATGAAAATTTGTCTTCTCAAATTTGGGTTGAGGACCAATTGCTATCATTTTCACTCAACCTTTCAATTAAACACGGACTAAGAAAAATATTTGTTCATCCTTCAAACTTTCTAGGCTTCATTTCCAAATAGCACAACCAAAATTGGCAACATTTTAAAGAAAAAATCAATTTCAATGGCATCTGCCACAAAACCATGCAAATGTGTCAACTTCAATCGAAGTTGCTTCCAAGATTGCATCCATTAAATTTTTGACCAAAAATTCAATGATTTCGACAAATTACCAATTTCAATCGATTTCTTGGCTTTTTGTGCTCATCTCAAACTTTTTGATGGAAACATTGATAATTTCAATCCTTGGTGTTATTGTTGTTTGAAGAAGAGAAAAGGGGAATTGGTGATTTCACCATTCAGTTCTCATACCCAGTATATACTTGCAGCATATCATAATTGCATTCCTTAATATTTGCTATTCAATGTAGTAAATACTTAATATTTGTTGTTTGTTTTTTTCGGTTCAGACAACATGTATTCTAGTTGTGGTTAATTTTTTATTTAAGTGTCGTGTGATAAAGTACAAAAATACACAAGCCTAAACAATGACAATTGATACAGTAACAACAATAACGGAATGTTTCACTAATCCTCATGGATCATCAAACAGTCCTCAAAGGAGTTGATTGATACAAGTACCGTCTAACCACTCAATATTGTAATTGCTAGTCCGACTCTAAGATGAAGCAATTCATCTAAAATAGAAAGGCCTGGCTAAATCCTGACACAACAGTCTAACATGGCAAAGTAGAGAGAACATATGTGCGTCAATCTATCATAACATATATACAAGGTTTGGGTTGAGACCTTTGTCCACCCCCAACCAACAGTCCATCCATTGAATTAGGCTTAAACTCAGAAATATATACTAGCCCAACATTCCAGGAATAAATAATGTCATATCTTATAAGGATGACATATTATTTACAGAAAAGCTGTAGATATAACCATAGTTAGATAAAGTATGAATGATCCTATCCAGTCTTTCAAATAGACGTCATACGGTTTGACTCATGCTAATCTGCAAAAGCTGTTCATTAATTATCTTTTTTACCAATTGCTGTACAAGTTCTGAGGACAAGTTCGCATTTAGTAAAGAGCGAGTCAGGAAACAGTTAAACCTTTGTCTCGCCTCCTAAAATGGATTCGATATTCATCAATGCTAAACCTCTGAAAGTGATATATGTATCCCCTGAGCAGAAAATTGATTTTTTTTTTTGGTGTAAACCAAGCAAATTACCCAAAGAGTTTCTTATTGTCTTCAGTCTTCTTGTTGGTGCAAAGAGTGGTGTGAGAATTGCAGACGAGGTGGACAATGTTTGGGGTGGTTTTGGGGGGGGGGGGGGGTACACTTAGTTTAAGAAATACTGTATATAATTCGGAGAAACTGATACCCAGTAATCTGACAAGTTGCAACTAAACTACGGCTCGTGAGGATAGGACTTGGACCTACAAGTTTTGCCTTGGGATCTTATTAGGTCCACGGGGAGTTGGAAGGTACACGTATGTGCCAGAAGGCCCACAACCATCGCATTCCACTCGTCAACAGGTGCACAATTGGAATATCCCGTTCTGCGTGCTGCAATTTTCCGTATTTTCATGAATCCGCTAATTAGATTGCTCCATAAGCTTTTAATGTAGTTTTCGGAGGCTGCTACACTAAAATCTTCTACCTTCTCTTCCGAGAAAGTTCCATGGGTGGAAAGTTCCGGCTTTTCCAACTAACTCCGAAGAACACGCAAGGAACCTCAGCAGTGGCAAGGGGACAAGTGCAAACCCGACTGATCAGTTGATCTTTGGACTTAAGTAATACTGAGGATCTCTGAAGAACCTTACTATCTTCTCTGCCTTCTCAGCTGAAAGATCAGTGTTCTCTAAGATATAGTTCTTTGACACCTTAGAAATTGCTTCGATTGATCCAATTGCTTGGATGAGCTGTGCAGAGTTGAAAATAAAACGGTATCATTACGAAGCTCAGAAAATAGAAATGAAATGCACTATATGACTATAAAATCAAAATGAGTGGCAAAGACCATATCAGACCCAACCCAAAGAAATAGCAACAATGTTTGTGGAACTAATTAGTATTAAACAAAGGAGCCTGTTGGAGCTTTAAAAAATATTAGAGTCAAAGAGAAACAGTGGATGTAATCATTTATAATGGTGTCAAATAGAACAGAGAATTTTTTGATTAACAGTGATCAATTTATTTAACAATCAGCGACTAGAGTACTGTCTTGATATGTTGATATGATCCTTGACTGTAATTGTTATATTTTATTCTGCAGACGGTATTGCCTCACCAAGTGCTTGATTACACCACTTCCAACATGTACCATAATTGGAAAACAGCTGTGCTTCAGAGAGATGTTCGCACTTGAAAATATCCCTGTACTATTGAACCAAAAAAATGCACATTGCAGAACCTATTTGATGTCTTCAAGTAACTTCAACCTCTACTGCATGCCAATTTTTTTCTTATGCAGAATAATAACAACAAATTTTATCGACTACTAGTTTGATTTTAGATGTCTACAGCGTTGTACATTTCAACTGTGCCGTGCAACGAACATGGTTCTCTATTTTACAATAAAAATACCTTAATCAAGACACTCATACTTTTTCAGTGATGGCCTACTAGATTAGCTATAACAATCAATTGTAGAGATATGAATTCAATTATAATGTAAGAATAAGGACAATAAGGTTCTGGTGCTTTTTATTCTAATAAGGACTGATTGCAGCTCCTGGTCCACTTTTTTCTATAAATACTTGACAACTCAAATTGTGGTTAAGTTTTACTGAGTGGTTAAATTAGCATGCATTTTCTGTTTTGGAATATTGAGTTTCTGCTAGATTGAGATACTTTTACTTGGCTTTACCAACCTTCAGGCACAATCGCTAGCTGATGTAGGTTGTTGTGCTCAACGATGTTCTGTCTATAAATCAGGATGGGCAAAGCACAGGATGGCATCTATTTCTTTTACAGTCCAAGAAGATATACTCTTCTTCACGTAAATAACAATCACAAGCATAAAACAAGATCATTACCATGTGAGCATCGTGAATGTCAATCCCAGGTATGGAAGTGATCACTCGTATGAAAATATCCATCTGCTGCACAGCGCGCTCACGCTTTTTGACAAAAACATGTTTAAACACGGATGTGCACCATGAGAATGTTAAGAAATGATAGGACGACTGGACATATGCATTGACTAACCTCTTTTTTCATCCTGGAGATCCCGTCATCTCTTTTACATACTACAACATACAAAAGTTACTCTGTTAAACGACAACCAGAAAGGATCAGGCAACAACTATGTTTTATTGAGAAAAAAGACTGTACCCCCACGGGCATGCGCAATCCTCACTATCTTCTCAAACCCCATCTCAGGATCTCGGACTGGTATAAAAGTCGGGTTCCCAAGCTCCATGCGATATCTTGAAACGGTTACCACCAAACATCCTGTGAATCCCTAATTGTCCCGAAACAACTTGCAACAGATAAAAAGTCACCGAATACCTGAAATATGATTGGTTGAAGGAGTCATTCTGTTCCTTCGTGGGAAGACAAAGGACAACATAAAAATGCTTGAACTGCTTTTTCAGCTTGTCCACTCTGCAATGAAACCAAACACAACTGCATAGTCAAGCTCATATAAATATGGTCGAAGTGACAATCTCAAGGAAGATATGGCGAGTAGCCAACCACCTCGAAAAGACAGATGCAATCTTGTCGCTATCCCAGCTTGTAACAAAAATAAAAGCCACAGAAATGCCTTCATTATTGAAGATAAAGTCCTAGGTGCAGGTTTCGAAGCAGCTTCGGATTGTCAAACATGAACAAGACTATAGCTATTAGCAATAAAAAAAGACATGCAGATATACTTACAGGAGCGACTGGAAGGAAATTGAGGCGATAGTAATTTGCCGAGAGAAATGAAGAGATGAAGTGAATGAAAGATGGATGCTGCTCATCCCTCCAGGAACTATTCATCATGCAGACGCCATTGGCTTCACGGGCGGATGCAAACCCCTAGTAGAATTTGGAGGGCGAAAAAAGGTGAACATAAGAATTCCAGAGCGATTCCATCCAATTTAAAGAAACGATGTAACATCGGTTAACTTGAACTTGTACTTTCACTTCGAAAGTTCGTTACGAGTACATTAGTACACACGGCGTCATTCCATAACCCTGAATTAGATTATGAAGCATGATCGATGCACAAAACGGTTACGCGGATTATGTAAAATTTGACCAAATATCAGCATCTAGGGCTCTCAGGCTCCCGATACTGCGATACACAAAGCTAGGGGCGGCGGCGGCAGAGAAGCAGGACTAGAATACGTACCCGTGTCACGCCGTCAGCTACACTCGCCATTCCAGCAGGAATAGGGGACAGCGCTGGTTTGTAGCGTCGACGTTCTCACGCCCTAGCTCGCGCTGCTTTGTCGCAGGATTTCCCAACCGCTTTAGCGCTTCTCCTATTTCTTCAAGTAGCGGCACGCGTCGCCCGTGGTCTTAAATGGCGTTGATGAGGATGAGCACGCCAGCGCCGGAGGATTAGTAAGCGGAATCAATCAGGCTTGGTCCTGAATATCCTGCTCTATTGCATCACTTCGACACCGTGTCACTCCGACAATGTCGACGGCCGTCTAGGCATCTATGGCGACGAGCTGCCGCTTCCTTGGACGCATGTGTGATGTGCCGGAAGGAGTGAAGAAAGAATGCGAAATTAGGGAAAAAGGACGAGTAAAGGTCGGCGAGGGGCGAAGCCAGGAGAGGAGAGACAGATGATTATATAAAGCCAACGAACGGGGACGGAGAGGAGAGTTCGGCTAGTTTCGTCTTCGCACTCTCGCAACGAGCCCTGAACAATCAACGTCGCCGCCCGCGGTCAAGGTGGATGTCTAAAAGTCGAAGCTCATCGGGGATTATTTTTCTTAAAATAATATATTTTAGGAGCATATTTGTTTATTTCACAAACCCATATTATATTATTATGGGTTAAAAGACATAATGTTTACACCTCTTAACAAATCTATCACAAGAACGTTTATCCCTTTCATTTTATCACACGAACGTTTATCCCTTTCATTTTTATCAAAGTCTTAACTGTTTGTTTCCGAAATTCCAAACAGCATTAGGCATAAACTTCCAATCATAATGCTCTTGATTTGTTTACCATTTACAAAGGTCACCAAATAAAGTAGTTTTGCCATATGTAGAGTAGGTAAAAAACCAGTCAGTACGAAATCCATTTAACTCCTGTCTATAAGATCAGGTTGCCGGTAAAAAATATGCGGACAACGGGGCATATGTATACTATGGTGGTCTTGGGCGAGAGCAGTTGCCCCGCTTATGGCCGATGGCACGACTGGCAGCGACGGGCACATAAGCTCCAACCAAATAAACGTGGCCTTGCGTTTTAGATCATAGAGGGCATGTGCCGTTGCAAACAATTTAGAGCCTCCGGGGCGAAGATAAAAAATGGGTCATCTATATATTCTTATTTAACAAATTTAAGTAAACACAAGTTTAGTCATAATTGTCAAAATTGTCATATAAAAAAATAGAACATGTTCTTACAAATCAAACTAAAAAGAACGTAAAAATTAAATATAGATATTTCCTTATCAAGCTTCACTCATCATATAAAATGACTTCTTTGAGCCTTTCTAGATACAAAATCTTGAATAACGGTGTCAACATCAATACTTCCCAACATATCCTTCTCAATGCATAATATTACCAAACCGTTCAATCTTTCTTGAGACATTGATGATCTAAGGTAGTTTTTCAGCAAGTTTAGCTTGGAAAAACTCCTTTCTGCAGACGCTACTGTCACTGGCATTGTCAACATAATACGATAAGCAATTGAAATATGAGGGAAACAATCTGCATCTTTCACAAATTCAAGAACTTCAATAGCTGACTTTTTCTCTTCTAGCAAACTCATCTGCAATACTTTCAACTCAGAAAAAAAAAGTCATCCAAGTTTATATCCGATGAACTTTCATGACAAAAAGTAGCATGAAACTTAGTGCAACATGCCTTTAGGGTAGCCTCATCCAATGATTTTAAAATCTCTGAGTTATATAAGAATCCAAAAGTATCTTCAAATATCTTCACTTGTTCAAATCTCTCCTTCAAAGAAGAGATTGCCATATCCACAACCACTAGAAAGTAATTCACTCAAAAAGACTCTTTCTCTGATTGAATAATATCACCATCATTATCATTCTCATCAAATTTTCTTTTTCTAACAATGCGACACTTAACTTGAAAAGTTGTCGCAACATTCATCTCAGAGGCAATCTCAGTAGCAACAACGATACTAGAAGCAAATCCTTCATCTCTATATCTCTCAAGAAAAGACACCATATCTTTCAATAACTTAACAGTAGCATCAATGCAAATAGATTTGGATTGTAACTTCTTACTTACTGTATTAACAATATATAAAATATCATGCCAAATAACAATACCCAACAGAAACTCGAAACTCTCGATTGAGTAAACCAGGCTATTTTCTTCACTTTGTGTCTTAGCATCATCACGAGACTTGGATAATTCCAATAGAGCCAACCTGATTTGAGGAGCTTGAAATCTAATAGCTTTCACACTTTTAATACGACTCTCCCAACGAGTATTGGACAATGATTTAACAGTCAAACCTGAGATATTGTCAAGCAAACACTTTCATCTTTTTAGAGAACTTGCAAATATTGTATATATGTGTTGTATAATTCCAAAAAAAGAAACAGCCAAAACACAAGAATCAGCCATATCACTAATAGTGAGATTAAGAATATGACAAGCACAAGACATATATAACGCTCTGGGATTTACCTCGAGTAACCGCTTTTTCACACCTTGGTGTTTTCCCTTCATATTAGAACTGTTGTCATAACCTTGACCTCTCACATCCTCCACATTAATATCAAGAGACTCAAGAGCATTTATAAGTTCATTAAAAAGCCCCAATCCAGTCGTATCATCAACTTTCAAAAACTCTAAAAAGAACTCCTCTATTTTTTTTTCTGACCAGACATGTTCACACATCGTACAATGAGAGTCATTTGTTCTTGGTGGCTCACATCAGGAGTACAATCAAGAATTATGGAGAAATATTTAGCCCCTCTAATGATGTTCAATATATAATTCTTAATATTATCAGCTAAAAGAGATATCAACTCATTTTGAATTGAATGGCCAAGATAATGATGGTGAATCTCATGATCTTGAATACGTCGGACATGATCATGCATTACCAAATCAAATTATGCAAGCATTTCAATTATCCCCAAAAAGTTTCCATTGCTATCTTGGAAAAGTTTGTCATTTGATCCTCGAAAAGCCAAATTACATTTAGCAAGACACTTAACAATAGACACTATTCTTAATAAAACTCGTCTCCAACGCTCTTTCTCCTTTGAAATTTCTTTCTGTAATTCTTTATCAACAGTTTGCTCATTGCTAAATCTTGCTTTTAATTCATGCCAAGTGCTCATATTAGTGAGATGTTCGATGCTATTCTCATGCTCTTTGAGTCTCTCACTAACATGTTTCCAGTGTTTGAACCCATTATGAGCTAGTGTACTTTTATTGTTCTTAGACTTGAACAACTTACAACAAAAACAATAAATTTTATCAACATGTTTTGAGTAAACTAGCCACTTCTTATCACGAGTCTCTCCATTACTCAATTTTTGAGAATAATAAGCATATGAGAAGTGTCTCTTATTATCATATAAAGGAAACACAAGATTCAGTTCTCTTTTAGGACCTTTTTCAACTAAAATATCCCTAACTTTGTTGTCAAGATTATCCCAATTTAAGGTATCATAAATATCCAAAGGAGGGAGAAGTTGTTTAACACCGTCTAAGTTGCCAACATTTAAATCAGGGACGTTAGTATCATCCTCAACCGCATCAACATTTTCATTTCCAATTATATTTTTGACTTCTATAGTAACATGATCATCATCATTCACTTTTTGATTAGATTGATCAGGGTTATCAACATCTTCAGAAGTCCGTGGAATAATGGAAATAAATTTATCAAGCGCACATTTATGAGTAGCTAGAAATTGCTCATCTTCCTTCTTCTTTCTTCTTTTCTCGCTTCTGGATAGATATTTTTTCAGAGGCATGTTGAGTAAACCCCACTATCAAACATAGAGGACAATAAAAGTAAAAAATTAGTGATGAGCTTTTTGTGTCATTTTAAAAATTTATGTATTATCATTGCAACGTCATTGTTTAAAAAGGAAAACATGTGACAAGAAGCAAAGATTAGTGATGTAAAATCTAAGAATATAAAGTGTTCTACCTAACACTGAAACTATAATATTTTTTTAAACATAGTAGGATTGTCTCTACAACTGACAATGTGATATATCAAAATACAAATCAAGTTACATATAGGACAGAATGTTACCCAAAGTATAAATAATTTAAAGCTTGTATATACAAACATGCTATGGAATAAAACTTTATTATAAGTGTAACACAGTGAATCAAACTTCAAAGCGGCAAATATATCATATTAGATAAACGATCAGATGATACCAATCTTGCAAAGACGAACAAGGTGACTTTTTATAGGATAAATTATCATATGGTATGTATCAACATACATGCATTAACTATATTTCCTAAACTCAATCTAGCAGTCGGTAATTGCAGCCGCATGCACATTGAAAAAGGTATCGTCGATGGCATACGGATAGAGCTAAGAATCGAAGGTGCAGTTGACGTGCCGATTAAAGTCTAAAGGCACAAATCTGGCGTACGATGGAGAAACCTTGTGGTAGATCAGCCAATATAAAAGTCTCCGCCGTTGGACTTCTCGCTGCCGTCGAGGTTTTCGTGGTTGCTGCTGAACACATATACACACAGGATGGGTGCGGGCGCCAGATGGAAATTGTTTTCCGTGTGTTTTTTTGGGAAAGTCAGCTTCAGGATTCTATTTATATGCCCGAAAGTCGGGGGAAAATATGGGAAAGAAAATTTCAGATTTATCGTGAACCAATCATGAATAAATAAGATGTTAACTCGACTTCCTCAAATTTTTAGACGAGTTATGTTAAACCAATACTAATAGAAGCGGAAGTCACAAATTATGGGCCCCCTTTTTTATTGGGCCCATGGCCGTCGCCCAGGTTGGCCCTCCTAATGGGCCGGCCCTGCTTAGCTTTTATATTCTTGGATGGAGCAAGTGCTATAGTAGGCCAAAGATCCTAACCCAGAGACTCCATAGCACTGGCTAGAGAAAGATGTTCTATATTATCCTTCTCCTAAGGGTATTAGGTTGCAAGAGTTCTAATTAAGCCAATAAAACTTGAGGCTCATTACCGTCATTTAATTCTAATGTGAAGTAAATTTGTGCATCATTGTACTACCCCAAATCATCTACCATAGTAGACTTTATTGCTTCATCGCCTTAAAACCCATGACTCATCATACTTATGTGAAATCAGCCTCTTGATATTGGCTTCCAATCTACTGACAATCGAAGATGACGACATGGACAAACCCAACTTGGCCACCATCTGGTTTACTTACTCCTTTGACAACTATTAATACCACCCCAATGCTTCCTATCTGACTCCTCCAAATCCTCCATCAGAAAAAACCTCCACCAATGAACTTGAACCTATGAATAGGTGTCTCCTCCTCCTTTTTGTTTATTTTTTAGTAGTCTAATAATCACGTAATCAACTATCTAACATAATAAATTAACATAGACTAAAAAATACAATAGAAATATTCTAAAGAATATGAAATGGAATATTTAGGGTTCAAACAAGTCCTTTTCCTTATATTGCCACCAATTGATTTGATTAAAATGGACATGTAAATAATATTTATGAATTTGGACTACTAAACAAGAAAATGCAAAAAAATGCTAAGAAATAAGAAGAAATCTGGAAAACTACAAAATAACTAAAAATATGGTTTTAGCCTATATTCAACTTAGTTTGTCAATTATTGTCAGAAGATAATTTTTTTACTATTTATTATGGTTAATTCCTTATATGTAATTTAATGGATAATAATAAATAGGAAAAATGATTATAAATAGAAGAAATTCAACAAGAAGTTCCTAAGTGGCTAAAATATTACGCTTTGGGGGATCAAAAAATAAGTGGCTAAAATATTTATAATGAAATTATTTCTTCCTCGGTGACTAACTAGTGTAAAAATGTAATCATGTTCGCATCTAAATGTTAATTGACTATATGCATGGTACTAGAGGACACATACAAAAATGAAATGAATTGATAGGCTAATAATTAGGAAAATTACCATCAATTATATATGTTGTTTTGAATAATGTTTAGCTTACATGGACCCTAAATGACTCTACGTACCATAATAATTAATATTTTGACTAAAGTAAGTAGTAAGATGATAGAAGCTCAAATAATGTTATGAATGTGTAAAATTGAGAAAAAGGAATTAGAATGATGTATGATTTCTTAAATGGACATTGAATGTTATCTACCCTTAATGTATGGACATAAAAAGATTAATATATTTGTACTCTCAACTCACCACATTAAGTTAGTAAGTATATGCAAATAAATTTACATGCATATGACATAAATATTTATGTGGAATAGTGAACATTAAAGATATGATCATGGATATATCGAAACATTATGAAGCTAGTGGATTTTAATGAAAAGTTTTAACAACCAAAGACACATATGTTGTTATATACACATTAGATTAGTTATGTATGATGGGAAACATGTTAATTTTACATAAAAGAAATCTAACAACCTAAATAGCTCAAAATGAATATAGAATGCTATGTTGGGACCCTATCGACATATATGCTATGGATATATGCTCACTTAAATAACAATAAAAGCTCAAAGAGAGAGATAATATGATGAAATGATTAGTAACTTATTCTGGTGGTCATCTATATGGTAAGATTATAGCATACATGATCAAGTGATATTTATTATGTAGATACATATGTACAATCCAACTCTAAATTACTAGAGAGAAACATATTGGGAACTACAAAATTTAATAACCCTAAATGGATTAGAAAACTATAAATAGAAAATATGGAAAGTAATTGATTTTAAGCTAATTTATGACCCCATATACTATCCTTTGTACATTCCTCTCATTGGAGCCTTTTGTGATTGTATAAATTATGGAGCCTTGAAAATTTGAGGTACTGAACTCTTTATTCCAGTATTGAATTATTTTAATCCCTCATGAATTGCATTCATAGAACTTTGTCAAGTGGTGAACCCAATTTGTTCATTTAGACTTATATTGCCTCTTAAAGGTCACTGAAACTACTTTGAATCTTCAATGTTGTTCATAAAACTGTGTATCCCTAAGTCCACACTCCTAATGGCCACACATCCAAAGGTGAGTGGACCTAGGCATCCGTCCCTAGATGGCACATAGTTTCACACAAGCAATACATACAAAAAATGCAAAACAAAACTAAAGAGATAACAAGATAGCAAACATGGGGATAAGAGATATGTACCCATTTATTTATTTTGGTTTACCCATAGGTGTTTCATTTCAGAGTATAGAGTCTTGAGTGCAACATATCTTCATTTGGAAACTAAAAATTTAATAAACACAATATATTGATTTGAAAGCATTAAGTCTCCTATGAAAGGGAAAGAAAATAGAGTTAAGAATAATATAAAAGTTTTTTGGCTACAAACATGATTATAAAAAAGTAGTAGAAACAAGTCAAGAACACTTAAAACATTCTTTTATACAAAGCATGTTTTAAGTTTTTTTATCCATGATATCAACATTATGCCTTTTGACCACTCTAAATGAAGGGTCTATGAGGGGCATTTGAGGTGTGGAAACCTATATGTCACCCTATTTTAACGTGATGGACCTCAAGACCAAAGTCAATAGCTAACCCTGTTTCAATCATGCCTTGTTCTCTTACCCTGAGAATTTAGGAAGGTACACAAGGGACATAAAATGAATTTTCTAGATCATGTTCAAGGTTTTTCAAGGTTTGTGGACATATTATAATCAACATGAAAGTAGTAGGAATAGGAACAATAGCTCAATCAAGTAACTAATTAGCCAAGAATTCATATCAGCATACATACATACAATCCAATATCATAGTAGGTCAAGAGATTACGAATACATTTTGAGAGTAGTGAGCAAGTCATACTTCATGAAAAAGATTATAGAGAAGGCCCAACTCAAAGGGGACATAAGATATGAAAAGACAAAATATGAGTTATTAGTATAGTAGGGTCTTTAGAAGATAAACATCATATGTGTCATGTGGACGTTATCCTAGTTCTAGGTTTCTGATAGTTCAAATATAGATTCCAAATTTCCAAACATGCATATGTTATATAACACAATCCAAGTATCGACATTAACCTCTAGGTTTTAGGAAAACCATCCACATTATAAGTGATGCAAGATAAAGATAAACTCTGATTTAGCAATAGGGGGAGCATGAAATTTTATTATTATCATGTTTAAGTAGGTAAATAGTCATACTAGATCAATTTCATGAAATCGTGTCTCATTTCCAAGTCATAAGATCATAAAGGAGCATAGGACATGTCAAGCTGGTATTTAGGGTTATAGGAATGATAAAACTGAGTGATTTTAAGTCATAAAGATATCATTGATACCATTAGAGCATAATCATTGCAAGATTAGAGTCTAACCAAATCAAAATATGGATTTAGATCATACTAGGTGTTACATGTAATCAATAGGGCACATGAGTGTGTTACATGGAAAAATGAGTCACAAAACATTTTAAGCTCTGATTTTAAGGTCATTATAGAGTTTGAACATTATGGATCACCTTTGGCATAAGTACTAAAGTTCCAAACCTGTAAGTATTTGAACATCATATTTTAGGGCATAAATATGTATAAAGGTGATCCTCTTAGGTCCTATGAACAATTAGTGGGAAAAGGACATAAGATCTTAATAAAATGTTTCACAAAACAACATGAAGACTACTAATTAGGAAGAGGGGTGATCATATGATAGTCAAATAGACCAAAAATTCGATCTTGACTAGGCTACATCATGCATGTACATAAAAGGGGTTATTTTTAGGCCAAGGAAGTCATTTAGGGTAAATACATATGATCTAAGGTATCAATTATGTCAAAAGTGAATCACAGTTATTGTGTTAGAGGTATGATCACGTTTTGGGACATATAAGATCATGGTTGAGCATTTGATAGTATTAAACATCTTCAAAAGACCTAAAGAAAAGATTCTAGGAAAAATAGTAGAGCGACGAGTGAAACTAGATCTTGTAAATACTTTCGTTGGAAGGATCACATTCTCTAGATCAAAAATTATATATAATATCTTAAATTTGACTAAGGGGATAATTTTACATCATTTTTCAAGTTTTACCAAAAAATGAAGATCTTGGATTGCTGGATCTTCATCCAGTGGTTGTGGATGGGCTACGAAGCCTGATTTGGGCACTGACACCCAATTGTGACTCCCAAACTCGCCTTGTCGCTCTCCACCACCTCACATCACTTGCAAGAAGTTGGTAGACTCTCACCACCGCCACCCAATTTTGCACCCATTGAGTGGGATAGGCACGATCAACTGGCAATAAACCGGCCTAGAGAGTGGGGTTTTGGGGCCAATTTGGACCCTCGTGCTAGGGTGCTCAAGTTACTACAGTCAAGGATGCCCTTCACTTGGCTCCATCCCACATGAAAAGAAAAAACCAATGTGAGGGTCATGGATGGCAAGCTCGTCAGAGCTCAACTAAATCAAGAAGAAGAAGGTGCCATGGACATCATAAAAAAACCACTTGGATTTTCTTGGTCCCATAGTGTCATATCCACCCTTTCTCGGTTATGGAAGTGGTTTTAGGAGGGTATGCCAAAACTAGGCTAGGTTTCGGTGCTAGCATTCTGCAAAGGAGAAGGCTAGGGTGAGTTAGGGCTCAAGGGATAGGGAAAAGAAGGAAACATGAGAGGGAAAGGAGACCGAGCTAAAGAGAGAAGAATGGGTGGGATTGGAGGCTCGAAGAGGGACCTATCCTGGGACAAACATATTGACAAGGTGCACTTTGCATGTTATATGACTTGGTGAAGGAGACGAGAGATGGGACAATGGATTGAAAGGAGAGATCTTCTTGACAAGATATAAGGGACGTGAGTGCTCATTCCCAGAGAGAGGGGGAGGAAATGTAAATTTTTAATGGGGTCGCGCACTGCTGAGCAATCCCAAAGAGACTACAAGTCATCCCAAGAACAACCAAGAGGTGAAAATTAGAATAAAAAGGGTTTCCTAGGTCTAGATCATCAAGTAGCATCTCTTTATCATACAATCTCCAAATTTGGCAAAACTTAGTGTATTGAAAATATAAGAGAAATCTCTACAACATGAGAATAAGAATAGGGCATAGTTATGCTTGAAGATCACAAAAAAATTAAAGGGGAAAGTGGTGTTGAGTGTTATTAAAATAGGCTTGGTTGCATTGAATTGAGTATCAACAAAGTGATACATGCATACTAGACAAACCAGTTATGCATCTAAACATATTCAAACATGGAATTGACGATGAGAAAAAGAGAGAGGTCAATATTAGACGTTATATATAAAAGTTGAAGTTACAAGCTATCACATTTGTTGAATTTTTAATATTGAATATTAAAAATTGAAACTAAAATTGAACTATTAGAGTTGTGACTCATGTCAACTTTTATCCCTTTTAGATATTTTGCTCACTTGTGTGGGACAAGTACCCATAACCATGTGTAGTAGGTAGGGATTAGTTGTCCCCTAGTGAACTAGTAAAGATAATAAGAAATTGGTGTTTTTCTATCCTAAAGAGTGAGAACACAAGGCACTTAGTCCTAGAAAAGATATGATTCAAAGGTATCAAGCTTGAAATGTTTGATATTTAAATATCTCTAAAAATCTTGATATTCTTGAATAACATTGCAAATCTTTAAATAGTTGATACTTTGTGAACAATCTAAAATATTTTCAAAAACTTTGTAAATTGTTATCATGAAGTTTGAATCTTTGATCATCTTGATTCATATAATTATTAGCTTAACTACTAAAGTCCATAAGATATTCCTTACCCAATTTGTAAATTCATCATATCTTCAATTTTCACACTTTTAAATAATTCAATATAAGGATTTATTACCACCTCTGCTGACCCAAACCTTTCTTTTGGTCCATTGTGTGGATTTATTCCCTATGGAAATTCAAGGACATGTGGTACAAAGAAGACATAGAATAGACATGCAAGTGTCCGGTATTGACTGAGAAGTAGATAGAACTCATGCATATTTCAAATTGTATATCTTATGTATAGGCTTTCATGAACTCTAACTGTAAAGAATTAATTTACATGTATTCATTTATATTTTCTTATTGAGTAAAGAGCTTTTAACACAAATGGAGAACAACTGTGCATATTTACCTTATACTATAATTTTACACACAAATTTATTCTGATAGTAAATGTTATTTATTATTTGATAAGAGATGCATTTCCATATTAAATATTCCCCATCCCGTACTGAAGGTCGTTAACTCATGGAGGATTCATAATTATGTGTATTTATACTCCACATAATCAGTAAGACTATATTGGGTGCATTACTATAAATTCATGTCCAAGAAGGAAAGTAATTGTTTTAAAAATAATAATGTGCATATCATTAAAATGTAGACCATGAGCATTGTTTTTCCATGCATATGTAAAGTCCATAGGCCAATATAAATACCATATTATAATTTTACCTTACTTGTTGCTAATGTCTACTAATACAGAATAGAAAACAAAGCAAACAAAATATGAATAACAACCTCCCCTACAAAACATATAATATTTATATATAATATACGTAAAATAGTTATGGATATAGTATTTCATAGGAATGTAATTTCACAGTTCAAGAGTTCATTCAATATTGACTGAAGAATGGATTTTTAAAAATTTAACATCATATGTAGTACAATAGAAATTCCCCAAGGTACTTTTTATTTGTTTCCTTTCTGTTTTCTCACTTTCACATTCCCAATTTCAATAGTGGCATAAAATATATAGAATGAAGTTAATGCAACAATCCCCACCCCCTTATAGTCTTTTCCTCTACGTAATTAATCCTTACTCTAGATCCAAAAATGATTAGAATATGTATATGACCTTTTTGAGATGTAATTCATGTGATAACTGTATGTCTAGGTTCTTCGTGGATTATGCTCTCAAACTAAGAGATTAAGGTATATTAAAAAGACTATTTCCTCTAAATACAATACACATGTAGGTATCTTTATAAATAAGTAACATAATTTCTATTTTAGATGATGGTTGGACATGGATGATGACTTTTATGTGACTGCATGATAAACCAACAGTTCCTGTGATAGCAAGGAATTTTTTCACTCAGCATCTTCCTCTAAACTCATACATATGGTATTGAAAAAAAATAACCCTTTAGGAGCAATGGATTTGAGGAGTTATTCAACAATTTTGTCTGTGGAGATTAGAGATGCTAATAGCATTGTTGAAGAATGTTGCCCTTTTCTTTCCTTCTTCAGATGCAAATGTTGTTTGTGTTGTGTTTGAAGAATCATGTGATGTTGATTACATGTCATCGCTGATGACCAGAAGGGAGGACATGGGGATGGCGTTGCAAGTTTCTGGGACAAGATGAAGGGCAAATCACATACTCCATAGAATGATGAAGATGAAGAGATAGCTCCTGTTTAGCATAGCAATATTAGTTTTGTGGTAAGCTAAATATTGAATTTTTTTAGTGAAATATACTTTGGTTCTCCTCGCTACTGGTCGTATTGTGTTGATGGAGAGTTCGTCGAGTCACCATATCCTTCCCATCAATGGATACCTATAAATGCCTAAGAGAAAAGATGCAGAAAATTAGCAAATTTGAATCATATATAAAATTCATAGTTGTTAGAATAAAAAAGTAAGATAAGGTGAAAATTTCTCTCATTGTTGTAGCGGTTGAATCATTACCCCTCCACAAACAACCATCTATTGGTTTTTGTTGCCTTCTCTGATATTGGTTGTTGGGTTTTCGGTGTGTAGAGTGGATGATGCATGTGAACTAATAGTTGATCTTCCTGTCATCTTTTGCCACATGTTTCGTTCATCAACAAATGCCAATCACGTAGAAGGGCCTGAACCATGATATGATATGGGAGGCATGGAGTAGTGGGTGTGCCGATATGATGATGTATGAGTTCTTTTGTTTGGATTAACTCTTTATGCACACAAAAAATATTTAAAAGTAAATCTTGCGCACTAAAATATTAATATGCATATTATATTGGAAAATATAACCTCTAGGACATCTCTTATTTTATTATCCAATTACATGAGTTAACAAAATATCAATTATGTTGAGTGGGTGTGCCGATATGATGATGTTTAACCTTCCCATTGTTTGGGGAACCTATTGAGCA
Source organism: Alisma plantago-aquatica (assembly GCA_963693085.1). Lineage (NCBI taxonomy): Eukaryota > Viridiplantae > Streptophyta > Magnoliopsida > Alismatales > Alismataceae > Alisma > Alisma plantago-aquatica. The sequence goes on along the minus strand of OY856410.1, from coordinate 1,155,753,568 downwards.
GTTGAAGAGAGCGGGTGTCATGAAGTATGGTGGAACAGTTGATCTAAAGGATAAAGATGCAAATCCCTATTGGTTTTTGTTGCCTTCTCTGATATTGGTTGTTGGGTTGTCGGTGTGTAGAGTGGATGATGCCTCTGAACTAATAGTTGATCTTCCTGTCATTTTTTGCCACATGTTTCGTTCATCAAAAAATGCCAATCACGTAGAAGGGCCTAAACCATGATATGATGTTTATAATACACATGTAGGTATCTTTATAAATAAGTAATAGTTCACATGTGGCATCTCCATACCTACATGTGTATTATGTGGGAGTGGCATTTGTTAGAATAAAAAAGTAAGATAAGGTGAAAATTTCTCTCATTGTTGTAGCGGTCGAATCATTACCTCTCCACAAACAACCATCTATTTGTTTTTGTTTCCTTCTCTGATATTGGTTGTTGGGTTGTCGGTGTGTAGAGTGGATGATGCCTGTGAACTAATAGTTGATATATGTAGAACAATTATTAGCATATATTTGGATGTTAAGTAGGAACACTAGAAGCGTATGTGTGTATCTTAATCTAGAAATACATGGAATGTCTCTCCCTTATCTACTAGATTTTGTAATCCTTTTCTAAGCATGGATTAAATTGAGTTATGGTCTATGGGAAACTGACTAGAATATATTTTTGTACTTAGCAATTAGGACTAGTACAACACCATTTCCATCCCTAGGTATACATTTGAGTATAGTACCCTAGATTTTATTTTTATTTTTGGACACAAATAAATAATTGAAACATAGAAAATAGAATGAAGAATATCATAAGCCCTAAAATCATTTGTATTCATGTAAGTATTGTTAGACATGATAAATTCCATTTTAGATATTTTAGACAAATAATGAAGATGATCTTAGGCAAAAACAATTTACTAAAAATCCATCTCATAAATAAATAACTTGGCATAACCATAATAATGTAATTTGAATGAGTTGAGGTGTTTAATGAAGGACATTAAGTGAAGTTTATGGCATATACTCCTAGTCCATTTAGGTGGTGTTGGAGTTTCCTCACATTACATACCTACTTGGCCAAGGTGGTTTCTATGAATTGTAAAAATCATAAATCATGAACAAAGTCACCAACTAAAACCAATATTTCAAAAACAATTTCTATGTATTATCACCATTAATTATAACATGTTACAAAATATAGGGAAATCCCTTCCAAATAAACACTTGTTGAACAAAAAATGCAATATATCGAGGCATATAAGTGTCCCTTACAATAAATTTGACAAATATATCGCATAGAAATAATCAATAGGATATATGACGATCTAAGAAGATGAATGGTATGCTCTTCTTTTAATATGAAACTATATAATTATAAGAAATTATTTGATAGAAATAAAATTTCACCTAAAATAAATTCAACATGAGATCCATATTAATAATAAGTTGAGGACCACAAATGTATTCAAAGGGCTTAAGATGTAACTAATTATTTGTTAAATTAAGGTAAAGACTATGAGCCCATGATTTTTTGAACTTGTAACCTTTATATACATATATACACTTATAGAAATAATATGGCTTATATATTACATGGAAATTGTCACAAAATTGTTTGTTAGTAATCCTCACACCTAATGGCTAGAAATCTAAAGGTGAGATAACCACACATTCACCTGTAAAATAGATCACATAACATATGCATGAATTAAACCATAAACAACAGATAAGGTACAAGACAACAAAACATAACCCAATTCTAAGACAATAACTAACAAGATCTTATGTTATATCCTCAATTTTGGTAAAATTGAATTATATAAATTTAAGCCATGAATTGATAATTTTCCCAATGGTATAATTGGTAGAATAATTACCTTTGTGGCATGGGTACTTTTGGAACCAACATAAATAAATGAAATGAATTTATACATGATAAAAAATAATGACCTTTTGATATGATAATAGAAATAATGAGCAAGTTTCCAAAAGAAAATAAGGTACATGGTGTTTAGATAAGTAAAAGGTAATTATCTAGCAAGTTTGGCAACATATGTTTTGGGATATCAATAAAAATTGTTTTGATATAACTTGTGGTATACATGAAAATAATAAGGAAAGGAAGAGAATTCTAGAATTTGAGAGATAAAAGAGTAATTTCGAATTCATTATCAAAATAAAGTGCCATATACTTATATGCATTCCTTAATGTCTTATTATTGCCAAATTCAAGTCTTAATAAGAATAAAAGTCAAGGGAAAATAAGTAGAAGATGTTTAATTACTTTCTAAATGAGATATCTTACCTTTATCGAATTTTTAGTTGGAGATCAATTGTTGAATAAAATAGATGTATTTTGATGATTATAGAAAGGTGGTAATGGTACGTTTTTAGAAGGTCATAATAGAAAAAGTGTTTTTCCTTTTTACATCTTCCTTGTACACAAAGGGTGGAAGGAATAGAAAGGGGAAATGTGAAGAGAGATATAACATGAATAATCTAGAATTTGTTACCCAATAAGTACCCTACATTGGGAAGTTTTCCTTGAGAGATTTTGGTGTGACAACTAAATAGAAATAGGACATCAATCATAGACATGTGGGATCTATAAAGGAAAGATATTGAATGTATTACTTTGACAACTATATATATATTTTTCTATGAGTGTTGTGTCATAACTAAGGAAGAGAAAGAGAATACTTTGAATAAAATAGATGAAAACATTCTTGGCAAGAGGATAATGAAAATAGAAGGGAAAGAATACAGGCCAATAATGGTAGTGGTTTTTTGTCGATAGTATCACACCTCCCCCATTCATCTGCAAGGATTGAAGCATCTAAAACCCTAATATCCTCAAGTATATAACAATTTGGACCCAGGCCATCAAATCCTGGTGACTTGACACTATTATGACCCTCTCATGTCCTTATCTTCTTCTTGGCCAAAAGGGATGAATGTTTAGTTCCAGACGTAGCATGAATCCATGGAAGGAAACTCGAGTGCATCGGGATTCTCCTTTGATTTCGTCCAGCAATGAAGTTACTCATGTGGGCTCTGATCTCCAAACCATGACATAAACACGATTAAAACTTAGCGGAAGCGAATCGGTAATCAGCGGAAGACAAAAATCACGGAAAATTAAAACTTTTCGAGATAAGAACTTGTATCCATAAAAACTCCTTTCATAAAGAGAGGTAACTGTTTACATCTCAGGATAATTACTTCTTGAGTAATTATATACATTCAAGATACAAAATCTCAAGATCACATAACACAAGACTCCAAGACCTGAGAGTACAGAGGACACATAGGACTGACTCTAACTACACCACATGGCAGGACAAATCTCCACCTGAGATTACTGCTGCCCCTGGTGCTGCTGCTGAGATTGATCACTTGTAGGCTGGTTTCTTCGTCTCCGACGTCCACCTAAAAAGTTGAAGTCTACGGGGTGAGACAATTATACATAATTGTCCCAGCGAGAGTTATAACTCTTCGCCAGAAGCTTTATTATAACATCAAAGATTATTTTAAACAGTAAAGCCTTCAAAGCATTCTATAACAGTTGCAGATATAACAAGATCTCTACAAATTAGGAGATATGGAGAATATCAACATTATTGCAATGTAACATCAATCAACTAACTTGGAGTCATCTCTAACAAGTTATACTACATGGTTGATTATGTTTTACAAACAACATTATGCCCTGTGGAGATGAGGCTTACCACTCATACTCCAACTGATCGCTGAGAAGCCGCATCAGTATCATACATAGGTCATTAAGAGAGCCGGATTCTCATGACCTTCATCTTCCTCAGTCAGTAAGAGGATCACTTGTAGGACATCTTGTGTCTCTACTACTATAGCTCACCAGGGTAAACTGGTCCTTCGCTATTCTAGAGTCACAGTGGCGTTCTGTACTCTCTTCGTCATCAGGAGGTTTCATATTTACCTACCACTGATACGGATATCTGTGCTTTCTTCGTCATCAGGAGGTTTCATGTTTACCTACCACTGATACGGTATGGAACTATAGTGAAGGATGGATGGATTCCACATCTACATCACTTTCCTACACTAGGATGTAAGGTTCTACACATCCATGTACCCCACATACTCAAAAGTATGTGCTCCAGGAGTTCCCTATGGAAAACCTGTTTCACCATCACTTAATTTCTGACAATGATGGATCTATGATCAGGGCTCTACATTATACTTGATTAGTTAGGTACATTCAGTATTCTTTAACAGCATACATTGTTCTTCAAACAATAACAGTAGCATAGCAGCTATAAAAGAAGAATACTAAATGTAACAGGCCTAACTCATATCAATCATCATTTCTCATTATCCTCATCACAAGTCATCTCTAAAGCATGACCTTGATGGTATTCATGGCTCTCATAGCCCATTATCAGCATAGGATGCCACTAGCAAGGCATCAGATTACATTACTTATTCATAAGGCTAAAACATGCCTTCAATGAATATAACATCAACATCCATACCTGGATATAATTACCTTCATATCAGAACCTGCATGATTAATACATCTGATAAAGGTAATATAACAATAAGGAATGTACTTCCTACTCTTGTCATAAGAGTTAAATCTTTAATTTAAATCAAATAGAGTTTATTGCTCAAAAGCATGCCATTACCCTTGAATTAGGATTTACTATTCATATTACATGTCATCACCCTTGAATTAGGGTTTACTTATTCACATTACAGGTGAATTAAACTCATAACATCATCATGTATGAGTAACACCTTCATTGATGCTCTTGGATTAGTTAAAGGTTCATCATTTATCATAATTAGGGTTTCTATGATCTCACACAGGTGGATCATACCCTAATTATGCTCATTTCTGTGTATTGGGGATGCTTCAATTGAGTTTCCATTTAAAAGAGGTACTTTCTCTCTCTAGAAGTACTTTCTCTCTCTAGAAGTACTTTCTCTCTCATCATAAGGTTAGGTGATATCAACATCACTCTAAAACAGGTTGGGTTGAGTCATCATAGGCTATCATAGCCAAAAACATCACCATTAAGTGATTAGAGTTACTTTCTCTCTCTAGGGTACTTTCTCTCTCTAGAGTACTCTCTCTTTCATCATACTAATGGTTGATGATAACATTAGACTAGATCAGGTTAGATAGAGTCATTATAACTAAAAACATCATTCTCATGTAATTAGGGTTTGAATTGAGTAAAGTATAACTCAATTGACCCTTCAGGGGTATCTTGGTAATTCACCCCATTGATCATCATCATAGTCAAAAACCTTAATCAAATAACTCCTTACTATCTTAGATTATCATTAGTGTTTGATTTGAGCAACATTGAACCATCACATGATTGAATTCGGTTGAAAGTGTTGACCGATTGCTCACTTTGACCTTTCAAGTCCATGAGCCCCTTTCTAGCTCCAAGACCGTGAGCCTCCTCATGGGCTTGAGATCGTGAGCCCCCTCACGATCATGAGGTCGTGAGCCACCTCACGGTCTTGAGGTCGTGAGCCACCTCACGGTCTTGAGGTCGTGAGCCACCTCATGGTCTTGAGGTCGTGAGCTACCTCACGGTCTTGAGGTCGTGAGCCACCTCACGGTCTTGAGGTCGTGAGCCACCTCACGGTCTTGAGGTCGTGAGCCACCTCACGGTCTTGAGGTCGTGAGCTACCTCACGGTCTTGAGGTCGTGAGCCACCTCACGGTCTTGAGGTCGTGAGCCCCCTCACGGTCTTGAGGTCGTGAGCCTCCTCACGGTCTTGAGGTCGTGAGCCCCCTCACGGTCTTGAGGTCGTGAGCCTCTCATGGTCTCAACCGCAAGGTCCTTCAACAAAGGTTCAACAAATCAAACGATGATGTCAACCGATGTTGAAGCCTTCAAAAGGTCCAATAACTGTTGACCACCTATGGATTGAGTTAATTAAGGTTATGCTTAACCAAATGGTCATTCAATTGACCCTCAATTGTTGACCAATTAGGATTGAAATCGATTCAATTAAGGTCTATCAATGTTCACCCATCAACACTCAACAATGTGTATCAACACAAGGTTGAACCCTTCAATTGAGCTCCAATTGGGCCCAAACTTGGCTCAAACGGTCTTGAGGTCATGTGGGTGGACCCCACATGGTCTTGAGATCGTTTGCCCAAGATTTCATAAAAATCTAAGGTGATTTGATAGAGGTTGAACCCTGATTGGTCACAAAATCAGAATTTTGATTAAATTGATAACTTATTTGCAATTGGTGTTCAATTGGTCAAATTACTCAACCCTAGACCTTCAAATGGTCTTGGGTGATTGTCCTCACGGTCTTGAGGTCATGTGGGTGGACCCCACATGGTCTTGAGACCGTTTAGGTCAATCAACCCTAAAAACCCTAATTAGATCACCATAATTTCAGTACTGATTTTATCTAGGGTTAGCCCTAGTATTCACCCTTCAACTCTTAGCCCGTTTGGAATTAGACCATCAAACTTGGTGAGTTGTTAATTAACATAATTTTGAACAGTAATCTCATGGGGTCAACGCTTAGTCAACGACCTTTCACGGTCTTGAGACCGTTTGCCCACAAAGGCAATTTCAGACCGTTTGAAAATCAGCAATTAATTCATTTAAAGTTGTGACTTAAAAAGGTCATATCTCCCGATTCCTTTGGAGTTAGTCTCCCAAATTTTGAGGGTATTTAGCCTATATAATTAGGAACAAGTTTCTTATATGGTCCACGCTCGGTCAACAGGGCCAATCGGTCTTGAGACCGCGAGCCCTCTCACGGTCTCGAGACCGCGAGGCTCTCTCACGGTCTTGAGGTCGTGAGAGCAAACTGTTAGGACCGTTTAGGGAAAAGAAAAGCGGTGGGTTTTTCTTGGAAAACACGCCTTCATCATCTAGCTCAAGAACAGTACAGATATCCCACGGGTTTGTTTGCAAAATAGCAGGGAAAAGTAGGGAAATACTAGGAGCTATCATTAACTCGCATATAAAGATGAACATAGTAAAGCATAGGTTTAGAGTTATAAAACCCGCCTAAAGCTTGTTTCTTGAGCTCCAAGCTTTCAAGCTCCAAGCTCTAATGGCGTCCTTGAGTTCCCACAGGTTGTCCAAGGTGAAAACTCCAAGGAAGGATGAAAAGAGACGGCTAGAAAGATAGGGTTTCGAGAATTAGCCATGAAGATGACCTTGAATTCGAATTCTAACCATGGAATTAGGCAAGAAGAGGGGTTTAAACCTACCTTGCACCCCTTGTTCGTCCTCCTTAGCTCCAAGGCAGTCCTTGGTCGTCTTTGGTGAAATGAAACAGTAAGGGAACGAAGGTTAAGTTCCCTTGCAACTAAGGAAAGGAGGGCTTATATACTTGGGGTAGGATTTTCAACATTAGCTCATAAGTTTCCCTTAATTCCAACTAAGTCCTTCCTTCATTACTTGCTCGTCCCTTCCTCTTTATTCTAAGGACAAACCTTATCTTAAGTTATAGAAAAGAAGGCAAGGAAGGACAATCTAATAATAAAGTTCATACTTAAAGGGATATTGCACATATACCCTGATTATTCAATCACAGAGCCTATTTCTTAACTTGATAACTCAATTGAGGTGAATTCCTCATCATTTCTTCTCTAAATGATGGCAAGAGTCTAACAAGATACTTTAGATAACATTCTTTACAAATTGCTTCCCATTATTTGGGTAAATTGCATTTTACCCCAAATTAGGGTTTCAAGTACCGGGATTGCTTCCACAGCTGCACCTTGGTGCTCAAGCTTGGGAAATCCCTCAAACTTTACCAAAATGTTTCTCATGATGTCTCAACATCAGAGGAACACCTCATCATGTGCAAATTGCAGGTTAACCCTTCTAAATGGGTAAATTGTACATAGGTCCCTGTATTACAAAACAGTGCTACAACTTTATATAAAAAGGAGCAAAAACTGAAATATACATTTCTGAGAAGCTTAATTACATGCTCAGAGTTAATCACAAAGATTTAATTACATATTTAGGCAAAACACCTAGGGTTAGCTCATAACCCAGGTCAGGGATGTTACAAATTATCCACCCCTTACAAGGATTTCGTCCCCGAAATCGATAAAACATATTACGAGAAAAGGGTAGGATACTTCCTTCTCATCTCATCCTCTAACTCCCAAGTGGCTTCTTCAATACCACGATGATTCCAGAGGACTTTCACAAGACTTATATCTTTCTTCTTTAACTTTTTAATTCGTTTATCAAGGATTGACACTGGTCCCTCTTCATAGGATATGTCATCATTCAATTCTACTTCCATAGGTTGTAGAACTGACTCGGTGTCTGGGTGACATTTCTTCAACATAGAAATGTGAAACACAGGATGTAACCTTTGTAACTCTGGGGGCAGCTCTAGTTTATATGCTACCTTTCCAATCCGTTCAATGATTGGATAAGGCCCCATATATCTAGGAGCTAACTTCCCCTTCCTTCCAAAACGAAGGACCCCTTTCCAAGGTGAGACCTTAAGATACACTTTGTCTCCAATCTGGAACTCTAAAGGTCTACGACGTTTGTCAGCATAAGATTTCTGCCTATCTTGAGCAGTCTTAATCTTATGTTGTATTACTTTAATCTTTTCCGTGGTTTGCTGCACCAGGTCAGGACCTAACAACTGGTGCTCACCAGTCTCAAACCAACACAAGGGTGATCTACAACGTCTACCATATAAGGCTTCATAAGGTGCCATATCAATACTATGCTGATAGCTATTGTTATAGGCAAACTCTATCAAGCTTAGGTGTAGATCCCAACTTCCGGTGAACTGGAGAACACATGCTCGCAACAGGTCTTCTAAGGTTTGTATGGTCCTTTCTGACTGTCCATCAGTCTGTGGATGAAAGGCCGTACTAAACCTCAGCTTAGTGCCTAAGGCACTGTGCAACTGTTCCCAAAAATGACTTGTAAATTGAGGACCTCTGTCCGAAACTATTGTGACAGGAACTCCGTGTAAACGCACTATCTCTTGCACATATAACTCTGATAACCTTTCAGCAGAATAGGTTGTTTTAATAGGTAAGAAATGTGTTGTCTTAGTCAACCTATCAACAATTACCCAAATGGAATCATGTCCTTTGCTTGTCCTGGGTAGGCCAACAACAAAGTCCATGGTCACATGGTCCCACTTCCACTGTTATATGGGTAAAGGTTGCATTGTCCCTGCAGGCTTCTGGTGTTCAGCTTTAACTTGCTGACACACAGGGCACCTCAGAACAAACTCTGCAACGTCCTTCTTCATCCCAGGCCACCAATATAGATCCTTCAAATTCCGATACATCTTGGTGCTCCCTGGATGCATAGCATACATGGAAGAATGGGCTTCTTCCAGGACTAACTTCCTTAAGTTGTCCACATCCGGCACTATCATTTTTCCATTATAACAAGCTACTTGATCTTTTGAGTCATGAAACCCATCTTGCTTCTCATTTCCATACTCAGATCTTATATGTTGAACTGCAGCATCATCTAGCTGTGCTTCTTTAATCTGCTCTCTTAGGGTAGGTTTAATATGCATCTCAGCTAACAAACCGGCTAGCAATGATACCTTCAACTGTACATTGTCTTGCCTTAAAGAGATAAGCATATCTCTTCTAGAGCATACTAAAGAGTTTAGTTGTGCTCTATTCATGGTTGATGTTGCTGATTTCCTACTCAAGGCATCTGCAACAACATTGGCCTTACCTGGATGGTAATCAATTGTACAGTCGTAGTCCTTGATTAACTCCATCCAGCGACGTTGCCTCATGTTGAGCTCATGCTGAGAGAAGATATACTTAAGGTTTTTGTGGTCTGTGAAAATCTGGAATGTCTCTCCGTAGAGATAATGTCTCCAGATCTTCAAAGCATGAACCACAGCTGCTAACTCCAGATCGTGTGTTGGATAATTCTCCTCGTGTTTCTTAAGCTGTCGGGAAGCAAAAGAAATCACTTGTTTATCCTGCATCAACACACATCCTAGTCCATTCTTGGAAGCGTCACAGAAAACTATATAACCTTTTCCTTGTTCAGGTAGCACTAATACAGGTGCACTTGTCAACCTCTCCTTCAGTAACTGGAAAGATTGTTGACACTTATCACTCCAAGAAAAAGGAATATCCTTCCGGGTTAACTTGGTCAAGGGTAAAGCTATGGAACTAAAGTTCTTAATGAACCTTCGATAATAGCCAGCTAACCCCAAGAAACTTCGAATCTCCGTCGGTGTTTTCGGTTGTTCCCATTGTAGAACAGATTCTACCTTTGTAGGGTCAACACGAATTCCCGAGGCGGATATTATATGTCCAAGAAAAGATACCTCCGGCAGCCAGAACTCACACTTGCTAAACTTAGCATACAACTTATGTTCTCTTAGCAAGGTCAAAGCTTGGCGAAGATGCTGCTCATGCTGCTGAGCATCTTTACTATAAATCAGTATGTCATCTATGAAGACGACAACACACTGATCAAGGAAAGGTCGAAAAACTCTATTCATGAGTTCCATAAATGCAGCTGGTGCATTGGTTAGTCCAAACGACATAACCGTGAACTCATAGTGACCATATCTTGTCCTAAAGGCAGACTTGGATATGTCACTATCCTTAATACGAAGTTGGTGATATCCAGACCTCAAGTCTATCTTTGAAAAGACTGTTGCACCACGCAACTGGTCAAAGAGATCATCAATCCTCGGCAGAGGATACCTATTCTTTATTGTCACTTTATTGAGTTGTCTATAGTCGATGCATAACCGCATTGACCCATCTTTCTTTTTAACAAACAAGACCGGAGCACCCCAAGGTGAAGTACTCGGTCGGATAAAACCCCTCTCAAGTAACTCTTGAAGATGTTTCTTGAGTTCTGCCATCTCGGCAGGAGCCATTCTATACGGAGTTTGAGCTATGGGTTTCGTATCTGGAATCAGATTGATTTCAAAGTCAATCTCCCGAGGTGGTGGTATACCAGGAAGTTCTTCAGGAAACACATCCTCGAATTCCCTGACTATGGGAACTTCAGCAGGGTTGGAACTTTCCTTGGTAACATCTACCACATGGGCTAAGAATGCATAACATCCTTGCCTCAACAGCTTATCAGCAACCATAGCTGACACAAGACAGGTGGGAAGAATCTTTCTTTCACCTTGAAAGATCCATGTGTTGCTTTCATCAGCAAACACAGCCAACTTGGACTCACAATCCAAGACAACTCTATACCTTTCTAAGGTATCCATCCCAAGGATTATATCAAACCCCTGCATATCAAGTGGTATAAGGTCCACTTGAATGCGATGGTCAGAAAAGAAAAGGATGCAGGGAGAACATACCTCCTGCAAAACGGCAGACCCACTCAACGGAGTCTCTAACAACAAACTATCTGCTCTATGACTAACAGTCATATTGCAGTTACGAATCACTTCACGAGTGATGAAAGAGTGCGTAGCACCCGGATCAATCAGAACAGATATATTACAGGATATAGACATATCAGAATATAAAAGTTTCATCTGACCTGCCACTACCCGTGGATTGACAACTGCCTCAGGTGGGTTCATAGCATAGAACCTCGCAGTCGCCTGGTGTTGAGGTGGTGCTGATGATCCAGCTTGAGACGCTTGTCCACGTCCTCGAGCTGCTCCTTGATGTTGTCTATTCTGAGATCCCTGTTGATTCTGTCTCGGAGGTTGTTGTGTCACACCGACAGGCCTAGAACGGCAATCCTTCATCAAGTGTCCCACCTTACCACAGTTGTAGCAACTCTTCTCCTGTTGTTGTGGTCTGGGTGGTCCAGTAACTGACACTGATGCAGAACTGTGTGTCCCTTGAAGCGGTTGACTCCGTCCTCTACCTCTACTTGGTGTCCATTGAGTTTGAAAACTCGATCTGGGTGGTGGAGGGTTAGGTGCAGAGAATCTAGGTTTCTTGGAATCCCTAGATGAAGAACCCTGGAACTGTGGATATCTTTTATGGGTTTGTCTTTTCTCAACCACAGATCTCTCTATCCTTCGGACTGACTCAACGAAGGTAGAGAATCTCTCTCTGTTTTCTAAGGCAGACACAGGGGTTGACATATCAGAATTCAAACCCTTTTCAAATCTTCTGATTCTTTCCTCATCTGTAGCAGCCATATGCGGACAAAACCGCAACAGCTCCATGAACTTAGCTTCATACTCGCTAATGTTCATCATACCCTGCCTTAGTTTCTCAAACTGAGAAATCTTCTCATCTAGGAAGGTCTTTGGAAAATATCTATTGATAAATTCCCGACGAAACTCTTCCCATGAGAACTCTACTCCAGGTCTCTTCTGCTCTTCCATGTTCCACCAGTGACCAGCACTGCCTTTGAGAAGATAGACAGCATGTCTAACCTTCTCAGCTTCCGGAATCATAAGAATCCTGAAAGCCTTCTCCAACTCTGTCAACCATAAGTTAGCATCTGCTGGGTCGGCAGTTCCGAAGTACTCGGTAGCTCCGACACGACGAAGTCGTTCGAATGTCTTACCAATACCTTGTACTTCAGGCTGGACAGGTGCCCTAGGTGCAGGAATGGGCATCCTATCGGTTATATGTGTCATGGCAGTCATGAACTGCCCGAACATCGTCTGTACAGCTGGATCACTCATGTCAGCTGGGTCGAACTGGGGTGGCTCTCTTGGCGACTCAGGTGCAGGTTGTTCTATTCTCGGAACTCTTGCACCGCCTCGAGGTGCACTAGCACTACTCTCTGCCACGTGCTCATCACGATGTTCTGACATTCTTATGTATCTTCTTCTCCTGAGGAGCAGAAGATTCTATTAGATAAGGAAGGAGTACTAAAGGTAGACTCGACATCCTAAGTCCTATGCCTCTGTAGACTCAACTGAACCTGGAGCTCTGATACCACTAATTGTGGGCTCTGATCTCCAAACCATGACATAAACACGATTAAAACTTAGCGGAAGCGAATCGGTAATCAGCGGAAGACAAAAATCACGGAAAATTAAAACTTTTCGAGATAAGAACTTGTATCCATAAAAACTCCTTTCATAAAGAGAGGTAACTGTTTACATCTCAGGATAATTACTTCTTGAGTAATTATATACATTCAAGATACAAAATCTCAAGATCACATAACACAAGACTCCAAGACCTGAGAGTACAGAGGACACATAGGACTGACTCTAACTACACCACATGGCAGGACAAATCTCCACCTGAGATTACTGCTGCCCCTGGTGCTGCTGCTGAGATTGATCACTTGTAGGCTGGTTTCTTCGTCTCCGACGTCCACCTAAAAAGTTGAAGTCTACGGGGTGAGACAATTATACATAATTGTCCCAGCGAGAGTTATAACTCTTCGCCAGAAGCTTTATTATAACATCAAAGATTATTTTAAACAGTAAAGCCTTCAAAGCATTCTATAACAGTTGCAGATATAACAAGATCTCTACAAATTAGGAGATATGGAGAATATCAACATTATTGCAATGTAACATCAATCAACTAACTTGGAGTCATCTCTAACAAGTTATACTACATGGTTGATTATGTTTTACAAACAACATTATGCCCTGTGGAGATGAGGCTTACCACTCATACTCCAACTGATCGCTGAGAAGCCGCATCAGTATCATACATAGGTCATTAAGAGAGCCGGATTCTCATGACCTTCATCTTCCTCAGTCGGTAAGAGGATCACTTGTAGGACATCTTGTGTCTCTACTACTATAGCTCACCAGGGTAAACTGGTCCTTCGCTATTCTAGAGTCACAGTGGCGTTCTGTACTCTCTTCGTCATCAGGAGGTTTCATATTTACCTACCACTGATACGGATATCTGTGCTTTCTTCGTCATCAGGAGGTTTCATGTTTACCTACCACTGATACGGTATTGAACTATAGTGAAGGATGGATGGATTCCACATCTACATCACTTTCCTACACTAGGATGTAAGGTTCTACACATCCATGTACCCCACATACTCAAAAGTATGTGCTCCAGGAGTTCCCTATGGAAAACCTGTTTCACCATCACTTAATTTCTGACAATGATGGATCTATGATCAGGGCTCTACATTATACTTGATTAGTTAGGTACATTCAGTATTCTTTAACAGCATACATTGTTCTTCAAACAATAACAGTAGCATAGCAGCTATAAAAGAAGAATACTAAATGTAACAGGCCTAACTCATATCAATCATCATTTCTCATTATCCTCATCACAAGTCATCTCTAAAGCATGACCTTGATGGTATTCATGGCTCTCATAGCCCATTATCAGCATAGGATGCCACTAGCAAGGCATCAGATTACATTACTTATTCATAAGGCTACAACATGCCTTCAATGAATATAACATCAACATCCATACCTGGATATAATTACCTTCATATCAGAACCTGCATGATTAATACATCTGATAAAGGTAATATAACAATAAGGAATGTACTTCCTACTCTTGTCATAAGAGTTAAATCTTTAATTTAAATCAAATAGAGTTTATTGCTCAAAAGCATGCCATTACCCTTGAATTAGGATTTACTATTCATATTACATGTCATCACCCTTGAATTAGGGTTTACTTATTCACATTACAGGTGAATTAAACTCATAACATCATCATGTATGAGTAACACCTTCATTGATGCTCTTGGATTAGTTAAAGGTTCATCATTTATCATAATTAGGGTTTCTATGATCTCACACAGGTGGATCATACCCTAATTATGCTCATTTCTGTGTATTGGGGATGCTTCAATTGAGTTTCCATTTAAAAGAGGTACTTTCTCTCTCTAGAAGTACTTTCTCTCTCTAGAAGTACTTTCTCTCTCATCATAAGGTTAGGTGATATCAACATCACTCTAAAACAGGTTGGGTTGAGTCATCATAGGCTATCATAGCCAAAAACATCACCATTAAGTGATTAGAGTTACTTTCTCTCTCTAGGGTACTTTCTCTCTCTAGAGTACTCTCTCTTTCATCATACTAATGGTTGATGATAACATTAGACTAGATCAGGTTAGATAGAGTCATTATAACTAAAAACATCATTCTCATGTAATTAGGGTTTGAATTGAGTAAAGTATAACTCAATTGACCCTTCAGGG
Organism: Alisma plantago-aquatica; assembly: GCA_963693085.1. Taxonomy (NCBI): domain Eukaryota; kingdom Viridiplantae; phylum Streptophyta; class Magnoliopsida; order Alismatales; family Alismataceae; genus Alisma; species Alisma plantago-aquatica. The sequence goes on along the minus strand of OY856410.1, from coordinate 1,155,738,476 downwards.
GTATCTTGGTAATTCACCCCATTGATCATCATCATAGTCAAAAACCTTAATCAAATAACTCCTTACTATCTTAGATTATCATTAGTGTTTGATTTGAGCAACATTGAACCATCACATGATTGAATTCGGTTGAAAGTGTTGACCGATTGCTCACTTTGACCTTTCAAGTCCATGAGCCCCTTTCTAGCTCCAAGACCGTGAGCCTCCTCATGGGCTTGAGATCGTGAGCCCCCTCACGATCATGAGGTCGTGAGCCACCTCACGGTCTTGAGGTCGTGAGCCACCTCACGGTCTTGAGGTCGTGAGCCACCTCATGGTCTTGAGGTCGTGAGCTACCTCACGGTCTTGAGGTCGTGAGCCACCTCACGGTCTTGAGGTCGTGAGCCACCTCACGGTCTTGAGGTCGTGAGCCACCTCACGGTCTTGAGGTCGTGAGCTACCTCACGGTCTTGAGGTCGTGAGCCACCTCACGGTCTTGAGGTCGTGAGCCCCCTCACGGTCTTGAGGTCGTGAGCCTCCTCACGGTCTTGAGGTCGTGAGCCCCCTCACGGTCTTGAGGTCGTGAGCCTCTCATGGTCTCAACCGCAAGGTCCTTCAACAAAGGTTCAACAAATCAAACGATGATGTCAACCGATGTTGAAGCCTTCAAAAGGTCCAATAACTGTTGACCACCTATGGATTGAGTTAATTAAGGTTATGCTTAACCAAATGGTCATTCAATTGACCCTCAATTGTTGACCAATTAGGATTGAAATCGATTCAATTAAGGTCTATCAATGTTCACCCATCAACACTCAACAATGTGTATCAACACAAGGTTGAACCCTTCAATTGAGCTCCAATTGGGCCCAAACTTGGCTCAAACGGTCTTGAGGTCATGTGGGTGGACCCCACATGGTCTTGAGATCGTTTGCCCAAGATTTCATAAAAATCTAAGGTGATTTGATAGAGGTTGAACCCTGATTGGTCACAAAATCAGAATTTTGATTAAATTGATAACTTATTTGCAATTGGTGTTCAATTGGTCAAATTACTCAACCCTAGACCTTCAAATGGTCTTGGGTGATTGTCCTCACGGTCTTGAGGTCATGTGGGTGGACCCCACATGGTCTTGAGACCGTTTAGGTCAATCAACCCTAAAAACCCTAATTAGATCACCATAATTTCAGTACTGATTTTATCTAGGGTTAGCCCTAGTATTCACCCTTCAACTCTTAGCCCGTTTGGAATTAGACCATCAAACTTGGTGAGTTGTTAATTAACATAATTTTGAACAGTAATCTCATGGGGTCAACGCTTAGTCAACGACCTTTCACGGTCTTGAGACCGTTTGCCCACAAAGGCAATTTCAGACCGTTTGAAAATCAGCAATTAATTCATTTAAAGTTGTGACTTAAAAAGGTCATATCTCCCGATTCCTTTGGAGTTAGTCTCCCAAATTTTGAGGGTATTTAGCCTATATAATTAGGAACAAGTTTCTTATATGGTCCACGCTCGGTCAACAGGGCCAATCGGTCTTGAGACCGCGAGCCCTCTCACGGTCTCGAGACCGCGAGGCTCTCTCACGGTCTTGAGGTCGTGAGAGCAAACTGTTAGGACCGTTTAGGGAAAAGAAAAGAAAAGCGGTGGGTTTTTCTTGGAAAACACGCCTTCATCATCTAGCTCAAGAACAGTACAGATATCCCACGGGTTTGTTTGCAAAATAGCAGGGAAAAGTAGGGAAATACTAGGAGCTATCATTAACTCGCATATAAAGATGAACATAGTAAAGCATAGGTTTAGAGTTATAAAACCCGCCTAAAGCTTGTTTCTTGAGCTCCAAGCTTTCAAGCTCCAAGCTCTAATGGCGTCCTTGAGTTCCCACAGGTTGGCCAAGGTGAAAACTCCAAGGAAGGATGAAAAGAGACGGCTAGAAAGATAGGGTTTCGAGAATTAGCCATGAAGATGACCTTGAATTCGAATTCTAACCATGGAATTAGGCAAGAAGAGGGGTTTAAACCTACCTTGCACCCCTTGTTCGTCCTCCTTAGCTCCAAGGCAGTCCTTGGTCGTCTTTGGTGAAATGAAACAGTAAGGGAACGAAGGTTAAGTTCCCTTGCAACTAAGGAAAGGAGGGCTTATATACTTGGGGTAGGATTTTCAACATTAGCTCATAAGTTTCCCTTAATTCCAACTAAGTCCTTCCTTCATTACTTGCTCGTCCCTTCCTCTTTATTCTAAGGACAAACCTTATCTTAAGTTATAGAAAAGAAGGCAAGGAAGGACAATCTAATAATAAAGTTCATACTTAAAGGGATATTGCACATATACCCTGATTATTCAATCACAGAGCCTATTTCTTAACTTGATAACTCAATTGAGGTGAATTCCTCATCATTTCTTCTCTAAATGATGGCAAGAGTCTAACAAGATACTTTAGATAACATTCTTTACAAATTGCTTCCCATTATTTGGGTAAATTGCATTTTACCCCAAATTAGGGTTTCAAGTACCGGGATTGCTTCCACAGCTGCACCTTGGTGCTCAAGCTTGGGAAATCCCTCAAACTTTACCAAAATGTTTCTCATGATGTCTCAACATCAGAGGAACACCTCATCATGTGCAAATTGCAGGTTAACCCTTCTAAATGGGTAAATTGCACATAGGTCCCTGTATTACAAAACAGTGCTACAACTTTATATAAAAAGGAGCAAAAACTGAAATATACATTTCTGAGAAGCTTAATTACATGCTCAGAGTTAATCACAAAGATTTAATTACATATTTAGGCAAAACACCTAGGGTTAGCTCATAACCCAGGTCAGGGATGTTACAACTCATTAGTAGGATCTCCTCATCCTAACCACCTTTTCAATGTATGTAGAGCAAGACACTTGAGAGTTGTGATTAGGTGTGGCTCTCTTAGCCCCATCAGCCTTAGCCTTAGTTTGGAGCCTTACCATGCTTGATTGGGGGGGGGGTGCAGAGGAAAAGGGGCCTCTACTTGTTCCCTTTAGACCCAAAAGAGGAGAGCCAACACATCAATGTAACCTCCTCCCTAACCAGTACATCTAGGCAACCACAACAACAACCCTGTGCCACCCCGTCTAGTTTGTCCCATCTCTGACTAGCTTCAGCTGCACTAAGGGTGTGATCAACTTCAATGGTGGTGATGAGTATATTTATATCTATCTTTACATATTACTCGATTTTTAGAGGTTGTTGTGTTTCTATTTCCTAGTTTTAGATTTATATTTACGAAAATACAATTATCTCTTCTTTCCTAAATGTTAATGCATTTTATATATTTTTCATGCAAAACTAGCCAAAAATATGAGATATGCCCAGATGGACGATCAAGCCCTCATGATGATATGCCTCAAGGGAAGAAATGAATCAAACGCTTTCCATTTTCCACCTTTCAATTGCCTAGTCAAGCGATATGCTTCACAGCTCACCTGACTTGAGCTGCTCTCTACCTAGATTCCTCCAGATTCTTTAGTTCTCTGATGTGTGCTCCAAGCATCCAGCCTAATCCAGTTCATTCCATGTTGGTCTGCCATAGAACCGGATGCGAGGTCTAAATTGAGTAACCTATGTCATTCACATGTTGGGCTGAGTATGAGCCAAACAATTAGCTTCGTTCGACCACAAGTATTCATTGTTAGGATCTCAGCAACAAGAATTTCATCTATATAAGGGAGCCCTTGCCTTCCATTATAAAGGGTCTCTGATCGGTGATTAAAAGTTGCATTGTGCAACACAAAACCTAGAGAGGAGCGAGGAGGTGGTGGCCACAACAGAGAGATTGGTCTTCTTGCACCAGACGTCATGCCCCCTTTTATTGTTCCAAATATATCTCAGTTATTGTCTCTCTCCATGATAGAGTAGGCACTTGTGTTGGGGCATGAGGACTAGCCCCAACAACCTATATTTTATCCTAACCAGTATCTAAACTTGACAATTCTATTGCTAAATGAAGTATCATTCTACTTATTTCCTTGCATTGCAAATTGATGACTTTCTTTGTATATATGTTATAATCATAGATCACTACTACAGAAATAGCATTCAGTGTCGCTTTTCTGGGCGTCGGTTATTAAGGAAAACCGACGCCTATAATATAAGGCGTCAGTTATTTAGACAAACCGACGTCTATATCCGAAGACCAGCCAGACACGAGTACCGCTTTGTATTCAGCGTCGGTTATTTATAACAAACCGACGCCTAAAGTCGCCCGCGAAATCCAATTTTCGAGCGAAAAAATAGTGTCACTTTCGGCGTCGGTTATGTAGATAAAAAACCGACGCCTATGTGCGATGGAAATTTGCGCGAAAAGTGTCCTTTTCAGCGTCGGTGATCCTTTTATAACCGACGCTGAAAGTGGTTCCCGCCAAATAATTTCATGAAAATATTGTCCAATTGGACGTCGGTTGTTTGAAACAACCGACGCTATTTGGGAACTTCATAACCCTCGATCGCCCGACTCTTCCCCTTTCTTCTGTTTCATTGCGAGCGATTTCTTCTCTGCTGTCGCCCGACTCTCTGCTCCTTCTTCTCCATGATAGCGCCGCCGTGCCGCCACTGCTACTCCGGCACCCCCTTCTCCGGCGCCCCCTTGTCCTTCTCCTCCGCCGCCGCACCCCCTTCTCCTTCTCCTCCGCCTGGCCGCTGCCTGCCTACCGCCGCCTAGCCGCTGCCTGCCTGCTGCCGCCTGGCCGCCTGCCTACCTACCGCCGCTGACGCTCCCTGCTCGTCGGAGTTGCTGCCGTTGGTTCTGGAGCTCGCCGGCCGCCGCCCACGTACTCAACCAGCTCGACCTCGCCCTACTCTGCTTGCCCAGGTACCTGCCGACCTACCCAGGCGCAAAATTGGTTCTTTATGTGCCGACCTAATCTGGTTGCCTAATCTGCTTGCACGAAATTGGCTCCCTACTCTGCTTGCTTAATGTGCCTAATCTGTTTTAAGTGGTCCTAATATCATAACATGATAGTTTTATAATCATGGCTAAACATAATATGAACTAGATCTTTTTATGTCATTAAATCAATGAACTTAGGAATTGGGGGTTCAAGTATAACCCTAATGATAACAGGATAATAAGGAAACCTAAACTCTAGATTAGGACTTGAGTAGCGTTTAATGTTATTATATGATTTGTGGCACTTTAGGATGTATATACATGCAACAAAAGTTAATTGCTTGGTTTTCTTATTTGCTTGGATAATATACTCAGTGAATTAATGTATGATTTGCATGGATCACCATCAAGGTACGTGGTTGTACTTATGATTACATGTATTTACTTCCTATGTTTGTCAAGGTTTCTTGAAGATTGAATAAGTGATAGATGCTGGATGTTTATTTATTTCATGCAAATTATAAAGTCCTTATGATTATCACATTAAGTAAATCATGATATTCTAAACCCTAAGTTACACAGATTGAAAGGTAACACACTTTGTCCTAAGTTGCTAATTTTTATTCTAATATGAACTCTAGTCTCATCTATCCATGTTGCCTATAGTTTATAACATTGCATTGTGAATTATTGCATGTTTGAAACTATTAAATTCTTGATTTATTATTTAATAATGCTCTATAGATTAGGTACTTATCATGTCTATTAAAATCCTACCAGTATAATTATGTGATCCCAACATATTAGGATTAACCATGTTGTTGGCCTAGAAACCCGTCCAAGATTGACTCATTAGGAGTAAATCTTGGATAGTCCCCGGTTTGGGACTGTTCTTGAACACCTAATCTCACTTAGGATGTAAGTGTATAATGTGTATTGGGTTTTCGAGAAAATTTTGGTAGCATTTCCCCGTTTGTTCTCTAAGTACATATGTACTTAGAGAACAGCGGGGAAATGCTGCCGAAATTTTCTTGAAAACCCAATACACATTATACACTTACTAGTGAGATTAGGTGTTCAAGGATGGGATAGGTGGTACAAATTTATTATATATAAGAATGACATCACATGTGTTTGTTGGCCTAGAATGTGAACAATCATTGTTCTTTATATTACTTGTACATTGGTATAAATTAGAATGAACAATCACTAAATTATATACTGTTTGTATGGAGTCCGGCTTCATTGTAGATATCTATTATTGTGTTTGTTGGCCTAGAAACCCATCCAAGATTTACTCATTAGGAGTAAATCTTGGATAGTCCCCGGTTTGGGACTATTCTTGAACACCTAATCTCACTTAGGATGTAAGTGTATAATGTGTATTGGGTTTTCGAGAAAATTTCGGTAGCATTTCCCCGTTTGTTCTCTAAGTACATATGTACTTAGAGAACAGCAGGGAAATGTTGCCGAAATTTTCTTGAAAACCAAATACACATTATACACTTACTAGTGAGATTAGGTGTTCAAGGATGGGATAGGTGGTACACATTTATTATATATAAGAATGACATCAAATGTGTTTGTTGGCATTTCCCCGTTTGTTCTCTAAGTGCATATGTACTTAGAGAACAGCGGGGAAATGCTGCCTAATCTTTTCCTAATATATACTTGTTTCCTAATATATACTTGTTTTCTCTGATCATAGAATGGATAGATCATGGATGTCCATTCGTAATCGTTGCACCCCAGAGTTTATATCTGGTCTTGATCAGTTTATTAGATTTGCCGAGGAACATAGGAAAAAACCTACAGATAGGTTCTACTGTCCATGTAGGCATTGCGGTAACAACTTGAAAGTCAACACTGGTGAGGAAATCAAAAGTCATGTCATGTGCAACGGGATTGTACAAGGCTATACAGAATGGCACTGGCATGGAGAGATTTCAAAATCGAAACCAGTAGATGTCGATAGCAGTGCTTGGGTGGAAGAAGAAATTGCCTCCGATGACGTAAATGTGAACGAACCAGTTCCAGCAGACATCGTTGATGTGATGCTGGATAGTTGTAGGGTAGAGCACACCGACCACCTCCTATCTTTACAAACATTGTGCATGATGCTGAGATACTGTTATACACAGGCTGTGCTAAGTTTACGAAGCTTAGCGCTGTGTTGAGATTGTATAAGTTGAAAGCTAACAATAGATGGAGCGACAAAAGCTTCACTTCATTGTTGACTTTGTTGAAAGAAATGCTTCCTGAAGGAAACGAGCTTCCAATCTCAACATACCAGGTAAAGAAAATATTGTGCCCAATGGGAATGGAGGCCAAGAAGATACACGCATGCCCGAATGATTGTGTATTATTTCAAAAGGACTATGTAGATTTGAAAGATTGTCCAAAATGTGGTGCGTCACGGTATAAATTGACGACTTCGGGGGAGTCCAAAACTGGTTCTCCTGCCAAGGTGTTGTGGTATCTACCTATAATATCATGGTTTCAATGCTTGTTTGCAAATCCGAAAGATGCGAAGAATTTGAGGTGGCATGCAGATGTTAAGAAAAATAATGATGGGATCCTACGACATGCGTCTGATTCCCCACAGTGGAAGAAGATTGATCTATTGTACCCTAAATTTGGTGAAGAAGATAGGAATCTAAGACTTGGGCTTTGTACAGATGGGATGAATCCGTACGAGACATTGAGCAACCAACATAGCACTTGGCCAGTCATGCTTGTTATATACAATCTTCCTCCCTGGATGTGTATGAAAAATAAGTATGTTATGTTGTCATTGTTGATATCGGGCCCTAAACAACCCGGAAATGATATCGATGTTTATCTTGAACCTTTGATTGATGACTTAAAGAAACTTTGGGCTGAAGGTGTGATGACCTATGATGCTTCAGCAAAAGAGACATTTCGTTTGCATGCTATGTTGTTTTGCACTATTAATGACTTTCCAGCATATGGGAATTTGTCTGGATATAGTGTCAAAGGAGATAAAGCGTGTCCTATATGTGAAGAAAACACTGATTCAATAAGACTAAAACATGGCAGAAAGACTGTATATCTTGGTCATCGAAGGTTTCTTTCAAAATTCCATCCGTATCGTAGGAAGCGCAAAGCATTCAATGGATGGAATGATGAACGGAGTGCACCTAAACCTATACCAGGGGATGTTGTTTATGAAAGAGTAAAAGACATTGTTAATGAATTTGGTAAGAAATCACAATGTAGTATGGCCACACGGAGTGACAATTCTTCATTCAAGAAGAAGTCAATATTTTGGGATCTTCCTTATTGGAGTTCTTTGACAGTCAGGCATTGTATCGATGTAATGCACGTTGAGAAAAATGTCTGTGATAGCATCATTGGTACTCTATTAAATATACCAGGTAAGACTAAAGATGGGATAAAATCCAGACTGGACCTACGTGAAATGGGAATAAGGTCAGAATTAACAGAATTATGTGAAATGGGTAATAAAAGAACATACTTACCTCCCGCTTGTTACACGTTGTCTAGAAAGGAGAAGAAAACTTTTTGTGAATGCTTGGTAAATGTTAAGGTGCCACATGGTTACTCATCCAACATCCGTAGATTGGTATCAATGAAAGATCTGAAGTTGATAGGTCTTAAATCTCATGATTGTCACACTCTAATGCAACAAATATTGCCCGTGGCAATTCGATTTATATTGCCGAAGCATGTAAGGTTTGCAATTACCAGACTTTGTTTCTTTTTCAACAGTCTATGCATCAAAGTTATTGACCCTGATACTCTCGATAATTTGCAAAGAGAAGTGGTTGTTACCCTATGTCAGCTTGAGATGTATTTCCCTCCTTCGTTCTTTGATATCATGGTACATTTTGTTGTCCACTTGACTAGGGAAGTGAAAATGTTGGGACCAGTTTTCTTGCATTGGATGTATCCCTTTGAACGATACATAAGCGTTTTTAAAGGTGATGTTCGAAACCGTTATCGGCCTGAAGGGAGTATTATTGAAGGTTATGTGGCGAGAGAGGTTATGGATTTTTGCAATGACTTTCTCAGTGGTAATGATACTCCTGATAATGACAAGAATATTGAGGAGGGCAAAGGAATTTTGGGATCACGGGTGAAAGTAATCAGCCATGAGCAGTTGGAACAAATTGGTGGTGGAGTTTGATAATGGAGGAAATCCAATTGGAGTGAACCGCAATAATTTTGTAAACTATCTTGGGTGTACCACTCTGAGCCATTGTGGTGTTAAGTATGATAATTGGCATAAAGTTCCTCAAGGGAAAAAAGACTTGATTTGGAAGGATTTATGTGTGAGTTATTATTATTTGCAATTCTATTTTGTAGATTACAAATTCTATTATTTGCAATTCTATTTTGGATACTAGTTAATAACATTTCTATTTTACAGAATCTGTTTGCATTGGATGAGAAGTTGCATCGTAAAAATGTGATGCAACGCGCTGGAAAGATGCTTAGGAATTATAGGACAAATCTGAACAGAGAATACATAAAAGAGGGTGATAAGAAGAAGAAGTCAGCCCTTGAACAATGGAACTTCTTGGACAAAGAAGATTGGGACAATTTTGTTGCTTCAAGAAAATCTGAAGAATTCAAGGTATTAGGTGTCACTCCCAATTTAATTAATATACATTGTATTCACCTATTCAAGATTAACATTTAGTGCTACTAACCAAATCATTAATGTGCATACTAACTAGGCCCTCAGTGACGCACAAAAAGCAAGGCGTGCACTGAATGTGCATGACCACACTATGGGTCCAAAAGGCTATGCAAGCGTTCGCCAAAGACTACAGGTGGAGTCTGCGGCTACTCAACAGTCTGCTCAGGAGTCTGCCACACCCATGCCTCGCCATGATATCTGGATAGCTGGCAGGAAAAACAAGAAGGGTGAAATAAAGAAGCCTGTAACTGCTGAGGTGGCTGCAAAAATGGTAAAATACAACTCTTAGAGAAATCGTTTGAATATTGATTATTTGTGGTGTTAACTTACCAATTTCTGTTTATGGTGATTAGCGGGAGCTGCACGAGCAGAGGAAACAAGGCACGTTCATCCCTCAGGGCACAAGGGATGAATTGACAGTTGCTCTGGGTAACCCAGAGCATCCTGGACATGTTAGAGGTGCCGACGCTGGTGTTGGCATCAAATCATTCTTTGGGCCATCCCAGCGCAAACCCAGAGCGGGACTTTCTCAAGAAGAGGTAACCTATTCTTTTTTTAGAATGTTACTGCAAAAGGAAATTCATTAATAAGAAGCTAATGTTTCTTTTATCCATGTATAGGAGAATAAGAGAGTTGAGGATTTAGTTGCTAAGAAGGTCAACGATGTAGTTGCTGAGAAGGTCAAGGAAGAATTGCTGCGGTGGCAGGCATCTCAGGCTTCCAATACGCCTATGGCGACCCACTCTTCTCCTGATGCACAGACTGCGAGTAATCCTAGAGACCCATCGCCTAGCACGTCTGCTGTAAGTATTGTTTATGACATTGTAGCTAGTCTTTTCAAGATGATATGTTTTCAAGATGATATTTATATATGTATAATATTATTTATGTAAATTTGTAGGCATTGAAGCCATGCCGCTTAAGAATGCAAGACTACGTTGTTGCAGAGGCGCAGGCTTACCCGTCCCTTCCTGGGGCAATGTTTCACGAGACTCCAATGCCACAGGGCTACGTTCGTGTGAGCCTGATACGTGTGTTACCCGATTGGAGGGAAGTTGCGTTGCCATATGCCCACTCAGATATTGATACACTTGGTGAGGCAGAAGGCGGGGTCATATTGTAGCCCAAAGCAGATGTCGTCTACACGACTGAAATTGTAAGATAAATTTACATTGATTTAGACTGTTAATGTGTATATATGATGTCAACTGATCTGAAATTATATGTACAGGTTAAAAAGAAGACACCAGGAGCACCTAGGCCTCCACTTCCACTTCCCGCATTACCCGATTGGGTTCCAACTGACCTAACATACCCGTTAGGTCCTGCTTGTAGGGGAATGGCATGTTGGCTACGTGCACATAATGTACATTGCCCTATAATTATTTCTTTAGATGCAGATTATGTAGGTCAATCATATGATATCTCTTTATTTATACAAGATATTATTGAGCTGTTTATGTATGAGTGGTTGAATACATCAATGATAGAGACATGGATAAGGTGAGATCTTATTTATACATCCATATACCTTGTGTAAGATCCGGTGAGCTGGTTTCTTATATATTAATGCATACGTAATACATGTTTTGCAGCTACTTAGTCGAAGATCATTGCAAACAATTTGCATTTGATCATGTGGGATTTTTGATTCCTTCATTGATTAGTTTGGTAGCTAAAGACCCTGATAATGTTCAACAATACTGTATAGATGCTTTTACAATTTTTGGTCAGCAAAAGAAGACGATAATAATAGCTCCATTCAATGTCAAGTAAGTTTACTTTATTTATAATTTGGACTTAAGAAAATTCCATTTTTATTTTGCATTTTTAGTTATTAATTGTTAACTTCTTACCTCTAGCGGTAGACATTGGGAGTTACTAGTTATTGTCCCCGGGACATTCACTGTTTATTATCTAGATCCTGCGGGGAGTACATTGAACCCTAAAATTGGACACGTAATGAGAATGCCATTATTCTGGTGAGAAATATTTCATTTTTATATCTGTTAACATCTTTTGTTACATTACTATTTACATATGCAATTTACTATGTTATATTAACATGTAGGGGTTTAGATGCATTCAAAAAGACTGGAGGAAAGGTCCCAAGGAAAAAGAACCAGCCAATAAATTGGGAGAACGTACAAGTAAGTTCCCGACTCCCCGACTCCAATGTATATATCATTGATGTGAATTGTGCTTAGTTGTATTATTTTGTATGTTTCAATTTATAGTGTGCTACACAAGACAATGGCTGGGCATGCGCATACTATGTGATGCGATTTATGCAGATGATTATCAAACATGCCGCATTGGACATCAATAGCATACATGAGGTATTATATATAGTCTCATTAGTTAGTATGAAATATATCAATCTTATTTTTATATTATTACTTATATATATACATCATTCTCTTTGCAGGTGTTTAAAACTGACCACACTATAGGTAAACGCTTAAAAAATATACATGATCCATATACGATGGAAGCATTAAATGAAGTAAGAGAAGAATGGGCAAAAGCCATACAAGCAGTGGCAACTGTAAGATATAATTGGGATGTTGATAGCGATAATGAATGATACTTTGTAAATGAATATTTCTGAATTTTAATACATGTATTTGAATGTTTCTATATGTGTGAATGTGAGAATTGAATTGATGTATGAATGTATGTACTTGTGTGAAATTTTCCTTGTGACTTTTACAGGTTTGCGGCCTGTTTGTAGGCTGATATCAATGGATGTCGTAAACCTGCAGTTCAAAAAACTGAACTGCAGGTTCTCATCCTGCTGACCAGCCACAGCAAGCCTGCAAACTGATATGAAAAAAAAAATATAAATAGGCGTCGGTTATTTATAGAAAACCATCAGCAAAGACCTAAAGCGTCGGTTATTTATAGATAACCGACGCCTGATGTGGCCAAAGCAGTCCTGGAAATGGCATCGGATATTCGTATCGAACCGATGCCTATTTAAACAACCAGGCGTCGGTCTTTTGGTATATAACCGACACCAAAAGGGTTCACGCCACAGAAAACGGCGTCATCTAGGACACTTTATGCGTCGGTTATCTACTAAAAGACTGACGCTACATGGAATATAGGCGTCGGTCTTTCAGTAAATCACCGACGCAGAAAGTGCCCTAGATGACGCCGTTTTCTGTGGCGCGAACCCTTTTGGCGTCAGTTATCTACTAAAAGACCGACGCCTATAGGTTAAATAGGCGTCGGTTAAAAAACTGACGCTGAAGTGTTCGACCTTTAGCGGCGCCCACATAGGCGTCGGTCGGAAACCGACGCCAAATGGGGTTAAAAGACTGACGCCAAATGCCGTTTCTGTAGTAGTGGATATGCAGGTTGTTGTGAGCATGATTAGAACACTAGAATGATATTCTTATTCCTTGAGGTGTCAACAAGGGATAGTGAGGTGATTTATCTACAATATCCTAACATGTCGAGGATGTTCGGTCATAAGTGAGTGAGTTTAGTTGGAATAAACTAGGAACTTGGGTGTCGAGTATGGTTGGTTCCAAGGGAGTTAATCCAAGTGATGATATGTATCCCGTGAGGGTCAGCAGCTAAGCCTCTATTTAGTAATTGTTATTGAAGATTTAGATCTTGTTAGGATAATTATGCAGGCTTTAATAGAATAACCCCATGCCATGGCTGTCTTTATTATCATTCTTTAATCTCTCTTGCTACTGGAAATAATTTAGTTTTATCAATCACTCAATTTATCAATGTTAAATATTACTCTTAAAACTTCTAAATTTGTGTAACTTCTTAAAAAGGTTGTCCTTTGGGTTCAATCCTAAAGTATACTATAATAAGGCTTTGACTCGTGTGGAGTGGGGAATTAGTGCACTACTTTTGGTTAAACCTAAGAGTTATTCTTTTAGGGTTTTTCTTAGTGCGACATTTTTAGCCCCATCAAAAATTGGCGTCATTGTCGGGGACAACATAGTTAAATATTTTTGAAAGTACACACGTAATTAGGGTTTTTCTTTTTATGCTTGATATTATTGAAAATATTTTTGAACTCAACTCAATAACTCACAATTAATCTACCTCTTTTCAGGTACTCCTATCATATGTGAACATCTAAAATTTTGACTCAAGATTGCTTTTCGATCCTGAAATTGAGAGAATCCTCAAGAGACTTTGCAAGGAGAAAGCCATGGAAGATGCAGTAGCTGTGGAAGTAGCTATCCAAGAGTGAATTGAAGCAGATATTGTGTCATAATGAGAATTACTTGTCCTAGAATCCAAGGAGCAGGCGAAAACCAAATTCAAGACCAACATAGAAGCCGCCCAAGATGCAAAACGTGCCAAAGAATTGTGGGATTTTTCTATCCCTAATTGGCACTGATTTGACTCATCCAGTCCAAAATCTAGGCAACTTGATCAAGATTAGGGTCCAATGGGTCAGCCTACTACAAAACTCTGCATTTGCATGAAGGTTTGGAGATGACTATCAAGAGCACCTCCCCAAATTCATCGACCTGTGCTCGATGATGAATCCTATCAACATCAGTGATGATGCCATGTGATTGCAACTCTTCAAATATTCCCTGACTGACAAAGCTAGAGCATGGTACAATGCCCTTTGAGGGGCCTCGATCACAACATAGGAAGCTCTAGGAAAAAAGTTTCTAGAAACATTATACCCACCCTCGATGACATATTCAATCAGAAGACAGATCACGAGGTATAACCAAGTGCCCAAAGAATCTCTATATGAAGTATGGGAATTATTCAAAAAACTCCTATGCAAGTGTCGACATCATGGCATCCCCAAAAATCAAATCATTGAATTTTCTATGAGGGAGTTGATGAGGAGACAAATAAGTTTCTCAAATCTTCCTCTAATGGAAACTTCATGTGACAGAGAATCATCGGTGCTCTAAAAATAATCAATCTTAAAGTTGAGAATCAGACTCATTGGACCAGACCCTTAGGAAAAGGCGTTCTTAAAGTAGCCATGATGGAAGATCGTTCAGAACTCAAAATCTATTTTTGAAATTATGAAATATCTCTCTCAAGTAGGATAATCTCAATAAATCCTTTGGCGCATATGAGAGGAAGAACCAGATGCCTCAAGTACAAATTGTTGCACCTTCCTCTGAGTTCTACCACGTAGTGGACCATAGTAAGATCCATTGTTAACAAATGTATGTTTATTTCTATGAGAACCAAGCTGAGTAATAGTATATAGTCACACAACTTGAAGATGTGAAATCAATTCATGATATCCTAGGGCAAGAGTACTATAACATGAACCTAGATCGTAGTCACCTCAATTTTCAATACGGGAATCCCACTGGAACCGAGAGTCCAAATCAGTAGACCTCGATGCAACCCACACACGATAGAGCACTATCAAACTATACTGGACTGTACAACTAGGGAAATTTCAGATTAAATTTTCCTAGTAGGAACTACCAGAAGCAACAACAAAATCAAAATTTGAATTATGCCCCACCACTACAAATAGAGGTAACATTGGTGCAAGACCCGATGAAGACACTTCAGAAGATGATGGTGACATACCAAACTTACTTACCAAAGACACAACCAATCAAAAGGCATTTGAGTCATCCCCAGTGGGTACAATCATTGGTCTACCTAAAAACAATCCCAAACATTTAGAGCAGCTAAACGTCATAAGGAGTAGGTTAGGGAACGTGTACTCCACACCCCCACCCTCCACTCCTACTTTTACTCCTCCTAGTAGAAATGAAAGAACCCCAATCGAGGCCCTGAGTTGCCCGAATGACCTTCCAGGGTTAAACCCAATAGAAGTCCATATAGCAGACCTACCTGTGGCGTTGGTCCAGCCAGACACCAACAAGAATTTAACGGTTGCAATAACAGAAGTCAAGCTTGGACCACCAGTGTCACCTGAAGCACATGTGTACAAGCCTCCTGTACCATATGCAGGTCACCTTAAGAAGACCAATATGGATGACTGATTCATGATATTCAAAGACACCATGAAGAAAATCCACATCGACATCACGTTCCTCAATTCACTAGCCAAAATCCCAACCTGGTCCAAATATCTCAAGACCCTTCTATCAAGGAAAAATATGACTACGAAATGTGACACCATGAATCTAGCATAGACAACCTCTAACATAGTTCAGAATGAGATGTCACAGAAGCAAAAAGATCCCAGCTCATTTGGGATAGAACGCTTCTTAGGAGATGACACCTTCAGTGAGGGACTTGCTGACCTAGGTGCAAGCATATACATCATGCCATACACCTTATGCCAGCATCTAGGATTCACCGACCTCTTACCCATAGCTATGACCATTCAACTAGTTGATGCATACATCACAAACCCTTGGGAATAATCAAAGACGTCCCAGTGAAACTAAGACATGAAACCTATGTCCCCTGTGATTTTGTGGTAATGCAGATCAAGGAGGACAATCATTTCCCACTTATTCTTGGAAGACCATTATTAGCTACTGTGATAGCTTTAGTGGATGTGGAAGTAGGCAAACTTTTCATGTGATCGGGAAAGAAGACAATTGAATATATGGGTCCTTCAAGATTTAAATAAGGTGCATAGTTTGATTGAAGCTTTCAAAGAAGAAGGCAATCTGATACCAAAACAAGTAGACCTCCAGGGAGGTAAACAAAAGTAATAAGGACTCGGATATGAGAAGGGTATGTACATCATCAAATCATGATTTGAGCCCTCTAAACAAGGGTCTGAAACCCCACTCATGAACACTATGTGAGTAATGCTTATCATCGATCAGATACACGACATTAATTCATGACGTTTGCTGGTAGGAAACCCATCTTTTTTTATTCCATTTTATTTAATTTAATTTATTATATATTTATTTTCTTCTTTTATTTTCATAAGATTTCCTTGAAAAAAGAGAGAGAAGGCAGGGTTATGCCCTTGACAACAAGATCTGATTGGTGGATAGACAACATGGCGCAACAAGATCATGGTGAAAATACCCATATGTCTATCAAATTCCAAGGCTAGCGACCTATTTGATAGTGTGCGATCTTGCAACTTGCGAATCGATAAGGACACAGGGGATATGTTGTGTGCCAAATGAAGATTTTGTTCCAATTGCCAATGGGTTACTTGTATTTTCCACAACAATTTTTATTTCCTTCTCTTCACTAAATTTGTCTTTGTATTTTACAAGAATTGTTGTTTCCTAGAAATAGCAGCCTCTTTTATCTCAATCTTATCATTAATACTCACTACTACAATATCTTTATATGATTGGGGTGCAATGAAATATGTGTAACACATGCAAAGGTAGTAACTACCTAGTTTTTGGAACATCCCTAACGTCTCTTCTTGTAGATATAAAAGGGGCAAGGCGTGGAGCTTGGCAACACCGACATTTTCCTTTTGACGAACATAACCAAGGTCAAGCATCCATACTTGCTCTTCCTTGAAAATGCCAATGGCATCTGTGACCAACAACATCAATGACAAGCCCCAGTGGTCGCTCCTTCTCATCCATTGACTAAGGAGACTCCATGGTCTTCAGTCCAGGAACTACGACTCTACTACTCCCAGGACACTTATGTCCCCTAGGTGGATCGCTTCACGCACCCGACACACCAGTGTTATCTTCCACCTACTGATCTGGATCTACTGATCAACTAGTTGTATGATAAACCAACCATCGCCCTGGAGATAAGGCGTTGGCTAGATGCAGGCTGCAACGAATGGGGTGCACATATATGACCCCCCTCACCACCACCAAATGAAGATCATGACAAATGATGGTCAAGGCGGTGTCTAGATAAGGACATAACCAACGGGAGAGGAACCCATTCCTAGGGTTTCTATTGAATAATATTAGACATCCACTCCCTCCATCTCCAACCCCACTACCCTCTGTATCAAATCCCCTCCATCTCTAACTTCTGTCTGCATGGGGATGGGCAACATTTTGAAGTTGAGGTGGATGGTTAGTGGTATTTCATCCCCACCTCAACTCTAACCTTTTCCTTTCTCATCCTCAATCCAATTTTCTCAATCTTTTATTTCAAGTTGTCTTGTTTTCCATTTTGTTTTTAGTTTTTTCTATTTTGTGTGAGTTATGGCCTTTACTTAACTGGAAATTTTGATGTTTGAAAAAATTGAAAATATATAAACGAACTATTCCCTTTTTTAGCTAACCTATGCAAAAGGAAATTTTAAGGAACAAACATGCCTTGAATAGATCTGAGCCCCAATGACAACAATTGAGAATCATTTCCCCTTAGAAATGACAATAAGCAGAATGAGTTAGAAAGGTCAATCTATATGTGCCTCTGATATGACTTGTAACAAAATTCATAAACACTTCTTTACCCTACATTAACTGAATTAACTGATATAATATGATGATCTGATTCCAACGTAGCAATAAAATAAAGAAGCACAAGTCAAGCTCTTGTTTCCACTCATGTTCCATAATTTATATATATATGAATATAATATATATATATATATATATTTATATTTATATATAATTCCCACCATATGCCAAACTCTAAGTCTGGGGTCGTATCCCTTCCATAAATTTATCTCCTCTTCAATTTTTGTCTATAGAAATGGCATAAATAAAAGACGCCAATTAGCCCAAAGGAAAACATGCGGCCAATGTAACCGCAAATAAATAAAAGTCTCGAGTCAAACAGAGGAGAGACAAATAAAATACTTGAATCCCAAATAAGGTCTTGAGTCAAATAGAGGAGAGACTGTGAAATGAGTTTTTTTCATGTCTTTCCTGCCTTTTGTCCAATTTTTCATACCCTGGGGACTTATCAAAAATCATTGTGGAATAGCCAATCATCCTTGTTTTGCACTCTCTTGTATTTGTGTGAATAGATCAAGAGTATTATTGAGATGAAATCAATTCTTTACAGGTTCCAGAGTCTAGCGAATGGAGAAACAAGCCCCAATCAGAGGATATCCAAGTGTGTCTACGTGATCCCAAAGGACTAGGGTCACTTGATCGTATTTAATGAAAGGGGACCACAAAGTTTTCTCAGTTGGGAAAGGAAAGCATGGATCCTAGTATTAATTGTTTGACCTCCTTTTTTTGGCTTCACTCATGATGAACAAAGGATTAAGTCTATTGTAATTAGATGATTATTTTTATACCCATCTTGGCATACTATTTTACTCACTTTTAGGGATGGTTGTGTTTCTATTTACTAGTTTTAGCCTTATATTTACTTAAATGCAGTGATCTCATCTTTTCTAAACTTTTGATGTACTTTAAATATTGTTCATGTAGATACAACCAAAAATAAGTGATAGTGCTCAAATGGATGATCAATCCCTCATGATGTTATGCCTCAAGGCAAGGAAGGCCCTAGAAGCTTTCTATTGTTCACCTTCAAACTCGCTAGTCAAGCGATCAGATTCGTCGCTTGTCCGACTCGAGCTTCTCTCTACCTAGAGTCCTCTAGATTCTTCAGTTTTGATGCGTGCTCCTAGCATTCATCCTAATCTGGTTCATTCCATGTCAGTTCTCTAGAGAACCGAATGAAGGGCCCAAATTGACCGACCCACATTAGTTGCATGTTAGACTGAGTATGTGCCATGCAATTAGCTGCCTTCGACCAGAAGTATTCAACATTAGGGTTTCAACAATGAGGAATGCATATATAAAGGGGAGTCATTATCGTACATTAAAAAGGCTCTGATCAATTATTAGAAACCATATTATGTAATATAAACCCTAGTGAGGAGCGAGGAGGTGGCGGTCTCAATGGAGAGATTGGTCTTCCTATACTAGGTGTCATGCCCCCTCCATTGTTCCTTCTATCTTTATGTTTTGTATCTCACCATGAGCGAGTATATTCTTGTTATGGGGCATGAGGACTACCCCAACAACCTATATTTTATCCTAACCTATATCTGAACTTGACAATTTTGATGCTAAATATAGTATTGCTCTGCTTATTTGCTTGTCTTGCAAATTGATGACTTGTTTTGCATATATGTTACAATCATGAATATGCAGATTGTTGTGAGCATGATTAGAACACTAGAACAATCTTTTTATCCCCCTAAGGTTTCATCAAGGGATAGTGAGATGATTGGATTATGATCTGCTAACCTGTAGAGGATGGTCGGTCATAAGTAAGGGAATCCAGTTGGAATAAACTAGGAACTTGGGTGCTAAGGATGGTCAGTTCCAAGGGAGTTTAGTCCATGTGATGATCTATATCTTGTGAGGGAGTGGTAGCTAAGACTCTATTAAGTAACTACTATTGAAGAGTTAGATCTTGTTAGGATAATTATACATGCTTTGGCAGCAAAACCCCATGCCTTGGTCCTCTTTATTATCATTCATTTACTACTTAATCTTTGTGCTACTTGAAACAATTTATTTTAATCAATCAATCAACTTCTTGATGTTAAATATTACTCTTACAACTTCTAAATTTATGTAAGTAGTAAAAAAGGTTTTCCTTTGGGTTTGATCCTAAAGTATACTACAATAAGGCTTCCACTCGTGTGGAGTGTAGAATTAGTACACTGCTTTCTGTTAAACCTCAGAGTTATTCTATTAGGGTTTTTCTTGGTGCGACATTTGGAGTCCCAATAGGTAGAAAAGGGGAGTTGCCTCGACTCTTTGATAGACCTTTAGAAACCATGTGGAGGGGAAATCGACCACACAGTTGGCTCAATCACGTCGCTCATAGGGCGATGTAGCGAGGAGGGGAAGGGCAACAACAAATTTACCTTGCTGACCACGAGGCCAACACTTTAAGGTGAGGGCGAAGTAGTCCTTTTGTTATGTTTTTAACCCAACCTATGTGGAGCATTGAGCCGAGGTAGCCAAAATCCATTGGCTACACCGACCCATGTGGATAATATAAGTAATATTGACATGGTGTTTCCCTATTGGTCATTAAATGTTTTATCTAGTAAAAACCATAGCAATTGCTAGGATGCTCAGATGAAAACAAGTTATAAATGAAATTTTATTAGGAAAATGAGTGGAATGAAAATAAAATATGTTAAAAGCCTGATTATACTTGTTATTATAAAGTAGTGCAATATGTACTAAAGTGTTGATTAAAGTATAAAACCCTAGATTTGGGTATTAATATGTTGAATATGTTATATGCTTCTCTTTTATGCTATTATTTGATATTTTGGACTATAATGGTAATCTAACATGGTTATAATCATAATGATGAGAAACTATTTTTTAGACTAGATGATCCTTAACATGCGTATTTAAGATCTTGAACATCGATGGTGTAACTTGCTATAACCTTAATGTGACAAATCTGATATAAATGTTCCTAATGCAATAACATGATAGATATGATTATCATGGATGCACCTAATATGAATTAGGATTCTTGAGTCATTACATCTTTAAACATGGGAAATGGAGTATTGAACTATAACCTTAATGATAAATTGATAGCAAGGAAACCTAAACCCTAGACTAGGACAAAGTAGAGTTTAATATATTTAACATGATGGTGACACTTTAGGATTTACTTCCATGAAGATTAAAGTTGATTTCTTGATTTGCTTGCTTTATTAGATAATATTCTTAATGACTGCAAGATCTGCATGGTTCTATATTGAGGTACATGGTTACACATATGACTATACAAATTAGTTTGTCAGTGTTTTTCGAGTGGTTTTTGAAGATTGAACAACTAAAGTGTTGGATGTTTATTTACATTTGTTCTATTATAATGCCACTATCGGTATCACATAAAGAAAGATTATATGGAGAAAATGACATTTCTTATTTGCAAGTATGATGGAATATATGTTGTTGGTTTACTTGCACACCTTTGTTTTCACTCCACATACACAATATATTTTGATGTGTTGATTTATGCTTTTGTTTCTCGACTCTTTAGGTACATGCTAGATAAGTTGATATCAATATATGATGGACAATGAAATTACATGAATGCATTAAGATAAGTAAGGTGGATTTAGATAGTTACTTCTTCTCATATGTGAAATTATGATAGTCAAAAGTTATGTAAGTTCTAGAGAAACATCTTGTAAACACAATACTTGAATTAATGAAAATCATTTACTACAATTTATTATTTACTAATCTAGATCCTTGGGAAAATTTTAAGTAAAGGTACTTATCTTTTTGGCCTTCCTTAATTGGGGGTTGCTAAAATGTGAGGTCGTTACATCTTAGGTCCCATATATCAATTGTGTGAATTCCATTTGCATGTTATTATATATCACTATAGTAAGAGCATATTATCATACATGTGGAAGCAACAATCATTGTATGTGATTCATAGTGTACTAGTTACCTAAATTCATAAAAAGGTACATGTTAGCTCATTTGTGTCGAGTGTGTTATGCAAACATTTAAAATTGTAGGTTTAAGAGAACATATATTTCTTGAAAAAGCATTATTTAATAACAAGAAAGTAAGAAACAACATTAAAGACTTTCTTATTAACATGCAAGCATGTTTTAAGTTCATTTCCATTAGACCAACAATATCATGAGGACTTTGACCAGCTTCTCATAGGAAGGGGTCTGTGAGGGTGCTTAAGATTAGATATCCTATTTTAGCATAAGGGACTACAAGACTAAACATCAAGATTTATTCCTATTTGTAAGAGACCTCAAGGCCAACGCTAAGAGCTAACCCTTACATCAACATGGTCTGCCCTATCTTGATAACTCAAGTAGGACACCTAACCTTGTGCCCTTACCTTGAGAATACATGAAGGTGTACAAGGTTGTATAATGGAATATTAAAGACCAAAACATAGTAGTCATATGGAACATGTAGTTCAAACAACTATATTAATCCAAACATTTATACTACATACATGCATGTAATTTTTTATACCTTTAGTCTGGCCAATAGAAGGATAAAGTGAATCCATACCTCCGCCTTGATATACCACCCTTGGGGGCGTTTGGCCTCTGTCATGGGCATGGGAGAGGGGGAGAGAATGCCTCTCTTAATCCCAGTAGAAGGATAAATTGCACCTTGTTTATGAGCATACAAGCATTAAGGAGAACATTAGATCTTCAAAAAGAGTCCATCAATGTGATCCTAATATTACTAGCAAGTGCAGCTAGATTAACATCAAAAGACATAAGTTATAATAAATATATTTCTCAACGATTCATTTTGACATCTTCAATGATCATGCAATATTCATCATCAATATAAATACTAAATTTCATTTATAATTTTTACTTAGGGTGAAACATCATAACAAGATCATAGATTTCAAGCATAGGTTTCATGGATATTAATGGGGAAATTATAGGATTGAAATAAGATTAATAAATTACTCATCACATCATCCGTTTAAGTCATATTGAGTCATTTCCCTATAAGGTAGTCAACATTAGATTATAAGAGTGAACAAGCTTGATTTACTTTCACCCATATCATCAAGTTAATTATTTGAAACATAAAATAGCATGGCTAACAATTAGGGTGTGATCGTACAACATTAGGAATCAATTTTAGCAACATGCACATTAAGGTCACATTTCATGTCATGTCGATGTCACTTACTCATAATACTGAACTAGAGTGTGTCACATGATATTTCTTGTGTCACGAGTCTTCATAAGGTCTTATTTAGAGTAAAATGTATATTTTTTTATCATATAGTACATTTAACACAATGTTTAAAGATCATTATCAAAAGGGTCCATCAATATCACATCCTATGCACATTAAACATCAAAAAGTCATTAATAGAGGACGTCGCCAGAAAGTTTGATGCAAAGGTCACATGATAGAATAAATTAGTAATTAGGCTCATAGTAAAGAATTTGGGTCATTGTATAATCATGGTTGAGCATTGAACACCATGAATCTTGCAAAAGAGGACAATTAGATGTAATTTTCAACATAAAAAGAGATAAAAGTATAATTAGGCCACAAAGTAAGGTTCATTGGATAGATATCATTCTCTAGATCAGTTTATATATATAGTATGTCTCATTTCAACTTACGAAAAATTTATATGAATTTTGGAAGATTTAGAAAACACACACACACACAGATATATATATATATATATATATATATATATATATATATATATATATATATATATATATATATATATATATATATATATATATATATATATATGGTCACGTACGGGTAGCCTGGAGTTCGCTACCCAACAACCAAAAAAGTAATTGTTCTGGAAAGAAAAGTAATAATGCTATCAAAAAAGTAACTATGTTGATAAGAAAGTAACTATACGACTAAAAAAGTAAAACAATACAAAATACACAACAGATATATATGTAATCATGTTTTTAAATCTACTGATGCAACCGTAACTATCTATGCATGAAATTTAACAGGATGCAAGGTAAAGTAACCCTCTACATGTCAAAAGTAAGAAACTTGAAAAAAAGTAACCAAAATGGGGGGCGGGTAGCTACCCGCATGGATATTAAAGATGATCCATATGTACATGTATATATATATATGTGGATGTACATATATATGCACATACATACCTACATATATATATATATATATATATATATATGGATGTACATATATACACACATACATACCTATATATATATATATATATATATATATATATATATATATATATATATATATATATATATATATATATATATATACCTATATATGTGTGTGTGTGTGTGTGTGTGTGTGTGTGGATATGTATATATATATATGGACGTTCATTCAATACCCAATGGGTAGCCTAGATTTTTGCTACCCATCAGCCCAAAACGTAACTATATGGTCATAAAAGTAACTATTGGACAAAAAAGTAACTATGATGGTAAAAAAGTAACTATATGACTCAAAAAGTAAATCCGAGCAGAATACATAAAAAATATATATATGTAATTGTATATTTTGTTATTATTGTTGTAAATGTAATAATCTATGCATGAAAAGTAACCGTTTGCATGGTAAAGTAACCCTCTAAATGTCAAAAGTAAGAAACTCCAAAAAAGTAATCAAAATAGGGGGTGGGTATTGAATATGGACCTTAAATATATAAATATATATAAATAAATAAATAAATATATATATATATATATATATATATATATATATATATATATATATATATATATACATATATATATGTCCGTCGAGTATCCTGGATTTTTGCTACTCCTCCCACCCGAAAA
Organism: Alisma plantago-aquatica; assembly: GCA_963693085.1. NCBI lineage: Eukaryota > Viridiplantae > Streptophyta > Magnoliopsida > Alismatales > Alismataceae > Alisma > Alisma plantago-aquatica. Next base: position 1,155,713,777 of record OY856410.1, on the reverse strand, counting down.
GCAACTATTTGATCAGAAAATTAACTCTTTGGATGAAAAAGTAACTACGTTGATAAAAAGGTAACTATATGACTAAAAAAAATAAAATCGGACAGAATACACAATAAATAAATATATATATGTAATTGTATATTTGTTATAGTTATTACAAATGTAATTGTTTATGCATGAAAAGGTAACAATTTGCAACGTAAAGTAACCTTGTACATGTGTAAAGTAAGAAACTCCAAAAAAAAAGTAACCAAAAGAGGGGTTGTGTAGCTACTTACGTCGGCATTAAATATGGGCCCATATATGTATGTATATATGGCCATTCATTCACTACCCGCATGGGTAACTAACTTTAGTTACCCGTGGTTCTATTTTGTAATAGAAAGGTACCTATTTGTAATGAGACAGACAATGTTTGTAATGAGGTGACCAAATTTGTAATACAAACACTTGTTTTGTATTACAACATAAATTGCTGACATAAATATCATTTTTACTGTAATCATATGTGTCATACAAAATGAGTGTTTGTATTACAAATTTGGTCATTGCATTACAACATTGCCTGCCTCATTACAAATAAGTACCTTTCTATTACAAAATAAATCCATGGGTAACTAAAGTTAGTTACCCGCATGGGTAGTGAATATATACCATATATATATATACCATATATATATGTATATATATATATATGCATATATACATATGCATATATATATATACATATACATATGCATATATATATATACATATATACATATACATATATATACATTGATACATATATATATATATATATATATATATACATATATACATATACATATATAGATACACACACACACACACACATATATATATATATATATATATATATATATATATATATATGTGTGTGTGTGTGTGTATCTATATATGTATATATATATGTATATGTATATATGTATGTATATATATATGTATATATGTATATATATTTATGTATGTATGTATATACAATGATACATATATATATACATACATAAATATATATACATACATACACACACACAAATATATATATATATATATATATATATATATATATATATATATATATATATATATATATATATATATATATATATGTGTGTGTGTGTGTATGTGTATGTGTGTGAGAGAGAGAGTGATATGAGGGCATGTAGTGTACTGTGATTAGTCATCTGTGGGTCTATGTAAGTGCAGGTGGGGTGTAGTCCTTGGCCCACTCCTTGCAGCTTCACCTCACCCCCAAATGATGGGTAGCGGCCCCCATCGGCTGGAGGATGCTTCCCATAGCCACCCAACGCCCTCCCCTAGCTCCCCATTGTCATGCATGCAACCATGCTAGGTTGTGTCTAAGCTTGCAGGCACATGATAGAACCTAGTGGAGGGGAGTCTTCACAACTCAAAAGGGTACCACTCATCTCCTTTAGGACATCATGAAGCCATTCACGAGCTGGATTCAACCTGTGGTTGTGTTAGGACGGAGATCCCTAATCTAGTAGTTGTCATAGTTTGAGATTGAAGATAATATGAGGAAAGGTTCTAAAGGGCATTGAAATCCCAACAAATATTGGTAAAAGGAAAGGATATGCAAAGCAAAATGGCTTGTATAGAAGCTTGAAAAAGGTGTGGCAACTAAAACAACCATGATCACAGTCATCAGCCACACATGGCTAGTGGGGAGCGCCATACCCTAGTAGTGGACCATATCACTAAGAAGGAGGATGAATGAGGTCCTATGAGCATGGAAAATAGGTTTGGTAAAGAAAAAAGGTGCAGAATAAATCAAGAAAAGGTCACAAAGGTGGTGGTTGAGGGGCATGGCTAGCAGCCTAGTTGCTGACCTTTGGCATAAGGTTAGGGATGACTCCCTAACTGTTGGATTATCCCTGATCCATTATTGCTCAATCTTACAGAGGAATCCTCACGCCTTAATCTAAAACTCTACTAAAACCTTGGGTAGTCATCCCAAGCTTTACAAATGGTATTAGAACCATAAACCCTTCTGTTGGTGGGGCCCACATGGGCATGTGGTGTGCCACTCTTGGGCCTTACAATCTAGGCATGTTGGAAATAGTTTCTCCATGGTGATTTAGCCACCCTTGTGCTGGTAGCCATGATCTGGAGTTAGGTATCCATCAGCCATTCTGGGTCTACACTAAAATGGGAATATTATGAGTTCATATAGTTGAGCTTTGATGAGAACGTCAAGAGTCTAAGTGAGGGAGATTGTAGCATCCCAGGATTTAAGGCCTCAGATAAAATGATCTTAAAACTAATGATTGGACTACCTGCATCACCAAGGTGCACCTACTTTTCAAGGATCCTATCACTAAAGAACTCTATGGTTAAGAGTTCTCAACCCAGAGTAATACTAGGATGGGTGACCGGTTGGGAAGTTTATCACGACTTGCACATGGGTGAGGACAAAAGGTGAAGTTAAGGCTAGTGGTGGTCTAGTCGTCATCTGTGGGGCTAGTTGTCATTTCTGAAAATGTAGTAGAGCCTTGGGCTGTGGGAGAGGGTGTTACATACCGTTTTCTCTACTCTTTATAGACCGATTGCCCAAGCATCTAGCCTACCACTCTTATTTTTTGTTATCTAGATGGGTGTTCAAGATTCTGTCAGGTACTTTTCCATCTTAATGATCAAGAAGAGACAACATTTACTTGCTTTTGTGGAAGTTATGCTTTTAGAAGAATGTAGATCGGCTTAAGAAATGAACCTAGATATTTTGAAAAGTGTATGATTTCTATGTTGGCTTATTTTTTGAAGATATTATCGAAGTCTTTATTGATGACTTTTCTATCAATGGAACATCCTTTGACAAATGTCTAAGAAACTTATCTTTAGTGTTGAAGATATGTAAAGAGAAAGTTTACCTTGTGCTCAATTCGGAGAAGTCACATTTCATAATACATGAAGGAATTGTGTTATTACATAAAGTCCCTAATAGTGGAAAAGAGGTTGATTTGAGAAAAGTGGAACCCATATACAAATTTCTATTGTCTAGGTCAGTAATTGGGGTATGAATTTTATTAGGTCATGTCAGATATTGTAGACGCTGCATCGATGACTTTTTCAAAATAATGTTCTTTCCTAGTTTACTTGTAAAGCATTCTGCCTTTGATTTTGATGAAAACTGCTTGACATTTTTCAATACTCTAAATAATGCTCTTACCACAACCCAAATAATCAAAGCTCCAATTGAGACATTCTCTTAAAATTAATGTATGATGTAAGGTACTATGCAGTAAGGGTTTTCCTAGGACAAAAGAAGGATAAGAAACATCAAGTCATCTATTATTCTAGAAAATCACTAGATGAATACAAAAAATATTTGTTATTGTTTATGCCTTCGACAAGTTTTGATCTTACCTGAATGGTTCTAAGATAGCAGTGTACACCAATAATGGGGATATCAAGTATCTCAAGACTAAGAGAGATTTGAAGCCAAGATTTTGAGATGGGAACTCCTTTATAGGAGTTTTATCACAAGATAGTTGATAAAAAGGACCAAAAAAATGTTGCAGCCAATCACTTGTCTAGAATCCAACTACAAGAAGATCATTCCTTTATGATTAATGATGGTTATTATGATGAACATCTTATGTTATCCAAATCTATTGACCCAGTAGTACTATGGTATGTGGATATATGTAATTATCTAGCTTGCCAATAATCGTCCACTGACATTAGCTATAATGAGAAGAAGAAGATCTTCCAGATATGAGGAATTGTTATTGGGATGACCCAATGTTATTCATAAGGCGTGTTGATCATAACCTATATGGAAGATGCATACCCAATAAGGAAGTGCCTAAGATCATTTATGAATGCCATGATTTACCTTATGGTGGATATATGTAATTATCTAGCTTTCCAATAATCGCCCACTGACATTAGCTATGATGAGAAGAAGAAGATCTTCTAGATATGAGGAATTGTTATTGGGATGACCCAACATTATTCATAAGGTGTGTTGATAACCTATATGGAAGATGCATACCCAACAAGGAAGTGCCTAAGATCATTTATGAATGCCATGATTTACCTTATGGTGGGTATCAGGGGATAGAAAGAATGACATACAAGGTGCTACAATCAAGATTTTACTATTTGACCTTATTTAAAGACTATTAAGCCTATTTGGAAACCTATAATGAATTTAAAAAAAATGGCAACATATCCAGACATAATAAAACAAGAATGCCTGATTGGATCAAAGTTGAAATTTTTAATGTATGGGAGTTAATTATATTGGGACCTTCCCTTCATAATGTGGTGACTAGTATATATTGGTTTTGGTCGATTATATAAGTGGGTAGAATCAATGGAAACTCTCACATGTGACCCTAAAGCATTGATGAAACTATTCAACAAAGTTATTTTTCCAAGGTATAGAGTCCACATAACTATCATATGTGGTAGGGGCTTTGTGAAATAACAATTTAAAGTGTTCCTAAGAAATTATGGTGTAAATAATAAGATTGCTACACCTTAAAAACCCCAAATTTTCAATAAATTCAAAGTCTCCAATAGAAAAACCCAACATATTCTAGAAAACACATTTCTGAAGTTGACGTAGGACTATATGATAAATGCAAGACACCCATACATGGTAGGTAAGAAAAGGTTCATACAATTTCATGTCACTTGTTGCATTGGAACCCATACATGGTAGGTAAGAAAAGGTTCATATAATTTCATGAATTAGAGGAAATAAGACTACATGCTGATGAGAATGCACAAATTTAAAAGGAAAGAATCAAGGTTGGGCATGATTTACACTTGAATCAAAAGGATGTCAAAGAAGGAGACAAAATCCTATTGTTTATTTCTTCACTTAGTTTACATCTGAGGAAACTCTGATCAAGGTGGTCAGGGCCATTTAACGTCATATAATTATATCCTTTAGGGATGATGGAGCTTTTTAGTGAGAAATATGGGACTTTCACAATGAATGGACACAAGTGAAGAGGTATGACGAATATGAATCATATATTGGTATGTATGCCATGAGAACTAATCATATGATGATTGTAATGGAATAACTTGTAAATGATTTGATTATTAATAAAAGGAAAGCTTCCAATTTGTTCTATTTTATTCAGTTATGAGATAATGAACTAACATTATAAATGTCTAGAGAAAGATATTACTCAATGAAATATGTCTTCAAGTACGTGACTTGAACAATGAGATCATAAATATGTTAACAGTATACATTATCATTATGTCCCTAGTCAGATGTTATTGTGCAAGGTTGATAGACAACAATAACACATAAGACTAGAGTGTGTCTTGGTTGCTGATAGAATCTCATTAGTCATGATATGGTGATCTCAAATTAAGCACATAGATACTTGTTAGAGAACTATGTATCAGATAGAACCACCATGAGAGTAACACATGGAAACCATTGCTATGGTGGTCATAGCTATCTCTCATAGTGTTCATGATGATTGTGGTTCTTAGACCTGAAGATTGATACACTCATCACATGTCGTTCGGTGTGCTTTAACATCATCCACCATAATCCTGAATAAGGATCCCCTAAAGGTGATGATTGGGAACACTGTGACACATGGGGATGATTGTGAGTGATGTGATTGCATTTGACCCTCCTATAAGAGTATGATATACTAGGCCTCTTGATTAGTGAGATTTAGAAACACATGTCCATGCACATGTGAGTCAATATGAGATATTAAGCTTATACATATCTCAAATAGTCTACTTTGATTCAAGGAACATGATTGAATGTTAAAGAGGATGATTGCTCCATGCCTCGATCTCAATCTGAATATCAATGATAAAGGAACTATACAAACACTATAACACCATACACAAATTGTAGGTTGAAGTTGTTCTACAACTTTCCATTTACTTGGGTAGGAATGATGTGAGACTAGACACCGCTCTTTGCTTGTGATGTCTTAATTGGTTATGGGCATTCACTGCCAACGTAATATGGGACCTATAGAGTCACACACATAGGTCATGACCTAGAAGAGGAGTTTGATCTTGAATGATGATTGGATTGATTACTAAAGTGCTTAGATATTCAATTCAAGCAATAAATCAACTGACTCGACTCCCAATTGATCAACTCATGTGATGAAATGACCAGTTGGAATGTCAGATTGATTGGATATTGAATTAACTGAGTTCTTTCTGAATCGAGGAGCAAACTAACCGGTTCACTTAGTGTACAGATCAGCTCAAATCACCAACAAACTAGTTGGGGTCATGAGATGACCGACTCATAGGGTGAGTCATACAGTTCGTAGAGAAATTTGATTACATCAACAATTAGTGTTGACCCATGTTGTGCATTAATTGAATTCGAATTTGATAATTCATATGTGATTGGGAAACATGGAAAAATGACCGATTAGCTGACCAAACCAATCATCTCGCATGTGAAATTATCGGTCCTCTTTCCAACTGACTAGTTGAACACTTACATGTTGTGAAAATTCATGATCTTTTGGTTGCTTTTACTCCCACACAGTCTGGGAGCCTATCCCTAACCCATCCTATAAATAGGTGGGGTACTAGGGGCTTCTCAACCACAACAATTGCCTCTAACAATTGTTTATCTTCTCTTCTTGTGGTAACTAACAAAATCTGAGCAAGTCCTACCCGATAAAGGGGGGTTATCAAGAGAGAAGAATTGTGGGATAGCAAGTTGGTGACTGGTACACTAATGGGAGGGACAACTCCTTCATGGCCATTCTAGCAGGACGAAAGGAGTTCTAGGTGGTCTGTGTGGACTTCTCTAGAGGCGAGGTGGCCTTTGCCTATCGCTAGGAGGACAATGTCATCCAGCAGTCCGTGGTGAGATCAGCAGCTGCTAAAAATGTCGTTCAAGTTTGTTGTCTGTGGTGGAGCTACAAACAAGTCCCACTACAACTAGAAGATAGTTGTGCATATGCAATGATGAGGATATGTAACTGAAATTAATCCAAGACCAGGTATATCCTCAAAAATATCCTTTCTATGATATAGTTGCTGACGCGATCCACATGTTTATGGGGAATATGGTAGTAAAAGTTTTGTTTCCACTACCTATTCTATAGCCATATTTCCCCACATCATCCACCAAGAGAGTTGATTTATCGCTCCATGAACCACATACTCAAACTTGAGGAATAGAGGAAGTCAAGCTAATGACTAAAAAACTAGCCCTTCTTAGGAGGCATCCCAATGTAGCTAACATTTTTAGCATCTTTTATACATTTAGCTTTTAAATTAGCCTTGCCTATTATGCTTTTTAAATGCATTTTTGACATATTAGATTTTTCTTTAAATATGCAATTTTATTTTATGCCAATTTCAATATTTTAGCCCCACTACTAATAGCATAATATGTAGTCAATGAGATGGGCATTCATTTGATCAATGAATGTCAGGTTGATAACATGAAGTGGCAAGAACTCACAAAACAATGAAAATGACAAGAAAGAACATTGCCCGCTCATTAGTTTGTTGAAATAGGGTATGCATGTGTAGTAGGCCTACATTATCATTAGTTGAAACAAACAACATTGGTATCAGTACATAAAGATGTGGACTTTCATCAATCTTTGAAGACCTACTCTTTATTAGTCGATGAAGTATGAAGTCTCATTAGCTTACGAGGCTAAAAAGACCCATAAGAACATGGACAGTGATTTCCCATCACTGGACACCTAAATTGTTTCATCATTAGATAATCTAGGAAGTTTCAACTAGTGTATTAAGGCTACTTTTTCATTTAAGGATGTGAAATAGGACGTCCATCGATAGATCACTACTACCTCTTTTCATTGATTGGTAGTACCTAAATATTCATCAATAGACATAACTATGATTCCATCTGTCATCTAACAACTAAAAGAACAACAAGGCCCCATGCATAATAGTGCGATCGAATATATAAACTTCCCATAGAGTCAACTACTAGTCCTTACAACCGTAGCATATAGAATAAGAAGCCTTAAGTTGTCACTTAGTTTAGGAACCCTAGTATTTTCCCAAAACTCTCAACCACTTCTTTGGTGATTGAGCTTCAAATCCTTAAGCAGCTGGTGGTTTTCAACCTCTCACCATTGGTAGATAGCTACAAACCTTTGATGAAGAATTATCATCACCATTTCAAACATCCATCACACTCATCTTCTTTGATTAAAGGTCTCACAAAAGTAAGAAGAAGGACAGAAGATTCTATGCCCAAAGCTTGAAAATAGGTCTAGGACCACTGTCACCTCCATCATGAGGACCACAAGCAACTACACATGCCACCAAAGAGGGGATTTTGCATCAATTGGTAATGTCTCACTAAAACCAACCATTATTTTTATATGTTATAGATAACACCCCCTTGATATTATTCTCTCTCATAAATCTTGATTAGAGTTTATTTCAATTGATGGTTTGGTTGTAGGGTTTTTAGGAAGAGGATGCAGTAGAAGAACAAAAAGTTTCCTTCTTATTTTGCCCTGGCCATGGGATCTGTCATAGCCATTAAATGTATGCAAACAAAAGACACTGAAAGGATAAATATTATAACTTTGTGGACACTAGTTTTCCAACAACTAGACATGTCTTTGTTGGTGAAGAACTCAAACCTTTTTATCGAGATCTAAATTGGCCACAGAGAAATGCAGATTGTTTACCAAGAAATCTAGATTGGCCATCAAGCCACTGCATAATTATCTTATTTGAAACACCTACTTGTAGTCTTGTGGAACAAATTCTCAAACCCTCTTCATGTGTGTCGTGTCCTCTACTTTTTCCATAATATGAGGGAGAATGTGGCACACCACCTTGGCCACAAAGTTGTAGAAGAATAGGATTTGTCGATGTTCTAGTCATCTTGGAACATCCTTTCTTCTCCTACATTTAAAAGCCATCGTTAGGGCAATTTCTTTCTTTTCAAGAGAAAAATATGATGTACAAGTTGCAAAATGTTGTGTTCATGTGTATGTAACCCAAATGGGATGAACCCCCTTCATATAGGAGAGTCAAGGGCTTGGAATCTTCTAATTCCAATCTTTATCCTTATCACAATCTCAAAATTAGTCTCGAAACTAAAAACTTAGTCTTTGATTCCAATCGACCAACTGGATCAATCCAGATCTAGATCTAGATTGGTTTCCAAATAGAATCCATGTTGAATTCCACTCAGGTGAGTGGACAGTCTGAATCCAAATATGAATTGATTCTAAATTGAAAATTTCCTTATTAGAGTTCATTCTCCTAACTCGCTAAGTGAGTTGGCTGATTGGTTAATATCCAAAGTGAAAATCAATTGAACTATTGACAATCAATCGACCCATTGACCATACATTAGCACTGTATGCAATTTTTAAATTTATAAATGTGAACACTAGCCCAGAAGTATCAAGTTGTCCAAGAAGAAAGGCATTGTTAGGTACAAGTGTATAAAATTTCAACAATATAGATCAATTTCAAAGGTTGATTTGATTTTTACACTAGTAAATTATGATTTCAATCAATTAAGAATTCTTCAAAATAAGATTGCACAACCATATCACAACAATATGGACTACAAAAATCAACTATGCTAGAAACAACACAAAAGATGTTTGCATCCTACACACACCTCTCAATAGTGTAGAAAAGTCCTAATTCCATATGGAACTCACGTGCTTATACCAAATTTTAGACTACAAACCTTTCTCCTCAACACATTACATTCACTATCATGGTCATGGTAGTGTTTCTAAGACACACCTCCTTATTCCTATGCATATATTCCCATATCAAAAAAGGATCATAGATCAAACACACTAAGTGGCAAGCAAAGCATGTAAGAAGAAAACTACATTGATGAACCTTAGAACAATGAAATTATCTAGCATTAAGCATGGAATTTGAGTTCAACAAGTTATGACACAAGAGTTACTCTCCTATGCCCAAGAATAAAGTCTCTACTCGTTCATGGTTGGAGAAGACATAAATAAGTAGTAGAATGTAGAGCATAATAAGGTAGAAGAAAGAAAAGAACAAAAATATCCAAGGAACAAGTGGGATGAAGTTGAAATCCAACTAGGAGAAGGAATATCATCCTGTTTGAAGACCTTTCTCTAGAAACCTTCTCTATAGAGTGGCTAGAATAGATGATGGGGAGCCCTATTGTAATGGATGAAGAAGAAATGGGGAGCATGTGGTTCCCTCTTGAATAATTGTGCTCTTCTCTCCAAAATCACCCTCCTTTATCCTTGACTCTGCTCTGGACGTCCTTTGCTTAAAATGGCTTGTGATAGTCTGGTAACCATCCCAAGTTGGTTCTGATCTGTACTTAAAAGTATAGAGGGATTTTTGCTTATTTGAAAAGAAACTGCATATAACACGACATGTTGGAATATCAATATGACGTGCTACTTTTGGTTTTTGAAGTGGAACTTCCATGATCGATGATGACAAATCATGTTGGGTGGCCAACACAGTGTGTTGCTGCAAGTTAGGGAAATCTGGGAAATTTTGGAATGAGGAAACCTAACATGTTAATACCTCAACACAACATGTTGCTTGATGTCACTGAATTTTGGATCCAAGTTTTACACTACAACACGGTGTGTTGCTAAAAATAGGGATTGTTTCTGACAGTTTTTGTGGCATTGATTTTCTAAATGTTTAAATGATTTGGAGATGTATTTATTGATTATATGAGGGTCTTTCTCTCCCTATTTTGATACCAAAATATTTTACCTACAATCTAAAATATGGTTCTAGTAAAGATAGCAATAAAGTAGAAAATCTAGCATGATTATGGGTGATATTTGGTAAAACTGATTTGAAAAGGCAACCAAATTTGATCCAAAAGATGATATAAATATGTACATCAAATACCCCTAGGATTAAACCATTGTCTGATCTCAAGAAAAAAGAAATATGGATACATAGAAGAAGAACTAGCATGTCACATGCATCAATTCAATGAAATGCAGAATTCAATCATAACATGCCAATCACTGTCGAGATATTGCAACTAGATATCAATTCATTTCAATCACTTAAAATTGGAAGTTAAGTTTAAAAGGTGGTCAAATTGCTTTGGAAAAATCAACAAGACAACAATCAATAGTGTAATGATGGCAAACTAAAAATGTAGTGAATTTGCAACCAAACCTTCTGAATATATGGATCAATAAAATGAAATCTTGATTTGACGTCAAAATATCTACAATGAATTCCTCATAAGCATTAATAATTTAAAATCAAGAGCTTTGGGTACATCACTTGGCTGCAAATGTAGGCTTACACGCATGTGGAATGTCGTTTGGTGTTTATTTACCCTCTTTCTGACATGATTCCTGACCTTCAGTGGGTTGAGAGATAACATGGGTGACCTACCCGTCTTTTTTAGGGATAGAAAACTTTTTATTTAGAGAAAACAAATACCCCTTTTAACCATGATTTGGGTCCTACTTCAGAAACTCAAAGTCTTAGTTTGGTAAAACTTTCAAAGAGTAGAAGAGTCATGTAAATGGGTGATTGAAAACCTTGAATTCTTTTATTTGTAAAAAAATTATCATTGGAGTGCTAGAAAATGCAATACATATTTGAAAAAATCATCAAGAACACTACACAAGGCTATAAAGTTGATAAATCCATAACATTTGAACCATTACATGCATTTGAGTTAGGAGTTATCATTATAGAAAAAAATCAAGAAAATAATGATTATTGAGCAATTGTTTACATTTAATTGATGAATAAAAATCCTACAATTCTTCGACTATGATTCTAATCAGTACAATGGTTTTAGCCAGAAGGAATCAATATTTACCCAAAAACAACAAGTCTACAGAGTCATGCTTAGATTTTTCACTGATCTAAAAAAGAAAAATAAAAATGGGAATGAACTAAAAAATGAAAGAGAAAACTGCAACTGTTGGCCATTTTCTCTCCCCCTTATCTTAGAATATGTAGTGTCCTCACTATATAAATCAAACTCAAAGAGGATTGCAACCAGGTACCTATCACGGTGGAGATGTCAAAATAGAAAGAATGTGTCTGCTTTGAGGTCAAAAATTGTTACACTAAGGATCTATGCCTCTCTATCAATATATTTTTGTATTGGGACAAATATCTATGCTTATGATTTGTAGTAGAAATAGTCTTATGGATATCAATCTTGTTTTTCCCTTCATTCTCTTCTTATAAATTATCAAAATTGGTTTCAAAGAGAATTTTCTCACACCAAACATTGTATCAAAGATGTGTTGTAAGGGAGCATTCAGCTTGTTTGAAAAATCGCCTTGTGGAGAAAGTGTTTCATATTTCTTTGAGCTTTAGTTTAGTATCTTTATTGATGTCAACAGCTTCATATGATGTCCTCTTTGATATTGAAATAGGTTCTCCTTTAACATGACTCCAAAAATATATTGTGCGTGTTTCTTTAGGATTCATCTTTCGATGACTATGTAAGGACCCAAAAGGTGCATTTTGGTTGGTACATGCTTGTTGGGAAATTTGATTTTCCAACATTTGTGCATGAATGGAAACTTCATCCACCTTATACGAGTGTTGGTGAATGGAATCCTTCACCAAACAATCCATGTTGAAGGAAATAATCATTTTTCTTCATTTTAGTTTAAACAAATTTTTTCATGAGTATTGTGGTTGTTGTCGTTGAATTCGTTATTGTTGAGGAATTTGGGCATTGTCATTGTTGCAATAGAAGAAATCTAGACGATCTCTTGTGACAACCTAACTTTTCTCTTTCCTTTTTTGTATTCTTCCTCTCTCATCAAGTGAATTATATTGGATGTCAACATTATAGTATGGATGATGTGAAACTCAATTTGATCAAACCAATGATTGAATTTACAAGGTGTGACTTTGATTTGCACTCTTAAACTAATTATCATTCCTTAAACCTGTCACCACCTTGAAAGAATTATTAAACACAATCAATGTGATCACGTTAGTCTCTAACAAATATCATGATATGTAGCTTTCAATTATCTTTCTAGCAATTCAAAAATTATGTCAATCAAACATTCGTAGCCCAAGATATGACTTTTCAAAATCAGCTTGAATTTCACTTGAATTATATGATCGAACTTGTTTTGGGCCTTAATGGTGCGGCCCAGCTACCACCCTCACTTGTGGAAACCCTAGTACTTCCCCTTTTTTCTGAGTGTTAGATATTGATCTTATGGTTTGTAAGATGTCTCTTACCTTGGTTCATACAAGGTGCCTTCTATAGTAACAACATGACCAATGGGGGCCAATCCTCGATCGCTTTGGGAAATTGAATTCCCCCAACTCCAATTTTCTTCTCCCTCTTTCATTCTCACTCCTTTACCCTCTCTTTAACACCCTAGAAAACCCTTACATAGCAGCCTTATTTCCACCTTGTTGTTGGTGGAGGTGTGGTTCCTACCTCTTTGGGGTAGTCCTCCTCGTCAACCCATTGGCCCAATGGAGCCAACCATAAATACTGTAGGGAACAAGCGAGGTCAGGTGGCAAGTTTCCTGGCCCTGAAACCCCAACTATCCTCCAATCAAGAGCACCACTATGTAGGATAGGGCTTGTCTGCATTACGAGTAGGATGGGAAGATGTAGTAGCGACCGTCTGATTGCACATCGGTGATTCAACTCCAGCCATGTCCAATCGCTCCTCTCAACAGTGGGCATCAGTTAAGAGAAGCCAGTAGTTCATGGAGAACTCCACCTAGCGGTTGTAGGGTGCAGGTGACCGCCGCACAGTCAAGGAACTCAACGCCACATGGGTAGCGGGACCCACTCGGCACAGAACCTAGGTGAGGGTGCGGGTCATGTGCAAGATCCTGGATCTACAATGGAGATTGGCCAAATAATGATGGTAAGAATATAATCCATGTTCATTATAGTTCTTGTTACAAGTTTGTAAAAACCATAACTCCCTATTCCCTTAACCAAATAGGATGAACCAATATACCAAATTGATCGTTTCAAAAAGATCTACAACTTGGGTAGGGTTTCATGATTTTATAATTATTGTAATTTTCTTAGATTGCAAAATATACATCATTAATCATGTTGAATATGGTTGATGCATTATTATGTTAAAACTTGGATCTTAATTGCTCAACCTACCTCCTGAGCATTGAATCAGTAACTTGTTAATGCTTTTGGATATAAGGGTACCAATGACTCCTCCTTCTTGATCTATGAGTAGCTATAATGCTTATTTTTTACCTATTGTTGGAAATTCATGATGAAACTTGATCAAAGTGAAACTATTGCATCTTTAGGTCATCCAAACTCACCCTAACTCTGAAATAAGTATTATGAACCCCTCCATAACACTATTAGACCATGATTCTCTAATTTTTATGCTTGTCTAATGGCTTGAGATGCTAAAATGTGACTCCATTATGATGGTGCAAGTTGAACTTTGGAAAAATGAGGTCATTGACCCATTTGAGTCATCTAACCCTTGTGTAACCTTTAAATCAACATAGTAATGATGTGTTGTGACTTAATTTTCTATGACCAACACTCTTTCTTTATGATGATGTGTGAAAACCTAGTCGTGGTTTTATGCCTTAATGTTTATGTGGATCATTTCCCCTTGTCCCCCTCTCTCAACTCAGCGATTACTCTTTCCCTCATTATATATTGGATGTTGATGTCCCACACTAGTCTTATGTTGACCCCTAATGGGAGAAGACCTATGTTGATGCTTGCATATATGATGAAATGGTGTTGCCCAAGATTGAGAGTATGATGCCTAGATCCTATGGGACATCCACCTATATTGGAACATGTTTCTTATGACCTAATGTTGTTGATATAAGCCATCTTTTATGTTTGGTTTTATTTCTGGATGACACTTGACCTTGCTTACTCTTTAGTGATTCTTTTGATCCTAGAAAGCAAGTAAGAAATGTAAACCTTATAATGATCATATAAAATGAATGGAATCTCATAATGACATGAAACTTGAACCACACATTCATGATGACTTGTAAATTACTATAAGATCATCAAGCATGCTATTAATCAATATTGAACCTAAATTCTCCAAATCCCTAAAAATGAAACTAGTTAGGGTTAAAGATGAGAATCTAATACATGTATGTAGTCTTGTGCTTAATCGGGTGTTGCTTATGGCTAGACGATTAAGTATGAGTTAGGTTATGAATCTCAAAATTAGGTATAGGCTTTAGTAATTATATTACTATGGCTTTCCTTCTTGAACTCTGATACATATGTATGCTTTTTTACTTACTCAAATATTTATGTGTAGCATTCTACTATGCACTTGATGTTTGTCTCGTATTGTTGTTATATAACTTGCAAACATAATATAGAAACTATGTTATACAAACCTTGTGCATATCTCTATATTCTCGGGGTAAGGACATGGGTCTGAGCATCCTACTTGAGTTGACAAGATAGGCGGACCATGTCGATAAAATGGTTAGATAATCTTGAGCACCCTTATAGACTCTTCCGATGGTAAGTAGTCAAATGCCTTATGTTATATGATGTTATTGGTATAATTTGAGTAAAATGATATAAAACAAAGGTTCTCGCTTTGCTAAATACTTGACATGATTATTCTAGTTCGGTTACTTCCACAAACCTTTCAAATAATGCAAAGATTATATATATATATATATATATATATATATATATATATATATATATATATATATATATATATATATATATATATATATATATATCTTTTAGCCCTGTACTCAGCACCTCGTGTGCTTGACACACCTTGTTTCATGTAATTTATAGGTTCAGAGATGGGTAGAAGTTGATGGACTTTGTGATCTATGTCATGCATACTTGTGGTAAGATCCCTAGTGTACATGAGTCTACTTTTAAAGTTGTACTCTTCAATATGTAATTGAATTCTTATAATAAAAGGATGTTGCTTAAAAATACTTGTTGAAAGTTGAGATTATGATTGGTGCATTTCTCTTGTTATCTATTCATGTATGCTAAGCTTTACACTTCCACATTCGTGCTTTGTTTATACCATACTAGGGACGGATGCCTAGGTCCTATCATCATTGACTTTGTGGTCATGTGGAGTTAGGATTCAGGTAACAAATAGTTTCGTGATAGATGGTATTAGAGCTTGAACAATAACTACACCAAACATTGCTCGCATGAAACACAAACTGAACTCACATTACATCTCAACCCTGTAAACTTAATGAGTTGTCCTTTGTGGACTAAGTTGACTTAGCCTCTAGGTTAGAACCTAGATGTTCTAAAACTAGGTGTAGACTTGTGTAATTCATAGAATATTTCTTTTGTCCTCCCTCTATCCTATAGTATGGGTTGTAGGTTTGGGAGGGTGAGAAAAGGGAGACCTTATTACAACCCTAGAAATATGTCCATGGCATGTTGTTAGGGTAGCTACATAGTTGTGCACCACGTTCTTACTATATCTCTAGGTGTCATGGTATTAGAATGCCTAATGAGTTTGGTAACTCATTTTGGTTTTGGTTTTGTTCGAAGAGAGTATGGTTGTTTTAATCACCTATTTTGACATTGGAGAAAACCTATATCAAGTATTAGTATATGTACATGTAAAATATGTTACCACACACAGAAAGGCAGTGAGTGTCCATGTAACCTAATAGAAAGAGATGTAACATCAAGTCTACATGAGAGAGTTTAGATGATAGTTGTAGTCTCTTTAGTTGTCTAGAGCCATGATAAAAATTAGGCTAGTGAGTAGCCTAGATAACCTTAGATGATGATGATGATGATGATGATGATGATGATGATGATGATGATAATGATGATGATGATAATGATAATGATAATGATAATGATAATAATAATGATGATGATGATGATGATGATGATGATGATCGTGTTGATGTTGATGTTGGTGGTGATTATATGAGTTGCTTCATGATGACCTACGTTTGGTGTTGGAGGATTCAAGTATGTTTGACGACACAAGATGAGCTTGATCATGCAACCCTTTCTAGACCTAGCATCATATATGGTACATATGACTTGTTCGATGTGCTAAACATATCTCATGGGTCGGCATGCTTTCTTATACCTAGTCTTATACATGTTGAGAAACTATATCAAGTATGGTTTGGAACCAACATAAGGCTCAGTCTCCATATAAAGAAGGAAGTTTAGTATGGGACATAAAAAAAGGGTGAACCTTTGATATGGGTCAACCTGAAACGGGAGAAATTCATACTACTAACCTCCAAAACATAAGTGAAAAGTTGAAAAATATGCATGATGAAACAAATGATGACGAGTCCCTAACTAGACCACTTTTGAGTATATGAGTTGAGACACCTGGTGTGTGGTTCTGTTGAAATTGTTGAGCACTAGATTTCCTATGAAAAGATCAAATTCTATAGAAAGAGGCAATTGAATATATGATGTTTTCTATGTAGGTGAGGGAGATGTCCCAAGACCCTAATGTAATGTACATGTCATGTAATATCCATGAGTAGCCTCATACTTGGGTTAAATGTTCTATGCATAGGAATCTAGTGGTGGCCCTTGTTTTTTATGGTTGAGTAGAATTTTTTGTTATGGGTAGATGGTTGTGGTTAGCATGTCTTGTTGGATATAGATAGGTATTAGCTTGAGTGGCTTCATCTTGCAGAGCTCATTTGAGATACAAGGGAGATAACTATGAGACTTCAATGCTTGTGGTGATGTTGTTCCTAGAATGATTCTCGATACATGAAGTGTCTCACTTAAGTTAAAAAATGATATATGTACGATAAACCACTCCCATAAGCTAGACCTAATATGAAATCATACCTCACATGAAAGATGTAAGTTTGCATAGATGAGCTTATCAAGATGAATTATTGAGATCTTAGTTTGAATAATCTTGAATACAATTGCTTAGTTTTGGACTAAAAATTTAAAAGTAACGAACATAATTGGGAATAGTTTGTAGAATCTTGGGGAAAACTAAATCATACATGTAATTTCTCACTTAATGAAATATAGAGAGGATGATAACCTTAATTAAAATACATAATAATGAGCATGTCCAGTTCATAAATTGATAACATAAATGTTGTTAACACATCTCAATTTTGTATGAATATATGAGAAAAACTCTTGTGTAATAGTAGTAGGGATAAGGGTTATGGAACCTTTATGTCAAGATGATGCCATAATATGACAAAACACCAAGTATTTATTTTGAATGGGTACCCCCTTGATGATGCTAACATATGTGTGCATCCCATGATGTGGGATGACTTGACACTTATAGCATGGCCAAATAAACATGATAAATGTAGACCTTGACCTTTGACCATGATGTTGGATAAATTTCGAGGACAAAATTAGTTTTTTAGGAGGGAAGATGTGACAACCTAACTTTTCTCTTTCCTTTATTGTAATATTTCTCTCTCATCAAGTGACCTATCACTCAATTGGATGTTAATTTAATATTTTGGATGTTGTGAACCTCTATTTTATCACACCAATGATCACATTCACAAGGTGTTACATTGATTTACACTCTTGAACTAAGTATCATTCCTTAAAAATGTCACCACCTTGCAAGAATTATTGAATATAATCAATGTGATCATATTACTCTCTAATGAATATCATAATATATAGTTTTCAGTTATCTTTCCAAAGATTCAAAAATCATCTCAATCAGACATTCATAGCCCAAGTTATGTCTTTTCAAAATCAACTTGAATTTCATGTGAATTATTTGATCTAACATGTTTTTGGCCTTAATGGGCCCAACTAGGGTGGGGCACAGCCCAGCCACCCCCTCACTTGTTGAAACCCTAGCGCTTCCCCCTTTTATGACTGTTAGATCTTGATCTAGTGGTTAATAAGTTGTCTCCTACCTTGGTCCATACAAGGTGCCTACTACTATAGAAGCACGACCAATGGGGGTCAATCCTTGAACGTTTTGGGCAATTGAATCCCCCAAACTCTGATTTTCTTCTCCCTCTTTCATTCTCACTCATTCATCCTCTCTATCACACCTTAGTACACCCTCGCATAGCAGCCTTCTTTCCTCCTTGTTGCTGGTGGCAGTGTTGTTCCTACCCCTATGGGGGAGTCCACCTTAGAGACCCTCTGGCCCAACTGAGCCGACCATAAACCCCTTGGGGTGCAGATAAGGTCGTGCGGTAAGTTTCCTAGACCTAAAACCCCACCCAATATGTGAATCATTCCTTCAGTCAAGAGCACCAGTGCGTAGGGTAAGGCTTGTCCGCGTTGTGAGTAGTCTAGGAAGATGAAGCACTGATAGTTGGATTGCACATCGATGATTCAAATAAAGCCATGTCTGACTGCTCCTCGTGGTGATGGGAAGTAGTGAAGAGAGGCCAGGAGTCACTGGAAAACTCCATCAGGAAGTTGTAGGACATAGGCAAATGCCAGGCCGTCAGGGAACTCAGTGCCACATAGGTAGCCGGCCCCTCTCAGCGCAATCATAGGTGAGGGTGTGGGTCATCCGTAAGATCCCATATCTAAGATGGAGATTGACTAAATAATGATGGTATGAATCAGATCCATGTTCTCTATAGTTCTTGTTACAAGTTTGTAAAAATCATAACTCCCTATTCCCTTAACCAAATGGGACAAACCAATATACCTAATTGATCATTTTGAAAAGATCTATCTATGACATGGGTAGGGTTTTAGGATATGATAATGCTTATAGTTTTCCTAGAAAGCACTATGCATCTTTCATCATGTTGAATATGGTTGATGCGTTATTATGTTACAACTTGCATATTTATTGCTCAAACTGCCTCCTAAGCACTGAATTAGTAATGTGTTAGTTCCTTTAGAGATGAATCTTGATCAAAGTGAAACTACTGCAACTTTAGGTCATCCAAACTCACCCTAAATTTGAAATAAGTATTTTGTCTCCCTCCATAAAACTAATATCAGACCATTATTCTTTAATTTATATGCTTGTCTATATGGCTTGAGATGTTTGAATGTGACTCCCTTATGATGATGCATTTTGAACTGTGGAAAAATGAGGTCCTTGACCCATTTGATGCATCCAACCCTCGTAGAACCTTTAAATCATTATAGTCATGATGTATTGTGATTTAATTGTCTTGCTTTATGATGGTGTGTGAAAACCTAGTTTTCCTAGAGACATTTGTGACTTGAATTATGGTTTTCTACATTAACATTTATGTGGATCCTTTCCCATTGTCCCCTCTCTCAAATCATGGATTAATATTTCCATCATTATATCTTGGATGTGGATGTCCCACCCTAGTCTTATGTTGACCCCTAATGGAATATGACCTATGTTGACGCTTGAATATATGATGAAATGTTGATGCCTATATCCTACGGGACATCTACCAATATTGGAATGTGTTTCTTATGACCTGATGATGTTGATCTATACCATCTTTGTTGTTTGGTTCTTATTTCTTGATGACATTTGACCTTGGTTACTCTTTTGTGAGTCTTTTGACCCTAGAATGCAAGAAAGTGATGTAAACCTTATAATAATCATATAAAATGAATGGAATCTCAAAATGACATGAAATTTGAATCACACCTTCATCATGACCTCTAAATCACTATCATATCATCAAATATGTTATTAATCAATCTTGAACCTAACTTTTCCAAAACCCTAGAAATGAAACTATAACGGGATAATAATAATAATCTAATGCATGTATGTAATATTGTGTTTAATCAGGTTTTTGTATGGTCAGATGGCCAAGGATGAGTTAGGTTATGAATCTCTGAATCGGGTACAAGATTTAATAATTATATTACTAGGGATTTTTCACTTGAAATGTGATACATATGTATGTTGGTTTACGTGCTCAAATATTTCCATGTAATATTCTAGTATGTTTTTGATGTTTGTCTCATATATTTGTTTTATAACATGTATACATAATATAGAAACTCCATTATAAAAACCTTGTCCACCTACTTTTATTCTCAGGGTAAGGACATGAGGTTGGGCATCCTACTTGAGTTTTCAAGATAGGGAGGACCATGCCAATAAAAGGGTTAGATAATTTAAAGCACATTTACAAACTCTTCCGATGAGAAGTAGTTAAAGGCCTTATGATATATGGTGTTGTTGATATAATTGGAATAAAATGATATAAAATATAGGTTCTCTCTTTGGTAAATACTTAACATGTTTATTCTTATTTCTTTACTTCTGCAAATCTTTTCAAATTATGTAAAGCTTTAATATATATATATATATATATATATATATATATATATATATATATATATATATATATATATATATATATATATATATATATATATATATATATATATATGGTAGCGATCGAGTGAAAAACACGCTACAGTGAGAGCATGAGAGGCATTTGAATGACTATAAACTTATACCTTATTTTTAATATCCAACCTTAAGGATGGGAAGAACATGATTTCATCTACCTTCATAAAAAAATCATTGTGATCGAATGTTATTTACATGTCCATATGTACAATATACATATTTTACATCCAACGGTCAGCCTGAAACTCAATATTGAGTGTTGAAAAGTATTTGCTTGTTGTGCATGCAATACAAGTCCTATGATTATGAAATTTAATAGGAAGGTAAATAACAAGGTATATTTTTAATCCATACAGTTTGATTGCTAAGATTTGATCACAATAGAATGTTATTTAAATGCCTCTCATGCTCTCACCAATATATGTTTCTCACTGGATCGATGTCCTTTATATATATGTGTGTGTGCGTGTGTGTGTTTGTATGTGTGTATCTTTCATCCTTATATTCAGCACCTCATGTGCTTAACCCGCCTTGTTTCAAGTACTTTGTAGGTTCAAAGATGGCTAGAAGTTGATGGGTTTGGTGAACTATATCAAGCATACTTTTTGTAAGTTCCCTAGTGTACAAGAGCAGACTTGTAAAGTTGTACTCTTGAATATGTAATTGAAATCTTGTAATAAAAGGATGTTGCTTAATAATACTTGTTGAAAGTTTAGATTATGATTGGTGCATTTATCTTGTTAAATGTTAATGTATGCTAAGCTTTACGCATCCCCATTCATGCTTTGTTAATACCATTCTTGGGATGGATGCCTAGGTCCTATCGTCATTGACTTTTTTGTCATGTGGAATTAGGATTTGGGTAACAAACAGTTCCATGACATCTCTCCAGCCTCACTTATAAGTGTTTGGATTAGGAGTAAGATTTATTATTCCAATAATCCCATATAATATCACATTTTTCTATGGTTTCCTCAAATGTAATGAAAAAATAATATCTTGAGGAAGATGCATGCTCCAGAACTTCACTTGCTTCGTAGAGTAGGTTGACTAGATGAGTGCATTGAGTGTTTGGCTTTTGAAACTTTTGGAACAAGGTGTTCAACTTTGTTGCAATGAAACCTAATGAACTGAGAGATTGTATTTGAACTTGCGTCCCAGAAGCTATAGAAGAAAAATAAGGTTGATTGCTCATTTCAGTGCTGCACTGGCAATGACTTATTGCCATGTCTTTTTTGTTAGCATAAAGCTTCTCTATAGGAATTGTTCATCAAGACTCCATTTGTATCTACATATAGGGACATCCTTATGGTAAATCATTATAAAAAAAATGTATGAAGCAATCAGTCTCTAACACCATGGTGTGGAAAAAGACATTAAGGGTATTTGAATCTCTCCCATGCGTTATAGAGAGTCTCTCCCTCCTTTTGGTCAAAGTTAGTGAGCTAGCTTCTCAGTTGAACTATTTTTGTTGGTGGGATGTACTTGGCTAAGAAGACCTTGTGAAGGTATTTCCAACTATTAATATAATTTTTTGGCAAAGAAGAGAGCCACGACTTGGCTTTATCCCTCAAAGCGAATAGGAAAATAATAAGGCAAATTCCATTAGTAGGAATGCTAGAAAAAACATTTGTCATGATTTTTGTTATATTAATAGCCCCATTGATGTTTACAGTTGTTGGAACACTGAAGTCCTTAATGGGATGATTGTCTTCCATTATTGGTTTATCTTGTCGAGCTAGATGTCTAAGCAAAGGTGGTGGAGATGAAGGTGATGTATATTGCGATTCCTACAAATCTGATTGAGGTTCATTCTGCCATCCCTTTTAAGGTTGCTAAAAAACTTGCAGGTAAAGAAGAAGAGTGAAGTAAAAAATGAAATTGTAAGATACAAAAATATGATAATGATGATGATCATGATGAAATGATAGTGGATAAGATGTGGTGAAATAATGGTGATGGTTTGATCTAGTCTTTCTTACTAATCAACACTTCTTATTGTAACCAAAATTCCAATGCTCCCTGGAAACAACACCAAAAACATGTCAGCACTGTGAGCAAGTCTTAAATTTATAAACTTGAATACACTACCCTGCAAGTATATGGGTGCATGTAGTATTATAAAGTTTGTCTAAGGAGAAATATATTGCTTGTTACAAGAGTACTAAACTTCAACAATCTAAATTGATTTCAAAGGTTGATTTGGTTTTACACTAGTGAATTAAGCAAACAAGAAAATAAACACTACTACAGAAATGGCTTATAAAGTCACTTTTCAAGGTGTCGGTTGTATACATAAACCGACACCTAAACTCTACATTGTCGGTTGATAACATAAACTGACATCCAATCTATGAAGGGCGACCAGACACGGGTACCGCTTTTATTAAGTGTCAGTTACTTATTAAAAAACCGACACCTAAAATCAACCGCCAAAACCAAAATTCCAGCAAAAAAATTACCTCCACAATTTGACATATGGCGTCGGTTCATAAATAAATAACCGACGACTTAAGGGTATTCACGAGACAGGAATAGTTGTCGGTTGTCTTTTAGTTAAAAACCGACGACTATAATCTAGTATAGTTGTCAGTTTTTGGAAAAGAACTGACACTGTTGGTTTAGATGTCAGTTATTTTGAATAACCGACGCTTATTGTCAACTTAATAGCTCACGCTAGCACGAGCGACTCTTCCCCTAGCCTTTCCCTATTTCATTCCCGATTTCCTGATTAGCTCCGGCGATTTTCTTGCTCGTCGCCGCTCGGTGCTGCCGCCGCGTTGCTGCTGTCCTCTCGTCGCCGCTCGTCGCCGCCGCCGGTCATTGCCCACTGCCGGTCGTTGCCTGTCCTCTCATCGCCGCTGCCGGTAGAAGAAGCTACGGTGCTATCCTCGTCACCGCCGCCCCCGCCGGTAGAAGTAGCTTTTCTCCTCCGCCAGCTTCCTGCAAGGTAACCCACAAAAGCTTCACCGCCTTTTCTGTCCTTCGCCTTGCTTTTCTCTGCCGCCGCCGACCTGGAACTCACCTAGGCGGCGCCTAAGTAGGTGCCAGGGCACGCCTAGGGTCCCAAGCCCAGGTGCCCTGCCTAGCTAGGCCTCTGGGCGGATGCTTGGGCGGCGCCAGGGCACGTCTAGGCTGCTGCTGGGGTTTGGATTCATCTACTGGATGCCCAAAACATGCACTGATTTCACCAAGTCACCCCAAAAGCCATGAAAAATATTCTGATTGTGTTTATTTATTAACTGATTTCACCAAGCTAGTGGAATTTTTTTAAAAGTTATTTACTGATTGTGTTTATTTAATTATGTACTGATACATATGTGCTATACCAATCTGATAGTCCATGATAGAACAAAGCATAATGATGTTGACTGCAACTTTGTGTGTCATGCTATTCTGAATTAAGTGTATATTTACTTCATAATTGAATGTTTAAGTAAGTTATAGATATCTTGATGATGAACTGTAATGCACACATGTGACATGCTTGAAATGTAAATGATGAACTGTAATGCACACATGTTTAACTTGTTTTATTGTTGAGTATATTGAGAATCCTAATCACCCTTCTTGCTTAATGATGAACTGTAATGCACACATGTGACATGCTTGGAATGTAAATGATGAACTTTTCCCTAAATTTCCAATCATGCTTTTAAAGACATCAATAATCACCCTAACTTGAAGAACTAGGATTTTAGGTATAAGAATGACAACACATTATTTGTTGGCCTAGAAACCCGTCCAAGATTTACTCATTAGGAGTAAATCTTGGATAGTCCCCAGTTTGGGACTATTCTTGAACACCTAATCTTTCTTAGGATGTAAGTGTATAATGTGTATTGGGTTTTCAAGAAAATTTCGGCAGCATTTCCCCGTTTGTTCTCTAAGTACATATGTACTTGGAGAACAACAGGGAAATGCTGCCGAAATTTTCTTGAAAACCCAATACACATTATACACTTACTAGTGAGATTAGGTGTTCAAGGATGGGATAGGTGGTACATGTACATTTATTATATATAAGAATGACATCACATGTATTTGTTAACCCTAGACCCTAATCTTGTTGTAATATATACTTGTTTTCTCTTTGATCATAGAGCTTTACAATTTAATGATGAACTGTAATGCACACATGTGACATGCTTGGAATGTAAATGATGAACTTTTCCCTAAATTGCCAATCATGCTTTTAAAGACATCAATAATCACCCTAACTTGAAGAACTAGGATTTTAGGTATAAGAATGACAACCCATTATTTGTTGGCCTAGAAACCCGTCCAAGATTTACTCATTAGGAGTAAATCTTGGATAGTCCCCAGTTTGGGACTGTTCTTGAACACCTAATCTCTCTTAGGATGTAAGTGTATAATGTGTATTGGGTTTTCAAGAAAATTTCGGCAGCATTTCCCCATTTGTTCTCTAAGTACATATGTACTTGAAGAACAACGGGGAAATGCTGCCGAAATTTTCTTGAAAACCCAATACACATTATACACTTACTAGTGAGATTAGGTGTTCAAGGATGGGATAGGTGGTACATGTACATTTATTATATATAAGAATGACATCACATGTATTTGTTAACCCTAGACCCTAATCTTGTTGTAATATATACTTGTTTTCTCTTTGATCATAGAGCTTTACAATTTTGTTGTGATATATACTTTGTTGTAATAATGTGAACTTTACAATGTGAGCTTTACACTTTGAATTACTACTTTACAATGTGAACTTTACAATTTGAATGTGAATTTGCATATGGCTGACCATTCTCCTGATGACCGTGCTGATGACTACCGTGAGGGTGAGGACATCAATGCGCCGCCTCACAATGTAAGTTTTAAAAATATATCATATATTTATATCTATATGTCCATTTATAGTTATATCTTGTAAATGTGAATTTTTTTTGTCAAATTTTAGGTTGATGATGCACATGTACCATCTGAAGCACTTGAGGCACTTGATCAACAACACCAAAAAGTTGACAAGAGAAGGGGCATCACTATGATGAAGAAGTTAATTGCGCAAAAGGGCAATGGACCCAAACTTGTTGTGGATTTCGATAATGCAGGAAATGCATGTGGTGTGAATCGCAATTCATTTATTTCATATCTTGGGTTTGTTACTCGTAGCCATTGCAGTTGTCGCTTAGATTCTTGGCATAAAGTTTCTAAGGAGAAGAAAGATTTAATATGGAGGGATTTATGCGTGAGTTATTATTTTGCAATTCTATTTTGTAGATTACTAAATTTTTGGATACTAGTTAATAGCAATTCTATTTTGCAGAGTATATTTGAATTGGATGAAAAGCTGCATCGTAAATGCGTGATGCAACACTGTGGGAGAGTCCTAAGGAACTATAGGAAGAATCTCACCAGAGAATACATAAAAGAAGCCGATAAGAGGAAGAAGACAGCCACTGAACAGTGGAACTTCCTGGAAAAAGAAGAATGGGACACGTTTGTCGCTTCAAGACAAACTGATGAATTCAAGGTATTAGGCGTCAGTCTCAATCTCATTAATTAATATATGTTGTATTCACTTATTCAAGATTAACATTTAGTGTTACTAACTAAATCATTAATTTGCATACTAACTAGGCCCTCAGTGAGGCACAAAGATCAAGGCGTGCACTGAATGTGCATGACCACAGAATGGGTCCAAAGGGGTATGCAGGCGTTCGCCAAAGACTACAGGCTGAGGCTACTGCTGCTCAGTCTGCTGCTACTCAGGAGTCCTCTACCATAGGTAGCACACCTCTGGCTCTCCATGATGTCTGGATAGCTGGGAGGAAAAATAAGAAGGGAGAAATAACTAAGGCCGCAACTGCTGAGGCGGCTACAAAAATGGTAAATACAACTCTTACAACAATCATTCGAATATTGATTATTTGTGTTGTTTACTTAAGTACAAATTTTTGTTTTGGCGATTAGCGGGAGCTGCACGAGCTGAGGAAACAAGGAAAGTTCATCCCTGAGGGAACAAAGGATGAATTGACAGTTTCTCTGGGTAACCCAGAGCATCCTGGACATGTTAGGGCTGTAGGCGCTGGTGTGGGCATCAAATCTTTTTTTGGGTCATCCCAGCGCAAACATGTCCCAAAAGCGGGACTTTCACAAGAAGAGGTAACATATTCTTTCTTTATAATGTTACTGTAAAAGAGAATTCAAAAATTAGAATTGGACGTTTCTTTTATCCATGTATAGGTGGATAAGCTATTTGATAGGAAACTCGAAGAAGCAATGAAAAAGTGGCAGGCATCTCAGACTGCCACTTACCAAACAATACCTATTGCAGACTCTACTCCTACTCCTACTGTAGAGGTTGGGAGTAATCCTATAGAACCACCACCTAGCACATCCACTGTAAGTATTTTTATGACATAGTAACTAGTTTTTTAATTCAAGATGATACGTATATATGAAACTGTAGTCGTTTCAAAAAAAGATGGTATGTATATATGTATATAACATTCTTTACACAAAAATTTGTAGGGGTTGAAGCCATGCCGTCTAAAAAGTAAAGAATATGTCGTGGCAGAGGCGTCGGCTTACCCATCCCTACCAGGGGAAACGTGTCACGGGTCTCCAGTACCAGCTGGTTGGATTCGGGTGAGCCCGATACATATATTCCCCCAGTGGATGGATCTTCCACTGCCATATGCCCACCCAAATTGTGAAACGCTTGGTGAGGCAGTAGGTGGAGTGATATTGTGGCTAAAAGCGGATGTCTTCTTTACTGATAAGGTATGGTAGATTTACATTACGTTCAATTGTTAGTGTGTGTATATGCTGGCAGTTGATCTGAAATTATATATATATACAGGTTAAAAAGAAGACACCCACATCATCTAGGCCTCCACTTCCACCTCCTGAATTACCTAGTTGGGTTCCACAGGACCTACCTGTCCCGTTAGGTCCTAACTATAGGGGTATGGCAGTATGGTTAGGGGAACATGATATAAACTCCCCTATAACTATTTCTTCTAATTCAGATTCTACAGGTCAGTCATACGAAACAAAACTATTTATACAAGATATATTGGAGTTGTTTCGATATGATTGGCTAAATACATCGGTGATAGAGCTATGGATAAGGTGAGATATTCTTTATACATCCATATACCTTGTGTATGATCTGGTGATCTGGTTTCTTATTTATTAATGCATGCGTAATTAATACATATTTTGCAGCTACTTAGACAACATATGTGCATATTTTGGATTCGAACATGTAGGGTTTTTTATTCCATCCTTGATTAGTCTAGTAGCTAAAGACCCTACATCAGTTCAACAATACTGCTGTGAGTCTTTTTCAAATTTTGCTGTAAAAAAGAAGACGGTGATAATGGCTCCATTCAATGTAGAGTAATTTTACTTTGCTTATTATAATTTGGACTTAAGAAAATTACATTTTATTGTGGATTTTGAGTTATTAATTTTTAACTTTTTTTCCTCTAGGGGTAGGCATTGGGAGTTATTGGTTATTGCCCCCGAGACGTTCACTGTGTATTATCTAGATCCTAAGGGGGGTAAATTGAATACAAGATTTGGACACATAATGAAAATGACAATATTTCAGTGAGAAATATTTCATTTTTCATATCCGTTAACATATGTTATTACATTACTATTTAATTGCAATGTTCTGTGTTACATTAACATGTAGGGGTTTTGAGGAGTACAAAAAGGCTGGAGGAAAGGTCCCCACGAAAAAGAACCAGCCAATAATTTGGAAGAACGTGCAAGTAAGTTCCCGACTGCAATATATGTATATATTATTTATGTGAACAATGCTTAATTAGTTGTATTTTTTAATATTTTGTATGTTTGAATTTATAGTGTGCTACACAAGACAACGGATGGGCATGTGGATACTATGTCATGCGATATATGCACATGATTATCAAACATGCCGTACTGGATATCGAATGTATTGCTCAGGTATTATATAGTCTCATTAGATAATATGATCGAAATATATCAATCTTATTTATAGCTCATTAATTATATATATACATCATTCTCTTTACAGGTGTTTAAAGCTGGCCCCATTACAGGAAAGAACTTACCAAATGTTAATGCTTCCTATACAATGGGAGAATTAAATGAAGTAAGAGAAGATTGGGCAACAACCATACAATTAGTGGGGGCTTTAAAATATAATTGGGATCCTGATAGCGAATAATGACTAAACAATGATACTTTGTAAATGAATTTCTGAATTATAATATATGTGTGAATGTTTCTACATGTGTCTGAGTGAAAATGAATGAAAGTGTTGGTTGCTATATGAATGTTTCTACATGTGTGAATGTGAATGAATGGAACTACAAATTGCTAGCATGTGTGAATGTATATAAATGTGTGAAAATAAAATGGAACTGCAGGTTGCATTGCTAAATGCACGTGCTACTTTTTTATTGTTAATTTTGCAGGTTTGCGGCCTGTTGTCGGCTGATATCAATGGATGTCGTAAAACCTACAGTTCATAACTGAACTGAACAGGTTTCTCATCCTGCGACCAGCCACAGCAGGTCTGCAGACTGACAGGAAAAAAAAAACCAATAGGCGTCGGTTATTTGTAAATAACCGACACATAATGATATAGTGTCGGTGTTTCTACAATAAACCGACGTCTATGTCCTTAACAACACGGCCGTGCTGGACAGCACGGCCGTGGGGCGAAGATATATGGTGTCAGTTTTTTACTTATAACCGACACTGATAGTGCCCAAGATGGCGCCCTTTCTGTGGCGCGAAGGGTTTGGGCGTCGGTGTTTAACTAATAACTGACGCTTATAGTCCCATGATGGCACATTTTTAGTGGTGCGTGAAGAGTTTGGGTGTCAGTTTTGGAACCGACGCCTGATGGGTGGACTTATAGTGTCGCCCACATAGGTGTCGCTTAGAAACCGACACTAAAGGCTTTAAATAACCGACACTAAAGGTAGGTTCTGTAGTAGTAAAATTAAAACAGAGATCAGTTGATTCAAAAGATTTCAGTCGATTAAGAAGTCCTAGGAACAAGATTTAACAACCATATCACAACAATATGAACTACAAAAATAAACTATGCTAGAAATAACCCAAAGGAGGTTTTCATCCTACACACACCTATCAGTAGTGTCGAATAGTCCTAATTTCATATAGCACTCCCGTACCTATACCAAATTTTAGACTACAAACATTTCTCCTAAATACATCCAAACCACTCTCATGGTCAAGGAATTATTTTTAAGGCACACCTCCTTACACCTATGCATATCTTCATAGATCAAACATACTAAGTGGTAAACATAGTTGTAAGAAGAAAACTACACCAATGAACCTAAGAATGATGAAATTGTGTAGAATTAAGCATCAAATTTGAGTTCCAAAAACTTATGAGATGAGAGTTACTCTCTCATGCCCAAGAACAAGGGTTCTGCTCTTCCATCACTAGAGAAGAGAGAAACAAGCAATAAAATCTAGAGAATAACATGGTAGAATAAGAAAAAGAACAAAAATCTCCAAGGTACAAGTAGGATGAAGGATAACTCCAACTAGGAGCAGCAATTTCATCCTCTTTGAATATCTTTCTCTGGAAACCTTCTCTTCAGAACTGTTGGAACAACGGATGGAGGTCCCTACCATAATGGATGAAGAAGAATTGGGGTGAAGGTGGTTCTCTCTCGAGTAACCACAATCTTCTAACCAAAATCACCCTCCTTCATCCTTGGCTCTATTCTAGACGTCCTTTGCTTCAAATAAATCATGATAACCATCCTAAGTTTCAATTTTGGTTCATATTTAAAAGTGTGGAGCGGTTTTTTTGTTGATATGAAAAGAAAATGCATGTAACACGACATGTTGGCAATACAATTTGGTGTGTTACTTTTCATTTTTGAAGTGGAACTTCCACAATTGATAATGACACATTGTGTTGGTTGGCCAACATGGTGTGTCATTGCAAATCAAGTGTTGCTGCAAATCAGGGAACTTTGGAAAATTCTATAATGATGAAACATGGCATGTTGATATCTAAACATGACGTGTTGTTTGATGTCATGGAATTATAGATTCAAGTTCCACACTACAACATGGCATGTTGAAATCTCAACCGTGTTTCCAAAACATGACATGTTGATATCTCAACACGGTGTGTTGCTGAAAGTTTCTATGTCATTGATTTTCTGATTGTTTAGATGATTGGGGAATGTGTTAATGGATGATATGAGGCTCTTTTCTCCCCACTTGGATACCAAAATGTTGGACCTAAAATAAAAATAGCAAGTAAATATAACAATAAAATTGAAAATCTAGCATGATTAGGGGTGATATTTTGGAAACACTGATTTGAAAATGCAGCCAAAAGTGGTCCAAAAGATGATATAAAATATGTACATCAAATTCTTCTAACCTTAAACCATTTCTTGTCGTCAAGAAAAAGGAAATATGGATACATAGCAGAAGAACTAGCATGACACATCCATTAATTCAATGAAATGAAGAATTCAATCATAACATGCCAATTATTGTCGACATATTACAACTAGGTATGAATTCATTTCAATCACTTAGAGTTGAAAGTTAACATTAAAAAGGTGGTCAAATTGCTTAGGAAAAATAAAATAGATAGAAATGCATAGAGTTATGATGGCAGACCAAAAATGTAGTGAATATGCATCCAAACCTTCTGATTATATAGATGATAAAATGAAATTCCAATTCAACATCAGCACATCTGCAATGACTTATTCATACGCATTAAGATTTTAATATTAAAAGATTTGGGCACGACAGTTGGCTGCTAATGTAGGCTTAAGTGAATGTGGGCAACTTATCTGTCTTTTGTAGGGATCTATAAAAATTATTATGATCAAACAAATACCCCGTTTAATCATGATTTGGGTCCTTCTTTGGAGCCGCACAGTCTTAGGCTAGTCAAATTTTCAAAGAGTAGAAGAGTCATGTAGATAGATGATTCCAAACCTGAATTTCTTTTATTTGTAAAAAAATTCATCATAAGGGTGGTAAAAAAGCACTACATATTTGAAAAAATCATCAAGAACACCACACGTGGTTGTATAGTTGATCAATCCATAGCATTTTAACCATCATGCATTTGAATTGAGAGTCAGAAAAATTATAATCATACTAGAGAAAAAATATGAAGGCAACAAAGATGATTGGATAAGTGTTATCATTTAATTGATGAATATATTGGTATGTATACCCAGAGAGACAATCATGTGATGATTTTAATGGCATAACTTGTAAATGATTTGATTAATAATAAAGGAAATCTTCCAATTTATTCTATTTTATTCAGTTTTGAGATAATGATGTTACATAATGATATTACTCAATGACGTAATTCATCAGGTTGAGGAACAGAACAATGAGATCATACATATGTTAATATTATAGACGTTCTTGGTATGTCCCTAGTCTGTCATTATTGTGGAAGGCTTATAGACAACAATAACACTTAAGACTAGATTGTGGTGTTGGTTGATGACATAGTCTCATTAGTCATGATATATGATATCAAACCAATCACATAGACACTTGTTAGAGAATAGTGTGTTGGACAGACCACTTTGAGAGTGATACATGGAAATCATATAATAGTAGTTAGAATCAACTCTCATAGTGATGGTGGTGATTGTGGTTTTTAGATTTGAAATCACTACAGTCATCACATGTTGTTTGATGCACTTTGTCATCATAAATGTGACCTTGAATAAGGGTTGGCATAAAAGTGATTCTCAAATGCATTATGACAGATGAGGAATGACTATGAGTGATGTAGATGGGATTTTCCCTCCTACAGGAGTATGATATCTTGGTCACTTGATAAGTGAGATTGAGAAAAGCTTGACCATATGCATGTGAATCAATACATGATGTTGAGCTCACATATATCTTAGACAATTTGCTCAAGTTTAAGGAACATGGATTAAACATTGAAGAGGATAAAATGTCCATGCCTTGAGTTTAATTTGGATATCAGAGATTACGGAACGATACAATGACTATAACACCAACCACGGATTGTAGGTTGAAGTTGTTCTCTGAATTTCTGAATTAGTTGGGTAGCAATGATTTCTTTCTAGATACCAATCATTGCTTGTGATGTCATAAATTAGTTATGTACATTCACTGCCAATGTAATTTGGGACCTATAGGGTCACACACATAGGAATGCACTTGAAATAGGAGTTTATTCATGAATGATGTTTAAACTTGATTACTAAAGAGTTAAGTATTCAATTTAAACTATATTGGCAATTTGCACTCTGAAACGACCAGTTCAGCAAGTGAACTGACCAACTCAGGTTGTTAACCGACCATTTGGTTGATAAATGAGATTGGATCAAGGATTGACGTCAACTCATGTTATCCATTAATTGGATATTAATTACCAAATCAATTGTGATTGGGAACATGATGAAATGACCGGTTCAAGGGTTGGACCGATCAGCTCACATGCCAACTAATCATCTCACATGTGAACTGACCATTTCTCTATTTGTAGGTTGTGAAAATTCATGAAATTCCATCCCCTTTGACTCCCTCTCATACTAGGAACCCTGACCCTGACCTCCTAGTTATAGAAGGTAACTAGGGGCTTCTCAAATACATTAAATAGCTTTGAAAATTGTTGACTTCTCTGGTTGTGGTAGAAAATAGAGCTCGAGCAAACTCTACCTATGAAAGGGAGGAATGGCAAGGGAAAGACAATTGTGGCAGAGTAAGTTGACACTAGAATGTCAAATAGAAGGGACAACTCCTTATCCATTAATCTAGAGTGATAGGAGTTCTTGGTGGTCCACGTGGACTACTCTATAGGTGAGAGGCAGTTGCCCCACTAGGAGGATGTCATAAATCACGGTTTGTGGTGTCCAACTAGGAGGCTGACAATGACAACCATTCAATTGCAACTTGAAGAAAGGTGCACCCTACTGCAAGGGAATTAGCATTGAACTTGCTTTAGGACCAAGTACAATCTTGCAACCCTCCTTCCCATCTCATAGTTGTTGATGCAATATATTTTTCAATGGGGAATATGGCAAGTAAAATCTTTTTTCCCGCTGCCATATCTAATGCCATATTTCCCAATAGTGGTATAAGGTCCACATCAATTTACCATGCTTTGGGATTTAATCAATATGATCAAATTTATGTTTTATCATTTATTTCTTACATAACGATGTGAATACTTAAAATGATTAATGTGCATATCAGATTAAAATCCCACATATGATCCCTATATATATGATGTGATAATACACAATAGGTGTCGCCTTAAAATTCAATCTGATGGTGATTGGAAGCACAGTTATGGCCTTTACCTCTAGACCTTTTATGCTTGGTTGGATGGTTGTTTTTCCTATTTATATCTCGATTTTCACACTGATCATATCCCTTCTTTTGCATATGTAAACGTATTAATTCTTTCTTTCCTATACTCCCCTTAAATGTAACGGGAGGTTTCCCAAT
Organism: Alisma plantago-aquatica; assembly: GCA_963693085.1. Lineage (NCBI taxonomy): Eukaryota > Viridiplantae > Streptophyta > Magnoliopsida > Alismatales > Alismataceae > Alisma > Alisma plantago-aquatica. The sequence continues at coordinate 1,155,679,005 of OY856410.1, read as the reverse complement.
TACAATGCAATATGTTAAATAGGATTAGGATAACTTTAATTTCTTGTTATGGAAAAGAGGGTGTTTTGCATCGGGCAAACCGACCAATTCAGGAGACTAAGTAATCACATAGAGGACCGTAGAGGCCAATTATAGGAGGATCTAATTGATCGAGTGGTATCTCAATCAACCGACTGAAGGAGACCAGATGTCGCAAGGACTAGAGGCCATACGATCAATCTACAAGACCAACCAAATGACTAGGAGGCTAGACGACAAGTTCAAGGGTTGAATCAATCGGCCCGAACTAGATCCATCACAGATCGTCATCAAAAATAGGTTCCTACATATGTTGTGGACCTTAGATGGTGTAATTCCTTGTGGCTCCAAGGAATTGCAATAGGGTGGCCATACCCATTGCTTATGTTTATTATAGCATGTTTGCATTGTGTTTATAACTTGTATATGATATATACTATAAGTATGTGGTGACTGGATATGCATATATATATTTTTAAATATGAAATCCCTCAATCAAACATATTTAGTCTTACATACTTTCCATTAGAAACACACATGGAAAGCTTGATCAACTATGCGTGGGCACGCCAAGCGTGGTGTGCTCTCTATCTTGTGAAAGTGTGATGGTAGTTATGTGAGCCTACCAAGTAGGGTGCATTACAATCATGTTGGCTTTTTGGTCAGGCTTAACTAGGTGATCTTAATGATATTAAATACCTATAATCATGCATATAACTATGTCAAAGAGTATTACATACCATATATATAAGAATTGAATAAGATACGATTGAAAAAATTGGCCTACCTTGATAATTGATTATGGAAATTGGCGTTGACAGGGTAATAATTCAATTATTTTGGGTCTCGGCTCACTAGAAGATTGGACGATGCAAACTTCTAAATTGATAAGTGAGGGTAATCAATTTGAATAAAATAGTGAAAGTGATAGTTAATTAAAGGCCTAATTCAACATTGTCCAAATTTAAATTTAACCAAATCAAATCAAAAGGGTTTTGACAAACTGTAAATTTTTCTTGTAGAATCAAATGACGACAAACAACACATTTTCTTTGCAACTGGTCCTTGAGAAGGACAAGTTGAATGGGAATAATTTTCATGATTGGTTTAGGATGTTGAAAATTGTTATCACACAAGAGTCCAATATGTCTTAGCAACACCAGAGCCAGATGAACTTGCTTCTAGTGCACCTAAGGTTGACAAAGATGCTTACAAGAAGCACTCTGAGTATGTCATGGATGTCAAATGCCTAATGTTGTTCTCAATGAACTATGAGTTGTAGATCCAACATGAGAATATGGATGTGATTGAGATGTTAACACCTCTTAAGAACATGTATGAAAATTAGGCAAGACATGAGAGATATGATGTCTCCAAGGCATTGTTCAAGTGTAACATGGATGAAGGAAATTTAGTAGGTTCCCATGTTCCCAAGCTTATTGGGTATGTAGAGACCTTGCAAGACTAGGATTTCCCTTGGGTTAAGAGTTGGCCACTGACATGATTCTGTAGTCACTACCAGAGTCATACAGTCAATTTGAAATGAACTAGAACATGAATAATTTTGACAAGCCATTGTCAAAATTACTTGGCATGTTAAGAACAGTTGAAGTGCAAATGAAGAAATACAAACCCAAGTCTGTGATGATGATCAACAGAGCAAAAGTGAAGTCCAACGACAAAGGAAAATATAAGAATAGTTCTAAATCTAGATAGAAGCCCAAGTCTTCTACACTGAAAGCAAAGGGAGGAGTTACCAAGTAAGGCACAATGTCACCGGCTTGGATACTGGAAGAGAAATTTCCCTCTCTATCTGGAGGAACCGAGGAAGTAGGAGGGGACAAAGATCTCCACTTTAGGTATATACATTATTGAAATAAATCTATCTACTTATTCATCTTGGGTACTAGATACTGGATGTGGATCTCACATATGTTTGAATATGCAAGATCTGAACAGAAGCCTTTACGAAAGCGTGAGATCAAATTCTGCACTATAAATGGGTAAGAGTTGTTGCCACTATAGTTGGAACCTATAGTTTATATCTTCCCACATGGCTTTTAATAGAGTTAAATAACTACTATTTTGTACATGCCATAAATAGAAATATAATTTCTATATCTTGTATGGACAAGGATGGATATGAATTTCATATAAAGAATGATCAATATTCTATTTCCAATATGGAAGTGCCTAGACGTCCTATGGTATTTATTTGTTAGATCTTAAGACAAATGTTTATAACGTAAATACCAAAAGGTTAAAACTCAATAAATCAAACAAATCATATATTTGGCATTGTTATATAGGGAACATCAATGATAGTCACATATCTAGACTCCATGAAGATGGTTATCTAGACTCTTTTGATTTTAAATCAATAGAGACATGTGAGTATTGTTTGTTGGGAAAGATGACCAAGACCCCCTTTACTAACAATAGTGAGAGAGCTAGTGATCTATTAGGACTCATACATATTGATGTATGTGGCCCTTTTAGAACAAATGCTAGAGGTGGATATTAGTGTCGGTAAGGCATGATCATAGAGGAAGTCACATGATGATTAACATGGAATAATTACCAAAAATGATTTGATTAATAATAATAACACATATATAAAGGCAAGCTTCCCGTTCATCTGTTTCACTACTTTATGAGATAATGAGGATACAGAGTGAATGTCTAGAGAATTATCTTACACAATGATGTATGTTGTCAAGTTTCTATCCTTGTGATGAGATCATATGGATGTTAAGAGTACATATACATATTCTTAATATGTCCATGATCGGTCTTTATTGTGAAAGGTTGATAGACAGTAATAACACATAAGATCAGAGTGTGAGTTGGTTGATGACCAAATCTCATTAGTCATGATATGGAAATATCAAACCAAGCACACTGATACATGTTAGAGAACAGTGTATTAGACAGACCCACCTTGAGAGTGACACATGGCTTTGTGGTCACATTCATCCCTCATAGTGAAGGTGGTGATTGTGATTCTTATACCTAAAATTATTGCACTCATCACATGTTTTTGGGTATGCTTTGACATCATCAAACGCATTTCTAAAACATGGGTTTTTATAACGGTGATTATTGGGTGACTTTGACACATGGGGATAGACTGTGGGTGATAGATATGGGATTTTTCCCTTCTACATGAGTATGATATCTTGGCCACTTGATTAGCGAGACTGAGAAACACATGTACATGTACATTTGAATCAATATATGATATTGATGTCACATTATCTTAGACAGTCTACTGTTGGTTCAAGAAACATGGATTGAACGTTGAGAGGATGACCAACCATGCCTCAAGTTCATCCTGGATATTAGAGACAAAGAAATTATACAATCACTAAAACACCTTAAACAAATTGTAGGTTGAAGTTGTTATCCAACTTTCCATTTCACTTCGATAGCACTAATATGCGACTAGGGACCACTCTTTACTTTTGATGTCACAATCTAGTTATGGACATTCACTACCAATGTGATATAAGACCTATAGGGTCACACACATAGGAACTCATCTAGAAGAGGAGTTTGATCTTGAATGGAAATTGGATTGATTAATAAAATGTTTAGGTATTCAATTTAAGCAATTGACTACTTGAATGGCTGACCAAGTTTGCTAAATGATCATCTCACTAAGTGAGATTTCTGTTTGGGCATCCGGACGGTGGTCTCAAGTAGTTGAGACAGTCGTTGAGGGGTCACGTTGATCGGATTTGGCTAAGTTTTGACCTTGAACTGACCGGCTCATCTCAACTCACCAGACGACCATCTATGTGAGTGAGACGGGGGTCTCACTAGTGTGAGACGGCTCAGTCGGGATGAACGAAAGTTCTGGAGTTTTTCTGAACTCAATTCAATTGTACATACTTCAGGTGCAAGTAAATTAATGTGTTACATTAATTAGGAAATGATTTGCCAATTCATATCGGACTGGGAAAGCACAAAACGACCATCTCTCTTAGAGAGATGATCGTCTCACATCCCAAGCGACCATCTTGCTTAACAAAATGACTGTCTCATGTGTAAGATGATTGTCTCTACTTACGAGACAATCGTTTCGGATGATGGAAGTTGTAAAACTTCTAGAATTATTCCGACAGATCTTCCGATCAATTCCACTCCCCCTTTAGTATCGTATTGGTTGGGGACTGGGAACCTTGAGGTCCTTGACCCTAAGCCATCCTATATATAGAGGGGTATTGGGGGATTCCCAAAGTACAACACAATACATACAACTGAGAATCAGGTACTCTAACAACTATTGTCCTCTCTAGTTGGGGTAACTAAGAGAGCTCGGGCAAGTCCTACCTAAAAAGGAGGGATAGCCAATGGGAGAGAACAACTGAGAAGTTGTCATTGTGGGAGAGAAGGTTGGTGACTAGTAAACCAACGGGGAGGACAACTCCTTCTTATCTATTCTTGGTGAACGATAGGAGTTCTAGTTGGTCTGAGTGGACTACTCTAGAGGCAGGAGTCCTTTGGCTACTGCTCAGAGAGAAAAGTCAACAATAGTTCATGGAAAGACCACTGGAGTCACTACAGAGGTTGTACACACATTGTTCATGGTGAAGACCGGGAGTGGCACAACCATCGTCCATGAGCAACTTGTCAGTATTTGCAAGGAAGCGAGTTTTGTCACTGGACTTACTCCAGGACCAGGTATAACTTGCTAAAACCATCCTTCCTATTTCATAGTAGTTGATGCAATCTTGTTGTATTGGGGAATATAGATAGATAAAATTTTTGTTTCTGCTGCTATACTTTGTGCTTGTATTTCCCTACAGTGGTTTCAGAGCCACGTCAATTTACTATGTTTTAAGATAATTGATTTGATCAGATTTTGGTTTTATCATTTATTTATTGCATACAATGTGAATATTTAAACTTCTCTCATATTAGTATCTCATCAAAGACCACATAATCCCAAACTAATATATATAAGACATGATATATATGCAATTTACTTGTGTCACCCTTAATGCGGTTTTGATGGTGGATGTGTAGTGTGGTTATGGCCTAAACCCTAAATCTGTGTGTGGTTGGATGGTTTGGCTCTTGTTTATCTTGGTCTATGTACCAATCCTCTACCTCTCTTCCTTCAGTAAAGTTGATGCTTTCCAATATTTTCTCCCCTCAAATGTAACTCGAGGTTTCTCTTATTCAATGTAATAAAGTAGCAATAGGATCGTTTCTTTTCATGCAACGACGTTGGAGATGTTCATCGCCGGTTGAGACGACCAGTTCGTGGGATGAGGCAACCGTTGGAGGATCATGTAGGATAAAGGACAATGGAACCAAATGACCACCTGGAGGACCAACTGACCATTTGGAAGGATTGCAAACATCAGTTGGACAGGAGGACCAACCAAATGACTAAGAGGTGAGATGACCGGTTCAAAGGTTGAACTGATCTACCCAGATTGGCAAGCACAAATCTACATCAACTGCAGGTTCATACATGTGATGTGATGATTGACCTAGGTAGTAGTAATTCCTGGTGGCTCCAAGAAATTACAAGTAGACATGACCATAACCATCACTTTTTGTTTTATGTTGCATGTTTACCTTGTGGGATATAGCATGCATATGATACATACTATGTATGTGGTGATTGGATACAATATATGTATATTTATGATATATATAAAATCCCCTCAATCAAACATATGAAGGTATAAGATGCTTTCCAATAGTAATGCGCATGAAAAACTAGATCGACCAAGCATATATTTTCACAGAGCATGGTGCACCATCTATCTCATGGAAGTGTGATGGTAGATATGTAGATTTGTACAAAGCATGGTGTGTATCTATCGTATTAGGTATTAGGCCAGGCTTAACTGGTGACCTAGAGAGCCCAGGCCCAGAGGCATGCAGATGATCATGGAAAGGTGTTGTGCATATCATCTGTCCAAGAGTTGCATATGATGCAATTGGCAAGTTGTCTTACCTAAATATTTAGGTTGTGGGTGATTGGAAAAAGACGACTCATGACTTGATGAAATATGGATCTTGTCTCATTAGAAAATTGTTCACTACAATTTTCCGAATTGATACTTGATGGTTATCAATTTGAACATATAATGAGAACAATCATTAAACAAATACCTAATTGTTATCCCCCAATTTTGATCAAATCAAATCTAATCAAAAAATTGAGTTTTGACAAAATTGCAAATTCTTTTGTAGAATCAAATGGCCACGCCGAACAATAACTTTGTTCTATTATCAGTCCTTGAGAAGGACAAACTTGTTGGGAACAATTTTCACAACTAGTTCAGGATGCTGAAAATTGTTCTCACGTAGGAGTGCAAGCTCTATGTCCTGGAAATTCCAGAACCAGAGGAACCTACTCAAAATGCTCAAGGGCTGATAAGGATGCTTATAAGAAGCATATTGAGGATGCTATGGATGTCAAATGCCTGATGCTTTGTTCAATGAACCATGAGTTGCAAAGACAACATGAGAACATGTGAATGATTGAGATGGTCACACATCTCAATAACATGTATGAAGATCAGGCAAGACAAGAGAGGTTTGATGTCTCCAAGACATTATTCAAACGTCACATGGCTGAAGGAGATCCAGTAGGTCCTCATGTGGTCAAGATGATTGGGTATGTGGAGAACCTAACCAGACTGGGACTCCCCTTGGGCCAAGAGTAGGCCTAATTTTGCAGTCTCTGCTAGAATCATATAGTCAATTTTCCATGAACGACAACATTAATGATTTTGACAAGCCATTGATAGAGTTGTTGGGCATGTTGAGAATAGTTGAGACACAAATGAAGCAGGACAAGCCCAGTTCTGTGATGATGATCAACAAGACAAAGGGGATGTCTAAAGGCAAAGGCAAAGGCAAAGCTAAGAAAGGTTCTAAAGCTAGTAAGAATCCCAAGTCTTCAGATCTCAAGGCAAAAGGCAGAGTAAAGAAACAAAGAGGTGATTGTAACCATTGTCACCAGCCTGGACATTGGAAGAGAAATTTCCCACTCTAGTTAGAGGAATTGAAGAAGAAGAAGGATGGCACTGAGGCCTCCACTTCAGGTATAAACCAATTAAGATAAATTTGATTATTTCTTAAAATTTGTTATATGACACAAAATAGAGATCTGACATACTGACGTGCAGGATCTGACAAGAAGTAAATCCCTTCATGGAAGGACAATGATGGACAAGGTGGATCAAATGTTGTGGAAGCCAAATTCTACATTTAAATTTATCTTAGCCCAATGGACATGTTATATAGTTACTAGAATTGCTATTTCATTATGTCATTAGAATAGAAACATTTTATTTATGCATCTTGTATGGACAAGGATGATTATCAATAAAGAGTCGTTGGTGATTCTATTTGAAAGATATGATCTTACATGGCATTGGCTCAAAAACATCTTCTGATATTTATGTGAAATGATCCAAAGATGAAAGTTTATACAAAAGGAATATAATTGATTTCTCCAGATTATCATTAGTATAAGTCATCTTATATGAACACATAAGAAATGCATACCTAGATTACATATTGATGTTGATCTAGATTCCTTTGGTTATTGAAACTAAGGAAATATGCAAGTTTTATTTATACACAATATGACATGACATCCTTCACTAAACGTAGTGGGAGGATAAAGCTTTCATTAGACCTTATGCATATGATGCATGAAGATCTTATGGAATGAATGCTATAGAAAATTAGTACTTCATTTTAATTTACTGGTAATAAGATGATATGTACCAAATAAAAATTAAATTAATCTCCTAAAACTATTCAAGGAGATTATAAATGAAGCATGATATTGATGAAAGTATTAAGATATGTTGATATGATCAAATGTTGAAATACTTTATATCAATGCCTTAAGTACCTTCAGAAATGAACTGTGATAATGTATCATAAGTCAAATTCATATGAACATGATGACATATCAGAATGAAGGATTTATACCATGATGAGTTATGACATAATTATCAATTAATCTAATCTTCTTACATCCTCATAAATATATATACCTATCACCAAATAATGTACCATCTGAATGGTTTAAAAGGACATCATATATGATATGATTTGGGAATGTCCCAATAGGTCTAAAGGATTGAAACACACCTTGAGAAAGTAGTTTCTTGAGAAGGTTTATCCATAAACCTTGATAGTTGAACATTACTAATCCCTTTCCAATAACAAATTTTGTTTTGTTAATAGGATAACTAAATTCCTAAAGAATCAGTGGGAGCTAAAGTAGAACTCAAAATTTTTGAGGTCAACAACAAGGGTACAATGAGAATAATGAGAATCACAAGTTGTTGTGGAATCTCAAGTTCATTATGTAATACAGAACACCATATTCTAGTAGAACACATCTAAGAATGGAGGATTGTGAATCCAACAATTCAGATGGGTTAGTCATACATGATGAGCCAACTAGTCAACTAGAAGCCTTTTTCTGAGCTATATGGGATTCATGTAAGCTAACAAGGTAGGTCCTTAATAGAACCACCTAAAGGAGTAACACCTAAAGGGTGAAATAGGGTCTTATGATCCAGACCTACATGGATAACATAAAAGTACAAAATGGTTGAAGAAATCAAGTTCAAAATATTGAACATGATAAAAAATTCCTTTACCAATTGTCATGATTGTTGTTGTAGTTAGAATGGACTATGATATTTTGCATATGAAAATGGAAATTGGATTCCTTAAGGGAATACATTAGAGGATGAGTATGTGACACAACCTAAAAATTTTATAACTTCAAGAATGCAAATTAAGTCCATAAACTACAATTTTTAATCTGGGATTGAAACAAGCAACTCATAAGTGGAATCTTTTGACTTGACAAGATAGTTAAAGAGTTTGACTTGAATCAAGACAAAAGAAGAAATCTCTGTATTCCACGTATGATGAGGAATACCATCTCAATATTGTGAATGTTGAGAACTGGCATGTAAAACCCCTTCAGCGATGAAGGTATAAGTGAAAAATCTTATGAGATAAGGATCAAGACCTATGAGATAGTTCTTGAATGTTTCACAATGGAAGTTTGAGCATACAATAGAAATGTGTTGAAAGAGTTCAACATGAATGGATTCAATGAGAGAAAATTCAAATTCGTATCTCATGATTAGTTGGAAAGGTTTCAGACTAACAGTCATTGATTCTAATCTACATTAGAAGCTGAGTATATTTGTGTTATGAACACAGAATGATACTAAATGCATCTAAAGGTTTATAGGATGAACTTATAGATGTTCCAACCATTGATAACTCTATAGAAATATTGTGACAACAAAGGAGCTAATTGTTAGGCAAGGAATATCAAATACCATATAATGGTGGTTTTATCTCAGAGTGAAAAGATAAGAAACATGCAATGTACAGACTACAAGAAAAGGGTTTCTAACCTGCTAAATCAGCACTAGCGCAATAGAAGCATGTTGGACATGTTTAGATCACTAAGGATGAGATTCATTGGTGATTGGCTCCAAGTGAAAGTGGGAGTCTGTTGGTAAGGTATGCCCATAGAGCAAATCATATGATGATTTACATGGCATAATTACCTAAAAAGATTTGATTAATAATAAAAACACATGTATAAAGGAAAGATGTCAGTTCATATGTTTCACTCAGTTATGAGATAATGAGGACACATAGTGAATGTCTAGAGAATTATATTACTCAATGATGTATGTTGTCAAGTTTCTATCCTTGTGATGAGATCATACAGACGTTAAGAGTACATATACATATTATCATTATGTCCATGATTGGTCATTATTGTGGAAGGTTAATAGACAAAAATAACACAAGATCACAGTGTGAGTTGGTTGATGATTAAATCTCATTAGTCATGATATGGAAATATCAATCCAAGCACATAGATACATGTTAGAGAATAGTGTATCAGACAGACCCACCTTGAGAGTGACACATGATTTTGTGGTCACATTCATCTCTCATAGTGAAGGTGGTGATTGTGATTCTTAGACCTGAAATCACTGCACTTGTCACATGTCATTGGGTATGCATTGACATCATCAAATGCATTTCTAAAACATGGGTTGTTATAACGGTGATGATTGGGTAACTTTGACACATGGGGATAGACTGTGAGTGATAGATATGAGATTTTTCCCTCCTACGAGAGTATGATATCCTATCCACTTGATTAGAGAGACTGAGAAATGCATGTGCATGCACATGTGGACCAATATGTGATATAGATATCAAATTATCTCAGACAGTCTGCTCTTGGTTCAAGAAACATGGATTGAACATTGAGAGGATGACCAACCATACCTTGAGTTCATCCTGGATATCGGAGAAAAAAGGTATTATATAATCACTACAACACCTTACATAGATTGAAGGTTGAATTTGATCTCCAACTTTCCATTTTTCTTAGGTATTACTAGTGTGCGACTAGGCACCAGTCTTTTCTTGTGATGTCATAAGCTAGTCACTGCCGACGTGATATGGGACCTATAGGGTCACACACATAGGAACTCATCTAGAAGAGGATTTTGATCTTGAACGACAATTGGATTGATTACTAAATTGTTTAGGTATTCAATTCACGCAACCAATTGCTTAAATGGTGGACTAGGTCTACCAAATGACCATCTCACTAAGTGAGATGACTATTTGGGCAGCCATATGGGCATCTCATGTAGTTGAGAATGGTCATTTAGGGGTCACGTTGATTTGAGATTGATTTGGCTAAGTTTTTCCCTTAAACCAACCGGTTCAATATGATTGAATCGATCGACTCATCTCAACTCACCAGACGACCATCTAGGTGAGTGAGACGGGCATCTCGCTGGTGTGAAATGGCTCAGTTGGGATGAATGAAAGTTCTAGATATTTCCTAAACTCATTTCAATTACACATACTTGGGGTGTAAGTAAATTTATGTGTGACATTAATTAGAAATTTATTTTCCCATTCAAATCTGACTCGGAAAGCACGAAATGACCATCTCGCATCCCATAATATCATCTTGAGTGTGAGATGACCATTTTAGCTGACACAAGTTGTGAATATTCTATAATTATTCTGAAAATTTCTAGATCTTTTGGTCCTTTCCAGTCCCACTATATTCCCACATTTGTTGGGGACTGGAAACCTTGACCCTAACCCCTCCTATATATAGATGGGTATCAGGGGTTTCCCAAAGTACAACACAATATAGACAACTGAGAATCAATTCCTCTGACAACTATTGTCCTCTCTAGTTGTGGTAACTAAGAGAGCTCGGGAAAGTCCTACCTAAAAAGGAGGGATAGACAACGGGAGAGAACAACTAAGAAGTTGTCGTTGTGAGAGAGCAGGTTGGTGACCAATACACCAATGGGGAGGACAACTCCTTTTTGTCCATTCTTGGTGAATGACGGGAGTTCTAGTTGGTCCGTGTGGACCAGTCTAGAGGCAGGAGTCCTTTGAATGCTACTCGGAGAGCAAAGTCAACCTGTAGTTTGTGGCGAGACCACTAGAGTCTCTAAAGAGTTTGCGCAGATACTATTTGTGGTGAAGACCGGGAGTTACACAGCTACCATCCAAGAGCAACTTATCAGCAGTTGCAAAGAAGAGAGTTTTGTTGTTGGACTTACCCCAGGACTAGGTATAACTCGCTAAAACCATCCTTCCTATTTCATAGTAGTGGACGTGGTCTTGTTGTATTGGGGAATAGAGATAGATAAAAAATTTGTTTATGCTACTATACTCTATGCCCATATTTTCCTACAATCAGTACTTCATTACCTTTACAAATGACTTCAGTGGGCATGGTTATGTTTACTTGACAAAACATGAGTTAGAAACTCTTGATAAGTTCAAGGATTTCATGAATGAAGTATAGAATCAACTTGTCAAGAGTATCAAAATACTTTATTCTGATCAAAGTAGAGAATACTTAAGACAAGAGTTTGAGGACCTTCTATGAGACTGTGGTATCATATCACAATGAATTCCACCTAGAACACCACAACATAATGGTGTATCATGAAGAAGGAATCGCACATTGCTAGATATGATGTGATCAATGATTAGTTTTTCTGACCTTCCAACATCCTTATGGGGTTATGTTCCAGAAACTACAACATTTACACTTAACCATGTACCATCTAAATCAGTTCAAAAGACACCATATGAGATATGGTATGGGAAGCATCCCAATGTGTCGATTTGGCGTTGTGAATCTTATGTGAGAAAGAAGATTCCCAAAACGCTTGGACCCAAATCGGAAAAATGTTATTTTGTTGGGTATCCTAAGGGAAACAGAGGATACTACTTTTATACTCCATCTAACGACAAAGTGTTTGTTTCAAGGGATCCTGCTTTCGTAGAGAAGGAATTCATTTCCAAAGGAACTAGTGGGAGGAAAGTAGAACTTGAAGACGTTCAAGGCCAATAAGAAAGCATTGGACCTGTAGAGGTACAAGAGGAACATATGGAGTCACAAACCATTGTGGAAACTCAAATTCCTCAAGTAACACATGTAACATGTAGATCTCGTAGGATACACCTAGAACCATAAAGATTTGGTTATCTTGTGACTCGATAAGGTAATGAATTGGTCATTGATGATGAGACAATTACCTATCTAGAAGATGCTAAGGGACCACAATATGAGAAGTGGTTAGAAGCCAATAGATCTGAGATGGAATCCATGTACACCAAAAAGGTATGGACCTAGGTAGATCCACCTGGAGGGGTAAAACGCATAGGGTGCAAGTGGGTCTTTAAGAAGAAGACTGACATGGATAATAATGTACAAACTTACAAAGGTGGATTGGTTGCAAAGGGTTTCAAACAAGTTCAAGGTGTTGACTATGATGAAACCTTTTATCCATTTTCTATGATTAAGTCCATTAGGATCATGCTTGCCATTGCAACTTATCATGACTATGACATTTGGTAGATGGATGTTAAAACCACATTCCTTAACATGAATTTTATTGAGGATGTGTATATGAAAATATCTGAAGGTTTTATAAATCCAAAGGATGCAAATAATATCTATAAGATACAAAGGTCAATTTATAGATTGAAGCAAGCATCTCAAATATGGAATCTTCATTTTGACAAAATAGTCAAATATTTTGGCTTTAGTCAAAATGAAAATGAACTATGTATTTACAAGAAGGTTAGTGGGAGAATGATTGTATTCCTCATATTGTATGAGGATGACATACTATTGATGGTGAATGACATACCTACTTTATAGATTGTAAAGACTTGGCTTAGAAATACATTCTCTATGAAGGAGTTAGGTGAAGCATCCTATATCCTAGGAATCAAGATCTATAGAGATAAATCTAGAGGGCTTCTTGGACAAAGTCAGAGCACATACATTGATAAAGTGTTAATGAGGTTGAACATGGAGTACTCAAAGAAGGGAAACCCACCCATGTCTCATGGCATTTCTATCTATAGATCTTAATGTGCCAAATAATGTGAAGAAAGGGAACACATGAATTAGACTCCATATGCATCTGTAATTGGATCTATCATGTATGCAATGCTATGTACTCGTCTTGATGTCTCATATGCCTTGAGCATGACGAGCAAATATTAGTTAGATCATGGTGACTCACATTGGACTATCATAAAGAACATCCATAAGTTTTTGAGAAGAAGTAGGGATCAATTCCTTGTCTACAGTTGTGAGGAAGAGTTGGACATAAAGGGTTACATCAATGCAAGCTTCCAAACTGACAAAGATGATTGTTGATCACAATCAGGATATGTGTTTTGCCTCAACAGTAGTGTTGTAAGCTAGAAGAGTTCTGAGCAAGAGACACTTCTAGATTCAACATAGGCCGAGTGTATTGTTTCATCCAATGAAGCAAGGAAGTTGTATGGATCAAGGATTTCATTAATGGACTTGGGGTAGTTCTAAGCATTAGCGATGCAATTGAGATATATTGTGACAATAATGGATCTATTGCACAAGCTAAGGAACCCAGATCACATCAATGTTCCAAGCATATAAAAAGGCAGTTACATCTCAAATCAGAGATCATATAGAAAGGAGATGTGATATTTTTAAACCAACCAAAAGCAATATTGCTGACCCCTCGACAAAAGCACTATCACAGCAGAAGCATGATGGTCATCCTAGATCACTTGGGATTAAGTTCATGGGTGATTGGCTCTAAGTGCAAGTGTGAGTCTATTGGTATATATACCCCGAGAGCCAATCATATGATGATTGTAATGGCATAACTTATAAATGGTTTGATTAATAATAAAGGCAATCTTCCAATTTATTATATTTTATTTAGTTATGAGATAATTGTTACATAATTAATGTCTAAAGAATTATATTACTCAATGACGTGTGTCTTTGATTTGAGGACCTGAACAATGAGATCGTACGGATGATAAGAGTATAAGCATTCTTGTTATGTCCTTGGTCGGTTGTTATTGTGGAAGGCTTATAGACAATAATAACACTTAAGACTAGAGTTTGTTTTGGTTGATGACAAAGTCTCATCAATCATGATATATGATATCAGACCAAACACATAAATACTTGTTAAAGAATAGTGTATGGAACAGACCCACCTTGAGAGTGATACATGAAAACCATATAATGGTATTCAAAATCAGCTCTCATTGTACTTGTAGTAATTGTGGTTCTTAGACATGAAATCACTACACTCATCACATGTTGTTTGATGTACTGCGTCATCATCAAATGTGACCTTAAATCAGGGTTACCATAAAGATGATGCTCAAGTGCATTATAACACATGAGGAATGACTGTGAGTGATGTAGATGGGATTTATCTCTCCAGAAAGAGTATGATATCATGGTTACTTGATAAGCGAGACTGAGAAAATAATGGCCATGCACATGTGAATCAATATATGATGTTGAGCTTACATATATCTCAAGCGGTCTCCTCAATTACAAGGAACATGGGTTGAACATTGAAGAGGATGAAAATTCCATGCCTCAAGTTCAATCTGGATATATGATACAAAGGAACTATACAATCATTGTAACACTAATGATGGATTTTAGGTTGAAGTTGTTCTCCAACTTTTTGAATTACTTGAGTAGTAATGATGTCTTGCTAGATACTAATCATTGCTTGTAATGCCATAAATTAGTTATGGTCATTCACTGCCAATGTAAATTGGGACCCATAGGGTCACATACACAGGAATGCACCTGGAATAGGAGTTTATTCATGAATGATGTTTAAACTTGATTGCTAATGTTTTAGGAATTAAATTTATACAATATTGGATATCTAAACTCTGAAACGGCTAGTTCAACAAGTGAATCGATCAGCTCAGATGCATGAACCAGACGGATGAGGATATTTCCCAAAAAAATTAACATGCTAAAATTCTTTGACTATTATCTCAATGAGTACAATGGTTTTAACTAGAAGGCATCAATTTTTACCAAACTAAAGAAAGTGTACAGAGTCATGCTTATATTTTCCACTAATCTAGAAAAGAAAAATAGACATGGAAAAGAACTAAAAAAAAGAAAGATAAAACTACAACCACCGACCAGTTTCTCTCCCACTAAACTTGAAATTTGTAGTGTCCTCACTGTATAACTCAAACTCAAAGAGGATTGAAATCAAGTACCTGTCATTGTGGAGATGTCAAAGTGGAGGGCCCATGCTCTGATTTTAGGTTGCAAATTATTATGCTAAGGATCTACACCTCTTTGTCGATATATTTTTGATTTAGAACAAAGATCTATGTTTATGATTTGTATTAGTAATACACTTTTGGACATCAATGTTGTTTGTCCCTTCATTATCTTATAGAAAATAATCAAAAATTGGATTTGAAGAGAATTTAATCATCACCAAGAATTGCATCAAAGATGTGTTGCAAGGGGGTTTGGCTTGTTTGAAAAATCATCACGTGGAGCAAGTGTTGCATATTTCTCTGATCTTCATTGATGTCAACAACTTCTTCTGATGTGCTCTTTTTTATTTCTAAAGAAGTTCTCCTATAACAACACCAATCCTGAAATATATTATCCATGTTTCTTTAAGATTCATCTCCGGATAACTATGTGAGCTCCCTGAAGTACTTTTGAGTTTGAAAGTTCTTGTTGGGAAATTTGATTTTCCAACATTTGTGCATGAGTGGAAACTTCATCCACCTTAGAATAGAGTTGGTGAATGCCATTGTTCACAAATAGCCAATGTTGAAGGAACTCATCACTTTGCTTCATTTGAGTTGAAATAAGATATTGCAAAAGTAAGCCCAAGTTGGACTTTGACTGTGGTTGTTGTTGTAGAATGTGGTATTGTTCAGGACTTTGGGCATTGTTGTAGCTACAATAGAAAAATGTCTAGTCGATCTCTTCAGCCTCAATTATAAGTGTTCATATTAGGATTGAAAGACCAATTGCTCACCAATTTCTCTCATTTACCCTATATCATCACATTGTTCTATGGTTTCCTCAAATGGAATGAAAGAATAATAGCTTGAGGAAGATGCCTTCTCAAGAATTTCACTTGGTTCACAAAATAGGTTGACTGGATGAGAGAATTGAGTTTATGGATTTTGAAACTTTTGGGACAAGATTTTCAACTTTGTTGCAATGAAATCTACTACACCATCATAGTATATTCCAACTTGCTTCCCAAAAACAATAGAAGAAAAAGAAGGTTGATTTCTCATTTCAGTGCTCCATTGACAATTATTTATTGCCTTGTCTTCTATGATAGCATAAGCTTCTCTATAGGAGTTATTCAACAAAGCTCCATTTGCATTTGCATCTATGGACATACTTGTGTTATAAAATAAACCATTATAAAAAGTTTGAAGAAGAAACCAATTGTTGAAACCATGGTGAGGTCAAAGACATTGGAGGTCTTTGAATCTCTCCCATGCATCATAGAGAGTCTCTTCATCCTTTTAGAAAAAGATAGTGAGATGGCTTCTCAGTTGTACCATTTTTCTTGTATGGGAAGTACCTGGCTAAGAAGACCTTCAAAAGTTCTTCCAAACTCTTAATAGAATTCCTTGGCAAAGAAGAGAGCTAAGACTTGGCTCTATCCCGCAAAGTGAATCAGAAAATAATAAGGTGGATCCCATCAGTAGGAACATCATTAATCTTGAAGGTGATCAAGTACTACATAAATTCAACAATATGTAAATTGGGATCTCCATAGGAGTTCATCCAAATCTGTTCTATTGTAACATCTACATAGTGGTGGGGTTGATATAAAAAGTATTTGTCTTGAATTTTGGTATATCAATATCCCCATTGATTTTTATAGTAGTTGGAACAATGATGTCCTTAAGGGAAAAATCACCTTCCATTATTGTCTTATCTTGTTGAGATGGGTGTCTGGGTGAAGGTGGTGGCGATGAAGGTGATAAATGTTTAGATTCCTCCAAATATGATTAAGATTCACTCCTTCTTCCTTTTTGAAGGCTACTATAGTCCTCCAAGTAAAGAAGGCCAGATAAATACAAAATTGAAATGGAAGATACAAAAATATCATAATGATCATGATCATCTTGAAAATGATTGTACATAAGATGTGGTAAAATAATGGTGAAAAATAATGGTGATGGTGTGATCTAGTTTTGCTTGCTAATCAACACTTCTTACTCTAACAAAAATATTGACTTTGCCCGACAAAGACACCAAAAACTTGTCATCACTATGTGCAAGTCTTAAATTTATAAACTCAAAAACACTACCCTGCAAGTATATAGGTGTGTGTAGTATTATCGAGGTTGTCCAATGAGCAAGTTATTGTTTGTCACAAGCGTATTAAACTTTAACAATCTAGATAGATATCAAAGGTTGATTTTGTTTTACACTAGTGAACTAAGCAAACAAGAGAATTAAACAATAGCAGAGATCACTTGATTCAAATGACTTTAGTCAATTAAGAAGTCTTGGGAACACGATTTCACAATAATATCACAACAATATGAACTACCAAAATAAACTATGCTAGAAACAACACAAATGAGGTTTACGTCCTACACACACCTATTAGTATTGTAGAACAATCCTAATTTAATATAGCACTCTCGTGCTTATACCAAATTTTGGACTTCCAAGATTTCTTATCAACACATCCCAACCACTCCCATGGTCAAGATAGTGCTGATAAGGCATGCCTCCTTAATCTTATGCATATCTTCCTAGATAAAACAAGGAGCATAGATCAAACATACTAAGTGGCTAGAAAAGCATGTACGAAGAAAACTAAACCGATGAACCTTAGAACAGTGAAATTGTCTAGAATTAAGCATGAAATTTGAGTTCAACAAAGTTATGACATGAGAGTTACTCTTGCATGCCCATGAACAAATGTTCTACACCTCCATGACTAAAGAGGATAGAAGAAATCATAGAATGTACAAAATAACATGGTAGAAGAAGGAAAAGAAAAAAAATCTCCAAGGTACAAGTGGGATGAAGTACAACTCCAACAAGGAGCATCAATTTCATCCTCTTTGGAGATCTTTCTCTAGCAAACTTCTCTCTCAAGCGGCTAGAATGGAGGATAAATATCCCTTTTGCAATGGATGAAGAAGAATTGGGGAGAAGGTGATTCTCTTTTGAGTAATTGTGCTTTTCTCTCCAAAATCACCCTCCTTCCTCCCTGGCTCTATTCTGGATGTCCTTTTTTTTAAATGACTCATGATAGTCTGTGGTAATCCAAGTTTTTCTGATTCATATTTAAGGCGTGGAGCATTTTTCTAGTGATTTGAAACAAATTGCATGTAACATGACATGTTGGAAAATCAATATGTCGTGTTACTTATGGTTTTTGAAGAGGAACTTCCTCGACCGATGATGACATGATGTATAACTTGGCCAACACGGTGTGTTGGTGCAAGTTAGGGAACTATGGAAAATTTTGGAATGAGGAAACATGATGTGTTGGCATCTCAACACGGCATGTTGCTTAATGTTAGGAAGTTTTGGATCAAAGTTTTTCACTGCAACTTAGCGTGTTGATATCTCAACATGACATGTTTCCAAAAACACAGTGTGTTGATATCTCAACACGGCGTGTTGCTGACCGTTTCTACATCATTGATTTTCTGAATGATTAGTTAATTGAGGAATGTGTTAATGGATCATATGAGGGTATTTATCTCCCCATTTGGATTCTAAAATGTTGTACCTACAATCAAAACCATGGAGCAAGTAAAGATAACAACAAAGTAGAAAATCTAGCATGATTAAGGGTGATATTTTTTAAAAAATCATTTGAAAATGAAACCAAAAATGGTTCAAAAGATGATATAAAATATGCACATCACCCAACCAATCCAATTGTCTGACTAGACATTCCATACTCTTGAGTGGGCAACAGATCAACATGTTTAAGATTCAAAACTATTCTAATCAATGTTTGATGTGAAATTCAATTCCCTTATGCATCCTTTATGTGCATGACCCAATAGGTTCCTAATTACCCTCTAAGTAATGTTAAAAATCTCACAAGAAAATATTGGTTTCTAGCCACACATTATTTCCACCGAAGTAGTAGGAGTAAGCTAGAAAACAACTTCAACCTATAAAGTGATCAACATTTACATGACCACATAATTCCTTTTCCATAGGTATCTACATTGAAACTAAGGCATGGACTTGTCATTATCTTATCATATAATCTATTTTCCTTGAACTAGAGTTGACTATTTAAGATATTGTGAGCTCAATATCATATATTGACTCACATGAGCATGTCCATGAATTTCTATAGTCTCACTTTTCAAGAGGTCGAGATATCATTTAGGAGGGACAAATTCCATCTACATCACTCATAACAATCCACAAGTGTCTTAGTGCACCCAATAACTAACTTTTTGGTAACTCTTATTTAGAGCATATTGGGCTATTGGACAAAGTACATAGAACATGTGATTACTATAGTGACTTCTGGTCTAAAGATCACAATCACCATTCTCACATTGAGATATGACTCTGATATGTCATTGTATGACTTCCATGTGTCATTCTTAAGGTGGGTTTGTCCAATAAAACTTGTTCTCTAACAAATACCCATGAATCTGAGTTGATATCTAATATCATGACTAAATAGATATAGTATCACTCGCCATGCATACTAGTCTTGTATATTACTGTTGCAGACATAAGAAGAATGAATAATATAAGTATACATATGATTTCATATTCATGTCCTCAACCCAAACCATGTCATCGAGTCAAAACATTCATAGGAAGTTTTTAGGTTTATTCATTATATAAATACTAAAAGAAACATAAAAATGGAACTGTCTTTTATTAATAATCAAATTGTATACAAAGTATCCCTATTACAATCATCACATGATGGCTCTTAGGGAAAAAACCCATCATTACATGTCTCATTTTGTCTTTATTGATCCCCCTTAACCTTAACTTTCATTAAACATTGTTATCTATTTTATCACTTCACATAAAAACACAAAAACCCATTGCTTGACCTATTTTCTTGCCAACCGATGAGATTTCTTAGTAGCAATCAAATTTTAAGAGTATTTCCCATCTTAAGTGCTTGGTTTATATTAGCATCCTTTACCACACACCCATAGGTTTCCCACGGATCTAAGTTTCTTTATGACATCTACATATTTCTTTTGGATGGATCTTTATCTTTCTAGACTCATGCTTCTCATGAAGAAATTCTACCTAAAAGGATTTCCATCATTAGATAGGTTTACTCGATAACTGACAAAAGTTCCAATGATTAACAGCTCCTAAGGATTCATCAGTCTGTAGTTTTTTCTTGTTAATTGATGGAATTGTTCATCATTTGACAACCTTTCCTCTCATTGGTTGATAGACTTCGCTCAATCAATCAGAATTTATAATTCCACTCTTGTTGAACTATGCTCAGACTCTGACCATCTTTCATCGATTGAGCATCTCAATTGAATTTTTGAAACTCACAATTTTTCTACAATATACCAATGAATAGAATGTATGGATCAGAGGAAACTGGAGGTTTACCTAGGGAAAAAATTGAGGAGATGTTGAATAAGGTGAAAAAATACCTTAGTGATCACGAAAGAAACCCTACCAAGGAATACTTCGATATGGTATTAAAGTAGGATCACCTACAACACTTATTGGCCCCCAACCCTAAGTGATATGATAATTAAAGTAAGGTTGAACCTGTCTCATCGAAATTCATTCCAACTGAAGAGGAAGGAAAGAAGAAAAAGAGAAGTAGTAATTGCACCTCCAGGAATCCCAACAAAGAAGAAGACTAGGGTGGGAAGAAAGGAAGAGGTCAAAGAAAAATGTAGAAGTTGAGAAGCCAAATACTATAGAAGAATCAATGGAAAAGCAATTCACTCCTAAAGAGGTTGTAGTAGAGTCACTAGCAATGATAGTCTCCACTAAACAACCATTGACTATGCAAAGGGTGTGGTAACCCGGTAATATCTTTTCCCTTAGATATAAAGGATACCATATGAATTGCAAAGTCATGATGTTGAATATGATGTTTAAATAAAAGGATATTTCTTTGATAAAACCCTCCAGAAACTAGGGATTTACACTAACATCAAGAAAATGTTGGAAAATGTAAACGTATCTGCAGTCTGCTTCTACTCCGAATGGTCCTACTCCAAACTAACCATAGAATTCATGTCATCTTTGAAGAAGAGTAGGATGAAGTAGAATGCAATGGAGGGTCGTATAATCTCATTGTAAGAATGTTCAATGAAGTTCATATTCTGAATGAAACAATCATGAATAGTATATTCTATAAAATTGATTAAGATGTTGTGGCCTCCAAAAAAACCAAATATGACAAAGATTATGGTGTTCATCATAGATAAAGCATGGGAGAAGTTGACTAGCAACTCACATCACAAATCAAGACAATAAAAGGCCTCACATATGCACTCTAGGATCATACAGGTAATCCACAAGACATTCATGTGCACAATCACTAGGGTTGACACTAGAAACATGACTAGGTCATACTTGCACATCTTTTGGAGCATAATGAAGAAGGAACAAGTCAATATTGGGTTCTACTAATACACAAATTGATAGAAACGAGTGGAACAGACAGTTCAAAAAAGTTATGTTTGGGGGCAATAACTTCAATAGGATATCAACTAGGTCCCCCCCCTCCAATACAACTTCACTGAAAGAAAGAATGATCAAATTTGTGGACCTCAAATACTTGCTTTTTAGATGAGTATTTTCTAGGAAGGGGGAAAAGAATTACTATAGATAAAAAAAGTTGAATGTGACGTCCCCAGATTTTCACCTTCTCCAAACCCTATTGGGAATGAGATGTCAGAATCCGAAGACATCAAACAATCATATTAGAAAGCGATGCGGAAGCATAATACGCATACATGAACATACAACCATAACATTCTCAACATTCAACATGTAAATTTATACGACAGGAATTATTACACAATGATTTACAATTACATATTGAATGAAAATTCTACAAGTCTAAACATGTATGCTAACAGGATCTTAGACAATAGGTACAACCTATACAACTTGCTCACATCTTATTATTTTATCCCATTCCAGCTCTGGACCTAGAAAATACGAGAAACAAAAACATCAACAAAAGTTGGTACGTGGAATTAAAAGCTATACTATGCTGGCATATAAAATACTCAAAATTGAAGAAAGAGAAAGGAAACGTTATTTAAAGGTGGAAAATCAGGTAATCCCAAGTTATTAATCATATTTCAATGGACATGTATTACTATGGTGGACTTAGCACAAACATAAATATTGGGCCCTATCCCTGCGTACCTTGTACCATTAGGGATCTCCCCGCGTACCTTGTACCATTAGGGAGGTGCTAGTCAACATTAATACTTTCCCTCTCTAATAGGGAGATTAATGAACCATCAGTAACTACATTCCATTTTCTTTCTTTAGTGTTCTTATTGTTCAAGGCGGATATGTCAATACATATAGATCTAC
This sequence comes from Alisma plantago-aquatica, assembly GCA_963693085.1. Lineage (NCBI taxonomy): Eukaryota > Viridiplantae > Streptophyta > Magnoliopsida > Alismatales > Alismataceae > Alisma > Alisma plantago-aquatica. The sequence continues at coordinate 1,155,656,021 of OY856410.1, read as the reverse complement.
ATCCAACAATGTATTTCAAGTACAAGCAAGCAAGTACATATATTTAACATCCAGCAAATCTAGTCATATAATTATATCCACGTACCTGAGTTCAGAGATTTCTTATACATCCATGGTCATCTAGATAATCTGTTCATAACCTGATCAAGACAAGATCATATACTATCATCAGATTCTAATCATCTTAACCCTAGTCGTTTTCATTAGGGTTTATATTATCTCATTAGGATATTCCAACGTTTACTTGCATTATTGTCTTATATTTATCTTACTGATGTCATTTTCCAGATTTTGATCCATTATCTAAACATTAGGTTCCATATCCTTTTTGTGCACATATTAACCCTAGTTTATATATATTATTCAATTTAGGGTTACAACCCATGTATTAAGGGTTATCTTCATATAACATGAATTCTATGCATATAACTGATCTAATATTTATATATTATGTTCCAATTACAGATATGAGGGTTTTCTGTAAATCTCATCATTTATTGAGCATGTATGCATTAATTGCATTATCTTGAGTGTTATTAGCCCTAATTATCCATATTAATCAAATTATAGGTTTTCTTGCAACAACATGACCATATCTGACATCATATGAACTATAAACACGATTATAGACATATTGACATTTTTCCATAATTTTATATCATCATTTGATATTTATTATCCACTAAACAAGCATTACACATCTTTCATGATATCACTGAGATTTGAGCATCAAAAGCCTGATATTATAGTTCCAAGTTGTTCTACGCATTTTTCTGAGAATTTTGGTATATTATTTGTATTTTTCTGACAACGGAGCTAATTACTAGGAATTTTGCAAGATCTGACAATTTTGAAGGAAATACCTTTTTCCGGCCAATTGGCCTCCGCCACGTGTCCAGTGGGGTCGGCGCTTCCCTTTGCTGGATGTGGGCCGGTTCAAGCTGGTTTACGGGTGGTTTATGGCCGGTTCAGGGTTCTCAACCTGGTTCATTCTTTGTTCTGCTTCTTTTTCAACCTGAATCGCCTTCTCCCTGTGTGCGATCCCCCGATCGCGTTTCACACACCCGCCGCTGCGAGGTCCTCGTGTCCGTCAGGAAAGGGTCGTAGCTCCAAGGTCCTTCACCCAACTACTAGGAGAAATCAATGGCTTCCCTTCTACTCGTTCTCTCTAGAGGCTTATCCGCAGCGGATCTATCCCTACCCCGACCATCTCAAATATGTAGGGATCCTGCAGCCGTCTGCTTGCGAGCTCTTCCGTGTGCGCCCCGACCTGGGCGTGAAACCGCCGCCTGCCCGTTCTCCATTTGACACCTCTGTGAGCGGATTGCATCCTCCCAGTCTAGGGTGTCGTCCTAGATTCTTAAGAGCCACACAATCGGGATGGCTTCTTTGGATCGATCAGGATTATTGAAGGATGCTTGGTCTCCCTTTGCTCATGCTTCAGGCCGCTGTGATGCCTCATCTGCATCACCGATCCCCAGTTGCTTCCGCCTGACGATCACCTCCTCCGCTGAGATCGGCCTATCGGCAAGTCGTCCATGGTCTCCTCCTTCTTCTGTCATCAGGCCTCCATCGCCAAGTTGTAGCTTTGCTGGCGGCAAACGATAAAGGAGGAGGAAGAGGTGGTCGAGGGTAATGATCTCCCTCATACCCTGGAACCCGATGTGGGACTCAGTCCTGGACGCAGATTGGAGCAAGGTCTCAGCAGCTAAAGAGGGATCCAAGGCTCAAGGACGACTCCATCTGGGAGCCATGGCGGAGAGCTCTGGCGAGGAAAGGAGGTGTCTTGGGGATAGAGGCGCCAGATATCGTGGATCTAGCCCAGGATGGATATCCCACTCTAGCTTGCGATCCCTCTAGGATCGGTGGGGTGATCTACGACCAAGTCAAGTTTTCTGTTCCATCCTTTTCGGAGGTGGGAGTTGATCTAGGAGCAACAGGATGATCATCTAAGGGTTTAAGCATCTACATCACTGATCCTTGGTGTCCGCTAGCGCTAGGCAGCGTGAAAAATATTTTTCGCATGCATAACTACTAAATAACCAAACGGCAAAGTTTGACACATCAATATCATCAATGTCCTCAATTTCAATTGACTATATCTCCTTGTTGCAATCTCCAAACGTCCTGAAATTTTAGAGGTAAGCTTGCAATATTCCAAGTCATATTATTCCAAGTTTTGGGGCTCAGGGTCCATTGTTTGGTCATGTAACAGAATTCTTCAAACAACCCATGAATAGGTGTATACAGCTTGAACTCAATTCATATAATCATCAAACCTTGATCTTACACGTCTAAAACACTTGCTACGATACTATCATACCTCAAGGCTCATTCATTGGCCACATGGGTTTGCCGTGAATACTAACTAGAACTTTTGGCATCATAAGTACCCAAATCGGTGAATAAAAAGATATTCATTGTAATTGAACTAAATTATATCTAATAATCATTCACGATCTTCTAATTCTATGTGTGGTGTCAAAACCCTAAAATCCAGGTTATCACATTCACCCCACCTTATTTGGAATTTCGTCCTCGAAATTCAACTAAACTCATCCTTAAGAGACTATTTAGGAGTTCAGCTTCATATACATCATCATTGCTTAGGTTCTAAGACCACCATAGTTGTGTGCACTCTAAGTTGTCAGCTTAGGGTCTAGAGATTCTTGGGTGTGTCCACCCACCTTATATATATAGAAGCATCACTTAAAGTCTTAGCCATAACATGATGTTATGATATCTTAGGGTTACATCACCTCTAAGGGTACAAGTTTTGTTCATACTTTTAATGTTCATGAGGAATTTGTTTAGATGCCATGATATTCAGATCATTCAAATCTAACAATATTATTAATATCTTACAATGATTTCACCATTAGAGGAGATTTATCTTCATCCTTGATATTAGAATTTTTCTACTTAAGAAGGGCTTATGTAAGATGTTTGACCATTAGGGTTTCACCCTATGGTGTGATATTCATACTCAACTTAGAAGCATACACTGAGAAAGATCAAAGTTACAAACTGTATTTCTGATCATATATCCTATGATCCAAAACTATCTTTATATCAAGTTCATGAGTTCAAATTTTTATGTCTTGCTTGTATTATGGGGAGGGAAAAAGAGAATATACTAAGTTTATCCCATGATATCAGCATCATATATTTCATGTTCCATATGAAGGAGAAAAGAACATTTTAAATTCAAACTTATCATGATTTCAAACCTGGGTGCTACATGTATGATATAGGGGGAAAATATAGAATAGGTCAAGCTTATACGAGTGACTCCTCATATATAAATCATCTATATAGCTCAAGTGAGGTTTCTATCATCTTATATTAAGAAAGAGAAGAAGAAGGGAGAACATGTATTTCGAGTATCTTTTGCACAAAGCATCATACTCTTATAATCAGAGTTCATATATTACCTCACTTGCAACTAATGATGAGATTCATAAAATATGTCACTCCAGCTAGGACCTAACTCAGCCAAAGGATTGACTTTATCATATGGGCCATCTACCCCTCCTTTTCTTTTACCCAATTCTCACATATAGATTTGAATCATGCATAAGGACTCAACACAACACTCAAGAGTAATCTAGTGTAGGACACGTTTTTTTTAACACATATCTCATATATTGGAGGCTAGGTCCAATGACCTTCTCTTCGTGGGTCTTACTCTCTATGGAGTTCACCACATATCTCATCCTACTACTAGATATCCCCCTTGTATAAGAGCTTGAGTCATGCACACTCATCTCTATCTTAACTTAGCTTATCTTAAGTAGAAAAAGGGAATGTACTTTCATCATCAAGATTTTGCATAAATTCACCAAAATTGGATTCAACTAGTATACAATTTAAACCTTTATAAAGAAACTTTTACTATCAGAGATCAAACTTAGATAAGATTGCACATGCTTATTTCAACTATCACTCTATCATCCACTCTATGTATCACATATCTTATTAAGGTTCTAGACATCTATTGTAGACTACTCTCTCTTCTAGACTGATGTCACTCCCTTTCACTTAGGTTGCATGAACACTAACTACTCTCCAGTGTGAGGGACACATTTTTATATTTACATATATATAATAAAATATTATATAGCTTTTCTCCGAGAAAGAAGACGTCAGAGAAAACACTCGAGGCTCGAGCCGATTGGAAAACAAAACCAAATCAGCAAAACCGAGTGTCCGACACACAGTAGATAGTCTAGTGTCATGTAACCTAGTGAAATGGTGAGAACGAGATGTAGACTAGTGTAGCTACCCAATACATATGAGCTCTATATGCAAAGGGTTTCAGACACTTTTCTAAACCTAGTTCTCGAACATCTAGGTTCTAACCTAGAGGCTAAGTCAAACCTAGTTCCTGTAGAACAACTTGCTATGTTTCTAGGGTTTAAAGTGAAAGGTGAGATTTAGGATTACTGTTTCATGGTGAGAAATTGTTAGGTGTAGCTATTGTTCATGCTCTGATACCAACTGTGACGTCCCCGGATTTTCACCTTCTCCAAACCCTATTGGGAATGAGATGTCAGAATCCGAAGACATCAAACAATCATATCAGAAAGCGATGCGGAAGCATAATACGCATACATGAACATACAACCATAACATTCTCAACATTCAACATGTAAATTTATACGACAGGAATTATTACACAATGATTTACAATTACATATTGAATGAAAATTCTACAAGTCTAAACATGTATGCTAACAGGATCTTAGACAATAGGTACAACCTATACAACTTGCTCACATCTTATTATTTTATCCCATTCCAGCTCTGGACCTAGAAAATACGAGAAACAAAAACATCAACAAAAGTTGGTACGTGGAATTAAAAGCTATACTATGCTGGCATATAAAATACTCAAAATTGAAGAAAGAGAAAGGAAACATTATTTAAAGGTGGAAAATCAGGTAATCCCAAGTTATTAATCATATTTCAATGGACATGTATTACTATGGTGGACTTAGCACAAACATAAATATTGGGCCCTATCCCTGCATACCTTGTACCATTAGGGATCTCCCCGCATACCTTGTACCATTAGGGAGGTGCTAGTCAACATTAATACTTTCCCTCTCTAATAGGGAGATTAATGAACCATCAGTAACTAAATTCCATTTTTTTTCTTTAGTGTTCTTATTGTTCAAGGCGGAAATGTCAATACATATAGATCTACATCCAACAATGTATTTCAAGTACAAGCAAGCAAGTACATATATTTAACATCCAGCAAATCTAGTCATATAATTATATCCACGTACCTGAGTTCAGAGATTTCTTATACATCCATGGTCGTCTAGATAATCTGGTCATAACCTGATCAAGACAAGATCATATACTATCATCAGATTCTAATCATCTTAACCCTAGTCATTTTCATTAGGGTTTATATTATCTCATTAGGATATTCCAACGTTTACTTGCATTATTGTCTTATATTTATCTTACTGATGTCATTTTCCAGATTCTGATCCATTATCTAAACATTAGGTTCCATATCCTTTTTGTGCACATATTAACCCTAGTTTATATATATTATTCAATTTAGGGTTACAACCCATGTATTAAGGGTTATCTTCATATAACATGAATTCTATGCATATAACTGATCTAATATTTATATATTATGTTCCAGTTACAGATATGAGGGTTTTCTGTAAATCTCATCATTTATTGAGCATGTATGCATTAATTGCATTATCTTGAGTGTTATTAGCCCTAATTATCCATATTAATCAAATTATAGGTTTTCTTGCAACAACATGACCATATCTGACATCATATGAACTATAAACACGATTATAGACATATTGACATTTTTCCATAATTTTATATCATCATTTGATATTTATTATCCACTAAACAAGCATTACACATCTTTCATGATATCACTGAGATTTGAGCATCAAAAGCCTGATATTATAGTTCCAGGTTGTTTTACGCATTTTTCTGAGAATTTTGGTATATTATTTGTATTTTTCTGACAACGGAGCTAATTACTAGGAATTTTGCAAGATCTGACAATTTTGAAGGAAATACCTTTTTCCGGCCAATTGGCCTCCGCCACGTGTCCAGTGGGGTCGACGCTTCCCTTTGCTGGATGTGGGCCGGTTCAAGCTGGTTTACGGGTGGTTTATGTCCGGTTCAGGGTTCTCGACCTGGTTCATTCTTTGTTCTGCTTCTTTCTCAACCTGAATCGCCTTCTCCCTGTGTGCGATCCCCCGATCGCGTTTCACACACCCGCCGCTGCGAGGTCCTCGTGTCCGTCAGGAAAGGGTCGTAGCTCCAAGGTCCTTCACCCAGCTACTAGGAGAAATCAATGGCTTCCCTTCTACTCGTTCTCTCTAGAGGCTTATCCGCAGCGGATCTATCCCTACCCCGACCATCTCAAATATGTAGGGATCCTGCAGCCGTCTGCTCGCGAGCTCTGCCGTGTGCACCCCGACCTGGGCGTGAAACCGCCGCCTGCCCGTTCTCCATTCGACACCTCTGTGAGCGGCTTGCATCCTCCCAGTCTAGGGTGTCGTCCTAGATTCTTAAGAGCCGCACAATCGGGATGGCTTCTTTGGATCGATCAGGATTATTGAAGGATGCTTGGTCTCCCTTTTCTCATGCTTCAGGCCGCTGTGATGCCTCATCTGCATCACCGATCCCCAGTTGCTTCCACCTGACGATCACCTCCTCCGCTGAGATCGGCCTATCGGCAAGTCGTCCATGGTATCCTCCTTCTTCTGTCATCAGGCCTCCATCGCCAAGTTGTAGCTTTGCTGGCGGCAAGGGATAAAGGAGGAGGAAGAGGTGGTCGAGGGTAATGATCTCCCTCACGCCCTGGAACCCGATGCGGGACTCAGTCCTAGACGCAGATTGGAGCAAAGTCTCATCAGCTAAAGAGGGATCCAAGGCTCAAGGACGACTCCATCTGGGAGCCATGGCGGAGAGCTCTGGCGAGGAAAGGAGGTGTCTTGGGGATAGAGGCGCCAGATATCGTGGATCTAGCCCAGGCTGGAGATCCCACTCTAGCTTGCGATCCCTCTAGGATCGGTGGGGTGATCTACGACCAAGTCAAGTTTTTTGTTCCATCCTTTTCGGAGGTGGGAGTTGATCTAGGAGCAACAGGATGATCATCTAAGGGTTTAAGCATCTACATCACTGATCCTTGGTGTCCGCTAGCGCTAGGCAGCGTGACAAATATTTTTCGCATGCATAACTACTAAATAACCAAACGACAAAGTTTGACATATCAATATCATCAATGTCCTCAATTTCAATTGACTATATCTCCTTGTTGCAATCTCCAAACGTCCTGAAATTTTAGAGGTAAGCTTGCAATATTCCAAGTCATATTATTCCAAGTTTTGGGACTCAGGGTCCATTGTTTGGTCATGTAATAGAATTCTTCAAACAACCCATGAATAGGTGTATAAAGCTTGAACTCAATTCATATAATCATCAAACCTTGATCTTACACGTCTAAAACACTTGCTACGATACTATCATACCTCAAGGCTCATTAATTGGCCACATGGGTTTGCCGTGAATACTAACTAGAACTTTTGGCATCATAAGTACCCAAATCGGTGAATAAAAAGATATTCATTGTAATTGAACTAAATTATATCTAATAATCATTCACGATCTTCTAATTCTATGTGTGGTGTCAAAACCCTAAAATACGGGTTATCACATTGAATGGCTTGCTACCGCTTCCGAAGATGAGAAATTTTTTATTGCAACAAGATCTTCTTCTATCTATAAGAGGTATTGAAGATGATTTTGGGTGTGAAAACACGATAGGATAAATTAGAGGCTAGAAAAAAATCCCAAAGATAGAGACAGCCTGAGGTGGAAGTAACCACATAATAAACTCTAACATCATACAAAAGGTAGAATCTAGGAATCAAACTCTGCAAGGCAATTGACAATGATCCATCATTTGATACAATATCTAATGTTTAACAACGCCATGTTGTGGAAAAAGGGACTTCATCTAAGAAAAGGAAGGAAGCAATAGACACCAACGGGGTCCAAGTGATGGTCACAATTGAGCTTTCAAGAAGTGAACAACCTGAATAGTCAAAGAAGGCCACAACACCATTTCTAAGAAGGCCTATAAATATATCATGGAGCAACCTCTACAAGGAACTCTTAAAGTTGGATCTTCAAAAAAGCGAGCGATGATAGTGAAGCCAACACTACCAAGGAGAGAACAATGCATGCCTAATCTAGGAGTAGAATTTGGATGTCTATATGATGTCATGTGTGAGCATATTATCGATTCTTCCAAGAATGTATCCACTTTATCTTCTACCGTGAAGTCACTAACAATACAAGTAGAAGGAATAGATGTATGAATTTAGTCGATGATCAATCTCCCATAATATTTGGATCAACTAGTAGCTTCCAAGTGGCAAATGATGGACACCATGGTTAACACGACAATACAACTAGTAGAGCTGTAAAAGGAGTGTGACGATATGATGAAAGAGAATGAATACATGAGGAAGGAGTGGTAGGACAAAATGCAGTACTAAAAGGAGAGATGTGAAATGTAAAGACTAAGGCACGAGGCGCAGCCATCTTCGTCATCTTCCTCATAATGCTCCTCATCAACATCATCTTCTACTTTTTATGAATAGAATCAAAAATCTACATCAAGAAAAGTGGTTGCCTCCCAGATCAACATTGACAAACTTATCGCCAATCATTGGAAAGACTCTTAGGTAGAAGAAAAGAAGGAAAAAGTACTAGACTCACCTTTATCTAGTCTCTCCTCAACCTATCCAAGCTGACAAATCCTGCACAAGCTACAAATGAAAGGACATAATATATCTTGGAAGAGGTTGTAGACAAGGCTGTTAACAAGGGTGAATTGATTGACCAGATGGGGGGGGCAAGGCTAAAGAAACCATAGAACAAATTATGGAGAAGCTATTTGATATACTTAATCTCAAAACAAATCCATCCAACATCTACAATGAGCACCTATAGTTCTATGATTTAGAATAGCCAATAGAAAAATTTATGGCCACAATAGAAACTAACTCACAATACAAAGACAAAAATGGAATGCAAAGTTTCTTCATTGATGCCCCTATGAGAACGTTGAGCCCACATGTCCTAGATCCTACAATACAAGAAGTTAGTTAGGGTCCTTTGCCTCCAACTCTCTCATGAAAAATGAAAGGGATGGACTGGAAAAATTTCTAGAATATCCTTTAGGGATGTCCACTTAGATGATAATATATCGTGATAGGATTCATACACACCAACTAGAGGCGATCTTTTATGAGAGAAAATTTTAGAGGTATATTCAGGGTAACAAATGTAGGTGAATGTGTGTATGTTTGAGATCCTATGTGCAAAAATTCTAGAATAATTCTTTGATTCACAAAAAGAACATATGATATTCAAAATACCCCTACTCTTGCCATCCATATCTAGAAATGCAACAGAAAGGCTCCCCTAGTAGATGAGATATCTGTAAAAGTTAATAGAAACCAAACTAAATCCATAACACTTCCCTACAAAGCTAAAGACCCATTCGCTTTTATTTGTAGCTGACATAGAAAAAATGACATGTGGAGATCTACAACTACATCCCTCGGGAGCTCAAATGTAACACAATGGTTTATAATACATCAAAGTAAGAGAGATAAGAAGATATCATTTAGGATTGATAATGCATTTAAAGGGGTTGGTCACAAATACAAGTCGTACTAGAAATTGTTCACAATCAACACTAAGGTACCTCAACAAGATATGGAGTCAAGGATAGCACTTTCATAGTTCTGCGGATGAAAGAAGTTGTTAATAGACAAATCCCCTTTTAAGATCTGGTTGGGGACGATTCCATATGTCATCTATGGTAGGCATTTATTCAATGATCTAGCAATGGGCCCCAATGCTATAATGAGTAGGCCAAACACCAATGTGCCACTTCGTGAGAAGCGTCCCTGGAGAGAAACAATAAAACAACAATATATAGACAAAATTTAGAAAGAGTGGGAGTTAGAATTTTAAAAGGGTTGCAATATTTTTGAATAGTGAAGAAGCAAGTACTTCTACTAAAGGATGTAGTAGCACAAGAACAACAACAATTTGCAAGGGGAAATTACTAAACATATAAGGCAACTAAGGAACATATATAGATATTACCATCTAATCAACCGAGCAAGACATCTGATCACATCTACACTATAGTAGAAGAGGTCAAAATCCAAATAGAAGTAGAGAGACCTTCTATAGTTTGACAATCCAGAAGAGGTAGGGCTTAGAGAAGAAGTTTCTATTAACATTGTCCACCCTGAGAAGCTAAAGGAGATTTGACTCTCGGAATCTGAAGAAGTTGTACATAAAGGGTCAAAGGGGACTGTCAAAGCCACATTAGAGAACTTCTATATATGGGCATGTGAGAGTCTAATGTAAAGGGATTTATACTTGTTTGTGTACAAGTTAAAAAAAGACGAAAATCATTGAAATACCATTTTTTATAAATGAAGTATATGTGTCTTGAAGGATGATCTATATGGCACCTTGAATCTTATAGATATATGTTAGTGAACATCATGGTAGTGTTCTAAAATATATTGGAGGTTAGTCTCCCTGATGTGCACATGTCAAACTATATACTATAAGAAGATATAATGTGCAACAAGAACTCTAGAGAAAAGGAGAAACTTATGGAGCAACTCCAAATATCCCTTCCTCATTTTATCTTCCTCCCACTTTTGCATGACAATTACATGACCATGTTGTCACTAGACACTAAAGTGAAAATAGATATCTTGTACAATAATTTATACATTGTGTTTTCTATAATGAAATACGTCAATATGCCAAGACCACGGAGCTTAACTAGAAAAAAAATTGAATCTTGTGAAGAAGAAATATTCAATCGTATAAAGAGTGATGGAAAGGGATACATATACAAATCAGAAAAAGACTTTGAAAATACACAATTCTATCATAGAAGTCCACACAAAAATATACACTCCAATGATAGTAGATTCCATGTCCTTCTATGGATGCATGCCCTAGCCTATATAGGATGATAGGTTCAAAAGCCACAACATGAAGATTATCATCTGCTTCATGGAGCATATGTTTCTGACTATTGTGCTTCTACTGGGCTAAGGAGAGAATTCTTAATCAAATGCAAAGCTTTCAAGTTTACATTAAACCACATCCTTTGACTCTCTGGGGACATACTAAATGATAAGATTGAGAGGTGTAAACTAGTGAGGTAGGTACTATATCATATCCTCTACCTTAATGATGTTTTTGCTCTACATACACATATAATTTTCCATATATAATTTTGAAAATTTAATAGTTCTAGAGTGGACATGATAGATTACTATTAATGCCTTAATTCTTAGTTAAAAAGTCTTGATAACATGTGGATAAAGATTTGACAATAAGGAAAATTTGATCCATTTTCCTACATTTATCTTCACCTCTAGACTAGGCCTAATTGTCTCTAATATATACTTTAGCATATTGTTGTATCAAGTGATGAAGTCAGGTAATAAATCTACATAATATGCTAAGTGAATATGATTTTACATGTTTAGAAAAATTGATTAGTTGGGCTTAGGCCCTTTGTAATTTCTTTGTTTCTATTTATCCCATGTACTCCCTGGCTCATGTATATAGGAAACCCAGTTCTCTAATTACAACTAGTGAAAACTTCTTGGATTGTAAGAGATGTGGAAAATGACATAGAGAATCATAGTGTGAAATGTGTCAATCGGTGAAAAAACTTCATCATGAGTTTGAATAAGGTTGAGAAAGTCATTTTATAAAAATATCACTAAAAATAAGAAAATATTTGAATCCATTATGACTAGTAGTCCCACAAACATCACTATGTACTAAATCAAACATTTTGGGTGATTTCTTACTGGCACAAGTTGGGAAGGACACATGATGTTGTTTCCCTAGCTGACATGCATATCAAATATATGAACAAGAATAAACAGAATGATCTATGAGTTCAAGCTTTTCCAAGATAGATGTTCAAGGCAGAGATGCAGCAGTAGAGGAGTGCAAGCAAGAAGTCCATTTTTCAAACTAGGTAGTGGGATGAAGAAGTAATATAGATCTCCAAAGTGAACACCCTACCCAAGCATCTTCAAATACTTACAATCCTATAAAACAAAACAATAAGGACCAATGTTCACAAAAAAGTAAAGAGAATCAAAATGTTTAGCAATTGTACTTGAGATACTTTGCTTCCAGAGATCTTCTATTGATCATTCTTTTTTCTTTTCAAAATCAACCAAAGGCCAAATCCTTATTTCTATTTATGTTGATGATATAGTGATCACTAGCAATGATAAAGTGGGCATTTCTCAACTAAAACAATCCTTACATTCATCCTTCCACACAAATGACTTGGGCACAATGTGATACTTTCTTGGAATAAAAGTCCTTATCTCATTGACAAGAACCAGCATGTCTCAGAGACGTTATGTCTTGCACTTACTTCAAGAGCCTGACATGACATAATCCAAAACTATATCCACTCCAATGGACTATCACAACAAGATCTCACATGAGGTGTAACTCTTTCATAACCCGAAAAATATTGTCATATTGTTGAGAAACTAATGTACTTAACCCTAACCTGACATCACTTATTTTGTTGGGATAGTCAGTCAACATGTGAGTACACCACTTGAGACTCATAGGTGTAGTGTTCAATGCATTCTACGGCACCTCAAAGGCACTCCAGGGAGAGGATTGTTCTACAAATGTCCTAGTACCAAAACAATTTATATTTCTAGGTACACTTATGTAGACTTAGCAAGTGATTCTTAGGACCATTGATCCATCTCTAGTTTTTGCATCATGATCTCACTCACCCAGTAATTTGGTAGAGTAAAAAGAACCTGTTATGGCTCACTCTAGAACCAATGAGGAATATCAGGCTATGGTCCACACATGTTATGACCTACTGTGGGTCTGGTCCATCTTGATAGAGTTTGGGATCTCTTTTAAGACTCCAACTACTTTATATTGCAACAACTAGGTGGCTATACACATAGCTAATAATCTCTTCTTTCATTAATGAGAAAAACACATTGAAGTCGATTGTCATTTTCTGGAATACCCGGTTAAAGCTAAGAATATTCTTACCCCTCATATTCAGACACAAGATCAAGATGCAGATATTCTCTCCAAATATTTAATCCTACCTTATTCAAGTATATGGGTACCAAACTGGAACATATCAATGTTTATTTTCCAGCTTGAGGGCCATGTTTGCATAATTGATTAATTTATTTTGGTCCAATTGTAATTTCCTTGTTTTTATTTAGCCCATGTACTCGATGGATCCTATATATAATAGTCCCAATTCTCTAATTACAACTACTAAAAGAAAACCCTTTTACATATGTCAACTCTACTTTAAGATATTGTAGGATAAGAATAAAATGCTTACCCTTTCGAGAAACTTCTTAAAAATAAGGATAGATCTTAGTATGATGCAATTCTGAGTGATCATCTAAGACCTTAAGTATAGGATGGAAATGCACAAATCTTGTATCAAGGAAAAACTACTCATTGTAGTCAGTGAAAATCCTAAAAAGGAGTAAAAGAGGCATGGCATCCCATGAAAGACAAAAAGATCAATCATTGCAAAAAGCCAAAAGTAAGAGAATGAAAGTCGAAGTGAGAATTAAAACATGAGAGTTTTGCCTACCTGTGAGTTAAGGGTGCCGCCCAACGGGTGTATAGCCACACTCATGAATGCAGATACATCATGACTGATACTAGAACCTATAACCTCTAATATATATATATATATATATATATATATATATATGTGTGTGTGTGGGGGGGGTTCATCTTTAATACCCGTGAAGATAGCTACCTACTCTAGAAATAGTTACTTTTTTAGAAGTTTTTTGTTCTTAAATTTTTACTGTGTACTCTACCTAGTTTTACCTTTTTAGTCAAATAGTTACTTTTTAAATAACATAGTTACTTTTTTGTCCAAATAGTTACTTTTAACTAAATAGTTATATTTCGAGTTTATCAGGTAGCGGAAACTTAGTTACCCACGTCGGTAGTGAATAAACCCCCAATATATACACCCATCATTCTTTAATGGTGTTATTAGGGCCACTTTCCCGCTACGTCATATCTTTGGCTAAATATCCCAGAAAAACAAGTTACACCTCATCTTTAGCCTACCCTTCAAACTCCATTAATTATCTAAGAAAAATAAATGTTAAGAGTAAAAGCTATCTTCTAGGAGATTTATGCATGGTATGGATCAAAAGAGGGACTCAAAGTGGATGTTACAAAAGAAGAAGCCAAACTTGTGGAATGGGAGTAACATATGAAAGGTCGAAATACTCCCAAGTTTTTTAGGGAGATTCTAGGAACACAACAAGTAAACAAGGAAATCAGGTAGAAATCTTACCATAGAGATGACATAAAGACATGATCACAATATTATGATTCACCCAACCAAAAACCATTATTCATCACATGATACTTTGATTCTATATATTGTCTTGAGGACAAGATAGACTCTAAGTTTGATGGTTTTGATAACATCCAATTTTGTGTATGTTAGATTCCATTTTACCCTTCACTTCCTTTATTATTTTAGGATTTAAAAGAATAAATCGTATATTCACTTGCATAGATAGATATTCCCTCTTTTTAGTAATAATTGTACATCTTTTGGAGGAGAATAACAAGTGTTGAAGCACATAGCTTTTCCATTGGTTGTGAAGATCCAAGAACTGGAGATTGTTTGGTTGATAGATGAATGGTGATCCATCATGTAAGGAAAACCATCAGTTTGTTGAATGATAGAAGAACCTCAAATGTACCATCTCACTACAAACCCATGGAAATCAGTCAAGCACATGAACCAGTGGTCGGACAAGTCACCAAACTTGAAGATGTTGAACTTCATTTATAGTCGACCCACTCCATCAATTGACAATAGTGAAAACCCATACTTTTCATCAGTCCAAATAGACTGATGAAGAGTCTATGCCTTTAGCCAAAAAGAAGAGTGTTGAAGTCCATTGACAAAACTCTAGGTAGTTAACCATCAATGACATCTTTTTTTTCACCCATCGATGAATCCATTGCACCTTCAAACAACAAGAGAGAAGATACCTCTCACTGATGGTACCATTGACTTGGTCTTCAATTCACTACCACCTTAAATCCACAAAAAAATACACCCATCAACAACTGATAGAACTTCTACCATCATCCATCAACGGAGATACATCAATTCGTTGCTAATAGGTGAAAGTCCTTCTAAGTTCTTTGTCGCCAAAGATTAGTTGGGTGCTTTCCACAACACATGTGTGTTGATACTTGGAGTATGAGCAAAGTATCTCAACTCTCACGTGCCTTAGGAACACACCATTCCCTTAAATATGGGTCCCACACCGTAATGGAGAGAACATTTTCTTTACCATAAAGTGATTCCCAATTCCATTTTTCTTAGTATGTGTGCACATAGAGCCAATCATATGATGATTGTAATGGGACACCATATACCTGATTTGAAAATGATAAGGGTAATTTTGTCTATTATGTTTGTGTCAATCATGAGATGATGAAACAAAGGATAATAGATGTCTAGATATTGATGTTACTCAATGACATATGTCTTCAGGTTGAGGACATGAACAATATGATCATATGTATGTTAAGAGTATATACATTCTTGTTATGTCCCTAGTCAGATATTACTATGGAAGAAAAATAGAAAATAGTAGTACATAAGACTAGAGGGTTTATTGACTGATAGTAGAGACTCATTAGTCATGATATGTGATATCAAGTCAAGAAAATAGGTACACGTGAGAGAACAATGTATCTGGACAAACCCACCTTGAGAGTGATACATGAAAACCATGAAATGGTAGTCAGAATAAGCTCTCATTGTGATGGTGTTGATTGTTGTTCTTAGACATGAAACCACTACACTCATGACATGTTATTCGATGTACTTTGACATCATCGAACATGACCTTGACTAAGGGTTGATATAAAGGTGATGCTCAAATGCATTATAACACATGGGGTTTGAGTGTGAGTGACGTAGATGGGATTTTTCCCTCCTACATGATTTTGATACCTGAACCACTTGATAAGTGTGACTGATAAATGTATGGCCATACTCATGTGATTTAATATGTGATATGTGATCTCACATGCAACTCAAACAATCTTCTCTAATTCAAGGAAAATGGGTTGACATTGAATAGGATGATGCTTCCATGCCTCAAGTTCAATGTAGATATTAGTGACAAAAGGAACTATAGGATCACAACAACATTAATCATAGATTGTAGGTTAAAGTTGTTCTCCAACTTTTCAAATTACTTGGTTAGCAATGATGTGTTTCTAGATATCACTCATTTCTTATGATGTCATAAGTTGGTTATAGACATTCACTGCCAATGTAATTTAAGACCTATAGGGTCATACACATAGGATACACTTGAAATAAGAGTTTATTCATGAATGATGCTTAATTTGTACTAAAGTGTTTAGGTATTCAATCTAAAACAACAACAGTTGAAAAGGTTGACTGGATTGTGAACTGACCGGTTGAAGTGTTGAACCGATTGATTCAAGTGCCAGGTCAATTGGAAACGACATTGGTTGAACAATACCTGAATCAAGGCCTGAACCGATCAATTCAAGTTCCAAGATGACGATTCAAGAGTTGAATCTCCTGTTTCAATGATGAATTTGATTAGATCAAGGATCGATGATGGCATCATGTTTAGCATTAATCAAGTATTGAATGCCAATGTGATTCAGAATAAGAAAGCACATGAACTGACTAGTTTAAGACATGAACCGACCAGTTCACCTATGAATTGACCCGTTCAAAAGTGAACCAACTGGTTCACTATTTGTATCTTCTAGAAAATACAAGAAAATTTGTCTTTTCAACTTCCTCTCTAACTATATGTCATGACCCTAACCCTCCAATAAATAGAGGGGTAGTGGAGGCCTTCTGAGGACACAAAAATAAGCTTTGAAAATTCTTGTCCTCTTTAGTTGTGGTAACCAAGAGAGCCTGAGAAAGTCCTACCTATGAAAGGGAGGGATAGAAAGGGAGAGACCATTGTGAGAGCAAGTTGGCGCTAGAATTCTAAATAGAGGGGACAACTCGTTCCTATCTATATACTAGAATGTTAGGATTTTTAGATGGTCCGTGTGGAATACTCTAGAGGAGAGGAGGTTGTTGCCTGCCACTAGGAGGATGAAGTCAACTATCATTCGTGGTGATCAACCAAGAGGTCATTGTTGACGTTGTCCAGGTGCAACCTGAAGGAAGATGCACACTACAGATAGGGATTATCACCGTACTTGCTCCCAGACCAGGTATAATCCTTGCCACCATCCTTCTCATTACATAGATGTTGAAACGATCTATTGTTCAAAGGGAATATGATGGTTAACATTTTGTTTATGTTGCCTTATCTGATGTCATATTTCCGAACAGTGATATGAGAGTCACGTCAGTTTACTATGCTTTGAGATTTAATTAATAGGATCACATTTCTATTTTATAATCTATTTATTGCATACAATGTGAATATCAAAATGATTAACCTATATATAAAATTAAATACACATAAAACCCCAACTAGTATATATATATATATATATATATATATATATATATAGTCTGTGTTGCCCTAAAATCACTATAGATGGGGGATGTCTAGCATGGTTATGGTCAATAACCCCTAAGATATTTGTGTGCGGTTGGATGGTTGTTATCTTTTTTTATCTCGATCTTCATACCAAGACTCTCTCTCCTTTCCATATGTAAGAGTATTGATTCTTTCCTTTCTATGCTCCTGTAAAGACCCAAGTCTCTACTATTAAACATGATAAACAAATCATCAATTGGATAGCAGCGGAAGAATAAAATCTTGACTTTATTCAAAATGTATAAAGAGTACATTATAAAATTTCTCCAAATGGGAGTACAACTTTATACAAGCAACTACAAGGATCTAGGTAGAGGAAGACTTAACTAATACAACATTGTATCCAAGCAAACAACTATATAACATAAAAGCAAACATGATCACTCAAGCTATATATTCCTTTCTTCTTTCTTATCCTATCCTTAGCTTCACCAAGCTTCCATGCGCACTCTGATTCTAACCTGGATGGTTGGGGTCATCCAGCAAGAGAAAGATAAACAAGGTATGTGTTAAAAATAAAGGATAGGACAAATAATAATAAAAAGCTTTGCAATATAAAGGATTCTCCACAATAAGAGATTTCAAAAGGAATGAGGCTAATATATGAATATTCCAATAAATAACAGATCTTGCCACCATTAATCATCACATTACAACAAATATTTGCATGTAGATATATTGGACTAAATTAACTATAGTAGGGTCAAGACACCACTGAGTCATTGACCTAAATATATATTTTGGGTAGAAAAGCACACCCATAGGCAGAAAAGCACGCCTCTGTATATATAAGGGTAGAAAAGCACACCCCGGGTAGAAAAGCACACCCTAATGGTTACGCATAAGCGTCTACGATAGCTAGCTAGTCAAATTATCTACCATGCATAAAATAGTGGCAAAATATATCATTCATTAGACATTTGTGTCATAAGACAAGCACAATAACATTGGGGTCATTGGACCCAATTCCACCTGTAAATAATATTCCAAGAGAATCGGATATGTCAAAGTGAAACAAGAGCAAGTATATCAAAAGATGAGACAACAACGGTATTAGAAGCATAAAATAAGTTAGGAGCCAATAAATGCAATTAGAGGGCAATGAGGCTAGCACAATAATGAGTGGGGTTGGGTAAAAGCCCAACTGGAAGATAGGTATGATTTGCACATTATATATTCCACATATTCATCATAGATGTCACATACATAAAATAGGCTTCACATACCTTAGATATAATACATTACCATCATATCCACCAAACAGATAGCAAACCATCCATATATCCTAGTTATAAACATAACACATGTATTAATATATATAAAGACATAAAGCATAGAAAAACCCTAATTTTACAAAACTATGATTAAGGGTTCAAAACCAAGTCCAAACGATTACTCATAATCTCCTGATTAACAAAACATATTTTATTATATAAAACAGAGTTAAAATGAACTAATTATGTATTTTAAAACATTTACATACTAAAAATGCCAAACAAAGCAAACTTCGGAAAACCCTTGAGAATCAGGTCTCAAAAACCATAAAATTAGATTCTACGTTAAAAATCCTTTCCATCGCCTATTTATTCGTATTTTTCTGAGCAAGGATTCATTTATTATGAATTAAATGATCTCAGCCAATCAGAAATCACGAAAACTATAGTGTGATAGGTATTTAAATCAAAATGTAAATCCGTTGTAAATAATAGAAGAAATGACTAAAATACCCTTGCGGAATAAATACATCTATCACAGTCACAGGGGCACTCTAGTCATTTGCACAATCTGGTTGTTTGCGTTGGCGAGAGATAACCAGGGGCGAAATTACGATAATGCCCATACCCGACAAATCACCCAATGGCAGGAGCAAGGGTGCCTTGGTCATTTACTGGCCTGGCTTCTTAGCTCGGCCATGGCGCGAGCAGCGCAGCCTGGAGCTTGGCTCCATGGCGCATCTCGCCTTCCAGGGAGCGCAACCGAAAAAGGAAACTGGGATCTAGTTCCCTAGTTCCTCCCGAACACAAAGATCATCTGCCCACGCACTCGCGTGCTCCGGAGCAGAGAAACGAGGCCCAACCTGGCCGGTAACAGGGGAAGCAAAGGGCGAGTGAAACCCGGAGATTACAACGGAGAATCCACCGGCTAAGGCCGTAAAAACAATCGCGGAGGCACGAGGACTCGAAACCACGCCTCACCGCGGGCGGAGGAGCACCGAGATGGAGAAACACAAGGCGCCGCCGAGCAGGTGAACACCGGTCTATAGGACTCGGCACATGGGGGCGTCGCGAGCCAAAGCGATCAAGCGGAATGAAAGAACGAGAACCAAGGATGCTTACCCTAAAGGTAATTGACCCAAGGTGGTCAGGGCAGGTGGCACCGGCTCGCCATTGCCGGCGGGGTACTTCGAGTAGGTCAGGGCCGTCGGGGCAGGGTGTGAAGGAATTAGAGGAGGAGGAAGAAAGGCGGCGGCCCGACAGTCATTCCCATAGCCTTATATAGGCGTGAGGAGGTGTCTAGCACCTTCTACAAACTCACGACGGGGGAAGAGGAGGGGACCTCGATTGGGCGTTTTGCCAAAACGTCGAGGTAGGCGATGAGTTAAGGTTCGTTCAAACCGGAGGCGTGAGGTGGAGCTAACGGTGAAGGAATTACACAAAACGGTGGGAGAAAGAGGGAGAAAGACGATTGGGAATCTACTGCTTGCAAAACGGCGCTGAGCCGTGAGAGGGTTAGAGGAAGGAGACGACTCCACAAGCATTGGATCTAAGATGGACAGCTGCGATCACATGTGTGTGACCGAAATACAAGCTGTAACGTGTGACAGCTAATAAATAACCGAACCATAGCGTCTCCAATCGATATAAATGAATTGATTAATGCACTACACTATATTAAAAGCTAATAAAATCCATTAGAGGGGTCAAAACAACTCCAAACAACACCAAATTTGAACCATAGGCTTATAATGACGAAAACTACAATGCTATATAATTAGAATCTCGTTTAATGCATAATTTGGCCATTAATAAATATATGGCTCATAAAAGAGTATAATAATATATTAAAATCAAGGAATTATATGAAAAAGCTATTAATGAGAAACATGTGAGTAAATTCGACATATAAAACACATTAGGGTACAAATAATCATTACTCAACAAAATAACATATTAATGTGGACTAAAATCATATTTTGAGGAGAGAGAAACGATAAAGGTTAATATACACATATATGAACTCAAATACATATTATTATTAATATATTTATCCAAAAAGCTCCAACTAAACATAATCTACTATATTATCCCATTAAAGAACAAATTACATAATTAACCCTAACTTATCTCCTAATGTGGGTTATTTGTGCAAACACCCCTCAATTTACATCAATGAGGGTAAATAGTGATTTCAACATCAATTTGTGCTTAAATTGCACAAGGAGTCCAAGAATGATCCAAAAGGATGGGAAATTTGTGGAAAAGGTCCAAATGGACTAAAAGGCAAAGAAAAGCTCAAGAATGGGTAAATTGCAGGGAAGACCCTGAGATTCAGTATGTTACAGCTCCCCTCAAATGTAAATCAAGGTTCCCTATTACCATGTAATATACTAAATAGCATTGCACTTCTTGTTATGGCAAAGAAGGTGTTTTGCTCCAGACGAGTTGAATATTCTATATGATGTATTGATCGGCTGGAGGACTGAGGAGGCCAGACAATAGGAGGATGAATTGATTGATTGGTGGCCCAATTGACTGACTGGTAGTGTCCAGACATCATTTGAACCATAGACCAGAAGATTGATCTGACAAACTGTAACACCCCTGACCTGGGTTATGGATTAAACCTAGAAGTTTTGCTTAAGTAAGTTACTTAAAACTTGTTCTAATTTTTTGAAAAGTAATTAAGGCTTCTTGTGAAGTTTATTTTCAAGATTGAGCTTTATTGCAAACTATTTATGCATTATATGATAGTCTGAGTGAAAAGTGCAATTTGCCCAAGATTAGGGGTTACATTGCAATATTTCACATGTTGAATGTGTTCTAAGTGTTTTAGTATCATAAGAGATAGAATTATGCTAAGTGGTGGCTTATGGAAAGCTGAAATCCCAAGTTATAACTTGTTTGAACAATGACAGTACTTTGTGCACCAATTTTGGTACAATTTGTAATTTACGGAAAATATAGGGTAGAAATGAAAATTACCACCTCTAAAGTGTCCCTATCCCTATATGTAACTTTTAAAAGAGATAGAGAGAAGGAGACAATATGTTTGAATCACCTTTGAGTGATGATACTCTTGGTGATGAAAAGACCAAGAAAGAATTGAAGGTAAAGCCTTATATGTGTTGTATCGAGTTGTACACTTGATATAGGAGCCCTATCAGCCAAGGAACCATAGTAGAAGTCTCCTATCAGTTTTTTGAGCCTTGTCAAGGGCCATGATGGGAAAAGCACATTGAGGGGGTGGTCCATGATGAGTTACAAGCTCCTTGCAAAAAGTATATCAGTTTGCTTTATTGATAAGATAAAGATGAGATAACTTACCCAACAAGATAAGGAATGGTCGAGATATTATCTCTAGATTATCCTCAAGACTCTTGTATGGAAAGATATATATATGTGTGCATGCATGGATACATGTCAACCATGCATGGCCACGTGTCATCTAGTAGCATGAGGTGAAGACACCTCTTATATACTTTATCTCATGAACCCAAGTATATATACTTCACCTTCCACCTACTTATGGAAGTTTACCAACCCTGCAATCCTCTTACTTGGAGATATCATGCATTGCCTCTTAGGTATTGTGCAAAGTAGCTCAAGGAGAAAGGGGAGCTCGAGCACCAAGCTTAAGGTAAGGCTTTGGTCATCTTCAACCTTGGTTGAAGTGGGATTTTGGGTTATGTATATTCCTATCTTTCCTTCTTCACCAAGTTCTTAACTATGGTGATCTCTTGTCTATAGAGGAGTTTTGAATGAGCCTTGGATATTGGATAAGTTCATCTTCAACCTTAGTAATGTAAATCTTTGTAGCTTGGAGCTTTGAAGTTGTTCATAAGGCGGGTTATAAAACTTGAACCCAATCGTGTTATTATTCACCACCTATCTTGCTATACTTAATGATCTACTTTCAATTCCACCATTTTCTTAAATATTTGATGAATCTATGAGTTCTAGTAGTTTCTTAGATCTACTGTCCATGTACTAGAAGAGTTAGAACGAAGTTATAGAGCTTGAAGAAGATGGTATCACTTTATAAAGTGATATCGGGATCAAGCACACAAACAAGTACATCTAACCCGATATGGTTATGTACATACAACACTAGCGTGATATGTTTAAGAGTTTTTACCTTATTGCATGATATGGAGATAAAGTTCACATCTTGAACACAGTATGGTGTTAACCATACACCACTTGCATGATATGAAGTCAAACAAAGACTCCATGCACGATATAGGTTCAAGAATATACTTCTAAATTGATATGTTAAAACCCTAGTTCGAGTAACCCGATATGAGTGAAACAAGAAAGCTCTTCTTGCATGATATTATCATTAAGCTCACACCTTTTGAACGATATGTTGATTAATCATACATTTCTGCACAATATAAGACATGGAGTCAAATACATGTCATAACTCCATATGGGTTGAAATACCTTAAACTCGATATGAAACCCAAGATGGGGGTTAACCTGATATGGAGATAGATGATAGCTCATACATGATATGAGCCATGCCTTATGAACGATAAGGGAGATACCCACTTACACCTTATACACAATAAAAGTCTAAGCATATACCTCTTACATGATATAGAGATAGTGAACACCCTATACAATATAGAGTTGGAAATTCAAGGTGATGGGTAAACCGATATAAGTGGTGAGTGATATTACATGAACGATATGATTGATATTACTTGTATGATAGGAATAACACCTACTTCTACCTTGTGAATGATATGAGGTCCAGTTCATACCTCATGCATGATATGACCCATTCTACTCAATATGGTGAAAAACCCAAGATGATGGATTGAAATCTGATATACTCTATCCTTTATGTAATGGATTGTGCTAAGAGAATTCAATTAGACACCTAGATTGTCATGTAACTATATGATAGGGTTGATCCTTGAAGGTATAAAGAGGTCATGCGCCTAAGGGTCTACCTAACATGGTAACCTGATATGTTACCCAACATGGAGACCTGATATGATAATCCTTGATACGAAACCAATATGGTATCTTGTAATATACCACTTAAACAATATATGATGAGTCATACACTCTATGCCCTATATGGGACACACCTTGTGCACGATATGGCACCAAGTATATAGCTTATACCCGATATGGGGTCAAGCACCTAGCTCGTACCCAATATGAAGCTACCTTGAGATGATAAGAACTAAGTGATAGTCAATCTGATATGGGTACACGATACGATGTTAGGGGATATACCCTAAAACATGATGTGGTGATGTGGTTATACCACATTCCTGATATGGTTACATGACATGCAATAAAGAATGTATCTTAAAGCATAATATGATAATATACACACATCTTGCTACCTGATATGGTAGGGACACTTCAATCATATGTATTTGATTGAGTGACATATGTTGTGTGTTGTGTTAGTTGCAATATAAAAGATGATGAGATTTGTTCATGGTAAACTAATGTTCCTTAAGATGAGGATTGAACTAGCTTAGTAAAAAGTATGATGCAATCAATATCCTAATAAGTACAACATGTTGATAAATATGCATTGATACTCCTAAGATGAGTGGAGTATGAATTAGGGTTTGATTCTAGATATTACGATCTTGAATCCTTAATTGGTTAATAAGAAGAAAACCCAACCCTAATGAAGGGTGATGGTATACTCCTACATCCCTAATTGCCTAACATGGAGAAATCCTAACCCAAATAATGGGAAGGATGTACTTTCTTATATCACATGGTGATGATGTATACAATCCTAACCTTGATAATGGGTAGGATTTATTTCTCTTGAATGGCATAATGATGTCATGTACTACCAGAATTTCTACCATGAAGTGCAAACTTCAAGAAACATGAGATGATGAGTATAGCTCGAAATCAACTATGATGTTGTGTATGTTACAGATATAAATGAGCCTTGTGAGCCATGTTAAATATATGTGCAATAAAGTATAATGATTCTATAATATGATATCTTAAAAGATAAGTTGTTACCTAGTAAGAGGTGACAATATGTTTAATGAAACCATGTGAGCTATGTGGAATACTTGTACAACAAGTGAGATGAATACCTTGGTCTGAGGACCTAGACGTAATAGTTACCTATTATAGAGGTAACAATGCTATGTGGTGATCTAAGGGTTTGAATACCCAGATCCAGTAATCATGATGATGATGATGTGAAGGGATGAGAGTTCCCAGTGATGTAATTAGGGACTGAGATCCCGAGTGTTATGTATCTAAATGTGTTCCAAATATTAGAAAAGTACTTGATAGATGTATTATACCTTTCTTTATAGCATTTGTTTATGATTGATTCTTATAACTTGTTTGATGCTAAATGAATAATGTAATGCACTTAATATATCATTAGAAACCATAAAATGTAGTTTCCCTGACCATAGATCAATTAGCGTCATGATTTGCTGAATGGTGAAATGGGTTTTTCCTACGGGATAACCTGGAGCGCATATTTTTGAATATGCAAGGGTGTAAGCTTGGACGAACATATGTGAGTCGATCCCCTTACAAACTCAAAAAAAAATGGGGATTGGCTATATGCCATATCCTGGAACGAGTGAGACAGTGGTCATAGACTCAGTAATGAGCACGGTGAACTAGCCTGTGGCTCAGAGTATGGCTATATGCCATGACTTAGTAATTTTATAACTGGAGACAGTTATGTGTCTATTGTTCCCCTAAGAGAAAGCATGCTATGGCTATATATCTGAGTGAAGATGCCACTATACCCTGGCATGCTCTTTTTGAAGATTGACAAAAATTGTCACTGCCAGTGGTCTCGTACTGATCGAGATGGCAGAGGTCTTGGCAGCCAAATCTTCCATTGACCCTATATGGTACCGACTTGTGAGAAGTATGTGGTCGGTTGGAGCATGAACGATATACTTCATCTCCTCAAGGCATAAGTGTAAAACATAATCAGCTGTGTAGTGTATTTGCTTAAGGATCGAATACAAAATACATTGGTTGATGCATACTTCAGTTATACATCTTAGTTGATAGATGTTATTTATGTTTCTTTACATTCCTTGTAAAGTGGATAGATGGTTTATTACTCTACCATGGATAAATGTATCATTTTCTTAAGTAAAGAGATTACTCTACCCTATTCATATAGTGATTAATCCTGCTAGTTAATATAAAAGAACCTCTACTCAGTTTTATAATGCTTATCTGTGATAATAATATGGCCAGTGGAGAGTTATATCTCTCGTTGGGACAATTGTCTCACCCCATGGGATCCAAAATTTTTAGGTGGACGTCCACGAGGTAGTAGAGACCTTTCTGTAGAGGAAGAGCAACATATGGGGCAGTAGTAACAACTTAGGTTGAGTGTACTATCTGTCATGCCTTGTAGATAGAAGTCATATGTGTTGTCTTTGTACTCTCAGGTCCTTGGAGTCCATTCATAAAGGTTTTGTGAATGATCTAAGATTTTGGTTTGTATGCCTTGGGGTTTTATGTTGCTCCAGTATGTGTTTTGGTAGAGCAATTGTTATATGTTGTCCTCAAGATGAAATGAAATAATGTTGTACAATGTAAATCATGATATGTATAAGTTTTAGATCTTACAGTAAGAGTTTCCTGAAAGAGGATCTCCTTGCAAAATGGTTTTAAATTTTAGTGATTTTTGTTAATACGCCATTTACAATAATTCCGCATAATTAGTAATGATTTGGCTGTCAATTTGGTGGCGATCGTTACAAATTTGGTATCAGAGCTTAAGGTTCGATGACTCTATAAAGACATAGGAATAAGGTGTTGAGTCTGTTCTAGTGTCCTCCAATATATCTTATAGTGACTTTTGCTTATCTAGAAGATAGAGTAAAGCTTAAAGATGTCTGGAGAACACAAGGAGCACATTGCTTAAACAAATGTTGTTGCACCAAGAGAAGGTGCAAGGGATCATGCGAGAGAAGAACGACTGTCTAAGAATCCCCAAGTTGATCCAATCAAGATAGAGAACCTTGCTTTTAATTCCCCCACTACTAGACTGGTTATGACAACATTAAGGCATGTCGAGGAAGAGATATAAGAAATACAACCTAGATTACCAGCCCCCAATGATGAAATTTTGGGCTCTAACAGGATTCCTGATCAACATTGTTATGTTGGAGCAATAGAAAATGTCGAAAGAATTAGGTTATGACACAAAATCAGAGTTTGCTATAGGTGTAGGCAACCAAGACATTTTATAAAGGACTACCCAAAAAGGATAATGAGGTAGGAATAGAGAAAAGATCTATACAAACTCGGGAACAGATGCCTAGTAGTTCTAAAAAGGGGAAGTTTTTGGTACCACCAATGCAACCAATGACTAATACAACAGGGAAGTGGTTACCAAGAAAGGGCAAAGGACCTAATGTTCCACCAGTTAAAACTCTTAATTTTGCTTCTACATCGGTTATAAGGCTGAAAAGACTAGGGAATGCATATAAGAGATGTCGTAAATGTGGACAAGATGGGCATATTAGACCCTTTTATCTAAAAAGGAAGGAGGGAATTACCCAACCACCAAGGTAGAGTCAACAAGATTCTCAAAGACAATGGTTTAGAAATGGCACAGGAGGATGTGGACAGATGTCCTGAGCAGGTCCATGTGTACCAAACAATAGAGCGTGACATTGGAAACAGGCAATGACAAGATTCTATGAAAAGAATCAACCTAAGGAAGTAATCAATCCACAGGTTGAGATGAAATAGTGTCATTCTAATATATCATATCATGATTTTATCTGTTAAAGTATAAGAAACGTAGTTGTCGTTGAGCTTCCTTTGACTAGTCCTATGAG
Source organism: Alisma plantago-aquatica (assembly GCA_963693085.1). NCBI lineage: Eukaryota > Viridiplantae > Streptophyta > Magnoliopsida > Alismatales > Alismataceae > Alisma > Alisma plantago-aquatica. The sequence goes on along the minus strand of OY856410.1, from coordinate 1,155,628,217 downwards.
GACATAAGGAAGGTGAGAGCTTACATTTTATTCAGTAATCTTTAAAATGCTTTACAATTTCTTTTATCTATGTGAAAAAGGATGATGTGTAGAAATGATGCCTGGAAAAATCCAAGAATGCTAAATCCTATGTTTTTGATGATATGTAAAGTAAGGAATATGATATTAAATAAAGTTCATGTTGCCTAACCTTAGTACTTGTATACCCTGGCCATGTATTCAACTATTGAAGATAAGGCAAGTATGGAACTCCTAGATTGTTATATGTCCGATTACTCTGATCAAGTAGTCATTTTGAGACAATCTAGTGAGCATAACAAAACTAGAAATATGGCATGGAAGTTTTTATCACATCCTAAGTCCAATAAAATGGAATCTGAGATGATCTCAGATCAATCTGTGTGTATGAGGAAGTAAAAAGTATAACCCTCTTGATAAGAGAAAGAGAACAAGGGAGATGATCCATGTTTGATAAAGTATGTTTGAATAGTAAAGATCTTTTCCATAATGTGGTAATGGGAAAATTTGATAAAATAATAAAATGTTCATAAACATGTTAGACAATAACAAAGAAAGGAATGATGATATGTAATCATCCAAATAATTCCTATGAAGATGGCAAGGAACCTAGGATGAAACAAGAGTAAATGACTCATGAACAGTTGAAAGTTCATGCATTAATCTTAGGAGATGATAATGTCTCCTCTTTGATGAACAACCCTGGGTAATGATGGAGTGATAAAAGGAATATTTTTCTTTATGTTCTTTCCTTTCAGGGACATGGCAATCAAGTGAGTCTTATGACACCTAATGTGCATGAGATAGAAGTGTTCTATTGATGGATACTTGGAAAATTATTGGTTCGTCTTGGACTTTGGTTCCAAGATAAAGATATGTGTAATAGGTAATGTCCCAAAAATGAAAGAAAGATCCTTTTATATGTTTAGATTTGGTATTAACAACAGAAAAATGGAAATGATGAGGATGTGATGTGTTTTTGACACATGTGAAGGATACCTAGGTATGGAATTTTGGTATCCAATAAGTGCCAGGTGGAATGGGAAAGTGGGAATATGACTCCTGATAAGATGAATAATGTTTGATTACCTAGAAGGACCAACCTTCAGATAACTATAGTATGGAGATCATGTGTTAGGGCTTTATGCTTTGCATAAACATAACATCGATAAGGATGTATTAATTGAAGGAACAATTGTAGAATCATTTTGGGAAAAAGCTTATAAATCTAAAAATAATTCCTTAGAATATCCCTATCTAGATTTGTGGAGAAGGTTTATACATAACATCTAGAGATACCTCTGAGATAAGTTCTTCTTTAATAAGTGGCCTTTCCTTATGACAAGAGAATGTACAACTAGGAAGATAGTTGGTACAAGTCATAAGAATGTTTTGTGTTGTGTCAACATATTAGAGTGGCACTAAAGATGTATGATAAGACTTGTAGTCCCAAGAGGGTGACAAAACATAAATATAATCTCTCCATGAAAGAGAAATGCTAAAACTAAGTGTGGTTTGACACCTGAATTATCCAAAGTATGAATAGCACTTCTTTGACTTAGAAAGTGTTACCTGACACAGAATATACATTGTAGTCATTAATGAAAAGATAGTTGTATCTGTATCATGTATGGTAGATTTTATGATAACCCTGAAGAGGAAGGACTTTGTATTGATCAAAGTTATATGGAATCTCCATTACAATGAAACTTTATGTGAAGACTAGATGATATGATGTCTGAATAACAATTGTCTTCCTTCATCCAGGATTTTGGGGACGAAATCCTTGTTAGGGGTTTATAATTGTAACACCCCTGACTTGGGTTATGGCTTAACCCTAGAAGTTTTGCTTAAGTAAGTTACTTACAAACTTGTTCTAATATTTTGAAAAGTAATTAAGGCTTCTTGTGAAGTTTATTTTCAAGTTTGAGCTTAATTGCAAACTATTTGTGCATCATGTGATAGTCTGAGTGAAAAGTGCAATTTGCCCAAGATGAGGGGTTACATTGCAATATGTCACATGTTGAATGTGTTATAAGTGTTTTAATATCATAAGAGAGAGAATTATGCTAATTAGTGGCTTATGGAAAGCCAAAATCCCAAGTTATAACTTGTTTGAACAATGCTAGTACTTTGTGCACCAATTTTGGTACAATTTTTAATTTACCCAAAATATAGGGTAGAAATGAAAATTACCACCTCTAGAGTGTACCTACTCCCACTATGTAACTTTTAAAGAGAGATATAGAATGAGACATTATGTTTGAATCGCCTTTGAGTGATGATACTCTTGGTGATGAAAAGACCAAGAAAGAATTGAAGGTAAAGCCTTATATGTGTTGTATCGAGTTGTACACTTGATATAGGATCCCTATCAGCCAAGGAGCCATAGTAGAAGTCTCCTATCAGTTTGTTGAGCCTTGGCAAGGGCCATGACGGGCAAATCACCTTGAGGGGGTGGTCCATGATGAGTTACAAGCTCCTTGCAAAAAGTATATCAGTTTTCTTTATTGATAAGATAAAGATGAGATAACTTACCCAACAAGATAAGGAATGGTCGAGATATCTCTAGATTATCCTCAAGACTCTTGCAGGGAAAGATATATATGTGTGCATGCATGGATACGTGTCAACCATGAATGGACATGTGTCATCTAGTAGCATGAGGTGAAGACACCTCTTATATACTTTATCTCATGAACCCAAGTATATATACTTCACCTTCCACCTACTTATGGAAGTTTACGAACCCCACAATCCTCTTCCTTGGAGATATCATGCATTGACTCTTAGGTATTATGAAAAGTATCTCAAGTATAAAGGGGAGCTTGAGCACCAAGCTTAAGGTAATGCTTTGGTCATCTTAAACCTTGGTCGAAGTGGGATTTCGGGTTATGGATATTCCTCTCTTTCCTTCTTCACAAAATTCTTAACTATGGTGATCTCTTGTCTATAGAGGAGTTGTTAATGAACCATGGATCTTGGATAAGTTCATCTTCAACCTTACGAATGTAAAGCTTTGGATATTGGAGCTTTGAAGTTGTTCATAAGGGGGGTTATATAACTTGAACCCAATCCTATTATTATTCACCACCTATCTTGCTATACTTAATGATCTATTTTCAATTCTGAGATTTTCTTGAATATTTGATGAATCTATGAGTTCTAGAAATTTCTTAGATCTACTGTTCATGTACTATAACAGTTAGAATGAAGGTATAGAGCTTGAAGAAGATGTTATCACTTTATAAAGTGATATTGGGCTCAAGTACACAAACAAGTACCTCTAACCCGATATGGTTATATACATACAACACTAGCACGATATGTTTAAGAGTTTTTACCTTCTTGCATGATATGGAGATAAATTTCACATCTTGAACACGATATGGTGTTGACCATACACCACTTTCATGATATGAAGTCAAGCAAAGACTCCATGCACGATTTAGGGTCAAGAATATACTTCTATATTGATATGGTAAAACCCTAGTTTGAGTAACTCGATATGAGTGAGACAAGCAAGCTCTTCTTGCACGATATGATCATGAAGCTCACACCTTGTGTGTGATATGTTGATTAAGCATACATTTGTGCACGATATAAGACATGGAGTCAAATACATGGCACAACCTGATATGGGTTGAAATACCGTAAACTCAGTATGAAACCCAAGATGGGGGCTAACCCGATATGGAGATAGATGATAGCTCATACACGATATGAGACATGTATTATGAACGATATGGGAGATACCCACTTACACCTTATACACGATACAAGTCTAAGACTATACCTCTTACACAATATAGAGATAGTGAACACTCTATACAATATAGAGTTGAAAATTCAAGGTGATGCGTAAACTGATATAAGTGGTGAGTGATATTTCATGAACGATATGATTGATATTCCTTGGATGATAGGAATAGCACCTACTTATACCTTGTGAATTATATGAGGTCCAATGCATACCTCATGCATGATATGGCCCATTCTACCCAATATGGTGGAAAACCCGAGATGATGGATTGAAATATGATATGCCCTATCCTTTGTGTAATGGATTGTGCTAAGAGAATTCAATTAGACACCTAGCTTGTCATGTAACTATAAGATAGGGCTGATCCTTGAAGGAATAAAGAGGTTATGAGCCTAAGGTTCTACCTAACATGGTAACCCGATATGTTACCCAACATGTAGACCCGATATGATAATCCTTGATACGAAACCAATATGGTATCTTGTAATATACCACTTAAACAATATATGATGAAGCATACACTCTATGCCCTATATGGTGCACACCTTGTACATGATATGTCACAAAGTATATAGCTTATACCTGATATGGAGTTAAGCACATAGCTCGTACCCAATATGAAGCTACCTTGAGATGATAAGAACTAAGTGATAATCAATCTGATATGGTTACACGATATGATGTTAAGGAATATACCCTAAAACATGACATGGTGATGTGTTTATACCACGTGCCCGATATGGATACACGACATGAAATAAAGAATGCATCTTAAATCTTAATATGATAATATACACACATCTTGATACCCAATATGGTAGGGACACTTCAATCATATGTATTTGATTGAGTGACATATGTTGTGTGTTGTGTTAGTTGCAATATAAAAGATGATGAGATTTGTTAATGGTAAACTAATGTTCCTCAAGAGGGGGATTGAACTAACTTAGTAAAAAGTATGATGCAATCAATATCCTAATAAGGACAAGAGAGAGACTCTTACATATGTGATAAACATGTTGATAAATATGCATTGATACTCCTAAGGTGAGTGGAGTATGAATTAGGGTTTGATTCTAGATATTATGATCTTGAATCCTTAATTGGTTAATAAGAAGAAAACCCAACCCTAATGAAGAGTGAGGGTATACTCCTACAACCCTAATTGGATAAGATAGAGAAATCCTAACCCTAATAATGGGAAGGATGTACTTTCTTCTATCACATGGTGATGATGTAAACGATCCTAACCTTGATAACAGGTAGGATGTATTTCTCTTGAATGGCATAATGATGTCATGTACTACTAGAATTTCTACCATGAAGTGCAAACTTCAAGAAACATGAGATGATGAGCATAGCTTGGAATGAGCTATGATGTTGTGTATGTTACAGATTTAAATGAGCCTTGTGAGCCATGTTAAATATATGTACAATAAAGTATAATGATTCTACAATCTGATATCTTTAAAGATAAGGTGTTACCTAGTAAGAGGTGACAAGATGTTTAATGAAACCATGTGAGCTATGTGGAATACTTGTATAACAAGTGAGATGAATACCTTGGTCAGAGGACCTAGAGGTAATAGTTACATGTTACAAAGGTAACAATGCTATGTAGTGACCTAAGGGTTTGAATACCCAGATCCAGTAATCATGATGATGATGATGATGATGTGAAGGGATGAGAATTCCCAGTGATGTGACAAGGGACTGAGATCCTGAGTGTTATGTATCTAAATGTGTTCCAAAGATTAGAAAAGTACTTGATATATGTATTACACATTTCTTTGTAGCATTTGTTTATGATTGATGCTTATAACTTGTTTGATGCTAAATGAATATTGTAATGCACTTAATATATCATTAGAAACCATAAAATGTAGTTGCCTTGACCATAGATCCATCAGCTTTAGGATTTGCTGAATGGTGAAATGGGTTTTTCCCACGGGATAACCTAGAGCACATATTTTTGAATATGCGGGGGTGTAAGATTGGACTGCCATATGTGAGCCGATTCCCTTATGAACTCCAAAAAAAATGAGGAATGGCTATATTCCATATCCTGGCACGAGTGCGATAGTGGTCGTAGACTTAGTAATGAACACGGTGAACTAGCCCGTGCCTTAGAGTCTGGCTATATGCCATGACTCAATAATTTTATAACTGGGGATGGTTGTGTGTCTGTTGTTCCCCTAAGAGAGTACATACTATGGCTATAGATCTGAGCGAAGATGCCACTATACCCTGGCATGCTCTTTTTGCATATTGATACGAGATGGCACTGTCAGTGGTCTCGTACTGACCGAGACGACAGAGGTCTTGGCAGTCGGATCTTCCATTGACCTTGTATGGTACTGACTTGTGAGAAGTTTGTGGTCAGTTGGAGCATGAACAATGTACTTCATCTCCTCAGGTCATAAGTGTGATTGTAAAACATAATCAGTCATGTAGCACATTTGCTTAAGGGTTGAATATGGAAAATGTTGGTTGATGCGTACTTTAGTTATACATCTTAGTTAATAGATGTTATTTATGTTTCTTTACATTCCTTGTAAAGTGGATAGATGGTTTATTACTCTACCATGGATAAATGCATCATTTTTTTAAGTAAAGAGATTACCATGTCATGTTCATACAATGATTAATCCTTCTAGTTAATATAAAAGAACCTCTACTCAGTTTTATAATGCTTATCTATGATAATAATATGGTCAGCGGAGAGTTATATCTCTCACTGGGACAATTGTCTAACCTCGTGGGATCCACATTTTTTAGGTGGACGTGCACGAGGAGGTAGAGACCTTTCTGTAGAGGAAGAGAAATAGCTAGGGCAGTAGTAACAACTCAGGTTGAATGTACTATTTGTCATTCCTTGTAGATAGAAGTTCTATGTGTCGTATCTATACTCTCAGGTCCTTGGAGTCAGTTTGTAATGGTTTCATGAATGATATGAGATTTTGGTTTGTATGCCTCGAGGTTTTATGTTGCTCCAGTATGTGTTTTGGTAGAGCAACTGTTATATGTTGTCCTCAAGATGAGATGAAACAATGTTGTACAATGTAAATCATGATATGTATAAGTTTTGGGATCTTACAGTAAGAGTTTACTAGAAGAGGATCTCCTTGCAAAATGGTTTTCAATTTTAGTGATTTTTTTTAATATGCCATTTACGATAATTTTGCATAATTCCTAATGATTTGGCTACCAGTTTGGTGGCAATCGTTACACAAACCAACCGACTAACCAAGATGCAAGATGACTGGTTCATGTGTTGAATCGATCAACCCAGATTGGTTCAAGCACCAATATTCATCAACAACAAGTTTCTACATATGATGCAGACCTTAAGTGGTAGTAATTTGTTGTAGATCCATGGAATTATAATAGATATGGCCATAACCTTTGCTCATGTTTTAAAATTACATATGTCGTTTATGGGATATATCATGTATATGATACATACTATAGATATGTGATGATTGGATATCTATATGTATTTATGTAAATATAAAATCCCTCAATCAAAAATATTAAGTCTTAGATGCTTTCCATGAGAAATACACATGAAAATCTTGATTGACTAAGTGTGGGAACGCCAAGCGTGGTATGTTATCCATCTCATGGAAGTGTAATGGTAGTTATGTAGCCCTGCCAAGCAGGGTGCATTACTATCGTGTTGGATTTTGGATCATACTTAACTAGGTGACCTTAATGAGATTAAGTACCTAGAAGTATACAAATGACTATGGCAAAGAGTTGCACATAACATCTTGTTGGATCCTAGATAGGTGATTAGATGCTCTAGAGGGGGGTGAATAGAGCTGAAAACACTTAAACAAAATTAATTAAACCTTCAAGATATATTACAAGATAAGGTTGCTAAATAGGAATTTTGTGTGCAACTAAAACATACATAGCAAGGGAGAGAGAGATTGAACATGCACCAATTAGACAAGTTATTTAGAGTGGTTCCACACTTCAAACTAGAAGTGTGTCAGTCCACTTGCCTAGAGAGGTCAACCTCTAGGACTTCCAAACTATTGCACTCTTATATTCATTCATAAGACATACAATGAATGACCAAACAAAAGACTTACCTATCCAATACAAAGAGTCTTCAACCTTACCAAGGACTTACCCACTTCGCAAAAAGTGGGATTATGAAGAAATAAGAAATATCACTTGTTAAAGAAAAAAAAGGAGATAACACAAATATATATAAGGAGAGTAGAAGAGCACAAATACGGGCTTGTCCAAGCATAGAAAGAAAAGAAAGTTAAAGCATATACTTGAACAACCCAAAAAGCAAGATAAAGTGCTGCAGAAAAATAATAAATCACAATTTTGACCCTCAAGATGACGGAATTTGACCAAAAACCATCAGAGCTCATTGCATAGCATGAGTCTTGCTTAGAAGGTTGTTTCTGCATGAAAAACACTATCCTTGCACCAAAAGCTGAAACTGGAGCAAAATCTGCATAAAATCCAAAAAATACTCCAATTTCTACATACAATATAGATCTATGTACCCTGCATCACAATGTTATGCAAGCAACTCAAGATAGTAGATATGCAATTCAAGGAACAAAATTGAGCATGTATGAGACAAGATACAAGCATAGCATATAGATGAGCAAAGATGTCAATTATAAACAAGGTTATACCTACATGTATGTGAACTACTAGTAGATGATATCCCAAGTTAGGACTACTAGTAGGATCTAGATCATAGCAAGAGATACCAAAAGATACACAAGATAGAGCAAGCTAGGATTAGATGAAGAGATATATCCAAACAAGGAGATATGCAAGTTTAGATGCATGAAAGGATATAACTCACTAGATATGCATCCTTACCATAAGATGATTACCCCTAAGAACCTCAAGGTTGTATCAACACAGGACATCCACCTATATAGATGTAGCAAGTTAGAGTACAACGGAAGCAATTTTTAGACACAACCAAGAGATCCTAAGAGATCATCATCAAAACCTGCAAAACAACTCAAATCAAGTAATTGCAAGATATGGATATACCAATTTAGAGAAATTAGAGAGATAGAGTTGTAAGCAAGATAGGAAACTTAGAACATGCCAATATGCATATATAAAGGTACCAAAAGAGTGCCAAAGAATAAGGCTATTGGTTGAGAAAATCTAGTTGAGAGGGAAATTCTCATTCAATAAGCCAAACGTGTATTCTGTTCACAGTGTTATCAGTCGAGTTCTATGCATTGACAACTCGACCAATGACAGCTGTTGGCAACACTCTTGGTGCCTATCTGTCGAGTTTCAAATAGGGCAAACTCGACTGACAGACCAGCTGTCAAAAAAAGCACATATATTTCATGGAAACATATTTAAAGGCATGCTAAAAATACAAACCATATCCAAACATGTTTAATCAAGTTAGTAATGCACTATAGAAGCATTAGAAACTGTTTTTGAGCAAGAGTGTGAACAAAATCACAAAATACCACTTTTGACTCAAAAACCATATGTATAGTGCATACCATCTTGACAAAACAAGTTAGGATTGGTTATAAGCAAGAAAACCTTTACCTTTGTTCTTACCATTTCTTTTCCATTTGTTGTCACCCTCTACACATCTCACCTTTCTTCTTTCATGTGGATTGACAAGTCAATTTGCAATTCAATAGCTCAAGTCAATCCATTTGCAAGTACCTACAAGAAGAAAGATGAAATGGTCCCCAATCATGTTTTTGGGTCCGGAAGGGTTAGTTTGGCAACCCAAGTCCTATTGCTCTTGGGTGCTTTCCTAAACGGACAAAAAGTAGAATAATGACCAATTTTATTGCAATAGTTGCATGTACCTATAGTTTTGGAACAAGAGGATTCTCTATGGAATATTGGAGGTCCTATATCTTTATTGTTCCCTTGACTACTATCATATCCTAAACCATGTCTACCAATTTGTTTAGTAGTATGGTGTAGGATGTCATTAAGACTCTTTTTACCAACTAAGAATCTTTGCAAGGATGATCTCAAACCGTCATTATCATGCTTAAGAGAAGCAATAGTAGAAGACAAATTATTGATATTATCTTTAGCATGCAAAAGATCATTTTCTAAGCAAAGAGCTTTATTTAAATAAGAATCTCTATTAATATGAAGATCAACAACATCATTCTCTCTATTTTTAGAACTAGCAAGATTCATGCCCATTGTTTTTAGCAAGCAATGAGGCATTTTCTATTTCTAATTCATGCAAAACAAAATCTTTGTCCTTGTTTTCAGATTTAAGAACATCAATGTCATGCATGAGAGAATCAACAATTAAAGTATGCTCTTCATTAGAACTAGGCATGAGAGGTTGAGCTTCTAGAAATCTAATCTTATCAAGCAAACTAGCATTTTCAAGTTTAAGAGAGTCTACTTGACTAAGACAATCATTTTTATCATCAAGCTAACAAGAATTAGCATATTCAAGATCATCTAGTTCTATATGCAAATTATCAACAATTCTAGCAAGCTTTTTCTTTTTCTTTTTATATGACATAAGAGAGGCACAAATATCATGAATAATAGCAATCAAAGATTCTTTATCTAAAGAGTTTAGATTTACCTCACTTGAGTCTTCACTTGTTGATGCTATAAGAGCAAAATGGCATTCTCTTTCATCACTAGAGCTTAAGCTTGATCCTTCACTTGAATCTTCACTTGAGCTTGAGTTGGACGAGCCACTTGAGCTTGATTGCCATTTCTTCTTGTGAAGATGGGCCTTTTTGCCTTGTGGGCAATCTTCCTTGTACTGACCCTTCTTTCCACATGTGAAGCACCGGATGGAGGAGGACTTGCCTTTGTAGAGACTTGTTCCATGATAGCTTCAATTTGAGCCTTCATTTCAGCCTTCTTCATTCTCTTTAGCTCTTTCTTTTCTTGTCTTTCTACTTCCTCCCTCTTGTCAAGTGTAGCTTCATGTGCTTGTAGATTTCCAACGAGCTCTTCAATAGGAATATCCTTAAAAGACCTTGCTTCTTCAATAGTAGTCATCTTGGATTCCCACCTCTTGAGGAGAGTTCTAAGGATCTTTGAGTTGATCTCTCCACTAGACATATGTCCTAGAACAGTAAGACCATTCACAATGGTGTTGAGCCTTGAGTACATGTTGGCTATGCTCTCCTCCTTTCCCATCTTGAAGTTCTCAAGCAGCCCTTTGAGCATGTAGACTTTGCTTTCCTTCACTTGATCTGTCCCTTCATAAGTGATGAAAAGATTTCTCCATACCTGATAGGCTATTTTACATGAAGAAATCCGGTTGAAATCGGTGGCGGTCATGGAGGCATAGAGGATGTGCATGGCTCTAGCATTCAAGGTTGCTTTCTTCAAGATAGCTTCATCCCATTCTTCAATCCTTGTCTTTGGTAGCATGTATGGGCTGTTCACCATTTGCCACATCTCAATACTTGATCCTTGGATGTAGGATTGAAGCCTTCTTCTCCAATAGAGGAAATTGCTCCCATCAAAGATTGGAAGGCTGGTCCAGAATCTCCCTCTTAGGTAGTCACCCATCTTCTCCTACTTGTTGAAGTATGCTTGGAGAAGACCCTCTCTGATACCAATTGTTGGATCCTAGATGGGTGATTAGATTCTCTAGAGGGGGGGGTGAATAGAGCTGAAAACACTTAAATAAAATTCATTAAACCTTCAAGATATACCACAAGATAAGGTTGCTAAATAGGAATTTTGTGTGCAACTAAAACATACATAGCAAGGGAGAGAGAGATTGAACATGCACCAATTAGACAAACTATTTAGAGTGGTTCCACACTTCAAACTAGAAGTGTGTCAGTCCACTTGCCTAGAGAGGTCAACCTCTAGGACTTCCAAACTATTGCAGTCTTATATTCATTCACTAGACATACAATTCATGACCAAACAAAAGACTTACCTATCCAATACAAAGAGTCTTCAACCTTACCAAGGACTTACCCACTTTTCAAGAGACTTTGGCCTTCTCCAAGGACTTACCCACTCTTGCACAAGTCTTCAGCCTTGCAGGGATCACCCACTCTTCTTGGATCTTAAGCTTTTGACTTCACCTTCACTCGGAGAAGCTTCCACCAAGGTCTTACCCACTTGAGCTTGAGTCTTATACCTTCTCCAAGGGCTTACCCACTATAGCTCCAAGTCTTCAGCCTTGATCTTCACCAAGGGACTCCTTCCCTTGTTCTTCTTCACCTCTCTTGGCCAAGAGAGAGAACCTTCATCTTCATGATTGAAATGAGAGAAATGGAGGTGGTGGAATTAGAGCCTCACAAGATATACATATAGAACTATCTCTCTTACAAATATCCTACTCACTCTAATGGATGTAGCAAGTGATTAAGCTGAGAGAGAGAGGAGGCTATAGGAAGCACTCAACTATAGAATAGGAACCTCACATAGAGTTTGCAATGAATGCTCAACCTTGGAATGAAGCCCAAGGGGTCCTATTTATAGCTGGGGATTCCTCTTAGCCTTTGGGAACACTTGAGAATGAAAACTAGTCGTTTTGCGGCTTGCAACAGATCTATTTTCACTTGTTGCAACTCCATAATGGCTAGAAACACTTTTCTGCACTTTTCCGTACAGTGCAATCGATCAAGTTTCTATAAGGGTAACTCGACCGATAGAGTAAAAGACAAATCCGATATTCAGACCATCGGTCGAGTTTGTCCTGAGGAAACTCGACCGACCAATGAAAATCGATTTGGTCAGTTACTCCATCGGTCGAATTCTGTGTAAACACAACTCGACCGATGCAATCTTCAGAAAATTGATCAAGGATGATCGGTCGAGTTTTCTGGCTGGGAAACTCGACCGACAAAGTGCATGTAATATATTTTCAAAGTTGCATCTAAAGTGCTCTAATATTCAATCTATGTGCTTATGATATTTTTCTAAGCTTAATTACAATGGATATACATCATATTACAAAAACGTGCACTTGTATGACTTTTGACTTGTCTTTTCTCCAATTTGATATGCGCAAGTTAGGGCATTTGGAGTGTGTCTATACCTAATCTGAAAACACTCAAGTAGAGGCATTAGACACCAATATGTGGAATGGTTAGTCATCATCAAAACACTGGTTTAGTCAATTTAGACGTGCGTCAACATTGACCTAATTGACGTTGAGTCAACAATCTCTCCCTTTTTGAAGATGACAAACCATTCCATAAATGTATTGAAAGCTTCTAAGTAAAATAATACCTTTGGAGAAACCTAGGGGTTTCAATAGGACTGAGCTCGTATGCTCCCCCTCAATTGATGCACATGGAGTTCTCATACTCCCCCTCAATTGATGCTATTTCTCCTGCACGGTTAGCTTTCATAACATTTATAGAATACTATGTCTTCTACTCATATATGTTCTACACATATATGTCTTCTTTCCTTTTACCTACAACCTTTACATGAACATGCTTCTCTTCTTCATGTAAGACATGCCTTCTTCCTCTTTTAAAAGAAGCATTATCTATCTCCCCCTTTGTCATTTCAAAAAGTGGGGTTATGAAGAAATAAGAAATATCACTTGTTAAAGAAAAAAAAAGGAGATAACACAAATATATATAAGGAGAGTAGAAAAGCACAGATAGGGGCTTGTCCAAGCATAGAAAGAAAAGCAAGTTAAAGCATATACTTGAACAACCCAAAAAGCAAGATAAAGTGTTGTAGAAAAATAATAAATCGCAATTTTGACCCTCAAGATGACGGAATTTGACCAAAAACCATCAGAGCTCATTGCGAAGCATGAGTCTTGCTTAGAAGGTTGTTTCTGCATGAAAAACACTAGCCTTGCACCAAAAGCTGAAACTGGAGAAAAATCTGCATAAAATCCAAAAAATACTCCAATTTCTACATACAATATAGATCTATGTACCCTGCATCACAATGTTATGCAAGCAACACAAGATAGTAGATATGCAATTCAAGGAACATAGTTGAGCATGTATGAGACAAGATACAAGCATAGCATATAGATGAGGAAAGATGTCAATTATAAACAAGGTTAGAACTACATGTATGTGAACTACTAGTAGATGATATCATAAGTTAGGACTACTAGTAGGAACTAGATCATAGCAAGAGATATGAAAAGATACACAAGATAGAGCAAGCTATGATTAGATGAAGAGATATATCCAAACAAGGAGATATGCAAGTTTAGACGCATGAAAGGATATAACTCACTAGATATGCATCCTTAGCATAAGATGATTACCCCTAAGAACCTCAAGGTTGTATCAACACAGGACATACACCTATATAAATATAGCAAGTTAGAGTACAACAGAAGCAATTTTTAGACACAACCAAGAGATCCAAAGAGATCATTATCAAAACCTGCAAATCAACTCAAAGCAAGTAATTGCAAGATATGGATATACCAATTTAGAGCAATTAGAGAGATAGAGTTGTAAGCAAGATAGGAAATTTAGAACATGGCAATATGCATATATAAAGGTACCAAAAGAGTGCCAAAGAATAAGGCTATTGGTTGAGAAAATCTAGTTGAGAGGGAAATTCTCATTCAATAAGCCAAACATGTATTCTGTGCACAATGTTATCGGTCGAGTTCTGTGCATTGACAACTCGACCGATGACACCTGTTGGCAACACTCTTGGTGCCTATCGTTCGCGTTTCAAATAGGGAAAACTCGACCGACAGACCAGCTGTCAAAAAAAGCACATATATTTCATGGAAACATATTTAAAGGCATGCTAAAAATATAAACCATATCCAAACATGTCTAATCAAGTTAGTAATGCACTATAGAAGCATTAGAAACCGTTTTTGAGCAAGAGTGTGAACAGAATCACAAAATACCACTTTTGACTCAAAAACCATATGTATAGTGCACACCATCTTGACAAAACAAGTTAGGATTGGTTATAAGCAAGAAAACCTTTACCTTTATTCTTACCATTTGTTTTCCATTTGTTTTCACCCTCTACACATCTCACCTTTCTTCTTTCTTGTGGATTGACAAGTCAATTTGTAATTCAATAGCTCAAGTCAATCCAGTTGCAAGTACCTACAAGAAGAAAGATGAAATGGTCCCCAATCATGTTTTTGGGTCCAGAGGGGTTAGTTTGGCAACCCAAGTCCTATTTCTCTTGGGTGCTTTCCTAAACAGACAACAAGTAGAATAATGACCAATTTTCTTGCAATTGTTGCATGTGCCTATAGTCTTGGAACTAGAGGATTCTCCATTGAATATTTGACGTCCTATATCTTTATTGTTCCCTTGACTACTATCATATCCTAAACCATGTCTACTAATTTGTTTAGTAGTATGGTGTAGGATGTCATTAAGACTCTTTTTACCAACTAAGAATCTTTGCAAGGATGATCTCAAACTATCATTATCATGCTTAAGAGAAGCAATAGTAGAAGACAAATTATTGATATTATCTTTAGCAAGCAAAAGATCATTTTCTAAGCAAAGAGCTTTAGTTAAATAAGAATCTCTATTAATATGAAGAGAAGCAACATCATTCTCTCTATTTGTAGAACTAGAACAAGATTCATGCCCATTGATTTTAGCAAGCAAGGAGGCATTTTCTATTTCTAATTCATGCAAAACAAAATCTTTGTACTTGTTTTCAGATTTAATAACATCAATGTAATGCATGAGAGAATCAACAATTAAAAGTTTGCTCTTCATTAGAACTAGGCATGAGAGGTTGAGCTTCTAGAAATCTAATCTTATCAAGCAAACTAGCATTTTCAAGTTTAAGAGAGTCTACTTGACTAAGACAATCATTTTTATCATCAAGCAAGCAAGAATTAGCATATTCAAGATCGTCTAGTTATATATGCAAATTATCAACAATTCTAGCAAGCATTTTCTTTTTCTTTTTAGAAGACTTAAGAGAGGCACAAATATCATGAATAATAGCAATCAAAGATTCTTTATCTAAAGAGTTTAGATTTACCTCACTTGAGTCTTCACTTTTTGATGCTATAAGAGCACAATGGCATTCTCTTTCATCACTAGAGCTTGAGCTTGATCCTTCACTTGAATCTTCACTTGAGCTTGAGTTGGAGGAGCGACTTGAGCTTGATTGCCATTTCTTCTTATGAAGATGGGTCTTTTTGCCTTGTGGGCAATCTTCCTTGTACTGACCCTTCTTTCTACATGTGAAGCACCGGATGGAGGAGGACTTGCCTTTGTAGAATCTACCCTTCGGTGGGGGTCATGGAGGCATAGAGGATGTGCATGGCTCTAGCATTCAAGGTTGTTTTTTTCAAGGTAGCTTCATCCCATTCTTCAATCCTTGTCTTTGGTAGCATGTATGGGCTGTTCACCATTTTCCACATCTCAATACTTGATCCTTGGATGTAGAATTGAAGCCTTCTTCTCCAGTAGAGGAAATTGCTCCCATAAAAAATTAGAAGGCTGGTCGAGAATCTCCCTCCTAGGTAGTCACCCATCTTCTCCTACTTGTTGAAGTATGCTTGGAGCAGACCCGCTCTGATACCAATTGTTGGATCCTAGATGGGTGATTAGATGCTCTAGAGGGGGGTGAATAGAGCTGAAAACACTTAAACAAAATTCATTAAACCTTCAAGATATATCACAAGATATGGTTGCTAAATAGAAATTTTGTGTGCAACTAAAACATACATAGTAAGGGAGAGAGATATTGAACATGCACCAATTAGACAAGCTATTTAGAGTGGTTCCACACTTCAAACTAGAAGTGTGTCAGTCCACTTGCCTAGAGAGGTCAACCTCTAGGACTTCCAAACTATTGCACTCTTATATTCATTCATAAGACATACAATGCATGACCAAACAAAAGACTTACCTATCCAATACAAAGAGTCTTCAACCTTACCAAGGACTTACCCACTTTGCAAGAGTCTTCGGCCTTCTCCAAGGACTTACCCACTCTTGCACAAGTCTTCAGCCTTGCAGGGATCACCCACTCTTTTTGGATCTTCAGCTTTTGACTTCACCTTCACTCAGAGAAGCTTCCGCCAAGGTCTTACCCACTTGAGCTTGAGTCTTCTGCCTTCTCCAAGGGCTTACCCACTCTAGCTCCAAATCTTCATACTTGATCTTCACCAAGGGACTCCTTCCCTTGTTCTTATTCACCTCTCTTGGACAAGAGAGAGAACCTTCATCTTCATGATTGAAATGAGAGAAATGGAGGTGGTGGAAGTGAGAGCCTCACAAGATATACATATAGAACTAGATCTCTTACAAATCTCCTACTCACTCTAATGGATGTAGCAAGTGATTAAGCTTAGAGAGAGAGAGGAGGCTGTAGTAAGCACTCGGCTATAGAATAGGAACCTCACATAGAGTTTGCAATGAAAGCTCAACCTTGGAATGAAGCCCAAGGGGTCCTATTTATAGCTGGGGATGCCTCTTAGCCTTTGGGAACACTTGAGAACGAAAACTAGCCGTTTTGTCGCTTGCAACGGATCCATTTTCACTTGTTGCAACTCCATAATGGCTAGAAACACTTTTCTGCACTTTTTCGTACAGTCCAATCGGTCGAGTTTCTATAAGGGTAACTCGACCGATAAAATAAAAAAGACAAAGCCGATATTCAGACCATCGGTCGAGTTTGTCCTGAGGAAACTCGACCAACAAATGAAAATCGATTTGGTCAGTTACTCCATCGGTCGAGTTCTGTGTAAACACAACTTGACCGATGCAATCTTCAGAAAATTGATCACGGATGATCGGTCGAGTTTTCTGGCTGGGAAACTCGACCGACAAAGTGCCTGTAATCAATTTTCAAAGTTGCATCTAAAGTGCTCTAATATTCGATCTAAGTTCTCCTGATATTTTTCTAAGCTTAATTACAAGTCATACAATAATTACAAGTGATTTACAACATGATTCTAATGGATATACATCATATTACAAAAACGTGCACTTGTATGACTTTTGACTTATCTTTTCTCCAATTTGATATGCGCAAGTTAGGGCATTTGGAGTGTGTCTATACCTAATCTGAAAACACTCAAGTAGAGGCATTAGACACCAATATGTGGAATGGTTACTCATCATCAAAACACGGGTTTAGTCAATATAGACGTGAGTCAACATTGACCTAATTGACCTTGAGTCAACAATCTTCCCCTTTTTGAAGATGACAAACCATTCCATAAATGTATTGAAAGCTTTTAAGTAAAATCATACCTTTAGATAAACCTAGGGGTTTCAATAGGACTGAGCTCATATGCTCCCCCTCAATTGATGTGCATGGAGTTCTCATACTCCCCCTCAATTGATGCTATTTCTCCTGCACGATTAGCTTTCATAACATTTATAGAATACTATGTCTTCTACTCATATATGTTCTACACATATATGTCTTCTCCCTTTTTACCTACTCCCTTTACATGAACATGCTTCTCTTATTCATGTAAGACATGCCTTCTTCCTCTTTTAAAAGAAGACATATCTTTCTCCCCCTTTGTCATTTCAAAAAGTGGGGTTATGAAGAAATAAGAAATATCACTTGTTAAAGAAAAAAAAAGAAGATAACACAAATATATGTAAGGAGAGTAGAAGAGCATAGATAGGGGCTTGTCCAAGCATAGAAAGAAAAGCAAGTTAAACCATATACTTGAACAAACCAAAAAGCAAGATAAAGTGCTGTAGAAAAATAATAAATCGCAATTTTGACCCTCAAGATGACGAAATTTGACCAAAAACCATCAGAGCTCATCGCGAAGCATGAGTCTTGCTTAGAAGGTTGTTTCTGCATGAAAAACACCAGCCTTGCACCAAAAGCTGAAACTGGAGCAAAATCTGCATAAAATCCAAAAAATACTCCAATTTCTACATACAATATAGATCTATGTACCCTGCATCACAATGTTATGCAAGCAACTCAAGATAGTAGATATGCAATTCAAGGAACAAACTTGAGCATGTATGAGACAAGATACAAGCGTAGCATATAGATGAGCAAAGATGTCAATCATAAACAAGGTTAGAACTACATGTATGTGAACTACTAGTAGATGATATCACAAGTTAGGACTACTAGTAGGATCTAGATCATAGCAAGAGATACCAAAAGATACACAAGATAGAGCAAGCTATGATTATATGAAGAGATATATCCAAACAAGGAGATATGCAAGTTTAGATGCATGAAAGGATATAACTCACTAGATATGCATCCTTACCATAAGATGATTACCCCTAAGAACCTCAAGGTTGTATAAACACAGGACATACACCTATATAGATGTAGCAAGTTAGAGTACAACGGAAGCAATTTTTAGACACAACTAAGATATCCAAAGAGATCATCATCAAAACCTGCAAAACAACTCAAAGCAAGTAATTGCAAGATATGGATATACCAATTTAGAGCAATTAGAGAGATAGAGTTGTAAGAAAGATAGGCAATTTAGAACATGGCAATATGCATATATAAAGGTACCAAAAGAGTGCCAAAGAATAAGGCTATTGGTTGAGAAAATCTAGTTGAGAGGGAAATTCTCATTCAATAAGCCAAACGTGTATTCTGTGCATAGTGTTATCGGTCGAGTTCGGTGCATTGACAACTCGACCGATGACAGATGTTCGCAACACTCTTGGTGCCTATCGGTCGAGTTTCAAACAGGGCAAACTCGACTGACAGACCAGCTGTCAAAAAAAGCACATATATTTCATGGAAACATATTTAAAGGCATGCTAAAAATACAAACCATATCCAAACATGTCTAATCAAGTTAGTAATGCACTATAGAAGCATTAGAAACCGTTTTTGAGCAAGAGTGTGAACAGAATCACAAAATACCACTTTTGACTCAAAAACCATATGTATAGTGCACACCATCTTGACAAAACAAGTTAGGATTGGTTATAAGCAAGAAAACCTTTACCTTTGTTCATACCATTTCTTTTCCATTTGTGGTCACCCTCTACACATCTCACCTTTCTTCTTTCATGTGGATTGACAGGTCAATTTGCAATTCAATAGCTCAAGTCAATCCATTTGCAAGTACCTACAAGACGAAAGATGAAATGGTCCCCAATGATGTTTTTGGGTCCGGAGGGGTTAGTTTGGCAACCCAAGTCCTATTGCTCTTGGGTTCTTTCCTAAACGGACAACAAGTAGAATAATGACCAATTTTATTGCAATAGTTGCATGTGCCTATAGTCTTGGAACTAGAGGATTCTCCATGGAATATTGTAGGTCCTATATCTTTATTGTTTCCTTGACTACTATCATATCCTAAACCATGTCTACCAATTTGTTTAGTAGTATGGTGTAGGATGTCATTAAGACTCTTTTTACCAACTAAGAATCTTTTCAAGGATGATCTCAAACTGTCAGTATCATGCTTAAGAGAAATAATAGTAGAAGACAAATTATTGATATTATCTTTAGCATGCAAAAGATCATTTTCTAAGCAAAGGGCTTTAGTTAAATAAGAATCTCTATTAATATGAAGAGCAGCAACATCATTCTCTCTATTTGTAGAACTAGAACAAGATTCATGCCCATTGATTTTAGCAAGCAATGAGGCATTTTCTATTTCTAATTCATGCAAAACAACATCTTTGTCCTTATTTTCAGATTTAAGAACATCAATGTCATGCATGAGAGAATCAACAATTAAAGTATGCTCTTCATTAGAACTAGGCATGAGAGGTTGAGCTTCTAGAAATATAATCTTATCAAACAAACTAGCATTTTCAAGTTTAAGAGAGTCGACTTGACTAAGACAATCATTTTTATCATCAAGCAAACCAGAATTAGCATATTCAAGATCATATAGTTCTTTATGCTAATTATCAACAATTCTAGCAAACTTTTTCTTTTTCTTTTGAGAAGACTTAAGAGAGGCACAAATATCATGAATAATAGCAATCAAAGATTCTTTATCTAAAGAGTTTAGATTTACCTTACTTGAGTCTTCACTTTTTGATGCTATAAGAGCAAAATGGCATTCTCTTTCATCACTAGAGCTTGAGCTTGATCCTTCACTTGAATCTTCACTTGAGCTTGAGTTGGAGGAGCCGCTTGAGCTTGATTGCCATTTCTTCTTGTGAAGATGGGTCTTTTTGCCTTGTGGGCAATCTTCCTTGTAGTGACCCTTCTTTCCACATGTGAAGCACCGGATGGAGGAGGACTTGCCTTTGTAGAATCTACCCTTGGAGTACATGGCATCTTCTTCAACTTGAGAGGATGGAGAGACTTGTTCCATGATAGCTTAGATTTGAGCCTTCATTTCAGCCTTCTTCATTCTCTTTAGCTCTTTGTTTTCTTGTCTTTCTACTTCCTCCCTCTTGTCAAGTGTAGCTTCTTGTGCTTGTAGATTTCCAATGAGCTCTTCGATAGGAATATACTTAAGAGACCTTGTTTCTTCAATAGTAGTCACCTTGGATTCCCACCTCTTGAGGAGAGTTCTAAGGATCTTTGAGTTGATGTCTCCACTAGACATAGGATGTCCTAGAACAACAAGACCATTCACGATGGTGTTGAGCCTTGAGTACATGTTGGCTATGCTCTCCTCCTTTCCCATCTTGAAGTTCTCAAGCAGCCCTTTGAGCATGTAGACTTTTTTTCCTTTACTTGATCTGTCCTTTCATAAGTGATGCAAAGTTTTCTCCATACCTCATAGGCTGTTTCACATGAAGAAATCCAGTTGAACTCGGTGAGGGTCATGGAGGCATAGAGGATGTGCATGGATCTAGCATTCAAGGTTGCTTTCTTCAAGGTAGCTTCATCCCATTCTTCAATCCTTGTCTTTGGTAGCATGTATGGGTTGTTCACCATTTGCCACATCTCAGTACTTGATCCTTGGATGTAGAATTGAAGCCTTCTTCTCCAATAGAGGAAATTGCTCCCATTAAAGATTGGAAGGCTGGTCGAGAATCTCCCTCCTAGGTAGTCACCCATCTTCTCCTACTTGTTGAAGTATGCTTGGAGAAGACCCGCTCTGATACCAATTGTTGGATCCTAGATGGATGATTAGATGATCTAGAGGGGGGGTGAATAGAGCTGAACACACTTAGACAAAATTCATTAAACCTTCAAGATATATCACAAAATAAGGTTGCTAAATAGAAATTTTGTGTGCAACTAAAACATAAATAGCAAGGGAGAGAGAGATTGAACATGCACCAATTAGACAAGCTATTTAGAGTGGTTCCACACTTCAAACTAGAAGTGTGTCAGTCCACTTGCCTAGAGAGGTCAACCTCTAGGACTTCCAAACTATTGCACTTTTATATTCATTCATAAGACATACAATGCATGACCAAACAAAAGAGTTACCTATCCAATACAAAGAGTCTTCAACCTTACCAAGGACTTACCCACTTTGCAAGAGTCTTTGGCCTTCTCCAAGGACTTACCCACTCTTGCACAAGTCTTCATCTTTGCAGGGATCACCCACTCTTCTTGGATCTTCAGCTTTTGACTTCACCTTCACTCGGAGAAGCTTCCACCAAGGTCTTACCCACTTGAGCTTGAGTCTTCTGCTTTCTCCAAGGGCTTACCCACTCTAGCTCCAAGTCTTCAGCCTTGATCTTCACCAAGGGACTCCTTCCCTTGTTCTTCTTCACCTCTCTTAGACAAGAGAGAGAACCTTCATCTTCATGATTGAAATGAGAGAAATGGAGGTGGTGGAAGTGAGAGCCTCACAAGATATACATATAGAACTAGCTCTCTTACAAATCTCCTACTCACTCTAATGGATGTAGCAACTGATTAATCTTAGAGAGAGAGAGGAGGCTGTAGGAAGCACTCAGCTATAGAATAGGAACCTCACATAGAGTTTGCAATCAATGCTCAACCTTGGAATGAAGCCCAAGGGGTCCTATTTATAGCTGGGGATGCCTCTTAGCCTTTGGGAACACTTGAGAACGAAAACTAACCGTTTTGTGGCTTGCAATAGATTTATTTTCACTTGTTGCAACTCCACAATGGCTAGAAACACTTTTCTGTACTTTTCCGTACAGTGCAATCGGTCGAGTTTCTATAAGGGTAACTCGACCGATAGAGTAAAAGACAAAGCCGATATTCAGACCATCGGTCGACTTTGTCCTGAGGAAACTTGACCGACCAATGAAAATTGATTTGGTCATTTACTCCATCGGCCGAGTTCTTTGTAAACACAACTCGACCGATGCAATCTTCAGAAAATTGATCAAGGATGATCGGTCGAGTTTTCTGGCTGGGAAACTCGACCGACAAAGTGCATGTAATCAATTTTCAAGTTGCATCTAAAGTGCTCTAATATTCGATCTAAGTGCTCCTGATATTTTTCTAAGCTTAATTACAAGTCATTCAATCATTACAAGTTATTTACAACATGATTCTAATAGATATACATCATATTACAAAAACGTGCACTTGTATGACTTTTGACTTGTCTTTTCTCCAATTTAGTATGCGCAAGTTAGGGCATTTGGAGTGTGTCTATACCTAATCTGAAAACACCCAAGTAGAGGCATTAGACACCAATATGTGGAATGGTTTGTCATCATCAAAACATAGGTTTAGTCAATTTAGACGTGAGTCAACATTGACCTAATTGACCTTGAGTCAACAATCTTCCCCTTTTTAAAGATGACAAACCATTCCATAAATGTATTGAAAGCTTTTAAGTAAAATCATACCTTTGGAGAAACCTAGGGGCTTCAATAGGACTGAGCTCATATGCACCCCCTCAATTGATGTGCATGGAGTTCTCATACTCCCCCTCAATTGATGCTATTTCTCCTGCACGGTTAGCTTTCATAACATTTATAGAATACTATGTCTTCTACTCATATATGTTCTACACATATATGTCTTCTCCCCTTTTACCTACTCCCTTTACATGAACATTCTTCTCTTCTTCATGTAATACATGCCTTCTTCCTCTTTTAAAAGAAGACATATCTTTCTCCCCCTTTGTCATTTCAAAAAGTGGGGTTATGAAGAAATAAGAAATATCACTTGTTAAAGAAAAAAAAGGAGATAACACAAATATATATAAGGAGAGTAGAAGAGCACATACAGGGTCTTGTCCTGAAAAACCACTAGAGGGGGGGTGAATAGGGTTTTAAAATTAATTTAACAATTATTTAACTCAAACAACCACAAATGAAAAAGTAAGAAGGAGACAAGGGTTTAGAGTGGTTCCTACCTTAGCAAATACTAAGGCAGTCAGTCCACTACCCGGTTGCTTACCCAACCGGGATTTTGAAAGAATCAAATTTTATTACCTCACAAGGACTTTACATAAAATTACAATTCTTTCACCAAACCCTTCAGACAACCTTCACCTAGAAGTAATTGCACCAACCTTGAAGCAGCCTTCTTGAAGTAATTTCAAGCTCCCCCTTGAAGTAGCCTTCCTCTTGAAGTAGCCTTCCTCTTGAAGTAGCTTCCCGTTGTAATAGCCTTCTTGAAGTAGTCCGAAGTCCACCTTCTCCACCGAGAAGAACCTTCTCCAAACCGCAGCCTCCAACCCTAGGAGTAGCATGGAGAATACAAAGGATAAAAGGAACAAGAAGGAAAAATAGAAATTACAATACCACTTTGCAGCTCAAGGCTTGATTTCCTATATCAAGCGTTTTGATCTCCTAACCAATGTATATAGAAGTGTGATTGTTGTGGATAGGAGATGCTAGCCTATAGGACACGAAATTGGAGCAAGGAGAAGAATAGCCAATGCAAGTGTTGCTCAATTTCTCAAAACAGATTGACAATTGCAAGTGTAAGCTCAAGTGTATCACAAGTGTAGATTGGTGACTTTAGGTGTCCTAAGGCATGTCCTATTTATAGGAATGACCTAC
Source organism: Alisma plantago-aquatica (assembly GCA_963693085.1). Taxonomy (NCBI): domain Eukaryota; kingdom Viridiplantae; phylum Streptophyta; class Magnoliopsida; order Alismatales; family Alismataceae; genus Alisma; species Alisma plantago-aquatica. The sequence continues at coordinate 1,155,603,647 of OY856410.1, read as the reverse complement.
AAGTGCTTAAGGACGTTCTAGACACTTTCTAGGGGGTTCTTAGTGCTCAACTAGCCGTTTTGTGTCCACTAATTACATTTGCAATGGCTAGTTAATTGATCCTGAAAAGTGCAGACAGAACTCTTCTCGGTCGAAGATTTGTCGACCGAGAGTCCTTCTCGGTCGAAGATTTGTCGACCGAGGGACTTCCTGGAGCAAGTGTTTACAACGTTCATTTCCAACTCCCAACCACCTTGTCTGCTGGGTCTAACGGCTAGTAGGGTCTATTCTCGATCGAATATTTTGTCGACCTAGAGTTTCTCGGTCGAAGTTTTTGTCGACCGATATTTTCTCGATCGACGATTTGTCGACCGAGAATATTACTGACTCAATGTATTCATTTACTAAGTGTGTGTATCAATGTGCAATTGCGATACTATCTTGAGGAATGACATATCTAAGTGTTGTGAGTGGATAGGGAAGATCTAAATGCTTGATTTACATGATATCAAATTACTTGTACAAATATATACTTGTACAAGCATTTACATTTGATTACAATCATGAAAATAAAGCGATTTTATGAAATTGTTCTTCCAAGTCTTTGTTATCCACCACCTTATATGCTTGTTCCTGAAATACTCAAATAGCACGTTAAAACCACAAGAATGAAATGTTTGTCATCATCAAAATAAAGGGATTATCATAATGTCCAATTTAGCCAACAATCTCCCCCTTTTTGAAGATGACAAACATTTCCTAAATATAAAATAAGGAAATATAAACCATATGAGTTTCATACCTGAAGTTTACCTTTTGTAGCCTTTCTTATTTTGCAAGTGGGTGCTGGCTGAGATATTATGAAACTCAGTTTATTTTATGTTTTTGATTTTATATCATTTCTCCCCCTTTGTCATTTAAAAAAATAACCAAGATAAATATTAAATGTGACTTTTATTTCTCCCCCTTAATTTCATAATTTGATGCTCCCCCTTAATAAGATATTCAGTTTGAAAAACTAAGAGATTAATATAATTGTAAACCATTTTTGTCAAATTTAGCCACAATTTGTTTCTCAATCATTTGCAAAGGATGTTAAGCCTTGAAATGATATGAGTTTCTTTTAAGTTTATGGCATATGTGTATTGATTTCTCACCCATTTTACAAGGGATGTTAGGCCCTAAAAATGATATGAGAATCCTTTCATCTTAGAGTACATGAAAAGTGTCTCTAACCAAATGCATGGGATGTTAATCCCTGATTTGTTTAGAGAATTATATCACATTCATGAAATTTGTAGACTCCTTTATTTTCATAACCAAGATTAAAAATACTAAGGTCATAACAAGCTTCAAAGTTTTGTAAGCTTCTTAATCTTATAATCAAGATAATTTGTGTGAGCTCCCCCTTTATCTTATAGTCAAAATGATTTAAGGATTCTAAGGTCACAATAAATATTATATTATAATAACTTGACCTTTTATGAGAGTTTATGTGCTAAAATTACACATTTTGGATCAAGATACTAAGATTAAGTGCAGTAAAAAGATGTACAAATAAGCATTTTGTCAAGCTTATTTTAGGTCGACCTTGACTGCGACCATAGCGCCCCTTGGTAAAATTTAATTTCAACCAAGAGGCAAATTCTACAAATTTCATATGTGAACATTCATTTGTGAAGTATAATTTCTGCAGGTAGATTAAATAAATAGCAATTTGAGGCACTTTTAGTGATGTCTATTATGAATGATGTCCCCTAATCTTTGCTATGGGTGCATGAATATCAAGTTCTATTTCTTCTTGTACTCAGATTAATCATAAGATTTTTCAAGAAAATATACATATATCATTGAAATCAAGAATAATATCTCAAGTTCTTAAAGATACCAATTGAGAATTTTGTATCTTATGTGTCATGACATTTTGCTCTTGCAAGCATTGAAGTTCTTGTTCTAAGAAACATATCAACAATGAATCATTTTGCTTGCCTATGTATCATCAAGAATCATTCATGTGTTACATGACATAATTCATGCACTCAATAATCATTATCTTTTTGTGCCATAGAGTTTTATTTTTATACAACATAGCATCATTTTTATATGTAGAAGGTTGAATGATAGAACAATAGAAGCATGAGATTCAACACATGGTTTCTATGTAGATAGATCAAAGAATACTTATAATAGACCATGAAAGCAGTAATTTTCCTTGACTTAAATCAACATGGTTCATAATTTTCAGTTTTAACCTAAACAATTTAAAGAATAAATCAAAATGATCTCATATAAGTTTTCAAGGATGGTTTCCGGAATTTACAGTTATTAATAACAAATTGATAGCAATTTGATCAATTGAAAACATATTCAGCAGATTTATTGCATACTGGAAATCAGTAACCTGCTCGGTCGACGATTTCTCGACCGACTATTCTCTCGGTCGACAGTTTCTCGACCGACAAGGTTTCTGTACTATTTTGCAGAACTGTTAATTGCTTCCAAGTAAAACGAAATTATGCAAGTTAGAGCTCGATTGTGTTGAGATATGACATTTGTATATCAAGAATCAGTTTAGGTCAAATCTCAACTAGTTAAATTTAAGATTCTAAGTTTTAGGAATCCAAGCTAGATCATCATTCTTTTTCTTATATGGGCATGAAAATGAATAATGTCCAAGGCGCATGCAATAATGACAACTAATGGAGTCAACTTCATTTCTCTTTCTAGGAATTGTGTTCTTAGGTACAAACATAGTCTTAGTCTTGGATGCTTTAGCTCTTTTGGGTTGAATTCTCTTTGGATCATATCCTAATCCTCTTCTTCCATTATAACTAGAGGAAATTTTCAGAATATTCTCAAGGATGTCATTTCCTCTTAACTCATTTATTTTTCTTTGTAGCTTAGCAATATCATCCATCTTCTTGTTTATATCTTTCTTTGCTTGATCTAAATCAGATGATAGAGAGTTTCTTTCTTTTACAACCTCATCATAATCTAAGTGTGAACATAAAATAGGTTGTTTCTGAAGATCATTCACTTGAGTTCGCAAGTTTAACTTTTCTAAGGAAAGAAGATTACAATTAGCTTCTACAGATTTTAACTTAAGATCATAATCTTCATTTGCCTTTTTGAGATCTTCATTTCTAGATGCAAGAGCAAGAAGTTTAACATTGAAATCATCATTTACTTTATTTGATTTCTTAAGTTTCTTCTTGCACTCAATATATTTCTCATGAGTATCTTGAAGACTAGCAATTAGATCTTCTTTTGGTAGATCAAAAAGACTTACCTCTTCTTCTTCTTCTTTATTTGTTGTAGCAATGAGGCATTCTACTTCTTCTTTTCCATCATCACTATCATCACTTGAATCATCCCATGCAGCTTTATATGCTCTTTCCTTCTTTTTGTGAGATGATTTCTTCCCTTTCTTGAGTTTTGGACAATCACCTTTCACGTGTCCCTTCTTGCCACATTCAAAGCACCTGGAAGAAGAAACACTAGAAGTTTTATTAGTTTTAAAGCTTTTATACTGCTTACCATTTACAATGAGAGTTTCTTCTTCACTATCATCTTCACTTGTATCATGATTATTCTTGGTTGATGCTTTGAATGCAATGTCCTTCTTCCTCCCTTGTTGAAGTTCACGCTCTCTTCTTTCTTCCTCTTCTAGGGTTGCTTCATGAGCTTCTAGGTTGCTGATGAGTTGTTCCATCCTCAGTCAGGTGAGGTCATTTTCTTCTTCAATGGCCGTCACCTTGGGCTTGTATTTGGGAGGAAGTGATCTAAGGATCTTTGACACCTGATCTTCCTCACTAATAACTTTACCTAAAGCATTCAAACCATTTACAATAGAAGAGCATTTTGCATACATGTCACTAATAGATTCATTCGGATCCATACGGAAATGTTCAAACTTTTGTTTAAGCATACTGATTTTGGAATTCTTGACTTGAATAGTCCCTTCATAAGTTATGGAAAGTCTATGCCAAATTTCATAGGCTGTTTCACAGTTAGATATTCTATTAAATTCTCCTACTGAAATTGAACAATAGAGAATACTTACAGCCTTTGCATTCATTTGAGCCGACTTTACCGTATTGGTGTCCCAAGCTGCATATTCCACTTGAGGAAGCTCATAGGGGGTTGACACCATCCTCCATAGATCCCAACTAATCCCTTGGAAATAAAATTACATTCTTCTTTTCCAGTAGATGTAGTTAGTTCCATCGAATGCCGGAGGTCTAGCCACAAGTGTCCCTTCAAGGTTGAGGTTGTTGAGCAACCTGTCACCCATTCTTCAAGACTTGGTTAGAGTTCCTTGAAGCCTGATCTGATACCAATTGAAAAACCACTAGAGGGGGGGTGAATAGGGTTTTAAAATTAATTTAACAATTATTTAACTCAAACAACCACAAATGAAAAAGTAAGAAGGAGACAAGGGATTTAGAGTGGTTCCAACCTTAGCAAATACTAAGGCAGTCAGTCCACTACCCGGTTGCTTACCCAACTGGGATTTTGAAAGAATCAAATTTTATTACCTCACAAGGACTTTACATAAAATTACAATTCTTTCACCAAACCCTTCAGACAGCCTTCACCTAGAAGTAATTGCACCAACCTTGAAGTTGCCTTCTTGAAGTAACTTCAAGCTCCTCCTTGAAGTAGCCTTCCTCTTGAAGTAGCTTCCCGTTGCAATATCCTTCTTGAAGTATTCTGAAGTCCACCTTCTCCACCGAGAAGAACCTTCTCTAAACCGCAACCTCCAACCCTAGGAGTAGCAAGGAGAATACAAAGGATAAAAGGAACAAGAAGGAAAAATAGAAATTACAATACCACTTTGCAGCTCAAGGCTTGATTTCCTATATCAAGCATTTTGATCTCCTAACCAATGTATATAGAAGTGTGATTGCTGTGGATAGGAGATGCTAGCCTATAGGACATGAAATTGGAGCAAGGAGAAGAATAGCCAATGCAAGTGTTGCTCAATTTCTCAAAACAGATTGACAATTGCAAGTGTAAGCTCAAGTGTATCACAAGTGTAGATTGGTGACTTTAGGTGTCCTAAGGCATGTCCTATTTATAGGAATGACCTACAAGTGCTTAAGGACGTTCTAGACACTTTCTAGGGGGTTCTTAGTGCTCAACTAGCCGTTATGTGTCCACTAATTGCATTTGCAACGGCTAGTTAATTGACCCTGAAAAGTGCAGACAGAACTCTTCTCGGTCGAAGATTTGTCGACCGAGAGTCCTTCTCGGTCAAAGATTTGTCGACCAAGGGACTTCCTGGAGCAAGTGTTTACAACGTTCATTTCCAACTCCCAACCACCTTGTCTGCTGGGTCTAACGGCTAGTAGGGTCTATTCTCGATCGAAGATTTTGTCGACTGAGAGTTTCTCGGTCGAAGTTTTTGTCGACCGATATTTTCTCGATCGACGATTTGTCGACCGAGAATATTACTGACTCAATGTATTCATTTACTAAGTGTGTGTATCAATGTGCAATTGTGATACTATCTTGAGGAATGACATATCTAAGTGTTGTGAGTAGATAGGGAAGATCTAAATGCTTGATTTACATGATATCTAATTACTTGTACAAATATATACTTGTACAAGCATTTACATTTGATTACAATCATGAAAATAAAGTGATTTTATCAAATTGTTCTTCCAAGTCTTTGTTATCCACCACCTTATATGCTTGTTCCTGAAATACTCAAATAGCATGTTAAAACCACAAGAATGAAATGTTTGTCATCATCAAAATAAAGGGATTATCATAATGTCCAATTTAGCCAACAATAAGCATAGAAAGAAAAGCAAGTAAGCATATACTTGAACAACCCAAAAAGCAAGATAAAGTGCTACAGAAAAATAATAAATCGCAATTTTGACCCTCAATATGACGAAATTTGACCAAAAACCATCAGAGCTCATCGCGAAGCATGAGTCTTTCTTAGAAGGTTGTTTCTGCATGAAAAACACTAGCCTTGCACCAAAAGCTGAAACTGGAGCAAAATCTGCATAAAATCCAAAAAATACTCCAATTTCTACATACAATATAGATCTATGTACCCTGCATCACAATGTTATGCAAACAACTCAAGATAGTAGATATGCAATTCAAGGAACAAACTTGAGCATGTATGAGACAAGATACAAGCATAGCATATAGATGAGAAAAGATGTCAATTATAAACAAGGTTAGAACTACATGTATGTGAACTACTAGTAGATGATATCACAAGTTAGGACTACTAGTAGGATCCAGATCATAGCAAGAGATACCAAAAGATACACAAGATAGAGCAAGCTATGTTTAGATGAAGAGATATATCCAAACAAGGAGATATGCAATTTTAGACGCATGAAAAGATATAACTCACTAGATATGCATCCTTACCATAAGATGATTACCCCTAAGAACCTCAAGGTTGTATCAACACAGGACATACACCTATATAGATGTAGCAAGTTAGAGTACAATGGAAGCAATTTTTAGACACAACCAAGAGATCCAAAGAGATCATCATCAAAACCAGCAAAACAACTCAAAGCAAGTAATTGCAAGATATGGATATACCAATTTAGAGCAATTAGAGAGATAGAGTTGTATGCAAGAAAGGAAATTTAGAACATGGCAATATATGCATATATAAAGGTACCAAAAGAGTGCCAAAGAATAAGGATATTGGTTGAGAAAATCTGGTTGAGAGGGAAATTCTCATTCAATAAGCCAAACGTGTATTCTGTGCACAGTGTTATCGGTCGAGTTCTGTGCATTGACAACTCGACCGATGACAGTTGTTGGCAACACTCTTGGTGCCTATCGGTCGAGTTTCAAACAGGGCAAACTCGACCGAAAGACCAGCTGTCAAAAAAAGCACATATATTTCATGGAAACATATTTAAAGGCATGCTAAAAATACAAACCATATCCAAACATGTCTAATCAAGTTAGTAATGCACTATAGAAGCATTAGAAACCGTTTTTGAGCAAGAGTGTGAACAGAATCACAAAATACCACTTTTGACTCAAAAATCATATGTATAGTGCACACCATTATGACAAAACAAGTTAGGATTGGTTATAAGAAAGAAAACATTTACCTTTGTTCTTACCATTTCTTTTCCATTTGTTGTCACCCTCTACACATCTCACCTTTCTTCTTTCATGTGGATTGACAAGTCAATTTGCAATTCAATAGCTCAAGTCAGTCCATTTGCAAGTACCTACAATAAGAAAGATGAAATGGTCCCCAATCATGTTTTTGGGTCCGGAGGGGTTATTTTGGCAACCCAAGTCCTATTGCTCTTGGGTACTTTCCTAAACGGACAACAAGTAGAATAATGACCAATTTTATTGCAATAGTTGTATCTGCCTATAGTCTTGGAACTAGAGGATTCTCCATGGAATACTGGAGGTCCTATATCTTTATTGTTCCCTTGACTACTATCATATCCTAAACCATGTCTACCAATTTGTTTAGTAGTATGGTGTAGGATGTCATTAAGACTCTTTTTATCAACTAAGAATCTTTGCAAGGATTATCTCAAACTGTCATTATCATGCTTAAGAGAAGCAATAGTAGAAGACAAATTATTGATATTATCTTTAGCATGCAAAAGATCATTTTCTAAGCAAAGAGCTTTAGTTAAATAAGAATCTCTATTAATATGAAGAGCAGCAACATCATTCTCTCTATTTGTAGAACTAGAACAAGATTCATGCCCATTGATTTTAGCAAGCAAGGAGGCATTTTCTATTTCTAATTCATGCAAAACAAAATCTTTGTCCTTGTTTTCAGATTTAAGAACATCAATGTCATGCATGAGAGAATCAACAATTAAAGTATGCTCTTCATTAGAACTAGGCATGAGAGGTTTAGCTTCTAGAAATCTAATCTTATCAAGGAAACTAGCATTTTCAAGTTTAAGAGAGTCTACTTGACTAAGACAATCATTTTTATCATCAAGCAAGCAAAAATTAGCATATTCAAGATCATCTAGTTCTATATGCAAATTATCAACAATTCTAGCAAGCTTTTTCTTTTTCTTTTTAGAAGACTTAAGATAGGCACAAATATCATGAATAATAGCAATCAAAGATTCTTTATCTAAAGAGTTTAGATTTACCTCACTTGAGTCTTCACTTGTTGATGCTATAAGAGGAAAATGACATTCTCTTTCATCACTAGAGCTTGAGCTTGATCCTTCACTTGAATCTTCACTTGAGCTTGAGTTGGAGGAGCCACTTGAGCTTGATTGCCATTTCTTCTTGTGAAGATGGGTCTTTTTGCCTTGTGGGCAATCTTCCTTGTAGTGACCCCTCTTTCCACATGTGAAGCACCGGATGGAGGAGGACTTGCCTTTGTAGAATCTACCCTTGGAGTACATGGCATCTTCTTCAACTTGAGAGGATGGAGAGACTTGTTCCATGATAGCTTCAATTTGAGCCTTCATTTTAGCCTTCTTCATTCTCTTTATCTCTTTCTTTTCTTGTCTTTCTACTTCCTCCCTCTTGTCAAGTGCAGCTTCATGTGCTTGTAGATTTCCAATGAGCTCTTCAATAGGAATATCCTTAAGAGACCTTAGTTTTTCAATAGTAGTCACCTTGGATTCCCACCTTTTGAGGAGAGTTCTAAGGATCTTTGAGTTCGTCTCTCCACTAGACATAGGATGTCCTAGAATAGCAAAACCATTAATGATGGTGTTGAGCCTTGAGTACATGTTGGCTATGCTCTCCTCCTTTCCCATCTTGAAGTTCTTAAGCAGCCCTTTGAGCATGTAAACTTTGTTTTCCTTCACTTGATCTGTCCCTTCATAAGTGATGCAAAGCTTTCTCCATACCTCATAGGCTGTTTCACATGAAGAAATCCGGTTGAACTCGGTGGGGGTCATTGAGTCATAGAGGATGTGCATGGCTCTAACATTCAAGATTACTTTTTCTTCAAGGTAGCTTCACCCGATTATTCAATCATTGTCTTTGGTAGCATGTATGGGATGTTCACCATTTGCCACATCTCAATACTTGATCCTTGGATGTATAATTGAAGTCTTCTTCTCCAATAGAGGAAATTGCTCCCATCAAAGATTGGAAGGATGGTCGAGAATCTCCCTCCTAGGTAGTCACCCATCTTCTCCTACTTGTTGAAGTATGCTTGGAAAAGACCCGCTCTGATACCAATTGTTGGATCCTAGATGGGTGATTAGATGCTCTAGCGGGGGGGGTGAAAATAGCTCAAGTCAATCCATTTGCAAGTACCTACAAGAAGAAAGATGAAATGGTCCCCAATCTTTTTTTTGGGTCCGGAGGGGTTAGTTAGGCAACCCAAGTCCTATTGCTCTTGGGTGCTTTCCTAAACGGACAACAAGTAGAATAATGACCAATTTTATTGCAATAGTTGCATGTTCCTATAGTCTTGGAACTAGAGGATTCTCAATGGAATATTGGAGGTCCTATATCTTTATTGTTCCCTTGACTACTATCATATCCTAAACCATGTCTACCAATTTGTTTAGTAGTATGGTGTAGGATGTCATTAAGACTCTTTTTACCAACTAAGAATCTTTGCGAGGATGATCTCAAACTATCATTATCATGCTTAAGAGAAGCATAGTAGAAGACAAATTATTGATATTATCTTTAGCATGCAAAAGATCATTTTCTAAGCAAAGAGCTTTACTTAAATAAGAATCTCTATTAATATGAATAGCAGAAACATCATTATCTGTATTTGTAGAAACTAGAACATGATTCATGCCCATTGATTTTAATAAGCAAGGAGGCATTTTCTATTTCTAATTCATGCAAAAAAAAATCTTTGTCCTTGTTTTCAGATTTAAGAACATCAATGTCATGCATGAGAGAATCAACAATTACAGTATGCTCTTCATTAGAACTAGGCATGAGAGGTTGATCTTCTAGAAATCTAATCTTATCAAGCAAACTAGCATTTTCAAGTTTAAGAGAGTCTACTTGACTAAGACAATCATTTTTATCATCAAGCAAGCAAGAATTAGCATATTCAAGATCATCTAGTTCTATATGCAAATTATCAACAATTCTAGCAAGCTTTTTCTTTTTCTTTTTAGAAGACTTAAGAGAGGCAAAAATATCATGAATAATAGCAATCAAAGATTCTTTATCTAAAGAGTTTAGATTTACCTCACCTGAGTCTTCACTTGTTGATGCTATAAGAGGAAAATGGCATTCTCTTTCATCACTAGAGCTTGAGCTTGATCCTTCACTGTAATCCTCACTTGAGCTTGAGTTGGAGCAGCCACTTGAGCTTGATTGCCATTTCTTCTTGTGAAGATGGGTCTTTTTGCCTTGTGGGCAATCTTCCTTGTAGTGACCCTTCTTTCCACAAGTGAAGCACCAGATGGACGTGGACTTGCCTTTGTAGAATCTACCCTTGGAGTACATGTCATCTTCTTCAACTTGAGAGGATGGAGAGACTTGTTCCATGATAGCTTCAATTTGAGCCTTCATTTCAGCCTTCTTCATTCTCTTTAGCTCTTTCTTTTCTTGTCTTTCTACTTCCTCCCTCTTGTCAAATGTAACTTAATGTGCTTGTAGATTTCCAATGAGCTCTTCAATAGGAATATCCTTAAGAGACCTTGCTTCTTCAATAGTAGTCACCTTGGATTCTCACCTCTTGAGGATAGTTCTCATGATCTTTGAGTTGATCTCTCCACTAGAAATAGGATGTCCTAGAACAACAAGACCATTCATGATGGTGTTGACCCTTGAGTACATGTTGGCTATGCTCTGCTCTTTTCCCATCTTGAAGTTCTCAAGCAGCCCTTTGAGAATGTAGACTTTGCTTTCCTTCACTTGATCTGTCCATTCATAAGTGATGCAAAGCTTTCTCCATACATCATAGGCTGTTTCCCATGAAGAAATCCGGTTGAACACGGTGGGGGTCATGGAGGCATAGAGGATGTACATGGCTCTATCATTCAAGGTTGCTTTTTTCAAGGTAGCTTCATCCCATTCTTCAATCCTTGTCTTTGGTAGCATGTATGGGCTGTTCACCATTTGCCACATCTCAATACTTGATCCTTGGATATAGAATTGAAGCCTTCTTCTCCAATAGAGGAAATTGCTCCCATCAAAGATTGGAAGGCTGGTCGAGAATCTCCCTCCTAGGTAGTCACCCATCTTCTCCTACTTGTTGAAGTATGCTTGGAGAAGATCCACTCTGATACCAATTGTTGGATCCTAGATGGGTGATTAGATGCTCTAGAGGAGGGGTGAATAGAGCTAAAAACACTTAAACAAAATTCATTAAACCTTCAAGATATATCACAAGATAAGGTTGCTAAATAGGAATTTTGTGTGCAACTATAACATACATAGAAAGGGAGAGAGAGATTGAACATGCACCAATTAGACAATCTATTTAGAGTGGTTCCACACTTCAAACTAGAAGTGTGTCAGTCCACTTGCCTAGAGAGGTCAACCTCTAGGACTTCCAAACTATTGCACTCTTATATTCATTCATAAGACATACAATGCATGACCAAACAAAAGACTTACCTATCCAATACAAAGAGTCTTCAACCTTACCAAGGACTTACCCACTTTGCAAGAGTCTTCGGCCTTCTCCAAGGACTTACCCACTCTTGCACAAGTCTTCAGCCTTGCAGGGATCACCCACTCTTCTTGGATCTTCAGCTTTTAACTTCACCTTTACTCGGAGAAGCTTCCACCAAGGTCTTACCCACTTGAGCTTGAGTCTTCTGCCTTCTCCAAGGGCTTACCCACTCTAGCTCCAAGTCTTCAACCTTGATCTTCACCAATGGACTCCTTCCCTTGTTCTTCTTCACCTCTCTTGGACAAGAGAGAGAATCTTCATCTTCATGATTGAAATGAGAGAAATGGAGGTGGTGGAAGTGAGAGCCTCACAAGATATACATATAGAACTATCTCTCTTACAAATCTCCTACTCACTCTAATGGATGTAGCGAGTGATTAAGCTTAGAGAGAGAGAGGAGGCTGTAGGAAGCACTCATCTATAGAATAGGAACCTCACATAGAGTTTGCAATGAATGTTCAACCTTGGAATGAAGCCCAAGGGGTCCTATTTATAGCTGGGGATGCCTCTTAGCCTTTGGGAACACTTGAGAACGAAAACTAGCCGTTTTGTGGCATGCAACGGATCTATTTTCACTTGTTGCAACTCCACAATGGCTAGAAACAGTTTTCTGCACTTTTTTGTACAGTGCAATCGGTCGAGTTTCTATAAGGGTAACTCGACCGATAGAGTAAAAGACAAAGCCGATATTCAGACCATCGGTCGAGTTTGTCCTGAGGAAACTCGACCGACCAATGAAAATCGATTTGGTCAGTTACTCCATCGGTCGAGTTCTGTGTAAACACAACTCGACTGATGCAATCTTCAGAAAATTGATCAAGGATGATCGGTCGAGTTTTCTGGCTGGGAAACTCGACCGACAAAGTTCCTGTAATCAATTTTCAAAGTTGCATCTAAAGTGCTCTAATATTCGATCTAAGTGCTCCTGATATTTTTCTAAGCTTAATTACAAGTCATACAATCATTACAAGTGATTTACAACATGATTCTAATGGATATACATCATATTACAAAAACGTGCACTTGTATGACTTTTGACTTGTCTTTTCTCCAATTTGATATGCTCAAGTTAGGGCATTTGGAGTGTGTCTATACCTAATCTGAAAACACTCAAGTAGAGGCATTAGACACCAATATGTGGAATGGTTAGGCATCATTAAAACACGGGTTTAGTCGATTTAGACGTGAGTCAACATTGACCTAATTGACCTTGAGTCAACAATCTCCCCCTTTTTAAAGATGACAAACCATTCCATTAATGTATTGAAAGCTTTTAAGTAAAATCATACCTTTGGAGAAACCTAGGGGTTTCAATAGGACTGAGCTCATATGCTCCCCCTCAATTGATGCGCATGGAGTTCTCATACTCCCCCTCAATTGATGCTATTTCTCCTGCACGGTTGGCTTTCATAACATTTATAGAATACTATGTCTTCTACTCATATATGTTCTACACATATGTCTTCTCCCCTTTTACCTACTCCCTTTACATGAACATGCTTCTCTTCTTCATGTAAGACATGCCTTCTTCCTCTTTTAAAAGAAGACATATCTTTCTCCCCCTTTGTCATTTCAAAAAGTGGGGTTATGAAGAAATAAGAAATATCACTTGTTAAAGAAAAAAAGGAGATAACACAAATATATATAAGGAGAGTAGAAGAGCATAGATAGGGGCTTGTCCAAGCATAGAAAGAAAAGCAAGTTAAAGCATATACTTGAACAACCAAAAAAGCAAGATAAAGTGCAACAGAAAAATAATAAATCGCAGTTTTGACCCTAAAGATGATGGAATTGGACCAAAAACCATTAGAGCTCATCGTGAAGCATGAGTCTTAGTTAGAAGGTTGTTTCTGCATGAAAAACACTAGCCTTGCACCAAAAGCTGAAACTGGAGCAAAATCTGCGTAAAATCCAAAAAATACTCCAATTTCTACATACAATATAGATCTATGCACCCTGAATCACAATGTTATGTAAGAAACTCAAGATAGTAGATATGCAATTCAAGGAACAAACACGAGCATGTATGAGACAAGATACAAGCATAGCATATAGATGAGCAAAGATGTCAATTATAAACAAGGTTAGAACTACATGTATGTGAACTACTAGTAGATGATATCACAAGTTAGGACTACTAGTAGGATCTAGATCATAGCAAGAGATACCAAAAGATACACAAGATAGAGCAAGCTATGATTAGATGAAGAGATATATCCAAACAGGGAGATATGCAAGTTTAGATGCATGAAAGGATATAACTCACTAGATATGCATCCTTACCATAAGATGATTACCCCTAAGAACCTCAAGGTTGTATCAACACAGGACATACACCTATATAGATGTAGCAAGTTATAGTACAACGGAATCAATTTTTAGACACAACCAAGAGATCGAAAGAGATCATCATCAAAACCTGCAAAACAACTCAAAGCAAGTAATTGCAAGATATGGATATACCAATTTAGAGCAATTAGAGAGATAGAGTTGTAAGCAAGATAGGCAATTTAGAACATGGCAATATGCATATATAAAGGTACCAAATAAGTGCCAAAGAATAAGACTACTGGTTGAGAAAATCTAGTTGAGAGGGAAATTCTCATTCAATAAGCCAAACGTGTATTCTGTGCATAGTGTTATCGGTCGAGTTTTGTGCATTGACAACTCGACCGATGACAGCTGTTGGCAACACTCTTGGTGCCTATCGGCTGAGTTTCAAACAGGGCAAACTCGACCGACAGACCAGCTATCAAAAAAAGCACATATATTTCATGGAAACATATTTAAAGGCATGCTAAAAATATAAACCATATCCAAACATGTCTAATCAAGTTAGTAATGCACTATAGAAGCATTAGAAACAGTTTTTGAGCAAGAGTGTGAACAGAATCACAAAATACCACTTTTGACTAAAAAACCATATGTATAGTGCACACCATCTTGACAAAACAAGTCAGGATTGGTTATAAGCAAGAAAACCTTTACCTTTGTTCTTACCATTTCTTTTCCATTTGTTGTCACCCTCTACACATCTCACCTTTCTTCTTTCATGTGGATTGACAAGTCAATTTGCAATTCAATAGCTCAAGTCAATCCATTTGCAAGTACCTACAAAAAGAAAGATGAAATGGTCCCCAATCATGTTTTTGGGTCCGGAGGGGTTAGTTTGGCAACCCAAGTCCTATTGCTCTTGGGTGCTTTCCTAAACGGACAACAAGTAGAATAATGACCAATTTTATTGCAATAGTTGTATGTGCCTATAGTCTTGGAACTAGAGGATTCTCCATGGAATATTGGAGGTCCTATATCTTTATTGTTCCCTTTACTACTATCATATTCTAAACCATGTCTACCAATTTGTTTAGTAGAATGGTGTAGGATGTCATTAAGACTCTTTTTACCAACTAAGAATCTTTGCAAGGATGATCTCAAACTGTCATTATCGTGCTTAAGAGAAGCAATAGTAGAAGACAAATTATTGATATTATCTTTAGCATGCAAAAGATCATTTTCTAAGCAAAGAGCTTTAGTTAAATAAGAATCTCTATTAATATGAAGAGCAGCAACATCATTCTCTGTTTGTAGAACTAGAACAAGATTCATGCTCATTGATTTTAGCAAGCAAGGAGGCATTTTCTATTTCTAATTCATGCAAAACAAAATCTTTGTCCTTGTTTTCAGATTTAAGAACATCAATGTCATGCATGAGAGAATCAACAATTAAAGTATGCTCTTCATTAGAACTAGGCATGAGAGGTTGAGCTTCTAGAAATCTAATCTTATCAAGCAAACTAGTATTTTCAAGTTTAAGAGAGTCTACTTGACTAAGACAATCATTTTTATCATCAAGCAAGCAAGAATTAGCATATTCAAGATCATCTAGTTCTATATGCAAATTATCAACAATTCTAGCAAGCTTTTTCTTTTTCTTTTTAGAAGACTTAAGAGAGGCACAAATATGATGAATAATAGCAATCAAAGATTCTTTATCTAAATAGTTTAGATTTACCTCACCTGAGTCTTCACTTGTTGATGTTATAAGAGCAAAATGGCATTCTCTTTCATCACTAGAGCTTGAGCTTGATCCTTCACTTGAATCTTCATTTGAGCTTGAGTTGTAGGAGCCACTTGAGCTTGATTGCCATTTCTTCTTTTGAAGATGGGTCTTTTTGCCTTGTGGGCAATCTTCCTTGTAGTGACCCTTCTTTCCACATGTGAAGCACCAGATGGAGGACTTGCCTTTGTAGAATCTACCCTTGGAGTACATGGCATCTTCTTCAACTTGAGAGGATGGAGAGACATGTTCCATGATAGCTTCAATTTGAGCCTTCCTTTCAGCCTTCTTCATTCTCTTTAGCTCTTTCTTTTCTTATCTTTCTACTTCCTCCCTCTTGTCAAGTGTAGCTTCATGTGTTTGTAGATTTCCAATGAGCTCTTCAATAGGAATATTCTTAAGATACCTTGTTTCTTCAATAGTAGTCACCTTGGATTCCCACCTCTTGGGGAGAGTTCTAAGGATCTTTGAGTTGATCTCTCCACTAGACATAGGATGTCCTAGAACATCAAGACCATTCACGATGGTGTTGAGCCTTGAGTACATGTTGGCTATGGTCTCCTCCTTTCCCATCTTGAAGTTCTCAAGCAGCCCTTTGAGCATGTAGACTTTGCTTTCCTTCACTTGATCTGTCCCTTCATAAGTGATGCAAAACTTTCTCCATACCTATTAGGCTGTTTCACATTAAGAAATCCGGTTGAACTCGGTGGGGGTCATGGAGGCATAGAGGATGTGCATGGCTCTAGCATTCAAGGTTGCTTTCTTCAAGGTAGCTTCATCCCATTCTTCAATCCTTGTCTTTGGTAGCATGTATGGGTTGTTCACCATTTGCCACATCTCAATACTTGTTCTTTGGATGTAGAATTGAAGCCTTCTTCTCCAATAGAGGAAATTGCTCCCATAAAAGATTGGAAGGCTGGTCGAGAATCTCCCTCCTAGGTAGTCACCCATC
Organism: Alisma plantago-aquatica; assembly: GCA_963693085.1. Lineage (NCBI taxonomy): Eukaryota > Viridiplantae > Streptophyta > Magnoliopsida > Alismatales > Alismataceae > Alisma > Alisma plantago-aquatica. The sequence continues at coordinate 1,155,587,057 of OY856410.1, read as the reverse complement.
TTCTCCTACTTGTTGAAGTATGCTTGGAGAAGACCCGCTCTGATACCAATTGTTGGATCCAAGATGGGTGATTAGATGCTCTAGAGGGGGGGTGAATAGAGCTAAAAACACTTAAACAAAATTCATTAAACCATGAAGATATATCACAAGATAAGGTTGCTAAATAGGAATTTTATGGGCAACTAAAACATACATAGCAAGGGAGAGAGAGATTGAACATGCACCAATTAGACAAGCTATTTAGAGTGGTTCCATACTTCAAACTAGAAGCTTGTCAGTCCACTTTCCTAGAGAGGTCAACTTCTATGACTTCCAAACTATTGCACTCTTATATTCATTCATAAGACATACAATACATGACCAAACAAAAGACTTACCTATCCAATACAAAGAGTCTTCAACCTTACCAAGGACTTACCCACTTTGTAAGAGTCTTCAGCCTTCTCCAAGGATTTACCCACTCTTGCACAAGTCTTCAGCCTTGCAGGGATCACCCACTCTTCTTGGATCTTCAGCTTTTGACTTCACGTTCACTCGGAGAAGCTTCCACCAAGGTCTTACCCACTTGAGCTTGAGTCTTCTGCCTTCTCCAAGGGCTTACCCACTCTAGCTCCAAGTCTTCAGCCTTGATCTTCACCAAGGGACTCCTTCCGTTGTTCTTCTTCACCTTTCTTGGACAAGAGAGAGAACCTTCATCTTCATGATTGAAATGAGAGAAATGGAGGTGGTGGAAGTGAGATCCTCACAAGATATACATATAGAACTAGCTCTCTTACAAATCTCCTACTCACTCTAATGGATGTAGCAACTGATTAAGCTTAGAGAGAGAGAGGAGGCTGTAGGAAGCACTCAGCTATAGAATAGGAACCTAACATAGAGTTTGCAATCAATGCTCAACCTTGGAATGAAGCCCAAGGGGTTCTATTTATAGCTGGGGATGCCTCTTAGCCTTTGGGAACACTTGAGAACAAAAAATAGCCGTTTTGTGGCTTGTAATGGATCTATTTTCACTTGTTGCAACTCCAAAATGCTAGAAACACTTTTCTGCATTTTTCAGTATAGTGCAATCGGTCGAGTTTCTATAAGGGTAACTCGACCGATAGAGTAAAAGACAAAGCCGATATTCAGACCACCGGTCGAGTTTGTCCTGAGGAAACTTGACCGACCAATGAAAATCGATTTGGTCAGTTACTCCATCGGTCGATTTCTGTGTAAACACAACTCGACCGATGCAATCTTCAGAAAAATGATCAAGGATGATCGGTCGAGTTTTCTGGCTGGGAAACTCGACCAACAAAGTCCTGTAATCAATTTTCAAAGTTGTATCTAAAGTGCTCTAATATTCGATCTAAGTGCTCCTAATATTTTTCTAAGCTTAATTACAAGTCATACAATCATTACAAGTGATTTACAACATGATTCTAATGGATATACATCATATTACAAAAACGTGCACTTGTATGACTTTTGACTTGTCTTTTCTCCAATTTGATATGCGCAAGTTAGGGCATTTGGAGTGTGTCTATACCTAATCTGAAAACACTCAAGTAGAGGCATTAGACACCAATATGTGGAATGGTTAGTCATCATCAAAACACGGGTTTAGTCAATTTAGACGTGAGTCAACATTGACCTAATTGACCTTGAGTCAACAATCTCCCCCTTTTTAAAGATGACAAACCATTCCATAAATGTATTGAAAGCTTTTAAGTAAAATCATACCTTTGGAGAAACCTAGGGATTTCAATAGGACTGAGCTCATATGATCCCCTGCAATTGATGCGCATGGAGTTCTCATACTCCCCCTCAATTGATGCTATTTCTCCTGCACGGTTAGCTTTCATAACATTTATAGAATACTATGTCTTCTACTCATATATGTTCTATATATATATGTCTTCTCCCCTTTTACCTACTCCCTTTACATGAACATGCTTCTCTTCTTCATGTAAGACGTGCCTTCTTCCTCTTTTAAAAGAAGACATATCTTTCTCCCCCTTTGTCATTTCAAAAAGTGGGGTTATGAAGAAATAAGAAATATCACTTGTTAAAGAAAAAAAAGGAGATAACACAAATATATATAAGGAGAGTAGAAGAGCACAGATAGGGGTTTGTCCAAGCATAGAAAGAAAAGCAAGTTAAAGCATATACTTGAACAACCCAAAAAGCAAGATAAAGTGCTGCAGAAAAATAATAAATCGCAATTTTGACCCTCAAGATGACCGAATTTGACCAAAAACCATCAGAGCTCATTGCAAAGCATGAGTCTTGATTAGAAGGTTGTTTCTGCATGAAAAACACTAGCCTTGCACCAAAAGCTGAAACTGGAGCAAAATCTGCATAAAATCCAAAAAATACTCCAATTTCTACATACAATATAGATCTATGTACCTTGCATCACAATGTTATGCAAGAAACTCAAGATAGTAGATATGCAATTCAAGGAACAAACTTGAGCATGTATGAGACAAGATACAAGCATAGCATATAGATGAGCAAAGATGTCAATTATAAACAAGGTTAGAACTACATGTATGTGAACTACTAGTAGATGATATCACAAGTTAGGACTACTAGTAGGATCTAGATCATAGCAGGAGATACCAAAAGATACACAAGATAGAGCAAGCTATGATTAGATGAAGAGATATATCCAAACAAGGAGATATTTAAGTTTAGACGCATGAAAGGATATAACTCACTAGATATGCATCCTTACCATAAGATGATTACCCCTAAGAACCTCAAGGTTGTATCAACACAGGACACACACCTATATAGATGTAGCAAATTAGAGTACAACGGAAGCAATTTTTAGACACAACCAAGAGATCCAAAGAGATCATCATCAAAACCTACAAAACAACTCAAAGCAAGTAATTGCAAGATATGGATATACCAATTTAGAGCGATTAGAGAGATAGAGTTGTAAGCAAGATAGGAAATTTAGAACATGGCAATATGCATATATAAAGGTACTAAAAGAGTGCCAAAGAATAAGGCTATTTTTTGAGAAAATCTAGTTGAGAGGGAAATTCTCATTCAATAAGCCAAACGTGTATTCTGTTCACAGTGTTATCAGTCGAGTTCGGTGCATTGACAACTCAACCGATGACAGCTGCTGGCAACACTCTTGGTGCCTATCAGTCAAGTTTCAAACAGGGCAAACTCGACCGATAGACCAGCTGTCAAAAAAAGCACATATATTTCATGGAAACATATTTAAAGGCATCCTAAAAATACAAACCATATCCAAACATGTCTAATCAAGTTAGTAATGCGCTATAGAAGCATTAGAAACCGTTTTTGAGCAAGAGTGTGAACAGAATCACAAAATACTACTTTTGACTCAAAACCATATGTATAGTTCACACCATCTTGACAAAACAAGTTAGGATTGGTTATAAGCAAGAAAACCTTTACCTTTATTCTTACCATTTCTTTTCCATTTGTTGTCACCCTCTACACATCTCACCTTTCTTCTTTCATGTGGATTGACAAGTCAATTTGCAATTCAATAGCTCAAGTCAATCCATTTGCAAGTACCTACAAGAAGAAAGATGAAATGGTCCCCAATCATGTTTTTGGGTCCGGAGGGGTTAGTTTGGCAACCCAAGTCCTATTTCTATTGGGTGCTTTCCTAAACGGACAACAAGTAGAATAATGACCAATTTTATTGCAATATTTGCATGTGCCTATAGTCTTGGAACTAGAGGATTCTCCATGGAATATTGGAGGTCCTATATCTTTATTTTTCCCTTGACTACTATCATATCCTAAACCATGTCTACCAATTTTTTTAGTAGTATGGTGTAGGATGTCATTAAGACTCTTTTTACCAACTAAGAATCTTTGCAAGGATGATCTCAAACTGTCATTATCATGCTTAAGAGAAGAAATAGTAGAAGACAAATTATTGATATTATCTTTAGCATGCAAAAGATCATTTTCTAAGCAAAGAGCTTTAGTTAAATAAGAATCTCTATTAATATGAAGAGCAGCAACATCATTCTCTCTATTTGTAGAACTAGAACAAGATTCATGCCCATTGATTTTAGCAAGCAAGGAGGCATTTTCTATTTCTAATTCATGCAAAACAAAATCTCTGTCCTTGTTTTCAGATTTAAGAACATCAATGTCATGCATGAGAGAATCAACAATTAAAGTATGCTCTTCATTAGAACTAGGCATGAGAGGCTGAGCTTCTAGAAATCTAATCTTATCAAGCAAACTAACATTTTCAAGTTTAAGAGAGTCTACTTGACTAAGACAATCATTTTTATCATCAAGCAAATAAGAATTAGCATATTCAAGATCATCTAGTTCTATATGCAAATTATCAACAATTCTAGCAAGCTTTTTCTTTTTCTTTTTAAAAGACTTAAGAGTGGCACAAATATCATGAATAATAGCAATCAAAGATTCTTTTTCTAAAGAGTTTAGATTTACCTCACTTGAGTCTTCACTTGTTGATGCTATAAGAGAAAAATGGCATTCTCTTTCATCACTAGAGCTTGAGCTTGATCCTTCACTTGAATCTTCACTTGAGCTTGAGTTGGAGGAGCCACTTGAGCTTTATTGCTATTTCTTCTTGTGAAGATGGGTCTTTTTTCCTTGTGGGAAATCTTCCTTGTAGTGACCCTTCTTTCCACATGTGAAGCACCGGATGGAGGAGGACTTGCCTTTGTAGAATCTACCCTTGGAATACATGGCATCTTCTTCAACTTGAGAGGATGGAGAGACTTGTTCCATGATAGCTTCAATTTGAGCCTTCAATTAAGCCTTCTTTATTCTCTTTAGCTCTTTCTTTTCTTGTATTTCTACTTCCTCCCTCTTGTCAAGTGCAGCTTCATGTGCTTGTAGATTTCCAATGAGCTCTTCAATAGGAATATCCTTAAGAAACCTTGCTTCTTCAATAGTAGTCACCTTGGATTCCCACCTCTTGGGGAGAGTTCTAAGTATCTTTGAGTTGATCTCTCCACTAGACATAGGATGTCCTAGAACAGCAAGACCATTCACGATGGTGTTGAGCCTTGAGTACATGTTGGCTATGCTCTCCTCCTTTCCCATCTTGAAGTTCTCAAGCAGCCCTTTGAGCATGTAGACTTTGCTTTTCTTCACTTGATCTGTCCCTTCATAAGTGATGCAAAGCTTTCTCCATACCTCATAGGTTGTTTCACATGAAGAAATCCGGTTGAACTCGGTGGGGGTCATGGAGGCATAGAGGATGTGCATGGCTCTAGCATTCAAGGTTGCTTTCTTCAAGGTAGCTTCATCCCATTCTTCAATCCTTATCTTTGGTAGCATGTATGGGCTGTTCACCATTTGCCACATCTCAATACTTGATCCTTGGATGTAGAATTGAAGCCTTCTTCTCCAATAGAGGAAATTGCTCCCATCAAAGATTGGAAGGCTGGTCGAGAATCTCCCTCCTAGGTAGTCACCCATCTTCTCCTACTTGTTGAAGTATGCTTGGAGAAGACCCGCTCTAATACTAATTGTTGGATCCTAGATGGGTGATTAGATGCTCTAGAGGGGGGGTGAATAGAGCTGAAAACACTTAAACAAAATTCATTAAACCTTCAACATATATCACAAGATAAGGTTGCTAAATAGGAATTTTGTGTGCAACTAAAACATACATAGCAAGGGAGAGAGAGATTGAACATGCACCAATTAGACAAGCTATTTAGAGTTGTTCCACACTTCAAACTAGAAGTGTGTCAGTCCACTTGCCTAGAGAGGTCAACCTCTAGGACTTCCAAATTATTGCACTCTTATATTCATTCATAAGACATACAATGCATGACCAAACAAAAGACTTACCTATCCAATACAAAGAGTCTTCAACCTTACCAAGGACTTACCCACTTTGCAAGAGTCTTCGGCCTTCTCCAAGGACTTACCCACTCTTGCACAAGTCTTCAGCCTTGCAGGGATCACCCACTCTTCTTGGATCCTCAGCTTTTGACTTCACCTACATTCGGAGAAGCTTCCACCAAGGTCTTACCCACTTGAGCTTGAGTCTTCTGCCTTCTCCAAGGGCTTACCCACTCTAGCTCCAAGTCTTCAGCCATAATCTTCACCAAGGGACTCCTTCCCTTGTTCTTCTTTACCTCTCTTGGACAACAGAGAGAACCTTCATCTTCATGATTGAAATGAGAGAAATAGAGTTGGTGTAAGTGGGAGCCTCATAAGATATACATATAGAACTAGCTCTATTACAAATCTCCTACTCACTCTAATGGATGTAACTAGTGATTAAGCTTAGAGAGAGAGGAGGCTGTAGGAAGCACTCAGCTATAGAATAGGAACCTCACATAGAGTTTGTAATGAATGCTCAACCTTGGAATGAAGCACAAGGGGTCCTATTTATAGCTGGGGATGCCTCTTAGCCTTTGGGAACACTTGAGAATGAAAACTAGCCATTTTGTGGCTTGCAAAAGATCTATTTTCACTTGTTGCAACTCCACAATGGCTAGAAACACTTTTCTGCACTTTTCCGTACAATACAATTGGTTGAATTTCTATAAGGGTAACTCGACCGATCGAGTAAAAGACAAAGCCGATATTCAGACCATCGGTCGAGTTTGTCCTGAGGAAACGCGACCGACCAATGAAAATCAATTTGGTCAGTTACTCCATCAGTCGAGTTCCGTGTAAACACAACTCGACCGATGCAATCTTCAGAAAATTGATCAAGGATGATCGGTCGAATTTTCTGGCTGGGAAACTCGACCGACAAAGTGCCTGTAATCAATTTTCAAAGTTGCATCTAAAGTGCTCTAATATTCGATCTAAGTGCTCCTGATATTTTTCTAAGCTTAATTACAAGTCATACAATCATTACAAGTGATTTACAACATGATTCTAATGGATATACATCATATTACAAAAACGTGCACTTGTATGACTTTTGACTTGTCTTTTCTCCAATTTGATATGTGCAAGTTAGGGCATTTGGAGTGTGTCTATACCTAATCTGAAAACACTCAAGTAGAGGCATTAGACACCAATATGTGGAATGGTTAGTCATCATCAAAACACGGGTTTAGTCAATTTAGACGTGAGTCAACATTGACCTAATTGACCTTGACTTAACAATCTCCCCCATTTTGAAAATGACAAACCATTCCATAAATGTATTGAAAGCTTTTAAGTAAAATCATACCTTTGGAGAAACCTAGGGGTTTCAATAGGAGTGAGCTCATATGCTCCCCCTCAATTGATGCGCATGGAGTTCTCATACTCCTCCTCAATTGATGCTATTTCTCCTGCACGGTTAGCTTCCATAACATTTATAGAATACTATGTCTTCTACTCATATATGTTCTACACATATATGTATTCTCCCCTTTTACCTACTCCCTTTACATGAACATGCTTCTCTTCTTCATGTAAAACATGCCTTCTTCCTCTTTTAAAAGAAGACATATCTTTTCCCCCCTTTGTCATTTCAAAAAGTGGGGTTATGAAGAAATAAGAAATATCACTTGTTAAAGAAAAGAAAGGAGATAACACAAATATATATAAGGAGAGTAGAAGAGCACAGATAGGGGCTTGTCCAAGCATAGAAAGAAAAGCAAGTTAAAGCATATACTTGAACAACCCAAAAAGCAAGATAAAGTGCTGCAGAAAAATAATAAATCGCAATTTTGACCCTCAAGATGACAGAATTTGACCAAAAACCATCAGAGCTCATTGTGAAGCATGAGTCTTGCTTAGTAGGTTGTTTCTGCATGAAAAACACTAGCCTTGCACTAAAAGCTGAAACTGGAGCAAAATCTGCATAAAATCCAAAAAATACTCCAATTTCTACATACAATATAGATCTATGTACCCTGAATCACAATGTTATGCAAGCAACTCAAGATAGTAGATATGCAATTCAAGGAACAAACTTGAGCATGTATGTGACAAGATACAAGCATAGCATATAGATGAGCAAAGATGTCAATTATAAACAAGGTTAAAACTATATGTATGTGAACTACTAGTAGATGATATCACAAGTTAGGACTACTAGTAGGATCTAGATCATAGCAAGAGATACCAAAAGATACACAAGATAGAGCAAGCTATGATTAGATGAAGAGATATATCCAAACAAGGAGATATGCAAGTTTAGACGCATGAAAGGATATAACTCACTAGATATGCATCCTTACCATAAGATGATTACCCCTAAGAACCTCAAGGTTGTATCAACACAGGACATACACCTATATAGATGTAGCAAGTTAGAGTACAACGGAAGCAATTTTTCGACACAACCAAGAGATCTAAAGAGATCATCATCAAAACCTACAAAACAACTCAAAGCAAGTAATTGCAAGATATGGATATACCAATTTAGAGCAATTAGAGAGATACAGTTGTAAGCAAGATAGGCAATTTATAACATGGCAATATGCATATATAAAGGTACCAAAAGAGTGCCAAAGAATAAGGCTATTGGTTGAGAAAATCTAGTTGAGAGGGAAATTCTCATTCAATAAGCCAAACGTGTATTCTGTGCACAGTGTTATCGGTCGAGTTCTGTGCATTGACAACTCGACCGATGACAGCTGTTGGCAACACTCTTGGTGCCTATCGGTCAAGTTTCAAATAGGGCAAACTTGATCGACAGACCAGCTGTCAAAAATAGCACATATATTTCATGGAAACATATTTAAAGGCAGGCTAAAAATACAAATCATATCCAAACATGTCTAATCAAGTTAGTAATGCACTATAGAAGCATTAGAAACTGTTTTTGAGCATGAGTGTGAACAGAATCACAAAATACCATTTTTGACTCAAAAACCATATGTATAGTGCACACCATCTTGACAAAACAAGTTAGGATTGGTTATAAGCAAGAAAACCTTTACCTTTATTATTACCATTTCTTTTCCATTTGTTGTCACCCTCTACACATCTCACCTTTCTTCTTTCATGTGGATTGACAAGTCAATTTGTAATTCAATAGCTCAAGTCAATCCATTTGCAAGTACCTACAAGAAGAAAGATGAAATGGTCCCCAATCATGTTTTTGGGTCCGGAGGGGTTAGTTTGGCAACCCAAGTCCTATTACTCTTGGGTGCTTTCCTAAACGGACAACAAGTAGAATAATGACTAATTTTATTGCAATAGTTGCATATGCCTATAGTCTTGGAACTAGAGGATTCTCCATGGTATATTGGAGGTCCTATATCTTTATTGTTCCCTTGACTACTATCATATCCTAAACCATGTCTACCAATTTGTTTAGTAGTATGGTGTAGGATTTCATTAAGACTCTTTTTACCAACTAAGAATCTTTGCAAGGATGATCTCAAACTGTCATTATCGTGCTTAAGAGAAGCAATAGTAGAAGACAAATTATTTATATTATCTTTAGCATGCAAAAGATCATTTTCTGAGCAAAGAGCTTTAGTTAAATAAGAATCTCTATTAATATGAAGAGCAGCAACATCATTCTCTCTATTTGTAGAACTAGAACAAGATTCATGCCCATTGATTTTAGCAAGCAAGGAGGCATTTTCTATTTCTAATTCACGCAAAACAAAATCTTTGTCCTTGTTTTCAGATTTAAGAACATCAATATCATGCATGAGAGAATCAACAATTAAAGTATGCTCTTCATTAGAACTAGGCATGAGAGGTTGAGCTTCTAGAAATCTAATCTTATCAAGCAAACTATCATTTTCAAGTTTAAGAGAGTCTACTTGACTAAGACAATTATTTTTATCATCAAGCAAACAAGAATTAGCATATTCAAGATCATCTAGTTCTATATGCACATTATCAACAATTCTAGCAAGCTTTTTATTTTTCTTTTTAGAAGACTTAAGAGAGGCACAAATATCATGAATAACAGCAATCAAAGATTCTTTATCTAAAGAGTTTAGATTTACCTCACTTGAGTCTTCACTTGTTGATGCTATAAGAGAAAAATGGCATTCTCTTTCATCACTAGAGCTTGAGCTTGATCCTTCAATTGAATCTTCACTTGAGCTTGAGTTGGAGGAGCCACTTGAGCTTGATTGCCATTTCTTCTTGTGAAGATGGGCCTTTTTGCCTTGTGGGCAATCTTCCTTGTAGTGACCCTTCTTTCCACATGTGAAGCACCGGATGGAGGAGGACATGCCTTTGTAGAATCTACCCTTGGAGTACATGGCATCTTCTTCAACTTGAGAGGATGGAGAGACTTGTTCCATGACAGATTCAATTTGAGCCTTCATTTCAGCCTTCTTCATTCTCTTTAGCTCTTTCTTTTCTTGTATTTCTACTTCCTCCCTCTTGTCAAGTGCAGCTTCATGTGCTTGTAGATTTCCAATGAGCTCTTCAATAGGAATATCCTTAAGACACCTTGCTTCTTCAATAGTAGTCACCTTGGATTCCCACCTCTTGGGGAGAGTTCTAAGGATCTTTGAGTTGATCTCTCCACTAGACATAGGATGTCCTAGAACAGCAAGACCATTCACGATGGTGTTGAGCCTTGAGTACATGTTGGCTATGCTCTCCTCCTTTCCCATCTTGAAGTTCTCAAGCAGTCCTTTGAGCATGTAGACTTTGCTTTTCTTCACTTGATCTGTCCCTTCATAAGTGATGCAAAGCTTTCTCCATACCTCATAGGCTGTTTCACATGAAGGAATCCGGTTGAACTCGGTGGGGGTCATGGAGGCATAGAGGATGTGCATGGCTCTAGCATTCAAGGTTGCTTTCTTCAAGGTAGCTTCATCCCATTCTTCAATCCTTTTCTTTGGTAGCATGTATGGGTTGTTCACCATTTGCCACATATCAATACTTGATCCTTGGATGTAGAATTGAAGCCTTCTTCTCCAATAGAGGAAATTGCTCCCATCAAAGATTGGAACGCTGGTCGAGAATCTCCCTCCTAGGTAGTCACCCATCTTCTCCTACTTGTTGAAGTATGCTTGGAGAAGACCCACTCTGATACCAATTGTTGGATCCTAGATGGGTGATTAGATGTTCTAGAGGAGGGGTGAATAGAGCTGAAAACACTTAAACAAAATTCATTAAACCTTCAAGATATATCACAAGATAAGGTTTCTAAATAGGAAATTTGTGTGCAACTAAAACATACATAGCAAGGGAGAGAGAGATTGAACATGCACCAATTAGACAAGCTATTTAGAGTGGTTCCACACTTCAAACTAGAAGTGTGTCAGTCCACTTGCCTAGAGAGGTCAACCTCTAGGACTTCCAAACTATTGCACTCTTATATTCATTCATAAGACATACAATGCATGACCAAACAAAAGACTTACCTATCCAATACAAAGAGTCTTCAACCTTACCAAGGACTTACCCACTTTGCAAGAGTCTTCGGCCTTCTCCAAGGACTTACCCACTCTTGCACAAGTCTTCAGCCTTGCAGGGATCACCCACTCTTCTTAGATCTTCAGCTTTTGACTTCACCTTCACTCGGAGAAGCTTCCACCAAGGTCTTACCCACTTGAGCTTGAGTCTTCTGCCTTCTCCAAGGGCTTACCCACTCTACCTCCAAGTCTTCAGCCTTGATCTTCACCAAGGGACTCCTTCCCTTGTTATTCTTCACCTCTCTTGGACAAGAGAGAGAACCTTCATCTTCATGATTGAAATGAGAGAAATGGAGTTGGTGTAAGTGAGAGCCTCATAAGATATACATATAGAACTAGCTCTCTTACAAATCTCCTACTCACTCTAATGGATGTAACAAGTGATTAAGCTTAGAGAGAGAGGAGGATGTAGGAAGCACTCATCTATAGAATAGGAACCTCACATAGAGTTTGTAATGAATGCTCAACCTTGGAATGAAGCCCAAGGGGTCCTATTTATAGCTGGGGATGCCTCTTAGCCTTTAGGAACACTTGAGAATGAAAACTAGCCGTTTTGTGGCTTGCAACAAATCTATTTTCACTTGTTGCAACTCCACAATGGCTAGAAACACTTTTCTGCACTTTTCCGTACAATACAATCGGTCGAGTTTCTATAAGGGTAACTCGACCGATCGAGTAAAAGACAAAGCCGATATTCATACCATCGGTTGAGTTTGTCCTGAGGAAACTCGACCGACCAATGAAAATCAATTTGGTCAGTTACTCCATCGGTTGAGTTCTGTGTAAACACAACTCGACCGATGCAATCTTCAGAAAATTGATCAAGGATGATCGGTCGAGTTTTCTGGCTGGGAAACTCGACCGACAAAGTGCATGTAATCAATTTTTAAAGTTGCATCTAAAGTGATCTAATATTCGATCTAAGTGCTCCTGATATTTTTCTAAGCTTAATTACAAGTCATACAATCATTACAACTGATTTACAACATGATTCTAATGGATATACATCATATTACAAAAATGTGCACTTGTATGACTTTTGACTTGTCTTTTCTCCAATTTGATATGCGCAAGTTAGGGCATTTGGAGTGTGTCTATACCTAATCTGAAAACACTCAAGTAGAGGCATTAGACACCAATATGTGGAATGGTTAGTCATCATCAAAACACGGGTTTAGTCAATTTAGATGTGAGTCAACATTGACCTAATTGACCTTGAGTTAACAATCTCCCCTTTTTGAAAATGACAAACCATTCCATAAATGTATTGAAAGCTTTTAAGTAAAATCATACCTTTGGAGAAACCTAGGGGTTTCAATAGGACTGAGCTCATATGCTCCCCCTCAATTGATGCGCACGGAGTTCGCATACTCCTCCTCAATTGATGCTATTTCTCCTGCACGGTTAGCTTCCATAACATTTATAGAATACTATGTCTTCTACTCATATATGTTCTACACATATATGTATTCTCCCCTTTTACCTACTCCCTTTACATGAACATGCTTCTCTTCTTCATGTAAAACATGCCTTCTTCCACTTTTAAAAGAAGACATATCTTTCTCCCCCTTTGTCATTTCAAAAAGTGGGGTTATGAAGAAATAAGAAATATCACTTGTTAAAGAAAAAAAAGGAGATAACACAAATATATATAAGGAGAGTAGAAGAGCACAGATAGGGGCTTGTCCAAGCATAGAAAGAAAAGCAAGTTAAAGCATATACTTGAACAACCCAAAAAGCAAGATAAAGTGCTACAGAAAAATAATAAATCACAATTTTGACCCTCAAGATGACGAAATTTGACCAAAAACCATCAGAGCTCATCGCGAAGCATGAGTCTTGCTTAGAAGGTTGTTTTTGCATGAAAAACACTAGCCTTGCACCAAAAGCTGAAATTGGAGCAAAATCTACATAAAATCTAAAAAATACTCCAATTTCTACATACAATATAGATCTATGTACCTTGTATCACAATGTTATGCAAGCAACTCAAGATAGTAGATATGCAATTCAAGGAACAAACTTGAGCATGTATGTGACAAGATACAAGCATAGCATATAGATGTGCAAAGATGTTAATTATAAACAAGGTTAGAACTACATGTATGTGAACTACTAGTAGATGATATCACAAGTTAGGACTACTAGTAGGATCTAGATAATAGCAAGAGATACCAAAAGATACACAAGATAGAGCAAGCTATGATTAGATGAAGAGATATATCCAAACAGGGAGATATGCAAGTTTAGACGCATGAAAGGATATAACTCACTAGATATGCATCATTACCATAAGATGATTACCCCTAAGAACCTCAAGGTTGTATCAACACAGGACATACACCTATATAGATGTAGCAAGTTAGAGTACAATGGAAGCAATTTTTAGACACAACCAAGAGATCCAAAGAAATCATCATCAAAACCTACAAAACAACTCAAAGCAATTAATTGCAAGATATGGATATAGCAATTTAGAGCAATTAGAGAGATAGATTTGTAAGCAAGATAGGCAATTTAGAACATGGCAATATGCATATATAAAGGTACCAAAAGAGTGCCAAAGAATAAGGCTATTGGTTGAGAAAATCTAGTTGAGAGGGAAGTTCTCATTCAATAAGCCAAACATGTATTTTGTGCACATTGTTATTGGTCGAGTTCTGTGCATTGACAACTCGACCGATGACAGCTGTTGGCAACACTCTTGGTGCCTATCGGTCGAGTTTCAAACAGGGAAAACTCGACTGACAGACCAGCTGTCAAAAAAGCACATATATTTCATGGAAACATATTTAAAGGCATGCTAAAAATACAAACCATATCCAAACATGTCTAATCAAGTTATTAATGCACTATAGAAACATTAGAAACCGTTTTTGAGTAAGAGTGTGAATAGAATCATAAAATACCACTTTTGACTCAAAAACCATATGTATAGTGCACACCATCTTGACAAAACAAGTTAGGATTGCATATTCGCAAGAAAACCTTTACCTTTGTTCTTACCATTTCTTTTCCATTTTTTGTCACCCTCTACACATCTCACCTTTCTTCTTTCATGTGGATTGACAAGTCAATTTGCAATTCAATAGCTCAAGTCAATCCATTTGCAAGTACCTACAATAAGTAAGATGAAATAGTCCCCAATCATGTTTTTGTGTCCGGAGGGGTTAGTTTGGCAACCCAAGTCCTATTGCTCTTGGGTGCTTTCCTAAACGGACAACAAGTAGAATAATGACCAATTTTATTGCAATAGTTGTATGTGCCTATAGTCTTGGAACTAGAGGATTCTCCATGGAATATTGGAGGTCCTATATCTTTATTGTTCACTTGAGTACTATCATATCCTAAACCATGTCTACCAATTTGTTTAGTAGTATGGTGTAGGATGTCATTAAGACTCTTGTTACCAACTAAGAATCTTTGCAAGGATGTTCTCAAACTGTCATTATCATGCTTAAGAGAAGAAATAGTAGAAGACAAATTATTGATATTATCTTTAGCATGCAAAAGATCATTTTCTAAGCAAAGAGCTTTAGTTAAATAAGAATCTCTATTAATATGAAGAGCAGCAACATCATTCTCTCTATTTTGTAGAACTAGAACAAGATTCATGCCCATTGATTTTAGCACGAAAGGAGGCATTTTCTATTTCTAATTCATGCAAAACAAAATCTTTGTCCTTGTTTTCATATTTAAGAACATCAATGTCATGCATGAGAGAATCAACAATTGAAGTATGCTCTTCATTAGAACTAGGCATGAGATGTTGAGCTTCTAGAAATCTAATCTTATCAAGAAAACTAGCATTTTCAAGTTTAAGAGAGTCTACTTGACTAAGATAATCATTTTTACCATCAAGCAAGCAAGAATTAGCATATTCAAGATCATCTAGTTCTATATGCAAATTATCAACAATTCTAGCAATCTTTTTCTTTTTCTTTTTAAAAGACTTAAGAGAGGCACAAATATCATGAATAATAGCAATCAAAGATTATTTATCTAAAGAGTTTAGATTTACCTCACTTGAGTCTTCACTTGTTAATGCTATAAGAGCAAAATGGCATTCTTTTTCATCACGAGAGCTTGAGCTTGATCCTTCACTTGAATCTTCACTTGAGCTTGAGTTGGAGGAGCCACTTGAGCTTGATTGACATTTCTTCTTGTGAAGATGGGTCTTTTTGCCTTGTGGGCAATCTTCGTTGTAGTGACCCTTCTTTCCACATGTGAAGCACCAGATGGCGGAGGACTTGCCTTTGTAGAATCTACCCTTGGAGTACATGGCATCTTCTTCAACTTGAGAGGATGGAGAGACTTGTTCCATGATAGCTTCAATTTGAGCCTTCATTTCAGCCTTCTTCATTCTCTTTAGCTCTTTCTTTTCTTGTATTTCTACTTCCTCCCTCTTGTCAAGTGTAGCTTCTTGTGCTTGTAGATTTCCAATGAGCTCTTCAATAGGAATATCCTTAAGAGACCTTGCTTCTTCAATTGTAGTCACCTTGGATTCCCACCTCTTGGGGAGAGTTCTAAGGATCTTTGAGTTGATCTCTCCACTAGACATAGGATGTCCTAGAACAGCAAGACCATTCACGATGGTGTTGAGCCTTGAGTACATGTTGGCTATGCTCTCCTCCTTTCCCATCTTGAAGTTCTCAAGCAGCCCTTGAGCATGTAGACTTTGCTTTCTTTTACTTGATTTGTCCCTTCATAAGTGATGCAAAGCTTTCGCCATACCTCATAGGTTGTTTCACATGAAGAAATCCGGTTGAACTCGGTGGGGGTCATGGAGGCATAGAGGATGTGCATGGCTCTAGCATTCAAGGTTGCTTTCTTCAAGGTAGCTTCATCCCATTCTTCAATCCTTGTCTTTGGTAGCATGTATGGGTTGTTCACCATTTGCCACATCTCAATACTTGATCCTTGGATGTAGAATTGAAGCCTTCTTCTCCAATAGAGGAAATTGCTCCCATCAAAGATTGGAACGTTGGTGGAGAATCTCCCTCCTAGGTAGTCACCCATCTTCTCCTACTTGTTGA
Source organism: Alisma plantago-aquatica (assembly GCA_963693085.1). Taxonomy (NCBI): domain Eukaryota; kingdom Viridiplantae; phylum Streptophyta; class Magnoliopsida; order Alismatales; family Alismataceae; genus Alisma; species Alisma plantago-aquatica. The sequence continues at coordinate 1,155,570,694 of OY856410.1, read as the reverse complement.
AGTATGATTGGAGAAGACTCGCCCTGATACCAATTGTTGGATCCTAGATGGGTGATTAGATGCTCTAGAGGGGGGTGAATAGAGCTAAAAACACTTAAACAAAATTCATTAAACCTTCAAGATATATCATAAGATAAGGTTGCTAAATAGGAATTTTGTGTGCAACTAAAACATACATAGCAAGGGAGAGAGAGATTGAACATGCACCAATTAGACAAGCTATTTAGAGTGGTTTCACACTTCAAACTAGAAGTGTGTCAGTCCACTTGCCTAGAGAGGTCCACCTCTAGGACTTCCAAACTATTGCACTCTTATATTCATTCATAATACATACAATGCATGACCAAACAAAATACTTACCTATCCATTACAAAGAGTCTTCAACCTTACCAAGGACTTACCCACTTTGCAAGAGTCTTCGACCTTCTCCAAGGACTTACCCACTCTTGCACAAGTCTTCAGCCTTGCAGGGATCACCCACTCTTCTTGGATCTTCATCTTTTGACTTCACCTTCACTCGGAGAAGCTTCCACCAAGGTCTTACCCACTTGAGCTTGAGTCTTCTGCCTTCTCCAAGGGCTTACCCACTCTAGCTCCAAGTCTTCAGCCTTGATCTTCACCAAGGGACTCCTTCCCTTGTTATTCTTCACCTCTCTTGGACAAGAGAGAGAACCTTCATCTTCATGATTGAAATGAGAGAAATGGAGTTGGTGTAAGTGAGAGCCTCATAAGATATACATATAGAACTAGCTCTCTTACAAATCTCCTACTCACTCTAATGGATGTAACAAGTGATTAAGCTTAGAGAGAGAGGAGGCTGTAGGAAGCACTCATCTATAGAATAGGAACCTCACATAGAGTTTGTAATGAATGCTCAACCTTGGAATGAAGCCCAAGGGGTCCTATTTATAGCTGGGGATGCCTCTTAGCCTTTAGGAACACTTGAGAATGAAAACTAGCCGTTTTGTGGCTTGCAACAAATCTATTTTCACTTGTTGCAACTCCACAATGGCTAGAAACACTTTTCTGCACTTTTCCGTACAATACAATCGGTCGAGTTTCTATAAGGGTAACTCGAACGATCGAGTAAAAGACAAAGCCGATATTCATACCATCGGTTGAGTTTGTCCTGAGGAAACTCGACCGACCAATGAAAATCAATTTGGTCAGTTACTCCATCGGTTGAGTTCTGTGTAAACACAACTCGACCGATGCAATCTTCAGAAAATTGATCAAGGATGATCGGTCGAGTTTTCTGGCTGGGAAACTCGACCGACAAAGTGCATGTAATCAATTTTCAAAGTTGCATCTAAAGTGCTCTAATATTTGATCTAAGTGCTCCTGATATTTTTCTAAGCTTAATTACAAGTCATACAATCATTACAAGTGATTTACAACATAATTCTAATGGATATACATCATATTACAAAAACGTGCACTTGTATGACTTTTGACTTGTCTTTTCTCCAATTTGATATGCGCAAGTTAGGGCATTTGGAGTGTGTCTATACCTAATCTGAAAACACTCAAGTAGAGGCATTAGACACCAATATGTGGAATGGTTAGTCATCATCGAAACACGGGTTTAGTCAATTTAGACGTGAGTCAACATTGACCTACTTGACCTTGAGTCAACACATCTATCCAAGAATTGCATGAGATGCAATTGGAAAATGTTGTCTACCCTAATAGTTGGTTATGAGAGCTGATGTTGGATGCGTATTAACTTAGTTATTTTGGATCTTGGCTCACTAGAAGGTTGTACACTACAATCTTCTAAATTGGTAGTGAGGGTTATCAATTTGAAAAAATTTAGTGGGAGTGATAATTAGTTAAAATCCTTATTAATATTGTCAAACTTATCAAACCAAATCGAATCAAAAGTGTTTTGACAAAAATTGCAAATTTTCTTTTGTAGAATCTAATGGAAAACATAAACACATTATCTTTGTGATCGGGCCTTGAGAAAGACAAGTTGAATAGGAATAACTTCTGTGAGTGGTTTAGGACATTGAGAATTGTGTTCAATCAAGAGGGCAAGCACTATGTCCTGGAGACACCAGAGCCATATAAAATCGCTCCTAACGCGCCCAAATGCTTATAGGGATGCTTATTGGAAGCACTCTGAAGATGTTGTAGATATCAAGTTCTTGATGTTGTACTCAATGAACTATGAATTTTAGAAACAACATGAGAACATGGTTTTTATTTAGATGGTAACATATTAAGAACATGTACCAAGATTAGGCAAGGCAAGAGATACATGATGCCTCTAAGGGATTATTCAGGTGCAACATGATAAAAGGAGATCTAGTAGGTTCACATGTGCTCAAGCTTATTGGGTATGTGGAGAACCTTGCTAGACTAGGATTCCCCTTAGGTCAAGAGTTAGCCACAAATGTGATTGCAAATTCATTGCTAGAGTCATACATCCAATTGGTCATGAATTACAACATGAATGATTTTAACAAGTCATTTTCAAAATTACTTGGCATGTTGAGAACAGCTGAAGCGTAGATGAAGAAAGACAAGACCAAGTCTGTGATGATGATTAGCAGGGGCAAAGGGAAGTCCAAGGGAAAATTCAAAGCTAAGAAGAGTTCCAAAGCTAGACAAAAGCCCAAGTCTTCTACACTCAAAGCAAAGGGAGGGGTGACCAAGGGAGGCAATTGTCACCACTGTCCCCATTCTAGACATTGTAAGAGGAATTGCCCTCTCAATTTAGAGGAACTAATGAAGAAGGAGGAGGAGATAGAGATCTCCTTTTTAGGACCCGAGAAGAAGTAAGATAGAACCATGAAAAGCAAGGTTGTTTCATGTCATTCATCTAAGCCTTGAGGGCATGTAATAGAATTAGTGAATTGGTATTATGTACATGCTATTAAAACATCATGTATCTTGTATGGATAAGAATATTATAAATATATTTTATGTTTTTCTTTCAAAGGTAAGATCTTTTATGACAGTGGACCAATGTCTCATAGTTTATATTTGATAGTTCTCGAGAGGATTATATATACTAAATGACTCGATGACTCAAATGATGAATACCTATTGTATTGTCATCTTGAGTTTGTAAATGAGAAATGAATTTGTATAATCCATAATGATGGTTATGGAGACTCTTTTGGTTGTGCAACTGATAGAGACATGCAAGTCTTATTTATTGGGAAATTTGACAAAAATTCTTCACTAGATGTAGTGGGAGAGTGAGTATTCTATTAGGGCTCATACATACTACTATATATAGACCTTTTAGAATACATCCTAGAGGTAGTTACTAGTACCTCACTATATTTACTCATGATCTCAATAGATATGGTATTTTGTATTTAATGAAATACATGTATGAATCTCTCCACGTGTTCAAGGAGATCATGAATGAAGTATGTAACTAGCTTGGTAAAAGTATTAAGACATTTTGATATGATCAATGTTGAAATATTTTAACCAAGAGTTTGAGGGCCTTTTGAGGAGACCATAATAGTGTATCATGATGACCCCACATAAAAAACAATGATAGTGTATCAGAATGAAGTAATCACACCCTATTAAGCCATGGTGATATTATCAATAAATCTAGCTAATCTTACAATATCCTTTTTGGGCACAACTTGCACTAAACAATGTATTGTCTAAAATGGTACAAAATACACCAAATGAGATATGGCATGGGGATTTTCCTGATATGTTGTTCATAAGGGTTAGGATAAAAGCTTGTGTGAGAAAATAGTTTCTTGAGAATCTTTGTCCACAAATCACATAAATGTTACTTTTCCAACCCAACAACAACGGTATGTATGCCCATAGAGCCATTCATACGATTATTGTAATGGGGCATCATATACTTGATTTCATAATGATAAATGTAATTCCATCTATTATGCTTGTATCAACCATGGGATGATGATACATATATAATATATGCCTAAGGAATGTTGTTACTCATTGGCATATGTCTTCAGGTTGTGGACCTAAAAAATGAGATCATATGTATGTTAAGAGTACATACACTATTGTTATGTACCTAGTCGGATATTAATATGGAAGCAATATAGACAACAATAATACTTAAGACTAGAGTGTGTGTTGACTGATGATAGAATCTCATTGGTCATTATATATGATATTAAGTCAAGAACACATGTACATGTTAGAGAACAATGTATCTGGAAAGCCCCACCTTGAGAGTGATACATGGAGAGCATGGAATGATAGTCAAAATCAATTTTCATAGTGATGATGGTGATTGTGATCTTATACCTTAAATCACTAATCACATGTTCTTTGATGTACTTTGACATCTCAAATGTGACCTTAAATAAGGGTTGCTATAAAAGTGATGCTCAAATGCATTATAACACATGGGTTTGAGTGTGAGTGATGTAGATGGGATTTGTCCCTTTTATAGGAGTTTGATATTCAGGCCACTTGATAAGAGTGACTGAGAAATGTATGTCCATACTCATGTGATTCAATATGTGATATGTGAACTCACATGCATCTCAGACAGTCTATTATAGTTCAAGGGACATGGATTGAATGTTGAAGAGGATGATGATTCCATGCCTTGATTTCAATATGGATATCAAAGGCAAAGGAACCATACAGTCACGGTAACACTGATCAAAGATTATAGTTTGAAGTTGTTCTCTAATTTTTTGAATTCATTAGGTAGTGATCATGTGTTTCTAGATACAACTCATTGTTTATGATGTCATAAGTTTGTTATGGACATTCACTACCAATGTAATTTGGGACCTATAGGGTCACACACATAGGATACACATGGAATAGTAGTTTATTCATTAAATATGTTTAAGTTAATTACTAAAGTGTTTAGGGATGAGGACTTCCTACGTCACTGGATCCCTACAAACATGGTTCATAAGATCCTACTGCTAGAACCCCCTATCAGTACGACCTCAGAAAACATGAGGATCTGGGCAGGTATGGAGAATGGTGGTTTCTCTACGAGATCAGCTTATACATATATGAGAAGAGGATGAGATATTTTCGTAGAGGGAAAGTGGAGCATTTTATGGGGGGTGAAGGTTCCTTCCAGAGTGAAATTCTTTGCATGGATCGTCATGCATGGGAGCTTCTTATGAACAAACACAGAGGACAAAGACATATAGCCAACAGCAGCCTATGCGAGAGATGCAAAATGGATGACGAATCTATTATTCACGCTCTGGGGGACTTCCCATACTCCAAAAATGTGTGGAAGTCCATACAGAATGTTGATCTAGAAAATGGTGTTTTCCAAGTTAATGAAGAAGGTTGGTTCAAGAATATGATGGAGTATAGTGGACCTCAGCTGTAGGAATTCCTTAAAGCATGCTGGATTATATGCACCACTATAAACAAGCAAATATTTGAGAGCAAAATTGTACCGTCTATCTTCTTGGCACAACGAATACATAGGGAGGTATATATAAATAACGCTACTTGGAGAAGGGAGAGTATCAACTCATCAACTACGTACCCTCAGGTACATCATTGGTCATGCCCAATTGAGGGACACATCAAAATCAATACATATGCTTCTTGGAAAAGGAACAAAGCCACTATCGTCATGATTGTCAGATATTGTGTAGGAAAGTGGATCCACAACCATGTGAGATAGATAGTTCCTATCTCCCTTCTCCATGCTGAAGTCATAGCTATAGATCTGGCCTTTGAGGTTGCGAGAAGAGAGGGTCTATCTGACTTAATCGTCAAAACCGACTGTAAAGTATTCGTGGATATGCTCCAAAGACAACCAGGGCAAGACCCCAAGTACTCAAACTATATCAAGAGAATACAAAGGAGTATAGATGAACACCCTGATTGGGAAATAAAATTTGGAAGAAGGGAGTGCAACAAAGTAGCTGATGACCTTGTAAAACATCACCAAAAGAATACTACTGGCTATTTTGATTATACCCGACCCCCAGAATGTAGTAAGTCAATTCTAGATTGTGAACACTGTAACGGTAGTAGTACTACAACATTTACAAAACATGCAAACTTAGAGTCATGTAATTTATTTCTGTACTGGCTTGCAAGAGGAGGACGAGATGAATAAATAGCCTCCTAGCTTTCCCAAAAAAATGTGTTTAGGTATTCAATTTAAACAATAGTGGTTGCAAATTGGCTGATTAGACTGTGAACTGACTGTTTCAAGTGTTGAACTCATTGATTCAAGTGTCAGGTCAATTGGAAATACCATTGGCCAAACAATACCTAAACTAGGACATGAACTGACTGGTTCACTTAGTGAACTAATCGGTTCAATGTCTAAGATGATGGATTCAAGAGTTAAACCATCCGGTTCAATGATGAATTCAATTGGATCAAGGATTGATGTCAACATCATGTTTTGCATTAATCAAATATTGAATGTTAGTGTGATTCAAAAAATGAAAGAGCATGAACTAACCAGTTCAAGACATGAACCAACTTGTTCACCTCTAAAATGACCAGTTCAACAATGAACAGACCAGTTTAGTGTTTGTAGCTTCCAGAAAATGTATGAAAATCCATCTCTTTGACTCTCACTCAAACTAAAAGTCTTGACCCTGAACCTCCTATGAATAGAGAGGTAGAGGAGGCCTTTCTGAAGACACAACAATAAACTCTAAAAATTGGTCCTCTCTAGTTGTGGTATCCAAGAGAGCCCAAGAAAGTCATACTCGTGACAGGGAGGGATAGCAAGGGAGAGGTAATCAGGAGAGCATGTTGGCGCTAGCACGCAGAATAGAGGCGACAACTCCTTCATGTCTGTTCATATAGAAAGACAAGAGTTCCTGGTGGTCTGCGTGGACTACTCTAGAAGCGAGGAGGTTGTTTCTTGCTTCTAGGAGGATGAAGTCAACTGTCGTCCATGGTGATCAACCAAGAGGGCACTAGTGGTGTTTCCTGGATGCAACTTGAAGAAAGACACACACTACAGCAAGGGAATGCCATTGGACTTATGTTAGGACCAGGTATAATCCTTGCATCCATCCTTCTCATTACATAGTTTTTGACGTGATCTACTATACAAAGGGAATAAGGCAGATACAATTTTGTTTGTAGTGCCTTATCTGGTGCTACATTTTCCAACATTCCACCATCAACCCTCGTTGGCTTGCAAGGATAAGAGTTTGTTCCATTTGTATCTACTTCTAGAGTCATACACACTCCATATCTGAAAGAAAGAGGATTGAGGAGGCCTTCACCACCATCACCATCACCATCCACATTTAAGCAGAGGTCGACCTCGAGATTCAGTACCCATCTGACTAATATTTTGTTTTGTTTCTTCTTCTTCCTCACTATGTCAATATGCATCAGGATATGTCCTTCTATCCTTGTAAAACAATTTAAACATGTGTAATATGAGTGTCTAGACACATTAATATGGGTTTGGAGTAGCCACTAAGGCTTTTATAACATGTAAATTTTCATAGCCATCAAATGTATACAATCTTAGCAATGTTCATCTCCTTGATCATGTTAATGAATTAATCCGTGCTTGATTAAATACTATCATGTGATGTATGATTACTAATGCCGCAAAAAAGTATGATTACTGCATGAAAGTATTACATCACTATAGTTAATGGTCATATGTTTGTATAGCTAATTCTATATTTTTCATCTTGAGAGAGATGCATGCTTATAATCTAGAACTAACTTGAACTCAAGAGACAAGGGAATAGACACCAATTATGATTTCTCATAAACCAATCTAATGACACATAATGGGTATGAGTGTTTGGATGTTGGTGAGTGTGCTTGGTTTGTGAAACTTAATCCAAGTTCTTTATAAAATATCAATTGTACCAAAAGGATCTACCACTTGTCTTATTTTGTTAACATAGTTTTCATTTAGTTTGTTCTATTTCTTCTTGTTGGTAAACCATTTTGTAAGGAATGCTAAATTTAATCTCAATTAAAGTTAGCTAAGCTGAATCAAGTCCAGAATATATTGGCACCCTTGTCTGTGTGTTTGACCCAGCTTATTACTCAGCCTTGTATTACCATTATGAGCATCTAAGGTATCAGATTATAAATATAATGTTCAATTTCACTCAGTTTATGTCCACTTTTAGATATGAAAATCATAGGAAATCAATATGAGCGAAGAGGTTGATTATGTATTAGTTATACTCAAGTTGGCAAAAATGTGGGAGACACTTGTTTAATGAAGAACAAACTCAGACTATAATAAACCCTTTTGCAAAATGAAAGATAGAATCAAAATATTGCCAAACTTGCGGCTCCTTGGTAAAAACTTACTTGTGAAAAATGCAAGATAACATCAATATGTTGTTGATTTATTGACTCCTTGGTAACACTTTCCTTTTTTAAAACACAAGATGGTGTCTAAATGTTGTTGAACATTCGAACCCTTGGTAAACCCTTTTGCATAACATGGGATAACGTCAAAATCCTATCAAACATTTGAACCCATGGAAAATCCCTTTTTAAAACCTCAAGATAGCATCAAAATATTTTTGAATGTTCGACTCCTTGGTAAACCCTTTTTCAGATAGATGTTGTCAAACTTTTGACCCATTGGTAAACCTTCTTTTTGAAAACCAAAGATAATGCTGAAATGTTGATGCAATTTTGAGTCTTGATAATGATGTGTGTTATTGGACATGTAGATTCACCTAGGGAAAGGTCTCTAGATTGTTACCTAGACTAAGTACAATAATCACCACTCACAAGTAGAAAGATCTTATCCTATCATAGTTATGGATCAAACCCAAAGGACAACCTTTTTAGAAATGGATTGATCAAAGCATATGGGTGAGAACTAGTATATACACAAAAGGTTGAGTGTTGATTACCCAAAGTATGAAAATAATAAAAGGGCTAAATTAAGGGTTTATTATCAAATGGGAACACTAGGGTGGAATGGGTTCCACCACCCTATCTATCATTCACTCTCTCTCTCTATTTGTATCATATTAAGCATGGAAATAATATATTGTAATGCTTTTCATCATTACAATTATACTCTAACAAATATAACTCTAATATCATATTTGGTTTACCTATATATCATACATATATTGCCTCAGAAACACCTATCTAAAATTCTCACCAAGATTTTAACTAAAATCAATCGATATTTTAGATCAAAGGTTCAAAGTTATGTGAACCCAAGATCTAATAAACATATAATCATGATGATCAAGAGAGAATATAAGCATAAAAATGATTGATTCCAAACATATAACACTTCATACAATAATAGATGCAATAAAGAGAACAAAATTAGATAGCAGGAATACTCCCCCGCAACCCAATGAGAGGACTACTAACTCATGGAAGGGGTGACTAAATTAATGACATAAGAAGAGAAGAAATCCACTATCTTAGTAGACACAAAAGGAGAATTTGTGGTGTCTGGATGCCTATCTTCAAGGTCAAGGGAGATGACAGTCAGCAAAGTAGCAAGTTTTCTCCTTAACATTCAATGGGGAGAGACTTGGCAGTGTCATCTTATTTCACCAAGGATGGATATTATCATTGTGAGGAGAGAGAAGTAGGGCAACAAAGGCAAAGGTCATCAACCAATGAAATCAGGTATCGCCAAACAATCCCATCTTGAGGTATGAACCTTGGAATCTTAGTAACACTGAAGGTGGAAGGATCCTTGGATGACATTCATCATTTAATGGAAATGGTTAAAGGTTTTTTTATGGTAGAGCTCAATAACAAAAAGTGGTAGTGTGGAAGCATCAACGGTGGATCCCCTTATGGTGGAAAAGTTCTTGTATTTATAGGCAGAGGTTAGGGTTTGTAACCCTTCCATTCACCTTGGAGTTAAGTCTTAAATGCCATCAAGGCGAAGAGGTAGTGGATGCATGAGGAAGATGATAGGTTGGTGGTGTTAAGTATTACCATCAGTAGATGATGTTGGCTAAATTGGACATTATAATAATCCCTTTGTTTCGATGATGACAAACATTTCGTTCTTGTGGATCTAACATGCTACTTGAGTGTTGTAGGAAGTAGGTGGATGACAAGCTACTTGGAAGATCTATATGCTTAAATTGCTTTAATTCATGATTGTAATCAAATGTAAAAACTTGTACAAGTATATAATGTACAAGTACTTAGACATCATGTAAATCAAGTGTTAGATCTTCCCTAGCCAATCACAACACTTAGATAGGTCATTCCCTACAATAGTGTCACAACTGCACACTCATACACACACTTAGTATCTAGTTCAAAACATTGAAATACGGTCATTCTCGGTCGACAAACTCCTCGACCGAGACACTCTCGGTCGACAAATTCCTCGACCGAGATTGACCCAAGTAGCCGTTAGACCCAGCAGACAAGGTGGTTGGGAGTTGGAAATGAACGTTGCAAACGCTTGCTCCAGGACGTCCCTTGGTCGATAAATCCTCGACGGAGAAGGCCTCTCGATCGACAATTTGTCGACCGAGAAGAGTTATTTCTGCACTTTTCAGAGTTAATTAACTAGTCGTTGTTAAAGCAACTAATGGTTACCTAACAGCTAGTTAATCACTAAGAACCCCCTAGGAAGTGTCTAGAACATCCTTAAGCATCCATAGGCCATTCCTATAAATAGGACAAGCCATAGGACACCCAAAGTACACTTGTGTAACACTTGAGTATATACTTCTAATTGGCTATTCATTCTTGTGAGCAATAGAGCAATTCCAACAATTAGCTATTCATTACCATTGCTCTAATTTCGTGTCCTATAGGCTTACATCTCCTACCCACTACACCTACACTTTCATACACATTGGTTAGGAGATCAAAACGCTTGATATAGGAAATCAAGCCTTGTGCTACAAAGATATTGTAATTTCTATTTTTCCTTCTTGTTCCTTTTTATCCTTTGTACTCTCCTTGCTACTCCTAGGGTTGGAGGCTGCAGATTGGAGAGGGTTTGGCTTCTCAGGTGGAGAAGGTGGACTTTGGACTACTTCAAGAAGGCTGTCTCAACGGGAAGCTACTTCAAGAGGAAGGCTACTTCAAGGGGGATCTTGAGGTTACTTCAAGGAAGGCTGCTTCAAGGTTGGTGAGACTACTTCTAGGTGAAGGATGTCCAAAGGGATTGGTGAAAGAATTGTAATTTTATGTAATATCCTTGTGACGTAATAAAATTTAATTCTTTCAAAATCCCGGTTGGGTAAGCAACCGGGTAGTGGATTGACTGCCTTAGTATTTGCTAAGGTTGGAACCACTCTAAATCCTTGTCCCCTTGTCCAATATTTTGTGGTTTCTTTCTTTGGTTAAATTATTATTAAAATATCATAAAACACTATTCACCCCCCCCCCTCTAGTGGTTTTTAAATTGGTATCAGAGAAGGGCTTCAAGGAACTCTAACAAAGTCTTGAAGAATGGGTGACAGGGTACTTAACAACCTCAACTTGGAAGGAACACTTGTGGCTAGACCTCCAGCTTTTGACGACACTAGCTACACCTACTGGAAGAGGAGGATGCAATTTTACTTCCAAGGAATCAGCTGGGACTTATGGAGAATGGCATCAACTCCATATGAACTTCCTCAAACGGAGTATGCAAATTGGGATGCTAATACGGTAAAATATGCCCAAATGAATGCAAAAGTTGTAAGTATACTTTATTGTTCACTTTCTGTTGGTGATTTTAATAGAATATCAAATTGTGAAACATCTTATGAGATATGGCATAGATTGTCTATAAAATATGAAGGAATTGTTCAAGTTAAGAATTCTAAAATCGGAATGCTTAAACAGAAATATGAACAATTTCGTATGGATCAAAATGAATCTATTAGTGAAATGTATACAAAATTTTCTTCTATTGTGAATGGTTTGAATGCTTTAGGCAAAGTGATTAGTGAGGAAGACCAAGTGTCAAAGATTCTTAGATCTCTCCCTCCCAAGTACAAGCCCAAAGTGACTACCATTGAAGAAGCAAATGATCTCACCCGACTAAGGATGGAGCAACTCATTAGCAATCTAGAAGCACATGAGGCAACCCTGGAGGAAGAGGAACGACGAGAGCGTGAACTTCAACAAGGGAAAAAGAAGGACATTGCATTCAAAGCATCAACCAAGATTAGTCATGACATAAGTGAAGATGACAGGGAAGAAGAAACTCTCATTGTAAATGGTAAGCAATATAAAAGTTTTAAAACTAACAAAACTTCTAGTGTTTCTTCTTCCAGGTGCTTTGAATGTGGCAAAAAGGGACACATGAAAGGTGATTGTCCAAAACTCAAGAAAGGGAAGAAATCATCTCACAAAAAGGAAGAAAGAGCATATAAAGCTGCATGGGATGATTCAAGTGATGATAGTGATGATGGAAAAGAAGAAGTAGAATGTCTTATTGCTACAACAAATGAAGAAGAAGAAGAGGTAAGTCTTTTTGATCTACCAAAAGAAGATCTAATTGCTAGTCTTCAAGATACACATGAGAAATATATTGAGTGCAAGAAGAAATTTAAGAAATCAAATAAAGTAAATGATGATTTAAATGCCAAACTTCTTGCTCTCACATCTGAAAATGAAAATCTGAAAACAATTATTGAAAATTATGATATTAAGCTGAAATTTGTAGAAGCAAATTGCAATCTTCTTTCACTTGAAAAGTTAAACTTGCAAACTCAAGTAAATGATCTTCAAAAACAACCTGTTTTATGTACACATCTAGATTATGATATTGTTGTGAAACAAAGAGATTCTTTGTTATCTAATCTAGATCAAGCAAAATTAGATATCAAGAAGAAAATGGATGAGATTATGAAGTTACAACAAAAAGTGAGTAACAGTAATATTCTTGATAATATCTTAAATGATTCTTATTGTCAAATTGGAAGGAGAGGACTAGGTTATAAGACTAAGGGAAAATCTTATCAAAAACCTAGTTGGAGAAGGACACAAGTGCTAAAGAATCAATTCATGTATGTACCCAAGAACAACTCAACTTCTAGAAAGAGAAATGAAATTGACTCTATTAGTTGTTATTATTGCTTTCGTCTTGGACACTACTCTTTTTCATGCCCATACAAGAAAAGGAATGATGATCTAGCTTGGGTTCCTAAAACTTAGAAGTTTAAATTTGACTAGTTGAGATTTGACCTAAACTGATTCTTGATATACAAATGTCATATCTCAACACAATCGAGCTTTAACTTTCATATTCTTGTTTTACTTGGAAAAAATTACTGAAAACAGTTCTGAAACAGTACAGAAACATTCTCGGTCGAGAAACTGTTCGACTGAGAACATTGTCGGTCGAGAAATAGTCGACCGAGCAGGTTACTGCCTTCAAGTTTGCAATAAATCTGATAAAACCTGTACAAACAGTAGCATTCTCGGTCGAGAAAAATGTCGACCGAGATAAATTCGGTTGACAAACAGTTCGACCGAATCAAGTTCTGCTGAACCTATTTTCAATTAATCTAGTTTGCTATAAATTTGTTATTAATGATTGATTTAATATGCAAATCAAGAATAACTCTTGGAGACTATCTTTAAAACAAGACATAATGAACTTTTTGCATCATGAATTATTGATAACCTTGTGAATACAAAATTCCTTAACATATTTATATATGAAAGTTGATATTGAACATACTTTCTTCATTAATTGACAAAGTTTGTCTTAAAATTTGAAAATCAATGAATAATAAATGAGTTTATTTTAGTTTATCCTCTACATGGTTTAGCTTAAAACAGAAAATTTTGAACCATATTGAATTAATCAAGGAAATTACTGCTTTAAAATGGTTTACCTTAAGTATCTCTTGTTTTATCTATGATATAGGAACCATGTGTATTAAAATTTAATTGGTCATAATCATTATATTTCATGAAATAATATGCTTCTATCTTGATCATTGTATTGTGGATATGCTTCTACTGTTCTATAATAATAATTGTGCCATGATCATTATGTTTTACTGGTTTGTCTAAAATAATCTTTGATCCATATATACAAATCATAAATGGATATTGTTTATCTGAAGATGCCCTTTTGCATAAACAGTACAAATTCATGGCATAAATAAAAATCTGCAGAAACTATACTTCAAATTGGAAATCTACAAAAAATTGCCTCTTGGTTAAAATCAAGTTTGACCAAGGGGCGCTATGGTCGAAGTCAAGGTCGACCTAAAATAAGCTTGACAAAATGCTTATTTGTACATCATTTTACTACACTTATTCTTAGTATCTTGTTTCAAAATGTGTTTATCATATTGAAAACATAATTTTAGTGAATAACTCTCATAAAAGGTCAACTTATTATGATCTAATATTGATTGTGACCTTAGAATCCTTAAATTATCTTGACTATAAGATTAAGGGGGAGCTCACACAAACTATCTTGATTACAAGATTAAGAAGCTTACAAAACTTTGTAAACATCATTTGAAGCTTGTTATGACATTAGTATCCTTAATAGTAGTTTTGGTTATGAACACAAAGAAATCTACATTATTCATGAATATGACATATATCTTGTTCTTAATGGAATTCTCTAAACAAATTAGGGCTTAACATCCCATGTATTTTCTTAGAGATACATACATGTATTCATCATGATCTTAAGGGAATCTCATTTCATTTTCAGGGCTTAACATCCCTTGTAAAATGGATGAGAAATCAATACACATATGCCATGAACATAAAATGAACTCATATCATTTCAAGGCTTAACATCCTTTACAAATGATTGGGAAATAAATTGTGGCTAAATTTAACTATAATTGCTTAGCATTAATCCCTTGCTTTTAAATTGAATATCTCTTTAAGGGGGAGCATAGCATAAAATTAAGGGGGAGTAATAAAGAGTCATACTAAATAATTCTCTTGGATATCTTTTTGAAATGACAAAGGGGGAGAAATAAATATAAAATCAAAAAAACGTAAAATATAATGAGTTTTATCTCAGCCAGCACCCACTTGAAAAACAAGAATGGCTACAAAAGGTAAACTTTAGGTATGAAACGCATATGATTTATATTTCATTATTTTATATTTAGGAAATGTTTGTTATCTTCAAAAAGGGGGAGATTGTTGGATAAATTGGACATTATTATAATCCCTTTGTTTCGATGATGACAAACATTTCATTCTTTTGGATCTAACATGCTACTTGAGTGTTGCAGGAAGTAGGTGGATGACAAGCTACTTGGAAGATCTATATGCTTAAATTACTTTAATTCATGATTGTAATCAAATGTAAAAACTTGTACAAGTATATAATGTACAAGTACTTAGACATCATGTAAATCGAGTGTTAGATCTTCCCTAGCCAATCACAACACTTAGATAGGTCATTCCCTACAATAGTGACACAACTGCACACTCATACACACACTTAATATCTAGTTCAAAACATTGAAATAGGGTCATTCTCAGTCGACAATCTCGTCGACTGAGACACTCTCAGTCGACAAATTCCTCGAATGAGATTGACCCAAGTAGCCGTTAGACCCAGCAGACAAGGTGGTTGGGAGTTGGAAATGAACGTTGTAAACACTTGCTCCAGGACATCCCTCGGTCGACAAATCCTCGACCGAGAAGGACTCTCGATCGACAATTGGTCGACCGAGAAGAGTTCTGTCTGCACTTTTTAGAGTTAATTAACTAGTCGTTGTTAAAGCAACTAATGGTTACCAAACGACTAGTTAAGCACTAAGAACCCCCTAGGAAGTGTCTAGAACGTCCTTAAGCATCCATAGGCCATTCCTATAAATAGGACAAGCCATAGGACACCCAAAGTACACTTGTGCAACACTTGAGTATATACTTGTAATTGGCTATTCATTCTTGTGAGCGATAGAGCAATTCTAACAATTGGCTATTCATTCCCATTGCTCTAATTATGTGTCCTATAGGCTTACATCTCCTACCCACTACACCTACACTTTCATACACATTGGTTAGGAGATCAAAACGCTTGATATAGGAAATCAAGCCTTGTGCTACAACGGTATTGTAATTTGTATTTTTCCTTCTTGTTCCTTTTTATCCTTTGTACTCTCCTTGCTACTCCTAGGGTTGGAGGTTGCGGATTGGAGAGGGTTTGGCTTCTCAGGTGGAGAAGGTGGACTTCAGACTACTTCAAGAAGGTTGTCTCAACGGGAATCTACTTTAAGAGGAAGGCTACTTCAAGGGGGAGCTTGAGGTTACTTCAAGGAAGGCTGCTTCAAGGTTGGTGAGACTACTTCTAGGTGAAGGTTGTCCGAAGGGTTTGGTGAAAGAATTGTAATTTTATGTGATATCTTGTGAGGTAATAAAATTTAATTCTTTCAAAATCCCGATTGGGTAAGCAAGCGGGTAGTGGATTGACTGCCTTAGTATTTTCTAAGGTTGGAACCACTCTAAATCTTTGTCCCGTTGTCCAATATTTTGTGGTTGCTTGCTTTGGTTAAATTATTATTAAAATATCATAAAACCCTATTCACCCCCCCCCCCCTTTAGTGGTTTTTCAGATGAATGGTCAGGATGACCATTGATAGTCAAATGTAGAACTTCCTTTGTAAGGCTGGGTAGGATTACCATCGGAAGGTGGAAGCAGAAGTTCCATCAATTATGGAGTGCAGGTTAGCCATCAGAAGGTGAACATTAGAAGGTTGACGTTGGACTTCCACTAAAAGATGAGCATTGGGAAACCATCAGAAGGTAGACTCTGAGTGACCACTGGAAGGAGAAGAAGGAGTACCATTAGAAGGCGCAAGTGCAAAACAACCATTAAAAGGTGACCATGGACAGGATTGGTGGCCTTCCTTCAGTTGTCAACTGAATGAAGGGTGGAGTGACATAAATCGATAGTTTGGAAGATGTAATGCAAATCGATTATAACGATGCACACTTTTCAGTGCCCCCAATTAAGAAAGAACCTTAAAATCAAGAGCCGTTACCTAAACTTCCAAGAACCAAATTTAGTAAATAATAAATAATAGCAAATAATTTCCATTATTTCACAAATATTATTTATAAGATGTATATTGATGATCCTCTAAGGAGTTACATGAATTCTCAACATGAGAACTAACATGGATGAGAAGGAGTATCTAACTAATCCTCCTAGACTTATCTTTATGTCTTCAATTGATTTCATCTGATTCGCCATGTCTTGATATCTTTGTATATGACAATTACCAAAAACAATGACAATCAAAATAATTCAGTACATTGCTATATTGTGTATGTGGTGTAACTAAAATGTGAGCAACTAAGATAACAACATATAATGCAACAAATATTAGAAAACAATACCTGGCACTTTCATTATATATTCCAACCCATGCTTGCTCTACCATCTCGAGTGTAATCACTATCCCTCCTTGGTCTTATGTGTATTACCCCTTGAATAATGTAACTTGGGGTTTAGAATATTCTGATTTATTATGTAGTACTCATATTGGCAATATAGTTGAACAGAAAGTAAACAAACATCCAATAGTTTATTTTCATCAAATCTTAAGAAATCCATAACAAACATCGGTGTTCGAGAATGTGAGTATTCATAATCATAACCACATACCTCATTTCCATGAAAAAATCATGCAATAATACTTTAATCATAGGGAGATTCAAATAAACAATCAAAGTTGTATCCAATCAATCATCATTCAATCTACATCTATGTATACCCTAAAGTGTCACCATACATATTCGAACAAATGTCCTAAACTAGGGTTTAGTCTTGTATGGAGTTTGGATGAGGAATAAGGGTGCCAAACCCTAATTGCATTGCATCATGATTTATAGGGATTATAGACCCATATTACACATTAGGTGAAACCCTAATTATTAGATTTATTATATCCTTGTTTTATGAACACCTAGATAATATTTAAAAGTCCAGAATGTACATGAAATTGCATAACTTGCACAAACAACATCCAAATTGGACCAAACTTCATACACAATTTATCTTTGATGTTTTGAATATGAATTTACCATTTTTTCCATATTTGAAGTTATATAATCATGTTATTCATTACTTATTCCTTTTACTCATTTTCTCTCTCCTAAACTTATCCTAATATTTCAGGGATGTCCAAATGAGATGAAATTTGACATGTAGGCTAGTTTTGATATGTAGATTTTGAATTTGAAGTTTGTTTCCACTTTTGAGACTTCTTTTTATGAGATATGTCATATGGCCCATTAACGGCCCATTGTATAAATTATTCATCCAATTAAGTTTCTCATCTTCATATTACCACCAAAATGAGTTGTGGCATATTTTATGTATCCATTATAAACCTAAGATTAATGTAGAACATTAGGTTACATTAAGGTAATATATACATGTATTAGCTCATTGGGGTTATACTAAACATCTATTTAGGTCAAACCTTCAACATTTCTTGGCTAAGTCCAAAATGTCAACTTCCAAGGTAGGGTCCAAGATCTAGTATCTTATAGAAAGATTGTCAGATCTTTGGCATTGATCACATGACTTGACAAATCTATGAGCATCCTTGTAGATAGAAGGCCAATATAACCCAAATAGAATGACCTTAAATACATTGTTTTTGCCTCTCATGTGAACCCTAGTTGGGCTAGAATGACATTGTTTAATAATAAGAGGAACCTCCTCTCTAGAGATGCACCAGCGGTACAGACAATATGAACATAATCATAAAAACTAAGTTTTATTCAAGTAGTAATGAAAAATGTTTGATATGAACTTCTTCTTTTTAGTCCCTGTATAGTCTGGATGGAGCACTCTCCTAGCTCGATATTTTAAGAAGTATACCAAGGAGTATATATGGTCACCTTCAACAAATGGTCATCTGGGAGTGAATCATTTATTGGAGTAGAGTCATTGTCTTGGTTATTCAACCATCTAAGATGATCGGCAACAACATTTTTAGTTCCTTTCTTGTCTTTCATATTGATCGTCTAAGATGATCAATATGGGGTTTGCATCCTTATTTAGCATTAGATACTTAGTAGTAGCATGATCAGGTAGACAATCACTTGTGAGCCTACTAGGTAGGAGCATAACTTGTTAAAGGAATAGATGATGGAAAGAAGCTCATTTTTTGTGGTAGCATAATTATTTAATGTGTCATCTAATGTCTTGATGGTGTAGTAAATGGTGTGGTGTTTCTTGTCAACATGCTACCCCAGAATTACAACTACCTCATAGTCACTGGAATCACACATGATTTCAAAAGGAAGAGACCAATCTGGGGCACGAATGATTGGGGTAGTGATGAGAGATTCTTTAGAATGTTGAAGCTCTTCATGCAGTCAGAGTCAAAGTTGAAGTCCACATCCTTCTGGAGAAGATTTGCAAGAGGCTTAGTGATCTTGTTGAAGTAATGAATGAATCTTCTATAAAATTGAGAATGTCCCAGAAAAGCCCAGACTTCCTTGATAGTGGTTGGAGGAGATATCTTGATCATCACTTTCGTCTTTGCTTTACCCACTCTAATGCCTCTAGAGATAACATGATGTCCTAGAACAATGCCATCTTTCACAATGAAATGGCATTTTTTTCAATTAATAACCAGATGTGCTTATTTAAAAGTTCTAGAACTAGGGAAAGATGGTGTAAATATGATTCAAATGAATCTTCATGATTGAGAAGTTATCCACAAATACTTCCATTGTTGTCTAGGTAATGCCAATGAACATGCCAGACTGCAACACTAGAATGTGGCGGGTGGATTGCATAGTTTGAAAGGCATCTAGAGGAAAGCATATGTGGAAAAGGGACATTTCAAGGTAGTTTTCTCCTTAACACTAGGGTGGATGGGTATCTATTAGAAGCCAGAGTATCCATCCAAGTAATAGAAGAGATCCTAGTGGGCAAGTCTCTCCAGCACATGATCAAGAAAAGGAAGGGGGAAGTGGTCCTTCTGAGTGGCATTTTTGAGGTTGCAGTTATCGATGCACATACACAACCAGATAATAGTGTGGGTGAGAATAAGCTCAATCTTTTAATTTAAAACAACTATAGTGCCTCCTTTCTTAAGGAAAACTTGCACATGTCTTATTCATGCCAAATTAGAGAGGGGATAGATGATCCCTGAAAGCAATAGCTTTAATGCCTCTGTGCACACAACCTCCTCCAGAATAGGGAATCTTGCATGAGGCTCAATGGAGGGCTTGCAGTGGTCGTTAGTTTTGATTAAATGACATGCTTAGGAATTTTTTTTTTCTTGTAGTTTACCATACCATAAAATACAGCATTGACTTAAAAGAGTCAAAACTACTTCAAAGTTAAATATACAAATAACATACATTCATATATATATATATATATATATATATATATATATATATATATATATATATATATAGAGAGAGAGAGAGAGAGAGAGAGAGAGTTAGGCTAAAATACACTCGAGTGCATTCGGAGCAGAATACACTCAAGTAGTGTTTCATGATGTAACATTTTTTTCAAAAATCTAATCCATTGATATTATTAAACATATTATGAATAGCTCATATACAAAATTTGAGCACATTTGGACATTTATAGATCATGTTATAAAGACCGCAAAAATTATGCATTTCAAATTAGTTTTTCGTGTTGATTTTGTTTCCCTCGTATGAGTCACTTACACTCATCCAAATGTGCCCAAAATTTGTATGTAGCTTAATTATAATGTGACAGTGAAGATCAATGGTTTACATTTTGCAAAAAAAAGTCTTCATAAGCAAACAAACTTGAGTGTATTTGTGTGATATGTACACTCGAGTGTATTCTAGCATGACTCTATATATATATATATATATATATATATATATATATATATATATATATATATATATATATATATATATATATATATATATATATATATATATATATGGTGTTGATTTTATGTATGAAGATGGCATGTCTAACTCCAACTAGTTAGTCATTTTTTAGCATGGTGCCTTCTGCCTCTTCGTTAGCTCAGTCAATAATGTTACCTCTTGATTTTCTATGAGGTCTGCATTGATGATTATCAGGTAGACATTATGCTCGTCTAGGAAGAATTATTTGAGGTCCTCGGGCAGAGGCTTCATTTTTGGTGTAGCATGTGCCTTGTGTATTGATGAAGCCCTCATTTAGGGCTTCATCTTCTGCCATTTTATACTTTATTCATAGATAAACATGTCAGAATGCAAATTACTTCCCTCAATATGCATATTACTATAAAATGCACTTGTGTATCTTCTTTGCATGATTTTCAGGTACTTTGACCATGATTTAGATGGAAGAGAGAGAAGGAGGAGAATCTAAGGGTTTCTCTACCTTAAAGGAACTTAAAGAGAGCCCAAGTTCTTTCCTAACCTATTCCAAGTGGGAACAGATCAACCCAAAGCAAGGAGCATAAGAAATGAGCAAGTTGAAGGTCAAAGTGCAAGGAAGAAGACCCAACATGGTCGTGGTACATGCTCAATGGAGGGCTTGTAGTGGTCATTAGTTTTGATTAAATGACATGCTTAGGAATTTTTTTTGCTTGTAGTTTACCATAACAGAAAATACAACATTGACTTAAAAGAGTCGAAACTGCTTCAAAGTTAAATCTACAAATAACATACATTCATATATACATTCATATATATATATATATATATATATATATATATATATATATATATATATATATATATATATATATATATATATATATATATATATATAGAGAGAGAGAGAGAGAGAGAGAGAGAGTCAGGCTAAAATACACTCGAGTGCATTCAGAGCAGAATACACTCAAGTAGTTTTTCATGATGTAACATTTTTTTCAAAAATCTAATCCATTGATATTCTTAAACATATTATGAATAGCTCATATAAAAAATTTGAGCACATTTGGACATTTATAGATCATGTTATAAAGACCGCAAAAATTATGCATTTCAAATTAGTTTTGCACGTCGATTTTATTTCCCTCGAATGAGTGACTTACACTCATCCAAATGAGCTCAAAATTTGTACGTAGCTTAATTATAATATGACAGTGAAGATCAATGGTATACATTTTGCAAAAAAAAGTCTTCATAAGCAAACACACTTGAGTGTATTTGTGTGATCTGTACACTCGAGTGTATTCTAGCATGACTCTATATATATATATGGTGTTGATTTTATGCATGAAGATGGCATGTCTAACTCCAACTAGTTAGTCATTTTTTAGCCTGGTGCCTTCTGCCTCTTCGTTAGCTCAGTCAATAATGTTTCCTCTTGATTTTCTATGAGGTCCGCATTGATGATGATCAGGTAGACATTATGCTCGTCTAGGAAGACTTATTTGAGGTCCTCGGGCAGAGGCTTCATTTTTGGTGTAGCGTGTTCCTTGTCTATTGATGAAGCCCTCATTTAGGGCTTCATCTTCGGCCGTTTTGTACTTTATTCACATATAAACATGTTAGAATGCAAATTACTTCCCTCAGTATGCATATTACTATAAAATGCACTTATGTATCTTCTTTGCATGATTTTCAGGTACTTTGACCATGATTTAGATGGAAGAGAGAGAAGGAGGAGAATCTAAGGGTTTCTCTACCTTGAAGGAACTTAAAGAGAGCCCAAGTTCTTTCCTAACCTATTCCAAGAGGGAACAGATCAACCCAAAGCAAGGAGAATAAGAGATGAGCAAGTTGAAGGTCAAAGTACAAGGAAGAAGACCCAACATGGACATGGTACATGGCCACCGCCGTGGTACAAATTCTCCATGTCATAGTCAAAGTGCAAGTTTGAAGCTGCTAGCCACCACCCTAGTGGTGACCAAGACCCACCACCCCCGTGGAGACCCAAGTCCACCATGCCCGTGGTGACCACCACAATTGTGGTACTGACCCTCCAAAATTGTGAATTTATCTGACATTCTCATCCAATTTCTACCTCATTTGTGCCCATACAGCATGACCATGATCCCTATAACCAACATGGTCGTGGTAACCCAAAGCAGTTTTGATGCCAGCAACCGTAGCCTATTTTTGCACTGCTTTACCCATATTTCCCCTACTTAACCTAATGCTTCCCCACCACCTATATATATCTAGGTGGAGTATGTAGCATGAGGTTAGATACTCCTATAGAAACTTTAGCCTATCCTATCCCCTTCCACTCCATTCCCACTCCATTCCACTGCCATTCCATCATCTTCCACCCCAAAAACACTTATTCTAGGGTTTTTGGCCACTTTCCACCACACATGCATGCCATTCCATCTTGGAAGAAGGAGAATCTCGAGTTGTTGTTGATATAAGGTGGAGAAGGAGGAGTCTCCATTTAGATACCATGTCTTTCCACTCCTCTACTCATTCTTCTTCCTCTCTTTTTGTACTTTCTTGTTATATGAGTAGCTAGGCCCCCTTGTGGGTTGTCTGGGGTCAAAAATGTTACTTTGATACCATGTTGGGGGAAATGATATGAAAAAATTATGAATTCATTTGCTAATTATTATGTTTTACATCTACCTCATTTCCCATAAATTGTTTTGTGGTTTGTGCTTAAAATCACCTAGGATTCTAGGAAAATTTCTTATATGTAGATCTTTTTGTGAATTGCTCCTAAGTTCAATTAACGGATCCCTAGTTATCTATTCACCTTCCTACGTGTTAATCAATTATCCTACATCTAGGTGAGATATCAAAGTAGCTAGTATAGGAGCATTTAGTGTAATTAGTTTGTTACCTTCTCAAGGATAGAATGTAGGTGATGTGGGGTCTAAAACCTCACTTCCATCATCCATGACTACCCTTGGCTCCTAATTACCATAAGTGTTCCTATCCTAGAAACCTAGGCTTGATTAGATCCTAATTAAATTACAACTACACCCTTATCCAAGTGAGCCATGTAAGGGTAGGTAGGAGGTGTTAGAGACTAGTTTCCCTATACTCACTTACCTTATCCGTGGTCAATTAGTAGTTTAGGGAAATTCATTAGAATCTAACTTGTTGTTTGGTTTGGTAATATAAATGAAAGAGTAATGTTTACATGTTATCACCCCCAACCCAACTGACAAGCGCATTCTGTTGAACAACCCACACTTCTCTTAATTGCATTAAAACCCTATTGCCTTGTTGCTTAGCTAGTATTAGCTTAATTGGTTATTTACTTTCTTAGTTAGTTCATTGCCTTGTTCTTGCCTTCTTTCTAGTTTATTGTAGTGTAGGTCTCTACTTTTCCTTCTTAGTGTAGCTTGATCTTTTCTTGCTGTCTTAGGTTTTGATCTTGTTTATTTACCTTTAATTTCTTATTCACCACTAGTGTAGTCAACAAAATCAACCATCAAATCCTTCAAGCCTACACTCCGTAGTATGAACTTAGACAAAACTAACTAAGATCTAGTGATCCCTTTCACTCTTGGGTTCGACCCCTAACTTTCCGCCTTTCTATACTAAAACATGACCCCCTATGCGTGAGGGTAAGTGTGTTAGTCTACGTGACTATGTCCAAATCTTAGGTCTATTAAATTCAAAAGACCCCTATTTTGTTCAAAACTGTTAGGGTCACATCTAATCTAAATCAATTGGTTAGTGTGTGGCCCTAAGGTGGAAAAATGCACCAAGCTTTCTGGCGTCATTGCTAGAGACAGAAATTGCCATAGCTACCATGAAGTTGTGGTGTTGACTATCCCCTTTAGCATCGTCTCTTTGTTGGGTTTTAGGGGAGACAGAGAAGGCAGCGGAAACAAAAATTTTCTTCTCCCAAACCCAGAATAAAGGAATCACGTCAACGTCTATACAATAGGAAGGATGGTTTGTGGAGGCGTATTGTTGGTTATTTACACTAACGAGTTTCAATCCAAGTAAAGGATAGTTTACTCAACTAGCTATTTCCCGCAAGTATACGAGAGTAGTTGTAGTCGAGGTCGAACACAAGGAGCGTTGGTTAGTTAGGCACAAGAGTTATGATTTTCAATAATCTAGATCGTTGTACACAAGATGATTGGATTAGAAAAACTAAATTACAGATTTAAAACAAAACAGTAAATTATCACTTAATTAAGGTTAAGATTCAGATTTAAGAGGATCTTAGACTTGGGATTTCACTATCACATCATAGCTTATATTAAAATATGAATTTAAACATGTTAATTAACTTACAAAGGAGGTTTGTAGTCATTACTCACCTCCCGGTGAAGTGATGATGATTTTAACTCCATACATCACTCTCGTGTATGTATTTCATTTCAAATCACAAACCTTGCTCCTCAACATAATCCCAGCCACTCTCGCGGTCAAGGACAAGTTGCCAAAAGAGTTACTCCATACTCTCAAACACATCTTCTCTAATTATGAAAGAAAGCATAAAACATGCAAGTATGATGGCCAATCACACAAACAAGCATTTCAGATCTGAAACAACTCTTGGAACATACAAGTAACTAACATTTAGTACGAAATTCATATGTTCATACAAGCTATGACATGGGAGTTACTCTCCCATGTCCAAGATTCGGATTCTACTCGTCCATGATCATGTATTGCAGAAATGCTACAAAATTTTCAGAGTTTAACATGGTTTAGAGAAGGAAAAACTAGGAGAATTGAAAGTGTAACCCAAGAGAAGTAGAATTCTGTCTTGGGGACGAAATTCCACTCCTAAAGCTGCTCCAAAACGGACTAGCTCCTCTCCCGAGAAGCTGCACAAAGTTGGGGAAGCTTGGCTGCACCTTGGAGAAGAAGCTTGGAGAAGAAGAGAGGAAGAATGGGGGTTCTTTGGCAAGAAACCACCTCCTTTCCCCTCCAAATCGCCCTCCTATGATGTAGGCTTGCTCTAGGACGAGAGAACTTCCGCAAATGACCGGGCATAACCGCCCATTAAGTTCCCTCTTCATTTTAAACAAAAACTCCTATTTTACAAAATGTTGAAACTGCCAGGTGCACGGCGTGCACTTTGGAAATGCACGCCGTGCAACTTTCCAGAAACTTTCAGTTTGCTCCAGAATACACTGTGCACGGCGTGCACTTTAGAACTGCACGCCGTGCAACTTTCCAAAAACTTTTGGCTCCCAGGTGCACGCCGTGTAACTTTCCAGAAACTTTTATCTGCCTGAAATTCCCAGGTGCACGGCGTGCACTTTTGGTGCACGGCGTGCACCTCGCTGTTCTAGGTTGTTGTGTATTTTGCTCATAACTTTTAGTGTGTAGGTCCGATTTACATACCGTAAAAAGTGGTATTTGAGCAATTTCGAACCCCAAAACATGTAGATACTTGAGGAGTGATCCAATAAGAGATAATATGATACATTACTCATAATTTCATTGCAATATGTAGTACCTACAATACAAACCATGAGACAAGTAAGAATAGCTAAAAATATAGAATCTAGCATGAATGAGAGTGATAATTGAGTCAAAACAACATGGATATGCAACCAAAAATGATCCAAAAGATGATATAATTTGTGCACATCAAATACCCCTAAGCTTAAACTATTGCTTGTCCTCAAGCAAAAAGAGCATAGAAACACAAATGAAGGAATTGTCAAGTTCATGCATAGATCAAATGAAATGAAAGATGTGTATAAGACCAAACCAACCATGATCAACATGTTTATACTCATATCCATCAATTCAACTCAAACATCCAAGAAAGAGATTTTTAGTTCAGCAGGGGTGGCATCCATTAGTTGAATCAATCAATTAAACAACACTAGGTAGAATTTGGATGACCAAGCCAAGCAATTAGTGGATGTGCAACTCAAACTCTCAACTATTAAGGATACAAATGCTGAAATCTTAGTTAAAATTGACAATTTTAGTTGTACTCTCCTTCTTTCCCAAAAGTGATATGATAAAGGATTATGGGTTCTAACACTCGGCTGCTAATGTAGGCTTATGCACACATGGAGTGTCAGTTTGGGTATTTTACCCTCTTTTAAGACATACCACCTAACCATCATGGCCAGATCGGACTTATACTAGGCTAGCATGATATGTGGGAGGTTTATCCATCTTTTATAGGGTATAAAGGTGAGATAAGCCAAAAGAAATTTTAATTTTTTTTTTCCAAAAGATAGGAGAGTCAACTAAATTGCAACATTAGCTAGATTTCATTCATTTGTTTTGAAAATTTTTCATTGAAAGAGTGGTTGAAAATGTACTAAGAGCTTGGCAAGGGAATCTCATATTCCAAATGATGTTGTAAATTTGATTTACTCATAAAAAATTGAAACCATTACATGTTTTAAGCAATCAAGGATGTGAGAGATGAATGTTCAGGCTAGAAGCATAAACCAAGGTTAAGCACATGTTGAAGGCCAAAATGTTTCATTTGATTAATGCATGCCTTTTACAATTTCTCCAAATGATATTTCTCATCAGAAGAGGACAATCTGTTAAGCATAGGAGTTCTATCCACATATAAAAGATAAACCACATATCATACTAGATTTGCCACCAGAAGAGGAGAATTGAAAACAATGACTGAAATGTGAACACAAAACAAAAGCAAATGACAAGAAGCAAATAACATGAAAGGGAAAAGCTAAAAGAACTAGGTTACCATCTGGTTGCTCCCCCCTAAGCTTGAAATCTACAGTGTCCTCACTGCATAAATCAAACTAAAAAGGTTGCAACCGGGTACCTCATCATGGTGGACGCATCAAAGTCCATGGAGGACAAGTGCTCTTATTTGTAGCTGGAAATTGTTGTGCTAAAGATTGATGCCTCCTTGGAAATATGTCCTTGATTTGGGGCAAGCGAAAGCACCTATTAGTTGCAGCAAGAATAGTCTTTTGTATGCCAATACTATTTGTCTTTCATTCTCCTTTGAAGCATCATCAAAATATGAGTTGGGAAGAGTGTTATCATTATAAAGCAATGTGTCATCTAGAATGTGAGGAGGAAGGACATGTAGCTTGCTTGAAGAATCAACATGTAGAGCATGTGTTGTAGCTTTATCCCCTTTAGTTGCAACTTCATAATCATCATGGATATCAACACCATCATACTTTGAAGGATATAACTCTATAAAAAATCCATTCTTCAATGTCACCGGCCTGAAATATGTAGGATTTGTCTCCGGTGGACTAGGCAAGAAAGGTGGAAATGCTTCTTTTCTAGGAAGAGCTTGCTGGGCAATTTGTTTCTCTAAGATGTGTGCATGAGTGGCTATAATCTCCATCTTAGAAGAGAGTTGGCAAATGGCACCCTTCATTGATTGTCTTTGTTGATGGAACTCCTCATTTTGCTGCATTTGAGTTGAAATAAATGTTGCAAGCATGGACTCTAATCTAGAAGTTACTTGTGGTTGTTGTGGCTGAATGAAATTCGAGTTCACATTGTTGTAGAAGTCCGGCGGAGTGTAGCCCATTGGAGAATAAATAGAAGAAGCATAAAATGTAGAAGATGAGTGTCCAAGTAACCCACATGCATCACAAATATTGTTGGCTGTTTGAATTAGTTGTGTGCTTAGATTCTCAAACCTTTGTGATAAAGTGTCTAGCCTTGTTGCAATCAAGTCTATAGCATCAACCATGTGATCTTCCATCTGCATTTCAAAAGTAGTATGTGAAAAGGATGGGTGGTAGCTTGTAGCTATACTCCATTGGAAATAATTTGATGCCATATCTTCAATAATAGCATAGGCTTCTCCATAAGATTTGTTCATTAGAGCTCCATTTGCAGCTGCATCAATAGACATCCTTGTATTGTAGCACAAACCATTATAGAAAGATTGCAATAGAAGCCAATTGCTTAGACCGTGATGTGGGAAAAGATGTTGAAGATCTTTGAACCTCTCCCATGCATCATACAAAGTCTCTCCATCCCTTTGAGAATAATTGATGAGTTGACTCCTTAGCTGCAAAGTTTTTCTAGGTGGAAAATATCTTGCCAAAAAGACCTTTAGAAGCTCCTCCCAAGTGCTGATTGACTTCTTTGGCAAAGTATAGAGCCATGCCTTGGCTCTATCTTTAAGAGAGAATGGAAAAAGAATTAGGTGTATGCCATCAGTAGGAACACCATATATATTTATGGTGCTTAACAACTGCAGAAATTCAACAATGTGGAGGTTTGGATCCTCCATTGGTGTCCCTCCAAATGCATTCAGCTGTAGCAATTGTATGATGGATGGACTGATAGAAAACTTCTCTGCCTCAAATTCTGAAATATTAATAGGCCCACTCATGTGCATTGCAGCTGTACCAAAGTAGTCCATAAGAGGAAGGTCATCTTCCTTGACTATTTCTTCATGCGAATCCATAGGATTAGGTAGATGTGGCGTAGATGGTGGTGGTGTATGTTGTATGGATGTTGGTGGTGTATATGAGGGTGTGGAAGAATGTGGTATGGTTGTTGGTGGTATATATGATGGCGGTGAATTAGGTGTGATTGATGGTGGTGTGGATGAAGGACGATGTGTGGATGAGGGTAGTGCATATGATGGTGACATGGATGATGGTTGTGTGGGTTGTGATTCCTCCATACATGTTTGGGTTTCACTCCTTCTTGCTCGATGAGGGCTGCAAATAGTGTGTTCATTTTCTAAATGTAGAGATATGCACGGTTCAAGGATCTTTTTATGAACACCCCATATGGTCCTGCAAATAAACAAGGTGAGTGAGATACAAAAACAAACATGGAAGATACAACAAATTATGATGATCATGATGAATTATGATTTATGGATATGATGGTGGATATGAAGGTTGTGATCTAGTCTCATTTACTTATCAACAACTCTTACTCTAATAGGAATACCGATGCTCCTCAGCAACGACGCCAAAAACTTGTTGGTTATTTACACTAACGAGTTTCAATCCAAGTCAAGGATAGTTTACTCAACTAGCTATTTCCTGCAAGTATACGAGAGTAGTTGTAGTCGAGGTCGAACACAAGGAGCGTTGGTTAGTTAGGCACAAGAGTTATGATTTTCAATAATCTAGATCGTTGTACACAAGATGATTGGATTAGAAAAACTAAATTACAGATTTAAAACAAAATAGTAAATTATCACTTAATTAAGGTTAAGATTCAGATTTAAGAGGATCTTAGACTTGGGATTTCACTATCACATCATAGCTTATATTAAAATATGAATTTAAACATGTTAATTAACTTACAAAGGAGGTTTGTAGTCATTACTCACCTCCCGGTGAAGTGATGATGATTTTAACTACATACATCACTCTCGTGTATGTATTTCATTTCAAATCACAAACCTTGCTCCTCAACATAATCCCAGCCACTCTCGCGGTCAAGGACAAGTTGCCAAAAGAGTTACTCTATACTCTCAAACACATCTTCTCAGATTATGAAAGAAAGCATAAAACATGCAAGTATGATGGCCAATCACACAAACAAGCATTTCAGATCGGAAACAACTCTTGGAGCATGCAAGAAACTAACATTTAGTACGAAATTCATATGTTCATACAAGCTATGACATGGGAGTTACTCTCCCATGTCCAAGATTCGAATTCTACTTGTCCATGATCATGTATTGCAGAAATGCTACAGAATTTTCAGAGTTTAACATGGTTTAGAGAAGGAAAAGCTAGGAGAATTAAAAGTGTAACCCAAGAGAAGTAGAATTCTGTCTTGGGGATGAAATTCCACTCCTAAAGCTGCTCCAAAACGGACTAGCTCCTCTCCCGAGAAGCTGCACGAAGTTGGGGAAGCTTGGCTGCACCTTGGAGAAGAAGCTTGGAGAAGAAGAGAGGAAGAATGGGGGTTCTTTGGCAAGAAACCACCTCCTTTCCCCTCTAAATCGCCCTCCTATACTCTAGGTTTGCTCTAGGACGAGAGAACTTCCGCGAATGACCGGGCATAACCGCCCATTAAGTTCCCTCTTCGTTTTAAACAAAAACTCGTATTTTACAAAATGCTGAAACTGCCAGGTGCACGGCGTGCACTTTGGAAATGCACGCCGTGCAACTTTCCAGAAACTTTCAGTTTGCTCCAGAATACACTGTGCACGGCGTGCACTTTAGAACTGCACGCCGTGCAACTTTCCAGAAACTTTTGGCTCCCATGTGCATGCCATGTAACTTTCCAGAAACTTTTATCTGCCTGAAATTCCCAGGTGAACGGCGTGCACTTTTGGTGCACGGCGTGCACCTCGCTGTTCTGGGCTGTTGTGTATTTTCCTCATAACTTTCAGTGTGTAGGTCCGATTTACATGTCGTAAAAAGTGGTATTTGCACAATTTCGAACCCCAAAACATGTAGATACTTGAGGAGTGATCCAATAAGAGATAATATGATACATTACTCATAATTTCATTGCAATATGTAGTAGCTACAATACAAACCATGAGACAAGTAAGAATAGCTAAAAATATAGAATCTAGCATGAATGAGAGTGATAATTGAGTCAAAACAACATGGATATGCAACCAAAAATGATCCAAAAGATGATATAATTTGTGCACATCACGTACCTTGTCCCGAGGCTTGCTCGGCGACCTTACCTTGCGGCTTGCATGGTCTTCACCTCCGGTCTTAGACAGTGTCTGTGTAGCTCCTGGCCTCACCGGGACTGTCAGCTCCTGGTCTCACCGAGACTGTAAGGATTGATAGTTGTCCTCCGAGTGGCAGAAGTCTCCCACCTCTGAAGTAGTCAACACAGACCACCTAGAACTCTGATCTCCATGTCGCACAAGGAATCAGAAGGAGTCGCACCCTCCTGTCGGCGTCCTAGTCACCGACACACTCTCCTGCCACCAGTCGCTTTCTGCAGTTGTCTTTCCCTTGTTGTGCCACCCTTATTGGGTAGAACTTGATCGGGCTCTCTCTCGGTAACCAAAACCAGAGAGAACGACAACTTTGCAGAGCAACTGGTACACTAAGTTGTTGTTCTGAGAAGCCCCCAATACCCCTATATATAGGAGGGTCATGGGACAGGGTTCTCAATCATGGGCAATGCAGGATTAAAGCAGGAGTAGAAGGGTTCGAGATTTTCCACAAAAACAACCAACTGCGCCAGTCGAACTGATCGTTTCATACATGAAACGGTTGGTTGGGGAGTTGAACCGATCGGTTCACACCTCAACCGATCAGTTGGGGCACCTGAGCTGATCGGTTCACTTTTGAGCTGATCTATTCGTGGTCCTGGTCCAACTCAAATTGACTTTCATATTTATTTCTGGTTAATCAAATATTAATCCTTGTTCAAATCAAATTTGTACAAGTGAAACAAATTATATTTGCAAAATAGTCTTCTAACTTTCCAAACGACCTTGGTTGGTTAGTTGAGCTGATCGGTTCAACTCTTGAACCGGTCAGTTCAGCCTTTCTTGAGCCAATCGGTTCATCATATGAGTCGATCGGTTCACCAACTTGAGCCGATCAGTTCATCACATGAGTCGATCAGTTGGGGCAGCAGACTATGCAAAATCAGTCAATTGCGGTTTCAATCAATCTGATACTCTGATCAATCGGTCCAACAACTTGAACACTATGATAATGAGCTATCAATTGATTAAGTGTTTAATTGAACTACTAAACTCCTTTAGTAATCAATCTAAACATCATTTGTGGATAAAGTCCTCTTCTAGGTTAAATCCTATGTGTGTGACCTTGCAGGTCCATTTCACATTGGCAGTGAAAATCCATAACACTTATGACTTCACAAGAAAAGAGTGGTGCCTAGTCGCACATCAGTGCTACCCAAGTGAAAAGGAAAGTTGGAGAACAACTTTCAATCCTACAATTCGTGAATGGTGTTACAGTGAATGTATAATTCCTTTGTCACTGATATCCCGAATGAACACAAGGCATGGAACAGTCATCCTGTCAACGTTCATTCACTTTCTTGATCTCAGAGTATATTGGAGGAGATATGTATTACATAAATATCACATACTGATTCACACATGCGTGCGCATGCCTATCTCAATCCTACTCATCAATTGGCCATGGATATCAAACTCCCTCAGGAGGGACAAATCCCATATCTATCACTCACCCCTCAAAAGCCCCATGTTTCCAAGCCACCCAATCATCACCTTTATAACAACCCATGTTTCAGGACTGCATTTGATGATGTCAAAGTGTACCCAATGACATGTGTTGAGTGTAGTGATTTTAGGTCAAAGAATCACACTCACCACCATCACTGTGAGAATTGAC
This sequence comes from Alisma plantago-aquatica, assembly GCA_963693085.1. Taxonomy (NCBI): domain Eukaryota; kingdom Viridiplantae; phylum Streptophyta; class Magnoliopsida; order Alismatales; family Alismataceae; genus Alisma; species Alisma plantago-aquatica. Next base: position 1,155,537,686 of record OY856410.1, on the reverse strand, counting down.
TGTGACTACCATGTCATGGTTCCATGTGTCAAACTCACGGTGAGTCTGTCCGGTAAACTTGTTCTCTAACAAGTACCTATGTGTTTGGTTTGATATCTCCATATCATGACTAATGAGATTATGTCATCAACCAACACCACAATCTAGTCTTGTGTGTCATTTTTGTCTATCTACCTTCTACAATGACATTTGACTAGGGACATAATAAGAATGTACAAACTCTTAGCATCTGTATGATCTCATCGTTTAGATCCTCAACCTGAAAGCATACGTCAACTATCATTCTTTAGACATTCAATATGTTCTATCATTATCTCATATGACTGAACCAGAAAGAATTGGAAGCTTGCCTTTGATCTTTATCAAATCAATCTTAATGTATCCCACCATTCATCCCATGATTGTCTCTCAGGGCATACATACCAACAGACTCCCACTTGCAATGTGATCCAATCACCATTGAATCATATTCTTAGTGATCTTCAACATGTCCCACATGTTACTGTGCTCTAGTGCTAACATAGTGAGTTATGGCAACACCTTGCCAAAGTCAATATTAAATGCATGTCTCTCATCTCATCGTTGTACGTCACACGTATGAGATGGAGTTGTCGTAATATGTGATCTAGTATTCCTTTGCTAACCTTTAGCCACATTGCATGACCAAGCACTCCTAACTTGTCATCAATGGCCGGAATATATATAAGTTCATCTCTATGAACTTCCAGATCCATATAGTATCCACTAATGTTCTCTAACACACAAATACTCAGCTTTTCCTTTTAAATGACTTTATTCAAACATTCACTTTTATATATCCATATATATATTGCGATTAGTTTTCTGTCCTCTTCGGAAGTTCACATCAGTGTAACTCTTTACAATGAACCCTTCCTTATTTCCATAGAACTAGTACTTCTCAAGTACTTATCAAGTTCCCATGGTATTCTAGTAACCCTTACTGGAACTACACAGCCATCCACTCGTCATGTCCCACATATGAGTTATCAAGATGAACATATCATATTGTCATGTCCTACATTCAAGATGATAAATGCATTCTGTTCTTGCCATGTCCATACATGCAAGATAATGGGATGATTACATACATGATAGTTCCATATCTATTCTTAGTGTTCCCATTCTTCATAAGAATTGGACACTTGGCCTTGGGATACCAACTCCATGTAACATGGACAAGTTTACTCCCACTGAATCTATGCATACTGAACCCTTCAGTATAGATTGCCAATGTATGCTCTCTCTTTTCAGGTCAAGAGGTTTTCGAGAACTATCTCTATAGATCTCTATTCCTATCACATAGGAAACATCTCTATCTTCCTTAAAGATAATTTCCACTTTGGATTTCCATTCTTAGAACATCTCATTTCACATCAACATGTGGAGTGCAAATACGCTCCCACTAAATATAGATCCCTTCTATATCTTTGTCATATTAGTCAAACCCTTTGACTATATTATCAAAGTAAAGATCCAGCTCTGAGTTGCTTGTACTTAATCAATCACATTGATTAGTCCATTGTAACTTATAGACTTCATTTGCATTAATGGATTCATATACCCTTATAGGTTGTGTCATGTACACATCCTTGTTTTATTCCTCATAGGAATGTCGTTTTAGTATCCGTATGCCAAATCTTTAGTCATTAAGTTGCAATCAACAAGCATCAAACTTCTTTAAATCCCATCCATGTGTCTTAACACTTAAGACTCATTTGCACTTATGGATTTCATCCCAATGGGTGTTATCATCAAGGTCGTACCTTATGGTTCACATGGAAGTCATTTAGGATGTAATGGTCATAAACCATAACTCAAAATATGGTTCCTCATATTCATCTAGATAGTTGATTCATCACATGACCAACTCATCACATAGATAATTGAGGTGTATCTGTCAAGGATATAGGAACACACAACTCCTTGTGATTCTTAATGTCCTTTATTAGTATGGGGTATTCTTTATTTAAGAAGAAATTAGTTATTTGATAATCATCCTCTAATTCCTTAGAGTATGACTCCTTTTGATTTAGACATCACCATGCCTTAATCATGAGTTCACTATGATACACTATCATAATCACTCATAAGGTTCTCAAACATTTGGTTCAAGTATTTCATTCATTGATCTCATCAAGAATTAACACCTTTCCAAATTCGTACTTCATCTATAATATAGTTCAACACTTCAAGATATTCATATTAGTATTTCTCTAAACACTGTTTTGAAGTATTAGCATTTGCTCCAATAGGTATGTAAATACATCACATGTATTATACCTAAATAGGATAATCATTATCCCACTACCACTAGTGAAGATTGATTAATCATGTCTAAGAGATTCATGTCTCTTACTGGTTCTCAACCAAAAGAGTCTAGCTTATCCATCACATGGAAACTAGAAATGAACTTCTCGTGATTTATGCTAATTTGATTGTTTGAGTTATCGATAACTTTTAGGTATCATTTTATCTTATGCATACCAAGCACCACAAGATAAACAAGGCTTTGCCATAAAGATCATATGTTTGTTTGAAACATCAACTTTATTAATTGCTATCATTGTCATACAATATGCAAAAAATAATGTGTTTCTAACCATTGGCAAATAGCAGTTCATAACTATATTACATGCCTTTAAGGTTGAAAATAAACTAAAGTAATATTATCTATGGCGGCAACACTTGCCCCATTTATTGAGTGTTTTACATTTTATATCTTGGTATCATATATCTCAAAAAAAATGTTACAAGTTTATTTCATGACACCTTCAGGTGGAGACGTCTGTCGCCTCCTTATTCTTTAGTTCTTCCATATAGAGTGGACAATTCCTTTTCCAATGTCCTGGCTTTTGACAATGGTGGCAATTGCCTCTCTTGTTCACGCCTCCCTTAGCCTTGAGAGCTGAAGACGCCTTGGGCTGCTGGCTAGCATCAAAACCTTTCTTAGCTTTTCCCTTGCCCTTGTGCTTGGACTTGCCTTTGTTGCTGATCATCATCACAGACTTAGGCTTGTCCTTCTTCATCTATGTCTCGACTGTCCTCAACATGCCCAACAACTCTGTCAACAGCTTGTCAAAGTTGTTCATGTTGTATTTCATCACAAACTGACTATAGGATTCTGGAAACGATTGCAGTATCACGTCAGTAGCCAACTCTTGGCTTAGGGGAAATCCCAGTCTCATTAGGTTCTCCACATACCCAATCACCTTGAGCGTGTGAGGACCAACTGGATCTCCTTCTGTCATGACGCACTTGAACAACACCCTGGAGACATCATATCTCTCTTGCCGTGCTTGATCTTCATACATGTTCTTGAGATGCTGAATCATCTCAATGACACCCATGTTCTCATGTTGTCTCTGCAACTCGTGGTTCATGGAGTACAACATCAAGCACTTTGCGTCAATGGCATCATCAGAATGCTTCTTGTAAGCATCCCTTTCTGTCTTTGGTGTGGTAGGAGCAGGTTCCTCTAGAACTGGAGTATCCAAGACATAGAGCTTTCACTCTTGAGTGAGAACAATTCTCAATGTCCTAAACCAGTCATGGAAGTTAGTCTCATTCAGATTGTCCTTTTCAAGGACCAATCGCAACAAAAAGTGATTGTTGATTGTTGTCATTTGTACTACAAAAGGAAACATGTGCAGTTTAGTCCAAAACTCAATTTTGACTTATTTGATTGATTTAAAAATTGATATAATTAGGACTTTAATTAATTATCGCTCCCACTATTTTTGTTCAAATTGATAGCCCTCACCATCAATTCGGAAGATTTCATCATACAATCTTCTAGTGGGTCAAGATCCTAAAATCGTCTGAGTCATGGACCAGCTAGGGCTGTCACCCACAACTTAGATCTTCCAAGTAGGCAACTTTTGCCAATTGCATCATATGCAACTCTTGAAAGATGTCATATGCAACTCCTTGCCATGATCATCGAGAGATTTCTTGTTTATCTCCTCGATCCGACATTAAGTATCATTGGGAGATTCATGATACATCCATCCCGACATATTCATGAAGGATTGAGAGGTTTCTTGTTTACCTTCCAACAATCTCTTCAAGAGGACGTAAGGATATTTTCGCCCATTTACCCCCACATATTCAAAATATGTGCTCTGGGTTTTTCCGCGGGCACCCGTTTCACCATCACCTATTCCTGATGATGATGGATCTATGGTCAGAGCACTACATGAATAGATTTCACTTGATTTATTAAGTACATTCTCATATTCTTTTAGCATCAGCCAAGTTCTCAAACATAACTTATTACAACAATGCTATAAAGAGACATGTACTACTTTTATCAGATATTTATCAGTCTTTCAAAGACCTTGGGAACTCAGTCCCTCATTTCAATACTGGGAATTATCATCCCTTCACTTTCTCATCACCATAATCATATGGTTCTGGGTATTCAAACCCTTAACTCATCATTGATCATTATTATACCTTTTTCAGGTAACTATCACCTTCAGGTCATCTGACCAAGGCATTCATGATACTTGTTACACAAGAATCACACCTGGCTCACAAGGCCATGAAATATCTTGTCACCTCTCACTGGGTAACAACTTACTCATGTGACTCATAAAAGTCCATGTATATTGCTTCTTTTACTAAGCAACAACAATATTAAGGCACATAATGCCAATCAACATTTATTATATAAATGTCACAGCTCACACTAGCTATATACATCATCTCATAATATCTGTATGGTTATTAGGCATGATAACAGTCATACAAGATATTCATCACATCATATGATGTGATAGCAACACTATTATTCCTCTACCAGGAATTAGGGTTTACTATCAAATAGGGCTTTTCATTCCCTTTACCCAAATTAGGGTTAGGGTTCCCCATTTCTCATTAATAAAGAGTTCATGATCTCATTATCTGTCCAACCCTTAATACATTATTCCATACCTCTGGGGCATTCAAGGATATCATATTTGATTATTCTAGAACATTACTTTCATCATATAGCATTAATGATCATCAATTCAAGGTATGAGTTCATTTCTCATCCTTATCATGGTATGATTATATCATACACATCATTTGGGCTTAACCCCATTCTCAAGGTACATTAATTAACACTCATCAAGGTGTAACAACTCATTACATTTCATTGTAATAGTTTCATAACACACTTCATATGTTTCTTACCCAATTATATTGGATTTGAAGTACATCAAGGCATATAAACCCTGAAATGCTGAATGTGATAACTATCATATCTTTATGTATCACTTTCTCATCATTTCAAACTCTGTTGAGTTATCCATCTTATCTTGTATTAAGGTATTTCCCTCTTAATACATCCCATCACTAATCTCTTACCTTTAGAATATAATGCAAAGGCCACACATTAGAATTGTACAGATATCTCACATGATATGGACTTATCTTAGTTTAAGGCATGACTTTATTATAAAGTTGCTTATAAATAATCACAATGATACACCCTCAACTAGGGTTTCTCATCACATATCTTATGTATCCTTCATCCAATTATATTGGACTTATAATCATATCAAGGTATATGATCATATGAGGTCACTTTCAAATCACCTCTAAATCAAGCATAGAGCACCACGGCCGTGCAACCAAGAACGGTCGTGCGAAGGGAAGCCACCACGGCCGTGCTACCTTGCACGGTCGTGCAAAGTGAAGCTACCACGGTCGTGATACAGAAGTTCCCCTCATGAATCATATTCAAGTATGAATTCATGCTATCAACTTCTCAACTTGAATAGGTCATAGCACCCTTTAGTTGAGTACATACAACTATGATTAACATACTGTATCAAGTCATTGACCCTATAAGCAATTAGGAATTCATCCCTTAATTGGCACTAATCCCTTAGGTACTATTCGGGTTTCAACCTTTGTACCTTCTTTGATTATAATTACTAATCAACATTGGATCAATGGATCATTCATCATCTTGATTCTCAAGAGATTCAATCACATTGGACCTCCATTACATAGGGTATCCAATTGAATTAGGGTTTTCAATGTTGATTCCTTCAATCATTGAATTCATGGAACCGGTCATCAATTGGACCTACCCTCATACTTCAATTGAGTTTAATAGGTCAACCTTCAACTGATTTGACTCTCAATTGACCCCCAATTCATCATCAATTAGGGTTTGATTCAATTGAATTAGGGTTTGGAATCGATGATTCAACAACACTAATCAATGTAAGACTAGTTGCTTTGAAACCATTGAACCATCATCCAAATTGGGTATGACCTGACCCCCAAGGGTCTTGAGGTCGTTTGGATGACCTCCAAACGGTCTTGAGACCGTTTTCCCACCATATCACTCAAATCTAAGCAATCCAATTAGGGTTTGGTTCATTGGATTGATCACCAAATCAGCATTACATTGTTTAACAGCTTGGTACCTTTAGACCTTCAAACACCTAACCATACTCAACCCTAGACCTCCAAACGGTCTTGGGTGACCACCAAACGGTCTTGAGACCGTTTGGATGAGCTCCAAACGGTCTTGAGACCGTTTTCCCATCCAACCTTTGGACTCTAGTGAAAATTCATCATGGATTGGTCTATCGAGTTGATCAACAAATCAGCACTACATTGCAATATGATTAGTACCTTTGGACCTTCAATTGGTCAACTATACTTGACCCCAGACCTCCAAACGGTCTTGGGGTGATCCCCAAACGGTCTTGAGACCGTTTGGGTGATCCCCAAACGGTCTTGAGACCGTTTGGGCTAATCAACCCAAAATCTCAACTTAACTCATTGGAATTTCAGCACTGTTTTCAATTAGGGTTTACCTAATTGATTAGCCTTCAACTCATGATTCTTTTGGAGTTAACCCCTAACATTTGGAGGGTCATTAACCAACATCATTAGGAACAGTAATATCAAACGTTCAACGCTTGGTCAACTCCACCAAACGGTCTTGAAACCGTTTGCCCAAAAAGGTCAAGTTAATCAGGTTGAAAAATCAGCACTTAATCCAATTAGGTTTCCCTAATTGATTAGGCTTCAACTCACGATTCCTTTGGATTTAACCCCTCCAATTTGGAGGGTTATTAACCAACATAATTAGGAACAGGAATCGTAAACGGTCAACGCTTGGTCAACCATCTCAAACGGTTTTGAAACCGTTTTCCCAAACAGGTCCAGTTAATCAGGTTGAAAATCAGCATTTAATTCAATTTGATTTGCCTAATTGATTGGCCTTCAACTCACGATTCCTTTGGTGTTAACCCCTAAAAATTGTAGGTTCATTAGTCTACATAATTAGGAACAATATTCCCAAATGGTCAACGCTTGGTCAACCATCTCAAACGGTCTTGAAACCGTTTTCTCCCAAACGGTTTCAAACCGTGTGCCCTTAAACGGTTTGCTGAAACCGCATAGCCAATCAAATTAAAACGATTTGGAATAGCTATCAAAACCATTTGGCTTGGTAATTTTCTTTGGATAAGCATCTAGGATTATTTCATCATCCCCTTCCTTCGAACAACCAAGAAAAGCAACCGTTCTTGATGGAAATTGCAGCAAAGAAATAAGAGTGTATCAAATTGAAGAAATCAATCAACAAAGCATAGAGAATTGATGCAATAGCAATGTTTGAGGGTTTGAGTTATAAAACCCGCCTCCAATTGATCTCCAAAGCTCCAAACTCACGCCATTAATGGTGGATGAAGCTCTTGCAACTCCCCCTAGGCTCGTCCTCAAGCTTTTGATTGTAAAAGTTGGCTAGGGTTGAAGAGGAGATCGAAATAAGAAGGAATCCATAATTTATTTTCGATTTCCACCATGAAATCATGGAGAACGAAGGTCAAGGGCTTACCCACAGGTTGGGGACGTGCTCTCGGATCCTCCCTAGCTCCTTGGTCGGTTTTTCAAGCAAGGGGAAGAAGAAAATCCGAAAAAGGCCTTGGTTTGGGCTTGGAAATGGCATTTTTATAAGGAAATTGATGAGAGAGAAAATGCCTTATAAAAATCCAATTAATCCCAATAAAGTGGCCGCCTCTTCCCCCTCAACTACCTTGGGTACGAGGCACCTTCCTTGCCTTTAATTATCCTTCATTATCCTCAATTTAAAGAAAAGCAAATTAAGCACCTTAATGCTTATAATATAATATCCCACATGTGAGTGGATATTACTTTTCTTTGGAATTTCACCTACTTAAGATATTTTCGTTCCTTATCTTGTTAAAGGAACGTCCTTCCTTATTAAAAATCAACCCAAAACATTTTGGTTGAAAGCACTTCAATTATTTTTATTCATTTTTGCCCTAAATCGAATTAGGGTTTCAATTAGGCATTATTCTTGATTATTTTAATGTCAAGATTCTCTCTCCTACAACTTAATTCAAATGAGGAGTCCGTCTAATTTTATTTGCTCTAAATGATTCTAAGAAACATTAGGGACCTTTTTGAAGTGTTAATTTGCATATTGAACCCTAGATTTTGGGTAAATTGCACATTACACCAAAACTAGGTTTTAATGCACAAGGATTGCTTTACAAGCTTAATCTTGGTGTCCAAGCTTGTGGAAACCATACCACTACATCATATTCATTCTTATGATGTCTCAACATCAGAGGAACATCTTATCATGCAACATTTGCAATTTAACCCCTCAACTTGGATAATTTGCACTTTAGTCCAAAATAAGCAAACATTGCTTCAACATTGTTCAAACAGGACCAAAATTGTAACATAGGTTCCTTTTGAGCCTTAATTACTTTTCACAAGATGAGATTAAGCATATAATCATCTTTCTTAATCAAAACACCCCTGGTTAAAGCATAACCCAGGTCAGGGATGTTACACATATAGGAAAAAAAATCTCAAAACCTTTGAGACTTATCATAACTCCTATTGACGAACCTTACTCATTTCCTCAAGGTCTCTAGGGTGCCAGTACTTTTGGGGTGATCTTACCCTAATACATCTAGGGAGTGCCTCTCACATTTACCTATTGGGCCCCATGAACACATGAAGGTGGCCAACCTCCAAACCCATGGGCCTTGGACAAACATAGATGTTACCTCCCGACCCTATGGTCTTGTGCATTCAGGGAACAATCAACTCCTACCCCAATCGGTCTCATCCCTTCTTGACCTTAGGACTGACTTAGGGTTCTATCATAACTTTATTTATTTCATCACACATTTTGTTTGTGATTACTTTGATGATATCTAAGCACCTTGTATCCTTTAGAATTCTCACCTGAAATTTCCTTCATCTCTCTGGGCACTCGTAGTTTTCCTTATGTCCCTTTATGGGAAACATGGTGACCTATCCCTTTGGGCCTAGCCCCATTCTACCAGTCACTTCCATAGTGACTTTTCTTCATGTCCCTTAGAGATGGTCATACTTGGGTGTAAGGAATAATACTCTATTTATGTGCTTTTATGCTTCATGCACTCAATCTCTCAAGTTCTTTTAAGTGACCTTTAAAGTTACCTCCATTTTAAACAAATTTTTGTACATAAATTGAGTAGGAAAGGGTCCTTTCTTAGGATAGGAGAAAACTATCACTTGAAAGAATTAAGGGTCACAAAACTTTCTTGAATCCATAGTATATATCATCACATGTAGGCATGTTTCCTATTATTCCACTGATTCTTGTGGCTAGCAAGTAGACAGCTTATTAAACCATTTCTAAGTTTTCCATTATGTTGTACTTGTTCATCATTTCTCAAGGTTGGACCAATTTCATACATACACATGACACCAACTTGTGTGATTGTCTCATCAAACATATATCTCAGAACAAGTGGGGTTTCCTTTTACCCAAACTAGAGGGGGTGGCATACTTAACCTCTATGAGCTTGTTCAACCTTGTGAGCATTATATGCGCCAAATACCACCACTTCCCCTCTTTGGTCTCAGAACCTCGGGTTTATTTCCTTGGCATAGGTCATATAAATTGCATGACTTAGCCACTCAAGCATGTACTAAACCGAAACATGATGCAGCATTTCTTCCCAACTTTCTCTTCCACATAAACCACCTTTAGAGTCCAACACAAGGGCTACCAATCTGAGTCTGAGGCTTCACATCATATTACCATTCCTTATGTATCCAGTTTATTGGGACTCTCTTTCCATCACCTAGATGGTAGGTACTCACATTATCTACACGTGGATATAAGAAGCCTCCTTCTCTAGTTCTAGGGTTTGGTCCTTACAAAGACATCTTAGGGTATGACAACCAATTAGGGATCATGCATGAAGAAACTCAACTCATCCACTCAGGGTAGTCTAGTCTAGGATACATCATACAAATATTCCTCATAATTACTCATGCCTTGGAGTCTAGGTTCCCAACCTTCTCCTTCTAGGTCTCACTCTCTCTAGAGTTAACCCTATAACCGGCGCTAGCACTAGAGGTTCCCTCTTTGTAAGCGAGGTTGAGTCTCCTAAATATGCACCTCTTATTCTCACCTAGCCTACCTTATATGATGAAGTGTATATTTTTGTATTATCTAATCTTATGTCTAACTTCAAAACTATAGTCAAATTCTCAGATCCAACTGAGGTCATCATAAACCATATTATCTCATTACGTAAAATAAAGCTTCTCATTCATTTCCTCTAGTATGCCTATCTCATAATCCAATCCAAAAAGGGAAAGGGAAGAAAAGTATGTGTCACAAAACTAGTCTAGGATAACAAGATAAGTAAAGAGAACAAGAATAGGTTGGGGTTCATCATAAGATGAAGATAACAAGAGTATGAGGATATAATAAAAGGAAACTTGCCATTAACAATTATATCAAAAAGGATTTGCATGTAAGATAATTATTTCTACCTAACTAAGTAGGTTTGAGGCACCTACCGAACCTCTAACCTTAGGTGAGGGGAGAATAAGACATTCCCAGTCACCTACAATATTATGAGGAGAATAAGACATTCCCTAGGGTGATTATTTACATGCCCTCTGTGGGTGGTTGTACATAAGTACCGCTACTTTAAATTAAATAGAACATAAATCCACATGCTAGAAAAAGTAGTCAAGACAAGAATAATCATATGAATCAATAAGCATGGCAGTGGGGTACCAAGACCCAAGAATAATGTTCCGAAACTGATTTATGAGGCAAGTATAGCAAAAGATTCAAGAGTATATGAAATAGGGTTTAATAAATCCTCATTATAGAAAAATAGGTTAAGGCACAATTATTCCCAACATAATGTGTAAATGCACATTCCTATATTAGTGATATCAATTACTAACTTTCACCACTTTAATTGAGTCCAAGTTCCGCTTTGCCTATTTTCAATGTATTAGCATGTATTAGAGTACATAGTGCAAATTAATGTATAGAAACCCTAATTTTAGACCTTTTTAGGAAACACATATTTAGACTCTTAAAACATCTCCAATAAAGTTATTAAGTTCTCCTGATCAAGAAAACATATTTTTATGTTAATTTTGGAGTTATGATGATTAAGATGAAATTTTTATGGATTTTATGCATTAAATTCGTTTTACAAAAGTCACCCTAAGTCAAACCATGAAATAAGACCTTGAAAATATTTTTATTATATATAGATTAATTTTCCAATTCCAAAACATATTTATTTGTCAAATTTGGATAAGCAGTTTAGAAGATATGAATTTTTCAATACTGACCAATAGGAAATTGCCACATCATCAAACCGATTGAGATAATTGAAGAGAGAGGGAGAGGCAGCACCATTTGACCCAAGATAAGATTTTAAGTTGCATAGGTAACCAAACTAGAGCTTCTAGAGAAGTTAAAACAACAAGAAACCAAATCCCTAGAAGAACATGGTAAAAAGAGATGGAAATCATCAATTTTAAACATAGAAGCATGAGTTTTAAGCATGTACTAAGCAATATATGAGAAGGGGTTAACAAAACTTGCCTCTAGGAAGGTAATAAGGTACAAAAAAAAGGATCCTGAGATTAGAAGGTCTGGTTTCTCCAATCCAATCTCCTTTCTTGAGCAAAGATCACCTTCTCCACTTTAGAGGTGCAAACCCTAGCAAAAGAGCATGGAGATGAGATGTTTTAGGGTTCTAGGTGGAGTTTTACCATGAAAGGTCATGGTTACGACCTGGAAGAAGGTGGGAGGAATACTAACAACATGAAAATAGGGAAGGAAAGGAGGATTCTTACTAGTTTTGGTCAAAATCACCAAGGAGGAGCTTAAGAAATCCTAAATAGAGAAATTTGGAACCCTAGGAGCCTTCTTCACCAAGGTAGGCACCTTCTTTTACCTTGGGACAACAACTTTATGGACAAACATAGAAGGGATGATTCTCTAAGCTGTGGGAAATATAAGGATAGGATTTATTCTTGTATAGGGAGGTGGGAAGGGGTAGGCATGACTTTATAAAGAAGGGGGCAAGCATGAGGTGTCTTTGTGACTTTCCATGTATCCTTAGGCTAAGGCTTCATGGCCATGCAAGAGGGCAGCTCATAGACTCTTATTGTATACCAAAGGTCGGTCCTAAGAGCCCCTATAGCCTTCTAGGACATTCCCATCATCCTTCAAACAAAGAAATAACCACATTGGTTGATAGCTTTTAAAGATAAGCACATTTATAAAGAGGGTAATCCCTATAATGCCCTTGGAAAGTAACACCTTCAAACCAAGGTGAAACCAGGTGCCCCATGGTTCAAAATCTCATGAATGGTAAGGGAATATATAAGGATTAAAATTCAGATGATAATTTGCAAAGAAAACCTCCCAATTGGGTAAATTGCATAAAAGTCCATAATGTACCCAAAATTGCATAACTTGCACAAACAACATCCAAATCAAAACAAATTTGAAAGTTAGGCTCATTTTATATTTTCAAATCATATCAAAAAGTTATATTAAGGTTTAGATCACTTAATTATGGTAATTAATCTTTTACAGAGGTATTTGTGCATAAACCCTTATATTGGTACAATTAGTGAATAAATGTTCACTAAACCACTATCAATTCCACTAATTAATCATAAATGAATAGAGGATATAAATGAAAGGAAAAGATGGGAAAGAGGGTCAAAATAAAAAATTCTATAATTTGGTATGTTACAACACTCCACCCCTTAAAGAGGATTTCGTCCCCGAAATCACAAGCAAGAAGGGAAGGGTGAATGTACAACATCTCATCATAAAACTTCAGGTTATTTCTCCAACCTTAACTTCCACCAAACAAATCATCAACATATACTCCAAAAGCATCTCTACATAGGTTAGGTTATCAAGGATCACCTAGGTTCCATTATTTAGATATTCCTTTTTAGGAGATTTAACATTATTTACATTTTTTGCTCATTAACATTATATTCATTATGATATCACATTATCACCATTATTTTAATTATGGCATGTCATAATCACTTTATTACCAAGAAAGTTATATTTCATTATCATCCATGAAACATTATTTATACATACATATATATTTCTCATTTATCTTACTAAGAATTTTAGCAAAATTATGGGTTACTAAATTCCCTCAATATACTTAATCATTATCCTTAATGTTTTGAACTTTGACTTCATTATCCTTATACTATCACCACATTAAGTTATAACGAATTTTTTTTGCATGAAATATTCAATTTGTCTTTAATTCTTCATTCAACATAAATTATGTCACATCAATTACATATATTTATATTAAATGTTATGTCATTACCAAATTATGTTTATTTCTCACATTAATGTCATCATTAATCATTTTCTCATTTTTATTTATATTATTTATTTGCACATTTATGTGAATCAAATCACTTCATATTCATATTGAAGTCATTCCATGTATTTTAATGATCAAGGTGAGGCATATTATGAATTGATTCACATTAAGTGACTAATCATGTGTGTATTAGATAACAATGTAACATACCATGCATTTCGTATTGATGACTTGATTAATATGTGATTAGATGATTATATATATCATTTATCTGTATCAAACTATGTTAACTGATTATGGCACCTAATGTCATTAATGTATCATGAAAGGCATTAAGGATGTATATGTAAAGGTCAGATGATTACAACTTAGGGTTCAGGTTAATTTGATCACTATATTTTACTTAGCATGTATTAAGTCCAACATTTGGTTACAATAATCTTACATGTCATTTCATTAGGGTTTATTAGTTTATGACATGGGCAACACCATGCGTATCCATTAGGATTAATATGTGAGTTACTCATATTATGTGCATTAGGTATTCATTAGGGTTTGAACATATATATTATTCCTCGGATGATCATTATATTTTCATTAATATATAAACAAGCACGTTAAGCTATAACGATAACTTGTTTGGACCCCACTAAGGTTTCAAGCTCAACAACCTCCTAAGTATGGGCATAGGGTTTCGAAAGATAGTGTATATAGATTTCAAGATGTCATAGGGCTCCATCCCCCTAAAGAGGATTTCGTCCTCAAAATCTAACCACCCAACATCATCAAACTAACTATACTCCACCCCTTAAAGGGTTCAACCTATCAAGCCAAACTACACTAGGGTTAAAGGATGAGTCTAACTTAACCATGTTCAAGATCCATCACACTTCTACTACACACTCTAATAGCTCACTTAACCCCAAACTTCAAAGTCTAGGTTCTAGGGTTAACTATTCAAACATGTGGTCCTATGGGTCATAAGGAAACTAGTCTTGGTATCCATCCTCAAACAAGTCACCATACACCCAAAACTTAGGGTTCCCAAAGATATACAACATAGATGTCTAAGGTCACTATTGCCTAAAAGCAAACTATTTCGGAAAATCCATTTCAGCTTTGGTCAGTCCAGTGTCATATGGATCTGGGAGTCCTCGTAAACCAAGCAAGTGGTGCGGAGGAAAATATTGCCAGCCCCCAGAACCTGATCCTTTCTAGACACCTTTGATTCAACTTCATGCCCTAACAATTGCCTAAAGGCAAACCTAAACAACATTAAGTTATGCATATATTAGTTATGAGTATTTTAGGGTTTTATTCATCATGATACTAATGTGTAACTCTAGGGTACTAAATCAACATTTCATCATTTATAGATCAAATCTAGGGCAAACATGTCACCTAAAGGAACTATGCAAGGTAGGGATTCTAATTAGAGAGACAAAACTAAAATAATCAGATTCCGACTACCACGGGCTCTGATACAATGTGGAATAAAACAAATAGCTGACTATATTCAATTTTTGATAAAAGGTTTGAAATACATCAAAATCTCCCATTAGGGTTTACATCAAGACACACAATCAGGATCTAGATAGAAGGAATTCTAGACTACTACAATCTTGTCTCCAAGAAACATCTCCATCAACAGAGTCCAAACCAAAAGATAAGGTCTTCCTTGTCTTGTCCATCACCTTGCTCAGCACCTCGGTGGTTGGCAAGGCACACAACAAAAAGGGAAAGGGAAGAAAAGTATGTGTCACAAAACTAGTCTAGGATAACAAGACAAGTAAAGCAAATAAGAACAAGCTAGGGTTCATCATAAGATGAAAATAATAAGAGTATGAGGATATAATCAAAAGAAACTTTCCATTAACAATTATATCAAAAAGGATTTTCATGTAAGATAATTATGTCTACCTAACTAAGTAGGGTTGAGGCACCTACCGAACCTCTAACCTTAGGTGGGGGGAGAATAAGACATTCCCAGTCACCTACAATATTATGGGGAGAATAAGACATTCCCCAGGGCAATTATTTACATTCCCTCTGTGGGTGGTTTTACATAAGTACCGCTACTTTAAATTAAATAGAACATAAATCCACATGATATAAAAAGTAGTCATGGGAAGAATAATCATATGAACCAATAAGCATGGCAGTGGGGTACCAAGACCCAAGAATAATGTTCTAAAACTGATTTATGAGGCAAGTATAGCAAAAGATTCAAGATTATATGAAATAGGGTTTAATAAAGGATCATTAAAGAAAAATAGGTTAAGGCACAATTATTCCCAACTTAAGGTGTAAATACACATACCTCTCTTAGTGATATCAATTACTAACTTTCACCACTTTAATTAAGTCCAAGTTCCGCTTTGCCTATTTTCAATGTATTAGCATGTATTAGAGTACATAGTGCACATTAATGTATAGAAACCCTAATTTTAGACCTTTTTAGAAAACTCAGATTTAGACTCTTAAAACATCTCCAAACTTATTATGTTCTCCTGATCAAGAAAACTTATTTTTATGTTAATTTTGGAGTTATGATGATTAAGATGTAAGTTTTATGGATTTTATGCATTAAATTCATCTTACAAATATCACCCTTCGTCAAAATATGAAATCATACCTTGAAAATATTTTTATTATATAGATATTAATTTTCCAATTCCAAAACATATTTATTTGTCAAATTTGGATAAACAGTTTAGAAGATATGAATTTTTCAGTAATTGACCAATAGGAAATTGCCACATCATCAAACCGATCGAGATAATTGAAGAGAGAGGGAGAGGGATAAAACACCATTTGACCCAAGATAAGAATTTAAGTTTCATAGGTAACCAAACTAGATCTTCTAGAGAAGTTAAAACAACAAGAAACCAAAACCCTAGAAGAACATGGTAAAAAGAGATGGAAATCATCGATTTTAAACATAGAAGCATGAGTTTTAAGCATGTACTAAGAAATATATGAGAAGGGGGTTAACAAAACTTGCCTCTATGAAGGTAAGAAGGTACAAAAAGAAAGGATACTGAGATTAGAAGGTATGGTTGCTCCAAGACAAGCTCCTTTCTTGAGTAAAGATCACCTTCTCCACTTTAGAGGTGCAAACCCTAGCAAAAGAGCATGGAGATGAGATGTGCTAGGGTTCTAGGTAGAGTTTCACCATGGAAGGTCATGGTTCTGACTTGGAAGAAGGTGGGAGGAATATTAACAGCATGAAAATAGGGAAGGAAAGGATGATTCTTACTAATTTTGGTCAAAATCACCAAGGAGGAGCTTGAGAAATCCTAAATAGAGAAATTTGGAACCCTAGGAGCCTTCTTCACCAAGGTAGGCACCTTCTTTTACCTTGGGATAGAAACTTCATGGCCAAACATAGAAGGGATGATTCTCTAATCTGTGGTAAAGATAAGGACAGGATTGCTTTTGGGATTGGGAGGTGGGAAGGGGTAGGCATGGCTTTATAAAGAAGGGGGCAAGCATGAGGTGTCTATGTGAATTTCCATGTGTCCTTAGGCTAAGGCTTCATGGCCATTCAAGAGGACAGGTCATAGGCTCTCCTTGTATACCAAAGGTCGGTCCTAAGATCCCCTAGAGCCTTCTAGGAATTCCCACCATCCTTCAAACAAAGAAATAACCACATTGGTTGATATCTTTTAAAAATAAGCACATTTATAAAGAGGGTAATCCCTATAATGCCCTTGGAAAGTAACACCTTCAAACCAAGGTGCAACCAGGTTCCCCATGGTTCACAATATCGTGAATAGTAAGGGAATATCTAAGGATTAAAATTCAGGTGATAATTTGCAAATAAAACCTCCCTATTGGGTAAATTGCATAAAAGTCCATAATGCACCTAAAATTGCATAACTTGCACAAACAACATCCAAATTGAACCAAATTTGAAAGTTAGGCTCATTTTATATTTTCAAATCATACCAAAAAGTTATATTAAGGTTTATATCACTTAATTATGGTAATTAAGCTTTTACTTAGGTATTTGTGCATAAACCCTTATATTGGTACAATTAGTGAATAAATGTTCACTAAACCACTATCAATTCCATTAATTAATCATAAATGAATAAAGGATATAAATGAAAGGAAAAGATGGGAAAGATGGTCAAAAGACAAAATTCTAGAATTTGGTATGTTACAACACTCTACCCCTTAAAGAGGATTTCGTCCCCAAAATCACAAGCAAGAAGGGAAGGGTGAATGTGCAACATCTCATCACAAAACTCCAGGTTATTTCTCCAACCTTAACTTCCACCAAACAAATCATCAACATATACTCCACAAGCATCTCTACATAGGTTAGTTTATCAAGGATCACCTAGGTTCCATTATTTAGATATTCCTTTTTAGGAGATTTAACATTATTTACATTTTTTGCTCATTAACATTATATTCATTATGATATCACGTTATCACCATTATTTTAATTATGGCATGTCATAATCACTTTATTACCAAGAAATTTATATTTAATTATCATCCATGAAACATCGTATATACATACATATTTATTTCTCATTTATCTTACTAAGAATTTTAGCAAAATTATGGGTTACTCAATTCCCTCAATATACTTGATCATTATTCTTAATATTTTAAACTTCGACTTCATTATCCTTATACTATCACCACATTAAGCTATAACATTTTTTTTTCATGAAATATTCAATTTGTCTTTAAGTCTTCATTCAACACAAATTATGTCACATCAATAACATATATTTATATTAAATGTTATCTCATTACCACATTATGTTTATTTCTCACATTAATGTCATCATTAATCATTTTCTCATATTTATTTATATTATTGATTTGCACATTTTTGTGAATCAAATCACTTCATATTCATATTAAAGTCATTCCATGTATTTTAATGATCAAGGTGAGGCATATAATGAATTGATTCACATTAAGTGACTAATCGTGTGTGTATTAGATAACAAGGTAGCATACCATGCATTTCATATTGATGACTTGATTAATATGTGATTAGATGAAAATATATATATCATTTATGTGTATCAAAGTATGTTAACTGATTATGGCACCTAATGTCATTAATGTATCATGAAAGGCATTAAGGATGTATATGTTAAGGTCATATGATTACGACTTAGGGTTCAGGTTAATTTGATCACTATATTTTACTTAGCATGTGGTCTCGTACTGACCGAGACAGATGAGGTCATAAGAATCCGGCTCTTTTAATGACCTATGTATGGTACCGAGGTGATTTCGTAATGGTCGGTTGGAGTATGAGTGGTATATCTCATCTCCTCAGAGCATAAGTGTGATTGTAAAATGTAATCAGCCGTATAGCATGTTTGCTTAAGGATTGAATATGGAGATTCATTGGCTGATGTTGCATTTCTTTGTGCATTCCTTAGTAGATAAATGTTAATTATGTTTCTTTATATTCTCTGCAAAGTAGACAGATGAATTACTTATCTACCATGGGTAGATGCAATGACCTCCTTGAGAATGGAGATTATCTTATTCTGTTCTATGATGAATAATTCTTCCTGATAATGTAAAAGTAACCCCTACTCGGTTTTAATTTGATAAACTGCAATAACAATGTTTTTGGAAGAGAGTTATATCTCTCGCTGGGGCAATTTTCAATTGTCTCACCCCCGTGGGAAACATTTTTAGGTATGCATGGAAGGCAGAGCAGAAACCCTAGAACAGGGAAAGAGTAAAAGCAACAGCAGGGACAACAATAAGATCTCAGGTGGAAATATTGTTTGTCTAGTCATATAGATAGTAGTCTTATGTGTCGTCTCTATACTCTCAGGTCCTCGGAGTTTTAAATGTATCAATCTGAGTTTTGGCTTAGTGCCTCGAAGTTTTTATACTGCCTGTGTATATTTGTTAACAGGGCAGTCAATGTTGTAATCCTTGAAAAGGAATGGTACAGGTTGTGTACTTGTGAACCAGGATGAATTTGGAATACTTTGGTTCATGGTTAAAGAGTTTTCCTGTGAATGGATCTCTTTGCAAAATGTTTTAAATTTTCAGTGATTTTTAGTAATCCGCTGCAACTAATGATCGCTTCCGCATGTTTTATTATTGTTAATGACACTTGTTATCTTAATGATGGCGGGTGTCGTTACAATATGTATACGTCTAATTGAGGGAATGGGGGTATTCATGGTTTGGATTCATGTGGAAAACAATTCAACCTAGATTGGAAAACAAGATGGTGATGTGTGATGCACTGTCTCTACTCTTAGAATGGGATGATATTTGTATTTGGAATGCAGCCAAATGCTTATTTCATCCTATTATGTGTGTGAGAGATGGGACAGACACATGCCATACTAGGAATAGAATTATATGATGAATAAATAGTTAAGTTAAAATCTTTTTATGATTATTGAGGATGGGAGGAATTACCCCACCCTATGAGAAGATTTCAAATAAATGAACAAAGGTAATCGTTAAATTGGAATTTTAGAGGAGGATATAATTATAAAGTGTAGTTTGAATTATATAAGTATAATATTTGCATCTAGTAATCAAAATAATGGATGTAAGAGATTTAAGTACCTCCTGACTTAGAAGGACCTAAACCTATGACAAAGATGATGGATGGAGTATATGAAGGATTATGATTTCGCCATCACCTATTACCCTAGGAAAGATAATGTTGTAGAAGATGCTCTTAGTCAGAAACAACTCAGGTGTGCAACTGTCTTGTCTAGGCAGTGGAGAAAACTAGAAGAGTTTTCTAGGTGTACTCCACAACCGTTAGAAGACTGGATCCATGTGTCTAACATCCAGATAAAACCAGACCCATTGACCGAGTTGGTAGCTACCTAGTTAGCCAGCCCAGAGCTTGACAAGATGAAAGGTTTGATAGAGAATACTTATACCCATCTCTAAGTGGGAGTAGATGGTGGAATCCACTACAAGATTTGTATTTTGGTTCCCCAAAATTTTCCCTTGAAGAATCATATCTTGCAAAAAGCTCATGGTTCTAAGTATACAGTACACACTGGAACTACCAAGATGTTTAAAGACTTGCAATAGTACTTTTGGTGGCCTATAATGAAGAGAGATATAGCAGCATATGTGGTCAGTTGTCTCGCAAGCCAAATGGTGAAGGCTGAACACCAGCGACCCGATGGCTTGCTACAGTTGATTCAAAGACTTGAGGGGAAATGGGAACAAATCACCATGGACTTTGTGGTGGGTCTCCCCGAGACAAGAAAGGTCACGATGCAATACAGGTTGTGGTAGATTGCCTTACCAAGTCGGCACATTTCCTCGCCTTAAAGATCATTGCCAAGGTGACAGACCTAGATGATCACTATATATTAGAGAAATAGTTTGAATGCATGGTGTTCCAAGTTCAATTATTTCTGATTGTGATCCTAAGTTTACTTCCAAGTTGTGGAAGATGGTGCACGAAGAACTCAATACTAGATTAAAGTTTAGCACATAATATCACCCCCAGACTGATGAACAGTTAGAAAGGACGATCCATATGTTAGGGGATCTATTGAGAGTATGTTTATTCGATTGGGATGGATCATGAGAGCAGAACCTTCCCTTAATTGAGTTGCTAACAATAACAACTACTAGTCCAGTATCGAGATGCCTCCGTATGAAAATCTCTATGGGAGGCTATGTCGGTCACCGCTTTACTGGGATGATGCCAGTGAGAGGACCTTGTTGAGTTCATAGGAACTACAATTGTAAGTTGATAAAGTCACTTTGATCAAGAAAAGGATGAAGAGGGCCCGGGATCAACATAAGTCATATCCTGATGTGAAGCAGACTGACTTGCACTTTACTATGGGTGAGCATGCATTTCTAAAAATCTGACCCCTCCGAGCTATAGATAAGAAAGGAGGAAAGTTGAGTCCCTGATACGTGGGTCCATTTGAGATTTTGGAATGGATTGGTGAAGCTGCCTTACCCCTCAGTATAATATGATGCATGATGTGTTCCATGTGTCCAATCTAAAGCATTGTGTGAAGGATCCGAGCCATGTGCTGAGCATTGAACCTATTGAACTCAAAGGGAGGCTGACTTACCCTGAGTCACATGTGAGCGTACTGGATACCAAGGTGAAAGATCTTAGGAGTAAAAAGATAAGAGATGGTAAAGGTTCTTGGGAAGCATCATGGAGATGATGAAGCCACATGGGAGCTGAAGACGGACATGGAAAAAGCTTACCCCAAATTGTTTGTTTAATTGGTTGAATTTTGGGGCAACATTCCTATAGGGGGAGGATGTCATAACCTCAATTTTACTTGTATTGATTGAAATGCAATTTTGCATATAAAAGGGATTTGAATGGAAAATTGTATGCTTTGAATGGATTCTTTTACAAAATTTTCCTTAGATGCATGATTTCATGGTTTATACTGGTTTGATAAATTCAATAAAGATAAAAAGGGAAAAAGGATAAAGAAATCCCATCATAAGTAAAAGGAAAAGGAAATGAAAGATAATTGTGTGCAGATGTGAGAATTATGTAGAATTCTCTACAAAGTGCTATGTATGACCACTATTCATTAGTTTTCAATTCCAATTGGTTTCTAATGAGAAAACAAATCAGAATAAATAAAATAGAAGAGAAAGAAAGAGAAAAACGAATTTTAATTGCATAATATATGCCTTAAAAGTGTATGACTTGCATATGAAGAAAAGTCTCTTTTATTCTTGATTTTTGGTTCCAAACTTTGCATACACATAACTTAAGTCATTAAAGACTTTCCCTTAAAATTTGGGATTAAAAGGATGCATGGTTAAAGAGATATGGATTTTATACGAATTCCTAAAGTGAATGGAATATCATTGAATGTCACAATTTTGATTTATATTAGAAATCCTTTCATCAACTTTTTTTTTGACGTGTGCAACTAGGACTGTCAATCTAAGATTCAATGACAACACCTTCATCACCTACCTCTAGCCAAAAAAGAAACAACACGAATTGTAACTCCCCTCTATGTCACACCCTTCTCTCTATATGATGTATGAGGGATCCTACAAATTCGATCTTTGGATCCAAGAGATGATTCTGGTTAAGACGATCCCTACATAACCCTATTTCTGAGACTATTATTGAGTTTCCTCTTTCTAGCAAAGGTGGGTAGGCCCTTTTATGGTTGGCCACGCTTGGCCCTATCTATATAAGGCGTCGATCTTCCATCGAGCAATAGGGAAAGATTCCCAAAATTGAAGAGAGAGTTTTCCCACATCAAATTTTCTATAAGCTCCTATCCCCTCTCCTCTCTTCTTCCTATACATTTCTGATAAGAGATAAGATTCTTTGTGTTGATTCATACCCCCTCCAGCCAATTGGCGGCCGTGGATGAGTCCGGTGTGGCGGTAAAGAGGAGACAGGGTCCTTGCTAGTCCCACATGAGCCCTGGAGCTAAGACTCAATGATGAAGTTGACCATGTGACCGTCTCTATGTGGTGAGAAGCCTGGCTCACAAGGTTGAAGATGATTACAGACATAATTACATTTCGACCTCGGGTGCGAGAAGACTCATAGCCATTGGACTGGGGGAAAAGTGGAGATTGCGCACCCTTAGCCCAGGCTTTGACCTGTGGGGGATAGGTGCCCATGTGGCCTTGGATTATTGGCCAGACTGAGCCACAAGGAAAACGAGGTAATAGCTTCTCTTTGCTGACATGGCTCTCTAGGATTGGTTAGAATGCATTTAATTTGTAAAAATCCTAGAAAATAATAGGATTGTCCAATAATAGCAAGTAATATATGGTTTTTGCTCAATACAATCCATAGGATCTAATAAAAATATGATCATGATCAACATATGCTTCAAGTTTGAAAAGTGCATAAAGATGCTATCTTTAATGGTTTTAATTAATTTGAAAACCCAAGTTTTGAAGATTTATGGATCTAATGGTGTTCCTTGACAATTATGATAAAATTTTAGCCTTTTGACATAAAAAGGATGGATTAGATATAATTGGATGATATGTGTTCATAATTTGCTTTATTAGGATTCCATGATTATAAAAGTGCATTAATGGACTTAGAAACCCTAATTTTGATAATTATGAGGTTTAATGGATTTAAATATGGAAATCAATGAAGAAGGCATGAAAATGATGTTCTTGAACTAATTTGTGAATAAAGACCTTTGATTTGGATAATTTGAGTAATTAGGGTTTTCATGAGTGGAAAAGTTCTTTTTGGGTTTGTTAACCTAAAAAGGGTAAAATTGGAAAAAGGAAAGTTTGGAAACCAAGAATCCCTAAGGAAATCCTAATAAGGCTTAGAAAACTTAGAATGGAATCCCAAGTCAATAAAAGATGTTTGGATGCGATTATAAGAATTAGGTGTTATAAATACTTTTTAGGATCAAGTTGATTGATTTATTGATTGGCTAGGTTGATTGGATTATCTATCTTGCATGGTTTTGATACTGCCAAATTAGGTATGTGGTTACAGTTATGGCTAATCGCTCTAGTTTCACGGCAATTTCTGAGGTTTTACTAGTTGCTTGAAATTAACTACTTGGATGAACTTTAATTCTTGCAACTATAAAGTGATTGTGGCTATCACCATAAATATGTGCATGACTAACTCAGATCCTAACCCCCATATGTAGCTTTGTGTATATGTGAGAAATTGATGACCTAGGTATTGATGTACCTCGGGGTAGGATCAACATATTATCATGAATTAAGGTTTGCTCTACCTTTGGGTAGAATCATACGACTATACAACTCTAGGTCTTGGTCTACCTTCGGGGTAGGACCAAAGAGGGCTAATGAGGATCTACCATATGGGAGAGGTAGTTTCCATGTCCACTACATGGACATCAAATAGGATTGGAGCTTTCTAAAACCTTGATTGGGAAAACATCATACCACTTCATTGTTGATTTATTAATTTCCTGTTCAAATTTCATGCATAGAATTTAGTATGGAGGTGAATTAAAAACAATTTTTATACGTTCCCTACCTCCATAAGGTCATCACACCTATCTTTATAAATGTGAAATATTTTTGAATATTAAAATAGCACTATTTTTTGTCCATTGGAGTTCTGACTCATTGGAATGATTTGTTGGTGTTTTGACTCCCTTAGGGATTTGAACATTTTTTAGACTTTGATCCCTTGGGATTTGGACCCTTATATATTTAACTCACTTGGGTTGGGTAACATCCACCACCATACACAATGGTTGTAATGGATTAGTTGTCCCCTATATACTAGTTAAAATAAAAATTAGGTGACAATGTTGTTCTCTCATAGATTGTGAGAATGCTAAGGCACCAAGCTATACAAAAATGTATGATATGACAACACCCATTTGAAGTTTTGAAATTGATCTTATAATTTTTAACCTTTTTAAATATTTTGAACAATCTTGAATACTTGATATCTTGTGGATAACTATGAATGTTGAACCACCCTAAATTTTTTCTATTTGGGTAATCTTTTAAACATGATATCTTGAACTCAAATCTTGATGATTTTGATTCTTAACCAACCTAGTCGTCCAAACAATCTTTTCTTAGATTTGGAATTGCATTTTGTCCCATATGTGCACATATTGTCTAGCAAATCAATAATAAGGATTTAATACCAACATTGGTTGAATTTTCCTCTTTGGTCCATGTCATGGATGATTGATCACAGTTTGGGATATACATGGATTGGTCATCATGGAAGACCTGAAAAGACATGCAAAAGATGTCCTCTATTGAAGGGTAGATACGACTCATATATGTATATTTATAGTCCATATGTATAGGCTTGCATGAACTCTAATGTAATCATGAATGTACAAAACTTAGACATTTTGATATAAATTTTATAGAAATTGACCGTAAGGATAAAATCTTTAGAAAATTCCTAAATTTGCAAACCCTAATTTGGAGAAAGCAAGTCATACATGCAAAAAAATCAATATTGAATAATAGATAGTTTTATTGTTGGATATTTGATGAAGATTAGTTGTAATAGATGTATGACTTTTAATTCATCTCATAATATAGTTAATTAGGGTGAATTAATATTGCACATTGAGGGTCTTGAAATACCCAAAATAGAAACTGCAATTGTTCATGTTTCCATTGGGTATAACTCGAACAAAAATATTTTCACAGGATTCCCAGAACCTCATGCCAGCAGAGTTTCTTATCGATATGCAACTCAACCAACTAGAAAAATACCAAGACAACAAGGTCTATCGATTGAGTTACCAACTCATCCAACTAAATTGTAGCAAGTTCTTTCTACAGTGCAATATAACTGTTATAAGGGTGAAAATAATCCACTAGAGATCCCAATAATGGCTAGAATTCATCTTAAATGGTTGTAGAGTTTAGAAGGAAGTCTCAACTTAAAGTAGGAGCCCTTGGGTTTTATTTCATGGTTAGCCAAGCATTACAAATGTCCCTATACTACAACTGAGAGAGAAAGTTCCCCAAAGATCCTCAATCCACTCTCGTGCACTTTATCACTTGCTACATCCATTAGAGAAAGTAGAAATTTTGCAACATAGTTAGTCCTTATATATATATATATATATATATATATATATATATATATATATATATATATCATACATCTACCATCCGATCCCTTTTTCTCTCATGAATATAAAGATTATATATATATATATATATATATATATATATATATATATATATATATATATATATACATACATACACACATATGAGGTTCTCATACATCTATCGTCTGATCCCTTTTTCTCTCATGAATATAAAGATTATCTCTTATCTAAGAGAGTTGAAGAAGAATGGTAGGAGGCCCTTAATAAAAATCTCCTCCTTGGTGAAGCTAAAATCAAAGGAAGAATATCCAAGTCAAGAGTGAGTAAGTCCTTATGGCTGGAGACTCATTCCAAGAGTAGTTAAGTTCTTGGTGAAGGCCAAAGACTCATTGCAAGAGTAGGTAAGTCCTTGGTAAGGCTAACGACTCTTGGTCATGGAGAGGTAAATCCTTTGTAAGATTGTTGGATCCCTTGTCCTAAAATAAAAGCTAGTTATCCCTTGAACTAGAAAAGAGTGGTAATTTGTTCTAACTCTTATAATGTAATATAAGGAATGACACAAAGTTAAAACCCTAAATATTGAACCCTCTAGGTAGTGGATCTACATCCTTTGAGATACAACCACTAGATAGAGTGCCTTCATATGTGGGTTGTTCAATCTCTTAAATATTATCCTGGGAAACATATTGAAGGTACAATGATTTTTTAAGTGGTTTTAGCTCAATTCACCGCCACTTGGTCCCATAATAGATCCAAAACATTGTATCAGAGCATGTTCTTCTCTAATCAATACTTACACAAATAGTAGAAGATGGGTGATAATTAAGAAGGGAGATACTTATTCAACAATCTGATCTTTTGTAGGAGAAACTTTCAATAATAGAATAGAAGAATGTGATTCAATATTCAAGGATTAAGTATTTATTTGTGGGAAATGCTAGATATTCCAGATAAGAAACTAAAGAAAATATATAAGAATGGAATGTGGCTGCATTGAATAAAGAAACCTTGAATTCTAAAGTCATAAACATCCTCTACGCCACTCTGATCTCACCGTGTTAAACTAGAATTTTTTTTCTTGTGACATGACCAGAGAAAGTTGTGTTAATTATGATGATATGGAGAAAATTCAAGAAAAACTCTACATGCTTTCTCAACTATTTGAAGGCTTCCACATAAGCAATATGGAGTCTATTTCCAAGAGGTATCCCAAACTAAATCTCATTATAAATGGCCTCACAAAACTTGGACATATGGATAAGGGTAAAGTGAACATCAAAATTCTCCACTCTCTTCCTCTCCAATGGGAAGGTGACAATAATAAAAAAATACCAAGTCACATTCCCTTAACTCTATTGAAGAACATAAACTAAGTATTCAAGTCTATGAGGAAAATTTCTACTCATAAGAAGAAGAGGAGCTTGAAGAAAATAATCAAAATAAAAAGGAGAAAGTGATTTCTTTCCATGCTTCATAAAGTCACAAATCCTTTCAAGGTGAAGAAGATTCCATGTACTCCAAAGGTATATCCTATAGATGTAAATCCTCTTCCTCTTCTTGTTGCTTCACATGTGAAAAGAAGAGTCACTTGAAGGATGATTGCCCACATAAAAAAATACCCATCATCACAAGAGAAGGGAAGAGAAGCAAAAGAAGAAGGGGTATAAAAGCTCTAGGGTCTCCTCCAACTAGATATCAAGTGAATATTCTAGTGGAGGCTCTAGATAAAGATCTAGTGTAAGTGAGGTAGAGGAATGTTATTTCTCTCTCATGGAAAGTTCAAATGAATATTCAAGTGGGGTATACATAGAATATTTATTAAAAGAATCATTAGTAATATTATTCATTATTCCCATGCCTCTCTCAAGTATACTTAAAGTAAAAATTAAAATCTTGATAAGGTTGTTGATAACTTTCATGAAGAATAAGATGATATTGAGCATGTTAAGATTTTCTTTAAAACTGATATTGAAAATATTCAATGGATTAAATGAGAGGTTGAATTGAAATTCAATGGTGTCGATATACAAAATAATGCTTATCTTAGATGAGTAGATTCTCATAAACTTAAAATGCTATCTTACTTGATAATATTACTGTGACGACCGTCTCACGAAAATAAGATTAACTAAAGCGGAAGTGTTCATCAAGCAGCGGATTATCGAAAATCACTAAAAATTAAAACTTTTTGCAAAGGGATCCATTCATAGGAAAACTCTTTCATTCAGAACCAAAGTAAAACTTTACATCCTGGTTCATATATATACATCTCATGTACTTTTGCTTCTTGAGGAATACAAAAATTAACTACTCTGTCTTAACTGTACACAGGTAGTATAAAACCCTCGAGGCACTAAGCCAAAATCTCGAAATCATTAACTACTACTCCAAGGACCTGAGAGTACAGAGACGACATATAGGACTTCTATATACATCTGAACATGACATGACAGTCAATGTCTCCACCTGAGACTTTACTGCTGTCCCTGCTACTGCTGATGTCCTTCACCTCCTGAAGGATTCCTGTCTCCTCGTCCGCGTCCACCTAAAAATGTGGTTCCCACGGGGGTGAGACAATTATAAAAATTGCCCCAGCGAGAGATATAACTCTCCGCCAGAAACATTATTATTGCAACTAGAGAAGATGAATATGAACATGAGAATCATATCTATTTGACAGCAAATATTTTAATGTATAACAGATTAGAACATTATTCTATATCAGAAGCATTGCACTTATAACTTGATAGAATTAACATGTCACTTATCCTTTAATGAATAGGAAGAACATGTATAACATCTATTCAAACAACAGAATCATTACCACTGCATTAACTTTCTTCAGGCTTAGATCATATATCTAAAGCCTGGCATTATCAATCTGGAGTCATGGCCCGTAGCCATACTCTTTTCATAAGTGTTGGGATCTTAATCCCTCACTTCACCACTGGGTTTTTCTCATCCTTTCACAATTTCAATACCATAACCATGAAATCTTGGGTATTCAAACCCTTTGTTCATCACTTGAGCATTGTTTCCTCTTTCTCAGGTAACTAACACCTTTAGGTCATTTGACCAAGGTAAGTATGATACTTTCTACACAAGCATCCATCATGGCACTTGATGCACATTAACTCTCTTGCCACCTCTTACCAGGCATAAGGTATATTATGGCACACAAGGCCCAATAAACAAATTCAAACTAATAACACATCATAGCTCATACCTGGCTATGCTCATCATCTCATGATACCTGCATGGTTAGCACATATAATAGCAGTACATCAATTATCTATCAATACCATGCAAAAACAATGTATTAATAATTCAAGAATATTACCCTTAATCCTTTACCAGGATTTGGATTTCCATCACACATGGTTCACAAAACCATTCACATCTTGTCACCTCTCACTAGGCAACAACTTTATTCACATGGCGCACAAGGCCATTCACATCTTGTCACCTCTCACTAGGAAATAACTTTATTCACATGGCGCACAAGGCCATTCACATCTTGTCACCTCTCACTAGGAAACAACTTTATTCATATGGCGCACAAGGCCATTCACATCTTGTCACCTCTCACTAGGTAACAACTTAAAATAAAGGCTTACAAGCCCAACTCATCTGGTTACTTCTTTCTAAGTAACAAAAACATAATGGCACATATGGCCAATCAATTCTTATCAAATAAACATCATAGCTCATACCTGGCTATGATCATCACTTCATGAGACCTGCATGATTATCACACATGATAATAGACTTATCAAGTTCACAACACATCATGCAATACAGGGTAACACCACTATTCCCTTACCAGGGTTAGGGTTTACCATCAATTAGGCTTTCTTTCACATATCATTACCCTTCATTAAGAATAGGGGTTTCCATTATTAACCATTTAGGTTTTCAAGATCATATTATCAATGATCAAACCCTAGTTAATTTCTCCCCACATCTAGGAGCCAACATTTATACCATAAGTATTCAATCATACTTATTTATTCTCACCAATTATCATTAAATGATTATCATCACCAGGTATGAGTATCTCTCTCATCCTTAAGTTGAGAATTAACAAAACGACCATGTTAGGTCACTTTCAATTCATCTCTAAGTCAAGCATAGGCCACCACGGTCGTGCTACCTTGCACGGTCGTACAAAGTGAAGCTACCACGGTCGTGCTACCCTGCACGGTCATGCTGAGTAAAGTCGCCACGGCCGTGCTGCCTTGCACGGTCATGCTACATAGGATCATCACATGAATCATATTTATATATATATGAATTCTATTATTTGATCCTTTCAACTTGATTAGGTCACATCAACCCTTCAATCATATGCATACAACTATGATTAACATAGGGTACCAAGTCATTGGTCCTGTAAGCAATTAGGGATGCATTCCCAATTAGGGTTTCTCATGAAATCACCCTCAACTAGGGTTCCACATGGATGCACCCTCAATTAGGGTTTCACATGGAATCACCCTCAACTAGGGTTTCACATGGAATCACCCTCAACTAGGGTTTCACATTGAATCACCCTCAACTAGGGTTTCACATGGAATCACCCTCAACTAGGGTTTCACATGGAATCACCCTCAACTAGGGTTTCACATTGAATCACCCTCAACTAGGGTTTCACATGGAATCACCCTCAACTAGGGTTTCACATGGAATCACCCTCAACTAGGGTTGAATTCAATAACCCTGTCAATTAGGGTTTATGTTCATGTTTAGGGTTTCATAATCTCTTTGATTAAGGATCATAACCCTTATACACCACATGATTCATATTCGTGTATGAATTCATGCTATCATCTTCTTAACTTGATTAGGTCATATCAACCCTTCAATCAATTACATACAACTATGATTTACATAGTGTACCAAGTCATTGATCTTATCAGCAATTAGGGTTCATCCCTTAATTGACACTAATCACTTAGGTACTATTAGGGTTTTAACCTTTGTTCCTTCATTGGTTAACATTACTAACCATCATTGGATCAATAGTACATTAATCATCACATTGGACCTCCATTACATAAGGTATCCAAAGGAATAAGGTTTTGCTATTCATCCTAATTAGTGATTTCACATGTAGGCAACCTCTTAATAGGGTTATACATGAAATCGGCCTCAATTAGGGTTTACATCATGTATTGGATCCATGCATTTGCTATGCATTAATGACTAGTACCATTAAAGGTATCTCCCACCTAATCACATTAGGTTTTCAAAAAAAGGTTTGATCCATTGGACCTTTAATGACATAAGGTATCCAATTGAATTAGGGTTTCCAATGTTGATTCCTTCAATCATTGGATTCATGGAACCAATCATCAATTGGACCTATACCCATACTTCAATTGAGTTTAAATAGGTCAACCTTCAACTTATTTTACCCTTAATTAACCCTCAATTGATCATCAATTAGGGTTTGATTCAATTGAATTAGGGTTTGGAATCGATGATTCAACAACACTAATCAATGTAAGACTAGTTGCTTTGAAACCATTGAACCATCATCCAAGTTGGGTATGACCTGACCCCAAACGGTCTTGAGGTCGTTTGGATGACCTCCAAACGGTCTTGAGACCGTTTTCCCATCATATCACTCAAATCCAAGCCATCCAATTAAGGTTTGGATCATTGGATTGATCACCAAATCAGCATTGCATTGTATAACAGCTTGGTACCTTTAGACCTTCAAACACCTAACCATACTCAACCCTAGACCTCCAAACGGTCTTGGGTGACCACCAAACGGTCTTGAGACCGTTTGGATGAGCTCCAAACGGTCTTGAGACCGTTTGCCCATCATATCACTCCAATCCAAGCAATCTAATTAGGGTTTGGTTCATTGAAGTGCTCACCAAATCAGCAATCTATTGCAGATCAACTTGATATCTTTAGACCTTCAACCACTGAACTATACTCAACCCTAGACCTCCAAACGGTCTTGGGTGACCACCAAACAGTCTTGAGACCGTTTGGATGAGCTCCAAACGGTCTTTAGACCGTTTGGCCCATCCAACCTTTGGACTTTAGTGAAAAATCATCATGGATTGGTCTATCGAGTTGATCAACAAATCAGCATTTAGTTGCAGTATGATTTGGTACCTTTGGACCTTCAATTGGTCAACTATACTTGACCCCAGACCTCCAAACGGTCTTGAGGTGACCCCAAACGGTCTTGAGACCGTTTGGATGATCCCCCAAATGGTCTTGAGACCGTTTGGGCTAATCAACCCAAAATCTCAAATTAGCTCATTGTGATTTCAGCACTGATTTCAATTAGGGTTAGCCCAATTGATTAGCCTTCAACTCATGACTAGTTTGGAATTAATCCATCAAATTTGGAGGGTCATTAACCAACATCATTATGAACAAAAATCTCATACGGTCAACGTTTGGTCAACGCACTCAAACGGTCTTGAGACCGTTTGCCCAAGCAGGTCAAGTTGATCAAGTTGAAAATCAGCACTTAATCCAATTAGGTTTCCCTAATTGATTAGGCTTCAACTCACGATTCCTTGGGAGTTAACCCATAAAACTTGGTGAGTCATTAGACAACATAATTAGGATCAAAAATCTCATACGGTCAACGCTTGGTCAACGCACTCAAACGGTCTTGAGACCGTTTTCCCAAGCAGGTCAAGTTAATCAGGTTGAAAATCATTACATAATTCAATTCGATTGCCTAATTGATTGGCCTTCAACTCTCGATTCCTTTGGAGTTAATCCCTCAAATTTGGAGTGTTATCAGCCTACATAATTAGGAACAAAATTCCCAAACGGTCAACGCTTGGTCAACGCACTCAAACGGTTTTGAGACCATTTGCCCCCAAACGGTCTCAAACCGTTTGCCCTTAAACGGTTTGCTGAAACCGCATAGCCAATCAAATTAAAACGATTTGGAGTAGCTATCAAAACGGTTTTGCTTGCTAATTTTCTTTGTATAAGCATATAGGATGATGTCATCATCCCCTTCCTTCGAACATCCAAGAACAGCAACCGTTCTTGATGGAAATTGCAGCAAGAAACAAGAGTGCATCAATATTGAAGAAATCAATCAACAAAGCATAGAGAATTGATGCAATAGCAATGTTTAAGGGTTTGAGTTATAAAACCCACCTCCAATTGAGCTCCAAAGCTCCAATATCACGCCATTAATGGTGTATGAAGCTCTTGCAACTCCCCCTAGGCTCGTCCTCAAGCTTTTGATTGCAAAAGTTGTCTAGGGTTGAAGAGGAGATCGAAATAAGAAGGAATCCATAATTTATTTTCGATTTCCACCATGAAATCAAGGAGAACGAAGGTCAAGGGCTCACCCACAGGTTGGGGACGTGCTCCCTGCTCCTCCCTAGCTCCTTGGTCGGTTTTGCAAGCAAGGGGAAGAAGAAAATCCGAAATAGCCTTTCATTTGGCTTGAAAAAGGCACTTTTATAAGGAAATTGATGAGAGAGAAAATGCATTATTAAAATGCATTAAATTCCAAAAATATGGCCGCCTCTTCCCCCTCAAATCCCTTAAGGACGAGGCACCTTCCTTTGCCTTTAATTCTCCTTCATTATCCTTGATTTAAAGAAAATCAAATTAAGCACCTTAATGCTTATTATATTAATATCCATATGTGAGTGGGTTTTCTTTTTCTTATAATAAGGTGAGTGGAATTTCACCTACTTAGGATATTTTCGTTCCTTATCTTGGCAAATGAACGTTCATCCTTATTCAAAATCAACCCAAAATATTTTGGTTGAAAGCCCTTCAATTATTTTTATTCATTTTTGCCCTAAATCAAATTAGGGTTTCAATTAGGCATTAATCTTGATTATTTTAATATCAAGATTATCTCTCCTCCAACTTAATTCAAATGAGGCACCCATCTCATTTTATTTTCTCTACATGATTCCAAGAAACATTAGGGACCTTATTGAAGTGGTAATTTGCATATTGAACCCTAGGTTTGGGTAAATTGCACTTTTCACCAAAACTAGGTTTTAATGCACAACACTGCTTTACAAGCTTAATCTTGGTGCCCAAGCTTGTGAAAACCATACCACTACATCATATTCATTCTTATGATGTCTCAGCATCAGAGGAACATCTTACCATGCAACATTTGCAATTTAACCCCTCAACTTGGGTAATTTGCACTTTGGTCCAAAATAAGCAAACATTGCTTCAACATTGCTCAAATAGGACCAAAATTGAAACATAAGTTTCTTATCAGGCCTAATTACTTTTCCCAAGATAAGATTAAGAACCTACTTAACCTTATTAGGCAAAACATCTAGGGTTAAATCATAACCCAGGTCAGGGATGTTACAAATTATAAACCCCTAACAAGGATTTCGTCCTCGAAATCCCAGAAAAAGGAGGAACATATTGTTCATTAATCATGCCCTCAAGTCTCCACATATCATCTTAATATCCTGGAGATATCATGGATTCTGTAATTCACACATAGTTCCTTTCATTAATTCCTCCTTATCACTATTTATGTTTATCAAGGCATAAACCCCTAACATATGATGTCCATATCATTGAAAGGAAGGAGCATAAAAGAACATACTTCAATAATCACTCAAGAATACTTATCAAAAGGAAAAACATATATATCTAACAAAGATAATTTACTCAGTAATCCTTTAACAAACTCTATGTAATTGGGATTGTTCACATAGTTCTTCTTATTAGTTGGAAATGCCACATAGCTTTTCCCTTTTTGATTGGGAATGACACATTGCTCTTCCCTTTTTGTTGGGGATGACACATAGCTTTCCCTTTTTGATTGGGAATGACACATAGCTCTTCCCTTTTTTGATTGGGAATGACACATATCTCTTCCCTTTTTGATTGGGAATGACACATAGCTCTTCCCTTTTTTGATTGGGAATGACACATAGCTCTTCCCTTTTTTATTGGGAATGACACATAGCTCTTCCCTTTTTGATTGGGAATGACACATAGCTCTTCCCTTTTTGATTAGGAATGTTCACATAGCTTTTCCTTTTAATTGGGAA
This sequence comes from Alisma plantago-aquatica, assembly GCA_963693085.1. NCBI lineage: Eukaryota > Viridiplantae > Streptophyta > Magnoliopsida > Alismatales > Alismataceae > Alisma > Alisma plantago-aquatica. Next base: position 1,155,502,394 of record OY856410.1, on the reverse strand, counting down.
TGTTCACATAGCTTTTCCTTTTAATTGGGAATGTTCACATAGATCTTCCCTTTTGATTAGGAATGTTCACATAGCTCTTCCTATTAGTTGGGAATGTTCACATAGCTCTTCCCTTTTGATTAGGAATGTTCACATAGCTCTTCCTATTAGTTGGGAATGTTCACATAGCTTTTCCTTTTAATTGGGAATGTTCACATAGCTCTTCCCTTTTGATTAGGAATGTTCACATAGCTTTTCCTTTTAATTGGGAATGTTCACATAGCTCTTCCCTTTTGATTAGGAATGTTCGCATAGCTTTTCCTTTTAATTGGGAATGTTCACATAGCTCTTCCCTTTTGATTAGGAATGTTCACATAGCTCTTCCTATTAGTTGGGAATGTTCACATAGCTCTTCCCTTTTGTTTTCATTATACTCTCTAGATTGTTTCAGAATGATTGCTTGATCAGGGCAATCAAAAGATACCAATCTAAGAGTTTCCATACTCACTTTATCATCAATAGTTGTATACATGGCCAGGGTTTACAAATACTGAGATCAAGTAGTATGCACTTACATGCTATCATATTCCTTGCTTTTCATATCATTATACACACATGATTTTCCCTTGTTCCAACATGACTAAGTCATTTAGGAACTCTTTTAAAGCTCAAACTTTCTATATTAAGGACTGATAACCTAGATTGTAAAGCTAGTATCCAGTCCCCTATATGCATTATTGTTGCCCTAATCTGCCCAACAAGAGCATGATCATAGGATTCTCTATCCTGATCAAGTCTTAATGGGGATTCTCAGGCACTCATTCTATTCTTGCATGATCCTTGCACCACTTCTTGGTGCAACAACATTGCTCTAAGCAATGTGTTCCTTGTTCTCTCCAGTCATTTTAAAACTTTACCCTTTCTCTGCACAAGCAGAAATCATTATAGGGTATACTGGAGGACACTAACACAGACTCGATACCTTAGTCCTATGTCTCTGTAGACTCAGCGAACCTAGAGCTCTGATACCACTAAATTGTCACGACCATCTCGCGAAAATAAGATTAACTAATGCGGAAGTGTTCATCAAGCAGCGGATTAGCGAAAATCACTAAAAATTAAAACTTTTTGCAAAGGGATCCATTCATAGGAAAACTCTTTCATTCAGAACCAAAGTAAAACTTTACATCCTGGTTCATATATATACATCTCATGTACTTTTGCTTCTCGAGGAATACAAACATTAACTACTCTGTCTTAACTGTACACAGGTAGTATAAAACCCTCGAGGCACTAAGCCAAAATCTCGAAATCATTAACTACTACTCCAAGGACCTGAGAGTACAGAGACGACACATAGGACTTCTATATACATCTGAACATGACATGACAGTCAATGTCTCCACCTGAGACTTTACTGCTGTCCCTGCTACTACTGATGTCCTTCACCTCCTGAAGGATTCCTGTCTCCTCGTTCGCATCCACCTAAAAATGTGGTTCCCACGGGGGTGAGACAATTATAAAAATTGCCCCAGCGAGAGATATAACTCTCCGCCAGAAACATTATTATTGCAACTAGAGAAGATGAATATGAACATGAGAATCATATCTATTTGACAGCAAATATATTAATGTCTAACAGATTAGAACATTATTCTATATCAGAAGCATTGCAGTTATAACTTGATAGAATTAACATGTCACTTATCCTTTAATGAATAGGAAGAACATGTATAACATCTATTCAAACAACAGAATCATTACCACTGCATTAACTTTCTTCAGGCTTAGATCATATATCTAAAGTCTGGCATTATCAATGTGGAGTCATGGCCCATAGCCATACTCTTTTCATAAGTGTTGGGATCTTAATCCCTCACTTCACCACTGGGTTTTTCTCATCCTTTCACAATTTCAATACCATAACCATGAAATCCTGGGTATTCAAACCCTTTGTTCATCACTTGAGCATTGTTACCTCTTTCTCAGGTAACTAACACCTTTAGGTCATTTGACCAAGGTAAGTATGATACTTTCTACACAAGCATCCATCATGGCACTTGATGCACATTAACTCTCTTGCCACCTCTTACCAGGCATAAGGTATATTATGGCACACAAGGCCCAATAAACAAATTCAAACTAATAACACATCATAGCTCATACATGGCTATGCTCATCATCTCATGATACCTGCATGGTTAGCACATATAATAGCAGTACATCAATTATCTATCAATACCATGCAAAAACAATGTATTAATAATTCAAGGGTATTACCCTTAATCCTTTACCAGGATTTGGATTTTCATCACACATGGTTCACAAAACCATTCACATCTTGTCACCTCTCACTAGGCAACAACTTTATTCACATGGCGCACAAGGCCATTCACATCTTGTCACCTCTCACTAGGCAACAACTTTATTCACATGGCGCACAAGGCCATTCACATCTTGTCACCTCTCACTAGGCAACAACTTTATTCACATGGCGCACAAGGCCATTCACATCTTGTCACCTCTCACTAGGTAACAACTTAAAATAAAGGCTTACAAGCCCAACTCATCTGGTTACTTCTTTCTAAGTAACAAAAACATAATGGCACATATGGCCAATCAATTCTTATCAAATAAACATCATAGCTCATACCTGGCTATGATCATCACCTCATGAGACCTGCATGATTATCACACATGATAATAGACTTATCAAGTTCACAATACATCATGCAATACAGGGTAACACCACTATTCCCTTACCAGGGTTAGGGTTTACCATCAATTAGGCTTTCTTTCACATATCATTACCCTTAATTAAGAATAGGGGTTTCCATTATTAACCATTTAGGTTTTCAAGATCATATTATCAATGATCAAACCCTAGTTCATTGCTCCCCACATCTAGGAGCCAACATTTATACCATAAGTATTCAATCATACTTATTTATTCTCACCAATTATCATTAAATGATTATCATCACCAGGTATGAGTATCTCTCTCATCCTTAAGTTGAGAATTAACAAAACGACCATGTTAGGTCACTTTCAATTCATCTCTAAGTCAAGCATAGGCCACCACGGTCGTGCTACCTTGCACGGTCGTACAAAGTGAAGCTACCACGGCCGTGCTACCCTGCACGGTCATGCTGAGTAAAGTCGCCACGGCCGTGCTGCCTTGCACGGTCGTGCTACATAGGATCATCACATGAATCATATTTATATATATATGAATTCTATTATTTGATCCTTTCAACTTGATTAGGTCACATCAACCCTTCAATCATATGCATACAACTATGATTAGCATAGGGTACCAAGTCATTGGTCCTGTAAGCAATTAGGGATGCATTCCCAATTAGGGTTTCTCATGAAATCACCCTCAACTAGGGTTCCACATGGATGCACCCTCAATTAGGGTTTCACATGGAATCACCCTCAACTAGGGTTTCACATGGAATCACCCTCAACTAGGGTTTCACATTGAATCACCCTCAACTAGGGTTTCACATGGAATCACCCTCAACTAGGGTTTCACATGGAATCACCCTCAACTAGGGTTTCACATTGAATCACCCTCAACTAGGGTTTCACATGGAATCACCCTCAACTAGGGTTTCACATGGAATCACCCTCAACTAGGGTTGAATTCAATAACCCTGTCAATTAGGGTTTATGTTCATGTTTAGGGTTTCATAATCTCTTTGATTAAGGATCATAACCCTTATACACCACATGATTCATATTCGTGTATGAATTCATGCTATCATCTTCTTAACTTGATTAGGTCATATCAACACTTCAATCAATTACATACAACTATGATTTACATAGTGTACCAAGTCATTGATCTTATCAGCAATTAGGGTTCATCCCTTAATTGACACTAATCACTTAGGTACTATTAGGGTTTTAACCTTTGTTCCTTCATTGGTTAACATTACTAACCATCATTGGATCAATAGTACATTAATCATCACATTGGACCTCCATTACATAAGGTATCCAAAGGAATAAGGTTTTGCTATTCATCCTAATTAGTGATTTCACATGTAGGCAACCTCTTAATAGGGTTATACATGAAATCGGCCTCAATTAGGGTTTACATCATGTATTGGATCCATGCATTTGCTATGCATTAATGACTAGTACCATTAAAGGTATCTCCCACCTAATCACATTAGGTTTTCAAAAAAAGGTTTGATCCATTGGACCTTTAATGACATAAGGTATCCAATTGAATTAGGGTTTCCAATGTTGATTCCTTCAATCATTGGATTCATGGAACCAATCATCAATTGGACATATACCCATACTTCAATTGAGTTTAAATAGGTCAACCTTCAACTTATTTTACCCTTAATTAACCCTCAATTGATCATCAATTAGGGTTTGATTCAATTGAATTAGGGTTTGGAATCGATGATTCAACAACACTAATCAATGTAAGACTAGTTGCTTTGAAACCATTGAACCATCATCCAAGTTGGGTATGACCTGACCCCAAACGGTCTTGAGGTCGTTTGGATGACCTCCAAACGGTCTTGATACCGTTTTCCCATCATATCACTCAAATCCAAGCCATCCAATTAAGGTTTGGATCATTGGATTGATCACCAAATCAGCATTGCATTGTATAACAGCTTGGTACCTTTAGACCTTCAAACACCTAACCATACTCAACCCTAGACCTCCAAACGGTCTTGGGTGACCACCAAACGGTCTTGAGACCGTTTGGATGAGCTCCAAACGGTCTTGAGACCGTTTGCCCATCATATCACTCCAATCCAAGCAATCTAATTAGGGTTTGGTTCATTGAAGTGCTCACCAAATCAGCAATCTATTGCAGATCAACTTGATATCTTTAGACCTTCAACCACTGAACTATACTCAACCCTAGACCTCCAAACGGTCTTGGGTGACCACCAAACGGTCTTGAGACCGTTTGGATGAGCTCCAAACGGTCTTTAGACCGTTTGGCCCATCCAACCTTTGGACTTTAGTGAAAAATCATCATGGATTGGTCTATCGAGTTGATCAACAAATCAGCATTTAGTTGCAGTATGATTTGGTACCTGTGGACCTTCAATTGGTCAACTATACTTGACCCCAGACCTCCAAACGGTCTTGAGGTGACCCCAAACGGTCTTGAGACCGTTTGGATGATCCCCCAAACGGTCTTGAGACCGTTTGGGCTAATCAACCCAAAATCTCAAATTAGCTCATTGTGATTTCAGCACTGATTTCAATTAGGGTTAGCCCAATTGATTAGCCTTCAACTCATGACTCGTTTGGAATTAATCCATCAAATTTGGAGGGTCATTAACCAACATCATTATGAACAAAATCTCATACGGTAAATGCTTGGTCAACACACTCAAACGGTCTTGAGACCGTTTGCCCAAGCAGGTCAAGTTGATCAGGTTGAAAATCAGCACTTAATCCAATTAGGTTTCCCTAATTGATTAGGCTTCAACTCACGATTCCTTGGGAGTTAACCCATAAAACATGGTGAGTCATTAGACAACATAATTAGGATCAAAAATCTCATACGGTCAACGCACTCAAACGGTCTTGAGACCGTTTTCCCAAGCAGGTCAAGTTAATCAGGTTGAAAATCAGCACATAATTCAATTCGATTGCCTAATTGATTGGCCTTCAACTCTCGATTCCTTTGGAGTTAATCCCTCAACTTTGGAGTGTTATCAGACTACATAATTAGGAACAAAATTCCCAAACGGTCAACGCTTGGTCAACGCACTCAAATGGTTTTGAGACCGTTTGCCCCCAAACGGTCTCAAACCGTTTGCCCTTAAACGATTTGCTGAAACCACATAGCCAATCAAATTAAAACGATTTGGAGTAGCTATTAAAACGGTTTTGCTTGGTAATTTTCTTTGGATAAGCATCTAGGATGATGTCATCATCCCCTTCCTTCGAACAACCAAGAACAGCAACCGTTCTTGATGGAAATTGCAGCAAGAAACAAGAGTGCATCAATATTGAAGAAATCAATCAACAAAGCATAGAGAATTGATGCAATAGCAATGTTTAAGGGTTTGAGTTATAAAACCCGCCTCCAATTGAGCTCCAAAGCTCCAAGATCACGCCATTAATGGTGTATGAAGCTCTTGCAACTCCCCCTAGGCTCGTCCTCAAGCTTTTGATTGCAAAAGTTGTCTAGGGTTGAAGAGGAGATCGAAATAAGAAGGAATCCATAATTTATTTTCGATTTCCACCATGAAATCAAGGAGAACGAAGGTCAAGGGCTCACCCACAGGTTGGGGACGTGCTCCCTGCTCCTCCCTAGATCCTTGGTCGGTTTTGCAAGCAGGGGGAAGAATAAAATCCGAAATAGCCTTTCATTTGGCTTGAAAAAGGCACTTTTATAAGGAAATTGATGAGAGAGAAAATGCATTATTAAAATGCATTAAATTCCAAACATATGGCCGCCTCTTCCCCCTCAAATCCCTTAAGGACGAGGCACCTTCCTTTGCCTTTAATTCTCCTTCATTATCCTTGATTTAAAGAAAATCAAATTAAGCACCTTAATGCTTATTATATTAATATCCATATGTGAGTGGGTTTTCTTTTTCTTATAATAAGGTGAGTGGAATTTCACCTACTTAGTATATTTTCGTTCCTTATCTTGTCAAAGGAACGTTCATCCTTATTAAAAATCAACCCAAAATATTTTGGTTGAAATCCCTTCAATTATTTTATTCATTTTTTCCCTAAATCAAATTAGGGTTTCAATTAGGCATTAATCTTGATTATTTTAATATCAAGATTATCTCTCCTCCAACTTAATTCAAATAAGGCACCCATCTCATTTTATTTGCTCTACATGATTCCAAGAAACATTAGGGACCTTATTGAAGTGGTAATTTGCATATTGAACCCTAGGTTTGGGTAAATTGCACTTTTCACCAAAACTAGGTTTTAATGCACAACACTTCTTTACAAGCTTAATCTTGGTGCCCAAGCTTGTGAAAACCATACCACTACATCATATTCATTCTTATGATGTCTCAACATCATAGGAACATCTTACCATGCAACATTTGCAATTTAACCCCTCAACTTGGGTAATTTGCACTTTGGTCCAAAATAAGCAAACATTGCTTCAACATTGCTCAAACAGGACCAAAATTGAAACATAAGTTTCTTATGAGGCCTAATTACTTTTCCCAAGATAAGATTAAGAACCTACTTAACCTTATTAGGAAAAACATCTAGGGTTAAATCATAACCCAGGTCAGGGATGTTACAATTACGTTTTTAGAATCTCATCCTTTTATGTCTAGTTCAAAGAAGAGAATATAAATTTTTTGATTCTCACATGTTTGATATTAATGTTTTAAAATTTGATTTTAGGACAAACATTATATATGAGGTTCTCTATATATATGTATATATATATATGTATATGTATATATATATATGTATATATATATATATATCTATATCTATATATACATATATATATATATGTATATATAGGTATATATATGTATATGTATATATATATGTATATATAGGTATGTATATATATATATATATATATATATATATATAGAGAGAGAGAGAGAGAGAGAGATATGAGGTTCTCATACATCTACCGACCGATCCCTTTTTCTCTCATGAATATAAAGATTATCTCTTAGCTAAGAGAGTTGAAGAAGAATGGTAGGAGGCCCTTGATAAAAATCTCCTCCTTGGTGAAGCTGAAATCAAAGGAAGAATATCCCAGTCATGAGTGAGGAAGTCCTTGTGGCTGGAGACTCATTCCAAGAGTAGTTAAGTTCTTGTTGAATGCCAAAGACTCATTGTAAGAGTAGGTAACTCCTTGGTAAGGCTAACGAATCTTGGTCATGGAGAGGTAAATCCTTTGTAAGATTGTTGGATCCCTTGTCCTAAAATAAAAGCTAGTTATCCCTTGAACTAGAAAAGAGTGGTCATTTGTTCTAACTCTTATAATGTAATATAAGGAATGACACAAGGTTAAAATCCTAAATATTGAACCCTCTAGGTAGTGGATCTACATCCTTTGAGATACAACCACTAGATATAGTGCCTTCATATGTGGGTTGTTCAATCTCCTAAATATTATCTTGGGAAACATATTGAAGGTATAATGATTTTTTAAGTGGTTTTAGCTCAATTCACCGCCTCGTGGTCCCATAATAGATCCAACAATTTGCATCAAAGCAAGTTCTTCTCTAAGCAATACTTACACAAATAGTAGAATATGGGTGATAATTAAGAAGAGAGATACTTATTCAACAATTTGATCTTTTATGGGAGAAACTTTCAATATTAGAAGAGAAGAATGTGATTCAATATTTAAGGATTAAGTCTTTATTTGTGGGAAATGGTAGATCTTCCATAAAATAAACTAAAGAAAAATATGGAAGAATGGAATGTGGCTACTTTGAATAAAGAAGCCTTGAATTCTAAAGTCATAAACATCCTCTACGCCACTCCGATCTCACCGTGTTAAACTAGAATCTTTTTCATGTGACATGACTAGAGAAAGTTGTGTTACTTATGATGATATGGAGCAAATTCAAGAAAAGAACTCTACATGCTTTCTCAACTATTTGAAGGCTTCCACATAAGCAATATGGAGTCTATTTCCAAGATGTATCCCAAACTAAATCTCATTATAAATGGCCTCACAAAACTTGGTCATATGGACAAGGTCAAAGTGAACATCAAAATTTCCCACTCTCTTCCTCTCCAATGGGAAGGTGACAATCATAAAAGAATACCAAGTCACATTCCCTTAACTCTAACAAAGAACTTTTACAAAATATTCAAGCCTATGAGGAAAATTTCTACTCATAAGAAGAAGAGGAGCTTGAAGAAAAGAATTTAAAAAAAAGGAGAAGGTGATTTCTTTCCATGCTTCATCAAGTCACAAATCCTTTCAAGGTGAAGAAGATTCCATGTACTCCAAAAGTATATCCTATAGATGCAAATCCTCTTCCTCTTCTTGTTGCTTCACATGTGAAAAGAAGGGTCACTTGAAAGATGATTGCCCACAAAAAAAATACCCATCATCACAATAGAAGGGAAGATAAGCACAAGAAGAAGGGGCACGAAAGCTCTAGGGTCTCCTCCAACTCAATCTCAAGTGAAGATTCTACTGGAGGCTCTAGATCAAGATCTAGTGTAAGTGAGGTAGAGGAATGTTATTTCTCTCTCATGGAAAGTTCAAATGAATATTCAAGTGGGGTATACATAGATTATTTATTAAAAGAACTATTAATGAGATTATTCATTATTCCCATGCCTCTCTCAAGTATACTTAAAGTAAAAATTTAAATCTTGATGAGGTTGTTGATAACTTTCATGAAGAATAATATGATATTGAGCATGTTAAGATTTTCTTAAAAACTGATATTGAAAATATTCAGAAGCTTAAATGAGAGGTTGAATTGAAATTCAATGGTGTTGATATACAAAATAATGCTTATCTTAGATGAGTAGATTTTCATAAACTTAAAATGCTAGCTTACTTGATAATATTAAGTTTTTAGAACCTCATCCTTTTATGTCTAGTTCAAATAAGAGAATATAAATTGTTGATTCTCCCATGTTTGATATTAATGTTCTTTAAATTTGAATTTTAGGACAAACATTTTGTTTTGCAAGGAATATAATCTAAAAATGGTATTTATCTTCCTAAGGTTACAATTCTAGACAACAAAAATTCTTACTTGCTTGGAAAAGTCAATTTTCTTGACTTTTGTTCTAGTTATATTAGTATAGAGAATGATATTGATTATCATCATATTGAATAAGATTCTTATATGACTAAACCTTTTTGCTTAGATATCAATCATTTGCAATCTAGAGATGATATTAATCAATTTAATTATGCTAATACTTCTCTTATACAATATTTTATTACTTTTAGATCCTCCTTACAAAGATTATTAAATGGTAAAAAAAGTATCTTAATCAAATCCTTGACCATGATACTAAACAAAGAAATAGATATGATAGTGGATTTGATGGTAACCAAAGGAACCAAGGCAAAGGATATTCAAATTTCACTAGATAATCCTATAGTTCCGAGGGAAAGGGCACTTGCAACCATTGTAAGAAAATTGATAATTATTCTACATATGCCCCTTATAGGAAACCACCCAAAATTAATTGGAATTGGGTGTCTAAGCTAACCCTCATAGACCCAAAAATATGATTGGGTGCCATTTCATACTTCTTCTTGTAGGTCACTTTCAAATAGAAGATTGCAAAGTGGTTTCTCAATCCACCTAAAAGAAAAAAGGAGAGATATGTATGGGTTGGAAACAAGTGTAAAATAAATGGTAAGAACAAAGTCAAAGGTATTCATTATCATATCCAAATATTTCTTATTTTTTCCAAGTTTGTACACACTTTACAGATGGGTTTTTAAGTTTTTTTTTTCATATTTTGATTCACATCATATTATTTCCTAAAGGTTTCCCCTAATACTTTCAAAGTGCACTACTAAATTGCTTATACATGTTTGAATATTTTTTTGCAATTTCAATACTCTCCAGAACTAGTTTTTTGCATATCTTTGAGTTTGAACAAAACCTATTATCTATTGAGTTTTCCCCGAGGATATTCGATCTACATGCAACCTTAGGGATTTGTCAATCAAAATTTTCATCCAGAAACTCAGACAATAGCATTGTGCACTGAAAAGTCATATGGTTTCTTGGATGAGACTTTTTCTCTCAACTAGATTTTTTCAACCAATATTTTTATTGTATTAGAAAACCCCTTGGTACATTTACTTTATATCCATAATGCCATTATTTTGAATTACTATCTTGCTCATGACTCTATGCTTTGAGTTGTTACACATATTTTGATGATAATATCTTTGGAACTCTTGGTTGTGAATTGAATTGCTTCCGTTGTGCTCAACTTGGTGCATCTTTCTTGTTGTATATCTTGTTTTAATACAACCTTGAGTTTCTTAATGCTAATTATCTATGGTAATGATACATGTTTTCTAGTGATTAATATCCATCCATATTTGTTGAATTGCATATTTCTTTGTAAGGGTATCTCCCTTCATCTACTGATAGCATGTTTTAAACTTGTGTCTCTTTTGTTATGGCCTAGATGCTACTAGTAGTCCTAACTTATGATATATTATACTAGTAGTCTTTCTACATGTAGTTCTAGTAGTGTTCATTAAATAGTAGTTCTCCTATGCTATTCTTCTATCTTGTTTGATACATACTCAAACTTACTCCTTGATTTGTACATATATTATTTTGAGTTACTTTCTTCCGTAACCTTGCCTTAATTATTGTAGGAATTACATTTAAAGTTATTCAAATGGATGTTTTTTTTTTCTTTACATATAGTTCTTGGACAATCCATTTATATTTATCTTCTACCCTCCCTATTTTCAACAATGTTTATTTTTTCTCTTCACCTCCCACTTTTTGATATGAAAAGGAGGGAGAGACATGTCTTACTCAAGGGGTGTAGAACATACATGATTAGCATGCATAATTTCTATAGATTTCATAAAAGCTAATCTAGTAGGATAAATAACATAAATTGAGGGGAGATATATGAACTCAATTATCATAAATTGAGGGGTGGAATATGAACTCAGTTCTATTGAAACCCCTAGCACAATCCAAAGGTATGATTTTACTTTTATACTTTCAATATATTTATAAAATGGTTTGTCATATTAAAAAAAGGGATGATTTGGACTCAAGGTCTAAATTGACTAATACCTTATTTATGATGAATAAAAAATTCCTTTTTTTGTCTAATGCTTTTATATGAGTGATTCTAGATTATATTCACACACTCCAAATGACTAAACTTGCAAACGCTAATATGAAAGAATCAAGTCATACATGCACATATATCAAGGTTGAATAATCAATAGTAATCTAGTTAGATCTTTGATGTAAATCACTTGCAATGATTACATGACGTATAATTACTGTCATATGTGTATTACATTTAATTAGGTGAGTTGATATTGCACTTGGAGGGTCTTGGAAGACCCACAAAAACAAGTACAACTAGTTGAGTTTCCCCTAGGTATAACTTGGTCGACAACACTATTCAAGGGCTTCCTTGACCCTCATGCTGGCCAAGTTTCTTATTAGTATGCAACTCGACCGACCAAAAAATTCCAACATAACATAGGTTTATTTGATGTGTTACCAACTCGATTGACTACACTATAGTAGGTAATATAGTCATTAGAGGGTGAAAAGGTGAATAACAATCCACTAGAGACCTCAGTAGCTGATAACACCCAAATCTATGCATATTATCTATGAATTTTATCTATAGTTTCGTGTCACTTTGGTCTTAATATGCCCAATAATGCTCATGTTTTATGTTTTCTTTCTCTCATTAGATAATGAAGTTAGAATAGCCAATAATGTAGCCAATCTAGCCAATTTTGGGACTTACATGCACCGAACCAGATAAGACATCTATTCTCTCAAGATTTCTCCTTGACACATGGTTTTTGCGGCAGCTATGAACCCACCACGGCCGTGGAAACTAGCCACAACCATGACAATCCACCCTGAACATGACTGTGGCAATCAGGCACGACCATGGTGCCCACCATGACCGCGGCCTTCAAAACTGCGACTGCGGTCCTCACCACGACCATGTTTGTCCACCTTCACCATGACCATGGCCGTCCTCCACGACTGTGGCCAATAACCGCGACCGCGATCCCTCACCATGACCATGGCCATCTTCCATGACTGTGGCCAATAATCGTGACCGCATGCTTCAACACCGCGACCGTGGTCTTCATCCTCGACAACCACGACTGCAATTATTCTCCACGACCATGGCCATAACCGCAACCATAGTTTTTCCTTCCACAACCGCGACCATAGTTTTTCCTTCCACAACCGCGACCGTGATTCCTCGCCACAGTCGTGTCCTTTAGCCATGACCGTGGCCGACTCCCTCCACCACGACCGTGGTCTCCCGCCACGACTATGATCGCGGTCTTCATCACCGCGACCGTGATTTCCACTCCATGAACCGCGACCGTGGTGTTGGCCACGACCGTGGGAATAGGCCACAACCGTAGACGACCCCACGACTTACTGGCCACGGTCTGTAGTCTGCCTCTATAAATAGGTGTCTCCTCACTCATTTGAGGGGGGGGCTCGACCAAGGATGCTGAGAGGCTACTGCTCTAAGATTTGAAGGTTCCCAAAGTTTCGTGGGAGAGTCCAGAGGTCTGAGAAGGCCAAAGAGCTCACCCTACACCCTCCTCTTCGGCGAGCTTCCAATCTCCACCACTCTCCATCATCCCCTGGTCTTCGATCTCCAAGGGAGGAAGTTGAGGAGTGAGAAGACCCACGTCCTCCTTCATCTTCCACCTCCATTCACCCACCAAGCTGCTGTTCGGGTCATATCTAGAGAGAAAGAGGACCAAGGAGTCCAGATCTGATCAAGGAAGAGGACCAAAAGACGAAATCCAGCCTATACGGAGGCAAAGGAGTGAGAGCCACCTCTCCTCCATGGGCTAAATCTCTTCTTCTTCCCCTTTCTTCTGCTGTGTTCCTTGGTTTCTTGTACAATGATGTTCTTCCATCTTTGTTTGGTGCCAACTATGCTTTTCCATGGCTAGTTGAGCTCCTTCTTGGCTATGTAGCCCATTTTGGGCATGATTATGTACTTTTACATTAAGCAAGTAGATTTATTTCAGATCTAGTATGTTTCTTGTTCTATCTTCCCTTTTTGGTTATGATAGCTAGTTTGGTTGATCTCTTTCTTGCTTGAACTGCTATTTCTACCTATATCAAGAGATCCGTGTAGGAATGGTTAAGAGAAGATAGTTTGGATCAGAATCTGAGAGGAGGACGGTTCAAGGTTGCCCATTCCTAACATCCCTAGAATATTATAAGACCTGAGAGGGTACCTAGAATATTATTGGGTGTTGATTTGTCATCCTCAAGAGAGGTTATATGACATATCATGATGGGTTTTAGTCACGCTATGCGAGAGCGAGTGGGATGACCCCACAGGAATAGACACGATAGTACGTACTATGTTTGGATATAGATTGCTTGTTCAGGTGTTTGAGGGTTGTCTATGCATGATAATGGGTACATAGACTGCCCAACTTGTGGTTACATAGCCAAGAACTCCTCCTCTCTAATTAGTAGAATCTCGTGGGCTCTGTTTTGTTTTCATTTCTTTTCTTTGTTTTATTTTATTTCGTGACAACCCACTAGACTAGTTCTAGCATATATTTTCATCGACTATCGCTTTTGGCTTATCTAACTCGAGAATGAGATCTGTGGCATCCTAAATGTCCCCACATCCTTGTGTTCGACCCCGTATGTCTACTTTGACCTCATAATAAAATTTGTGGGGGTCCTAGAAGGATTCATGTTATAAATTTAAAAGTTCCGACTCAAATCTGGGCTGATCAACTTTTTGGCGCCGTTGCCGGGGATGTGGGTTTTCTACGTTTACACGCCTAGTGAATATTTTTTTATCACTTTAAGCTCGTATATATATGCATAGTTTTTCTATTGTTTTAAACATACTTGTCCATATATACTAAATAGTTTTCCTTTTTGCTTATACCTTTTTCATCCATGGATCTCACTTCGGCGAGAAAAGTCATCTTGTCCACCTGTCCTCTCGAGTTTTTCCGCAGTTCCGACTACTGGCAAATAATTAAAGGTCATGCTCTACAGCTAGTCAAGTTATACTTACCTCCACCATCGTTATATGTAGAAATTCCAACAATGGAGACTACCAGTCAGCCCTCGACTTCCGTTCCATCATGGGAGCAAGATTGATCAAGGTAGTGGAGCTGAGATGAGAAAGTGCCAATACACTCACCTCCTTAGCCCCTCATCTCTGAGAAGATGTTGATCCAATTCAACAACTCCTAGAATAGTAGGATCGTCATCTCAAACTAGTCACGGAGGCTGTAGACCGCAGTAGAAGTCTACTTCGAACTCTTGAGCAAGGATCCATCCAAGCGCATCAGTTCGATACAATAGATTCCCCTCATGTCTGCATGGCAGAAACGACAGGTATCGAAAGCATTGCTACTCAAGTACAACAACTTCATGATAAAGATGTTGAATAAGGCAGGAGGCTCCAAGAGCTCATCGATTTGGTTACAATTCAGTTACAACTGCCATCACAAGACAACGAAGAAGCCAGTCATCAAGAGCATTCCATTGGGTCTGAAGAGGAGTATGCTTCACCATCTGATTCAGATCATCAACTGGATGCACCAGTGTTATTCTGTGAAGACCAACCTACGCGGGGAAGTTCTTCATTCTATCCAGATGAGCCAGCTGATGAACCAATGGAGGAACAAGAATGGGTCTATGAAGATGATGACTCCTATCCTCACCGGGAAAGTCAAACAAACTCACTATCAGGAAGTGAAGCTTGTTCTGACGAATCTGATTCAGATAGTGATCCAGACCAGAGTGATGATCCTCACATTGAGACTTGTCATTTAGCTTCGAGCAGTATGCCAATCATGGTTTGGAACAATCTATATGGTGAGGATGATGATGACTATTCATTTCAGTGGAGAGAATACACCGACGATGATGAGCTAGAACAACACGAGCTTACAATCACCACCATCCCTCCTTAAGGCTTAGTGGAACTCAAGGGAGGTATATGGACAGTTCACTACAACGTGGTTGCTGAGCATGAAGAAACCCCAGACCTCGCAGAAGGCGAAAAGCTTGGGGTGGAAGAACATCAATCATACTCTTCTGGGGACACTTCATGTTCAAAAGATGATTGGACAACTCAGACTGTATATAGTAGCTTATCTGAGCATCCAACCTCAAGTTCAGAGATGGAGGGAGGAGAAATGGATCCTACCTAAGTCATTTAACCTATCCCCTCCATCTCATCCTATGTCGACATCCCAGGACCTTCATATTCAGATTCATATAATGAAAGGTACCCTGAGGATGATATGCCAAAGAATTCATCCCAGTGCAGTTCAAGCCACTTCCAACACAAAGATGACTTCACCGAGTCGCCAGATTTTATTCCTCTACTTCAGACTTGGTAGGGCCAACATCTCTGCCTATTATACTCTATTATGTGAAAGACCCCGTTGGCAAGACACATGTGGCACTGGTCCCAAAACTTAGGATTTGGGATCCCAATGTCAGTATCATGGGGCAGCCACCCCCTTCTCTTACCCACCCTCCCGCCCTTTTATTACAATAATTTTTCTCTTCATTGTTATTGTTAGTTAGTTTCTTTCCTATAACTATTTTTTATATCCTTGCATCCATGTATCATCTTTAGAACTTTAATAACTGCCATTAAAATCATGCATTCCTGCCTCACTATTTCAAGTTTAAGTCTTTCTCGAGGACGAGCAAACTTTTAATCTTGGGGTGGTAGGCTTCACCCTTCTTTCTCTTCACCCTTATTGCATGCATGTTTATTTCTTGCATTTAGCATAAGATTTTAGCTTTGCAATTATGGCCATATGGTGCGAATCTAATAGATAAATGCTTAACCTTATGCCTAAATGCACATTTTTTATCTTAAAAATTGCTTGACCTTTTGCTTGACTTGCTCTTTGACTCTTTCCTTGAGTTTGGAAATAAATCTAAGGATATGTGCCTTTTTCATAGCTTAAAGCTAAATTCCCTTGATCTATGTTGTGAATGGAAAATCCATGGTGAAGGACTGTTGGAATGAGCTAAAACACGATCAAAGAATCCTAGCTGTGATTTCACGAGCTTGCCTCTATTCTAAGGATACTTGAATCATAATTGCAACTTTTCACACAGATGTCAAGCAGATCATGATAGGCTTTGAGCTATGATCAAGATGAAGTGTTTTTCCTTGATGGACTACATGCCTTCTCACATTAGATTGAGTCAAAAAGATGAAAAATATAAAAATGTGCAAAAGAGGCTTGGCCGCCCACAAAAATCCCAAAAATATCTATATAGTTCTCACCCAAGCCTACAAATAGAATGCAGATGATGAAAGCCTGAGTGTGAATAATAAATGAGCATTTGTTTTCTCTTTTAAGAGAGTTGAGGATGATGCCCACCTGGTGTAAGACTGCGCTCATGAACGTAGGTATGTCACGCCTGATAGTATCACTCCAAATTCTCATTAGAGAGTTACTAGGAACCCCTATGAGACCTATGAGATCATCCCAGTAGCAGGGTTGGTTCGGGTACAATATGAGGAGTTCATCTCACTACTTTGGACCAACTGGTTCGAACTGTAGGGATTGTTACTCGCTAACATGGACCAACCTGACGCAGATCGGGATCCTCAGAAGTCATTACAGTCTTTTTGCTTTGTTTCTTAAGGACATGAATAAGTGAGAGGCACGTTGTTCCCGATTGGTATGCATGGATTCATGGTGATGGCTCATTGCTCATCACCCGCGTGATCATTTATGTGACAATTCTTTCATGTTTAAATAATTATGATTCAAACCCTTATGAGTATCAACAGGTTGTAGTGAATTCACATAAACTTGTCTGGAAACTCTTTGATCTTGCTTTGGCAGGACTGTGGTTGATTGGTGGGGATTTGTTCTGAAATGGCATGGATCAGGAGAATAGATGCTTTAAATTGTTTTTCTTAACCTTAGCATCTATTGCCAAGCTTAATTTGGATGTTATCTTTTTGTTCTTTGAGCACAATCTTGCTTGAGGACAAGCAAGTTTTAAGCTTGCGGTAGTTGATAACAAGCAAATCTATGCATATTATCTATGCATTTTATCTATAATTTCGTGTCACTTTGGTCTTAATATGCCCAATAATGCTCATGTTTTATGCTTTCTTTCTCTCATTAGATAATGAAGTTAGAATAGCCAATAATGTAGAAAATCTAGCCAATTTTGGGACTTGCAGGCACTAAACCAGATAAGACATCTATTCTCCAAAGATTTCTCCCTGACACATGGTTTTTGCGGCAGCTATGAACCCGCCATGACCGTGGCAATCCACCCTGGCCATGACCATGGAAATCAGGCATGACCATAGTGCCCACCGTGACTGTGACCTTCAAAACTGCGACCACGGTCCTCGCCAGGACCGTGGCCATCCACCTTCACAATGACTGTGGCCAATAAGCGCAACCGTGATCCCTCGCCATGATCGTGGCCAATAACCGCAACCACAAGTTTCAACACCGCGACCATGGTATTCATCCTCAACAACCGTGACCGTGATTATTTGCCACGACCATGGCCATCTTCCACGACTGTGGCCAATAACCGTGATCGCGGTTCCCAATAACTACAACCACAATTTTTCCTTCCACAACCGCATCCGCGATTCCTTGCCACAGTCATGTCCTTTAGCCACGACCGTGGCCGACTCCCTCCACCACGACCGTAGTCTCCCGCCATGACCATGGTTCCCAGATCGTGACTGCGGTCTTCATCACCGCAACCACAATTTCCACTCCATGAACTACAACCGTGGTGTTGGCCATGACCGTGGCCAACCCAGCGATCGTTTGGCCGCGGTCTGTAGTCTGCCTCTATAAATAGGTGTCCCCTCACTCATTTGGGGGGGGGGGGGGGCTCGACCAAGGATTTCGAGAGGCTACTGCTCTAAGATCTGAAGGTTCCCAGAGTTTCGTGGGAGAGTCCAGAGGTCTCATAAGGCCAAAGAGCTCACCCTACGCCCTCCTCTTCGACGAGCTTCCAATCTCCACCACTCTCCATAATCCTCTAGTCTTCAATCTCCAAGGGCAGAAGCTGAGGAGTGAGAAGACCGCTTGAGAAGGATCAAGATCCACAACATCCCTGAATAGGATAAGGTGAAGCATGCAACTTATCTACTGAAGGGCAGTGTTGGCCACTAGTGGGCCATAGAAGAGGAGAAGAGTCCTAGAGTTGTGATACGTTGGGAGAAATTTCGGCAGGAGTTTGTGAGCCGATACTTCTCGAAGACGTACCTATATGAGAAGATGTCCCAGTTTGAGAAGATCCGATAGGGTTCGATGATGATGAATGAGTATGAGGCCAAGTTTATGGAGCTATTGAGGTTCTATCCTCACATGGAAATGATAGATAAGGATATGATCTATAGGTTTGAGAAGGGTTTGAGCACCGAGTTGACGATGACAGTATCTACCTCGGAGAATAGGGAGAGGTTCTCTACCTTTGTGGAGTCGGTGAGGTGAATTGAGAGGTCTTCCATTGAGAAGCGTGAAGCCAACACTAAGAAGAGGCTAGCTCAATTTTAGGGATAGTCGTTTGGTGGCTTTAAGAAGCCAAGTTTTTCCAAATGACAACACCAACAATCATAGTACAGATCAACTTTTTGTAAGTCGAGATCACACATACAGTCAGAGTGGTCCCCAAGTAAGGGTAGAGGAAGTGTTTTTCCACCAACTAGAGCATAGAGTGCAACGTCATAATCTATGATAGGGCTTTCTAGGACACAGTACCCCCTGAGGACTTGCTACAAGTCTAAACAAGTTGGGAATGAAAAGTGGGCATGCCCTATGAGGAATGAAGATGTGATGAAATAGAGGAGGCAGAGTTAGCAAGGTTAACATCAATTATAGTTTAGCAGTGGGGTAGGTAGAGTACATGGTTAGGCATCACACTCAGGATCTTCTGGACCAGCTGGAAGGGGTCGTGTATGACGACATGTGATGGCTAAATTCTATGTTATGAGTCAGCCAGAGGGAGTGGCCAATCCGCGGGTCATGACAGGTCAGATGGAAGTTTTTCATTTTGACTTATCTACATCTTCTTTCATATTTGTTTTGGTTGACCCGGATGTGACACACTCTTTATCACCAGAGAGGTGATAATTAGTCATAATATGCTTGTTTGTAGTAGATTTGATGGCCTTATACTAGAAACCCATTTAGTCAGTTCTGCAAAATTGCGGAGGTGTGTCCATATTGTGTTATTTCCTTCTCAGGACACAACATTCAAGTGGATTTTATGCCAATTGACATGCATGGATTCTATGTGATCCTAGGGATGGATACCTTGGAGAAGTAAGAGATTGTTTTGGACTATAATTCAAAGGCGGTGATGTTCTTTGATAGAGATGTTTTGTGGATCTTCCGGGGTGATAGGAAGATTCTTCCTACATGGTTGGTGTACGCTATGACTGTGGAGAGGATGATGAAACAAAGGTGTGAGGCTTTCTTGACACATGTTGTGGATACCAAGTTGGGGAGTCCTAGTATATAATAAGTTCCTATAGTGCATGCGTTTGAGGATATCTTTCTTGAGGAGTTTCTTGGTGTTTCCCTCCTAGAGAGATTGATTTTGAAATCAATCTTATTCTTGGAACTTAACCCATAGAGAAAGCATCTTACAGGATGGCACCGACTGAGATGTAGGATTTGAAAAAGTAGTTGCAGGAGCTGTTAGACAAGGGTTTCATCAGATCAAGCATTTCCCCTTAGGGTGATCCTATGTTGTTTGTGAAGAAGAAGGATGGTTCCATGAGGCTTTGCGTAGACTACCGCCAGCTGAACAAGGTCACAATAAAGAACAAGTATTCATTGTTAAGGATAGATGATGTGTTTGACCAGTTGAGAGGTGAAGCAATGTTCTCCAAGATAGATCTGAGGTCAAGATATCACCAACTGAGGATCAAGGTTGATGACATACCCAAATAAGCTTTTAGGAGTAGGTATGGTCACTATGAGTTTGTGGTTATGTCATTTGGATAGACCAACACACCAACATTTTTTATGGATCTGATGAATAGGGTGTTTAGGCTATTTTTGGATCAATTTGTGGTCATGTTTATAGATGATATCCTGATATACTCCAGAGATAGTCGGTAGCACAAGCAGTACCTTTTCCAGGTGTTTATGTTGTTAAGGCAACATAGGTTGTACGCTAAGTTCAACAAGTGTGAGTTCTAGTTGTCTGAGGTATCTTTTCTTGGTCACATCTTCTCTTCTAAGGGAGCTTGGGTTGACCTAAAAAAGGAACAGTCAGTGCTGGAGTGGAACATTACAAGACACTGATGGAAGTCTGAAGTTTCCTACGTTTGGCAGGCTACTATAGGAGATTCATAATTTTTTTTAGTTTTGTGGCGTTACCCCTAACCAAGTTGACCAAGAAGGGTGTTCCTTTTGTCTGGGATGACAAATGCTAACAATCTTTCTAGTTGTTTAAGGAGAAGTTGACCAGTGTTGCAGTGTTTGTGTTGCCAGAGCAAGGGAAAGGTTACATCATCTTATGTGATGTTTCGAAGGATGAATTGGTATGTATGTTGATTTAGGTGAAGAACATAATTTCCTTTGCTTTATGACAACTCAAGAAACACAAGGAGAACTACCTGATGGATGACCTGGAACTTGCAATAGCAGTTCATGCCTTGAAGATCTGGATAACTATTTGTATGGAGAGAAGTGTCATATCTTCACTGACTACAAGAACCTTCAGTATATCTTCTCAAAGCAGGAGCTAAACATGAGGTAGAGAATATGGATAGAGCTAATCAAGGACTATGATTGCATGATAGACTACCATCCAGGGAAGGCAAATGTAGTGGCAAATGCAATAAGCAGGAAGTCATGTTTGTCATCATCTACAGACAAGGCACATTTACATGATTTGGTATGTCATAAGTGATATATGCTGGTATCACTTTGTTAAATGAACGTGAAGTTGGAGTTTTCCCTATTGGCGGGTTTGTTGGCAAAGTTGTAGGTGAAGCCTAACTTGATGCAGCAAATAAGAGATGCTTAGAAGAGTGATGTCATGATATAGAATATGAAGTTAGAGTTTGGCAACAAGAATATGATGGTTTCCATGAGTCAGATGAGGGGATAGTTTGTTTTCATAATAGGATAGTGGTTCCATATGTTGATGGTTTGAGGAATATGGTTCTTAAGTAGGCTCATTACTCAATGTATGATATGCATCCTGGCAGTACCAATATGTACCATAATCTGAAGGACTTGTATTAGTGTCCAGGTTTGAAGCGTGATGTAGTAGAGTTTGTTGCTAAGTGTCCGATTTGTTAGAAGGTCAAGGTAGAGCCTCAGAGGCCTACAAGGACATTAAAAATATTGCCAATACCACATTGGAAGTGGGATCACATCACCATGGACTTTGTGGTTGGTCTTCCTAAGACAGCCAAAGGTAATGATTCCATATGGGTGATAGCTGACATGTTGATCAAGCCAGCTCACTTCCTTCCATTCAAGACGATGTATACAATAGAAAAGACGTGTAACGACCTGCCTCCCGGTAACCCCCAATTAAGGGAGACTAGAAAGTCAGAGACATTATCCCAATATTTCCATATCAATGGTTCAACATTTAATCAATAATAATTATCAAATTCTACTAAAGCTAAACTAGAAAGCTAGAATAAAATAAATCTTTGGCATACCTTGTAGAAATTTTAGATTTCTAGACTTCTATCCACAGATGGAGTCTATCTATCTAATCCTCCTTGAACTTATTATTCATATCTTTACAATGTTTCAATTTACTGTTTGTTCTTTTCAAAGATTGTACCTAAAACACCGACAATCAAAATTTTGGTCAGTATATTTCTATACCAGTATATGGGGGGGCAATCAAAACTTTCACAAATAGTTTCTAACAACCTAATTATCACAAATAAGTTTTTAACAAACCAAATTATATTTTCAATGTGACATTCTCAACCGCTTTTTCCCTAAACCCTAGATTACCCTCTCTTAGGGTTTTGTCCTTACAAGGGACATAAGGCCACCTTCTCTATCCTAATCTTGGTTCCTGGGGTCACCTCTCATGGTACCCAATGGTCTTCCCTCTGGGGCTTGACCGATTCGACCTTCCCTCCGGGGCTTGGTCATGCATCATACATCAGGGTGGCATGTAGGTTCGAGAATGCGCATATATACTTAATTGTGATAATCATAGTGACTTTAAAGGATTGCATAAATAAACACTCATCAGTTTAGGTTGCATCCAATCGATCAAATGTTTGAGAAAACTTCATGAAACTAGATCGATTATTCATAAATAACCACATACCTGTTCAGCCGAATCAAGATAGGAATATTCCAAGCAAATATGAAATCCAATCAAGCAATCCACACAACTAGGATCCTAAAATAACCATACAATTTCCTTCACTACTCATGTTATCAAGATCTATTCAATCTAACTTCCTTTCTAGGGTTTCTACTTTCTTTTAGGGTTTCACTTGCTATTAGGGTTTCATTATCACTTTTGTCATTACAAACCCTAAATAAGCGAAACTAATCATAAACCCTAATTTTCTTGTCCTATCTCTCCTAACAGGCTTAGGATCAACAATTATCATCATATTTCCAAATATTTTGAATTAAACATATCAATCTCATCCTTTACCCTAAATTAGGGTTTCTACATGCATTAACATGGATTCTTGGTTTAAAACCCTAAATCATGCAATTTCTCATCTAAATCTGATTTGAATCTTTCATTATCATCCAACAAAATATTAGTACTCAGATTCACCCATTACACATCATAGATTCAATCTTTGATCACAATTAGGGTTTCTAACCTAAGTTTAATGCACTTGTCATCAACTTAATATAATTTTGCAAATTGGAATGAAATCATGTTCTAAAACTATTTTTATCAGGTTCCTCATATTTTTCTTATCAATTTTCATATATTAAGGTTATCCATCGGAGCTTCCTAGCAATTTCTACGAATTTTTTAAAGAAAATCATTTTCTTGGATATTCTGGCAGAGAGGAGTCATTTACCAGGAAAATAAGAAATCACTAAAAACTTGGTCGCTCGATCAGTGTTCCACTAGACCATGTGGGATCGGACGATCCGCGTTGTGCTCCTCCACTAACACGGTCGCGCCCGCTGACCAAATGTTGACCTGTTGGATCTCCTCACAAGACCATAGTGGATTCCAATCGGACGGCTGCTGCTATCCATCCTTCGTCTTCCTTAGGAGTCAGCCAGTGGTGGCTCCATGGTGGCACCCTCACTGGAGTGTGAACAATGGAGAGAGGAATAGGGAGCTAGGGGTCACAGAATAGTCAGTTGGGTTCGTGAGGGTGTGAGGAGTCGAGAGGGGGGTTCTTTTTATAGGATTGGGGTCCCTCTAGGGCTTCCCCAAACTTACCGCCATCCACACCTTTGGGTGATTTGGGTGTTTCCTCTAGATTCTTCAAAACTACTAAAAAATCAGGGTTGATGTGCACAAAATCCCCTCCCAAAGACCCTTGTGGTCTTGGATTCTAATTTGGTGTCATAAGATGCGAGAAAATAGGATTTGAAATCCCGATTTCCCGTCTCCATTTCCTTCTATGAATCAAGGTTGACGATGCATAGCCATCATCGAATATGTGGTCCTCTGGACCATGCGGGGATCCGATGGCTGTCATCACCCCCTTGTTTCCTTTTTTTCCTTAAAATGAGAAAGTTAGTAATATATATAATTCAATGCATTGAAAACTTGAAAAATTCATAACTCTCTCCTTGTTAGTCCTTTTTCATTCAAATTTTAAAGGTAACTCTGGCTTGGCATTATATACTCATATATTAAATTTGAAACCCAAGTTATAAAGGAAAATGGTATTTCCTTTATAATCAAGTTATCCTTTAATAAAGCTTATTTAATTGGTATTTTCTCTTTCTTATGACATTATCTTGGTATCTTGGACTCCTTGGACCTCAAGGAACTGTAAAGGCATGAAATCCCCTCTTAGAGGATATTACCTTGCCTTTTTCTTTATCCTTTCTCCTTTTCTTATATATTCATTTATTGTTTGAATTTTCTTTATCTCTTTCTTATTACTGGGCCCAATAGCCAATAAACCCCACTAAGCAACCAAACAAGGCTATTGTAAATGAAATCCATTCAATTCAAACAAATAAAGCCATTATTGATTTCATTTATCATTAAAAGGAGAAATACAATTTCATTACATGGCTAGGAAAAATTGGGTTATAACATCCTCCCCTCCTTATAGGAATTTTTCCCTCAAAATTCAACAATCAAGCAAACAAGTCAGGATATGCTTTTTCCATGTCCGTCTTCAGCTCCCATGTGGCCTCATCCTCTCCATGGTGCTTCCAAAGAACCTTTACCATCTCTATATTCTTTCATATGAGTTCTTTCACCTTGGTATCTAGAATTTGCAAAGGTGACTCAGGATAGGTCAGCTTCCCTTGAAGCTCAATAGGCTCAATGCTCAGCACATGGCTCTGATCTTGCACATATCACTTCAGATTGGACATGTGAAACACATCATGCATCATACTATACTAAGGGGTAACACAAAATGGTATGCAGCTTCACCAATCCGTTCTAACACCTCAAACAGACCCACATATCGGGGACTCAACTTTCCTCTGTTCTTGGCTATAGCTCGAAGCGATTGGATTTTCAAGAACAAATGCTCTCCCATAGTGAACTGCACGTCAGTCTGCTTCACATCAGCATATGACTTTTGTTGATCTTGGGCTCTCTTTAGCCTCTGTTTGATCAAAGCAACTTTATCTACATACAATTGGAGCTCATCTGACCTCAACAAGGTCCTCTAACCGACATCATCCCAGTGAAGTAGTAACCGACACTGTCTCCCATAAAGAGCTTCATACAGAGGTATCTCGATACTTGTAACACCCCTGACCTGGGTTATACTTTAACCCTAGGTGTTTTGATTAAGAAAGATGATTAAATGCTTAATCTTATCTTGTGAAAGGTAATTAGGGTTCAAGAGGAACTTATATTGCAATTCTAGTCCTTTTTGAACATTGTTGAAATCAATGTTTTGCATGTTTTGGACTAAAGTCCAAATTACCCAAGTTGAGGGGTTTAAGTGCAAATTGTGCATGATAATATGTTCATCATGTGTTGAATCATCATGAGAGTAAAGATGATGCTGAGGTATGGCTTATGGAAGCCTGAATACTAAGAAAGATCTGATAAAACAATGTATGTGCATGAAAACCTAGTTTTGGTGTAATGTGCAATTTACCCAAAACCTAGGGTTCAATATGCAAATTACCACTTCAATAAGGTCCTTAATGTTCCTTGGCATCATGTAGAGCAAATAAAATGAGAGGGGTGCCTCATTTGAATTAAGTTGGAGGAGAGAGAATCTTGATATTAAAATAATCAAGATTTAATCATAAGTGAAACCCTAATTCAAATTAGGGCAAAAATGAATGTATTAATTAAAGGGCATTCAACCAAAATGTTATTGGTTGATTTTGAATAAGGATGGAAGTTCTTTTTCCAAGACAAGGAACGAAAATATCCTAAGAAGGTGAAATTCCACTCACCATTATTATAAGGAAAAGAAAACCCACTCACATATGGATATTAATATAATAAGCATTAAGGTGCTTAATTTGATTTTCTTTAAATGATGGATAATGAAGAGGAATAAGAGGCAATGAAGATAGCCTCGTCCTTAAGGATTTTGAGGGGAATTTTAGGGGGAAGAGGCGGCCATATTTTTGGAATTTAATGCATTTTAATAATGCATTTTCTCTCTCATCAATTTTCTTATAAAAGTACCTTTACCAAGCCAAAACAAAGGCTATTTCGGATTCTTTTCTTTACCCTTGCTTGGAAAACGACTAAGGAGATGTGGAGGAGCAGGAGGACGACCCCAACCTGTTGGTAAGGTCCTTGACCTTCGTTCTCCTTGATCCCATGGTGGAAATAAAAAATAAATCACTGATTTCTTCTTATTTGGATCTCCTCTTCAACCCTAGCCAACTTTTTCATCCAAAAGCTTGAGGACGAGCTTAGGGGGAGTTGCTAGAGCTTCATCCACCATTAATGGCGTGATATTGAAGTTTTGGAGCTCAATTGGAGGCGGGTTTTATAACTCAAACCCTTAATCATTGCTATTGCATCAATCAATTATGCTTTGTTGATTGTTTTCTTCAATTTGATACATACTTGTTTCCTTGCTGCAATTTCCATCAAGAACGGTTGCTGTTCTTCGTTGTTCGAAGGAATGGGATGATGACATCATCCTAGATGCTTATCCAAAGAAAAGTACCAAGCCAAATGGTCTTGATATCTATTCCAAATCGTTTTAAATTGATTGGCTATGCGGTTTCAGAAAACCGTTTTAGGGAAAACGGTTTCAAGACCGTTTGATATGGTTGAACAAGCGTTGAACGTTTGGGAATCTTGTTCCTAATTATTTAGGCTAATGACCCTCCAAATTTTAGGGGTTAACGCCAAAGGAATCGTGAGTTGAAGGCCAATCAATTAGATAAATCGAATTGAATTAAATGCTGATTTTCAACCTGATCAACTTGACCTGTTTGGGAAAACGGTTTCAAGACCGTTTGAGTGTGTTGACCAAGCATTGACCGTTTGGAATTACTGTTTATAATGATGTTGGTTAATGACCCTCCACATTTGAGGGATTAACTCCCAAGGAATCGTGAGTTGAAGCCTAATCAATTAGGGAAACCTAATTGAATTAAGTGCTGATTTTCAATCTGATTTCATTGACCTTTTTGAGTAAACGGTCTCAATACCGTTTGAATGCATTTACCAAGGGTTGAATGTTTGGGATTACTGTTACTAATGATTTGGTCTAATGACTCACCAAATTTTAGGGATTAACTCCCAAGGAATCGTGAGTTGAAGGCTATTCAATTAAGCAAACCCTAATTGTTTATGGAAGCAATAACTCAGTATATTATGTCAAACATAGTTGTTTGTATTTGATCAGATGGTTGATGTAACCAAATCAAGTGGAGAGAATGATAGAAATGAATTCATACATGAGTATGATTCATATGGTGATTTAGGGTAGGATCCTTAGTAAAGAGATCAAGAAACCCTAATTGAGAAGGTTAACGAACCCTAACCCTGATTTAGGGAAATTCTGAGTAAAACCCTAATCTAGGGTAATAGTGTAACCCTAATTAAGGGTAATAGTGTAACCCTAATTAAGGGTAATGACTTGGGTAACTCTAATTTAAGGTAATGAAATACCAAACCCTAATTGGAGGAATAATGAATCCCTAATTTATGGGTAATTGAATGAAACCCTAATTGGGATGATTAGTGAAACACTAATTGAGGGTGATTCCCTGAGAAACTCTAATTGAGGATGATTCCATGTGAAACCCTAATTGAGGGCGATGTCATATGAAACCTTAAACCTAACACAGAGTAAAGCTATGTAAAACCCTAAATTTGGGCTATATTGCATGGAATTCTAATCATGGGCAATATGATGATAAATCATAACCCTAATGTCTGGGTAATGATATGAGTAAACCTTAATGATGAAATAATGAGTAATACCCTATAATGATGAAATATCTCAAGTGGTTGACTATAGGCAACCTTATAACAAGCAATGCCTTAATTTGAGATGAGTCCATATCATTGAAGATAGTTGGACAATCCTTGTGTGTGATCTATGCACATCATGGTAAAGGTGATAGGTTGGTGGATGAAAGTATTAAGATGTGAAATTCCTTATTATAAGATAAGTTAATAAACTCATGTAAGATAGAAGTGATGAGGGAAGTGATACATTGAGACATGATAGATATCACATTTAGCATTTCAGGTTTGATATACCTTGATGCATCTCAAATCCAATATTTTTAGATAAGATACACAAGGAGAGTGTTATGTAAATTGTCACAATGAAATGTAATGAGTTTAACATACTTGATAAGTAAGCTAAAATGAGTATGATGTAATCATACCATGATAATGATGAGAGATAAACTCATACCTTGTGATGATGATCATTTAATGATAAATGATAAGAATATTAAATACTTGGAATGTCGATGGATGCTCCTAGATGTATGGAACAATATATTAGGGTTGGATTGATAAAATGAACATGAAACCCTAATTGATGTGAATAGTAAACCCTAACCCTGTGGAGGAAATAGTGGTGTTACTATTATATTACATGAGTTAATATGTTATTGTTGCCTAGTGAGAGGTGACAAGATGTTTAATGGCCTTGTGAGCCATATGGTTAGATGTTACTTAGTAAGAAGTAACAAGATGTTTCATGGGCATGATTGAGCTCTGAATGAGGTGTATTCCTCTTATGTTGATAAGGGTTGATACCCTATAATATTGTGAAAAGGATTTATATCCTGTGATAGCATGATGACTGGTGTAGTCTCATGAATGGCAAGTGAATATTACCATGTGATGATGAGATGAGAAATTATGTTTCATATGTTTTATATCTTTTCAAGTTTTGATATTTATATGCTTGCTAGAAGTGAATTAGGGTTTGTATGTCCACTTGTTTGATGCAGCCTTAATTCACCCAATTGGCATAACTAATCAAGTGCAACTCTAATCATGTAGTGTCCTGTGCCATAGATCCATCTGAGTGTCAGAACTTGCCAGATGGTGAAACGAGTATTCCTAAGGGAAACTCAAAGCGCATACTGATGAGTATGCGGGGTGCTTGTCATCCTGAATTCAAGTGTTTAGGGAGGATGACTGTGGTCATACCTAGCCCTTAGTTTGAGAACGGCTGCGGTCGTGTCTCGGTGATTATATATGTGATGATATTAGAGGACAACTGTGGTTGTACCTCAGATGGTAGGGTATGCGTACCCACCTCTTTCACTAGTGCCGTGACCTGTACCAAGGACGGACTAGGCTGTTAGCAACTTGACCTTTTGTGTCACTGTGGCGGACCCGTACTGACCGGGGGCGGAGAAGATCTTAGGAGTCCGGCTCTTCCTAGATCTTGTATGGCACTGATTTCGACTTAGCAGTGGTCAGTTGGATTTTGAGTGGTATCCTCAATTTCCTCAGGACATAATAAAAGATGTAATACAGCCGTATAGCATATCTGTTTAGGGTTATACATGACGCTTCACATTGAATGATAACCCATGTTTGTTCTCTTTACATAAATATGATGCTTAGTGCAACTAAGAGATAGTAATTATACTTATGTTGTGGTTATGCATAAGACTGTAACTGTGTACATACAATGGTCATGCTTATGTTGATATCTTACTGCTACTGTTGATTATAATCATGATGCTAGATATCTCATGTTGATAGTTATGTTTCGCATGCTATCCATGCCTCTATAATTAGAAATACCTGACAGAGGCTTAATGCCTGTAATTAGGTTTGGTTAAAGTCCAATGCCTGGATGTGTAATCAGGATTGGTATAGTCCAATGCCTGAAACATTTATACCTGATTGATATAATTTAATGCTTGAATAAGACATGATGATTTATATAATCACATGTCTGGCATAAGTGAATACTTGTTTAGCATATTGGCTAAGGCCAATAAATAGAAACAAGAATGAATCATGGGTGACACATCAGAATAATGAATGACATGAGCAAAGCTTGAGATGTTGAAAATGTATGGTAGATAAATGTTATACATGTTCTTTCTATTTCTTATAAAGAGAATAGATGAATTACTGTTCAATCATAGATAGGTGTAATACTTTAAAAGATGAGAATGATCTAAACTGCTTATCCTCTGCTCAGTTTTATATTAATTAAACTACAATAATGATGTTTCTGGCGGAGAGTTATATCTCTCGCTGGGGCAATTTTCAATTGTCTCACCCCCGTGGGAACCAACATATTTAGGTGGACGAGTGTGAAAGAGAATGAGAATATCTTTCGGATGAAGAACATCAGCAACTACAAGGACAGCAGTGACAACTCAGGTTGAGTGTGCTGTCTATCATGTTTGGTAGATAGAAGTCCTATGTGTCGTCTCTGTACTCTCAGGTCCTCATAGTTAGTACTTAGTGCTTTTAATGTATCATTTTGAGATCTTGGCTTGATGCCTCGAGGTTATTATGTTGTCTGTGTTTAGCTTTTAACAAGGCAGTTGATGTTGTAACCCTCGATAAGAGATGGTATAAGATATATACTTATGAACCATGATGTAAATGTAATACATTGGTTATTGTTGAAAGAGTTTTCTTATGATTGGGTCTCTTTGAAAAAGGTTTAAAATTTTTAGTGATTTTCTGTAATCTGCTGCTTAGTGAACGCTTCCGCATTAGTTAATTATGTTTTTGTTAGTTGGATGCTACAATTAAGTGGTATCAGAGCTCTAGGTTCGCTGAGTCTACAGAGACATAGGACTAAGGTAGTAGAGTCTGTTCTGGTATCATCCAGTGTATCTGATAATGTCTTCTGCTCATATAAGAGAAGAAGAACTTAAAGATGACTGGGTCACATGAGGAGATTGCTGCTGAGAGCAGCAATATTGCACCAAGAAGAGGTGCATGGGAGCAGGCAAGACAGAGACAATTGCCTAAGAGTCTCCTAGTTGATCCATTTATGATAAGAAAATCTTTCTTTAAGTATTACTGTTGGGTATAGAGCAACAGTAATGCATATAGTGGACTGGATACTAGCTTTACGATCTAGGTTATCAGTCCTTAATACAGAAGTTTGAGCTTTAAAAGAGTTCCTAAATGACTTAGTCATGTTGGAATAAGGGAAAGTCATGTGTGTATAATGATATGAAAAGTGAGGAATATGATAGTATACAAAGTGCATACCACTTAATCGCAGTATTTATATACCCTGGCCAGGTATACAACTATTGATGATAAAGTGAGTATGGAAACTCTTAGATTGTAATCTCTCTGATTGCCCTGATCAAGCAGTCATTCTGATACAATCTAATGAGTATCATGAAATCAGAAATATGGAATGAATAAATGTGTGATATACTAAGTATAAGAAACAGAAGTCTGAGATAATCTCAAATGAGCATGTTGTATGAGGAACTAAAAGTGTACTCCTCATAAGATAAGAGTAAGAATAAGGGAGATGAACCCTGTTCAACAATGCTGCAAGCATAATAGAGATCTTTCCCATAATGAGGAAATGGGAATTGTGATGAGATCATGAGATGATCATAAACATGCTAGATAATAATAAAGAAAGGGATAATGACATGCAATCATCCTTACAAATTTCAATGCTAAAGGCAAGGAACCTAGGATGAGATAAAAAGTAAATGGTTCATGAATAATTGAAAATACATAAATTAATAAGAGGAATATGAATCCTTGTTTTCTTTCCTTTCAGGGACATGGCAATCAAGTGGGTCTTAGGACACTTGATGTGCATAAGATAAATGTGTTCATGTGATGGATACTTAGAAAAGTATCAGTTATCTTGGACTTTGGTCCCAAGATGAGGACATGAAACAATTAACGTTCCAAAATGAAAGGAAGAGATATATATGATGTGTTTCCAACACATGTGATAGATACCAAGGTGAAAGATTCTGGTATCTGAGAGTTATTAGATGGGTTAGGTTGGCTACCTAGAGTGGTCAACTGTGAAATTAGTCTGATTATAATAATATGAACATCATATGTTAGGGGTTTATGCTCTGCATAAACATGATATTAATAAAGAATGTATGATGCTTCTCTGAATAAGAAAAGTGTTATTTGACACAAAGTTGACTCTATAGTCAATGATGAGGGACAGTGGGGCATGTCCCTTGTGTGTTGATTCTATGAGAATCTTATATGGAAACACTTGGTGCTGATCAAAGTTTTATGGTGTCTCCATAATAATGAGATGTTATGTGAAGACTAGATAGTATGATAAATGAAATATATCTGTCCTCCTTTATCTAGATTTCGAGGACGAAATCCTTGTTAGGGGTTTATAATTTGTAACACCCCTGACCTGGGTTATACTTTAACCCTAGGTGTTTTGATTAAGAAAGATGATTAAATGCTTAATCTTATCTTGTGAAAGGTAATTAGGGTTCAAGAGGAACTTATATTGCAATTCTAGTCCTTTTTGAACATTGTTGAAATCAATGTTTTGCCTGTTTTGGACTAAAGTGCAAATTACCCAAGTTGAGGGGTTTAAGTGCAAATTGTGCATGATAATATGTTCATCATGTGTTGAATCATCATGAGTGTAAAGATGATGCTGAGTTATGGCTTATGGAAGCCTGAATACCAAGAAAGATCTGACAAAACAATGTATGTGCATGAAAACCTAGTTTTGGTGTAATGTGCAATTTACCCAAAACCTAGGGTTCAATATGCAAATTACCACTTCAATAAGGTCCTTAATGTTCCTTGGCATCATGTAGAGCAAATAAAATGACAGGGGTGCCTCATTTGAATTAAGTTGGAGGAGAGAGAATCTTGATATTAAAATAATCAAGATTTAATCATAAGTGAAACCCTAATTCAAATTAGGGCAAAAATGAATGTATTAATTAAAGGGCCTTCAACCAAAATGTTATTGGTTGATTTTGAATAAGGATGGACGTTCTTTTTCCAAGATAAGGAACGAAAATATCCTAAGAAGGTGAAATCCCACTCACCATTATTATAAGGAAAAGAAAACCCACTCACATATGGATATTAATATAATAAGCATTAAGGTGCTTAATTTGATTTTCTTTAAATGATGGATAATGAAGAGGAATAAGAGGCAATGAAGATAGCCTCGTCCTTAAGTATTTTGAGGGGAATTTGAGGGGGAAGAGGCGGCCATATTTTTGGAATTTAATGCATTTTAATAATGCATTTTCTCTCTCATCAATTTTCTTATAAAAGTACCTTTACCAAGCCAAAACAAAGGCTATTTCGGATTCTTTTCTTTACCCTTGCTTGGAAAACGACTAAGGAGCTGTGGAGGAGCAGGAGGACGACCCCAACCTGTTGGTAAGGTCCTTGACCTTCGTTCTCCTTGATCCCATGGTGGAAATAAAAAATAAATCATTGATTTCTTCTTATTTGGATCTCCTCTTCAACCCTAGCCAACTTTTTCATCCAAAAGCTTGAGGGCGAGCTTAGGGGGAGTTGCTAGAGCTTCATCCACCATTAATAGCGTGATCTTGAAGCTTTGGAGCTCAATTGGAGGCGGGTTTTATAACTCAAACCCTTAATCATTGCTATTGCATCAATCAATTATGCTTTGTTGATTGTTTTCTTCAATTTGATACATACTTGTTTCCTTGCTGCAATTTCCATCAAGAACGGTTGCTGTTCTTCATTGTTCGAAGGAAGGGGATGATGACATCATCCTAGATGCTTATCCAAAGAAAAGTAACAAGCCAAATGGTCTTGATATCTATTCCAAATCGTTTTAAATTGATTGGCTATGCGGTTTCAGCAAACCGTTTTAGGGAAAACGGTTTCAAGACCGTTTTATATGGTTGAACAAGCGTTGACCGTTTGGGAATCTTGTTCCTAATTATGTAGGCTAATGATCCTCCAAATTTTAGGGGTTAACTCCAAAGGAATCGTGAGTTGAAGGCCAATCAATTAGATAAATCGAATTGAATTAAATGCTGATTTTCAACCTGATCAACTTGACCTGTTTGGGAAAACGGTTTCAAGACCGTTTGAGTGTGTTGACCAAGCATTGACCGTTTGTAATTACTGTTGATAATGATGTTGTTTAATGACCCTCCAAAATTGAGGGATTAACTCCCAAGTAATCGTGAGTTGAAGCCTAATCAATTAGGGAAACCTAATTGAATTAAGTGCTGATTTTCAATCTGATTTAATTGACCTTTTTGAGTAAACGGTCTCAATACCGTTTGAATGCATTTAACAAGGGTTGAATGTTTGGGATTACTGTTCCTAATTATGTGGTCTAATGACTCACCAAATTTGAGGGATTAACTCCCAAGGAATCGTGAGTTGAAGGCTATTCAATTAAGCAAACCCTAATTGTTTATGGAAGCAATAACTCAGTATACTATGTCAAACATAGTTGTTTGTATTTGATCAGATGGTTGATGTAACCAAATCAAGTGGAGAGAATGATAGAAATGAATTCATACATGAGTATGATTCATATGGTGATTTAGGGTAGGATCCTTAGTAAAGAGATCAAGAAACCCTAATTGAGAAGGTTAACGAACCCTAACCCTGATTTAGGGAAATTCTGAGTAAAACCCTAATCTAGGGTAATAGTGTAACCCTAATTAAGGGTAATGACTTGGGTAACTCTAATTTAAGGTAATGAAATACCAAACCCTAATTGGAGGAATAATGAATCCCTAATTTATGGGTAATGGAATGAAACCCTAATTGGGATGATTAGTGAAACCCTAATTGAGGGTGATTCCCTGAGAAACTCTAATTGAGGATGATTCCATGTGAAACCCTAATTGAGGGCGATGTCATATGAAACATTAAACCTAACACAGAGTAAAGCTATGTAAAACCCTAAATTTGGGCTATATTTCATGGAATTCTAATCATGGGCAATATGATGATAAATCATAACCCTAATGTCTGGGTAATGATATGAGTAAACCTTAATGATGAAATAATGAGTAATACCCTATAATGATGAAATATCTCAAGTGGTTGACTATAGGCAACCTTATAACAAGCAATGCCTTAATTTGAGATGAGTCCATATCATTGAAGATAGTTGGACAATCCTTGTGTGTGATCTATGCACATCATGGTAAAGGTGATAGGTTGGTGGATGAAAGTATTAAGATGTGAAATTCCTTATTATAAGATAAGTTAATAAACTCATGTAAGATAGAAGTGATGAGGGAAGTGATACATTGAGACATGATAGATATCACATTTAGCATTTCAGGGTTGATATACCTTGATGCATCTCAAATCCAATATTTTTAGATAAGATACACAAGGAGAGTGTTATGTAAATTGTCACAATGAAATGTAATGAGTTTAACATACTTGATAAGTAAGCTAAAATGAGTATGATGTAATCATACCATGATAATGATGAGAGATAAACTCATACCTTGTGTTGATGATCATTTAATGATAAATGATAAGAATATTAAATACTTGGAATGTCGATGGATGCTCCTAGATGTATGGAACAATATATTAGGGTTGGATTGATAAAATGAACATGAAACCCTAATTGATGTGAATAGTAAACCCTAACCCTGTGGAGGAAATAGTGGTGTTACTATTATATTACATGAGTTAATATGTTATTGTTGCCTAGTGAGAGGTGACAAGATGTTTAATGGCCTTGTGAGCCATATGGTTAGATGTTACTTAGTAAGAAGTAACAAGATGTTTCATGGGCATGATTGAGCCCTGAATGAGGTGTATTCCTCTTCTGTTGATAAGGGTTGATACCCTGTAATATTGTGAAAAGGATTTATATCCTCTGATAGCATGATGACTGGTGTAGTCTCATGAATGGCAAGTGAATATTACCATGTGATGATGAGATGAGAAATTATGTTTCATATGTTTTATATCTTTTCAGGTTTTGATATTTATATGCTTGCTAGAAGTGAATTAGGGTTTGTATGTCCACTTGTTTGATGCAGCCTTAATTCACCCAATTGGAATAACTAATCAAGTGCAACTCTAATCATGTAGTGTCATGTGCCATAGATCCATCTGAGTGTCAGAACTTTCCAGATGGTGAAACGAGTATTCCTAAGGGAAACTCGAAGCGCATACTGATGAGTATGCGGGGTGCTTGTCATCCTGAATTCAAGTGTTTAGGGAGGATGACTGTGGTCATACCTAGCCCTTAGTTTGAGAACGGCTGCGGTCGTGTCTCGGTGATTATATATGTGATGATATTAGAGGACAACTGTGGTTGTACCTCAGATGGTACGGTATGCGTACCCACCTCTTTCACTAGTGCCGTGACCTGTACCAAGGACGGACTAGGCTGTTAGCAGCTTGACCTTTTGTGTCACTGTGGCGGACCCGTACTGACCGGGGGCGGAGAAGATCTTAGGAGTCCGGCTCTTCCTAGATCTTGTATGGCACTGATTTCGACTTAGCAGTGGTCAGTTGGATTTTGAGTGGTATCCTCAATTTCCTCAGGACATAATAAAAGATGTAATACAGCCGTATAGCATATCTGTTTAGGGTTATACATGACGCTTCACATTGAATGATAACCCATGTTTGTTCTCTTTACATAAATATGATGCTTAGTGCAACTAAGAGATAGTAATTATACTTATGTTGTGGTTATGCATAAGACTGTAATTGTGTACATACAATGGTCATGCTTATGTTGATATCTTACTGCTATTGTTGATTATAATCATGATGCTAGATATCTCATGTTGATAGTTATGTTTCGCATGCTATCCATGCCTCTATAATTAGAAATACCTGACAGAGGCTTAATGCCTGTAATTAGGTTTGGTTAAAGTCCAATGCCTGGATGTGTAATCAGGATTGGTATAGTCCAATGCCTGAAACATTTATACCTGATTGATATAGTTTAATGCTTGAATAAGACATGATGATTTATATAATCACATGTCTGGCATAAGTGAATACTTGTTTAGCATATTGGCTAAGGCCAACAAATAGAAACAAGAATGAATCATGGGTGACACATCAGAATAATGAATGACATGAGCAAAGCTTGAGATGTTGAAAATGTATGGTAGATAAATGTTATACATGTTCTTTCTATTTCTTATAAAGAGAATAGATGAATTACTGTTCAATCATAGATAGGTGTAATACTTTAAAAGATGAGAATGATCTAAACTGCTTATCCTCTGCTCAGTTTTATATTAATTAAAATACAATAATGATGTTTCTGGCGGAGAGTTATATCTCTCGCTGGGGTAATTTTCAATTGTCTCACCCCCGTGGGAACCAACATTTTTAGGTGTACGAGTGTGAAAGAGACTGAGAATATCTTTCGGATGAAGAACATCAGCAACTACAAGGACAGTAGTGACAACTCAGGTTGAGTGTGCTGTCTATCGTGTTTGGTAGATAGAAGTCCTATGTGTCGTCTCTGTACTCTCAGGTCCTCATAGTTAGTACTTAGTGCTTTTAATGTATCATTTTGAGATCTTGGCTTGATGCCTCGAGGTTATTATGTTGTTTGTGTTTAGCTTTTAACAAGGCAGTTGATGTTGTAACCCTCGAGAAGAGATGGTATAAGATATATACTTATGAACCATGATGTAAATGTAATACATTGGTTATTGTTGAAAGAGTTTTCTTATGATTGGGTCTCTTTGAAAAAGGTTTAAATTTTTTAGTGATTTTCTGTAATCTGCTGCTTAGTGAACGCTTCCGCATTAGTTAATTATGGTTTTGTTAGTTGGATGCTACAATTAAGTGGTATCAGAGCTCTAGGTTCGCTGAGTCTACAGAGACATAGGACTAAGGTAGTAGAGTCTGTTCTGGTATCATCCAGTGTATCTGATAATGTCTTCTGCTCATATAAGAGAAGAAGAACTTAAAGATGACTGGGTCACATGAGGAGATTGCTGCTGAGAGCAGCAATATTGCACCAAGAAGAGGTGCATGGGAGCAGGCAAGACAGAGACAATTGCCTAAGAGTCTCCTAGTTGATCCATTTATGATAAGAAAATCTTTCTTTAAGTATTACTGTTGGGTAGATTAGAGCAACAGTAATGCATATAGTGGACTGGATACTAGCTTTACGATCTAGGTTATCAGTCCTTAATACAGAATTTTGAGCTTTAAAAGAGTTCCTAAATGACTTAGTCATGTTGGAATAAGGGAAAGTCATGTGTGTATAATGATATGAAAAGTGGGGAATATGATAGTATACAAAGTGCATACCACTTAATCGCAGTATTTATATACCCTGGCCAGGTATACAACTATTGATGATAAAGTGAGTATGGAAACTCTTAGATTGTAATCTCTCTGATTGCCCTGATCAAGCAGTCATTCTGATACAATCTAATGAGTATCATGAAATCAGAAATATGGAATGAATAAATGTGTGATATACTAAGTATAAGAAACAGAAGTCTGAGATAATCTCAAATGAGCATGTTGTATGAGGAACTAAAAGTGTACTCCTCATAAGATAAGAGTAAGAATAAGGGAGATGAACCCTGTTCAACAATGTTGTAAGCATAATAGAGATCTTTCCCATAATGAGGAAATGGGAATTGTGATGAGATCATGAGATGATCATAAACATGCTAGATAATAATAAAGAAAGGGATAATGACATGCAATCATCCTTACAAATTTCAATGCTAAAGGCAAGGAACCTAGGATGAGATAAAAAGTAAATGGTTCATGAATAATTGAAAATACATAAATTAATAAGAGGAATATGAATCCTTGTTTTCTTTCCTTTCAGGTACATGGCAATCAAGTGGGTCTTAGGACACTTGATGTGCCTAAGATAAATGTGTTCATGTGATGGATACTTATAAAAGTATCAGTTATCTTGGACTTTGGTCCCAAGATGAGGACATGAAACAATTAACGTTCCAAGATGAAAGGAAGAGATATATATGATGTGTTTCCAACACATGTGATAGATACCAAGGTGAAAGATTCTGGTATCTGAGAGTTATTAGATGGGTTAGGTTGGCTACCTAGAGTGGTCAACTGTGAAATTAGTCTGATTATAATAATATGAACATCATATGTTAGGGGTTTATGCTCTGCATAAACATGATATTAATAAAGAATGTATGATGCTTCTCTGAATAAGAAAAGTGTTATTTGACACAAAGTTGACTCTATAGTCAATGATGAGGGACAGTGGGGCATGTCCCTTGTGTGTTGATTCTATGAGAATCTTATATGGAAACACTTGGTGCTGATCAAAGTTTTATGGTGTCTCCATAATAATGAGATGTTATGTGAAGACTAGATAGTATGATAAATGAAATATATCTGTCCTCCTTTATCTAGATTTCGAGGACGAAATCCTTGTTAGGGGTTTATAATTTGTAACACCCCTGACCTGGGTTATACTTTAACCCTAGGTGTTTTGATTAAGAAAGATGATTAAATGCTTAATCTTATCTTGTGAAAGGTAATTAGGGTTCAAGAGGAACTTATATTGCAATTCTAGTCCTTTTTGAACATTGTTGAAATCAATGTTTTGCCTGTTTTGGACTAAAGTGCAAATTACCCAAGTTGAGGGGTTTAAATGCAAATTGTGCATGATAATATGTTCATCATGTGTTGAATCATCATGAGAGTAAAGATGATGCTGAGGTATGGCTTATGGAAGCCTGAATACCAAGAAAGATCTGATAAAACAATGTATGTGCATGAAAACCTAGTTTTGGTGTAATGTGCAATTTACCCAAAACCTAGGGTTCAATATGCAAATTACCACTTCAATAAGGTCCTTAATGTTCCTTGGCATCATGTAGAGCAAATAAAATGAGAGGGGTGCCTCATTTGAATTAAGTTGGAGGAGAGAGAATCTTGATATTAAAATAATCAAGATTTAATCATAAGTGAAACCCTAATTCAAATTAGGGCAAAAATGAATGTATTAATTAAAGGGACTTCAACCAAAATGTTATTGGTTGATTTTGAATAAGGATGGAGTTATTTTTCCAAGATAAGGAACGAAAATATCCTAAGAAGGTGAAATTCCACTCACCATTATTATAAGGAAAAGAAAACCCACTCACATATGGATATTAATATAATAAGCATTAAGGTGCTTAATTTGATTTTCTTTAAATGATGGATAATGAAGAGGAATAAGAGGGAATGAAGATAGCCTCGTCCTTAAGGATTTTGAGGGGAATTGGAGGGGGAAGAGGCGGCCATATTTTTGGAATTTAATGCATTTTAATAATGCATTTTCTCTCTCATCAATTTTCTTATAAAAGTACCTTTACCAAGCCAAAACAAAGGCTATTTCGGATTATTTTCTTTACCCTTGCTTGGAAAACGACTAAGGAGCTGTGGAGGAGCAGGAGGACGACCCCAACCTGTTGGTAAGGTCCTTGACCTTCGTTCTCCTTGATCCCATGGTGGAAATAAAAAATAAATCATTGATTTCTTCTTATTTGGATCTCCTCTTCAACCCTAGCCAACTTTTTCATCCAAAAGCTTGAGGACGAGCTTAGGGGGAGTTGCTAGAGCTTCATCCACCATTAATGGCATGATCTTGAAGCTTTGGAGCTCAATTGGAGGCGGGTTTTATAACTCAAACCCTTAATCATTGCTATTGCATCAATCAATTATGCTTTGTTGATTGTTTTCTTCAATTTGATACATACTTGTTTCCTTGCTGCAATTTCCATCAAGAACAGTTGCTGTTCTTCGTTTTTCGAAGGAATGGGATGATGACATCATCCTAGATGCTTATCCAAAGAAAAGTACCAAGCCAAATGGTCTTGATATCTATTCCAAATCGTTTTAAATTGATTGGCTATGCGGTTTCAGCAAACCGTTTTAGGGAAAACGGTTTCAAGACCGTTTGATATGGTTGAACAAGCGTTGACCATTTGGGAATCTTGTTCCTAATTATTTAGGCTAATGACCCTCCAAATGTTAGGGTTTAACTCCACAGGAATCGTGAGTTGAAGGCCAATCAATTAGATAAATCGAATTGAATTAAATGCTGATTTTCAACCTGATCAACTTCACCTGTTTGGGAAAACGGTTTCAAGACCGTTTGAGTGTGTTGACCAAGCATTGACCGTTTGGAATTCCTGTTGATAATGATGTTGGTTGATGACCCTTAAAATTTGATGGATTAACTCCCAAGGAATCGTGAGTTGAAGCCTAATCCATTAGGGAAACCTAATTGAATTAAGTTCTGATTTTCAATCTGATTTAATTGACCTTTTTGAGTAAACGGTCTCAATACCGTTTGAATGCATTTACCAAGGGTTGAATGTTTGGGATTACTGTTCCTAATGATGTGGTATAATGACTCACCAAATTTGAGGGATTAACTCCCATGGAATCGTGAGTTGAAGGCTATTCAATTAAGCAAACCCTAATTGTTTATGGAAGCAATAACTCAGTATACTATGTCAAACATAGTTGTTTGTATTTGATCAGATGGTTGATGTAACCAAATCAAGTGGAGAGAATGATAGAAATGAATTCATACATGAGTATGATTCATATGGTGATTTAGGGTAGGATCCTTAGTAAAGAGATCAAGAAACCCTAATTGAGAAGGTTAACGAACCCTAACCCTGATTTAGGGAAATTCTGAGTAAAACCCTAATCTAGGGTAATAGTGTAACCCTAATTAAGGGTAATAGTGTAACCCTAATTAAGGGTAATGACTTGGGTAACTCTAATTTAAGGTAATGAAATACCAAACCCTAATTGGAGGAATAATGAATCCCTAATTTATGGGTAATTGAATGAAACCCTAATTGGGATGATTAGTGAAACCCTAATTGAGGGTGATTCCCTGAGAAACTCTAATTGAGGATGATTCCATGTGAAACCCTAATTGAGGGCGATGTCATATGAAACCTTAAACCTAACACAGAGTAAAGATATGTAAAACCCTAAATTTGGGCTATATTGCATGGAATTCTAATCATGGGCAATATGATGATAAATCATAACCCTAATGTCTGGGTAATGATATGAGTAAACCTTAATGGTGAAATAATGAGTAATACCCTATAATGATGAAATATCTCAAGTGGTTGACTATAGGCAACCTTATAACAAGCAATGCCTTAATTTGAGATGAGTCCATATCATTGAAGATAGTTGGACAATCCTTGTGTGTGATCTATGCACATCATGGTAAAGGTGATAGGTTGGTGGATGAAAGTATTAAGATGTGAAATTCCTTATTATAAGATAAGTTAATAAACTCATGTAAGATAGAAGTGATGAGGGAAGTGATACATTGAGACATGATAGATATCACATTTAGCATTTCAGGGTTGATATACCTTGATGCATCTCAAATCCAATATTTTTAGATAAGATACACAAGGAGAGTGTTATGTAAATTGTCACAATGAAATGTAATGAGTTTAACATACTTGATAAGTAAGCTAAAATGAGTATGATGTAATCATACCATGATAATGATGAGAGATAAACTCATACCTTGTGTTGATGATCATTTAATGATAAATGATAAGAATATTAAATACTTGGAATGCTGATGGATGCTCCTAGATGTATGGAACAATATATTAGGGTTGGATTGATAAAATGAACATGAAACCCTAATTGATGTGAATAGTAAACACTAACCCTATGGAGGAAATAGTGGTGTTACTATTATATTACATGAGTTAATATGTTATTGTTGCCTAGTGAGAGGTGACAAGATGTTTAATGGCCTTGTGAGCCATATGGTTAGATGTTACTTAGTAAGAAGTAACAAGATGTTTCATGGGCATGATTGAGCTCTGAATGAGGTGTATTCCTCTTATGTTGATAAGGGTTGATACCCTGTAATATTGTGAAAAGGATTTATATCCTGTGATAGCATGATGACTGGTGTAGTCTCATGAATGGCAAGTGAATATTACCATGTGATGATGAGATGAGAAATTATGTTTCATGTGTTTTATATCTTTTCAAGTTTTGATATTTATATGCTTGCTAGAAGTGAATTAGGGTTTGTATGTCCACTTGTTTGATGCAGCCTTAATTCACCCAATTGGCATAACTAATCAAGTGCAACTCTAATCATGTAGTGTCTTGTGCCATAGATCCATCTGAGTGTCAGAACTTGCCAGATGGTGAAACGAGTATTCCTAAGGGAAACTCGAAGCGCATACTGATGAGTATGCGGGGTGCTTGTCATCCTGAATTCAAGTGTTTAGGGAGGATGACTGTGGTCATACCTAGCCCTTAGTTTGAGAATGGCTGCGGTCGTGTCTCGGTGATTATATATGTGATGATATTAGAGGACAACTGTGGTTGTACCTCAGATGGTAGGGTATGCGTACCCACCTCTTTCACTAGTGCCGTGACCTGTACCAAGGACGGACTAGGCTGTTAGCAGCTTGACCTTTTGTGTCACTGTGGCGGACCCGTACTGACCGGGGGTGGAGAAGATCTTAGGAGTCCGGCTCTTCCTAGATCTTGTATGGCACTGATTTCGACTTAGCAGTGGTCAGTTGGATTTTGAGTGGTATCCTCAATTTCCTCAGGACATAATAAAAGATGTAATACAGCCGTATAGCATATCTGTTTAGGGTTATACATGACGCTTCACATTGAATGATAACCCATGTTTGTTCTCTTTACA
Source organism: Alisma plantago-aquatica (assembly GCA_963693085.1). NCBI lineage: Eukaryota > Viridiplantae > Streptophyta > Magnoliopsida > Alismatales > Alismataceae > Alisma > Alisma plantago-aquatica. Next base: position 1,155,458,474 of record OY856410.1, on the reverse strand, counting down.
TAAATATGATGCTTAGTGCAACTAAGAGATAGTAATTATACTTATGTTGTGGTTATGCATAAGACTGTAATTGTGTACATACAATGGTCATGCTTATGTTGATATCTTACTGCTACTGTTGATTATAATCATGATGCTAGATATCTCATGTTGATAGTTATGTTTCGCATGCTATCCATGCCTCTATAATTAGAAATACCTGACAGAGGCTTAATGCCTGTAATTAGGTTTGGTTAAAGTCCAATGCCTGTATGTGTAATCAGGATTGGTATAGTCCAATGCCTGAAACATTTATACCTGATTGATATAGTTTAATGCTTGAATAAGACATGATGATTTATATAATCACATGTCTGGCATAAGTGAATACTTGTTTAGCATATTGGCTAAGGCCAACAAATAGAAACAAGAATGAATCATGGGTGACACATCAGAATAATGAATGACATGAGCAAAGCTTGAGATGTTGAAAATGTATGGTAGATAAATGTTATACATGTTCTTTCTATTTCTTATAAAGAGAATAGATGAATTATTGTTCAATCATAGATAGGTGTAATACTTTAAAAGATGAGAATGATCTAAACTGCTTATCCTCTGCTCAGTTTTATATTAATTAAACTACAATAATGATGTTTCTGGCGGAGAGTTATATCTCTCGCTGGGGCAATTTTCAATTGTCTCACCCCCGTGGGAACCAACATTTTTAGGTGGACGAGTGTGAAAGAGACTGAGAATATCTTTCGGATGAAGAACATCAGCAACTACAAGGACAGCAGTGACAACTCAGGTTGAGTGTGCTGTCTATCGTGTTTGGTAGATAGAAGTCCTATGTGTCGTCTCTGTACTCTCAGGTCCTCATAGTTAGTACTTAGTGCTTTTAATGTATCATTTTGAGATCTTGGCTTGATGCCTCGAGGTTATTATGTTGTCTGTGTTTAGCTTTTAACAAGGCAGTTGATGTTGTAACCCTCGAGAAGAGATGGTATAAGATATATACTTATGAACCATGATGTAAATGTAATACATTGGTTATTTTTGAAAGAGTTTTCTTATGATTGGGTCTCTTTGAAAAAGGTTTAAATTTTTTAGTGATTTTCTGTAATCTGCTGCTTAGTGAACGCTTCCGCATTAGTTAATTATGTTTTTGTTAGTTGGATGCTACAATTAAGTGGTATCAGAGCTCTAGGTTCGCTGAGTCTACAGAGACATAGGACTAAGGTAGTAGAGTTTGTTCTGGTATCATCCAGTGTATCTGATAATGTCTTCTGCTCATATAAGAGAAGAAGAACTTAAAGATGACTGGGTCACATGAGGAGATTGCTGCTGAGAGCAGCAATATTGCACCAAGAAGAGGTGCATGGGAGCAGGCAAGACAGAGACAATTGCCTAAGAGTCTCCTAGTTGATCCATTTATGATAAGAAAATCTTTCTTTAAGTATTACTGTTGGGTAGATTAGAGCAACAGTAATGCATATAGTGGACTGGATACTAGCTTTACGATCTAGGTTATCAGTCCTTAATACAGAAGTTTGAGCTTTAAAAGAGTTCCTAAATGACTTAGTCATGTTGGAATAAGGGAAAGTCATGTGTGTATAATGATATGAAAAGTGAGGAATATGATAGTATACAAAGTGCATACCACTTAATCGTAGTATTTATATACCCTGGCCAGGTATACAACTATTGATGATAAAGTGAGTATGGAAACTCTTAGATTGTAATCTCTTTGATTGCCCTGATCAAGCAGTCATTCTGATACAATCTAATGAGTATCATGAAATCAAAAATATGGAATGAATAAATGTGTGATATACTAAGTATAAGAAACAGAAGTCTGAGATAATCTCAAATGAGCATGTTGTATGAGGAACTAAAAGTGTACTCCTCATAAGATAAGAGTAAGAATAAGGGAGATGAACCCTGTTCAACAATGCTGCAAGCATAATAGAGATCTTTCCCATAATGAGGAAATGGGAATTGTGATGAGATCATGAGATGATCATAAACATGCTAGATAATAATAAAGAAAGGGATAATGACATGCAATCATCCTTACAAATTTCAATGCTAAAGGCAAGGAACCTAGGATGAGATAAAAAGTAAATGGTTCATGAATAATTGAAAATACATAAATTAATAAGAGGAATATGAATCCTTGTTTTCTTTCCTTTCAGGGACATGGCAATCAAGTGGGTCTTAGGACACTTGATGTGCATAAGATAAATGTGTTCATGTGATGGATACTTAGAAAAGTATCAGTTATCTTGGACTTTGGTCCCAAGATGAGGACATGAAACAATTAACGTTCCAAGATGAAAGGAAGAGATATATATGATGTGTTTCCAACACATGTGATAGATACCAAGGTGAAAGATTCTGGTATCTGAGAGTTATTAGATGGGTTAGGTTGGCTACCTAGAGTGGTCAACTGTGAAATTAGTCTGATTATAATAATATGAACATCATATGTTAGGGGTTTATGCTCTGCATAAACATGATATTAATAAAGAATGTATGATGCTTCTCTGAATAAGAAAAGTGTTATTTGACACAAAGTTGACTCTATAGTCAATGATGAGGGACAGTGGGGCATGTCCCTTGTGTGTTGATTCTATGAGAATATTATATGGAAACACTTGGTGCTGATCAAAGTTTTATGGTGTCTCCATAATAATGAGATGTTATGTGAAGACTAGATAGTATAATAAATGAAATATATCTGTCCTCCTTTATCTAGATTTCGAGGACGAAATCCTTGTTAGGGGTTTATAATTTGTAACACCCCTGACCTGGGTTATACTTTAACCCTAGGTGTTTTGATTAAGAAAGATGATTAAATGCTTAATCTTATCTTGTGAAAGGTAATTAGGGTTCAAGAGGAACTTATATTGCAATTCTAGTCCTTTTTGAACATTGTTGAAATCAATGTTTTGCCTATTTTGGACTAAAGTGCAAATTACCCAAGTTGAGGGGTTTAAGTGCAAATTGTGCATGATAATATGTTCATCATGTGTTGAATCATCATGAGAGTAAAGATGATGCTGAGGTATGGCTTATGGAAGCCTGAATACCAAGAAAGATCTGATAAAACAATGTATGTGCATGAAAACCTAGTTTTGGTGTAATGTGCAATTTACCCAAAACCTAGGGTTCAATATGCAAATTACCACTTCAATAAGGTCCTTAATGTTCCTTGGCATCATGTAGAGCAAATAAAATGAGAGGGGTGCCTCATTTGAATTAAGTTGGAGGAGAGAGAATCTTGATATTAAAATAATCAAGATTTAATCATAAGTGAAACCCTAATTCAAATTAGGGCAAAAATGAATGTATTAATTAAAGGTCCTTCAACCAAAATGTTATTGGTTGATTTTGAATAAGGATGGACGTTCTTTTTCCAAGATAAGGAACGAAAATATCCTAAGAAGGTGAAATTCCACTCACCATTATTATAAGGAAAAGAAAACCCACTCACATATGGATATTAATATAATAAGCATTAAGGTACTTAATTTGATTTTCTTTAAATGATGGATAATGAAGAGGAATAAGAGGCAATGAAGATAGCCTCGTCCTTAAGGATTTTGAGGGGAATTTGAGGGGGAAGAGGCGGACATATTTTTGGAATTTAATGCATTTTAATAATGCATTTTCTCTCTCATCAATTTTCTTATAAAAGTACCTTTACCAAGCCAAAACAAAGGCTATTTCGGATTCTTTTCTTTACCCTTGCTTGGAAAACGACTAAGGAGCTGTGGAGGAGCAGGAGGACGACCCCAACCTGTTGGTAAGGTCCTTGACCTTCGTTCTCCTTGATCCCATGGTGGAAATAAAAAATAAACCATTGATTTCTTCTTATTTGGATCTCCTCTTCAACCCTAGCCAACTTTTTCATCCAAAAGCTTGAGGACGAGCTTAGGGGGAGTTGCTAGAGCCTCATCCACCATTAATGGCGTGATCTTGAAGCTTTGGAGCTCAATTGGAGGCGGGTTTTATAACTCAAACCCTTAATCATTGCTATTGCATCAATCAATTATGCTTTGTTGATTGTTTTCTTCAATTTGATACATACTTGTTTCCTTGCTGCAATTTCCATCAAGAACAGTTGCTGTTCTTCGTTGTTCGAAGGAAGGGGATGATTACATCATCCTAGATGCTTATCCAAAGAAAAGTACCAAGCCAAATGGTCTTGATATCTATTCCAAATCATTTTAAATTGATTGGCTATGCGGTTTCAGCAAACCGTTATAGGGAAAACGGTTTCAAGACCATTTGATATGGTTGAACAAGCGTTTACCGTTTGGGAATCTTGTTCCTAATTATGTAGGCTAATGACCCTCCAAATTTAAGGGGTTAACTCCAAAGGAATCGTGAGTTGAAGGCCAATCAATTAGATAAATCGAATTGAATTAAATGCTGATTTTCAACCTGATCAACTTGACCTGTTTGGGAAAACGCTTTCAAGACCGTCTGAGTGTGTTGACCAAGCATTTACCGTTTGGAATTCCTGTTTATAATGATGTTGGTTAATGACCCTCCAAATTTGAGGGATTAACTCCCAAGGAATCGTGAGTTGAAGCCTAATCAATTAGGGAAACCTAATTGAATTAAGTGCTGATTTTCAATCTGATTTAATTGACCTTTTTGAGTAAACGGTCTCAATACCGTTTGAATACATTTACCAAGGGTTGAATGTTTGGTATTACTGTTCCTAATGATGTGGTCTAATGACTCACCAAATTTGAGGGATTAACTCCCAAGGAATCGTGAGTTGAAGGCTATTCAATTAAGCAAACCCTAATTGTTTATGGAAGCAATAACTCAGTATACTATGTCAAACATAGTTGTTTGTATTTGATCAGATGGTTGATGTAACCAAATCAAGTGGAGAGAATGATAGAAATGAATTCATACATGAGTATGATTCATATGGTGATTTAGGGTAGGATCCTTAGTAAAGAGATCAAGAAACCCTAATTGAGAAGGTTAACGAACCCTAACCCTGATTTAGGGAAATTCTGAGTAAAACCCTAATCTAGAGTAATAGTGTAACCCTAATTAAGGGTAATAGTGTAACCCTAATTAAGGGTAATGACTTGGGTAACTCTAATTTAAGGTAATGAAATACCAAACCCTAATTGGAGGAATAATGAATCCCTAATTTATGGGTAATTGAATGAAACCCTAATTGGGATGATTAGTGAAACCCTAATTGAGGGTGATTCCCTGAGAAACTCTAATTGAGGATGATTCCATGTGAAACCCTAATTGAGGGCGATGTCATATGAAACCTTAAACCTAACACAGAGTAAAGCTATGTAAAACCCTAAATTTGGGCTATATTGCATGGAATTCTAATCATGGGCAATATGATGATAAATCATAACCCTAATGTCTGGGTAATGATATGAGTAAACCTTAATGGTGAAATAATGAGTAATACCCTATAATGATGAAATATCTCAAGTGGTTGACTATAGGCAACCTTATAACAAGAAATGCCTTAATTTGAGATGAGTCCATATCATTGAAGATAGTTGGACAATCCTTGTGTGTGATCTATGCACATCATGGTAAAGGTGATAGGTTGGTGGATGAAAGTATTAAGATGTGAAATTCCTTATTATAAGATAAGTTAATAAACTCATGTAAGATAGAAGTGATGAGGGAAGTGATACATTGAGACATGATAGATATCACATTTAGCATTTCAGGGTTGATATACCTTGATGCATCTCAAATCCAATATTTTTAGATAAGATACACAAGGAGAGTGTTATGTAAATTGTCACAATGAAATGTAATGAGTTTAACATACTTGATAAGTAAGCTAAAATGAGTATGATGTAATCATACCATGATAATGATGAGAGATAAACTCATACCTTGTGTTGATGATCATTTAATGATAAATGATAAGAATATTAAATACTTGGAATGTCGATGGATGCTCCTAGATGTATGGAACAATATATTAGGGTTGGATTGATAAAATGAACATGAAACCCTAATTGATGTGAATAGTAAACCCTAACCCTGTGGAGGAAATAGTGGTGTTACTATTATATTACATGAGTTAATATGTTATTGTTGCCTAGTGAGAGGTGACAAGATGTTTAATGTCCTTGTGAGCCATATGGTTAGATGTTACTTAGTAAGAAGTAACAAGATGTTTCATGGGCATGATTGAGCCCTGAATGAGGTGTATTCCTCTTATGTTGATAAGGGTTGATACCCTGTAATATTGTGAAAAGGGTTTATATCCTGTGATAGCATGATGACTGGTGTAGTCTCATGAATGGCAAGTGAATATTACCATGTGATGATGAGATGAGAAATTATGTTTCATATGTTTTATATCTTTTCAGGTTTTGATATTTATATGCTTGCTAGAAGTGAATTAGGGTTTGTATGTCCACTTGTTTGATGCAGCCTTAATTCACCCAATTGGCATAACTAATCAAGTGCAACTCTAATCATGTAGTGTCCTATGCCATAGATCCATCTGAGTGTCAGAACTTGCCAGATGGTGAAATGAGTATTCCTAAGGGAAACTCGAAGCGCATACTGATGAGTATGCGGGGTGCTTGTCATCCTGAATTCAAGTGTTTAGGGAGGATGACTGTGGTCATACCTAGCCCTTAGTTTGAGAATGGCTGTGGTCGTGTCTCGGTGATTATATATGTGATGATATTAGAGGACAACTGTGGTTGTACCTCAGATGGTAGGGTATGCGTACCCACCTCTTTCACTAGTGCCGTGACCTGTACCAAGGACGGACTAGGCTGTTAGTAGCTTGACCTTTTGTGTCACTGTGGCGGACCCGTACTGACCGGGGGCGGAGAAGATCTTAGGAGTCCGGCTCTTCCTAGATCTTGTATGGCACTGATTTCGACTTAGCAGTGGTCAGTTGGATTTTGAGTGGTATCCTCAATTTCCTCAGGACATAATAAAAGATGTAATACAGCCGTATAGCATATCTGTTTAGGGTTATACATGACGCTTCACATTGAATGATAACCCATGTTTGTTCTCTTTACATAAATATGATGCTTAGTGCAACTAAGAGATAGTAATTATACTTATGTTGTGGTTATGCATAAGACTGTAATTGTGTACATACAATGGTCATGCTTATGTTGATATCTTACTGCTACTGTTGATTATAATCATGATGCTAGATATCTCATGTTGATAGTTATGTTTCGCATGCTATCCATGCCTCTATAATTAGAAATACCTGACAGAGGCTTAATGCCTGTAATTAGGTTTGGTTAAAGTCCAATGCCTGGATGTGTAATCAGGATTGGTATAGTCCAATGCCTGAAACATTTATACCTGATTGATATAGTTTAATGCTTGAATAAGACATGATGATTTATATAATCACATGTCTGGCATAAGTGAATACTTGTTTAGCATATTGGCTAAGGCCAACAAATAGAAACAAGAATGAATCATGGGTGACACATCAGAATAATGAATGACATGAGCAAAGCTTGAGATGTTGAAAATGTATGGTAGATAAATGTTATACATGTTCTTTCTATTTCTTATAAAGAGAATAGATGAATTACTGTTCAATCATAGATAGGTGTAATACTTTAAAAGATGAGAATGATCTAAACTGCTTATCCTCTGCTCAGTTTTATATTAATTAAACTACAATAATGATGTTTCTGGCGGAGAGTTATATCTCTCGCTGGGGCAATTTTCAATTGTCTCACCCCCGTGGGAACCAACATTTTTAGGTGGACGAGTGTGAAAGAGACTGAGAATATCTTTCGGATGAAGAACATCAGCAACTACAAGGACAGCAGTGACAACTCAGGTTGAGTGTGCTGTCTATCGTGTTTGGTAGATAGAAGTCCTATGTGTCGTCTCTGTACTCTCAGGTCCTCATAGTTAGTACTTAGTGCTTTTAATGTATCATTTTGAGATCTTGGCTTGATGCCTCGAGGTTATTATGTTGTCTGTGTTTAGCTTTTAACAAGGCAGTTGATGTTGTAACCCTCGAGAAGAGATGGTATAAGATATATACTTATGAACCATGATGTAAATGTAATACATTGGTTATTGTTGAAAGAGTTTTCTTATGATTGGGTCTCTTTGAAAAAGGTTTAAAATTTTTAGTGATTTTCTATAATCTGCTGCTTAGTGAACGCTTCCGCATTAGTTAATTATGTTTTTGTTAGTTGGATGCTACAATACTGGCTTGGTATCTGATATTGTAGGCAAACTCGACTAAAGGTAAGTGTTGCTCCCATGATCCACCCCAATCGAGCACACATGCTCTCAATAGATCCTCTAATGTCTGGATCATCCTCTTTGACTGACCATCCGTCTGGGGGTGATAAGCAGTACTGAACTTCAACCTAGTACCAAGTTCCTCTTGTACTTGCTTCCACAACTTAGAAGTGAACTTCGGGTTTCTATCCAAGATGATGGAACTGGGTACTCCATGCAAACGTACTATCTCCCTGATATACAACTCAGCTAGGTCTGACACCTTGGCAGTGGTCTTTAGGGAAAGGAAGTGTGCTGACTTGGTAAGGCGATGTATCACAACCCATATCACATCATGACCTCTCTTGGTTTGGGGTAGACCCACCACGAAATCCTTGGTGATCTGCTCCCATTTCCACTCTAGAATCTCTATCTCCTGTAAGATAGCTGGCCACATATGTTGCAATGTCTCTCTTCATTCCTGGCCACCAGAAATACCTCTGTAGGTCCTTAAACATCTTTATAGTTCCCAGTTCTACCATATACTTAGAACCATGAGCCTCTTGCATGATATGTTCCTTCAATGGTGAATCCTCAGGAACCCATATACAGTTCTCAAATTTTATTCCTCCATCTACTCTCACCGAGAGATGGGTTTGTGGCTTCTTCATCAAGCCCTTCATTTTGTTGAGTTCCGAATTGTCCAATTGTATCGCTACTATCTCTCTCAACAACTCTGACTGAATATGAATATTAGCCAATCAAACTCAGTCCTCTAATGGCTGCATAGTCCACTCTACAAGCTCTTCTAAGCTCTTCCACTGACTGGACAAAATAGTTGCACACCTGAGCTATTTCTGACTCAACACATCAGCTATGACGTTCGCCTTTCCATGATGATAGGTGATGGTGAAGTCGTAGTCCTTCATGTACTCCATCCATCATCACTGTTGTAGGTTCAGGTCTCTCTGTGTTAGGAGGTACTTCGGACTCTTATGGTCAGTGAGGATCTCAATGGTAGCACCATACAAGTAATGTCGCCATATCTTCAATGCATGGATGATAGCAGCCAACTCTAAGTCATGCGTCAGGTAGTTCACCTCATTGGGCTTGAGTTTTCGGGAGGCATATGCAACCACATGCCAATTATATTCCAACACACAACCAAGCCCCATCTTTGAAGCGTCGGTGAATATCACGAAACCTTCATTACACGAAGGTAGGGTCAACACTGAGGCGGTGGTCAGCTTCTCATTTAGCTCCTGAAAATGAGCCTCACATGTATGGGACCACACGAACTTTACATCCTTATGAGTCAACATGGTAAGCGGCAGGGCGGTCTTCGAGAAATCCTTGATGAGGTGCCGATAGTATCCGACCAACCCCAAGAAGCTGTGAATTTCAGAGGGGTTCTTCGGTGCAGGCCAGTCTCGAACAGCTGACACTTTAGTTGGATCTATGATGATCGTTCCTTCTGAGATATGTATCCAAGAAACATGACTCAGTCTATCCAAAACTCACATTTCGAGAACTTTCCATAGAACTTCTGCTTTCTCATGATATCAAGGACTCTACCCACATGGTCATAGTGTTGAATTAGGTCATCGGAATACACCAAGATGTCATATATGAACATTTTTTTTTTTTTAATATAAGCCAGGAGGTCATCTATTCATCTCACCCTCCTCGTGTGAGCTAAAAGAACAAAGTACATCTCCTGCTTATAATCTGCAGGTATCGTCCCAAGAAAACGCCCCAAAACAACACAAAGGCAACCCACAGCAAAGAGACAAACAAACCACTCAGGAAGCGTATCTCATCACAACGTAAGGAGTGTCGCACTTCTCAAGATGCAGCATACCTCTAATCCTAGGAGGTAACCTTCTCTGATCAGAGATAACTATAGGCTCATGGAGGTGCTCTCCCATCTTAGCAAAAGTTCTAGGAATCGAATTAATGGACCTGTGAGCAACAGAACCCATTATTCCTTCCTCATCAATGTAGCACTTGATATCCTCATGCATGGTACCCAGTCTCCAAGGAATAGGCTTATTGCCCCAGAAGATATTAAAAAGACAAGAGTTATCCACCTCAATATTAGTGATCTTCAAATTCTGAGAATCAGCAATCTTAAGGCTCACCACAACTGCTTGAAGCAAAGCACAGTCGAGGTTGTCAGCCGTGAGCCAGGATCTAGCAATCTGACAAAACTTTGCATGGTGGTTTCTAACAATACTGGCCATCCACCATCTACTGGTGCCAATCGGGTCCTTGTCTTTCCCGATCGTGAGATTAAGCTTAAGGCTATGAATGTCAGGTCTATGCCATCTAATGAGAGCCACCTCCTTAAGCACATATGACGGATCAATCACACCATGGCTGTGGAACCTTTGATGAACCTCCGGGTCAGCAATGATGCGGAAAGCCTTCTTCTTAATCATGATATTGAGCTGTTCAGTCACCAAACGAACCGCATTCACAACCGAACTAGCCTTACCATCAAAACGAGCTTTGCATCTCCACTTCCACAAATGGTACGGGATGATAGCAGCGAGATAGGCTGCCGTCCACGGGATAACATCAACAGATCTGCCGTGGGCACAAAGAGAAATCAACTCAGCTCTACAAGTAGGTCTCGTCAAGTCAGTAATCAGCTCAAAAAACTCCCATAAATTGATCGCCATATGACCAGAGAAAATGATATGATCCGTGTCTTCCATACAAGGCTCGACGCAGCATTCACACTTAGAAGCAAGCTGAACGTGGCAGGCACGGACGCAGACATCGGAAGGGACCGCATTATTCATCACCTTCCAGAGAAAAGCACATTCCTTAGGAGCATCAATGGTCCAAATCTTACTATATGCACAACCATTCGAAGCATCCGAAGAAGTAAGGATCTTTTTGATCGATCGGATAGTGAACTTGCCCATACGCTCAGGACACCAGATGATCTTGTCATCATCATCATTGATTCTTTGCCCAGCACACTTGACCAACTCTAGACCATCATCAGTAAGAATCTGCCGGAGAGCATACCAATCCCACCCCACGTTCTCGATCCAGAAGTCACGGACGATGAAAGCATGATTTCTGTCACTATGAAACCTCGCGTAATCAAACAATCTAGACTCACACCAAACAGCATCCCAGAAGGGGATTAAACCTTTGCCAAGAATCCACCTGCACCACGGTATCACATTAGGAAAATAGTCCCACATTTGTTTCCAGTAAGGCGAGGCCGTAGGTCTATACTGAACATGTTGAGGATAATTCACTGCTCTACTAGGGACGCGACCCGCATACTTGGCGTTACAAAATCTGGACCACAACGAATCAACAGAAACAAGCTCCCAACATGCTTTAGCAATAAAGGCATCAGCAGAAATACGGATATTAGGAAGATTAAGGCCACCTTGCTCTATCGGCTTGGCCACCTTGGACCAGCTCACCCATGCTCGCCTATGACAGTTATCCCTATCCGCCCAGAGGAACTTCTTAAGCATGCAATCAATGCGATCAATCGTACCACGAGGAATACCAATAGCTGCAGCCGTATAGACAGTAGTAGAAGAAAGAACATGAGTAATCAGTAATCTACGTCCTGCGAAAGAAAGCAACCTCGATTTCCAAACAGCGATCTTCTGATGAATCTTTTGAACCAGGTAATCAAAGTCATCCAGAGTATATCTTCCAAACTTGATAGGAACACCAAGATATTTGATAACTTCAGTAGTGCAAGAGATATCAAGAAACGCAGCAATCTCAGCGGCAGTATCGGAACTTCTACTTCCCACTACGCACATGGACTTGCTACGGTTAACCACCTGTGCCGTCGCACCCTCATAGTCCATGAGGATCTGCTTAACCGAGGCCAACGTAGAAGGATTTCCATTAAGGAAAAACATAACATCATCAGCGTATAACAGGTGCAAAGGAGCCGTACCGTGGCCACGAGTATGAAAATGCGCCAGATGAAACTGGTGGTCCACACTAAGGAGACGTCTGGAGAGCAACTCTTCATAGATGATGAACAGGAGAGGAGAAATGGCATTGCCTTGCTTGAGGCCTCGCTTCATAGGAAAGAAACCAGCTGAAAAGTCGCCAATCGAGACCGTGGCCCAGGTATCCACAAAAAAACGCATCACCATATGAATGAAATTGACAGAGAAACCAAAGCCGAGCAGAATCTTCCTAAGAACCTCCCAATTGATACAGTCATACGCTTTGGACATATCAATCTTCACCAAGACATTCGGATAATCAGCCTCATGATAGAGGTCATGAACAATCTCCTTGACCAGTCTAATATGATGCGTGATGTCTCTCCCCTGAACATAAGCAGCCTGATTATCAGAAATGATTCTAGGCATCAACGATTTCATACGATTACTCAAAACTCTGGCAAGGATACGCAGAATCACATTTTCAATAGAAATGGGTCTGAAGTCTTTGTCAATCTTTAAGGGATTATCAGTCTTGGGAATAAGCAGAATATTACAACAGAAAAGGCTGCGGTGACAAGGCTGTCCACTGAAGAAGGAACTCGACAACTTCATGAAGTCCTCTTTGATCAAGTCCCAGAAATGATGGAAGAAGTGAACCGTGAACCCATCTGGTCCAGGCGCGGTATGCTTATCAATCTGCTCAAGTGCCATGCGCACCTCCGCTTCTTGAGGAATAGACGTCAAGGAAACATCATCATCAGCAGTGATTAAGTCAGGAATGGACTCCAACATATCATCAAGCAAGTTGTTGTCATAACCAGGATTCACCTTATAGAAATCTGCGTAATGATCAGCAGCAAGACGAGCAATGTCCATCGGATCCTCAATCTTAGAACCATCATCCATCTGAATGCAAACAATACGATTATGCTTCCTTCTCGATTTCACCACTGCATGATAAAAGCGAGTATTTCTCTCACCATCCTGGAGCCAATCAATCCGAGATTTCTCTTTCCAGATTTTCTCCTCAACATCAAGGATATGCTGTAGCTCAAACTCCGCCGCCTTGAGATTCATCTCATTGGCCATGGTGGGGTTATCATCAAAGGCCATCTGCGTAGTGTAAATAACATCCTCAAGATCCTTTATGCGCTGTCTGGTGTCACCAAAGGTAGTCCTGCTCCAAGACTTCAACATCTCTCTAATCTTCTTCAGCTTGGAATAGAAAATGAAAGAAGGAGAGCCCGACAAGTTCTGCATCCAGACATCATAAACAATTTTATTACATTCTTCATAATCAAGCCAGACCTGTGAGAAGGAGAAAGGCCTTCTCCTGGCGCCTGTGCCCAAGCAACCTGGAGAGTATAAGATCGGGCAGTGATCCGATACCCGATATCTCGTGAGATGTGAAGCAACAGCGTTTGGTTTCTTACGGCCCCAAGGGTCATTAAACAGCATCCGATCAAGTCTTTCCCAAATCGAAGGAGTATTATGTTGCTTGTCCACCCAAGTGTACTTACTGCCACTGAACCGGACTTCCTTACAGTTGATGTCGTTTATGAAAGTATTAAAGTCAAGGATATCTTGGTAAGATCTATCAAGGCCACCTCTCTTCTCAGAATGAAGTCTAATAGTGTTAAAATCTCCTGCTATAAGCCAGCAGTCATCCCCAATCTGGGCAGAAAGCTCGGTGACATCCTCCCACAACGATCTCCTGTGAACAACACTACAGCTCGCATAGACAGCAGTGACGTAAAAGACAGAATCATCAGCATCCTTGAACTTGATCGTGATATGTTGATTATGAATTCTCACCACAGACGGATGAAGAGAGACATCAGCATAAAACCAGATCTTTCCAGCCTCCTCATCGTTAGTAATAGACCAGTCTAACCTCACAATATCAAGTAACTCATCAGCAGAAATCGCATGCAGCATAGGTTCAAACAGGCAGACAATTGATGGCTTGTGCTTACGGGACAAACGACCAAGCACCTTCCTGGTCTTGTAATTTGCAGCTCCTCTAACGTTCCAAAAAAGAAAGCTAGAATCCATGATACACAAACTTACGCTACCAACCAGCACTGTCTAAAACCGCTCCCGACCTCCATCGTCCCACTCTTCATCCAAGAAAGGATCATGGCCTTCCGAATGCCTCCTACGATGCCCAGTTCTGCTATTACCCATGCACCGATGCGTGGATGACGCATGCATAACCAAATCCTTGCGACGTGAGCTACGCATATCCTCCATTGAGGGAATAAAGTCCTCAAGACACTGACGACGCAGCAGCCTCCTGTTGCCATCATCGTCAAGGACAACTCTGTGGTTTCGGTTGTGATTCATCAACTGCATATTTGTTTCAGGGGGAGACACAAGGGCTTCATGCACTAACTCCTTCTCCACTGCTATATCATCAGAATTATCTCGTTCATGGTTATCTTTCAAAGCATTATCAACAGCAGCAAGACGAACGGCAAACGCTTCCATCGGAATGTTTAACTCATCGCCAATCTTCGTGCATGATCACAAAGGAGTCAAGGAAAGGTTGGAACACACTGTTCATAAGCTTCATAAAGACACTAGGTGCATTGGACAACCCAAACAGCATGACCACAAACTCATAATGGCCATATCAGGTTCAACAAGTCGTCTTAGGTATATCCTCACTCTTGACTCGTACCTGGTGATACCCATGCCTCAAATCGATCTTGTAAAAGACTCGGGCCGATTTGAGGTGGTCAAAAAGGTCATCTATCCTGGGTACGGGGTACTTGTTCTTAATGGTCACCTGGTTGATCATCCGGTAATCAATACACATCTGGAGTGATCAATCCTTCTTCTTCACGAAAAGGACTGGTGCTCCCCATGGTGATGTACTAGGTCAGATAAAACATTTATCTAACAACTCCTGCAACTGAGTTTTTAACTCAAGCAACTCAGTTGGGGCCATTCTATAGGGTGCCTTAGATATAGGGCTAGTCTAGGGAGCTAACTCAATGGAGAAATATACCTCCCTCTCAGGGGGAATCCCTGGTAGATCATATGGAAAGACATCTATGTACTCTCAAACCACCTCTATCTCTTCCAAGGGTCGCACCTTGGACTCGGGCTTGGTGACTATGGCTAAGTATGCTCGGTAGCCTTTGGATATCATTTGTTCAGCCTTCAAAGCCGACACATAAAGGCTGGTAGTCGCATCTCTCCTTCCTTGAATGGTAAAGTATGGATGACCAAGCTTCTTAATAAGAATCTTCTTCTCTCTATAGTCAATCTGTGCTCTATAGGTGTAAAGCCAATCCATACCAATGATTACATCAAAATCATTCATATCGAGGAGGATGAAGTCAGTGGGAAGCTCATGGTTCAGGTACTTAACTGGCAAGACATGGTTTTTTAAAAGAGATGTATATATTCGACCACTCGGGGTTGTGACATCCAAAACATAGCCTAAATACTTGATCTCCAAACAAAGCATAGTTGCCAGATTTATTGAAATAAAAGTATTAGTAGAACCAGAATCAAAAAGAGCTTTTACATTTTATCCCATGACTTCAAGCATGCTTACATAGTTTCATATTGTATCAGACTGAAGTTACATGATCAAACTAAATAGAAAGGAAAACTCTATGGGTTATTACCCTCGATTAACCTATTAGCATTTGTCTGGGCTTCTTCATTGTCAATGGTGAACACTCTGGCTTGCCTTCTCTCTCCAATAGGTGGACCTCCAACTATTACTCCTCCTCCTGCTGGGGGTGTTGTTGCAACTTGTTGTGTTGCCACTGGACCTCTTGGATCAGGCAGAGGACAATTAGCAATGAAGTGTCCCTCCTGCTGGTAATGATATCACACCCTCTTCTCGAAGTGACACTTCCCTGGATGTGTCTATCCATAGGTACGACACTTCTGAAAGTGACTCTCACCACATGGCTTTCCTTTGTGTCCATTCTTGCCCTTGTTGTGGTTACGCCCTTGTCCTTTCTTGTGGTCATTCTTCTGTCCTTGAGTTCCTTCAGTGAAACCCAGATATCCTTTGGGTGGGTTCTGAGCAGGCATCACTGTCCTCTCCATGTCTAAGGTGGTGTTGTAGGCTTCAGCCAAGGTTGCATGTTTACTCGCCATTACATGTGGTTTGATTGCAGGGTGAAGACGCTCCATGAAATGGTCCACCCTTCTTTCCTCATCCATCATGTGTTCAAAATACTCCAGGATGCGAAACTTGCAGCCAAAGTTCACAATGGATAAGTTACCTTGGGTCATGTTGGTGAACTCTCTTTCCTTCTCCTTCTTAGTTGAGGTGGGGATGAATCTGGCAGTGAAGATAGTCCTGAAGTTGGTCCATTCCATCAGTTCTTCACTTAGATCTCGTCCCATGTTGTGGTTTTCCCACCATATCTTGGTTGCTCCTTCCAAGAGGTGAGCAGCAAAAAGAACCTTCTTGTTTGGTTGTACATCTAGCATGCAGACACCATTCTTGACTTCCAGTAGCCAAGTATCTACTTTGTCTACCACTTCGGTCTTATCCTCTCCCCAGAATCTCTTGATGTTCAGCTTGACGAAGTCCAGAATGGTGACTCCGAGTCGGGGATGAACGGAAAGTGATTCACCATTCTCATCTCTGGCTATGTCCCTGAGGGCCAGGGCACTAATGTCCTCACACTAGTATAGAAATGGATTATAACGTCACATTTATAGGTGTCGGTTGTATCCAAGAAACTGACGCCTAAATCCTACGTCGGTTAAATACACAAACTGCCATCTATCTGTGAAGAGTGGCCAGACACAGGTATCACTTTTTATTTAGTGTCGATTCCTCAATAAGCAATCAATGCCTAAAATTGACCACCAAATCTGAATTTTCTAGTGAAAAAAAATTACCTCCAAAATGTAACATACAATGTCAGTTGTTAACAAATCAACCAACGACAAAAGGTTTTTTGCGAGACAGAAATTTGGTCCACTTTTATTGTTGGTGATCTTACAATAAATGACGTCGATGTGTTTTCACGTGTTGGCCTCGTGAAAATTTTTACCCCCCATTGGCGTTGGTTTTTCTACGGTAACCGACGACTATGGTCATAATTTGAGAACATTTTTTTGCAGGCATATGTAGATAGACATTGATTTTTCTAGTTGAAAGAGACGACTATCATTGAACATAGGTGTCGGTTTTTATGTGGTGACCGAAACCTTTTATTTTAAGCATCGGTTGTTTTTAATTATTGACGTCAATTGTTAACTTAATAGTGCCCGCACGAAAGACTCTTCCCCTTTCTCTGTTTCATTCCCAATTTCAAGAGTTAGGGCTCTGGCGTTTCCTCTCCGGCACACTGCTCCTGCCACCACTGCACTGCTCACCTGACTTTGCTACCGCATGCCGCTCCTGCCGCCGCTGCCGCCTGCTTCTCCTACCATCGCCGCCGCCGCTATCGCTCCTCTTCGTCCTACTTCCGGCACTACTATGGTTGATCATGGGCCAATCAAAGGTAATGGAACCACCCTTGATGTTTGTTTCCCATTCTCAGATCACCTGGCATTGGCCCCAATTCATTTGACGATGAGGGTACTTTGTTTTCTATGTGTGTGCTATTGTAGCTAGGAGTACCGTACAGTCTAGTCTCCATCTTCATTTATTGTATCCAATACTGATTATTGTAAGGGTTCTTGTCTGACCCGACCCTAGTATTGGTGTCATTTTTACTGGATTAGTCCCTTAATACATTGTTAAGAGTGGATTTGATGTCTACCTGCATGGGAGTTTTGATCTTGAATCAGGATATTTTTCTAGAGTATTTAAGACATGACTTTGTGCCTAATATTGGTTCCTCTAAGGGAGTGTTTATTTAAATTGAATATTGTATATGGAACAAAATATGATTGTCTAGTATTTTTTCAATGATCACTTCCATTATGGGTCTATCCAATACAACTAATTTTCAACAAATACATATATTGAGAATCCTAATCACCCTTCTTGCTTAATGATGACTCTAATGCACTCATGTGACATGCTTGGAATGTAAATGATGAACTTTACCCTAGATTGCCAATCATGCTTCTAAACACATCAATAATCACCCTAACTTGAAGAACAATAACTTTTTGGTCATACATGACACTCTTATCAGCCCCTCATCTCCCTTATTGATAGTTTTTCTATATGAGTTTATATGCGTGATTATGACCCCCTTATGGTGAGGCATGGTCATACCTTAAGTCAATTGGGGAACCTTGGTCTTCTATTATATCCAACCCCTTTTATACTTGAAATTAGTAGTAAAGTGATGGTTTGTGACGTAATGGCCATGCCCAAACCTAAAATGTGGGTCTTGTATTTCTAAAATGATTATGTGAACTCCTAAATCAGTAACATATATTATTCTTTGTGCACCCAAATACTTTGTGAATTATGTATGCACTTTAAGGTGATTAAATGCCTAAATCTTGACTTGAAATATACCTAGTATGTATCTTGATATATGAAGCTCTAGTTAAAACTTCAAGATTGACCCCTAATTAATACATTATAACATAGTTGAATCGTGCATTTGTGTTGTTGCAGGTGTTGTTGACTTGCTGTTGATTTGCATATATTTCTTCTTCAACCTTCAAGTGCGGTATAATATTCCCACTCTCCCAATGTGCCATTAGGCTTCATTTTGATTTAAATCTTTGATATATGGAATCATGGTTTATTTACTATTTAGTATTTATTGACAAACATGAGTAAATGATGTTACACAAAACTTAGGATATGAATGATGAAACTAGGATTGTAGGTATAAGGATGACAACATACATGTATTTGTTGGCCTAGAAACCCGTCCAAGATTTACTCATTAGGAGTAAATCTTGGATAGTCCCCAGTTTGGGATTGTTCTTGAACACTTAATCACACTTAGGATGTAAGTGTATAATGTGTATTGGGTTTTCAAGAAAATTTCGGCATCATTTCCCTATTTGTTCTCTAAGTACATATGTACTTGGAGAACAACGGGGAAATGCTGCCAAAATTTTCTTGAAAACCCAATACACATTATACACTTAATAGTGAGATTAGGTGTTCAAGAATGGGATAGGTGGTACACATTTATTATATATAAGACCTAATCTTATAACCCTAAACCCTAATATATACTTGTTTTCTCTTTGATCATAGAATGGATAGATCATGGATGTCCATTCCAAATCACTGCACCCCAGAGTTTATTTTTGGTCTTGATCAGTTTATTAGATTTGTTGAGGAACATAGGAAACAACCTAGAGATAGGTTCTACTGTCCATGTAGGCATTGCGGTAATAACTTGAAATTCAGCACTGGTGACGAAATCAAAAGTCATGTCATGTTCAACGGGATTGTACAAGGCTATACAAAATGGCACTGGCATGGAGAGATTTTAAACCTAAAATCAGTGGATGTCGATAGCAGTTCTTGTGTGGAAGAAGAAATTTCTTCCGATCATGTAGATGTGAACGAACCAGTTCTAGTAGGCATCGTTGATGCGATGTTGGATAGTTGTGGGGTAGAGCACACCGATCCACCTCCCATGTTTAGAAACATTGTGCATGATGCTGAGATACCGTTATACACAGGTTGTAAGTTTATGAAGCTTAGCGTTGTGTTGAGATTTTATAAGCTGAAAGCTAATAATAGATGGAGCGACAAAAACTTCACGTCATTGTTTTCTTTGTTGAAAGAAATTCTTCCTGAAGGAAACGAGCTGCCAATCTCAACATACCAGTTAAAGAAATTGTTGTGCCCAATGGGAATGGAGGCCAAGAAGATACACACATGCCCGAATGATTGTGTATTATTTCAAAAGGACTATGTGGATTTGAAAGATTGTCCCAAATGTGGTGCGTCAAGGTATAAATTGATGACTTTGGGGGAGTCTAAAACTGGTTCTCCTACCAAGGTGATGTGGTATCTACCTATAATACCATGGTTTCAATGCTTGTTTGCCAATCCGATAGATGCAAAGAATTTGAGGTGGCATGCAGATGTTAAGAAAAATAATGATGGGATTCTACGACATACGTCTGATTCCCCACAGTGGAAGAATTGTACCCTGAATTCGGTGAAGAAGTTGAGAATCTAAGACTTGGGCTTTGTACATATGGGATGAATATGTACGGGACATTGAGCAGCAAACATAACACTTGGCCAGTTATGCTTGTTATATATAATCTTCCTCCCTGGTTGTGTATGAAAAATAAGTATGTTATGCTGTCATTGTTGATATCAGGCCCTAAACAACTTGGAAATGATATCAACGTTTATCTTGAACCTGTGATTGATGACTTGAAGAAACTCTGGGGTGAAGGTGTGATGACCTATGATGCTTCACAAAGAGAGACATTTCGTTTGCACGCTATGTTGTTTTCCACTGTGAATGACTTTCCAGCATATGGGAATTTGTCTGGATATAGTGTCAAAGGATCTAAAGCGTGTCCTATATATGAAGAGAACACTGATTCAATATGACTAAAACATAGAGGCAAGACTATATATCTTCGTCGTCGAAGGTTTCTTCTGAAATTCCATCTGTATCGTAGGTTGCGCAAAGCATTCAATGGATGGAATGAGGAACAGAGTGCACCTAAACCTATACCAGGGGAGGATGTTTATGAAAGAGTAAAAGACTTTGCCAATGAATTTGGTAAGAGATCACAATGTATGATGGCCACACAAAGTGACAAATCTTTATTCAAGAAGAAGTCAATATTTTGGAATCTTCCTTATTGGAGTTCTTTGGCAGTCATGCATTGTATCAATGTCATGCACGTTGAGAAAAATGTCTGTGATAGCGTCATCAGTACTTTGTTGAATATACCAGGTAAGACTAAAGATGGGATAAAATCCAAAATGGACCTACGTGAAATGGGAATAAGGACAGATTTAACAAATGTAGTTAGTAGTGATCGAAGAACACACTTACCTCCTGTTTGTTACACATTGTCGAGAAAGGAGAAGAAAGCTTTTTGTGAATGCTTGGTAAATGTTAAGGTGCCACAGGGTTACTCATCCAACATCTGTACATTGGTATCAATGAAAGACCTGAAGATGATAGGTCTTAAATCTTATGATTGTCACACTCTAATGCAACAAATATTGTCCGTGGCAATTCGATCTATATTGTCGATGCATGTAAGGTTTGCAATTACCAGACATTGTTTCTTTTTCAATAGTCTGTACAACAAAGTTATTGACCCTGCTACTCTCGATAAATTGCAAAGAGAAGTGGCTATTACCCTATGTCATCTTGAGATGTATTTTACTCCTTCATTCTTTAATATCATGGTACATCTTGTTTTCCACTTGACTAGGGAACTGAAAATGTTGGGACCAATTTTCTTGCATTGGATGTATCCCTTTGAACGATACATGAGCATTTTTAAAGGTGATGTTCGAAACTGTTATTGGCCTGAAGGGAGTATTATTAAGGGTTATGTGGTGAGAGATGTTATGGATTTTTGCAATGAGTTTATGTGTGGTAATGACAAGAATAATGAGGAGCATTTTGGCAAAGGAATTTTGAGATCACGAATGAAAGTAATCAGCCGTGAGCAGTTGGAACAAGGTCACTTGTATATTTTACACAACATCAATGAAGTGAGTGTTTATATCAAGGAACATACCAATTTCATCAAGAGACAATATCCTTGAGCCAATTCAAAGTGGCTTGCTAGAGAGCATAACAAGACATTTATTAAGTGGTTTGAAGATAAAGTATTACATCAACTATCTCAAATACCAGATAATCTTACTGAAACTATCAAATGCCTCATCTTTAAACCAAAATTGAATGTTATGTCTTATGAAGGGTTTGACATAAATGGATTCTCATATTACACAAAGTGTCAAGATGATAAGAGTGTTGTCCAAAACAATGGGGTCACCCTTCAAGCGTCTTCATTTTTTTTGCAAGTGCAAAGGATAAGAGTCCACGTGAATCTAAAATGTCATATTATGGTGTCATTGAAGACATATGGGAGTTTGACTACGTAGATTTCAGAATTCTGCTCTTTAAATGTAATTGGGTTGATAACACCAAAGGAGTTATAGTGGATGAATTGGGTTTCACATTAATGAACTTTGAAAAGATTGGCGAGAAGGGTGAACCATTCATATTGGCATCACAGGTGAAATAAGTATTTTATATCGATGATCCTGCAAATGATAAATGGTCGGTTGTTCTTCATGGTAAAAGATAGTTCATTGAAGATCCTATAGATGAAGAATAATACTATGATAAGTATGATGAATCCAGTCCATTTTCAATTGGGTTACCAACACCACCAAATATTGAAGCTAATGATGACTTGTGTGTGTGCGGAGATCATAATGAAGGATTGTTAATTGATAAAAGATCACAATATTAGAGGCATGCATGTTTATATTTTTTATATGTTTTATTTTTCTGAATGTGAACTTTATAATGTGAATGTGAACTTTACAATGTGAATTACTTTACAATGTGAATGTGAACTTTACAATGTGAACTTTACAATGTGAATTACTTTACAATGTGAATGTGAACTTTCAGATGGCTGAGCATTCTCCTGATGACTGTGCTGATGATTATTGTGAGGGTGAGGACGTTAATGTGTCACCTCACAATGTAAGTTTAAAAAATATATCCCTGAGGTTTCTATCTATATGTTCATTTATAGTTATATCCTATAAGTGTGTTTTTTTGGTCAAATTTTAGGTTGGTGATGTACCCCCTGAAGAAATTGGGGCACTTGATGAGAAGCAAAAAAAAATTAAGAAAGTGAGGGGCATCACAATGATGAACAAGTTACTATAGAAAAGGGGCAATGGACCCAAACTGGCTATGGATTTCGATCATGTAG
The DNA here is from genome assembly GCA_963693085.1 of Alisma plantago-aquatica. Lineage (NCBI taxonomy): Eukaryota > Viridiplantae > Streptophyta > Magnoliopsida > Alismatales > Alismataceae > Alisma > Alisma plantago-aquatica. The sequence continues at coordinate 1,155,435,438 of OY856410.1, read as the reverse complement.
GAAATCCAGTTGGAGTGAACCACAACTCATTTATTTCACATCTTGGGGTTCTTACTCGTAGCCATTATAGTCCTAACATAGAATCATGGCATAAAGTTCCTAAGGGGAAGAAAGACTTAGTATGGAAGGAACTATGTGTGAGTTATTATTATTTGCAATTCTATTTTTATAGATTACTAATTTTTAGGATACTAGTTAATAGCAATTCTATTTTGCATAGCATATTTGATCTAGATGAAAAGTTGCATCGTAAATGCGTGATGCAACACTATGGGAGGGTCCTAAGGAACTATAGGACCAATCTCACCTGAGATTACATACGCGATGCTGAGAATAGTTTTTTAATTGATTTCTAATTCTAGACATTGATCACTGTTTGACTAACTCTCCACTAATAATTTTTTTTGTATTCTCTTTAAAAAATAAATTTAGGAAGAAGCCAACAATAGAACAATGGAATTAAGATTTTAATGGTGGCGCAAGGGGAACTCGGGGGGAGAGGCGATCAGATCGGCGACGCAGGGGGAAGCGAGATTCCAGGAAGAGGGCCGGAGTTTCACGGCGAGAAGGTGACAGACTGGACCGAAGACAAGAGAAAGGAGAGACATGACCCCATAGGAGGCTAGGACAATGGAAACGGCGGCGTTAGTGTTTCAGTCCCTGAAATCAGCTTCCAATTCCAGTACAAGGGCATGTGTGGAGTTCCAAATCCGGCAACTATGGACATCAAGGACCCTCGGGGATCCAAGAAGGACACGATAGTGGGAAACAAGAGACTACGAGTCGTAGAGGACATCCCACCACTGGTGTATACGACAGAGAGCAACCCCAACTTGCAACAGGGGGGAACGAAGACGGAACCTTGTATGCACATCAATCCTTTAGCAAAGTTGGTGTTGTAAATGATTATGTGGAAGTTATCCCTGAGAACATGATGCTGGAGTCACTTTTCGAGGCGAACCTGAATGAAAATGATGTTTCGTTAGATAATGTTGCGGGCACCCCTATTATCTCTATTGCAGAAGAAGCGGAAGAAAATCTGGCAAGACCTTGGAGATATGCCGTGGTGGTTAGACTAATTGGAAGTAATATTGGATATATGACCTTGAGGGAAAGGGTCAAGCTGTTGTGGAATATTACCGGGAGGTTTAATATGTTCGAGCTCGACCTGGGTCATTATGTGATTCAACTGTCATGTAAGAGGGATTACGACATGGCTACGATAGGAGGGCCATGGAAGATCTTTGGGTGCTGCTTAGTAGTCTGGGATTGGAACCCACACTTCCAACCAACTAAGGAGATGCCTACCCACATCATCACATGGGCGAGAGTCATGAATCTACCTCTGCATTTATACATAAACACTATGTTTGAATACATAGGCTGGGCGTTGGGAGGTCTCTTCAAGGTGGACAAGCACACTCAATGCCGAATGCATAGTCGATTTGCTAGATTGGCTGTAGAGGTAGATACCAGAAAGGAACCGATCACTTCCATCATTATCAACGATCATGAATATGGAATTATATATGAAGATTTTCTAGAAACATGTAGTGGATGTGGACAACTCGTCCACCCACTGAAGAACTGCCCTGCAAGAAATAGGCAAGAAGGTAAAGGAAGTGAAAATGACAGAACCCACAACTTTGAAGAAAGAGACGATTGGAAAACACAGAAGAGAAGGAATCAAATGAGGAGAAAGTAGAATAGTAGCACACGTAAAGATCAAGCTACTAGGAACAACAACAGATTTGAGAGCCTAAGTGATCATGAGGAGGATGACGCTGAGGTCCAGGAAATACCTGCAGTACAGGAGGATCAAAGTGGAACCCAGAAATATAAACAACAAGAGAAAGTGTGGAGGAAGAAGAAGAACACAGCTACGAGTAGCGAGTCAGCAGAAGAAAAAAAGAGAAGCTCTGAAGGACATTTCGAACAATAAAGAAAAAATGACAGAAACCAAGGAAACAGAGAAAAGGAACAACCAAGAGGAAGAAGTACATGAAGTACACACGGTGGTAGATCCTGAAGTGGACGAGGTTATCACAGTTACAGAATAGGTGGAAGTGATGGAAGCAGACAAAGAAGTTGCAGCTAATGGGGACATGGGAGGAATACCTGCTAAAAACTCTACAAAATATTCAATACCCTCCACAGGTCGCAAGATTAAGGAAAGTAGTTCCAAAATGAAACAACCCAAGGCCCCTCCATCTTACAACCAGAGAAGGCAGAGTCCCAGACTGAACCAAGAGGAGAATGAGGGTGTCGTAGAACTAGAGGATATGACCCTACAGCAGACCCAGTGAGGCCTCTTCTGGTGCTGGTATCCAAAACCCCTTTTCTGTGTTTAATGATAAATACACTCTTCTAGAACATTAGGGGTATAGGAAATGATGATACGTGCAGGGTGTTAAAAGAGATCTTGTACACTCATAAACCTAATCTTGTTGCCATTGCTGAACCATGTATTAGCGGAGCTTTTGCACTCAGAACCATCCATGCATTGGGTTTCACAAACTCTCACCAGGTTGAAGCTAGAGGTTTTGCAGGTGGGATTTGGCTATGATGGAAAGACAACGATTGCACAATAGAAATCCTACAAAGTCACAGGAAATTTATCACTTGTAAGGTGAATGGAAGCACTTATATCATTGTCGTTTATGCCAGGGGCGTAGCCAGAGGGGGGCTGCCGGGGCTGAAGCCCCCCCTCTAAAAATATTTTTATTATTACTATGACACCATGTACATATTTGTATTTTGTAAAAAAAATTATTATATCGTACAAAATGCGACTTTTAATTTTATGATTTTAGTCAATCCTATCATACTTCTTTGTATGAACTACTTAATGGTTAAACTTAATATATTCACTACTACAGAAATGCCTTTTAGCGTCGGTTGTTTAACCCGCTTTGGCGTCAGTTTCTGAGCGACGCCTATGTGGGCGCCGCTAAAGGTCTAACACTTCGGCGTCAGTTTTTTAACCGACACCTATTTAACGTACATGCGTCGGTTTTTTATAGAAAACCGACGCCAAAAGGGTTCGCGCCACAGAAAACGGCGTCATCTAGGACACATTCTGCGTCGGTGTTTAATTGGTAACCGACGCAGAAAGTGTCCTAGATGACACCGTTTTCTGTGGCGCGAACCCTTTTGGCGTCGGTTTTCTATAAACAATTGACGCCATACTTCAAGACGACATGACCGTGCTTCCTTGCACGGCCGTGTTTAGTACTATAGGCATCAGTTTTATATGAATAAGCGACGCCTTTTCCACCACGGCCGTGCTTTCCTGTACGGTCAGGTTGTTTGTAATATTAGGCGTCAGTTTTTATCCAATAACCGACGTTGTAGGTCTTTGCTGACGGTTTTCTGTAAATAACCGACGCCTATATCTTTTTTTTTCATATCAGTTTGTAGGCCTGTTGTGGCTGGTCAGTAGGATGAGAACCTGCAGTTTAGTTTTCTGAACTGCAGGTTTACGACATCCATTGATATCAGCCTACAAACAGGCCACAAACCTGCAAAAGTCCCAAGGAAAATTTCACACATGTAGATATATTCAGACATCAATTCAATTCTCACATTCACACATATAGAAACATTCAAATACATGTATTAACATTCAGAAATATTCATTTACAAAGTATCATTCATTATCACTATCAACATCCCAATTATATCTTACAGTTGCCACTGCTTGTATGGCTTTTGCCCATTCTTCTCTTATTTCATCTAATGCTTCCATCGTATATGGAGCATGTATATTTTTTAAGCATTTACCTATAGTGTGGTCAGTTTTAAACACCTGCAAAGAGAATGATGTATATATATAAGTAATAATATGAAAATAAGATTGATATATTTCATACTAACTAATGAGACTATATATAATACCTCATGTATGTTATCGATGTCCAATGCGGCATGTCGGATAATCATCTGCATAAATCGCATCACATAGTATGTGCATGCCCAGCCGTTGTCTTGTGTAGCGCACTATAAATTGAAACATACAAAATAATACAACTAAGCACAATTCACATCAATAATATATACATTGGAGTCGGGAACTTACTTGTACATTCTGCCAATTTATTGGCTGGTTCTTTTTCCTTGGGACCATTCCTCCAGCCTTTTTGAATGCATCTAAACCCCTACATGTTAATATAACACAGTAAATTGCATAAGTAAATAGTAATGTAATAACAGATGTTAACAGATACAAAAATGAAATATTTCTCACCAGAATAATGGCATTCTCATTACGTGTCCAATTTTAGTGTTTAATGTACTTCCCGCGGGATCTAGATAATAAACAGTGAACGTCCCGGGGACAATAACTAGTAACTCCCAATGTCTACTGCTAGAGGTAAAAAGTTAACAATTAATAATTCAAAATGCACAATAAAAATGGAATTTTCTTAAGTCCAAATTATAAATAAAGTAAACCTACTTGACATTGAATGGAGCTATTATTATCGTCTTCTTTTGCTGACCAAAAATTATAAAAGCATCTATACAGTATTGTTGATCACTATCAGGGTCTTTAGCTACCATACTAATCAATGATGGAATAAAAAATCCCACATGATCAAATGCAAATTGTTTGCATTGATCTTCGACTAAGTAGCTGCAAAACATGTATTACGTATGCATTAATATATAAGAAACCAGATCATCGGATCTTACACAAGGTATATGGATGTATAAACAAGATCTCACCTTATCCATGTCTCTATCATTGATGTATTCAGCCAAGCATACATAAACAGCTCAATAATATCTTATATAAATAAAGAGTTATCGTATGATTGACCTGCATAAACTGCATCTAAAGAAACAATTATAGGGCAATGTATATTATGTGCCCGTAGCCAACATGCCATTCTCCTACAAGCAGGACCTAACGGGTATGTTAGGTCAGTTGGAACCCAACTTGGTAATGCGGGAAGTGGAGGTGGAGGCCTAGGTGCTCCTGGTGTCTTCTTTTTAACCTGTATATATAATTTCAGATCAGTTGACCTCATATATACACATTAACAGTCTAAATCAATGTAAATTTATCTTACAATTTCAGTAGTGTAGATGACATCTGCTTTGGGCCACAATATGACCCGCCTTCTGCCTCAGCAAGTGTATCAATATCTGGGTGGGGATATGACAATGTAGCTTCCCTCCAATCAGGTAACACACGTAATGGGCCCACACGAACGTAGCCCTGTGGCATTGGAGTCCCGTGAAACCTTTCCCCAGGAAGGGACGGGTAAGCCTGCGCCTCTGCAACAACATAGTCTTGTATTCTTAAGCGGCATGGCTTCAATGCCTACAAATTTACATAAAGAATGTTATACATATATACATAACATCTTGCAAACATATCATCTTGAAAAGACTAGCTACAATGTCATAAACAATACTTACAGCAGACGTGTTAGGTGATGGGTCTCCAGGATTACTCGCAGTCTGTGCATCAGGAGAAGAGTGGGTCGCCATAGGCTGATTGGAAGCCTGAGATGCTTGCCACTGTAGCAATTCTTCCTTGACCTTCTCAACAACTACATCATTGACCTTTTTAGCAACTATATCCTCGACTCTCTTATTCTCCTATACATGGATAAAAGAAACATTAGCTTCTTATTATTGAATTTCCTTTTGCAGTAACATTCTAAAAAAAGAATAGGTTACCTCTTCTTGAGAAAGTCCAGCTCTGGGTTTGTGTTGGGATGGCCCAAAGAATGCTTTGATGCCCACACCAGCGCCTGCACCCCTAACACGTCCAGGATGCTCTGGGTTACCCAAAGAAACTGTCAATTCATCCCTTGTGCCCTGAGGGATGAACGTGCCTTGTTTCCTCTGCTCGTGCAGCTCCCGCAAATCACCATCAACAGAAATTGGTAAGTTAACACCACAAATAATCAATATTCAAACGATTGCTCTAAGAGTTGTATTTTACCATTTTTGCAGCCGCCTCAGCAGTTACGGGCTTCTTTATTTCACCCTTCTTGTTTTTCCTCCCAGCTATCCAGATATCATGGTGAGGCATGGGTGTGGCAGACTCCTGAGTAGCCGCAGACTCCGCCTGTAGTCTTTGGTGAACGCTTGCATAGCCTTTTGGACCCATAGTGTGGTCATGTACATTTAGTGCACGCCTTGCTTTTTGTGCGTCACTGAGGGCCTAGTTAGTATGCAATGTATATTAATTAAATTGGGAGTGACACCTAATACCTTGAATTCTTCATATTTTCTTGAAGCAACAAAATTGTCCCAATCTTCTTTGTCCAAGAAGTTCCATTGTTCAAGGGTTGACTTCTTCTTCTTATCACCCTCTTTTATGTATTCTTTGTTCAGATTTGTCCTATAATTCCTAAGCATCTTTCCAGCGCGTTGCATCACACTTTTACGATGAAACTTCTCATCCAATGCAAACAGATTCTGTAAAATAGAAATTTTATTAACTAGTATCCAAAATATAATTGCAAATAATAGAATTTGTAATCTACAAAATAGAATTGCAAATAATAATAACTCACACATAAATCCTTCCATATCAAGTCTTTTTCCCCTGAGGAACTTTATGCCAATTATCATACTTAACACCACAATGGCTCTGAGTGGTACACCCAAGATAGTTTACAAAATTATTGTGGTTCACTCCAATTGCATTTCCTCCATTATCAAACTCCACAACCAATTTGGATCCACTGCCACTTAGCGCTATTAACTTCTTCAACAGAGTGATGCCCCTTTTCTTGTTAAGTGTTTGGTGCTGCGCATCAAGTTGCTCTAGTGCTTCAGTGGGTACATGTGCATCATCAACCTAAAATTTGACAAAAATAAACACACTGAATTAGCCCAATATAGAAATATAGGATATATGACATAACTAGAAGATAATGAATTTTATAGAAATACAGGATATGTTTTTAGAACTTACATTGGTGTCCTCGCCATGCTCGTCATGGACAGCATGCTCATCATGGACTTCATGCTCATCATGGACATCATGCTCATCATGGTCAGCCATCTGAAAATGTCATCAAAAAGGCAAACACTTAGCATTTGTATTAACTAGAAAAAGGCAAACATTTAGCATTTGTATTAACTAGAAAAAGGCAAACATTTAGCATTTGTATAAACTAGAAAAAGGCAAACATTTAGCATTTGTATAAACATACATGTCTCTAAAATTGTGATCTTTTATCAATTAACAATCCTTCATTGTGATCTCCGCGCACATATAAGTCATCATTAGCTTCAATATTTTGTGGAGTTGGCAACCCAACTGAGAATGGACTGGAGTCATCATACTTATCATAGTACTCTTCTTCATCTATAGGATCTTCAATGAACTGTCTTTTACCATGAAGAACAATCGACCATTTATCATTTGCAGGATCATCGATATAGAATATTTGTTTCGCCTGTGATGCCAATATGAATGGTTCACCCTTCTCGCCAATCTTTTCAAAGTTCACCAAAGTGAAACCCAATTCATTCACTATAACTCCTTTGGTGTTATCAACCCAATTACATTTAAAGAGCGGAATTTTGAAATCTATGTATTCAAACTCCAAAATGTCTTCAATGACATCGTAATATGACATTTTAGCTTCACGTGGACTCTTATCCTTTGCACTTGCAAAGTACATAGTCGACGCTTGAAGAGTGACCCCACTATTTTGGACGACACTCTTATCATCTTGGCGCTTTGTGTAATATGTGAATCCATTAATGTCAAACCCTTCATAAGACATAACATTCGGTTTTGGTTTAAAGGAGAGGCATTTGATAGTTTCTGTAATATCATTTGGTGTTTGAGATAGTTGATGTAAGACTTTATCTTCAAACCACTTAGTAAAAGTCTTATTATGCTCTCTAGCAAGCCACATTGAACTTGCTCGAGGATGTTGTCTCTTTATGAAATTGGTATGTTCCTCTATATAAACACTCACTTCATCCATATTGTGTAAAATATACAAGTGAGCTTGTTCCAACTGCTCACGGCTGATTACTTTCACCCGTGATCCCAAAATTTCTTTGCCCTCCTCAATATTCTTGTCATTATCAGGAGTGTCATTACCACTGAGAAAGTCATTGCAAAAATCCATAACCTCTCTCGCCACATAACCTTCAATAATACTCCCTTCAGGCCGATAACGGTTTTGAACATCACCTTTAAAAATGCCCATGTATCGTTCAAAGGGATACATCCAATGCAAGAAAACTGGTCCCAACATTTTTACTTCCCTAGTCAAGTGGACAACAAGATGTACCATGATATCAAAGAACGAAGGAGGGAAATACATCTCAAGCTGACATAGGGTAACAACCACTTCTCTTTGCAAATTATCGAGAGTATCAGGGTCAATAACTTTGCTGCATAGACTGTTGAAAAAGAAACAAAGTCCGGTAATTGCAAACCTTACAAGCTTCAGCAATATAGATCGAATTGCCACGGGCAATATTTGTTGCATTAGAGTGTGACAATCATGAGATTTAAGACCTATCAACTTTAGATCTTTCATTGATACCAATCTACGGATGTTGGATGAGTAACCATGTGGCACCTTAACATTTACCAAGCATTCACAAAAAGTTTTCTTCTCCTTTCTAGACAATGTGTAACAAGCGGGAGGTAAGTATGTTCTTTTATTACCCATTTCACGTAATTCTATTAATTCTGACCTTATTCCCATTTCACGTAGGTCCAATCTGGATTTTATCCCATCTTTAGTCTTACCTGGTATATTTAAAAGAGTACCAATGATGCTATCACAGACATTTTTCTCAACGTGCATTACATCGATACAATGCCTGACTGTCAAAGAACTCCAATAAGAAAGATCCCAAAATATTGACTTCTTCTTGAATGAAGAATTGTCACTCCGTGTGGCCATACTACATTGTGATTTCTTACCAAATTCATTGACAATGTCTTTTACTCTTGCATAAACAACATCCCCTGGTATAGGTTTAGGTGCACTCCGTTCATCATTCCATCCATTGAATGCTTTGCGCTTCCTACGATACGGATGGAATTTTGAAAGAAACCTTCGATGACCAAGATATACAGTCTTGCCGCCATGTTTTAGTCTTATTGAATCAGTGTTTTCTTCACATATAGGACACGCTTTAGCTCCTTTGACACTATATCCAGACAAATTCCCATATGCTGGAAAGTCATTAACAGTGCAAAACAACATAGCGTGCAAACGAAATGTCTCTCTTGTTGAAGCATCATAGGTCATCACACCTTCAGCCCAAAGTTTCTTTGAGTCATCAATCAAAGGTTCAAGATAAACATCGATATCATTTCCGGGTTGTTTAGGGCCCGATATCAACAACGACAACATAACGTACTTATTTTTCATACACATCCAGGGAGGAAGATTGTATATAACAAGCATGACTGGCCAAGTGCTATGTTGGCTGCTCAATGTCCCGTACAGATTCATCCCATCTGTACAAAGCCCAAGTCTTAGATTCCTATCTTCTTCACCAAATTTGGGGTACAATAGATCAATCTTCTTCCACTGTGGGGAATCAGACACATGTCGTAGGATCCCATCATAATTTTTCTTAACATCTGCATGCCACCTCAAATTCTTTGCATCTTTCAGATTTGCAAACAAGCGTTGAAACCGTGATATTATAGGTAGATACCACAACACCTTGGCAGGAGAACTAGTTTTGGACTCCCCCGAAGTCGTCAATTTATACCGTGACGCACCACATTTTGGACAATCTTTCAAATCTGTATAGTCCTTTTGAAATAATACACAATCATTCGGGCATGTGTGTATCTTCTTGGCCTCCATTCCCATTGGGCACAACATTTTCTTTACCTGGTATGTTGAGATTGGCAGCTCGTTTCCTTCAGGAAGCATTTCTTTCAACAAAGTCAACAATGAAGTGAAGATTTTGTCGCTCCATCTATTGTTAGCTTTCAACTTATACAATCTCAACACAGCGCTAAGCTTCGTAAACTTAGCACAGCCTGTGTATAACGGTATCTCAGAATCATGCACAATGTTTCTAAAGATAGGAGGTGGATCGGTGTGCTCTACCCTACAACTATCCAGCATCGCATCAATGATGTCTGCTGGAACTGGTTCGTTCACATTTACATCATCGGAGGCAATTTCTTCTTCCACCCAAGCACTGCTATCGACATCTACTGGTTTCGATTTTGAAATCTCTCCATGCCAGTGCCATTCTATATAGCCTTGTACAATCCCATTGCACATGACATGACTTTTGATTTCCTCACCAGTGTTGACTTTCAAGTTGTTACCGCAATGCCTACATGGACAGTAGAACCTATCTGTAGGTTTTTTCCTATGTTCCTCGGCAAATCTAATAAACTGATCAAGACCAGATATAAACTCTGGGGTGCAACGATTACGAATGGACATCCATGATCTATCCATTCTATGATCAGAGAAAACAAGTATATATTAGGAAACAAGTATATATTAGGAAAATATTAGGGTATACACTTACATCCTAAGTGTATAATGTGATGTCATTCTTATATATAATAAATGTGTTCCACCTATCCCATCCATGAACACCTAATCTCACTAGTAAGTGTATAATGTGTATTGGGTTTTCGAGAAAATTTTGGCAGCATTTCCCCGTTTGTTCTCTAAGTACATATGTACTTAGAGAACAAACGGGGAAATGCTGCCAAAATTTTCTCGAAAACCCAATACACATTATACACTTACATCCTAAGTGAGATTAGGTGTTCAAGAACAGTCCCAAACTGGAGACTGTCCAAGATTTACTCCTAATGAGTCAATCTTGGACGGGTTTCTAGGCCAACAAACACATTTGATGTCATTCTTATATATAATAAATGTGTACCACCTATCCCATCCTTGAACACCTAATCTCACTAGTAAGTGTATAATGTGTATTGGGTTTTCGAGAAAATTTCGGCAGCATTTCCCCACTGTTCTCTAAGTACATATGTACTTAGAGAACAAACGGGGAAATGCTACCGAAATTTTCTCGAAAACCCAATACACATTATACACTTACATCCTAAGTGAGATTAGGTGTTCAAGAACAGTCCCAAACCGGGGACTATCCAAGATTTACTCCTAATGAGTCAATCTTGGATGGGTTTCTAGGCCAACAAACACAATAATAGATATGTACATGTTAGGGTTTCATCACAATTAATGTTAGGGTTTCATCACAATTGATGTTAGGGTTTCATCAATGTTAGGTTTAATCAAATCAAATTAGGATGCTAGAATTTAAAAGTTTAAATCTTATTTCAACATGCATCAAAATTTACTGAATTAAGTCAAACATTAGGATTAGAAGCACAAATATATGCAAGCTAAAAATTTGTTCATATCCTAGGATTTACATAAAACATTACATGAAAATTTGTTCATATCCTTACCAACAGCAAGCACGGCCGTGGCTGTGTTGGCCTAGCATGGCCGTGCTGGACAGCACGGCCGTGGTAGGCCAACACATCCATGGTTGTGCTTGCTGCATGTTGGTAAATAGCTAGGGAGAAGGAGAGGTAGCGCTACCTGGAGCTAGTGTGGAGAGGACCGCCGGCGGTAGCAGCGTGTAGAGGAGCTAGAGCAACAGTGGTAGCGATAGCAACAAACGATCGGGGGCGGGCGGTGGGTAGAAGCAACTGACGGTCGGAGAAGCAGCAGGCGCCGGTTGGAGAAGCACCAGGAGAAGAAGCAGCAGCGGCGGGCGGCGGCAGCGGCGCCGGTGAGCAGAAGAGAACCAGAGCAGCGACGGCGAGAAGCAGCAACCAACGATGGGTGATTTTGGGAGAACGGCGGCGAGCAGCAGCACAGAAGAGAAGTCGCGATGAAACAGGAAGAAAGGGGGAAGAGCCGGGTATCGGGTCTATTAAGTTGATCAACGGCGTCGGTTATCTACACAACCGACGCCTATTATGCTTTAGTGTCGGTTAATAGTAAAACACCAATGCCCAAATAGAAAACTTTTACCCTAAATTATTTGGCAGGAACCATTATCAGCGTCGGTTATCCAAGGATAACCGACACCTAAAGTGGAACTTTTCGCGCAAAATTTCATTTTAAATAGGCGTCGGTGAATAGTTTAAAAACTGACGCTGTATGTGGCCCAAATTTTTTTCATCCGAAAATTGGATTTCGCGGGCGCTTTTTGGCGTCGGTTGGTTATAGTCAGCCAACGCTGAATACAAAGCGATACCCGTGTCTGGCTGGTCTTCGAATATAGACGTCAGTTTGCCTAAATAACCGACACCTGATATTATAGGCGTCGGTTTTCCTTAATAACCGACGCCCAGAAAAGCGACACTGAACGCTATTTCTGTAGTAGTGATTTGTGTATTATGTGTCGTATATACTTACAAATTATAAAATTTACCGTCCTAATATGTATGTCATCAATTTTGAGTTTAAGAAATCATATATTTGGTTTCTATCCTATTACAATTTTCTTAATAGTTTCATATTAATTATGCTAAGACTTACACAAATTGTCTCCCCTACTTGAATGTGAATCTCTATAAGACTAGGGGGTATATACCCTTAAAAGATGAAAATAGTTATACAAAATAAAGTTTATAAAAATATATCATGCATCATGTTAACCTATTAATTGAAATTTGATGTAATATAGTTGACTTATTAATTAACAAATATTATTAGCTATAAATTCAGTAAATTCACTCAATTATAATTATACACCATTGGAAAAAATGATAACCATACATGCACAGCTACCGCCTTCTATTTATAATTTTTTTTTCAAACTTTTATTAATCAATCACTCTCAAATTAAGAAAAGATCTATATTATTATATAGAAATAGATCTAAATAATATTTATTGTTACGTGGTATTTCACAAACTTTTTTAGTTACATAATATTTATATATTATAAGTTTTAAGATAAATAACAATTATTACAAATTTATAAGAACTTGAGAATATAATGACAATATTGCTATCTATAAAAGAAAAGAAGATGATTGAATTGGCATAAGGTAAAAAAAGAGAAGAGAAAAATATATAAATTGTGGGGTGAGAAGGAGAAGAAAATGTGATAAAATACATCTAGTAAATATAACTTTAATAAAATGGAGAGAGAAAAATGAGGATGACAAGTAAAATGGAAGTTAATAAAAATATATAATTTTTTCTTTCATATGTCTCTTCTTCAACTTTTAAATAAAAAATATGTATGGATCTTTCCTTTTCACTCTCTTCACTTTTTATTTCCCAATGTGCTTCTCCATCATATGTTGTTCATACAACCATATTAAATATTTTCCTTCTTCTTTCTTTGTGAAGTTTCCTTCAACTGATCATTGTGTCAAGATCTTATAATATACCAAGTACATTGTACTTATATCCTTTATAGTATAAGATTTGACTGCTATAATTTTTTTGAGTCTTCCAGTATGACATCATCCACTAAATGATGTCATATTATATTTTAATGTTTGTTATCCACTTAAAAGATGATTATGCTCCCATTTTAAGATAACTATTATTTTTCTTATGCATTGCTGATTGTATGCACATTGCACTGATCAAGTGATAATGAATTGTGATTATATTGTTGATCATCTAGTTGTTTAATATGAAAGACATGTCAAATAATGTCTTAGTTATGACCTTAGACATTTAAACAAATTTTTTTTTTTGAATAGTGAATTTTATCATTTCATTTATGTTAGATTTTTTTTACAAATAGCTTATTTTATATGTTGGAGACAATGAGACACTTATTAGATGTGTTTTTCTTTTTATTTTCTTCATCGTCACTATTCATAGTAATTCAGCCCCCCTGTGGTGGATTTCTGGATCCGCCACTGGTTTACGCCAATCCTCATATTTTTGTGCGGAAAAATCTTTGGAAACATATTCTGTATATGAGCAACACTATAAAGGAACCGTGGATAGTCGTGGGAGATTTCAACACTACTCTTAACCCGGATGAAAAAAAAGGGGGAAAGCATTATAACTACGATGAATCTTGTCTCTTCAATGATACTCTTTTGGAAGAAGGTTTGACGGATCTAGGTTTCTCAGGCCTAAGATTCACATATAAACATGGTATTCTTCTTGAGTGGCTCGATAGAGCAGTAGCTAATACTTCCTTTATCCAGGAGTGTGTAGATTTTTCTGTTGTTCATCTGCCCAGGATTCTATCCGACCACTGCCCTATCCTTATCAATACTAGCAAACATCAAAAGAAGCACAGTCGATTCACGGCTAAGAACTATTAGGGAGACAATGTCGAGTTCAAACATATGTTGAACGGTAGCTGGCAAGGTAATCTTGATTTTTACAGTGCTCTTAAAAATGCCAGGAGACATATGGAGGAACAGGACAACAAGTACAGGAAAAAAGAGTGAGGAAATAAGGACAAGCTTATTAGAAATCTGAACAAGCTTCAAGCCATGTTGGAAGTTAACTATGATACTACCACCGATGAATTAATTCTTTCTATGCAGAACAAACTGGCAAGTATCCTTAGACAAGAGGAGGAAGAGTGGAAAAGGAAAAACCATGTGAATTGGCTGAAGGAGGGGGACAATAACACAAGTTTTTACTAGGCCTATGTGAACCAGAGAAGGAGGAGAACAAGCATCAATGCCCTAAAGGACGGTAATGGAACTTGGATCATTGAAGAGGCAGAGCTACAAAGTCTAGTTTCGGCCCATTTTAAGGACATCTTCACGGCACCTACACGATCTTTTGATGCTTCCCAAAGAACCATACCTGCATTTTTCAGAAGTCTGTCGGCGAGGGAAAAAAACCTAATGGCGGCTAAGCCAACTGAAGAGGAAGTCCTCTGAGTGCTCAAGTGTATCGACCCCAATAAGGCTGTCAGACCAGATGGGATCATAGGTACTTTCCTAAAGAAGAGCTGGAATATTGTTGCAAGTTCTATCATGTTGACCATTACCAGAGCCATACTAGGAGATATCCTACAAATGGAGACGTATAATTCTACTTTTGTTCTTATCCCCAAGGTATAATGCCCCGAGAAGTGTGATCAATTGAGGCCTATCTCTTTGAATAATCTATGTCTGAAATTATGCTCTAAAATAGTTGTTGAAAGGTTGAAGAATTGTATACCATATTGGATTTCAAGTGAACAATTCAGTTTTGTACCAGGGCGCAGATTCATGGATAACATTGTAGTTGTTCAAGAAGTTATCCATAAAATTAAAAGGAAACACACTTCTCGTATGATGGCAGTAAAGATTGATTTATCTAAAGTGTACGACATGATGTCGTGGGACTACATTGAAGATACGTTGAATCATACTGATATCCCAGGTAATTTGAAAAGGTATATTATGAACTATATTACTTCTGGAAGCACTTCGATCCTGTGGAAAGGAAAAACTATGCCAATCTTCAAGGCTACGAGAGGGCTGAGACAAGGAGACCCTATGTCTCCCTACCTCTTTGTATTATGTATTGAAAGGCTGAGCCAGATGATTCAGAATCGGGTTCACAATGGAACATGGAAAACGATCAAACTGTCGACGACTGGTCCGACTCTAGTACATATGTGTTTTTCAGATGATATCATTCTTTTTGGGAAGGCGACGGTGACCAATATTAAATCGATGCTAGAATGCTTCAATGAGTTCTGCAAGGCTTCATGGCAGAAGATTTCAGTAGACAAAACCCGCATTTTTTCTCAACAAGTGTACCAAGAAGAATGCAACGAGTTGTGTGTAAACGCAGCAATTTTGTGGAAACACAGGACTTGGGCAAATATTTAGGAGTGTCGTTGCTACACAAAAGGGTGGATAAGAACACATACAGAGAAGTGCTGAATAAAGTTTCTGATAGGATATCGTCTTGGTCGGCGAAGTGTATGTCTTTTGCAGGTAGAGTTTGTCTGGCTAAGACAACTCTAATAGCAATGCCAATGTATATAATGCAAACATCAGTGTTTCTGCTGGGACTGTGTGATCGCATTGATAGCACCATCAGGAAGTTCATTTGGGGTGGAAACAATGACAAATGGCCTATGTCCCTCATTGCGTGGAGTAAGGTGGTAAGGAATAGGGCAAATGGCGGGCTGGGAATCAAAACTATGAGAGACTGGAACAAGGCTCTACTAGAAAAAAACTCCTGGGATGTTGCCACCGGGAGACTAACCATCTGGTGTAAGCTGATGAACCGAAGATACAAGGATCATAAAGAAAAGGGAGGATCGTCCCTGTCCAGACTAGGGAAAGCTACTATTGAAGGGAAACGTTTCATAGTGGACAGTTCGTATATCAAGCTGGGGTCGGGAAAAGATACCAAATTCTAGGATGAGGAATGGGTGAAAGGAAGAGGATACCTGAGAAATGAAGTTACAAAAATGATCTCAGCAGATATCCAAGATCTCAAGGTCAATAGCGTGGTTCTGGACAATGGAAGTTGGGATGAGGGGTTCCTATCGGATTGGCTTCCAGCACATATTGTTGCTAAGATCCTGAAGATGCAACCTCCAGCGAGGAATAATGGAGGGGATGTTAGAGTATGGAAGCATACCAATACTGGGCAGTTTTCAACTAATACAGCCTATAAAGCCATAAGAAGTGGGAGAGACTACAATAGACAAGGGGAATGGAGGATTATTTGGGAGGCACCTGTATCTTCTCGGGTAAAATTCTTCATGTGGACTCTGTCTCATAATGCCATTATGACTAATAAGAGGAGAGTGGAGAGGCAGATGACTATAAGAAGCACATGTAGCAGATGCAATGTTACTGAAGAGGACAACCTTCATGCTTTAAGAGACTGTCATTACACAAAGGATGTTTGGAAGTTTCTCTTTACCAGTACCACTCCGCAACATTTCTTCACCGAGCTGAACCTGGAAGCATGACTACACACTAACCTGAGGAGCAAGGAAGACAAGGTGAAATTCATGTATGGTTGCTGGCACATATGGAAAAGCTGAAATTATCATGTCATGGAGGGAAAGATGACGAACCCAACCCAGGCCGCATTGAGAGCTCAGAAGGACGTTGAGTTGAGCACAGAAGCTTGGGGGAGTAAGCACAAGATGGATCAGGAACAACATCTCAAAACATGGAACAAACCAGAGGAAGGCTACATCAAGATGAATGTCGACGCATCCTTCAGGAGGAAAGGGGGAACCTGCGCTTATGTTGCTCGCAATTGGCAAGGAGATTGGCTGTTCGGAAAGAGCACTACCTCACCTGCAGATGATTCCTTGGAGTTAGAGGTGAAAGCTATTATCTTAGCTTTGGTGGATGCCAATAACATTGGCCTAGAGAAGGTTATCATTGAATCCAACTATAAAGCTGCAATTCATATGTTCCACCAGAACCCGGGGAATGCACCTAGATTCACAACCGAGATTAGGAAAGCCATGATGCTTATGAAGGATGACTGGATGATAGAGCATGTGAAGAGAGAAAGAAACACCTTGGCCGATGCTCTGGCCAAGCACCACCAAAATCAAAACCTCCAAAAGGCACATTACATCCATCCACCAGATAGCCTTGTCCAAGTAGTGAATAAAGATTGTAATAGCAGTAGTACTGCCACTTTTATTTCTAGTTCAACTATAGATTGTAATGGCAGTAGTACTGCCACATTTATTTCCAGTTCAAGAGTAGATTGTAGAAACCCTTTTGAAAAGCTCGTAAGAGGAGGGCGAGATGAATAAGATGGCCTCCTGACTTCCAAAAAAAAAAACAATAGAACAATGGAACTACCTGGACCCCAGAGACTAGGAGGAGTTTGTTACCAAAAGAAAAATGGATAAATTCAAGGTATTAAGCGCCACTCCCAATTTAATTAATATACATTCTTATGTATTCACCTATTCAAGATTAACCATTAGTGTTACTAACCAAATCAATATGTTTACTAACTAGGCTATCAGTGATGCTCAATGAGCAAGGCGTGCACTGAATGTGCATGACCACACAATGGGTCCAAGAGGATATGTAGGCATTTGCCAAAGACTACAGGCTGAGTTTACTGCTCAACCTGTTGCTACTCAGGAGACTGCAAAGTCTTCTACTACTGCTCCCACACCTCTACCTCACCATGCTATGTGGATAGTTGGGAGGCAAAACAAGAAGGGAGGTATAACGAAGCCCGCAACTACTGAGGCAGCACAAAAATGGTAAAAATAAACTCTTAAAGTAATCGATCGATATTGATTATTATTATGTTTACTTACCAATTTCTGTTGATGGCAATTAGCGGGAGCTGTACAAGTAGAGGAAGGAAGGCAAGTTCATATCTCAGGGCACAAGTGTTGAACTGACAGTTACTCTGGGTAACCCAGAGCATCCTGGACGTGTTAGGGGTGTATGCGCTGGTGTGGGCATCAAAGCGTTCTTTGGGCCATCCCAACACAAACATGTCCCAAAATTGGGACTTTCACAAGTTGAGGTAACCTATTCTTTTTTTAGAATTTTATTGTGATAGGGAATTCAATAATCGACAACTAGCATTTATTTTATCCATGTATAGGTAGATGAATTAATTGAGAGGAAAGTCTAAGAAGCAATGGTGAAGTGACAAGCATCTCAGACGGCCACTCAGACGGTACCTGTGATGTGTCGTGCTTCTATTACTCCTACTATAGAGGTTGGGAGTAATCTTGTAGACCCACCACCTAGCACATCCTCTGTAAGTATTTTTATGACATAGTAGCTAGTCTTTTCAAGATGATAGGTTTGTGTATATATGCATATAACATTAATATTTACATAAATTTGTAGGGGTTGAAGCAGTGTCGACTAAAAAGTCAAGAATATGTCGTTGCATAGGTGCAGGCTTACCCAGCCCTTCCAGGGGACATATGTCACGGGACTCCAGTACCAGCTGGTGCGGTTCGTGTGACCCCGATATGTGTACTCCCCAATTGGAGGGATCTTCCACTGTCGTATGCCCACCCGGATGCTGAAATGCTTGGTGAGACAGAATGTGGAGTGATAATGTGGCCCAAAGTGGATGTCGTCTATACTAATATTGTATGGTAAATTTACATTACGTTAATTTGTTAGTGTGCTTATATGAGTCAATTGATCTGAAATTATATATACAGGTTAAAAAGACAACACCTGCTACATCTCGGCCTCCACCTCCACCTCCTCAACTACCAAGTTGGCTTCCAAGAGACCTACACACCTCGTTAGGTCCTAATTGTAGGGGTATGGCAGTATGGATCGGCGAACATGATCAAAATTGCCCTATAAATGTTACAATACCGAATGATGCTGCAGGTCAATCATACGATAACAATCTATTTATACAAGTTTTGTATACTTATTAATGCATAGGTATTAATGCAGGTCAATCATACAAAAACAAGCTATTTATGCAAGATATTTTGGAGTTGTTTTGTTATGATTGGCTGAACATATATATGATAGAGATGTGGATATGGTGAGATCTTGTTTATACATTCGTATACCTTATTTTATATATGGTGATCTGGTTTCTTATATATTAATGCATATGTAATACATGTTTTGCATCCACTTACACATGATATTTACAGATTTTGCATTTTCCCATGTGGGATTTTTGGTTCCATCTGTAATTAGTCTTGTAGATACAGACCCTTCTTCAGTTACTTCATACTGCTGTGTTGCTTTTGAATATTTTGGTAAAGTAAGAAGACGGTGATAATAGCTTCATTCAATGTCGAGTAAGTTTACTTTTCTTATAATTTGGACTTAAGAAAATTACATTTTTATTATGGATTTTGAGTTATTAATTTTTAACTTTCTTACCTGTAGTGGTAGGCATTAGGAGTTACTAGTTATTGTCCCCAAGAGGTTCACTATCTATTATCTGGATCCTACGGGGAACGAATTGAATACATTATATAGACATACAATGAAAAGGCCATTATTCCCATGAGAAATATTTCATATTTTTATATCTGTTAACATCTATTATTACATTACTATTTAATTATGCAACTTAATGTGTTACATTAACATGTAGGGCTTTACAAGAGTTCAAAAAAGCTAGAGGAAAGGTCCCTGGGAAAAAGAATCAACCACTAATTTGGGAGAATGTGAAAGTAATTTCCTGACTCTAATGTATATATTATTTATGTGAACTATGCTTATTTGTATTTTTGTATATTTTGTATGTTTCAATTTATAGTGTGCTACACAAGACAACGACTGGGCATGTTCCTACTATGTGATGCGATTTATGGACCTAATCATCAAATATGCCGCAATGGAAATCGATACTATACATAAGATATTATATATAGTCTCATTAGATAATATGAAATATATCAATCTTATTATATATTATTAATTATATATATATGTCATTCTCTTTGTAGGTGTTTAAAACTGACTTCAGTACAAGTGGAAAGTTATTAGATGTACATAGTCCCTATATGAGGGAGGAATTATATGTTGTAAGAGAAGAATGGGCAAAAGCCCTACAAGTAGTGGGAATTTTTAAATATAATTGGGTATCTGATGACAATGATGAATAAAGAATGATATTTCTAAACTTTGTTCTCATATATTTTTTTGTGTGAATGTGAATGACTTTTTATGAATTGTCATATGTGTGAATGTGAATGACTTTTTTTTATCAATACATGAATGTCTGAATGTGAAAAGAGATGAAATGAATGGAACTGAATGTGAATGTAAATGACTTTGCAGGTTTCTACATGAATCTGATCAATACATGTGTCTGAATGTGAATCACTTTGCAGGTTTTTGGCATGTTGTTGGATGATATCAATGGATGTTGTAAACCTGTAGTTTTGAACTAAACTGTAGGTTCTGCATCCTACTGACCAGCCATACAGTAGGCCTGCACACTGATAAGAAAAAAATCAAAACATAGGCGTCAGTTATTTGTATAAAACTAACACCAAAGACATACGACATCGGTTATTAGTAAAAAACCGACGTCTTTGTGCCCTTGCTGGCTTGGTGGGGGGAAGGGTAATGGTGTTGGTTTTTGTTTAATAACCGACATATTTAACCATGATATAGTGTTAGTTTTCTTTACTAACCCACGCTTATAGTTCCCTTGCTGGCACATTTTCTATGGCAGGAAGGGTAATGGCGTCGGTTTTTGTTTAATAACTGACGTCTTTAACCATGATATTGTGTCAGTTTTCTTTCCTAACCGATGCTTATAGTTCCCTTGCTGGAACGTTTTTGGTGGTGGGAAGGGTAATGGTGTCAGTTTTTGTTTAATAACCGACGTCTTTAACCATGATATAGTGTCGGTTTTCTTTCCTAACCGACGCTTATAGTTCCCTTTCTAGCATGTTTTCAGTGGCGGGAAGGGTAATGGTGTCGGTTAGAAATTGACACTGAAGGTGTCCACTTTTAGCAGCACCCACTTGGGTGTCTCTTAGAAACCGATGCTAAAGGCTCTAAATAACCGACGCCAAAGGCCTTTTCTGTAGTAGTGTCTGTTAGCCTAATATGTTGTTCCATCCATAGGGCATTCAGGGTGTGAACCACCATTTCCGGTCCTGGACCAATTGTTTGGTTCTCCTCAAACTTGACTTTGTCCTCCGACATGAGCTCCTCTTCCTGGTCCATCTCGGGGTTGTCGAAGGGTACTGGCTTAGGATTGGGGCCTTCTTCCGAGGCTCCCTCGGGTCTCTTTCTTTTCTTAGAGGACTCTCCACCATGGTTCCTCTTCTTCTTCTCAGAATATCCATTTCCCTTATGGGGAGGCCAACCACCCCTAGTTGGGTTCTCAATGGCCTCGGGGATAGCTACAGTCTTCACTCGAGCCATCTACATAAGCATACAATCAAACTTTAGTTTACATTTAAACTAATTATACTTATGCTGATGACATCTTGTTTATGTATCTTTTATCAATTTGATGGAGGATTTCTTAATCCTTATCATACTTACCCTTACTTCAAGAGGGTGGGGATGAGAGAGAAAAATCCTAAATCTTAGAATCCTTAGTTGAATTAGGGTTGAGAAGGGATGAAATAGATGAGAGAGTCCTAAAGGTATCTTATTTCTAGTCAGAACCTCAGACATTGGCCAGAAAGTCACACTACATCTCGGAGTCCTCGTGACCAACTAGCGGGGTAGAGGAAAATATTTCCAGCCCCCAGACTGTGATCCTTTTCTAGACAGATCTATCTTTCATAAAATCCTCTAATAACTCCCTCATTCTACAGAGTATGTAAAATTTAATAATTACTAAGGATTAAATGAGGAACCATGGCTCTGATACCAAATTGTAATGACCCCACCTCCCGGTAACCCCCAATTAAGGGAGACCAGAAGGTCAGAGACATTATCCCAATATTTTTGGATCAGTGGTTCGACATTTAATCAATAATAATTATCAAATTCTACTAAATCTAAACTGGAAAGTTGGAGTAAAATAAATCTTTGGCATACCTTGTAGAAATTTCAGATTTCTAAACTTCTCTCCATAGACGGAGTCTATCTATCTGATCCTCCTTGAACTTATTATTTGTATCTTAACAATGTTTCAATTTACTGTTTGTTCTTTTCAAAGATTGCACCTAAAACACTGACAATCAAAATGTCGGTCAGTATATTTCTATATCGGTATGTGGGGGGGGGGGGTAATTAAAACTTTCACAAATATTTTCTAACAACCTAATTATCACAAATAAGTTTTTAACAAACCAAATTACATTTTCAATGTGACATTCTCAACCGCTTTTTCCCTAAACCCTGGATTACCCTCTCTTAGGGTTTTGTCCTTGCAAGGGACATAAGGCCACCTTCTCTATCCTAAGCTTGGTGCCTAATGGTCTTCCCTCCAGGGCTTGATCGATTAGACCTTCCCTCTGGGGCTTGGTCATGCATCATACATCATGGTGGCATGTAGGCTCGAGAATGCACATATATACTTAATTGTGATAATCATAGTGACTTTAAAGGATTGCATAAATAAACACTCATCAGTTTAGGTTGGATCCAACTGATCAAAAATTTGATAAAACTTCATGAAACTAGATCGATTATTCATAAATAACCACATACCTATTTAGCTGAATCAAGATAGGAATATTCCAAGCAAATATGAAATCCAAGCAAGCAAGAAATCCACACAACTAGGATCCTAAAAAAACCATACAATTTCCTTCACTACACATGTTATCAAGATCTATTCAATCTAACTTGCTTCCTAGGATTTATACTTTCTTTTAGGGTTTCACTTGCTATTAGGGTTTCATTATCACTTTTGTCACTACAAACCTAAATAAGCAAAACTACTCATAAACCCTAATTATCTTATCCTATCTCTCCTAACAGGCTTAGGATCAACGATTACTAGCATATTTCCAAATATTTCAAATTAAACATATCAATCTCATCATGAAATTAGGGTTTCTACATGCATTAACATGGTTTCTTGGTTTGAAACCCTAAATCATGCAATTTCTCATCTAAATATGATTGGAATCTTTCATTATCATCCAATATGTTATTAGTACTCAGATTAACCCATTACACATCATAGATTCAATCTTTATTCACAATTATGGTTTCTAACCTAAGTTTAATGCACTTTTCATCAAATTAATATACTTTTGCAATTTGTAACCAAATCAGGTTCTAAAACTATTTTTATCAGATTCCTCATATTTTTATGATCAATTTTTATATATTAAGTTTATCCATCGGGGCTTCCTAGAAATTTCTACAAATTTTGTAAAGAAAATCATTTTCTTGGATATTCTGGCAGGGAAGAATCATTTACCAAAAAAATAAGAAATCGCTAAAAACTTGGCCGCTCGATCGGTGATCCGCTAGACCACGTGGGATTGGATGATCCACATCGCGTTCCTCCACTAACACGGTCATGCCTGCTGACCAAATGTCGAACCGTTGGATCTCCTCACGAGACCATGGTGGATTCCAATCGGATGGCTGCTGCTATCCATCCTTCTTCTTCCTCAGGACTCATCCCGCGGTGGCTCTGTGGTGGCGCCCTTGCCAGAGTGTGAACAATTGAGAGAGGGACAATGAGCCAGGGGTCGTAGAACAACCTGTTGGGTTCGTGAGGGTGTGAGGAGTCGAGAGGGGGGTTCTTTTTATAGGATTGGGGTCCCTCTAGGGCTTCCCCAAACTTGCCGCCGCCCACACCTTCGGGTGATTTGGGCGTTTCCTCTAGATTCTGCAAAACTACCCAAAACTTAGGCTTGATGTGCACAGAATCCCCTCCCAAAGACCCTCGTGGTCTTGGATTCTAATTTGGCGTCGTGAGATGCAAGAAAATAGGATTTGAAATCCCATTTTCCCCTCTCCCTTTCCTTCTATGAATCGAGGTTGATGATGCACAGCCATCGTCAGATCTGTGGTTCTCTGGACCACCCGGGGATCCGATGGTTGTCATCACCCCCTTGTTTCCTTTTTTTCCTTAAAATGAGAAAGTTAGTAATATATATAATTCAATGCATTGAAAACTTGCAAAATTCATAACTCTCTCCTCGTTTGTCCTTTTTATTCAAATTTTAAAGGAAACTCTGGATTGACATTATCTGCTCATATATTAAATTTGAAACCCAAATTCCAAAAGAAAAGGGTATTTCCTTCATAAGCAAGTTATCCTTTAATAAAACCAATTTAATTGGTATTTTCTCTTTCTTATGCCATTATCTTGGTATCTTGGACTCCTTGGACCTCAAGGAACCCTAAAGGCATGAAATCCCCTCTTGGAGGATATTCCCTTACCTTTTTCTTTATCCTTTCTCCTTTTGTTATATATTCATTTATTGTTTGAATTTTCTTTATCTCTTTCTTGCTATTGGGCCCAATAGCCAATAAAGCCCACTAAGCAACCAAACAAGGATATTATAAATTAAATCCATTCAATTCAAACATATAAAGCAATTATTGATTTCATTTATCATTAAAAGGATAAATACAATTTCATTTCATGGCTAGGAAAAATGGGGTTATAACAAGATGGCACAAATATATGTTCATGAGATAGTCCATCTGCATGATATTCTAGTTACCATAGTATCTGACAGAGGTCCACAATTCAACAGTCTGTTTTGGGAAGTCTGCATACAGCTCTGGGAACATAGCTGAGCTTCAGTACAACTTTCCACCCACAAATAGATGGTTAGTCAGAGAGGACCATTCAAACTTTGGATGATCTTTTCAGAGCTTGTGTTTTATAGTTTATTGGAAGTTGGGACGTTCAACTGAGTTCGATCAAGTTTGCCTACAACAATAGTTATCATAGGAGTATAGATATGGCGATGTATGAAGCTTTGTATGGGAGACATTTTTCGGTCACTACTTTGTTGGTATGAGACATGTGAGTATCAACTTTTGTGTCTTGAGCTAGTACAACAGACTATAGAGAAGATCAAGGTGATACAGAAGCAGTTGAAAGCAACTCAGGACAAATAGAATTTTTATGCCGATAATTGCCGCATATTGCTTTAGTGCCAAGTTGGGGACTGTGTGTACCTTAAAGTTTCCCTTTGGAAAGGTGTGTTGAGGTTTAGTAAGAAGGGTAAGTTGGATCTTAGGTATATGGGACCATACCCTATCGTGGCACATGTTGGGAAGGTGGAATACAAGCTCGCGTTACCACCAAAGTTGCATAGGTTGCACCCTATCTTCCATGTTTCCATGCTAAGGAAGTGTCATCCAGATACAAAGCAGGTGTTGCATCCAGTGGAGGTTGAGTTGGAGGAGGATGTGTCTTATGTTGAGGGTCTTGTGTTGATCCTAGATAGGAGAATGAAGAAGTTGAATAAGAAGGATATAGTCTTAGTGAAGGTTTTTTGGCATCACCATGTTGTGGAGGAAGACATGTGGGAGTTAGAGGATGAGATGCATAGGAAGTACCCATCTTTGTTCATGTAGGATTTTGGGGGGAAAATCCTTGTTGGAGTTTTATGGTTGTAAGACCCCTAAAACGGTTTAATGGATGAACATGCTTTATTATCATAATTGTATTCTTAAAATCTTAATAAATCCCTAATATGTGATTTGGTATCATGTGATGAGCTTAAGTTTCAAGTTTGGTCCAGTTTGGGCACTATTTGAGCAAGTTATGCAAAATTATGCTTGTTTTGGACTTTAATGTAGTTTACCTATATCTATAGTTTTTCTTGTAATTTTTACATTCTTATTGTTTCTTACAAATTTTATTATCACGATTGAGCTTGTTGTGTCATGGGGTGCCTTGTTGTACATTGGTTTGGGTGGTAACATCTACCTAGGGTGAGTTAGGGTTTTTTGCCCTCATGGATGAGCTACCTTGGATGAAAAAACTCGATGGTCCTCCTGGATGGGTGACATATGATGGCTCTCCTTGGGTGTTAGGATCTTATGGTGGTCCTTATATGTGTGGGGGTTGATGGTTCCTTCTCATGATCTCCTTGGATCGATGGTCTACCTTGAGAAGGTGCACAAACGATGGTCTCCACCCTTGTGACCTAGGGTTTCAACAAAAAATGGTCACCATGTATTAAAACTCAATGGCTAAGTGGGTAGCCAATATCCAATGGCCCTAAAGACTCCCACAACTTATGGATCTTCTTATTTCATGGGCGTGATGTCCTGTAGCCATGGACACTTGGCAAACATGGTAGGACACCTTCACCTTCTCTTTTCTCTCACCCATAGATTTATAAACTTTCCCCTACCATGCAAACAAACCCTTGGACTCCCCATATTCTTCCATTATGTATATATATCGTCCCTCTTTGGCTAGTTTGATAAGAAGGTTCCCAAGGTATAAGAAGTTGATCGATCTCATTACATGTGCACCTAGGGTTCAGATCTACCCTAGTAGAGGTCATTTGGTGCTTCCTTGCTTGGTTTCTTGGCCTAGGTAAGTGAGATATCCCTCATTTCCTTTGTTTTCTTTTCTTTCCTGCATTCTCCTTTCTTATTCTTAGTTGTTCCCATGGTGTTCCATGGTGTAGCTTGTTCTATAGCGTAAATAACATCTCTTTCTAACTTCCTTGACCTAAGGTTTTATTCCTTGCTTGGAGAAGGAGATAGCTTGGTCATGTGGAGTGTTCAAGCTAGGGCTTCTTCCTCTATTTCTTGAGATACCTTGATGTTTGGAGCTTCATTCTTCCTATAGGTGAGTTATATAACTTTCTTATAGCTTGCATGTGCTAGATCTTGCTCTAAAAACGAAGTTCTTAGTAGGGAGGCAATATCTTGCCTAGGGTTTGATCTTAGGTGCTATTTTTTTGGATGATTTAGCTTCTTGGATGTACCTTAAACATTTTGCAAGACTTTCATTTAGTATAGGAAGCTTTAAACTTTGCTTGCATGTGTCAAATGATGACTCTTTCTCTATAAACAATGGTCATCTCTAGGGTTTATGAGTTGTTTTCTCTTCTTCCTTTGTAACTCGATGGTTTGGTCCTTGTTGCTGTTTTAGTTGGATTTCTTGTGCCAAATAGTTGTCATATTTTCCCCTCCACAAATGATGGTTAAGGTTGCCAAAGTCAATGGTCTTTGGTTCTTACTTTTGGTGGTTCAAATGATGGTTCTTTTGATTCCATAAATGATGAGTTTCCCTTGGTTTTTGGATTAGTTTTTCAATCTGTTGACAACAAATGATGGTTACCCTAAGTCTCACAATCGATGGCTATCCTAGGTCATGAACCAATGGTTGTTTTGGTTCAACACTCGATGGATCTTCTGGCTTGTAGGTTGATGGTTCTTCTGACTCATGGTCTGATGGTGCACAACCAATGGTGATCATGGATGTCACAACCGATGGTGATCCTAGACACCACAATCAATGGCTTGATTAGGTCATATGTTGTGATTCTTTTAGGTCTTAACTTGATGGTTTCCTGATTTGAATGTTTCATGGTTTTTCTTGTTTTGCAACCTATGGTTTTATCTATCCTACATCTAATGGTCTTGGATGTAGACCATGATGGTTAGGGTTTGATGTTTCAACATCTGATGGTTTTGATTGAAGCTCATGGTTTGATGGTCTGGTTTTGATGATTTTAAACTGATGTTCCAATGCCCATAACATAGTAGTCATACATTTTCCCTCATATGAAGGCAAACTAATACTCACCATAATGAGATGATGTGTAACACTATCTTTCCTTGTTACACCTAACCCTAATGCAAAACTGTGATGATGGTTGGTTATTCTTGGTCTCCTTATCAGAATGCATGATGGCAAAATATTCTCTTAATGTTGTTGTAACCCTAGTTTGTCGTTGTATGAACATCATAAGCTTTTTAATGTAATGTATGCTTAACATGTGCACTACAAGTATGGTGATAGTTTTTTGAACCTTGTTATAAGGTGTGGAAAGATAATGATGTTTTTCCGGGTGATTATGAGAATGGTCTTGATGACCTTTGGGCATGTCTTGAGCCCTTATGGAGGTGTAATCCTCTTTTTGATGTGACAAGGATTGATATCATGTGATGATGTGATAAGAAATTTGTCTCACACTTTTATATCTTCTGGAGTTGTTACATATTGATGCTTTCTAGAAATGACTTAGGGTTTGTATGTCCACTTGTTTGATACAACCTTAATTCTCCGAATTGACATAACTAATCAAGTGAAACCCTAATCATGTAGTTCCCTGAGCCATAGAACCATTCAGTTCCAAAACTTGTTGAATGGGGAAATGAGTACTCCTAAGGGAAACTCGGAGCACATACCTTTGAGTATGCAGTGTACAAGGAGTGTACATCCTTGATATCCAGATCACAAGGTTATGGAGAATGGTTGTTGTGACACCCCGCCATCACACAGACAACGAGATGACACGCGAAAACGTGCGGAACCTCACATTACCAAAAACATAGGTTAATTAAAATTGATTGCGGAAAGCATACATGAGAGAAATTGTGCATCCAGATCTTGCAGAAAGACATGTTATATAAACATTCACAAGCCTTGTTATAGGTCCACAACTTATCGGAACCAGCTGTACTGTCAGCACCAGAGTTCAACACATGTTCATACATTCATAACGGTCATGTACGGCCAGCAGTAGGATATACATACATTACAACAGCTAGCATCTTGAAACGTCGTCAAACACCTCCAAGGACCTGAGTGTATAGGTATGACTCTAGGACTCTACGACAAAACCACAAAACAGCAGCATGTCCATCTCTTGCCTTCTACTGCTCTTCTTGCTGCTCGTCGCAACCTCACGACCACCACCACGTCTGGAACAATCACCTAAAAAGGGTGTAAACCAGTAGGGTGAGACACATAGTCCCAGTGAGAAACATAACTCCCTGCCGAAACTATAAAACCTCAAAAAAGATTAAAGCAGATAACATCAGATAACTGATAAAGTGTATAACAAGAGCAGCATACTGAGCAAAGCTATTATTACCATCAAGCTTACCAAGATATTCGGGAGGCATATAACCAAGTATTTCTTTACGGAACATGATTGACAAGATAAGATTTATAAGAACTTATCACAAGATATAAGGATCGTACGTGCAACTTCATAGTTCAACTAGATCAGCTATATAAGCAAGGCATCAATCAATGTTCTGAATTTTGCTCTAAGTAAGATATACTTATTCGGTTGGATTACATTTATTATGCCCTAAGAAAGTGAGTCTTCCCTACTCAAATCCAACCATTGGCTGTGAAGCCCAATCTGGTGCCATACAAGGTCTAAGGAGATCCAGACTCCGTGACCTCACCTTCTCGTGGTCAGTACACGAATCATCAAGCAAGACCACAATCTTATGCTTATAGGGCCTCAGCCTCTGGGTCATCTGCACAAGCTACCCATATATACATCTGAGTCATGAACGCATCATGCTCATCATCACATATCCTGAGCCATGGGTCTGTTCACCATGTTCCATATGTCCCGAGTCTGCAACCACTGTTGCACTCAAACCTTCCTATTTTAGGCTAGGGGAAACCTCCCATATTCAACAATATGTGCTCCAGGTAATCCCGCAGGATAAACCTATTTCACCATTAACAAATATTGACGGTAATGGATCTATGGCCAGGGAAAACTACATGATATGTTCATCTATAATTGATTAGTATATTTT
Organism: Alisma plantago-aquatica; assembly: GCA_963693085.1. Classification (NCBI taxonomy): domain Eukaryota; kingdom Viridiplantae; phylum Streptophyta; class Magnoliopsida; order Alismatales; family Alismataceae; genus Alisma; species Alisma plantago-aquatica. The sequence continues at coordinate 1,155,405,387 of OY856410.1, read as the reverse complement.
AAGCCAATTGTTGAGGCAACCAAAGTATAAACACACCCTTATAGGATTACATCATTATTGCCATCATCATACTATTCTGGGACCTCAATCCCTTATTATATCAACCACTTCCTCTCAAGGCATCATAATCATGCATCAGCATCTTGGGAACGCATCCCTTATATCATCATCAGAGGATAACACCTCAACTAGGCACTCAGCCTTATACCAGGTCCTCAGACCTATAAACGTGTTGCCACATTACCACATGGTGCTATTCCAGCACATACATCGCATAGCTCTTACCAGGCTATGAATCCACATGAAATACCTGCATGGTCAGTATACACATTCATAGAGATAACTAAATCCATCATGGATAAACAGAATGATCATGCTATTAAGTATAAAGCAACATCCATGTAGAATTCATAGTTTTATCATTAATCATAAACATATATCATGCCCCATACTTGTGATCATAGGCATGTGTCAAACCATCATGTGAAGCAACATCATATGCTTCCAAGCTTCCTGATTCACAACCTATCATTTTAACTCATCATCATATTTGCAGGATTAAAGGTGATTACATTATATCAGGTGTGTTATCATTATAAACCATATACATTTCGAGTTATCAGAACCCTCACCAAAACTCCTGCAACCCTCACGATAGGTAGCATCGGGCAGGGTTACTACCCTTACCCAAGCCTATCAGCCAGGGGGGGTATAACACCCAAGGCGCCCCTAAGAGCAACCATCTCCATGTCGTCCAAGAGTCCTTCATATCGACCGGGGCACCCTATCGCCCAAGGTGCCATATCGTGCATGGACCAGCTGGCTAAACAAGAAGAATCTCTTCCAACTCCACTAGGGGTGCGTCGGGCAACACAACCCCATGTTCAGCACAGACCTAACGTCCATCTAGATCAAGATACTCATATCGGCCACCACTAAGGCACCATCTAGGGTTCTCTATACAACCATCATATCGGGCATCACAAGAATACTTCATATTGTCCAACACAAGAAAAGCTATTAGACATCATATCGGTCAAAGCACATCCAAGACAAGGGTCATCTCGGCCAAGGCATACCGGGCATCAAGCCACCAAGGCTCAACAAAGCATATCGGCCAAGATCAACACAAGGCAAGGAGGGCATCGCGCAACCTTACTTTAGAGTGTGTCGTTTAGAGCACAAGCTCAAGGTGTAACACACAAGCTCCATCTCCACTAAGTGTTGACCAAGGGAACCATATCGAGCACCAACCAAACCCAACTAGGTGTAACAGCTAAGGTTACAACCCAAGACAATAAGGTTATCAGGTAGCATTATTCCAAGGCATATCGTGCAAGGCACTACCCAACATGGTCATCTTCAACCTCAAGAAAAAGGGCTCCAAACTCTAATTAATCAAGAAGATTGGATCACCTCTCAAAAACCAAGAGAGAGGGGTTTTGCACAACCTCTATCAAAAATTGGGCAACCACAAGGATCCACCTCAACATAGGTCATCATCTATTCAAAATCTCACCTCTCAAATCCATGGTGAGAGGAGGGTGTTGCCCAAACAACTAGAATGTAGACTCACCTCTCAACTAAAATGAGAGAGGGGTATTGCCTACATCACTAAACGTCAAGCTCACTTATCTAGATCAAGGAGAGAAAAGGGGTTTTGCTCAACAAGGAAACCCTAAACCATGGTTTGGCCAACTAGGTGTAAAGGTATATAAACCATCAACAACATCATGCTCATAATATCCATAAGATCAACAACATGTACTAGATCAAGAAATATAACATGTAATGGTCGATCATCAACATACATGAAACATGAAACATAAAGAAGGTAGTATAGCTAGGGTTAGAAGTTACGTAACCCGCCTTAAGAAAACTCCTCAAGCTCCAAAGCTCCAAGCTTCAAGATCCTAGCTCCAAGCACACCACTTTCGGCCACCTCAAGAAAAGGAACAAGAGCCATAACCACCATGTCCGAAGAGTAGGAAAGATGGAGAAGAAGATGCTAAGGAGAGAGGGAAGATGCTTACCAAAGGATAAGACCCACCTAGGGTTTGGCCACCTAGCTAGAGGAAGAAGAAGAGATCTCCACCAAGGGGAAAGGATCGGCCACCAAGCTCTCCAAGGAAGGTGTGTCATGCACACAAGGAGGGGAGAGCAACAAAAGAGCTAAAGGGTTCCCAAGGAAGAGAAAGGCAAGGCATATATAGATGAGGGTCAAGGTTAAACCAAGGAAAGGTGTCACCTTACCAAGGGACACTTGTCCATATGTTTTACCACCTTGCAAAACACATGCACATGCCATGCCACCACTCAACCAAGGTTCGACCACATGTCCAAGCTAGGGTGACACAACCAAAGCAAGGAGGTCAAACAAGGTCAAAGGTCGACACACCACCTCCCATGGCCGACACACCACCATGGGTGATACCCCATGGCCGACACAAAGCATCCTTGCCCGATACAGGGCTCAACCAAGCAAGGCAAGGCCCAAACAAGGGAAAACAAGGCCCAAAAGAGCTCAACCAAGCCCAAGACAACTCAAGGCACGAGCCCAAACCTTCCTCTCAACCCTAGAGGAAGAAAAGAGAGATAAATACATCTCTCAAGATGACAAACTTGCTCTCCAACCTTATCTTAGGTTATTTTGCAAGTAGCACCTCCAACTCTCAACTAAGCACAGGCAAACCCTAATCATCACTAAAGATTATTAGCAAGAAACCAAACTCGAGGTTTAGGCAAAACAAATAGGGTAAGCCCTAAAACGAAGGTTAGGGTCCTTACAAGCCATAAACCTCTACAAAGGGATTTCGTCCCCAAAATTTGAAGAGAAAAGCGAGGGATACTTCTGCCTCATCTCTTCCTCAAGCTCCCACATGGCTTCCTCAACACCACGATGATGGCAAAGAACCTTCACAAGAACTAGGTCCTTCCTCTTCAACTTCTTTACTCTTCTGTCAAGGATCGCCCTCCAGACCCTCCTCATAAGTCATGTCTTCATCAAGCTCAACCTCAACTGGTTGTATCACTGTCCCTGTGTCTGGATGACTTTTCTTCAACATGCTGACATGGAACACCGGATGTAACCTGTGCAACTCTGGCGGCAGTTCTAACTTGTAAGCTACCTTACCAACACGTGCTATTACCGAGTATGGCCCCATATACCTGGGTGTCAGTTTGCCTTTCCAGCCAAACCTTAGCACACCTTTCCAAGATGAGACCTTGAGATACACTTTGTCTCCCACTTGGAACTCTAAAGGTTGTCGGCGATTGTCTGCATAAGACTTTTGTCTGTCCTGTGCCGCTTTCAACTTTTGTTGTATCACTCTGATCTTTTCTATTGTCTGTTGTACTAACTTAGGACCCAAAAGCTGATATTTACCAGACTCATACCAGCATAAAGGGGATCTACACTTCCTGCCATATAGAGCCTTGTAGGGAGCCATGTCAATGCTCTGCTGGTAACTATTATTGTAAGTGAACTCTATCAAACTGAGATGCATGTCCCAACTTCCTAGGGACTGCAAAACATAAGCTCGGAGAAGATCTTCTAAAGTCTGAATAGTCCTTTCAGACTGTCCATCCGTTTGGAGGTGGAAAGCGGTACTGAACCTCAACTGCGTTCCCAACGCTTTGTACAACTGTTCCCATAAATGACTTGTGAATTGAGGACCTCTGTCGGAGACTATCATTGCCGGTACACTGTGTAAATGCACTATCTCGTCTACATACACTTGAGCAAGCTTCTCTAATGTATACGTCGTCTTTATCGGTATGAAATGAGCATATTTCGTCAACCTCTCCACTATTACCCAAATGGAATCATGATTCCTAGCTGTCTTTGGTAGACCAACTACGAAACCCATGGTTATATGATCCCATTTCCATTGTGGTATTGGCATGGGTTGCAATGTACCTGCTGGCTTCTGATGCTCAACTTTAACTTGCTGACATACTGCACACTTAGCCACAAACTCAGCTACATCCTTCTTCAAGCCAGACCACCAATACATGTCCTTCATATTATGATACATCTTTGTGACTCCTAGATGCATAGCATACATCGATGCATGTGATTCCTCGAGCACTAGCTTTCTTAGATTATCACCATCGAGGACCACCATTCTACCATGATAGCAAACTAGTCCATCCTCGGACTCATGGAACCCATCACACTTTTCGCTGCCAAGCTCTGACCTGATCAACTGCACTATATCATCTGCCTGCTATGCTTCTTTGATCTGTTGTCTCAGTGTAGGTTTGACTTGCATTTGTGCCAACAGTCCTGCCAACAAGGAAAATTCCAACTGTATATTCATCTATCGCAAGGAGACAAACATATCTCGCCTATGACATACCAAGGAACTCAATCGTGCCTTCTTTACGGAGAGAGAAGAAGACTTTCTACTAAGCGCATCAGCTACCACATTTGCCTTACCATGATGATACTCAATGGTGTAATCATAATCATTGATTAGATCCATCCAACGATGTTTTCGCATATTCAGCTCACTCTACGAAAAGATATACTTCAAGTTCTTGTGATCTGTAAATATCTTACACACCTCCCCATAAAGATAGTGTCTCCAAACCTTTAACGCATGGACTGCCACTTCCAACTCCAAATCATGTATCAGATAGTTCTCCTCATGTTTCTTAAGCTATCGCAAAGCAAAAGAAACTACATGATCCTCCTGCATCAACATGCAACCTAAGCCCTTCTTAGAAGCATAGCAGAAAACAACATAGCCCTTCCCAGGCTCTGGCAGCACTAGCACTGGAGCACTAGTCATCTTCTCCTTCAAACTTTGGAAAGCTTGCTGACAACGATCATCCCAAATAAAAGGTACATCCTTCCTGGTCAACTTTGTCATCGACAACATGATTGTACTGAAGTCCTTGATAAACCTCTGGTAATATCCTGCCAAACCTAGAAAACTATGAACTTCCGTCAATATCTTTGGTTTCTCCCAATCTGCAACTGACTCCACCTTCTTAGGGTTCACTCTGACTCCTTCTACAGATATTACGTGACCCAAGAAAGTCACTTCCTTCAACCAAAACTCAAATTTTCTAAACTTGGCATACAACTGATGTTGGTGAAGAAGAGTCAATGCTTGTCGAAGATGTTGTTCATGTTCTTGACTGTCCCGACTATAGATCAAGATGTCATCTATGAAGACTACAACAAACTGATCTAGAAATGGACGGAACACCCTATTCATCCGATCTATGAAAGCAGCAGGTGCATTGGTTAGCCCAAACGGCATAACCACAAACTCAAAGTGACCATACCTTGTCCTAAACGTTGACTTAGGTATGTCATCTGCCTTAATCCTCAACTGATGATATCCAGACCGTAGATCAATCTTTGAGAACACTGTAGCACCACGTAACTGATCAAACAGATAGTCTATCATCAGCAACGGGTACTTATTCTTGATCGTGATTTTGTTCAACTGCCGGTAATCTATACATAACCACATCGACCCGTCCTTCTTCTTAACGAACAACACCGGAGCACCCCAAGGAGACGTGCTCGGTCAGATGAAACCTTTCTCCAACAACTCCTGTAACTTCCTCTTCAACTCTGCCATCTCTGCTGGAGCCATCATGTACGGCGTCTATGCAACTGGCTGTGTTCTTGGTACCAGATTGATCTCAAAATCAATCTCTCATGGTGGGGGTACATCGGGGAACTCATCAGGAAACACATCTGCAAACTCTCGGACAACCGTCACCTCCTCGAGGCTAGGACCTTTCACCTTGGTATTCATGACGTGAGCTAAGAATGCTTTACAACCTTGCTGCAACAACTTTTCCGCCACCATTGCTGACACTAGACATGTCGAAAGAAGTTTCCTATCTCCTTGGAAGATCCACTTTTCTCCATCGTCATCAAACACTGCCTACTTGGAACCACAGTCTAACACAACCTTATACTTCTCTAAGGTATCCATCCCAAGGATCACATCTAATCCATGCATATCAAGTGGTATAAGATCCACTTGTATACCGTGTCCTGAGAAAGACAGAACATAAGATGAACACTCTTCTCGAAGTATCGAAGAACCATCGAGAGGGGTCTCTAACAATAGGCTATCTTTCTTACAACTAACAGGTAAAGGACATCTATCAAGCCGACTATGTGCGATAAAAGAGTGTGTAGCACCGGGGTCAACCAAAACAGATATAAAGCAAGAAGAAGACAAATCAGAATGAAATAACTCCATCTAACCTGTCACCACTCACGGGTTGACTATCGCCTCCGGCTGACTCATAGCATAGAATCGAGCCATTGCTTGTCCACGTCCTCTGCTCCCTTGAGCAGACAATCCTGCTTGTGACGCTTGACCACGTCCTCACCCTTTGCTACCTCTAGGTTGCGGTCTGTCTGACCCTTTTTGATTCTGTCTCAGTTATTGTGTTACATCAACATCTCTCTTTGGGCAATTTGACCTCAAGTGCCCAGTCTGTCCACAGTGATAACATGACCTGCCTTCTGTCTACAGCCTAGATGGCCCTGTCACTGCCACAGAAGTTGTACTATGTGCCTTGGATGGAGAAGAAATATAACCTCTTCCCTTACTCAGAGACCACTAAGATGGTGTATGAGAACTCTGCATTACGGAAGGTGCTGAAAACCTTGGCTTCTTGAAGCCACCAAATCTCTATCTTTGGAACTGAGCAGGCCTTTTCCTGGTCATGGACTCCCTTTTCTCCTTAACAGATCATTCAATCCTATGGGTGGACTCCACAAACGTGGCAAACCACTCTCGATTCTCTAAAGTAACAGCAGGTGTCGACAGCTCAGCACTCAAACCTTTCTCAAACCGCTTGATCCACTCATCATCTGTTGTCACCATGTGAGGACAAAACCTCAGCAAGTCAATGAATTTGGCTTCATACTCGGTGATGCTCATTAATCCTTGGCGTAGATGCTCAAACTGGTTGATCTTATCATCCATATATGTCTTCAGAAAGTATCTACTGACAAACTCTCGCCGGAAAACCTCCCAAATGATCTCCTCACTGGGTCGCTTCTCCTCCTCGATGGCCCACCAGTGGCCAGTACTTCCTTTCAGAAGGTAGACAGCATGCTTGACTTTGTCTAATTTAGGGATGTCGAGGATCCGGAAGACCTTCTCGAGACCTGTCAGCCACAGATCAACATCTGTCAGATCAACCGTTCCAGCATAATCTAAAGCTCTGACTCAGCGAAGCCGCTCAAAGTTCTTCCCAATACCCGATGCTTCACCATGGGGAGCCTGTACTCTTGGCAGAGGAACTGGCACTCTTTCCACCATGTGATTCATCATAGCTATCAACTGCCCCATAAGTTGTTGGTAGGAAGGATTTTCAAGAATGGATGGGTTAAGTTGGGGGACCTCAGGCACCTGATCTTCATGTGCCTACCCTCCTGCTCCATCAACTGATGCAGCATCGCTGCTCTCAGCAGCATGTTCTTCATGGTTTCTAGATATCTTTAAGCTTTATCTTCTGCTGAGGGCAGAAGGTTAATGTAAGAAAATCTGGAAAACTCAAAAGAATAGACGAAAACCTAGTCCTAGATCCCTGTAGACTCAGCGAAACCTAGAGCTCTGATACCAAACCAACTATGACACCCCTCCATCACACAGACAATGAGATGACACACATAAACGTGCGGAACCTCACATTACCGAAAACACGGGTTAATTAAAACCGATTGTAGAAAGCATACATGAGAGAACTTTTGCATCCAGATCCTGTAGAAAGACATGTTATATAAACATTCACAAGCCCTGTTATAGGTCCACAGCTTATCAGAACTAGCTGTACTGTCAGCACCAGAGTTCAACACCTATTCATACATTCATAATGGCCACGTACGACCAGCAGTAGGATATATAGAAATTACAACAGCTAGCATCGTGAAACATCATCAAACACCTCCAAGGACCTGAGTGTACATGGATGACTCTAGGACTCTACTACAAAACCACAAAACAGCAGCATGTCCATCTCTTGCCTTCTACTGCTCTTCTTGCTGCTCGGTCGCAACCTCACGACCACCACCACTACTAGAACGATCACCTAAAAATGGTGTAAACTGACGGGTTGATACACACAGTCCCAGCGAGAAACATAACTCCCCTCTGAAACTATAAAACCTCAAAAAGATTAAAGCAGATAACATTAGATAACTGATAAAGCGTATAACAAGAGCAGCATACTGAGCAAAGATATTATTACCATCAAGCTTACCAAGATATCCAGGAGGCATATAACCAAGTATTTCTTTATGGAACATGATTGACAAGATAAGATTTATAAGAACTTATCAAAAGATATAAGGATCGTACGCGCAACTGCATAGTTCAACTAGATCGGCTATATAAGCAAGGCATCAATCAATGTTCTGAATTTTGCTCTAAGCAAGATATACTTATTCGACTGGATTACATTTTATTATGCCCAGAGGAGGTGAGCCTTCCCTACTCAAATCCAACCATTGGCTGCAAAGCCCAATCCGGTGCCATACAAGGTCTAAGGAGATCCAGACTCCATGACCTCACCTTCTCTTGGTCAGTACACGAATCATCAAGTAAGACCATAATCTTATGCTTATAGGGCCTCAGCCTCTGGGTCAGCTCCGCAAGCTACCCATATATACATCCGAGTCATGAATGCATCATGCTCATCATCACATATCCTGAGCCATGGGTCTGTTCACCATGTTCCATATGTCCCGAGTCTGCAACCACCATTGCACTCAAACCTTCCTATTTTAGGCTAGGGGAAACCTCGCATATTCAACAATATGCGCTCCAGGTAATCCCGCAGGATAAACCTGTTTCACCATTACCAAATACTGACGGTAATGGATCTATGGCCAGGGCAAACTACATGATATGTTCATCTATAATTGATTAGTATATTTTAAGCCAATTTTTGAGGCAACCAAAGTATAAACACAACCTTATATGATTACATCATTATTTCCATCATCATATTGTCCTGGGACCTCAATCCCTTATTATATCAACCACTTCCTCTCAAGGCATCATAATCATGCATCAGCATCCTGGGAACGCATCCCATATATCATCGTCAGAGGATAACACCTCAACTAGGCACTCAGCCTTATACCAGGTCCTCAGACCTAACAACTTGTTGCCACATTACCGCATGGTGCTATTCCAGCACATACATCTCATAGCTCTTACCAGGCTATGAATCCACATGAAATACCTACATGGTCAGTATACACATTCATAGAGATAAGTGAAGCCATCATTGATAAACAGAATGATCATGCTATTAAGTATAAAGCAACATCCAGGTAGAAGTCATAGTTTTATCATTAATCATAAACACATATCATGCCCCATACTTGTGATCATAAGCATGTGTCAGACCATCATGTGAAGCAACATCATATGCTTCCAAGCTTCCTGATTCACAACCTATCATTTTAACTCATCATCATATTTGCAGGATTCAAGGTGATTACATTATATCACTTTTGTTATCATTATAAACCATATACATTTCGAGTTATCAGAACCCTCACCAAAACTCCTACAACCCTCACGATAGGTACCATTGGGTAGGATGACTACCCTTACCCATTCCTATCGGCCAAGGGGGGGGTATAATGCCCAAGGCGCCTCTAATAGCTACCATCTCCAGGTCGTTCAAGAGTCCTTCATATCGACCGGGGCACCCTATCGCCCAAGGTGCCATATCTTTCATGGACCAGCTGGCTAAACAAGAAGCATCTCTTCCAACTCCACTAGGGGTGCGTCGGGAAACACAACCCCATGTCCGACACAGACTTAACATCCATCTAGATCAAGCTACTCATATCGGCCGCCACTAAGGCACCATCTAGGGTTCTCTATACAACCATCATATCGGGCATCACAAAAATACTTCATATTGCCCAACACAAGAAAAGCTATTAGACATCATATCGGTCAAAGCAAATCCAAGACAAGGGTCATCTCTGCCAAGTGCCAAGGCATACCGGGCATCAAGCCACCAAGGCTCAACAAAGCATATCGTCCAAGATCAACACAAGGCAAGGGGGCATCGCGCAACCTTACTTCAGAGTGTGTCATTCAAAGCACAAGCTCTAGGTGTAATGCCCAAGCTCCATCTCCACTAAGTGTCGACCAAGGGAACCATGTCGAGCACCAACCAAACCCAACTAGGTGTAACGACCAAGGTTACAATCCAAGACATGAACGTTATTGGGCAGCATTATTCCAAGGCATATCGTGCAAGGCACAACCCAATATGGTCATCTTCAACCTCAAGCACAAGGGCTCCAAACCCTAATTGGTCAAGAAGATCGGCTCACCTCTCAATAACCAAGAGAGAGGGGTTTTGCACAACCTCTATCACAAATTGGGCAACCACAAGGATCCACCTCAACATAGGTCATCATCTATTCAAAAGCTCACCTCTCAAATCCATGGTGAGAGGAGGGTGTCGCCCAAACAGCTAGAATGTAGACTCACCTCTCAACTAAAACGAGAGAGGGGTATTGCCTACATCAGTAAACCTCAAGCTCACTTCTCTAGACCAAGGAGAGAAAAAGGGTATTGCTCAACAAGGAAACCCTAAACCATGGTTCGGCCAACTAGGTGTAAAGGCATATAAACCATCAACAACATCAACAACATCATGCTCATAATATCCATAAGATCAACAACATGTACTAGAGCAAGTAATATAACATGTAATGGCCAATCATCAACATATGTGAAACATGCAACATAGAGAAGGTAGTATAGCTAGGGTTAGAAATTATGTAACCCGCCTTAAGCAAACTCCTCAAGCTCCAAAGCTCCAAGCTTCAAGCTCCTAGCTCCAAGCTCACCACTTTCGGCCACCTCAAGAAAAGGAACAAGAACCATAACCACCATGGCCAAAGAGTAGGTAAGATGGAGAAGAAGATGCTAAGGAGAGAGGGAAGATGCTTACCAAAGGACAAGACCCACCTAGGGTTTGGCCACCTAGCTAGAGGAAGAAGAAGAGATCTCCACCAAGGGGAAAGGATCAGCCACCAAGCTCTCCAAGGAAGGTGTGTCGTGCACACAAGGAGGGGAGAGCAACAAAAGAGCTAAAGGGTTCCCAAGGAAGAGAAAGGAAAGGCATATATAGGTGAGGGTCAATGTTAAACCAAGGCAAGGTGTCACCTTACCAAGGGACACTTGTCCATACGTTTTACCACTTTGCAAAACACATGCACATGCCATGCCACCACTCAACCAAGGTTCAGCCACATGTCCAAGCTAGGGTGACACAACCAAAGCAAGGAGGTCAAACAAGGTCAAAGGCCGACACACCACCTCCCATGGCTGACACACCACCATGGGCGCTACCCTATGGCCGACACAAAGCATCCTTGCCCGATACAGGGCTCAACCAAGCAAGGCAAGGCCCAAACAAGGAAAAACAAGGCCCAAAAGAGCACAACCAAGGCCAAGACAACTCACGAAACGAGCCCAAACCTTCCTCTCAACCCTAGAGGAAGAAAAGAGAGAGAAAGACATCTCTCAAGGTGACAAACTTGCTCTCCAACCCTATCTTATGTTATTTTGCAAGTAGCACCTCCAGCTCTCAACTAAGCACAGGAAAACCCTAATCATCACTAAAGATGATTAGCAAGCAACCAAGCACAAGGTGTAGGCAAAACAAATAGGGTAAGCCCTAAAACGAAGGTCATGGTCCTTACAGTTGTGGTCTTGCCTCAATTTGAGTATTTGTATATGTGATGTGATTGAAGACAAATGTGGTTGTACCTCAGAAGATAGGGTGGTATATACACTGGTTTCAAGCATCATGAACTTTATACCAAGGACGGGCTAGTGATTTGCAGCTTGACTATATGTCACTACAGGTAGCTTGACTGTTTTGTCACTATCTTTTCACTCGTACTGACCACGGGTGGGAGATCTTAGGATGTTGGTACTCCTAGATCTTGTTTGGAATTGAATAACACTTGACAGTGATCAGTTGGAGTTTTAGTGGTATACCTCACTCTCCCCAGGGCTTAATAAAAGATGTAACCCAGTCTTGTAGTATATCTATTTAGGGTTAAACACTACCCACATTGGATGTTAACCCTTGTCTTGTCTCTTATACTACTTAGTTGTTATATTGTGCAACTACTTAGAGGATATTAGTTCTACCCTGGTATTTAGATATCTTGTTAATCAAACTTGTTGTTATACTACTTGCTAGTCGTGTATGTTTCCATGCCTACCTATTTAGATTTCTCAATTTGTTTAACCTGCTTGAGCTACTTAATCTACTTAACTTGTTAATTAATATATTTGTTGTAATCAATATATGTTGGTTGATAGTTATATCTCTCACTGGGATATGGGTCTCAACTTGTGGGTCACCACATCTTTTTAGGTGGTTGTCTGTGACATGGTCAGGTCCATGCAGGTGAAGAGGATCACCTTTGAGAGAAGTATGATCAAAAGTTTGGATGGTAGTTAGTAGTGTCCTAGAGTTGTCCTTGTACTCTCAGGTCTGGGAAGAGATGTTTTGCAGATGACACGTATACAATGACTCAAGTTTTTTCCAGTTTACTGATGTTTGTACATGACGTGCAAATGTTGATCGCATCTTTTGTTTACATGTGTGGCTTCAGCCACTGGTTAGATTTGTAAATACCTGATATGGCATATGCTTGTATGATGGTTGTTGAACTTATATGTAAAAGATTTTGGACATGTTTATAGTGTTTAAATCAGTTTTATTTTACCTATTTTCTAGTTATGTGGATAATTAGTAATTGATCACATGTTTTGCTTTGGGTGATCTCATTTAGTGTGTTGGTGTGTCACAGGATTATCTCATAAGAATGGAGTACTAAGTTCTTATTTTGGTGAAAGATATTAATATGAGTGATATTGTAACATACTGGATTTTGGTACTAGATTTACTTTTAAGATATTATACATGATATTCTCAAATCAAAAATCCTTTTTGCTTAATTTCCATTAATACCTAAATGCAATTTTTCCTCATTTTTTGATCGGATTATCCCATATGGGACCCAAATTGAGAAATTAAACTCAATAATAGATTCTTGGCTTTGGAATCACATAAAAATACATTATTGATTTTAGATTTCCGTATTTGCACTAATTATGAGAGTAGTTATGTTATCCATCTTAAACTCATAAATTAAGGAAGATAATACTTTTAATAATTAAAATAAGAAAAATTAAACTTACATTGAAATTTCATTGAAAATAGAGGTGTGGATTGGAAGAAATAAATTCACAAGTTTAATACAATTAATGAATAAAAAGGCATTTATTTATTGATCAAACTAGACTTTAACCCATCTCCCTCACATTCCTCTGCTCCCCCTCCCCCTCACATGGCCATTTCTCCAGCCAGAACAATAGTGAGCCATACCACTCACATATTTACCTCACGTCCTCTCAATTATTGCCCATACATTTGGTTTGTATCCTTCTCAACTGCCAACTCCTTAATTTAGGGCAAGAAGACTTGAAACTCCTACAGACATTAGTGGTCAACAACCTAAGAAGAAACAAATAGTGAGTTATTATAGGAGAGTCATTCCACCTCATGTCCATTTGATTATGCATTTATCATCTCCCTTACCTCCAAAACCTAAATCTAAACCTAGCTTTCCCTACATAATTCCCTAACTAGCATGTCTACAAGCCATGATGTGGACATCACCTCCATAGCTTGTCTCCAGAATTCTCCTCCAATCAAACCTCCTCACAACTTGAAGACTACATTTGTGGCTTATCTAACCTTTAGGGACATTTTCTTATAGTTTGCCATTGTTTAATTTCCATGAAATAGCATAGTCTACTGGTGTGTCTTTCCTAGCCCTGCGGTTTACACACCTAAATCAATTGAATCTTGATTAGGTGTGCCCCTCTAAGTCTCAAACACACTCTATATCTTTCAAATTTTGTAAGGGGCCTAAATTGACAAACCCACTTAGACTAACACATTAACCCAGACGTGTTGTAGTATAGGCAAGCAGCAAGAATAGGGTCCATCGACATGGAGAAAAGGGTTCTCTAGAACTGAGTTAGTTTTGGATACGTTGCTACTATGGAGTCTAGGGTTGAAGGGTTTGAAGGTTGATTTTATTTTATTACACTAAGGGTTGAACAAGAAATTAAACAAGAACAAGTATCAAAACCTAAATTACCCTAGACAACTAATTCTAATGAGAAAGGAAAGACAAGCTAAGCAAGAAAAGGCAAGAAAAGAGAAAAATACACTAAGGAAAGAAAGACGATATCTACACTACATTAAGCTAGCAGACTAGAAAAAATAACAATTAAAGGCCTAAACTAACAAGAATAAATAAAGAACAAGGAAATTAACTAATTAAGCAAGTTAAGAGCTAAACAAGTAAAGACTACCTAAGTTAGAAGGCAGTTAGGGTTTTAATACAATTAAGCAAAGTGTGGGTTGTTTGGGGGAATGCACTCGTCAATTGTGTTGAGGGTGATAACATGTTAACATTATTCTTTCAATTATATTACCAAACCAAAGCACAAGCTAGATGCTAATGAATTTCCCTAAACTTCTAACTGGCCATGGATAGGATAGGGTGTGTATAGGGGAACTAGTCTCTATCACCTCCTACCTACCCTTACGAGGCTCACTTGGATTAGGGTTTAGGTGGAATTTAAATTAGGATCTAGTCAAGCCTAGTTATATAGGATATGAACACTAGGGTAATTAGGGGTCGAGGGTAGTAATGGAGGGTGGAAATGAGGTTTTAGACCTACACCACCTACATTCTAGCCTTGAGAAGTCTCCAAGCTAATTACACTGAATGCCTCTATAGTGGCTACTTAGATCTCTCACTTAGGTGTAGGAGAATTGATTAGTATGTAGGAAGGTGAAAAGTTATCTAGGGATCCACTAATTGGACCTTGGAGTAATTCCCATAATAGCCACATATAAGCAATTTTATTAGAATCCTAGATGATTTCAAGCACAAACCACAAAGAAATTTATGGAAAATGAGGTAGAAATAGAACATAATCACAAGAAAATGAAATTACAATATTTACATATCACTTCCCCCCCAACATGGTATCAAAGTAACATTTTTATCCCCAAGCAGCCCACATAAGGGGCCTAGCTACTCACATAACAAGAAAAAAAAAAGAGGTAGAAGTAGCTATGGAGATCCATGTAGATGAAGGAATCCGCCTCTCCAACAGATGCAAGAACGTGATCCTCCCTCCTCCAAGGTGGAATGGAATGGAATGATGGTGGGAAATGGTCTAAACCCTAGGAAACTAGGGTTTTGGGGGTGGAAATGAGGTGGGGAAGTGATGGAATGGATAAGGGGTGAAATGGGGAGCTAAGAAGAGGTAGAAGCTATCTAACCTCAAGTTCTAGCTGCCTACCATGTATATATAGGTGGTGGAGAAGCACTAGGTCAAGTGGGGGTGGTAATATATGAAATGCAATGGAAAAATTGGGTAGGGTTGATTGCCACCACAGTAGTTTAGGTCACCATGGGCATGGTGGAGTGGGGTGAACATGACCTTGGTGGCGGCACAAGTGACATAAAAAATAGATGGAAATTCTAGATAAATTCAAGATTCTAGAGGGTCAGTACCATGGTCTTGGTGGTCATCACGGTCATGGTGGCCACCTACTGGCAGACTATTCTTCACAAAATGGTCATTTTGGCCCACTAAACCAGTTTTTGAAAAATCTCTAAACAAATTGTGACTAGGGCATGTCCACCACAGTCATGGTGAAGTAACACAACCGTTTTGGTGTCTGTTCCTTTCACTTGAGCTTTGAACTTGGTCATCCATGGAGGGTATTGCTTCAATACATTATTTGACAACTTGGGATAGGTTGAATATGGTTCTGCCTTGTTTTGGGCTCCTTCATTCTTGGGAAGCCATAGATTCAACCATCTTCTCTCCATTCCATCAAGTAGTAGCCAACGTACCTATAAAACATGAAAACAACATCCATAAGTGCATTTGATAATAATATGCATATTGAGGTAAGTAATGTGCATTCTAACATGTCTAGATGTGAATAAAGTACAAAATGGCACAAGATGAAGCCCAAAATGAGGGATGCATTACCTAGTCAACCTCCTTTGTCAGTAGAAACATCTGAATCTAGAAATCCCCCAGACACCCCAGACCTTATTTTCCCTCCCTTTGCATTCTACCACCTACGACGATCATCCTAGAGCAAAACTTTCTAGATCTGAACTTAGAAAGCATGAAAACATTTCCTTCTTCCCCAGTCTACAACCAAGAAGGAGAAATGTCTTGACCTAAATATTGAAATTGCAACAACAAAGCTACTAATATTTGTGGAGTGTGATCCTCTGGGATGAAGATACAAACTCACGTAATTCCCCCTTCAATCCAATTGTATTCACTTCTTTACTTCTTAGCACCGATGAGGTACTTGACCCCCTCCTTCATTCTCTTCTCTATGAATTTCCAATGCAAAGTGAAGTAGGGTCACGGTGTTAGAAAAAGTAAAGGAATCAGACTATTAATACATACTGTGACATCTACACAAAATATATTTTTAAATATAATACACGATCATATACACTTCCCTTAGTTATTAGACTTACCATTGCTTGATTTAATGCATACAGTTATATGCATGACTGTAGAATCAGTAAAATAGAAGGAAATATGTAAATAAACCATAATGCCATATGCAAATCGTGACCTAGACATACTTTGATCTTATTTAACACATATGTGTATAAGTATGATCTAGATAGTTTATATATATAATACTATATGATTAGGAGTTATAGAAAAGTTAATAGAAATCATGGTTTTAAAGTATATCATTCAATAGTTACCCTCAAGTTAACCATTCTTATTAATTATGCATATAGTGGATATTTTGTTGACTTGAGAGTTCTACATTATCCATATTTTGATAATGACTTAACCATTCCATTCCTATGTATCTAAAATGTTTGTTCAAGATTGATTTCAGGCTTTAGGTACATGAAAAGGATCAGATTACACAAGCCCTAGCTTGTCCAAATTCAAGTCAAATGCAATGCAAGTGTTCTATTTGGGAAATCACTCCAAACGACCCTAGAAGATTTCTATAATCACTTGTATTGGTGATATGACTTGTAACTAAGATGAGAAAAATATGGGGGACACTTTATACCAAGGTTTAATCACTCAAAAGTCAATTTCACAAATTTGTCACAGGCTATTCATCAGTCAAGTTGGAAACTCGACCGATCCTATGATGGATTTTCTATAGACGACCCGTCGGTCGAGTTGTCCACTCACAGAACTCGACTGACCAACTCATTGAGAAAATCTAATTTTGGCTCATCGGTCGAGTTTCCCAGAAAAAACTTGACCGATAGTTTGAAAATTGACATTGTCTTTTAGTTGATCGGTCGAGTTACCTTTATTAAAACTCGACCAAATGTACTATACAAAAAATGTAGAAAAAGTGATTATAACCGTTGGTGAGTTGCTTTGGGTGAAAATAGATCCATTGGCTTGAGGAAAATGACTATATTTCGACCCTAAGTGATCCTCAACTCAAGGGAGCACCCCCAGCTATAAATAGGACCCCTTGGAGTTCATTCCAAGTTTGCTCATTCAAGCTATTCTAAGTCCTTGCTATAATTAAGTGTTCTACAAGCCCTTGAGCCCCTTTCTCTCTCTAGTTTACACTTCATTTCATGATTATGAGTGAGTTAGGAATTTTGTAAGAGAGCTCCACCCTTGTGCATGTGAAGCTCTCATCTTCTCCTACTTCCCTATCCCCTTCCTACATGAAGAAAAAGTGAAGCAAGCTTCCTCGAGTGAAGAAGGAGCTATAGCTGGCTCTCTTCAAGGTTGACAAAGAGGTGGTGATCTTCTCCAGGTGAAGAAGAAGGCAAAGGCCAAATATCCAAGAAGAGTAGAAAAGTCCTTGAAGGCGGAAGACATGTGTTAGAGTGGGTAAGACCTTGGAGAAGGCTGAAGACTCTTGGAAATGTGGGTAAGTCCTTGGTAAGGTGGGGTACTCTTGGTGCTTGGATGGGTAAGTCATTTAGTGGTCTTGTGTTGTAACTCTTATTGGTGATAATATATAGAAAAGCACTTGCAAAGTCCTAGAGGTTGACCTCTCTAGGTACTGGACTGACTCACTTCTAGTTTGAAGTGTGGAACCACTCTACATCACCTTGTCAAGTGCTTTCTATCAATCTCTCTCATCCTTGCTATGCTTGTTAGATAGGACTTCAAATTGCCTTAAGCTATTGGTTCCAATTTGATATAATTTGAAGGTCTAATCTATTTTGTGAGAAATTTTGTATCTCTATTCACCCCCCTCTAGAGCCCCTAGATCCAACAAGTGGTATCAGATCCAAGGATCTTCTCTAACAATCTCCCACGAGACGAGAAGATGGGCGACAACCTACTTGGTTCTCTCAACCTAGAGGGAGGCTTCTCCGTGTGTCCTCTAGTCTTTGATGACACCAACTTCCTCTATTAGAAGAGGTGTATCCAGTTCTACATTCAAGGGATGAACTTTGACATGTGGCAGGTGATGGTCACACCTTACAAGGATCCAACCGGAGTTGTTACAACATGGAGTGAAGCTGCACTCAAGGAATCCCAACTCAATGCTAAAGCCATAAGCATCCTCTATCTAGCCCTCACCCCAACAGAGTTCAATCAGATCTCATCTTGGGACACCGCCTATGAGATTTGGGACAAATTGTGTATCACCTATGAAGGCACAAAGAAAGTCAAGGAGGCAAATATCTACATGTTGAATATCCTTCTAGATAACTATAATATGGGCAAGAAAGAAGGGATTGTAGAGATGTATTCAAGACTCAATGTCATCATCAATGGGCTGGCTACATTGGGCAACACTTTGGATAGAGGTGCAATCAACTCCAAGATCTTAAGGACTCTACCAAAGAGATTGGAGTCAAAGGTCACCTCCATTGAAGAAGTGAGGAGCCTTAGTGACATCCCAACCGAAGAGATCATTGGCAACCTTCAAGCCCATGAGCCTAGGCTTGCCAAGCAAGAAGAAGAAGCCAAGCAAGAAGAGAAGGAAGCTAAGAAGATCAAAGATAGTGCTTTCAAAGCACAAGTGGAGGTTGTCATCCTTCAACAACAACTTGCTTTCCAGACTTCCTCCTCTAGTGAAGATGAAGGCCCTAAAGAGCATGAAGCCAACTACATCAAGTGCAAACACTTCAAGAGAAAGCAAGCCTCCTCCTCTTCTACTCCGAGATGCTACAAGTGTGGGAAAAAAGGGCACTACAAGAGTGAATGCCCCAAGTCAAGAAAGTCACACCATAGGGGAAGCTCAAAAAAGGAAGAGGAATACAAGAAGGAGAGCAAATACAAGAGGAAGGACAAGAAGGAGAAGAGATACAAGAATGCAGCTAATGCAGCTTGGGAAGCTTCATCTTCAAGCAGCTCAAGTTTCAAAGAAGATGGAGAGAGCCACCTTGCAGTCATGGCCTCTGCTAGTGAATATATTGGTGAGGTAAGTGAGGTAGGTGAGGTAAGTGAGGTAAGCTTGCATGAATTATCTAAGTAAACTATTATTGACATGCTTATCTCTACTCGTTCGTCTTTTTCTAAATGTAAATCTAAAAGAAAATGGTTAGGAAAAACTATTGATGATCTATATGCTAACCTTGAAATTCTTGAATTGAATGAGAAAACCAATCTTGAGAGTATTGAAAATTTGCAAGGGCAATACCTTTATCTTGAGCTCCAATACAATGGGGTTGAAGTTGAGAATGGCATCTACCTTAAGAACATTGAAAATTTTAAGGAAGAAAATCAAAATTGCCTTAAAGAGGTCGAAATAGTTAAAACTAAAAATACTAAATTTAAGCTCTTTATTGATGCTCATAGAGAAGAGAGATATGTCTATCTTAAAGAAATCCAAATACTTAAATATGAAAATGCTAGGTTACTTGGTCAAATAAATGATCTATCTTCTAGACCTTTATTGTCTAGTGTTAATGTTGCTTCTATCTCTCTTGAAAAGGATTCATACTTAACTAATGCTTTATGTCTTGAGGCTGATGTTATGCATGCTAGGGATGACATATCTAGTTTATCTTCTACCATTATTTCCTTAAATGATGATAAACTTAGATTGAGAGCATCCCTACAAAAATTCCTCAAAGGGAAGAACTCCCTAAATAAAATCCTTGACCATTATACCAAACAAAGTGGTACTAGTGGTTTGGGATTTCTAGGGGGGCATCAAAGGGCAAAAGCAAAGCCAAAGGTAATAAAAAGAGCAAGGAGACCTCTTTCTTTATAGGAGAGTCTTCCAGCACTAAGAATCCTATGGTTTTTTCTTATTGCAAATGTGATGATCATTACTCCAGTTATTATCCTTACAAGCCTAAGGGGACCAACCCAAAGATGAAATGGGTCCCCAAGCAAACTTTGGATCCCAAAGTTTGAGTTGGGAACCAACATTCTCCTTTCTTGTAGGAAAAAGGAATATGGATTGTTGATAGTGGCTGCACTAAGCAAATGACATGTGATATAAGCCATTTCAACGACTTCACCAAAAAGAAAGGAGTATTGGTCACCTTTGGGGACAACAAGAAAGATAAAGTGAAATGTGAGGGTGATGCAGGTGAATCCTTGTGTATCATGAATGTTCTCTTTGTGGATGGCCTACATCAAAATTTAGTTAGTGTTAGTCAACGATGTGATAATGGTTACCTTGTGTTATTTACTTCCTTTGAATGCTTGATTTTAGATTCCCTCACCTACCAAGTTATATATAAGGGAAGTATAAGTGGTAATCTTTATGTTATTGTTCTTGACTCTATTAAGCATGTTTTTGGTATATGCCTAGTAGTCAACTCGAATGATATTTATCTTTGGCATCGCCGATTTGGTCGTGTAAATATGAATTAGTTGAATAAGTTGAGCAAAAAGGACTTGGTCAAGGGACTTCCCAAAATGGATTTTGAAAAGGATGAGGAATGTCAACCTTGTACCCAAGGAAAGAAAACTAAGTCCTCCTTCAAATCCAAAGGAGTCCTTAGTACCAAGAGAGCTCTTGAGCTTCTTCACATTGATCTATTTGGACCAATGAGAAGTCAATCGCTTCGTGGCTCCAAGTATTGCCTTGTTATTTTCGATGATTTTTCAAGATATACTTGGACCTTCTTTCTCATTTCCAAAAGTAATATGCTTGATGTTTTCTCAAGATTTTGTAAATGAGTTGAATAAAGCCTCTTGCCACATTGTTTCCATCCGTAGTGACCATGGGGGAGAATTTGAAAATGAGATTTTTGAGCATTTTTGTCAAGAATCGGGTTATGCACATAACTTCTTTTTGCCTCAAACACCTCAAAAAAATGGGGTTGTAGAGAGGAAGAATAGGTCTTTACGGGAAATTGCTAGGACCATGATTCTAGAGTATGATACTCCTAAGAAGTTTTGGGTTGAAGCTGTCAGTACCTCATGTTTTGTGCAAAATCGGATTGTTACTCATCCTTCACTGAAGAAAACCCCCTATGAGTTATGGCGTGGTAGGAAGCCTTCTATCAAGTATTTCCATGTTTTCAGATGTCTTTGTTTTGTTTGAATATGAAAGATTCTCTCGATAAGTTTGATCCAAAATTTTACAAGGCTTTATTTCTTGGCTATAGCACTACTAGCAAGGCTTATAGAGTTTTTAATGTTGATCTTGCTAAAGTAGAAGAATCCATTAATGTAAAGTTTATTGAGACTAACCCCTATATTCCCAAAGATATTATTCTAAGTGATGATGTTGCAGGTGAAGTAGTTCCAATTCTAAAAGATCTCAAAATCTCCCAAAATGGAAAAGAGGTGGTCACTCAAGAAGAAGACAAAGATGATGAGAAAAAGGATCCAACCCCCCAGTTTGCAAAGAATCATCTAAAGGAGCTTATTTTAGGTGATCCATTTGAAAGAGTGAAGACACAATTTGCATTCAACAAAGAACAAGCCAACAGTGTCTTCATGTCTCAACTCGAGCCCAAGAATATCAAGAAAGCTCTTGGAGATGAAGAATGGATCCTAGCTATGCAAGAGGAGTTGGAGCAATTTGAAAAGAATAAAGTTTGGACCCTTGTGTCAAGACCAAGTGATAGAAAGATCATTGGCACCAAATGGGTCTACCGCAACAAATTTGATGAAAGAGGCAAAGTGGTAAGGAACAAAACAAGGTTAGAGGCTCAAGGCTACAATCAACAAGAAGGTATAGATTTTGATGAGACATATGCTCCCATAGTTAGACTTAAGTCCATTCATATGTTGCTTGCCTTTACTAGTTATAAAGATTTTCTTCTATATCAAATGGATGTTAAAAGTGCATTTTTGAATGGTATAATTGAGGAGGAAGTGTATGTTGCACAACCTCCTGGCTTTAAACATGATAGTCTACATGACCATGTTTATTTGTTGCAAAAAGGTCTCTATGGACTCAAACAAACACCAAGGGATTGGTTTGATAAATTAAAGAACTTTTTGTTAGATCATGGGTATATCATGGGCAAAGTGGATTCTACATTATTTCTAAAGCACACTTCTAACAATTTTCTTAACATACATATATATGTTGATGATATCATTTTTGCGAAACTAACCTTGATATTTGTAAAGCATTTAGTGGTCTTATGTAGAGTGAATTCGAGATGAGTATGATGGGTGAACTCACGTTCTTCCTTGACTTTCAAATAAAGCAAACAAAAGATGGGAATTTCATCAACCAAGGCAAGTACACAAGTGAACTACTTAAGCGCTTTGGGATGGATAACACCAAGTCGATGGACACACCCATGTAAAACTTGATAAAGATGAAGAAGGTGAGAAGGTACATGAGAAGCTCTATAGAGGTATGATTGGAAGTTTACTTTACTTAACTGCCTCTAGACCTGATATAATGTTTAGTGTTGTCTTGTGTGCTCACTTTCATTCAAGCCCTAAGAAATCACATCTTATAGTTGTTAAGAGGATTTTAAGGTACTTAAGCAAAACCCAAAATTTTGGACTATGGTATCCCAAGTGAAGGGACTTTACTCTTACTGCTTATAGTGATATTGATTATGCACGGTGCTTGATTGATAGAAAGTGCACAAGTGGCACTTGTTTCCTCCTAGGACCATGCTTGGTGTCTTGGTTCTCCAAGAAATAGAGCACAATGTCATTATCAACCACCAAGGTTGAGTACATTGTAGTTGAGAGTTGTTGTGCCCAGGTCCTATGAATGAAGCAAATGCTCCGAGACTTTAACATTCATTTTGATGATTCTCCTATTATTGTGATAATAATAGTTCAATTAACTTGTCATATAATCCTATCTTGCACAGTAGAGCTAAACATGTAGAGGTTTGTCATCATTTTCTCTGTGATCACATTTCCAAGAAGGATTTCTATATCACGCATGTAGACACGAAAAATCAGTTGGCAGACATTTTCACTAAACCTCTAGCTAGAGAGCAATTTAACTGTTTTAAATTAAAATTGCTTATAACTTCTTTGATTGAATTTGATATGCCTTCTAGCTAGTTGTTATCTATTCTATATGTTTTAGCTCTATTTTGTTCATGTTTTCTTGCTAAAATGCTAAAAACCCAATTTTCATGTTCATGTTGTCTTGTTTTTGGGTATTTTTTGCAAACTCACATTTTATCACAAAATAGTACCTAATGATGAGTGACATGTTCCTAAGTATGTTCAATATACATAATAGACTTGAAAAATAAATTTAATTACAACTCTAACAGCTAGAAATTAAATTTGTTGGTTTTAGGTGAGGTTGACCATCGGTTGAGTTGTCAACTCGACCGATCGATGGCCGAGAGCTTTTTAAAAAAAGCCAATCGGTCGAGTTTCTGAGTTCACAGAACTCGACCGATGGTTGGACTGGAGCTTCTTAAGTTGGGTTTGGTCGACTATTCTCCCTCTCAACTAGAGAAAATTCGACCGATTCCACCTCCATTAGCCCTAATCTCTCTACCCTTGCCCTTCCCTTCCTCAACTTCCCTAATCTGACCTAGATCGACCTTCCTAGACCTTCCCTCTTGCTAAACCTAGGTGTGTAGACATTTGTGGTGTTGTGTTTTTGCTTTTTCTCCCTTCTTATTCTCTATTTTGTCTCCATGGCTTCCAACAGGAGGAAGAGAGTTGCCCCTACCATTGCACCATCATCTTCATCCTCTTCTCATCTGATCTCCTTTGATGAGACTCTCTTTGTCTCAAATGAGGTTGTAAATAGGTATAAGGACCTCCTTCCCAGGAATCCTTTCCTTTTTCATGCCCTCTTTGAGCCTAGACTGAGATGTCAAGAGGTCATAGATCAAATTGCAAAGTTGTTACACATTCACCATCTCTCAACCTTGGGTGTTGAATGTGAGTGCTACAACAATTCCATAACTAGCACGAAAGTGATTCATGAATTCTATGCAAACTTTCATAGGAATTACAACACCCTTGTACCCCCTCCTAATACTCAAGTGATCCTAACATCTATCATAGCCGGGAAGAAATTCCAAGTCTCAGAGGATACCCTATATATCTTCTTCTCATGTACCGATGAGACTGACACCTGGCGTAAGGATTGCCCTGAGTATTTTGACATAGTCGAGCCTGAAGCTTTCTAAAAGCATTTAGATCTCACTCTTCCTGACATTCATCGTTACTTGAAGAAGACTCAATTCCCCTACAAGAAGAATAGCACCCTTCCCTCCTCTACCTTAGATCTCAAGAGGCGCATCCTTGCCCTAGTTCTTAATTGCAACATCCATCTGAAGAAAAATCAAATGGAGATTGCAGAGAACACTACGGTGATCATGTATTGCCTCTTAAAGAATGTCAGAGTCAAGTGGTCTAAATACATCCTCCACCATATGACTTGCTTTGACTCAGGCAAGAATAATTGTGGCACCCACCCTCCCTACCTTGCCCTGATATGTGGTCTATTTTAGTTTGCCACTGAAAAAACTCTTTTCCATGACTTTCATTACAAACCAACCCAGAAAAGAGTTTGTATTAGTGAGACCACAATTCAGAAGTCTATGCTTATCCTCTCCTCCACCACACCTGGTGCCTCTACCTCTACCTCTACCTCCACTCGAGAAACTCTGCCACCTCAGCCTACCTGACTTGGATGTGCCTCGTTTCATGTGTCCAATGAAGCTTTCATGGGATACATGATGCATCAACAGGCATACAACCTCCAGGTCCAGGAGAACCTGCATCATGATTTATGTTCAATCTTGTCCAACATGAACATGTCATGTACATATCCCTACCCATCCTACCAGCCCTACCCAGGAAGTGATTATGCATCCTATGCATACAATCACTTTTACCTACCCCTCCACCTGCACCTTCCACTGTTGCCACACCCTCTACTACTGGTGGACCTGCTCCCATTTGCCTTCCACTGCCTGGTGGCCCTTTGGCCACTCTACTTTCCATCCTTGGCAATTCTACTCCTTCCTTCCCACAGGACAATGAGTTCCATGCTCTTGGTATGTCATGGGATGAGAAGAATGCTCGTTGGCCTAGTCGTGGTTTCAGTTCCTCTACTGATGAAGAGATGTTAGACCAGGCTGATGAGGAGGTTGTTGATGGTGACAAGGTTACTGATGAGGATGAGGATGATGGTGCTGCATTCGATGATGATGGCTCTGATGGCTTTGATGGTGACTCTGGTGATGAAGGCAATGTTGTTGCACCTTCAGACGGCGATGATGACTACGATCATGATGCTGATGATGCTATAGATGACGTAGATATAGATGACCTAGATGTCTAGTTGGTCTTTGTTTTTAGTCTAGTGTGCTAATCATATATATATTTCTAGGCTATTTTGTAGTAGAAACATCTAGGCGCATGTTCTAAGTTGTACTATTTTTATCATCTTAGTTTTTATCACTTTGGTTTGTAGATATTTTATGAGAACTTGCATTTTGGGTTGTAATCTAAATCTTGTGCACACTTACTCTTTGATCTATTATATCTTATGAGTTGGTGCCATGTTTCAGCATATTTTTATTATGACTTAGTTTGTTTGTTTCTCTCATCTCTGTTTGGTGTATGTTTTTTGAGTTTTTCATGTTTTGGAAATATGCTTGGTTGTGCTTGGAGAAGATCTATTTTTATGCTCTTCTAACCTCCTTCCTTTTTGATAATGTCAAAAGGGGAAGATAAATTCAATGTTTTTTAAGCTTAACCATATAGTTTTTATTGCCTATGTGATCCTTTTCTTGTCCATTAAATGCTTTATCATGTGACTTGCTAAAGGACCATATAGTATGTATGTGTTATGTTGCTTTGTGTAGATAGACTAAATATGTAGGTTAAGGTAAGAATAGATTTATGGGGAGCAATTCACATTATTCAAATATTGAATCCCCTTACAATTCACAAGGCAAAGGTAAAATTTTAGTATCCTTTTCAATATGACTGAGGAATGGTTTGTCATTGTCAAAAAGGGGGAGAATGTTGACTTGAGAGTTCTACATTGTCCATATTTTGATAATGACTTAACCATTACATTCCTAATTATCTAATATGTTTGTTCAAGATTGATTTAAGGCTTTAGGTACATGAAAAGGATCAAATTACACAAGCCCTAGCTTGTCCAAATTCAAGTCAAATGCAATGCAAGTGTGCTATTTGGGAAATCATTCCAAATGACCTTAGAAGATTTTTGTAATCACTTGTATTGATGATATGACTTGTAACTAAGATGAGAAAAATATGAGAGACACTTTATACCAAGGTTTAATCACTCAAAAGTCAACTTCGAAAATTTGCCACAGGCTGTTCATCGGTCGAGTTGGAAACTCGACCGATCCTATGATGGATTTTCTAAAGATGACCCATAGATCCAGTTGTCCACGCATAGAACTTGACCGACCAAATCACTGAGCAAATCTAATTTTGGCTCATCGGTCGAGTTTCCCAGAACAAACTCGACCAATAGTTTGAAAATTGGCTTTGTCTTTTAGTTGATCGGTCGAGTTACCTTTATTGAAACTCGACTGAATGTATTGTACGAAAAATGTAGAAAAAGTGATAATAACCGTTGGTGAGTTGTTTTGGGTAAAAATAGATCCGTTGGCTTGAGGAAAATTGCTATATTTTGATCCTAAGTGATCCCCAACTCAAGGGAGCACCCCCAGCTATAAATAGGACCCCTTAGAGTTCATTCCAAGTTTGCTCATTCAAGCTATTCTAAGTCCTTGCTATAGTTAAGTGTTCTACAAGCCCTTGAGCCCCTTTCTCTCTCTAGTTTACACTTCATTTCATGATTATGAGTGAGTTAGGCCTTTTTTAAGAGAGCTCCACCCTTGTGCATGTAAAGATCTCATCTTCCCCTACTTCCCTATCCCCTTCCTACATGAAGAAAAAGTGAAGCAAGCTTCCTTGAGTGAAGAAGGAGTTATAGTTGGTTCTCTTCAAGATTGATGAAGAGGTGGCAATCTTCTCTAGGTGAAGGAGAAGGCAAAGGCTTAAGATCCAAGAAGAGTAGAAAATTCCTTGAAGGCGGAAGGCATGTGCTAGAGTGGGTACAACCTTAGAGAAGGCTGTAGACTCTTGGCAATGTGGGTAAGTCCTTGGTAAGGTGGAGTACTCTTGGTGCTTGGATGGGTAAGTCTTTTGGTGGTCTTGTGTTGTAACTCTTATTGGAGATAATATAGAGAAAAACACTTGTAAAGTCCTAGAGGTTGACCTCTCTAGGTAGTGGACTGACTCACTTCTAGTTTGAAGTATGGAACCACTCTATATTGCCTTGTTAAGTGCTTGCTATCAATCTCTCTCATCCTTGCTATGCTTGTTAGATAGGACTTCAAATTGCCTTAAGCTATTGGTTCCAATTTGATATAATTTGAAGGTCTAATCTATTTTGTGAGAAATTTTGTAGCTCTATTCAACCCCCTCTAGAGCCCCTAGATCCAACATATTTTTCACCTTATAAAGGGATAAATGAATAAAAATAATGATACTAAGGGATAAATTTGGAAATTTCAATTTGGTATTTCTATCTATCTATCTCTCTCTCTCTCTATATATATATATATATATATAGAGAGAGAGAGAGAGAGTCAGGCTAGAATACACTCGAGTGTACAGATCACACGAATACACTCAAGTGTGCTTACATATCAAGACTATTTTTTTGCAAAATGTAAACTATTGATCTTCACCATCATACTATAACTAGGCTACATACAAATTTTGAGCCCATTTGGATGAGTATAAGTCACTCATCCAAGGGCAACAAAATCGACGCGCAAAACTAATTTGAAATGCATAATTTTTGCGATCTTTATAACATGACCTATAATTGTTCGAATGTGCTCAAATTTTGCGTATGAGCTATTCACAAGATGTTTAAGAAGATCAACAAATTAAATTTGTGAAAAAAAATATTGCATCATGAAAAACTACTTGAGTGTATTATGCTCTGAATACACTCGAGTGTATTCTAGCATGACTCTCTCTCTCTCTCTCTCTCTATATATATATATATATATATATATATATATATGTATATATATTTGTAACCAATAACTGTTAGAAAAGTATACATGTGTAACCCTTTTCATAATACAAACATATATATATATGTGGCCTATATTAGTGTATTATTTAATGGGTACTATGTAACATATGAATATATGAATCATGTATATGATGAACAAGAATGATTATATTATTAAAGTATCATATGTGATTGCATGTACAAATATGACAACTAAACTAATGGGAATGAACTTATTGGTTTTGATAAAGACATTAAAAAAAATGTAATTACTGGATACTATTCTCACTAAGGGGAAAAATGGTAGTTTCACATTATTATAATCACAGAAGCGATTTTCAAGATAAGAAACATAAAACAACCCTAGTAGATTCTATCTTTCTATATTATGAGGAAATTGCATTATTGACCCTTGTGTGCAACTCAACTGGAAATTCTCGACTTGAAACAAGTACTAAATTCTTGATTCTATTATTGAACTATTTGTCTCTCTCTTGAATTTCATTCATATAACTTTGCAAAAGTGGTGAAATAATTTGATATTATCCTTTCCCTCCTGATAAAGTTCATGACAACTACATTGAATCTTGAACATTGTTAAATAATTGAAATATTGGTTGATTTTGATATTGGCACTAAAACTCGAATATTGATTAACAACTTTGGCTCACTAGATTCATGGGTCATATCCCTCAACCTTGCACAGTGGATAATTGACAATTAGAGGTCCCCCAATACTGGTTATCTCCATGATAAAAGTGTTGTCCTCTTAAAGAGGGGAGGACTCCAGGCACCTAGCTACTGGTGAAGATAAATATTAAATTGATTGTACAAATAGATAAATTATTTCATTTTGCATAATTGGATATCTTGATATTAGGTTTTGATAGTCTCCTTATTGTTCTAATTACCACTTTGAATTATTGTACCTTTTTGAAAATTATATGGTAAATTGACCATCCTCTTGTTATTATCATAGTCCACCAAACAAAACTTACCTATATTTGATGACATAAATCTTTATTTTAAATAGCTCAATAATTAAATTTAGCACCAGTCTTGGTGACCCATATTTTCATTTTTGGGGTCCATGTGAGGTTTCATTCCATTTTGGAACTAATGGACATGCGATACAAATAAGGACTAGAAGAAACATGTAGAAGTTGTCCCCTGTTGATGAGTAGATAGGATCTTTCTTATTCTAATTTTTGTAATCTTAAGTAAAGCTTCCACAACTCAGATTTAAATCATGTTTGTAAAAGAATATCTCTATGCTTTTGATACAATTTTATAACTATTTGATCTATATATCGAGTCTTTACAACATTATAGTAGAGCCCAAGAGTCGACACTCATGCATGTCTCCTAGAAATTAGGGTTAAAGAGCTCGTGTACATATAACTTATACAAATAGATGACAACCAAACCAAATATTTCTAGCCTGATATACCTAAAATTGAAATAGAAACTTATGACTAGATGCCCCAAAGTTTCATTTGTAAATCACTAGTTAGTAGGACATCATACTATAGGTAAGACATCCTAGTAACACCTTATTCCATGGAAATACTATTTTTTATATATGAGTTAGGCAGTTAATATGGTGAAAGTTGGTAAGAGGCAATTGTGACTTAGTTCTTGCATTGATTTTGGACATTTTTAGCTTTGCATCCAAATGTTTCCCATCAAGAAATTACTTTCTTATAATACTATATGTACAAAAAAATATTTTATGGAATTTCATTGATGATTTATTGAACAAATTCACAATCATGGAGATATGAGAAAATCCTAGAGGAGAAGCCTAAAGTTGGTGAAAAATAGAATTATCATAGTTGACATACCCATTTAGATTTTTAGTTGAGTCCTTTTAAGGTGTGGAGTATCATACCTAAGTAGACCATGGATGAACCGATTTTGAGGACGAAATCCACTTTAAGGGGTGAGGAGTTGTAACATACTAGAGTTTGGTACTGGATTTAATTTTGAGCTATTATACATGAAGTTCTCAAATTGAAAATCTTTTTGCTTAATTTCCATTCATATTTACATCTATTTGAATTATCCTAAAATTTGATCACCTAAATGAAACTTGTCCTCATTTTTATAAGATAATCCAATTCGAGACCCACAATTGAGAAACAAAACTAATAATAGATTCTTAGATTTGAATCACATAAAAGTACATTATTGATTTTATTATATCCTTATGTGCACTAATTGTGAGAGTAGTTAGTTTAGCCATCTTAAACTCATGAATCAAGGAAGTTAATATTTTTCATATATTTAAAGTAAGGAAAATTAAACTTATGCTGAAATTTCATGGAAAATGGAGTTGTGTATTGGAAAAAAAAAACTTCACAAGATTAATACAACTAATGAACTAAAGGGCATTTATTTTCTAGTCAAAGTAGACTTTGACATGTCTCCCCTGTGCGCCTACGCTCCCTCCTACACAATTGTTTCTCATTTAGAACAATGGCGAGCCACACCATCTCTACCTTTACCTCATTCCCTCTAAATTATTGTCCATACATTTGGTTTTCATCCTTCTCTACCGCCAACCCCTCAATTTAGGGCAAGAGGACTTGAAACTCCTACAGCCATTAGTGGTTGGAAACCTAATAAGAAATGGATGAGAAGTTACCATAGGAGATCTATGCTACCTTAGGTCCATTTGATTATGTTTTTATCATCTACCTTACCTATGAAACCCAAAACCGAACCTAGCTTGCCATGTATAAACCCCTAACCAACTTGTCAACCAGCCACCACTGAACATCACTTCCATAACCTCCACTCTAAGATCTCCTTCCAACCAGACCTCCTCACAACCTAAAGACTACCTCTATGTCTTAGCTAACCTTCAGGAGACATTTTCTCATAGTTTGTCATTGGTGAATTTCCCTGAAACAATGTAGCCTACTTGACCTCTTTTGGCAACAAAACCATATAAATCTGGCAAGCTCCCTGACTCCCCATATACCCAAAGTTACATTTTTAATACAGACTGTGACATATACCCAAAGTTACATTTTTAAATATAATACATAACCATATACACATCCCTTACTTATTAGACTTACCATTGATTAATTTAATACGTAAGGTTATTTACGTGGATGTAAAATCAGTAAAATAGAAGGGAAATCGATAAAGAAACCATAGTGCCATATGCAAATTGTGATCCAAACATACTTTGGACTTGCTTAACACATTTGTGTATAAGTATGATCGACATAGTTTACATTGGGAATGATATATTGTTAGGAGTTAAATAAAAATATATAGAATCCAAAATTTTAAAGTATATCACTCAATAGTTAGCCTCAAATTAACCATTCTTATTAATGATGCATATAATGGATATTTTCCACCTCATAAATGAATAAGTGATTAAAAATAGTGATACTAAGGGATGAATTTGGAAAAATTAATTTGGTATTTCTAGATATATTACTGTAGCCAACAAAGGTTTCAAAACTATACATGTGTAAAACTTTTCATAATACAAACATGTATATATATATATCCATGAAATCCATATTAGTTTATTATTTCATGTGTACAATGTAACATACGAATAGATGAATCACATATATAATGAAAAAGAATGATGTGTAAAGTATCATATGTGATTGCATGTAGGAATATGACTAATACACTAATGGGAATGAACTTTTTTTTGGGGAAACTAGCTCATCTCATTGCTATTTTTAAGTTTTTCAAATTATAAGAGTATAATAGTATAACACTCAGTATGCATCAACCTCCATATGAGTGTTGTCAAAGAAAGGTATAAAATTATACACAATCAGGACTGAACCGGAGGGAAGCCATAAGGAAACCCGCACAGCCAAAAGAATCAATTCTTGAAGAAGGCTTTGACATCAGCAAGAATGAGTAACCATAGCGTTTGCTCATCTTTCTCAAGACTCCTATGAACCCTATCGTTTCTTTCTTTCCACAGCCAGTATAGGACTGAAATGCTGGCCAACCTGCTCTCTTTATCAACAAAGCTGCATAAGTCTCTAGTTGAGCTCAGAATAGAATAGCCATAACAGGAACAGAAAAATCTCCACACTGCTTTAGAGTAGCTGCAATCGAAGAACAGGTGGGCAGCATCCTCTTCCTCATTTTTGCACAGAGAAAATCTCGACACTAGACTGATTCCCATGCGTTTCACATAGCAGGAAGTCAGAATTCTACCATGCCCAACCTTCCAACCAAGCAGAAGAAACCTTTTAGGACCTTTAGACTCCCAAAGCCATTGAAAGAAAGGAGAAGTGTCAAACTTTATTCTAATTATATCAAGGACATCTCTAAACTTCAACTCAGTCTTGCCATCGAAAAGAAAATCATCATCACCTCCATTTGGAGTAGGCAGAACCTTCAAAACGTTATTCATATTAGAGTAAAGACTTTTTTTTTCATAAAACCAAGATTTGTTCCTAATGAAATAGCTGACTTTAGCATCACTAGGAATCCCAAGTTGAATGAAGCATTGCGGACCAAGAGCATGAGTAAGAAACTTGGTGCCAGGAAGCCAAGGGTCATTCCAAACTGCAAGAGAAGACCCATCACCAACTATAACTTCAGTATACTTCAAAATGTCGTCCCTTTACATCAAAAGTTTCTTAAAAAACCACGATAAGGAGTCATTGATATGTAACGACCAAAAGGAAGAGTTAGTTAAGTATTTTTCATGGGCCCACTTTATCCCGATGCTATCTTTTTTCTTTTCTAAATTCCAAGCATTAAGAATAATAGATGCTTTGATGACCTCTCTGATATTTCTTATGCCTAGGCCACCTTCGTTCCTATGCTTGATGATATTACTCCAATTAATAAGATGGACATATCTTTTGGTCTCAGTTTTCCCCCATATGAAGTCTCTACAGAGTTTATCAATGTCATCACAAATAGCAGAAGGGAAAAGGAAGGTGGAAGTCCAATAAAGGTACCTGGTTGATAAAGTGGATTGTACAAGCTCAATCCTACCTACCATAGACAACTGGCTTGCTTTCTAGCCCTCCAATCTTCTTTTAATTTTATCCATAAGAGGAAATCAATGAGACTTTGAGAGTTTACCTGTGAACAATGGAACACCAAGGTACCTCATAGGTAGGCTTCCTTCATATATCCTAAGAATTTCCCCAATCAAGCTCTTATCAGCTCTAGAACTGAAGATGACCGCATTTTTCTCAATATTAATCTTAAGACCAGTAGCTTTGTACAGAAAGTCAATGACCCTTTTAATAGCGTGAGCACTTTGAACATTAGCTTCAGAGAAAACTAACAAATCGTCTGCAAAGATTAGATGGGAGATAGAGCAAGAGGAAGAGGCTTTCAAAGGTGTAAGATTGCCCTTCTTGACTTCATAATCCAGAAGAAGAGTGACCACATGCATGACAATAACAAAAATGTATGGAGCTAAAGGATCACCCTGACAAACTCCATTGTTGGGCTTAAAGGACTCAACATCTACTCCATTGATCAAAATTTCATAGGTTATGGTATTCAAGATCTCTTTCAACCATATGATCCAGCAATGTGGAAAGTTCATTAAATGAAGGATGCAAAAAATAGAATTCAAGGAAACAGTATTGTAGTATTTAGAAATATCAAACTTTAAACACATTTTAGGAATCCCATCTCTCCTATTGAAGTCATGAATCAACTCATTGGAAAGGAGAACAACATCTTTAATACTCCTGCCAGGAATGAAGGCACACTAATTCCAACTAATGAGGGAAGGTAAAGCAAACCTCATCCTATTAGTAAGAAGCTTTGAAATGATCTTAAAGAAGACATTACACAGGGCAATAGGTCTTAGATTCTTTAATTCATTGGAGTCTTTCACTTTGGGAATGAGAGTGATGAAGGTATGATTAGCCTCTTTGAGAAGACGGCTAGAATTAAAGAAACTATGGATGGCTTCCACCACATCAATGCAAATGATACTCCAAGCATTTTTGTAGAATTTTCATTCAGACCATCAGGACCAGGACATTTGTCTGCATTTAAATTGTTGATGACATCAATGATCTCCTTGGTTGAGAAGCATCTATCTAGCCGCAACTTATCAACATTATTCAGAGTTGGAAAATCAAGATTGCTCAAGATGCTTAAGTCAGTAACAAACCCACTATTGAAAAGGGAATGATAGTAATTCTAAATATGCTCTTTAATAATGACATCATCTATAGAAACAACCCCATCAATCATAAGAGATTTTATGTGATTGAGATTACACCTCACCTTCACAGAAGAAAAAAAGAATTTAGAATTGATATCACCTTCTCTAAGCCAGGTAATTCTTGAATTCTATTTCCACAAAGATTCCTCATGAGACCTAACAATAAATGCTTCTTTTCTTTTCCCAATAGCATCAATCTGAAGTAAAACATTAGAGGGATCGTGATCAAGTTTGACTTGAGCCTCGATAGCCAGAGAGTCCAATCTATTAGCTACCTCAGAGAAATTCCCAACAGTTTCTTTATTCCACACAGACAGACCATGTCTTAACTTTCTAAATTTATAATAGAGCTTGAAGATAGGGAACCCAGAGACATAACTGCTCCAGTTACTTAATTTTGACAACATTCAAAAAGTTAGTTTTCTCAGCCCAAGCATTGATAAATCTAAAGGGAGGAACAACCTTAGATCTTTCACCAATGTCCAGAGTCAAAATCATGTGATCACTTATGATATTGGAATGTAAAATTCCTTTGAACTCAGAAAAATCGTTCATAAATCTAACATTATAAAGGATTCTATTGATATAAGAAGTAACAAACCCATATCCACTTTGGTGGTTATCCCAAGAGAATAAAGGACCCTTAAGACTTAGTTCAAATAACCCAGTAGAAAGCATATAGTTGTTGAAGTCCTCCATGGATTTGGAAGAAGGGGGATCCTTTCCCATCCTTTCATCCACCTTCCTAACAACATTAAAGTCACCTAGAATCACCCAAGGGCACTCCATGGTGGCATTTATACTTTCAATTTCATTCCAAAGACGAACTTTGTCTATATCAGGGTTGTGTGCATACACAGAAGTGACATGGAAATTCCTATTAACACAAGAAAACTCCATATGAATAGATTGGTCAGTCTAACGAATCTTTCTCACATTACAAACACTATCATTCCAGAGAACAACCACTCTCCCTAATACATGGGAGTGATGATTTGAAATCCAGTTGTAACCAGGAAAGTAATTTTTGATAAGTTTGACAATTTTCCTTTCACGGACTTTTGTTTTATTCAACATAACCAAATGAGGCTTCATGTCTCTTATTTTATTATGGACTACAGAAGCCTTGAGGTTGAGACCTCTAACATTCCATGAAAGAAAGTTGATGTAGCTATCCATCTAAACCATTTGAATCCAGTACTTCACTGGTGTGTAGCTCAGTCTTCTTAGTAGATGAATTCATATTCCCAAACTTGAGTGAGGTACCCTAAACATTCTCCTTAGCACCAGTAGGAGCTTTCCTTCCTTTAAATTTGCCTTTCTTCCTTCTATTAAGCTTCTATAATTCAAATATGTCATCCTCATTATACTGAGCAAGAATCAGAGGAGCAAATTTGATTACCTATTCATCCAAAGGTGGAGTGGACATGTCAAAAAAAGACCCTATGATATTACTGTCAGTCTCAGAAGAATCCAAATTTGAGTTAAGTAAAGTATCTTCAAAAGAATCATTGGGAACATGGAACTCCTCCTCCTCTCCAGAAACAACCGTAGGGTTACCACCATCAACAATAGGATTAGCATCTTGAGGCATTCAGGATTCAGTAGAAGTTGAATTTGTAATAGGCGAGTCTTGTACAACCTGCTTGACATCAGAAATTGTAGTAGTTGTAATAGGAGAGCCTTTTGAACCCATACCATCTTCTTCTTTTGAACAGAACAAATCCCAACACAGTCATTGTGTCCGAACAGCTTGCAAATAGAGAAAACACTAGGGTGCCATTCATATTCAAGTCGATAACGTGAGAGACACCTGTATCACTCTCCACTTCAAGCTCATCTGGGAATGTCGAATCTGCCGCCAATAAGATCTGTAGCCTTGCGAACTCTAGGTTCCTCAACTCAAATGTTGATTTGTCAGCTCGCAGTGGGTTACTGAGGAATGAACCTATTCTCGAAAACATCTTCATGTCCCAAAGCTCCAATGGTAGGTTATGTATGCGAACCCAGATAGGCATATCTGCGATCTTGAACCTGTGCAAGGCATCCCCTAGCTTCCATTTCATAAGAACCATTGGCTTGTTTCTAACGAAATGCAACCTGCCATCAAGAATGTTTTCCAGATCCACTTTGTCAGAGAATTTGATCAAGAAGAATCCCTGCCTGTGGTTCATAACCTCAATAATCCCCTTCAAAATCCAAATATGTGCTAGATACTTCTCAAGAGTTGGGATGAAAGGTTTGAACCCCACAATATAGCTTGCAAGGCACTTTTTCCATCTCTCAGTATTCCTAACTGCCTCCTCCTCTGGGTAGATGATCTTCTGGCCTTGGATCGCAAGCTCTATCTTCTCCAGTGAGGTGTCATACAACCTTGGTTTCATTAGATCTATCCAGGACATGGAAGAGCCAGCATATTTAGCATTAAGACCTTGGGAGGGATCAGCTGAAAGAATCCCGACAGAGGAAGACTTGCTCCTCTGAGATGGAGAGGGAGCCCTACCGCCGATAACTCCAATGTCGCGCCGCCGTCCCCCGTTGCCAAAGCCAGAAGTTGGGAGCATCTTCGTACCTGCCTATCCTCTTAGATGTACATTGACAATGGGAACGAACTTACTAATTTTAATAAAGACATTTTAAAAATATCATTATTGGATATTATACTCACAATAGGGAAAATTGGTAATTTCACATAATTATAATTGAGGAAGTGATTTCCAAGGCAAGAATCGTCAAATAACCCTAGTACATTCTCACTTTCTA
This sequence comes from Alisma plantago-aquatica, assembly GCA_963693085.1. Lineage (NCBI taxonomy): Eukaryota > Viridiplantae > Streptophyta > Magnoliopsida > Alismatales > Alismataceae > Alisma > Alisma plantago-aquatica. The sequence continues at coordinate 1,155,367,856 of OY856410.1, read as the reverse complement.
GGTTCTTAAGGAAACTGCATATTTGATCCTTGTGTGCAACACAATTGAAAATTCTCAATTGGAAATAAGTAAAAATTCTCGATTCTATTATTGAACTATCTATCTCCCTCTTGAATTCCATTCATATAATTTTGCAGAAGTAGTGAAACAAATTTTTATTATCCTTTCCCTCATGTTAAGGTTCACCACAACTACATTGCATGTTGTACATTGTTGAAAAATTAAAATAATGTTTGGTTTTAATATTGTCACTAAAATTCAAATATTGTCTAAGAGTTTTGGCTAACTAGATTCGGCAGGTCATATCCCCCAACCATATGTAATAGATAATGGACAATTAGAGGTCTCCAAATACTGGTTATCTCCACAATAAAAAGTGTTATTCTCTCATAGAGGAGACGACACTAGGCACCTATCTATTGGCGAAGACAAAATATTAGGTTGATTGTACCAATGGATAAATTATTTTATTTTGTGTAATTGGATATCTTGATACTAGTTTTGATAATCTCCTTATTGTTCTAGTTACCACTTTGAATTTTTGTACCTTTTTGAAAATTAATATTGTAACTTGACCATTGTCTTATTATTATCATAGTCCACCAAGCAAAACTTACCTAGATTTTATGACGTAAATCTTTATTTTAAATAGCTCAATAACTGAATACTGTACCAGCCTTGTTGGCCCATATTTTCCACTTTTGGGGTCCATTTCTGGTTTCATTTCCTTTGGGAACTCATGAAAAGGTGATACAAAGAAGGACTAGAAGAGATGTGCAAGAGTTGTCCCATGTTGATGAGTAGATAGGATCATTCTTATTGCAAAATTTTGTAATCTTATTTAAGGCTTCTAAGAATCTAATGTAAAGCATGTTCATAAAAAGATTTGTTTATACTTTTACTTTTAATACAAATTTGTAAACATTTGGTTCAAAGATCGATTTATAGATATATCACATATGGATTTAGGGCCATTAAAAATTGAAAGAAATGAAATTGAATAAATAAAGAGTTGAACATGTATTATATTTCACTTTAATTTGTTCTTCTAAGTTTAAGGAACTTGTTTTATTTGATTATTACTATAAATATATTAATTTCAATTTACTTAATAATTAATATTAGGACTTCTATGTAATATTGATTTTGGAAATAGGTAAATATATTTCCAAAAGGAGCCTGTTTAAAAATAGGACCTACAAAAACAAGGCGTATACATGGGGGTGTTATCTACAAAATCCCCAATATCTTTTAGCTTGCTCAGATAGACCTGAGGCTAAGCCTTTTTTACATTTAATAGCATGGGATAAGGAAGTGGCTATTTTGGCAATAACCATCTCCTCGTCACATGCTTGTCTTCTATGATTCATGTTGTTCCTCTCCTCCCACACATAATAGCAGGCACCTATGTAATACTTAACATATCTATCTTCATTGTAAATCCTAAATGGTTATGACACACCTAAGCTATATTACATGCTTCAATGGTTCCCTACTTAATCAATTTGTATATAATGCTAGTTAACAGCATAATTTCATTCACAAAGATAGTAACTCACACTCTATTGAAAGCCACTTTAGTGCCACAATTAACAACAAGAGGAACATCTAGAAGAAATCCATTACCAGTTTCCCTCAATCAAGGTGGATGATTGGAGCACTTGGAGACATTCATAGAATAGTTGTTCTCTTGGACACTAAGGTCTATTTAATGAGAGAAAATTGTATATTTTATGATGCACCTTTATTCCTTCTGAATGTTGAATTAAATGTAAATGTTATTCTATTCTTTAACAATGTTAATTTAACTATGTTAGAAGATAAGTAATGTTTTATCCTCAACATACTTTGATGTTTGCTAAAAATCCATTCAATAAATAACATAAAATTACTTTTCATTTTCTTTTTTTTTCAGTGATTGGTTAGCTTAATAATCCCTCACTACACAATAACACTACCTTATGGAGTTTTCAATGTCTACACTCTCTTGTATGACCATGCTTTTGATTTTCCTTCTTCCATCATATTCAATCTCCCATGATGGCTAGAGAACCATAGTTCTACCTTTCTCCTTGGGTTCTTATTTGATGTTAAGCATGAGGGAAATGATGGGGAAGGTGGGGGAATGTCTGAGCATTTTTGGTATTAAAGTGATGGGGAAAAAATGATGATGGAGGAGAATATATGGGAACAGAAGAAAATATATGTATATTTTTAACCATTTTTCTTCCTAACAAATCAGAGTGGACTTAATAGTAAGAGGATATCTATAGTGAAGTCTATTACAAATCTTGCACGCAGACAAAGAAAGTAAAAGCAAAATTTAGGGGAAATTGGAGGAAAATATAAAAACCTGGAGTAACAATGAAAAATATTAAGAGAAACTTAGAATTAAATTGAGGGGTCAACTTGGTAGAAAACATAAAGAGAAATAAATATCATAGCAATCTTTTAGGGAACTTTGAAATTTGGAGAAACTTTTATTAGAAAAATGAGAACTTGGATGAATGGAGAAATTTATGTAGTAGACATGTCAAACAAGTGGTTAGGTTGGATTTAGTTTCGTCATTGTCAATCCAGATTTTGTAGGTAAGGGTCAAAAGACCCAATAAAATATTGGTGATACAAAAGCACATTCAAAATAACATGAAAGGTCATAGTTCAATCACTTGACACACACAAATAGTATGTCACAAAGTAAACACATTATGCAAAGAAGAAGAATTTTCTACATAAAAACATTATAATTCTTGAAAATAATAATATGTTAACAAGCTTATTTGTTAGAGAAAAATAGGACTCATGTTTATGCCGATTAGAGAGACTAAGAAATATCAAAATATTTGTTTACTCCTTAAAACTGGTTGTACCTTAATTTCTACCCCACACTCACCTTCTCATTATTGGGTTGTTTCTATTGTAACAGTAACAAAACAATAATTCCTCCTCACATTTAGTGTGAAAAATAATAGAAAATAGTATTTAGTAGTTGTGACTTGATGTTCAATAATCAAAAGGATGACAATCACTTTTGTAATTTAGTGCTTTATATTATAAAATAATTGCTTGTTGTAGATCAATTGTGAACACGCAAAAGAACATCTAGTATGTTGTCATTTGGCATTAAACATGCCAAAAAAACATCAAGATGTCATCTTTTAACATATAATCAATATGGAACTTGACTTATATAAACATAAATGACATAAAGTACTAATAATGGTTGTTATTATCATATGTACACACATGTATAGAAGACAAGGTACCTCATAACATTCATAAACACACTTTAGTTGTGAGCTCAAACATTTGATGAAACTCACCCCTGAGGCTGTAAGGTTGGTTACTTACAAAAAACCAACCCTAGAGGTCTCTAAGGTCAGACTTATCTAAAAATTGACCCAATAGACGCAGTAGACCAAAAAAAATTGATCCTAGAGGCTATAAGGTCGGTTATTTATAAAAAACCGATCCTAGAGGTCTTCAAGGTCGGTCAAATGAAGAAAACTGACCCAACATTGGTCTAAAGTAATTTGTTGAAGCTATTAGGTCGGTTATTTTGAAAAACCAACCCTAGAGGTCTGTAAGGTCGAGCATATGCAAAAAAATGACCCAATAGACCTCATAGTTTTTTACAGTAGAGTCTATAAGGTCAGGTATTTCTAGAAACCCGACCCTAGAGATCTACAAGGTCGGTTATATGAAGAAAATCGACCCAATATGGTACAAAGACCTGAAGAAATTTGAATTGAGGATTTTAGGTCAGTTATTTTAAAAAACTGACCCAGAAGGTCTATAAGATCGGTTATTTTAAAAATATGACCCTAGAGTTTACATTTTTTTAAATAAAAATTCTACAGAACAAAAATCTTCAGAATAGAAACCTACAGAATAGAAATTTGCTTTACAAAGTTCAAAACCTGCAATAGAACGTAGACTTACAAATACAATGATGCAAGCCAAAAATTCATTCCAAATCCATTTGCTAGCTTTTATGTCCAATCTTTTTTGAATTTATGTATCAATTTCCAAACCACACACATTCATAACAACAATAATTCACATATTCAATTGAGACATATTCATACACATAGCACATACTAACATTCACAAAATGATAGATTGTAAGTATAAGATGCTATTAAAATTCATGTCAGATACAAAAGTAAATTTGAAACAATTTCAAAACTACATACATAAATGAAGATATGCATTCAACCCAATGCAATAATGACTTCATTTACAAAAGCATCTGACCACTCTTCTTGGAATTTATTTATATCATCAAGTGTGTAAGGTTGAGTTGTAAAGATCTGCAATAGAAAATGCACAGGCTAATATTTTATAAAATGACTATATCTCACTTGTAAATTTATGATGTTATTCTTTATTACCTGATCTATAGTCTGAATGTCATGTGATGCTCCTTTGACAATAGCTTGTATATATTTCATTACATAGTATCCACAAGCCCAATCATTATTTTGTATAGGACACTACAAATCAAGAATTATACTTAATGTTAGTAAACTAATATAAACAGAGTTGAGATAAGAGTATAAGAGTTGACATTAATACATTACTATAAGAGGTACTATAAGACTATGCTCTCAAAGTAGCAACCTTGACATTTTCAAACTCAATGTCTTTAATTTTGTGGGTATTCGTCCTCCACCTTCACAAAAAGTCTTTATACCCCTATCAATTAAAATGATTACAATAATTGTCAAAATAGAAATTCTAAGTAGAAATATCATGGTGAAGCATAACAATTGATGTGGTAGAGACTAAATTTATACTTACTCCGTAGTTGGCAATTTCAGTTTGTGGCCCCTTGTTGTTTTTCCCATTAGGTCAAGATAATAAAAAGTCATCAATCTCGGGACAACCACCACTAATTCCCAATGTCTAGATCTGAGTAAGAATAAAACAAACATTAAAATAAAGAAATTAAGTCAATATTAAAATTATATTGAATAATAATACTTACTGGACGTTAAAAGGAATTAGAATAATTTTCTTTCCCACACTAGCAAAATATTTGAATGCAGTAGAGAAGTACTCATTCACATCCTCAATATGTGTCTCCACTTGACTAGTGACTAAAGGAACTAAGAATCCAACATTCTTTATATCAAAGTTGATGGCCTCAGTATATAAATGGTTGTAAAACATTTGTAATCATTTTATATATAGAAATAAGTTAAAAATATGTATTGGAAATTTCTATATTGATGGATCCTTATCTTATCCATACTTTTAATATTGAAGTATTTAGCCAATCATACTGGAACAACTCTATAATATCATCAAGAAAAATATAATTCCCAAAGTCCCTCTCAGTTGCATCTTCTGTTAAATTGACCAACATATGTGATCCCAAGCTTTGGTTGGCTAAGTATTGACACAAACATTTACATTTACTTCCCAACTCCTCGAATGTGGATTCTAGAATAAAAGATGGCTTGGGTATAGGAGAGTGACTAGTAGAATTTTTACTTTTTGATTTACAAACCTATTAATTAAATTACATATTTATATTACACGAGTTCATATATGTAGTCAAATATGAAAAATATGGTAGAATTCAGGTATACCTTGTCATTGATAACCAAGTGTCTAGGCCAACCCACCATATCACCCTCTACTTCTTCAACTAGACTATATTCATGATTATATATGGGTAGCAGTTTGTCCCCCATTCTATCATACACAAGATGAATGGACACACGACAAATGTCATCAGTAATTGGTTAGCAATGCAATATACCACCGAGGTTGTATACCTTACCCGCTGCCACAACATTTTATTCTGGAAGCTCTGCAAGTTTACAGTTCATACCAACCTAGAATTGAAATAATATAAGGTTATATATGAAGCGGCTGTAAATTAGATACCTACTACAACTATATATATATATATATATATATATATATATATATAGAGAGAGAGAGAGAGAGAGAGTCATGCTAGCATACACTTGAGTGTACCGGAGGCACCGTACACCTCAGTCATTTTTGAAGATGCAATAAATTTTTGAAAAATCTAAACTGTTGATCTTCTTAATTATCACAAGAACATACTATATAATAAATTTTAGTTCATTTGAACACTTATAGGTCGTGCATCTAAAGGCGGCAAAAATCATATATTTCAAATTAGTTATGTGTGTCAATTTTGTTATCATTGGATGAGTGACTTACATTCATCCAAATCAGTTCAAAATTTTTATGTGACCCATTATTATTGTAACCATGAAGATCAATGGATTAGATTTTGGAAAAACACATTCTAGATAGGCAAACACCATTGGGGTGTACGGCGTGATCTGTACACTCGAGTGTATTCTAGCCTGACTCTCTCTCTCTCTCTCTCTATATATATATATATATATATATATATATCATACTAATAACACAACATATACAACAAAATTACTACAGATTGTTGTGTTGGGTCATTAGGAGTGCTCCCACGACCTTCTACAACTGGAGTATGGGTTTGTATCTCATCATCTGAGAGATGCGCATTTTGAATAGGTTGAGAAGGTTGACTAGGATAAAATGAAGACATCATTTCTTTTACTTTTTGTGCTACTAATGCTTCAACTTCTTCTTGTGTAAGACCTCCTGTATGACCTCTTTTGGATTGCAAAGAGCCAAAATAAGACTTGAATCATATACCAGCTCCTAATCCCCTAACACGGCCAGGATGCTCCTCTGTACCGAGAGCAGCTGATAGTTCATCCATGCGGCCAATTGGGATGAACTTTCCTTCCTTCGTTTACTCATGGAGATCAATCTATTCATAGTTAATAAAAAATATTAAATCATAATGAATTAAATATAAATAAATCAAAGTTTGTGGGAGCTATTCTTTACTTAGTTAGGATGAACCTACCATATTTTGTGCCACCTCCTTAGTTGCAGGGTTGGCCATTTCACCTACTTGATTTTTTCTAGAATCAATCCACTGCAAGTGTCAGGGTGGACGCAACTTGAGTTGTACTAGACTCTTCTCCAGAAGAGAGTTGCTTCTCTTATAGTTGGCGGCAGAAGGCATAACCATCGGGCCCCAAGCGATGGTCATGTATATTTTTGGCCCATCTTTCCTTTTGGTCCTCATGAATAGCCTGATCATTTAAAATGATGTATTGCAATTTAGACTTGGAAAACATATATCAAAAGATTCACCTCCTTAATCGTATAAAAAGAATCATACAATACATCACAATCTGTATACCTGAAACTCTTCCGATTTCCTAGATGTAACAAATCTTTTCCACACCTCAGGATCTATAAAAATATATTGATATGTTGCTTTCTTCTTTTGATTAGGATTATCTATACAATCCCTTTTGAGATAGGTCTTAAAAGCCCTCCGTCGTACACCACAAAGTTGTAGCACTTTTTTCTTGTGATCTTTTTTATTTAGATGAAAAACACCCTATACATACAAAAGAAGCAATAATGTTATTTTAAAAAGGATATGTCTTTCCAAGCAAACTAAATTAGAATCAATAAACAAAAAAAATATTAAAATAATATCACTTCAACTCATAGATATATATTTCCATAAGAGGTCTTTTAAGGCATTAGAAACATCATGCCAATTTTCTATATCTATTGCCACCTTACTGTGCATGGTCGCCCCTATGTAATGCTTGAAACCACTAGCAAGTTCCCCAATAGGTGCTCTTGTGACATCAATCTGGATTGGAAATTTCTCCCCTTTGGCCCTGAGCTCCTGCAACCTACGTATCAGTGTGGGACCTCTACATTTCTTAGCATCACCACTACCATCCTCAGGTTGCTCATTCTTAGAATGTTCATCTTCACTTTCCATTTTAGAACAACCTGCAAGTATACATGATAAAAGAAACATAAGTGATAATAAAAGCATAAGTGGTGATATGATGTATATTTAAAAGATTGCGTGCTTGAATGATAATAAAATAAATAATTCAAAGAATACATGCCTCTAGTATTGGTTGAGTTTTTAGTCAAGTAAAATTCCTTCAACATGGTCTTGACGTTTATAATATTCATCGATATTAACTTCAACATTTACACTTGGAAAACCAACTGAGAATGGGTTGGAATCATCATACTTTTCATAGTATTCTTCGTCATTTATAGGATCTACAGTAAAATGTCTTTTTCCATGAAGAACGACAGATCAATTTTTATTTGTCGGGTCATCAATATAGAATACTTGTTTTGCTTAGTTTGCCATGATGAATGGCTCATCTTTTTCACCAATCTTTTTAAAATTCACCAATGTGAAACCCAACTCATCCACTAAAACTCTTTTGTTGTTATCAACCCAATTACACCTAAAGATAGGAACTTTGAAATTTGTATAGTCCAATTCCCACATGTCCTCAATGATGTCGTAATACGACATCTCAGCTTCGCGTGGTCTTTTATCTTTGGCAATAGAAAAATACAACGAACAAGCTTGAACAGTGACCCCACTATTTTGAACTACACTGCTTTCATCTTGACGCTTTGTGTTGTATGAAAATCCATTTATGTCATATCCTTCGTATGACATGACATCCATTTTTGGCTTAAAGGTGAGCCATTTAATGTTCTCAACAATATTATTCGGTGATTTAGATAGTTGATTCAAGAATTTCTCTTCAAACCACCTAAGAAATGTTCAATTTTTCTCTCTTGCAAGCCACATTGAACTGGATCGCGGATGATTTCTCTTGATAAGATCATTGTGTTCTATGATGTAGCTACTAACTTCATCGATGTTGTGTAAAATATACAAATGTGCTTGTTCCCACAACTCATGACTAATTCCTTTCACTCGTGCTCCCAAAGTTCCTTTTCCACAATAAGATTCAGTGTGATGGGAATTTTTTAGATCGCTAGAAGTTTCATTGCAATTCAAAAAATCGTTGAAAAAGTCCATCACCTCCCTAGCCACATAACCCTCAATAATACTTCCTTCATGATATGATAACGATTCTGAACATCACCTTTAAAAACACTCATATAGTGTTCAAATGGATGCATCCAGTGTAAGAAAATTGGACATAACATCTTCACCTCTCTTGTTATATGTACTATAAGATGAACATGATATCAAAAAAATGAAGGAGTAAAGTACATTTCAAACTGACACATGGTAACAATTACATCTTTTTGTAATTTATTGAGAGTTTCAGGATGTATCACTTTGTTGCATATTTCATTGAAGAAGAAACATAGTCTTGTGATTGCAAACCTTATATTCTTTGACAATATAGATCGAATAGACATAGGTAAAATTTATTGCATTAAGGTGTGACAATCATGAGATTTGAGACCTATCAACTTCAGATCCTTCTTTGATACCAATCTACGAATATTATAAGAGTATCTTTGTGGAACCTTAATATTATACAAGCACTCACAGAAAGTCTTTTTCTCCTACTTTGACAAAGAGTAACAAGATGGTGGTAAATATGTGCAGTGACCCCTGATCTCCACTGATAATTCTTTTCTTATACCCATTAATTCTAAATCTTTTCTAGAGTTGACGTTGTCTTTAGTCTTTCCTGGTATATTCAATAGTGTACCAATGATGCTATCACAAACATTTTTTTCAACATGCATGACATCAATGCAGTGTCTAATTGACAAGAATCTCCAATAAGGAAGATCCCAGAATATTGACCTCTTTTTGTATAAAGATTTGTCACATGCGAGAGTATGACTACTTGATCTCTTTTCAAATTTATTGACAATATCTTTCACCCTGTCATATACAACATTTCCTGGTATAGGTTTAGGAGCACTCCATTCCTTAGTTGATCCATTTAAGGTTTTGCATTTCCTTCGATAAGGATGCACTTGTGGGAGAAATCTCCCATGACCAAGATATATGATTTTACCACCATGTTTCAGTCAGATTGAATTAGTATTTTCCTGACAAATAGGACATGTTTTGTATCCTTTTATGCTATATCCAGACAAATTTCCATAAGCTGGAAAGTCATTAATCATGCAAAACAACATAGCACGCCAACTAAAGATCTCTTCACGTGAAGCATCATATGTCATAACACCTTAATCCCATAGTTTCATTAGGTCATCAATTAGAGGTTGAAGGTAAACATCAATGTCATTTTCAGGTTTCTTGGGCCCTAATATCAATATTGACAACATGACATACTTATTTTTCATACACAACCAAGGAGGAAGATTGTATATAACAATCATAACATGCCAAGTGTTATGTTGGCTATTTAATGTACCATAAGGATTCATTCCATCTGTACAAAGTCTAAGTCTTAAGTTCCTTGTTTCTTTACCAAATTGAGGGTATAATAAATTAATTTTCTTCCATTGTGGTGAATCAGATGTGTGTCGCAGGACGCCATCGTCATTGGCCTTTAACTCCCCATGCCAAGATAAATTTTGTGCATCTTCAGTATTAGCAAATAAGCGTTAAAATTGTGGTATTATTGGTAGATACCACATCACCTTAGCAGGAGAGCCATTCTTAGCCTTACCTAAATTTGTGGTCTTGTACCTTGATACACCACACTTTAGACAATTTATCAAATTCCTATATTCCTTCTGAATTAACACACAATCATTTGGACATGCATGAATCTTCTTAGCCTCCATTCCCATTGGGCACATTATTTTCTTTGCTTGATATGTTGAAATTGGAAGCTCGTTGCCTTCAGGAAGAATTTCCTTTAACAATGATAAGAGTTAAGTAAAACTCTTATCACTCCACTGGTTTTGAGCTTTAAGAGTGTATAATCGCATCACAACACTCAACCTCGTGAACTTAATACAACCCTTATATAACGGTCTTTCAGCATCATGGACAATGTTTGCAAATAAAGAAGGTGGATCAATGACATTGTCTCGACAACTACGTAGCATCTCATCAACCATATCATCCCGAATCAGTTAATCATTGACATTATCATCATTATCTATATCTTCTATTCCACAACTATTAGTATCGACATTTTCTTATCCATATTTAAATTTCTCTCCATGCCAATACCATTAATTATAACCTTGTATGATCCCATTGCATATGACATGATTCTTAATTTCCTCAACAATATCAACTTTCAAATTGTTATCACAATTTCTACATGGACAATAGAACCTATCTGTAGGTAGTTTCCTATGTTCCTCAGCAAATTTGATAAATTCATCAAGACCTTTGGCAAACTCTGGACTGCAACGGTTCTTGATAGACATCCAACTTCGATCCATTTTCTAGATCATATTAAAATTAATTATAAAATTGAGCATTTAATATTGATACCATAAGTTGTAAGTTTTTATTGATAGGAAGTTAGTTACTTTCATACTAAAGTATACCACCTATCCCATTTTTTGAATATTTAATATCACTAGTAACTGTATAATGTATGTTTAGTTTTTAAAAAACATTCAGCAGCATTTTCCCTAAGTTCTCTAAGTACATCGATGTAAATGGCAAATAACCACCCACATATGTACCCAGAGAACAAATGAGAAAATACTACTAAAATTTTCTTCAAAACTAAACATACAAATACAATTACATCCTAAGTGAGATTAAATATCCAAAAATAGTCCCAGACTGGGGACTATCCAAAATTTACTCCTAATGAGTAAATTTTGAATGAGTTTCTAAGTTAATATATAAATGTATTATTGTCATATTTATATATTAAGTTAAACATCATGCATTGATGATCTCATCTATAAATCCTAAAGTGCCAATCTGAACTACACAATGTCTACCCTCATATTTCTAGAATGTATACAATGATTACATATGTGATTGATAATAAAATGTAGATATGAAAGAATACATATTTTTATTATTGATTGGGTTACTAGTCAAATAAAATGAAAAAATAATGTAACTGACCTGAGCCGCCGAGATAAAAATGAGAGAAGACCGTGGACAATGGAAGGCACGCAGGTGGCAAAGAGCAAGAGGATGACCGCGCACCGAGCACTGGATCTTCTGCGAGCAAGAGGATGACTGGTTGTTGGATTGCCTGTTGATAAGTTAAAGACCTATAGTTGAAGAGGCGAGGGTTCAATATATGTGGGTATACGACTACAATGACGCTGTATAAAAAGTATTCAACAGACTTAAAATAATACAGCATTTATGGGTAAACGGCTGCAATGACGTCGAAGCCAAAGCCACCAAGTGTAGGATATCTCCCATGGGATATCTTCCATCAAATTTTTGTGAAACATACATCATTTATGGGTATACGGTTGTAATGATGCCCATTTACAGGTCATGAAGCCACCTTAAAACCCAAGCAATGCACGATAGCCATAAATCTTAGCACTTATATAAAAGACTATAACGACATGTTTGGTTTGTAGGAAAGGATTAGAACATGATGTGTCTAAGGATGGGATATGAAGGTATGAGGGATGGGAGACTGGTTAATCTTGTCCTATGTTTGGATGCAATGCCGAATAGGATAGTGATACTTTTACATAAGAATTCCTAGTTAATCCACTAATCATGTACTCTATTTTGAAGATCAATGATGAATGATGTACTATTTATAATAAAATGTGTTCAACAAGATTACGAAGTACCTGATGACGTTTTGTGATTGTGAAATCATTTCACAGAAATTGTTTCTAGGAAGAAGAAAGCAAGCACTTACGAGTCAGAGAATAGATGTAATAAGGATCAAAGCAAGCACCTTCCTTTCGTAATTGTGGCAATGTAATTGATGAGAATCAATGCTTAAGGAAGAAAATATTATTTAGGAGTTCACAATCATTGTCGTCATCAATGGACGGAGTTGACAAAAAATGAAGATCACGAATCCAAATATATAGAACTTGTAACCGAGATGTGGATGATCTCATCGCCTTATGCGACAGTAGCTGTCGTACCTTGTCTGCAGGACAACGAAGACGAAGTTGTCGGTGCCTGCGGTAATTGGAGGAAAGAAGAAGCCGTCGACGCCGCGCACGTCAGCGCCAGCAAGGGTATCCACAGTGGGAGAGGACGACGGCGATGGTAGACGATGGTGGTGCGGTGAGCTAGAGGTTGATGGTGGTGGGGGAGCTCGCGGTAGTGGTTGACGGAAGAGTTGGGCGCGGAGAGCGGAGCGGCCATCGGTTTCTATGGGTGCTAAGAAGCCCTCCCAAAGAGCCAGGTGAGCGGCCAGTACCCTTGCACCGCAAGGCGATCAGCCAGTACCGAGCTGTTCCTGCAGTGAACGACAGACCGAGGACCCGTATGGCCGTCGTGGGCCGCACCTCAAGGCGAGACGGTGGTGGGTGGGTTCGTAAACCGGCGAGATGCTCCAGTACCCTTGCGTCATCTTCGTCGAAGCAAAAAGACACGAGCGCGCGGTAACTGAAACCCTGGAAGGCAGAGTCCCGATCGCGATAGTTAACCGGACCCTGATCTATAGGGATGGTGATTGTGATATAACCGACCCAAGAGATCAAGCAGTCTCCGAACAAAATAGCTATAAGGTCGCTTATTATATGAAAAAACGACCCTGTATAGTAGTCACCGAACCACCTGCAAGGTCGGTTATCTGGGAAAAATCGACCCAAGAAGTCCCCCAAAATTGAACCTACAAGGTCAGTTGGGTGTAAAAAACCGACCCAATAGAGGTAAGCAGTACCCGAATTTTTTTGCACACTGTTAGGTAGGTTATTTGGCAAAAACCGACCATATAGCTTGACATTTATGGACGCGCGAAGGCAAAATGGAGCTAATTTTAGCCGCGGGAAATATGTTAGGTCGGTTTTCTGATAAAATTGATGCTATGTTTATGTGTGTGAGCGAAATTTTAATTTCGCAGGTCTTTTAAAGCATCAATTATCTTTAGTATAACCGACCTTGTACCTCAACCGGTACCCAAATTTTTTCCTAGTGACTTATTGCTTCAGTTTTTTTTAAGAAATGATGCAATAGCTTATTAAATCGGTTTGTTAATAAAAGTGATACTTTCGGCAACGACGTTATTGGTAAAAAATGTAGTAGTGTCAGAAACACATATTGTAGCACATATTTTGATATATGAGACAATTCTAACTGTAACTTATAGTATTTCATGGTGGCTCTAGAATATCATATTGCGAAAATAATGTGAATGCAGTAGACATATGCAGAGATTAAGCTTTATATTAATCCAACTCCTGATCGATCGAACAAACCCCACTCTTTTCAATTGTTAATAACTACTCGGATCCCTTAACAGTCGATCATGGCCACTCTATACTCGGACGGATCCCACAAAACTCAAATATTCCGTCCCAATTATAATAACAATACACAGAGTCTGAAACTTCATTATTAGCTCCCGGATATAATGGCGTTTCATATAAACTAGCTGGTTGAGAACTAATTTTGTAGAAACACATATCGTGGCATATATTTGATATTTGAGACAATTCTGACCGCAACTTAAAGTATTTTATTGATGAGTTCAAAGTCCGCATGCAACAATCGCGCGCAAATGCGACCTTTCGAAGTTCAGTGTCTTGAAACCGTAGCATGACATAGATCTATGCATTGCTGACCAGCTGGTAGCATGCCAACTAATCAATGGCGCCTCGGCCACACAATCAATCAGAGACTGAGCTGCGCACATCATGGGGGCTCTGAATTTCAAGGGATACAGATACAGCAGCTATTATTGTGTGCATGATTGTGGCGTATTGCAAGAAATTGCGAGGATAGAGATGAGTTCGTTACCGTGATTGCCTTCATGACATGGTTGGACGGCCAACACCTAGCTGTACAACAAGGTGGCATAAAAGGAATTTTCTAGATTCTGACGTGCTCTTTAAGCCTCCGTTTGGTTCGAGATATGGATTACAAAATCGGACTGAGTTAGACCGGATATGTCCGGTCATCAAAAATCCTATTTCTGTTTGACAAATTAATCTCATCATTAAATGAGACTGGCATGGTAACTTGTACTTTTCAGTCTGGCTGATAAAACAAAATACACAAAAAGACAGAGTCAAATCAGGACTGGGTTACGAAATCCCTCTAGTATGACTGAGCCAACCCAGATATCAGGATAACGGAACCCGAAACGGGGTCATTTTAAGATTTTGAACCAAACGCGCATATGACAAATCCGACTGGATCGTGCAGACGTGGCGTAAATGTGACATAATAAGACAAGCCGAAATCCAATTGATATCCGGAACCAAACGCAGGCAAAGACATTGAAAACATCAAGTTTCTTATGCTGCAACATGACATAAACTCTCCTTAGCAGACCACTGCGAGCATCTCTTCAGCTCTACAAACCTTCTAGATCATTGATGCAATGAAGTATTGCTGCGAGAGAAACCACGTGCCGGTCATCTAGTGACTACTTTAATTTAAAGAACATGATTTGGGATTCTTAGGTGTAGTAGTAAAAAGACAGAGTTACGTGCCGGAGAGAAAATCAGTAGTATGGTGATCGTGCTCGGACACGTACATCGTATCTCGAGGTAGAAAGTTGTCGCATGTCCGTGCAGATGGCGACCTCTTTGCTTCAAGTTTGAGTCCATTCGTCTGATCAAAACTGATCTCGCGGATTATTTTTAACAATGACAATTTCATTATTAACTAAATAGTTACAGACAAAGCACTTCTTATACAAAGCACAAAAAAGCAAGATGATAATATTAATAATCTCGTGGATTCATGCTTGAGAATTATGTTCCAATCAGGTGACATCAGTCATCTTCCTTTTCCGCGGCAATAAAAAGGAGCACCAGACATTGAAAGCTGCGTGTCGTGACCAATGACATTCACGCATGGCCCTTCCTCTGCTTTTTGTGCGAAAGTCAACCCTAATAGAAAATCGCCTAATCATTTGAAGTAAAAAAACAGTTTTCCTTTCCCGTACCCAAAGAAAATGTTATCCAACGCCTCAATAATTGATAAGAGAAAGAGTATGCACTTACTGCCTGCATGCCTACCCTGCATTATTATTTGACTTTGCTCCAGCCTCCAAGTGATGCGAATGCAACCACACAACTGTGTGCGGGTACGGCGCATATGCTTTGCCGATATTTGTTGTGCGCCTTGAAGAAATATACTGATGAGATTGTAGATCCGGTCTAAAATTAAATGGATCTTCGCCAATCCTATTAATGTACATTAATGGGCTGCGAAGCCCACCGCAGTATGGTTCCGGATCCAAATAGGAATCCGATTACAGTTCTATATGTATAAGCATATGCGCCCTGACTGGGGTTTTGTAATCATCTTATATTCTGTTTACGAGACGACAGCTGTCATACTCGAGGGTGCAATATACCTCATTCGAGAGCGCTCCTCCTTATAATCTCTTCTCTGACATAGTGTGAATCTCATCTCCTCTCCTATAGTTGCATCGTTCTCTTTATTCTCATCTTGTTATTTTACACGAACTCGTCGTATTCTCTCGTTCAAATCTTAACAGATTGGTATCGGAGCTTTGTGTTCAAGATCCGAAGGATGACGAGTCTATACAAGATCGAGAAGTTTAATCGTAAAATCAACTTCGGACTATGGCAGGTCACAATGTGTGGTGTGCTTGTTCCTCAAGGAGTCGCTATAGCTCTCGACGGGATCGAGAAGATGCCAACCACTATGAAGGATGAAGAAAAGAGGGAGATGGACTAGAAAGCTTTTACCGCCATACAATTATCCTTAGACTACAGTGTCTTGGCTAAAGTTACCGAGGAGAGTACAACTGTAGGATTTTAAAAGAAATTTGAAGATATCTGCATGACAAAGTCTCTCCAAACCAAACTCTATCATAAGCAGCGTCTCTACCTACTACGCAGGGTGGCAGGTAGTTTTGTTTGTTATCATGCTGACGAGTTTAATTCTATTATTTTGGATCTGAAAAACATAGATATTAAACTCAAAGATGAAGATAAAGTCCTAATTCTTTTATGTTCTTTGCCCCCCTCATACAAGCAATTTTGTGAAACTATTTTGTATGGAAAATCTTCAATCAAGGCGGAGGATGTTATATCTTCGTTGTTGTCAAAGACCATAATTGATAAAGATCTAATTGCTTCTTCTAGCGGGAGTCGGTCAGAGGCTCTCATAGTGAGGGGACGAACAAAAGAAAAGGGAAACAACAAGAAGGAGACACACATATCTAAGTCAAAATCGAAGAAGGTCTGTAAATATTGTAAGAAGATTGGACACATTGCTAATGATTGCTACAAGTTATAGAATAAGAAGAAGATGGACAATGGTGGTGAAAAATAAGAAAAACTTATAAATGCTAATGTAGCACGAGAAGATCCATATTATGTTCTTATGACATCATCATATTCTTCCTCATCCACAAATTTTCAAACTTCATAGATTCTGGACTCAGGATGCTCACATCACATGTGCCCTCATAAAGATTGGTTTTCTTCTTATGAATATTTTGACGAAGGTATTGTAAACATGGCAAATGATACTACTTGCAAGACTATTGAAATTCGGTCAATCCATATCAAGATGTTTGATGGAGTCATATGAACTATCTCAAACATCTTTCATGTTCAAGGTATACAGAAAAATCTTGATGGAGTCATATAAAAATAGAATCTAATAAGACTAATGTCAACATATTTTGAGAAAAATAATATGCTGCACAAAACAAGGTGTGTGTCATGATGCTGACGATGATGGTGATGATGATATTGATGATGAAGATGATCATTACACTATCAAGTAGGCACACTGCATTACATGTTGACGCATTACATTCTAAAGTGGGTGCATTACATGAATATTTGGTTGAATTGCAAAAAAAAGTAGGTGCACTGATATTACATGGAAGCAAAATAATGGATGCTTTAGGCACATATCATTAAATAGATTTGTATATTATGCACTTTACATTAATTTAGGTGCATTTATAGTAAATAAGGAGCCATAACAATTGTTTTGGACACTTTAGCTAATAAAGTAGGTACACATAATGGATGTTTTACCACAAAAATATGCATGTCCAAAAATCATGAATGTTTTAGCACAACACTTTTCGACGCTTCTACACCACTTTTAAGTGATTAACTCCATTTTGGGCACCTGGGTTTATAAATTAGATGTTATAAAATAAGCCCATGTCTAAAAATATGGATGCTTTAGCACAAAACTTTTGGGCACTTTTACACCACTTTTAGGCGTTTTAACTCCATTTTGGGCATGTTGGTCTATAAATTACATGCATAACAATAAATTTGGATTAACCACGATAATACATGTGTGTCTATTAATACAAAATTAGGCAAACTACATCAAACAATAGGCGTTGTAGCACCACTTTTGGGCACTTTGGTCTATAAATTAGGCACGTAAAATTAAATCATTTGTATATTATGCTTTACATCAATTTAGGACATTTAGGTGCATTTATAGTAAACTAGGCACCATTAGACCTATTTTGGACACTTTAGCCAATAAAGTAGGCACATACAATGAATGTTGTAGCACAAAAAATGTGCACATGTCCAAAACTTATGGATGCTTTAGGACAACACTTTTGGAATTTGAACACCACTTTTAGAAGCATTAGCCCAATTTGGGAAAATTTACCAATAAATTTTGCGCATGATAGTAAATTGGGCTCAGCTACGACAATACAAATATATTCATTAATACAAAACTAGGCTCACTATTGACTCAAGGTCTAAATTGAAACCCTTATTTCAATTGACTAATCTCTTGTTTTGATGATGACTAACCATTCCACTTATTTGTGTCTAATACTTCTACTTGAGTGACTTTAGATTAGGTATAGACACACTCCAAATGCCCTAACTTGTGCATCCTAACTTGGAGAAAAGACAAGTCAAAATCAATGCAAGTGCACTTCTGTGGAATATAGTGTATCTCTATTAGAATCATGTTGTAATCACTTGTATTGATTGTTAGAAAAAATCAAGAGCACTTAAAATGAATATTTAAGCACTAAAATGGTAATTTTCAAAATTCATTACAGGGAGTGTTGTCGAACGAGTTTCATCTATGATAAACTTGACCGGAGATGACACTCAAATTTAGGCATTTATGCTAGGCATTTATTTATAGTTTCGTGTTGTTATAGACTTAATTAGCCCCAAATAACTCTAGATACTTATCTTTTCATAATTTATAGCTCGTGAAGATAAAGTCGCTCAACTAACCAATTATGGGACCTATATGCATCGAAATGGAAAAGACATCAACTCTCCAAGATTTCTCCCGATGAACCCGGGCGGGTTCACCTAGACACGTTCAGATTCATCACTGGATTTTGCTGTAGTACACAAATTAGTGACCAAATGGACATCTATTCTCAACGATTGTTAATCATGCACCCTTGGCGACCGATAAGCCTTTCAAACACTAGCGATCACCGAGATTCACTAAAGTATCAATGACCTTTGAAAAACCAATGCTCACTAAGAGACAAACAACCACTGAGGAGTCGATGACCGCCATAGTATTAGCGATCATAGTAACGTCAATGACCGCTAGGCGTGAACCGGTCAGGTCCAACTCAACCCGGTCAGGTTCACCGACAAAAACTCAGTGACCTAATCATTAGCAACCACTGAAAAGACAACGAACACTTATCACACACACTCCACCTACGCCTATAAATACCCACCCCTTGCAACCTAGCAAAGGGTTCGGTGGGTTCCGCATGTAGACCCTTTTGGTTTTGAGTTTTGATTTTGGCCCGAGTTCTGACAGGTTCCCAAAGCTCTATGGAGAGTTCCATGGTCTAAAGGGGCTGAAGAGCACACCCTACATCCACTCCTTTAGTTTTAATCCATCCATCATCATTTTCCACCATCATTCACCCACTTCAAGATTCCCAACCATCTTCCACCTCCACACATCCATCAAAGTTGATATTTGGGGTGGAATCAAGAAGAAAGGATGCCAATGAGTCTCAAAGATCAAGGAGGATGACCCAAGGATGAGATTCATCCTTCCCAGATGCTAAGGAGTGAGAGCCACCTCTCCTCTTTGGGCTAAATCTCTTCTTCGACATGTTTCTTCTCATTTTCTCCTTAGTTTCTGTACAACAGTGTTCTTCCATCTTTGTTTGGTGCCAACTATGTTTGTCCATGGCTATTTGAGCTCCTTCTTGGCTATGTAGTCTAATTTGGTTACGTTTATGTACTTTGACCTTAAATAAGTAGTTTTATTCTAGATCCAATATATACCATGTTTTGTCTTCTCTTTTCGGTTATGATTGCTGGTTTTGTTGATCTCTTTCATGCTTGAACTTCCATTTCTACCAAAATTGAAAGATTAGTCATAGAAATGGATGAGAGAAGGTAGTTTGGATTGAAATAAAAAAAGAGAACGTCCAAGGGTGACCTATATAGAATAGGAGCTTTGGATCTATCTGGGCTTAGTTCAACCTGGTTGGGTTCATCTCTAATTGTCTGGGTCTACAATTCTTGTTCTGCTCAGATCACTTCTGTTCCTAGCATCCTTGAATGTCCTGGACCCCAGAGGGTATTCAAAATATTCTAGGGGTGTTGATTTGATACCCTTGAGAGAGGTTTTAGATCTTTGATGGGGTTTTAGTCACATTGTGCGAGAGTGAGTGGAATGACCCCCACAGGAGCACTTACCACAATATGTGATATGTTTGGAGGTTAGACGCTTGATAGGGTGTTGGAGGGTTGTCTGTGCCTGAGAATGGATGCATAGACTTTCTAACTTATGGTTACATAGCCAAGAACTCTTCTCCTGGTCTATAGGATTCTAAGGAATCTATTTTCTTCTTTTTTTGTTTCAAATTGTTTTGCTAGACTACTTCTAGTTCCTTGCATATATCAACTATTGGGTTGGCTTAACTGACTTAAGAGTGAGATATTAAGCATCCTAAACATCCACATATCCATGTGTTTGAACATGTTTATCTACTTTGACCCCGTATTGAGGTGTGCTGGTCTTTGAAGGTTTTGAGTTATAAATTTAAATGTCCAATTTACCTTTGGGATCGTGCCTGCACATTTTGGGTGTGCACTCAGGGCCGATCAACTTTTTGGCACCATTGTCGGGGACATGGTTTTCTACGTTTACATACCCAAAGATTTTTTTTCTTTCATCCATAAGCATGCATATATACATAGTTTTTCTTTTATTTTACACATACTTGTTCATATATACTGAATATCTTACCTTTTTCTTATATTTTTTTCATCCATGGACCTTACTTCTGCAAAGCAGGTTATCTTATCCATATATCCTCCCAAATTTTTCCACAGTCCTGAAAAATAATTGAAATTCATGAGCTGCAACTAGTTGAGCAATATCTGCCCCCATCATCATCATTACCAGATGATTCCGTAAGGGATATTTCCGATCAGCCCTCGACCTCTACCATATTGTGGGATCAAGAACTGATCAGAGTAGTGATGCTAGCTAGACAAATTGTTGATGCACGCGCCTTCTCCATAGCACTCCATCTCTAAGAACAAGCCAACTCGCTCCAGAAGCTACTATGAAGGCGGGATCATCAGCTCTAAGTAGCCACTGAGATTGCAAACCATAGTACAAATATACTTTACACTATCAAACAAGGATTTAATCCAAGTCCATCAATTTGATGTAGTAGATTTCCAACAAAAGCGCATGGAGGGATTGACAGATCTTGAAAGCATTTCTTCTCAAGTCCAACGACTTCATGATAAGGATGTTGAACAAGGCGGGAAACATCAAGAACTCATCAATTTGGTTACTATGCAATTACAAGATCCATCATACGACCATCATCAAAACCGCTCCATTAGGCCTGACATGGGGTTTATCTCACCATCCTATTTAGGTTATCAATTGGATTCACCAAGATTTTTGTGTGAAGACTCATCCACCCAGGGAAGCCCTTCATTTTATCCAAATGATTCAATTGATCAACCAATAGAGGATACAATCCACGTGCATGAATGGTTTGATGATGATGATGACTTCTATCCTCATTAGGGCATTCAAGCAACCTCACAAGAAGAGGACCAGTTTTAGGAGCCTGAATCAAACTTTAATCCAATCCAAGATGATATCTCTCAATTTGAGACTTATAACTTTACATTTAGCGGTATGCCAATTATGGTTTAAAACAATTTGTTCGGTGAGGATGACGAAAATTGTTCATGTTGGGGTAGTACATATATTGATGATGACGAGTCAGAGCAGCACAAGATGACATTCACTACCATTACGTTACAAGGGGTGGTTGACACTAAAGGAGCATGATGGAAAATCCATCACAACATGGTTGTAGAACATGAAGATAACCCAAACTCCGTTGAAAATGATAAGATTGGGGTAATTGGGTCACCATTGGATTTATCTAGAACAACTTCATGTTACAAGATCAATTGAGGGTTCCAGGGCTTCAATGAGGAATGTTCAGATCATCTACCCTCAGATAGAGAAGAATACATCTCACCCTACATGGAAACTTCTGAGCATACGCATCCAGGTTCATACATTTAGGAGAGCCCAATCTTTTCAAGGAGTTTTCCCATGTGTGGTTTAATATTATTTCAACACAAAGGGGAGAACTCCAAGTCAAAGAATAATATCTCAAAACCTCAGTCCCCAAATGAAAACTGTGTATTTTAGAAGACAGTCAGCACCAATAATTTGCATGTAACCGAAAGCCCAAAACTACAGTTTTAGGACCTGAGTGTAGGAATTATAGGGCAGCCACCCCCTCTTACCTACACAATTTTTCAATCTTAATGTTGCATAATAAAAGTCATTTTAATTTCTTCAACTATAGATTTATTTTTATTTTTTCCTCTAATAGTTTGAACTTAATTGTTCTTCTTTGCATCATTTAGATATTTGTTATTACAATTGCATGCATTTCTTCCATCCCACCCATACAACTATTGTGGTACTATCTTTTTTATCATAGAATGAATTTACATATCTTTTTGGATCAAGTTTTTAGGTTTCTGCGATGATTTCTGAGTTTTCAACCACCGACCTGATCATGTTTTGGTCAAACCCAACCACCTTCTGGTTAAACCCAACCACTTGTTGGTCAAGCCCGAAGATGTATTTTCATTTTCTCTCATGTTAAAAAACACAAAACCAGATTTTCTAGGGCGTGGCCCGACCGGGCCCATGCCAAAATGGTCAGGTTCACCCTTTTTTTGTCTAAATTTCCACTGGCTGGTCAATGGTCAAAAGGCAAAAAGTTGACCACAACTCGTCTGAACTGACAACCTGACATGTCTATCAATTGACTGACAATTGTCAGTTTGGCACGAGGATTTTTGACTGATTTGGGAATCTTACTATTCAGCTTTTGACTGATGGACCCGATCGAGTCCACATGGGCCCGACCATGTTGAGGTCCACACTGTCAACAATTGTCTTTTTGTGCACAGTCCTCAGTCAATGGTCAAAATTCGAACAAATCGACAAGCTTGTCAGTTAGAATGACTGACATGTCGGTTAGTCACTCACAAGACTATTTTTCCAACCTTTTGGTCAGTCGGACGACCTTCCTTTTGACCACTAGCTTTTGATATTTTTTTCTTAAGCCTATTTACGCCCCAGGAGCTGACCGGTTTCATCCCGACCCAGTCAGGCACAACCTGGTATGACACGTCCCCAGCCTATAAATAATGATGGGGCGAGGATGCTTTCTCCACAACATCTTTTGTCCCTCTCGCCTAACCCTAGACAAACTCCTTGTCATTGCCACTAGAAGAACAACCCTCCCTCATCCCTTAGTCTACAGTTAATTAGCAGCACCAACATCCAGTAATGAAACCAACAACAACCACCCTCTTCCTTTTTGCCGTAGCTTCCTCACCCAACAGCAACCAGCAACCATGGCAGTCAACCGTCGACATCGACGGGCTGCGTCCATTAGCGACCGTGGACAGGGGTCAGCGACTATTCAGTTAGTAAAAATGACACTACTCTCTTCCCCGCCGCCACATTCTCCAGAAACCCCTCGTCACCGTCTCATTCGTTCCTTTCCCCTACCACATATGCACCAACCAAAACTTTCACAATCGCTGGTGGCAACGACGGATGTCAACAATGCCCAACAGTCCTTCCCTCACCACCTCAACCAACAATAATAACCTAATCTATCCCCCCTAGCCACAAAACTAAACAACTAAACCTAACCATTTCAACAACAAAATGATCAGGACTAACATTGGTAAAAGCATTCTCAGCACAACCAAGCCTGACCATTTCCATCTTCACTCACCCGAGTTTTCTTTGACATGGTCGGACCCAACATTAGAACGTCTCCATCACCGCCAACAAACTGACTAATTCCAACTTGACATGATCGGGTTAAACACTAACAACAACAGTAATAGATCAGTTGACCTGACCGTTCTCAGCCCAACCTGGTCAGGTTTGGCCATAACCTTTTTTGCAATTCACTTCTTTCAGCCCTGATGACATAGAAGTAGTAAAAAATGGTTTGAAAAAGTTCAAAAAGATTGTGACCAAAAGAAGGGGGAAGGGAGCTGCTCTTCGCCATTGGGGCATAGCATCCGATACCCACCTCACTCCATGTGGACTACGGACTCGACACACAAATATTCAGCTTCAGTAGGGTTTGGGTCACACGAATATGACTCAGATTATCGACATTTGTCTGTCACATCTATGGATACTTTCAGTGGAGAATTCGAAGGTGTGGTCCAGGTCACGTCCTCACTCATGACTATGCATTTCAGCAGACTACCAGGAAGGCCCATGAAGAGGGACCGCACATCGAGCCTCGTCAATAGAGGATCAATATTAAGACTCTATAGATAGGTTGACATCTTTATGCCAATCAACTTCATCATATGACTCAGCTCAGACCGAAAGGCCTGACCAACTCTTGACTATGTCCACCAGAGCTTTGTCACTGATCCTAAATTCTACAACATGAAGCAAAAGTAGGTGTTCAATACATTGAGCAAGGACAAGTGGAAGTTCATCAGACCAAAATATGTTGACGTCATTACATTAGTGCGGTTGGGCATACATGACCAAGTTGATAAATATGTTACGGCTTTCATCCTCAACATCCTCACATGTTCACAGTGCGATGCATATCGTAGACTCACCTATGAGTTCTACGCTACAATTGATGCCCATGAGGATGTGCATCACACGGTCCTACATTTTCTCCTGCTGAACCAAGGTTGGCATGTCACTAAAGATCGGTTGAACGGTTGCTTGTCACGCTCTACAAAAGACTATATAGAGATGTCCAGGGGGTGACTGGAGTCAGGTAACAATGATTTCAACCCCCACCACACCTGGAAGATGATCACTAGGGAGGACACAAACATTTCTACCTTGGCTAAATCTTTGCACATCCATAACTCAAAACTTTGCTAATTACACCGGGTGATCGTGAACTGGGTCCTGGAGAAGCAAAATAGTCAGAGGGAAATCAACATGACTGACCTCTACATTATGTGGTGAGCAGTGATAGGAATAAAGGTGAATGTGGCAACCTTCATAATCTACCACTTTCACAACTCCTTCAAGAAGTAGCACAACTTCATGCCGATGGTCGGCATGATCACATTCATGGTGCGTCATCTTGGGGTAAGCAATGACCGATTTGCATTTATGGAGGACAGGGATATGTGGTCCAAGTTGGACTTGGACTACCTGACACATGCTACTATGATCATGCACAACAATAGAGGGTTTCTCTATATCTTTGGTCACAACATGTACATGGTTTTATTGCCAGAGCATGTAGGATTTCCATGTTTGACAATGGTCATGGACATCTCTTTCCTAGACACTCAGGGAAATCTATGTCAAGCAGGTGGCACTATAAATGCATCTTCTTCGACATCACAAGCACCAGGATACTAGGAGGTGGAGAAGCAAGTCAGGGCTACCTTCCACAATATCCCACATTAGGGAGTGTCCCACATTGAGATGTGTTCTTCTTCTTTTCAACAACATCTCCATCCCGAGCAGTACGCCCCCAAATTCAGCATGGGGGACATGTGTGATATGCTGACGAGCTTCCAGGATGATTCGAGTCAATGTTTTGATGAGCTGGAGCAAGATATGTAGTACCTTAGACAGAGGTTCGACACAGTCTTTCCACCACCACCGCCTCCGACCTTCCAGTAGCCACCCCAAGACTTTGGCCAGTAATTCTAGTACACTAGGGGATGCACCCTGAGTATGAGGATCACCCAGGAGACATTGATGACCTCAACCGGTACTTCAACAATGACTACCAGTTGCAGTTATATCTCTTACTAGCCACAACTTGAGATTTTCTCGAGGATGAGCAAAATTTTAAGCTTAGGGTGGAAGGATGTACAACCCTCTATCTTTCTCTTTCCATTTATCTTTCTTTCATGCATGCATGTTTATCTTTCATGATTCCTTACATTTAGAGTAAATTGTTTAGCTTTGTAAGACTTTGTTTTGTAATTTGTAAACCTTTTTGATATGTAAGAAATTGTGTGAATCTTAGAGTTAAATGCTTATCTTTATGTCTAAATGCACAATTTTCATCTTAAACTATTTAACATTTTTCTTGACTAGCTCATAGACTCTTTCCTTAAGTTTGGCAATAAATCTAAGATTATGTGCCTTTTCATAGTTTAAAACATTATTCTTTTGATCTATGTTGTGAATGACAAACCCAGGATATAGGACCATTGGAAAGAGCTAAAGTTTGATCAAAACTCCAAGCCACGTTGTTCATGAACTTGCCTCTACTCTAAGGATCCCTGAATCACATTTACTACTTTTCACACAGGTATCAAGCGAATAATGATGAGTTTTTGAGCTATAATCAGGTTGAAGTGTTTCCTTGATAGTCTTTGCGCCCTTCACCTTAGATTGAGTAAAAAAGATGAAAAATTAAAAATCTACAAAAGAGGCTTGGTCTCCCACAAAACCCCAAAATATTAAAAATATTTCTTACCCAAGCCTATAAATTAGAATGCAGAGAATAAAAGCCTGAGTGTGAATAAATATATGAGTGTTTATTTTCTCTTTTAGGAGAGTTGAAGATGGTGCCCAACTGGTATTGCTCATGAATGCGGGTATGTTTTTCCTAGTAATGCCACCTAAAGGCTCATTAGAGAGTCACTAGGAACCCTTAGGAGACCAATGAGATCATCCTAGTAGCAGGGTTGGTTTGAGCATAATATGAGGACTTTGTCTCATTACTTTGGGCCAACTGGCTTAGACTGTAGGGATTGTTGCTCTTTACATGGACCAACCTAACAAAGATGAGATCCTTAGATGTAATTAGAGTCTTTTCCTTTTTGTTGCTTCTTAGGACCCGAAGAAGTGGGAGGCACACTATTCCTGATTGTTCTACGTGAATACATGATAATAGCTCATTACTCACTTCCATTCCCTGCCAGATGACCTATGTAAGAATGCTTTAATGTTGTATTATTATGATTTAAACTCTCATGAGTACTTACAAATTGCAGTGAATTCACTTAATCTTGTCTGTATGCTCTTTGATCATACTTTAGTAGGTTTTTCTCGATCGGTAGGGTTTTTTGAAATAACATGGATAAGGAGAATTGATGTTTTAATCTATTTTTCTTAACCTGAGAATTTATTGTCAAGCTTAATTTGGATGTTATCGTTTTGTTCTTTGATAACAATCTTTCTTGAGGACATGCAAGGTTTAAACTTGGGGTGGTTGATAACACCCAAATTTAGGCATTTATTAATAGTTTCGTGTCATTGTAGCCTTAGAATGCCCAAAATAACTCTAGATACTTATCTTTTCATAATTTATATCTTTTAAAGATAAAGTCACTCAACTAGCCAATTTTGGGACCTATAGGCACCAAACATGAAAAGACATCAACTCTCTAAGATTTCTCCCGATGAACCCGACTGAGTTCACCTAGACCCGGTTAGGGTAATCTCTAAATTTTTGTAGAAGTACACAAATCAACGATCGTATGTACATCTATTCTCATTGACTGCTAGTCCTTCACCCTGGGCAATCGATAGTCCTTTCAAACACCAACAATTGTTAAGATTCACAAAATCATAGGTGACTGTTGAATAACCAGCAATCACTAAGATACAAATGACCATTGAGGAGTCAACGCCCTCCAGAGGATCACCAATCATAGTAACATCAACAATTGCTAGGTGTGAACCCAATCGGGTTCATCGACAAATAGTCAACAACCTGATCATTAGCAACCATGGAGAATCCATTGACCACTTATCACACATACTCCACCTATGCCTATAAATACCCTCCCCTTGCTACCTACGAAAGGGTTCGGCGGGTTCCACACTTTGACCCTTTTGGTTATGAGTTCCAATTTTAATTCCAAGTTTGAACAAGTTTAAGAGGTTCCCAGAGCTCTGTGGGAGAGTTCCAAGGTCCAAATGGACTGAAGAGCACACCTAATGTCCACCCCTTCAGTTTGCTTCCATCCACCATCATTTTCGACCATCATTCACCCACTTCCATCCATTCCCAACCACTTTCCACCTCCACACATCCATCAAAGCTGTTATTTGGAGCAGAATCAAGGAGAAAGGAGGCCAAGTAGTCTCAAAGATCAAAGAGGATGACCCAAGGATGAGATTCAGCTTTCCTGAAGGCTAAGGAGAGAGTGTCACCTCTCCTCTTTGGGATAAATCTCTTCTTTGACCTCTTTTTTCTACTTTTCTCCTTAGTTTTATACAATGACGTTCTTCCATCTTTGTTCGATGCCAACTATGCTAGTCCATGGCTAGTTGAGATCTTTTTTGGCTATGTACCCCGCTTTGGGAATTTTTATGTACTTAAGAAAGTAGTTTTATTCCATATCTAGTATGCTACCTATTCTATATTCTCTTTTCGATTATGAATGTTGGTTTGGTTGATCTCTTTCGTGCTTGAACTTTCATGTTTACCAAGATTGAAAGATTAGTTGTAGAAATGGATGAGAGAAGGTAGTTTGGATCATAATCTAAAAAGAGGACATCCAAGGGTGATCTATACATAATAGGAGCTTTAGATCCGATCAAGCTCAGTTGAACCCATTCGGGTTCATCTTTGCTTGCATGGCTCCACGGTCCTTGTTATGTTCAGATCACTTCTATTCCTAGCAACCTTGAATGTCCTGGACCTGAGAGGGTATCCAAATTAATCTGGGGGTGTTGATCTGATACGCTTGAGAGAGGTTTTAGATCTTTGATGGGGTTTTAGTCATTCTTCTCAAGAGCGAGTGGGATGACTCCCACAAGACCAGTTACCACGATACATGTTATGTTTGGAGGTTATATG
Source organism: Alisma plantago-aquatica (assembly GCA_963693085.1). NCBI lineage: Eukaryota > Viridiplantae > Streptophyta > Magnoliopsida > Alismatales > Alismataceae > Alisma > Alisma plantago-aquatica. Next base: position 1,155,338,616 of record OY856410.1, on the reverse strand, counting down.
TTTGCTAGGGTGTTCGAGGGTTGTCAACGCCTGAGAATGGGTGTATAGACTGCCTAAATTGTGGTTCCATAGCCAGGAACTCCTTCTTATGATCAATAGGATTCTACAAAATTTGTTTTCTTTACTTTGTTTTGTTTTGTTTTGAACCATTTTTCTAGTATAGTTCTAGTTCCTTGCGTATATCAACTATCAAGTTAGCTTATCTAACATAAGAGCAAGATTTTAAACATCTTAAATATCCCCACATCATTGTGTTTGACCCTGTTTAACTAATTCGACCCAGTATTGAGTTGCGGAGGTCCTTGAAGGTTTCATGTTATAAATTTAAAAGTCTTATTTACCTTTGGGATAATATCTATGCATTTCAGGCGTGTGCCCATGGTTGATCAACAAAGACCCTTGATGAATTTTGAAAAGTACCAGGTTCAACTGAGTTTTCCCCAGGACAAACTCGACCGACACCCTATACAGGTAAACCAAATTTAAGCCATCGGTCGAGTTTCATCTAGGATAACTCGAGTGACACTTCAAATTTGATTTGTCACAAAATGCTATCAGCTGAGTTTTCTAAAAGTAAACTCGACTGGTTGCACTTTACAGAGTGTGTAGAAAAAGTATTTTTAGTCATTGTAGTGTGGCTGGGGAGGTGATTTTATACCGCATCAAATGCACATTCACCCCTCCTTGGCATTGCCAAAATTAAGTCTTGGAAACAATCATTGCACCAAATGGTGGCTAAGTAAGTAGGTGAGTTTATAACTCTCAAGTTTTTTTGTATCCTTTCGTGCGTGTAGCCCAAAGCTTGTTCATGTTCCCATCGAGGACTTTAAAATCCCACATGTGTATGCACACACAGAAGGGAAATCAATTCCCAATACCATGACATATGCTTAAGATGTCAATTTGAGCAGACCATGAATGAAAAGATATATCCATGGACTCTCTTTAGTAAAGGGATTCAACACATAACCATGTCACATATGTTGTGGATGAATGATAGTGCAACTAAGCTTGAGCTAATCCTTGATGCCCACATGATTACACTTGTTTAGAACTCAATCAAACTCAATGCATATGTCAAAGATGTTGCACCCAGTTGATAAATATTTTGATGTACGACCAAAAGGTATCAAGATTAAATCTACGCGAGGGATGAATGGATTTATAATTAAAAAAATAAAAATAAATATTCAAGGCATATCATGATGCAAATACCTTCTTGAAAGAGCTCATATATGGGGCTTTATTAGTTTTCTTTAGATCTAGGGACTAAGTGCATGTGCCCACCTTATTAAACTATCATTCTTGTTTGTTTGGACATGAGGGTTATACTTTCCTTGTTGATAATTGTGATAATTATGCATTGTGTTAAATTCATAGAGAATCATTTTAAATTTTCTCACAAATAACAAATTTCAATATCAAATTCCAGAGGACGAACAATATTAATTCTTGGAAAAGATCCTAAGGAATCTCCTAATACAAGATCTTCTTATATGTGTAGGGTTGTACCTCTCCTTTTTCTATGTTATATGCATTGAGGCAAGTGATACAAATGAGTGCATGTTTCTTGGACGTGAGCTTAAACCATTGTATTAAGAAAGGCTTATATGTAGGTTGGGTTACTAAGTAAGGACAATGCATACATGTGGTTCCATTTTTTGCATAAAGACAAAAACATTTAGACTGAAACTAACAAAGGATATTTCCTCCATTTACCATGTTGAAGTGAAGATATTTAAGAAGTTTTTGAAAAATAGAGAAAATTGCACAGCCTAACATGCTTTGAAGGTATCCTACACAATCCAAAAGCACCAATTGGTCCACCTTCAGGTTATGACAAGTTGTTTCAGTTATGTCATGTTTGCTATACTCATTAAAACCAAGTCCACCACCTTTGTCAATAGAAGTATCATTCTCTATCATGACTTATTCTATCTCACTCCTTCAATGTTGTACTTTCAATTACTACCATGAGTAGAACTTCTACAGGTTACCGAGGGACCCATGTACTTTAACTTGCTTAATATTGAACCTATTATTTTCATTTGATGCATACTTAATAAATAGAATTTGTATATGTTATTATGTAATACTTGATCATGAGTGATCAAATGCTTATAGAGCTCTATCTTGTCTTAGAAATTCCAAGTGTCAAATTCTCAAAAGTGAATTATAATTAAGTAAATAAAATAAGTGTTCAAGGGATGTTTGTTCTTATAAAGTTTCTGTTATCATGTATAAATCAAACTAAATTAAGTGGAAGTAATCATAAATAATAAGCATCAAACATTTCAATTAATATAAATGGCAAAGACAAATCCATGATAACACATTATTATACTCCAAAGAGGAAAAAAGGAATTAAAGAATAACAAAAAAAATCTTCAAATATTATCATATGGTCATCTTCTTCTTCAACTAAAACATTAAATTCCTATGATATACCTCATCATTGATCATTCACCTAACATGAGGAATTGAATGCATGGATACAAAATAGGAGTCATAGCAGTCAATATGATTTAAATTATTAGCCTTCTTATAATTAAATTGTGATGACTAAAATAGTTCAATGTGAATCAAAATTTGATGTTCCTATTTGAATGATTATATATGTGTTGGACAAACACTCATCGTGCATGATCCAAATGAAAAAGTATCAGAACTACAAGATTCAACGAGATTAAATATTGGGAAATCTCTACATCTTGTATTATTAATGGTATTGCAGTAGGATCAAGTGTAAACTTGACACACCATCACCATGCATGCAAATACAAGTGTATGACATAAAGTAATAAATGGATGGTTGAGTCTAAAATGATCGTAGCTCAGGGTCTTGGCCCATTAAAAACCATCAGTAACAAAAACTAATCAGCTGGGACATTGAGAATATTTGATTTGGGTTGTTTATTAATTTAGAAATTAAATTAACAATCAATTCACTAAATTTGATTCAAAACTAGGCAGAGAGATTCCTACAACTTTGGTTTTACCTTAAAAATAATTTACTATATAACTTCTTTCTATTTATCAATAGATTCATACTTAGATGAGCACCATTATTTAGCTTTACACCCTTTAGATTGTAATGACGTATCTAGCTAAGAAAAACATAATTTTGTGGCATTTTGATCTGAGTTAAACCACCTACATTCAGACGACAACCATAAAAATTTACATACACAAGGCTCTTTCTATACTCCCATAAATATACATTCATGGAAGAAATTTGATAAAATATGTGTCTTTTAACTACAAATCTTATCTAATAAATCTGCCATGGTGATCACTTAGATCTGATTTAATTATTTAACTAGTCATGAAATTTAAATTAATAATTATATGTGTAAAAGTCAATCGTTCAATGAAAATATCATGTCAGAGTACTCCTAGACCTTATAGAGAAGGATATTAGCTCCATGACACACAAATTGTGCTTGTACTTCACAAGTATATGTATCAATGTAATAAAGACAAAGATTCCTAGCCCGATTGTCAAATTCAAGAAGCTATATAGCTAGAGACTACTACTTATTAATATAATCATATAGGTAGAAGATAAATATGGATTGGGTTGATTATTAAAAAACTAAATTGAACTAAAGAAAGTGATTACATTGGTCGATTGAAGATCAAATGGAAGGTATCGCACAATAAACTATCTAATCTAATCAAAATCTCACTTTTATGATGTTTAAGGAGTAGACTAAATAATTATGAACTATTTCTCAATTCTCTCCCTCGCACTTGTAAGTCCACTTCTATGGTGCGTTCTTAACTATACTTTCATTCAATAATTTAGTCCAATTTTCTAAGTAATTAACTATCTAAAATCATAAATACTATGACCAAGCATACATATAGCAAATATTTTGAAATTATATAAAAACTCAGCCAAAAAAATCTCATTTATGAATAATTATTGTCAAGCATAAAAATTATTTTGAGCTACACCCGGGTCTTGGAGATCAGAAGTTAGCTAGACATGGTCGGCATGATATCATAGTAATTAAGAGACGTGCAAAATATAAATTTTAATATGTAGAAGTCCTGGAGAAGAGAAAAATAGAGTGATTTGCAAGATATGTAGTCATTTTTCCGCCGTCAGAATGTACTACACATTTTCTGACATGGTTTTGCCTCTATTTCTCATTCTTATTAACTCCTCCTTGTACCAAGTTATGGGTATATAGATAATGATATCTATATGTCTATTTTTATATAAACTTAAAAATCACAATGTATAATAATAGTCATTGAATTTGACACTTTAAATCTCATCCACAAAAATATTTGAAAGTTGATAGCATCGAGTTGGAGTCAGTATCACCAAGATGCTTCTATTCCTTTTTCGTATCATCTAGAAACAATGTTGATAATATACTTGATACCACATAGGTCCCACCGACTTAATATTAGTGTTATCAACTTTTCTCTAAAGAATTATAATATCCTACAATGTAAATATGCCACAGATTAGGCCAAATAATATCATGATAAAATAATACAAAATATGTAAAAAAGAAAAAATTATACAAGAAGAGTCAAAGGTATTCATGGTATCCTAAAGATTGTGCAAGCCCAAACAATTAGGTCAAAGAACATCAACATGTCTTATCATGTAAATGGGATTTAATGGAGGAATGAAGAGCCTCTCAAATGAAATTGAAGAGGCCAAATGAATTCTGGAAGGTCAAAGGTTCTCATAGGATAGGTTCTATCTAGAGTTTAAAGTATTGGCCTTCCAAGAAATCTAGCCAACAGATCAAGATGAGGGGATAAAAGGATGCCCCTCTATACCACACAATGTGACCCAATCTAGGATTTGGCGAATGCACAAAGGAAGATTGGTACAATAGAGTAGAAATTAGGAGTCACAGAGGAGGATAAAGTGATATTGAAGAGAGAGAGAGATAGAGGATTATGAAAGAGAAATCATCCTCACTATATTCTTGAAGGAAAGAATAATGCTAGAGGTTGAAGATTTGAGGGGAGTCATTGGATTAGATTGGCACAACATGAGGAGTTATCCAGGCCATCATAAGCGTGGTCCCAATTGAAAAACCAGAGAACAAAGCTTGTGATAGATGATAAATCAAAAATCTTGTGGATGTCAGTAGAAAATCAATCAATTCATCCTAGATTTTTCAATTGAATCAATATCTCCTTCTTAGACTGGTAAACAAGGCTCGATTGAGGTGAAATTTGACCTACTAGCTAATGTTGATATGTAGAATTTGATTTGACATTATTTTTATGTTTTGAGATTGTTTAGTGGACCATTTTATGTAGAAGTATTGTTTTTAATAAATATTATTCTAATGTATATTGAGTTACAAAATTTGGAATATATGATCATTTTGGGATTATCCACTCACAGAGGAAAGTCTCTTTATTTTGTATTTCCTTAAATAACTTATGTCACTCAAATTTTCTTTTAAGTACATGTAATACAATTTTCATCTAAGAAAATGCATCTAAGTACATGTAATACAATTTTCGTCTAAGAAAATGCATCTATTTAATTATTATAAAGTTAGATTCTAGTTTTGTCTTCCAATTTTCCAAAATTAAATATATATATGGAAATAATACTACCGTTAATAATACTTATCAATTCTTAAAGAAGAATATTGTCATAGTATCTGTAATTAGCTATCATTTTCCCATATAATTTACTCAAGGGAAAATGATAAGAACTACACATTTATCTTCCTTTTTATGAGTTGAAGGGGAAAAGGGGGAGAAAATCATTACAGAAAGCACATGAGAACATTGTTGTTGTTTTCCATTTGGCTCATTAGATGCTTGTGGATGTTTATTAATTTCTCAATGGATTTATACTCCAATTCAGAGATATAATACCTTTTTTCTATGGGGGGATGGCAAAGTTGTTTTGGTATTTTTTATTTTATTAAAGCGTAAGTAGAGACGATTAATTTCTTGATTGGTCTATGTTGTCAATTATCAAATTACCTAATATATTCAAGGTTATTGAATTTATCTTAACTTGTATTTTGTAACTCATTCTATATTTGGAAAGTAAGTTTCTTCTCAGGATTTTATCATCATGATATGATTTTCATATCTATATCACACATGAACTACATTGTTTTCCTTAAACATAGGCCATAAATCTCCTTATTAAATTCACTTAAATAGTGGAAGGATAAACATCCATCTTGGTTTAGTAACTTAATTACCGTCTTCATAGATTTTTTGGGTATAAGAAACTTACTTGGGATATTTATCCATATCAATCCTGTATATGTACTATTAGTGTCTGTATGAGTTTAAGATAATACTTTATTGAGTGTTAACCAAAGACTTTATTTTTATTCCAATCATGGTGTCAAGGTTTCAAGGGTATGTATATCTTGGTTTTAGTATTATCCATAGTAGCATTGGGATCTTAGATTAGTTTTCAATAACCAAATGTTCTCATGAGATCATTCCTTCACTGGATTGACCTCTTCATCCTTAGTGAGCTCACTAGATGTGCTCTAAGTTTCCTCCATCCCAACACAAACCTCCAAGAAATATTCTACGATATATGGGACATATAGAAGTATAATGGACTACTTACTAACATTCAACTCACGAATTTGATCATTTATTAACAACAATCAACATTGTCTCTACTCATGTTAGATAAATGTTAAATTCTTACAAATTAAAGGCTTCTAGTAAATTGACTATTTTTAGTTCATTAATTCTTATACAAAATTTCATTGGCAAGTAAAACACATAATCATGTTAGTAGAAGAATTCCACACTATAATCAAATTTAGAAATTTCTTTATAAATAGTGCAAAACCAATTGAACATGGCGTGGAAAAATTATAATAACTAAGTAACCAATCAATAATTAACAATTGAAGAGTACTCATACTAATATAATTCACATTCAATATATCATGCCATGCATAAATCAATTGACACCATCCCAATCACTAATTTCTAGATTTTACCAAGAACAATTCAAAGACATTATACTCATTGATTTCCCTTTTTGTTAAGAGTGATGTTTTTGATAGAATTTTAAAACTCACTCACCTCAAAAGATAAAACCCCAACTCTACTTTGAATAACTAGAAATTTCCATATTTTTTCAAAATGAAAAAGAAACATAATAAAACTTTTCTTCATCTACAATACATCATGTCTATTCTCAGTCAAGAAAAAGAAGTCAAAAGGAAGAAAGAGATTATCTAGGATAATAAACAAAGTTTTCATTCATCCATGAGTTTATTTTAAGAAGGATATTAACTCTAACAACTAAAATTTGATAGGTTAAATAAATCCATAATCAAACATACCTCTATTCTTCTGACTTGACAATTTAAAATCATCTAATTTTTCACTCAAACAATATAGGGTTTGGAGTAGTTATAATAACTACAGCTCAAGTTATATAATTGATCTGAAGTAGGTGAAGATATTATGAAAATTTGAACTTGTACATATCTTGCTACTTCAGACATCAAAAGGCCAGCCGAATGATAAAAGGTTGATTGATCTTTGAAAGTTAAAACAACAATTTAGTCGACTTGTTGACTGAAAAATCATGTTAATTAGTTGGTCTGACAAGTTACTAAATCTTTGTACAAGCCAATCCAACTTGTCAAATCAACTTGCCATAAGTCAATCTCAAATAACACTCTACACATCAATGTAATAGGTCATTTACACAAATTAAATGATCATTGATAAATTAGTATGACTTATCAAGAGTTTCACATGACAAAAATCCTATCATCTTTATGATAGAAGGAACGACCTTTTGAAAATTCCATTCGATTTATTAGTCTAAACTAGGAGAACTTGTAAGAGATGCATTTCTATGCATATAGGTAACTCACAACCCTAGTTAAAATTTGTTCTATGTACAATAGGATGTACTTAAGATGTTTATAATGTTTCTCCTCAATTCATACTAATCTTCAAATAAATATATAATTTTATTAAAATTATGATTTCATTGTGTTGTTATTGAATTATTCTAGCAAATAAGTGAAACCTGTAATTTATTTAAATAAAAAATAGAACTTTATTTTTATAGGTTAAGATACACTGAGTTTAGTGATGTACGGATTTTCAGCAATCCTAATCATCTGTTTCACATGAAAATGTAAACAAAAATAAAAGCTAATATGTTGAAAATCATATACAAAAAGAACTAAATTGGGATTAAGGTTTGTGAATGCGATATTAGTCACTAAGCTCAAACAAGACCAAAACAACAAAAATTTGATCAATTAATAAATATGATCACCCATGGTTGGTGGTAATCGATCCAAGTAACACATTACAAGTGAGATCGACCACCCTTGTGCTGTAATGGTGCTTCCAAACTAGACCATTACCACCGTGCTATTGACCATTCACTGCACTCAATCTGACATTGGCTAACATCACCTTGTGTGCCATGGCTTTACACTTTTGGGTGCACTGCTCTTTCTAATCTCTTCGACATGGTCAGTTGATGTTGATATTGATGCCTTCGTCTACCTACTTCTTGCAATGGACAACTTCGGTGCTAAATCTTTATGGCCACCATGCGTTAGTAGGAGGTCCTCACCCTCCACTCTTGAGAACCTGCTAGAGTGAGAGAAAAGAGGAAATGTCTAAGATCCAAGTTAGAAGTAGAAGTAAAAGTAGGTTAAGATAAAAAAACTCACATACGATAATGTGTAACCATGATTAACAAAACACCGACCTGAACATCACATTCTGCTATCCATAAATTACAAACGTGAAGAAAAAAAAATCGTACTATTTCCTAAACCTCATTATAAAACTACAATAATTGAAATATTGCAACCACTTCAAAGATTGTGATGTTTGAAATAATTTAGCCCAAAAGCAGGCTAATAAGTACTCACCTCCGTAGAGAATAGTCTTTTGAAAAGGATGCCAGCTCACGGTTCTTAAAAATAGTATCCAGCTCCACGCCTCACCTTAAACGTAAGATCAAAGGTAATTTAGGATGTAAATATTTGGTGAAGATCACTAAAATGAAAAACACATAGAGATCAATAAGATCTATGGTGGATCGGATAAACCAAATCGGCTAGATTATTCTGTCAGAAAGGTTGACTTTTTTCCCACCAGCTTTAAAGAAACCGCCTTGTAGTTCGTACAAGGATGGGATGCCGGGTTGACCACACCCCGTTTATAGGTAAAGATGATGATTATTTAAAGCAATTTGACAAAGTATAAACAGTCCCGATGCCAAAAAGAAGAACCCTGTATCAGACGTAACGTGATTTAATGCGGGAGGGAACATGTGATTCAAAGAGTGGATGAGCCGTTCCCATTTCTTTCTCTCTTCTTCTACCCGTGCCTACGACTCTAGATGCTACGGAGGGAATAGTGCGCTGTTCGCAGAGGAGGAAGAAGCAGAGGTGCCATGGAGGAAGCGGCGGAGTTAAGGAGGAAGAACATGATCAGCGTGCTGAGCTATTCCATGTGCCGGCCACATGAGACGGAGGTGGAGCTGTCTAGGGATGGCAGCCAATACAGCATGTCAAACGCCATCCTCCCCGCACTCGGTGCTCGGAGCACACGCCGCGTCAAGCTCCGCCGCTTCATCGTCTCCCCCTACGACCGGCGGTACAGGTGCGGCTCGGCCCTGTTAATTTTTTCTCTGTCCCTCTGTTGAATAGAGCACCTCGATTTGGCATTCCTAGACAAACGTTCTTCTAACATGCCAACATAACGACGGCCTATATCCGCTATAGTCTAGCTGAGTTCTCCTACTATTTCTGGACAAACTTTAGAATCCTCACTTTGTTTGAGCTTTTACTGTTCGTGGTCTTATGTATGGTGGTGTTCAATTGTTAGGACAAGGTATTAATTATCTCATGTTGCTTTGTATCAGAACTAATGCACTGTGGCTTATATCTTAAAGCGGCGTGTTTAGTGTCTTGCAATTGAATCTTCAAACTGTGCTTCTATCCGCACTGATCATTCTGTTGATATAATTTGGCATACGGGCTTGTATTACAGTAATTCCAATCATGAATCGAATATTTTTCAATTATGCAATTAGACTAATATCCCTTTCAAGTAATTTTTTTCGAAAATAAATGATAATAAATCTTTTCCCGAGCCACATGTTCCACTAAATCATCGATCACGCCCCTTTTCAGGTTTAATTGGATTATAACTTATATTTGAGGCAATTGTTCTGACACCCCTTTTCAGGTTTGATATAGATCATGATAATTCGTTCTAATAAACCACTGATCATGCAGGGCATGGGAGACCTTCCTCATCATCCTGGTCGTCTACTCTGCTTGGATTTCCTTATTCGAGTTCGGTTTCATCGGTTATCCCAAAGGGGGCTTGGCGATCACCGACAACGTTGTCAATGCCTTCTTCGCTGTTGACATCATCCTGACTTTCTTTGTCGCTTACCTTGACAAATCCACCTATCTTCTCGTCGACAACCCTACGAAAATTGCTTTGAGGTATTCCAAAACATGGCTCGTCTTGGACGTGCTCTCCACCATCCCTGCAGAGGTTTACAAGAGAGTGCTCCCTGAGAAGCTCCGCTCCTATGGGTTCCTCAATATGCTCCGCCTGTGGCGTTTGCGGAGAGTCAGCGCTTTGTTCGCGACGTGAGTATCTTTTAGTCTTCGCTGCTATGTATATTCTCATTTAATGATATTCCAACCCTAGGTGTTATGTCAATTATAAATATTATCAGTTCTTCACCCAGCACCACATACATTTGATGGTTTAACTTCTAGGTGTTTGCAGATAGATGCAAGCTGTTCCCAAGCACATCAAAGTTTTAGATATCCATGTGTGTATCCATTATTGATGCAAGTTCGATGTTGATATATAAAATATGTATTATTTGATATTTAGTCATATGCTCTTTATTTAATTATATTACATTTCTAAATTTAAATTGAAGGATTATCGATTTTGTTTGTTGTCACATCTGCTATAACGACGTTATGATACCACGTTTTTAATATGTTCAATTTAACATATAACCAAATGCATCTGATTGGTTTGCTGCATCTTCCTAATTGGGGAAACTATCATATCTTATTGCCACTCTTTTGAAAGATGACAAGAGATTCTGTACGAACAAACGAATGGCCATAATATCAAGCATGGTAACATCAGAAACCTGCTGAAACTATATGACTTACCTTCTTATCTTGATTGTATTTTTGCCAGCCTAGAGAAAGACAGGAAATTCAATTACTTCTTTGTCCGCAGTGCAAAACTTATTTCCGTAAGTTTCTCCGAATGTTATATGCTTTTCTTTTCAGTTTTGTTCAATGGTTACCGTTTAATGTATTTTTCCTTACTATAGGTGACCTTATTGGCTGTTCATGCTGCTGCTTGCTTTGTTTACCTTCTAGCCTCGAGGCATAGTGACCCTAGCAACACCTGGATAGGTTCTGCCTTAGAGAATTTCCAAGAAACTAGCTTATGGACTCGGTATGTGACGTCAATGTACTGGTCTATCACCACACTCACCACTGTTGGATATGGGGATCTACATCCTGTAAATACGGGCGAGATGATTTTTGATGTCTTCTACATGCTTTTCAATCTCGGACTAACAGCATATTTGATTGGAAATATGACAAATTTACTTATTCATGGGACACGTCGCACCAGGAACTTTGTAAGCAGTTTTTTGTTTGTTTGTTTATGTTCATAGCTTCATATCTTTGGAACCATTCAAATAGTGAATATCTGGAAGACAATCTTGTAGACATATGCTACCATTTTTCATTATTTGTTTTCAGTTGTGCTATTCTCTTTTTAAGATTTACTCTGCCAGCATTCTATAATTTACCCAGTCACTGCTAGCCTGTTCTGGATCCTTTGAAATCTTCTAGTTCGTTCGACTCAAAAGCATAGTCACATATTTGGGATTTAGGGTTCATTCGACGAGGTTCACAAATTTGCATTTGGGAATTATGCAGAAAATTCAGATAAATTCAATATGATATGGTAAAAATTCAATCAACTCAGGGAAAATGGTTAAAACTTGGACTGTGCAGTATGTTTGTATATATACATAAATATACTACATATCAATACACATAATAAAACATTGATCTATAGTTATGTATATGCACATGCATGATTTGCAAATTGATTCTCTCTTCCCAATATTTAATCATATAGCATGTTCTGATTTCAGAAACAAAAGATTTACAAAATTTGGGATTGCAGAAACCGGGATAGTTTGATTTTTTTTTCGGGCATTTTGTTCAGCACAGAACAAATCATGAAAATTTGGAGAATTGTGTGACTATCCTCAAAAGTACATTAATTTTAATATCTTTTTAATGCATCGTCAAAATGAATTCAACAAATGGTTATTTTGTAAAATTGCAGAGAGAGACAATTCAAGCAGCTTCAAGTTTTTCACAGAGGAACAAGCTGCCAGTTAGTTTACAAGATCAAATGCTGGCACATTTATGCTTGGAATTTAAAACGAACTCCGAAGGACTTCAGCAGCAAGAAGCACTTGATGCCCTTCCTAAAGCTATCCGATCTAGCATTTCACATTTTCTGTTCTACAGTTTGGTTGAAAAGGTTTACTTGTTTGAAGGAGTGTCAAGTAACTTCCTCTTCCAGATGGTAAGTACCTACTACAGTCTGGTTTTTCTTACAAGTTTGTCTATTTACCCGTTCTTCCTTTCTGACTCACCTAATTGCTAGGTTTCTGAGATGAAAGCTGAGTATTTTCCTCCAAAAGAAGATGTTGTCTTGCAAAATGAAGCTCCTACAGATTTTTACGTTCTGGTCACTGGAGCTGTCGTATGTGCTCCTCTTTCTGCTTTGTACTAAAACCAGTTCACACAGTTTTCCGTAAGATTTTAATCTATTATATTGTATTTTGTTGCTGATGTGCAGGATTTAATAGATTGCACAGTTCTACCAGAAAAGGCAAGTTCTTTAGCATTAGTTTAAAAAATCCCATAAGCATCTTTTAGACATCATTCAGTACAAATTAATGAATAAAGCCTTGCATCTGTGTTCTTGCAAAATGAAGTTCCTACAGATGTTTAAGTTCTTGTTACTGGAGCTGTCGTATGTGCTCCTCTTTCTGCTTGTACTAAAACCAGTTCACACAGTTTTCCATAAGATTTTAATCTATTATATTGTATTTTGTTGCGGATGTGCATGATTTAATAGATTGCAGAGTTCTACCAGAAAAGACAAGTTCTTTAGCATTAGGTTAAAAAGTCCCATAAGCATCTTTTAGACATCATTCAGTACAAACTAATGAATAAAGGATTTCATCATTCAGATTGTCAAGGAGGCAGGTGTTGGAGATCCTTTAGGTGAAATTGGCGTACTTTGCAACAAGCCTCAACTTTTCACTGTTCGTACGAAACGACTGACTCAACTGTTGAGGCTAAACCGGACTTCCTTTCTTAGCATCATTCAAACGAATCCTGATGATGCAGCTATCATTGTGAACAATCTACTTCAGGTTCCTTTCTGTTTTGACTAATTTTATTACTATCAAGATGAAAAATGCACTATAGTTCAACATATTATCAAATTGGATATTGCTACATTTTATTCCTTATGGACAACAAACAGTGAAGGGCACTTGAATCTGCGTATAAGGCACATCTAATATACCATTTTGATGATATTTTAGTTAGTAGATGAGATGTGAAAGTGACATGGGTGATAAAGGTCATACTACGGTTCACAACTTGCAGAAGTGTCCCTATGACGAAGAGATGGATGGGAGCATGTAGATGGGGGCTGAAGATTATGGCAGTCTCAAAACAGGATCCTGTTTGCTACAAAAAAGTTCTAAATTATAAGGCTCCATAAAATATATTTGTTAAGGCCCTGTCAAGATCTCAATGAAACATTACTCATACAATAAACATTAGTTGGAAGTGACTGAACAACCATATAAGAGAAATGAAATCATGGAAGAATCACACAGCCTAAAGAAGAATTCAACAAGCAACATATAACATAATAATACATCTCACATCGAAAAAGTGTATCTACTTATTGGCAACTAACATCTGCGATATAAAAAGAGTAGCCACCAATTGAGAAAGTGGAACAGCCCTCAATAAAATAGCCCAAATAGAGTAAATTCTAGAAGGATATGTGCAACTGTTAGTATTATTAGCTATCTTGGTAATGGGCTTAGGCCACCTAGTTTATCTCTCATATTTATCTATTTTACTCCTCACTTAAGTGATGATTCATGCTTCCTTCAAGCCTTTTATTCACATAATCCTCACTCGTCTATTAAACTGGCAGACGGGTCTATCAAAACGGTTGAAAAATGTGGTTCCGTCCCACTCACATTCACCACAAATTTATCCAATACATTATTAACCATATTTTCCATACAATTTGCTTTCAATTACCAAACTTGTTGATTCCTTGAAATGTTATATAATCTTTGGACATACGAGTTTTATTTTACAGAAAATTTGAGGAGTATGGCGAGTATGGCAGTGATTGGACATGGAGCTCACTCTGGTGATCTCTACTACTCTGCTCGTACACTTCCTTCCTTTGTTGCCCTCGTTACTAGCTCAATGTTACATTAACAACTTTGCTTTGGTCATTGTTGCTTGAAAAATTATATTTTTAGAACCATCTGAATCTTCTCTTTCTTCATTATTATGCGAAGCATGCCAATTGGACAAACACCATCGTGTGTTGTTTCCTTTCCATAACCACGAAAAGTCTATAAAACTTTTTAAGTTAATACACAAAAACATTTGTGGCACATTTCAAACTGCAAACTACAATAAATCACATATACTTCTTGACATTCATTGATGAATTTTCTCACCTGGCCTGCCTTTTCTTACTTAAAACCACAAATAGGCTTTTCATTTATCCAAGCTTGTCATAGATGATATTAGTTCCATTGTAAGCAAATCTATTTATCTATATATATGAATATCTATAAAAATAGATGATATTAGTTCCATTTGAGTCGTCAATCAAGTTTCTTCAAACTAATAATGCCCTTGAATACATTCAATCTGCGATCTCCTTTTGTCTTGGTGTCTGTATGATTCTCCAACGCTCATGTGCCCATACCCAATGGCAAAATGGAATCAGAGAGCATAATAATCGCCTCCTTCTTTACACTATCCACTCCTTGTCTGTTCATGCTAGCTTAACAAAACATTTTCAGTCTAAAGCTATGTTGACACCATTTTTTCCTCACAAATCACTAACAATCATTTCTTCTTAAAGGGAACCTCCTCTATCATTCACCCTAAAAAATCCTTTTATCTCCCTAATAGAGTTTTTGGATGCGTTGCTTTTGTGCACAACTTTGACTCAAAAGCCGACAAGCTATCCCCCGAAGCTATCAAAATCTGCCTTATGGGCTACTCCCAAATTCAAAAATGCTACAAGTGCCTTAGTCCAATTACACATCACATGTATGTTATGGAGGATGTGACTTTTCATGAGGATCATGTCTTTTTTCTTACCAGCTCTATTACCCCTATTTCACCACCAGTGTAGTTTGTTTCCTTGGCCTTGGTTTGTGATCCTGTTCCTCCCCAAGTTCAGGTCACTGCACCTGCTCCTCCGCCTCAACCTCCACATTAGTTCTTTCCCAAGGTATATTAACACAAAACGATAAGTGATCCACGATGAGTTGCCCCATCATCATCTTTTGCTCCAACATAACTCGACAAACCAACATCTTTTTGTAAAAGATACTCACTCTTGCCATCAGGAATTCTAATACTTGTTGCTTGTCTCGTCTATCTCTCGTTCCACCCATGCATTCGTTGTTGCCCTTAACTGTACTTTTGTTCCCAAAAGTCTTGTGGATGCCCTTTGACACTATGGGTGGAAAGATGTAGTGGTTGATGAGATTTGAGGCACTACGCAAATCACACATAGGAGCTAGTTAATCCACCCCAGACAAGAACATTGTTGGTTTCCACTGGGTCTTCTCTGTGAAACACCATTCTGATGGTCCATTGACCATCTAAAGTTACTCCCGGTCGCCAAAGGATACATTCATACGCTTGTTGTTGACTTCTTTGGGATTTTCTCGTGAGTGACTATATTGCTTTCGTCCGCATTCTATTTCTCTTGATTCCAACCAAGGTAAAGTGTGAGTTGTTTGTCTCAATGAGGCGAGATGTAGGCATTAAAGGGGTAAGCCTCAAAACATGTACAAGACGTGCATTAATAAATAAATTTATACATATATATGTACATGTGTGTATATATTATATGTGTTTATAATATAAATATGTATAATATATTATATCGAGCTTTCTTACATATTTTAATAAGGATAGAGTGGGATTGTTCACCAAAAAGAGGCTAAAGAGAGATTAAGGACAAAGTCAATAATAAAGACTACCATAATCATTATCATCTTCATTTAAGCCTCAATCCTAACCTTAGAAATTTTACTCGTTACTGTAAATAAAATTGTAGCAAATCATGACAAATTAATGTTTTTTAACAATAAAATTCAAATACTTAATGGATAGAAAACTAGGGGAAAATCTAGAACCAGTAGGAACAAGAAACCAACATCATTTAGGATTGATATATAAAATTCACCACCACTGTAAAGAGAAGGTAGCACAAAGATAAATTTAGAAAAGAAGATATTTTTTGAAACATATGGAAATGAAGATTGATAAACGTAATTCTAAGAATGATAATAAAAAATTCATTAGTGACAGAATGATACTTAAATGCAAGTCTAAACATTCTTTTGAAGAAAGTACTGAAATAATCCCAAAAGTAGAAAATTAGGTGGTCAACAAAAGAGATTTTCATCGAGAATGAGGCTTGTGCCCAATTAAGCCTCAGAGCCTCGGTGTGATGATGTGAGCCCCAATCACTTCAAGGTGTAAGCCTCAATTCTAGACATCGATGTGTAAGCCTCAAGGTGAAAAATAGGATAGTTGTAAAAGCCTCAACTGGGTTTTTAAAACCATGTTGTGATAACACCCAGATTTAGGCATTTATACTAAGCATTTATTTATGGTTTTGTGTCATTATAACCTTACTATGCCGAAAACAACCCTAGATTCTTATCTTTTAGTAATTTATATATTTTCATAGATAGAGTTTCTCAACTAGCGAATTTTGGGACTTGCAAACATCAAATTCTCTAGATTCTACCCCGCAAGCGTCGCGTTATTTGCACCAACATATAAGACGGTGGTCTTGCTAATCGACAAGCGGGCCCAAGAAACTTTTGAAATCTTGGACCTATTTTCGATGGCCAGTCCTTTATCGGAAAGCATCCTCGTGAATCAGAAGGTTAATCGATGCGGGCCTATCGACCACCAGTAATACCCTCCCGGGGGGGTGGGTTTATTCCTAAGGAGTAAGGTCGCGACCGCTACAACCACAATCACAAAAAAGATTGTCGCGACCGCTATACTCGTCATGATCGCTACATCCGCCGCGACTGAGACACCGGACACAGGCCGTGCCCAACCCGGTACGGCCGGACCAAGGACAAGGGGCAGCAACCGTCTCGACCGTGACATCTGTTTCGATTGCTACAAGCTCTGCGCCCGCGACATCCATCCTGACCGTGACATATCTCGACCGCTACACTCGGCACGGACGGGCCGAGATCGGGGTAGCAACCGAGACAGGTGTCGCAACCACTTATCACATACACTCCGCCTTCACCTATAAATACCCACCTCTCGCTACCTGGAGAGGGGTTCCGACCCATTTCGGTTCCACATTGTGGTTCCACATCTTTTTTTATTTCCAGAGCCCAATGGGAGAGTTCCAAGGTTCGAAAGGGCTGAAGTGCTCAACCCACATCCATCCCTCTGGTTTGCTTCCATCTACCATCATTTTCCACCACCATTCACCCATTTCCTACCATTCCCAGCCATCTTCTATCCCCATATACCCACCAAGCTGTTGTTTGGGCAGAATCGAAGAGAAAGGAGACCAAGGAGGACGACCCAAAGACGAGAAGTTTGCCCATATGGAAGCTAAGGAGCGAGAATCACCTCTCCTCTACGGGCTAAATATCTTCTCCTCCTCCTTCCTTCTACTGTTCTCCCTTATTTTTGTACAAATGATGTTCTTCCATCTTTGTTCGGTGCCAACTATGCTTGTACATGGATAGTTGAGCTCCTTCTTGGCTATGTAGCCTGTTTTGGGCATGTTTATGTACTTTTACCTTAAGCAAGCAATTTTATTTCAGATCTAGTTCGTTTACTTTTCTACCTTCTCTTTCTTGCTTGAACTTCTATTTCTACCTTAAGCAAACAGTTTTATTTCAGATCTAGTACTTTTACCTTAAGCAAACAGTTTTATTTCAGATATAGTACGTTTTCTTTTCTACCTTCTCTTTCTAGTTATGATTGTCAGTTTGGTTGATCTCTTTCTTGCTTGAACTTCTATTTCTGCCTATATCGAGAGACTCATTTTTGAAATAGATAAGAGGAGATAGTTTGGATCGGAATCTGAAAAGAGGATGGTTTCAGGCGATCTGTGCGGAACCGTAGACCTGGGCACACCCGGGCCCCGCCCAGCACGGTCGGGCCCACTACCAAGTTCTGCCCAGATCACACCTGTTCCTGGCACCTCAAAATATTGTAGACCTGAGAGGGTATGTAGAATATTCTGGGGTGTTGATTTGTTATCCTCGAGAGGTTTTATAGCATTGATGGGTTATAGTCACGCTGCGCAAAAGCGAGTGAGATGATCACCCACAGGTACAGATACCACGTTACGTACTATGTTTGAATGTAGGTTGCTTGCTAAGGTGTTCAAGGGTTGTCTATGCCTGAGAACGGGTGTATAGACTACCCAACTTGTGGTTACATAGCCAGAAACCCCTTCTCTTTGATTAGTAGAATCTGATGGACTTTGTTTTGTTTTTTTGTCTTTGTTCTATTTTATTTCGTGACAATCTGCTAGACTAGTTCTAGTTCCTTACTTTTATCGACTATCAGATTGGCTTAGCTGACTTAAGAGCGAGATCTTAAGTGTCCTAAACGCCCCCACGTCCCTGTGTTCGACCCCGTAATAAAGTTGCGGGGGTCCTTAAGGGTTTCAGGTTATAAATTTAAAGTCTGATCCTCCTTTGGGAGCCGATCATGTTGCCAACATGGATTGTCCCTTGTCTTATCCGTCATTCCCTCTTTGGACGAAAAGAATCTCCTTGGTCCTAGTCTATGAAGCATGGATACTCCAAAATAGGTGTCGTACCCGTATCCGACATGTATCCGATACCAATACTCCGTGGATACTCCTGGGTACATATCGAATACTCTTAAGCCGTATCCATGCCGTATCCGAGTCGTATCGAACTGGTAAAAACTAAAAGAAAAAAAATCTGGGTGTGGCCTGCCTCAATTAGCACCTGACACTAGTTCATATCTTGACCCTTTCTAATAAGTAGCAGCTAGAAACAAAGTTGTCATAGCTGTTCCCTTGATGTCAGCTCTTTCAAAACAAATTTCCATGTCGAATCATGGATTTTTACTTGTTCTTTATTGCAAACCAGTTCACTCACCTTTACATGGTAATTCTGGATGCTTTCCCTGGCTGAGGTGCAAGTTTTATGCGTGATGCCCTCCACATTCTCTGAAAGGCTTTAGTTTAGTATTGTTGGTTAACGTGCCACTTGTTTTGGTGACTATATCCAATATCGTTTATTCTGGATTTCTATTTAGACAATATATATTTCATCCCCTTTATAGATAAACATTGCATCCCCAACATTCTGTCTCCTCCTATGAAGCAATGATACTCCAAAATAGGTGTCCTACTAGTAGTGAATACATATCTGATATCGATACTCCCTAGATACTCTTAATACGTATCAGATACTTCTTAATCCGTATCCCATGTTTTATTAGTAGGATACAACCTCAATACATCTCGGATACTGCTAGCCCATTTAGCAGTCAAGGGAGCAGCACCCCACTCACGTGATCCCTCAAAATGCCAAAACCATGTCACTCCCCAACTCTAGACTTCCTCTAATATATTGTAATTTGAGAAGGAAATGGGTGCGGACCAAAAAAGAAATGGGATTGTCTTATTCTATATTTTTTAAGATAAATTGGTATTTTTTGTTTAACATTTTAAATAAATATTAAAAAAATTGACGTATCCACGCCGTACCCGTATCCAATATTTTCAAAAATTGTCGTATCCCCATACTGTACCCGTACCCGTATCCATACCCGTATCCGTATCCGTGCTTCATAGGTCCTAGTTGGGTAGTTCAACAAAATAATTATGAATGAATGGGATTCTATGCAAATCAAGAAGTGTTGTTTCTATGCAAATCAAGATAATATCATTTAACCATTACATAAGTGCGGTTGGTTGCCTAGTTTAACAGAAAATTGCCGGTGATAAAATAGGTGGCTTGTGTGGGTAGAAATGGAGAACTCATAATGTGTATTGAAGTGCAACCTTAGGACTGAAAACTAAAATAGTGTGCCGATACTTTGCCCCTCTATGAGGTACATGGCATTGCTAAGAACTAAAAGTCAAATTGGCACTTGTTTTCAGCCATTGCCTCTCATTAGAGAAGATTGCTTTTAGCTGTGTGAAAAGTGAATAAGCTCATGGAAAGAGGCATACTCAACGTCCTTAAGCCACACATGTGCCTTAAAACAAAGGTTTGGGTCTTAAGATGATTCTCAGGAATGTCAGAGAGAACTCACAAGTATTTTCTTTATCACGGTAGGAATGATGCAAAGAAATACAATTTTGTGAGATCAATGCAATAGATGTTCCTATCACAATATGACATCAAAATTAAACTTCAAAGAGAACACCACTTTTACAAACTCAAAGCAAGTGGCAAAGGGCGATAAAAACACAATCAAGTGCCTACATGGGATAGGAATCAGAGTAGCAAAGGAGACTACTCCCAAGTCAAATCCAGAGTGAGAACTAAAAACTACCTCTATAGGTGAATCTGGATGGAGTAAAGAAAACTATCCACTGGAGTGAACCCTTACGTAGGAAGAGAAAACTACCCCTAGAGGCAAATGAATGTAGAGCGAGAAGATAAAGCTACCCCTAGAGATAAATGCATGTGGAATGAAAAGAGAAATTCACCCATACAGGTAATTAGATGTAGAGTTAAAAAAGAAAGCTACTCCTAAAGGTAAATTATTGTAGAGTGAGAAGAGAAAACTACTCCCTAAAGTGGAGTGAGTGTAGAGTGAGAAGAGAAAACTACCCTAGAGGTAAATGGAAGTAGAGAAGAGAAAACTACCCCTAGAGATGAACCTAGAGTAAGAACTAAGAAGACAAAAATATCCCTAAAGGTGCACCCAAAGCTAGAAAAAAACCACACCTTGAGCCAAATCCAAAGTAGCAATAGAGACTATCTCTGAAGGCAATTCCATTATGAGAAGATAAACCATCATGAGAGGAAAACCTAGAGTGAGAAGACAAAAGTATCCCAGGAGGAATATTTAGAGTGAAGAGAACTTTCCCTGGAGGTATTGTTCAGTTAGAAGATAAAACTATTGTCGGAATTGAATTCAGAATGAGATAAAAAACTACCCCTAAAGATGAATCTAGAGTTAGAAGAGAAAACTACTCCTGAAGTTGAATCTTAGAGTGAGAAGAAAAAAGGTTGGTCTAGTTTAGGGTCATAGTCAACCATAATGCATGATATGGAGGAAGACAATGGTCCAATCTATGTTCATAGTCTAGTACCCAAAAGTGAGTGATTGTATCTTTATCTGGAGTAAGGCATCTTATTCTACATATCTTTACTGCATTTTGCCTTTAAAACCAGAGGATCGTATCAAACAACACGCTTGTAAGAAAAACAAGTCTTTAATAGAGATGCCTACATGAGTGTATGACTTTGATTCAAAGAGAGGACTCAAATTGAGATATTCCAGACACATGGAGTTATTTGGATGTGATTCCGATCTTAGGTTGATTAAAATTATTCTTTCTGTAGTTTAAATTGAGTGTGATATAGGATGCACATTGCAAGTTAGGTTGACGTGCATTGATTGATTCAGACTTGAATGAGACTTAAGAGCTTAAATTGAGTTTGTTTCACTTTAAGTTTCAAAGTTTCACTAGATTTGAAATGAGTTTGCTTCATTTGAAATGAGTCTCAAAGTTTTATTAAACTTGCATAGGTTAACCACTTTTGATAAGGTTGATCTGGGATAAGAATGAGGAAAATTGATGGTTTTTTTTTTTGATTGAGTGATAGGATGATGGTTTTTTAGAATGAAATTATGCCATTTTTTGAAAATGTTTAGGAGTTGATGAAACGAGTAATTAAACACTGAGTTTGACGTCACACTAGATTTTGTTGAAGAGATCAGGTTCAACTCTGAATTTTGATCATCAAGTGCGAAACTGAATTTAGTGGTTTAGTTGATTGTCACTTTGGTTCATCTATCAAGTAGGGTGACCTAGTCTGGTAACAAGTGTCTTAGCTTAAAACTGATTGGGGCTTTAAGTGTGAACGAGTAAAATCATCTATCTGTTCATTGGTTGTACTTTCCCTTTGTGTTTAAGCAAAATCCGATCAAATTCTAGGTCCATGATGGGCATGGCACCTTTTGATGCTTAATTGCTGCTCATGTAAAATTATATTGCTAGGACAAGGTTTGGGTAATGAAGTGGCATTGCTTAGTCAGTGGGTGGAATAAAAACTTGGGTTTTGGGGTGAACAATCTTCGAAGGATTCATCAAAGTTGGTAATAGAAATTAGACTATATTCTAGTGGATATACTAAAATCAAGAACTTTGTGATCTTTTTGTTGTAGATGGTGAGCAAGGTTTGAACCGGCACTTGACCACAAAAAACGTAGCGTCTTATGTAGGCCAACATGCTAGGTAAAGTAATGTGATGTTTCTTTTATATAATGGTGATAGTGGATGATTGAAACACAAGAGGATTTAACCTTGGCCAGTGTATTATAGTGAACTGGCTTTATCATCTTTTAGCATATGGAAGGTAAGCCGAGCTGAATCCTTGCTTTAAATATGCTTTCCTCACTAGAATGGTAGACATGCAATTAGGCTGGACATGTTGTCACATTCATATTAACCAAGTCATAGTCTAGCATTATAAAACTAACAATGCATTTTATTAGAGATACTTAAAGCTAGTTGTCTCATTCATGCTTCTGATGTTACATGAACCATGGCCTTGCAGGTTTTCTTAAACTCAGTTTAAGGTTATAAATCTAGATTAACCTCCCTTGAGGGGAACTCTCTTTTCTTGGCCATATGGGGTGATCTCATCATTGCTCAAGGATATTTGGTTGCCTTTGACGGATTATAGATCACCTTTCGAAAAAGTTTGCCTGGATTTGCACGGTCACCAGAATGCTTTGTCAAAAGTGATTCTTGGTTATTTTCTCTCTTGCTTTTTTACACTTTTTATTACTAAGGTTCACAATTTTTTGTAGGTATGTATCTTTGGGATCTGTATTTTTGAACGTACAAAAGCAAAATTTAGACTCTTGAAAAGGTTTATTAGAGTACACCTTAGTTGACTTGCCTTTAGAGGATATACTAAAGACACGGGAAGAGGCGAACTTTCCTTGGTAAAATCATCAAGGTTGGTGAGAAAGGTGAACATACTCTTAAAGATGGATCTTGAGGAAACCAAGGTAAACTACCCTTAGGGATGAGTCCAAGCTGAGAAGGTAAATTTCCCTTAGAGGTAGATCCAGGGTGAGCAGAGACAAACTATCCTTAGAAATGAATCCAGATTGAAAAAATGTTACCCCCAAAGTTGACTCCAGAGTGAGAACAGGACAAACAACCCCTGGAGTGTAGCTAGAGAAGAGAGAAGACTTCCCCTGGAAGTGAATCCAGAGTGGGAAAGAACAAAGTGCCAGTGAACTTAAAGAGAGCAGAGATAAACTGCCCCTGGATATGAATCTAGAGTGAGGAGATAGATTTTCTCTATAGATGAATACTGAGTGACAAGAGAAGGCTACTACTTGAGGCAAATATAGATTGAAGGGAAAAAAGCTTTCCCTGGAGGTGAATCCATGGTGAGAAGAGATGAAATGCTCCTGAATGTGAACCCAAGGCAAGAAGACATAAACTAACCCATGAGTTGAACCACGAGAGAGAAGAAAAATCTTTTTAAAGTGAGAAAAGGGTAGAGATTCTCTAATGGGTCGGAGTCAATAAGGTATTGAAGGGCCTTCTTCCAATGATTCATTGAGGTTGGCACAAAACAGTAGGGAACTTTTTGAGCAGGTGCATTTTGAGGTCAATGTAAAACTAGACCCTCTCAGTAAGATTTTTGAATTCGCAAGGGCTTCAAGAAACCAGTCATGGTCATGTCTGTTTTCGGCCTAGCCATTCTTGCTTTCTCTGTTGTCCCACAGTTGGAACTATCCTCGTCTGTTAGGGGTTATTGAGTATGTTTCACAGCTTAAGTGTAATGTACATGGTTTGCTCGGGATGTCAAAGGCTGTGTCAAGGTGGTGCTAGTAGATGGCAGAGCTAGAGGTGGTACAATGAGTTGATTATCGTCAATAAGATCTTGAATGACATGGTGAGGGCCTTGCATCATCTTTCCTGTGGATTTGTGGCATTGGAAGTCACAGAAGACATTGATGTCACCTCTTAGGAAAAGTATCAGGAGGCTTGTGTTTTGGGCAGTTTTACCATACTATCTACAGTAGGAAATACGATGCTCAGGGCCTGTTTGGCAGGGAGTAACTTGAGTTCAATGAGTGCAAAAGTAGTACTTTTAGTCCTTAATTCCGTTTGGTATAGCGCGGTGGAGTTACAGTTCCTAGCTTTAGAACCCGTCCATCTGCACATTTGGCCCCCAATTCCGGGAATCGGTACCATGCCCAAATTGGGTGTGGTCGGGTGCAGATCAAATATATAGCACACATAGTGTTTTTTTCGGATTTATGGGTTCCGATAAAACTGTCTAGAAAATGAAAGTAAAGCCAAGTCTATATATCCACACTTGGCGCACTCTCTCTCTCTCTCTCTGTCTTCTCGTCAGAACTGTGACTACGTACCAGGTAAGGAGAACAAAACTGCTAGCTGTGTGCACCAAACTGATGCGCACAAAAGAAGTGAATCTGCGGTACACTGTACCAAATATATTTGATGTAGTGCAAAATCTGGGAATACTTTTGATCTGTTTTTTAAATCGGCGAACTACACTCGACTACGCCATACCAAATTAGGCCTCAGTGTAGTACCCATGTTGGGGAATTGTGATGCGACGATAAGGTGGGTGAGTTAGAAGTAGATTTGCTCTAGTTCATGAGAGGCAAGATAGCACCATTCTCAGTAGTGGTGGCAAGATTGCATCAGTCTCCAGTCTCTGTAATGGTGGCAGTCAAAACGTGAACAGATGTATGGACACCATGTACAGATTAATTTTTTCATCAATGATGAATTTGAAATACCAAGGGTGATCTTGTTCTATTCCCTTGAAGAATGTTATAATAGCAACCTGCAGCCGTCATATTTTCAAATAGGTTGACTTCTTTTTTGTCGCTAGATGTAGAGCACCCCCTTCGGTCTGAGGGCTGAAGACCTTGTATGTGTCAGTTATTGGTTGGATTTACGCAAATGCTATTGGCTTTGGTATAACCTGAGATTATGGGCACTAGTTCATCAACCTTGGTTGGTCAGTGGGTGGTGATACTTGACGCATCCAACATCTATCAGATCTTGTATGAGATTCTTCAAATATGACATCAGTCCGTCTGATGTCTTTGGTAGTGGTAGCTTGCAAATCGTATGGAAACTGTTCGCCATAGCGGATCCAGAGTTGGATGGACTTTTGGGAGCTATAAAAGTGGTTTCCCCACCAGAGGCTTTCCTAATAGTGTTCTCTTTGGCTTGTTTGCCTACATCCTCCTCCATGTTGGTTCCATTGGTGTCATGATTATTAATTGATGTAGAATATGTGGTACATACAATTCTTGTCGTTGTCCCACTAGAGCTTGTTCCTTTTTGAGTATCTCAGACACATATTGGAGTTTCTTTCCTGCCAAATTCTTTTGGTTAATTACTTAATACTCTATAATTTCTCTTTGATTAGCTCAATAGTTAGAAAGGTGACATTTTATAGGTGATCAGAAACCAACAGAGATAACCTTTTACTTCTATAACATGCTTCATTCCCAGTAGACACAAAAGTAGACTAAGATACTCGGTCAGTTCTCAAGATCATTGTAAGTCTCTGTGGAGTCTTGAAAATGGAGATAATATGTTTGGCTTAGTGATACAGTAATTAGAACAACAGTAAAAGGCAGTAGAAGATGAGTTTGTTGACAAACCACTTCTTCTGCACCATCTTAATATATTTTCACAATACCTTGGAGTATATTTTATATAAGCAATTCATTCCCTGGGAAGATACAGTCAGAATAAAACTCAGTGTTGAGTACTAAAGTTTTAGCATGATTATTATTTTGTGAAGGACATAATCAGGTTAGTTTTTGGTGAACATATGAAACCTAAGAGACTCCTTTTCATATTGTGTGGAGTTTTTGATTTCCTTGATATTTAACTCTTAAATATTTCTTTGTTGACTCAGTACCTAAAAAATCAAGCAAATGATCCCATTTTGGGAAGCTTTTCAAAGGAAGTGGAAATCTTGCTCGCTAATGGTGGGATCGACTTGCCTTTGACTCTATGCTTCTCTGCAACTAGAGGGGATGAGATGTTAATGCAACAGCTACTTAAGCGTGGTTTGGACCCAAATGAAGCGGGCAACAAGGGCCGCACAGCTCTAGTATGCTTTTCGTGACTTGGTTATTTTGTAACTGATTTGGTCTTTACAATTGTCTAGAGCATTGAATTTACTGTCTCATTTACTCATCGTCTCTCTAAAAATCTTCAGCACATATCATGTTCGAATGGAAACCTCCCCTGTGTGTCCCTCCTCCTAGAATACGGGGCAGATCCAAACAGTAAAGGTATGGATATCAGGTCTCCATAAGATCAATTGACATTTTGAAAGAATGCTCTTCTGATGGAAACCTGACTTTTCTCAGATTCTGACGGAAGTTTACCTCTCTGGGAAGCCATCCTTGGGGAGCACAAGGAAGTAATCAAGGTGCTCGTAGATCACGGAGCCGCACTCTCCTCTGGTGATGCTGGTCAATATGCATGCACAGCTGCAGAAAAGAACAGCCTAGCACTACTGGAGGAAATACATTGCCATGGAGGTGATGTAACTTTGCCTAGAGGAGATGGTTCTACTGCACTCCACCTTGCAGTCTCCGAGGGAAATGTTGAAATAGTTCAGTTTCTGCTGGACCATGGTGCTGATCCAGAGAAACCAGATGCCAACGGCTGGACCCCGTGGGCATTTTCTGAACAACAAGGGCATGGGGATATTAGATTAATATTTGAATCCCTAAAAAGAAGTGTTGTACCAGAGCTGCCCTCTGTTAATGTTCCCAATCCCACCCAAACTCAGGTCACATTCAGCTGTGATGTCTCCATGGATGCAGATCCCCTGCATTCTTCAATGAAGCCAGCTAGAACCTCAAGGACACATCTCACGTACGACTTCCACAACTCGCTATTCGGGATCATGTCAGCCGCCTCGCGCCGAGGTAACCATAACACAGTTCTGCAACCTTCTGGTACAGGATTTAACGGCGGTAACAACCACAACCTCGGCCTCCAACAGTCTCCTCGTGTGACCATCAGCTGCCCGGAGAAGGGTGCTAGTGGAAGGCTTGTCGTTCTGCCTGGTTCACTGACTGAGCTACTTCACGTGGGAGCTAAAAAATTTGAGGCCTCTCTTGTCAAAGTCTTGACCAAAGAGGGTGCTGAGGTCGATGACATTGCTTTGATCAGAGATGGTGACCACTTGCTTTTGGTCAGCCAAGGATTTTCAAGAGGGCGAAATGTTCAGACCACAATATCAAAAACATAAATGTTCGTTAGCTCATTCATTTGCTGTGCAACGAAACTTCTCATCCCTATAATTTATCGTTTCATTGAGAAAAGGGTGCGAGGAACAGGAGAGCTCCAGCTTTCTTTAGCATGTGAATTTTCTTGGCAGTTCTTGCCTCCTTACATGCATTTTTCAATAGGAGTACAGTTGATGTTGACTATTGCTAATCTCCATATAGAATTATCCTTTTGAGACGAGCTCCCTAACATGTTTCTAATGCAATATACAAAATAAAAGCTGGATTCCGAGCTCGTACTATTTTCAGGATAATGTAATCCGGATATTTTGTAATCTCGATATATAATTACAATGAAAGTCACTATGATTGCCGGTGGTTCAGGTCATGAAACGAGTTTTTCTAAACACTATATAGGGAGTGATCTTCCTGCAGACCCAATAATTGCACAACGCACCGGATTGTATGGCTGCTAATGAAACAAATGGCGTTTAGCAATTAGTTGTAGCCAACAAGTAGCTTGCCCCACTGGGAAAATGAGGAAGAAAACATTTCCCGCAGGGCTCTAGCTCGTATCCCTGGTCGCATATTATTATTGGCCTGCGACCGGTCCAGGCATATAATGACGACATTTTCTTAACGACCACGCCCTTTACGATTCTATGCGGACGATGTTAGTCACTAATGATATATTTTGGATTTTATATTATATTACACATAACACCTAAATCAGCCTTCAAATGCTTACCATTTATTATTGTCCTCACCCATAGCTCCTCCAAGGGCTTTTTTTTTTTGAGATTTTGCCTACTGGATTGTATTCAAGAATTCATAAATTCGGGTAATTAATATAAAACTGTCTCCAGATCACATAAAGTTTGGAATGAAATATGCACTAGCTTGCCAGTTCATATTAGAAATGGGGCGACAAACATTCTTAAGGCATTTTGAACACCCCCACCCTCTGTGAAATAAGCCTCTAGCACAACCCACACGAGTTGAACAACATGATCAATAAATCCTCTTTCTCATATTGATTTCTAATTGATAATTGTAGAATCATTGGAATAATCTAATGCCTTCGAATCTGGCGAATGTGGAAGAGGGTCATGAGTAGGTCTCGTTTATTGTTGCTCTACATCGAGAGAGTGGTCCATAATTATCAATTGATAAATTGCATTATTCAAAAATTGCTCACCCCGCTTTCGAGAGTAACGTTTCAGGCAATAATGAACACTCGATTGTGTATAGTGTTTACACAATCAACGAGAACCCAACCAACACAATTATAAACTAAGCCGCCACCAGCTCAATGATGCTCTTTGGACATATCACATACCTTTCAAGACACCAATTAGTACAACTCCATATTGTTTAATATAGAAAAAGTAATGTCATCTACTTCTGGAACTCAAGCATTAGGCATTCTGAACAATTAAAAACCTCAACATGGACCCATAATTATCTGGAAAGAAGAAATTTATATAGGTCTAGGAGATAGAAGAACTCCATCTGTAGGCATATGAGAATGTCAGATTATATGAAGAAAGTACCCAAGTATGGCATGTTTCTCATATAAAGTAAAAAGACATTTTTGTAGACAACAAAGCTCAGGATTGAGGGTTGAGACAAATTGTGATCCCGTAGTTCATGACCATTCACATTGGAACAAACTACCTATTAGGGATGATGGAAATTCACATTGAGAAGTCTGATTTTTTTTGGTAAATGGACAAGTTTGAAAAGGTTCTATGAAGATGAAACTTTTATGAGGATATTTGAACTAGAAATCTTTGAACCACATGTTGAAGATTAATTAAAAAGAAGGTCAAGCAAATGGAGCATAAGTTATGCTTCTTAAGAGGAAACCCAAACATAATTTCCTTTTCCCTTTTTAGTTTTTATTCGAATCAATCGTTTTTGCTTTATGTTTTTATTCAATAAGTAGAGTTTTCTTTTCCTTACGTCCAATCAAGGACACTATTTAATCGACCATTGTGATCGATCATCTTAGTTGAGAACTTCACCAGTTGACTAGTGTCAACCAAGTGAACAATATCCGTTTACTAAATTGGTTCTATCAGGCTTCTCTATCTACTACTTCAACCAATCATATAGAATTGTGGCTTTAGCTTTCGACCTGACAAGACAATCACACAATGTTCGTAATTGCCTATATGTCATATCCCAAGCCAAACATCCTCTGGATATTAAAGGAAGGGGTTAGACCACATACTGGGTTTAGTCTCTCAAAACATTGTGAACTCTCTAAAACTCCAGTGCAAAAACCATTTGTTTGGAACCCAACAATCTTGGTCCTATTGAACACATGTGCTTTATTGAGTTTCCTTTCAATCGACATATGACACAAACTTTTGTTTTTGATAGACCATTTTGATCAATCTTACTTTCTCGATTATTAACACTTTTAGGCTAGAGGGAACATATCGTGTTAATATGATAGACTATACCCAATTGACCATCCGTGATCGGTCATTCTTTCCTAACTTATCCAGTGATGATTCTATCGAGCACCTTCCTAACAATCTATGGTGATTTGCTCAATCAGGCATACACTACCATTCATTAACAATATGGGATTCTTGATTGTGACCTATTACCAACTCATCCTATTAAATAATTTTTTAAAGATGCATTTGGTCAACTTCTACCTATCATTCTTATATAGATGTCTTTTTATTTTACATGCTTTCAAAATATCATTATCTTGAGGTCGATCAAGATATCATTCTCCAAACTATCAACTTGTCAAGATTTTCATCTATATAATATTTGGATCAAGATTTCAAGCAGATTTCATTGATCAAATATCTCTTCACAACATCTCGATTGCTAGTCATATGGTAAGAACTAGACTACTACACGATTGGTTGATCTAGAGAATGGGTTCCTTGCCCTCTAGAGAAGAGCAACAAATCAATGGCCATCATGGTTGAAGACTCTTTGTCTGAGGGGAGCTATCATGAAGCTATTGTTAAATAACCCACACAAATGGGAGTTGAAATAATGCTTAAAGGCACCATTAAAACAAAACTGAGCCACCAAGATATAACAAACTTAACAACCAATGATAGACAATGCTTCCTAACCCACTCAACAACATATCCATCAACCACTCACTCATGAGGTCTTGTATGGTCGTTTCCATGCCAAAAATGATAGTCATCAATCCTACTACAAGAAATGAGAGGGAAAATTTTTAGATCCACTGATTTTTTTTGATGAGGAACACTATGATAACTTGGTATCTTTGATCGTATCCAAATTCCCCTCACAAAATTCAACATCTTCCATATCTACTTCAGCATGGCATGGTCCTACAAAGAAGAAATAAGGGAATTCATGTCCTCTCTCCTTAAGATTCTTATTAAGACTTCATCAACCCATGCAAAATGGTAGTTGATCAACATGCATTAGTAGTTGATCAACATTTGCACCCTTTCCATGCCATCCCATCAGTAACACAACATGCTAGTAATCATGTTCGGTCTAGATCAACTCCACATTCCCATCAAACAAACCCATACTATTATAGAAGATAAATGAGATCCACAATAGGGAGCATTGCCTCACCACCAACATTCTTCTCCTCATTCCTTTGACGAGGAATACTACTGTTACGAAAATTCTATTATTGCATTTGGTCGAGCATTTGTCTGCCTGCACAAGGTAACATTATACTTAGCTACCATTACATCAAAAGTGCAGGCCATGATTTAAAAGATTTATCATCTCAAAAATGTCTTATATTTATTAAAATTCCTCCAACAACAAATGGTGACATCATCATCATTTCCAAAACAAATGGAGGAAATGGCAACCCTCTAATATAAAATGCACACTTTCTGGCTTAATAAAGAGTGAGAACATTGGGAGTTCAATAACAAGCATGTAGCTAATTGACAATGATGTCATGAGAGGATCTACTAGTTCCATCATCCAACCAACAACAATGTTCATCCAAACAACAACAATGTCTTGAGCATATCGCCCGACACAACAGGTAAGGCAAAGAACACCCCTCGTCTTTGTCTTTTGGACCCTCTTTTGTATAAGAGACCTCAATTAAGGGTATTGAAGGAACGTTCTTACAACAACCACCAAGAGAAATCTATGTGAGTTGGGCAACATGATTCCTCTTTTGTTCCTAAAACCAACATGAACGAGGCTATACAAGGCACAATCACTGAAAATATTGTGAATGAGGTTTGGATGATGACCAACACCTACCACACAATTCTAGGACATCAAGAGCAGTAGCCCAACCATTGATCTTGACATATACTGCACCTAATTCTAAACCTACATAGATTCATCACCATGACAGAGACACCACAATGACTACAACACATGCTAGCACTGTTGGTATGTATGCCCAGGGAGCAATCATATGATAATTATTATAGCATATCATATAAAGTATTTGATTAATAATAATAAAGGAAAGTTTTCAATTCATTTCATTTCACTCAGTTATGAGATAATGAGGAAACACAATGAATGTCTAGAGAATGAAAATCACTCAATGACATATGTCTTCAAGTACGTGACTTGAACAATGAGATCATACATATATAAAGAGTATGTATATTCTTGTTATGTCCTAGTCGGTTGCTACCGTGGAAGGAAGATAAACATTAGTAACACACAATACTAGAATGTGATTTGGTTGATGATAGAATTTCATCAGTCATGATATGGTATATCAAACCAAGCACATATATACTTGTTAGGGAACAATGTATCAAACAAACCCACCTTGAGAGTGACACATGTAAATCATAATTAGTGGTCATAGTCATCTCTCATAGTGAAGGTGGTGATTGTGATTCTAAGACCTAAAGTAACTACACTCATCACATGTCGTTCGGTGTTCCTTGACATCATCCAACGTGATCCTGATTAAGGGTTGCCATAAAGGTGATGATCAGATGCGCTGTGACACATGGGGATGGATGTGAGGGGTGTAGACAAGATTTATACCTCCTACTGGAGTATAATATCTAGGCCACTTGATAAGCGAGATTGAGAAATGCATGTGCATGTACATGTGAATCAATATATGATGTCAAGGTCGCATATTTATAAGACAGTTTGCTCTTGGTTCAAGGAACATGGATTGAACGTTGACAGGATGATGATACATGCCTCATGTTAATTATGTATATCAAAGACAAAGGAATTAGACAATCACTACAACACCTTAAACAAATTGTAGGTTGAAGTTGTTCTTCAACTTTCCATTCACTTGGGTAGCACCAATGTGTGACTAGGCACTACTCTTTTCTTGTGATGTCATAAACTAGTTATGGACATTCACTGCTAGTGTGATATGGGTCCTATGGGATCGCACACGTAATATTCACATAGAAGAGGAGTTTATCCATAAATAATGTTGAAGTTGATTATGAAATATGTTTAAGTATTCAATTAAATAACCAATTAGCTGACTGGACTTAGAACCATCAAGTTCAAGTGTTGGACTAACTCGTTGAAGTGTCAGGTTGATTGAAAATTGAATTGGCTAAATTTTACATGAGTTAGAACACCAACTGATCGACTCAGGTTGGTGAGACGACCGGTTCACCTAGTGAATCGATCGACTCGGTCATACCAACCGAAGCTTCTGGTGATTTTTCTGATTCATGAGAATAGTGTTGATTGCCTAAGGCAAACACATTTTAAATCTTATATATCTCAATTCATCAATCACCCGCAAGTATACATGTTCAATTGTAGCCAAGGTCGAACCACAGGGAGCATGGGTAGCTAGGCACAAAAGAACTAATGTTCAACAATCTAAGTCGATTACAACGGTAGAGTTTGGTTGCAATTAGATAAAAGACAAGTGAACAACAAAACAACTTAAATTAAAGGTTGAAATCAAATTTTAGAGAGTCTTAGACATAAAATTTCACTACCACACCATCACATCATGTGTAACTATGAGATTAAAGCATGCCATTAACCTGCAAGGAGGTTGTCATCATCATACACCTCCTGACAACATGAGATGGTTCTCATCTCTGCATAACACTTATGTATCTATGCTTAAATTTGAACAGAACCTTGAACCCCTCAATATTCTCTAGGAACTCCTATAGTCTAGAGCATATTGCCATGAATCCTACTCCCTACTCCCTCATACAACCTCCCGAATAGCACAAGGAAGCATAAAACATGTATAAAAGGTGGCCAGCCAAGCATACAAGCAAATAAACATCGTAGGCATCCATGGAGAAGTAAATTAACTAACATTCAATATAAATTCTGATTTCACATGAGCAATGACATGGGAGTTACTCTCGCATGACTAAGAAGAAGGTTCTACTCATACATAATGGAGAAACACAAGCACATTGCAAAATTTTCAGAGTTTTGCATAGTTAAAGAGAAGAAAAAGCTAAGGGAACAAAATGTGAAGGCAAGGGAAGTAGAACTCTGGCTATAAGATGAAATTCCACCTTTGGAGCTACTTCAACTTGGACAATCTTTCCTCCCAAGAAGCTTGAATGAGAAGAAAAGCTCTGTTGCACATTTTGGAGAAGAAATGGTGAAGAATGGAGGTTCTTTCCCAAGAAATCTCTTCTTCCTCCCCAAAATTGCCTCCTCTTACTCTAAAACTTCTCTTGGTCAAAATATGTCACAAATGACGAATGACAATCACCCCTAGTGGCTGCACTCATTTTTAAAATGAGGGACGATTGCTGCTGAAATCTACAAAAAACTGATGAAGACGTGACATGTCTTTGAGGAGACACGTCATGTGTCGTTGTATAATTGATTGCTGAACTGCTTCCACGTGATTAGTACATGGCATGTTCCAATAGAGACACGCCGTGTAGCTGCTACTGGATTCGATCTGGGAAGATAGCAGACGTCGTGTGTAACGCCCCTCCAAACACATACATGACAACATAAGCAAACCCGATGTTGTCCATAACATGGGTAGCTCAGCTTGGAGGAACGTCACAAAACATGATAATCATTACAACAAGATAAATGAAACACCATGCATTAACTCAAAAATAGATTCATACATTGTTCATAAAAAGGGAAAGACATAAACTATCTCATCTTATTTCAAAACCTAATACATGTAGGCTAAGCAAATCTAAAGCATAAACTAAAACTAAACTAGATAATCTATGGAGTGGTAGATGGCACCCCACCAAGCTAAAGTCTCCCTTGAATCAGATACACTTGAAGGCTCGTTTCAATTCCCTCCTTGTGACGCCCCAATCCCCGTGCCATCTCTAACGACCCCGGTGATCGGGGAGTCACCCTCGGTAAACTACCCTTAACCTTTTCTTTACTTAGTTATTTAGAATTAACTTAAAGGAAAAACCTAATAGCTTGAATAACATCAGATTGTAATAAAACTACAGAAGCAACTTACCATTAACCTTACTTGGAAGTAAAACAAACTTACACGACATATTACATTGTTCATGCAGAAAGTAAAACACAACAAATAACTTAAATTTAGTTTACATATTACATTTCATTCTCTCACTACCACTCCACATGCCCAAGGATCGAGGGGAAAGGAGTAAGAGACCTCTATCTAATTACGAACTACCTTCTAAGAACTTGGGTGATACGATCCTTCAGCTTCCTTGTGCTGACACTGACTTGAAAAATGTTTCAGTAGGTTGGTGAGCTATTGGCTCAACGAATAGAATTTCACCCAACCATCATAGATAACTCATTTTATTATTTATTAATTGGAATAAAATACAAGATAATACTATACTTAGCAGATCTAAGCAATATAATTTAAACAACATGAGATGTCAACATTTCATTAAGATAACAACTGCTACAAAGCTGTAGATATGATTAAATAACAGAGAATACTAAAATTTCATTTAAAGGACAACTGCTATGAAACTAACTCAAATCTTTCTTAACTCTTTAACTTATAAGAAACTCTGTGAACCTATATGAACATATTTTATCTTATGCCCTGATCATATATAGTGTACTCTACATATGAAGACTCGTAGCGAACTACGATCTCATCGTACAAGACTTAGCTTAAAACCCAGGAAGCTAAGCCTAGAACTGAATCCAGGTTTGCTTAACTCGAACCATCACATCTGACTAAGGAGGATAAATAGATGGTCGTTAATTGGACCTCTCCTCTAGGCTGAGTACATAGGCGGAGGGTCTGAGACGCTCTGTGGGCCTCATCTTAGTATGCTCCATGGCTACCTCTGGGTTACCACCGAGATCTCCGGTTCATGTTGGGTAACCTATCTTCTCTTAGGAGAATTTTTCAAGGGTTTTGTCTCTCCGCACGCTCTGTGGGTGCGTTCCGATCCTCGTATACTAGTCGCTGCCAGGGTGGATCATTTCCTCCCTACAGTGCAGACATCCGTAGGGAATCTACGGTGTTCAGGGCACCTATGTCTATTATTTTATTATTCTAGAAAAGCTCTTACTACATTCCATCTCTCTTACTTATTCTTGGCTTTGGTATCTCTATGGTACCAAGTCTATTTATCTGAAACTTATAAATACAACATGTATATCATTTCTAACTTGGCAGTGCAATATGCTCAAACACTGTAATTTATTGAGAAATCAACATACTGTACTTCCAGGCATATTTAAATAAATAAAATACTTGTCAACTTGGCACATACATACTGAAATCATGCAATTAAACATCTTAATATAATGATAAAGGTTGATTATTCAACATATGAGAAATCATCAGTAGCACTTTTAAATTATATGAAATTCCTAGAAAAACTTACACATCAACCCTAATCCTGAGTTGTGCATCACTTAACCCAGTTAAGAGTTAATTACTTATCATGGAAAGATTTAATATTAATTATTGGGAATTTCTAATAATAACCTTGAGAAACGTGCCAATTCGTGTTAAGACTGAACCACACACATCAAATATAATACGGAGCGTGCAACTAGGTTTCCATTGACATTTTCATGTCATCGTCATTTCTTTGAAATTGAGCATCTATTAACTTACTAAAAATGCACAACCTGGGTTTATACCCAAACTGTACCGTTACTGGTCATGTGCTACTGATTCCAACTTTTAAACTGAGCAAATTAGGTTTTAGTCAATCATGCAGTTCCACTAACCCGAATCATACAAATGAGTTAAATAATTATGGTCGTGCAAGCGCAAATAAGAAAAATGTGAAACTAGAAATCATGCGACGCCGACACTAACTGGTACCTGGGTAAGCGTTGTTACCCGCCAATAACACAGATCGAACTGAAATCGTTCGTTTCATTGAGTTAATACTTGTTTTGGGGAGTGAGATTCTACTCACAGTGGGTTGAGGTGACCGAATTTCAACTAAAAATCCATCCATAGCCTAAATTTGAGCATCAACAAGTTGTCTTCAACCTCGGTTCAGCCTGGTTAACGGTAGATTCCTATTTAGGTCTCAAGACCAAATTCAAAGGCGGCGATTCGGGGTGCCGCTCATGCCCATCTGCTCCTGGTCCGGACCTACTGTAAGCATCATGTTCTTTCTCACGCATAGGTCGAGGAAAGGCTAGGAGAAGCTTGAAACTCAGCTAGGTGGCTGCATATTTGAGCATGGACCACCAAGTCAGAGTCGAGGCGGCGTTTTTGAGGTGTTGGTTGTGCCTAAAAGGGCCCCTGGCTGGCGCCTTGCTGTTGGCCGGCGCTGCTACTTGCCGGCCTTCTTTGGCTGGTCAGGGCACTGCTAGGGCAAGGTAGAGGAGGAAGGAAGGGAAGAGGAAGAAGAAGGGAGGACGACACCAAGCTGAATCGGAGCTAAGGGCTTGAAAATCGCCCCCGTCTCTCCTTCTCTACTGGCCGATAGGGCTCTTCTTGGGCGCCGCTCAAGCCATTCTGGAAAATGATCGGTTGAAATAGATAAGGAGGAAAGGGAAAAGGGGGTTAATAAGTTGTTATTATTGGAAAAAATTGTAGCCAAGTCCAAAGAACTAGAAAATGTTGTATATTTTGCCTCGGATGTTCGAATCGAGTGATTCTTTTTGCAAAGTTTCAAGCACGAGGTCCACTACAACCTCAAGGCATAAAAACACAACAACTAGACCATCTTAGCTAGGTTAATAATTTTAGGTATTTAACTTAATGATTAACACTACAATTATCTTTAATTACATCAGATGAATCAATCTCGACTATTGATTCACATCTTAGCTTATCTTGATTAACCTTGATGTTTAACAAGGTAATTAGCACTAATTAAGGTACTTCACACTAATCGAGGTATTTACGGACTAACCTTGATGTGGGTTATAACAATCTCCCTCCCTTAGAAGAATTTCGTCCTGAAATTCCTAAAAGAAAAAAGGAAACTTGTTACACGTCTTTGACTCAAGCTCTCACGCGGCTTCCTCTAAGTTGTGGTTCCTCCACACAACTTTCACTAATGGTATCTCATGATTCTTGAGTTTCTTGATCCTTTGATCAACTATCTGAATAGGTCCTTCAACATAGGACATATCTGATCTGAGCTGTGCAGGTGCTGGGTCCACTATCTTCTCTGTACCAGGGTAACACTTCTTCAACATCGATACATGAAACACATCATGTAGGTTAGCCAACTCGGATGGCAATTCCAACCTGTAGGCTATAGGTCCAATCCTCTCAACGACATGATATGGGCCCATAAACCTAGGAATCAGTTTGCCTCTCTTGCCAAACCTCAACACTCCTTTCCATGGTGAAACCTTCAGATACACTTCATCACCAACCTCAAACTCAAGAGGTCTACGTCTCTTCTCAGTGTAACTCTTCTGCCTATCATGTGCATCTTTTAACTATTCTCTGATCACTGTAATCTTTTCTGTAGTCAAATCCACTATCTTTGGTCCAAGAATCTCTTTTTTACCCACCTCATACCAACATACGGGTGATCTACACTTTCTTCCATACAGAGCTTCATACGGGGCCATACCAAGACTAGAATGGTGACTATTATTGTATGCAAACTCTATAAGGCTCAAGTGTTCTTCCCAACTTCCAACAAAATGCAAGACACATGCTCTCAGCATGTCCTCAAGAGTCTGAATGGTCCTCTCTGACTGACCATCTATCTGTGGGTGAAAAGTTGTACTGAACCTCAACTTTGTGCCCAAAGCACGATGCAACTGATTCCAAAACTTGGAGGTGAACTTAGGATCTCTATATGAAATAATTGAAACAGGGATACCATGCAACCTGACTATCTCATCCACGTATATCTTAACTAACTTTGGGACATCAAAGGTTGACTTAGCAGGAATAAAGTGAGCAGACTTAGTCAGTCTATCCACAATCACCCATCCATATCGAGTCACAACCTCTAGGTAACCTGGGCAACCCTACCACAAGATCCATTGTGATATGTTCCCACTTCCACTCTGGTATAGGAAGATATTGCAAGGTACCTGTAGGTTTCTGATGCTCAGCCTTAACCTGTTGGCACATACTGCATCTAGCCACATACTCAGCTACATCCTTCTTCATACTTGACCACCAGTACAACTCCTTGAGATTCCTACACATCTTAGTGTTGCCTGGATGCATAGCGTACATCGATGCACACACTTCCTCAAGAATCTATTCTTTCAAACCACTGTCTCCAGGTACACACAACGTGTCATGCTGATATAACAAACCATCATCTAAAAACCTAAACTCTGGTCTCTTTCCCTTTGTCATATCCTACATGATCTGTTGTAACTCACTGTCACTCTGCTGAAGTTCCTTGATCTGATCATAAAAGGTAGGTTTGACTTGCATCTGTGCAATCAAACCACTCTGCTCTGTCACTCCTAAGTCTAAGTTCAACTTTCGCATCTCTACTAGCAGGTCTCTCTTGAAGCATGCCATAGAGAATACATCTACTGTTAAACTTGACTTCCTGCTGAGGGCATTTGCTACTACATTCGCCTTACCAGGATGATAATCTATCATCACATCATAATCCTTAATCAATTCTAACCATCTCCGCGGTCTAAGATTCAGATCCTTCTGGGTGAAAATATATTTCAAGCTTTTATGATTCGTAAACACCTGGCATGCCTCACCATAAAGATAGTGGCGCCATGTTTTAAGAGCATGAACTACAACAGCTAACTCCAAATCATGTGTTGGGTAATTCTCCTCATTCTTTTTAAGTTGTCTAGATGCATAAGCTACTACTTTGCCTTCCTGCATCAACACACAACCTAAACTTCTCATTGAAGAATCACAAAACACTATGTAGCCTTTATCTACCTCGGGCAGGATCAACACTTGTGCTGTACTCAACCTCTTCTTTAAGATCTAAAAACTCTTCTCATAGTTGTCTGACCAGACAAATGGTGCATTCTTTCTTATTAAGCGTGTCAGAGGTGACGCTACAACACTGATGTTCTGGATGAACCTCCTGTAGTAACCTGCCAATCCTAAGAAGCTTCTAATCTCAGTAGGAGTCTTAGGCTGCTCCCACTATAGAACAGACTCGACTTTCTTAGGGTCAACACTTACTCCATCTCTTGAGATGACATGTCCAAGAAAAGACACCTCAGCTAACCAGAACTCACACTCATTGAACTTAACATATAGCTGGTGTTGTCTCAACAACTGTAATGATATCCTCAGATGTTGTTCATGCTGCTCATCATCTCTGGAATAGATCAAAATGTCATCTATGAAAACCACTATGAACTGATCTAAGAACGTCTTGAAAATTTGGTTCATCATATCCATGAAAGCTACTGGGGCATAAGTCAGTCCAAACGACATGACTACAAACTCATAATGCCCATATCTTGTTCTGAAAGCCGACTTAGGAATATCTGAAGCCTTTATCCTCAACTGATGATATCTAGATCTCAAGTCTATCTTAGAAAATATTTTCGCTCCATGCAACTAATCAAACAAATCATCTATCCTTGGCAACGGATACTTATTCTTGATGGTGATCTTATTCAATTGTCTATAGTCTATACATAGCCTCATAGTACCATCTTTCTTTTTCACAAACAAGACTGGAGCTCCCCATGGTGAAGAACTAGGTCGAATGAAACCCTTATCCAGTAATTCTTATAACTGAATCTTGAGTTCCTTCAACTCTACAGGTGCCATTCTATAGGCTAGTAGCGCTATAGGTTGACTACTTGGCAACACCTGGATCTCAAAGTCTATCTCTCTTTTAGGAGGTAGACCTAGCAACTCATCTGGGAAAATAACTGGGAACTCACAAACTACTGACACATCCCATAGACTGACTGTGCTCTTCTTAGCTCGAGTATCTACTACATATGCCAAAATGCCTCACAACCTCTCTACAACATCTTATCAGCTACAGTGGCTGATATGATACTCGTAGGCAAAACTTTCCTATCTCTAGAAAAGACACAAGAAAATCCACCCTGTTTAAAGACAACCTCCTTCTTCCAACAGTCGAGCTGAACTTGATGCGTCTCTAGGCAATCCATACCCAAGATAACTTGAAAAGAGTTAATATCTAGGGGTATAAGATTAACCGCGATGGTATAACCACCAAAAGTCAACAAACATCCGAGACAAAACTCCGTCAACACTGTCGGTTCACCTAACGGAACCCTCAACAACAACTCAACCGGTAACTCCTGAGTTAATAGGTTAAGCTCACAATCTAAAGAACTCTGTATAAATGAGTGAGTAGCACTCGGATCTATCAAAACTATCACTGAAATGCTATTAAAGAAAAACATTTCTCTTGTAATTACTCGAGAAGAAACAATACCTTCTTGTGGTGTCAAAGAGAAGAAGCGTCCTGAAGCTCTTCCTCTCCCACGATGTCCTTGTTGTCCTTCCCTAGAACTAGGTGTTGCATAACCTCAGGAACCTGAAGCTACTGAGGAACTTGCTCCTCCAGCTGGAGTCTGTCACGGAACATTCTGGTACTGTGACTGGGAACCCTGTGATGCTGACTGTTGTAACTGAGGGAAACTCCTCTTGATATGTCCCATCTGTCTGCACTGATGACATCCTTGAAACTCGGTTCCCCAACACTATCCTGAGTGTGGCCTTCCACAAATATCACATATGGATGCAACACGTCTTTGCGGTCCTATCACTGACACTGAAGATCCAGAAGACCTAGTTGGAGGTATCCATGTAGACTGTGTACTCCATCTTCTGGAATTAGGTCTTCCTCTACTTGATGAAAAACTAGATCCTTGTCTACCAAAACAGCCAAGTCCTCATCCTATCTTTGAAAAGAAACCACCACATCCTCTGTATCCACCACTTCTTTGTCCCCTTCTAATAAAGTCTCCATATCTTTCCTTACTCTCAGACTGCTTATCCACATTAACTGACTCTTCTACACGTCTCACTGCTTCCACAAATTCCCCAAAATTTTCTCTATCTCTTCGACCAATGGCTGAAACGGTGTGTCTAATCTCTAATCTTAATCCTTCTTGAAACCTTCTGTACTTTTCTACATTATCAGGAACAAGTTGCAGACAGAAATTTGCCAACCTTGTGAAATGTGCCCTGTATTCACCAATTGGCATACTTTCTTATCTGATATTCTGCAGCTGTCTTATCTTCTCACTCAGGAAGGTAGGTGGGTAGTACTTAAGATGGAATTTATCAACGAAATCCTTCCAAGTCAATACCGTGTTCCTCCTTTTATCTTCCACTCCACGCCACCAGAGCTATGCATCACCTTTAAGAAAATAAACTACGTGATTGATTTATCTTTCCTTAGACAACTCCATCAGACATAACACTTTCTCTAACTGTCTCAGCCATTCATCTACCACTACAGAGTCCGTAGTTCCAGTGAACTCAGTACCTCCAAGCTTCTTAACCAACTCTTAGGATCTCATCAGGTCCTTGTTGCTCGAGGTAGAAGCTCACCTCTCCATCTTATACTTTTCCCTGGTCTCAAGAAACATCTTGTACATCCTTGATGCCTCATCCACATCTTCTCCACCACCTGAACCCATCTCCTGAGAATCATGTCCAATGTGGCCTCATGACCACATCCTCTTCTTGTCCATATGCAATTGTATAACAAAACACTTCCTGTTAGAAAATTGCAGTTAGAAGGAAGACACCTAAGTCCTAATCCTATTGGTATCCTATCGTCCCCTAGCCTTGACTTAGAGTAACTACGTACTCAACCTATACTCTGATACCAAAAATCCTGTGACGCCCCGATCCCCGTGCCATCTCTAATGACCCCGGTGATTGGGGAGTCACCCTCGGTAAACCACCCTTAACCTTTTCTTTACTTAGTTACTTAGAATTAACTTAAAGGAAAAACCTAATAGCTTGAATAACATCAGATTGTAATAAAACTGCGGAAGCAACTTACCATTAACCTTACTTGGAAGAAAAACAAACTTACACGACATATTACATTGTTCATGTAGAAAGTAAAACACAACAAATAACTTAAATTTAGTTTACATGTTACATTACATTCTCTCACTACCACACCACATGCCCAATGACCGAAGGGAAAAGACTAAGAGACCTCTATCTAACTACAAACTACCTTCTAAGAACTTGGGTGATACGGTCCTTCAACTTCCTTGTGCTGACGCTGACCTGAAAAATGATTCAGTAGGTTGGTGAGCTACTGGCTCAACGAATAGAATTTCACCCAACCATCATAGATAACTCATTTTATTGTTTATTAATTGGAATAAAATATAAGATAATACTATACTGAGCAGATCTAAACAATATAATTTAAACAACATGAGATGTCAACATTTCATTAAGATAACAACTGCTGCAAAGCTGTAGATACGATTAAATAACAAAGAATACTAAAATTTCATTTAAAGGACAACTACTGTGAAACTAACTCAAATCTTTCTTAACTCTTTAACTTATAAGAAACTTTGTGAACATATATGAACATATTTTATCTTATGCCCTGATCATATGCAGTGTACTCTACATATGAAGACTCGTAGCGATTTACGATCTCACCATACAAGACTTAGCTTAAAACCCGAGAAGCTAAGTCTAGAACTGAATCCGGGTCTGCTTGACTCGAACCGTCATGTATGACTAAAGCGGATAAACAACTGGCCTTTAACTGGACCTCTCCTCTAGGCTGAGTACACAAGCGGAAGGTCTGAGATGCTCTGTGGGCCTCATCTTGGTACGCTCTGTGTGTACCTCTGGGTTACCACTGAGATCTCCAGTTAATGTTGGATAACCTATCTTCTCTTAGGAGACTTCCTCAAGGGCTTCGTCTCCCCGTACGCTCTGTGTGTGTGTTCTGATCCCCGTATACTGGTCACTGCCATGGTGGATCATTTCCTCCCTATAGTGCAAACATCCGTAGGGAATCTACGGTGT
Organism: Alisma plantago-aquatica; assembly: GCA_963693085.1. NCBI lineage: Eukaryota > Viridiplantae > Streptophyta > Magnoliopsida > Alismatales > Alismataceae > Alisma > Alisma plantago-aquatica. Next base: position 1,155,294,390 of record OY856410.1, on the reverse strand, counting down.
TCAGGGCACCTATGTCTATTATTTTATTATTCTAGAAAAGCTCTTACTACATTACATCTCTCTCTTACTTATTCTTGGCTTTGGTATCTCTATGGTACCGAGTCTATTTATCTGAAACTTATAAATACAACATATATATCATTTCTAACTTGGCAGTGCAATATGCTCAAACACTGTAATTTACTGAGAAATCAACATATTATACTTGCAGGAAGATTTAAATAAATAAAATATTTGCCAACTTGGCACATACATACTGAAATCATGCAATTAAACATCTTAATATACTGATAAGGGTTGATTACTCAACATATGAGAAATCATCAGTAGCTTTTGTAAATTATCTGAAATTCCTAGAAAAACATGCACATCAACCCTAATCCTGATTTGTGCATCACTTAACCCAATTAAGAGGTAAATACTTATCATGGCAAGATGTAATATTGGGAATTTCTAATAATAACCTTGAGAAACGTGCCAATTCGTGTTAAGACTGAACCACACATCAAATATAATAGGGAGCGTGCAACTAGGTTTCCATTGACATTTTCATGTCATCATCATTTCTTTAAAATCAAGCATCTATTAACTTACTAAAAATGCACAGCCTGGGTTTATACCCAAACTGTACCGTTATTGATCATGTGCTACTGATTCCAACTTTTAAACTGAGCAAATTAGGTTTTAGTCAATCATGCAGTTCCAATAACCCGAATCATACAAATTAGTTAAATAATTATGGTCGTGCAAGCGCGAATAAGAAAAACATGAAACTAGAAATCAGGCGACGCCGACATTGCCTAGCACTTGGGTAAGCGTTGTTACCCACAAATAACACAGATTGAACCAAAATTGTCCATTTCATGGAGTTAATACTTGCTTTGGGGAGTGAGATTCTACTCACAGTGGGTTGAGGTGACCAAATTTCAACAAAAAATCCATCCAGAGCCTAAATCCAGGCGTCAACATGTTGTCTTCAACCTCAGTTCAGCCTGGTTTGAACCTGTTGTAAACAGGTTGTTGCTTTTCTCAAGCACAGGTAGGAGAGGGCTCAGCTAATCGTCATTGCTCGTGGCTTGGAGACGGCAGATTCATGTTTAGGCCTCAAGGCCGGACTCAAAGGTGACGATTTGAGGTGCTTCTCGTGCCCAGCTGCTCCTGGTCCGGACCTGCTGCAAGCATCATATGCTTTCTCACGCACATGTGGAGGAAAGGCTAGGGGAAGCTTGAAACTCAGCTAGGTGGTTGTGGATTTGAGCATGGACCACCAAGTCATAGTCGATGCGACATTTTTGAGGTGTTGGCTGTGCCCAAAAGGGCCCCTGGCCGGCCTTCTTTCGCTAGTCGGGGCACTGCTAGGGTAAGGTAGACGAGGAAGGAAGGGAAGAGGAAGAAGAAGGGAGGACGACGCCAAGCTGAATCGGAGCGAAGGGTTCGAAAATCACCCCTCGTCTCTCCCTCTCTGTTGGCCGATCGAGCTCTGCTTGGGCGCCGCTCAAGCCGTTCTGGAAAACGATCGGGTGAAAGAGATAAGGAAGAAAGGGAAAAGGGGGTTAATAAGTTGTTATTATTGAAATTGCAGCCAAGTCCAAAGAACTAGAAAATGTTGTATCTTTTGCCTCGGATGTCCGAATCGAGTGATTCTTTTTGCAAAGTTTCAAGCATGAGATCCACTACAACCGCAAGGCATAAAAACACAACAACTAGACCATCTTAGCTAGGTTAATCATTTTAGGTATTTAACTTAATAATTAACACTGCAATTATCATTAATTACCTCAGATGAATCAATCTCGACTATTGATTCACATCTTAGCTTATCTTGATTAACCTTGATGTTTAATAAGGTACTTAGCACTAATCAAGGTACTTCACACTAATCGAGGTATTTACTAACTAACCTTGATGTGGGTTATAACACTCCTACTCCTTGATCTAGGGACATCTAGTCACACGACCATGCAAAACAAAGCAACAACATTAGTAAGCGGCACCATACATTTTATAAGAACTGAAAATAAACATATACTTGACTTGAAAGGAAACTTGACATGAATTTAACTTAAGCATTCTTGTAATTAACTACTTGACATAAATAAGAACTGAATAAGTAAAATATGCACTCTCTATGACTTTCCCACTTAAGAGCCCATAATTGGCACGAATGCCCATGATTTGGCTAAAAAGCCCATAACGACCCTGAGGTCCACGATTGGCTATGAAAGCCCATAACTGGCACAAATGCCCATAACGAGCCCTTAAGGTCCATGATGGCGAGAGCATATAAAACTTAATCAAATTCTTATAACCTGATTCTTAAAATGAACATTACCATAATCTTGAACATTAAATCTTTGACGTAATGGGATTTCTCCCTCATTACATGATTTACATGGTTCTTTCTTAAATGTCTTAATCATTACATGGTCATAATCACTAAACTAATGATCATCCGTGATAAACATAGGACTTTATGAATATAAAAAATAACATGCAATGATATAATATGAGACACATGATCATAATCTAAATTCCATTCATTAACTTGGAATTTAAAGCATAATCATAAAGCATACATAGCATGCACTTCAAACAAGGTACATATGTATGATGGCATGAGCTGCTTACCTTATTGGAGCAAAACCCTAATTTTACTCTCCCTGATCCTAGGTCAAGTCCTATGTTCCTAAAATTATCATGATTTATATAAATCATCACCTCAATTACATCTTAAACCCTAATTGCCTTAAATCTGATACTTCGTGAAAACCAACTCAAAACATGTCTTAAAACCTAGACCGTTGGCTAGATCTCAAAAAACTGAACAAAAATCATAATAACTTGATCCCATACGATCTACCAATTAAAAGTTATGAATTTTCATGCATCCACCAATAAGAAATCCAAGAAATCATGTGTGACATTAATTTAAATGAAAACAAAATCGAGTTAAATGGAACTAAGATGACCGAAAAATCCATAGAAAGCTTACGTTCGATTAAACATACGGGGGCAAAGTTGTCAATATTGTATCTCAAACAAAGGTGCAGCCGCTTGATTAAGTAAACACAAAAACCCCAAAAAGCCCTAAGTATGCGTGACAGATCAATTAAAATTCCAAGAGCAGACATGTAAAAGCCACACCCTGCTTCTTCGAGACTTGGTCATGGCGTGACCAGGCGCCCTGAAGCACCAGATCACCATCCCAACTCGCGACCATCTCACCAAACCGACCATCCCCTGAAAACCTGAGGCTTCGCCGAACTTGGCAAGCCAAGACTCACGACCTGCAGTGCCAGGGACACCCTAGTTCAAAACCAAAATAGGGCATCCAAGTGCCCAAAAGTCAGGGAAACATCTAATGGAGAAAGGTGAAGACAAAACAACCGCTTCCAGGGCTAATGTGCCCCTGGAAGACCCAGGCGATGAACGTCGGCGGGAAAATAGGCGGAGAGTTACCGACTACGGATACTGGGGTACACGCGAGACAACACGAGAGAGGAAGGTAACAGAGGAGGTCCAGAGGTACTTACCCAAGCGGCGATTGCGTTGAGGGAGTCAGACGCGTCTGCGAGGAGACGATGATCGCCGGAGATGAAAACCGAGAAGGTCAGGGGGTCTCAGGGCGAGGGAGGCTAAATTGGAGTGAGAGGATAGTGATGCGCCGTCCCTTGATCGTTTCTAATCTATTATTTATAGGTTTGGCAGTCGGGAAGAAGTTTTGTAAAATGATGGAGGCGAGAGGAATTCTAGCCCTATTGGGCGTTTCATCGATAGCGCATGAAGTCCAGGAAAACCTGGGATCGTTGAGTTCGTGTGGCAATCCCGATCTCATCGGTGAAGAAACCAAAAGAAACTGGACACTGTGGGGGCCAAACGGGGTCAGATAAGAAAATGTGAGCAGGCTGCCTGTTCTCGATCTCCTACTCAAGGTAGGAGACGAGTCCATGGCCCCATTATGCAAATCCGACGACTGGGAGAGATTCGACATAAAACAGGTGCGCGTGACAACAGACTTTGGGCGAAAAAGTAATAATGGTCCGCGTGACATTGAAATAAGAAGCGAATCTTATGAAATCGAATCTATTTATTCAATTAACAGGTCATTTAGGGTTCAAACTATATTGAAAGTTTCTAAATTCATTAGAGGGATCAAACAAGGTTCAACTGAACTCAAATTTCGACCATAGGTTAGTTAAAGGGTCTAGAATCTTCCTATATGATTAGATTTAGATTTTTTTCTGTCTTTTCTTCATCTAAATAAAAAAATGTCATTATCTCAATATACATGAATTAAAATGAATTATCTTTTCCTTGGTTAGTTATATTTTGAACTAACATTCGAAGTAGGATGGAATATTTCATTATATTTGATAATTTGTATACATTCTTAGGATCTTGAAAAATAAAAGTGGAAAATTTTGCACTAAGGACCTTAAACTTATTTTATTCACAAATTTGGGATGTTACACCGTGTTCTATTAAACACACAACCGTGTGATTTGGCAGCAAGCTGAAGCTGGCCTCTGAACGTGCGGATATGCCATTTCTTAATAAAGACACGTCATGTCTCTTTCTCTATATTTCAGGCATTAAGGTCGTTGGAAACTTACATGACCATGTGTTAAATAACACGTGGCATGTTCTTCTCTTCATGATCTCTTTCTAGAAAGTTACACGTCGAGTCTAAATAAAGACACGATGTGTCTTTTTTTGTTTCTTCAGGATTAACTCCGAGTTAGCTTCAAGTCGAAGGGAGATCCAATGGAGGTCAGATTTGGATTGGACTATCTTCAATTTGTCATTTTCAACGTGTACTTGTGATCAACATCATACAACAAGTAAAATAACTAAAAGGTGCCAAGTTAAATATGATTAGAGGCTAAATGGAAGGCAAAATGAACTGAATTTGTGTGTGAATGTGTGGAAAAAGTAGATATGAAATGCGCACATCAAATCCCCCTAATCGTGAACTATTATTTGTCCTAAAGCAAAAAGAGCATAGAAACACAAATGAAAGAATTGTCAAGATCATGCATAGATCAAATGAAATGGAAGGTGTAAATCAGGCCAATCAACCATAATCATCAAGTTCATATTCATAGCCTTGATTTTAGCTCAGACATCCAAGAAAGAAAATTAAGTTCAACAACAGTGGAAACACATTAAATGAAATAGTCAACTATGCAACACTAAATGGAACTTGGATGACCAAGCCAAACAATCAGTGGATTTACAACAAAACTTTCAGCTATTAGGCATGCAAAAGATGGAATCTTAGTTAATGCTAGAAATTTTAGCTCTCTCTTCTTGTTTCCCCAAAAGGTATGATATTGGATTAGGGGTTCCGACACTTGGCTTCTAATGTAGGCTTATGCACATGAGGAGTGCCAGTTGGGGTATTTTACCCTCTTTTAGGACATATCACCTAACCATCATGGCCAGATCGGACTTACACTAGGTTAGTGTGACGTGGGCAATTTATCCATCTTTTATGGGGTAATTAAGGTGAAGTGACCCAAAAGGGAATTTTAATTGGTTATGGGTTTCACTTATTTTTCCCTGAACAAAAGAGAGTTATCTAAATTGTAATATTAGCTCGATTCCATTCATTTGATTTGAAAATTTTTCACTGAAAAGGGGTGGTTGTAAAATCACTAAAGGTTTGACAAAAACATCCTGTGTTCTAAGTAGTGTTGCAAAGTTGACATATTCACAAAATTTGTTACCAATTACATGTATTATGCAATCCAACATGAAAAAGATGAAAATTCAGGCTACAAACATAAATCTGAAATTAAGCACATGTTGATGGCCATAAAGTTTCATTTGATTCATGTATGTTCTTTTTTCAATTTATTCAAATGATAATTCTTATGAGGAAGGACAAGATAGTTCAAATTGGGAAGAAAAATAGTTCATTACACATGATAGGCCTCACATCATACTAAAATTGCCATGAGAAAAGTAGAAACTAAATACAAAAACTAGAGAAAAGATAATGAAACAACTAAACAACTACGACTACATTACCGACCGGTTGCACCCCCTCTAAGCTTGAAATTTGCAGTGTCCTCACCGCATCAATAAAACCTAAGGCAGAAGTAACCAATTACCTGTCATGGAAGATATCGGCAAGAAGGGCCAGCGCCCCCGTGACCAGTAGAAAAATATTAGTTGACCAAATCATCATCATCAAGAATGTCGACCGACATGGGTTGTGGAGCTCTGGCTGCGACTGGTGAGACTGGTTAGGCTGGGGCATCATATAGTGGCACTGAGAGATATGCCACATATCCATGCGCTAGACCATCTCGTGCATTAGCGAGTACTTTTGACCCATCATATCAGGATGACTGTCTAGATGGTCAAATCACTACTAAACATAGTCATAAAGATGTCTAACATCAGGCATAACCCAAGTGCACTCAGTTTGAGTGCTTGTGGATGACGACGACATAGTGTATTGCTAAGAGGAAGGTGCATTTGGAGCAGATTGGTCTTCAAGGGTATCTGCATAATCATCTTGGCCACTAAGGTCTACCTTATAATTGTCTTTATTTTTTAAGGTTATGTTCTCCAAGTAGGGCATGTTAATGTATTGATCATTATCAAAATATTGTCTGAACTTTGTATCATCATTGGGGACCTTAGCAATCATCCCTACAAATATTAGATACTGAGTATCTACTAGGTTCCTACTTGGTGCATCCTCTAGACCAGTCAGGTCTACCTCAAGCTTTTTGGCCAGGAGAGTGATCAATCCCCCACACATGATGTCTCCAGATACTCTCTTCTTGATCTTCTTAATGTCAAAGCTCCTAGTTTTAATGAAAAAACTTGCATTGATATGAAAATCATAAACCATACCCCATAGAAAAAATAGATCCTACTTCCCATACACTCCATGAGTTTCTTTCTTGGCAAAGACCCATGTGTTGAGATGTTAGTGGACGCATATGAAGATTGGGTTATGGATGGTAGATTCCCTAGCCTTCTTGGCGTCATGTCTCTCCTCATCAGTGATTTCATTCTAAGAGACATCACTATCAAAATTTGGAGGGTAGCCTAGAGCACCCTCGTAGTGGAACTCTAAGAGCTCACAAAATTGCTTGATGGTGATTCTATAACTCTGGGCCCAATAGACAGAAACAAAGGAAAGCATATGGTTCCATCCTATTCCTCGGGTCCTCCTTGACCTTCAAAGTAGTAAGAAACTCATACACAAGGCAAGGTTAAGTGTTTCTTACTATGCAACATATATACTTGAGTCCTAGCTCGTTGAGGTGCTCCTGGATTTCATATTTGAACCCCAAGGCTCCCATTGTTGATCACAGGAGAAATGTGTAGGGAGGAACCTACAAGAGATGAGAAACTGATATGTGGGATCTTCCTCTGTAGTGACCCTGAACTGGGTCGTGGAGACATAGGTTGGGGCTGAAAATGATCTTGGTCCATGATTGTGGTTCGATGTCTGCTTGACCGGGGCCATTGTTGCTGAGAAGTTACTAAAACGGCCTAGGATACGATGTGTTTGATTATGGTCACGATGTGTCTTCAGAAAGAAAGATTGGCAAATTGTGGGATGGATATGACATGTCTTCAAGGGGATACGACGTGTACCTAGAGATTGGCCATGTTCGGAGGTTGGGGATGAGGGAAATTTCTTTACACGGTGTGACTTGGGATGCTTACATGTTTTTTGGATTAGATGAAGAAGTAGATCCCAACGGTAGAGACATCGATGGGGTTGCTTTGCTTGTGGAGGTAGATAAGAGGCTTAGAGTGGCTACAGAATCATGATGGAGCTTGAGCTTTCTCGGCTAGAGAGACAATAGAATGGTGGAGCTTCGGAGCAGAGTAGGGCCACAACGGTGCTTGAGGAGGTCGCTCGGAGGTGATGGAGAAACTTGTCCATCGATCAGAGGCTGGAATCATCGCACATGATTGTAGAGCATCACACACGGTTGTAAGAAACAACTGGTTGTGAGTGGAAGTGAAGGAGGCGACTAGAGATTAGGGATAAAAACCTGACTTCTCATCTTTAGACACGACGTGTCTTTTAAAGGACACGATGTGTTCCCTTATATAGTTTGCCTGCTCCTTTTGAAACTTGCTTTGACTGAAGAGGACACAACATGTTTGATTTTGAACACGTGTAAGTTTCCAACACCCAAGGTAGAATTCACCAAACTGATAATGACACATCGTGTACAAATAAAGCCACAACCTATGTTTCTCTAAAAAAATAGAACCATTCCAATGAGCATTGTGACACCTAGTGTTTGAATTAAAATACGTCATGTAACATTCTAGATGAAAACATAGCACTCTCAACCTGATAAAGACACAACATGTTCAAATAAAGACACAGTGTGTATTTCTCATAAAAAATACATTACATTTGAATGATCTAGTGGACACACTGTGTTTGATTAAAAACACACCGTGTGTGTTTCCAGAGAGTGTCTTTTGTGACCGTGCATGCCGTGTCAAAAATATAACACATCGTGTGCGTTTGAGTTTTTTGTATAATCTCTCATGTGTGAGAGATGACACAACCTGTATAAATAAAGACACATCATGTTTCTAAATTTCTACAAAAATTGTCTTCTTTTGATCAACACCTGCAGAGACGATGATATGTACTATGAGTGTCTAAATTATTACATTCATCCATGACAAGTTTATTTTTTAAATTGAAAAAAAATGTTCTTGATTAAAACTAATTAAGGAACTCTATCCTAATGTGGGGTCAACTCCCACAAGTTCCTCCATTTAAAGTCTGGAATGAGACTCAAATCCTTGATAATGCATCTTGGAGGGAGAAAGAGGCTCCCTTGTCAATCTCCTCCCCTACAGTGTACAACTTGCATATTTTTCCATTAACCTTGAATTTTGATTGCTTCCCTTGCAGCTCCACTGTCCCGTATGGATAGACTTTCAAGCTAAGAATGGTCCATACCACTTAGATCTCAATTTCCATGGAAAGTACTTAAGTTTGGAATTGAACAGTAGAACTTGGTCTCCTTCTTTGAATTCTTTGATTTTGATTCTTTTGTCATGCTACCTCTTTGTCTTTTCTTTATAGATTTGTGTATTCTCATAAGCATCCATTCTGAGTTCTTGAATCTCTTGGAGTTGTAGAAATCTTTTATCTCATGCTTTCTTTAGATCATAGTTGAGGAATTTGATCGCCCACAATGCCCTATGCTCCAATTATACAGGTAAGTGATAAGATTTGTTGTAGATTAGCTTGAATGGAGTTGTCCCAATTGGAGTCCTAAAAGCCATCATGTACGCCCATAGTGCATTATCTAGATTCAATGCCCAATCCTTTCTTGAGATGGAGACGATCTTTTCTAATATAGTCTTTAGTTGCCTATTGGAGGTCTCCACCTGGCCTGACGTTTGATGATGATAAGGTGTAAACGCCTTATGCTTCACTCCATACTTGCTAAGAAAGTTTTTGAAGTTTCTTTCATTGAAATGGATTCCACCATCAAATATGATTGCTTTTGGAACTCCATACCTGGGAAAAATAGTCTTATGAAATAGTTTTATCATGGACTTGACATCTGGTGATTGAATGGGGACCGCCTCTACCCATTTAGATACATAGTCACATGCTACTAGGATGAACTTGTAGCTGCATGAGGGTGGAAAAGGGCTCATATAATCGATGCTCCACACATCAAAGACTTCTATCTCTAGAATTGAATTCAACGACATCTATCCTTCTTTGAAATCCCTCCAACTCCTTAACACTTGTCACATGCTTTGACAAATGCGTGCACATCATGAAATATACTCGGCCAATAGAAACTTGCTTAAAAAATCTTGGTTTCATCCATATCCACTCCTAAGTGTCCACCATAGGGGGAGGAATGACAATATGAAATCACACTTGCTATCTCTTCATTGGGAATGCATCTCCTAATAAGCCCATCTGCATACTTAAACAATAGGGGATCATCCCAATAATAGAACTTAACATCATGAAGGAACTCTTTCTTCTGTTGGTATGTGAATCACGAGGAATGCATCCAATGTTTATGTAATTTGCAAAATCAGTAAACCATGGAATAGCAAGAGAGTCTACCACATATAGCTTCTCAATAGGCAAATTGTCATGAATTGGAACTTTGTCTTCAACACTAGTTGATAGACATGAGAGATGATCAACTACATTGTTTTCTATCCATTTCGTATCGTTGATTTCCATGTCAAACTCCTATAATAGCAGTATCTAGAAGACGATGTGAGGTTTGGCATCATTCTTTCTCATAAGGTACCTAATTGCAACATGGTTTGTGTACACAATGACCTTGGAACCCACTAGGTACTGTCTGAATTTATCAAAAGCATAGACTATAACAAGAATATCTTTCTCAGTTGTGGCATAATTGATTTGTGCATCGTCTAAGGTCTTGCTTGCATAGTGTATTGCATGGAGTTTGTTATCCTTCCTCTACCCTAAGATTGCCCCTATGGCGTATTCGCTTGCATCACACATTGCTCAACATAGAGGCTTTGTAATCTTGGAAAAATCCTTTATAACCCGTCTATAGAACCCTACGTGTCCCAAGAAACTACGAACTTCTTTCACGTTTGTTGGAGTCAACATATTTTCAATTGCTTCTACTTTTGCTTTGTCCACTTCAACTCCCCTTCTTGAAATAACATGCCTAGTACAACCCCTATTTGCACCGTAAAATGGCACTTCTCCCAATTAAGCATGAGGTTGACTTGTTGACATCTCTACAAAACTTTAGTTAGATTCAGCAAATAATCATCGAAAGAATTTCCATAAACACTAAAGTCATCCATAAATATTTTCATAATATTTTCAATATAATAAGAGAATATTGGCATCATACACATTTGAAATGTGGCGGGTGCATTACAAATCCCAAGTGGCATTTGCCTATAAGTATATGTACCATAGGTGCATGCAAATGTAGTCTTTTCTTAGTTAGGTGGGTAGATAGGGATTTGGAAGAACCCACTATACCCATCAAGATAGCAAAAATAGGAATGATGTGCAAGTCTTTCCAACATCAAATCAATAAAGGGAAAGGGGAAATGGTCTTTTCTGATAGCTTTTTTTAATTTTCTATAATCAATACACATTTACCATCTAGTGATGATTCTTGTTTGTATTAATTTGTCATTTTCCCCTTTTATTATATTAGTTCCTCCTTTCTTGGGTACGACATGTATAGGGCTCACCCAAGGACTATCACTGATGGAATATATAATTCCTACATCTTTGAGTTTGAAAATTTCCTTTTAACAACTTCCATCATGTTTTGATTTAGTCTTCTTAGAGGATCTATGCAAGGTTTGGCATTTTTTTCTAAAGCTATATGATGCATGTATATAGATGGGTTGATTCCTTTAAGGTTATCAATTGAGTATCCTTTTACATCTTTGTAACTTGTAAGTCCATTCAACAATTTTTCTTCTCGTTCTTTATTCAATTCAGAATTTATAATGACTGGAGAGGTGGAATTTGGGTCTAAGAAAGTATACCTCAACCCCAGAGGAAGGGGTTTTAATTCTACGTGTTTATTTGGAGCAACGGTGTTTCTTTCCTCATTCTCCTTTGATTCTTCCTCAATTTTTTAAATCTATAAGACTGTAGGAATCTTCTCATTGAAGTTGACTTTTGTGTCTTCTTCGTTATCTTCTCTTTCAAGATCATCAAGAACAGTCTCAACAAAATTCTTCTCTTCTTCAAGCAACATATCAACAGTGTCTATCAGACAAAGATATTCCTTAGAGCTGGGTGCTTTCATGGCATCATAAATAGAGAACACAAGTTATTCATCTACAACTTTGACAATGAGTTTTCCTTCTCTAACATCAACAAGACAGCCTGCAGTACAGAGGAATGGTCTTAAAAAAATTGGGTTTGCTAGATCCTCTTGCATGTCAAGGACCACAAAATCACATGGAATGAAAAACTTTTATATATGTACATGAATGTCTTCAATTTCTCCTCTAGGATGTTTGATTGAGAGATCAGCTAACTTAATTGTCATTGGTGTTGGTTGTAAGTCTCCCAAGTCAATCTTTTCCCACAAAGATATAGGAATCAAGTTGATGCTAGCACCAAGATCAACAAGGCCTGAATCTCCAATCTTTCAAGGGAGGGTGAAAGAACCTTGATCATCTATTTTTTCATGCATGCAGTTCTGGATGATAGAGCTTAGCCTTTTAGACAAGATAATAGTTTCAGCTTGACCGGATCTCCTTTTCTTTGTTAGGATGTCTTTCCAAAACTTAGCATAAGAGAGTATCTCAGCTATGACCTCAACTAAAGGTAGATTCACATATAGATTGTTCAAGATGTCCTTAAACGTATTGAACTTAACATCATCTTTGGTATTATCAAATCTATGAGGGAAAGGAGAAGAGTCACCTTGATGCAGATTTCCAACAAATTTCTTTTTTTTGGTTTTCAACAGTCTCCTCAACAGTGGTGTCAACGAATTCTTCAGATTTCCTCTTAGAAGGTAGTGTAGACCCTCCTATGACTGTCCCACTCCTTAGAGTCATAGATTTGCAAGTCTCCTTGGGATTCATAGCCGGTTGACTGGTAAATAACCTGAAGGTGCTCATTGGTTGGCTAAAGCTTGTTGAGCTATCTAGTTCTCCAACATCTTAGTATGGGTGACAATCCCATCAACTTTTGAATAAAGTTGTGTGATTGCATCCTTTAAGAGATTACCATGTGCCTAGAACTCATCATTCTGCTAAATCTATGTAGTCACAAAAGTCTCAAGGAGACTTTCCAAGCTGGACTTTTGTGGTGGTTGAGTCATTTGCTGAAGCTGGTTGAAGTTCCTATTGTTATTGTTGCTATATCCCGACCGTTTATGACAATTATCATTCATTGGCTGGTGATTGCTCATAGGTTGTTGACCTTGAGATTGACCTTGCTACGGATGGTTTTGAGAGTTGTTGTTCCGGTAAGAAAAGTTTAGATGGTCTATCCATCCTGGATTGTAGGTCTCTGAGAAAGGATAGTAGGCTTGCCTGTTATTAAAGTTGCCTATAACATTGACCTGCTCTGGCATCTCAGTGGCATTCATCCGTGGTGCAAAACAAGAAGAAGAGTTGTGGCTAGATGCTCCACACGCCTCACACACTTGCTCAACTACTTGAGAAGAGTGAGTGGTCAACTTTTCAAACTTTTGAGTCAAGGCATCAAGTTTGGCTATAATGAGATCTACTGCATCTATAGTGTGCTTCCCACTAGATTTCTCAATTGAGCTGGTGGAAGATAAGGGTTGGTTGGTCCTTTCAGAACTCCAATGGCTTTGGTTGAGTGCCATATCTTCAACAATGGCATATGCTTCACTAGAGGATTTGTTCATTAGGGATCCATTTGCAGTGACATCAATGGACATACATGTGTTTTAATATAACCCATTATAGAAAGTTTGAAGTAGCAACCAGTTGGTCAAACCATGATGAGAAAAAAGGCTTTGCAGATCTATAAATCTCTCCCAAGTTTCAGAAAGCGTCTCACCTTCTTGTTGCTTGAAGTTGGTGATTTGGTTCCTCAGTTGAGGTGTCTTTCTAGGAGGGAAATACTTAGTAAAAAAGTATTTAGCAGCTCATCCCAACTATTAATGGAATGCTTGGGCAACGAGGAGAGCCACACCTTAGCTTAGTGTCGTAAGGTGAACAGAAATAGGAGTAGACATACTCCTTTAGCTGAAACACCATTGATCTTAAAGGTGTTCATGTAATGCAAAAACTCTGCTATGTGAAGATTTAGATCTTCCATAGGAGTTCCTCCAAACCGGTTCTATTGGATCATCTGCATAATTGTAGGACTAATTGAGAAGTTATTGGCTTCAATGGTAGGGTGTTCAATGGCTCCACAAATATTGATGATAGCTGGCACAACAAACTCTTTAAGAGGGTGGTTGTCCTCCATCTCTGATGCTTGACAGTGATCGGGTGAGGACGGTGGTGAAGGTTTTGAGTGAGGTGAAGGGGGTTGTGATCCCTCCAAGTTCATGGAGTTATCACCTTTCCTTGCTCTCCTTCAACTACAAAAAGTTCGCTCAATTTTCAGGACTAGGAAGATGGATGTATGAAGACCCCTCTTGGAGAGACACATGCAATCTACAAAAGTAATAGATAAGTGAGAATCACACTACTCAAAAGTTATCACAGTATAAAAGATGTAAAATGGTGACTTAGTCTCGAATACTAACTAGTACTTTTACTCTAACTAAAATACCAATGCTCCCCGACAATGACACCAAAAACTTGTTGATTGCCTAAGGCACTCGTCAATCACCCGCAAGTATATGATATCAATTGTAATTGAGGTTGAATAACAAGAAGCACGAGTAACTAGGAACAAAAGAACTAATTTTAATAATCTAAGTCGATTACAAAGGTAGAGTTTGGTTGCAATTAACTAAAGGACAAGTGAACATCAAAAAAACTTAAATTAAAGGTTGAAATCATATTTTAGAGAGTCTTACACATAAGTTTCACTACCACACCACCACATCATGTGTAACTATGAAATTAAAATGTACCATTAACCTGCAAGGAGGTTGTCATCATGATGCACCTCCCCACGACATGTGATGGCTCTCATCTTCGCATAACAATTCCGTATCTGTGCTTAGATTTGAACATAACCTTGAACCCCTCAATATTCTCTAGCCACTCCCATGGTCCAGAGAATATTTCCATGAATCCTACTCCCTACTCCCTCATACATCCCCCCAAATACCACAAAGAAGCATAAAACATGTATAAAAGGTGGCCAGCCAAGTATATAAGCAAATAAACACCGTAGGCATCAATTGAGAAGCAAACTAACTAGCATTCGATAAAAATTCCAAATTCACATGAGTAATGGCTTGGGAGTTACTCTCCCATGCCCAAGAAGAAGGTTCTACTCGTACATAATGGAGAAACACAAGCACATTGTAGAATTTTTAGAGTTTTGCATAGTTAAAGAGAAGAAAAAGCTAAGAAAACCAAAGTTGAAGGCAAGGGAAGTAGAATTTGGTCTAGAGGATGAAGTTCTACCCTCAGAGCTGCTTCAACTAAGACAATCTTCCCTCCTAAGAAGCTTGAATGAGAAGAAAAGCTCTGTTGCACCTTTTGGAGAAGAAATGGTGAAGAATGGATGTTCTTTCCCAAGAAACCTCTTCTTCCTCCAAAAAATTGCCCTCCTCTTGTTCTGGAACTGCACTTGGTCAAAATATGTCTCAAATTATGAGTGATAACTGCCCAAAGTGGCTACACTCATTTTTAAAATGAGGGACGGTTGCTGCTGAAATCTAGAGAAAATTGATGAAGTCACAACATGTCATTAAGGAGACACGTCGTGTGTCGTTGTATAACCGGCTACAGAATTGCTTCCTTGAGATAAGTACATGACATGTTCCAATAGGGACACGCCGTGTAGCTGCTCCTAGAGTCGATTAGTAAGATAGCACACATCATCTGCTATTGAACATGGCAACAAGATGAAGTTGACCTCTGAACGTGTGGACACACCGTGTCTTAATAAACACATGCCGTGTCTTTTGCTCCATAGTTTGGGCATCAAGGACATTGGACTTACACGCTCGAGTGTTAAATAACATGTAACGTGTTATGCACTTCATGAGCTCTTATGGAAAGTTACATGCCTTATCTTAATGTCCTATTCTGTTTCTTCAGGATTAACTCTTAGTCAGCTACAAGTCAGAGGGATATCTAAACGAGGTTGGATTTGGGTTGGACTATCTTCGATTTTTCATTTTCAACATGTACCTGTGATCAACATCATCCAAAAAGTAAAATAACTAAAAGGTGGCAAGTTAAATATGATTAGCGACTAAATGGAAGGCAAAATGAACTGAATTTGTGTGCAAATGTGTGCAAAAAGTAGACATGAAATGCGCACACCAAGTAGTTGATCGTTTCAACTGTTCAATTTGATTAGTACAAGGAATTAATGTTGGACTTTAATTGGAAATGAATTCTGAATTCAAAATGCGATTGAGAAACATGTGAAACAATCGACTCACTGTCCCATCCGACCTGTTCACCAGTGAATCGACCAGTTCACATGTTGCAGTACAATTAATTCATGGAAATTTCAGTCCCTTCCACTCCCACACAGACTAGGAACCCATATCTGAACCCCTCCTATAAATAGAGGGGTACCAGGTGGTGCATTTCCACTAGAGGTGCAACACACTAGTCGATTTGACTCGACTAGATGCACCCCACGAGGTTGGAACAGACATGGATTCACTTTCAAAATTTATAAACCTAACTAACACACCTACTTCTACTAAAACAGCTACACCTGCAAGCGCACGGGGTCATGTCGTAGTATAGGAAGGTGGCAAGTATAGGGTCGATCCACATGGAGAAGAGGGGGCACTAGAGCTAGGTTTAGTTTGGCTAGGTTCCTACTACGGAGAATAGGGTTAAGGGTTTAAAGGTTGATTTGATTGTTAACTAAGGATGAACAAGAAAGCAGTTAAAGGAAGGAATGAAATCTACGTTAACCCTAGACTATATTAAGGCTAAACAAGCAAGAAAGGATTAAGCTAGGTATGAAAAGGCAAATTACACTAAGGCAAGCAAGAGAGAAGCGAAAGAACAATTAAAGAGCTACACTAGCATGAACAAGACAAGAGCAAAGCATGAAGCTAACTAAGCAAGGAAAGAACTAATTATGCTAAGCAAGCACAAAACTAAGGTTTCAAACAGTAAAGAGATGTGTGGGCTGTTTAGGGGTATGAACTTATCACTTAAGTTGGGGGGGTGACATATGAACATTATGATTCCATTTAGATTATCCAAACCAAACAACAAGTTAGAGTCTAATGAATTAACCTAAGCTACTAACTGGCCATGGATATGCTAGGTTGTACATAGGGGAACTAGTCCCTAACACCCCCTACTACCCTTACGAGGCTCAATTGGGTTAGGGATTAGGTTCAATTCAATTAGAGTCTAATCAAGTATAGGTTTCTAGATTAGGAATTCTTAGGGCAATTAGGGGCCGAGGGTAGTAATGGGGAGGTGAGATTAGGGTTTTGGACCCCAATCCCCCCACATTCTAGCCTTGAGAAGGCTCCATGCTAATTACACTAGAATTACCTAATCTAGCTACTTAGATCTCTCACTTAGGTTTAGGGATATTGATTAAGATGTAGGAAGATGAGAGGCAACCTAGGGATCCAAAAATTGGACCTAGGGGCAAATCTCAAAATTCACACATATAAGCAATTTGCCTAAATTCCTAAGTGATTTTAGACACAAACCAACAAGCAATCCATGGAGAATGAGATGCAAATAGAATATAATCAATAACAAATGGAATTACAACGTTTACATGTCATTTTCCCCCAACATGGTATCAAAGTAACATAATTTCCCCCAAACAGCCCATCCACACGGGCCTAACTACTCATAGAAATGGAAAATACAAAAAGAGAGAAGAAAGAGGTAGAATAAGCCATGGAGCTCGGTGTAGATGAAGAAGTCCTCCTCTCTAGCAGCTGTAGGATGTCCTCCTCCCTCCTCCAAGGATGAAATGATGTGGAATGATGAAAGGAAGTGGATGGAAGGCTTAGATATGTGGGGTTATGTGGTGGAAATGGTGAAATGGAGTGGATTTGAGGTGGATATGGAGTGGAATGGAGTGGGTGGCGATTTGGTGAGCTAGGAAGGGGTAGAAGGTAGCTAGCCTCGTGCCCCAGTCGCCACCTAGGTATATATAGGTGTGGGGGAAGCACTAGGTTAAGTAGGGGCAAAATGGGGAAAGAAGTGGGAAAATGGGTGGATTTTGTGAGTAGCACGACCGTGGTGGGTTACCACGGTTGTGGTGGGTAGGGTAGACCACAGACGTGGTGTATGTGAATGGTCGTGGGAATTAAAATGTCGAGATCACAGGGATATGTACATGGATGGCCACGACCGTGGGGGATCACCACGGTCGTGGTGGGGACCTATGGCAACGGGCATGTTGATCACCACTGTCATTTTGGCCATTTTCATCAATTTCTTGGAGTTTTAGTGATTTTTTGTGCTTAGGGCATGTCCACCACGACCGTGGTGGGGTACCACGGTCATGGTGGTGCCTCTCCAATGCATTTGAGCTTTGAAATTGATCATCCATGGAGGGTATTGCTTCGAAACATTCTTTGACTACTTGGGGTAGGTTGGAAGTGGTTTTGGCCTCATTTTGGGCTCCTCCAAGCCTGAGGAAACCCTAGATTGGACCATCCTATTTCCATGCCATAAAGTAGTGGACAAAGTACCTATAAAACATGCAAAAAGCCTCCATAAGTGCATTTGATAGAAATAAACATATTGGGGGAAATAACATGTAATCTAACAAGTATAGATGTGGCTGAAATGCAAAATGACACAAGTTAAAGCCCTAAAATAGGGCTGAATCACCACCCCAAACTTGAAACATACTTGTCCTCAATTATGCTCCAACTCAATCTCTCTACAAACATTTCACAGTCAAGACATGACAAATGCAATGTAAAAGATGATTATCCCTGAATGGGATCAAAGATGACTATGTGCATGCATTTCACCTCTCTCCTCTCCTGCTTTCACAAACCAATCGTGAAAAGAGCAAGAAGCATATGAACTTCAAATATAGCGCATAGAATACACAAGTTATCCATATTTCTTCCATAAAGTTCTGGGTAAACCGTTTCATGATGGCGTTAATCAAGAATGACTAGGAGTGTTGTTTCACATTCATGCATTCAATCTTATATTTCAAATCACACCAAATGACCCACGTGGCTGTGAAAAGGGCAAAATGAGCTAAGTTTGATGCTTCTTAGATCAATGGGTATGAAAATGGAAGAAAGGGTTGCGGTAAGATTTTTGGAGTGTTTTTACACACTCATCTTTTCTTTATTTGAATGCTCTTAAATAAGAGCATCATTTTATTTTGTTTTTTTTTCTTTTTTTTTCTTGCCCTTGGTATAGATAGGGCATATGGTGGATAGAGTGATGCAGAGAGATGGAGATGTGGCCACCCCAAACTTTTAGAGGTGGCCACGACTGATATGTGCACTTTGGCATCCTTTCATGAGGCGGAGGGGTAAGAAGATGGTGAGTGAAAAGTCGGGTCAAAGAGGGGTCATATGTATGATTCTCCACATAAGACATCATGCATGAAAGTTAATCCAATACTTGATCCTAGATATCACACCACATGAATGAACAAGATGAAATTGATATATCAATCAAGTGATTCTACAAACACTAAGCGTTTAAAGCTTGCTCAACTTCACAATTCAGCCAAATCAATCACAACCATAAGAGAGGTGATGCACATGTAAAAAGTCAAACATTGATACCACTTAGCAATAAAAAATGATAATTCACTTGCATTTGTCAAATCATTTTTAATCCAAAAAGTAGAGATTTGGTTGAAATAAACTTTTAGACAAGAAATCTCAAATTTGGGTAAAATTGGCCAAAACAGTGCCAAGTTGCCTTCAATCACATTTAAACTCTATATTATTGAACTTAAAGCAGTAAACCAGCAAATACTAGCTATAACATGCAAGAATTACTAAAAATCTACATGATATGCAATGCATGGAGAAAAGAGCAAAATTTTTGAAAATTACGCAAAAATGACAAGAAAGTAAACGACATGGCATGCAGGTACGCAAAGCAGTAAAGATGACTAAGGTAGATAGAAAAAGCAAGAAAACAAAAGTGGATGTGGCAGGTGAAATGCAAAGTGAAACTAGAGCATACCTGCCCTACCACCCCAAACTTTTGAATCATGTCGTCCTTAGCATGATCCTAGAGTTTAGGATGATAGGGTAGACGATCATGGCTCTCTCAAGGCTCTGGCGATGTTCCTCCCTATGGTGGAGGATATGCATAGTAGCTGCCCCACTAATCTGCCTTGAGTGGATGAAATTGGTCTGCTGCACGGCCGTGCTGCGTAGCACGACCGTGGTGGCTTCATGTTGCATGGTCGTGCTGCCTGGCACGGCTGCAGTCCTTTTGAAACTTTTCTCAATTTTGCTTATGAATCCAGGGACTTGGTGTGTTTTTCATACAAATGACCACGGTCGTATTGATGTGCCATGGCCGTGGTGGTCCCTGTAGCTACTACTCTCAAAATGAGGAACATCAAACACTCAAAAACTTGACTCAAAGTGATTTTTCTTGGAATCCTTCTCTCAATTGTATTCAAATTTCCTTCATTTCACCCTGTTATCACCTGCACATCTTAAAACTAAACAAAAACTATTAAACACAAGTGTGTGTGTGTTCTTGGAAAATGTAAAAACAAAGCAATTGTATTAAAAAGTGAAGGTTGGGTCAAAATTTCCCAAACATATGTGGGTTGCCTCCCACAAGCACTAAGTTTCATGCCTTCAGCCAGGCTTGTTGTTCGTTCACCATCAACCATGGTCCAAAAACAAAATGTTTGGACCCTCATCATAAGCAATCCTCTCAAATGCTTTCCTTGATTGATCTTCCTCCCAAGGGTCATGCGATCTTCATAAGTCTTTTTAAGCAATTCTCTCTCCTTGGGGATCATCATCATAGATCTTAATAAGCCTTAAGACCCTCAGAAATCTCATGCCATATGTTTTCTCTCTCTTAAGGAATGGGTCTTCATAGGCACCAAAGAAAGGGGTCTCAATCATATCCATTTTCTCATGGGAAGTAGGGGGAGCATGTGATAGTTGTGGTGGTGGCATCGGTGTTGATGGCCCTTGGAATTTAGGTGGAGGAGGGCATTGAGGTTGGAAGGTGAATTGGTGGGAGGGTTGTGGTGATGGAGGTGGTAGAATGAATTATGGATGGAAGGTGAATTGGTGGGAGGGTTGTGGCAATGGAGGTGGTGGTGGTGTGTAAGGCTTAGGATAGCCTTGGAGGTAGGGTAGTGGAGAAAATGGATGGATTTGTGCATCTTGGCCTTCCATCTTGTCTTCCTCGAATGGCTTGTCGCATGCACAAAGCACAACCAAACAAAAGAGAACAAGTTAGTAAACCAATATACATAAAGAATGCAAAGAATGATGAATAAAGAATACAAATGATGAGGGCAGTAGGAAAATTCAAAGCAAAACTAACTAGCTAGGCCGAGCGCCTCTAATCCCCGACAACGGCGCCAGAAAGCTTGGTGCGATTCCGCTAGAGGTGCAACACACTAGCCGATTTGACTCGACTAGATGCGCCCCACGAGGTCAGAACACACGTGGATTCACTTTCAAAATTTATAAACCTAACTAACACCTACTTCTACTAAAACAGCTACACCCGCAAGCGCACAAGGTCGTATCGTAGTATAGGAAGGTGGCAAGTATAGGGTCGATCCACAGGGAGAAGAGGGGGCACTAGAGCTAGGTTTAGTTTGTCTAGGTTCCTACTGCGAAGACTAGGGTTAAGGGTTTAAAGGTTGATTTGATTATTAACTAAGGATGAACAAGAAAGAAGTTAAAGGTAGGAATGAAATCTACGTTAACCCTAGACTAGATTAAGGCTAAACAAGCAAGAAAGGATTAAGCTAGGTATGAAAAGGCAAATTACACTAAGGCAAGCAAGACAGAATCAAAAGAACAATTAAAGAGCTACACTAGCATGAACAAGACAAGAGCAAAGCATGAAGCTAACTAAGCAAGGAAAGAACTAATTATGCTAAGCAAGCACAAAACTAAGGTTTCAAGCAGTAAATATATGTGTGGGTTGTTTAGGGGTATGAACTTATTACTTAAGTTGGGGGGGTGACATATGAACATTATGATTCCATTTAGATTATCCAAACCAAATAACAAGTTAGAGTCTAATGAATTAACCTAAGATACTAACTAGCCATGGATATGCTAGGTTGTGCATAGGGGAACTAGTCCCTAACACCCCCTACTACCCTTACGAGGCTCAATTGGGTTAGGGATTAGGTTCAATTCAATTAGAGTCTAATCAAGTCTAGGTTTCTAGATTAGGAATTCTTAGGGCAATTAGGGGTCGAGGGTTGTAATGGGGAGGTGAGATTAGGGGTTTGGACCCCAATTCCCCCACATTCTAGCCTTGAGAAGGCTCCATGCTAATTGCACTAGAATTACCTAATCTAGCTACTTAGATCTCTCACTTAGGTTTAGGGATATTGATTAAGATGTAGGAAGATGGGAGGCAACCTAGGGATCCAAAAATTAGACCTAGGGGCAAATCCCAAAATTCACACATATAAGCAATTTGCCTAAATTCCTAAGTGATTTCACACACAAACCAAAAAGCAATCCATTGAGAATGAGATGCAAATAGAATATAATCAATAAAAAATGGAATTACAAAGTTTACATGTCATTTTCCCCCAACATGGTATCAAAGTAACATAATTTCCCCCAAACAACCCACCCACAGGGGCCTAGCTACTCATAGAAATGGAAAATACAAAAAGAGAGAAGAAAGAGGTAGAAGAAGCCATGGAGCTTAGTGTAGATGAAGAATTCCTCCTCTCCAGCAGCTGTAGGACATCCTCCTCCCTCCTCCAAGGATGAAATGATGTGGAATGATGAAAGGAAGTGGATGGAAGGCTTAGATATGTGGGGTTATGTGGTGGAAATGGTGAAATGGAGTAGATTTGAGGTGGATATGGAGTGGAATGGAGTGGGTGGCGATTTGGGAAGCTAGGAAGG
This sequence comes from Alisma plantago-aquatica, assembly GCA_963693085.1. Lineage (NCBI taxonomy): Eukaryota > Viridiplantae > Streptophyta > Magnoliopsida > Alismatales > Alismataceae > Alisma > Alisma plantago-aquatica. The sequence continues at coordinate 1,155,271,702 of OY856410.1, read as the reverse complement.
GGTAGAAGGTAGCTAACCTCGTGCCCCAACCACCACCTAGGTATATATAGGTGTGGGGGAAGCACTAGGTTAAGTAGGGGTAAAATGGGGAAAGTAGTGGAAAAATGGGTGGATTTTGTGAGTAGCACGACCGTGGTGGGTTACCACGGTCGTGGTGGGTAGGGTAGACCATGACCGTGGTGGATGGGAACGGTCGTGGGAATTAAAATGTGGAGATCACAGGGATATGTACATGGATGGACACGGCCGTGGGGGCTCACCACAGTCGTGGTGGGGACCTATGGCCATGGGCATGTTGATCACCACGGTCTTTTGGCCATTTTCATCAATTTCTTGGAGTTTTAGTGATTTTTTGTGCTTAGGGCATGTCCACCACGACCGTGGTGGGGTACCACGGTCGTGGTGGTGTCTCTCCCATGCATTTGAGCTTTGAAATTGATCATCCATGGAGGGTATTGCTTCGAAACATTCTTTGACTACTTGGGGTAGGTTGGAAGTGGTTTTGGCCTCATTTTGGGCTCCACCAAGCCTGAGGAAACCCTAGATTGGACTATCCTCTTTCCATGCCATCAAGTAGTGGACAAAGTACCTATAAAACATGCAAAAAGCCTCCATAAGTGCATTTGATAGAAATAAGCATATTGGGGGAAATAACATGTAATCTAACAGGTATAGATGTGGCTGAAATGCAAAATGACACAAGATAAAGCTCTAAAATAGGGCTGAATCACCAGGGGCTTCTCAAAATACAACTCAATTGCCTCTGATAATTGTTGTCCTCTCTAGTTGTGGTAACCAATAGAGAGTCTAAGTAAGTCCTACTTTGCTAAAGGGAGGGATATCTGGGGAGAAACAATTGTGGGAGAGTAAGTTGGTGACTAGTACATCAACGGGAGGGAAAACTCCTTCTTGTCTATTCTAGTAGAACAATAAGAGTTCTAGGTTGTCCGTGTAGACTTCTCTAGAGGTATGGTACTTTTTTCGTTAGGAGAGAAACATCAGCCTGTAGTCGATGCATGTGTTTTTAGTCATTATTTTAGGCACATTTTTCCTTGATTTCATGTGTAGATTAGTCATTTATTTGATTTATTATGCATGAAATGACACAGACGGCTTGTTTCTATTAAATGCATCAAAGTCTATTATTTTAACTTTCTTATGTAATATTTTATGCATCCCAAGTGCTTATGACGTTTGTGTGTGTTTTCAGATACGAGGAAGAGCCACAAGCTCGGTGCTACTGACTTAGCAACAGTCGGTGGTACCAACTTGATGTTGGTGATGGTCCCAAAAACTAGTCCAGAGTCAGTGCTACCAAAAACTGAAGTCAGTGCTACCGATTCAGCATTAGCAAGCCCCAAAATGAATCGAGAAAACTCAGTGCTATCGAGTTTCCAACTCGGTGCTACTGAGTTGATGTCAGAGAGGCATCTTGAAAACCACCAAACTCAGTGCTATCGAGTCCAGTGGATAGTATCGATAGGATCAGGATCACACAACCAAACCTAAGTGACTCGGTACTACAAACTCACCTAATCGATACTACTGAGTCTTCCCCATCAGGCCAGCCATAGATCTATCTCTAATCTAACTGTGGATGTTAATTTGTACCCTAAGTGCCTTCTACAACTTAGGGGGATGACGACCAGAGAGAAGAAGCAACCATTTTCATTACATGATGACCAGAGAGAGAGAGAGAAAAGAAGAACTGAGGACCGAAAGCTTTGACTGAGGAGATCTAGACACTTCTGGAGGATGATTCTTCAGCTAAAAGATAACAGAACGCTCGCACGATAGAGGGGATCTTCTAGACAGGCAGAGATTCAGGTGTTACCTTAGTTTCTTTATGTTTCCCACATTTTTCTTTTTCCCTTCCATGTATTCGTTGATGAAAATCATGCAAGGCTAAAAACCTTTATTCCTTAGGATCCAGGAGTAGTATGCATATACAGTGTGATTGATTTCCATGCATTAATATCATTTTCATCTCTTTTTACTAGATATAAATCTATGAAAGCTTTGTGTTCTACTTGTGCTTGATCACCATGAGTGGATTGATAAAAGCTTAGTCATCTCGGGAGAGAGGCTGAGGGTCAGAGAGCATAGATTTACCTGTCTACTATGCCCTTTAGGAAAAGTGGAGTGTAAACGATAGGAGAAACCCAGGTGATAACCTAAGGCATCTAACTAATCAACCAATAATTGTGGAAGTGGGATTAGCATTAGATTAGGTAGTGAATTATACTATGGGAGTAGGTAATTCTAGCTACAGGCTCCTTATCCAGGGACTGAGGTAATAGATATTAGTGTGTGTGAAGTCAATTATTAGTGTTGTCCGTGGTGAAACCACTATCCTAAGGGATTCACCTCACTCTGATTTGATTCAACCTTTAATTCATTTTATTTCTATCTTTGTCCTTTCATTCCATATTAATTTAGCCATTTACAACCGACTTAGCTGATTTGACTGTAGTTAGTAGTAGTCTACTGGTGAAACACTTCCCCATGTTCGACTCAGTCCTCACAAGGCCTTATTACTTTGATATGCTCACTCACGTACTACTCCCAATAAACTCGTGTCAAGTTTTTGGCATCATTGTCGTGGAAGCGGCAACATCCAACACTACAAGTATTGTGGTCGGCCACTCTAGGCCAATTTTTCTTTTTCTTTTTATTTAAATTTCTTTGAGCTGAATCATAAGATTTTTTTGATACATCATAAATTTCTTTCCCTAATACCTACTTTCTACTATTTTAGGGAAACTAGTGCATGGTGCATACTAGAGCCATAGAATACGGAGAATCGTCCTCACCAGGCTTTGGATAAACATAGCTCTTACAAGGAGAAAGGGAGTCTGATAGATCTGTGGACAAGTTTAATCGAACCACTCCACCTCCACCTCCACCTCCACTTGAGAGACCTACGACACCATAAGAAAAAGAGACAGTAGAAATGGAAGGAGAAGAAGAAATGACATTATGGGAAAGGATAAAGGCTTCATCATCTATGACCCAAAAAGGGCCCATTAAAAGGCAAGCCATCAATGTGGGCAGCTACAAAATAGATCCTAGACTTGTTGACTTAGTTAAATCTCAAGCATTCCATGGACATCCCTCCGAAGATCCAATGACACATATCAAAAATTTTGTGGAGAACTGTGACATGGTCAAGATAGATAGGATTATAGTGACTACAATATATCTTAAGCTGCTCTCATCTTCACTGGCAGATATTGCAAAATCATGGTTCAACAATCTCAATGATGAGATCATTGAGACATGGGATCAAATGATAGATGCATTCTTTGAGAACTACTTCCCTCCACAAAAGACAAATGATCTAGTGAAGAAGATTCACAACTTCAAACAACAATCAAATGAGTCATATTGAGAGGCATATGAAAGGTTTCAGAATATGCTAAGAAAAGTGCCTCATCATGGCATTGTTCCACTAGGGAAAGCCAAGATTTTCTATTATGGCCTACAAAAGAGGGAGAAAATAACTCTTGATAGCATATGAGGAGGCTTCTTCCTCAACAACAAGCCTGCTCACTGCCATGAAATCCTCAAGAACATGTCCAAAAACCAACCATGGGAAGAAGAAAAAGAGCCACCGACAACCATCAAGAGTGTTGGGGAATCTAAAGTTATATCTACTTTAAACAAGAAGTTAGATCTCATTGCTAAGAAACTATTTGCTACAGACAGAGTTCTTACTAAGGAAGAAGAAAAAGAGTGCAAATATGTGTGTTAGGGGTAATACATGGACAATGATTATTATTGGAGATAAGACCCCAAATTTTCTTTGAAAGATCCTAACAACTTCCAACATGATCCATCACAGGCGCAACAACAACATCCTAAGCCACAACAATATGGTAGCCAAGCGCAGTATCAACCAGAGCAGCAAAAAATTGACAAGATTGAAGAGATGTTGGGCAAGTTGTTGAGTAAGAATGAGCTGTAGATTGCACAAACTCAAAGGGATCTACAAAATCAAGGGGCACATATTTGTAGTATAGAGACACATATGTCTTAGATAGCGGCAAATGTGAGTGCATTAAAGCAACCAACCCAACAAGGATTTCCGATGAACACCAATGTACCTTCTGAGAACCAGTATGTGAAGGTTGTTCTACTACACAGTGGAAAGAAACTACTGAATGATGCATCACACAGGGCAGTTACTAAAGAAGCTACAAATCAAACTATATTAGTGGATGCAGAAGAACCAGAGGACAACCGAGGAACAAATTGATGAGGTTGGGGGTAAGAAATCAGGCTTATATTCCACCTCACCAGAGGGAACCTGTAGTTCCTGTACCCTTTCCAAACAGTTTGAAAGCGACCAAGATGGAATGACAGTTTAAGAAATTTCTAGACAATTTTCAAAAGTTATCTGTGAACATTCCCTTGATAGATTGTATTGAGTAGATACCATCCTATGGGATGTTTTTAAAGGATATAATTACCAAGAAGAGAAAGATACCAGAGTCTGATTTCATGGTTCTAAAAGAGCAGGTTAATGCCTTCATCTTTGGGACACTACTGCCTAAAAGATAGGATCCAAGATGCTTTAATATCACATGCTTCATAGGCAAGACAAAATTTGGAGAGGCTCTATGTTATTCTGGGGCAAGTATAAATCTGATGCCTCTATCTACCTTCAAGAAGCTCAAACTTAAGGAATCCAGGAAGAGCAGCATGACAATCCAGTTGGAAGACAATTCAGTAGTTAAGCCATATGGTATATGCAAAGATGTCTTGGTGAAAGTGGATAGGTTCATCTTTCCTGTAGATTTTGTTGTGATGGAAATGCAGGATGACCATGTCAATGAGCTTATACTTGGAAGATATTTTCAATCTACTACATACATGATACTTGAGATGGGCAGAGGACATCTGACTATGGGAATCCAAGATGATAGGTTTGAGATCAAGATGCTGGTGCACTCTCAAGACACGAAAGATAAGGTGTAATGCAACATGCTTCAACATGTGGATAGCAAGTTTTCTCTATTTCTAGGGAAGTCATTCTTGGATATGGCCCATGTTATGACTAAATTAGAAAGAGGAACTCTAGTGGTGGACATCTTGAAAATACAAAGGTGATCTCACTGACTCAAGCAATGCACTACCCAGATGATGAGGGAGATGACTACGACCCTTTTGCCAAAGAAGAAGTTGTAGCTGATTATGTGATACAATCATCACCCAAGCTACCCTTAGAAGCATGCTTGACAAATAGAATGGAGGACATCATCTGCAACAACAATCTAGAGGAATGCATTTTGATGCTGAAGGAAGTACCTTACTACTATGCAAGACACTTTGAGGACCTTAGACCACCGCCCACACCATTGGTCCCATATCTATTGAGCCCACTAGACTTGGAGCTAAAGCCATTACTACCGCACCTAAAGTATGTCTTCTTGGCCATAAAGGAAAATCTCCCAGTGAACATATCATCTTCTTTGAGTGGTGAAGAGGAAGGAAAGTTACTCACCCAGCTGAAAAACCACCGAGCTGCACTCAGGTGGTCCATGCTAAAATTAAGGGATCTCTCCAACCTTGTGTCAACACAAGATCCAGCTCGAAGAAGGAGCTAAAGCAATTTTCCAACCTTAGAGGCGTCTCAATCTGATTATGACTGAGGTGGTGAAGAACGAAGTTGTCAAGCTGTTGTCGGCATGTATAATCTATGATGTGGGTTAGTCCTACCCAGGTAGTTCCTAAGAAAGGGGTGATCACTGTCACTACTAATTCAACTAATGAATTAATTTCAACTAGGCTAGTGATGGGATGGTGAGTGTGCATAGATTATCACCATTTATGCAGCCACTCATAAAGATCATTTCCCTTTAACTTTTATTAATCAGATCTTGGAATGATTAGCTGGTTGTTCACACTTTTGCTTTCTTGATAGGTATTCCGGGTATAACCAAATTTCCATTGAGCCTAAGGATTAGGAGAAATCCACTTTCACCTGTCCTTATAGCATGTTCGCATACCGACAGATGCCTTTTGGCCTTTGTAAGCTACGTTTCAACGTTGTATGCTTGCCATTTGTTTTGACATGGTAGAGTGGTGCTTAGAGGTTTTTATGGATGATTTTTCTATGTATGGGGAATCTTTCAATGATTGTCTGTATAACCTTGATAGGGTGCTACAGAGATGTGAGGACACTCACCTAGTTAAAAATTGGGAGAAGTTTCATATGATGATAAGTGAAGGGATCGTCCTTGGACACAAGGTGTCCAACAAGGGCATGGAAGTGGATCCAGTAAAGATTGAAGTCATCTCCACATTACCTCCACTGACATCGGTGAAAGGAGTGAGGAGCTTTTAAGGACACACTGGATTCTACTGCCGTTTTTATCAAGGATTTCTCGAAAATTGCCAAACCATTGTCTGAACTTTTAGAGAAAAATATTGAGTTTTCCTTTTATGAGCGATGTTTAAAAGATTTTGAAATCCTTAAAGAAAAATTGATCTCCACACCTATTATGCAAGCTCCTGACTCGAGCCTATCCTTTGAGCTGATGTGTGATGCATCTTATTATGCAGTAGGAGCTGTGTTGGGTCAACGCAGAGACAAGACTCAAAATGTCATATATTATGCGTCAAAGACCTTGAATGATGCCCAGTTGAATTACACCACTACTAAAAAAGAATTGTTGGCAGTAGTATTTGCTTTTGAAAAATTCTGCCAATACCTAGTTGGGGCTAAAGTGATAGTTTGGATAGACCATGTTCCCATCAAATACTTGTTACAGAAGAAAGGCGCCAAACCCAGATTGATTAGGTGGATTCTTTTGCTTTAGGAATTTGACATTGAGATTTGAGACAAGGTTGGGGTTGAGAATGTTGTAGTCGATCATTTGTCTAGTTTGGAAAGGACGAACGAAAAAGATATGGCCATCCCCATTATTGAGGAATTCCCAAATGAGAAATTGTTTGCAATTAAAACTAAAGATCCTTGGTTTGCAGATATTGTTAATTACCTAGATTGTAAGGAATTGCCTGCAGATTGGGGGTATCAAGAGAAAAAATGAATTTTCCACTAATTAAAGTTTTATATTTGGGATGACCCGATTCTTCTTAAATAATGTAGGGATGGGCTGTTAAGAAGATGTGTACCCGAATGTGAGGTAGAGAGCATCTTGTCACACTATCATTCTCTACCCACAGGTGGACACCATGCTAGCTCTAGGACTGCGGTTAAAGTCTTAGAGAGTGGGTTTTATTGGCCTACTTTATTTAAGGATGCTCACAACTTTATTCATCATTGTTATACATGTCAACGTGCAAGTAACATCTCTAAGCAACATGAGATGCCCTTGAATGTGTTTCCAGAAGTTGAAGGTTTTTATCTTTGGGGTATAGATTTCATGGGCTCATTTGTGTCATCTAATTCCAATCTTTATATATTACTTGCAGTTGATTATGTGTCTAAGTGGGTGGAAGCGATTCCAACCCGCACCCAATGATGATCAGGTAGTGTGCAAGTTTGTGAAGGAATACATATTCTACAGGTTTGGTGCCCCCCACCTAATTATTAGTAATGGTGGTTCCCATTTCACTAATAAATAGTTTGGGGCTTTACTGAGAAAATATGGGGTCAAGCATCAAGTGGGCACTCTTTATCACCCACAGACTCAAGGATGGGTTGAGGTGTCCAATAGAGAGGTGAAGAAAATCTTGGAAAGGACATTCTCAACCAATAGGATGAATTGGAGCTATGTGCTAGGTGATGCTCTTTGGACTTACAGAACAACCTACAAACCCCAATAGGAACGACACCTTTTAGGCTAGTCTATGGCCGTGCATGCCATCTACCCATAGAGCTTGAGAATAAGGCTAAATGGGCTACGAAGAAGCTGAATTTCAACATAGATGAAGTGGGTAGAAAGACGCTTTTGGAGCTTAATGAATTAGATGAGCTTAGAATGTATGCTTATGAAAGCTCTAGGATATATAAGGAAATGACTAAGAAAATTCATGATAGACACATTCTAAATAGGATGTATCTCCTAGGTTAAAAAGTCCTCTTTTTCAATTCTAGGCTTAGGCTGCATCTGGGTAAGCTAAGGTCTAAGTGGAAAGGACTGTTTGTGAGTGAAAAAATTCTTTCCCCAGGATGTTGTGAACATTGTAGACGGGAGCAGGTCATTCCTTGTAAACGACCAAAGATTAAAACACTATTTTAGAGGTGAGGTAGAGACCCAGATAGAGGAGGTGCAACTTTGCACCATTCCATATATTCTTGCTCTATAGACCGTCTAGTCTAGGACGTTAAACAATGACACTTGTTGGGAGGCAACCCAATCTTTATTTTCCTTATTTTTATGTTCTATTTCCATTTTTAGTTGTCACTTTAATTATTTTGTGTGAAAACAGTATCTTGAGTCGTTTGTGGAGTGTGGAGGGCTTTAAAGTTGATACCACTGAGTTTTGCAATCGATGGCACCAAAATGAGGTCAGTGTTTTGTCCGCAACAATAGCACAAACTCGGTACCACCAACTCCAGTGGTCGGTACCACCAATTCTCTAAAGATCTTTTGAGGGCTCACTGATAAGGATTCAGTACCACCAAAATTTTCAGTCAGTGCTACCAAATTTTAGATGCACCTAGGTTCGGTATACTAGGTCCACAAATTCAAAAGCACCGACAGATTCCACAACTCGGCACATTTTTCCTTGATTTCATGTGTAGATTAGTCATTTATTTGATTTATTATGCATGAAATGACATAGACGGTCTGTTTCTATTAAATGCACCAAATTATATGATTTTTACTGTCTTATGTAATATTTTAAGCATCCCAAGTGCTTATGATGTTTTTGTGTGTTTTTAGATGCAAGGAAGAGCTACAGGCTCGGTGCTACCAACCTAGAAATAGTTAATGGTACCAACTTGACGTCAGTGATGGACCCAAAAACTCGCCCAGAGTCGGAGCTACCAAAAACTAAAGTCGGTGCTACTGATTCAGCATTAGCAAGCCCTGAAATGAATCGAAAAAACTCGGTGCTACAAGTTTCCAACTCAGTGCTACCGAGTTGACGTTAGATAGGCAGCTCAAAAATGACAAAACTCGGTGCTATCGAGTCCAGTCGATAGTACCGACAAGATTGGGATCGCATGACCAAAACTAAGTGACTCGGTATTACCGACTCACCTAGTCGATACTACTGAGTATGCACGATCAGACCAGTTGTAGATCTATCTCTAATCTAATGGTGGACGTTAATTTGTACCCTAAGTGCCTTCTATGACTTAGGGGGATGATGGCCAGAGAGAAGAATTAGCTTTTTTTATTGTATGATGACTGAAGAGAGAGAAAAGAAGAATCAAGGACTGAAAGCTTTGCCTGAGGAGATTCGGGCACCTCTGGAGGACAATTCTATAGCCAGAAGACAATATAATTCTCGCACGACAAATGAGATCTTCTAGACAGGCGGAGATTCAGGGGTTACCTTAGTTTCTTCATGTTTCCCACATTTTTATTTTCCCCTTCCATGTATTCGTTGATGAAAACCATACAAGGCTAAAAACCTTTATTCCTTAGGATTCGACAGTAGTCCGGATATACACTGTGATTGATTTCCATGCATTAATATCATTTTATCTCTTTCTATTGGATATAAATCTATGAAAGTTTTGTGTTCTACTTGTGCTTGATCACCATGAGTGGATTGATAGATGCTTAGTCATCTCGAGAGAGAGGTTGAGGGTTAGAGAGCATATATTTACCTGTCTACTGTGCCCTTTGGGAAAAGTGGAGTGTAAATAGGAGGAGAATCCCAGAGGATAACCTAAGGCATCTAACTAATCAACCAATAACTACGGAAGTGGGATTGGCATTAGATTAGGTAGTGAATTACATTGCGGGAGCAGGTAATTCTAGCTACAGGCTCCTTATCCAGGGTTTGAGGTAATATATATTAGTGTGTGTGAAGTCAATTATTAGTGTTGTCTGTGGTGAAACCACTGTCCTAAGGAATTCACCCCATCTCTGATTTAATTCAACCTTTAATTTTCATTTTATTTCTGTCTTTGTCCTTTCATTCAATCTTAATTCAACCATTTACAACTGACTTAGCTGATTTGACTGTAGTTAGTAGTAGTCTGTTGGAGAAATGCTTCTGCGTGTTTGACTTGTTGGCTAAATTGACATTAGCATAATCCCTTTTGTTTTGATAATGACAAACATTTCATTCTTGTGGTTTTAACGTGCTATTTGAGTATTTCAGGAACAAGCATATAAGGTGGTGGATACAAAGACTTGGAAGAAACAATTTGATAAAATCGCTTTATTTTCATGATTGAAATCAAATGTAAATGCTTGTACAAGTATATAATGTACAAGTAATTAGATATCATGTAAATCAAGCGTTTAGATCTTCCCTATCCACTCACAACACTTAGATAGGCCATTCCCCAAGATAGTATCACAATTGCACATTGATACACACACTTAGTAAATGAAAACATTAAGTCAGTAATATTCTCGGTCGACAAATCGTCGATCGAGAAAATATCGGTCGACAAATCTTCGACCGAGAAACTCTCGGTTGACAAAATCTTCGATCGAGAATAGACCCTACTAGCCGTTAGACCCAGCAGACAAAGTGGTTGGGAGTTGGAAATGAACGTTGTAAACACTTGCTCCAGGAGGTCCCTCGGTCGACAAATCTTCGACCGAGAAGGACTCTCGGTCGACAAATTGTCGATCGAGAAAAGTTCTGTCTGCACTTTTTAGGGTCAATTAACTAGCCGTTGCAAATGCAATTAGTGGACACATAACGGCTAGTTGAGCACTAAGAACCCCCTAGAAAGTGTCTAGAATGTCCTTAAGCACTTGTAGGTCATTCCTATAAATAGGACATGCCTTAGGACACCTAAACTCACCTAAGCTACACATGTGCTACACTTGAGATTGAATACTCATTGGCAATCTGTTTTGAGCAATAGAGCAATTCCTACATTGGCTATTCATTCCCATTGCTCCAACTTCGTGTCCTATAGGCTAGTATCTCCTATCCACAACACTTACACTTCTACATACATTGGTTAGGAGATCAAAACGCTTGATATAGGAAATCAAGCCTTGAGCTACAAGTGGTATTGTAATTTCCGTTTTCTTTCTTGTTCCTTTGTATCTTTGGTATTCTCCTTGCTACTCCTAGGGTTGGAGGCTGCGGATTGGAGAAGGTTCTTCTCGGAGGAGAAGGTGGACTTCAAGCTACTTCAAGAAGTCTATCGCAACGGGAAGCTACTTCAAGAAGGTTATTGCAACGAGAAGCTACTTCAGGAGGAAGGCTGCTTCAAGGTTGGTGCAATTGCTTCTAGGTGAAGGTTGCTTCAAGGTTGGTGCGATTACTTCAAGGTGAAGGCTGCTTGAAGGGTTTAGGGAGAGAATTGTAATTTTATGTAAAGTCCTTGCGAGGTAATAAAATTAAATTCTTTCCAAATCCCGGTTGGGTAAGCAACCGGGTAGTGGATTGACTGCCTTAGTATTTGCTAAGGTAGGAACCACTCTAAATACCTGTCTCTTTCTTCCAATTTCAATTGTGGTTGTTTAAATTCAATAAAATTATTTAAAAACTCTATTCACCCCCCCTCTAGTAGTTTTTCATGACTCAGGCTTCACAAGGCCTTATTACTTCGATACGTTCGCTTGCATACTATGTGCGGTCAACTTGTGTCAGTAGTTAGTGGTGGAGCTATTGCGGATGCCGTCTAAGTCTACTATTCGTAATGAAGACCATGAGTTGCACAGACGCTGTACAAGTGCAACTAGGAGTGTTGCACTACTGCAACCAGTTGTAGTTGCTGGACTTATTGTAGGACCATGTATGAACTTGTTAAACCAACCTTCTCATTACATAGTTGTCGTCACGATCTTGCTATTTTGGGGAATATAAATACATAATTTTTTTATTTCTGCTTCCTATTTTGTGTCCATATTTCCCTATAGTGGTGTCAGAGACACATCAATTTACTATGTTTTGGGATAATCAATGTGATCTGATTTTGGTTTTCTATCATTTATTTATTGCATATAATGTGAATACTTAAATCGATGATGTGTAAATCCAATCAATGACCACATATGATCCCAAAACTAATATATATATATATATATATATATATAATGTGTAAATCCAATCAATGACCACATATGATCCCAAAATTATATATATATATATATATATATATATATATATATATATATATAATTTACACTAGTCACCCTAAAAACGAGTTCTAATGGTGGATGTGTAGTGTGGTTATCACAAATAACCCAAATATTTTTGTGGTTGGATGGTTTGTTTTTATTTTCTATTATATCTCAGTTTGTATACCAAGCCTCTACCTTCTTCTCATCAATGTAAAAGTATTAGTCTTTCCTACCTATTCTCCCCTTGAATGTAACTCGAGGTTCCTTATTATCATGTAATAAGTTTAATAGCAATAGCATAGTTTCTTTTCTTGCAATGATGAAGAGGACGATCAGTGTCAGGCGAGCCGACCGTTTCACGTGACAAGTTGACCGATTGGAGGACCAAGGAGGGTAGATTATACGAGTAGAAAACTGACGGACTGGTGGATCCAACCAACCATCTAGAGGTGTCCATACGTCAGTTGGACAGAAGGCCAGATGATTATTTCTAGAACCAACCAAATGGCCAAGAGGAGAGATGAACGATTCAAGTGTTGAACTGATCAACCCAGATTGGCAAGCACAGATCTACACCAACAACAAGTTCATGCATGTGATGTGATGAAGACCTAGGTGGTAGTAATTTCTTGTGGATCCAAGGAATTACCATAGTATGGCGATAACCATCACTTTTGTTTCAATATTTCATGTTTGCTTTGTGAGATATAACATGTATATGATACATACTATATATGTGGTGATTGGATAAAGTATATATATGTACGATATATATAAAATCCCTCAATCAAACATATTAAGTCTAAGATGCTTTCCATTAGAAAAATACATGATAATCTTGATCGAATAAACATAGGTTACACCCAAGTGTGGTGCGCCGTCCATCTTGTAGAAGTGTGATGGTAGTAATGCAAGTTTCACCCAAGTGGGGTGCATTATTATCGTGTTAGATTTTGGGTCAGGCTTAACTATGTGTCCTTAATGACATTAAGCACCAAAAGCATACGAATAATTATGGCAAAGATTTACACATATTATCTATCCAAGAATTACATAAGATGCAATTGTAAAATATTGTCTACCTCAATAGTTGACTATGGACGTTGGCATTGGCCCAGTAATAGTTTAATTATTTTGGATCTTGGCTCACTAGAGTATTATACAATGAAATCATCCAAATTGATATGTGAGGGATATCAAATTGAGTAAAATAATGAGAATGAAAATTAATGAAAGACCTAATCAAAATTATCAAATTTTAATCAAATAAAATAAAAAAATGAGTTTTTGACAAAATTGCAAATTCTTTGTAGAATCAAATGGAAACAAGCAACAACCACTTTTCTTTATGATCAATCCTTGAGAAGGAGAAGTTAAATGGGAACAACTTCCATGAATGGTTCAGGATGTTGAGAATTATTTCCACATAAGAGTGTAAGCTCTATGTCCTGGGGACACCAGAGCCATATGAACCTATTCCCACTGCACCTAAGGCTAGCAGGGATGCTTACAAGAAGCACACCCAAGATGTCGTTGATTTTAAGTGTCTGATGCTATGATCCATGAACTATGAGTTGCAGAGGAAACATGAGAACATGGATGTTATTGAGATGGTCACACATCTTAAGAACATGATCCAAGATTAGGAAAGACAAGAGAGATTTGATGTTTTCAAGGTGTTGTTCAAATGTAACATGGCAGAAGGGGATCTAATAAGTCCTCATGTGTTGAAGCTCATTGGGTATGTGGAGAACCTTGCTAGACTAGGATTCCCTTTGGGTCAAGAGTTGGACACTGATGCGTACAATTTGTGGTTCTGCAGCTATACTATGTGCTCGCATAACCCAACACCTATGTCCCAATGAGAGATATAACTCTCAACCTATAGTTATTGATATAGTATATATCACTATCATTAAATCCAGAATCATACAGTTAGTTTGTCATGACTACAACATGGATTACTTTGACAAACTGTTGACATAGTTATTAGACATGTTGAGAATAGTTGTGACACAAATGAAGAAAGACAAGCCCAAATTTGTGATGATGATCAATAAGATAATGGAAAAGTCTAAAGGCAAAGGAAAAGCTAAGAAGAGTTTTAAAGCTATCCAGAAGCCCAAGTCTTTAGATCTCGAGGCAAAGAGAGGAATCAAGAAAAGAGATGATTGTCACCATTGTCACTAGTCTAGACATTGCAAAAAGAATTTACCTCTATTTCTAGAGGAACTAAAGAAGACAAATGGGTAGAGGCCTCTACTTCATGTATACATTTTATAAAATAAATTTGATCACTTCTTTATCTTGGTATGTGATACTAGATAGAAATATGACATATGTGATGTGCAAGATCGGACAAGAAGTGAAGCCTTTATATAAGGACAAGGATGGACTGTAGAAGCAAGAGTTGCTGAAGCTATAGTCTACATCTAGAATTTATCCTAGCCATTTGGACATGTAATAGAGTTAGTTGAACTGCTATTTCATAATTCCAATAAATAGAAATATTTTACTTCATGCATCTTTTATGACAAGGATGATAATGAATAAAGAGTTGTTAATGCTTCTATTTCAAAGATGTAATTTTGTATGGCAATGCCCTAAACATTTAGTGATCTTTATATAAAAGGAATCTATAGATGAATGTTTATAACATAAATACAAAAGAGGATTATAATTGATAACTCAAAACAATCTATGGCATTATCATCTAGAGAACATATATGATAAATGCATTACTAGAATTCATATTGATGATTATCTAGACTCCTTTGGTTGTTGAACCAACAAGAGACATTCAAGTCTCATTAATGAGCAACATGAAAAACCACCTCTCATTAGGTGTAGTGGAGAGATCAAACATTCTATTAGACCTTGTACATGTTGATGTATGAAGTTTGATTAGAATAAATGCTATAAATAGTTGAGATCAAACATTCTATTAGACCTTGTACATGTTGATGTATGAAGTTTGATTAGAATAAATGCTATAAATAGTTGCTTGTACTTCATTATATCCACCGATGATCTCAGTTGATATAGGATTTGTATTTGGTGAAATACAAACATAAATCTCTTGAAGTGTTCAAGGAGATTATGAATGAAGTATAATTTTGATAAATGTATTAAGAAACTTTGGTATGATCAAATGTTGAAATACTTTATATCAATCATTTGAGGTCCTTCTGGATAGATAGTGATAGTGTATCACAAGTCAAATCTACCTGAAACATGATGATGCATTAGAAATAAGGAATTACATCCTGATGGATCATGGTGTGATTATCATTTAATCTAATCTTCTAATTTCCTCATGAATATATACTTTGCACTAAAACAAAGTACCTACTAACATGTTTTAAAGGACATCATATGAGATATGCTATGGGAATGTCCCGATATATTATAATGATTGAAACTTTTATAAAGAAAGCAGTTTCTTGAAAAGGTTTATCCAAAACCATAATTGTTGAATACTACATTTGATCCCAATCTGACAACAAAGTGTTTGTTGGTAGGATAACTAAATTCCAAAAGAATCAGTAGGAGTAAAAGTAGAACTCAAAATGTTTGAGAACAACAAGAAGGTACAATGAGAACAATTGGGAATCACAAATTGTTGCGGAATCTCAAGTTCCTCATGTAACACAGAACCTCATAAGTTCTAGTAGAAAACATCTGAGATTGAAAGATTATGAATCCAACAACTCAGATAGGTTGGTCATAAGATGATGAGCCAACAAATCAACTAGAAGCTATTGAGAACCAAAATATGAGAAATGGATTAGAGCCATTAGGGAGTCCATATTCACTAACAAAGAATGACCTTGCTAGTACTAACTAAAGGTGTAAAACCTAATGAGTGTAGTTGGGTTTTCATTGAGGACAACAACGTGGATAATATAAGAGGATAGATTGGTTGTGAAGATTCTATAATCGGTTCAAATTGTTGAACATGAAGAAATTCCTTCACCAATTGTCATGCTTGTTATTGCAGCTTGTATATACTATGAGATTTGGCATATGAAGCTTAGGACTGCATTCCATAAAAGGCTTACACGGAGGATGTGCACGTGACACAACCTAAAGGTTTTATAACTGCATGAATGCAAATAAAGTCTATAAGCTACAAAGTTCAATCAAAGAGTTTGAAACAAACATCTCAAAGCTGAAATATTTGTTTTGACAAGATAGTCATTAATTTTGAGTTGAATCAAGATAAAAGATGAAATCTATGGTTACAAAATATTTGTGGGAGCATATATGAATATTCCACATATTGATGGGAATAACATCTCAAAACTTTTAATATTGAGATATGGCATGGAAAACACCTTCAACAATAAAGGACTAGGTGAAACATCCTATGTGATAGGGATTGAGATCTATAGAGATAGCTCTTGAAAGTTTCATGAGCTAAGAATGAGCACATAAAACAACAAGGTGCTAAAAAAGTTCAACATGAAGGATTCAATGAGAGAGAATATGTCAAAGTTATAGGGTATTAGTCTCTCATGAACCCTATGTTCCGATTGTTATTACGAATGGAAAACCATGAGTAAGATGCCATATGATGGATCTATCATGTATGCTATATAAATGTATGCTCATCACATAGTCTTGTATGTAGTGGAAATGACAAGATGGTATTAGTTTCCAATGAAGGTCATTGGAATGTCATTAAAAGACATCCATTAGTACTTTAGAAGCATTAAAGGATGAGTTGCTAGTTATAGGAACACAAAAGAGTTGGGTATAAAGGGTTGCACTGATGAAATCTTCTGAAATTACAAAACTGATCACAATATAAAATGTGTTATATATAAAGAAAATAGTTGTAAGTTGGAAGGGTTCCAAACTACATGCCATTAATTCATTTCTATAACAGAAGATGAGTATCCTAGTATTCTCAACACAGTAATGGATACTATATAGATTTGGAAGTTCATATGGATGAACTTATGGATGTTACAACCATTGATGACATAGTACAAATACTATGACAATAATGGAGCTACTGGTTAGACAAGGAGTATCAGATACCATATTACGACAGTTCCATCTCATATGAGAAATCATACAACAAAGAGATGAGGAACACACAATATACCGACTATAACAAAGTGTTGCTAACCCAATGGATTAACACTTGTACAGTAGAAACATGATGGACATGTTTAGATCATTAAGAATATGATTTATTGGTGATTGGATTAAAGTGTAAGTGGGAATATTTTGGTATGTATGCCTAGAGAGCCAATCATATGATGATTGTGATGGCATATCATATAAAGGATTTGATAAATAATGATAAAGGCAAGCTTCCAATTCATCCTGTTTCACTCAGTTATGAGAAAATGAGGAAACACAGTGAATGTCTAGAGAATGACAATCACTAAATGACATATGTCTTCAAGTATGTTACTTGAACAATGAGATCATACAGATGTTAAGAGTATGCACATTCTTGTTATGTCCCTAGTCGGTTTCTGTTGTGGAAGGCAGATAGACAACATAAACACCTAAGACTAGAATGTGCTTTGGTTGATGAAAAAATCTCATCAGTCATGATATGGTAAATTAAACCAAGCACATAGATACTTGTTAGGGAACAATGTATCAGAAAAACCCATACCTAGAGTGTGACACATGGAAACCATAGTTGGTGGTCATAGTCATCTCTCACATTGAAGGTGGTGATTGTAATTCTTAGACTTAAAGTCACTACACTCATCACATGTCTCTTGCTGTGCTTTGACATCATCTAATGTGACCCTAAATAAGAATTTCCATAAAGGTGATGATAAGATGCACTGTGACACATGGGTATGACTACAAGTGAAGTAGATGGGATTTTTCCCTCCTACTATAGTACGAGATTCATGTCACTTGACAAGCATCACTAAGAAAGGCATGAGCATGCACATGTAAATCAATATATGATATTAAGGTCACATATATCTCCGACATTCTTGTCTTGGTTCAAGGAACATGGATGGAACATTGAGAGGATGACAATTCCATGCCTCGAGTTCATTCCAGATATCAGAGTCAAAGGAATTACACAATCACTGCAATACCTTACACAAATTGTAGGTTGAAGTTGTTCTCCAACTTTCCATTCACTTGGGTAACTCTAATGTGTGACTAGGCACTGCTCTTTGCTTGTAATGTCATAAGCTAGTTATGGACATTCACTGCCAACGTGATATGTGACCTATAGGGTCACATATAGGATTCACCTAGAAGAGGAGTTTATCCATGAATGATGTTTAAGTTGATTACTAAAGATGTTAGGTATTCAATTAAGCAACTAATTAATTAACTAGACTCAAAACCATCAAGTTCAAGTGTTGTACTAGCTAGTTGAAGTGTTAGATTGATTGGAAATGAATTGGCTAAATTTTGCATGAGTTAGAACACCTATTGAACGGATCGCTGGGTGTACTGATCAGCTCAGGTTGGTGAGACGATCGATTCACATAGTGAACTGATCAGCTAGGTCATACCAACCGAAGCTTCTGGTGATTTTCTAGATTCATGAGAATAGTTGACCGTTTCACTTGTTCAACTTTATTGGTACAAGGAATTAATGTTGGACATTAATTGGAAATGAATTGTGAATCCAAATTGCAATTGGGGAACATGAGAAATGATTGGCTCACTAAGTGAATCGATCGGATCATTGTCCCAACCGACCGGTTCACCTATCGTAGGACAATTAATTCATGGAAATTCTAGCCCATTCCACTCCCGCACATATTAGTAACCTAGACCCTAACCCCTCCTATAAATCGAGGGGCTCTGGGGGCTTCTCAAAACATAACTCAATTGCCTCTGATAATTGTTGTCCTCTCTGGTTGTGCTAACCAATAGAGAGCCCAAGCAAAACCTACCCTCTAAAGGGAGGGATAGCGATGGAAATGCAATTGTTGGAGAGCAAGTTGGTGACTAGTACACCGATGGGGGGGACAACTCCTTCCTGTCTATTCTAGTAGAACAAAATGAGTTCTAGGTTGTGTGGACTTCTCTATAGGCGTGGATACTTTTCCCGCTAGGAGGGAAACATCAGCCTGCAGTCCATGGTGGAGCTACTACAGATGCTATTTGAGTCTATTGTCTATGGTGAAGACCAGGAGTTGCACAGATGCCATCCAAATGCAACTAGGAGTGATTCACTACTACAACAAGTTGTAGTTGATGATGGACTTACTCCAAGACTAGTTATGAACTTGCTAAACCATCCTTCTTACTACATAGTTGTTGACACGATCTTTCTATTCTGGGTAATATGGATAGATGTTTTTTTTGTCTCTGCTACCTATTCTGTGCTCATATTTCTCTACAAGCACCACTATAGATTCTAAAAGAGAAGATTATGAGTGTTCAAGCATGAGTCCATCCATTTTAGTCACAAGATTTCATAGTGGATTCTATACATGGGAATTTCTATGAGCTATAACATCTCTTATGGGGATGAACAACAACTTCATGTCTTCTATTGCAAATCCATGTGCAAATAAGACTAGTAAAGACAACAAACACCAACCAATAATGTGGTTTGAGCCTAGCCTTCCACACCAGACCTCACTATTGCACATTCCTAATAATTATATTATCTTCCTCAACTCTAATGATGAAGGTTCTGCTATACAAGCCATTAGATAATCAATTTATGTGACACTTCTAGTGATGATGATGATGTCAATCTAGATACAGTAGTAGCTGATGCTATACCTAGACCAAATGATCCAATTTTCCAAAACATTGACTTCTACAACCCTCATGCATTCAACAAGACATGAAGAACTACATGGGCCCAAATTTATGCTAATACATGACTTTTTTATTTATTTTACAAGATATCTTGGATGATAAGAAATTAGGTAGCCACATCATATATAATGACACCCACTCTTTAACACATGATGACTTGTACTAAATTGTTAGAAAACCAAGTTCCATAAGAAAGTGTGTCTTTACCGTGCTATTAGTGAAAATTCTACAATGTGTAATGCCAAGTGACAAGACATAGATGATGTATAATGCTAATCCAACCCTATCAAACCATGTCTTTGACAAAATATAGACACACCTTGTATCAACACTCTATTCGACAAAGTCAACAAGCTCACCATGACGCCTATCCTCCTTCCATTTCACTACAAGTCTACAAGGGGCATTGGCTCTCTAGGCTGTTAGTCTAATAGGTCAAAAGGCAGTCTTGTTCAATACCTGCAATGAGGAGCTTCCTAACAATCATATGATCTTTAAAAGACATGCAACATTTTAAATTCCTTACATACCAAGTCTTTTAAAATGTATGATAAAGGATCACTATAGATACTAAAACCCCAATTAGATATGTGGTTGAGCCTCTGGTCTATCAGAAAATACTAGGGACAAGTGACAATGCCTTCATCATGCTATGTGCCATGGAAGAGCCTAACCACATCATATCAATTGAATTTCTTATTGATGGAAACATCAATCATATATGGGGTCGATGCACAATGGATGTAATCCATGATTCTCATTTCTTTCAAGATTTTTCAATGCCTGAAGAACTACATGAACTTTACCCCTCATTCCATGACCCTATAAATAAACTTTTTGGCATACACTTTGTAAATTTGAACAATATCATTCCAATCCACTAGCACACCAACATCAATCTAACTAGCCTAACTAATATCTTCAGACAATGCAAATCATCTTCTCATTCTCCATGTCCCTCCCTGTGACGACCGCTATCAAACTGACAACCAAATCGTTACAATAATTATGCAGAATAACCATTAGCAGCAGATTAATGAAAATCACTAAAAATTAAAACTATTTTTCAAAGAGATCCATTACCAAGAAAGTCTTAAAGAAAGAACCAAAGAAATATATACATCATGGTTCACATTGTACATGCATTGTACCATCTCATCTTGAGGATATCATATACTAGTTGCTTTCCCCAAACATATACATAAGCAACATCAAACCTCGAGGCATACAAACCAAAATCTCAGATCATTTATAAAACCATTACGAACTAACTCCTAAGGACCTAAGAGTATAGAGACGACACATATGACTTCTATATATAATACATGACATACAACACACTCAACCTGAGCTGTTACTTTTGTCCCTGTTGTTGTTGTCTTCCCTCTGTAGTACAGTCTCTACCTCCTCGTCCACATCCACTTAAAAATGTTGGGACCAACATGGTGAGATAAAAGTCCCAATGAGAGATATAACTCTCTACCAACAATATTATTATCACATGTAAATAGTATACAACTGAGGAGAGGATCTTTTATATTAATAATCAAGATTAATCACTATTTATAAGAAGAACATATCAATATCATATTTTAAAGAAATGCATCTATCTATGATAGAGAAATAGATCATTTATTCACTTTATAAGGAATATAAAGAACACATATAACATCTATCTATTTAAGATGTATAAAAGTAGTGTAACATCAACCAATGTTTCTGTATTCAATCCTCAATCAAATATGCTATACGGCTGATTACATATTTATAATCACACTTATGCCCTAAGGAGATGAGGTATACTTCTCATGCACCAACCGACCACGACTACGTAAAGCATCGGTACCATTCAATGTCAAAGGAAGATCCAACTTCCAAGACCTCACCTATCTCGGTCAGTACGAGACCACTGGCAGTGACATCATGTGTCAAACTACAATTATCTTGCCAGGGTATAGTGACATCTTTGCTATAGAGTTACAGCCGCATCATGTACTCTCTTCAGGGAGATCACACAACAATCCTTGATATATTAATATTGAGTCATGGCATATAGCCATACTCTTATGATGATGAGGGAGACAACACAACAGTCCCTATTTGGACGTAAGGATGTTTTCACCCATTACCCCCACATATTCAAAAATATGCTCTCTGAGTTACACTCATTTCACCATTCAACAAATTCTAACATTGAATGGATCGATGGACAGGGCAACTACATGATAAGGTTCCACTTGATTAATTAGATGCATTATAATATCTTTTAGCATCAACCAAGTTACAAGCATGAATCATAACAGATGCTACAAAGAAAGGTGTAATACATTTATCAAGTAATTTTATAATCTTTGGAACACATTGAATGCATAACACTCAAGATCTCAGTCCCTTATCACATTATTGAGGATTCTCATCCCTTAAAACTATCATCATAATGATTTCTAGATATGGGTATTCAAACCCTTAGTTTATCACTGAACATTGTCACCTCTTATCAGGTAACTATTACCTCTAGGCCCTTAGACCCAGGTATACATTATACTTGTTGCACAAGTATTTCACATGGGCTCACAAGGCCCATTTAATATGTATCATATGAAACATCATAGCTCATACCTGGCTATGCTCATCATCTCATGATACCTGCATGGTTAGTATTTCATGATAAAAATAAAATCAAGTACATATCATCACCATGCAATACAAGAGAAATACAACCTTTCCATTATTAGGGTTAGGGTTTCCCTTTTTAGCTGATTAGGGTTTCAAGTTTATATTATCAAGAATCAAAACCCTAATTCATAGCTCCACACATATTAGGTTCATACAGTGGTATCATAAGTATTCAATCATACTTGTTTATTCTCATAATTTATCATTAAATGATTTTCACACAAAGTATGAGTTTCTCTCTCATCCTCACTAGGATATAGATTACATCATACTTTATTAATTTGGGTCAACCTTTTTCTCAAGGTACATTGGCCTACACTTATCAAAATGCATTAAACTCTTTATATATTAATGTATCATTTGACATAACACACTTCATGTGTTACTCAATCAAGTATATCGGATTTGAGCTACTTACCTCCATATTGGTTTTGAGGTTCTTCCACCATATCGGGCTAGAGGTGTATGCTTACTACCATATCGTCCAAAAGTGTGTGCTTACCACCATATCGTCCAAGAGGTGTGTGCTTACCACCATATCGTCCAAGAGGTATGTGCGTATCACCATATCATCTAAGAGGTGTGTTCTTATCACCATATCATCTAAGAGGTGTGTGCTTATCACCATATTGTCCAAGTGGTGTGTTCTTACCACCATATCGTCCAAGAGGTGTGTGTGTGTCACTTATATCAGGTTACTCAAGTGTAGGGTTTTGCATATCAGGTTAGACCCATTATGCTCTTACCTTTTCAAACCTTCAAAGTATCAACCTACCATGTGTTGAGTGACAACCTAGACAACTGGTTAGTCCTTTTTCAACCAACCCAATGTACAAAATGATAGGGATGTGGGGTTTCAAGGTACAACATATTTCATATCACCATATTGGGTTTCATTACCATATTGTGTTAGAGGTGCTTCAACCTGATATTGGTTTGTGCCATGATGATGTCATCATCATCAAACTCTAGATTTTCATCCCTTACTATTCTAGTTCATGGACAACAATCCTATGCAACTATTAGAACTCATAGAATCATCAATAATTCAAGAAAAATCGAAATTGAAAGTAGATCAACAAGTATAACAAGATTGAAGGTGAATAATAACATGATTGGGTTCAAGTTATATAACCCACCTCAAGAACAACTTCAAAGCTCCAAGATCCAAAGCTTCACGTTCCCAAGGTTGAAGATGAACTTATCAAAGATCCAAGACTTGTTCACACCTCCTCTATATGCAAAGAATCACCATAGATAAGAACTTGGTGAAGAAGAAAAGAAAGGAAGAATCACAACCCGAGAATCATGCTTCAACCAAGGTTGAAGATGACCATGGCTTCACATTAATCTTAAGGCTCAAGATCCTCCTTTATACTCAACTACTATGCACGATATCTAAGAGAAATAAAGTTTTAGGATTTGAAAAGTTTCACTAGTAGGTGAAAGGAGTGGTATATATAGTTGAGGTTCATGAGAGAGAGTGTATACGAGGTGTCATCACCTTATTACTAGGTGACACATGTCCATGAATAGGTTGACACATATCCATGCATGCACACATATTTATTTTGACATGAAAAACTCTTGGAGATAATATAGGGATAAGATTTTGGCCATTAGTTATCTTGTTGAACAATATATTTCAACCCAACGTCACTTTATTCACAAACCGATACAACTTTTTCAAGGAAAGTTGTAAACCAGTATCCATCACCTTCTTGAGGTTCTTAACTCATCATAGCCTTTGACAAGAGTTGACAAAACGATATGGGAACTCCTTTATGTCTTCTTGGCCGATATACACTCCCATATAAGCTGTACAACTCAATACAACTCATACAACTCATACAACTCTTCTTGGTCTTTTCATCACCAAAAATACCATCACTCAAATATGATTCAAACATGGTGCCTATTTATTTCTCTCTCTTATATAGGATGCTAAGATAGAGTAGGGACACTCTAGATGTGGTAATTTGCATATCAACCCTACATTTTGGGTAAATTGCAATTTGCACCAAAATTGGTACATAAGGCAAAAACATTATTCAAAGAAGCTCCAACTTGGAACTTAGGCTTTCCACAAGCCACCCCTTAGAATCATTCTCTCTCTTATGATGCTAAAGCACTTGAGGTATGTTCAACATGTGACATATTGCATTATAACCCCTCATCTTGGGTAAATTGTAATTTACACCCAAACTATCATATAATGCACAAATAGTTTGCAAATAAACTCAAACTTGAAAATTAAACTCTCTTTGAGTCTTAATTACTTTTCAAAAGATTAAAACAAGTTTATAAATAGCTTACTTATGAAAAACTTCCAGGTTATGGCATAACCCAGGTTAGGGATGTTACACTCGCCAACTCGTGCTCCCTAAGAATGCACATCATGATCAAGAATCAAAACCCCTAATATGAAGTTCTCACGACATTGAAGAACTTAAACAATTCCTACTAAATGATAAACTAGAATCAAAGAAATCACTAATACATTTTCTAATGTGACCCCAAGTTTTATAAATTTTGATAGGAGTGCACACATTGGGATTCCTTAAGATGATCTAAACATTATCATGCAACGTTTCCACAATGGAGACTACTATTCTATCATATTGCTCCACCAAAATATTTGCATCATGAAATATGATCTCCATATTACTCTATCATCTTTCTTTGAAAGTCATGCACACTTACCAATCCTTGCTCAGTCAAAACTTATACAATGTCAATATGTCTAGGCCAAATCTGATGAATCACTTATATGCTAGGCTCAACTTTGGGGAGAAACCTTTAATTCATCATCTACAACTAGCCATTCATAACTCCCTTTTTCTATATACACCACTTGAAAAAAATTGCAATGCTTTGTAATAGCTCTGGTTCCCAGTTCAATCTTATCGTCCTTAGAAGTTCCACAAAGTTCAATCATGAAATATAATGTTGGAGAAAAATATGTGCTTAGGATTAAAGATATCTAGAGGGGGGTGAATAGATCATTATGATAATTTAAATCAAATGAGATTACTCAACTTAAAGTGTAGCAAAAATAAAATATGCAACCACAAAAGGACACATGATATAGAGTGGTTTTGTCAAATGATGTTAGTCCATTGCCTGGTTGTTCCCAACCAGAATTTGCAAAACATGTATTTTATTCCTTTTATATGCCGATACACAATACACAAAATTTACTAGTGTCTTTTATGGTGCAAGACTAACCCTCTTTTTCATCTCAAGGAGAACTTCACCTTCTTTGATGGGTCAAGGAAGGTAACCCAGTTGGAGAGGATCACAATCCACCTCTGCCACCTTAGTCCCCTCCTTCAACTAAGATGTAGCACCAAGAGAGCTTCACCACAACCTTCTTTCTACCTTGAATTACTGAGAAGAAACAATGAATCAAATCATAGGAAACTAGAAAGGAAGAAGGATATTACAACACTCTTTCACAATATATACAATCAAGATCTTACTGACAAGTGATGATGATCCTCTGTACAAGGTTTGGGCAAAACTATATTTGGCGGAGAAGGATTCTAGTATTAAGCTAAGGCCTAGGCTAGATGGTTAGAAACTTGAATTGTAGAACCTAAGCTCATTGATAATGTTGGAAAATAGTATGCTCAAATTTGTGTATATGACCATAATTTTTGTATGCAAACTTGTTATTTTGGTGTCCTAAGACCACTCCTATTGATAAGAAATGTTTACAAGAGGTTAGGACAACTTTGGGTAGTTTCTAGAGTGTTTAAGGATGAAAACTATCTGTTAGGATTAAGTTAAACAAATTACAATGAGTATTTTTATTGTTTGCAAAAAAGTTTCCAGAATATTTTTGATCCACAATATTGTCATCTGGAAGAGTCTCGGTCCACAATATTGTCGACCGTCATTTTCTCTAGTTTGAAACTTTTTCCAACGAATACATGTCATTCAAGCTCTTTAATCAACCTTGTGCAACCGCTATATCCCAGTCGATAATTTATTCGACTGAGAGTGACCCATGGCTTAAATTATGCAATAACTATTTCTAGTTGATAGACTTTTTGACTGAAGAGTATTTTGGTCAACAAAGAGTTCAACTGAGGTAGACTCTAAAAAAGGAAATGCAAATAATAGGAACACCTACCTAATGATATATGTAATGAAACTAACAACCTTAAAGGATTCATGTGAGTGTAGGTTAGGGTTTTGAGTACGTTTCAGATGATCATCACTTGTCCTTACATTATGTCTATCATGTTGTATGAAAACACATGAGTACAAATATATACATGGTACAACTTGAATTGTAAGTATCCAAACATATGTATTTGCAAGGTCATTGTAGTTGGATCTTGATTATATTCCTTGGTCACCTGAAATACTTAATATTCATATCGGTAATATAATTTGGGAAATATTTGTATCATCGAAATCTTAGTGTGGCATATCCAAAAAGCCAACAATATCCCCCTTTTTGTGATGACAATTATGTCCATAATATAAAATTAAAGTAGAAAATTTAGAACTTCATACCTTTAAATTGCATAGTTGATAGCTGATTTATGTCATGGTTTATTCTCCCCCTTTTGTCAAAGTAAAAATGGGTAAATACTTACCAATCCCCTCAAGGAGACACTCCACTTCAACAAGATAGTCATTTTAGAGAGGGAAAACTTATACTCGATGTACTAATTGAAAAAAGAATACCAATAAATGGGAAATCCACAAAGATAGACATTAAGGCATAGTCAAAAAGCCATATGATCAAGGAACATTAACATATTATTTAATTTCCAATGAAAGGAATGTTAAGTCCTTCATGACTAAAAGATCCCATAAAACAAAAATATAAAAAAGATACCCTGAACCAATGGTAAGGAATATTAAGTCCACCATGATATAGAGATTCCCTGAAAATCAAAAGATAAAACTAAAGTTGATTTCTCAACCATTTTCAAGGAATGTTAAGCCCAAAAATGATTGGACAATCCATTATGAAAAAATATGAGTTCAATAAAAGTATCTATAAACCAAATTTAACAGATGTTAAGCCCATATTGATATAGAGAATCTTTTAAGAGAGAAAATGAAAGCAATAAAAGTGTCTCTAGACCAAATATAAGTGATATTTAGCCCATATTGATATAGATAATCAATTCAAAGCATAAAAGATAAAAGTTATGTGAAAGAGTTTGAGCTCCCCCTTAATCCCATACCAAGTAAACAAAGATCAAAGAAAAAGATCCCAATTAAAAGGGGATTAATGAATAAAACAATTTTTATTTACATACTAGAATTTGTTTAAGTAAAAAATAATAAAATATTTATATAAAATATAAGCAAGTTAGCCTCAAAATTTAGTTGAGATAATACATAAAGAGTTATCAAATTAAGCATAGGTCACATCTCAACATGTTTCCTTTATTATCTATGTTTGGGGTTTTGGAACCCAAATCATATTAAGGGCTCCTTTATTTTGATAATCACATGAAAATGAATAATGGCCAAAACATTAACAACAATGACATGAGATACAAGATATATCATTTCTCATTTTGATGACATAATTTTTAGGCACATATACAGTTCTAGTCATCAGAGCATGTATTTTTGGTTCTAGGCATATGTGAGGGTTTATTCTTAGGCACATATACTAAAACTCTTCTTTCTACTTGTTTAGAAGTATTAATAAAAATTTTGTCAATATTTTTGTTGCTTTCATTAATATGGAAATTTGTTTTTGCAATTTAACATTTTCAATAATCTTCTTATTTAGATCTAAGTTCAAAAGAGAAAGATTTGACATTAAAGCATATTTTTCCTTTACTAAAGCATCATAATCTACATGACTGCACAAAATGGGTTGAGTTTGATAATCATTTATTTTAGCAGGCATGTCAACCTTTTCTTGAGAGAGAATACTATTGTTATTTTCAAGAGCAAGAATTTTAGTCTTATAACTCTAAGTATATTCTTTTAGTGCACTATTTGGATATTTTAAAGTATCATTTTTAGGGCTAAGATTATCCAGATTAACATAGAGTTCATCAATACTTTTATCAAGTTTCTTCTTTTATTTTTTTCTATCAATATATTTAACATGAATTTCTTCAAGACTATTTACTAATTCTTCTTTTGATAATTCAAAAATATCTATCTCATTATACTCATCTTCTTTTCCCATGAAACATTCTATCTCCTCCTCTTCACTACTTTCATTATCATCACTTGGTTGATCCCAAGCAACTTTGTAGGACTTTTCTCCCTTGTCTTTCTTTTTAGACGAGGACTTCTTCTTAAGATTTGGGCACTCATTTTTAAGAGACCGTTCTTTTTGCATTTGAAGCACCTAAAAGAAGAAGATGAAACACTACGATTTTTGTTAGAATGAACTCTCTTATGTTTCTTGTCATCTAGAATAATGACACTTTTATCATCATCACTTGTGTCAATGCTTTCTTGAATGACTTTTCTTGATGATGCTCTCTGGTGATGGCTTTGAAAGCAAGATCCTCCCTTCTTCCTTTTTGTTGTTCAACCTCAATATTTTCTTCTTATTCTAGAGAAACTTCATGTGTCTCTAAATGTTCGGTCAGTTGCTCCATCTTAAGTGTTGTAAGATCGTTGGATTCTTCAATAGAAGTAACCTTTGACTTGTACCTTATATTATAGGCAATGATATAAGTATTTTGGTAACTTGATCTTCTTCTCTTATGTACTTCCCTAAGGCACTTAAGCTGTTTACAATGTTATAAAATCTAGCATACATTTCTACAATACTTTGGTTAGGTTGCAAGCGAAACAATTCAAACTTATGTTTTAAAATGCCAATCTTATTATTTTTCACTTATGTACTACCCTCATGAGTTATTGAGGGTTTATTCTAGATTTCATAAGCAGTATCACAAGTAGATATACAATTAAATTCACTTGGAGATAAAGAACATAAAGTGTGCTTACAACCTTTGCATATAATGTTTCCTGTTTTACCATTTCTGCATCCCATTGCTCTAGTTCGATAGTTGAAGGTTTGTAGGATGTGACAACCATCTTCCATTGATCAAAACTCAATCCATAAAAATAAAATTTCATCCTCCTCTTTCAATGGGTATGATTTGTCCCATCAAATACTGGTGGTCTATTCAGGTGTGTACGTTCCATGTTGGTCTATGATGGCTCCTTGAAAACCTGATCTAATACCAAATGAAAAGATCTAGAGGGGGGTGAATAAAGCTTTATAATAATTTTAATCAAATGAAATTATGCAAATTAATGTGCAACAGAAATAAAAGATGCAACCACAGAAGGACACAATATAAGTGGTTTTGTCAAATGATGTCAGTACACTGCATGTTTGTTCCCAACCAGGATTTGCAATACATGTATTTGATTCCTTTTATATACCAATACACAATACACAAAATTTATCAATGTCTTTTGTGGTGCAAGACTAACCTTTCTTTTCTAGCTCAAGGAGAACTTCACCTTCTTTGATATACCAAGGAAGGTAACCCACTTGGAGAGGATCACAATTCACCTCCACCACCTTAGTCGTAGCATTCAACCAAAAAGTAGCACCAAGAGAGCTTTACCCCAACCTTCTACCTCTAAGTAGTGAGAAGCAACAACAAACCAGATCAAAGAAACAAGAAAGGAAGAAGGAGATTAAAATGCTCTTTCACTAGGGCTGGATAGGAAACCAAACTTGACCATCATACCAAACCAAACTTGACCAAACCGCCTGGTTAAGTCTGGTTTGGATGAGTATTATGGTCAAGTTTGGTTTGTAAAGTATTCAAACCACCCTTAACTGGTATGGTCATAGTTTGGGCAACTGGTTAACCGATCAGACTGAACTTGACCAACTCTATAGATATGTATGTGTGTGTCTCTATATATATACTCAAAAATATCATCCTAGTCATTATTTCATTAATGTATGCACAATATTTTAGATTATATCAATATTGTAGTTATTATTAGTGCAACCATGACTTTTATATTAATGTTGTAGATCGTATATATATAATTTTAAAATAATTTATCATTAATATTACTTGTGATATACAAAACATCCTTCAAATTTAGACAATAAACTTCATTTCATGTTATTATTAGTGAAGAAAATCATTGTTGAACTATTATTTTTATCTTCATTTAAAAATACAACTAGTAGATACTAGATATTAGTGGTTTAAAACCGTTCTTAACCAAACTTGACCAGATTTTAATGCACAAGTTAAGTTTGGTCTAGATTATTTTGGTAGTCAAGCTCGGTTTGCAAAATTTTCAAACCACTATATGTGGTCTAGTCTGTGGTTTTAGGCCCAGACCAAACTTTACCATACCGTGCCCACCCCTATCTTTCACAAGATATACAATCAAGCTCTTATGGGCATGTGATGATGATCTACTCCACAAGGTTTGGGCAAAACTATATTTGGTGGAGAAGGCTTCTAGTGTAAAGCTAAGACTTATGATAGATGGATAACAACTTGAATTGTAGAATCTAAGCTCTTTGAGAATGATGGCAAGTAGTATGCTCAAGTTTGTGTATATGATCACAATTGTTGTATGAAAAGTTATTGTTTTGGTGTCCTAAGACAACTCCTATTTATATTAAATGTTTACAAGAGATTAGGACAACTTTGGGTAGTGTCTAGAGTGTTCTAGGACAAAAACTAGATATTAGGATTAAGGCAAACAAATTACAACAACTATTTTGATTATTTGTACAAAAGTTTTTAGAACATTCTCAGTCCACAATATTGTCAATTGAAAGAGTCTCAATCCACGATATTGTCAATTGAGATTTTCTATGGTTTGAAATTTTCCCCAACAACTATATGTTAGTCAAGCTCTTTAATCAAATGTGTGCAACGACTATATCTCAGTCAAAAATTTATCTGATTGAGAGTGATGTAGGGCTTGAATTATGCAATAGCTATTTCTGATTGACAGAGTCTTCGAATGAAAAATATTTTGATCGAAAAAGATTTAGACCGAGGTAGACTCTGAAAAATGAAATGAAAATAATAGGAACACCTCTCTAATGATATATCTAATGGAACCTAACAACCCTAAAGGCTTCATGTGAGTGTAGGATAAGGTTTTGGGTCGGTTTTGAAAGATCATCACTTGTCCTTACATTATGTCTATCAAGTTGTATGAAAACACATGAGTAAAAATATATACATGGTACAACTTGAATTGCAAGTATCGAAACATATATATTTGTAAGGTGTTTGTAGTTGGATCTTAAATATGTTCCTTGATTACCTAAAATACTTAATATTCATGTTAGTAATATAATGCAAGAAATATTTGTATAATCAAAATATGAGTGTTTCATATCAAAAAAGCCAACAAGGATCTCATCAACTTAATCCAAAAACATGGTAGGGATTACAACTCCCAGTTAGGAAAGCATAAAGGGAGCAAAACATAATTCTAAACAACAACCCTCAATAATGAAAATTATCTAATGACATGGCTTCCATGCCCTTTATTGGATGTACTCTTAGTCTATACTCCATGTTGAGGAGTAAGATTGCCAAGAAGAAAACTACCATTTTCTACATAGAGATTATGAATCTAGTCATTATGTTCACAATGGGCATATGAAAATCATTTTGCAAAGTAGTTTGAATCCTCACATAATTATATTTCTTCTCATACTTTGACACTCTAGTAATAGAGCATATGATAGATAAGTGGGGAGGGCATTATCTAGAGAGGATATAAAGACCCTATCTTTACGATCAAATATTTACAAAATAATATCACAATCATAAACAATCTTTATTACAATCATGCTTGTACATCGGAGTTGCAGAAGCTTACAAATATGATTACAAGTTTAAGAAATAGAATTCATTCCATCTACCACTTGCCCATGAGTTCCCAAAGGGAACGAAGCCACGCATGGACCCCATTGAAGGGAAATAAAGGTCAACAAAGTTGGTACAACATCCAATCATTGAACTATGCATGAAATAGGATTTAAATGCGTAATAAAAATTAGGAAAGGACTATTTGGTATACTAAGGCTAACAAGAAGAAATTCTAATATCAAATTCAAAATGAAAATCTTTCACAAAATCATTACTAAGCAAGGTTAAATATTTCAAGTATGCAAATTCATCCAAGCTATTCACAAAGTATATCAGTTCAAGATGTTCTATTTGACAAGTTTGGCACCTTCCTATCATCTCTTTTCTAGGGCAAAATGCCTTGTGTTCTCACACACTAGGAGAGAACGACACTAGTGCCTTATTATCTATTCCAGTTAACTAAGGGAAAACTAATCCCTATCCACTGCATAGGGTTGTGGGGGTACTTGGCCCACTCAAGTGAGCCAAAGCTCTATGGGGCCAAAGCCCAAGGGACCAATGTCCATAGGGAGTCAAAATTCCAAGTCTAGTGTCAAATATATCACAAAGTATATCAATTCAAGATGTTCTATTTGACAAGTTTGGCACCTTCCTATCATCTCTTTTCCAGGGCTAAGTGCCTTGTGTTCTCACACTCTAGGGTGCCTTATTATCTATTCCAGTTAACTAGGGGACATCTAATCCTTATCCTCTGTGTAGGGTTGTGGGGGTACTTGGCCCACTCAAGTGCGCCAAACCTCTATGGGGCCAAAGCCCAAGGGACCAAATTCCACAGGGAGTCAAAATTCTAATATATCAAGTCTAGTGCCAAATATTATCAACAATATTTAATCAATTGCAAAATGAGAGTGGTGAACTTTAAAGAATAAATAAAGGTTTCAAAGCTACATGTAATTCATCACAAATCAAGATATATGTGTGTCCATCAAGAGGGAAAATAGTTCAAAAATGAAATAGAAGATATAGTAACTCAATTATCCAAGACTCCAACGGTTGCATATTCACAACGTGTCTCCAAGATGAGATAACTACATTTCAAAATGATCTTGTTACGAGTAAGATTGGAATCAAATATGTTCATTGGACTTATTTATTAAATCTAGACTTAATGTTCCATGTTTTCTCATTGTCTTCTATTCTAGGTTTTCTAGTTAAATTATATTTATAATCATTGTTACATACTCAATTGATTTGTCACATTTTATTTAGATTGAATGATGAATTACTATCTTATCTTATGCAATATTATTATGTTTAGTTACTAGGATGAATTAGGTCTATTTACCAATATACCCTTATTAGGAATGCCTAGGATTTAATTTCAACATACCTCAAGATACATAAACTATATATTGGAATATGTTTATGCTCTTAAATACAAGATGGATCTAGATGAAGGAAAATAGAATAATAAAATACATTATTTATTTAAACAAAGTTTGTGTAAGCATAATACCATCTATTGATATGTATGCATGAGAGTAAAAGTGTTATTTGTCTGCTTTCTCTATACAATGATTTATTTCCAATTAGGTCCATCTAGGTAAAACATTTGTAAGATCGATATTATATTCAAAATTACATGCATATGAACATAACTATACCTCTACTAGTGTATCAAGGGAGGGATTCCATGTACAATCTTTTCATTGAGTATCATTTGCAATTTTTGCAATATGATATTATATAAGATCAATTAGGTTTTTATATTTTCTCTAAGTTTCCAGTTAAAATAGGTTGATCTAGGTTAAGAGGGTATCATAGGTCAAAGTTTTAGATTCATCTATGTTCTAGTGTGTATGTTTTTATGGTTTTGACCTATAACAAGGGTAGAGCTTCCATATTAGATGAAATTACTAGTTTATAATTCATCTTCTTATTAATACATATATCCACATTGTATATGACAAACGTTATGATTTTGGATAACTTAGACCAAACTATGCTTATGACCATGTTTTATATCTATATGTTAATTAGTTATATAAAAATATACTTAGGACTAGCACCCTAATATGTGTACATACGATATGCTTTTAAGTGATTACACAAGGTAGTTGAATCGTTATTAAACATTGCACCATGGTTAACATCATTATTACCTTATTACTAGTATTGATATTTGTACACATAGTTATGTAGTTAATAGGTCTAATCAACTGATTTATAGTAGTAGATACAACAACTTATAGATTGTTATTTTCCTTGATATTAATATGCCTATCTAATAATTGATTTATCCATCAAGGAGAATTTGGAAACGTACAGAGAAAGAGTAAATAAATTACCTAGTATCCATGAATGACGGAGAACTGATCTGCAGATGATCATTCTAATAATCTAAGATAGACTGATGACATCCATCCATTTCTCGTCAGTCTGCAGATATCCACCAATTAAGTGCTGGATCTGCAAATCCTCACTGCGGTTCAGTAGACTACAAGCACGCCAATAGATTCATATGTATGAGAGGGTGACTCCAGATTCAAAAACTGAAGTCATCTCTGCCTTTGGAAGAGTGCAAGGTAGTGCTTCCTAGAGCCGAGGTGGATGTCTGCGGACAAATGTGCAGGGTCAGCTTGGTGGCGGTGGCTGGATGAGGTGATGCTGTGAGGAAGCAAGGAGGAGGCGGAGGAGCACTGGCGAGGTTGAGGCTGTGGGAGGTTATGGTGTTGCTGATCGCAACCCTGACCTGTAGATTGGCGGAGCAGATCAAGGTAGCAAGGTTTGCAGGTCTGCAGAGACCGTGATCCCTATAACGACGAGGTTTGCAGGTGTTGTTGTTTGATTTCGAAGTCCCGTTCCGAAGGCTGTGGGGTTCTCTACCATGTAGTTGCAGATCGACGACCAAGTATGCAGGCTTCAGGTAGCAAGGGGTGTCAAGATTGGGATCAGGTTTGGCGACAGCAGGTCGGAGGGGCTGGCGGCGTTGCCGCGGTGAGAATGACCGTAGTTACAGGCCACAACGGAGGAGGTCGAACCCAGGTCGACGGCGCCGCCGCTTGGAGGAGGGACGACGGTGGTCTACGACTTGATTGAACGAGGATGCAACCCGTCCCACCTTCGTCGTGATGGGGTACTATCGGGAGCAAGGTGGTCTTGACAGAGCAGATCAGAGAGGAGAAGGCGGGGAAGGAGGTACGATGTCGGAGGCTCGTTGGTGAGTACCAGGCTGCGTGCTACTGCCCTCAGCGAGGAGAAGGGAGACCAGGGAGTCCGAGGGTGAGTAGGGCGGACGATGGTTTATGGATGGAGAGGTTCCGCGTCGCTGTTGCAAGGGTGGTGATGGTTGTTGATGGTGCTGCCGTGGTGGTTGCAGTAACGGTTTGTCGTGGTGCCTGGTGAGGCCCAGACGACTATGTTGGTGGTCTAGAGGAGGACGAAGGAAGAGACGGAGACCTGTTATGGCTAATAAGTGTAGGTCTGTCGTCGTATTGGGTTGCCTCGTCGACGAGGTAGCTAGGGTAGTTATAGGGCTGCGGGTATTAGGGTTTGATCTGGAGGGTCTCTACGAGGCTCTGGATGTTCTTGAACTGGCCCGAGGCGGCGCAAGATCTTGAAGGCGGCTCGTCCGCCGTTTCTTCCACAGGTCGTCGACCTTAATACCTGGCGTTTTGGTCTTCCTCTCTCCATTGTCTGACTGGCCGCTGATAAATGGCTTTTAAACCGGATGTGTGGGGGCAGTGGAGTAGAGGGCGAGAGGGTTAGGAAAGGGGAGAGGAAGGATCGTCTCGCTGCTGCTCTGGCCGGCAAAACGGCCGCGCGGATGGGAGCGCAGCGTGAGGTTAGGGATAGAGGGACGAGACGCGCAACCCCTAGTCAAACGGTCGTTTGACCCGTGAATAAGCATTGGAGTTCAATACCTTGCCTTTTATATTAGTATTTACCTCCGCCGTTATGTCTCCTAAGTTATTATTCCGTTTCGATTCAACTTTTGAATGGTGGTTTAATAGCCAATGATCTAACTATTAAAAATATTAAATCTCCTGGTTGACTAGTCTAAGATAGTAAAAAAAGTATTTACTCTTTCGATTAATGCCAAAAATCCATAGTACCTTTTTATGTGATTCTAAAGCCAAAAATCTATATGGAGTTCGATTATTTCATTGTGGGTTCCAATTGGGATGATTTGATCAAACTGGACATGATTGCAATCCAGACACTCAATTTCAAAATATTTCACATGTTGCAAATTATTTCAAGGACGTTGTGATTTGACGAAATTTTTAAAAGTGACTAAAAATAAAAAAAACTCGGTATGTTACAAGGGAGGTACAATATTTTATTTTCTTTTATTATGTTTATTTTTAGGTAAATTTTAGAATTGTTTTAAAGAGGGTAGCCAATTTTGATGCCCATGATGTTTTCCAACACTCCTAAAACTATCTTTCTTTGTTCTCCAAGCTTTTTCTATACATTTTCTTTTAGGATAAAATGAGTAAGGTTAATTATTTACTTTAAGTATAGATGTATGATCATATTTTTATCCCATTCTACTATCAAGACACTATAATTTACCCAAGATGATTAAGCCCCAAAAACACCAAAAATATAAAGAAGATCTTTGCCCTGGATATAAAACCAATTCACACTCATACTCAGTCAAGGCATACTCATGGGAAAGGAAACAAATACCCCGCATCCCTCTCAATAAAAACCCAAATGTCCACAGAAATCTCAAAAAGGGAGGAATATAAGCATGGTGTAAATAAGAACATGAGAGTTGTGCCTTATTTCGATGGAAAAGTTATCGCTCGATTAGTGCATTTTTGCACTCAAGAGCACATATATATATTTTTCACGATAGTAGTATCTGACACTAATACCATATATCCTTAGCATTTGACAGTATGCATTAAAGGTATAATAATCTGGGGCAGTGGTATATAGGATGTCAAAAATACTACTCCATAGACAATTGGCTTGGAATGCATGGATCATTTGCCTACTAAATGGACATATAGTTGAATGACCCAAAGAAGTACAATGAGACCCATTATCCTTGGCTACCCATACACATACACCACTACTAAAATAAAATATGGGAGTGAAAGCTACCTTTGAAGGAAAGTGATCTTTATGAGATAGTACATGGTCTAATTTCACAAAACATTAAGGTTGGAAAGTTAAGAAAACAAAATCAATGCAGCTGAAGCCATGTGATTTTTTTTGGAGGGACAATCATCTAAAAGTTTGCAGCTCCTCTTAATAAGAGGTCGGCACAAAAATATTATCATTTAATCATTCTTGACCTTTGCATGATTTACCTCCTTACTAATTTGGCTCAACATATTGATTCTAATGATAGGCGGATGACAAGCTAGATGCTAAGTTCCAACGTGTTGTTAACATCTAGTTTTGTGGATGTTTTATGTTAATTTTTCCTTAGAATCACCGTGAATTACAAGAAAAATACTTGTATATTCATCCCATGGATCCAAATTTTCTAAATATCCTTCTATTTAATCGATCATTGAAAGTATAAGAAAATGAGCACATTTCAAGCAAACTCGAAAGCTACCTCAGCACATACCTATTGAGGTATCACCAATTGAGGTACATACCTATCAAGGTGTAACTAATCGAGGTTCACTAATCGATGTCTATGACTATCGATATCAGCCTTTGGACATACCTCAGTTGAGCAATACACATGAATAAGTTCAACATCTATCAAGCTCACTAGATAGAATGGGACCAATCAAGGAATCATAATTGAGGAAACATGTCGATTATCACCATCGATATGGTTACCATTCAAACACCATATCAATAGCCATCCATCTACTATGAAGTCAACTACTTTACAAGAATCAAAGTAGTACCATCAAAATAGTAGTTATGTATGAACCTTGATAGGAACCCATCAAGGTTCATAAGTTACTTCAAGTGATCTTAATCGACAAAACCACTATTTACCATCACCTATTAGGTCATTGATAGTCATGCTTGTTGACTCACCACCACATGGACCAATCAAATCTTTTTAGAGGTGCATAGAACTCTAACTCATGTCTTTAAATAGGATCCCTTAGCCTCATTTAAAAAGAATCTTAACTTTCCATAAGAAAGTGAAGATGTTGCTCCACTAAAATCCAAGAACTAGAGACACACTTATCATATGCTC
Source organism: Alisma plantago-aquatica (assembly GCA_963693085.1). Lineage (NCBI taxonomy): Eukaryota > Viridiplantae > Streptophyta > Magnoliopsida > Alismatales > Alismataceae > Alisma > Alisma plantago-aquatica. The sequence continues at coordinate 1,155,233,048 of OY856410.1, read as the reverse complement.
AATTGACTAGAAGCTTTTCCATCCAAGCCACTCATGTTAGATCAATCGTATTACTTCCTCGAGAGATGAGAATCTGCTAAGTCTAACATCCTTCATCTAGTCCAGGGAGATTGACTGATTGCCATATTTTCTGCAGCTTGATCGACATTGAGAACTTGATTGACCTTGAGGTTCTCGGTCAACCAATGCATAAGGAAACACTCTGAGCCAAAAGGTGGGTAGATATGAGATAATCTACCATGTAATTGACCTATTTTGTCATCCTTCTCATTTTTTCATTTATTTTGGAAGGAAATTACAAATTCAAGTTGTAATTAGTTGATGTCCATCCACAACATGAGTAGTTAAATCCTTTAAAACCTAGGTTGAAGTATACATCATGCCCTCCCATTCATGTGCTTATTCTTATTTTATTTTCTATATATTCTTGCAGCTTTTGTTTCCTTAAAATGTTTAATGCAACAGTGATATGGTTAGCTACCTTCTTGTAATTATTGATGTAATGATTTTGAAGGAAGAAGTTTGTGAAGATTTAGACTATAGAATTGTGTAAATTCATGATACTAAGCGATCAATAGATCTATATTCATAATTTTGTGTTTAGTTTGTAGTTGATTTCATGCCATTTTGAGTGAGAAGAATCCCTCAAACAAGATCGACCCTTACCTCAAAGAGAGAAAGGTTTTAGATGTTTATGATGACTTCTTGCAAAATGTTGTGTTAGGATATTTAATAGAGGGGAATAATACATTATTGGAGAGAAAAATTGATTGGTGAACCCTAATCCAAGTTTCCCATGAACTATTTTATCTCAACAATAATTGTAATTATTTTGTTTTGTTTCATAACATAGAATATTTACCTTGTTAGTCACTTAGTTCTTTCTTGAAACACTAAATTCAAACTAATGTTTCCACATAGATGAGTTTAGGCCTTTAGTTTCTTACATGAATCTTATTCCTATTTTTGACCATGTTTACTACAATATACCTCGTGTTTCATTGTGGGAATCTCTTGGAGTTGGGTACAAATTTAAAGTTAGATCCATTTAGACTGGACAATCATGCTTACACTTTTGACCCATGTTTTAAGCCAGTCATCTATGACGCCAACTCTCTCCAACTTCTAATGAACTGGTAAAGGATTCCTTTGTGTCATGTCTTTGAGGTCATCCTTGGTTGGAGTTGTTCGATGTTTCATGCTTAATAAAGTAGTGGGATAATTCATCTCAGGACTTCATCATCTAGGATTTCTTTTGGTTGTACCATGCTAGAGTCAGTTTGTAGAATAACTTTTAGAAAAACATGGTCAAGAGTTTGTATTAATATTGCACTTTGACCATGTCTAAATAGTAAATATGTATATGGAAATTGGGATCTCCATGCCCCTTTTATTTTGAGAACTCAAGGACCTCATGTTTCTTGGACAGGTACACCTATAAAAAGTAGAAAAAGTCATCAATTATTTTATACCAACTTTTCTCCTTGCTCCTTCAACTACTTTGATAGTGACTCCAACATGATCCCGATCATTTATTGAATGGTGTTAGAACCAACATTGTGAAGTAGAAGAAGTCCTCAATTGTTTTAGTCCCACATTTTGTCCCTACTCCTTCAATTATTTTGCAATGTGGAACCCAAATAATATCATCATTGGATATCCTGGTTGAGTATAATTTGGTGGGTATGACCAGAATGACACATATGGTGTTGTTGCTAAGGGAAGAGGACTATTAATTACATACTATTAGAACAATTCCCCTTATTATTCTTGGGAAGTTCAACATTATTAGTGGCGCCTTTAACTAAATTAGATGCTAGTAGCTAAATCTTGAACCCTCCACTGGTTGGTTGAACTATTGACACTGCAAGAGGTGTGGGTAACATATGTTTCAGGCTTAGCTGATGAATGAGTTGTCCATGCCATGGTGGGTTCATCATTTGCATTATGTGTGGGTAATTCAGGGGATAAGACAACATCCTTAAATACCACTTTTGAAGGAAATATGATTCTAAGGATGGTCCCCAAAAACATCATCATGATCTTCTTCATTGTATTAGATGTCTAAGTCATCACTTGATGGCGGAACGTCCTTTAATTTGTCAACCATAGGGTTAATTTATTTTGGCACGAAGGAAAGGTTTGAAGAGGTCGATTGAATGTTGTTGTTTAGAATAAGTTGTTCATAGAAGGGCATGTGGATGACACTTCAGCCTAGGTCCTCCTACATTTAGAATCCCAAGAATTTATACTAGATGATTGTATTGTCAACATCATGGGGCATGAGTTGAGGGATATCTCCATACATTATTTTATTAGATGTTACTAGGTGGGTGTGTGAACAAAGCCAGTGTGAACATCAAATGAGAAGTGGATAGTTAGTTATAGTCCTAATGATGAAAATATTGATATTACTTCATAATAAGTGTCAGGGTTTACATTCCTAAACAAGATGGTGTACTTCAAATTCCCCTTGCTAAAGAGAGCTTTGAGATAGAGTGAAGAATTTAACACTTTTTGAAATCCCCCCCACATGGAAATGGGAAAATAATGATTTTGAAATGCCTAAATTAAGAATGTGATTGACATTCTTGACTCATTCTCACATTTTTGGGTGGAGGGCCAAACAGAAGAAAAATGGAAAAAGAAAATTACTCTTTCTTTGCAAGGAATGAGTAGGGATGAAAAGGTTTCATCAAATAGCTATGAATTAACTATGTGGGCTTCTAGGGTAGGTATGCTAACATATAAATCATATTATTTTACTTACAAGTTAACCCATGGGAATTCTTCTAATATCATAGTCATATTCCTATGTAGATATAATAGGGTTTAGTCATCCTTTCGTGGCTGAATACTTGTATGGTTACATTAAGTACATCCTCATATTTTAACCATAGGCCGATGTTTTTGTTTGGGGAATATGGTTTTCTCTATGTCAATCTTATCTCATATATAGTATGTGGAAGCATAGATCTTTCCTTATTATCTAGGATTCTATAACTAGAGTGATCATAGGTAAAAAAATAGGATTATGTAATATGTTGGTAGTGTGACCTAAGAGCCAGTCATATAATGATTGTAACATCACACCTTGTAATTAATTTGAATATTAATAAAGGAAATTTCAATTATTATCTTTTCTTCAATATTGATATAATAAATAAATACAATAATGGCCTAAGAATGTTTAGACTCGATGACATATGGTTTGGGTTTAGGATCTAACATGAGATCATATGTATACTTCAGACTACACATTCTCGTTATGTCCATATTCAATTATTAGTATCGATATTATAGGACAACAATAATACATAAGGCTAGTATGTCGAGTGGTGACTATGTCTCTTTAGTCAGGTAATGGATATCAACTAAGATACATATGTACTTATTAGAGAACAAGTTTTGCTGGACATGACCACTTTGTGTATGATACATGTAAGCCATGAATGGCGTTCAAAATCATATCTTAGTGTGAAAGTGATGATTGTGGTCCTCAGACCTAAATCATGATAAATGTCATATTTTGTTTAGTATACTTTAACACTTTCAATGTGACCTAGAATAAGGGTTGTCATACATGTAGTGCTTGGACATACTATGAAAAATATAGATTATTGTGAGTGATGTAGATGTAATTTTCCCTCCTATTAGAGTGATATCCAAGACCACTTGATTAATGAAACTATAAATGCATCACCATTCTCATGTGAGTCATGATGTTTAGCTAATATGTATCTCATGTAGTCTTCTATGGAACAAGAAACACATGTTAAACTTTAAGAAGATGAGATTGTTATGCTTTTGATTCAATCTAGATATCAGAGACAAAAGGATCATACAATCACAATAACACTAGTCTCAATACTAAGTTGAAGTTGTTATCCAACTTAACAATTACTTACACAACAATGAAGTCTTGATACAACCAATCACCTCTTTTATATCCCCCACTTTGTAGAAATCCCAAGAGATGCATTTTCACCGACTCATCCTCTTATCTCTCATTTTTTTTCATAGATGGATTCTTGAACACAACATATGTTCCCAATGATGGGACTCTATCAAAGGCCTTGATGAAAGTAAACACATGATTTAATTTAGTTCAGCGGAATTGATCTTTGATCTTGATGAGCTTCTTATCACCAAACTCCAACAATCAAAGTGTGATCATCATCTATTATCTGGTGGAAAAACACCACATCATCAACTGTCTGATCAATGAAAGATGTTGGAAGTTTAGTTGTTGTTTAATTCCAAGGGTGTAAAACCTATAGGTACCATAGATTCACACCTAAATTCTAGTCCTCAATGGGCTGAGGCAATAGTTTTGGACCCATAGTAGATCTATACAACTCCCAATGTATGTACACCAACCCATAAATAAACCATGACATGTGGTCTTACAGAGCCTTCCATGTTGGAATTGGTCCACTCTCAGCCATTCCACACACTGCCGAGAAGAGGCATGTCAATCTAAAGCAGATTCTCTCTTTTTCTGCATTGTAGATGCGAAACGTGATTCTTTGTGGGCAGGCATTGTTGCTACATGAACCCCTTCCTTTCATTTGTTTCCAGAACTTTCCTGGGTCAAGCTAGAATTATCCATAACCGTAGTTGTATGATGTTCCCCATCATAATAATTTCGATCTTTTGAACTGACTTTCTCGGTCTGGACGAACCCCTCCTATCATTTTTGAGATGAGGTAACCATTGTACACCGTTCAAGTGGCGTCAAGTCATAACATGATTATGGAGATAACTATCAATATTATTTGGTTCCTATAGGAACATAGGATGCATAGGGAAGAGGAGTATATTAATGGACACATGATTAATGGGTTCTTGAAAGGTTTAGGAAATCAATTAAATCACTGATGGAGTGACTGGAAGTCCAGATGCCCATTTGGATAGGCCGAGATCCACCTAGTCAGTCATTAGGCTAGCTTGATTGATAAATTGGATTAGATCAGCTAACAAATTAACTAGCTTATCCATTCACCTAACTAGACTGGATCAATGGACTAGCCAATAACATTACGAACCAGTCCAATTGGTCGATTGGATTAGCCAATTGTCTGAATAGAATTATGCACATTGCTCTGTAAAGTAGCCATACCTGACTAGTCGACTTACTGGACCAAGCTAGTCACCTGACTGGTAGTCTATGAACAACACACTAAAAAGAGGTTACTACCTATTCCTAGGGTTTATTAGAAACCCTAATTCACCGCCTTTCCTATAAATAGGGACATGATGAATAGGGTTTTGTGATACATAAATACACCTTTTGAGAGGCTGTTGATGGGGGATGGAGGTCCAGCACCGTTGGCGATCGTGACGACCTGCTCATCGGATGCCCCTGCTATCCCGGTGGAGCCAGTGCCACGATCGACTGGAGAAAGAATGATGGAAGCACCTGATGGAACCACGCTGAACCCTATGATGAACTCTGGTCTGTCACCAAATATGCCTCCAGTGGACACGATGCAGCCCAAAAGGAAGACACCCCTGTTCGGGATTCCACACGCAACTTGCTTCAGGTGTATGGGGAGAGGTCATTGGCAGGCACAGTGTAGAAGAAGCACGGTCTGTTATAAGTGTCGTAGGCCGGGGCATGTGGCTGCTAGATGCACATAGTTTGTCCCGAGACCGAGGCCACCGGACGTACATTCGAGAACGGCATTCCCACCTTTGCCTACTGGTATTCCGGCTAGGGGCGCTCCACAACACATCCCTAAACGCATCGCTGTTGATGTCGGTCCTGACTACGAGATGCGGAGAAGCAAGATGACGGTGCTAGAGAGAGCGGTGGAGGTATCTTGGCCCCATGGTATTTAGTGGTCAGAGTTGTGCCCTTTCTTGAGACAGTGTTGGCCCAATGCGGCGGATTTATACAGGTTTGCGGAGCAGAAGGCTGTTGGTTTTTTCTCATGCGATAAGGAGGCAAAGGAAGTGACAGAGAAGGGAGTACCGTCACTACGTGGGAAAAGAATCGATATGCATCACATGATCAATGGCAAACAACACCAGCAGAAGGAGAACTTTTGGTTCTGGGTAGCAGACATCCCTATTACTTGCAGAGATGACGATATGATGGAGAAGATTATTTCACCGTTCAGAAAACTGAGGTTTATTTCTGATTGGCAGAAGGATAAAGATGACCTATCCGGACTTCTGATCTTAGTAGAGGCCTTTAATGAAGATGTCCCTCAATTCGTATCTCTTACATATGGGGAGCGTCAGACTTCTGTGCAGTTCTTCATGGTGGCGAGAGGACTGGTGGGATCTAATAACACGTATCTCACTAAGTTTAGGAGAGACTCTGGGATACCTCGAGAGGCCTTACTTGTGCAGGAGAAGACATATACAACTAATACCATGGTGGTTGTGACAGATAGAACCTCAGAAGCTAGGGAGATCTCACAGGCGCGGTGTCCGTCTCCGGTCAGGCAGCATCACAGAACTCCAAGGCGAGTGGTGGTGGATAGAGAAGGCAACAGTAGGTTTCTGTCGAATAGACGGTTGGATGATTTCATGGTCATTGAAAGTGAATATAATGAGCATAGGAGGAGGCCTGGAAGGAGCCACAACAGGCGAAGAAGAGATGGTGATTATAGTCGGTACCACATGCATTATCACTCTAGGAGAAGACATTCAGACTGTGACGGTGATTTTTTTGATGGTTGCTGGTCGGATTTTGAAGGGGGGTACATCCCTTGATCGGGATTATCGTTGCTGGGGACGGCGGCACTAAGGTATACATGGATTGTACTTCTATTTTTTGGAATATCAGGGGTGCATCTAATAACCCAACGAGAAGAGTGTTGAGCAGAATCTGTGGTCATTTTAAACCAGGAGTGGTTTTCTTGTTTGAGCCGTTTCTTCATGCAGAACATGCTGCGGAACTCATAGACATTGTGAGGCTTGACTGGGCAGTGGACAATCAATAAGAGGGTGGAAAGATCTGGTTCTATGTTGACATAGATATGAACCCTGCGGTCTTTAGGAGACATAGACAACACATCATGACAAGAATGGAAACCAGTGATGGATCTAAGTTCTTTATTACAGCTATATATGCCAGTTGTGATACAGTTGAGAGAATAGCTTTGTGGTATGAGTTACTTGTATTTGCGGAACATATTGGTGATGAGCCATGGATGATTGCAGGTGACTTCAATGTGGTACGTATTACAAGGGAGAGGCGAGACGGAAACCTTCCAGGATACCAGGACATGCTGGATTTCAACACTTTAATTGCGGATGCAGCTTTGGATGAAATTCCATTTGAAGGAAGTCAATTCACGTGGGTGAATAAACAGATTCTTACACCTACTATGTGGCAGAGAATAGATAGAGTGCTAGTGAATGAAGCTTGGATGATGGCAAGGCCCGCTACCAGGTCGATACACTTGACCAGAGACAGAGTATCGGATCACAGTCCAATTGTTATGATCCTAGAAACTCAAGCAGTAGAACGAAAGAAGGCACATTTTGTTTTTATGAAGGCATGGCTTGATCACGATGATTTCTTAAAAGTGATTGAACAGGCTTGGAGTGAACCAGTGACTGGGTATCCTTCCTTTGTTTTCTGCCACAAGCTTAAGAGGGTTAGAACAGCTCTACGTCGATGGAGCAAAGACTCTTTTGGTGAAATCAAATAGCGTATACATGACTTGGAGGATGTGGTCTTTACTACACAGGTTGCTTTTGATGGGAATCCGACCAGGGTGAATGAAACTAATCTGAGGACAGCTGAGAATGAGCTGCAAATACTACTAAATGAAGAAGAAGCAAGGTGGAAAGAGAAAGCGAGGTTAAGCTGGCTTAAAGACAGGGAGCGTAATATGAAATTCTATCATGCTACTGTCAAAGCAAGAAGAAAACACAGGAGGCTTAACATGGTGGTCTTACAGGATGGCACTTGTATCTCAGATCCAAAGATGATGGCGGAGGTGGCGGCTGATCACTATCAAAATTTTTTCAATGAAGTGGTGGAGACAAGTAATACTGATATGGAAGAATTTCTACAATATATCCCGTAATCATTATCTATGGATGACAATTTCTCCTTTATCGTTGTTCCCCATGAAGAGGAGGTTGTGAATACCTTGCAAAAGATGGATTCCGCATCGGCTCCAGGTTCGGATGGGTTCACTTTGACGTTCTTTCGAGCTGCTTGGTCCATCATTGGTGAGGATTTTATGAAAATGACGGAGACTTTCTTTAGAGGGCAGCCATGTTTTAGGGGTCTTTTTTGCTGCCGTATTCTACTTATACCGAAGGTGGACACCCCAAAGAGGTTACTGGAGGATTTCAGGCCTATATCGATTGAGAACGTTGGCCTTTGCATACTTGCACGAGTTCTCAATGAAAGGATGGCTCCCATGATGCCGAGGTTGATTTCTAAGGTGCAAGGTGCTTTTGTCAAAGGGTCTGATATCACTCATCACGTCTGAATTGCGAAGGAGCTGATGCACGACATCAACAGGGGCCAGGGGACACCTAATGTAATCTTGAAGTATGATATGTCGAGAGCTTATGATAGGACTGACTGGAATGTTTTGCGGAGAGTACTGTAGCAATTTGGGTTTACTATGGAGATGGTGAATTTGTTCTTAAGCTTCTTTTCTAATACTTGGGCCACGATCACTGTTGGAGAAGGAACTGCGGGTTTTTTCCCGATCTGTAGAGGCATCAAGCAAGGATGTGCTCTATCACCTTTTCTTTTCATTCTATTTGAGGAGATTCTATGTAGAAGATTTCTGAAGCTAGAAGAGGAAGGACTCATCTCTAGATTCCAGATAAGGGGAGAGGCAGTTCCACCAAGCATCCTTTTATATACAGATGATATTGCTTTATTCTTCAATACTGATCAAAGATCGATGGTGAAGGTTAAGGAAACCTTTGAGGCGTATGAAAGGGCCACGGGGCAGCGTATAAACAAGGCTAAATCCTCCTGTGTAGTAGGTGGAAATGATTTGGAGATGATCGACAGAGTGGTGAATTGGCTCGATACGGGGGCAGAAAAGGATTCTTTAACTTACTTGGGTATTCCTATTTCTAAAGGGAGGATGAGACTCAATGATTTTGAGTTCCTAATGAAGAAGATTGTTGGTAAATTCACAGCCTGGAGGTCCAAGATCTTATCCTTTGCAGGTAGAAGATTATTGATTGCTCATGTTCTGACATCCATTCCAGTATATACGGCGGCTGCGATTGGTATTCTAGCGGGGATTGCATACCGTATTGAGAACAAACTTTCTCAATTCTTGTGGGCGGGCAGAGATGAAAAGCACAGAAAGGCATGGCTCAGTTGGCACAGAGTTGCAAGACCTTTTTCTCAAGGTGGACTTGGGATCCCTCCTTTGCGACTGATAAATGATGCATTTGTTGGGAAGGCATGCTGGGAGGTGTTGACGTCAGACTCATTATGGGTTGTGTTCTGTAGGGGGAAGTATGCTAATCTGGTAGGAGGTCGTGATAATGTGTACCCCGGATCCTTGAAGCTTGGGCCTTATCCTTCCCCGTACTGGAAAAGAATTTGGGATATGTTGCCGCGGGTGTTCCCTTTGTGTAGATGGGTGGTAGGAAGAGGTGAAATTTCTTTCTGGGACTCACGGTGGTGCGAGCAGCGATTGGCTGATCATGCGAGATTTTCTAGCGACAGAAGACATCCCTTTCTTATTAAAGATTTTTGGATTGATGGGCATGGATGGGATTGGGACCTTTTGAAGATGATTGTCAATGATGAGGGGCTGAATCTCATTCGTGATTCTAACACATGGATCGCTAATGAGGGTGATAGGATGATATGGAGTCTGGGGGTGCGAGGAGATTTTTCTATGAGATTGATTAAGCAGGTATTGATGCTTGATAGAAGAGAAGGTCCAGTTGGACTAGGTTCGATTTGGGATACTAATTTCCCTAAGGCTGCTACATTCATTTGGAGAGTTGTTAGAAGAGCCATGTAAACAGATGACAACATTAAAGCTAGATGTAATATTCCATTAGTATCTTAGTGTAATTGTTGCGCGGAACCGCATGAAGAGAGCATTGAGCATCGGTTGTTTCAAGGACAAAATGCGGAGTTTTTTTGGGGAAAATTTGCTGATTTGACAGGTATCGTGCCACCTACCAACGTTAGAAATCTAATAGACACATGCGGTTTGGGGAAAAGGAAGAAGCTTAAGGAATGGTTAGCTGGAAATTTGGCGGTTTTGATCCCATACAGTATTTGACGGTTGAGGTGCGAAGCAAGGTTTGAAGGAAAACATAGGCCACTATGTCATGAATGGGAGTTTGTTACTAGTACATTGAATGTTTAGCTGAAGGAAAAATCTTTTATGATTGATTCTGATAACAGTATTTATGACCGTATGAGGGAGGCAAACGTGGTGGAACCTAAAGTCATGATGAGGCAGATTAAACTGCTAAGATGGATGACGCCCGACCTACATAATCTTAAGCTCAACCTTACGATCGGGAAAGATAGAGACAACCATGGAGTTCCCAGAAGATGGGCGGCTGGAATTATTAGGAACCACAAGGCTGATATTTGCTTGGTTTTCAGAATGTGGATCAGGAGTACAAACTTCATCCTTGCGTACATGCAAGCGTGTGCCATCGGCCTGAAATTAGCGAGGGATAATGCGTTGGGCATCTCGTGTATTGAACTTGATGAAGCTTACGTGTATGACATCATATGGAACAACGGAAAGGAACCATGGAGGTCGACACCTTTTGTTCTTGAGCTGCGAGAGGAGGTTAGCGCTGCTATGATTTATGGTTCCCTTGTTCACAAGGTCATCAACTCGATACCTTGTGAACTAGGAAAATGGGGGAGCAGGTTGGATGAGCCTTATGTTTCTTCTGATATCCTGAATATACCATGCAGAGTAAGGGGTATGGCGGCCTTGGAGAAGCGTCGAGTCCCGTACATCGTGATGCAGAAAATAGCTAGCTAGACTGAGAAATAGGATGGGGAACATGTTGTGTGTTTTGTCTATTTTTTAGTACCTGCGTCTGATATAAGCAGGAGCTGTAATTGTTTTTTGATGATTATGCCCACAAGAGGGGTGTGGGATGAATAAAAGGGACCCCTGGCTTAACCAAAAAAAAAAGAGGCCTTTGACCAACCATCATTATCCATAATGAAATTGAGAGAGAGGAGAGGTTGTGCAATTCTAGCACATTGCCAACAAAAAAGTTACTCCTTCTATACTAGGTCTTGGAGCATGAATTCGAGTTTCAGTCGTCCATGTGGACTACATACAGATGTATATGCCTCCACAGATACATTAGAAGAACGAAAATGTCATTTTCCTACAACTTTATTATTGTGAGATTTGTATTGGACCTACTCTACAAGAAAGGTGTAATTTCATAAACTCTTTTTCCTGATATATAATAGTTCACAAGCATTGCTTATGGATACATAGAAAAACATTTTTTTAATTTGTTGCTTCCATTGCGTATATCACTCTCTATTGACACTACAAGAAAATTGGCTATTTGTGAAGGATGATTCCTTCACAAATGTACATTAATTCCTTCAATAAAAAATTCGGTTGAAGGCCATTCCTTCACAAAAAGTCCTACTCTAAAAGCCTCTTCACAAATACTTTGATGAGAGACTCTAGCCTTCACAAATACTATTTTGACGGACTATTTGACCTTCACAAAAAAACTTCCCAAGCCTCTCAAATACATTTTTGAAGGCTAATTTCACAACTTTCAATGAGACTCTAGGGCCTTCACAAATACATTTATTGAAGGATTATTTGACCTTCACAAAACAATTCCCAGGCCTCCCAAATACATTTGTGAAGGGTAATTTCACAACTTTCAACGAGGTTCTAGGGCCTTCATAAATATACTTATTTTATCATGAATTACAATTGTGATCTATGTTTTCCTATTTGTCAATGAGGTTTTAACTTTCTTATTTTTCATTAAGTAATATGTTTGTGGCTTCTATCAGGCACAAAGAATATTTTAATAAACTAATTTAGTTAATAAGACACAACAACCAAAACAAATCACTCTTTTGAAACATTCCTTTTTATTTCACATAGAAAAATTGTTCGTTACATAGGGGAGGACATCGGCCTTTTCCCCTTAATCGATACAAATTTCAATGTAAGTATATATCGACATTTTGACTTTATCACTCATTTAGCCAATGACCAACTTTGATAATGTTGAGAGGAAGCTTGGACATCAGGCCTTGTCCAGCATAGAGTTCATGCTCCACTAGTATTGAGACAAAATGTTTTCAATATATCTTGAGGTGTTAAATCTTTCTCTTTATTAAGGCTGGCTTCAGCTGTGGTATCTTTTGGTAGAACATGAACATCTCTGCCCCTCCCTCTCCCTCTTCCACTGGCTCTAGCTGGTGCTGTCGTAACTGCAGATACTTTGTTGCTTTGAGGTAGCTGAGAATAACTTTTCTGGTTCTGTAACAAATATTATTAGAAACATGTCAACCAATGGAAGATTATCAATAGCAATTTAGTAGGCTGAACAATCTATGAAGAGCTGCAAAGAACATCACAGCACCACTATAGCTCAAAGCAATAAAAGAAACTGACCTTTATTATCATCTATCTCCATTATTGATTCATCATGTATAGGGTCCTCGAGACATTTTGAAGCATCATTCACGGGCAACATCTATTACAGGGGATGAATGAGATTACCATTATGCTTACGAGCAATGAGATATGAGTGCTGTGAGTGAAGTCTGAAAACAATAAGACTGACCGAGATGTTCCTTTTGTTGGTAAACTGACTTCTACTGTCTGGTAATCCAACAGAATCAACAACCCTAGAAGACTTATGCATCTGTTCAGGCTTGTCTGCACCCACTCCACTGTGTAGGTCATGAGAAGGTCGTCTATCATATAACTCCTCAAGGGACTTTGAATCATCAATACCAGGCAACATCTAGTATACGAGATGAAAGTAACAAATGAATATCAATACCAGGAAACTTCTATATGAAAGTAACAAACGAATATTTATTAGAATATTATATTCCTTGACTCCTTGAACTATTAAGGAACAAGATCTCAAGTTTGCCTATTCTAATGAGAATCTAGTTCACCTTAACTAGAATGTCAAAAACTTAAAAGACAAGGAAGTAACATTTCTAGATACAACAACTTGTCAAAAAATATAAACAGATCCCTACAAAGTTTAAATGTTTTCGAAATCAAACGTATTGAATTCAAGGTACTGCATGAAGCCAAATTCATAAGAGAAAAAACAAAGTCACTAGTAGTTCTGGTGGTTGGACTTGATGCCCAGTCAAGATTAACCCTATAACATATGAATATCCTATGTCCAAGCAATGTATGTTATATTTTCTTAATCGACATTAGCAAGAGGAAAAACATTGTAGCATTTGGTTGAATGGGCTCAGTTGCCCCAATCAAAGGAACATCCTACCATGACAACATTAATGTAGGTTGCCTTAGCTGTAAGTTTATGGCAATCCTCTAACAATTGAAAGCGTAATGTTTGGTAAAGCAAGTCATTGCAGAATGTGGAAATAATCAAGGTATTAGAAAACAAAAGGGGGAAGAGAAATATTTTTTTTGGTATCAGGGAAAAGCAATATATACCATCCTATGGGTCTGATTTTGTGACTATAGTGACTAAAAAACTAATAAATTCTACAATCTTGATACACCCTGCTTTATATGCGGACGTCAATGCATCCACAACCCTTAAAGATACGGGTTTAGACCCTGGAAGAAATATAAGTAAAAGAACATGAGCTAGAGAAAGGAGAAGATATGATCAGTTTTAGACCTACAAATATAGAAATTTATCAAGACAAAATAATAAGTCTTTATTCTTTGCCAATATACGACATCCAAACAAGTTCACAATAATATAATCAAATATCAACTGCAAAAGAAAGGGTGAGAAGCAAAATTTTGAAACACAACCAGACCCGGCTGATTGAACCGTGACCGATGAGTTTTGAGGGTTGGGTGGGGCTGAATCAAGAACCAGAGCTGACCCGGTGACCTGGCCAGTTCAACTGTCCACCGGGTCACCCGGCCCTCGGGTAAAAGACCCGGTCTCTTTTTGTTGATTCTATTTTTCCTTCCCTAAATGACCATTTGACTGATTCTAATATCTTTTCACGCAACCCCAACTATTCCAGACATTGATATATTCACTTATTAAGTAATTTATTACTTGTTTTAATTATTGTAAGACCATTTCTTTGCTTCTTTATGTATAGATACTAATTTTGTATGTTTGATATTTCATACACTAGATTATGCACATATATACACACTCATTTGATTATATATATGAACATATACATTTTATTGTATCATACATGCATATACACGTATGTATATAGTAATATATGTATATGGTGTCATGCTGAATCGACCCGGCGATTGAACCAGAGACCCGTGACCCAGAAGCTTTGTCGGGTCCACCTCCAGGTTGGGTTTGAAAACCTTGGTGAGAAGCCCTCCAAACCTGCAAATTATAACTTATTGCAGAACCCACATGAATAATAGGATATCTGTGGTAAGTGATTATACAGATCATATGAACTAATAAAACAGTACAAATGGGGCAACAGTTAGGTTGACCAGACAGATGTATGAGATCACAGACTCACTGAGACAACAATTGGCCAATGCTTCCAGTAACTCCACAGTCAAGCATGAGAAGTAATACAAGCAACAAAGGCTCAGTTCTTGGCAATCAGTAGGAAGTCTCAAAAATGGGCCAAAAGAAGGCTCCCCTGTAAGACAATTACACTTCATAAGTATATCATGAAAACATGTCGAGGAGAAGAAAACCACCAAATGAACCAACAGGAAAGTGCAATAGCTACCTACTTCATTGGGTATACAATAAAACTCCAGCATAAGAACTACAAGTTGTCGTACTCAAGACCAAGAGGAGAATCTGGGGAACTGCTTTGCCCAAATTTAAGCATAAGTTTTAAGATGACCTATGTTAAACATCAACACAACTTAACACAAATCGACATGATAGAAAGATGCAAACATTTTTCATATGCAAATCATAAATATTAATTTGACAGGCCTGATCATATATGATCGCCTCTTTAGATTTCTATTTTGGCCTGCGCTCGGGAGGCAAGATGAATGCAATCTCTCCTGTCCTTAATTAAGAAAATCATGAATATTAATTGTTCCCAGTATTTTAGATTTCTATTTTGGCCTACGCTCGGGAGCATGGGTGTCCAAGCTTGGACTGACATGACTCAATTAAACAATTAAAATGTCACTCCCCATTCAAAAATCAACTCCAAGATTTTTGAACAGAACCTGAACAGCCAAAACACATATGATACAAACATCTTTAATACTGGATGTAACAGAACCTTATATAACTTACATACCTCAATATCAAATTTTGGGTTCATCTTAAGGTTCGACAGATTGTATATCTCTACCAACAAACTAAGAATAGCCATAGTCCAGGGATTTGGAGGTTGATATGCTAGACTGCATTGACATGGTTCCAAAATCTATAGAAGAGCAATATTAGCTTATAAGCAAGATGGAACTAGAACAAAAATAGAAAGGATGCTCATAGTTGAGAGAGAGGATATTATTACCTTGGATGTGAAAGGAATACCAACAATCATCAAACCCTTCTCATATGCCTGAACACAGTTAAAAGCCACAAATGCTCAAAATATCGTTCAAATCATCATTGCAGGAGACAAGATGTAAATATTACGTACATGAAAAAACATTGGAAGTTAACATAACAAAATCAGGAGAGCAATTTCTAAATCCAACCCATTTCTAAAACTGCATGGAAGATTACTGTGGGCACTAAAAAACAATAATTTTAATCCAGTTACAAAAGAAAAACAAATATTTGTGCACCATATTCATAACAATATTTCTAAATCCACTACCTGCAGGTGTTAATGACCGTGGAGGTCGCAAAACACCAGGATGAGCGGCAGGATTCAAAGGTGTTGTTGGAAGTGAGTGTGAAACAATAACCTAGCTCAATGATGAATTCAATCAGATACTGAGTGGAGGCAGAGCTATACTTCATATTTCACAAAGTGGTGAGTTTGCATACCTCCTAGTTGCTAATTGAATCACTATGAGCAACAACTAATGCAACAGGAGGAGTTGGAACCGGTTTCACTTGACTAATAGAAGTCACATATGCCTTGATTCTGTCGTCTGGAAAGCCTTGAAGCCTTTGTTGAACCTGTTAATGACAACACAAACCAACTTTTGAATAAGCAAAATCAGAATGTTTCAATTGCCTACAACTATGAGTAGTAGGCTGTGTAAACATAAGAAAGTTCACTTCTATAGAAGAACATACAAGTCAATGTCGATAGAACAATAACTAAATTATTAGACTATCTGCAGGACAAGTTACAATTCAAGGGAGAAGCAATAGTAGCTTAGACAGCAGGAGCACCAAGGCAGGTTTGAAAAGCTAAAAAAAATTAACTCATTCATAAAGATTATGTCCAAAAATGGTTATATATAATATCACACAGACATATTAAGAACGACCTAAACATCTTCGTACCAGTGCAAAATCTAAACCAAGTAAGAATTACAATGAAGAATTATCTAAGACCAATAACTTGGACTCAATAACCCAAGTAACCTGAGTAAAGTGGCTAAGTCAGTACAAAGCAAATCAAAAGGAAAAAAAATCACAAAAAGCTAAATCTAGATGAATATCCTTTAGCTAATTCTGATACAAATCACAGAGTGGGCATTTGTAACCAAAATCATCCAAGTTAAAATCATTGGTACAAATTAGTAAGAGAGATGGAAGTAAAGAAGAGCAAAATTATGAAGCTGACAAGAGTTTCTCTTTAATAGGCATTAATTTCAGACAAAAATGGCATTGAACTAAGAATGTGGTTGAAACAATAGATAACAGATAAACTAGTAATCTATATTAACTTAGTGAATAAATCATATAATCCTTGAGGTTAATAGTGTTTATTGAATAGCTAAATCACTAACTAATCACGAAAATTCACAAAATCATTTCCAAATGATAATATGTGTAATTCAGATAATAAAGCCCAAAACCCACAGTAATATCTTTCGTTAAAGTCTAATTAATAACATTTGCTTTCAAATAAAAATAGTAACATTTAAAGTAAAATTACGGAACTCAAACTCTGTGTAACTCTAACTACCCTAACAACAATTTCAGGAATTAGTTACAATATATTTGGTGACTAGGATACTAAGGCGGGGAGTCTAGATTTCCTAGCTTGCGTAGGAAGTAAAAATGCTAGGCACCTCAGGCTAGATTTCCCACGAACCAATATATGCACCTTCTAGCTAACTAGAGCAGATAACCAATTAAAAAATGAATATTTGTATCATCAACTGTGGTGAAGAAAGCTTAGTTGAAAAGAAAAAAATGTGGACTTTAATAGCAAGTTGCAAACAACAGCCACCCACTTAAGGTTACCTCAACATTATCTGCAGAAGCAGGTGCAGAACTTTGCAGCTGGTCAATGTGTGTATTAGTTATGCCATTAGAGTCTGCTTGACTTAAAGAAATCCTTGCAAGTGCTCGCTCAATGAAAGAAACAAGATCAGCATGTGTACTACACAAATGAGATATCTGAACAATGTGATTACAGTACTGAGGCCACTCAATCAGACGATCCATGAATTGCTCCAATGCTTTGGCACCAAATAAGAACATCTACATCTGCATTCAAAAACCCAATATACGTTACATATAAAACAAAATAGTCAAAAGAAAAAAGAAATAGCCGATAGATATCAGTGAACATTAGACCACCTTTGATTCCACTGACTTCCTCAATGCATCAAGCACACAGCGCAAGGCGATCCCAAGAGTAATATGAGATACAAGTTGATGCTTTATAAGAGAGCCTGGTCGCCAAGAGCGGAAAAGACACGAACATTGGAAATCAATTGCCCAAGTTTATATACGAGAAAGCAAGAAAATATAATTGAGAACAAAAAAGATTTGACATGTCAACTGATTTACGAATCATGGTCAGACTGTTTGTCAAAAGAAAAACACAAAAAAGGTAAAATACAGATAGTGCAAACATTGTAGGAATGTACAATGTAAATCTTATATTGATGCAATATGGTTTAAAGGTCAAACCAGGAAAAGGAAACACTATTTTTCTATATGTTGATAGATATTGTCATTGTATCTCTAAGAAGCATGATCCAAACACTATTGCAAATTTGGATTATGAGGCATCCAATGCAGAAAAAGTTTGTGTTATCATGTGATCGTCTGCTGTCATCTTCATTATTACTAGAGTTCATCATGTCAAGCTTCTCTGCTCCAGGAAAACTTTGGAAGTAATGAGAAGATTGATTTTTATCTGTCTCTATTCTCACTCTATCATCTGATTGCACATTATGGGATTTTAGTCCAACTTTGCTGAGCAACATCTATGACATAATGATTATGAGTCATGAATCACAGCATAGGTGCATTACACAATCTAAAAATGCACCAGAACTTACAGTCACTGAATCAACAGATACAACTCCAAGACGGTCCATATTGAACCCAATTTTAAGCTTGGCAAGTACATTTATAGTAAATTTGATTGGGCCGACCTGTGAAAAGAAAATGAAAACTTAATTACAACATCAGCTATATAGATATATAGAATTGTTTTAACATTATTTGAAAGTGGAAAAACTTACTCTGTACGTGCTCAAAGTAATTGTAGTTGTATTAGCAGTTGCACACCTATGTGTCATAGTAAAAGAAAACGTATTGAACTAGGAGGTTGTATAGGCAGCCAGGTGCTTCCATAGGGACCAATTCCATATGGCAGCTACTACACACACAAGTCTTCTCTTCTACATCATGTCATGATAGCAGTAGCAATTACATGGAAAGAACAGCTAGAAAACAAATTTAAAATGTGGATCTCATGGAATCCATGGAAGCTTCACATGTTGATAAACATCAATTAAAATGTCAAGAAAATACCAAATAATATGAAAAACTAAGAATGAACTATGTGAGTAAGTAAAAAAAAGAATGGTAAGAAGAAAAGTTTAGTATATGATAAAGAAGAAGAATACAAAGAATGAGATGAATGAGTATTCTGATAGATTGACAATGGTTAACTACAAGGTGGAACATATGATCTAATGTCCTATGGATCTCAAACACATTTTCTAAATACTATCTATATCCATGGAATTGTGAGGCTTCATAACAATTCTTCAAGCATTATGAACGTCTTCCGTTGCAGTATCCCTTGCATGATTTTCTCCACTTGTACCACCATGAGCCGGAAACGCACCAGTACGAGTTGAAGTTGGAAAATATTGATGCTGACAAAGAATTTAAAATTTCAATTTAAGATGATCATAAATAACCACACATTTGATAATACATTTATATAAATACCTATGATCCACTTGTACCACCGTGAGCGGGAAACGCACCAATAGGATGACCATTTGGAAAATATTGCTGCTTGAAAAGAATTTAATTTTTCAATAAAGTTGAACATGAATAGGAAAATATCAGTAATATATATATTTTATATTTATACCTGGGATCCACTCACACCACCTTGAGCGGGAAACAAAACAGTCGGAGGCCCATTTTGAAAAAAATGTGGCTTCAAAAAAAATTGATAGCATGAGAAGGAGTTTATTTCAGATAAGCCATTATAAAAAATGTATGTAATGTCATACATGTGATTGAAATGTAAGCCCTGGCCCATTGATACCATTTGAGGTAGCTTGAGTAGAAAACACACCAGGAGAAGCCTCGTTTGAAAACATTTGAGCCTTTAAAGCAAGATTCTCATTTTCAACTTCTGTTATTTATAAAAATTTAAAATTCTTTAAATTTGTGAATATGTACCTGTGCTCCAAAATTTGACGATGTTGTACCAACAGAAGATTGAAATACTCCAGAAGGGGGCAGATTTGGAAACACACTCGTCGGGCCAAACTGTGTACTTCTAGCTGATTCCTCCTATTGAAAATATAGAAGAGAATAAAACAAATTTTATTTATGTTGCAATATTATATCAATAAGTTTAATCTGATACTCAATTGTTGCCATCAAACAACCTGATTTTGTTGCACCCATGTTATAAATTGGGACCAAGATTTTTGCATATTTTTCATTTCTTGGGTAACCTCTTTTAATTTATCCTACAATGAAATATACTTTTAGAAGACAATAATGACAATATCATATGATACTTACAAATTTGTTAAATTACTTACATCTTTTGCAATACTTTCTCGCAATAACATTTCATACCGAATTTTGGCAGCTTTCCCAATATTCCCTTCCGCGGCATGTCCGAGTCCAATACCACGAACCCTATTCTTTTTTACGGGGTTGACTACACGCAAGAAGGCACGACATGTCACCTCATCGATTTGTGTTGGATCAGTTACTTCACCATTTGTAACTTCATTTTCAACAATATCAGTTATCTAATCCTGCCATTATTTGAACAAAGTCAATGTACAAACTAGACAAGTTTTATTTGAAAATTTAATATATTATTGATTAAAATATTGAATAAATTACCACCAACGGGTTGTTCTCATAAACTTTCTTCAAAAATTCTTTTTGAGTTGGCTCCCCTTCCGTAGTTTTCTTTCATAAATCAAATAATAGGATTATTACTACTAGCTAAACAATTTCTTATTTAGAACTCATTGGAAATAAATACAAAGTGAAAGGTGATACCATTTCCTCCCTATAACAACTCCATGGTTTGGATCCTGTAGTATGATGCATTTGTTTTTTTGACCTGTTAACCTTATTTGTGGCAGCAATTTTCTATACAAAAAAATTTACTTAATAAATACTATACATGAAAGATAAATGATTATATATTAATTTGATATTACCTCAGACTTCTCAGAAGACCATTGTTTAACAAGATTGTCAAACTAACGAATATCTAATGATGCATTCTGCTCAACCTTTTTCCTCATCAAATCTGGATTATCCTTATACTTTAGATAGTAATCTTTCTTAACCCGTGACTTCCAACTTTGTAAAGCTTTGTGAATGTGAGCATCTACATAGTTCCATGCATTTGGATGATCTCCCAAATCAAAGAATTTCTGGAAAATATTTGGAGATGTTAAAAAACAATAAAAAGTCTTAAAATATACACTATGTCTAGACTAAAAGAAATTTTGTAATTACTTAAGTACCTCAATGCATGATTTTCTATCTTCAAATTCTAGTTGTGGTTGCTCTCTCCATTGTAGATCTAAACTCCATATTTGTGATTTTCTAGCTAATATGCCACAGTAACTGTTCAACTTTATACAGTTCTTTCCAACTGCATTACCTGTTGCATTCCATTCCACCTTGTGTCGCTGCTCTCCTGGTTTTGGAATTAGATTAACCTCACTTGCAGGGCCCCTTCCATATCTATGATGGTCATGTTCATCCTCAAGTTCCTCATGCTCATCTCCTACTTCAGTTGAAGGAGAGGAGACTGTAGGTGAAGTATTAGTGGGTTGTGGCAGGGTTGTAGAAGCTCTCATAGTTGACCTTGTGTTCCTCATCCTACATAAGATGAAAACATAACAATTGTAGCAATGCATAAGAGGTTAGTCCAGCAGTTTATGGAATAAATGTACAACATTGTAAGCACATAATAATCCACAAAATAAAAAGGGACAAATGACAATGCAATATCTTTGCACCAATACATAATAATCCACAAAGAAAAATATTATATCAACACAAAATATTCCTCATCCTACATAAGATAAGAAAGGGACAAATGACAAGGCAATATCCTTGCACCAAAACATAATAATCCATAAAGAAAAATATTGCAAGCACGATCATTCACTAAGGTTTGCAACAACTAATCAAAACCACTTTATTCCTCAGGCTCCCTAGAAACAAATGATCCATGCATATCATTCCTTGACCAGGAGATATCATCACTTGTGTGGTTGTTACCACTATGAACTTGTGTCCCACTCATATAATCCTCAACGATAGGTACTTCAGAATAATTTCAAGGTGGAAGTTTCAAAACAGTGAACCAATTATCATCATCAGGATCTTTTACATAAAAGCATTGCATTGCTTGTGATGCAAGAGTGAATGGCTCATCTTGATTGTGTCTCCTTGAGATATTTATCTGTGTGAAACCATATTTGTCAATGCGCAAACCATTAGAAGAACTTTCATCAAACCAAGCACACCGAAATAATGGTATTTTTATGTCTGGACCATAACATAGCTCAATGACCTCCTCCAGTTGTCCATAATATGTAATTGTAACCGTAATGGAATTTTTATCCCTCCCACTTGCATAACTAGATGTGTCTGCCACCAAGTAGACCCCACTATTTTGTCTAGTAGAAGTACTTTCAACATGTTTTGAGCGGAATCGGTATCCATTTACTGAATAGCCTTCATATGACATTCCATCTATAGAAGGACCCCGCGATATCCATCTCAACTCCTCACTAACATCCTTTGGATGATCAATTCGCATACGTATTACCTAATTTATCAACATAAAAATAAGAAGGGATTAAATACTCTTTCAAAATAAAATTTTGATTAATTGTATAAATTACATACATGCTCTCTCAACCACCTAGCAAACTGTGTTGCGTGTTTTTTTTCTAAAGCACGTAGTGTGATATTTGGTTCAGACTCTTGAAGATTTATCATGTGTTCACTAGTTATTGGAAAAATTCAAAAGTTGTGGTTAGTCTATATTAGAAACAATTTAACATTTAAAAAAAAATTGATTACCTTCTGTAATCATCGAACATGTCAGTATTAAATAGTACATTTTGATGGGCTTGTTCTAAAGTTTTCACATCAAAGTGTTTCGGTACTCCCACTCTAATAGGAGAGTCATCAACATTACGAAGAGTACGAGTGAATTTTGTGTCAAAATCAGGTACATATCTAGCACAAAATGTCAAACATTCTTCTGCCAAATAGCCTCTAGCAATAGAACCGGTAGGCTGAGCTTTATTTTTGACATAATTCTTGAGTTTCTTCAAGTACCTCTCAATGGGGTACATCCACCTATACCGTATAGAACCGGCAACTCTTGCTTCATAAGCTAAATGGATAGGCAAATGCATCATAATGGTAAACAATGCTGGAGGAAATACTCTCTCTAACTGGCATAGTGTGACAACAATGTCTTGTTCAAGCTTCTTAAATTCTTCTACATCAATAACATCTGAGCAAAGTTTATTGAAAAATAAACATAGGCTTGCAATAGGTTTATAAACATCTAGGCCTATGCAGTTCCGCAAGGCAACATGAAGAAGTTGTTGCATTAAAATATGACAATCATGGCTCTTCAATGCCAATAGTTTTTTCTCTCTCATGTTGACACACCTAGATATGTTAGAAGAATATCCATCAGGAGCCTTCAATGTTTGTAAAACAGATAGAAACTTCTCTTTCTCCATACTACTCATTGTGAAAGATGCTGGAGGTAAGTAATAATGGCTCCCTGAATCGACTGGCCACAAATCCCTTCGGATACCCCATTGTTTTTTATCTTGACGAGCTTGTAAGTTGTCCTTACTTTTCTTTGAGTCACCCAACAAAGTGTTCAATATGTTCTCATAGACATTTTTTTCTATGTGAATTACATCCAAATTATGTCTCAGCAACAAATATTTCCAATACGGGAGTCGAAAAAAAATGCTTATTTTATTCCATCTAGGCGGCAATGGCTGATGTCCATTAGTAGAGATTTTACGTTTATTAGTTTTTTCGAATGTGATGTTTGTGCAACCCTGAAATTTTTGTAGTATATCATCACCTGACCAGCGCCTAGGCGGTTGACGGAAATCTTGTTCTCCATTGAAACTTTTTTTATCACGCCTATAAATATGATTGTTTTTCAAGAAACGTCGGAAACCATAACATTGTTTCTTGCCAAATTGAAGCCACTTGGATAAGGTGTCTACATTATAAGATGGGCAACCTAAATCCTTTTTCCCTTTGGTGCTCCAACCAGAAAGGCCACCATAAGCCGGAAAATCATTTATGGTCCATAAGATCATTGCCCGCATAGTGAAGTTTTTCTTGCTATAAGCATCATATACTTTAACTCCCTACCCCCAAAGTTTTTGAAGCTCATCAATTAATGGCTCTAAGCAAACATCAATATCATTCCCAACCATATGAGGACCTGGGATCAGCAAAGACATCATTATGTATGGATCCTTTAGAAGAAGCTAAGGTGGGAGATTGAGAGGGGTTAATAGTACAGGCCATGTGCTATTTGAAGCACTCATAAGTCCAAATGGATTGAATCCGTCTGTAGCTAGAGCAAGTCTGACATTTCGTGGTTCAGCAGCAAAGTTTGAAAATTCTCTATCTATTGAGATCCATTCTTCCGTGTCATAGGGATGATGAATACGACCATCATTTCCTTTTTCTTTAAATGGCCACATCATATCTTTTGCAACTGAAGGGCACATGTAAAGTCTCTCCAGACGAGGGATAATAGGAAAGTGATACATCACCTTTTCAGCTACCTTCTTGCCTTTTATTCTATATGTCTTTTCATTCCATCTAGACTCACCACAAGTATCACACGTGTCTTTCTTTGATGAACCTTTACGAAAGAGCATGCAGTCATTTCGACAGACATCAATTTTAACTTTTTTGAGGCCAAGGACTTTTACAACTTTATTTGCTTCATAATAAGTCTCAGGAAACAGACTACCTTCTTTTGGAAAGGCTGAGATTATCAAATTCAGCAACTTTGTAAAAGAATTATTTGACCATCCAGACTCCTCCTTCAGATATAACAGAGGCACCAGAAAGGATAACTTGGAGTGAGTTTTACAACCTTCATACATTGGTTGATCAGCTTCTTTGAGAAGCTTGAAAAAGCGTTAGGCGTTAAGATTTACAGGCTCCTCCTTGAGTTCAAACTCACTGGCATGACTTGTATTGCCCATTCCAAATATATCTCCCAACATTTGATGCATACTTCCAGATGCAGGCCTAGTAGATGTTGCACTTATTGTATTCCTCCCAATCATCTCCCCATGATATGTCCAGACATCATAGCTGCGGACAAATCCTTTTTGTAAAACATGTAAGAATACGTCATCCTCTGATTTAATGTATATATTCGAGCATGTTTTACAAGGGTAAATTAAATTTCCCAGTCTGGGTGGTATTTGATGGGTACGTGCAAATTCAATGAACTTTTGTAAACCAGACTGGAATACTTCACTTTGCATCCTATTAGCAATATACATCCGATTTCTATCCCGTAAGAAATCCATCTGCATACAAATACACAAGAAGTTAACGGTCACATTACAACTAAAAACCAAAACTAAACAAGAGAAAAATAAAAGATAAAAGTTTAGATTGTAGTATCATTGATTCATAGATTGTGTATAAAATCAAAGTTTAGGGAGCTCAAACAATTGAGTGACTCATGGAAAAATGTTTTCAAAAGCCAACAGAAACCAGTCTGAGTCAAGTGTGTTTCAACTGCCCCAGAATAATTTCATACATGTAGATCTAGGAAGCACGGACACTTCCCGGAGGCTGCCGTGTCTGTGTCCAACGCGCGTCCAACATGGACACACCTTGGACATGCCTGGACACGTGGCAGACACACCTCTGACATGTCCACTTTTTTTAAAAAAAATTTGAAGTGTTGGACACTCCATGGACACATCCAACACACACTATCCCTACCCACTT
This sequence comes from Alisma plantago-aquatica, assembly GCA_963693085.1. Classification (NCBI taxonomy): domain Eukaryota; kingdom Viridiplantae; phylum Streptophyta; class Magnoliopsida; order Alismatales; family Alismataceae; genus Alisma; species Alisma plantago-aquatica. The sequence goes on along the minus strand of OY856410.1, from coordinate 1,155,207,290 downwards.
AAGCTTAAGCATATGAAAAAAAACCAAACCTTGCCCAAATCCCTACCTCATGTTCTACACTGCTCTTTCCCTACCAATATTAGATAGTTAAGCTTCAGTAGCTGCAAAAATGTTCCTTCGCCTCCTCTTTTTCCTACTCCATGTCTTCTTCTCATCTCCCTTGTCTTATTTCATGTTAGTTTTTCATGTGTCTCCTTCTTCTTATCTTACCACTCCTCCCCTACTTTTCTTCTTGCTTTTCGAGTTAAAGGTAGCAGAATATTTCCCTCCCTACATCTACTCTTTTTCTTGCTTCTCTACATCTACATCTTCCCTCATCTTCTCTTAACCATCCATGTTAAGTAGCTCTCCATGTATTCCATCTTAACTAGTTTGATCTCATCTAATCTTCAACTCAACACCTTATATGTATCAATGGGATAACTTCACCTTAAGCATAGAGAGATTGTTTTAGGCCATCTAAATCTATGGATCAGTCTATTGTGTACTAGATAATAAATTTTACTACAAAGAGGCACAATAACTCCAAGTCATGCACATGAGAATTTCTTCATTGAACTTCATAGTCGTGAATGCCTGGCGACTATTCCATCTTGGAAAAGAAGACAATTCAACTCTTGTCCGGGCACATTATTGTATATTATGTAGCTTTTTTAACATAGAATCCTAAGATAGGTTCAGAGATAAGCTTGCTCATGAAATATTTCTTCACAAGGAGATGGACACATGAACCATGTAATTAGTCTGTTAAGCTTTGCGAGAAGGAGAGATACCTATGTAAAGTTTTTTTTATAAAATTTCCACAAGGATACATGATTCGTAAACATTACATCTTAGAGGGATTTTGATGTTCCCATTATATTCATAACCACATCAAATTAAACCTATAGAATGAGTCGTGCCTCAAACCACTGAATTGGTTTTGAAGCAGCACGAGGCAGCAATAGGAGAACCAACAAGACTGACGAATCTTCAAATTATGCAGAAAACTTCATAGCAGATCAACCTCAAAAACTCAGGAGAGAAGCTCAACCATCACTCTAAGTGAGAGGGGAGCATTAAGCGACAAAACCATAAGGCAACATAGAAAAACACAGAGCCCCAGAGCAAGGAGACATATCTAGAAATATGTAACAGCAGCAACAAGCAGTAAAACTCAACCATCATTCTTTGAATGATAAGGGAGCAAGCCAACAAACATCCCAGTTATCTATAGTGATAGACATCACCACTGAACTGGTTATGAAGCTTCATGAATTAGCAAGAGGAAACCATCAAGACTGATGAACTTCAGACCAAGCAGAGAACTTCATAGTAGAACATCCTTAGAAACCCAGGAAAGAACACAACCATCACTCACAACCAAGAAAAGCAACTACAAGAAGATAACTCAACCATCATTAGTTGATATTTATATATATATATATATATATAGAGAGAGAGAGAGAGAGATATTTATGTACTTAGTAACGAAGGAGGATATTTTACAATCATTTAATGTTGTTGTTAGATATGCAGAATGCTAAAAGAGGTATTTCAATAGAAAGTAATGAAGGGAGATTCTAAGATACAATATTTGCTGCACTATTCAATTTATTTATGCTTGGAACAAAGTGGTACGCAAATCAACTCCATTCCATGACCACTTGATCCACAAGAAATTATAGAGTAGGCTATATAAGATGCATTTGTGAAAGCAACCCGCTGCATTGATCATAACTCAAAATAAAGTAAAAAAATACTGAAGCATGTTATTTCTGGTGTCTAATAGTCAATAAAAATTATATTGTATGGTTCATAACTAATACCAAAAAATGAACTTGATGTGTTTCCTCTAGTATGAAACGCTTAATAACATACATCAGTTTATACATGAAATGACACCACTTCGTCTCCTGACCAACCAATATGAAGAGAAATCAGGAAGCAAAAATATATAAAAAAAATCTGTTGTTTTAGAAAGACACACTTAGAGATCACTTATATTGTCCATGATAAGCATAGTCTTCTAACAATTTACATATCCTTTTACTCCTCAATCATATCATTTGGAATAGTTTTAGAGTTGTGTTCCTACATAAATTAGTTGGTGTTTACGATCAATGCAAGAGTAGACGATACACAAGCAGGGGAAAATGAAGAAGCTGTGGAGGAAAATGAGGTCAAGGACACAGAAGTTGTAGTGAGAGAAATAAATGAGACAACAAAAGATATGATGAATGACCTTGAACCACTGTTCGGCCACAGAACGCACAACTTCATTGAGGAGATAACGTTGAAGGAGCTAATAGGGAGCACAACATTTCACTTCTCCTTTGACATAGAAATGAAACAATTTATATGTGAGGAGGACATGGGGAACATGGACAACATGTTCACCAAAGTACCACCAAAACATGTGAACCTTGTGTTCCCTATACCTCCAGTAGCCTCCCTACCTGTAAACACCCCCATCCACCTCTAAGAACCTTGCATTTCCTTTTACTTAACTAAATACAGACTGTAACCATGTTGTTTCATGTGGTGTCTCATTTGCAGATATTACGTGTCTATTACCCTGGTCTACCAAGCCACCCGGAGCACCATATTGCCAAGAAGCAGATGATAGGCTTTGGTGGTGTTGTCAGTTTTGAGGTTACACCTATTTCCGAATTGATATATAGCTACTGCATTCCAAACAATTAATATGGCCCGGATAAAAATTTCAAATGATCGTTTCTGTATGACCCAAAACTTTACCACAGGTAGCGGGAGATCTAGCAGCCACTTCAAAGATCATTGATTCCTTGAAGATACCCTACAACACTCCATCATTTAGTTGATGCGAGAGCATCATAGATCAAACAGCCATAATGTCTTATTGGTATGGTATATTATCTACTTACATAAACATTGCGGTAAAATTGTCTCGATTTACTGGTCTTGTGTGGAAAACCTCAGTCGCCCGAGATGCACTGATCAGGGGAAGTTCTACCATTAGACCTACCTCATGGTCGAAGTCGAAGGGGGCGAGCTCACGCCGGCGGACATTGCTTCCGCTGGGACGGGGGGTCCTCTTCACGAGCAGGGCAAGCTCACGCTGCGGCCGTCGCTTCCACTGGGACGGGGGGGGTCCATGTCGGCGACTGTTGCTTTCGCTGGACGGGGGGTCCTCTTCACACCATCGGCCGTGGTTTCCGCTGGGTCATAGTTGTCGGCTGCTGCTATTGCACTGGGGGCACCGGTCGCAACACAGGGGTGGGGGGAGCGGAAGGAGAGGAAACGGTGCGTGGAAACCATTTCAGTAATGGTAAATCTTAATTACCAATTAGTGGGGCGGGAAAATTTGGTGGGAAACTTAGTGAAAGAATTTTTACATTGTAGAAGGATTTTAGACCTTCAGTAATTGCCTTTTTCATAAAGAACTCGGTTGAGGGAAACTGGTTCTTTTGTGTAGGATTGTCCTTCACAAAAAGTCAATATTTTTGAAGGGCTTTGATCCTTCACAAATGACCTTCACTAAAAATCTATTTTTTTGTAGTGTGATAGATTCCTACAATGTTATTAGATCCACATAAATATACAATATATAGAGATTTGTAATCAATATGATATGATTTGGTTTTATGTCACTTGTTTCGTTACATGTAACGTGAACAATTAGATATTAATATCATATCCTTTAAATCTCACATGCATTGCAACTTGTATCCTTAATATGGAAGATGGGGTCATTTAAAGAAAAATATGAATTTTTCTAGTGTATTGAAGTAAAAATCCTTATACCTTGTCTGTGTGCCCCACCTTGTTTGTGTGGATGTCAAAAATGTTTTATGGGGATTATCCCATATGAAAACTTGAAATATTTAATATATATGTGTAAAATATATGATATATCTATAAATCATAACACCTCACTTTAAAAGTATGTTTTGTTTGGTGTACATGAGCATGGTTATGGAAAAAAACCCCTGTTGTATATTGATGAAGTAGATGGGATGGATCCCTTTTTAGTTGAAAAGTATTTTTCATGTCGAGCTTCATTATTTTATTACATATCTAATGGGTTGTATTCCTTCTTACTCTTGTCAAATGTAACTCAAAGTTTGTACATACCTAATATGAGAATAAAATTAATTTTGTAAGACTTTGTGTTATGAGGAAACCATGAAATTCCAAGGAGTATCCATGAATCCCTTGATGCGATGCAACACAAAATGCAGGTTCAACAATTGATGATTCATATAATTCAAAGGACCTTAGGAAGCAAGTAATCCATTGTGATTCTAAAGGATTACATTGGTATGGACACAACCAATGTTATATGATTGTGGATTGTGATTCTGTATAGTAGAATATGTACATGTTACATATTGTAAGTATGTGGTATTTGGATATGCATATATATACAAATAAAACCCCTCAAATAAATATTAAGTCTAGATACTTTACAATGTGTAACACACATGAAAAGGTTGATCGACAAAGTGTGGGCATGCCAAATCATAGTGCACTACCTATCTCATGGAAGTGTGAGAATATATATGTAGGTTTTGAGAATCTGGGTGCATATAATATTATATTGGCCGTTAAGTCAGACTTAACCAGGTGATAGTTAATAGGATCGAGCACCTAGAGGTATAAAGATGGTTATGACAAAGGGTTGTGCATACATCTATCAAAAGTAGCATAAATATAATTGGCAAATTTTGCCTATCAAAATAGTCAAGTTGAGGGCGATCAACAAAAGCTAACTCATGATTTGGTAAAATACAGATCATGTCTAACTAGAAGATTGTACAATGAAAAGCTTTCGATTAATAGGGAGGGCTACTAATATGAAAAAATATAGTGAGAGTAATATTTAATTAAAGTCCAAATTGATATCATTTTTATTCAAATCAGATATTAACTACTAAAAATACTTGTAGATCAATTGGAAAACACAAACAACAACCCCTCTTCATTGTAGTCGATCCTAAAAAATGAAAAACAAATGGGAATAACTTCAATGACTAGTTCAGAACACTGAGAATAGTTCTCAAACATGAGCATATGCTCCATGTCTTTGATACACTAGTATCAAATGAACCAACTCTAAATGCATCTAGGGCAGAAAGGGGAAGCTCATAAGAAACATTTTGATGGTGCGATTGACATTAAGTGCCTTATGCTTTGCTCCATGAATCATGAGATTCAAAAGAAATATGAGAATATGGATATTGTTGAGATGATAACACATCCAAAGATACTGTACTAAGAATAATCAAGGCAAGAGAGGTATGATGTGTCCAAAGCATTGTTTAGCTAGAAGATGGTGGAAGGTTATCCAATTCGATCCCATGTACTCAAGTTAATTGGGTTTGTGGAGAGTGTATCTACATTGGGATTTCCTTTAGTCCAAGGTTGTACATAAATATGATCCTGTAATCATTTCCGGTATCATATAAACAATTTGTCATGAACTTTGAAATGAATAATTTCATTAAACCACTAACAAAGCTAGTTGGCATGTCGAGAACAACTAAGGGGAAAATAAAAGACATGCTCAAATATGTGCCTATGATCAACAAAGGAAAGGAGCGTCCAATGGAAAAGGAAAATCCAAGAAAGTTCTAAGGCTGGCTAAAAGTCTTCTGCATTTAAGACAAAAGGAGTAGCTAAGGGAGGCAACTGTCCCTATTGTCAGCAGGTTGGGCACTGGAAGAGAATTTGTCCTATGTACCTAGAGGAACTGAAAAACAACAATTAGGTAATAGAGATATACACTTTAGGTATACATGTTACAAAAATAAACTTATATACTTCTTCAACATAGGTATTAGATATTGTATGTGAATCTCACATATGCTCAAATATGGATGACCTGAAAAGAAGTAGACCCTTGAAGGAAGGGGAGGTGGAACTACATGTTACACATGGGCATGATTTGTTGCCACTACTATAGGAACATATTGTTTATCTCTGGTCATTGAACTCATAATAGAGTCAGAGAACTGCTATTGTGTACCTTGCATAAATAGAAAAAAATATCTATATATATTGTTTGGACAAGAATAATTTTGAATGCCTGATAAAGAATGGTCAAATTTCAATTACAAGAGGTGATGTATTCTATGAAAGTTCCTAAATGTCTTATGGTCTCTATTTATTTGAACTTGAGATACATATATATAAATAATTACCAAGAAATTAAAACTTGATGAGTCAAATGAAACTTGCATTTGGAACTATTGTCTATGACACATAAATGATAAGTGCATTTATAGACTCCTTGGTTATCTAGTATCATTTGATTTAGAATCAATTGAGACATGTGAATATTATTTATTAGGAAAGATGATGTAAGCACCCTTTACAACAAATAATGAAAGCACACATAACTTATTACTAATCATACATATTGTTGTATGTGGACCTTTTAGTATAAATTCTAGAGGTGGGTATCACTTGTTCACATCATTTACTTATGACCTTAGTAGATTTGGATATGTGTATGTATTGAAACACAAGTCAAAATCGGTTGAAACGTTTAAGGAATTCATGAATGAAGTACAAAATCAACTCGGAAAAATATCAAAGCAATTCGATCAGATTGAGGTGGTGAATACTTAAACCAAGAGTTTGATCCCTTCTAAGGGATTGAGGTATTGTATCATAATAAAATCCACCTAGAACATCACAATATATGGGTGTATTAGAAAGAAGGAACCCTATTAGGCACAATATGATCTATGATGTTCTTCCAACTTCATTTTGGGGATATGCTCTAGAAACTACAATGTTTACACTTAACTGTGTACCTTCTAAATTGATTTATAAGAAACCTTATGAGAAATGGACTAGGAAATGTTTCAATGTGTCTTTTATGAAGATTAGGGGTTGTGAAGCTTATGTCAAGAATTAGTTTTCTAAAAATCATAGACCCTAATCTGATAAATATCATTTTTTTGATATCCTAAGGAAACCAAGGGATATTATTTCTACATTCCATATGACAACAAAGTGTTTGTTGCTAACAATAATGTATTTCTCAAAAGAATTTATATCTAGAGGAACCAATGGGAGGATAATATAACTAAAAGAATTTCAAATCCAACAAGAAAACATTGAGCCTATGGAGGCCGATAAGGCATAAGTTGAACCACAAAATGTTCCAGAATCTCAACTTCCTCATGTAATATAGTAACCTCGATGATCTAGTAGGACAAGTCTTGGGCTATAAAGGTACTCATGAGTCAAGAAGACGATGTGTTTCTTAATGATGTTTATAATCCAGAAACCTACAATGAATCTATTGAGGGACCAAATTATGAGAAACAATTTGAAGCCATGAGATTTGAGATAGACTAATTATATACTAACAAGTTAGGGAACTTTGTGGATCAACATAAAGGGGTAAAACCCATAGGCTGCAACAGGTCTTCAAGAAAAAAAAATATGGATGGTCATGTAAAAACCTACAAAGGCTGATAGTTATCAAGAGGTTTCAAATAAGTTCAAGCTGTTGACTACTTTGAAACTTCTTCACCAGTTACCACAGTTAAATCCATGAGGATCTAGGGGTGACCAAATCATGGTCCAGACCGCAAAATTGGACCGCACATGCCAATTCATTATGGTCCAATCTATGGTCCAAAAATTTCAGAAATCTAGTCTACAGTCTGGTTTGGTGCAAAACTAGTCAGGTCATGGACCAAACCATGGGCAATTTATATGTAAAATGCCTTTAAAATATGTTGTTGTATTATGTCAAAAGTAAAAACAAATTATGTATTAAAATACTAGTAGTGTAATAGTTTGATATTAATGTTAAAAAATTGTTATCAGTAATTAAAATTATCAAAATTTTACTACTAAAAAAGTTGTGGAATGCTAAAAGTTCTGATTACGGTCCAAACGGCCAGTCCCAGTTTGGTCCTACTTTGAAATGGTTCGGTCCCAGCGTGGTCCTACTTCAAAATAATCTGGTCTACAGTCCATACTTTTATACAAATAGGAGCCTGAGTCCAGTCCGATTTTAGCCTGATGCTCACCCCTGTTAGGATAATACTTGTTGTTGCATATTATCATGACCATGAAATCTAAAAAATGGATGTTAAAACTAAAATTTTTAATGAGAATCTCCTTGAGGATGTGTACTTAACACAACATGAAGGTTTCATTTCTCCATCCGAACTATAAGCTACACAGATCAATCTATGGATTAAAGCAAGCATCTTAGAGCTAGAATCTTTGTTTTGATGAGAAAGTAAAAAAGCTTGGCTTTATTTAAAATGAAGATGAATATTGTGTTTAAAAGAAGGTTAATGGGAGCATAATTGTATTCCTAATATGATATCTTGATGACATGCTATTGACGGGGAATGATATCCCTACTCTAGTGTTGGTCAAAAAATAGTTGGGAAACACCTTTTCCATGAAGGAATAGGATAAGCATCTGATATACTAGGAATCATGATCTATAGAGATAGATCAAAAAAGATTCTTGGTCTAAGTCAACGTACACACATTGACAAAGTGTGTAAGAGTATAAGAGAGGAGACTTACATGTGTCTCATGTGCTTTGAGCATGATGATTAGGTTACTAGTCATCATGCTCAACGTCCCAGTTATTCTAAAGAGAAGGCATACATGATTAAGATTCCATATATTTATGTAGTTGGATCTATCATGTACATAATGTTATGTACATGTCCTGACGTATCATGTGCTTTGAGCATGATGATTAGGTTACTAGTCAGATACTGATGATGGTCGATGAACTACTGTAAAGAACATCCTTAACTACTTGAGAAGAATTAAGGATCAATTCCTTATTTATAGTAATGAGGAAGAGTTGGTTGTATAGGGTTATACCAAAGCAAGATTGCAAGCTGACAAGGACAATAATCAATTGTAATCAGGTTTTTCATTTTACCTAAATAGAAGAGTTGTAAGCTAGAATTTGTTTGAGAAAGAGATGCTAGTTGAATCTACAATAGAGACCGAGTAATGTTGCCTCTAGTGCAAAAAAGGTGGTTGTATGGATCAAGAAGTTCATTGGTGAACTAGGAGTGGTTCTGTCCATTGGCGATGTAGTAGAGTTACATTGAGAGAACAATGTAGCCATTGCACAACCTAATGAACCTAGATCACATCAACATTTCAAGAATATACTATGGCACTGCCGTATCATATGAGATATCATACATAGAGGAGATGTGAAGATTTGTAAAGTACCAACTGAGAGCAATGTTTCTAATCCTCTAATTAAAGTAGTTCCACATAAAAAGAATGATAGTAATTTTAGATCACTTGAACTTATCCTTGTGAGTGATTGACTCTAGTGCAAGTGGGAGACTGTTGATAGTATTCTATGATAGTCAGTCATATGACGGTTGTAATGGAACACCTTGTAATTGATTTAAATATATATAAAGGAAATTCTAATGATTAATATCTTCAATATCGAGATAGTGAATGAATATAATAATTTTCTAAGAATGGCTTGACTCTATGACATATTCTTTGGGTTGAGAACTTAAACATGAGATCATATGTGTATAAAGAGTACACATTCTTGTTAATCCTAGATAGTTATTATTGTGGATATTTTAGGATAACAATACTACATAAGACTAGTATGTATTATAAGGGATGGCTATGTCTATTTACTCATGATATGTAATATCAACTCATAGACATAGATAATTATTAGAGAACAAGATGTACATGACAACTATTCACTTTGAGAGTGATACATTGAAGACATGAATGGAAGTGAAAATCATATCTATATGTGACAATAGTGATTGTGTCTGTTAGACCTAAAATCATTACAATGATAACATGTTGTTCGGTATACTTTAACACAACCCAACATGACCTTGAATATGGTTTTATAGACATGTAGTTCTTGGGTGCACTGTGACACATGTGGATTATTGTGATTGATGTAGATGGAATTTGTCCCTCCTATTAGAGTGGTATTTGTGGCCATAGCGAGACTATAAATCCATGACCATGCTCATGTGAGTCAACTCGTGATGTTGATCTCATAAGTATCTTAAATAGTCTACTCGATATCAAGAAACAAATATTGAACTATAAGTGGATGATGTTTTCATTCCTCAGATTCTATCTAGAAATCAATGATAAAGGGATTAGATGATCACTATAATACTAGTCTTTATACTAAGTTGAAGTTGTTCTTCAACTTATCCAATTATTTGGGTGGTAATGAAGTTTATACCAATCACATTCCATGAAGTCGCAATATGATTATGGTCATCACTACCAACATAATTTGGAGCCTATAGGCTCACATGCATATGATGCATAGGGAATAATTGTATAATATCAAACACATGATTAATTAAAAATTATGAGAGGTTTAGGAAATCAATTGAATCATTCATGGACCAACTAGAAGTCTAGTCTCCCAGTTGGACAGGCTGAGATGCACCCAATTGGTTGACTATCTATCTCGATCGATAGTGGATTATATCATCCAATTGGCCAACTAGCTAGTCTAGTCGCCTTACTACACTGGACCTATGGATCGGTCTAGAACAATCTAAACTAGTCGAGTTGACTATTTGGACTACTCAATAGCCTGATTGGAATTCTTAGTGGGCCTCTGTAAAGTATCCCTACTTAGCCATTCATATAATTAGAGAAATCCAGTCACCCAAATCGATGTCTATGAGCAACATGCTGGAAAGCAGATGCAACATTTTCATTTCCTTGGATTTATTAGAAATCATGCTTCCCTTCCTTTCTTATAAGTAGGTTCATGATAGTCATGGTTTTTTGATACATAGAGATACATTTTGAGAGGCCTTTGACCAACTATCTTTACCCACAAGGAAAGAGGGAGAGAAGAGAGGTTGTGAAACTCTTACACATTGCCAACATAAAGACTTCTCCTTCCACCCAACTCTCAGAATGCGATGTGGAATTCCCGTTATCCTCCTAGGCTACATATAGATGTACACACTTTCACGACTATGTTGGGAGAATGTCAATATCATCTTCCTCGTCCTTTATTCTTATGATATACATCATTGGGTCTACTTCACGACAAAGGTATAATCTTAAAAACCTTCCTTCCTTATATATTGTTATTGATGAAATATTCTCATGGATATGTCAAGAGATATATTTTTTGTTTGTTGGTTCCAATACGCCTATCACTCTCCCTCCATAGATTCCTACATAATCTTCCTTAACATTGATTGTTAAAATAGGGAAAGAGTTTGTTTTACATATTTTCCCTGAAAACATAACAAGGAATGCTTCATTTATTACTCTTTATTGAAATTGGGGGATAAGCACTTAGTCTGGGTTTGTGGTCGAATGTGATTTGAGATTTTCTACTAGTTGTGATGGAATGCTTATCGTCTTGTAAGTAGGTTTTTAATTCTCAATGCTAATCCATATTAAGGGATAAAAGTATTTCATAATTTTAGATTAGGGGGATGACAATGCCAAACAAAAAATTGGAAATTAAGCATAAGTCCACCTTCATTTCCTAGTTTTTGCAATTTTTTTCATTGAGTTTGAGCATTGCAATAGGTACAAAACATGTCGGGTTTTATGAGTAAGTTATCTTAAAGAGGTGGAGAATGGAATCTCTAACCTAGTTTGAATTTTGAAACTTGGTTTTATTGAAATCAAAACTTTAAAAAGGTTTTTGTATCTTACTATTTTTCTAAAATACTTGACTAAAAATTAGAAATTGAAAGCTCCAACTTGTTTGGCTTTTAAAAATATGAATTATTACCTAATCAATGCATATTCATCCTAGTTTTAGTTACATTTTTAGTTTAATTTTGTGTTCATTTCTATAATTTTACTTTAGAACTAACTTTCATTTAGTTTTTCTTAGTTTTATGTTAATTTGTAGGAACTTGATCTAAATCCCTAGTTTTCATGGCATTTTTGAACTTCATATCTCATACACTAGAAAAGGAAGGCCAACAAACCAATCGACGATCTTCATCCAATGTTTGTTCAATACTTGTGCCTTCTGGTGGTACTCTTACTTTGCCTTCCAGTGGTCACCTAGAGTCTTTGTTTTGATGGCCGCCCATCACTCATCTTCTGATGGATGTCCAACATCTGCCTTTAGGTGGTCACCTTTTGATGGTGATCTACACTCCACAACTGACACAACTTCTACTCTCCCCTTCCAATATTATTCTTTCTCACCCCTTCTGAAGGAAGTTTTGCAGTCAACTACTGGTGGTTATCAAAACCCTTCATCCACTGATGGTAATATTGAGCATGACCAACATGTCATCTTCCTTTCATAGCCGATACCTCTTCACATCGATGTCAGCCAAGACATAACTCCAAGTCAACTGGAAGTGTTCCGAACCCAAACCTGTGGCTATAAATACAAGATCTTTTCTTGCCATTGATGCCACCACACTGCTTCTTTTTGTTCATGAGAACCCACCTCCAGAAACCTTTGACCATTTCTATTGGTTGATGAACATCAACCTAGGATCCTTCCACATTTTCCATTGCCAAGGTTCCAAGATTTAAACCTTTAGAGGGGCTTTTTTGGTGGAATCCATTTCCATCAGTTGACAACCTTCGCCTTCTTTGTCTACTGCTCTCTCCTCATAGTGAAAAGGTCTAACCTTGATGAAAGAAGACGACACTGTCAAGTCTCTCCACAATGAACATTAAGGAGAAAAGTTGTTGGTGTGCTAATTGTCATCTCCCTCAACCTAGGAGACAAGCATGACACCACAACTAAAATTCCTTGTCTACTATGATTGTGGATATCTTCTCTTCTTCTATTCTTAATTTTATCTCTATTGCCATGAACAAGTAGTCCTCTCACTAGGGTGTGAGGAGTAGTCCCGCTACCTAATTATGTTCTCTTTAACACATATTTTGTTATATGAACAGTTATATGTTTGGAATCAATTGTTTACATTTCTTGCATGATAACTGATTTTATATGTTTTTTATATCTTAGTTGTAAGGAACTTTAAATATAGGATGTAGGATATTGATTGTTTTATGTGAAACCCTTGACAAGAATTTCAGATAGGTATTTTTGAGGCAATAGATGTATTATCTCTAGGTAACACAATGACATGCTAAGAGTTTCTTGGCCTCAACATATGTATTTCCATGCTTAATACAAGGCAAAAAGATAGTGAATGATAGGTAGAGGTAGTGAAACAATTACACCCTAGTGTTACTATCATCTGATAACCAACTTTTCGTTCAATACTTTTATAATTTTTAACCTTAGAATAATCACCAAGCAACCTTTTATATTAAATACTGGTTAGTCTATTATTGAAAAATGTTGTCCTGTAGGCTCAATTCTAAACTATACTACAATGATATCTATCCACTATCGTGTGGTGTTTATTGTAATCAGTCTGAGTAAAAATCTAGGGAATTTTCCCTTGGTGAATTTGCTAATGTAATAACACACACCAAAATTTTCACCATTACTTAGGACAACAAAATCTTTTGATCAACTTAACTAACTTGTATTAGTTAAGATTTTTTTACAATTGATACCATTATGTACCTTCTTGAATTCAACCTCACATCATTCATCTTGATCAGGTTAATCGTCCTTCATTTAGAATCATCTCTAGTTCATGTGACACTCTTTTAGCATCATTCACTAGATAGAGTTTGACCCTAATCTTGAGAGAACCTACCACAATCTCCTTTATGGTTTCTATGACAAGATGGCTGAAGAGGAGGTCAATCATAAAGTTGAAATCACATTAGTAGCACAAAGAGATAGACTTTTGGTGGAAACCATAGCTACTATGCAAGCCAAACTATGATCAGGTGAGGAAACAGAATGCCAGAGAGAACTATGCAATTTCTCTATACCAATATCTACAAATATACACAACACCATTATCCAATCAGCAATCAAAGCTCAACAATTTGAAATGAAGATGTAATGTGCGATGGTGATGAAAAATATTAGTTTTATGGGATGAGTCGGTGAGAACACACATAACCACTTATAGAAGTTCATAGATCTCTGTGGACCAAACAAGCGAGATGGTGTGCCTGCAGAGGTCATGAAGCAAGGCTATTATATTATTCCCTCCCCAATAAATCTAGGGTGTGGTACAATCCCTAGACAATCATAGCAGCATAACTTGGAAGGAACTTCATAACCATTTCCTTGAGAAATTATTTCTCCCCTCACTCACCCATCAAATCAGAAGGAAAATAACATCGCTCGAATAGCTCTCAGGAGATACTCTCTTTGTAGCCTAATAACTATTTAAGGGGTTGCTAAACATGTGCCTTGATCATGAAATCCCCCCTTCATAACTTATTAAGCAATTTGATAGAGGAGTCAATGAGGACATCAAGAAGTTCCTTGATGTTTCTTCTAATGGGATAGTTTACCTAAAAGCTAGGTAGGTACTGGAGTCTATATGTTGTCTTGCCTCATGTAGCTTGTCCAATTGTTTTATGAGTTGTTGTTGTCAGGGGAAAAGATTCCCCATAGGTTTGTACATGAACTATTGGATATTCAGACTTCATGTGGCAAAAGCTTTGACAACACATGAAAGGTCATCAATATAGGATTGAAGAACCAAGCTAATTGGGGTTCGTCACACAAGAAGGGTGTTCTCACCATTGCCATGGTGGAGAACAAGTATGATCTCTAGGCTATTAATGAACCCCTAAAGTCCCTCACTCTCAATAAAAACAACCTCAAGTCTTCTTTCGAAATGTATGGGCAGAGAGACCCATCCTCCTTTTCAACAAGGGAAGCCCAAGAGATCTTCCAAGTCTGCAATGCAAAGGGGGTTACGAATATCAAGTGCAACTACCTTTACCAAGCTTCATTGAACATACACCAGACCTAGTTCAAGAACAACCCCCTCATTGAATAAGTCAATGATGTAAACTATATTCTAGGACAAGGATACTATGACCCTAACATATCAATAACCATCTGGGATTCCAATATGGAAATCCAGACAAAGAAACAAATGCCTCTCAACTCAAGCTAGGACCCAATCAAAATCAAGTTTGGGGTCCTTATGGTTTCAAGCAAAACCAAAACTATTGCCAAAATAATAACAATTCGAGGAAGTGCCACAACAACTGCAACCAACAATTCAACTTCTACTTGGGTAGGGGAGCCAACAGAACATGCCCTCCCTACCAAAGCCTCCTAAAAGCTATTGAGAAGATATTTGCAATGCAACAACCTTACAATAAATCGATGGAAGCCCAACTTGTGAAATTTTTTGCTGCAATTCATCCTCTAGCAGGCTCATTTGTAGGTCAACTTGAAGGCAACCCCAAGCATTTGGAGGAGCAGTTGAAGGCTGTGACCACACGTTTTGGACATGTGATACTAGAAACTCTAGTCCTGATCATCGACAAAAATAAGCTCACTCTTGAAGATGACAATGAAGAAGAAGTCACTCGAATTATATCAATAGATATACCAGTGGAATCAATGGTTGAACTTCCAACCACAAGCACCTTGCCCAAACCCAAAACGGCACAAAAATCTTCACCAACCTCTACTCCGATCCCAAAAAGGCACCATATGTTGCACCAACCTCTACTCCCAACCCAAAAAGGCACAAGAAGTTGCACCAACCTCTACTCCCAACCTAGTGGTTCCAGTCTACAAACCCCATGACCCTTACTAGAGTTGTTTAACTCAGACACAACTAGACTTGATATTTATGAAGTTAAAGGAAGCAATAAAGAATTTACATGTTAATATTTCCTTTATTGACGCTCTATCTGAACTCCCCTTGTGGACCAAGTTCTCCAAGACTCTCATCACTCACAAGTACTTAATAGAGGAAGTTGAGACTATGAAACTAGCACAAAGGACATTGGACGTGTTCTAAGAAAGATGCTTTAAAAACTTAAAGATCTAGGAGATTTTGACATCTTTTGTTTTGTTAGGGACTCCACAAGTAGAAAATGACTCACTGACATTGGGGCAAGCATTTATATCATGCCCTACAACTTGTGCAATTGACTAGGCTTCACCACCAACATCCTTCCTACTAGTACAATGATTTAAATTGTTGACTCCTCTATGACTACTCATATGGGTATTATAGAGGACATCCATGTGAGAGTGGGTCCCAAACCATATATCCCATGTGACATTTTGATAATGGATATCAAAGAGGATATTTTATATCCTCTCATCTTTAGCTGTCCTTTCCTTGCAATAGCTCATGTCTAATCGATGTTGAAGCTGGAATCTTGACATTAGGGATTGGGATTTACGCTACTGATTACAAAATTTTTGAGATTCTCAAAGGTCCCTCTTTACAACAGTAATGCTTTCTGATTCACAACATTGACAAAATGTCACAACCATAATCGGAGGATCATACTTCCAAAGACGTACTTGAGATCATGCTGATCAAAACACAATGCTCATGAGCTTAATGATGAACAATTAGAGAGAATCCTCTTCCACTTAGACAATGTTGAGGAAGACCTAGAATTTGAGTTCAAAGAACTTAAGTCTATCTTAGTAGTTGAAGAGAAAATGGTGCATTTTCCACCTTAACCACACTAACCAATTGAGTCTGATTAGATGCGACCCTAAAGGTTTTGAAAACAATAGGGGTCTTTCAAATTTATAAATCCCTAAGATTCGGACACACTCACATATACTAGCACACTTACCAACAAGCGTACATGGTTGTGTTATAATATAGGATGGTGGAAAGTTAGGGGTTGAACCCAAGAGAGAAAGGGGGCACTAGAGCTTAGTTAGTTTTATCTAGGTTCCTACTATGTAGTCTAGGGTTGAAGGGTTTGATGGTTTATTTGTTTGATTACATGAATGGTGAATAAGCAATTGTAGGAGAACAAACAAGATCAAAACCTAAGTTAACCCTAGATAATTAATTCTAATAAGCAAGGAATGACAAGCTAAGCAAGAAAAGATCAAGCTACACTAAGATAGAAAAGTTGAGACCTTCACTAAATTAATCTAGAAAACTAGGAAAAAGATACATTAAAGACCTAAACTAGCAACAACTAGGCAAGAATAGGGCAATAAGCTAACTAATCAAGTAAAAAAATTTATTTGACATTAGCTAAGCAAGAAGGAAATTAGGGTTTTAATACAATTAAGAGAAGTGTGGGCTATTTGGGGGAATGCAATTCTCAATTAGGTTGGGGGTGATAAAATGTAAACATTACTCTTTAATTTAGACTACCAAACCAAACAACAAGTTAGATGCTAATGAATTATCCTACACTACTAATTGGCCATTTGAATAAGGTAAGTGTGTATAGGGGAACTAGTCCCTAGCACATCCTATCTACCCTTACAGACTCACTTAGATTAGGGTGTAGATGTAACTAAATTAGGATCTAATCGAGCCTAGGTTTCTGGGATAGAAACTTTTGGGTAATTAAGGGCCAGGGGTAGTCATGGAAGGTGGAAGTGAAGTTTAAGACCCCACACCACCTACATTCTAGCCTTGAGAAGGCTCCAAGATAATTATACTAAATGATCATATACTAGCTACTTAGATCTCTCATCTAGGAGTAGGATAATTATTTAACAAATAGGAAGGTGAATAGCTAACTAGGGATCCATTAATTGGACTTAGGAGCAATTAAAAAAAGAGCCAAATTTAAGCAATTTCCCTTGAATCCTAGGTGATTTCAAGCACAAACCACAAACCAATTTATGAAAAATGATATAGACATAGAATATAATCATTAGCAAATGAAATCACAATGGTTACATATCATTTTACCCCAACATGGTATCAAAGTAACATTTTGACCCCAAACAACCCACCTAGTGGGCCTAGCTACTTATAGAACAAGAAAATACAAAAAGAGAGGAAGAAGAGCGAGTATAGGAGTGGATAGCCATGGTAGCTCAGTGGATACTACTCCTTCTCCACCTCCGAGCAGCAACAACCCGAGCTAATCTTCTACCAAGATGGAATGGCAAGGATGTGTGGTGGAAAGTGGCCAAAAACCCTAAAATAGGTGTTTTTGGGGTGGAAGATGATGGAATGGAGGTGGAATGAAGTGTGAATGGAGTGAAGGGATAGGGTATGCTACAATGTCTTTAGGAGAAAATAACCTTGTGTTACAGCTTTCACCAAGGTATATATAGGTGGTGGGGAGCATTAGGTTACGTAGGGGCAATATGGGTAAAGCAGTGCAAAAATAGGCTATGGTTGCTAGCCACAACTGTCATTTTGGGTTACCACAACCGTGGTGGTTTTAGGGAACATTTCTGTGGTGTATGAACATGGGAACGGGGGAAATTGGATGAGAAAGTCAGATAAATTTGCAATTCTGGAGGGTCAGTACCACGACCGTGGTGGTCACCACATGTATGTTGGACTTGGGTTGCCATGGGGGTGGTGGGTCTTGGTGTCACAAAAATGGTGGCTGGTCTTGGTCACCACAGGGGTGGTGGCTAGGAACTTCAATCTTGCACTTTAATTGTGAGATGGAGCATTTGTACCACGGCCGTGGACACATACCACAGGCATGTTGGGACTTCTTCCTTGGACTTTGACCTTCAACTTTCTCATCTTTGATGCTCCTTGCTTTGTCCTTGCCCACTTGAAATAGGTTGAGAAAGATCTTGGGCTCTCTTTAGGCCCCTTCGGGGTAAGGAAACTCTTAGATTCTCCTCCTTCTCTCTCTTCCATCTAAATCATGGTCGAAGTGCCTAAAAATCATGCAAAGAACATCTATAAGTGCACTTTATAGTAATATACATATTGTGGGAAGTAATGTGCATTCTATCATGTTTAGATGTGAATAAAGTACAAAATGACACAAGATGAAACCCTAGATAAGGGTCCATCACCTCCCCAAACTTAAAACATACTTGTCCTCAAGTATGTTCCAACTCAATCTCTCTTCCATTTTTCAACAAACAAGGAATGACAAATGCATTGCAACAAATGTATATTGATTAAATAGGCTTAGTGATGAATAAATAAATGCATTCCACCTCTCTCCTCTCCTCTTTCACAAACCAATCATGATTAAAGAACTGAGAATACAAACTGCACATATAGAGAATAGAAAACACAATCAATCCATATAGTTGTCATAGAATACACTATTTTGAAGATAAAAAAAACTAATGTTGCTGTTTTATATCCATCCATTCAATCTAATATGTCAATCCACACTAAGTAACCCATGCGACTGTGAAAGGGGCAAAATGAGCTAGGTTTGATGTTTCCTAGCTCAATGGACATGCAAATAGAAGAAAGGGTTGCAGTAAGAGTTTGGAGTGCTATTACATAGGAGCACTCATCTTTTCTTTATTTAGATGCTATTACATATGAGCATCTTTTACTTTCTTTTTGCATATTTTTATTTTTCTTTTCCCTTAATGAAGATAGGGCACATGGTGGTGAGAATGAAGCAGGGGGATACATATATGGCCACCCCAAACTTTTGGAGGCAAACAAGTCTGAATATGTTCACTTTGGCAACCGTTCACGAGGAGTAGAGGTAAGAAGATGATAGAAGAAAAGTGAGTCAAAGAGGGGATACTAATATTGATTTCAACATGATATTTCCTTCATGAAAGCTACTCCAACAATCTCATCAAGTAATGACACACCACATGAATGAGCAATATGAAAACCACATTTTTATCATGAGATTCTACAAACTGTAAGTGTTTGTGGCTTGCTTCAATTGCAATTCTACCAAGCAATTCCCAAGCATGAGAGATGTTAGTCACATGTAAAAAGTCAAGAACTGAGGCCATTTAGCAATACATCATGATAATATAGCATGTATTTGTAAAAGATCTAAAAGTTCACTTTAACAAGTTGATATTGGGTCAAAACATGCTTTTAGGCAAGAAACTTCGAATTTGGGAAAATTGGCCAAAATAGTGTCAAATTGCTTTAAGTCACATCTAAGCCTTCCTTATGAAAGAAAAAAAAGAAACAAGCAAGATCTAGCTACAAACATACAAAAATTACAAAAAGCTACATGATATGCAATGCGTGGCAAGAAGAGCAACTTTTTGAAAATTACATAAAAAATGTATGCAAGTAACCTACACTATATGTATGTATGTAAAGAAAGCACACAAAGTATGGACACACATGTATGGGACATGGTTATATTGTTTGATCATCATGATAAAAAATTTAGAACAAGGAACATAAAGGAAAGTGGGATAAAGAAAGGGATTAGTGCCCTACCACCCCAAACTTTTAAACCATGATGTCCTCAAGATGAAATAGAAGTCTAAGATGATAGGGTAGAGGGCTTGGAGTTGTGGTAGACAAATGCCAAGAGGGGAGAGAGATATCAAGGTGTCCAGTGAGCATGACATAGCCACCATGGCCGCAATGCCCAATTGAGCCATTGTATATTGTCAGCACCATGGTAGTGTTGTGTGTCATAGCCGTTTTGTGTAGCATGGCCATTCTGGCCTCCCTCCTATAGATTTTCTACTGATTTACAATTTTCTCTTCAATTTCAATCTTCTCCTTGGTGATATAATCCATGCATTCTCCTCCTTCCAATGTACATGTCCTAACATGATTCACAGACAACTAAAACCTTCAATTATAAACTATGTGTGTGTTTTCTTGGAAAAGTATAAAATAATAAAAAGTATAAAAATGAAAAGTTGGTTGAAAAAATTCCCAAACCTTAGTGGGTTCCTTTCAATTAGCACTAAGTTTCATGCCTTTAACTAGGATTCTTGTAGATTCTTGAATCACTCAACCATTTGTCATCATCATGTGTCCACTCTTGCAATATATACATCCCTCATTTGCATTCAATAGTCATTCCTTGTCCTATTGATCACAAAAGCTACCATCATGTGCTCTATCCAGATATCTCTTTCAAGTAATCAGTTGGACTCTTCAAGTGACTATGTTCAATATCATCATCGTGGTTTCACTGAGTTAGGGTCTTGAACATATTGATCTTTATCTTCATGTCAATGAAAGAGACTATCATTGTTCCACTATAGACATGTATCTCACCATTAGGTGTAGATAAGAATGGCCTTCCTAAGATGTTAGGAATCTTCGTATCCTCTAGGTCCATGTCGAGAACAATGAAGTCCACCAGGAACAGTGTTGTCCTTTCTTTATCTATCATCACCAAAACATCATCCACTCTTCCTTTAGGCAGTTTTATGAGGCGATATACCATTTAGAGAGTGAAATGAGATGGTTTCATCTTTCCTAACCCCAAATTCACATAGGCACTATATGGCATCAGATTCACACTAGATCCTAGATCAAGTAGGGATTTGTCTATGAGATATCCCCCTATGTATCTAGGCATGAGTGGGGCTGATGGGTCTTTCCTCTCCATGGGGAGTGAGTGTTGGATGATATAGCTCACTTGTTCAGTCTACTTGATTTTTCTTAGGCATTCTCCCCATTAACTTCCTCTTCATAATACACAGGTTCTTGAGAAAATTGACATAACATGGAATCTACTTGATAGCATCCAACAATGGAATGTTCACCTTCACCTAGAAAAACACCTCTATAATGTCAACATTGTGCTTTTTCATCCTTTTTACTTCTGGGGACTCATCCAATGCTTTAGGGAACAATAGCTCACTTGGTTGTGCATCACTTGAATCTACATCATTTCCTTGTGGAATCACATTAGGGACTCTAGGAATCATGTGTGGAATTGTCAAACCTATAGACATAGTATAGGGTGGAACACAGTATCACATGCTCAACATGAAGTGTCATAGAATCATCTTCAACAATTTCAATCACAATATCACCCTTGTGTTGCCTTTGCCTTGTCTCATCAACATTTCTTTGACTTTTGGGCTGCTCAAGAGATCTTCCACTCCTTAGAACTATTACAACACTTATTTTTTCATGGTGGAGAGGGAGATCTTGTTGTGGCTTTGGAGGAGGTGGAGGTGCCACTTGGTATTGAAATTGAGGTGGAGGAGAAAATTGAGGTTGTTAGGTGAATTGGTGGGAAGGTTGTGATGATGGAGGTGGAGGAGGTGTATAAGGTTTGGGATGGCCTTGGAAATGATAAATGGGATGCACTTTCATAGGGGATGGACTATAGAAGACTTGAGTTGGTTGCCTTGATTCATTGAAGTTCATTATGGATTGGGAGAACAACTTTGCTTTTGCTTGTAGAGCAAGAATTAAAGAGAAATGCTCCACTTTTTTCTCAAGATTTTTCACATTCTTTTTTAGATCATCAAACCTTTTCAACATAGAGAGAACTTTATCCTAAAACTATGATCTATATCTTAAAATTTGTAAATTTGGGTAGCTATAAGGATGAGGTGTATTCACTTCTTCACCAAATGACTCAACAAAGTTGAATGAGTGACAAGGAACACTTATCATTTGGTTCTTCATAAAGCTCACCAATTCTCTAAGAATCTTCACCATTTGTGGGTTTGAATCACTATGAGATGGATATGTCACACCAAAGGGGAATTCACCATCATTCATCATGCTAGAAGCTTGCATCCTTGAACTTTCTACCAAATGCTCAAATAACGGCCATGTCTCCTCATGTGGCTTAGCCATAAAAGCTCCTCCACAAGAAGAATCCATTGTAGCTTGACCCATTGGAGATAAACCAGAGTAAAAGGACTGAACTAGATGCCACATAGGAATCTCATGTTGTGGACACTCTCTCAACATTTTCTAAAATCTCTCCCAAGTATCATGGAACCACTCATTACCCACTTGATTGAAACTCACTATGGCATGTTGTATTTGTGTCAATTTTGCATTGGAGTAGAATTTCCTTAAGAAGTCATTCTTCATCTCTTCCCAACTCACGATGTCTCTTCTCGAATCATACCAATCTTTGGCTTTGTCTTTAAGGGAGAATGAGAAAAAAGTCAACCTGATTAAGTCACCACTAGCTTTCGGTGCCCTAAAGGTATAGCGTACTTCAAGAAAGGAGTCCATGTCCTTGTAGGGGTTCTCACTCTCCAAGATATAGAATATGGGTAGGATCCTAAGAAGACCTGAAGGGATAAATAACTTCTCCCCTGACAATTGATCAACTCTATTAGTAGTTGGTGATTTGTAGTTGTTAGGCATGAATTTCTCTTAAAGTGTCTTGTGAGGTGCATTTTAGCCTTCCATCTTGTCTTCCATGGGTTGTGTGTCACATGCACAAGGTACAACAACCATACAAAAGAAAACAAGTTAGCAAACCAATATGCAAAAAGAATACAAAGAACAACCAATAGCAGTGATGCAGACACTAGGAAAAGATCAAAGCATGACTATCTATCTAGGTCAAGTGACTTTCTCCCTGACAACTATGACAGAAAGCTTGGTGTGTTTCTCAAACATAGACAAACTGGTAAGAGATGATGCTTAAAGGGAGAGTCAACACCATGACTACTAGGTAGCTATGTTGCTTTCTATCCCCGACAACCATGCCAAAAACATTAGTGTGCTTCTCAAATGCAACAAAACAAACTGGCAAGAGTGTTGGTATGTATGCCCTGAGAGCCAATCATGGGATGAATGGTGGGATACATTAAGATTGATTTGATAAAGATAAAAGGCAAGTTTCCAATTCTTTCTGGTTTAGTCATATGAGATAATGATAGAACAGATTGAATGTCTAGAGAATGACAATACTGAATGACGTATGCTTTTAGGTTGAGGACCTGGACGATGAGATCATACGGATGCTAAGAGTTTGTACATTCTTATTATGTCCCTAGTCGGATTTCATTAAGGAAGGTAGACAGACAACAATGACACACAAGACTAGATTGTGGTGTTGGTTGATGACAGAATCTCATTAGTCATGATATGGAGATATCAAACCAAACACATAGGTACTTGTTAGAGAACAAGTTTACCGTACAGACCCACCGTGAGTTTGACACATGGAACCATGACATGGTAGTCACAACCAGTTCTCATAGTGATGGTGGTGAGTGTGATTCTTTGACCTGAAATCACTAAACTCAACACATGTCATTGGGTACACTTTGACATCATCAAACGCAGTCCTGAAACATGGGTTGTTATGAAGGTGATGATTGGGTGGCTTTGACACATGGGGCTTTTGAGGGGTGAGTGATAGATATGGGATTTGTCCCTCCTGAGGGAGTCTGATATCCATGTCCACTTGATGAGTAGGATTGAGATAGGCATGCGCACGCATGTGTGAATTAGTATGTGATATTGATGTCATACATATCTCCTCCAATCTACTCTGAGATCAAGAAAGTGAATGAACATTGACAGGATGATTGTTCCATGCCTTGAGTTCATTCAGGATATAAGTGATAAAGGAATTATACATTCACTGTAACACCATTCAAGGATTGTAGGATTGAAAGTTGTTCTCCAACTTTCCATTTCACTTGGGTAGCACTGATGTGCGACTAGGCACCGCTCTTTGCTTGTGAAGTCATAAGTGTTATGGACTTTCACTGCCAACATGAAATGGACCTGCAGGGCCACACACATAGGATTTCACCTGGAAGAGGAGTTTATCCACAAATGATGTTTAGATTGATTACTAAAGGAGTTTAGTAGTTCAATTAGACACTTAATCAATTGATAGTTCAATATCATAGTGTTCAAGGTGTTGGACCGATTGATCAGAGTATCAGATTGATTGAAACTGCAATTGACTGATTTTGCATAGTCTGCTACCCCAACCGATCAGCTCATGTGATGAACCGATCGGCTCAGGTTGGTGAACCGATCAGTTCATATGATGAAACGATCGGCTTAAGAAAGGCTGAACTGACCGGTTCAAAAGTTGAACTGATCGGCTCAAGAGTTGAACCGATCGACTCAACTGACCAATTGAGGTCGTTTGGAAAATCAGAAGACTAATTTTCAAATACAATTTGTTTCACTTGTACAAATTCGATTTGAACAAGGATTAATATTTGATTAATTGGAAACAAATATGAAAGTCAATTTGAGTTGGACCAGGACCACGAACCGATCGGCTCAAAAGTGAACCAATCGGCTTAGGTGCCCCAACCGATCAGTTGAGGTGTGAACTGATCGGTTCAACTCCCCAACTGACCATTTCATGTATGAAACGATCGGTTCGGCTGGCACAGTTGGTTGTTTTTGTGGAAAATCTCAAACCCTTCTACTCCTGCTTTAATCCTGCATTGCCTGGGATAGAGAACCCTATCCCATGACCCTCCTATATATCGGGGTATTGGGGGCTTCTCAGAACAACAACTCAGTGCACTAGTTTCTCTACAAAGTTGTCGTTCTCTCTGGTTTTGGTAACTGAGAGCGAGCCCGAGCAAGTGCTACCCGATAAGGGAGGTAAAACAAGGGAAAGACAAATGCAAAAAGCGACTGGTGGCAGGAGAGTGTGTCAGTGAATAGTATGCCGATAGGAGGGTGTGACTCCTTCTGATTCCTTGTGGGACAAGGAGATAGGAGTTCCAGGTGGTCCGTGTGGACTACTTCAGAGGAGGGAGATTTCTACCACTCAGAGGATAGCTGTCAATCCCGACAGTCCTGGTGAGACCAGGAGATGACAGTCTCGGTGAGACCAGGAGCTACACAGACACTGTCTAAGACCGGAGGTGAAGACCGCACAAGCCGCTAGGTAACATCGCCTAGCAAGCCTCAGGACAAGGTACGCCTCCACAAACCATCCTTCCTATTGTATAGACGTTGACGTGATTCCTTTATTCTGGGTTTGGGAGAAGAAATTTTTTGTTTCTGCTGCCTTTTCTAGTCTCCCCTAAAACCCAAAAGTGGTATCAAAGCCACGTCAACTACTCTATACTTTAGGATTATTGATATGATTGATTTTGGTTTGTCGCCTTTATTTATTGCATACGATGCGAATAAAATTGGCTTTATGCATGTCCAATCCTAAATCCACAAATCCCAATATACATATATGATATGTAATATGAATGCACACGATACACTTCGCCCTTAAATGAGTTTTATGGTGGATGCATAACATGGTTATGGCCAATAAACCCTATATATGTGTGATTGGTTGTATGTGGTTGCTTGCATCTCGGTCTACACACTGATTCCCTTTCTCCTATTCCTGATGTAATATGAGATAACTTGATATTTCTTTCCTACCTATTCTCCCCCGAATGTAACTTGGGGTTTCCCAATTCAAATGTAAAATAAGATAGATCTTTTATTTCCTGTTATGTCAAAGAACGGAGGACATCTGACGATGACTGAGATGATTCGTTCAAGGCATGAACTGATCGGTTGGTGATCCAGACAATCAGCTCGAGAAGTGAGTCGAGCGGGTGGCAACCTGAGGAGATGCACAATGACCAGGCGAACCAATCGGTTGGAGGAGCCAACCGATCGGCTGGTGGCACCCAGATGATCGGCCTGATGGCGAGCCGATCAATCATGGAGATGAGTTGATCAAACCCAGTAAAGGAAAAGCACAAAGTTCATCTTGTACAGGTTGCATGTGATGTAGACCTAGATGACCGTGATTTCTCTTGGCTCGAGGAATCACATTAGGATGGCCATAATCATCACTTTTATCATTTCACATGTTTTCTGTGGGATATAGCATGTATATGTTACATACTATGTATTGTGGTGGTTGGATATGTATATGTACCTATAAAATCAAATCCCTAATTAAATATTAAAGTTTTAGATGCCTTCCAAATGCGACACACATAAAAAGCTTGATCAACCAAGTGTGGGGACGTCCTAGCATGGTGCACCGTCTATCTCATGGAAGCGTGAAGGATGGGTATGTGGGTCTACCCTAGCAAGGTGCATATTCATCGTGTTGACTTTGGGTCAGACTTAACAAGGTGACCTAGATAGGATCGTCCAAGATTAGGTTACAATTATCTTACTTGTCATTTCATTAAGGTTTATTAGTTTATGACATGGGCAACACCATGTGTATCCATTAGGATTAATATGTGAGTTACTCATATTATGTGCATTAGGTATTCATTAGGGTTTGAACATATAAATTATTCCTTAAATGATCATTATATTTTCATTAATATATAAACAAGCATGTTAGGCTATAACTATAACTTGTTTGGACCCCACTAAGGTTTCAAGTACAACAACCTCCTAAGTATGGGGTTAGGGTTTCTAAAGATAGTGTATATAGATTTCAAGATGTCATAGGGCTCCATCCCCCTAAAGAGGATTTCGTCCTCAAAATCTAACCACCCAACATCATCAAACTAACTATACTCCACATCTTAAAGGGTTCAACCTATCAAGACAAACTACACTAGGGTTAAAGGATGAGTCTAACTTAACCATGTACAAGATCCATCACACTTCTGCTACACACTCTGATAGCTCACTTAACCCCAAACTTCAAAGTCTAGGTTCTAGGGATAACTATCCAAACATGTGGTCCTATGGGTTATAAGGAAACTAGTCTTGGTATCCATCCTCAAAAGTCACCATACACCTAAAACTTAGGGTTACCAAAGATATACAACATAGATGTCTAAGGTCACTATTGCCTAAAAGCAAACTATTTCGGACAATCCATTTCAGCTTAGGCCAGGCCGGTATCATATGGATCTAGGAGTCCTCATAAACCAAGCAAGTGGTGCGGAGGAAAATATTGCCAGCCCCTAGAACCTGATCCTTTCTAGACACCTTTCCTTCAACTTCATGCCCTAATAATTGCCTAAAGGAAAACCTAAACAACATTAAGTTATGCATATATTAGTTATGAGTATTTTAGGGTTTTATTCATCATGATACTAATGTGGAACTATAGGGTCCTAAATCAACATTTCATCATTTATAGATCAACTCTAGGGCAACCATGTCACCTAAAGGAACTATGTAAGGCGGGGATTCTAATTAGAGAGACAAAACTGAAATAGTCAGATTATGACTACCATGGGCTTTGAAAACATGCGGAATAAAAAAAATAACTGACTATATTCAATTTTTGATAAAAGGTTTAAAATACATCAAAATCTCCCATTAGGGTTTACATCAAGACACACAATTAGGATCTAGATAGAGGGAAGTCTAGACTACTACAATCTTGTCTCCAAGAAACATCTCCATCAACTGAGTCTAAGCCAAAAGCTAAGATCTTCCTTGTCTTGTCCATCACCTTGCTCAGCACCTGGGTGGTTGGGAAGGCACCCAGCAAAAAGGGAAAGGGAATAAAAGTATGTGTCACAAAACTAGTCTAGGATAACAAGATAAGTAAAGCAAATAAGAACGGGCTAGGGTTCATCATAAGATGAAGATAACAAGAGTATGAGGATATAATCAAAAGAAACTTGTCATTAACAATTATATAAAAAAGGATTTGCATGTAAGATAATTATGTCTACCTAACTAAGTAGGTTTGAGGCACCTACCGAACCTCTAACCTTAGGTGTGGGGAGAATAAGACATTCCCAGTCACCTACAATATTATGGGGAGAATAAGACATTCCCCAGGGTGATTATTTACATGCCCTTTGTGGGTGGTTGTACATAAGTACCACTACTTTAAATTAAATAGAACATAAATCCATATTATAGAAAAAGTAGTCAAGGCAATAATAATCATATAAATCAATAAGCATGGCAGTGGGGTACCAAGACCCAAGAATAATGTTCTGAAATTGATTTATGCAGAAAGTATAGCAAAAGATTCAAGAGTATATGAAATAGGGTTTAATAAAGCCTCATTATAGAAAAATAGGTTAAGGCACAATTATTCCCAACTTAAGGTGTAAATGCACATACCTCTCTTAGTGATATCAATTACTAACTTTCACCACTTTAATTGAGTCCAAGTTCCGCTTTGCCTATTTTCAATGTATTAGCATGTATTAGAGTACATAGTGCACATTAATGTATAGAAACCCTAATTTTAGACCTTTTTAGAAAACTCATATTTAGACTCTTAAAACATCTCCAATAAACTTATTAAGTTCTCCTGATCAAGAAAACATATTTTTATGTTAATTTTGGAGTTATGATGATAAAGATGTAATTTTTATGGATTTTATGCATTAAATTCGTTTTACAAATATCACCTTTCGTCAAACCATGAAATAAGACCTTGAAAATATTTTTTTATATAGAGATTAATTTTCCAATTCTAAAACATATTTATTTGTCAAATTTGGATAAGAACTTTAGAAGATATGAATTTTTCAATACTGACCAATAGATAATTACCACATCATCAAACCGATCAAGATAATTGAAGAGAGAGGGAGAGGGAGAAAACACCATTTGACCCAATATAAGATTTGAAGTTGCATAGGTAACTAAACTATAGCTTCTATAGAAGTTAAAACAATAAGAAACCAAAACCCTAGAAGAACATGGTAAAAAGAGATGAAATCATCGATTTTAAACATAGAAGCATGAGTTTTAAGCATGTACTAAGCAATATATGAGAAGGGGGTTAACAAAACTTGCCTCTAGGAAGATAAGAAGGTACAAACAGAAAGGATCCCGAGATTAGAAGGTCTGGTTGCTCCAAGCCAAGCTCCTTTCTTGAGCAAAGATCACCTTCTCCACTTTAGAGGTGCAAACCCTAGCAAAAGATAATGGAGATGAGATGTTTTAGGGTTCTAGATGGAGTTTTACCATGTAAGGTCATGGTTCCGACCTAGAAGAAGGTGGGAGGAATATTAACAGCATGAAAATAGGGAAGGAAAGGAGGATTCTTACTAGTTTTGGTCAAAATCACCAAGGAGGAGCTTGAGAAATCCTAAATAGAGAAATTTGGAACCCTAGGAGCCTTCTTCACCAAGGTAGGCACCTTCTTTTACCTTGGGACAGCAACTTCATGGACAAACATAGAAGGTATGATTATCTAAGCTGTGGGAAAGATAACGATAGGATTGCTTCTTGGATTGGGAGGTGGGAAGGGGTAGGCATGGCTTTATAAAGAAGGGGGCAAGCATGAGGTGTCTATGTGACTTTCCATGTGTCCTTAGGCTAAGGCTTCATGGCCATGCAAGAGGACAGGTCATAGACTCTTATTGTATACCAAAGGTCAGTCCTAAGATCCCCTAGAGACTTCTAGGAATCCCCACCATCCTTCAAACAAAAAAATAACCACATTGGTTGATAGCTTTTAAAGATAAGCACATTTATAAAGAGGGTAATCCCTATAATGCCCTTGGAAAGTAACACCTTCAAACCAAGGTGCAACCAGGTGCCCCATGGTTCAAAATCTCTTGAATGTTAAGGGAATATCTAAGGATTAAAATTCAGGTGATAATTTGCAAAGAAAACCTCCCAATTGGGTAAATTGCATAAAAGTCCATAATGTACCTAAAATTGCATAACTTGCACAAACAACATCCAAATCAAACCAAATTTGAAAGTTACGCTCATTTTATATTTTCAAATCATATAAAAAAGTTAGATTAAGGTTTATATCACTTAATTATTGTAATTAAGCTTTTACTGAGGTATTTGTGCATAAACCCTTATATTGGTACAATTAGTGAATAAATGTTCACTAAACCACTATCAATTCCACTAATTAATCATAAATGAATAAAGGATATAAATGAAAGGGAAAGATTGGAAAGAGGGTCAAAAGACAAAATTCTAGAATTCGGTATGTTACACCATCCTGTTTATGTCTAAAGGCTAAACTTTGCTCATAATAGTCAAGGAACACCATTAGAACCATAAATCTTCAAAACTTAGATTTTCAAATTAATTAAAACCATTAAATATAGCATCTTTATGCACCTTTAATACTATAAACATATTGTGATTATACTTTTATTAGATTCTATGCATTTTTCTGAGAAAAAAACCTAAATTACTTGCTATTATTTGACGATCCTATTATTTTCTAGGATTTTTACAAATTAAATCCATTCTAACCAATCCTGGAGAACCATGTCAGCAAAAAGAAGCTATTACCTTATTTTCCATTTAGCTTGGTCTAGCCAATAAGACAAGGCCACATGGGTGCGCATTTCCACATGGGCTGAAGCCTGGGCTAAGGGAGTAGTAATTTCCACTTTACCCTCAGTCCAGTGGCTATGAGTCTTCTCGCTCCTAGGGTAGAAATGTAATTTTGTCCCCAATAATCTTCAACCTTGCAATCCATGATTCTCGCCACACAATGATGGTCACATAATCAATTTCACTGTTGACTCTCAGCTCCAAGACTCATGTGGGACAAGCAAGGACCCTGACTCCTCCATCCCACCCCACCAGACTCATCCACTACTGCTAATCAGCTGGATGGGGTACAAATCAACACAGAGAATCTTCTCTCTTGTTGGCAGCATACAAGAAGAAGAAAGGAGAGGGGAGCAGATCTTCTAGAAAATTGGATGTGAAAAAACTCTCTCTTCAATTTCGGGAATCTCATCATATTTCTTGGTGGAACATTGGTGCCTTATATCGACAGGGCTAAGCGTCGCCAAGCGCCGAAGGGCCTACACGTTGTTGCCAGAAAGGGGAAACTCAATAACAGTCTCCAAAATAGGGTTTTGTGGGTATCGTCTTAACTGGAATCAACTCCCCGATCCAAAGATTGAATTTGTAGGATCCCTCATACGTCGGAGAGAGAGAAGGGTGTGAAAAGAGGAGGGGAGTTATTATTTGCATTGTTTCCTTTTTGGCTGGAGGTAGGTGATGAAAGTGTTGCCATTGGATCTTAAATCTAACAGTCCCAGTTGTGTGCACCAAAAAAAGGCTAATGAAAGGATTTCTAATATAAATCAAAATTGTGACATTCCATGATATTCCATTCACTTTAGGAATTTTTATAAAATCCATATCTCTCAAACCATGCATCCTTTTAATCCCAAATTTGAAGGAAAAGTATTCAATGACTTAAGTTATGTGTATGCAAAGTTTAGAACCAAAACTAAAAAATCCCAAATTTCTTTATATGCAAGTCATCCATTTTTAAGGCATATATTTTGCAATTCAAAATCGTTTTTCTCTTTGTTTCTCTTCTATTTTCTTTATTTTGACTTCTTTTATCATTAGAAACCAAGTGGAATCAAAAACTAATGAATGGTGGTAATCCATACCACTTTCTAGAGAATTCTACATAATTCTCACATATGCACACAATTATCTTTCATTTCTTTTTCCTTTTAGTTATTATGGGATTTATTTTATACTTTTCTCCTTTTTATCTTTATTGAATTTATCAAACCAGTATAAACCAAAAAATAGTGCATACAAGGGAAATTTTGTAAAAAAATCTGTTCAAATCCCTTTTATATGCAAAATTGCATTTAAATCAATACAAGAAAAATTGAGGTTATAACATGACCACTACATTATGTTACTAAGGTTACATAATAAATCCTTCCTAGGATCTCTAATTTTCATTGTTTATATCCATGAGGTAGATATTACATGCATATTTTCATTCTACGGTAGGGTCTCATCATGCATACTTATTCACGATCATCTCTCTTTTGTTAGGGGATAAAACATAGATGGATTAGATAACATATACATATGGCATTCTCATATAAAGTTACATATTTATAATTTAAGTTATTCTTTTTCATCATCTATAATTCAGGATTGAGATTCCTTCTCCATTTCTATTGCAAATAAATCCACAATTTCTTTCTGTAAACTATATTCATGTTTAACCAGATAAGTTTTAGCTTATATTGATACATTTTTTACCTCTGATATCATTCTCTTAATGTCATTTTTCAAGAGAAAATGACACTACAAACTTATGGTGTCGGTTAATAATGCACAAACATCGCAATTGGTATCGTCTTGCCATTTAGAAAAAAAACACATGTACTGCTTTTATTTCAACGTTGATTTCCTGGGGAAGAATTGACATCACAGATAGGCAGCAGAATCAATTTCTTTAAAAAATTGGTTAAGCAGATGTCACATTGGTTGACATGGAAACAAATGATGTAGACCTTCACGCAAAATTGATTTTACCTCCCAAAATTGTATATCATTGATTATTGTCTAAAAAATTGATGTCATTGGTAACTTTTCCGTGAAAATTTTTACCGAAAAAAATCATGTTGTGTCAGTTCCTCTTACTAGAACAGACAATATTGGGTTCCAGCCACGTGACCCACAAACATTTGTTCCCTTATGTCATCAGTTTTAGTCCTAAAACTGACACTAGGCATTTGCAAGGTTGGTGTCTCTTAATAAGGATAAGGACATATGTCATTGATTTTTTAGTGTCTAACTAACGATGTAGTTGAATCTATGTCATTGGTTTTGGTCAAAAAATGACGACTAACTGCTACTAAATAGCACCCACAAAAAATTATTTCTCACATTCTCGATTTCATCACATGTACCTAGTTACTAGCTCTCTCTGGCGATGAGGATGATGACGACCTAGCTGCTAGCTCTCTCTAGCACTTCCAGCCATTTCTTCTGCCTCCATTGCAGCCATCATTGTCGGCACTTCTACTTCTTATCCTTTCACCACTACTTTGTTCCTATTTGCTCCTCTCCACCCTCTGCTCTTTGGTTTTGTCGCCTCTACTCCTACTTGGAGATAACGCTGCCACCTCTGCTCCTTCTTGTAGACGCCTCTATTTGTTGACGTCAGTGCCTCTTCTTCTGGTAGGAGCTTGAAGGTACAATATTGGACCACCAACCATCTCCTCTGCTTACGTCCTACTATTGATGTCGGTCTCCATTCTCTATAGCTAAGGTAGTTCCCCTTTTGTAGTTATTAATTTAGTATGAAAATGCATGTATTATAACTCATTACATGCTTGTTAGGTCACTAAATTCTAATTTTTGACTCAATTAGAATTCAAAAATTTTCTTAGGAAAATGCATGAATGGTCGCTTATTTGTTTTTTTATTCTTCATATAAATCTTGAATATTATTCTTGGTATCATTATGCATATTTAGTATGATCAATAGTATTCGATTGATTTTTGTTCTTGATCAATATATGGCATGTCTATCTAAATAAAAATAATAAAAGTCGTTGAAATGAATTGTATCATTTTAATAATAATTAACAAATATTCCAAGTGGTTGAAATTAACTATATGGTTTTAGTGATAAATATTGTATAGATTAGGTTAATAGAATATGCCTATCTTAACGTATATTTATTCTACACCAAGGATATGAATGATGACATTAGGATCATAGGTAAAATTGACAGTATACATGCATTTTGTTGGCCTAAAAACTCATCCTATGGATGCTCCCAAGTTTGAGACTATTTTTGAACACTTAATCTCACTAAGGATGTAAGTATAATGTGTATTTGATTTTTAAGATGTTTCATCACCACTTCCCATCTACATCGGCGTACTTGGAGAACTACATGAAAATGTTGCCATGATATTCTTGAAAACTGAATGCAGATTATACACTTACTAGTGTGATTAGGTATTCATGAATGGGATATGTGGTACACATTCATTGCTAAACCCTAAACCCTAAAACCTAATCTCTAAATCCTAAATACTAATATCTAAACCCTAACCCTAAACCCTAAACAAAACCTTGATTCGATTCAAACATATTTTATTTTAAAACAATGACATAGCTAACACCTGACTCGATACTCATTTTCCCTGTGATCATAGAATGGATCGGTCATGCATGTCCATTCCAAATTGTTGCACTCCATGTTTATAACTGGTCCTGATCAATGTATAAGATTTGTAGAGGAACATAGGAAACAACTTGGAGATAGGTTTTATTCTTCATGCGAGAATTGTGTAACAACTTGAAAGTCAACACTCTTAACAAAATGAAAATTCATGCCATGTGAAACGGGATTGTACATGGAAATACTTAATGCTATTGGCATGAAGATATTCCTTCTATGATATCAGTAGATGCCAAAAGTGGTACTTGTGTTGAAGAAGAAATTTCCAAAGATGTTGATGTGAATGAATTGATTTTGATAGACATGGTTGATGTGATGCTAGATAGTTGTGGGATAAATCATACTTATCCACCATCCTTATTTAGAAACATTGTGAATGACATTGAGAGATTTTTACTTATCTTGTACCAAGTTTACAAAGTTGAGCTTTGTGTTGAGATTTATACTCTAAAGGCTAACAGTAGATGGAGTGATAAAAGCTTCACATCTCTATTGTCTTTATTGAAAGAAATTCTTCCTGAAGACAATGAGCTTCCAATCTCAACACATAATACAAACAAAAGTTGTTCCCAATTAGAATTAAGGCTAAGAAGATACATGCATGCTTGAATGACTGTGTGTTATTTTAAAAGATCTATATCTAATTGAAATAATGTCCAAAATGTGAGGTGTCAAGGTACATGTGACATCATGGAATTCCCCCTCTCCTCATACATGTTCTATGCACCTCCTACTTACATAATTATATCACTCTTTACCTTAATCTCATGACCTAATATGCTTTTATGCTAAATTAATCATTTTGGATACTTATGTCTTTTGGTGATACCCAATTTAATATAAAACCTAGTTTTGAGCTACTTTACACATCATCATCTTCATTCATTTTTCATTCATATCTTTGTACATGCCAATAACCTATTATTATCATCATGTTGAATAGATTTCTCTCACGGTTTCAATGCATCTTGTTTTGCCCCAATTAGAGCTAGGAGGAAGGAGATATGTCCATTTGAAATCACCTTGTTTTAACCTTACTTTAAAACCTTTTTGATTGGATTTAAGCGTAATTGGGCCCAAATATTCTAGGTGTGTGGCCCATCTTCTCCACCCCCTCCTCTTTATCGTGGTGATTTGATTTTTTCATAGAGGACCAATCAGGAGCCTCGGTCTAAGAGTCGTTGATGTGTAGCCTTTGGATCCTATTATCACGGATTTCACCCTCAATCCTACAGTCTGGGACTTGTCCCCTTCCCTGGGTCATACATTGTGCAAAGGGGCTCTGCAATAGCCACTTTTCAACTACCAACCACGACTCTCTACACCATTTTGGCATGAATTTCTGCCACTTCCAGACCCCGCTCAGCCCCCTTTTGCACTCCCCTCTCCTATTTAGTCATCTGGGGCACCCTAGCTCAAATTTTTCTCATCTCCCTCTTCACCCGTGCAGACAACACCACCATCCTGACCCCCCATCCCCCTTGCACCCTAGAGCCAGGAGGCCACAATTTAGCCCCAATTTCTAGTTTGCCGAAGATTGGTGGGAGTGGGCGGTTGTTTATCTGGCTCTTCTAGGGTCTGTTGCCCCCACATCACTTGTACTCCAGTGAGTTCCTCCACCAGGAGTTGTCTAACTATGGAGCAGCATAACGAGTAGGGATGGTGCATAGTAGCCACATGATGTTGTGTGGTCAATGGTGGACCAAACTACCAATGACCCAGATTGACGCCAGAAGGGAGCGACCGGCCTCGGCCAAAGTGGGCAGACTTGGTACCCAACGAGCGGCCAAGGGCGATCTCGGGAGGTGTTGGAGTGGTGGGAGTGGTCACCCAACCACAACAACCACCCGATAGCAGTGAATGGAAATCAAAGGCTCTGGGTTGTGCCATCATAGCCATGCGGCTCAAATCAGGGTATTTACCCCCAAAAATCCTCATTTGATGCTTTAATCTTCAAAACCCTATATCTTTTGGGTTGTTTAACCAAATCTTATGATGTAATATATCATTTTGATTAGAAAAACACTCCCTATATCATGGTAATAACTATTGATCCTAGTTTCATTCATATCTCCCCTGATTCATTATTTTATTGTATTGCTTGGTCTTTAGTCATGTAATCTTAATCATCTATGCTTTTGATGTGACCCTTATGGTTATTAACCCTATTTTGTGGTATCTCAATAACTTTTATCCCCTGGTCATGTGTTTAGATTGATCTAATGTACTTACTTGTCCTCCAATGGTACGTTTCAAGAGCATGACTCATGAGTTGTCTTTTTTGTGTACTAAATGATGTAACTTGAGCACTCAAGTAGTTTTGGATCTTTTTAGTCTCTATAAAATGTTATCACCCCCACAATCGGTAATCACTATTATGTCTCATGCTCTCTAGAATCAAGATCTCATGCTTTTATGCCATATTAACATCATGAGACCTTATGTGCTCACTCTAGTAGATGATTATGATCCAAAATGACTTGTCTTGAAACCATGATTTTAAGGATATGAATTTACCTTACTCATCTTGTTAAATCATATTGGTTTTTGCCTTGATTATACTCTGAACATGGACATTTGCTTAGCCTAAGGCACCCTATGATGTTGTGTACCATGTAGTGCACTTTTGTGAATATGTTGATAAGGTTAGAACCATTCTTGTATAAAAGGGTACCTACGTTCTTGAGAATGTCCATGTGGGTACTCCCACTCCATACTAATGAGAGATCTATCATTGTACTCTAGGTTGACATTGATGGCCTTACCTTGAGCTCTTGGTGCTAGCTTTTACTCTACACTTGCAAGGTACACTTTTTACTCCTCTTGAATTATTTCTATTGCTATGACTTGGTTGCTAGTTATATACGTAGAGTCTAAATGCTTGGATATGAATATTGTTTGACATAAGTGACCTAATGATATCCTTTCCATGCTTTTGATATATAATATATGTTGAACATCACCCTTAAACATTAATGTAGAAAACCATTGTACAATGACCCTTGTGATCTACCCAACTCATGGGATGTGGGCATAAGGCACGGTGACTCCTCTTTGAGTTGTCAATAGAGGAGCACAATTCTTGGTTGAACATAGGGTAACCCCATGTCTTTGGTCATTTGGGCCCCTCATGGTTGAAACATGCAACTATTAGCTATGCCTTAGTTTGCCATATCGATTCTTCCTTTAGAAGTTGTCACACAAATATTAGGCCTTACGATGTTGTTAAGTACAATGGTTAAATTCACCTAAAATATGCTCTTGAAAACTTTGTTACATGTTTCTTATGTTTGTTCTTATTTGGTCTTTACTTCTTGTTATCTTGCCAAGCTTATATTATGTTAATCTCACAATCTTGCTAGTTTCATTTTGCAAAGTGTACCAATGTACCCACATTGAATTTGTGTCCTATTTTTGTTCCCTATTAGGTGATCAACATGTGAATAAAGCTTTATGAAGGAACCTATACAAAAAAGAACAACATCTCAACACAGGGCTTGTAGTAAATAAATGGGTTTCTACATCTCTTCATGTAATAGAATAGTTTTGTTGATCTTGTAATCTCTTCATGTTGTTTCCCTTATTTACATTGTACTTCAGACATGTTGGTTCTAAGTATGATGATGGACACTATTTTGCTTTGCTTTACATATGCTTGTGTGTCTTGTGCCATTCTACAGACAGATGCCCCAATCCACTCACCTTTGGCTATGTATCCATTAGGAGTGTGGACTTGGGGAAACAAACAGTTCCATGACAAATGGTATCAGAGCCAAAACACATGAGCCTCTGTGTAAATAGGGCATGACACATCATTAGAACCTAGGGGAAACGTAAGTCCATAAAGATGAAACTAAGGTAGCAAGTTTGGTACACCACGTCGGGTTCCTGTACACATCTACCTGCCCTAAATGAATCCAAGATTAGATTAGGACTCTTCCTTAAAGCCTAGAGAGTCTTCTAGCATCTCATCTCTTCTTTAAGGACTACCCCAAGCCACCTAATTAGATGAGGATTAGTTAGCTTCAAAGTGTGAGCTTACGCTATGACCTGTTGTTCACATGATCACTCTATTTTGGGTAGTCTATGTATGGGGAGATTAAATTTTGAAATAATTGGTAAAAGTTGATAATATGATATTGATGCCATGATTTGATTGTAACTATGAAACTCGATATAAATTGATACTCTTGCAGGTTAGTACTCATATGAAAATCCACCAGATC
The DNA here is from genome assembly GCA_963693085.1 of Alisma plantago-aquatica. NCBI lineage: Eukaryota > Viridiplantae > Streptophyta > Magnoliopsida > Alismatales > Alismataceae > Alisma > Alisma plantago-aquatica. The sequence goes on along the minus strand of OY856410.1, from coordinate 1,155,168,539 downwards.
ATGTGGAAATCAACTATGCCCGATTATGACTAATATGCTTCCCATGTTTGAGGATAATGGCAATGATATTGATGTGGTGAAATAAGGAGGATGTATACCTTATACCTCATGTTTAGTGAGGTCCCTATTTAATTAGTGCCTTTGATGTCCCAATTTGGTTAAACCTCAAACTTAATTCAGAAAATATTGCCCTATTTTGACTTTTACCATGATTATGCTTAACATAATGATGCTCTTAGACTCATGATCTTGATTTTAAGACTTTGATACCTGAGGTCCCTATTGATTACTAAGAATCCATGTAATCTCAATTATGGCATGATATGATAATTTTGGACCCTTGATCTTTCCCTCTTATACTCATACTCTTGTAATGCCCTATTGGACTACTCTATTTCCAAATATGCCCTTGCCTTGGTTTTAAAGGAAGGGGCCAATATTTCTAACCTTAAATATTAAGATCTTGGACTTTGGGCCCACATGATGATTTGGACCCCTGATCTCATAGGATATGACTTGATAGTTGGTACTCTCCCTATTCTATACATGCTTGACGATCATGATTAATAAGGACAAATTTTGCTAGATTAAGGGTTGAAGTTTGACTCTTGACTCCCCTAAACAAGGACATGTCCCTATTTTGACCCCTCTAAATCTTCAGCTCGGTGATTATTTAAATCATGGAAAGGTGATCCCTTTCTCACAATTCTGATCTTTTGACCTAAGACCATAATAGGTCACATCCATGGTAATGATGATACTTGATCTTGATGTCTCAATTTAAAAAAAATCATCAACCTATGCTCTAGTCGAGACCCTAAAACCCCCTAGTCTTGAAATGTCTGGATCTATAACCTGGATATCCAAATATTGACCCTACATATTGATCTATGATCTACAGACCCATGATTTTGATCTTGATATGGCTTGACTTGCATCATTACCCAATATTGTATTGGAGACCATCCCAATTTATGACTAAGGACTTTTGCATTTCCAAATTTGATATTGTTGGCATTATAATCATGTTGGTCTCTCGATTTATGAATTTGGGTTTAAGCCACATATGGACTAAGGGTGGGGCCTTCCTTTGAGTTTCATGAGGAAACCATAATGTTAAGAAATGATGCATGTCTTGAAATGTCGATTATCAAATCTTGATCATGGAAGTATACCCCATCTTAGGACAATGTAAAGGCTAAAAACCCTAATCAATTATTTGAATTGAAAGTCATGATTACTCTTGGTTCTTAGAGATCCATTTGTTTGACCTTATATGGGATCACTCCCATTTATGATCATTATGATAACCTCTCTCTATTTGTGACTCACTAGTTGATATTCCCAATTTGGTGATCTATATGACTATGCTTGGTCCTTGATACACAATACCCCACTCTTGGTGTAAAGTCAATGTTTGACTGATGATAATGATAGAATTAATGATTATGATATGGAACATGGAGTCCCAAACTCAATTTAGGGATGATGTTAATTTTGGGGACAAAATTCCTTGTATGGTGGGAAGGATGTGACATCATGGAATTCTCCCTCTCCTCATATATGTTCTATACACCTCCTACATAATTATCTCACTCTTAACCTTAATTTCATGACTCGATATGCTTTGATGCTAAATTAATCATTTTGGATACTTATGTCTTATGGTGATACCCAATTTAATATAAACCCTAGTTTTGAGCTACTTTACACATCATCATCTTCATTCATGTTTTTGATCATATCTTTGTACATTCCTATAACCTATTATTGTCATCATGTTGAAGAGATTTCTCTCACGATTTCAATGCTTCTTGTTTTTCCCCAATCGAATCTAGGAGGAAGGAGATATGTCCGTTTGAAATCACCTTGTTTTAACCTTATTTTACAACCTTTTTTATCATATTTAAGCGTAATTGGGCCCAAATATTCTAGACGTGCGGCCCATATTCTCTGCCCCCTCCTCTTTATCATGGTGATCTGACTTTTTCATAGAGTACCAATCAGGAGCCCCGATCCAAGAGTTGTTGATGTGTGGCCTTTGGATCCTATTATCACAGATTTATCCCTCAATCCAACGGTCTGGGACTTGTCCCATTCCCCGGGTTGTACACTGTGCAAAGGGGCTCTGCAACAGTCACTTTTCAATTACCGACCAAAACTCTCTGTGCCATTTTGGCATGAATTGTTGCCACTTCCTGGCCCCGATTAGCCCCTTCTCGCATTCCCCTCTCCTATTTAGCCTTCTGGGGCACCCTAGCTCGAATTTTTTCGTTACCCTCTTCACCCTTGTGGCCGGATCACATTCCACATCCCCTTTGCACCCTAGAGCCAGGAGGCTACGATTTAGCCCCGATTTTTGGTTTGCCAAAGCTTGGGGGGAGTGGGAGGATGTTTCTCTAGCTCGTCCAGGGTCTGCTGCCCCTACATCACCGATGCTCTGGTGAGTTCCTCCACCATGGGCCATCTGACTGTGGAGCTGTAGAACAAGTAGGGATGGCAGACAGTAGCAGCACGATGGTGCATGGTCAACAGTGGACCTGACTACCAACGACCCAGATTAATGCCAGAAGAAAGCGATTGCCCTCGACCAAAGTGGGCAGACTTGGCACCCAACAAGCGTCCAAGGGCGACCTCGGGAGGTGTTGGAGCGGTGGGAGTGGTCACCCAACCATAGCAACTGCCCAGTAGAGGTGAATGGCGATCGGAGGCTCTGGGTCACGCCAGCACAGCCATGCGGCCCAAATCAGGGTATTTACCCCCAAAAATCCTCCTTTGATGCTTTAATATTCAAAACCCTATATATTGTGGGATGTTTAACCAAATCTTATGATGTAATATATCATTTTGATCAAAAAAACACTCCCTATATCATGGTACTAAAGATTGATCCTAGTTTCATTCATATCTCCCCTGATTTTCTATTTTGTGGTATTGCTTGGTCTTTAGTCATCTAATCTTAATCATCTTTGTTTTTTATGTGACCCTAATGGTTATTAACCATGTTTTGTGGTATCTCAGTAACTTTTATCCCCTAGTCATGTATTTAGATTGATCTAATGTACTTACTTGTCCGCTAATGGTACATTTCAAGTGCATGACCCATGAGTTGTCCTTTTTGTGTACTAAATGATGTAACTTGATCACTCAAGTAGCTTTGGATCTTTTAGTCTCTATAAAATGTTATCACCATTGAAATCAGTAATCACTATTATGTCTCAATATCTCTAAAATCAAGATCTCATGCTTTTATGTCATATTAACATCATGAGACCTTATGTGCTCACTCTAGTAGATGATTATGATCTAAAATGACTTTTCTTGAAACCATGATTTTAAGGATATGAATTTACCTTAATCATCTTGTTAAATCATATTGGTTTTTTTCTTGATTATACTCTGAACATGGACATTCTCTTAGCCTAAGGCACCCTATGATGTTGTGTACCATGTAGTGCACTTTTGTGAATATGTTGATATGGCTAGAACCATTCTTGTATAAAACGGGACCTAAGTGCTTGAGAATGTCCATGTGGGTACTCCCACTCCATACTAATGAGAGATCTATCCTTGTACTCTAGGTTGACATAGATGGCCTTACCTTGAGTTCTTGGTGCTAGGTTTTACTCTACACTTGAAAGATACACTTTTTACTCCTCTTGAATTATTTCTATTGCTATGACTTGGTTGCTAGTTATATATGTAGAGTCTAAATGCATGGATATGAATATTGTTTGACATAAGTGACCTTATGATATCCTTTCCATGCTTTTGATATATAATATATGTTGATCATCACCCTTAAACATTAATGTAGCAAACCATTATACAATGACCCTTGTGCTCTACCCAACTCATGGGATGTGGGCATAAGGCACGGTGACTCCTTGAGTTGTCAAGAAAGGAGTACAATTCTTGGTTGAATATAGGGTGACCCCATGGCTTTGGTCATTTGATCCCCTCATGGTTGAAACGTGCAACTATTGGCTATGCCTTAATTTTCCATATGGACTCTTCCTTAGGAAGTTGTCACACAAATATAAGGCCTTACGATGTTGTTAAGTACAATGGTTAAATTCACCTAAAAGATGCTCTTGAAAACTTTGTTACATGTTTCTTGTGTTTGTTCTTCTTTGATCTTTACTTCTTATTATCTTGCCAAGCTTATATTATGTTAATCTCACAATCTTTCTAGTTTTGTTTTGTAAAGTGTACCAATGCACCCGCATTGAATTTGTGTCCTATTCTTGTTCCCTATTAGGTGATCAACATGTGAATCAAGATTTATGAAGGAACCTCTACAACAAAGAACAACATCTCAACATGGGGCTTGTAGTAAATAAATGGGTTTCTATATCTCTTCATGTAATAGAATAGTTTTGTTGATCTTGTAATTTCTTCATGTTGTTTCCCTTATTTACATTGTACTTAAGACATGTTGGTTCTAAATATGATGATGGATATTGTTTTACTTTGCTTTACATATGCGTGTGTGTCTTGTGCCATTGTACGGGTGGATGCCCCAATCCACTCACCTCTGGCTATGTAGTCATTAGGAGTGTGGACTTGGGGTAACAAATAGTTCCATGATAGTACAAAATGTCGACTTCGGGTAAGGTCAAAATTGGCTCTCGTATCAAGTTGGTGTGGTATCTACCTATAACACCATGGTCTCAACACTTGTTTTCCTATAACATGTATGAACATAACTTATCTTGGCATGCAGAGGTAAATAAAAACAATGATGGGATTCAATGACATGCGTTTGATTTCCCACAATGGAAGAAGATTGGTTTGTTGTACCCTGAATTTGGTGAAGAAGTCAAGAATCTAAGACTTGGGCTTTAGACTGATGGGATGAATCCATACAACACATTAAGCAGCCAACATAGCACTTGGCATGTTATGATTTTTATATACAATTGTCCTCCCTGGTTGTGTATGAAAAATAAGTATGTCATGATGTCCTTGTTAATATCGGGAAACAAATAACCCGACAATGATATTGATATTTTTTTGAGCCTCTGATTGATTACTTAACAAAAATTTTGGGAGAAGGCATGATCACCTATGATTCTTTTCATTTAGAGACATTTTATTTGCATGCTATGTTATTTTGCACTATTAAGGACTTTCCAACATATGGAAATTTGTATGGATACAATGAAAAAGGTTCTAAAGCATGCCTTATATGTGAGGAGAACTCTAATTAAATATGACTAAAACATGGCATCACGACAGTATATATTGGTCATCAAAGGTTTCTTCTAAAAGTGCATCTTTACAAAGGTTGTGGAAAGCATTCAAGTACTTTATTGAGGAATGAAGTGCCCCTAAACCTATATTAAGGGAGGATGTTCATGAAAGAGTACAAGACATTACAAATGCATTTGGTAAGAGATCACAACGTACTATTCCCACATATGAAAAATCTTTATTCTAGGAGAGGTCACTATTTTGGGATCTTTCTTATGGAGTTCTTTGATAGTTAGACATTGTATCGATATCATGCATGTTGAGAAAACTATCTATGATAGTGGCTTTGGTATTTTGTTGAATATACAAGGTAAGACTAAACATGGCATTGAATCCATAATGACCTACTTGAAATGGGAATAAGGAAAGAGTTAACAAAAAAAGTAGTAGTGATCGCCAGACATACTTACCTCCTGGTTGTTATGCATCGTCTAGATAGTAGAAGAAAACTTTTTGCAACTACCTGCTTAATACTAAGGTACCATAGGGATACTCTTCCAACATCTGAGAGATTAGTATCAATGAAGGATTTAAAGTTGATAGGTCTTAAACTTCATGATTGTCACACTCTAACGTAGAAAATATTACTCCTGGTAGTGTGATTTATATTGTCGAATCATGTAAGATTTGCAATCACTTGGCTTTGTGTGTTCTTCAAAACTCTATGTTTCTAAGTTATCGATCATGATAATCTTGATAAGTTACAAAGAGAAGTGGTTGTTACCTTATGCCATCTTGATATGTATCTCCCTCCTTCATTCTTTGATATCACGATACATCTTGTTGTCTATATGACCAGGGAAGTGAAAATGTTGGGTCCTTTTTTCCTATATGGGATGTACCCTTTTTTACAATACACTAGTGTTTTTAAAGGTGATATTCAAATATATTATGATCCTAAAGGGAGTATTATTGAGGATTATGTAGCTAGGGAGGTTATGTACTTCTGTAATTAATTTATGTTTTCTAATGAATCTCTTGTTAATGAAAATAATGTTGATGCTTATTCCAATAAAGGACTGTAGGAGCATGAGTGGAAGTAATTAGTCGTGAGTTGTGGGAACAAGCACACTTGTAAGTTTTACACAACATCGATGAAGTGGGTATTTATATCACCCAATACACCAATTTTATCAAGACAAAATATCCTCAAGCTAGTTTAATGCGACTTGCTAGATATCATAATTGGACATCAATTTGGTAGTTTGAAGATGAATTCTTCCATCAACTATCTCAAACACCAAATGATGTAGCTGAAAATATCGAATGACTCATCTTCAAATCAAGAATGAATATTATCTCTTATGAAGGGTTTGACATGGTGGGATTTTCATATTACACAAAATTTCAAGATGATGAGAGTGTCATTCAATATAGTGGGGTCACACTTCAAGTGTTATCATTGTATTTTTCTAGAGCGAAGGTTAAAGTCCACATGAAGCTAAAATGTCTCATTATAGGTCATCCAATATATATGGGAGTCTGAGTACACATTTTTTCAAGTTCCTATCTTTAGGTGTAATTCGGTTGATAACAAAAAAGGAGTTATAATTGATGAATTGGGATTCAGCTTAGTGATTTAAAAAAAATTGAAGAGACCGATGAACCATTCATCATGACATCATAGACGAAGCAAGTATTCAATTTTGATGATCATGTAAATGAAAAATGGTATGTCATTCTTTATTTGAAAAGGAAGTTCGTTGCAGATCCCACAGATGAAGAAAAGTACTATGACAAGTATGACGACTCTTATCCATTCTCAGTTGGTTTTTCAAGTGTAAATATTGAACCTAACACTAATGAATATATGTGTGGAGATCATACAAGGAACATTCATTGATCAATGATCCAACCAATACTAGAGGCATGCATTTAAAATTATCTATAACTTACATGTTTGATATGATAAATGTTCATTTTACATTCTCTATTAGAATTATATATGTTTCATATGTTAGATGTGCATTTTACATTCTTTATCATTTATATGTGCTTCTTGGCTATTTTAATGTGACATTTTAGATGGAGGCTAACTTTGGGGATGAGCAGGGTGAGGACGTGCACCATTAGGATGAGTCTAGTGTAAAATATATTGTTTTATTATGGAGATGAGTGTTTTACATTCTCCATCACAGTTATATGAGATACATTATTTACCACTTAAATGTGTTTTTTCACTATTTTAGGATGAAATCCTGAGAATGAGCACCCTGACGACATGCACCCTGAGGATCTTGTTGGGTCTCCTGAGGAGCAATAGATTGAGCACATAAAAGAGGCATTACTTTGATGAACAAGTTATCAATGCAAAATGGATAAAGGTCCAAATAGGTCCATTGGCTGATGCAATAAGAAATCCTATTTGGAATAAACATAGTGCTTTCATGCTATATTTAGGGATTATTGTTCACAATAAAGTGTAAATAATAGAAGAATCATGGAATAAAGTTGATCATGCCATTAAAGACCTCATTTTGAAGGAAATAGATGTAAGATATTATGTTATAAAGATATGAAAAAAATCTATTTTTAAAGATATGTAAAAAAATATTTTTAAATATCTTGCCATTAAGTATATGAAGTTTTGTGGGGCATCTTTCACCTTAATAAAAATTCTAATGTAAAAATATGTTGCAACCTTGTGGGAGGTTATTGAGAAATTTTTGAACAAATCGGACAAGAAATTACATAATGAGCAACAAGAGGAAGAAGCCCACCACGAAGCAATGGACCTATCTTGATAAGAGTGTGTGGGACTCACTTGTTACTTTAAGTAAAATTCATGAATTCAATGTATTAATCCTCCTTTAATATACATTCTTAGTTTTAATCAAATGAATTAAATTTATTATGTAATGAACATATGTTTTGAATCGGTCAAGCTATACATGAAGCTAAAAATGAAAGGCATGCAAAGAATGAGCACAACCACAGGTTGGATCCAGGTGTCTATGTCTGGCATCACCAATAGAGAGAGTAAGCATCTTCTTGTAAGCAACCTAATCATGGATATGATGAGTCTTCTACTACTCCTACACCTTTACCTTGCCACAAGGTGTGGATAGGTGCAAGAAAAAACCACTCTGGAGAAACACCCAACCTAGAAACAGCTGAAATGGCTGTAAAAATGGTAAAATTCAACTCTCATGGTGCATGTTCATTTTTTATAATTGTTATGTTTTAGTGACCTATTATTATTCATGATGAATAACAACAACTCTATGAGAAAAGAAAACAAGATGTGTTCATGCCTGAGGGCCAAAGGGATGAATTGATAGTTGCTTAGTGTACTCTAGAGCATCATGGTCGTGTTAGGGGCATTGGGATGGGTGTTACGATAAGATACCTTTTTGGCATATCAAAGAAAAGTGCAAATGTGTCTAGAAATGAATATTTTCACACGATAAGGTAGAGGACATAATTATAAAGATAATAAAAGAAGCAATGATACAATTTCAAACTTCTCAGTCTCAACTCCCTTAGAAATCACCTCACATGCACCATACTCCTTATGAGGTGGACCCTCCTCACACAGAGGTGGTTGGGAGTAATCCCATGGACTTGCCAACTGGAACACCTAGTGTAAGTTTTTTTATATAAAAGTCTTCCAAGTAAATTTATGGAATGTTGTGTTTGGATATATATATATATATATCTAACATTATATATAAAATTGGAGGTGTTGAAAAATGTCATATTGCATTACTAGAACCTCCCTTCTATTAGGGGTGAGCATCGGTCCAGAACCAGACCGGACCGAAGACTGATTTAAGAAAAATTTTAGACTGTAGACCGGACCATATCGAGGTAGGACCGGACCGGGACCGGACCGTTTTGAGGTAGGACCATACTAGGACTGGACCGTTTCGAGGTATGACCGGACCAAACCATTTGGACCGTAATCAGTCTTTTTTACATTTTTACAACTTATTTAATTGTAGAAATTGATAATCTTAGTCACTTGTAACAATTATATAACATTAATAGCAAAAATGTACACTACTAGTGCTTATATATGTACATTATTTGTACTTATTATATAATATACTTATAAATATACATGTATTTTATATAAAAATTAGTCTACAGTCTGGTCCATAATCGGACTAGTTTTGTACCGGACCGAAGATCGAACTTGCCAAAATATTCGAACCGTGGACCGGACCGAAGACCGAACTCACCAAAATTTCAGACTGTGGACCAGAGTAAACTCAAAATGGACAGGACCGGACTGACCAGTCTGGTCCGGTTTTGCAGTCTGGACCATTATTTTCTCACCCCTACCTTCTATGTCGTAGAATTGGGTGAGGTTTCCTCACATCTTCCAGGTGATATGTTTCATGATTCTCTAATGCCCAAGGATTCACTTTGTATGAGTATCCAACTTTTCTATCAATAATGGAAAAACACACCACTGCCACTTGGTTGCGCCAAAAAAAATATAATAGGAAAAGAAGAATGTGGCATGGTTGTGTGGCTCAAAGTTGGAGTTATCATTGAGAATGTATGATAAATTTACATTGTATTTGTATTTATAGTTCTTTTGTGTTTGTATATATAATTGACAACTGATATGAGAATACATGTAACCCATAGTACCTAAGAAGACCCCTACAGTTCTCCTCCACAACTTCTGGTACCTACTTCTATTCTACATGTCCTATTTGATTTGCTAGGTCCTAAGTGTGGGGGTTTGCACTATGGTCAGACAATATAGAAAAAGAGTCGACTATGATGATCCGTATTTAGGAGGATGTTGTAGGGAAAAATCATGATATTAGTGTATCCTTGATAGATTTGTGGTTTATTCAAATATGATTGGCTAAATATATCTGTTACAAAACTTTAGATATGGTGTTATCTTATGGTTAAATGCCTTGTTCTATATATGTGAAAATATATATTTCATTGTTTTCTAATATATTCATCTATAAAAATGTTTTACAACTACTTATATACTGTGTGTACATTTGATATTAACTAATGTGGCATTCTAGTTGCAACATTGATTAGTTGTGTATTTAGGAACCAATTTTACATAAGTGAATAATTCTCTACCACATTTAATATTTTTCTACTATGGGAAAGAATGTGATTATATATCTTGTAAATGTTGGGTAGGTTTTAAGATCTTTGCTTATAATTTAAACATATGATTCACATTTATTGTAAAATTTGAGTTTTCTTTTGTTTGCTTTATTTTTACTCAGTAATAGGCATTGCAAGTTGTTGGTAATTATCCCTGAGATGATGTTTGTCTATTATCTTGATGCTTTGAGTAGAAAAATTAGCAAGTGAAAGACACGCATTGAAAGTTGCAATTATAATGTAAGTATTGTTTTATCCATGAACATATGTTAAGGTTGTCATCATAACATGATTGTTTACTAAACACAATTAAATGTATTGCTTTAACTTATAGGCATGTAAAAGCATTCAAATAGGCCAGAGGAGAAGTAGATAAGAAAAAGAAATAATATCTTGGAAGAATTTCAAGGTAGTTTTATTACTTCAATGCATATATATATGCCAACTATGCTTATTTTTATTTACTAATGTTCACATAGCTATAAATTTATAGTGTCATATATAATATAATAATGTGGCATGCATATACTATGTGATATGTTATATGGACTTGATTTTCAAACTGATTTCACAAGAGATCTAATGATACAAAAAGTAGTCTATATAGTCTTGAACTAGAGCTCATTTGATAATATGAAAAAAAAACTCATAAATTATTTCATTGTCTTTGAAATCGTTTAACATATTAAAGACTTATATAAAAGAAGGTTTGGATGAAATACAAGAAGAGTGGACAGAGTCCTTCATTAAGAAAGACAATTTTGTAAATGATTGGGATAGTATATGATGTTTTCTACATTTTGATGTCATGAGTTCTGTATACATGTGATGGTAATGACTTTTGCAACTTCAAATTTGATGCAAGTAAAATATTGGTGCATATGTGAATGATGTGTATATATTGATATGTGTATATATGAATGTGAAAAGAAATGAAAACAATGAGAATTGCATATGTACATGTGGATGACATTGAAATTGTGTGTGTGAATAAATTGTTCACATGTAGGATAATGCAATAAAGTGTGGATGAGAATGAAATTACATGTGTGTGAATGAATTGTGTGGGTGAGGACTCCGTTATTTGTTTGCTATTGTAGGTTTTGTAGGTACTGTAGGTCTATTGTTAAGTCGAACATAGGATGGGACTTGTTGTTCTATTGAACTATAGGTTCTATATCCCTATTGAACAGCCGAACAATAGGTCTACAAAGCTTCTATAAAAACAACCACACTTGACTATGGTTGCCTTAATATATTAATGATGTAGATATGTGTTGTCAGATTTCTCAACAAAACTGATGAAAAATCTCTCCTTATCAGTTAAATTTTAATTGATAAGGAAGTATAATGTTGGTCATCTTTACAAAAAAAATGATATAGGGCGTACACCAATGTCACTTTCTTCTGTCCAACCAATGATGCAGACCTACATTATTGGTTTCTCTAAGCAAAATTGACAACCATAATCCCAAAACAATTTTGTAGTTGTTGATGATATTGGATTGCATTATCAGTTTCTTGATTATAAACCGACACAACACGACTATTGTTATGCCAGTTTTGTCTTTCATAACAACCAAAACTACATATGAGAAGTCAGTTTTTGCTTATCTAAGAAACTGATACCAAAAGTCCTTAGTTACAATGTCGCTCATTTAGATGTTGGTATATAACTAACATCGCAGGCCTAAAATAACTAATGCTATAGATGAAATATATAGTAGTGTTATCTATCATCCAAGCTATATGATGTAAAGATTTTTATAGAAACTTGACATGTTATTCTAAATCAAGTCATCTAAGATTATACTTTGAGATAAAATGATTCCACAATATTATTCATTAAGGTACAATCTTACTTTTTAGATTATATTTCAATAAAGATATCTCCATTGGGATCTAAGTTACTAACTTCTTATGAATTTTCCAAAAATATATATTTCTAGATTTTATTTTTCCAATTATAGAATAATATAATTACATATATTTGTAATGCATCCATATAGATGTTACAAAAGTACTTTATTTTATATGTCATTTTCCTTATTTTACCATTTAATTTAAGGTTGACCAATATAAATGTACTTCTTAGGTTTGTATGTCTCTAAATATCATCAATTACATGTGTGTTCACTTAGATGTTCCATAACCATTACTAGATTTTCAGAGATCTTCATGTACTGATACATATATACACATTATTATGATATTATTAGTTATAATGGTTTAAATTATTAGATTCATCTATATGAACATTCCATGCATTCTAAACATCTTTACCATCATTAATCTTTGTCTAATGTTTCACCATTAACTAGGAATGTAATAATAGTATTATAGGAAATGAACCTATTAACATCCATACTTGTATATACTTATAGTGATGAGTGATGAATATGTATAAGTATATATAGTTTAGGGTTCACTAAATGAATTCTAACTAATTATTAGTACTATCCATCATGTATGTAATATCCTTGGTTAGTATCATATGATTCAATATTTCTTGTATAATTAATTTTGCAAACTCATGAACATAAAGGTTAGAGACAAAAATATAGTATGATTGGCACTTGTTGACTTATGTTGGATGTTCTCCTGATTGGTTCAGGTGATCGACTTCTGTTGGATGACTCAAATCAATGCCTCATCATCTAGATGCCTTTGTCTAACTAGATGTATCTCCCCATGCCCTAGATCTGGCTCTAGAGATATCTAGTGCAATAAGGTGTTTCCTCACCAACGACACAGTCAGATTAGGTGGTTATCTCCTCCGCACGAGGTCAAGTTTGGGATGGCCGAAGACATCACCAGGAGGTGTGAAGCACTTACTCTGGGAAAGGAAGATGATGTTTTGATATTCCAAGAAGAAGAAATAGAGAGTCAAAAGGATACTACATCTCTGGTAGTTGCAGCAAACCTTCTAACAAAAAAATCGTATAACTTCTTAGTGCTCCTGAGGACTATGGAACAAATGTGAAAGTTGGCAAGGAAGGTGATTTTCAAATTGATTGAGCACAATATTGTCATAATATATTTTCCATTCAAAAGACAAGGAAAAAGTCTTGAAAGGATCCCCGTGGAACTTCGGTAATCAATTGTTCCTTCTAAAAGAACTCCATATTGGAGTCCATCCGTCTGAGATCATCTTCAATAGCTACTCATTTTAGCTATGTCTATACAATATCCCTATGGATTACTGATACGATGAAGCGGTGAGGAAGATAATAGGAAATGTGGGTGAATTTTTGGAGATAAAAAATGAGGAGGGAGAATGGTAAAGGGCTAAAAGGGTGAGAGTTGAGATAAAAATAGAGGAACCCTTGAAAAGGACATAGAAGATGAGAACCATGAGAAAGGAGGTAGTTGAAATCCAAATAAGGTACGAGAGACTCCCAAATTTTTTCTTTGTGTGGAAGAATAGGGCTTATGCCCCATGACTGTGTCTGGCCGGAAGACGAAGGACAACCAAAAGGCGAGTTATGTGGTCATGGATCAAGGCATCCCCCAGAAAGAGTGCAAGGACATAATAAACTCTCTCTTATGAAGGGGAAAGTGATGTATTTTTTAGTCAAGAGCCAAAGAAACACAAGGGGGCTCCAGAGGTGTATACGAGGAGCTTCCTAGGACAACAGACAAGGTTGCTCGGGAAGCCCACAACAAAGGCATCACGGGACATACTGAGACTATAGAAGATTCTTCTTCATGAGAAAAACAAATAGAATTAGATAAAGTAGGAGAGAAGGAGATAGCAGAGATGGTCTACATGAGGGCAGGAGAGGCACAAGAAAAAGTAGTGGGGATAAAAGCAGGGGAGGGGAAAAACATAGCTCCTAGTAAAGTATCCAAAACCAGAAGTAAAGGCCCAACTATTGAAGTTAATGTCGTAAACAAGGTGTTAAACAAAGACCCCAATAAAGTTGATGCTCACCTGACAACTCAGCAAACAAGTGCAAAGGAGGTGTGCGACACAATACCTGAAAGGACCAATGCAGGCAAGCAAATGGACAATAGAAAGCAATGTACATAGAAGGAAAGTTCACCTGAAGGAAGGAGTGAGGAAGAGCAGTATAGGGAGTGCTAGGGAGGAGTAGAGGATTAGTAGAGCATCAGGCCTAAAGAGAACTTGTGGCAACATTGAAAGTCAGATGCCCCTAAGGAGAATGGGAAGAAAGGGAAATAAGGAAGAGTAGAGGGTACCTTAATGCTCTGGGAGGCCTATTCCCAAATAACGGTGGATGGTAATGACCTCCACCATGAACATCAATGAAAACCATGAGTTGGAATTGCCAAGGCTTGGACGGCCTTAAGGCAATTCAAAACCTCCAACATATTTGTAGGAGGGAGTGCCCAAATATGGCCTTTGTAATGGAGACCCAAATCAGTTGTGTTGATCTAGAGAATACAAAAAGAAGTGTGGGTATGCTAACAGGAGTGTGCTTTAGTAGTGATGGTAGGTTCGGGGGCATGGGGTTGTGGTGGAGGGATCTCAATATAAAGATTATTTCTTACTATAAACATTATGTTCTCGTTGATATAGAAGAAGGTAATAAACTGGTTTGGAGATTTTCTAGGATCTATGGTTGGTTGGATAACCCAAACAAACATAAAACTTGGGAGTTTATGGTGAGGTTAAATGCGAGTTGCAAATTTTGTATTGTTTTTATGGGGGGGGTTAACGAGATCCTAAGCTACATGGAGAAAGAAGGAGTCTCTACAAATGGGGTTAGACATATGGATGATTTTAGAGAAGCTCTAGATGTATGTAACCTAAAAGACTTGGGCTTTTGTGGCAACAAGTTTATATGGTTTTGTGGGCTTTCTGAAGAAAAGTCCATTAGGGAAAGGTTTGATAGAACCCTTGGATCTTTAACGGGATGTGAGCTGCATCCTATGGCATGGGTTAAACATTTTCCTGGGGTCCAGTCAAACCACACTCCCATTATTCTCAATACAAATCAAACACAAGGAACAAGAAAGTTCAAGACAAGTTTCAACTGTGAATCTCATTGGTTGAGAGAGGAGTGCAAAGTCATTGTTATGAAGGAGTGGAGGGACATCAATAAAGGTGTTATCAAAAAGCTTGAAAGTTGTGCTGAAAATCTCATCAACTGGGCCAAAAAGAAGTATGGGGAGATACATAAGAGGCCTAAAAAGGATGAAGAAGAGTTGTATAGATACCAAAGAAGGGATATGTTGAGTGAAAATTTGAAATGTTGTGTTGAACTGGGGGATGAGGTCACTTCTTTTCAAAGTTAATATGAAGTTTATTGGTACATACGAGCTAAGGAAAATGAAATGTAGGATGGGGACTGCAATACCACCTATTTCCATAAGAAGGCAAATCAAAGAAGGAAGAGGAACCTAATCAGGGGACTCAAGGATGAACAGGGTCAAATGAAGACGGTTGACAGATATATTGAGAATATAGTTACTAAGTACTTTAAAGGCCTTTTTACTACTCATTCACCCAAGGAAGATGTTGAGATGAAGTTTTGTATTAAAAAAGTTGTGGATGATGATATGAATCTACATCTTAGTAGGTGCCCTACTAAAGAGGAATCTTGGGATGCATTGGACTTTATACACCCAACTAAAGCACCGGGTCTTTATGACTTCTGAGAAGATTTTTTCTAAGAATTCTGGAGCATTGTAGGGACGAGATTATGACTTATGTCAAGGAGTGGTGGAAAAGGGATAGAATCCTGGAGGTGATCAACTGAAAAAATATATTCCTCATTCTAAAATGTAAAGACCCTGAGAATGTTTTGAACTTTCATCCTATAAGCTTATGTTATACTCTATATAAAATCATCTCAAAAATTCTTGCCAACAGAGGGTCTTCTTGGAGAAGATTATCAAACCCAATCAAAGTGCCTTTATACCTTGACACGTTATCACTAATAATGTTATCATTGCTTTTGAGGCTTTCCATGCTATAAAAAGAAAGAATAAAAGGAAGAAGGGATTTATGGGCATCAAGTTGGAAATGAGTAAGGCCTACAATAAGGTTGAATGGGGTTTTCTCGACAAGGTGATGAAGGTGATGGGGTTCTATGAAATGTGGAGTGATAAAGTGAGAGAGTTCTATGATACTATCTCCTTTTCTTTCATCATCAACTGGAGCAAAAAATGATAAGTCAAGCCTCAGAGGGGCCTCCGTCAGGGGGACCCCATTTCACCTTACCCTTCTTTTGTGTAGATGTTTTCTATGCTCTTCTCAGTAGAGAAAAGGAGGAGGTATCCATACATGGTGTGAGACCCTATAGACAAGGTCCTCAAATCTCACACCTCTTCTTTGCAGATGACAATGTTCTTTTTGATAAAGTCACACCAAAGAAAGGTTCACGGATAGTTGGGCTCACCAGCCGCTATGAAGAAGCCTCAAGTCAGAAGATTAATTATGCCAAATCGGAGGTTGTTTTCAATAGAAATGTCACACAGGAGAATCGTGCCTCTACATTAGGAATTCTAAAAATGAGGGAGGTGAACAAGAACAACAAATACATGGGCCTCCCAATGGCGATTGCTAGATCCAAGAAGGTGGTCTTCAATGCTATATAGTACAAGATATGGGGTAAACCCAAAGGATGGAAGGAACCCTACATGAGCAAGTCGGCAAGGAGATACTCGTCAAAGCAGTTATTCAATCTATTCCAAAATATATGATGGGGGTTTTTAAAGGGCCTTGGGACATTATCAATGATATCAAAATAATGATGACCAATTTCTGGTGGGGAAGCTCAAAAAATAGCCAGAAAATTCACTGGGCGTCCTAGGAAAAGTTGTGCAAACCCAAGGATATGGGGGTCTCGATTTTAGGGACTTGGAAAAGTTCAAAATAGCTATTCTTACAAAGAAAGAATGGAGACTGTATACCAAGCCAAACCCCATTGTAGCTATTTTTGTGTCCATGAAATATTACAAGAACACAAACATCCTACATGCCTACAGGGGTTATGATCTAAGCTTTATATGGAGAAGCATTTGGGGGACAAAGAATATTTTAAAGGTGGGATTCATATAGAGAATAGGGGACAATAGACTCATAAGACTTTGGTAGGATGTTTGGCTCCCCTACAAAAAAGGGTTTTGTGATAATGATTTCTCCGAGACTGATAGCATGGACCCTTGGGTCAGCTTACTCATAGACAGATCCAAAGTCACTTGGAGGGTGGATATATTGAATGAGCTTCTAAATCAGAGGGATTGTGAGACAATCCTTAACATACCTATTTGTATTGAATGCCATGATGGTCTCTACTAGTATCCAATGAGGAATGGGGAGTTCACATTCAAATATGCATATGAGATTGGTGTTGGGGAGAGTGTTGTTGATAGTTTGGGCTAAGATGATAGACTAGTGAATGTGTGTGGGATCCAGTGTGGAAGATTAAAATACCACCCAAGATAAGGCATTTTATGTGGAGAACTATCTCCTAGCACCTCCCAACAAAAGAGTGGTTGTGGCAAAAGCATATTATACAGGAAATTTCTTGTGAGGTCTGCAATGGGGTCCTGAAATGGCCTACCATGCACTGTTTGAGTGTCTAAATGCAGGAAACAATTGGGAGAGAACAAACTTCACAAAACTCATCTCAGATATTCCAAAGGACAACATGAGAAACACCCTTTCATGGGTCATCAATCACTTGAATGAGATCAACTCTGCTTTGTTCATCACACACTGCCTGACTGCATGGACCTACAGAAATAAAGCTACTTTTTCCCAAATCCATTGATTATAGATAACATGTTATGCAAGTGGGTGATGGACCATGCCTTGACAAAATGCAGAGCAGGAATGATAGAATAGAAATGCAATCATAATATCACATGGACACCCCCACCTAGTGGTATTATCAAAGAAAACACTATTGTGGCTTGCCTCAACAAAGGTTGGACTAGCTTCAGTGTCATTGCCAGGGATGGAGTGGGTACACTTAGATCAATGTTTGCATACACGATTAGATGGAAGTGGAGTACATTGAATGTTGAGTGTATGGATATCTACCTAGTGTTGAAGGCTGTAAAGGTTTGGGATTTCACAAAGGTCTGGTATGAAATTTATGCCCTTGTTGTGGTTGAGATAAAAGAAGTCAAGTGATGAATGTATATTCATCTCTTGTTTTTGCTTCATTTAGAATAATTAATTAGGACTTTTTTTATTAATTTTAGCTTAATTCGGAAATAAATAGCACTTTCATCTTTTTGATATTCCCTTTCTAAATTCTTATGAGATTTCTCTTAATTTTCAGAAATTATCTAAGTATTTAAATCGAGATAATAAAAGATGAAGATATGAGGCTTTCCAAATATTCTCACAGTGCCTGAGATACATGTCACCAAAATAGTCATATCTTTTGCGTCTAAAGGCATAATTTCAAGATCGAGCATGGACTGAAAAGAAAATTTTATTGGCTATAGAAGAGGCATATTTTTCAGCGATTTTGGCATTTATTTGATTGCACAATTAACCAGTGAACGTAGCCTCACGTTTTCCTACAGAGTCTGATATACCTCTCACCAAAACAGTCATAAATTCCACATATAAATTCCAAATTTGGAATATAAATATGTTTTGGAAAGATAATTTCAAGTGAGCATTTTACAAAGGAGAAATACATTCTAAAGTCCAATTACGGAAATCTACAGAACATACTAGAGAGAGCAATCAAGGATTGACAATAATTATTCTTTTAATTAAGTCTTTCCAATAGCCTCAAACTCTTTGTATTAGGGCTTCCTCCCCTCCTTCTCCTATAAAAGGAGGGGCACTTCTTCCTCATTTCATCATCGCTTTTTGTACGAAGGATTTCTGGAACAATTTATTTCTGTAATCTCATTCTTAAGTAATAAAGTAGAATTTCATCTCTGTTAAGTGTTATTTTCAATTCTGTTATTTCCGTTGTGTTTAGATCTAGTTCTTCATTATCTCTTCCTCCCCTCTCTTGATCAATCGAGCAAGGTAGGAAGAGACAGCCATCTTCATTGTCTCTAATCGAGGATCAGTAGTCGTAAGACTCGAATATGGTTAGATCACTTCCTTCCTCCGTCTTTACTTGCTCCTTCTCCATGAGTAAGTAGTCTTTTAATTGAGACAAGGGGAATAACCCCTTATCTATGGATTTTGACTTTTCCTTAACGATTCTAGATGGCTTTTTGAGATTGATAACTAGTTGATATATCAAAGTAATTAATTGATAATATCAAAAGTTAATCTGAATGGATATGACCTTGGAAATTTGGGTTTAGAACAACAATCTCAATTACATAAGAGTTTTGAAACGATCGTGGATTTTCTCTTTTTAGGATGATGAACTAAGAAACATGAGCATCAAGACCAATGGGCTCATGTGGAGATCATCTTTAGTGGATTTTTAATTCACTTTCCTTCATCGAATTTGTCGTTTGAGGATTAATCATTTGCCTAGGCTAAGGTAGTGAAAACCCCTAAAGCCTCGATTCTCTCCCTTTGATTTCAATCACCGACCGTTTTTGTTTGCTTTAATTATTAGTCTTTTTAATTCATAATTACTTTTTGTGCTAACAACAATCTTTGTTTACCTTTTACAGGGCAAATAATATTTGTTTAGTGCAATTTAATTTCTGTAATTTTCTTTCTTAGTGTAACCAATCATCACCCAAATCGACTTTTACATTCTCATTCCAAAAATTGAAAATACCAAAAACAAATAAATAAGTTTGTCAAATAATTTGGTTAAGAAGAAACAATCTTAAAAAGTTGTCCTTTGGGATTCGACCCTTTCTATACTAGCCTTAACTGGAAAGTTAAACGGTTTAAACTCTAGGATTAACAATCTTAGTGATTGGTGTGTTAAGCGACACATATCAATTTGGTGTTGTTGTCGAGGACAACAGATTTTTTTTATCCAAAAAAAAACTTTTAGAAAAATTTTGTTTTATTTTTTATACCTTCTGAGCAACATTTTGAAAGTACTATTCATCTTTCTGTCGAGTTTCCATTCCGGAAGTACATTTTTTTCTGCTAATGTGCTAGTTTGTAAGAAAAAACTTTTAGTTAGTTTTGTAAATTTTAAACATGTGTCATAATCCCTTAGCGTTTTTTATAATTTATGGTCTTGTACAAATCTTTAGTTCTTTTTTGAATTATATAAAAAAACTTTTTCAAATGGAGTGGTCAACAAATTATGGCTCACAAAAATGATCGAATGGTTATCACAACCATCCATCACCATATTGTCCTAATGTGTCCCCTGATTACGGTAGCACCTTATATAATCTCAAAACTTCCTATCCTGGTAGGTATGATAAAAATCCTAACCCAAACTTTTTTTATAACCATTATCAGGAACCTTTCTATCCATATTCTAATGGGGGTATGACCAATAATATTTTGGGGAATATAGATCTAATTTTGAAACCCAAAAGTAACTAGACACACATCAACTCTTGATAGAGGCTTTGCTAGATGCCTAGTGAAAGAGTCCAAATTGTCAAAATGTGTCTCATCATGTTATGGTGACACCTTGTAATGTCAAGTCTTCCATCCAAGGTGGATGTAATGGAAATTTTAATCCAACATCTCCTGAAGACTATTATGAGGAGCAATGCCACAATCAATATGAGGGGTACTATGACCAAGATCCTTATGGGGAGTATGGTGGGGTAACCAACAAAATTTCAGGGGTAATGAACCTTATTATGAAAATGAATATACATCTCAACAGGAGGAACTGATTAGAGCCTTGGAAAAAGTAGCAAAAGAGCAACAAAAAATATTAAAAAGTCGACAAACCATGCTAGCTATCTTACTAGAGGCCCAATCATAGACTCCCCTTGTAGACCCCAAACAACCCAAGATGGTTCTTCCCGACGATGACGATGATGATCCACTTTTTGTGTCATATATGTCGGATCCTGAAAAGATAACACAAACCATGGAACCATATTTTTTGTGTGATGAGGACGTTGGTATTCCTACCTTTCCTTTAGAGACTGTACTACTTGAGTATGAAAAGTCACAGCACAAGAATCATTCTTATCTTGAATATCCAACAAATCCTCCCATCCTTGACATCGTTCCAAATGTTATCCATGACCAATCCCCTTTGATTGAACCTATTCTAGATAAGGAATCACTAATCCTCGATTATGAAATAATTTTGCATATTTTATCATAGCCAAATCTCATACCACATACAGCTGATCAAGAAGGGGAGACACCACCCTTAGAAGAGGTCCACATGCCCCCTTCCGCTGGCTGCAAGGAATATGTCCCCATTTTTATCCCTCATGAACCTGCGGGAACTCCTTGCATAGAGGAACTAGAGTTACATGCTATATCAACCATGAATCCCATCTATCCCAAGGTTGATTGCATGAATTTTAAGTAGAGAAAAAATACTTATCATGCTGATTTATATGTAGTTGTCTCTTTCATATCACCATCAATTCTCCTATATGCAGGTCAATATGATGGGGGGGAACCTGAGCCAGATCCTCTACCTGACCTTGGACATCTGGCACTACATGTGTTACCAATCAGGTACCCACCAACCTCCCCCAATCCACATCCATCTTCGACATTTCCTTTACTGCTAAAGGAATATGTGTGGATCCTTTTGGAAGGAGTGAGAGGAAAAAGACATTATGAAAGCCTCTTTAAGCTGCCACGGCCACCCATCCGTTGGGTGTACCATGAAGCTCCTTTGTTCAAAGTTACAGCCATCATCAATATCCCCTTCAGCTGGACATTTTTTGAGCTACCAGGAGCTCCTAGTGATCCTAGTGATTTTCTTCCCTCCATTCTGGATTTAAGTTTTCTTCAGGACGAGCAAAATCTCAAGGTCGGGGTGGAGGTAGGTGGTATGTACTCCTTCCACCCACTCTATCTTACTTTTTTGCAAACTCTCATCATGTTATGTAGTTTAGTTTTAATTTTTCAAAATTTTGCTAAAATTTTCAATTTTCTAGTTTGGCCTTTATCTAGTCAGCCTTGATATGATCATTTGTCAAAATACTCCCCTTAATGATGTGACTACCTTGCAACCAAAATTTTGAAACTTTCATGACTAGAAATCCTCATGTCACTTAGGACCTCAAATAATAATCACTCCTTGGAAAAGATGGCAAGCCATAGAGGACTGATAGGATTCAAGAGTGATGCTTTCTTATCATGTACAACTTGTATAAATTTCTTGATTTTTCGCATGATTCAATAATAGTTGAACCAATGTATGGTACTCTAAAAAAAAGTTGCACAAGAACAGCCTCTTCTACTCTTCTTCCACCACTTCCAAATCTTTCCATTTGTCAAAAATAAAATAAAAAGCCAATAGTGCCTAAAATGCCAAGTTTGGGGTGGCACCCCTTCCCCCTCTTATGCTTCTTCCATACCCACACAATTGGGTGTATCATCAAAAATCAAATAAAAAAATGTGGTCAATGTAACTGCATGTCCACTAAATAAAAAGGTCTCGAGTCGAATAGAGGAGAGATCGTTCTTCTTCCATACCTCCTTCACTCCAATTTTCTACCCAGGGGAAAACTACAAAAATCCCGACCATCCAAAATCAGCCTTGTTCTTGTGTAAAATTTAAAAAAAAATGGAGTACTAAATGCAAAGGTGAAATGAACATCTATTTTATTGTAGGTCTTGAATAAATGTAAGTTTGTGAAGTAAGAAATATAAAAGTCACTTTTCATGAATTCAGGAAGTCAGGGTCGCTTGGCCATAATTTAGTGGAAGGAATCAAGTGGTTGTTAGGAGAGTGAGGATGATAGGTTGAAAGTATGTCTTGGAAGTATTTCTTGATTTTAATGTTGCTCAGGATGAGCAAAGTTAAGTTTGGGGTATTTTGATGAATGTATATTCATCTCTTATTTTTGCTTCATTTAGAATAATTAATTAGGACTTTTTTATTGATTTTAACTTAATTCAAAAATAAATAACACTTTCATCTTCTTGATATTCTCTTCCTGAATTCTTATGAGATTTCTCTTAATTTTTAGGAATTATCTAAGTATTTAAATCGAGATAATAAAAGATGAAGATATGAGGCTTTCCAAATATTCCTGCAGTGCCTGAGATACCCGTCACCAAAATAGCCATATCGTTTGCGTTTAAATGCAGAATTTTAAGATCAAGCATGGACTGAAACGAAAATTTTATTGACTATAGAAAATGCATATTTTTCGGCAATTTTGGTATTTAATTGACTACCCAATTAACCAGTGAACGTAGCCTCACATTTTCCCGTAGAGTCCAATATACCTCTCACCAAAACAGTCATAACTTCCACATATAAATTCTAAATTTGGAATATAAATATGTTTTGGAAAGATAATTGCAAGTTATACAGGAAAAATATATTTGTAGACCTCTTATGAGCATTTTAAAAAGTATAAATACATTCTAAAGTCCAATTATATAAATCTACATAGCATACTAGAGAGAGAAATCAAGGATTGACAATCATTATTCTTTTAATTAAGTCTTTCCAATAGCCTCAAACTCTTTGTATTCTTAGGGCTTCCTCCCCTCCTTATCTTATAAAAGGAGGGGCACTTCCTCTTCATTTCATCATCACTTTTTGTACGAAGGATTTATGGAGCAGTTTATTTTTGTAATCTCATTCTTAAGCAATAAAGTAGCATTTCATCTCTATTAACTGTTATTTTCAATTCCTTTATTTCCGTTGTATTTAGATCTAGTTTTTCATTATATCCTCCTCCACTCTCTTGAGAAATCGATCAAGGTAGGAAGAGACAGCCATCTTCATTGTCTCTAACCAAGGATCAGTAGTCGTAAGACTTGAATATGGCTAGATCACTTCCTTCATCTGTCTTTACTTGCTCCTTCTCCATGAGTGAGTAGTCTTTTAATCGAGGCAAGGGGAATAACCCCTTAGCCGTAACTTTCAGCTTTTCCTTAACGATTCTAGATGGCTTTTTGAGATTGATAACTAGTTGATATATCAAAGTAATTAATTGATAATATCAAAAGTTAATCTGAATGGATATGACCTTGGAAATTCAAGTTTAGAACGACAATCTCAATTGCATAAGAGTTTTGAAATGACCATAGATTTTCACTTTTTAGGATGATGAACTAAGAAACATGAGCACCAAGACCAATGGGATCATGTGGAGATCATCTTTAGTGGATTTTTAATTCACTTGCCTTCATTGAATCTGTCATTTAAGGATTAATCGTTTGCCTAGGCTAAGGTGGTGAAAACCCCTAAAGCCTCGATTCTCTCCCTTTGATTTCAATCACTGACTATTTTTGTTTGCTTTAATTATTAGTCTTTTTAATTCATAATTTCTTTTTGTGTTAACAACAATCTTTGTTTACCTTTTACAGGGCAAATAATATTTTGTTTAATGCAGTTTAATTTCTACAATTTTCATTCTTAGTATAATCAATCATCACCCAAACCGACTCTTACATTCTCATTACAAATATGAAAATACCAAAAACAAATAAATATGTTCTTCAAACAATTGGGTTAAGAAGAAACAATCTTAAAAAGTTGTCATGTGGGATCAATCCTTTCTATACTAACCTTAATCGAAAAATTTAAAAAGGTTTAAACTCCAAGATTAACAATCTTAGTGATTGGTGTGCTAAGTGACGCATATCACCAAACTAATGCTAGCCCCTTGTGCAAAATAGCCGAACAGATCAGAGTTCTAGAACATTCATTAGAATTTGTGTCCTTTATGCATGCGGTGAGGGAAGGCAATAATGCCGCTCATAACCTTGCACAAATGGGGTTAGGGATGGAGAGTGATCTTTGTTGTATTGATACTTTCCCTCTTATGGGCAAAGTCTCATCATGTTACTTTACTATTTGTTAGAATAGTGGAAACAACACTTTCAAAACAAAGATTCCTTTATCTAACTAGAGATGATCCTAGACAATGACTCTTGTCTCATATTGATAGTAGGTTTCCGTTCGTGATAAGTCTTAATGTAATATGAAAGGTCCTTGTCATTTGGTCTTATCTGGACAGATCAAACTTGGTTGGGGGTGTTATTCCTTGAGGAAGATGCATTAGACCTTGCATGAGTAATAGAAATTTTGTCAAGATTGATGGGTTCCATGGTGACATGGTAGAGTGGCATGAAGAAGTAGTATTGATCTACTCATCCACATTCCACCAGTGCCAGAAAATAGGTCTTTAAGATTGATTTTCGGTCCTCAATCTTGTATATTTGGATTTTGAACTCCAGATCATTTCGAGGATGGACATTGTCTTTTCTCTCCTATTCTTTGACATGGGTGTCTAGTGGTATAGATGTTCAAGGGACAGTAAGGACTTCCCTCAAACAAGTACTTCATTGATATGTTGCCTAGGTCGTCAAAACAAATGGTACTACATGTCATGTTGTAGGTCTTCGTGTTGTTACATGTCTTTGGTGCCCTGAAGTTGTGGAATATGGTTGCATATATATGTAGGAGGGGAAAATGTTTCTACGGATTTAAGAGGTGTCCCTCAAAGAGGGAGAGCAGGAAAAATTTAATGGTGGTTGGTGTTCTCTCTTGAGAAGAGGAGGGTTTGAAGTTCTTTGACAACTACAATGTTGTTTCTTCATCTAGCAATGGGAATATTGATGGTGGTGCAAAGTTAGGGTTTAGGATCACCTCTTGACTATCCATGCATGTAAAACAATTCAAAGCAGAGAGGGGCAACTTGGAATTGCAATCTTGATGAGTCTTGGTCATGGAAAATGAGCTTTTTATTTCTCCTTCATAGTAGTTGTAAGGAAGAATGGTTTTATATTGCACTTCCTATACCAATATAAATAGTATTAACTCTCCCATTTTTGATTACTTCAAACTTCTATATCTTCCAAACACCAATTCCATTTCCTCAAAGATTTCAATCAACAGTCCATATTATTGTAATCTATTTATAAGTATGTAATATTTCAATTTTATCAACACAATACTTCACATCTATTCTCCCTCTTACTTAATGCAAATATTAATATGAATTGTGTCAAATTATATCTTGATGTGATTCCAATGCCAATAATTCTTAAATAGGTTCAAGTATTCATACACATGTACCAAATAGTATTAGTGGTTAATATGAAGCATAATTGAATTTTGATTGGTGTAATTCAAAAAGCTACAAAATTTTAATAGAGGTTTTTCGTTAGGGACTTTCAAGAGAGGAAAACATGCATAATAGCTCAAAATAAAATATAGTACCAAATTTTAGTGTTATACATTTGGGGTGCGACTGATTAGTCTGAAGTCACTCATGTAGAGACATTATATACAAATAAGTGGAATAGTTTAGGCATCATCAAATTAAGGGATGAGTCAATTTATATGTTGAGTCAACAATAATATTTTTTTCTATTTTGTAGTATTGTTGGTAACAAGCTAATATTAGAATTGAAATTACCATATTGAAATATGACTCAACAAACCATATCGGACATGAGTAAAAAAACAAATATGAGAATCTTAGACTCTCTTCTTTATTCATAATGTAGTTCTCATGTTTTACTTTCTTCTCTAGTAGTTACCTATTGCCACTTAATTTAAACTAGAGGTAACCACTATTATACCATAATTCCTTTGAGGATTCTGTGTCAATACTTGTGAGGGATTTTTCATAATCCCCCTATTCGCATGCAATGGTGTCTAGAGTTCCCTCACTACAATACATCGTATACATGTTTGAAGTGAAATGTTGATGCAAATGAAGGCTCCTTAACCCTAAAAAAATATGTATTCTCATTTTTTTTACTTTGTTAAGGACTACCAAATCGACCATAACCTTAGAAAAATCTATCTTCTCATCTGTTCTTTATTAAGGACTACTTCAACCCACTCTAACCTTATAAAAAATGGAGTTCTCATATTTTTCTTTATTTAAGACTACCCCAACTCACCAATATAGAGGAGCAATACATATTGTACCTCTCATCTATGTTCTTTCTTGATGTGATCAACTTCAAACATCACTCTATTTTTTTAGTTACTAGGAGAAAAGGGTACAACTAAAACAGATTGATGTGAAAAATCAACTACATAATGTTTGCATGTGTAATTAGGAACTATATTTTAAATGTCTACATAATTGAGAATGTGCATCTAAAATTGTTATTATGCATTATTGATTCAATAAATTGATTATGTGCTTACATATATTTATTCAAGAAATATGATATTTACATTTTGATGAGTTTTGAATGGTAAGTCAAACTTATGTTAATCTTTTAAAAATAAGATGGCCTATTGCCCAACTATTATAATGCTATATTACAATGGCAAATTCTCGAATGGTGGATCTCATGTAGCAAATCATATAAACCAATCTAGTTGTCCACTTTGAGTACTTTGGTTGGTTGATACCTTACATTTTCAAAATTTTAGAAATCAACCCGACTCTATGATTCATAGCCTTAACCTATCTATTTATAGGAGATAAATTTATGCTCATTCATTTATTAGATGATGATCTCTATAAAGTCATCTTGAGTTTATACATGACTGTCATCTTAATGTATGTCTTAACAAAATATTTTTGTATGATCAAGGTACTTTTCAAGTAGTGTTTTCTTCCAATATGCCATTCGCTAACCTATTCATGAAAATTCATTCCACCAAAGTCCTTCCCATGGTAAATGAAGTTGGTCCTCTACAACCCTTCCTTTCATTGTAATTTGTTGAAGAAAATAAAATGATGTTTCTAGTATGGAATTAGATGATGAATTAATTAATGGTCTTGGTTTGGATCATATGTGATTTATGATAGTTTAGGTTCTCTAAGCACAATGTCTTGAGTAGCTTCAAATGATTGGATTGATTGTGGCATTGACAATAACTACTAAACTTTTAAAGAAGATGATTGGGTTGATTAACTTAGATAGCCTTTTCTTATAGAATATAACCTCAAAACACAAAAATTTAGGACGGGTGGGATTTTGGATCAATATCATATTCAATAGAAAAACTTGAGGTGGTTGATGAACAACAATCTACAATATTGTACTAAGTATCCTATCAAATAAATATGCATGTATGTCTACATAGTGGGTAGGCAAACAATTCACTGATCTTTCTAAAAATGAATTCTTATTTACTTACTGATATTTATATACATAGTTTATATCATGACACCAGGTCATCAAAAAGAAATATCCAGTGGAACGGACCAACAAAACAATAGCGAAGTATGAGCGAGAAGTGCTCTCAAAAGTTGATGGCATCTGCCTCTAAGAGGGAAGGTGTATTGTGGAAGATCCCAAAGTATCACAAATGACACACTTGTTCCAATCCAATACTGAATGAGGATCATCACCAATACACCTCAACTTTTATTGCTAGGATATGCCAACATTTCTAGGAAGATTGGATATTAGCACTAATGAAATATGTGACAAAGTGAATGCACAACTTTAGGTATTACTTATAATAAGGCATAGCTATCTCAAAAAAAAGTTGGAGACTTTGAGGAATCACACTACAATTTGCTACGATTCCTAAGTTGCATGATCGACTATATCCCAAGCTCACAATACACACACCAACATTGAGACAATGATACTAGATTTTATTGTGTCTTCTAGGCTTTCACTCCTTTAATTGCAGGGTGGGCACATTTTTGTCATGTACTTAGTGTTGAGACACATTTATCAGTAAGAAATACCATGAAACCCTTCTACTTTCAGCTGGATGTGATATAGAAGGTGGGATGTATCTTATGGAATGTGCAATAGTTAAAAGGAAAAATAATGATGCATGGGACTAATCCATCAAAACCCTAACTAATGGGATCGCATTTGTGGTTGACCTCCCTAATTTATGTATTATTTCAAACCGAATGTTTGACATATTCAATGTTTTAAGAAAAACTTGCAAGACACATTTTAAGTTATCATGAAATAATTATATTTTTCAACAACTACAAACACACCCAAGGGTCATACAAGTGTTACTACAACAAATTGAGAATGGGAATGGGAGAGGATGTGTGATGAGATCGTGGATATACATATGGCATACATAAAAAAACTCCTTCCTCATCAACAAATACAATTTACAACGAATTTAACCCAATGGATCGATACTGCAATGACTTCAATTGTGTCACCAAGTCATATTGTGCCTTTAACACATGAGTAGTGGACTCTAGCAATTACCCAATTGGGTTTTAACAGAAGGGGTTCACTCAAGCAAGGATGAGCCAACTACAGTTCATCTAGCATGGTTCACTTAGTCAGAGATGAGTTAGCCAGAGATCACCTAACATGGATTCACTCAATTAGGAATGAGGCAGCTAGAGTTTACTCAGTAGGATTCACTCAGTCAGAGTTCATACAAGAATTCATCTAGTTACATGTCAATTAGTAAGGTTCTAGTCAACTTGATTATTTTCAGCCAAACTATCTTAGTAGTATGCACAATTACTCTCCAACAATACACAATTTGGTAGTTTCATTAAAGATTTATTTTGTATGGACTCTAAGTACCACTCAACCTCCACCAAACTTCCAAGGATGATTCATTCATATATGTCCCCATCCATGTATTCATCTATGACAATTTCTTTTGTATATTTTGTATTAGTTATATTTAAAACAATTATGTGGTCTGGTTTTATTATATTGTCTATAAGGGGAGAGCGTGATGAATACAATTTATCTCAACTTATTACCATCTATATATATAAATAAAGTTCATAATAAATATTTGAGTTACATTTGTAGCTTACATGCAAGTACATCAAATATAATTTACAACATATAGTACAAAAAGAAATATAGCATAGTCACCAACTATGCATAACTAAAATATTACAATCAAATATATTGCATCTTATTCAATACTCAATCTAGTGCATCAAAAAGACCAAATTAAATGGAAAGGTTGATGTATATATTAACATGATATCGATAACTTGCTTAGTGCTTGTGAGTTGACTGGCGTGCTTTATTTTTAGTATGATCTCAATACCAATTGGATATCTCAAGAAGTTCCTCATGCATGTAAAACATTGCTTCAAAAATGGTCAAATTTTACTTATTCTTTAGTCACCATAAAGCCTATCATGTTGTGCAATAACTTTAATACGTCATTCCAAACATCTCTGAGAAGAGTTTGATGAGACATTTTTCCATCTTGACACTTCAATAGTATTATATGGATTAGATCTTACATCGTGTGAAATGCCCATATTCTTCAAGACCTATGATATAATATAAAATTGAATCAGAGATAGAAGTTTAATTAACAATCTAAACTAAGAGGCGTTGTAAGTTTTCCTCTATGTACTAGATGCACTACATTAGGCTTAATGTATGTAGATAAATGACTGTTACAAGCATATATCCAACAATCCCCTGCAAAGTCCAATGTCTAGTGTACTCTGCCACTTAGTCCTCCATACAGTTCTTTCAGCAAATACCTTTCTATTTGAATCTACTCAAGTTATCCGACTTTGATCCTCACATGAACTAGGTGAACAAAAGTCTTGAACATGAACCGTGGGTGAAAGAGTATTGGTTGGTAACAACACAACAAAGACATGACAGAAAAGAAATACAGTGCATAAAGGTCATGAATCCATAACATGTCATGATTGATATCAAGGAACAACCTGATTCCTCTATTGCAGCCTATACGACATCAATCATATAGTTTGAGTCTCTAAAGATGTATTGTTCACATTTTGTCCTAAGACTTGACACCATTCTGAGACAAATCTCTTACTAACTTGCATTCATGAGACTAACAAGTGTCCATATGATACACATGCATATGAAAGAAGCATCAAAGAAAAATTGCAGTGTCATCTGGCTCGCCAGATAGCTTGTTATTACCACATTGAACCCGATTTGTGGGATCTCCTCCCTTTTGGGTTGGTTTTCTGCTACATGTGAATCATAAGGGGTTTTAGTCCCATCATGGACCTGGTTTCTCCACTAAGGTCAAGTTAAGACCTTTAGTGAAAGGATCATATGTATTATCTTTGGCACTGACGTAGTCCACAATCACTACTCCTTTAGACACTAACTCCCTTACATACTTAAGTCTAACTTGGATGTGTCTACGTTATTTTTTATAGTACTTGGAACTCTTTATCTTAGCAATGGTTGTAGTGTTATCACTTTGAACAGAAATTTTAGGAAGTGGCTTATTTACCATATGTAAAATGGACAAAAGTCCATGCAACCATTCAGCTTCCAATCTAATTTCATCTAAAGCACACAAATCATCCTCAAAAGTAGACTGAGACAATATGGCCTATTTCTTATACCTCCAAGAAACATCATCTCCTCCCAAGAAGAATATGTATCTTGAGAAATAATCACTCCTAGATTTCATGGCAATTAAGCTTGTATCACTTTATCCTTTGACTATAGAAGGATATTGTAAGGAGTGGGACGCAAAGAGGATTTACTCCCTACTAAAATTTGAAGAATAAAACATACATTCCAAACATACTCAAAAGGTATGCTGGAACAGGCGTAAAATTTTCAAATCTTAATTAGTGGTATACAAAAGACCAAAGTAAAGTAGCGGAATAAAATTTGTGACTATAATCAATTTTATAAAAGTACATCATCATTTTCCATCAAGGGTTTACACGGATATTACAACATAAGGATCTAGTAGAGGGAAATCTAAACCATATCAAGTTTGTCTCCAAGCAACAACATCCTTAATATAGGCCCATGTCAGCATGCCATGTCCTCCATATCCTACATCTAGGGTTAGAAGCATACCCCCAACAAGAAGGAGAAAATTAGATGACATCAGCAAAAAGCTGGTATGTGCATACTAAAATAGAATTGAGCAATATATGGAAATAAAGGACTTCAAATAAAAGGCTTCCCATAGAAAAATAAAAGAACTACCCAATCAAGCATAAAAGAAATGATTTATGACAAGATATAATAAAGGAATTACTTGCCATAAATAAGCAATAAAGTTGTGCCACATAAGCACATAGCATGAAATTAGGGTGCATAACCCATCATCAACCTGCATGCATGCGAGATAATCATAGCACTACAACAATATAAAGGCAATGGGGCCAAGCCTCATAAACTTGAAACCTGATATAGAACAACACATAACCAAACTCCCCAATATATAAAGTATGGCCACAAAACTTGGGTATGGGGCATACAACCTCCATCCCAAAAATATAACATGGTCACACAACCCAAAAACCAAAGTAGTTACACTACTCTAGGGCTACTAAATCACATAACATGCTAAATGTAGAGGTAAGTATAAAGTGTAGTCTTTTATGGAACCAATAAAGTTTCCATCACAAAAATGAACAATATAAATATCAACCACAAAAGTGGGCAAAGTTAGGGTTTCAACAAGAATAAAAGAACATGTTAGAGTTCAAAAGATTGTCCAACAAAATAGGTGTTCCTTATATCATAATTAAGTAGAATGTTTCACATCTAATAAATTCTCAAAAGAGAGAGATTGTGTAACATACTCGATTCCAGACACATAGGCTAGACCTCCGTTCTTCTAGGCCCCTATTTGATAAGATGGATATCCAAAACCCCTTGTCCCTTTTCCTTACTTGGCTACCTTTCAATGTCTATATTTCATTGTTATAGCATAGATCAAACCATAATAGGATCTGATAACCCTAATTGACTCTTTTGAATCACATGAACATGAAATCTTTGAATGAGAAAACCCTAAAACTTGAATGATGAGAATTGGTGGATACTAATATTAAACTATAGCCTCAATCATTACTTAATATCCTAGAATAAAAGTGGTATATTAGAGTGAGGAATGTGGAGATGATGTAAGAAGGATTCACCCTACTTTGCTATAAGGTTAAACTAATAACCCTAATTAAGGGACCAATGTGTTAGGGCTTAATGGATTCATAAACAATCCCTAAATGAAAATCCATGTCCCAATTCATATTCCTCATAAAAAGATTAGGTAGAATATCAATTTTGGGCTTAATATGATGTCAAATACTCCCTTTAAAATACTCTAGAAGATAACACCTAAGTGGGGATGGGTTGTATCATTTCAATTGGGCATCTAGACAATTTGGAGTAAAGTTCGGGCCATGATATGTTGTCACACGCACTACTTGTGACTCACGAGTCACGCAGGTTGACTGGGTCAGGCAGTCGAGTTGGGAGACTTCGTCTCCTAGCTCCGTCATTCCTGCAACCACGCGAGACCCGCTCGCTGAGCAACTTCTCACTGGCTGCCTCATGTTATAGTCCCCCTTTCTCTGTGTTTTCTTCTCAAATGAACCCTCCACTCTCCTCCGAATTTAGAGAACCCTCATTTGAGTCGTGCGGTGCAGTGTGCACAAAAGGCACATCTTCGCCCTAATCTTCCATATTTGTTGAACCTCGTAAAGCCAACTATGTTTATCCTTAGTTGGACTCATGACCTGGAACCATCCATAAACCTCCTCCACACCCTCTCCTAGATCCTCATCCATCCATTTTCTTTGATGGCATCGTAAGTGGTGTTGCTGGTGTTGATTTCCTTCCCCAGCATAAAGCTAGAAGCAGCAGCTGTACATCTCATCTCAGTCCAATCACTTTTGAGGTAACTAACCTGGACCCTCATTCTTACTTTCCATCCATTCACCTCGTCGTTGTTTTCTCTAGTTTTCCTGGTCGATAAGCGCTACTGTCCTCCCAGTTTGGAGCTCACCTGGGCACACGGAACCTCGACCTCTGGACCTCAGGGACTACGACAATATCAACGGGAGGTCTTGGCGTAGATTGCTGGTGTGTTTTGCTATGATAAGCTGCTCAATATCGAATGTTGGGATTTTTGTTATTGCCGCAAGAACATGGTCTTCA
Organism: Alisma plantago-aquatica; assembly: GCA_963693085.1. NCBI lineage: Eukaryota > Viridiplantae > Streptophyta > Magnoliopsida > Alismatales > Alismataceae > Alisma > Alisma plantago-aquatica. Next base: position 1,155,134,359 of record OY856410.1, on the reverse strand, counting down.
CTGGTCCCCAGTGACCCTCCTTCTAGACAACTGACCCCGCTGCAATCCCACGCAGATACCCATCTACGCAGCCCTGTTCTTTATTACCTGGTGTCCCCAGTTTTCCCTCAGTTTGCTGGATGACCATTCTTCAGGTCATGTTTTTGGATTTCACGGTAGGGACGACCATCTGGTCTTCCTTGTTCACAAACTTGGAGCACTGGTCTCCCTTGTTCAATCACCACCCCGCAAACTCACCCAGATCATACCATCCAGGGGTCTGGATGAGCTTGACTCTAGGCGGAAGAATTGGTACTGATCCCTCGAAACTGAGTCTGGGAACCGAGGTCATGGACCTCGCCCATGGCATAGGAGATGGGAGGTCAATCCCTGGGGTGAAAACCCAGTCTCAGCCATGGGGCAGATGTTTCCTGTCATGCCTGACCATGGGTATCAACATCTTTTTCCCATATATGACTCATCTTTGACTCAAAATAATGAGAAAGTGTATTTTTATGGTGCTGGGTATCGCCATGTTTGATATATGTTTTTCATTTGAGGGTATTTCAGGCGATTCGCAATTTATTTTCCTTTTGGGGAGTAAATGATTTTAATTTATACAAATCATAACTAATTATTGGTTCATCAAAAAAATATAAATATATATTTTTTCAAAATCAAAATAATGTGATTGATTTAATGGATTAGGTTTCACAATCAGATTTCCAACCTACAGTAGGGTCGTTTTCTAAGAAAGGAATTTGATGCACATTATATTAATTAAATGCACATACATTGTGACTAGGTTGAGACAACCATGACCCTGTGCTTAGGAGGTGTTACTGGATATTTAGGTCTGAACATAAGGTATGTACATCCTCTATTTTATTTTGGGCATTATTTGACTGAACCTACATTTCTTTAATGAGGCATCTCTTGAACTATTAATTTTATTTAAAATCCAATTGTTGGACATTCATACTTTCTGGTTTTGATTCATACAAATTCTTGTGATTGCTGGAATATTCATTATTAATGGGTCTTTGGACCCCTCCTTCTATGATTGCCATTTTATGTGAAATTGACTAAAATGTTAGTCTTGCCACTCTATTTTTGCATGCTACGTGTTTGACTAGAATATCTAGAATAGTGGTACTTATGTACAACCATACTTATATAGGGCGTGCGTATTCCACCTGGGGTGTGCGTTTCCACCCTGATTTCTTTTAGGCCATGATCCTATGGTGTTATGGCCCTATTTTAGGTATATTTAGTCTACATTTTTATGCATGCAAATATGTGTTGTTTTGATATGAATTTGTGGATGATTGTTATGGCGAGACACTCTTTTATTATCATGCTTGTAATCTGAAATTTAATATGCCTCATTTCTTTTGTTACTTTTCTCTTGAACATACCTAATTGCAAATATCCCTCTTTTCTTGTGGGAACATCTCTTTTGTACTTTTAACCCTATATAATGCCCAAAGTGTTTATATAAGTACATACTCAGCCTTTGCTGACCTCTATATTGTTTCCTATGTTCTGGGTGATGTCCCTTTCCACCCAGGTATAGATACATTACAGGACAACAACTCAAGAAGATCATCTACATGGCTTGGAATTAAGGATAGCTTGCAATAGTTAGGTTACCCTCTGTTGTCGGCTTTAGTCGTACTTAGTTCAAGTTTTTGTAAGATCACTTTTTTTGTGGTGAGGAACAATTGTATAATGATACATCTTGTAACTTTGTAATGGTTTTGTTCCGCTGCTTTATTATTATATGGCTCTTGTATTATATCATTTGAGTGGATCCCCTTTTGGGTCTCACTCTTTACAAAATGGTATTAGAGCCTGAGCATTCGGTAACTTGACTACTTCAAGTTATCATTGGTTGACCCTTAATTAGATAGGTGACCCTTAGAGGTTATTGATAAACCTATTTCCTAGTAGTCAATACCAATTAGGGTTTTCAACCCCTGGTTAATTTGGTCACTTGCACTCCTTGACCCATCTATGTGAATGTGAGTTAGTCTTTAGTAATCCTTAACACCCACACCTTCTTTATGGAGGTGGGATGAAGTCACATCAAACTGACTCTTGTAGTGTTTGGTTTACATCTCATGACTTTCTAGGATATTAGCCTAAGAGCTATGAAGTGCAGTTTGACTTAAAAAGTCATAGATAGGCATATTCTAGTTCTCACCTAAAATCCCTTTACCTTTGTTGTTCTCTAGCACGCCTTCCATACTCATCCTATGGCTGAGAACACATGAACTATAAATATAACATTTTCGATGTAAATCTTAGGAGTTTAGATGTTTCCTTGTTACTAAGTGATGGTATGAACGAGCTTAGTTATTGTTAGGCATGCCTTGCCTTCAATGTGAAGAATCACAACATAGGTATGTCCCAAGACCACTTATCTAATGTTTGGATACCATATTTGATTAGCTTCTATGCCTCATACATGAGGTTAGTGGGTGGAATCTATTAAGTTTTGTATAATATTCTTAGGAGTTGCCTCTCTCGCCTCCATGGTGCTATTAGATTACCCAGTGAATGATGTTATTGGTAAATTTACTATATAGTTCATCTTGCCTTTTGATGGGACTATAGTTGTAAATCGTCAAGTGTAGAAGGAACACATATACCTTACTATAATTATTGGATGATAATATGACTCCCTTAGGTCTTGCAATGAGGATGTGTCAATTATAATTAAGAATGACATGGGAAATGGTGGATGTCATGCTTGGGTAGGTTTTGACCGATTGTTGGCTATGAGAAATATACTCCCTTCTCTCTCTCTCATTGCTTGCATATCAGAGAATTATCACATGACCCTTTTAAGTTGTAGGAGGATCAGACCTCTTTGTAGAAGGAAGTGGTTATAGGATAGTAATGTGTGTGTCAGGTTGTGGTAGGTTCCTGACTTGGTTCTCGGATCGATTTTGGCGCCAACTTTGCATCTTTATCGCCAGTCATTTATCGCTAAAACTTATTTTCATTATTAAATTATATGTACAAAAGATTTATTTTTCTTTTTATGATCTCATCGGTGATTTTCAGAACCAAGTCACCACCCCAAGTAAGTTGAGTAGTAGAGAAGATCTTTAGTGAAGTACCCTTGGTTGACATGTTCAACCCTAATACCCTAGGTATAAGACTGACATAGCTAGTTTATATATATATATATATATATATATAAGATCTAGCGGATCCACCCTTTTTCCCCTCTAGGTTATGCCCTAAGTTATAGTTTAAGCCTTTTAAGGGGTGGAGTTCCTGTACAATCTAGTTAATAGGAATAATCGGGGTTAATAACAGCTACAATAAGTAAAACTTGAATAACTCCTAGTAATGATGTCAAACATATGTAGGGGCTACCAAACTGGGAACTCCAGAGGAGCCTTGCTAATCATACCATCTTACATGTCACTTTGATTATTAAAATGGATCTTAAAACTTTGTCTTGATTTATCCTTAAAGGGAGTACTTCAGACAGATAGGGGTAAAAGTAAAATTCCACTAAGGCTCAAATTAATATCCTATACCCCAGATTGCTAATAAATAAGTTGTGAGGATGACTATACAATATAGGCTAGGGTGAACATGCTAAGTATGATGAAATTTCTAAACATTTCCCATGTGACCATGATAAATAGAAGTGTAAAGGGGTTGACTACACATTAATCAACACATGTCTAATGTAATGTGTAAAGTTAACTCATGAATGAGAAATTCAATAAGTTTCATACAACACACTATAGTTTTGATATAGGAATGAGAAAATCCGTTGGAAAACAAAACCCTAAACTTACACCACAACCCTAATGCACCTATTAAAGTATATGTGTTGTCTTTGTTATGTGACAACTCATAATTCATACCCCTTGATAAATCTATAAATATTTCAATTTAAGATATAACCCTATTATTGGAAGGAAAACAAGACATATATGCACATCATGCATAAAGTGACTATTATTAATAATAATATTAATGATACATTGATGTTTGTGGTGATGATGATGTTGTTGTTGATGATGATGATGATGATGGGGATGATGATGATGTTGATGATGATGATGATATGTTGATAATGATGAGGAGGAGGAGGAGGAGTAGGGATATGTTGGTGATATTGATAATGGGGATGGTGAGTAGATGATAATGATGATGATGTCATTTTGATGATGATGATAACAAGAGAAATTATGTGGATCATGATCAAAGAATGGAAAAACTATGATAGCATTGTAGGTATCCCTAATGGATACAAATTGGTTGACACAATCCTAGGTCTTGTTGTAACTTTCTAGCCCAACATCTACCCCAATCAGATTAATGGATGCATGACACATGGAGACATGTAGTTTCACCATAAGAGTAGACCATAAGTGTGACGTGAATAGTATGCTATGACCCCCTACATTAAGTACACTAGAAATTTATAACTTGGTTAAAAGTGTAACTTAGTATACCATACCACAAGTGGATGGATTTTGGGGACGAAATCCCTTTTAAGGGGTGGAGTGTTGTAACATACTCAATTCCAAACACATAGGCTAGACCTCCGTTCTTCTAGGCCCCTATTTGATAAGATGGATATCCAAAACCCCTTGTCCCTTTTCCTTACTTGGCTACCTTTCAATGTCTATATTTCATTGTTATAGCATAGATCAAACCATAATAGGATCTGATAACCCTAATTGACTCTTTCGAATCACATGAACATGAAATCTTTGAATGAGAAAACCATAAAACTTGAAGGATGAGAATTGGTGGATACTAATATTAAACTATAGCCTCAATCATTACTTAATATCCTAGAATAAAAGTGGTATATTAGAGTGAGGAATGTGGAGATGATGTAAGAAGGATTCACCCTATTTTGCTATAAGGTTAAACTAATAACCCTAATTAAGGGACCAATGTGTTAGGGCTTAATGGATTCATAAACAATCTCTAAATGAAAATACATGTCCCAATTCATATTCCTCATAAAAATATTAGGTAGAATACCAATTTTGGGCTTAATATGATGTCAAATACTCCCTTTAAAATACTCTAGAAGATAACACCTAAGTGGGGATGGGTTGTATCATTTCAATTGGGCATCTATCCAATTTGGAGTAAAGTTCGGGCCATGATATGTTGTCACACGCACTACTTGTGACTTACAAGTCACGCGGGTTGACTGGGTCGGGCAGTCGGGTTGGGAGACTTCGTCTCCTAGCTCCGTCATTCCTGCAACCATGCGAGACCCGCTCGCTGAGCAACTTCTCACCGGCTATCTCGCGTTATAGTCCCCATTTCTCCGTGTTTTCTTCTCAAATGAACCCTCCACTCTCCTCCGAATTTAGAGACCCCTCATTTGAGTCGTGCGGTGTAGTGTGCACAAAAGGCACATCTTGGCCCTAATCTGCCATATTTGTTGAACCTCGTAAAGCCAACTATGTTTATCCTTAGTTGGACTCATGATCTGGAACCATCCATAAGCCTCCGCCACACCCTCTCCTAGATCGTCATCCACCCAATTTCTTTGATGGCATCATGAGTGGTGTTGTTGGTGTTGATTTCCTTCCCCAGCATAAAGCTAGAAGCAGCAGCTGTACATCTCATCTCAGTCCAATCGCTTTTGAGGTAACCAACTTGGACCCTCATTCTTACTTTTCATCCATTCACCTCGTCGTTGTTTTCTCTGGTTTTCCGGGTCGATAAGCACTGTCGTCCTCCCAGTTTGGAGCTCACCTGGGCACACAGAACCTCGACCTCTGGACCTCAGGGACCCTAACAATATCAACGGGAGGTCTTGGCGTAGATTGCTAGTGTGTTTTGCAATGATAAGCTGCTCAATATCGAATGTTGGGATTTTTTTATTGCCGCAAGAACCTGGTCTTCACTGGTCCCCTGTGACCCTCCTTCTAGACAACTGACCCCACTGCAATCCCACGTAGATACCCACCTATGCAGCCATGTTCTCTATTACCTGGTGTCCCCAATTTTCCCTCAGTTTGATGGATGACCATTCTTCAGGTCATCTTTTTGGATTTCATGGTAGGGACGACCATATGGTCTTCCTTGTTCACAAACCTGGAGCACTGGTCTCCCTTGTTCAGTCACCACCCCGCAAACTCACCCAGATCATACCATCCAGGGGTCTGGATGAGCTTGACACTAGGCGGAAGAATTGGTACCGATCCCTCGAAACTGAGTCTGGGAACCGAGGTCATGGACCTCGCCCATGGCATAGGAGATGGGAGGTCAATCCCTGGGGTGAAAACCCAGTCTCAGCCATGGGGCAGATGTTTCCTGTCATGCCTGACCATGGGTATTAACGTCTTTTTCCCATATCTGACTCATCTTTGACCCAAAATAATGAGAAAGTGTATTTCTATGGTGTTGGGTATCGCCCTGTTTGATATATGTTTTTCATTTGAAGGTATTTTAGGCGATTCGCAATTTATTTTCCTTTTGGGGAGTAAATGATTTTAATTTATACAAATCATAACTAATTATTGGTTCATCAGAAAAAATATAAATATATATTTTTTCAAAATCAAAAAAATGCGACTGATTTAATGGATTAGGTTTCACAATCAGATTCCCAACCTATAGTAGGGTCATTTTCTAAGCAAGGAATTTGATGCACATTATATTAATTAAATGCACATACATTGTGACTAGGTTGAGACAACCATGACCCTGTGCTTAGGAGGTGTTATGGGATATTTAGGTCTGAACATAAGGTATGTACATCCTCTATTTTATTTTGGGCATTATTTGACTGAACCTACATTTCTTTAATGAGGCATCTCTTGAACTGTTAATTTTATTTAAAATCCAATTGTTGGACATTCATACTTTCTGCTTTTGATTTATACAAATTCTTGTGATTTCTGGAATATTCATTATTAATGGGTCTTTGGACCCCTCCTTCTATGATTGTCATTTTATGTGAAATTGACTAAAATGTTAGTCTTGCCACTCTATTTTTGCATGCTACGTGTTTGACTAGAATATCTAGAATAGTGGTACTTATGTACAGCCATACTTATATAGGGCGTGCGTATTCCGCCCGGGGTGTGCGTTTCCACCCTTATTTCTTTTAGGCCATGATCTTATGGTGTTATGGCCCTGTTTTAGGTATATTTAGTCTACATTGTTATGCATGCAAATATTTGTTGTTTTGATATGAATTTGTGGATGATTGTTATGGTGAGAGACTCTTTTATTATCATGCTTGTAATCTGAAATTTAATATGCCTCATTTCTTTTGTTACTTTTCTCTTGAACATACCTAATTGTAAATATCCCTCTTTTCTTGTGGGAACATCTCTTTTGTACTTTTAACCCTATATAATGCCCAAAGTGTTTATATAAATACATACTCAGCCTTTGCTGACCTCTATATTGTTTCCTATGTTCTGGGTGATGTCCCTTTCCACCCAGGTATAGGTACATTATAGGACAACGACTCAAGAAGATCATCTACATGGCTTGGAATTAAGGATAGCTTGCAATAGTTAGGTTACCCTCTGTTGTCGGCTTTAGTCGTACTTAGTTCAAGTTTTTGTAAAATCACTTTTTTTGGTGAGGAACAATTGTATAATGATACATCTTGTAACTTTGTAATGGTTTTGTTCCGCTGCTTTATTATTATATGGCTCTTGTATTATATCATTTGAGTGGATCCCCTTTTGGGTCTCACTCTTTACAGATTGTGTGGGCTAGTATGTCAAGAGACTGAGAAACTAGGATTATTGCTCAAAGAAAATAATATGAGATGCAAATATACATTAGAAGGGAGGAAATTAGAAATTGCTCAATGTAGAAATAATATGGGATGAAATCATACTTCACTTCAGATTCTAAACAAGTCTAAAGTCAGTCCTAGGTCCAATCCTAGTTCTCCAAAGCACCTATTATGCATATATGTAGAATTAGGGCTAGGTTTACATTAATTACTCAAACCCTAAAAATCACCTTTTTATTATTAGTGAATTAGGTTATCAAAACCATACCATATTGTAGGTTATATTTTTCTTAGTTCATAACATATTTTATTTTATTTTTCTGACTTATAGATAATTAGTTATGAATTTTAGAAAAACTAAACCAATTAAGAAAAATCATAAAATCCATATATCAATTATTTTGTAATTAGATGATAAATCTTATATCATTATATAGATAATATTTTTTTAATCCAACCACAATTTGTCTACAATTTTTTATTAATCAGATAATTAGCTATGATTTTTATAATTCTGATCAATCAGAAAGCTACAAAAATCCACATACACATAGGATTATCTATTTAGAAAACCTAGCAAAGTAGATCCACTTAGGTCACGCCACCTGGGCTGGACCTGTGGCCAACCAGGCACACAACACAACATGTTTAGATAAAAACTAGGTATAAGAAAAGACAAAGTTACCCTCTGTCAAAAAAGCAAATGAGAAACTCCATGAAGGGCAAAGCCAAGAAATCACATTTGATTGTTTTCCTCGCTTGGTTCCCTTACGTGAGGAAGCATAGCACTATAGATACTTGAAGCAAATAAGGGATTTTGATCCTAGATTGATGATGGAGTCTAGAATCTAGATTTTGATCGGTATAAATCACCAAAGTGTGATGCTCATTTTCTGGATATGCAAATACATATGGTGAGGAACCGATGGGCAACTAAGGAAGCCAATCACAAGTTGTGTTTGATTCTGAGGGTCAAGGTGAATCTTTCAGAGTGGATATATAGGATTCTAAACCCTTGTATGATGAGAGGAAGGGAACTAACGGGGAAAACATGGAAGGAACATAGTAAGGAAGAAACTAATTTTGGGAATTTCCAAAATGGGAAGGGAGAAAGTCTACATCTAGGATCAAACTAAGTGGAATTATATCAGGAATGCAACTATGAAACAATTTCTTAATGAGATTAAGAGTAGAGAGAGAAATTATAGAGATAAAACCTCACAGCGTGAACAACAGACACAGTTTCTCTTGCGAAGAGTGGGAGATAACACCCCGTACACACGATTCTGATCCATTAGTGGATAGGAAACCTAGACTAAAATAGGAAACTTTAAAATCCAGCATGATAGGGAAAAGCCCATCTTTGGGAAATCGATTGTATTAAATGGAACATTTATCAATTGGTCCTTTTAATGTATATTTCTTTCTAAATCTATTTGAGGGTGCATTTAATGCTCAAATAAGATTAACTTTTACACCTAGACTAGAAGACACAACAGAATCCGAATTTGGCATCAGTTTTTTCTTTTGGAGAATTTTGTTATATTATTTAATTCTTTTAAAGCAAATCATGTTTTCTCTTTCTTTCTGATTTAGAGACATCTAGAAACCATCAATTAATGTGAAACTTCACCCACAAGCACCCATAAACTTGTGGAACATAAATTTGCCAATAATTTAATCTCTTGATATTATTTATTACATTATTTAATGTTTTGGGATTCTACACACTTTTTCTCTCCTAATCTTCACTTAAACATTTAAGGTAGTCCAAATTAGATGAAAATTCACACATAGGCAATTTTTAACATGTAGATTATAAATTTGAGATTTGTTTCCATTGTTGAATTCATTTAATGATTTATTTGATATTTTGGAGAAAAACAAATATTTTCTTCTTAAAGGAAATTGGGATAATTATTATTATGCAAATAAGGTGAAACTTGACTCCCAAGCTGATTGGGAGCAAAGAAACACGATTTTCACATTAAAGTTCATTTTTAATATTTCCTTTCACGAATTATACCAAATTAATATTTGTTTTCCATTATAGTTTTATTTAACATATTATTTCATCATTATTATTTATTCATCCAATTGTATCCTATATCTACACATTACAACGAAAAGGGTTATATATCATTATTTTGCATGAAATTCTATATATTTATCATTTATCTCATGTGATATATTTTATGTATCCCTTATTGGTCTAAAGTTTAATATGAGAGTGTTAGGTCATATTTGTTTTCATGCATTTATGTTTGGGTGCTTTATTTATGCATTAATATATTAGGTTTACAATTATCTACTTTTAGGTTTATCTTCATCCTTGTTTGGCTAAGTCCAAAGAACTAAACTTTCTATCCCCCAAAGCATAGGATCATGGTTGAGAGGCTAGGTTTCAATTCGTTATAGATATTTTCTGTAATCCAATCTAAGGGAACAAGTTCCCCTGACATATATCAATATTTTGTCAAGATCTTCCCAATGGTCTTTTTAGGACAACTAGTGTATCTACTTAACTTACTCACAGAAAACGCAATGCATGGTCATGTGCAGTTCATAAGATGCATCAAACTTCAAATAATCTAAGAGTATTGTAATTGATACACTAGAACTCCAGTATCATTCTTGAATAAGACCTTGGATGAGTCATATGGAGTCTTAATAGGTTTATGTGATGTGTACTCAATCCTATCTGATATCTTCTCAACATAGTGAGACTGGTAGCGAGTTACACCATTCGTAGACCTTCTGATTTTAATCCCTAAAATCACATCATACATCCATATATCAAACTTTCTACACAATAATGACTTTATCTCATTACTACTTTTATATCAGAACCCAAAAGCAATATATCATCTACAGATGAGCATAAAATAATGAATCATCATTGACAATTTTGCACTAAACACATTTATTAAAATAATTAGAAATAAGCTAAATGATGATAACACAGAATCAAACTTCTCATGCTATTGCTCAGGGGCTTGTTTCAAGCATATAATGACTTAACAAGTTTACACACATTCAACTCATTTCCACAGCCCACAAATCCCTCACGTTGTTCCATATATATGTATTCCTGAAGATCACCATGTAAGAATGTGGTTTTCACGCCCATCTGATGGATAAAGAGATTATAATGGAAGTCAATACTATAAGCACACAAATTGTGGTTTCATAATAAACGGACGAATAGGTATCAAAAGAATATATTCCTTTCCTATGTGCGTAATCCTTAGGAACCAATCTATCTTTACACTTACAACTCTCCCGACTGCATTTTCTTATTAAAGATCTATTTGCATCCAACTGCATAATAAGTAGGAGATAAATCCACTAATAACCAAGTTCCATTTGAAAGAATTGATTGGATTAAATTGTTAATAGCTTCCTTCCAAAACATTTCTTTTAGAGAATCCATATCTTATTTGAAAGATACAAGATCATCCTCAATATTGTACTTGAGAAATTGACTTTCAAAACCTTATGTCCTTGTTTATTTACTTCTCCTTGGTTCAACCATTTCTTTGATATCATCAGATTTAGAAATAGTATGTTCTGAGTTGTCCCCCACATTTGTCACCCTTTCTACATGTTCATTCATGGAACTTGTGGTGAATGGATCCTCTTGAGATACTTATTTGGGAACATTGTATTTCATGGAAAATATGTCCTCAAAGAATGTAGCATCACATAGTTCCATAATTGTATTGACATGAATGCCTAAGATTTTAGATTTTATAGTAAAGAATCTATAGGCATAACTTGTCTCTAAATATCCCAAGAAGATGGCATCAATCATTTTTTGTTCCAATTTTTCCTTTTGTGTTTAGGGACAAGTAGCTTAGTAAGGCATCCCCGCACTCAAAGATATTTGAGACTCGGTTTTTCCCTCTCCATTGCTCAAATGAACTACTTTATTTATGTTTATGGGGAACTATATTCAGAAGATGGAAAATCCTACTCAAAGCTTTTCCTCATATAAAGTTGGGTAGACCTGAGGTTAGGAGTAAGGTATTGACCATATCTATCAGGATCTGATTCTTATGTTCTACAATTCAATTGGATTGTGGTGAATAAGTAGTGATAACCTCATGAACTACACCATGGTGTTGACAAATTATAAGAACACGTTTGAGGTGTGCTCCTCCCCTATCAGACCTTAATCAATTTGTTACTTTACTAGTTTGAGTTTCAGCTTCTTTCTTAAAGATTTTAAATTTCTATAATGCATCATCTTTACTTTTAGGTAAATAGACATAACAATATCTACTTGCATCATCAATAAAACTTACAAAATTATGTTTTTGATCCCTAGTAGAAATCCCATTAAACTCGTAGATATTGGTGTCTACTAAATCAAGAATTTCCTAATTCTTATTCATAGAATAAAAAGGCTTTCTAGGTAGTTTAGCTTGCACATAGATTTCACAAACATTAATGTCAGGTCTATGAATTAACTCTAGATTCATCATTTGTTTCATTGAGCCCAGACTAACAAGTCTCAAACGACTATGTCAGACGTCAAAAGATACAAGATTCATACAAAAAGATCCATTACCATTCAAATTTAAAATTGAATTTGAAACAAGTTCAACAAGAATCTTAAACAGGTTCTCCATATCACATATATAACCTTTACCAAAAAAATTAAGAATCATAAAGGTGTGTAATAATAGACTTATTATATTTGTAGTCTTATATAAAACCATCTATAATAAGAATTGTGCCACTAAGGCCTCACTTGGTTCATAAGAAGGGATTAGAGAGAGTTGGTATATAAGAAACGTTAGGATAGCATAGATAGAATAGGCAATGTTGTTTTGCAGTCCTACGTTTGGATGCAGCACTGTAAAGACATTGTATAATATTTGAGAGATAGTGGATATGAGGAATAGAGTCACAACTGGGTGGTAGTTGCTGCTTCCATATTTCTGACTCCTAAAATTTCTTGCTTGTGGCTGATTTCTCATTGCTCATTGAAATTTTGTAAAGGTTCTAATAAATTTGTGGTACCGTTAATTTACAATCGATCCAAAGAAATACAGGAAGTAATAAACTGCAAAATGCAGATCCTTTTTTTCAGAAGGCGAAAGCTTCTCATCTTCCTTTAGTTAGTCAAATATACCACTAAGTCATGACAATGTATGAACACTTGTTGCTAACCACACTGATCTGACGTCCTTGTCTATGGAACCAGGAAAATAGAGTCGGTCAAATTTCTGGCGTTACGAGAAGCTGGTGCAGAAGGAAGAAGACATGTTCAGGCATCAAGAGAAGATGGTATGGGAGGAAGAAGACATGTTTAGGCATCAGGAGAAGCGGGTGCGTGAGGAAGAAGACATGTTCATGCGTCAAGAGAAGCAGACAACTCAAAAGGAGATAGGAGTTTGATTCGGAGAGGGTGAGATGGAAATTGGGAGAAAAATTTGGGAGTCAGGGTCTAGATAGCAGAGTCGGGCATGAGGGAGGAGGGTTCGAGTGGAGATACCGTGCAACCCCAATGGAGGGTGCGGAACATCGGAATCCTACTCAGTTGGGACATCTGTCCAGTAGAAATGGCATCCTAACATTGATTTTGTTAAACCAAACATAGGATTGCACTTATTAATGGAAATTTAATCATATCTTGCACATAATCCTACAAACCAAATGGGTCTTAAGGATATTATGCTGAATGGATGGAACATTCTAACTCAAAGTGTCAAAAACTCTTCGAATGAAACTTCAAATCCACACATCCTACACCTTGTACTTTTACAGATCTGGAATCACTCATCGTCACAAATCAACCTATTGAGGCTTGGTAAACAAATTAGGGACTTGTCAACGTAGACATGTACATTATATCCAGTATCAATTATCTAGTAAAATGGTTCAAAAATTGAAGGAATTTAATGATTTATAGACATGAATCCATCATTGAGGTTCAAGTATACAGTCTACATGTAGACTACAACATCCTCATTTGCAGTTGTAGCAGCTTTCTTTGCCTTCTTCGAAGGATAGTGCTTGTTCCAGTGGCCAACATGTCCATGTGTTCAACAAAGTTTGTTCCTCAATTTCTTTTGGATCTTAGCCTTAGGTTTATGTATATCCTTACATTTACCTTTATTCATAACAATAGTAAAATTTACATCACTAGGTAACTTGACATTCTTCTCTTTCCAGTGTTCTTCTTGTATGCTAATGTCCCTCATGAGAACGTTCATTAACACATCTCCTTTATGATTCTCAAGAATCATGCCAAACCACTCCCAATATTTAGGGAATTTCTCTATGATGGACATAACAGCAAACTTCTCGGGAAATTTCATGCTTGCATCTAAGAGTTCATGACACAAGAGTTGAAAGTCATGAGTTTGGTTAGAAATAGATTGACCCTCAACCATCTAAAACTTTAGAAATTTGGAAATATAATACTTTTTAGCATCCTGATTTTTCATATTATATTTCTTTTCCAACGCCCCCCACAAAACTTTAGAAGTAGTAACATGTGATTTAGAGTATGAATCATTAAATTTTTTATTTAAAGAAAACAAGATTAACCATCTACGCATCTTATCACTCTTCTTCTAATTTGCAATTAGCATTGTTAGGAGCAGTAGCATTAGATTTAGGTTCATCCTCTTCTAAAAAAACTAATTGTAACCCACTATATTCAGCCGAATTGCATCCTACATTGCCAACAAATAAAGTTTGTTCCAATAAATTTTTCATACATACTCAACGTGTATATTTTTTTGCCAAAAGAAAAATCAGCCATTTATAACTTACAAAAGAATTTTAAATTATTTAATATTGTTCATAATTTTTTTGTGTCATTACATGTAGCTACAATTGCAATTAGATTAATGAATTCAGGCCAGATCTAAATAAGAAACATGTAGAATACACAGAACATAAGAACAAAAAATAAATAAAGTTAGAAACTCAAACTAGATCATTCATAGAAACTCAGACTAGACCGTTTGTTGAGCAATGAAAATGATACTTAAAGAACTCAGCGGCTCACAGTCCTCATGAATAAGTGTCATTCTTCTAGTCGGTCTGGTCACAAACATATAGTAGGAAGACGTCTCACACACACGTTGATGAGGAACAACTTGCACTACCAGTACATCTCGACAATTACAAGTACCATCACCTGGACAGATTGCATCTCTAAGAGAGGGAGAACGAACTCACTTCGTGTAAGAGAGAAATCTTCACAAGGCAGTTCAGGAGCAATGGCAACAAAAGGAAGCTATTGGGATTAGGATTTCTCACACATGAACAGTAGCAGCTGGTGTTTTGAAGTTGTCATTAACCCTAAAGAGCAAAGACTTATTTATAGCTCTCTCACGCCCTCCACATCCTATTCCTAAAAGATACAATCACATGATTGCCCTTGTACACAAAACAGAAAACAAATCCGTTTAGGAAAGAATTAATTAAATTCATAATTAATTAAGTATATGTTTTCTCATGCAAAAAGAAGAGTAAAGAAAGACATGACAATTCCCACCATCCATAACCCACATGCTCGAACTTGGCGAGGCAAGGCGTGGCGCACACGTGTTGTGGTCACTATATCCACCATAAGGTTGAGCATGCTCTCCTCTAGAGACCTTGGACACTAGCGTCACATGTGATCCTATATATAAGGACCACAAAAGTTTTAGGAGCAAGTAATGCGGGACTAAAGACTTTTCCCCTTTGCATAAGAGACAAAACTATTTTTCCTCTATGTACTAGCTACACTAAATTCGGCTTAAGTTATGTAGATACATAATATTACAACCATTCATCCAACAAGCTCTGTATCCCTACTTATGGTCCTTATGGTAGATATAAACATGTCGTAATAATGAGTCACATGTCCATATGGTTGGCTACCCACTACTAAGGGATTCAAATGTATTACCATGATTGATACTCTGGCTAAGAACCCCAAGACCAACCACACTAGTGACATGCTAGAAGTGATGATTGGCCATATTAACCACCACAAGCTTTTTCTAAATATTGTTCCCACTCGTATGCACAAGGAGTTCACCAAATACAATTTTATCACATGAACTTATCCTAGGAGTAATTATTATGAAGAAAAGAAAAGTTTACCTTGCTAGTACTGAGTAATACCAATCAGTTTATATAATATAATCTCATCAAAGGCCTTATCATATATATTGTCGGATGTTGCATCAAATTGTCCCCCAAAATATTGTATTAAGATAATTGTGTCAGCTAACTATCATTTATAATCCGTCATAGAAAAGAATACTAAACTATATAAGGAACTTCAAACACTAAAACAATCTATTCAAAATACCTTGACATTGTCATAAAACTCCAATATAGATCTTCATATAGTGTTGTGCCAGAGTTGTTCTTCTTTGATCTTACAAACTTGAATGAGTGCAGAGAATAAGTGGTGTAATTATGTCTTGGTAAGGAGGCCAAATGATGTAGGTACATTTTCTTTCTTTTCTCCATGAAGGAGAAAAAAAATGTTCTTATAAAGTATAGTTTAATCTCAATTTCAGTGAGGAGCATCTATAAAAAAATTTACAACATGACATAACTTTTGTTGGATCCTAGATAGGTGATTAGATGCTCTAGAGGGGGGGTGAATAGAGCTGAAAGCACTTAAACAAAATTCATTAAACCTTCAAGATATATCACAAGATAAGGTTGCTAAATAGGAAATTTGTGTGCAACTAAAACATGCATAGCAAGGGAGAGAGAGATTGAACATACACCAATTGACAAGTTGTTTAGAGTGGTTCCACACTTAAAACTAGAAGTGAGTCAGTCCACTACCTAGAGAGGTCAACCTCTAGGATTTCTTAACCTTGCATCTTCATTATATTCATTATAAGAGATACAATACATGATCACCAAAGGACTTACCTATCCAATTCAAAGAGTCTTCAACCTTACCAAGGACTTACCCACTTTGCAAGGAGTCTTCCGCCTTCTTCCAAGGACTTACCTACTCTTGCATAAGTCTTCAGCCTTGCAGGGATTACCCACTCTTCTTGGATCTTCCACCTTTGACTTCACCTTCACTCAGAGAAGCTTCCACCAAGGACTTACCCACTTGAGCAATGAGTCTTCTACCTTCACCAAGGGCTTACCCACTCTAGCTCCAAGTCTTCAGCCTTGATCTTCACCTAGGGACACCTTCCCTTTTTCTTATTCACCTCTCTTAGCCAAGAGAGAGAACCTTCATCTTCATGATTGAAATGAGAGATGGGGAGGTGGTGGAAGTGAGAGCCTCACAAGATATACATGTAGGATGAGCTCTCTTATAAATCTCCTACTCACTCTAATGAGTGTAGCAAGTGATTAAGCTTAGAGAGAGAGGAGGCTGTAAGAAGCACTCAAATATAGAATAGGAACCTCACATAGAGTTTGCATTGAATGCTCCACCTTGGAATGAATCCCAAGGGGTCCTATTTATAGCTTGGGATGTCTCTTAACCTTTGGGAACACTTGAGAACAAAAACTAGCCGTTTTTTGGCTTGCAACGGATATATTTTCACTTGTTGCAACTTCACAATGGCTAGAAGCACTTTTTTGCACTTTTCCGTACAGTGCAATCGGTCGAGTTTCTATAAGGGTAACTCGACCGATAGAGTAAAAGACAAAGCCGATATTCAGACCATCGGTCAAGTTTGTCCTGGGGAAACTCGACTGACCAATGAAAATCAAATTGGTCAGTTACTCCATCGGTCAATTCTGTGTAGTGTAAACTCGACCGATCAAAAGTCATTTTCAAGATCCAATCAAGATCGGTCAAGTTTGCAACTCACAGAACTCGACCGATGAACAGCCTGATGTGAATTTTGGAAAATGGCTTTTGAGTGCTTAAACATTCGATCTAAGTGCTCCTGATTTTTTCTAAGCTTAATTACAAGTCATACAATCATTACAAGTGATTTACAACTTGATTCTAATAGATTTACATCATATTACAAAAAGGTGCACTTGTATTGACTTTGACTTGTCTTTTCTCCAAGTTGATATGCTCAAGTTAGGGCATTTAGAGTGTGTATATACCTAATCTGAAATCACTCAAGTAGAGACATTAGACACCAATATATGGAATGGTTAGTCATCATCAAAGCACGGGTTTAGTCAATTTAGACGTGATTCAACATTGACCTAATTGACCTTGAGTCAACATTCTCCCCCTTTTTGAAGATGATAAACCATTCCATAAATGTATTGAAAGCTTTTAAGTAAAATCATACCTTCGGAGAAACCTAGGGGTTTCAATAGGATTGAGCTCATATGCTCCCCCTCAATTGATGCACATGGAGTTCTCATACTCCCCCTCAATTGATGCTATTTCTCATGCATGGTTAGCTTTCATAACATTTATAGAATACTATGCTTCTACTCATATATGTTCTACACATATATATCTTCTCCCATTTACCTTCTCCCCTTTACATGGACATACTTCTCCTCTTCATGTAAGACATGCCTTCTTCCTCTTTTAAAAGAAGACATACCTTTCTCCCCCTTTGTCATTTCAAAAAGTGGGGGTATGAAGAAATAAGAAACACCACTTGTTAAAGGAAAGGAGATAACAAAAATTTATATAAGGAGAGTAGAAGAGCACGGATAGGGGATTCTCCAAGCATAGAAAGAAAAGCAAGTTAAAACATATACTTGAACAACCCAAAATGCAAGATGAAGTGTTGTAGAAAAATAATAAAATGCAATTTTGACCCTTAAGATAACAGAATTTATCCAAAAAGTGACAGGGTTCATGGCGTAGCGATGAGCCTTGCTCAGAAGGTCGTTTCTGCATTAAAAAACACTAGTCTTGCGTCAAAAACTGAAACTGGAGCAAAATCTGCATAAAATCCAAAAATACTCCAATTTCTATATATAATGTAGATCTATGTATCCTACATCACAATGTTATGCAAGCAACTCAAGATAGTAGATATGCAATTCAAGGAACAGGCTTGAGCATGTATGAGACAAGATACAAGCATAGCATATAGATGAGCAAAGATGGCAATTATAAATAAGGTTAGAACTACTAGTAGATGTTATCACAAGTTAGGACTACTAGTAGGATCTAGATCATAGTAAGAGATACCAAAAGATACACAAGATAAAGCAAGCTATGAGTATATGTAGACATATATCCAAACAAAGAGATATGCAGTTTTAGAAGCATGAAAGGATATAACTCACTAGATATACATCCTTACCATAAGATGATTACCCCTAAGAACCTCAAGGTTGTATCAAAACAAGATATACACCTAGATAGATGTAGCAAGTTAGAGTACAATGGAAGCAATTTCAGACACAACCAAAAGATCCAAAGAGATCATCATCAAAACCTGCAAAACAACTCAAAGCAAGTAATTGCAACATATAGATATACCAATTTAGAGCAATTAGAGAGATAGAGTTGTAAGCAAGATAGGCAATTTAGAACATGGCAATATGTGTATATAAAGGTACCAAATGAGAGTGCCAAAGAATAAGGCTATTGGTTGAGAAAATCTAGTTGAGAGGGAAATTCTCATTCAATAAGCCAAATGTGTATTCTGTGCACAGTGTTATCAGTCGAGTTTTGTGTATTGACAACTCGACCGATGACAGTTGTTGGCAACACCCATAGGTGCCTATTGGTCAATTTTTAAACAGGGCAAACTCGATCGACAGAGCAGCTGTCAAAAAGCACATATATTTCATAAAAACATATTTGAAGGCATGCTAAATATATGAACCATATTCAAACATGACTAAGCGAGTTAGTAATGCACTATAGAAGCATTAGAAATAGTTTTTGAGCAAGAGTGTGAAGAGAAAAACAAAATACCACTTTTGACTTAAAAACCACATGCATAGTGCACACGAACTTGACAAAAACAAGTTAGAAAAGGTTATAAGCAAGAAAATTTTACCTTTGTTCTTACCATTCCTTTTTTCACTTGTTGTCACCCTCTACACATCTCACCTTTCTTATTTCATGTGGATTGAGAAGTCAATTTGCAATTCAATAGCTCAAGTCAATCCATTTGCAAGTACCTACAATAAGAAAGATGA
The DNA here is from genome assembly GCA_963693085.1 of Alisma plantago-aquatica. Taxonomy (NCBI): domain Eukaryota; kingdom Viridiplantae; phylum Streptophyta; class Magnoliopsida; order Alismatales; family Alismataceae; genus Alisma; species Alisma plantago-aquatica. The sequence goes on along the minus strand of OY856410.1, from coordinate 1,155,114,540 downwards.
AATGGTCCCCAATCATGTTTTTGGGTCCGGAGGGGTTAGCTTAGCAACCCAAGTCCTATTGCTCTTGGATGCTTTCCTAAAAGGACAACAAGTAGAATAATGACCAACTTCATTACAATAGTTGCATGTGCCCATAGTCTTGGAACTAGAGGATTCTCCATGGAAGATTGGAGGTCCTTTACCTTTGTTGTTCCTTTGACTACCATCATACCCCAAACCATGTCTACCAATTTGTTTGGTGGTATGGTGTAGGATATCATTAAGGCTCTTCTTACCAACTAAGAATCTTTGCAAAGAAGATCTCAAACCATCATTATCATGCATAAGAGAAGTAATAGTAGAAGACAAATGATTGATATTATCTCTAGAATGCAAAAGATCATTTTCTAAGCAAAGAGTTTTAGTTAAATAAGGATCTCTATCAATATGAAGAGCAGCAACATCATTCTCTCTACTAGTAGAACTAGAACAAGATTCATGCACATTGATTTTAGCAAACAAGGAGGCATTTTCTATTTCAAGCAGAGCAATTTTAGAAAGATAAACACTATTTTCATATTATAATCCTTACAAAGCAAAATCTTTGTCCTTGTTTTCAGATTTAAGAACATCAATATCATGCATGAGAGAATTAACAATTAAAGTATGTTCTTCATTAGAACTAGGCATAAGAGGTTGAGCTTCTAGAAATCTAATCTTATCAAGCAAGCTAGCATTTTCAAGTTTAAGAGAATCTACTTGACTAAGACAATCATTTTTATCATCAAGCAAGTAAGAATTAGAATGTTCAATCATCTAGTTCTACATGCAAACTATCAACAATTCTAGCAAACTTTTTCGTTTTCTTTTTATAAGACTTAAGAAAGGCACAATTATCATGAATAATAGCAATCAAAGATTCTTTATCTAAAGAGTTTAGATTTACCTCACTTGAGTCCTTACTTGTTGATTCCATAAGAGCAAAATGGCATTCTTCTTCATCACTAGAGCTTGAGCTTGATCCTTCACTTGAGCTTGAGTTGGAGGAGCCACTTGAGCTTGAGTGCCATTTCTCCTTCTTCTTGTGAAGATGGGTCTTTTTGCCTTGTGGGCAATCTTCCTTGTAGTGACCCTTCTTTCCACATGTGAAGCACCGGATGGAGGAGGACTTGTCTTTGTAGAATCTACCCTTTGAGTACATGGCATCTTCTTCAACTTGAGAGAATGGAGAAGCTTGACCAACAATAGCCTTGATTTGAGATTTAATTTTAGCCTTCTTCATTCTCTTGAGTTCTTTCTCCTCTTATCTTTCTACTTCTTCCCTCTTGTCAAGTGTGGCTTCATGTGCTTGTAGATTTCCAATGAGCTCTTCGATAGGGACATCCTTAAGGGACCTTGCTTCTTCAATGGAAGTCACATTGGGTTCCCACCTCTTGGGGAGAGTTCTAAGGATCTTTGAGTTGATCTCTCCACTAGACATAGGATGTCCTAGAACAGCAAGACCATTCACAATAGTGTTGATCCTTGAGTACATGTTAGCTATCCTCTCCTCCTTTCCCATCTTGAAGTTCTCAAGCAGCCCTTTGAGCATGTAGACTTTGCTTTCCTTCACTTGATCTATCCCTTCATAAGTGATGCATAGCTTTCACCATACCTCATAGGATATTTCACATGAAGAAATCCGGTTAAACTCGATGGGGTCATGGAGGCATAGAGGATGTGCATGGATCTAGCATTCAAGGTTGCTTTCTTCAAGGTAGATTCATCCCATTCTTCAATCTTTGTCTTTGGTAGCATGTATGGGATGTTCATCATTTGCCACATCTCAAGTATTGATCCTTGGATGTAGAATTGAAGTCTTCTTATCCAATATAAGAAATTTCTCCCATCAAAGATTGGTAGGCTGATCAAGTATCTCGCTCATTGGTAGTCACCTATCTTCTCCTACTTGTAGAAGTATGCTTGGAGAAGCTCGCTCTAATACCAATTGTTGGATCCGAGATGGGTGATTAGATGCTCTAGAGGGGGGTGAATAGAGCTGAAAGCACTTAAACAAAATTTATTAAACCTTCAAGATATATCACAAGATAAGGTTGCTAAATAGGAAATTTGTATGCAACTAAAACATGCATAGCAAGGGAGAGAGAGATTGAACATACACCAATTGACAAATTGTTTAGAGTGGTTCCACACTTCAAACTAGAAGTAAGTCAGTCCACTACCTAGAGAGGTCAACCTCTAGAATTCCTTAACCTTGCATCTTCATTATATTCATTATAAGAGATACAATACATGATCACCAAAGGACTTACCTATCCAATACAAAGAGTCTTCAACCTTACCAAGGACTTACCCACTTTGCAAGGAGTCTTCTACCTTCTTCCAAGGACTTACCTACTCTTGCCAAGTCTTCAGCCTTGCAGGGATTACCCACTCTTCTTGGATCTTCCGCCTTTGACTTCACCTTCACTCGGAGAAGCTTCTACCAAGGACTTACCCACTTGAGCAATGAGTCTTCTACCTTCATCAAGGGCTTACCCACTCTAGCTCCAAGTCTTCAGCCTTGATCTTCATTAAGGGATGCCTTCCCTTGTTCTTCTTCACCTCTCTTAGCCAAGAGACAGAACCTTCATCTTCATGATTGAAATGAGAGATGGGGAGGTGGTGGAAGTGAGAGCCTCACAAGATATACATGTAGGACGAGCTCTCTTACAAATCCCCTACTCACTCTAATGGGTGTAGCAAGTGATTAAGCTTAGAGAGAGAGAGGAGGTTGTAGGAAGCACTCAACTATAGAATAGGAACCTCACATAGAGTTTGCATTGAATGCTCCACCTTGGAATGAAGTCCAAGGGGTCCTATTTATAGATAGGGATGCCTCTTAGCCTTTGGGAACACTTGAGAACGAAAACTAGCCGTTTTGTGGCTTACAACGGATATATTTTCACTTGTTGCAACTCCACAATGGCTAGAAGCACTTTTCTGCACTTTTCCGTACAGTGCAATCGGTCGAGTTTCTATAAGGGTAACTCGACCGATAGAGTAAAAGACAAAACCGATATTCAGACCATTGGTCGAGTTTGTCCTGGGGAAACTCGACCGACCAATGAAAATCAAATTGGTCAGTTACTCCATCGATCGAGTTTTGTGTGGTGTAAATTCAACCGATCAAAAGTCATTTTCAAGATCCAATCAGGATCGGTCGAGTTTGCAACTCATAGAACTCGACCGATGAACAGCCTGATGTGAATTTTGGAAAATGACTTTTGAGTGTTTAAACATTCGATCAAAGTACTCCTGATTTTTTCTAAGCTTAATTACAAGTCATACAATCATTACAAGTGATTTACAACTTGATTCTAATAGATTTACATCATATTACAAAAAGGTGCACTTGTATTGACTTTGACTTGTCTTTTCTCCAAGTTAATATGTGTAAGTTAGGACATTTGGAGTGTGTCTATACCTAATATGAAATCACTCAAGTAGAGACATTAGACACCAATATGTGGAATGGTTAGTCATCATCAAAACACGGGTTTAGTCAATTTAGACGTGAGTCAACATTGACCTAATTGACCTTGAGTCAACAACTTTCTCTATACAACCATTTTTGTGTCCCTTTATACAAATTGCTTTAAACATGGGATTCAAATCCTTTTCTACACGATTTCTTCCATATACTATATCACTACAACTAGAAACAAAATTTATCATAGATACAAAGCTAGTCAGGACAATGTGTACCCGCGAGCATTCAAAACAAGTAACTTAAAGAGTTTTTTCCTAAATCCCCCCTCTAGTTTGCCAATATTCCTGATTACCCCCTCACTTATCAGAAATTCCTATTACCCCCTCCCACTTATCCTATATTCCAAAGAACCCCCCACATCTAACTTCCGTTAACGGAAGCTCGTCCTAGATACTTCTGCTTATTCCCAACCCACGTGAGCTGTGTTTATGGCTGAACGTATTGAATATTAAATGTACATTATGTTCACTAATGGCAATCTATTTAGTAATATATCATTTAAATACTAATGTAATAATTGAGGCGAGCCGATATCAATGCATACATGGTTTTCTATAAATAATAGTACAAGTCAGGCTGTCAAAATTTTGGTATAGGCCTGCCTCGGCCCGAAAATCTTTACTGGATTTTTTAGGAGAAAAACTAGGAAACGTTGGGCTTGGATATCGATTAATCTGTTCAACCAGATTGTCATATTGGAAATTCAAAATTGAGCCAGTTCCAACCTAAAACAAATCCATATTTGTCAAAAATTGAATCTAGTAGGTAAATATATCATAATTTTAGTTTTCTCTTTTCTTGATTTGACTAGGTCCCGACCCAGACCCAAATATGTTTGAACCCATCACCAACCCTCAGCCAAAATTAGATCAATTTTTCTAAATTATAGTCATTTTTAAACCGTCAATGTGAGAAATAAGAACTGTTTTTCCTATTAAATGTGGTTGGGTTCACGGACAGAGATAGTCAAAATTATTATGTTTATAAAAGAATAATAATAGTTTGCACTAAATTGAACAACCATACTGGCCAATACAAAATAATATAACTCACTGAAATCGAGCATCAGACAAGGTGATCCTAGTTTTTGGTAAGTTGAAATCGATACTCTCGGACGGGTAGCGGATCGGGTTTGTGCCCAAATACCTTCAAAATATTGGCCTTTGTTTGACCTGCCTAAATTGCTTATTTTTGGATGTATTCATGTCATTAAAAATGAGATATTATCTAATTTGATATGTAATTCATTTATTTTAACAAGACCAGCACGCATGTATTATGTATAATATATTTTATAGTTAATAAGAAATGTGATGTTATATATATATATATATATATATATATATATATATATATATATATATATATATATATATATATATACAATGATGAAATTTGTGTATGTACATAGTAGATGATTCATGTACTTAGGCTTTGTAGTGATGTTTGCACCCATGAACACAATCTTATTCGAGTAAGAAACAAATTGTTTGAGTTATGGTTTAAACTTTGCGTTCATTGTGGCTTCATACATACTGATCAAATTTGGGTCCCAGTCAATTTTGAGTTCTGAAGTGTACGTTTTGGGATGTTTATTGGTTCATACGAAATGAAGGTCTATGTCGAGACCTAGTCAAATTACCAAAAATTTAAGTTAGACTATATTCAAATTTTTATATATTTTAGCTTTTATATCCAAATTTGATAAATTATCATTTGTTCTAAGTTAGTTATGTTGGCAAAAATACAGGTATGGCATACTTTTGGGTTTTAGACATGTCAATTTAAGTATTTGATTCTTAATCTTACTCTAAAAAATCCGGTCAAAGTTGACTAGCTCGGAACAAACATACACTCGGAGATTTTAATAGTCCGACCTATACTACTTAATATAGTAAATTGCGGCTATAAATTTGTCTCGGCCCGAACCATAGACCTCACATTTTTTGTCAGCATAGACCCATAGACCTCAATTGTTAACACTTAACTATTTAAAATGTACTATTAACTCATTCTCAAATATTATGCTTATATTAAATATTACAACAGGTTTAGCGTTAACTAACAACTCACGTAAATTGGGAGTAGAAAGTTGTGTAGGATGAACTTCCATTAACGGAAGTTAGATATGGGGGGTTCTTTGGAATATAGGATAAGTGGGAGGGGGGTAGTAGGAATTTGTGATATGTGAGGGGGTAATCAAGAATATTGGCAAACTAGAGGGGGGGTTGGGAAAAAACTCTAACTTAAATGGATGGCGTGAATAAACCATCCTAATGATACATAAAACTAATTTTCAATTGCAGCAGAATTTGGATTTCGGCCATCTTCCGTTGGCTTTATGGGCCCTATCACATACAAATTCAATTCAAACCACCATTAGCTATCGTCCCTACACCAATGGGTCGGATATTACAGTCAATACAGATAAGGAGACAACCAGGGTACAACGAAATGTGGATAGGAACATCCGGTCATCAATTTATATATATATATATATATATATATATATATATATATATATATATATATATATAGCTGTTTGAAGAAAACAAAATTAAGGCAACAAGGAAATCAACTAATTGACTAAATAAGGTATACATCAGCTAGTGTGGACATCTGAAACAAAAGCTTAGTAGCCATAGATAGGAGCGAAATGGGTCAGAGAATTTAAGAAAAGGAAGCCACAAAAATATTTCAGGAAAGGCTATGGCGCCACAATCTTTTTTTGCTTCAATTTCTTTTGTGGAGGAGCTTCACTTTCTTCACATTCCAAGTTCCTTAAGCGTCCTGAATCCCCTAATGAAATTCCACTGCCCGTACGATTTAGCACATATGCCTCCCCCATTTTCCTCCTGCACTCCTTGCTAGCTGATTCGTGCATAACCACTGCACAAATAGTGAAAAATGAGTCGGATTATCTTTTTCATTTAACTGTCAACGTTAATGGTTTAAACATTTGAATTGGGTTTGATGTGTCATTGTGCAGTACATAAGTTGATGCTTATCGGACAGTGTTTGCTTATGATCAAATAATCATAATCCACTGATGTATAACCACAGTAATTCCTCTTAACAATCAATCTGTTGTGTCATCTGTTAAAGCGAATTTACAAAAAAAAAAAAAAAACTTGAGGTTGTAACTAACTCGGATTTGGGTAGTCCTTTCCAACTATGCAGTTGGCCTTTTGTTGAACACTAACTGGTGCATTCCAGGGTTCATATATGTACTGTCGTGGCATATCTGCAGTCGTCCAAAATGCCAGAGTTAAAAAAATTAAGCACAACTTATGGTCCTTCACTTTCAGTAATTTTGCATAAAATACCTTTCAAAACAGGAAGGAAATGCCTGATAAAATCACCATTAGGATCATACTTCTTTCCAAATGATGAAGGGGAATATATCCGGTTATACTGAAAAGCAAATAGTTTCAACTCAAGCTTCATTCTTTTAATCAAGATCTACAATACACAAAGCAGTCTTTACATAGTAGATGCGTATTTGTTGCTAACCTGATAAAAGAATGATGAACATGAAAGCCAAAGCCAATTACCATTATTTATAGACCAGTCAGAATCTATTAGCAATCTGTCAAAGACATCGCGACCCTTCTCCCAGTGGATGAACTGTATTGATTGACAAATTCACAAGTATAAACCCCCAACAAAAAAGAACTTGGAATGCATTTGTTGATCATTTACCATAGATCAATTTTAGTTGTCTTATTTATTAACCAAGCCAACAGTAGCAATTAGATTAGAATGTTTCACCAAATAGTAATATGTATATCATTGTTGGCACAAAATCAACAGGTCATATACCAGGTCTCCACGTGTCAAAAAGCAAGCGACAGAGTGGCGGGCTAAATGGTGCATCCATCCCCATCTGTGAAGCTATAGCAACAGACCACATAAAAGTGTCATATAGAAGTCTTAACATTGAGACCCTAGAACTTTTATGTACGAACGAGTACCCACAATTTGAGGCAAAAAGATAATGATCAGTATGAATATGATACAACAGTTTTGAAGGACACATAAACTTTGTATATTAATAAATCATTGTCAAAGCTAATAATTGGCGGTAGAAAAGATGATTAGATTTATTAAATATCATATGATATACAAACACACGATATAACTGGTTCAGCAAGGAAGTGGTTGCTTATATGATTATTTAGCATATTTCTCAAATTATTCTGCATGTGGCAACCAAGGATCTACTCTTCAGTGGTCAAAGTGATAGTGACCACCCACTTTCTAAATATTTGAAAGATAGAGAATTCCAAGAGGTACAAGTTCAGGAGCCTGGACACAATTCCTGGCAAGTTCGCAGTGGTGACGCAAGAGTATTAGTCTGGTTTGACCTGTTCAAGAGCTAACAGAAGTTCTTTTACTTCTTTGAATAATAAAAGGTATGCCTTGATGCTAGGTTATTGATCCAAATGGCAGAAGAGGTCTCAGTTCTACTCAGACCTATCCCTATGGTGATGAACCATGCTAGCTTTGTAGTGGTGTGGATCATATTGAATGCATCTTCTTAAATAAGGGGCTAGCCTAATCATGCTTGTGGGTTTCACAAATGGTTATTAATAAAAAAATTAATATTATTGAATGGTGCCTCTTCTACAAGAAGTGTGATGCCTTATTGTCAGTCATTTACATGTCCCACACTAGCTCAACTAAGTGGAGATGCTCTTATTTACATAGGACTACGGAAACGTTGAAAACTATCATATGATTCAATTCACACATAGTTCCAGAAATAAACTAAATTATTCTCTCAAGGCTCCCCTTCAAGATGGATTGCACATAGCGCGTAGACTGAGCTTAGTACTCATAAGTTGGAAGATGGAGGTAATGGTTTAGGGAGGATGTCAACTATCCAATCTATAGTCAGAAAATGAGGTGTAGTTATGTTCTTCGACGTGACTAAGTTGGTGACAAAATGGCAGTCACCTACATATGTTTCGCCTCTTCATGCGGGGCGTGGGAATATCTGCTATATAAATAGCAGCGTGAATACTACACCTCAGAGCCATTAAGTGATCATTTGGTATTACTCAACTCAAAATGTAGTTTATATGTTCGACAGAGAGTTAGAATAAGTGAGGCATGTCCCTGATGACCTTTCAAATATCTTGAAATTCTATGTGCAACTTCCAAAAAATGACTTTTTCGTTGAATACATGAATCATAACTAGTGTCAAATACATAAGTTTTCTGAATATTCTTCTACCATTTCCAGGATCAAAATACTTTTCATCATAATCCTGATAGTATACCCAGAATAATCCATGGTTCTTGAGACCAGCTTGGCATGAGGCAACCCGGTTTCCTTAAATAGATCAAGACTGTATTCCCTTTGAGATAAATTTAATGCCATTTTTTGACCTTGGTACTTCTATGCCGAGGAAGTATCTTAGAAGTCTGGGGTATTTGGCATGGAAATATGCCCGAGTAATTTTCTTTAGCTTAAAATATCGTCAGAGTTATTCCCAGCCACAACAATGTCATTAACATACATAGACATGACAATTGATAATCCCTTATGTGTGCTAGAATGAAACAAGGATATACAATTTTGATCTATTGAAGAAAACTTGGTTGACTCATGCCAAGCTTGTTGACAGTAAAATCCCTTGTGGCATTTTCAAACAAAGAGCTTTTATCAAACAACACCTCCCCCCCCCCGGAACAGAATACACTAGAGGCTGTTCGATGTTCAAGTACATTACCAGTCAGTGAAAAAAGCATATGGACAGAGTTGATTAGATTAACAGTAGAGGTCTCCAAGAAGTCGAAACCTATCATTTGTGTGTAGCTTTAGGCCACCACCGAGCTTTAAGAAGGTTTACGGAGCCATATGAATTATGTTTCATACATACACCCACTTGCAGCTGACAGCCGTCAGCTGTCTTCTCATATGGTAGCTCCACAAGTTCCTAGGGCCTCATTGTTACAAAGAGCATTCCTTTCACACATATGAGGTCCATCCGGGATCCTGTTAGTTCCTACTGATGATTTAGCATTCAAAGCTACAACAATGTCTGCGGAGTAGAAGCCAAGCATGGTAGGCATCCCAATTGTTGCATATGTCTTATGTGATGGATGTGGGAACAGGATTGGATAAGGTGGAGCACAGAAAAATTTCAAGATCACTGATTGACCCCCATCCCACCCCACTTGAATGCATATCATCGAAGAACATAAGCAACTCAAGAAAAGTAACATTGGTAGAAAAGTACATTTTCTGTAGGGAAGGACCTAGGAAGCATACAGACTTCACGGAGGCAGGGGTGTCCGTGTCCAACATGGACACGTGGTGGACAAGGCCCAAACGTTACCAAGTCCTCAATTTTTTTTTGAGTTGGAGACATCCCAGACACGACTTGGACAGAACCCATCATTAATTAAGAAGGGGAAACATACCGACGCACATAAACTTCCTCCTCACCACTCTTGATACACGTCTCCCCCCTCATCACATCACCACCTAGGTAACTACTCCTCTTCCATTACCTATAGACTTTGGCCTCTCGTCTCTCCACTTGTCACCGAGCTCTCCTCTTCCTCCGTCTCCTCTTCTTCCTCCACATCCAATACTCATGTTCTATTTGTCCATCACCAAACGTGAACAACAACAACCTCCTCTTCCACTCCTCTTCTTTCTAATTCTGAATGTACATCAATTTTTCACTATATCTCCTCTTTTCTTTAATTTCTAACACAATCACTGTCTTTTTACTGTCCAGATTTAGATGTGCAAATATTTTACTATAAATTCATACTTGTAGTGTTTAACTCTTTATTATTTGCGAATCAAATTTCTATTACTTTGACTATTGTTGTGTTTACTATGTGAGCTTGTTTGATAGTATGCCTCTGATGGCTTAATTTCATGATGTGTGCAATGTGATTGAATAACATATGAAATTGAATATAGCTTGGATGAAATGATCCTTACGTTTGAATGTGCTTGTTCTTTTTTGTGTTTATACATAAAATAGAATGCATGTATCTGTATAAGTATATTTTTTCCCGTGTCCAGCATCGTGTCCGTCTCCTATAATTTTGAAAATTGTCGTTTCCGTGTCCGTATTGCTGTCTGTCCCGTGTCCGTGCCCATGCTTCCTAGGAGAGGAAAACAGCACTCGTACCCTTTTTAGTAGTAGATTACCGAAGAAAAACCTGAAAACAGATTTAGTAGTAGAGTACCCAAGGACAATATCACTTGTACCCCTTTTGTTGACTCCTGGTGACAGTTTAATAGCTCTGAGGTCAAAGTTTTTAATGAAAGTGATACACCTGAAAACACAGTGGGGTAGGAAAAGCGTAGCTAGTAGGATATACAAAAAGAAAACAAGGTGGCTCCTAGGATAACAGAACATGGTTCCCAATTGATGAAAAAAAAGATAGTTATAATGGGTTCTAAATATTCTTTTACGTGTGCATGTGAGTGGATAAGGTACACAGAAATGTCAAGAACATGATATATTTTTTGCTAGAGGTGTATGAGAAAAAAACCATTTGTAAATGACGTCAACAATGTGACAGGTTTTTACTGAAGGTGCAGAAGAAAAAACCATTGATATTGATTGATCATACCATTTGTTGTAGAGAATTTGAACAGTTTGTTGAGCAAATTATAAGGCATTGTCAGTACAAAGAGTTTAAATTGGACCAATCAGATTAAACTTTGATCTACTGGTTTTGTTGCATGACAGGTAGAATGGCTTAATTTTATCAAATCAACCCAAGCCGTGCAAGAACAATCATCACTAACAAGATATAATATGGAAAGCCATTGTAGCCTGGGATTCTAAAAGGATCGGATGACAATATGAACTAATTCTTTGACGATTGTATCACCTAACTGGCAAGATGCACAATCTAGAAATTCAAGGTAAAACAAGATCGTCTCAAGAGTTTCTTTAGTTTCTCCTTAGGCGAGGTGACAATACTGGTAATGAAGTTGCAGAGGGAACCCCCAATTAAAGCGGAGTGGATTGGTTAGATAGGCTACTTTGTGTGGAAATAGTAGATATCTCTTGTCCTAGTGTACCTGAACCAATCATCTTTAAGGTCTGAAAATCCTATAAGACAGAGTCCATAGGTCAAATTTTACAGAAATCTTACAAAACAAGTTAAAGGAATTAACCAAGTTAGCAACTATATCAATTAAACAGAAAACTAGACACATGATGGACAAATTTTAAGGTCAGAAATAAAGACAGCAGTGCAGATCAGCAAACTTGACATATTTTATAGAGACATCAGTGAGGGTGACGATTTATTTGGAATATGTGAATCACTGGTAGTGAAACGATTCCACATACCGATCATATGCCGTCTTGCTCCTAAATCGACAACCCAATTTGGTTGGTTGTCTTGTGGGAATAGAACACAGATTTCTCTAAAATTATTTGAGAGTATAGACGAGATCTGTTGACGACCGAGTAGATAATGGATAGATAGCAACCAAATCAGAAGGGTGAGGCTGATTTGCATGAACAAGCAGATCATATTCATTTTTGGATATCATAATATGATGTTGAACATCAGAGTTACGGTTGACGCATGCAGTTCTTGTACTGTTTTCCTTAAGAGTTATGGCAATGACTTTAAGAGTGATCATGTTTCTAAAACACCAATCCTCAGTGTGGGCCATTTTGTGATAGAAATGCACTTGACTGAGGTAAAAGTAGTTCAATTCAAAAGCAATTGCTTCATAGGTCTCCTCAAGCCTAGGTGTTTTGTAAGTAGCCAAACTGATGCTACAAGCAGGGGCAAATTTCAGTTGTGAGCCACACAGGAAATTGGATGTGATCAAACCTTCTCAGCCTCAAATCTTCTTTTCTGATTTCAGAGGTTAATAGTATTTCAGTTTTTGGGCGATGGATTGAACAGAATCATAGTGACTAGCATTCATGCCTCCTTAACTTCGATATAATAAATAGTCACAAAAGGTGCAGTTGTGAAGAGAATTCAGTTCACGAGTGTGATGTCGCTTAGCTGCATCCAACACTTCCTTAGTTGTAGTATAGAGTGTGCACTTGGTGGCGATATGTGGTTCCATACAATTGTGCTGGTGCATTCAGAATATTTTGTACTCTTCTCATCTGGAGGTCCAAATTCCTTGAACTTGACTTTACTACAAGACTCTAGAAAGGTATGGGCAACATTCTTCAGTAGTAAGTAATTTCAATTATTCAACTTGGCAGATGTATTGTTCACTTGAACATTATAGACAGTGGTTGATGAACCAGGAGTTTATGATCATATTGAAATAGAGGGATGTTTCACAGTAAAAAAGATTATAGCAGTACCGCAATGAAACACATCAACAAGAAACCAACATTGTAGTGGGAATAGATCAGGGCGCCATTAATCCAAATAAGGAACGATGGGATTCTTGTCCTAACATCCTTTCCACATGCAACAATCAAGTGCAAGATACCCTTCTGTTTTATAACATTAAAAAAACTCACTCTAACATCCTTTCTATGATTAGAGGTGCTGAGAGTTAAGTAGTTCATTGGTTATTTGCTAATTTAGTAAATGGGCCTAAGTGTGCTGGCACATTAGGGCTTGGGTCCAAGTTTGTAGTTGTGCCCCCTTTCCTATATATAGGAGCAGAGTTTCACTGATGAAATTTATCTTGTAGCTGTCTATTTGCTCTTTTACATGGTATCAGAACATGGACCTGAAACCGTAGCTGTCAAGTGAAAAGGAGAAAAGAGAAAGCTACAGCCAGCGGGCGTCCGCCTCTTCTTGGCTGTCCGCAGGCCTTGTCCAAAATACATGGCTTCTGCTGCTCCTTCCTCTTCCTTCTGCTGCTGTTGATGCTTCCTCCTCCTTCTGCTACTTTTTTGCTGACGATAACTGCCTCAAGTCTTCTCTACATCACTACTTGCATTTGTTGGTCTTGTACAAAATCCTTGGCTTCTGCTGCTCCTTCCTCTTCCTTTTTTGTTGTTGATGTTTCCTCCTCCAGCTTCTGGTGCTTTCCTAAGAATCATTGCCTGAAGTCTTCTCTATATCACTACTTGCTTCTGCTGCTCCTTCCTCTTGGCTTCTGCTGCTCCTTCCTCTTCCTTATAAAGAGTGACTAGTTGAAGTGGTACTTTACACCTTTGGTTGTGTAAATGGTGCAGGTTCGAATCTTGTGTGTTTATTTGCCGACAAGGAGTGGCTCAAGTGGTCAAATACGGTGTCCCCTAACAAAGGGACCCAAGTTCAAATCCTAGTTGCCGCCTTGATTTACCACCCTCCCGGGCGTTCGGCCTCCGTCACGAGCATGGGAGAGGGGGAGAGAATGCCTCTCTTAATCCCTATATCACTACTTGCACTTTTTGATGCTCCAGGCGCCATGTTCCTCACTTCTAGCCATATTGCTACATTACATTACTGTAGCACAACGGGATTGATAGAGTTTCCAGTCCTTTTCTTTGTGGTTTCTAGCCACCTCAAGCAGCCTTCTTCTCTTCCTTCAACGTAGTGGCCTGCAGGAGATGAAAGATCTCTTCCCCGTTCCTTGAAATTGGGTATATGACACCTTATTTCTCCTCACCTGTGGCCTGGTCTAACAAAGATCTGATTTGAAAGTTGTCACTTGGATTTGGGGGTCTTCTCCCAACGAGATCATCTTCCAAGGGCTGCCTGAAATCTCTCCTTCCTCCCTTAGTACCTTTCTCCTTATCTTTATCTCTTCTTCAACCTATTCTATTTGCATGCATTCCCCTTATCTATTTTTATCAATATCTTGTCAAAGTGTGACTTATTTGTCCACCCCAACTCATATGAGATTCTATTTAAATTTGGGGTTGAGTCGGATATGAAGAAGATGGAACGGTGTAGTACTTAAGAAGTGAAGTAGGGATGAGCATTCTGTTAAATTTTTTGTTTAATGGTTAACTCGGTCGAATAATCAGTTAATTTGTGATTTCAGATGTTAACCATAAACCTAATCAAATTAGAGTCGGTTAATTCAGTTAAGATAATTCGGTTAATGATTAATTCCAGTGGTTAATTTGGTTATCTAAATAACACTTCTGTAAACATTGTTTCAAATTATTGATAAGATTTTGAAAAATCATCAAATTATAATAGTAATGCATATAAATATCATGATATAATTTAGGAAAACGTAATTAGCATATAAATGGGAGGTCTATTTAGGACAGGCAATGGGGCCCGGATTGAGCGGGTTCTATTTCGAGTTGATTCGGGTCAGCCAAAAAATGCTCGACCCGAAATTCTTATTTGAGGGTCCAACCCGATAAACCTGATTGACCCAAAAATCACAGATATACAAACCCAAAAATGCAAACCCCAAAAAACCAAAAATGTTAATCTGCTAAACTCAAAATTGGTAGACATTTATGTTGACTGGATATTATTTTGTAAGCAAAGACATGGATTAACTATTGCAAATCAAAAGATAAAAACCAAATTTCTTCTTAAACGTAAAGATATATTTGTACATATTATGATTTTAGATGACTACACTATAATATATAGAATGGTAAAGTAAAAATTGATTTAATTTCTGGTCGATCGGGTTTTGCGGGTCAAAAATTGCAACCGTGACCCGACCCACAAATGAATTTGGGTTCTTTCGGTTCTGGCCATTTCAGGTTGGGTCGAAAAATCAAAGACTCGGACCCGCTTTAGTAAAGGTCGGGTCAGGTCTGGTTTTTTCAGCCCTAGGATTATTAAAACAAAAGTAAAATATTATATATATAAGATAATTTTTTATGAATAAACTTTGGTTATTCAGTTAATTTGGTTTTTGTTGGTAAATCAAGCTCTTCTATTACTTTTTTTGTTTTTAATAATATTTACAAAGTTGTAGAATCTTGGGTGCGTAAATTCTCACCAAGAAGAGAGGAGAAAAATGCAAGAATGTACATTCGGTTAATTTGGTTAACCAAATGGGAACTATTTAACTTATAAATTAACAATTTAACCAAATAATCACAATAAACTAATCATATTGACTGAGTCAACCAAATTCTCTGAACAAAATTAACCATTTGGTTAATCGGTTATTAACCAAATTCTGCTCACCCCTGAAGTGGAGCAAGGAGATGATGACATTTTTATTTTGGAGATTAACTTGTGCATGTGTTATTATTTTGTAACGGAGTTTGCAGTTTGTTATTTGAGTAAGATTATGGAGTTATGCTACCTATGTGTGCATTTTTGCACGCTTGTTTCTTTTGAAGTGGTATCATCCAACTATGTTGTCCCACTGCCTTATGTCTGTGCTATAGATACGTTGATTTTCAGTTGCTTATTTGTGCGCTCTTATGCACGTCGACGTGTTACTATTACTTTCCAACGCTCTCTATACTTTGCTACCGTGAACCATCACTCTCTAGACTCTAATACTGTGACCCCACATTCTTTGGACTACTCAAGGATGTTACGATTCTGAACATGGCCCTCACGCATATTTGTTGCCAATTGTTGTTGCTCCATATGCATTCTTCAAGTTGATTGAGGCTCTTCATTTGCACTTGCACCTACTCCGTACCTACTTCTAAAGTTATATTTTGAGGTGGGAGATTGGATTTCAACATTGAGGGGGAGTGATCAATTTTGTATGGGCTGCCTATATCTCCTTTTTTATGCTTTTAGTCTGCATGGCATGTGTCTGTGTATCTTGGCAAACTGTACATCGTATTCTACCATGTTCCAGCTTGAGGTTAGTATTAAGAGTTAAGTTGTTAATTGATTTATTCTGTTAATCTAGTAGTGCGCTTAACTGTGCTAGCCATTAGGGCGTGGGTCCAAGTCTGTAATCTCCAATATATAGGAGCAGAGTTTCACTAACGAAATTTATCTTGTAGCCGTTATTGCTCTTTTACAAGAGGGAACACAATGACTCTAAGATGACGAGATTAAGACATTGTGATGATAATAACACTGTACTAATGACAACCTTGGTAACTAAAAATCAGTTAATGATTTAGAAGAAAATGTTAGCAGTATAATGAAAACTTGCCAAACCTGAATCATTATAGCATCAATCCAAGGATACCCCGTTTTCCCATCTCTCCAAGCAGCTAGTAATTTATCATCATCACTCCAAGGTATCTACGTCAAACATTATGGTAATTTATACACAATAACTGAAAAGTCTACAGAATTTAAATTTACCATTTATTCACTGAACATTAAAAATAGCAAAAAAAAATGCAAGCAGAATATTATACTCTTCCCGTCCATGCACTAATAAATTACCATTCAAACAAAGTAGATTTAGAAGAGCAAAAATTCCGACTAAAGTGGGATGATACCTGTTTGCAAATTTTATTTCCCTTCATCTTATCAAAATTTGGAGTTCCAAATGCTACAGTATAGAAGAAGTCCCTCCATAATAACTGCCAATCATACTTGGTAAGAATCATAGAGATTTTATTCATAGCCAAGCAATTCAGAACGAACCTGACCAGTAAGTGAAACAGGAGGCCGTGTGTGTTTCTTCACATCCTTATAAACATCAATGATGCAATGGTAAAAGTACCTTGAAGATAGACAGCCAAACTGGAATAGAATTGAAATACAGGAATTATAGCCAAAATAGATCATAGCAAATAAACATAAAAATCTAGAAGTTCCAGACAGCCAAAAGATCTTACTTTCAAATATGGAGACAGAACTGTTGTAGAAGGTTTTAGAAAAGCAGAAGGGTCACCCTTTGGCTTTTCAAACTTGGCGATCCACTCCTGAAATATTGAAAAGGATAAACATTCCCTGTTGTGAAGTGGATACAGTCACTACAGATATATTATAGGAAAGTCGGGATTCAGGATTAGCTCAATCAAGAACTTCTCCTAGGAAAGAACCCTTTCTTTTCAAGAATGGAACGTAAAACTTGAGCTAGGATAAAAATCATGAGTTGCACAAAAAACAAAAAACAAACATTGTCATTGTGCTTGTTAGAGTATGCAAGTGCTTTAGTTTCCTGATTTATAATATGTGCCCAAGCCTGTTTGGTCCATTAGTGTCTGGATCTATGCCCATCAGATAACAATAATACACCTATCAAACCAGTGATCCAACCCTAACCCCACGTGATAGGGAAAAGTGAGAAAGAGGAGTCACCACACTGCAGCCAAAACCCCATGGAGGTGCTTTGTTGCCCACCCCCAG
The DNA here is from genome assembly GCA_963693085.1 of Alisma plantago-aquatica. Taxonomy (NCBI): domain Eukaryota; kingdom Viridiplantae; phylum Streptophyta; class Magnoliopsida; order Alismatales; family Alismataceae; genus Alisma; species Alisma plantago-aquatica. The sequence continues at coordinate 1,155,096,866 of OY856410.1, read as the reverse complement.
GTTCTTCAAGGAGTGTCTCCTTGGAGCCGTCTCCATCTATGACGTTGTTGCTGCTTCATTCTCCCCCTAGTAGAAGGTGCCACACCCTACCATGAGGATGTCAAGGTTGACCTCCCTTGGAGCTACTATCTCCTTCCCCTGCTAGTTCTACCACCATCTTTGTTGTTGTTGTTTCCACCATTGGTGCAGATGCCATCTCCTATGTTGTCACTGCCTCCACCTATGATGTTGCCTCCACTATCTATGTCATTGCCGCCGCCATCAAGATGTATTGTAGTCATCTACTGAAGTTGTTTTTTGCTTCTTTTTCCTGCCAACTCGTAGCAAGAGATCTATTTTTCTGCTTCTATTATGGATAAATGATCCGTACCTTGTGGTGTTGCAGATCTGTAAGAATTTTTAATCACCCTATTGATGCCTCCGCCAGGAGAGTGGTATTTCTCTGTTGCGACACATTGTGTGGCTAAGTGACATAGTTTGTGCATGGTGTCTTTTTGTTCGTTGTCGACTCGTACTAAATGGCATGGTATGTCATAGGAGTAGACTACACGATGTGCGATCGAAATACATGTTGTATGATCTAGTTCTAGCGACAGTCGACGTCCCAACTTTGATATGGAATGTATAAAATACACAGCTTGTAGTTGCCCTGATAGTGATCTTTTTCCCAAATCTTGCAAGGCGTGTGAGCATATTACATGTCGTACACCCAGCTCGTGACAGGCTTCTGCCCCTCGTTAGACATGATGTGTGGGAGTTTTATACACCATGTAGCCTGTGTTGCGAGTTTTGCCCAGAACATTACATGACGTGTGAGTGCCTTACACGGCGTTAATGTGGTGAATGCCTTTTTCAGCAAAAATGGTTGTATCGTTACATGAAGTGTGGGTACACCCACACGACCTGCTTGTCTGTTTTTATCCCATACATGACAAAAAAAACCTGACACATAGCGTGCCACTTCTTCTACTACTATTATCAAATAATGGAAGGCTTGAATATGTGGGGTGCCTTTATTTTATCATATCAATAGCAAGTTATTATCTACTTTTTTCATTGTTCCTTTACTTTCTTCCAACCCTTTATACATACTGCCCCACATATATTAGATGCCAAATCATATTTGAATCTGATTTTTGACCTTATAAATGTTGTGGGGCCTGTGTGCATCACTCCCTTTTTCGGTCGTGAAAATATCCATTTATTTTTCAAACAGAATCCATCTTATCGGGTCAAGTACGGCACTGACTCATGTTATTGGTTTCTCTCCTCCGCATACTAGCCTATCTATCCATTACCTTTACTTGTAACTCCCCTCCCCAACTACTCCATGTCGCTTCATATTTTATGATTTTTGTAGTTGGTGTGAGGGGGAAAATTAGGGAATAGATGAGATGGAGAGAGATGGAGGAGAGTAGTTGATGTCTCTGAGATACATATATATCTTAGAGCTTCCAGATTGGACTTCTGGAGCATCTCATTCATCTACTATTCTAGAGATTCTTCATCATCATCTGCCTCATCCGCTAATATTAAGTTATTTGCTTCATCTGTGCCTACTACTTCATCTATGATGATACTTCACACACTTATGTTGCTCATGGTCTTCTATATTTGTGCTATATTAGCACAAACGTTATTTTTTGGTATTTGTGTATGTGCTTTATTTGCATGTTGACTCTTCTTGTTTATTCTTTGTATGCACAGAGACTACTTATTGCATGCTAGTGACCCAGTACCTTCTACAGTGTGATGTTTGCCACTATGATCGATATGAAGCGCAGAGAGGAGAAAATGATGAAAGTTACTTAGGGAATTTACTTTTGCGTGTTACAAATATGCAATGGAGCTTTACACTATGCATCTTGGAGTCTTGGATCTACTGGCTGATTTGTGCATTGGGGTATTCGTTCCAGCTAACACTATTTGTCTATGTTATAATTCACACGTCGACTACTAGTTCTTCTTATGAACCAGCATCTCTAGTCTACTAGCTTATGTGCATAGTAGTCACTTTCTAGACTACTTGATGACGTTAGCAACTGAGATGAAGACACTTGTGCCTACCTATTGATGTCTACTACCACTCTAGTAGATACTTTATTCTTTGAATGAGAAGCTCACCTACCACCTGATTTTTGTACCTTCTTTGGATTATCTACTTGAGAGGGAATGTTTGAGTGCATGACTTTTTGATTGTGAGATTAAGATGAGCATTATCATGGTATGGGCTAATTTTTATCTTGTTGAGTCTATATGGTTGCTTTTATGATCATGCATGTGTTTCCTTTCTGTTATTCTATTTGTCTACAAGTTGGACATTTGATTTCCCCTTCTCCAACTTGAGGGGGGCATTACAGGTATATGAGTGTTTTATTTTCTGGTTTATTATGCATATGAGCCCAAGTCTATTTGCCCCATTAGTCTTTGGACACTTTAGACCATTTGTGTTTGTCTTGTGTCTAGGAATGGGGTCAACCCATCCAAAAACAACAAACTACAATTACCATATTCTCTAGTTTTCTAATAGATTGACAGTGTAAAAGCATAATATGAACTAGATATTTTTCTCGAGTAATTCAAATTTCACGTATGAATTGACACAATAGCTCACTTTGCCTAAAGATATTGGCCATATAGCATGATTCAAAAAAAAATAGCAAACTAGAGAGTTTAGCTCAAGTTGCTATATGATATGACAACCTGTATGCATACTTCATGAACTGAAAGTGTCAATTATTTATTTTATTTTTTAGATTAACGAGAGAACCGCCCCCGTAGAAGCGCCACTTTTGTGACCCCCCCCCCCCAGACAGCGTAAACTCTCGGGCCCCGAGCGTCCCACCCACCCGGGAACCGGTTAAAGCGCACAGTTGGCCGGCCTGCGCGACAGGTACCATTTCGGAGGCGGCCGCTGGGTTTCGAACATGTGTCCCTTCATGAGGGGACACCGTGCCGAACCACCTGAACCACTCCTCCCCGGCAAGTGTCAATTATTTAGCAAATTAGTAGACGTCAGTTTTCAATTATTTAGCAAACTCGTAGACTTCCGCTCAAATCACCTTTTCACGATTACATGTGTACTTCCTGAATTGCTAAATAATTTATGAACATCCTTTTTGGAAAATCATATTAGATGAAACATTTTATTGTGATTCAATTCCTTGATTATCAAATTCCTAACATTTTTCTTTGTTAGAACCTGATTGGGAATCCTGATAACCTAGTTGTAAGTGTGGCTTAGTTAAAATCTCATCTTATAGGAGATTCTTGTTGAACTCCTATTTTACTATGTCTTTTTGTAGGTGATAGGTGATTGGTGGGCTAACCCGGTGCCAGCCAAAAGTATAAAATCAAAGTACTAGCTAGGAATGGTAAAAGGTGGGCTTAACTTTTGGTGTTTATAGAGAAATAGGAATTGTATATTCGATGATTAAAAAGGTGTACAATACAGTTTCTTATATAGGAGAAGAGAGGAGAGACTAAAACAGAGATGAGTAATATGGGACTAAACTACTGAAGTAAAAACATAAGTGAGGCACATGCTAGGCACATGACACTCAGTAAAACATAACATATCTCTATACTCCCCCTCAAGCTGGAGCGTAGATGTCGAACATGCCCAGCTTGTCCACTAGAGTCTGAAAACAAGCTTTTGGAAGAATTTTGGTGAAGATATCCGCTACTTGCTTATCAGTGTTGAGATATGGAGTGCAAATCCGGCCAGAAAGAACTGTTTCACGAACAAAGTGACAGTCGACCTCAATATGTTTTGTCCTTTCATGAAATGTGGGGTTGCTCGCAATAAATATGGAGGTTGTGTTGTCACAAAACATCTCTATAGGGCTGGAATAGGATATGTCGAACTCCTGGAGGAGACTCTGGACCCACAGAAGTTCACATGCAGTATGAGCCATGGCTCGATATTCTGCCTCTGCACTGGATCTGGCTAGGACAGTCTTCTTTTTGCTTCGTCAGGTAACTAGATTGCCGCCCACAAATATACAATAGCCTGATGTTGATTTATGATCAGAGCGACTTCCTGCATAGTCAAGAGTTTGAAAAAACAGAGAGATTACAGTGGTCGTGCTTCTTATATAACAAGCCTTTTCCTGGAGAGCTTTTGAGATAGCGCAGGATGTGACATATAGCATCCCAATGACATTGTCGTGGTTTATCAAGATACATGCTGATGAATCCTACAGCGGCAGTGAGGTCAGCTCTTGTGACCGTAAGATAAATAAGCTTGCCAACCAACCTTCTGAACTGGTGGTGATCAGCATAAGGAGGGGAGTTTTCATCGTCCCAATCTATATTTGGTCAAGAGGGGTGTTGGCTGATTTACAGCCAAGCATACCAGTTTCCTGCAAGAGATCAAGTACATATTTTCGTTGAGAGATTTCACAGCCCTACAGATGATCTGGATACCTCATATCTCAGCTTTCCGAGATCTTTGGTGACAAAATGCTTTTCTAAGTAGGTTTTAGTTTCCTGTATGCCCAAGGTATCATTGCCAAATAAAATAATATCGTCAGCATAGACAATAAGAATGACTAGCCCAGCCATTGTTTTGCGGATAAAAACCGAATGATCTGAGTGGGAACGACGAAAGCCAAAAGTAACTAAGATCTGACTGAGTTTGTCGAACCAAGCACGCAGGCTCTGTTTGAGACCGTAGATGGCTTTTTTTAGCTTACAGACCTTTGAGGCAGACTCCCCCTGAGCAACAAATTTTGGTGGTTGCTCCATGTAAATTTCCTCCTGTAGATCTCCATAAAGAAACGCATTTTTAACATCCAACTGAAATAGGGGCCATTCTTGGTTGACAGCAACAAAAATCAGAATGCGAACAGAATTTAACCATGCTACAGGAGAAAAGGTTTCAAAATAGCCCGCATCATATGTTTGTGTATACCCCTTTGCCACAAGATGAGCTTTCAGGCGCTTATTTGTACCGTCAGGTTGATACTTATTGTGAAGACCCATAGGCATCCAACAGTAGGGTAGGAAGGAGGACGATCCATAAGTTCCCACGTCTTGCGATCACATAGTGCCTGCATTTCATGATCCATCGCCTGTTTCCATGCAGGAATAAGAAGAGCTTCTATAACATTCTTTGGAATAGTGATGACAGAAATTGTAGAAGTGAAGCATGCAAAACTGTTATTCAGGTTAGCAAATGAGCAGAAATGACTAATAGGATGTTTGGTGCAGGAACGAACACCTTTGCGCTGACTGATAAGCAGGTGTAAGTCAGAAGTTACCTCAGTTGTTGTATGATCATCCGCAGACGGAGGAATTGGTTGTGGAGGGGCCATGGAAGGAGTGTTTGTCTTGGTCCGTCGTTTGTATACTTGCAAAGGGCGGCCTTCAGGCAGGTCAGAAGATGACAAAACCTCAACAACATCTGGCAGTGGTGTCGGTGCCAACATATCACTAGAGAGTGATGCCCCATCATCGGAGAAATATGGCATATGCTAAAAAAAGATCACATCCGCACTGACAAACCATTGCTTTAGAATAGGATCAAAGCAACGATAACCTTTCTGGGTTCTAGAATATCCCAAAAAAATGCATTTAGTGGAGCGAGGATCAAGCTTTGTTAGCCCTAGGCATAGATTTTTGACAAAATAGGTACACCCAAAAATACGAGGGGGAACAGAGAACAGTTGAGCATCAGGGAAGAGAATGGTGTAAGGTATGCAATTGTGTAAAACAGAGGATGGCATGTGATTGATAAGATAGCATGCCGTAGAAACATCTTTAGGCCAGAATCGGTGAGGTACTTTATAATGAAGAAGAAGAGTGCGAGCAACCTCTAACAAGTGGTGATTTTTACGTTCGGTAACGCCATTCTGTTGTAGATTATAGGGACAACTAGTTTGATGGATGGTGCCACAAACAGAACAAAAAGATGTGACAGATTTTTGCATAAACTATAGAGCATTATCGGTACGGAAAATCTTAATGGGTTTGTTGGACTGGGTCTGTATTTTAGAAAAGAAAACATTGATATTATCTAAAACTGTGTTGCGATCCTTCAATAAAAAAAGACAAATAGCACGGGAATAATCATCAATAAAAGTCAAAAAGTATTTAACTCCAGAGTGACTAGGAACAGAACATGGGCCCCAGATGTCTGCATGAACAATATCAAAAAGTGCTTTAGAATCAATTTCTTTTTTAGCGGGAAATACAGACTGTGTTTGTTTACCCAACAGACTAGATGCACAAGAAAAAGTTTTTTCAGATAATGCTGGAAATAAATGTTTCAGCTTTGTTGCAGAAGGATGACCAAGTCGGTAGTGCCACTGGAGTCCTGTGACTGATGTAGACAAAAGAGCAGACATTGCGGGTGGTCCATCCAGATAGTAGAGTCTGTCTAGTCCTTCATGGCCCGAACCAGTCCTCATCTTCGTGCGGAGATCCTTCAAAACACAACCAGAAGGATCAAATTTGATAGAGCACTGAAGTTGTTTTACAGTTTTACTGACAGATAGTAAATTAACAGGAAATTGTGAAACGTACAAAACAGATTAGGTGCAACTTTCGAGACAAGGGAATAGTGTCAATATCGTGAACAGGAGTCTTAGAGCCATTTGCAATAGTGACAGGCAGAATATTGGTGGTTTTAGTCAGAGCAGAAAATAAGTTGATGTCACCAGCCATATGGACAGATGTACCAGAATCAATACACTATTTATTGTTACCAACAGAAGGAGAGGCAAGCATGGCGGAGGAACCAGCAGTAGATGTAGAGGGAAGTTGAGTCATGCGCTCTTGAAAAAAAATCTCAAACTCTGAGCAAAGCCACTCAGTAGATGGCGTAGCAGATGACTGGTCGGATGTAGTATCAGTGGAGGTCTCTGTAAAAGCTTGGTTTGCCCAAGCTGGTTTACCGTGCTTGATCCAGCACCGATCTTCGTTGTGATTATTGCGACCACACCAGTTGTAGAAGCAAGGGCCAGTAGCTTGGCCTCGACCAGGAGTAGTAGAACAACTGCGTTCACCAGTAGGAGGCAGACATCCTCCACGACCATGGCCTCGACCTCAGCCACGTCCAGATTCAGCAGTGCGAACGGCCAGAGCAGGATGCTCAATGGCAGGGGTTGAGGTCATCGACGGAAGTCTTTGAAGTTGTTTAAGGACGTTGCGGAGAGTAGGCAGAGGGTCACTAGACAGAATCTAATCGACCACGCCAGAGAAGGAAGTAGGAAGGGCAGCCAGCAATTAGACCAATTGGTGTTCATTGCGCTTGTTACATTATATATTTCCTGTTTTACATAGCCTGCTATTTGTTTTGTTATTTCTCTTTTATATATGGACCTCTCTGTAATTCTTTCAGTATTATATATATGAGGGTGCACACATTGTGCAACCCTAAGCTCTCCAAATATCATTGTTTTTCACATGGTATCAGAGCGGGACTATCCACCTTAAACCTAATCCCTATCTCCACCAACCCTAGCCGCCACCACACTCCGAAATCTCCTTTTTTCGCCGCTACAGTACTGCTACAGTACCGCCGTCGCTGCTACAGTACCGTCGTCCACCCCTCCGCATCCCTCCATCCACCTCTAATCCCCTAATAATCTCCATCCTTGTGGCCTAATCCACCACAAGACCCTCCGTCTAGCTCCGTTTCTCTTTCTGAAATCTCCGGACAGCCTCGGTAACTTTCCAGTTCTGGCACGTTGACGACGTAACGGGCTTCATCCTCTCTGTCTGCCTGCGCCTCATGGTGGAGTGATTGATCCTCCATGTTGGCGTAGATTTTTTCTCTTCATCTGCTGCCCCTACGTGGGTTTTTTTTTTAAGATCCATGCGTGGATCTTCTACCTTCTACTACTAGTCCATGTGTTGGACTTCTGCCTCTGACTGCTGACTACTCCTGCCTGTGCCTGCTTGCCTGTGCCTGCCTTCCTACCTGTTCTCATGGCGTCTTCTGGAGAGACTCGCGTCGTCAAGTTACCACTGTTAAACTTGACGGGCGCAATTACCAGCTTTGGGTGTGCTCCTTTGTGATATATGTCAAATCACAAGGGAAGTACTCTCATCTGATTCACACTGGTCCGCATCAGCCTGCAGCGAACGCGGATGAAAAAGACGTCAAAACTTTTGATGATTGGGTCTGTGAAGACTCGGTTGTGATGACATGGATTCTCAACAGTGCCGTTGAGAAGATCAGTGTTACTTTACTTAGGCTACCTACGGCGAAGCAGATGTGGGATCAGCTCGCCAGTACCTACTCTCACAGTCAGAATCTCAAGAAGGTCTTCGACATAACCAAGCAACTGGGGCGACTCCAATTCACGGGATCTGACATCTCCGACTACTTCTCCACCTTCACCGGCCTGTGGGGTGAGTTGGAGACTTACCACCCGTTGTCTACTGATCTGGCGACTATGCAGAAACAGCGGGCGGAACTACAGCTGATACAGTTTCTGAGTGGCTTGCCAGAATCCTATGCTGGCGTTGTAGATCAGATCTTGGCGAGTGATCCGCTCCCTACTTTGCAGAGTGCCTACCAGCGTCTCCAGCACCTTTCTTCATCGACATCGTCTCCTGAGACTGGAGATTCTACTGCCTTGACTGCTTGGGTCGGGCGTGGTCGTGGTCGTGGTCGTGGTCGTTCCACTGATGGTCGTCCTCCCCTGGGTGCAGGACGGGGACGTGGACCTGGTGTTGGACGAGGAGCCCCTCCTGCTGCCTCACCTCCTGCTGCTGCGCGTCCTCAGCAAGGACAACGTGTGTGTACCTTATGTGGCCGGTCTAACCATATTGAAGAAAAGTGCTGGGAAAAGTACGGTAAATCGGCTTGCGCCAATGCTGCTGCAGATTCATTGTCTACTGCTTCTGAGGCTGTTACTCCGACGCCTGAGCCAGCGACTGCGGGAGCGACCGCAGACTACATTCGTGCTGAGGTGGAACGCCTCCTTCTTGAGCGTGCTGGCTCTTCGACCGCTGCTTCTACTAGTGGAGCACATGTTGCATACTCTGGTTATAATACTGCATTCCTGAGTTCCTCCTCACCTTCTACTTCTGGTAATACCAAATGGGTGATAGATTCTGGTGCCTCTGCACATATATCTGGCAATAGATCTCTGTTTAAAACTCTATCTAAACCTATCTGTAACTCTTCTGTTATGCTAGTTGATGGATCAAAGTCTTCGGTCTTTGGAGTCGGTGATATTGTTTCTCAGTTTTGGCTCAAGTCTGCCTTATATGTGCCTAGATTTCCTTTGAACTTATTATCAGTCAACAAAATTTTACGAAGTTTGAACTGTAGCCTGACTTTTGTTCCTGGTTCATGTGTTTTTCAGGACCTTCGTACGAGGACGAAGATTGGTGGGGGGTATGAAGGTGTTGATGGACTCTACTACTTGGACCAATTACCGCGATCAGAGAAAGCTGCTATGGTATCTGCTTTATCGGCTTCTGTTTCTGCACTGCAGTGGCACTACAGGCTGGGACATCCATCGTCAGAGAAGCTGCGTCATTTAGTTTCTGATATTGGCAGTTATAATTTTCAGTGTGAATCTTGTCAGCTGGGAAAACAGACTCGTACTGTGTATCCTAGACGTAGTACTGTGAGCAGTAAAAACATTTTTGATTTAGTTCACTCTGATGTATGGGGTCCATGCCATGTACCGAGTTTGTCTGGGTACAAATATTTCATTCTACTTATTGATGACTTTTCTAGGACTACTTGGTTGTTTCTATTAAAAAGTAGGTCCGAAGTGTTGTCTACTATCAAATACTTTTTGTTGAAATAAAAACGCAGTTTGGTTTGCCTGTTAAAGTTTTCTGCACCGATAATGCTTTAGAGTTTGTTAAGCAAGAAGTGGCGGTTTTCTGTAAATCTGTTGGTACGCTCCACCAGACTTCATGTGCCTATACCCCACAACAAAATGGTGTCGCTGAGCGGAAAAATAGACACTTATTAGAAGTTACCAGGACTATCATGATGCATTCTCATGTGCCCCGCTCCTATTGGCCTGAGGCTATTTTGACTGTGTGTTTTTTGATTAATAGGATGCCATCGTCTGTTATTGGAAATAAGATTCCTATACAGGTTCTGCAACCTGAGACTTCTTTGTTTGTTGTGCCTCCTAGAATTTTTGGGTGTACCTGCTTTGTCAGATTACTTGGACCTGCTTCTGATAAATTGTCTCCTCGGGCTGCTAAATGCATTTTTCTGGGCTATTCTAGAACTCATAAGGGTTACAAGTGTTATAATCCCAGTACAAGGAAATGGTTTACTAGTAGTGATGTTGTCTTTTTTGAAGATACACCGCATTATTCTTCAGCAGGAGATAGTTTGCAGACAGACATTCTTACCTCTCCTTTGCCTGTTATTTCTGACTGTGTGCCTGACAGTACTGACATTGTGACTACTGAAACTCAAGATCCTCTTATTGTTTATCAGCGCAGGAATAGAGCACCTTCTACGCAAGTACCCCCCCCAAGGCAACCAATCTTCTCCTCCAGAAGGTTCTGCTGCACCTGAGGTACACTCTGACCTTGACATACCTATTGCACTCAGAAAGGGTACTCGTTCCTGCACTTCTCATAGCATTGCTCAGTTTGTATCTACTGCTCATCTGAATACTCATTCTAGCAATTTTGTATATGCTTTATCTGCTGTGGCTGTACCTAAGAATGTTCAGGATGCATTGAAAAGTACTGCTTGGACATCTGCTATGAAAGAAGAAATGATTGTTCTTACTGACAGAGACACTTGGGAGCTGGTGGATCCACCTCCTTAGTGTAAGCCTGTGGGCTGCAGGTGGGTATATGTCGTAAAATATCAACCTGATGGTACGGTTGAGAGGTTGAAAGCACGGTTGGTTGCAAAGGGCTATACTCAGACATATGGCATTGATTACTTTGAGACTTTTTCTCCTGTTGCTCGCCTTAACTCTGTCAGGATTCTCCTATCTGTTGTTGTGAATCTGAACTGGCCTCTTCTGCAGCTTGATGTGAAAAAAGTTTTTCTGTATGGTGACTTGCAGGAAGAAGTGTATATGGAGCAACCTCCTGGGTTTGTTGCTCAAGGGGAGTCTCACAAAGTATGCAGGCTTAAGAAGTCTATCTATGGGCTCAAGCAAAGTCCTCGTGCCTGGTTTGATAAGTTGAGCTGGATCATGATTGATTTTGGTTTTCTGAGGTCACAGGTTGACCACTCTGTGTTCACAAAAAAGACTTCAGTAGGTATTACTGTTCTGATTGTATATGTTGATGACATTATTATTTCTGGCAGCGACTCTCTTGGTATTCAGGCTACCAAAGATCATCTGGGCAAGCACTTTGCTACAAAAGATTTGGGCAGACTTCGGTATTTTCTTGGCATAGAGGTCTCTAGAACCTCTAATGCCCTGGTGCTTTCTCAGAGAAAGTATGTTCTTAATATTCTGCAGGAGACTGGTATGCTTGGAGCAAGACCTGCGGATACCCCTCTTGATCCCAATGTGAATTGGGATGATGATTCCTCTTCTGTGTTTGCTGATCATAAAAAATTCAAGAGGTTGATTGGTAAATTGATTTATTTAACTGTTACTCGTCCTGATATTGCTACTGCAGTGGGTCTTCTTAGCAGGTGCCTTGACAAACCCAAACAGTGTCATTGGGATGCTGTATGTCAAGTCCTGAGATACTTAAAAAAGTCGTCTGGCAAGGGACTTCATTATAAAAAGAATGGGCACTGTGTTCTTGAAGGGTATTCTGATTCTGATTATGCAGGCAACAAAGTTGATAGAAAATCTACCTCCGGTTACTGTACTTTTGTAGGAGGCAATCTTGTTACTTGGAGGAGCAAGAAACCATATGTTGTTGCCAGATCTAGTGTTGAAGCTGAGTACAGGGCCATGGCCCATACTGCCTGTGAGTTACTGTGGGTACGTTCTCTCCTGAAAGAGTTTGGGATTGAGTCTTCTTCGGCCATTCCTATGCACTGTGATAACAGAGCTGCCATCTTCATTGCAAATAATCATGTCTATCATGAACGCACCAAACACATTGAAGTTGACTGTCACTTCATCAGAGAATCTATTCTTGCTGGCAAGATATGCACTCCATTCACGAGATCAGAAGATCAAGTTGTTGATATCTTCACCAAGCTGTTGGCGAAGAAACAGTTATGCACACTGATGAACAAGTTGGGCATGATTGACATCTATGCTCCAACTTGAGGGGGAGAGTTACATTATATATTTCTTGTTTTACATAGCCTGCTATTTGTTTTGTTATTTCTCTTTTATATATGGACCTCTCTGTAATTCTTTCAGTATTATATATATGAGGGTGCACACATTGTGCAACCCTAAGCTCTCCAAATCTCATTGTTTTTCACAGCGCTGCTTCTGGGCTTCTTTGATGTCGGTCGTCAAGGGGTGATAAATTCCGTACTCATTCCAGAGAGCAGAGCACTGGTTCTAGATGTCCTCCACAAAAGTGTCAGAAGAAAACTCCTTGGCCAAGGTTTTCAAAATCTCAAAAACACGCTTAGGATTCTACTGATGAGAATAGATGTGAGATAGTTGATCCCACATTGCCTTAGCATCATGAAGACACAACAAGGCTTGACTGATCCGCGGCTCGATGCTATTAAGAAGCCAGGACATAACACCAGAATCGTCTTTGGACCGTTGTGCATAGGCTTGCTTGCTTTTTTCATCTGCAGTAGCAGTAGGGGCAACAGGAGTATCAGTAGTGAGGTGTGAATAACGGCCTTATACTTTGACGTATAGAATAAAGGACGCCGACCAGAAATGATAGTTGGAGCCATCGAGTTTGACGATGGTAACACAGAGAACAAGGCGGCTCAACAGAGGCCATGGTGAGCAGAGACGGAGCAGCAAGAAAATGGGCAGCGCAACAACAGTACTCAGCAGATAAGGAACCCGCTATGGGGCAGTAGAGCAGCACCGGAGATTTGAAACATCAGATCAGAAGAGACCCGCTACGGGCAGATTGACTGATTAAGGAACCTACGTCGTCATGAGGAAGATCAAGATTCCGTCATGAGGCGCAGGCAGAAGAACCCAAAGAGCCAGAGAGACTCTCAACGTACAAGAGCCATAGTTGTCCGGAAAACGTCCAACACGTAAAGAGGTGGAGAAAGAAGAAAGGTATTAGAGGAGCAGAGGAAGGGGGTGCGAGGACAGTAGGAGGGAGCGGCGCCAAGAGCGTGGGAGGGCGGTGGTGGCAGGTGGAGGCGGCGGCTACCGGGGGGGAGGTCTAGGGCATGGGGTAGGGTGGGAATTTGCATGGAAAAAAATCATACCTGCTCTTGATACCATATAGAGAGAATAGGAATAGTATATTTGATGATTAAAAAGGTGTACAATACAGTTTCTTATATAGGAGAAGAGAGGAGAGACTAAAACAGAGATGAGAAATATGGGACTAAACTACTGAAGTAAAAACATAAGTGAGGCACATGCTAGGCACATGACACTCAGTAAAACATAACATATCTCTATAGTATTACTATGCACAAACTATTTATACAAGAAATAATTGTAAGATCTCTTAAGCCAACGCATACATGACATCCACACATATATAAGAAGCTATAAGTATATTATACATCTTGTGTCTGGCCTTCATAGCTTGTGGTTTGTAGGAGGGAGAATCCCTTCCTTTGTACTCATATAGGTGTATCAGAATCATGTTTATGATAATGTTCAGGAAGAAATGATTAGACCTTCAATACTAATGCATCTATGCTCTCTATAGTTTTGGTCTTCCTTGAGCAACTTTAAGGTCCATGGACATTGTTCAAGGTACAGTAGTTAGTGAGATTACGCCCACAAATACTCAGGGGATGAGGAACAATACTTATGGAGCCAAGGGGAAGGGGTGGTAAGAGGATGACATAAACGAAACCCTCAGATAACATGGATGTACAAAAGTGATTCAGCAAGTAAGGGCAGAAAAGCAGCCGAACAAAGCCTTGAACCTCAACTGCAGTCGAATCAAGCATGTTGCTTTTCCTATCATCTATCATCACTAATAGAGAATTATTTTACTGACTGATAAAAGATTAAGACTGGTAAAAGAGTTTTACTGACTGATAAAAGATTAAGACTTAAGAGGAAATCTCATGGTCAGGGGTGCCAGAAGAACGACCGCAACCATGTCCACGTCCACGACCTCTAGCAGAACCATTGGAGCAGACCGTAAGAAAAGAGTGATCAGAGGAAGCAAATGGTAGGGATGACACGAATGGGAGGCGTTGGACACGCTTGAGAACATCTCGGAGAGTAAGGGGTCACTGGATAAGATCCAGTCCACATAGGAGCAGCTGAGAGAATCATAGAGAACCTACGCCATGTGTAAGATTTACTCCACCATGTACTCCTTTATGTCTTCAACTGACTATTGATGTAAAGGGAAGAGAGAGGAAGAGACCGCTAGTGGTGGAAGAGGGAGTGTTGAGCAAGCAACAATAGGAAGGGAGAGGTGGAGGGGAAGTTGGGTGACAAACTATAGAGGGAGGAGCGGGGAGGGGAGGGGTGGGGATGAGGGGAGAGGGAAGCAGCAAAGGCAAGGGGTAGAGGGAGCGGGTTGACGGCAGCGGGGAGGTGGACAAGGGTGGGTGGCGGCGAGTTGCAGAGAAAGGGGGGAGGGGCGACTAGGATAGAGTTAGAGGAGAGGGGTGGGAAGCATGAGGGTTGGAGAGATCAAGGGGGATAATAACTGTGAAACACAAAGCAGTTTTGGGAAGCGTAGGGTTGCACAATGTGTGCACCCTCATATATATAAAACTGAAACATTTACAGAGAGGTCCACATATAATATGGAAATAACAAAACAACTAACAGAATATATAAAACAGGAATATATTGTAACACTCCCCCTCAAGTTGGAGCATAGATATCAATCATGCCCAACTTGTCCGTCAGTGTGCAGAATTGCTTCTTCGCCAGCAGCTTGGTGAAGATGTCAGCAACTTGGTCTTCAGAACGAGTGAAGGGAGTGCAGATCTTGCCAGTAAGAATGGATTCCCGAATAAAATGACAATCTACTTCGATGTGTTTAGTGCGCTCATGATAAACTGGATTGTTAGCAATGAAGATAGCAGCTTAATTGTCACAGTGCATAGGTATAGCAGAAGAGGAGTCAACCCCGAACTCTTTTAACAGAGAGCGCACCCACAACAATTCACAGGCAGTATGGGCCATGGCCCTATATTCAGCTTAAGCACTGGACCTGGCCACAACATTTTGTTTTTTACTCCTCCAGGTAACCAGATTACCTCCAACATACGTACAATACCCAGAAGTAGATTTTCTGTCAACTCTGCTGCCTGTATAATCAGAATCAGAGTACCCTTCAAGAGAACAGTGTCCATGCTTCCTGTAGTGAAGTCCCTTGCCAGGAGACTTCTTCAAATATCGTAGAATCTGACAAAGAGCATCCCAGTGACACTGTCTGGGTTTATCAAGGTACCTGCTAAGAAGACCCATTGCAGTAGAAATGTCAGCTCTGGTGACAGTCAAATAAATGAGTTTACCAATCAGCCTCCTGTACTTTTTGTGATCAGCAAAGAGAGGAGAAGAGTCATCATCCCAATTTACATTAGGATCTAGAGGAATATCAGCAGGTCGCGCTCCCAGCATACCGGTCTCCTGCAGTATGTCTACGACATATTTTCGCTGAGACAACACAAGAGCATTAGAGTTTCTAGAAACTTCTATGCCCAGAAAATATCGAAGTTTGCCCAAATCTTTGGTAGCAAAGTGCTTGCCTAGATGAGATTTAGTAGCCTGAATACCAAGAGAATCACTGCCAGATATGATAATATCATCAACATAGACAATCAGAATAATAATACCAGCGGAAGTCTTCTTGGTGAAAACAGAATGATCCACCTGAGATCGCAGAAACCCAAAATCAATCATAATTTTGCTCAATTTATCAAACCAGGCACGGGGACTCTGCTTAAGCCCATAAATAGACTTCTTTAGCCTGCAAACTTTGTGAGACTCCCCCTGAGCAACGAACCCAGGAGGTTGCTCCATATAAACTTCTTCTTGTAAATCTCCATACAAGAAGGCATTTTTCACATCTAGTTGCAACAGTGGCCAGTCAAGGTTAACAGCAACAGACAGAAGAATTCTGACAGAATTAAGACGAGCAACAGGAGAGAATGTCTCAAAATAGTCAATACCATAAGTTTGGGTGTAGCCTTTAGCAACTAACCGTGCCTTCAGCCTTTCAACAGTGTCGTCAGGTTGATATTTCACAGCATACACCCATCTGCAACCTACAGGTTTACACTGAGGAGGTGGATCCACCAGTTCCCAAGTATCTCGTTCAGCAAGAGCCAACATTTCCTCCTTCATAGCAGACAGCCATCCAGTACTCTGTAGAGCATCCTGGATATTCTTTGGAACAGCAACAGCAGATAAGGCATATACAAAATTGCTAGAATGAACATTCAGATGATCAGTAGAAACAAACTGAGCAATACTGTGTGATGTGCAAGAACGAGTACCCTTTCTAAGAGCAATGGGTATATCAAGATTAGAATGTACCTCAGGTGTAGTAGAACCTTCTGGAGGTGAAGATTGGTTTTCATGGGGGGTTTCTTGAGTAGAAGGTGCTACGTTCCTGCGTTGATAAACTATAATAGGAGGTTTAGCAGCCTCAGTAGTGACCTTATCAGTAATATCAGGCACACAATCAGTAGTAACAGGTAGAGGAGAGGCAATAAGATCAGACTGTAAACTGTCACCACTAGTAGAATAGTAAGGGGTATCCTCAAAGAAAACTACATCACTGCTAGTATACCATTTTCTTGCAGTAGGACTGTAACATCTGTATCCCTTCTGGGTACGAGAATATCCCAAAAAAATGCACTTCTCAGCACGAGGAGACAGTTTA
Source organism: Alisma plantago-aquatica (assembly GCA_963693085.1). Taxonomy (NCBI): domain Eukaryota; kingdom Viridiplantae; phylum Streptophyta; class Magnoliopsida; order Alismatales; family Alismataceae; genus Alisma; species Alisma plantago-aquatica. The sequence continues at coordinate 1,155,079,973 of OY856410.1, read as the reverse complement.
TCAGAAGCAGGTCCAAGTAACCTTACAAAACAGGTACATCCAAAAATCCGAGGAGGCACAGTAAATAACTGAATATCAGGTTGAAGAACTTGAATAGGTATTTTGTTTCCAATCACAGATGATGGCATTCTATTTATCAAAAAACAAGCAGTCAATATAGCCTCAGGCCAAAAAGAGCGAGGAACATGTGCATGCATCATAATAGTTCTAGCCACCTCTAACACATGTCTATTTTTACGCTCAGCCACACCATTTTGCTGAGGTGTATAAGCACAGGAGGTCTGATGTATCGTACCCACAGATTTACAAAAAACATCCACATCTTTTTTAACAAATTCCGACGCATTGTCAGTACGAAAAAATTTTACAGGTACACCATATTGTGTTTTTATTTCAGCAAAAAAGAACTTGATAATAGACAAAACTTCGGACCTACTTTTCATCATAAACAACCAAGTAGTCCTTGAAAAATCATCAATAAACAGAATAAAATACTTATGACCAGATAGACTCGGCACATGACAAGGGCCCCATACATCAGAATGCACTAGATCAAACATATTTTTACTGCTAATATGACTGCGTCTAGGATAAACAGCTCTAGTCTGCTTTCCAAGTTGACATGACTCGCACTGAAAACTACAATGCCAAGATCAGAAACTAAATGTCGAAGCTTTTCAGATGATGGATGTCCCAGCCGGTAGTGCCACTGTAATGCTGAAACCGAGGTAGATAATGCAGGAGTCACAGTTGCTTTAGCTGCTTTTGGCAAATGATCCAGGTAGAAAAGTCCATCAGCACCTTCATACCCCCCACCAATCTTCATCCTCGTGCGAAGGTCCTGAAAAACACATGAACCAGGAATAAAAGTCAGACTACACTGAAGGTTTCTCAATATCTTGCTGACAGACAATAGATTCAAAGGAAATCTAGGCACATATAAGGCAGATTTCAGCAGAAAGTCAGAAACAATATCTCCTACTCCAGACACCGCGGATTTGGAACCATCAGCCAGCATAACAGATGAGGGTCGAGTAAGTTTATATAATTTGTGAAACAGTGATCGATTTCCAGAAATATGTGAAGAGGCACCGGAGTCGATGACCCACTTAGTATTACCAAGAGTAGAAGAAGAGCTCAGAAAGGCAGTGTCATAACCAGAATAAGCTGCGGCATGAGCTCCACTAGTCGAAGCTGTAGACGACGCACCAGCACGTTCAAGCAGAAGACGCTCCACCTCAGCACGGATGTAGTCAGCAGTCGCACCCGAGGAGGCAGAGTCAGTAGGCTGAGTCGTTCCTTCTGATGCAGTAGTAGTGGAGTCAGCAGCTGCATTGGCCCATGCCGGCTTACCATATTTTTCCCAGCATTTTTCTTCAACATGGTTGGACCGGCCACAGAAGGTACAAAGGCGTTGTCCTGACTGAGGACGCGCAGCAGCAGTAGGGGCAGTAGAAGAGGCTCCACGACCAGAAGCAGCCCGTCCTCGTCCTCCACCCAGGGGAGGACGGCTGTCAGTAAAGCGACCACGGCCACGACCATGGCCACGACCAGACGCTGCAGCAAGAGCAGAAGAGTCCCCAACATCAGTAGTCAGAGACGATGAAGACGAAGGCAAACGCTGAAGACGCTTGTAGGCACTCTGTAGTGACGGCAGAGGGTCACTGGCTAAAATCTGGTCCACAACTCCAGCGTAGGACTCGGGCAGTCCACAAAGAAACTGGACTAACTGCAGCTCCTGGCGCTGACGCTGCATGGTAGCCAGGTCCGTGGAGAGAGGGTGATAGGATTCCAGTTCACCCCACAATCCAGTAAAGTCAGAAAAATAATCCGCAATGTCCGCCCCCGTGAATTGTAGACGTCCCAGTTGCTTGGTGATGTCAAACACTTTCTTTGGGTTCTGACTATGCGAGTATGTACCGGCGAGCTGATCCCACATCTGCTTCGCCGTAGGCAAGTGAAGAAGTGTGACGCTAATCTTCTCAATGCTGCTGTTAAGAATCCAAGTCATCACAGTCGAGTCGTCACGAACCCAGTCGTCATACGCCTTCACATCTTTAGCATCAGCGTCCTCTACGGGTACTGGCAGACCAGCACGGGTAAGATGTGAGTACTTGCCCTGGGATTTGGCATAGATCGTCATGGAGCATACCCAATGTGGATAGTTGCGCCCATCAAGCTTCACAGTAGTAACCTGACGGCGGAAGTCATCACTCGAGGACGCCATGTGAGCAGTAGGCACAGAAGTAGCAGGCACGATCAGGCAGGAGACGGTCTACGCCGTCAGACAGGCACAGCAGGCACAGAACAACGTAGAAGAACCTCTCACATATGATCTACGCCGAAGCGCAGAACAGAACCCGGTGGCACAACGGCCTACACGGGCAGGCAGGCAAAGAGACCGGAAAAAAAACGGTCTACGTCACACCAACTTCAAGCCACCGGACAGTTGCAGATCTTCACGGAGCCAACGTACCGGCGGCAAGCAACCGCGGAGGCGCACCGGCCCCTACGGCGGTGTGGGCGCCCGGCCCTGGCGGCTAGCCCGGCGGCCCTGCCGGCCGGCGGCTGCTGCCCGGCGGCGGCGCTGCGGAGGGGGGGGGGACCGGCCGGAGAAGAGAGAGGGGTGGGAGGGTGGCGGCGGGATCTACTGCTCTGGTACCATGTAAAACACAAAGCAGTTTTGGGAAGCGTAGGGTTGCACAATGTGTGCACCCTCATATATATATAAAACTGAAACATTTACAGAGAGGTCCACATATAATATGGAAATAACAAAACAACTAACATAATATATAAAACAGGAATACCATATAGAAACAAATAATCTTTATTTGATGTATCTAAAACAAATACTAGTACTTTTATAGGACAAGAGAGTAAGTGAGAAACAAAATTAGTAGATATGGGATAAAAGAAAAGCTAAAGACAAAGACAAATCTAAAGCATAAACTAAATATAAAGCATAAAGTATATATATCAATAGTACTTATTAACTTCCTTTACATAGTTAATCACATGTATAAAAGCACAAATAAGTGTAATAGAACATCAGCCATCTATCAATGTAAGAAAACAAATAAGTGTTATTATATGATACTACATTAATCATTACATGTATGCATATTTGGTTGTTAACATGATTAAACAGTAGGTCAGTACCCATAATATACAAGTATATATTAACCATATGTGATATCAAGCTATTTATATAGCTAAGCAGTATATAGCATGCAAGTAAATTGACCAACCTTACTAGCTTATGCGTGTTATATTTACATTTCTAATTATTTACATGATATTGATAAACTTAACATTAATATATTCATATGACTCAATAGTCAATAATAAATTATGATACAGTAAATATATCATAGATATAATCAATTAGTCATACTATACAGCAATAAATTTAATTAAAAGTATTCATTATGATGTACATAGAATTGTATATATCATCATGCAATTCAACAACAAATTAGTAACTAATAGACTACCAAACTAGCAGTATATTAGTAACAAAACTTACATGACTGCGTGAATTTGGAGTTAGGGCTTTTTTAACCTTTTATTGGGCTTAGCACGCAATTGAGCCATGTGGCTGCCCTTGTTCGGCGCCTCTAAAGCAGGTCAAGGCAACCTTTTTTTTTGCCCTTCCAAGCAGCCACTTAGGCGGGTAAAGCGGGCCCTGGATGGCTGCTTTTATGGGTCGGGCCGCTTCAATGGACTTTCAACCCGTTTTTCAAAACAATGCTCTTGATTGAAAAATGCATTTCAAATGCTAGTTTTTTCATCTTTGTTAATTATTCTTCCTTCAGCTATTTACCTCCAGCAATGATTTTGATAAAGCGATTCCCTCTCACCCTTCCTCTTCATCATTTTTAACACAATGTCTTCTAGGTTTTCTGAAGTTGGCAGGTACCAACTGTCTTCTTGAGCATTACACTGAACCCCCTATTCCATTCCACCAATTCTCCAGTTTGCAACGATATCCTCATCTTCCTCAAGCCTAATATTAAGAATGCTATCAACATTAAACGGGTCCTCAGCATCTTCCAATTCTTCACAGCTATAAAAATTATTTTTTCCAAATCATCACTTTTACCTCGTACTCATCCTGATCAAGAATTATCTTTTATAAATCTCATTCTAGGATGTGATACTTCCAATTACCCAACTATAAATTTGGACCTTCCTCTCTCCCCCTCCAACCTAGCTTCAAATATCTACAATAAAACTATCAAAAAAATGCATAATAGACTGGCTCATTGGAAGAGGTGTTCTCTCAGTTTTGTTGGGTGTCTCACTCTCCTGATCTCCCTTCTCCCTTCTTACTTCTTAAGCAACCTTCCCTTTCCCACCAAAGTTCTAAGCATCATTGACACCATTAGACGTAATTTTCTTTGGATTTCCTCATCTTATAACAAAAAAATCATTTAATTGCTTGGGATAAGATTAGCAGACCTAAAGAGAATGATGGTTGGGACATTATCAACCTCAAAACTCACACTGCATGCTCTAAACTTAAAACTTTTGACATCATTAATAACCAACTAAATAAGCTCACATTTGGTCCTCTATTTTCATCAATAAATACTATAAGAACCCCCCCCGACATAAAATTTGGTAGCCATGGATGCTCCCCTATATGGAAAAATATCAACAAAATCTTTTCAGTGACCTCTTCGTACCCTCTCTAGGCCTACATATCGCCCCATTCCTCTAGTTTGATAACTAGTTTTCATCAAACTCTATCACTAATTTCTACCCACAAATCATAGTCTTAACAACTTGTGACATATCAACCAAAACATTGCCAAAAGGAACCAAAAGAAAACTTCTTTGCTCTCAACAAAATAATAAATTTAAAAGATTCATTCACTCTAATGATTACCTCTCATCCATCTTACCAAACATCATTGTATCATTAAATCTCCCCGAACCTCCCCATGCTATCTCCTAGTTGTGGGGTACAGAATTATCTATTAAGAAAACATATTCCTTCCTTTACTCATGTGGTCTTTCATCACCATTCAACAACAAAATTTGAGAATCAAGATCTCGCCCATAGTTAAAGTTTCCATCGGGCTTTTAGGCCACAATCGCATTTTGATAGGTGATATCTTTACACACAAAAACTTCAACAGTCTCTTTCTATGTTTTGTTTGCCGTAGGAGTCTGGAAACTATTACACCCATATTTTTATTGCGACTTTGTCAGAGTTCTACGGTATAGTTTAACATGCTCATTCCCCAAATCCTCCCTCTCTATTCCCCTTCCAATTATTTCACCCAGCACAATATTCCAATCCAATACATGCATCAATCTCACACTCTTCTTTTGCAGCCTCTTGAACATTTAGAATGATATGAATAAAAGAATTATTCAAGAAACCGCTGCCGACTTCATTAATTGTATGGATCATATTCAAGATGAGATTAATCTTTGGGGATACTTTTGCTAGATTATCTATATACTTAGACATACTTGTAATGTTTATCTACTTTTCCTTGATCTAAAACAAATAAAAAAATCCAAGTCTGATCCACTAGGCCTGAAAGGTTCCTCCTTCAAAAATGAACATGACGGTGATGCTGCTGTTGAAGTGATGACTGTTGAATCACTGACGGACCTGATTTGGCACTTATCTTAATTGGGTTCTTTTTTTTAGGAACTCTTTTTTGTGGCTATCGATTTCGGCATGTGGAATCATAATTAAATCCCTAGACTGCTTCCTATTTGCTGGTATGTTTCATGTTTCTCTTAGTACTCTGAGCTTTTATGATGCACTTAACTTACTCGAATGCTTAATGAACCAATTTCATTGGTTACAAACTTATGAGGTTAACTAGTTTTGTTTTGTGCTTGCAGCTTTTATGCAGGTTTCACTGATTACAGGCTTTCTAGGTTTCTCCTCGGGCACTCATCTTTGGACTCGTTTAAAGGGGGATACTTTTACGCTATGTTAGGTAGCGGTGAATGAAAGGGGAGGGGAGGGGAGGGGACACTTATTTTAGTTTGTTTGGTTAGCATGGGGAGGGGAAGGGGAGAGAACATAGAAAACATTAGAAAAAATGTCATTTTTTTAACAAGTCATATTATTCCAAAAAGTTACACACACCATACACATATTAGCACATAAAAATTTAAGATAGTCTTGTGATCAAAACAAAATTATTCGTATAAATGTTTTGTTAATGAAGAAAATACATTTCTTATGTCTAACATGATATAGAACATTATTGATGCAAATAGGGATTATCACTTCTCGTTTTATTGCCATTATGATTATACATGTACTTCCCTCCATATTTATAACTGTCCCTTTATTTATTTAAGTTCCCTTCATAACTTGAGAGCTCCCTCTACATTTCTCCACAATTCCCTCCCTTTTTCTATTTTTCCTTATGTTATTATGCTAAAAAATATTTATCTCAAATTTTTCGAATTCTCTACCAACATTTTTTTCTAGACATTCTAAGATTTTTTTTACTTGTACGCTACATTTATTCTAGTTTCTTTTTTTTTTCAATTTTTTCCTCCGACTTTCCCCCAACATTTTGTATTCCCTCCAAGTGTGGTGAGAGACTACATGCTCTTTTTTCTCATTAATTGTGAGCTATACAAATATTTTCTGCCATATTATTTATATTTTTCCTCCACATTCCATATTTCCCTCCAAACTTTATAATAAATTTTCCGCCAAGTCTTTACTCTTCCCCTTGTCTCCACTCTGATTTGGTCGGGAGAAAAGTGGCTAGAAATACACTTGATCTTTTCCCCTCCATTCCCCTCCGTTCCCTTCCCTCCCCTTCACCATGTACAACCAAACAGCTTAAGCCATTTCCCCTCCCCTCCATTCACCATGTACCAAACAGGCCATTAGTACTTTTTTTTTAGTTCCTCTCCACCTTTGATAATTAGCAATTGTCATTGCTATATTATTTTCCTTATGATGTGCTTTGTTATCTATGTTTCTACTTATCAATGAAACTAATATCATTCAGAAGAAAAAAAAGGCTGGAGTAAGATCCCGAGTTGTCCCAGTCAAACCGAAGGCTGAAGGGCAGAAGGCTAAACAAAAGGTACATAGAATAAATTCCGTGGGCAACCTTATCTTTTAACGCGGCTTTCATCCTCTTTAAAGCTTCTGTTTCGCCACCAAGGAAAGGAGAAAGCTCAACCTGAAAAATTGTTAAGAGAACAAACTAAAGGCACAAAGCACAGCTAAACCCCATTTGCAGGTATTCAGAGACCTCACAAACCTCAGAGACATCACTGTAACCAAGTTGTTGAACAGTAGGGACACCCGAAATTGTTTGATCCCCGACATCTCCAATGGGAGGCAACGAAGTGAAGGTGTCAGCAAGTGGAGCAGCAGGCTCCCCGGCAGTCTTCAAGAATGACTGATACGTCAACGGTGGCGTCCCTCCATTCTTCGAAAGAATGTGAAATTTATCAGAGAGCGTTACTCAATAGTGCATTTGAAGGTCGAAGGGGAAAATAGAAAGTGCTCAACCTTGCAGATGGTATGTGCTGGATCAAACAGCGTGTGGCTCACAGGAGAGAACACCTCGATCGCAGAGGCTGAGGCGAAGTCCTGTCAATAACTATCCACTTTAGAATGTTTGGCAATGTAGGTGACAGTATTGAAGCTATTTGGAAAACCAAAGTTTTAGCGGACGGCGGAGCAATCCTCTTACCTTGACTCGATCGCCCAGTTGCTGGTAGTAGGGCTCGGAGTCGAATTCGAAGCAAACCTTCGATATCTTCCACTGTTGGGAGACGAAGAACGGCGGTTTTTAATTAGAAATTGACAGCCGTAGCTAAGAGTGCATAGAGGAACGGAAAAGGGACGGGAAAGAGAAGCAAGCAGCCAGACTGACGTCTTTGAGGAGGCGGATGACGACGCTAGCGGGGTCATCGGCGTCGTCCTCGGCTCGAGGTCTGAGGACGAGTAGGCGGGAGCCGAGGCGGCGAAGCGACGAGTCGAGGTCGGCGAGGCTGTCCATGAGGAACTGGATGCGGTTGATGCCGGCGCGGGCGGACCCAAGGGAGGGGGCGGAAGGGTCGGGGCGTAGGTACCGGGGGTCGAGGACGAACACCGGGTACAGAACCTGGGCTCTGGCGGCATGGTGGAGGGCGGGGTTGTCGTGGATGCGAAGCCCCTTCCGGAACCACATCAGTGATCGCATTTCCACTTCCATGGCTTTACACAGTTCTTTCTCGAACTTACCTGTTTTTGCCGTCTCCGGTGCCCTGTAGAATGACGCCTCGCCAGCAGTTTCGGTTCGCCTTTTCCCGCCCAGCAATTTGGGAGTGGTGGTAGTTTGGGCGACAGGCCCTCATCTCGACACTTGGTAACCGCAAGTGGGGGTAATGGGTAGACAGATCGTGGCTTTGTCCCAGCCGCTCGATGCGCATCATGCTGCTGGATGGATGGAGGACTGCTATTGATCACTGTTAGGCCACGTCCGCGAGGGGTTTATTCGTGCGGGGAATTCGTATCCATGTTTAACGGTATTTCTTTTCGATGAAAAGACTAGCCATCACAAGAGAGGATTAGATTAGTTGGAAGGAACCCTAAAAAAAATAGAAGGTATTACGGGCTACCAAATTTGCATGTAAAACTAAGTTTAAAGCTTTGTATAGTTATTCAATGATTCAATTCATGACAGTAGTCGAAGAGCAATATTGATATCAATGTAAAGATATAACAATAAAGAAGGGTGACTCGTCTTGATAAGATCAACCAAGTGTACGGAATGTAAGTGATGTAACCAAAATTCCAAAATGAAAATTCTTATATATCTTGAGGTAGAAATGTGCTCTTGGAAACTTCCTCGTTAAAAGCCAATAGTTCAAGTTATAGTCATTTTGATTGTTTAGGGGTGATCGCTGCTCATTAATCTTTTATAGTATGTGGTCCATTCGAAAATATGTGTAACCCAATGAATGTTTGGAATCGTACATAGTTTATAAAAAGACCAGAAAATTAAAGCGTCTCTTTTTAATGTTAATTACCAATATGTCATCTTTTCTCAAAATAATGAGTAACATGCTACTTTTTCAAGGAATTGTGTCCTTGTGTGAGAGACACATTGTTCTTGGTTGGGCCAATGGATTGGAGTCGGATATACATTAACTTCTAAGATTGGAGTAAAATAATAGGATGTGTTGCTCTTAAAAATAAGTAGTTAACGAGGTACCATGTCACTTCACTTTTGTATCTTGTATTATATTAATTATTTCTTTCAACAACCCAAAATATATTATACTAGATAAGAATAGATTATTTTACTAATCTACCGTAACTGCATCATTTAAATTATAATATATATGTATATATATACATATTCTAAAATTAAGTAAGTTTTTTATAAACAAAATGATACTAAAAACTATTTGTATGTAATATATAATATTTAATTTTATTATATTGATTGATACGATCATACATATTATTTATCTATACTTATCTGTATTATTTGTGTTATATATGTGTTTGGCGGTATTCAATCTTGTAATATATTATTTTCTTGTAGTCATTCAATATGTTATTACTACTTAATATTATCCCAAATCTACTTATTACATACTATCATTTATACATTCATATGTATTATTACAAACAATATTAATTATATACTAAATGAGTAATGTTAAATATAAATCATTTGGACAAGTCAAAGCGGGACAATTTGGACATAAACACTGAGTAAAGATCTATATGAGATCTTTATGAGATGGCAAGGTGCATGTCTTATATTTTTCATAGTAGTGTAGATAAACGTTGTTCTTTTATAGATTCTTGGTATTTTAAAGTGCCTAATGTAGATAGTTTAGTATGCTTTTCTATAAGGAATTAGAAATGAGTGTCAATCGGTATGGCTATCCCAACACAATATTCTAGGAGAGATGTGATACAACATCCTAGGATTTATATTATAAGGTATTGGTAAGATGGTGTCAATAATGTGATTACTATTACTTATACTAGCAAGGTGCACTTTTATTTTGCAATAAAACTCCCAAGGTTAAGTTCACATAGTTCAATGAAATTGTTTTAGGCCTCTTCTTGAAATGAAGTCTTTCCTAGGTGCAGGCTAGTGGTGACAATATATAAAGAGTAATGATACACATACCTATTTTTAAACTATACTTGCAGTCTACTATCTCCAACAAATAGGGATGAGGTGCCATGTAGTAGGAAAGAGAAAGAAAAATAGGAGGGAGAAAAGAGTCCAAAAAAAGAAAAAAATAATAAGAGAGAGAAACTTATTTTATTTATAACTTTGAAACCAAAATGAATTTTTGACGAAATAAAAATCATTGGAATCCTTATGAAAAATCCACGCCAATAAGACCAATGTTGACATGTTTTTTATAAATTAACACAGAATATAAAAATGAGTATTGTATATTAGAGTAGTACTCATTTTCTACATAACACTCTAATTCAAAAATAAGTATTGCATACTCATTTTGGTATAGTACTCATTTTATGTCATTGTAAAACAAGTATTAGAATGAGTATTGAAATATAGCTCATAGTACTCATTTTAATTTTTTATATTTTTAAATAAGTATTGTCCCTACAAAAAAGCACAATATGAATTTTAAAAAACAATAACATAAAATAAGTAATATACCAAAAATGATACAATACTCATTTGAATCACTATTCTAAAATGAGTATTATCCCCTAATGCGGTACTGATTTAGAACAACAATATTTTTTGAGACTGTACACATTTTTCAAAACAATTATACAAAAATGAGTATTGTGTATACTTTATTAACAATACTCATTTTTTGCAGACGTATATACATAACAATACTTATTTTCATATTTTTATATATTTATATATTAGTTTTTAATAAATTATACACATTTTTTAAAATTTTATTAAAAAATAAATATTGTATATATGTTTTTGTGAATAATATTCATTTTTGTACATATATATATAAATACTAATTTTTATATTTTTCATATATTTGATTTTTTTCAAATATATATATATATATATATAGAGAGAGAGAGAGAGTCAGGCTAGAATACACTCGACTGTACATATTGCATGAATACACTCAAGCGTGTTTGCATATCAAGACCATTTTTTGCAAAATGTAAACCATTGATCTTCATTTTCGTACTATAACTAAGCTACATGCAAATTTTGAGCCCATTTGAATGAGTGTAAGTCACTCGTCCAAGGGCAACAAAATCAACGCGCAAAACTAATTTGAAATGCATAATTTTTACGATCTTTATAACATGACCTATAAATGTCCAAATGTGCTCAGATTGCAAGATTCAACCAAGTTATATAACATGCAAGATATAACGGAAGGTAAAGAACATTATATTATGATCTAATCATATCAACCTGATCCATCTTAAGGATCCAACATCACATGTTATCACTTGGCCTCTTGCCAACCATCCAGATCCATCTCAAGGATCATCACATACCATAGGGTCTCAACCCTTCATCATGCACTGTCACTGCCTCTCAAGGCTCACCTCATCATCATGAGACAAACACATCACATACATAATCTTATAGAGCAATTATCAAGGTAATGTTACTCATCACATATGTCACATAGCCCTTTTATGGCTACCCATCACCTGCATGGTTAGGAGGCACAATAACCATAGATTCAACATCATGAAATATCATTCAAGATAATCTACTTATCAATAATACACTTATCTAATAATCAAGTGTATTAAGTACATCATTAACAAACCATACTGATGCTTACCCTTATCTCAAGATTATACAAACAATCAAGGTATATAGTATACAGAACCAACATTATTATTACCAAGGTCATTATTGTTGCCATCAACTATTTTCATCTTTATCATGAAGCAACCATTAACATAACTGTCACTTAGCATCATTATTACCAACATTATGATCATTAAACAAACTACTAGAGTAGTTATCATCATTCTCATTATCATTAACAATTAAGCATAACAGGTCACATCATGCATCTATTACATGAGGGCTATCATCATATACATTACTATCATTAGCATCCTTATTATATGCAAGGCATCATATACATTGATGATATCACAAACACTACCATCGTTTATTTAGTTAATGGATAAGCATCCACTTCCATCACATAAGGGACCGTCACCAAAGAAACTCATACCCTCACTATAGCCTCACAACCCTCATCTAATAACCTATCAACCAACATGGGTATCGGCCAACCTCACTAACCCTATCGACCATCACCCACTACTACCCTATCGGCCAACACACTCTACTAACCCTATCGACCATCACACTCATGCACATAGGGTAGGGTATCGCCCAACATGGCTATCGGCCATAAGGGTATCGGCCATCATGGCACATAGCCTATCGTCCAACATGGCACTACTTGGCCATATCGTCCACCACATGGACAAGGAGATAACTCAACACAAGAGCACCCATTCTATCGTCCAACTCAAGGACATCCATGTCACCCAACACCATCAGACCATATCGCCCAACAAGAGAAAGAGAGAGGGAGAGAGAGAGAGAGAGAGAGAGAGAGTATCGCCCATCTCCAAGGGTACTCACCATATCGGCCAACAAACCCTAGCTCACCCTATCGCCCAACTCAAGGGCAAGGGTATCGGCCAACCTAAAGGACTCATCATGTCGCCCAACACCAGCTGCCATGTCGTCCACCAAGGGGAACACCATGTCGTCCAACTCAAAAACAAAGGTGTTGCTCAAACCAAGGAACCATATCGCCCAACATGGTCACCATGTCGGCCAATATCCATACCAGGTCAACCTATCATCCAACCCAAGAGGAAGGGTGTTGCCCAACACCAAGAACACTAATATCGTTCAACTCAAGGACAAGGGTGTCGCCCAACACACCCACAAGGAAAGGATATCGCCCAACCCTAGGTCACCTTCAACCTCCAACACAAGGGAGCACAAACCCTAAAAAGTAAGGTATACAAGGAACCCTAAACCCAGAAGAGGGATATCGGCCACTAAGGTACATAAGCAAGATGTACAAGCAAGGAACTAAGCTAGTCTACTAACATGTAACAAGGTTAAAGCTAGAGGTAAGAGAGTTAGGATTAGAAACTATGCAACCCGCCTTAAGCTCCAAGGAAGAAGATGCACTTTGAGCTCCAAGGTTGTCGGCCACCAAAGCTCCAAAGCACTTCAGGGTCCAAAGATATCGTCCACCAGGCTGCTCCAGGAAGGTGTATCGGCCACCACTTCAGCTCCAAGGAAGTGTATCGGCCAACACAAGCAAGATGGAGAGGGGTGTCGTGCACCAAGGGTGGAGGGGAGACCAAAGGACCAAAGGAGACTAAGGCAAGGAGAAGAGCTACCTATATAGGAGGGAAGGGAGGAGAAACCAAGGTACAACCATGCTATGTGTCGCCCACCCAAGGGACACATGTCCACCAACTCAAGCCACTTCTCATGCAAGCCATAAGGCACTTGTCCAAGATGTGCACCATGTGTCCATCAACCAAGCCAAGCCATCTGGGCGACACAACAAGAGCTACTGGGCGACACACCAAGCAACTGGGCGACACACCACCTGCCCTGGGCGACACAAGGCTCAAGCAAGCCCAAACAAGGAACTCCAAGGCCCAAACAAGCTCAACTCAGGCCCAAAGGACTCAAACAACAAGCCCAAGCCTTCCTCTCAACCCTAGAGGAAGCAAAGAGGGAAAACATCTCACAAGATGGCAAACTTGCCCACAAAACCCTAAACTTGGGTTATTTGCAAGTAGCCCCTCGAACTCTCAACAAAGCACAACCAAACCCTAATCACCACTAAAGGTGATTAGCAAGCACCAAAGCACCAAGATCAAGCAAAACAAACAGGGTAAACCCTAAACGCAGGTCAGGGTCCTTACAGGGTCTGTCTGATACATTGTTCTCTAACATATATCTATGTGCTTAGTTTGATATCATATATCATGACTGATGAGATTTTGTCATCAACCAACACACACTCTAGTCTTTTGTGTTATTGATGTCTATGGTTATTTCCACAATAAAAACTGACTAGGGACGATAGTGAGAATGTACATACTCTTGACATTCGTATGATCTCATTGTTCAAGTCACGTACTTGAATACATACGTCATTGAGTTTTGTCATTCTCTAGACATCTATCATGTAATACTATTATATCAAAAATAGTTAAAGCATATAGACACAAATTGCCTTTATTATTATCAAATCAAGTATCACATGCCTCATTGCAGTCATCATATGATTGGCTCTCTAGGCATACTATACCAACAGACTCCCACTTGCACTTAGATCCAATCACCCATGAATCATATTCCAAGTGATCTTAACATGTCCATCATGTTTCTGCTGCACAAGTGCTTTTATAGCGGGTAAGCAACATTTGTTTCAAATCAGTATATTGTATGTTTCACATCCCCTCACTATATGACAGCTCGTATGAGATGGAAGTGTTGTAGTATGTTGTCTAAAATTTCTTTGCCTAACCAGTAGCTCTATTGTTGACACAATATTACTGCTGAGTCACCAATGGTTGGAACCTCCCATAAGTTCATCCATATGAACCTCTAGATCCATACAATATCCTTTATAGTGTTTATAACAATAAGGTACTCGACTTCTTATTGTAGAATTAATCAATTGTCTTATGTTGGAACATTTTCAACTAACAATTCTTATTCTAAGCTCAAACACAATTTTGGCATTTCGAAAGCTTGCATCAGTGTAGCTCTTTACACCCAACTCTTCCTTATTACCATAATCAAAGAACTAATCCTTTTAGTACTTCAAAGTACATAAATGTGTCCTTAATGGTATTCCAGTAACTCTTACTGGAGTTTGACATATATCCATTCATCATGTTCAATACATACAAAATAACTGGATTTCATATCTTCTTGTCATGTCCAATACATACAAGATGATGAGTTTGTATATTCTTGTCATATCCAATACATACAAGATAATTAGTTCATATTTTCATATCATGTCCAATACATACAAGATAACGAGATGAGTTCATACGTGATAGATCTAATCTATCCATGTGTTCCTTATTCTTCATAAGAATTGGGACACTTGGCTTTTAAGAGACTAACTCCATGGAACATGGACAAGTTTTCTCTCATCATGCTGAATCCTTTCAGCATCTTGTCGATGTATGTTCTCTTTCTTAGGTCAAGAAGCCCTCTTGATCTGTCTTTGTAGATCTTGATTCCTATCACATAGGATGCTTCTTTAAAACTTTAGAATGTACTTTGTTGCCAAGTTTTTATATTTGTAGTATAAGGATGTTATTCCCCATCAATATGTGGAATATACATATACTCCCACTAAGTTCTTGTAATCACAAATTACTTCTTTATTTTGACTCAAGTCAAACTCTTTGACTATCTTGTCAAATAGAAGATCCCAGTTCTGAGGTGCCCACTTCAATCCAAAGATTGATCTATGCAGATTCATGAACTTTATTTCCATTAAGCTACAATAGCAAGCATTATTCTGATGGATTTATCCTTGGTAACTGCTGAAAAGATTTCATCATGTTCAACCCCTTGAACTTGTTAGAAACTCTTTGCAACCAAATTACCCTCCATGTCAGCCTTCTTCTTGAAGACCCAAAAGTACCCTATGGGTTTTACTCCTTCAGGTGGATCAGCCAAGGTCATACTTTGTTGATGTACATGGAGTCCATCTTGGATTTCATGGCTTCAAGCCATATCTTAGTTTCTGGCTCTCATTAGCTTCTAGGTAGATTGTTGACTCATCATATGATCAACTAACCACCTTCTTGTCCATAAGATATCATATATCATTCAAGCTCTAGGCGTGTTCTACCAGAACTATGAGTTCTGTGTGTTACTTAAGGAACTTTGAGATTCCACAACATTTTATGATTCTCTTTATTCCCATTGTACCTCTTTAAGTTCAATGTTTTTCTTATTTGTCTCAAATATTTTGAGTTCTACTTTTCTCTTCCACTGATTCCTTTAGAACTAGGTTCTCCTCAAGGAATGCAGCCATCCAAAACACCTTTGTTGTTGGATTTGGATATTAAAGTAGTATTCAACAAAATAACATTTATGTGATTTGTGGACAAAACCTTTTAAGAAACATTTTTCTTATTTAGGATTTCAATCCTAATATTTATAAAGACATATCGGGACACTTCCCATTCTATATCTCATATTGTGTCTTTTGAACTAATGGTACATTGTTTTAGTGTTAAGCATGTGCCCAAAAGGAAATTTGAAGTTTAGCTAGTATTCACACTCTGACTTATCAGGGTGTGATTCCTTCTTTCTGATACACTTCTCATGATACACTATCATTGTGTTTCAGGTGGAGTCCATCATGATGCATTATCTAGATCTTTGAGAAGATTCTCAAACTCTTAGTTCAAAGTATTTCCATATCGATCCTATCGTAATTTAATACTTATACCAAGTTTTTGATGTACTTCATTTATGATCTCCTTGAACATTTCAAGAAATTCATGTTTGTATTTATTAAATACAAACTACCATATCTACTGAGGTCATCAGTAAATATATCAAAGTATTATTGATTACCTTTAGCATTTATTCTAAAAGTTCTATATACATCAATATGTATAATCCTTAATAGAATAATCATTCTCCCACTACATCTAGTGAAGAACCTTTGTCATATTGCAGAATGAATGAGATTAGCATGTCTCTATTGGTTCAATAACCAAAATGGGTCTAGATAACCATATGGATTTCTAGAAATCCAATTCTCATTTATGCACTACAGATGACTATGCTATAGGTATTCTTGTTTGAGTTATCATGTCATTCATTACATGTGTCACACACAATTGTCTTTTTAAATATCAAGTATAGTTGATAAGACATAGGCATTTCCATCAAATCATTTCTTTGAAATGAAACATTAGTTCATTACACTCTTGTCCACACAACATGTATGGCGATTTCATTGATGGTAGATGTATAACAGGTTCACTAATTCTATTATATGCCCATGAATGTCATATTTTAACTGTAATGGTAGCAACTCTTGCTCCGTATAGTTTCTAGCTAACTTCTTCTTAGGTCCTAAAGTAGAGATCTCTATCTCTATTTCACCTTCCTAAGATACTCTATAATCCATATCTTGAGTGAAGAAGACTTGGACCTAACACTACTACAGAAACGGCCTTTGGCGTCGGTCGTTTAACCCCATTTGGCGTCGGTTTCCGACCGACGCCTATGTGGGCGCCGCTAAAGGTCGAACACTTCGGCGTCGGTTTTTAACCGACGCCTATTTAATCTATAGGCGTCGGTCGTTTAGTAGATAACCGGCGCCCAAAGGGTTCGCGCCACAGAAAACGGCGTCATCTAGGGCACTTTCTGCGTCGGTTATTTACTAAACAACCGACGCCTATCTGGAATATAGCGTCGGTCTTTTAGTAGATAACCGACGCATAAAGTGCCCTAGATGACGCCATTTTCTGTGGCGCGAACACTTTTGGCGTCGGTTATATACCAAAAGACTGACACCTATACTTCAAGACGACACGGACGTGCTTCCTTGCACGGCCGTGTTTAGTACTATAGGCGTCGGTTTTATATGCATAACCGACGCCTTTTCCACCACGGCCGTGCTATCCTGCACGGTCGGGTTGTTTGTACTATTAGGCGTCGGTTTTTATCAAATAACCGACGCTGTAGGTCTTTGCTGACGGTTTTCTATAAATAACTGATGCCTATTTCTAATTTTTTTTCATATCAGTTTGCAGGCCTACTGTGGTTGGTCAGCAGGATGAGAACCTGCAGTTCAGTTTTCTGAACTGCAGGTTTACGACATCCATTGATATCAGCCTACAAACAGGCCGCAAACCTGCAAAAGTCACAACAAAATTTCACACAAGTACATACATTCAGACATCAATTCAATTCTCACATTCACACATATAGAAACATTCAAATACATGTATTAACATTCAGAAATATTCATTTACAAAGTATCATTCATTATCGCTATCAACATCCCAATTATATCTTACAGTTGCCACTGCTTGTATGGCTTTTGCCCATTCTTCTCTTACGTCATTTAATGCTTCCATCGTATATGGAGCATGTATATTTTTTAAGCGTTTACCTATAGTGTGGTCAGTTTTAAACACCTGCAAAGAGAATGATGTATATATATAAGTAATAATATAAAAATAAGATTGATATATTTCATACTAACTAATGAGACTATATATAATACCTCATGTATGCTATCGATGTCCAATGCGGCATGTTTGATAATCATCTGCATAAATCGCATCACATAGTATGCGCATGCCCAGCCATTGTCTTGTGTAGCACACTATAAATTGAAACATACAAAATAATACAACTAAGTACAATTCACATCAATAATATATATATTCGAGTCGGGAACTTACTTGTACGTTCTGCCAATTTATTGGCTGGTTCTTTTTCCTTGGGACCGTTCCTCCAGCCTTTTTGAATGCATCTAAACCCCTACATGTTAATATAACACAGTAAATTGCATAAGTAAATAGTAATGTAATAAAAGATGTTAACGGATATAAAAATGAAATATTTCTCACCAGAATAATGGCATTCTCATTACGTGTCCAATTTTAGTGTTCAATGTACTCCCCGCAGGATTTAGATAATAAACAGTGAATGTCCCAGGGACAATAACTAGTAACTCCCAATGTCTACCGCTAGAGGTAAGAAGTTAACAATTAATAACTCAAAATGCAAAATAAAAATGGAATTTTCTTAAGTCCAAATTATAAATAAAGTAAACTTACTTGACATTGAATGGAGTTATTATTATCGTCTTCTTTTGCTGACCAAAAATTGTAAAAGCATCTATACAGTATTGTTGAACATTATCAGGGTCTTTAGCTACCAAACTAATCAATGATGGAATCAAAAATCCCACATGATCAAATGCAAATTGTTTGCAATGATCTTCGACTAAGTAGCTGCAAAACATATAGGCGTATGCATTAATATATAAGAAACCAGATCACCGGATCTTACACAAGGTATATGGATGTATAAACAAGATCTCACCTTATCCATGTCTCTATCATTGATGTATTCAGCCAATCATACATAAACAGCTCAATAATATCTTGTATAAATAAAGAGCTATCGTATGATTGACCTGCATAATCTGCATCTAAAGAAACTATTATAGGGCAATGTATATTATGTGCATGTAGCCAACATGCCATTCCTCTACAAGCAGGACCTAACGGGTATGTTAGGTCAGTTGGAACCCAAGTTGGTAATGCAGGAAGTGGAGGTGGAGGCCTAGGTGCTCCTGGTGTCTTCTTTTTAACCTGTATATATAATTTCAGATCAGTTGACATCATATATACACATTAACAGTCTAAATCAATGTAAATTTATCTTACAATTTCAGTCGTGTAGACGACATCTGCTTTAGGCCACAATATGACCCCGCCTTCTGCCTCACCAAGTGTATCAATATCTGGGTGGGCATATGGCAACGCAACTTCCCTCCAATCGGGTAATACATGTAGCGGGCTCACACGAATGTAGCCCTGCGGCATTGGAGTCCCATGAAACGTTGCCCCAGGAAGGGACTGGTAAGCCTGCGCCTCTGCAACAACATAGTCTTGCATTCTTAAGCGGCATGGCTTCAATGCCTACAAATTTACGTAAAGAATGTTATACATATATACATATAATCTTGAAAACATATCATCTTGAAAAGACTAGCTACAATGTCATAAACAATACTTACAGCAGACGTGCTAGGCGATGGGTCTCTAGGATTACTCGCAGTCTGTGCATCAGGAGAAGAGTGGGTCTCCATAGGCTGATTGGAAGCCTGAGATGCCTACCACCGCAGCAATTCTTCCTTGACCTTCTCAGCAACTACATCGTTGACCTTCTTAGCAACTAAATCCTTAACTCTCTTATTCTCCTATACATGGATAAAAGAAACATTAGCTTCTTATTAATGAATTTCCTTTTGCAGTAACATTCTAAAAAAAGAATAGGTTACCTCTTCTTGAGAAAGTCCCGCTCTGGGTTTGCGCTGGGATGGCCCAAAGAATGCTTTGATGCCAACACCAGCGCCGACACCTCTAACACGTCCAGAATGCTCTGGGTTACCCAGAGCAACTGTCAATTCATCCCTTGTGCCCTGAGGGATGAACGTGCCTTGTTTCCTCTGCTCGTGCAGCTCCCGCTAATCACCATAAATAGAAATTGGTAAGTTAACACCATAAATAATCAATATTCAAACGATTCTCTAAGAGTTGTATTTTACCATTTTTGCAGCCGCCTCAGCAGTTACAGGCTTCTTTATTTCACCCTTCTTGTTTTGCCTGCCAGCTATCCAGATATCATGGCGAGGCATGGGTGTGGCAGACTCCTGAGTAGGAGCAGACTCCTGAGTAGCAGCAGACTGCTGAGTAGCCGCAGACTCCGCCTGTAGTCTTTGGCGAACGCTTGCATAGCCTTTTGGACCCATAGTGTGGTCATGCACATTCAGTGCACGCCTTGCTTTTTGTGCGTCACTGAGGGCCTAGTTAGTATGCACATTAATGATTTGGTTAGTAGCACTAAATGTTAATCTTGAATAGGTGAATACAATGTATATTAATTAAATTGGGAGTGACGCCTAATACCTTGAATTCTTCAGATTTTCTTGAAGCAACAAAATTGTCCCAATCTTCTTTGTCCAAGAAGTTCCATTGTTCAAGGGCTGACTTCTTCTTCTTATCACCCTCTTTTATGTATTCTCTGTTCAGATTTGTCCTATAATTCCTAAGCATCTTTCCAGCGCGTTGCATCACACTTTTACAATGCAACTTCTCATCCAATGCAAACAGATTCTGTAAAATAAAAATGTTATTAACTAGTATCCAAAATTGAATTGCAAATAATAGAATTTGTAATCTACAAAATAGAATTACAAATAATAATAACTCACGCATAAATCCTTCCATATCAAGTCTTTTTTCCCTTGAGGAACTTTATGCCAATTATCATACTTAACACCACAATGGCTCCGAGTGGTACACCCAAGATAGTTTACAAAATTATTGCGGTTCACTCCAATTGCATTTCCTCCATTATCAAACTCCACCACCAATTTGGATCCACTACCACTTAGTGCTAATAACTTCTTCAACAGAGTGATGCCCCTTTTCTTGTTAAGTGTTTGGTGCTGCGCATCAAGTTGCTCCAGTGCTTCAGTGGGTACAGGTACATCATCAACCTAAAATTTGAAAAAAATAAACACACTAAATTAGCCCAATATAGAAATATACGATATATGACATAACTAGAAGATAATGAATTTTATAGAAATACAGGATATGTTTTTAGAACTTACATTGGTATCCTCGCCATGCTCGTCATGGACAGCATGCTCATCATGGACTTCATGCTCATCATGGACATCATGCTCATCATGGTCAGCCATCTGAAAATGTCATTAAAAAGGCAAACATTTAGCATTTGTATTAACTAGAAAAAGGCAAACATTTAGCATTTGTATTAACTAGAAAAAGGCAAACATTTAGCATTTGTATAAACATACATGTCTCTAAAATTGTGATCTTTTATCAATTAACAATCCTTCATTGTGATCTCCGCGCACATATAAGTCATCATTAGCTTCAATATTTTATGGAGTTGGCAACCCAACTGAGAATGGACTGGAGTCATCATACTTATCATAGTACTCTTCTTCATCTATAGGATCTTCAATGAATTGTATTTTACCATGAAGAACAACCGACCATTTATCATTCGCAGGATCATTGATATAGAATATTTGTTTCGCCTGTGATGCCAATATGAATGGTTCACCCTTCTCGCCAATCTTTTCAAAGTTCACCAAAGTGAAACCCAATTCATCCACTATAACTCCTTTGGTGTTATCAACCCAATTACATTTAAAGAGCGGAATTTTGAAATCTATGTAGTCAAACTCCCAAATGTCCTCAATGACACCGTAATATGACATTTTAGCTTCACGTGGACTCTTATCCTTTGCACTTGCAAAGTACATAGTCGACGCTTGAAGAGTGACCCCACTATTTTGGACGACACTCTTATCATCTTGGCGCTTTGTGTAATATGTGAATCCATTAATGTCAAACCCTTCATAAGACATAACATTCGGTTTTGGTTTAAAGGCGAGGCATTTGATAGTTTCTGTAATATCATTTGGTGTTTGAGATAGTTGATGTAAGACTTTATCTTCAAACCACTTAGTAAAAGTCTTATTATGCTCTCTAGCAAGCCACATTGAACTTGCTCGAGGATGTTGTCTCTTTATGAAATTGGTATGTTCCTCGATATAAACACTCACTTCGTCCATATTGTGTAAAATATACAAGTGAGCTTGTTCCAACTGCTCACGGCTGATTACTTTCACCAGTGATCCCAAAATTCCTTTGCCCTCCTCAAAATTCTTGTCATTATCAGGAGTGTCATTACCACTGAGAAAGTCACTGCAAAAATCCATAACCTCTCTCGCCACATAACCTTCAATAATACTCCCTTCAGGCCGATAACGGTTTCGAACATCACCTTTAAAAACGCTCATGTATCGTTCAAAGGGATACATCCAATGCAAGAAAACTGGTCCCAACATTTTCACTTCCCTAGTCAAGTGGACAACAAGATGTACCATGATATCAAAGAACGAAGGAGGGAAATACATCTCAAGCTGACATAGGGTAATAACCACTTCTCTTTGCAAATTATCGAGAGTATCAGGGTCAATAACTTTACTGCATAGACTGTTGAAAAAGAAACAAAGTCTGGTAATTGCAAACCTTACATGCTTCGGCAATATAGATCGAATTGCCACGGGTAATATTTGTTGCATTAGAGTGTGACAATCATGAGATTTAAGACCTATCAACTTCAGATCTTTCATTGATACCAATCTACGGATGTTGGATGAGTAACCATGTGGCACCTTAACATTTACCAAGCATTCACAAAAAGTTTTTTTCTCCTTTCTAGACAACGTGTAACAAGCGGGAGGTAAGTATGTTCTTTTACTACCCATTTCACGTAATTCTATTAATTCTGACCTTATTCCCATTTCACGTAGGTCCAGTCTGGATTTTATCCCATCTTTAGTCTTACCTGGTATATTTAACAGAGTACCAATGATGCTATCACAGACATTTTTCTCAACGTGCATTACATCGATACAATGCCTGACTGTCAAAGAACTCCAATAAGGAAGATCCCAAAATATTGACTTCTTCTTGAATGAAGAATTGTCACTCCGTGTGGCCATACTACATTGTGATTTCTTACCAAATTCATTGACAATGTCTTTTACTCTTTCATAAACAACATCCCCTGGTATAGGTTTAGGTGCACTCCGTTCATCATTCCATCCATTGAATGCTTTGCGCTTCCTACGATACAGATGGAATTTTGAAAGAAACCTTCGATGACCAAGATATACAGTCTTGCCGCCATGTTTTAGTCTTATTGAATCAGTGTTTTCTTCACATATAGGACACGCTTTAGCTCCTTTGACACTATATCCAGACAAATTCCCATATGCTGGAAAGTCATTAATAGTGCAAAACAACATAGCGTGCAAATGAAATGTCTCTCTTGCTGAAGCATCATAGGTCATCACACCTTCAGCCCAAAGTTTCTTTAAGTCATCAATCAAAGGTTCAAGATAAACATCGATATCATTTCCGGGTTGTTTAGGGCCCGATATCAACAATGACAACATAATGTACTTATTCTTCATACACATCCAGGGAGGAAGATTGTATATAACAAGCATGACTGGCCAAGTGCTATGTTGGCTGCTCAATGTCTCGTACGGATTCATCCCATCTGTACAAAGCCCAAGTCTTAGATTCCTATCTTCTTCACCAAATTTGGGGTACAATAGAGAACAAACGGGGAAATGCTACTAAAATTTTCTCAAAAACCCAATACACATTATACACTTACATCCTAAGTGAGATTAGGTGTTCAAGAACAGTCCCAAACCGGGGACTATCCAAGATTTACTCCTAATGAGTCAATCTTAGACGGGTTTCTAGGCCAACAAACACATTTGATGTCATTCTTATATATAATAAATGTGTACCACCTATCCCATCCTTGAACACCTAATCTCACTAGTAAGTGTATAATGTGAATTTGGTTTTCAAGAAAACTTCGGCAGCATTTCCCCGCTGTTCTCTAAGTACATATGTACTTAGAGAACAAACGGGGAAATGCTACTGAAATTTTCTCGAAAACCCAATACACATTATACACTTACATCCTAAGTGAGATTAGGTGTTCAAGAACAGTCCTAAACCGGGGACTATCCAAGATTTACTCCTAATGAGTAAATCTTGGATGGGTTTCTAGGCCAACAAATACATGTGCTGTCATTCTTATATATAATAAATGTCTATAAAGTACAGGCAACATGGTTAATCCTAATCAACAGAGCATTATTAAATAATAAATCAAGAAATCAATAGTTTCAAACAAAAGGTCTAGGAATCTTTACTAGACATTATATGTATCCCTAATCATCATATTTAACATACTACATTATTATGAACATCCAGATCAGATTAAGATCATACTATGTTATAACCATTGGTTTAATAACCCTGTTTCCGCATGTACATGTTTATCAACTTTAAAACCCTATAATTCATGAAATCATTCTAATTCAATTTAATATGTTGGGATCACATAATTATATAATGACATCAGAATATATAGAAGAATCATAATTAACATGATTAACAACATGCTCATCAAACTAGGGTTTTCTTGAATATCATCTAATATTTGTGTACTAGACATTCCTAATCATCATATTTAACATACCATTATTATGAACATCCAGATTAGATTAACTCTAATCAAATACATTACATGCATTTTTATCACAACATTTGATCGATGCATAAAAAAGCAGAGCAGCTAGCAGCGGAAAGACCAACCTTGTCAGAGGGAAGAAGGCAGAGGCTCTGGTGGCTCTGGCTGGAGAAGTAGCTAGCAGCGACGGCGGTGGAGGAGCAGCTAGCAGCTCCGATGGCTCTGGCGGTGGTTGCGGTGGCGCGACGACGGTGGAAAAGCACCAGGCGGCGCCTAATCTCAGGCGTGGTGGCGGCGTCGATTCTCAGGCGCTTGGAGTAGCAGGGGCGGGCAGCAGGGGCGGCGGAGAAGGGGGCGCGGAGAAGGAGGAGTGGTGGCGGAGAAGGGGGCACCGGAGAAGGGGGCGCCGGAGAAGAAATAGCCGGAGAAATGGCGCTGGAGAAGAAATCGCCGGAGAGAAATCGCCGGCAGCAGAGAAGGTAATTGCTCGCAATGAAACAGAAGGAAGGGGAAGAGTCGGGCGATCGCGGGTTATAAGTTCCCAAATAGCGTCGGTTGTTTAAAACAACCGACGCCTAAACATCTTTATCGTCGGTTGTTTTAAACAACCGACGTCCAATTGGACGATATTTTCATGAAATTGTTTAGCGGGAACCACCTTCAGCGTCGGTTATAAAAGGATAACCGACGCTGAAAGTGACACTTTTCGCGCAAATTTTCATCGCACATAGGCGTCGGTTTATACCTACATAACCGACGCTGAAAATGACACAATTTTTTTATTATCAAAATTTGGATTTCGCGGCCGACTTTCAGCGTCGGTTTGTTATAAACAACCGACGCTGAATACAAAGCGGTACACGTGTCTGGCTGGTCTTCGAATATAGACGTCGATTTTCTTAAACAACCGACGCCTAACATATAAGGCGTCGGTTTTCCTTAATAACCGACGCCCAGAAAAGTGACACTGTATGCTATTTCTGTAGTAGTGTAAGCTTGTCTTCAGAACATTTCTTGACTTTGCTTTAGTTTATGGAATTCACTTTGCAAATCATTATCACAAGTTTGTCTTGGCATCAGCTTGCCAAGCACTTCAGACAATGGTTTGGCCAAGTTTCTCAACATTTTATAAACTGGCTATATGATTCACACAACGATTTGTAGAATCATATGTTTGGTCAACTCTTGACCTATAAGAAATCATAGTTGATCTATATGCTCAATCATATTGAGCATATGAGATTATACTTGATCTCCATCTGTCTGATTATACTCAAATATCACTTTGAAGACATTATATTTTTCACACTTTACGTGATTCTTAAGATGTATAATCGTCTCAAGAATGTACATGCTTCAAGCTATTTATGCAACTCATAGTTGATATTGCTCAACATAAGGTTCTTGATGTCTTAGGCATCATTGGCGTGCTTCAAGTAAGCATCCAATTTTAGACTTAGGCGCATTTGGAGTGGTTCTACTGGCTCTGGTCATTCAAGGACTTTAGAGTTTACACTCACTTTTGAGAACACTTCTCAAAGGTCCCAGACCAGATTTAAAGTTTATCCCATTTATGAACTGATCGCAATGATAATGTATTTGTGCTTGTCATTTAGATTCTACAAAAGAATTTTGCAACTTTTCAAAATAATTTTGATTTGTTTGATTTGATAAATTTGATGATATTAATTAGGCCTTTAATTAACTATCACTCCCACTATTTTGATCAAATTGATAGCCCTCACCATCAATTTAGAATATTGCAGTGTACAACCTTCTAGTGAGCAAGATCCTGATTTCCTCTAAGTCATGGACCAACTAGGGCTGTCACCCACAACAAGATTCTTTCAGGTAGGCAAATTTTGCTAATTGCGTCTTATACAACTCTTGATAGATGTCATGCACAACTCTTTGTCATGTACATCTCCATGCCTCAAGGTGCTTGATCTGATCAAGGTCACCTAGTTAAGTCCAACCCAAATGCCAACACAATGAATATGCACCCTGCTAGGGTAGACCCACATATTTACCATCACACTTCCACGAGATAGACAATGCACCACGCCAGGGCGTGCCCACACTTAGTCGATCAAGTTTTTCATGTGTGTTTCTTTTGGAAGGCATCTTAAACTTAATATTTATATTGAGGGGTTTGTATTTATATACATATCCAATCACCACATATATAGTACGTATCATGTACATGCTATATCCCACAAGAAAACATGCGAAGTGATAAAGCAATGATTATGGCCATCCTATTTGTAATTCCTTGAGCCACAAGTATTTATGGTCATTAAGGTCTACATCACATGTAGCAACCTATTGTTGATGAAGATCTATGCTTGTGCCGTTCTGGGTTGATCAACTCATCCTATGACTGATCGGCTCGCCTCCTGGCCGGTCGGTTAGTTGTCACCAACTGATCGTCTGACTCCTCTAGACAGTCAATTCATCGGGTCATCATGCTCCTTGTTAGGCCACCAACTTCTCGTCTCACACCATAAGTCGGTCGTATCAGTCCTTTAACCGCTCGTCTGGGCACCCACCGTTCTTCGACATAATAGGAAATAAAACTATGCTACTTTTACATATCTCTTTGGGAAACCTCGAGTTACATTCGGGGGGAGCAAAGGTAGAAGAGAAGGCTCGAGTTATCTCGAGTTACATGTGAAATAGAAGAAAGGACTTGGAATGCAGACCGAGATGCAAACAATCACAACCAACCAAATACACACACATGGGCTTATAGGCCATAACCACGCTACACATCCACCATCAAAATTGTTTTAGGGTGACGCGTATCGATTGCATATATATACCATATCATATATGTATATAGGGATTTGTGGTGTTTAATCGGATATGCACATTACCCAGTTAAAGTATTCGCATCGCATGCTATAAATAAATGGCAAAAAACTAAAATCTGATCATATCGATTAATCCTAAAACATAATATGTTGACGTGGCTCTGATACCACTGTTGGGTTTTATGGGATAGAATAGGTAGCGGAAACAAAAAAATTATCTAATCACAAACCCATAACCAGCTGACCGCATCAACAAATATGCAATAGGAAAGATGATTTAGTGAGATATATCTGGTCTTGAGGCTTGCTCAGCAATAATACCTTGCAACTAGTGCGGCATTCAACCACCTAGTCTTCGACGACGTCTGTGCAACTCCTGGTCTTGACCCAGACTACGGTTGACAGTCATCCTCCTAAGCGACAAAAATCTCCTGCCTCTATAGATAATCCACATAGACCACCGGGAGCTCTAGTCGTCTTGAAGGACAAACTAGAAGGAGTCATCCCCCTTCTATCAACGTACTAGTCATCGACACACTCTCCCACCACCAGTCACTTTTTTGTAGTTATCTTTCCCTCGTTGTTCCTCCCTGGACGGATAGAACTTGCTTGGGCTCTCTCGATTGCCACAACTAGAGAGGACAACAACTTTGCAGAGCAACTGATGTTCTGAGTTGTGTATTTTGAGAAGCTCCTTGTACCCCTCTTTTTATAGTAGAGGGCAGGGTTAGGGTTCCTAGTCTGTGCTGGAGTAGAAGGGTCCGAATTTTCTATGAACTGATTGCACTATGGCAGGCAACCCGATCAATTTACAACTGAACTGGTCATTTGGGCAGGTGATCCGATCGGTTCATAACTGAACCGATCATTTGGGCAGGTGAGCCAATCAGTTCACCCAGTGAATAGGTCATTTCACTTCCTAGACTTGCCCACAATTGACTTTCCTTATTCATTTCTCATTAATGCAAAGATTAATTCTTGTCCCAATCGAATTGAACAAGTGAAACGAGGATCTTTTCTCACAAATTGAGAAACCCAACACCTACTCATTTGGTCCATGTGAACCAATCAATTCACTAGAGTGAATCGGTCGTCTCACTGACCATAAATCGATCAGTTCACCTAGTGAACTGGTCGGTTGGTGGTCCAAGTTGTGCATAACTCAGTCAATGCAATTCTCTATCAATCTGACACTCTAATTAGTTCAACACTTGAACTTGATGATTCTGAGTCAAGTATATTGATTGAATGTTTAATTAAGTACCTAAACACTTTATAATCAATCTAAACATCATTCATGGATAAACTCCTCTTCTAGGTTAATCCTATGTGTGTGACCCTATAGGTTCCATTTCACGTTGGCAGTGAATGTCCATAACTAACTTATGACATCACAAGCAAAGAGTGGTGCCTAGTCAAACATCAGTGCTACCCAAGTGAAAGGAAAGTTGGAGAACAACTTTCAACCTACAATCTGTTATTGGTGTTACAGTGAATGTATAGTTCTTTTGTCGTTGATATCTGGATTGAACTCAAGGCATGGACTTGTCGTCCTCTACAAACGTTCAACTTATATTTCTTGATTCAGAGTAGACTGTGTGAGATATATGTAAGCTCAATATCATATATTGAATTAAGCCTCACTCCTCAAGTGGCCAGGATATCACACTCCCTTAGGAGGGACAAATTACATATCTATCACTCACAGTCAAGTCCCCATGTGTCAAAGTCACCCAATCATCACCGTTATAACAACTCGTGTTTCAAGACTACGTTTGATGATGTCAAAGTGTACCCAACCACATGTGATGAGTGCAATGATTTTAGGTCTAAGAACCACAGTCACCACCAATACTATAAGAGATGATCCTGACAAACCAATTGTGGTTTTTGTGCATCACTCTTACAGTTGGTCTCTCTGATAAACTATTCTATAACATGTATCTATGTGCTTGGTTTGATATCATATACCATGACTGATGAGATTTTGTCATCAACCAACACACACTCTAGTCTTTTATGTTATTGATGTCTATGGTTATTTCCACAATAACAACCGACTATAGACGATAGTGAGAATGTACATACTCTTAACATTTGTATGATCTCATTGTTCAAGTCATGTACTTGAAGACATACGTCATTGAGGTTTGTCATTCTCTAGACATCTATCATATAATACTATTATCTAAAAAATAGTTAAAACATACAGACGGAAATTGCCTTTATTATTATCAAATCAAGTATCACATGCCTCATTACAATCATCATATGATTGGCTCTCTGGGCATACTATACCAATAGAGGCTCTAATCCTTCAACAACAACTTGCTTGTTAGACCTCTACCTCCTCCTCAAGTGAAGATGATGGCCCTAGTGAGCATGAAGCCAACTTCTCCAAGGGAAATCACTTCAAAGTAAAGCAATCTTCTTCATCTACTCCAATGTGCTACAAGTGTGGTAAAAAAGGACACTACAAGAGTGAATGTCCTAAGGCTAAAAAGTCACACCACAAGAGTAGCTCCAAGAAGGAGGAAGAGTACAAGAAAGATAGCAAATACAAGACAAAGGATAAGAAGGAGAGGAGGCACAAAGATGTAGTTCATGCATCTTGGGAAAGATCATCCTCTAGTGGTTGAAGATCCGATGAATATGGAGAGTGCCATCTTGTACTCATGGCCTCTACAAGTGAAGATATTGGTGAGGTAAGTGAGGTAAGTTTGCATGAGTTAGCTAAAGAAACTCTTATTGACATGCTTGTTACTACTCATTCTTCTTATCTGAATGTAAATCTAAAAAGAAGAGATTGGGTAAAATCATTGATGACTTGTATGATAAACTTGATATTCTTGAGCAAAATGAGAAAATTCATCTTGAGAGCATTGATTCCTTGCAAGGTCAGTTCCTTGATCTTGAGCTCCAATACAATGGAGTTGAAGTAGAGAATGGTGTCTGTCTTAAGAATATTGCATCGCTTAAGGAAGACAACTAAAAGTGCCTAATGAGTTTGAGTTACTTAAAACTGGAAATGTTGAACTTAAGCTCATTAGTGATGCTTGTAGATATCAAAGGGATGTTTATCTCAAAGAAATTCAATTGCTTAAATTTGAAAATGCTAGGTTACTTGGTCAAGTTAATGATGTATCTTCTAGACTTATTTTGCCTAGTAATGATGTTGCTTCCGTTACTCTTGAAAAAGATTCTTATTTGACTAAAGACCTCTATTTAGAGGTCGACCTTGTTCATGCTAGAGATGATCTTGCTAGTTTGTCTTCTACTATTATATCTCTTACTGATGACAATCATAGACTTAGAGCCTCTCTGTAGAAGTTCCTCAAAGGGAAAATCTCCCTAAATGAAATCCTTGACCATTCTACCAAACAAAGTGGTACTAGTGGTTTGGGATTTTTAGGGGGAGCTCCTAAGGGAAAGAGTAAGTCTAAAGGTAAGAAAAAGAGTAAGGAAACTCCACTTTTCATTGGAGAGTCTTCTGGCTCTAAGAACCCTATGATTTTCTCTCATTGCAAAAGTGACGATCATTACTCTAGTTAGTCCTTACAAGCCTAAGGGGACCAACCCAAAGATAAAATGGGTCCCCAAGCTAACATAGGATCCTAAAGTTTGAGTTGGGAATCGACACTCTCCTTTATAGTAGGAAAAAAAATAGATTTTCAATAGTGGCTGCACAAAGCACATGACAGGTGACATTAGCCATTTCAACAATTTCACAAAGAAGAAAGGGGGTTCGGTCACTTTCGAGGACAACAAGAAAGGTAAGGTAAAAGGTGAGGGTGATGTAGGTTAATCCTTGTGTATCAAGAATGTTCTCTTTGTGGATGGCCTACATCAAAATTTAATAAGTGTTAGTCAATTATGTGATAATGGTTACCTTGTGCTATTTACTTATTTTGAATGTTTGCTTCTAGATTCCCTCACTTACCATGTCATATATAAGGAAACTAGGAATGAAAATCTTTATGTAATTGTGCTTGACTCTATTAAGCCTATTGTTGGTAGATGCCTTGTAGTCAATTCGAATGATATTTCTCTTTGGCATCATTGGCTAGGTCATGTAAATATGCATCACTTGAAGAAGTTGAGCAAAAAGGACTTGATCAAGGGACTTCCCAAATTAGATTTTGAAAAGGATGAGGAATGCCAAACTTGTACCCAAGGAAAGCAAACCAAGTCTTCCTTCAAATCCAACAGAGTCCTTAGTACCAAGAGAGCTTTTGAACTTCTCCATGTTGATCTATTTGGACCTAGGAGAACTCAATCACTTCATGGCTCCATGTATTGTCTTGTTATTGTCGATTACTTTTCCCGATATACTTGGACCTTCTTTCTCATTTCAAAAAGTGATATGCTTGATGTTTTCTCTAGCTTTTGCAAATCAGTTGAAAATGAAGTTTCTTGCCGAATTGCCACCATCTGTAGTGATCATGGGGGAGAATTTAAAAATGATCTTTTTGAACACTTTTGTGAAGAATCATGCTATGCACATAATTTCTCTTCACCTCGAACACCTCAACAAAATGGGGTTATAGAGAGGAGGAACATGTCACTATAAGAAATGTCTAGGACCATGCTTTAAGAGTACGAGACTCCAAAGAAGATTTGGGCCAGAGTTGTTAGTACCTCATGTTCTGTGCAAAATTGGGTTTCAGACATCCTTCTTTGAAGAAAACCCCCCTATGAGCTATGGCGTGGTAGGAAGCCTTCTATCAAGTATTTTCACATTTTTGGGTGTCCTAGTTTTGTTTTGAACATGAAAGATTCTCTTGACAAGTTTGATCCGAAATCCTACAAGGCTTTCTTTATTGGATATAGCACTACTAGCACGACTTATAGAGTGTATAATGTTGATCTATCTAAAATATAAGAATATATTAGTGTCAAATTTATTGAGATCAACCCCTCTGTTCCCAAGGATATTGCTAATGATGATGTTGTAGAAGAAGTCATTCCTATCCTCAAAGAATTCAACATCGCCCAAAAAGGAAAAGAGGTGTCCACTCAAGAAGAAGAGATAGATGAAGAAAAGAAGGATCCAACTCCATTCTTTATAAAGAAATATCCTAAAGAGCTAACCATAGGTGACCCCTTTGAAAGAGTGAAGGCTCGAGCTGCCTACAACAAATAACAAGCCAACAATGCCTTCATCTCACAACTCAAGCCAAAGAATGTCAAAGAAGCTCTTGGGGATGATGAGTGGATCCTAGCCATGCAAGAAGAACTGGAGCAATTTGAGAAGAACAAAGTGTGGAGTCTAGTGTCAAGACCATGTGATAAAAAGATCATTGGAACCAAGTGGGTCTACCGCAACAAACTAGATGAAAGTGACTAGGTGGTAAGAAATAAAGCAAGGTTAGTAGCTCAAGGCTACAATAAGTAGGAAGGTATAGATTTTGATGAAACCTATAGCTAGACTTGAGTCCATTTGTATGTTGCTTTCTTTTTCTAGTTATAAGAATTTCCTCGTACATCAAATGGATGTTAAAAGTGCATTTTGAATGGTATAATTGAGGAGGAAGTGTATGTTGCACAACCTCCGTGCTTTGAACATGATAGTTTACCTAACCATGTTTATCTATTGCAAAAAGCTCTCTATGGCCTCAAACAAGCACCTCAAGCTTGGTATGAGAAATTAAAGAACTTTTTGTTAGATCATGGATATATGATGGGCAATGTAGATTCTACCTTGTTTCTCAAACACACTTCTAACAATTTTCTTATCATTCAAATCTATGTTGATGATAACATTTTTGGCTGAACTAATCTTGATCTTTGTAAGGAGTTTAGTGATCTTATGTAGAGTGAGTTCAAGATGAGCATGATGGTTGAGCTTACTTTATTCCTCATCTTTCAAGTCAAGCAAACTAAAGATGGGAACTTCATCAACCAAGGTAAGTACACAAGTGAGCTACTCAAGCACTTTGGGATGGATGACACCAAGTTGATGGACACCCCCATGTCAAACACCGCCAAACTTGATAAATATGAAGAAGGTGAGAAAGTGTATGAGAATATCTATAGAGGTATGATTGGAAGTGTTGGTATAGTATGTCCAGAGAGCCAATCATATGATGATTTCAGTGAGGCATGTGATACTTGATTTGATAATAATAAAGGCAATTTTTGTCTATATGTTTTACCTATTTTGAGATAATAGTATAATATGTTAGATGTCTAGAGAGTGACAACTCAATGACATATGTCTTAAAGTACATGACTTGAACAATGAGATCATACATATGTTAAGAGTATGTACATTCTCACTATCATCCCTAGTCAGTTGTTATTGTGGAAATAACCATAGACATCAATAACACAAAAGACTAGAGTGTGTGTTTGTTGATGACAAAATCTCATCAGTCATGATATATGATTTCAAACTAAGCACATAGATACATGTTAGAGAACAGTGTATCAGACAGACCCACTGTAAGAGTGATGCATGGAAACCACACATGGTTAGTCAGGATCATCTCTTATAGTGTTGGAGGTGACTGTGGTTCTTAGACCTGAAATCACTGCACTCATCACATGTGGTTGGGTACACTTTGACATCATCAAATGCAGTCTTGAAACATGGGGTGTTATAACGATGATGATTGGGTGACTTTGACACATGGGGACTTGACTGTGAGTGATAGATATGGAATTTGTCCCTCCTAAGAGAGTGTGATATCCTGGCCACTTGAGGAGTGAGACTGAGAAATGCATGGCTATGCACATGTAAGTCAATATATGATATTGAGCTTACATATATCTCAAACATTCTACTCTGAATCAAGAAACTTGGATTGAACATTTGTAGAGGATGACAAGTCCATGCCTCGAGTTCAATTTGGGTATCAACGACAAAGGAACTATACATTCACTGTAACATCAATAACATATTATAGGTTGAAAGTTGTTCTCCAACTTTCCTTTTCACTTGGGTAGCACTGATGTGCGACTAGGCACCACTCTTTGCTTGTGATGTCATAGATTAGTTATGGATATTCACCGTCAATGTGAAATGGAACCTATAGGGTCACACACATAGGATTAGCCTGAAAGAGGAGTTTATCCATGTATGATGTTTAGATTGATTACTAAAGTGTTTAGGTACTCAATTAAACATTCAATCAATAGACTTGACTTAGAATCATCAAGTGCAAGTGTTGAACCAACATATTAGAGTGTCACATTGATTGAGAAGTGTATTGACTAAGTTCTGCACAACCTGGACCACCAACTGACCGATTCACTGGGTGAACTGATCAGCTCATGGTCAGTGAGCTGACTGATTCACTATGGTGAACCGATCGATTCACTATGTTGAACCGATCGATTCACATGGACCAAAGGAGCAGGTGTTGGGTTTCCCAGTTTGTGAGAAAAGATTCTCATTTCACTTATTCAATTTGATTGGGATAAGAATTAATATTTGCATTAATTAGAAATAAATAAGGAAAGTCAATTGTGGGCAAGTCTGGGAAGTGAAACGACCGGTTCACTGGGTAAACTAATCAGCTCACCTGCCCAAATGACCGGTTCAGTTATGATTCAATCGGATCACCTGCCCAAATGATCGGTTCAGTTGTGAAACAATCAATTTAGTTGTGAAACGATTGGTTCACCTGTCGCAGTGCAATCAGTTCGTAGAAAATCTAGACCTTTCTACTCCCGCACAAACTGAGAACCATGACCCCGCCCTCTACTATAAGTAGAGGGGTACATGGGGCTTCTTAGAACACACAACTCAGAACATCAATTTCTCTGCAAAGTTGTTGTCCTTTCTAGTTGTGGTAACCGTCAGAGCCCAAGCAAGTTCTACCCATCCAGGGAAGAACAATGAGGGAAAGACAACTGCAGAAAAGTGACTGGTAGTGGGAGAGTATGTCAGTGACTAGTACACCGACATAAGGGGACAACTCCTTATACTCTACCCAATATGATGACTAGAGTTCCTGGTGGTCCGTGTGGGCTATCTATAGAGGCGGGAGATTTCTACCACTTAGGAGGACGACCGTCAACCACAGTCTGGGTCAAGACTAGGAGCTACACAGACGTCGTCGAAGACTAGGTGGTTGAAGGCCGTACTAGTTGTGAGGTGTTGTCACTGAGCAAGCCTCAGGACCAGGTTTATCTTACTAAACCATCTTTCCTATTGAATAGTTGTTGATGCGATCAACTGGTTATGGGTTTGTGGTTAGATAAATTTTTTGTTTCCGCTGCCTGTTCTATCCCACATAACCCAACAGTGGTATCATGGCCACATCAACATACTATGTTTTAGGATTAATCGATATGATCGAATTTTGATTTTTCACCATTTATTTATTGCATAACTGTCTAATGTGCATATTCGATTAAACACCACAAATACCTATATAAATATATGATATGGTATATATATGCAATTGATACATGTCACCCTAAAATGGTTTTGATGGTGGATGTGTAGCGTGGTTATAGCCTATAAACCCCTATGTGTGTGCTTGGTTGGTTGTGGTTGTTTGCTCTTGGTATGTGAACTGAGCCTTCTTCTATTCCAGATGTAACTCGAGATAACTCGAGCCTTCTCTTCTACCTTTGCTCCCCCCCGAATGTAACTCAGGGTTTCCTAAAGAAATATGTAAAAGTAGGATAGTTTTATTTCATATTATGTCAAAGAATGGAGGGTGCCCATATGAGTGGTTAAGGGACTGAGATGACCAGCTGATGGTGCGAGATGAGCGGCTGGTAGCCAAACGAGGAGCATGATGACCTGACGAATTGACCGTCTAGAGGTGCCAGGCAATGGTTGGTGACAACCAACTGACCGGCCAGGAGGCGAGTCGATCAGTCATAGGATGAGCTGATCAACCTGGAATGGCCCAAGCACAGATCTTCATCAACTACAAGTTGTTGCATGTGATGTAGACCTAGATGACCGTAATTCCTTGTGGCTTAAGGAATTACAATAGGATGCCCATAATCATCACTTTATCGCTATGTATGTTTTCTTGTGGGATATAACCTGTATATGATACATACTATTTATGTGGTTATTGGATATGTATATGTATATAAATACCAAACCCCTCAATATAACATTAAGTCTTAGATGATTTTCATAAGCAACACACATGAAAAGCTTGATCTACAAGTGTGGGCATCCCAAGGGTGGTGTGTTGTCTATCTCATGGAAGTGTGATGGTAGTTGTGTGGGCCCGACAAGTGGGGTGCACTCCTATCGTATTGGCTTTTGGGTCAGGCTTAACTAAGTGGTCTTAATGAGATTAATCACTTCGAGTGCATGCAAATGACTATGGCAAAGAGTTGTGCATATCATCTATCCAAGAATTGCATAAGATGCAATTGGTAAATGTTACCTACCTTAATAATTGATTACATACGCTGGCGTTGGCCGGGTAATAACTTAATTATTTTGGATCTTGGCTCACTAGAAGGTTGTACGCTTCAATCTTCTGAATTGATGGTGAGGGCTATCAATTTGATCAAAATAGTAGGAGTGATAATTAATTAAAGACCTAAATAATATCATCAACTTTATCAAATTAAACAAATAAAAAATATTTTGAAATGTTGCAAAAATCTTTTATAGAATCCAAATGACAAAGACATATACATTATCATTGCATCAGTTCATAAATGGGATGAACTTTAAATCTGGTCTGGGACCTTTGAGAAGTGTTCTCAAAAGTGAGTGTAAACTCTAAAGTCCTTGAAAGACCAGAGCCAGTAGAACCACTCCAAATGCACCAAAGGCTAAAATTGGATGCTTACTTGAAGCACACCAATGATGCCTAAGACATCAAGAACCTTATGCTGAGCAATATGAACTATGAGTTGCATAAATCGCTTGAAGCATGGACATTCTTGAGACGGTTATACATCTTAAGAATCATGTAAAGCGTGAAAGATATAATGTCTTCAAAGTGATATTTGAGTATAATCAGACAGATGGAGATCAAGTATAATATCATATGCTCAATATGATTGTGCATATAGATTAACTGTGATTTCTTATAGGTCAAGACCTAACCAAACATATGATTATACAAATCGTTGTGTGAATCGTATAGCCAGTTTATCAAATGTTGAGAAACTTGGCCAAACCATTATCTGAAGTGCTTGGCATGCTGATGTCAAAGCATAAATGAAGAAAGGACAAAACGTGTGATAATGATCAGTTGAGTGAAGTCCATAGACTAAAGCAAGGTCAAGAAATGTTCTGAAGACAAGCTTAGGTCCAACTCTTCATCACTCAAGATATGGAGAGGAGTAAGAAGGAAGTGAAATAATCTCTTTATAGAAGATCTCAGGAAGATGAAAGAGAGATAGAGATCTCTACTTCATGACC
Source organism: Alisma plantago-aquatica (assembly GCA_963693085.1). Lineage (NCBI taxonomy): Eukaryota > Viridiplantae > Streptophyta > Magnoliopsida > Alismatales > Alismataceae > Alisma > Alisma plantago-aquatica. The sequence continues at coordinate 1,155,041,916 of OY856410.1, read as the reverse complement.
TAACAAGAAGTAAGCTAGAAACTATGTGGTGCAAGAGTTGCTACCATTACAGTTATAAAATGACATTCATGGGCATATAATAGAATTAGTGAATTGCTATTATACATCTTCCATCAATGAAATTGTCATACATCTTGTATGGACAAGAGTGTAATGAACTGATGTTTCATTTCAAAGAAATGATCTTTGATGGCAATGCCTATGTCTCATCAACTATACTTGATAGTTAAAGAAACAAATGTGTGTGACACATGTAATGAATGACATGATAACTCAATCTTGAATGCCTATAGCATAGTCATATGTAGTGCATAAATGAGAATTGGATTTCTAGAAATCCATATGATGGTTATGTAGACTCATTCTGGTTATTGAACCAATAGAGACATGTTAATATCATTCATTGTGCAATATGACAAAGGTTCTTTACTAGATGTAGTGGGAGAATGATTATTCCATTAAGGATTATTCATATTGATGTAAATAGACCTTTTAGAATAAATGCTAAAAGTAATCAATAGTACTTCAATATATTTACTGATGACCTCAGTAGATATGGTAGTTTGTATTTAATAAAATACAAACATGAATCTCTTGAAGTGTTCAAGGAGATCATCAATGAAGTATACAACAAACTTGGTATAAGTATTAAATTTTGATATGATTGATATGGAAATACTTTGAACCAAGAGTTTGAGAACCTTCTGGAAGATCATGATAATGTATCATGATGGACTCCACTTGAAACATAATGATAGTGTATCAGAAAGAAGGAATCACACCTTGATAAGTCAGAGTGTGAATACCAGCTAAACTTTAAATTTCCTTTTGGGCACATGTTTAACACTAAAACAATGTACCATCTAATTAGTTCAAAAGACACCATATGAGATATGGAATGGGAAGTGTCCCGATATGTCTTTATAAAGATTAGGACTGAAAGCCTAAATAAGAAAAATGTTTCTTAAAGGTTTTGTCCACAAATCACATAAATGTTACTTTGTTGAATACTACTTTGATATCCAAATCCAATAACAAAGGCATTTTGGATGGCTGCATTCCTAGAGGAGAACCTAGTTCTAAAGGAATCAGTGGGAGATAAAAGTAGAACTCAAAATGTTCGAGACAAATAAGAAAAACATTAAACTTAAAGAGGTACAATGGGAATAAAGAGAATCACAAAATGTTGTGGAATCTCAAAGTTCCTTAAGTAACACATAGAACTCATGAATATGGTAGAACACACCTAGAGCTTGAATGATATATGATATGTTATGGACAAGAAGGTGGTGAGTTGATCATATGATGAGTCAACAATCTACCTAGAAGCTAATAAGAGCCAGAAACTGAGATATGGCTTGAAGCCATGAAATCTAAGATGGACTCCATGTACATCAACAAAGTATGACCTTGGTTGATCCACTTGAAGGGGTAAAACCCATAGGGTACTTTTGGGTCTTCCTGAAGAAGACTACATGGAGGGTAATTTGGTTGCAATGAGTTTCTAACAAGTTCAAGGTGTGGAACATGATGAAATCTTTTCAGTAGTTACCAAGGATAAATCCATCAGGATAATGGTTGCTATTGTAGCTTAATGGAAATAAAATCCATGAAGCTGCATAGATCAATCTTTGGATTGAATCAGGCACCTCAGAACTGGGATCTTCTATTTGACAAGATAGTCAAAGTGTTTGACTTGAGTCAAAATAAAGAAGTAATGTGTGATTACAAAAATTTAGTGGGAGCATATGTATATTCTACATATTGATGGGGAATAACATCCTTATACTGCAAATATTAAAACATGGAAACATATTACATTCTAAAGTTTTAAGGAAGCATTTTATGTGATAGATATAAAAATCTATAGAGATAGATCAAGAGGGCTTTTTGACCTAAGAAAGAGAACATACATCAGCAAGATGCGGAAAGGGTTCAACATGATGAGAGAAAACCTATCCCTGTTCCATGGAGTTAGTCTCTCAAGAGCCAAGTGTCCCAATTCTTATGAAGAATAAGGAACACATGAATAGATGCCATATGCATTTGCAAAATAAATCTATCACATATGAACTCATCTCATTATCTTGTATGTATTGGAAATGACAAGAAAATATGAACTAACTATCTTGTATGTATTGGACATGACAAGAGTATGCAAACTCATCATCTTGTATGTATTAGACATGACAAGAAGATATGGAATCCAGTTATTTCATATGTATTAGACATGACAAATGGATATATGTTGAACTCCAATAAGAGTTATTGGAATATCATGAAGGACATCTTTATGAACTTATGAAGTACTAAAAGGATTAGTTCTTTAGTTATGGTAATAAGGAAGAGTTGGGTGTAAAGAGTTACACCGATGCAATCTTTTGAAATGACAAAATTGTGTTTGACCTTGGAAAAAGAATTGTTAGTAGGAAATGTTCCAAACATAAGACAATTGATTAATTCTACAATAAGAAGCTGAGTACCTTAGTGTTACGAACACTGTAAAGGATATTGTATGGATCTAGAAATTCATATGCATGAACTTATGGGAGGTTCCGACCATTGGTGACTTAGTAGTAATATTGTGACAACAATGGAGCTACTAGTTAGGTAAAATAATTTCAGATAGCATATTATGGCACTTCCATCTCATACGAGTTGTCATACAATGAGGGGATGTGAAACATGCAATATACTGACTTGAAACAAATGTTGCTTACCCGCTATAAAAGCACTTGTGTAGTAGAAACATGATGGACATGTTAAGATCACTTAGAATATGATTTGTGAGTGATTGGCTCTAAGTGCAAGTGGGAGTCTGTTGGTATAGTATGCCCATAAATCCAATCATATGATGATTTCAATGAGGCATGTGATACTTGATTTGATAATAATAAAGGCAATTTCCATCTATATGTTATAACTATTTTGAGATAATAGCATAATATGTTAGATGTCTAGAGAGTGACAATACTCAATGACGTATGTCTTCAAGTACGTGACTTGAATAATGAGATCATATGGATGTTAAGAGTATGTACATTCTCACTATCGTCCCTAGTCAGTTGTTATTACGGAAATAACCATAGACAAAAATAACACAAAAGACTAGAGTGTGTGTTGGTCGATGACAAAATCTCATCAGATATGATATATGATATCAAACCAAGCACATAGATACATGTTAGAGAACACTGTATCAGACAGACCCACCATAAGAGTGATGAATGGAAACCACACATGGTTAGTCAGGATCATCTCTTATGTATTGGTGGTGACTGTGGTTCTTAGACCTAAAATCACTGCACTCATCACATGTGGTTGGGTACACTTTGACATCATCAAACGAAGTCGTGAAACATGGGTTGTTGTAACACTGATGATTGGGTGACTTTGACAAATGGGGACTTGACTGTTAGTGATAGACATGGAATTTGTCCCTCCTAAGGGAGTGTGATATCCTGGCCACTTGAGGAGTGAGATTGAGAAATGCATGGCCATGTACATGTAAGTCAATATATGATATTGATCTTACATATATCTTAGACAGTCTACTCTGAATCAAGAAACTTGGATTGAACATTTGTAGAGGATGACAAGTCCATGCCTCGAGTTCCATACGGATATTAGCGACAAAGGAACTATACATTCATTGTAACATCAATAACAGATTGTAGGTTGAAAGTTGTTCTCCAACTTTCCTTTTCACTTGGGTAGCACTGATGTTCCACTAGGCGCCACTCTTTGTTTGTAGTGTCATAAGTTAGTTATGGACATTCACTGCCAACGTGAAATGAAACCTATAGGGTCACACACATAGGATTAACCTGGAAGAGGAGTTTATCCATGAATGATGTTTAGATTGATTACTAAATTGTTTAGATACTCAATTAAACATTCAATCAATAGACTTGACTCAGAATCATCAAGTGTAAGTGTTAAATCAACTGATCAGAGTGTCACATTGATTGAGACCTGCATTGACTGAGTTCTACACAACTTGGACCACCAACTGACCGGTTCACTGGGTGAACCGATCGGCTCATGGTCAGTGAGATGATCGGTTCACTCTGGTGAACCGATCAGTTCACACAGACCAAACGAGCAGGTGTTGGGTTTCCCAGTTTGTGAGAAAAGATTCTCATTTTACTTGTTCAATTCGACTGGGACAAGAATTAATCTTTGCATTAATTAGAAAAAAATAAGGAAGGTCAATTGCGGGCAAGTCTGGGAAGTGAAATGACAGATTCACTGGGTGAACCGATAGGCTCACCTGCCCAAACGACCGGTTCTGTTATGAACCAATCATCTCACCTGCCCAAACGATCGGTTCATTTGTGAAACAATCGGTTTGCCTGCCGTAGTGCAATCAATTTGTAGAAAATCCAGGCCCTTTTACTCCCGCACAAACTGGGAACTATGACCCTGCCCTCTACTATAAATAGAGGGGTACAGGGGGCTTCTTAGAACACACAACTCAGAACATCAGTTGCTCTATAAAGTTGTTGTCCTCTCTAATTGTGGTAACTGAGAGAGCCCAAGCAAGTTCTACCCGTCCAGGGAGGATCAGTGAGGGAAAGACAATTGTAGAAAAGCAATTGTTAGTGGAAGAGTGTGTCAGTGACTAGTACACTAACAGAAGGGGACAACTCCTTCTAGTCTGTCCATAAAGATGACTAGAATTCCTGGTGGTTCATGTGGACTATCTATAAAGGCAGAAGATTTCTACTGCTTAGGAAGACGACTGTCAACTGCAGTCTGGGTCAAGACCAGGAGCTGCACAGATGCCGTCAAAGACTAGGTGGTTGAAGACTGCACTTGTGGCATCCAACTTATAAAAATAGAATTTGCTTAAACAGAAGTGAATCATTTGCAGTGGATTACTGAAAATTACTAAAAATTAAAACTTTTTACAAAGAGATCCACACATAGGAAACCTTTTTCATAAAGAACCAAAGTATACATTTACATCATGATTCATAAATACATAACTTGTATCATCTCTTCTCAAGGATTACAACATCAGCTGCCCTAGTAACATTATATACAGACAACATAAGAACCTCGAGGCATCAAGCCAAAATCTCGGGTCGGATCATTAAAACACTATCTATAAACTCTAAGGACCTAAGAGTACAGAGACGACACATAGGACTACTATCTATACAAAACTTGGCAGCCAATGCCTCCACATGAGTTATCACTACTGACCTTGTTGTTGCTACTGCTTTTCCCTTGCTATAGGGTTCCTGGTTCTTTTTCTGCGTTTACCTAATAAGTTGGATCCCACGGGGGTGAGACAATTGTAAATTGCCCCAGCGGGAGATATAAATCTCCGCCAAAACATTGTTATAGCAGTTTATTATAATAAAACTGAGCAGGAGTTCTTATATTTGAACAACCGTATTAATCATTGAATGAACAGAGTAACATAATCTCCTTTCCTAAGGAGAGCATTACATTTATTCATGACAGAATCATAATTCATCCTTCTATTTGTAATGAGTATAAAGAGATATGAATATCATTTATCAACAAGAGATGCATGAAAGAAATGTAACATCAACCAATGAATTTCCATATTCAATCCTTAAGAAAACATGTTATACAGTTGATTACATTTTACAATCACACTTATGCCATGAGGAGATGAGGTATATCGCTCATACTCCAACCGACCATTGCGAAGTCGAAATCGGTTCCATACAAGGTCAATGGTAGAGCCGGCTACTAAGACCTCCCTTATCTTGGTCAGTACGAGATCAAATGCAGGACATCTTGTGTCTCTGCTAAATAGCTTTCCAGGGTATACTGGCAACTTCACTATTAGAGTTACAGTGGCGTGCTGCACTCTCTTTGCAATCGTGAGATTTCTTATTTATCTCCATCAATCCGACATTAATATTATTGGGAGATGTGTACTGCATCTATCGCAATCATCGGGAGATTCATGGTACATCATCCCGGTACAATAATGAAGGATTGAGAGGTTTAATGTTTTCCTTTCCTCAATTCCCTCATTAGGACATCAAGATACATTCGCCCATTGCCCCCACATATTCAAAATATGCGTTCCGGGTTTTACCGCAGAGCACCCGTTTCACCATCCAGCAAGTTCTGACACTGATGGTTATATGGCCATGGCTCTACATGATATGATTTCACTTGATTAATTAAGTACATTAACATATTGTTTTAGCCTCAGTCAAGTTCTCAAACATAACTTATTCAGATAAGTGCTATAAAGAAATATGTACTATTTCATCAATCACTTCTCAGTCTTTATAAGACATTGGGATCTCAATCCCTCATTTCATTTCTTTGAAAGTTCACATCTCTCAATAACATCATTATCATACTTATCAAGTTTGGGTATTCATACCCTCAAATCATCACTATCACTGTTACCACTTGTTAGGTAACTATTACCTTCAGGTCCTCAGACCGAGGTGTACATAATACTTGATATACAAGTATCTCACATGGCTCACGAGGCCTATTAAATATTTTATCACCTTTCACTAGGCAACAACCTGTTCATGGAACTCATAAGGTCCATACACATTTTGTTACTTTTACTAAGCAACAACAACATTAGGCACATAAGGCCATTCAACATATTTATTATGTGAATGTCATAGCTCAATTCTGGCTATGTTCATCATCTCATGATGTCTACATGACTAATAGACATGATAACAGTCATGTATATCATTTATCACATCATATGAAACAATAGTAACACCTCCATCCTTTATCAGGATTAGGGTTATCTATCAAATAGGGATTTTCATTACCTTCACCCAAAATTAGGGATAGGGTTTCCCATCATACATTAATTAGGGTTTCATGCTCATACTATTAGTTCAACCCTAATATATTTCTCCAAACCTCTGGAAATATTTAAAGATAACATAAGTATTTGCTTATGATCACTATTCTCATCATATATCATTAATGATCATCAAATCAAGGTAAGAGTTCATTTCTCATCCTTGTCATGGTATGATTATATCATACTCATTGATTTGGCTTAGTACCATTCTCAAGGTTTATTAATCAACATTTATCAAGGTACATTGAGTTCATTACATCTTTATTGTAACAATTACATATCACACACTCCATGTGTTTCTTATCCAAGAATATTGGATTAGGGGTTCATCAAGGAATGTGTATCTTGAAATGTTGAATGTGATATCTATCATGTCATGATGCATAAATTTCTTCTCATATCCTTCTTACTTAAATAATTCAACTATCTTTGTATTAAGGTATTTCTCTTCTTAATACTTTATCCACTAACTTGTCATTTTCATCATATAGTACATAGGTCACATATTAAAATTGTCCAACCATCTTTAGTGATATGGACTTATCCCATGATTAGGCATTGTTGATATAGAATAAATAATTATCAACTATTTTAGGTATTTCAACTCTTAGGATGTTATCCACATCATTATTTAGTATAACATACATCATTCCTAAGAGTTTCGTGTTCTCATCATTGTAAGGTGTATAGGTTGATACACATGTATAGAGTTGATTGTATAAAGATCTAGGTATCATCTTGTCTCTTAGCCCCTTATTCATTAAAATATCCACATTACCATTCATATGGTTCATCAACCTTACCCTTCATGTTTATAACATTTTCATCTTATTTAAATATATTAGATACACCCCTCTTTGGTGTACTGGCTATTAAACCATCACTAGGGTTTCACATATCATAGTATCATTACATGACATCATCCTGGATTAAGTCTTACATCACCTCATTGCATCAGGGTTCCATATAGCATCATTCTAATTTAGGGTTTCATATAGCATTACTCTAGATCAGGGTTTCTCATTCCATAACCCACAACTAGGATTTACTATTCACATCACATTACCCTAGATTAGAGTTTCCCATAATATCAACCTTAATTAGGGATTCTCATAACATTACCCTCAATTAGGATTTATCATGGATTCACCCTCAATTAGGGTTTCTTATGGAATCACTCTCAATTAGGGTTTATATTCAATAACCCACAATTAGGGTTTACTATTCACATCACTTCACCCTAGATTAGGATTTCTCATTAAAATACCCTGAATTAGGGTTTCCCATATCATTTCCCTAAATTAGGATCATACTATCATCATGGATTTAGGATTACACCTATCATTGCCCTCAATTAGGGTTAGGATTCATTAGCCTTCATAATTAGGGTTTCATGATCTCACTATAAAGGATCATACCCTAATTAGACATTCATTCATGATGGAAGTGTTAAAACTTGACCATTCATGGTTATCATTCATGTAGGAAGTCTTCTCTCTCATCTTCTATAAGATGATGTTTACTTCAACCTTGATTAGGCTAAGTCAACTTACTTGAAAGAAGAACTGACACTATGAGTTATGTCATTACCACCATGATCATTAAAGATTAATTATTCAAAGGGTACTAATCACCCTATCTCATTAAGGGTACCATTATTATAATTACCCTTGGTTTACATCATGCAATTGTTCACTTAAACAATTAACTTTTATCCACTTTGAGTGTTCATACAATTTGGTTGATTACCTTCCAAATGATCTTGGTCTCTTAGACCTCAAACGGTCTTGACCAATCAGACCTCAAACGGTCTTGACCAAACCATTGAAACTGTTTGGTAAAGGTGAACCCTTGAGACCGTTTGCTAAAGGTGACCCTTGAAACCGTTTGCTAAAGGTGCACACTTGAAACCGTTTGCTAAAGGTGCACACTTGAAACCGTTTGCTAAAGTATAATTTTGAAACCGCATGAGACTCAACCGGTTTGGGACCATTTGGTCCCAAACGGTCTTGAGACCGTTTGGTCCAAACCTCCTCAAAACCGCATGGACCAAGTATGGTCTCAACCACACAAAATAAATTAGGGTTTCCAAGATTGATTCCTTCATTGATTGAAATCATGCTATCACTCATCAATTGGACCTATCCCCATACTTCAATTGAGTTAAATAGGTCATCCTTCAACTGATTTGACCCTCAACTGATCATCAATTAGGGTTTGAATCAATTGGATTAGGGTTTGGAATCGATGATCCTTCAATGTTAGTCAATGTGTTATCAATTACTTTGAAACTATTGGACCTTCATTCAAATTGGACATGACATGACCTCAAATGGTCTTGAGGTCATTTGAATGACCTCCAAACGGTCTTGAGACCGTTTTCCCATCATATCATCAAAATCCATGACATCCAATTAGGGTTTGGATCATTGGATTGATCACCAAATCACCATTGGATTGCAAATCAACTTGGTATCTTTAGATCTTCAAACACCTAACCATACTCAACCCTAGACCTCCAAACGGTCTTGGGTGGCCCCCAAATGGTCTTGAGACCATTTGGGTGATCCCAAAATGGTTTTGAAACTGTTTGGGTCAATCAACCCAAGTTTCCAACTTAATCACTTATGAAATCAACACTTAACCTGATTAGGGTTTGGTGGTTGATGGACCTTCAACTCATGAACCAATTGAAACTAGTCAATTATAATTAGTAGGTCATTAATCAACATCATTATGAACAAATCTCCAAATGGTCAACCCTGTTCAACACCACCAAATGGTTTGAAACTATTTGCTTTCATGCAGTTTAGTAAACCGTTTGTCCTTAAATGGTTTTGAAACTGTTTGCTCCCAAACGGTTTGTGAAACTGTTTGGACATTTGATTGAAACTGTTTGGTCTAGATATTTGGGGAGGTGTGTGCTTATGATGATGTCATCATCATCAAGCTCTAAACCCACGAAACCTACTGTGATTTCGATGGATATTGCATCAATCAACCAAATCAATTATTGTTATTAGAAAAATGAGCGTCATTTGATGAGGAATTGAATGCAATAACAAAATTAAGGTTTCAAGTTATAAAACCCACCTCCAATTGAGCTCCAAAGCTCCAAGATCACGGCAACAATGGAGGATGAAGCTTTTGCAACTCCCCTAGGCTCGTCCTCAAGCTTTTGGTTGAAAAGATTAGCTAGGGTTGAAGAGGAGACCGAATTAAGAAGAAATCAATGATTTATTTTTGATTTCCATCATGGAATCAAGGTGCAATGGGTCAAGAACCTTACCAACAGGTTGGGGGTCGTCCTCCAGGTCCTCCCTAGCTCCCTTGGTCGGTTTCCAAGCAAGGAGAAGAAGTGGACACGGAAAAGCCTTTCATTTGGCTTGAAAAAGGTCTTTTTATAAGAAAATCAATGAGAGAGAAAATACTTTATAAAAGTTTTTTAATTCCAAAATTGTTGCCACCATCTCCCCCTTGGTTTCTTGTATGCAAAGTCATATCTATCCCCACCGAGCTCCCTTCCATTATCCAAGAATAAAGGGAAAAGAAATTAAGCACCTTAACCCTTATAATAAGAATATCCATTTTTGAGTGGAATGAAAAACCACTAGAGGGGGGGGGGGTGAATAGGATTTTATGGATATTTTAAAATAATTTAACTCAAGCAACTACAAGTGAGATAATAAGAAGGATACAAGGTGTTTAGAGTGGTTCCAACCTTAGAAAATACTAAGGCAGTCAATCCACTACCTGGTTGCTTACCCAACCGGGATTTTGAAAGTATTTAATTTTATTACCTCGCAAGGATATTACATAAAATTATAACACTTTCAACACCCTTTGGACAACCTTCACCTTGAAGTAGTCTCACCAACCTTGAAGCAGCCTTCCTTGAAGTAACTTCAAGCTCCCCCTTGAAGTAGCCTTCCTCTTGAAGTAGCTTCCCGTTGAGACAACCTTCTAGATGTAGTCCAAAGATCTCCTTCTTCAAGAAGATCAAACTCTCTCCAATCTGCAGCCTCCAAACCTAGGAGTAGCAAGGAGAGTACAAGCAATAAGAAAGAACAAGAAATGAAATAGAAATTACAATGACCACTTGAAGCACAAGGCTTGATTCTCTATATCAAGCGTATTGATCTCCTAACCAATGAGTATTGAAGTGTAGGTTTAGTGGATAGGAGATGCTAGCCAACGGGACACCAATTTGGAGCAAAGGAAATGAGTAGCAAGTACTAGTGTTGCTCAATTTCTCAAAACAGATTGCCAATTGCAAGTATGAAAGCTCAAGTATTGCGCAAGTGTGTTTTGGGTGTCCTATGGCTTGTCCTATTTATAGGAATGGCCTATGGATGCTTAAGGACGTTCTAGACACTTTCTAGGGGGTTCTTAGTGCTTAACTAACCGTTAGGTATCCATTAGTTGCTTTAACAACGGCTAGTTAATTAATCCTGAAAATTGCAGAAAGAGACATTCTCGGTCGAAGATTTGTCGACCGAGAGTCCTAGTCGGCCGAGGACTTGTCGACCGAGGGACTACTGTAGCAACGTTCTGATCCAACTCCCAACTACCTTGTGTGCTGTGTCTAACGGCTACATGGGTCATTCTCGGTCGAAGAGTTTGTCGATCGAGAGTGTCTCGGTCGAGAATTTTGTCGACCGAGATTAACCCTATTTCAATGTTTTAAACTAAGTACTAAGTGTGTGTATGAGTGTGCAGTTGTGACACTATTATAGGGGATAACCTATCTAAGTGTTATGATTGGCTAGGGAAGATCAAACGCTTGATTTACATGTTGTCTAAGTACTTGTACATTATATACTTGTACAAGTTTTTACATTTGATTACATTCATGAATTAAAGCAATTTTAGCATATAGATCTTCCAATTGTTTGTCATCCACCTTATTCCTGCAACACTCAAGTAGCACGTTAGATCCACAAGAATGAAATGTTTGTCATCATCAAAACAAAAAGGATTATAATAATGTCCAATTTAGCCAACAATCTCCCCCTTTTTGAAGATGACAAACATTTCCAAAATATAAATCAACTAGTCTTTAAAATGAGTTGAGTTTCATATCTGAGATTTACTTTGTGAATTCTTCTCTTGTTTATGAGATGTGTGCTTATTATTCCCAAAGAAGTATGGAACATAAAATCCAATTCTTAGGGAATATAGCAACTTTTAATGTAAAGCCAAGAGATTATGAAATGCATTGATTGAGTTTTTCAAAGTTACCATTTTAAGATTTTCATTTATTTCTCCCCCTTTGTCATTTCAAAAAGATATCCGTTAAAAATGAATGTAGAAAAACTCCCCCTTAATTTATTATCCCCTTTAAAAGATAACTATCAGATCTGTTAAAAAATGTCCATTTGGAAGCCAAGAATTACACGATTAAAACCGTTTTAAGAAGCACAAATATCAAAGAAAACATCTTCTAAGGGAGTGATGAGTAGTTGCTTCCTGATTTTATTAAATTGGTCTAGTGGAAGAGGTTTTGTGAAAATATCAGCCAATTGATCTTCCGTATCAACATGATGAAGGGATACATGATTTTTAGAGATATGATCCCTTAAAAAATGATGACGGATTTCAATATGTTTGGAACGACTGTGTAAAATAGGATTATGGGCTAAGTTTTTAGCGCTTGTATTGTCGCAAAAGATAGGCATGGATGAAAAAGTAAAGACATAATCGTTTAACACTTGTTGCATATAAAGTACTTGAGCACAATAAGATCCGACTGCCATATATTCAGCTTCAGTTGTAGAGAGGGCAACCGTGTTTTGTTTCTTGCTAAACCAGGAAACTAAGGCTCTTCCTAACAAGAAACAACTACCACTTGTGCTCTTGCGATCAATTCGACAACAGCGTAATCAACATCAGTATAAGATTTAAAGTCCAAGGATTGTCCTTTAGGATACCATAGACCATAACATGTAGTGCCGGCTAAATATCGTAAAATCTGTTTGACGGCTTGAAAATGAGTTTGCATAGGTTGTGATTGAAATCGAGCACACAGACCAACTGAAAACATGATGTTCAGTCTAGAAGCGGTTAAGTAGAGCAAACTGCCAATCATGGCTCTATATAAGGAATCATCAATAGGTTCCCCATTTTCATCCTTATCAATTTTAGTAGAGGTAGCCATTGGAGTGGCAACATGTTTGCATTGGTTCATCCCAAAGCATTTTAAAAGTTCATCGGTATACTTTTCTTGTCTTATAAAAATCCCGGCGGGCGTTTGTTTGATTTGAAAACCAAGAAAGAAAGTCAGTTCATCCATGAGGCTCGTTTCAAATTCTTGTTGCATAATATCACTAAATTGTTTGCACAATGATTCATTTGAGGCACCAAAGATAATGTCATCAACATATATTTGAACAACTAGAAAATCAGATGCATATGTTTTGAAAAATAAAGTAGAATCTGAATTTCCAATAGAAAAATCGTTATCAAATAGATAGTTCTTGAGCCTTTCATACCAATTCCTAGGTGCATGTTTTAAATCATAAAGTGCTTTCTTAACTTTGTATACGTAGTCACCTTTTTCCGGTATTTCAAAACCAGGTGGTTGGGCAACATATACTTCTTCTTGGATTATTCCATTAAGAAATGCACTTTTTACATCCATTTGGAAAAGTTTGATGTTTTTGTGTGCAGCTATAGCTAGTAGCATTCTAATGGCTTCAAGTCTTTCTACTGGTGCATAAGTTTCATCAAAGTCTATCCCTTCTTGTTGATTATATCCCTGTGCTACTAACCTAGCTTTATTTCTTACCACTTCTCCTATTTCATTTAACTTATTCCTAAAAACCCATTTAGTTCCAATAATGGTTTTATCTTGTGGTTTAGGAACTAAGTCCCATACATCATTTTTAGTGAATTGGTTTAATTATTCTTGCATTGACATTATCCAATAGTCATCTTTGAGAGCTTCAGTCACCTTCTTAGGTTCAATTATAGAAACGAATGCCATATTTGCAACATCTTTAATAGAAGAACGGGTTTTGACTCTATCATTTGGATTTCCAATGATCAAATTTTGAGGATGATCCTTAATGAGTCTAGGAACAAGTTGTTGTGTCTCAACTTGGTGATTATTATTAGTATTTTTGTCACTATCATTTGGTATGGATAAATTTTCTAATTGATGAGTGAGATCAACTATTTCAAGATTATCAGATTATATCTTTTCATGAAAAGTAATGTGAATGGATTCCTCAACTTTTCTAGAAATAATGTTGTATACTCTAAATGCTTTGCTAGAGGTGGAATATCCCAAGAAAAAAGCTTTATGTGATTTAGAGTTAAACTTGTCTCTATCATCTTTTGTGTTCATGATATAGCATGTTGATCCGAAAGTATGAAAATAGTCAACCCTAGGTTTCTTAGTATATATGACCTCATATGGTGTTTTCTTCAAATAAGAATGAACAGTTACTCTATTTAGCACATAGCAAGTTGTGTTTACCGCTTCAGCCCAAAATGTTTTAGGTGTATTATGTTCGAGCATCATAGTCCTAGCCATTTCTTGTAGTGATCGATTTTTCCTTTCAACTATGCCATTTTGTTGTGGAGTGCGTGGAGCAGAAAAATTGTGAGTGTAGCCTTGAGATGTGCAAAATTCTTCAAATAAATGGTTCTCAAATTCTCCACCATGATCACTCCTAATTGTACATATTTTGTTTTGTAGTAGATTTTCAATCTTGGAACAAAATTTTATAAAAACTTGAATAGTATCATCTTTGTTTGCAAGAAAGTGTACCCATGTATATCTACTATAATAATCAACAATAACAAAACAATATCTTTTGCCGCCAATGGATTGTGTCTGCATAGGTCCAAATAAGTCCATATGAATGAGTTCTAGTGATCTACAGGTGCTAAGTACATTTTTGGGTTTAAAAGAGGTTTTAGTTTGTTTACCCAACGTACATGGTTCACAATTTTCAGTTTGATCAAAAGATAATTTAGGCAAACCACGAACAAGATCATATTTAACTAGCTTTTTGATAACATGTGAACTAGCATGACCCAATTTTCTATGCCATAGTTGTAAAGAATTTTCATTTGCAAGTAAGCATTTTCCACCTACCGATTTCATAGAGTTAGGTCTAAGAATATAAAGATTTCCAACTCTTTTTCCTTCATAAACAACATTTGTAGTATTTTCTATTAGTAACTTACAACAATTTTTGTTGAATAAAACATCATATCCACTATCACATAATTGACTAACACTTATTAAATTATGGTGCAAGCCATCAACAAGTAAAACATTCTTTATTTCAAGGTTTGTACCAATATTGCCTATTCCAACAATTTTACCTTTACCATTGTCTCCAAAAGTAACTGTTCCACTTTTCTTTTCCTCAAAAGTTTGAAATGCCTCCTTGTTTCCGGTCATGTGTTTGGAACATCCATTGTCGACCACCCAATCCTGCATTAAGATGTAGGTTTTGGTACCCATGTGATGGTCCGTTATGGTTAGGTACATTTAATGACAAACTGAACATGTTTTAACATAACAAAACTTCATTCGGTCGACAAAAGTTCGACCGATCGGTGTCTCGGTCGACCAATTTGTCGATCGAGAAAGTTGTTGTTTTACAGATTAAAACTGAATAGAAACAGAAGTTTGTTCAGTCGACCATTTTTCGATCGATTTTTGCTTCAATCGATCATTTCTCGACCGGAATGGTTGTTGTTTCACTAAGATTTCTGCTGTAGATTTTGGTTTGTCACAGGCATTCGCTCGGTCGAAGTTTTTCTCGACCAGGAGTATCTCGGTCGAACTATTTGTCGACCGAAAATGTTTCTGTTTGTCTCAGTAATTTGTTTATATCAGTTCTGAATTTAAAATAACACATGAAGCTATTTGTTTAGTTGAGATAAGACATTTTGATTGTCAAAACTAAGCATTAGATCATATCTCAACTAAATTACATTCAAGTCTTCTAAGTTTGAGGTTTGGGGACCCAAACTAACTCAGAATCCTTCTTCTTATAAGGGCATGAAAAAGAATAATGTCCAAGACGTAAACAAAAGTGACAAGAAATAGAGTCAATTTCATTCCTCTTTCTAGGATTTAGAATTGTGTTCTTTGGTACAAACATGATCTTAGTCTTGGATGCTCTTTTAGGTTGATTTCTTTTTGGAACATAACCCAAGCCTTTTCTTCCATTGTAGCTAGAAGAATATTTCAGAATATTATTAAGAACGTCATTCCCCCTTAAGCCATTAATTTCTCTTTGTAGCTTAGCAATCTCATTCATTTTCTTATTAATATCTGTCCTTGCTTGATCTAAATCAGATAATAAAGAGTTTCTTTCCTTAACAACATTATCATAATCAACATGATTACATAGAATGGGTTGAGTCTGAAAATTGTTTAGTTTAGCAAGCAAATCAACATTTTCTTGAGAAAGAAGATCATGATTCATTTCTAAATCAAGTAACTTTATATTGCAATCATCTAAAGATGATTTCAAAGTCAAATTTTTAGAAGCAATATTGTTCTTTTCAGAAGAAAGATCATTCAATCTAGCATATAGATCCTCATTTGTTTTAGTAGCCTTCTTTAGTTTCTTTTTGCAATCAACATACTTATCATGAGTTTCTTATAGACTAATAATTAGATCTTCTTTTAGTAAATCAAGGAGGCTTACCTCTTGAGAATCATCATTATCATCTTCTTTTGCCATGAGGCACTCCACATTCTCTTCTCTACTTTCACTCTCACTTGACTCATCCCATGCAGCTTTATAAGCTTTTTCTCCCTTCTTTTTGTGTGAGCTTTTCTTTCCTTTCTTTGCTTTAGGACATTCATTTTTGAGATTTCCTTTCTTACCACATTCAAAACACCTAGGAGGGGAAGAAGAAGAATTAGCAATTTTGTTAGATCTAAATCTTCTATATTTCTTACCATTAACAATTAGGGCTTCTTCTCCTTCTCCTTCACTTATTTCATCACTTTCTTGCGTGATGATCTTTGAAGCTTTTAGAGCCATATCTTTCTTTCTTCCTTGTTGCAGTTCACGCTCTCGTCGTTCCTCTTCCTCCAAGGTTGCCTCATGTGCTTCTAAGTTGCCAATGAGTTACTCCATCCTTAGTCGGGTGAGATCATTTGCTTCTTCAATGGCAGTCACTTTGGGCTTGTACTTGGGAGGGAGAGATCTAAGAATCTTTGACACTTGGTATTCCTCACTAATCACTTTACCTAAAGCATTCAAACCATTCACAATAGAAGAAAATTTTGCATACATTTCACTAATAGATTCATTTTGATCCATACGAAATTGTTCAAATTTCTATTTAAGCATTCCGATTTTAGAATTCTTAACTTGAAAAGTACCTTCATATGTTATTGAAAGTCTATGCCATATCTCATATGCCGTTTCACCATTTGATATTCTATTAAACTCACCAACGGAAATTGAACAATAGAGTATACTTACAGCTTTTGCATTCATTTGGGCTGATTTTACCGTATTAGTATCTCAATTTGCATACTCTGTTTGAGGAAGTTCATATGGAGTTGACACCATTCTCCATAAGTCCCAGTTGATTCCTTGGAAGTATAATTGCATCCTCCTCTTCCAGTAGGTGTAGTTAGTGCCATAAAAAGTTGGAGGTCTAGCCACAAGTGTTCCTTCCAAGTTGAGGTTGTTGAGTACCCCGTCACCCATTCTTCAAGACTTTGTTAGAGTTCCTTGAAGCCCTACTCTGATACCAATTGAAAAACCACTAGGGGGGGGTGAATAGGGTTTTATGGATATTTTAAAATAATTTAACTCAAACAACCACAATTGAGATAATAAGAAGGAGATAAGGTGTTTAGAGTGGTTTCAACCTTAGAAAATACTAAGGCAGTCAATCCACTACCCGGTTGCTTACCCAATTGAGAATTTGAAAGTATTTAATTTTATTACCTCGCAAGGATATTACATAAAATTACAACACTTTCAACACCCTTTGGACAACCTTCACCTTGAAGTAGTCTCACCAACCTTGAAGCAGCCTTCCTTGAAGTAACTTCAAGCTCCCCCTTGAAGTAGCCTTCCTCTTGAAGTAGCTTCCCGTTGAGACAGCCTTCTAGAAGTAGTCCAAAGATCTCCTTCTTAAAGAAGATCAAACTCTCTCCAATCTGCAGCCTCCAACTCTAGGAGTAGCAAGGAGAGTACAAGCAATAAGAAAGAATAAGAAAGGAAATAGAAATTACAATTACCACTTGAAGCACAAGGCTTGATTTCCTATATCAAGCGTATTGATCTCCTAACCAATGAGTATTGAAGTGTAGGTTTAGTGGATAGGAGATGCTAGCCTATAGGACATGAATTTGGAGCAAAGGAAATGAGTAGCAAGTACTAGGTTTGCTCAATTGCTCAAAACAGATTGCCAATTGCAAGTATGAAAGCTCAAGTATTGCACAGGTGTGTTTTGGGTGTCTTATGGCTTATCCTATTTATAGGAATGGCCTATGGATGCTTAAGGATGTTCTAGACACTTTCTAGGGGGTTCTTAGTGCTTAAATAGCCGTTAGGTATCCATTAGTTGCTTTAACAACTGCTAGTTAATTAATCCTAAAAATTGCAGACAGAGACATTCTCGGTCGAAGATTTGTCGACCAAGAGTCCTAGTCAGTCGAGGACTTGTCGACCAAGGGACTGTCTGTAGCAATGTTCTGATCCAACTCCCAACTACCTTGTCTGCTGTGTCTAATGGCTACCTGTGTCATTCTCAGTCGAAGAGTTTGTCGATTGAGAGAATTTTGTCGACCAAGATTAACCCTGTTTCAATGTTTTAAACTAAGTACTAAGTGTGTGTATGAGTGTGCAGTTGTGACACTATTATAGGGGATGACCTATCTAAGTATTGTGATTGGCTAGGGAAGATCAAACACTTGATTTACATGATGTCTAAGTACTTGTACATTATATACTTGTACAAGTTTTTACATTTGATTACATTCATCACTTAAAGCAATTTCAGCATATAGATCTTCCAATTGTTTGTCATCCACCTTATTCCTGAAACACTCAAGTAGCATGCTAGATCCACAAGAATGAAATGTTTGTCATCATCAAAACAAAAGGGATTATAATAATGTCCAATTTAGCCAACATGGAAATTCTTTTTCCTATAATAATGGTGAGTGGAATTTCACCTCCTTAGGATATGCTCGTGCCTTTGCAAGGCTTAAGCTCGTCCACACACACATCTGAATCCAACCATATTAATTTTTGTTGAAGGTCCTTCAATTATTTTATTTATTTTTTGCATTAAATTGAATTAGGGTTTCAATTAGGCTTAAATCTTGATTATTTTAATATCAAGATTCTCTCTCCTCCAACTTAATTCAAATGAGCCACCCCTCTCATTTTATTTGCTCTACATGGTACCAAGAAATATTAGGGACCTTATTGAAGTGGTAATTTTCATATTGAACCCTAGGTTTTGGGTAAATTACACTTTTCACCAAAACTAGGTTTTAATGCACAAACATTGTTTTATCAGTTCTTTCTAGGTACTCAGGTTTTCATAAGCCATTCCTATGCATCATCTTCATTCTCATGATGCCAAACTTCTTGAGGAGCATGTTATTCTGTAACATTTGCAAGTTAACCCCTTAACTTGGGTAATTTGCACATTAGTCCAAAATAAGCAAACATTGCTTCAACATTATTCAAACATGACCAAAATTGAAACATAAGTTACTCATAAGCCTTAATTACTTTTCACAAGATAAAATTAAGGATCTAATTAACTTGCTTAAGCAAAACTCCCAGGGTTAAGGCATAACCCAGGTCAAGGATTTTACAGCACTAGTTGCGAGGTATTGTCACTAAGCAAGCCTCAAGACCAGGTATATATCGCTAAACTATCTTTCCTATTGCATAGTTGTTGATGCGATCTGCTGGTTATGGATTTGTGGTTAGATAATTTTTTCGTTTATGCTGCCTATTCTATCCCACATAGCCCAACAATGGTATCAGAGCCACATCAACATACTGCATTTTAGGATTAATCGGTATGATCAAATTTTGGGTTTTCACCATTTATTTATTGCATGTGATGTGAATACTTTAATTGGTGTCAATGCATCGTCACAGGTCGCGGTGTCGACGCAACGGCGGTCGCAGTCGCGGTGCTCTGCATATGTTTACTAAAAAGGGCATAATTATCTCATTTTAACTCCGATTTGGTTCATAATTTTTTTGTTAGATTCATAATTGAATTGTCTATAATATTAAAATATTATTTTGATAAAATTCTCAGAGGAAAAATTATTCATTAATTATTTCCTCTAATTTCATTAACTCTCTTCTTGCATACATGTATGGGTTAATGCTATATTAACTCCAACTCAGATCTTTACAGTATGCTTAAGTCATGATTATGAGTTACCCAAACAAGTATTTAAGGTTACCAAAGTTAAGACAAAGAACAAAATAGAATATCACTAACAAAAGTATGCCCATTAAGATTATCTTTAAACTCTAGGATTACCAGCAAAGCTAGGAACGGTTTGTAACAATTCTCCCCCTCTAATAAAAATTTTGTCTCAAAATTTCTAAAAGAGGAAAAGATACTTGTTAAACATCTCCAATTCTACCTTTTAAGTAACTTATTATATACATGATTCCTCCGAAGAACCTTTACTAGGGGTATCTCTCTCTTTTTAAGCTTTCAAATACTACAGTCTAGAATTTTATTTTTCAACATTGATTCATTTGTTCCACTTCAAATCACAACTTTTAAAAGATATACAACACGTGAAACATAATTTATCATCACATCATCACAAGGTACTATTCACTTTCCATTCATGAGACCACACTAGTCATCATACTATCACAAGATATAAATCCTTTTCACAATATCACATGGTATCAACCCTTATCAACACAAGAGGATTACACCTCATCCAGGGCTCAACCATGCCCAAAGGTCATTAAGACCATCATACTATCCCATGCAAGATCATCGTTATCTTTGCATGCCTTATAACAAGGCTCAATAACATCACTTACATATAATACACCAGATCAACACAATATTACATTAATGAGCTAGGAGATATTCATAAACAATCATAGCAGGGTTATATTAACATTAAGAACATTCCTTTATTACATCAACATCCACATAATCTAGATATTATTAACCCTCATCATATTCACAATGCACATGTTTCGCATAAGAAAGTATCAACCATGTGGCTATGATAACCACCAATTAACATATTAAGGTTATGATCATATTAAGGAGGTTATTCCACCATCATTCCATCATATAAGAATGTTAAACATGAATACTCATCTTTATCTATTTGTATTAGAGTTATGTAAAGATCAAGTCTCTACTATTAAACATGATACACAAAATCATCAATTAGATAGCAGTGGAATTTTAAATCTTGACTTTATTCAAAATTTATAAAGAGTACATTACAAAATTTCCATAAAGGAAGTACAACTTTATTCAAGAACAAGGATCTAGGTAGAGGAAGACTAGACTAATACAACATTGTCTCCAAACAAAGCAACTACATAACATAAAAGAAACTATGATCATATACTATATGTTCTTCATCTTTCTTGTCCAATCCTTAGCCTTAGGTTCACCAAGCTTCCATGCGCACTCTGATCCTATCCTGGATGGTTGGGGTCATCCAACAAGAGAAAGATAAAAGGTATGTGTTAAAAAGAAAGTATTGGACAAGGGATAAACAACAACATTACATAATAAAGAATTCTCCATGTTACAAGAGTTTAAGAGAATGAGATAGATATTCAAATAAGAATAAGAGAACTGCCATATACAATCACCACAATAATAAATCACATAGCATGAATATATTAAGACACAAAGTCATCTCAATGTAGGGTGAGGCACCTACTGGACCTCACCAGTGGCAGGGGGACTAAAACCCCAGTGCCTAAAAAGTGGTATGGGGGCTAAAACCCCAGTGCCTAATATATAAAATGGTAGGGGGACTAAAACCCCAATGCCCGACAGGAGGACTAAAACCTCAGTGCCCTATGGGTGGTTTGTACTCATGTACACTACATTGTCATTTGGCCTAAAATACATCATGCTTTAAAATAGTAAATCAATTGGCAATATTTGAAAAATAACAAGATAGCATTGGGAATAAAACCCAAAAATAAACAAATAACAAGACCATCATAGGTCACAACCATATCCAAGAGTTCCAAGAATTAAGAGAGTCAACAAGCACCAACATTATACAATGCTTCCAAATATTTCCAAAAGAATGAGCCACATAGGCAACAACAATATTAAATCATTTCCAAGTAAAGGAGGCATCACATGTAGAGGTATGATTCAAATGATTAAGCCACAATGGCATAAACTAAGTAAAGAGCCAATAAATGTAATTAGAGGGATAATCAAGCTAGCACAATAATGATGGTGGGGTTGGAAAAGTCCCAACTGAAGGATAGGTAGTTTGCACAATTACATTCCACATAGATTTCACATTCACCATGGATGTTCACATAAATATGATTTTCATACAAAATAGGTTCCACATACTGAAATAGGGCTCACATACATGTTCTAGATTCATTACCATTACTTTCACCAAGTTGATTGTATCACCATTCTATTTTTCCCTAGTTGCAAACATTACACATGTATTAGGTTACTTAAAGGTACTTTAAGTGTAAAATATCTATATTTATAAACCATGGGTAAAGGATTTAGATTTTAGTTCTGGAAACAGGTCCAAACGATCCCTAATAATTTTCTAATCGAGAAAACATATTTTTTTGTCAAAAACGGAGTTAAAACACTATTATTATCATTTTACATCACTTTATACATTTAAATTAAGGCTTGAATTAATTATCAGGCTTATGACAGACATCAGCGTTCAAAACTTAAAAATTCGGATTCTACATATTTTTAGCTTTCTAACGAGTATTTGTTTATAATTTTTCAACAACCGAGCGATTTACTATGAATTAAACAAGATTGACTAGTTAATTGCTAAATGGGTGAAAAATCAAGTTTTCAGTTGACGGATCTGCCCTCGGATAAAGAACCAGAGAGGAAGGGCGCACACTCGAAACGAAGAGGGTCGAGAGAGAAACTCACCAAGCCAAACGATTTCGACGATGGTTCCTCCTAGCTCCGTGGAGGGGGGCCGCAATCCCAGCTGTAAAAGCTCCACGTCGTCGGCTTCCCTCGCGTCCTTGTATGAAATTAGTGGATTGGGCAGGTTGCTATGGGGCCGACTCAGCTGGGTAGGGGGTCATTTATAGGTGTGGATCACTTTGGTGCCAAAACGACCTTGGAGATGAGAAGTCTTGGTCGGGCGGGTATGGCATTTTGCCTACAGCTCACGGGAGGTGATGAAGCTAGGCTCGTTCGACTCGGAAGGTCTCCACGAACTCGTAGGAGAAGAAATATCCAGAAAAGATGAAGGGACGAGGGAGAAAGGAGGAGACGAAGCGAGCCGCGGCTGCTCATTGCTCCTACTGTTAGCCGAAGGTAGGAGATGAAGAGCCGACCCTTGGATCGGATCCGCGTCTACCCTGGACCATTGGATCACGACCCACGGTGGGCCTATGCGCGTGACAACCATTTAGAGCTGAACTTAGGCTTAAATGTGCATGATACATTGACATATTAATGCAATAATGTCACACTTTATTTGAAGACTTGTTAAATGCATTTGGAAGGTCAAATGAACTCCAAATGACCCCAAATTTTAACGCCAGGTTTCTAATGACATCTAGATTCATGCTATGCAATTATATTTGTGTTTTACCCAACCTTTGGCCTCCAAATAATTATTTTGATCATTAAAGCATATTTTAATATAATGCTAGAGAAATAAATTATGTGTTGCTTTTATAAGCAACCCTTGGTTCCCAAATTTGAGATTTGGAGTCCAAGAGTTCACCACTCACTAATATCATGTATTTGCAACTTTAATTATCCCATATTAAGAGTGAGGTATGAAGGTGAGTTATTATTCACCATTTTAATGTACACTGTATTAAAAGCGTATTAAATAGTTTTGAGGGGTCAAAAGAACTCCAAAAATCACCAAATTTGAACCATTAGCTCACACTAAAGTCTAAAACAATCCTATGCAATTAGATTCTCGTTTTACTCATAAAATGCCCCTTAATAAATATATATTGCTCATTAAAGTGTATATTAATATATTAAAATGAAAAAATTATATGAAAAGACTTCTTTTTATGAAACATGTGAGTAAATTTCGAGATATTAAACACATTAAGATTTAAATAATCATTTCTCAATTAAATAGCATATTTTCATGAATTAAAATCATATTTTGAGGAGAGAGAAACAATTAAGGTTAATGTTCTCATACATTAACTCAAATACACATTGTTGCTAATATATTTATCCAAAAAGCTCCAAATTAATATTATCTACTTATATTCTCACATAAATTCTATTTTGCATTATTAGCCCTTAATTATTACCTTAAGTGGGTTATTTGTGCAAACACCCCTCCATTCATATCAATGAGGGAAAAAGGTGATTTTAAACATCAAATTGTGATCAAATTATACAAGGAGTCCAAAAAGAATATAAAAGAAGGGAAATTTATGAAAAAGGTACAAATGGACTAGAAGGTCAAGTAAATCTCAAAAGTGGGTAAATTGCAGGGAAGACCCTGAATTTCAGTATGTTACAGCACACCACCCCTTAAAGAGGATTTCGTCCTCGAAATCACAACAAGAGGAAAGAGAGGGTGAGTGTGCAACTTCCCAACCTTAAACACTAGGTTATAACCATTAATCTAGGGTACCACATAAAATCTACATAAGTCAGGTGTTACTAAGGTTTCCACAAAACCTATAGCCTTTTATCAAACTTAAGTTAATTAACATTTTTGCCTTATTAATATAATCTTCATCATGAAGAGGTATCATATTTATTATACTATCACTTGTGCCACATTTTATTCAAAACAATTACATCTCTATATTATATCATGTGTATTTCCCTCATCAAGGGTTTTAAGCACAATTAGGGTTTACTAAGCCATTTCAACATTAATTAATGTATTAGGTCAAAAACCTTAATTACATGAATTCATTTTCCATTATCTTGTTAAAACTATCATGTAGAATTATCACCAATTATTTTGTAGAAAAGGTTAATATTATCCAACAAATTATTAAGCCTATTATAATTCCAAATTATGTTTCGAGTGCACATTTTCATATCATCTTTCATACTCATATTATTGACATCATTAATCATTTTCGTCCATTACACTTCATATTATAAATTATATATATTTTACATCACATTAGGTATTTATGAATATTTATGTGAATCCAATTATTCATTTTAATGAATAGGATGTAACACATTAAATATTAATGAATTAATTCATATATCAAGTTATGATGAGGTGTTCATGAGGGAACAAGGTGATATACCTTATATATATTGATAACTTTGTGACTATAATCCATTTATATGCATTAAAGTATATTATGTGATGATGTTACCTAATGTCACTAATGTATCATGAAAGGCATTAAGGGTATATATATATATGTATATGTATTCAAGGCTAGATGATTACACATTAGGGTTTAGGTCAACATGTTCATTACATGTTAAAGCATCCTTAGGGTGTATTTTACCATACACATTTTACCATTAGGGTGACTTAATCAAAACTATGTATATTCACATATGAATAATTAATGATTATGTGCATCAAGAGTATATTAAGGTTCAAGCATGAGAATTATATGACTTATCCATTTGTTCATAAACAAACAAGATGAATTACAAGTATAATGTGTTTGGTAAATTATTGTTCACATAAGTTATTATGCACGTATGTTCACATGGATAGGGTTTCTAACTCTAAAGGTATTTGATTTTGCTTTCAATTGGGATTCCTTCCCCCTAAAGAGGGATTTCGTCCTCGAAATCAGATTTGCAAAACCAAATGGGGTACTAACACTACCTTTCCACTTAAAGGTTTGACTAATTCAAACTATTCTAAGGGTATAAAGCCCAACATTAAAAGTCTTACTAAAATCTATCTTCCAACTCAAGGTATAGCATAGGGTACACTAAACCCTAAACATGGAAATCTAAGGATCACATAAGATACTTAGGGATTACAAGATGATTTTTGTTTGAGAAAAGAAATCAAATCATCATATAAGAGTTATAAAGGTACTCAACAATAAGGTAATATGTCTAAGGGTAGGCTATTTTGAGCTGTCCATTTCAGATCAGGCCATGCCAGGTCATATGAGCTCAGGAGTCCTCGTGACCAAGCTAGTGGGTCGGAGGAAAATATTGCCAGCCCCCAAGCTCTGACCCTTTCTAGACACTATCACTTTCAACTTCTTGCTCTAATAGCTACTCAATAGACATTTCACCAAAAAGTTGACAAATTTTATTTCTAATATGAAATTATTATGGTCCTAAATCAAATTTTCATCATTGATTAACTCTAAGGTGAAAAGCTTACTAAGGGAGACTAGATGAGATAAGGGTTCTATCTAGGAGACAATTTGAATTAGTCAAGAATCCGACTACCTTGATGCTCTGATACCATGCTGTAAAGACCAAGTCTCTACTATTAAACATGATACACAAAATCATCAATTGGATAGCAGCGGAATTTTAAATCTTGACTTTATTCAAAATGTATAAAGAGTACATTACAAAATTTCCATAAAGGAAGTACAACTTTATACAAGAACAAGGATCTAGGTAGAGGAAGACTAGACTAATACAACATTGTCTCCAAACAAAGCAACTACATAACATAAAAGCAACTATGATCATATACTATATGTTCTTCATCTTTCTTGTCCTATCCTTAGCCTTAGGTTCACCAAGCTTCCATGCGCACTCTGATCCTATCCTGGATGGTTGGGGTCATCCAGCAAGAGAAAGATAAAAGGTATGTGTTAAAAAGAAAGTATTGGACAAGGGATAAACAACAACATTGCATAATAAAGGATTCTCCATGTTACAAGAGTTTAAGAGAATGAGATAGATATTCAAATAAGAATAAGAGAATTGCCATATACAATCACCACAATAATAAATCACATAGCATGAATATATTAATACACAAAGTCATCTCAATGTAGGGTGAGGCACCTACTGGACCTCACCAGTGGCAGGGGGACTAAAACCCCAGTGCCTAAAAAGTGGCAGGGGGACTAAAACCCCAGTGCCTAATATATAAAATGGCAGGGGGACTAAAACCCCAGTGCCCAGCAGGAGGACTAAAACCTCAGTGCCCTATGGGTGGTTTGTACTCATGTACACTACATTGTCATTTGGCCTAAAATACATCATGCTTTAAAATAGTAAATCAATTGGCAATATTTGAAAAGTAACAAGATAACATTGGGAATAAAACCCAAAAATAAACAAATAACAAGACCATCATATGTCACAACCATATCCAAGAGTTCCAAGAATTAAGAGAGTCAACAAGCACCAACATTATACAATGCTTCCAAATATTTCCAAAAGAATGAGCCACATAGGCAACAACAAGATTAAATCATTTCCAAGTAAAGGAGGCATCACATGTAGAGGTATGATTCAAATGATTAAGCCACAATGGTATAAATTAAGTAAAGAGCCAATAAATGTAAATAGAGGGATAATCAAGCTAGCACAATAATGATGGTGGGGTTGGAAAAGTCCCAACTGAAGGATAGGTAGTTTGCACAATTACATTCCACATAGATTTCACATTCACCATGGATGTTCACATAAATATGATTTTCATACAAAATAGGTTCCACATACTAAAATAGGGCTCACATACCTGTTCTAGATTCATTACCATTACTTTCACCAAGTTGATTGTATCACCATTCCATTTTTCCCTAGTTGCAAACATTACACATGTATTAGGTTACTTAAAGGTACTTTAAGTTTAAAATATCCATATTTATAAACCATAGGTAAAGGCTTTGGATTTTGGTTCTGGAAACAGGTCCAAACGATCCCTAGTAATTTTCTACTTGAGAAAACATATTTTTTTGTCAAAAACGGAGTTAAAACACTATTTTTTTTTGATGGAGTTAAAACACTATTATTATCATTTTACATCACTTTATACATTTAAATTAAGGTTTGAATTAATTATCAGGCTTATGACAGACATCAGAGTTCAAAACTTAAAAATTCGGATTCTACATGTTTTTAGCTTTCCAACGAGTATTTGTTTATAATTTTTCGACAACCGAGCGATTTACTATGAATTAAACAAAATTGACTAGTTAATTGCTAAATGGGTGAAAAATCAAGTTTTCAGTTGACGGATCTGCCCTCGGCTAAAGAACCAGAGAGGAAGGGCGCGCGGGGGCAAAATGGACATTTGTCCATCATCTTCTTCCCCAGGCCGCGCCCAGCCTTGTGGCGGGGTGCAAACTTGCTCCTTTGGGCGTTTTGCGTTTCTCCACCAAATTCGACGTTCATGTACTCGAAACAAAGAGGATCGAGAGAGAAACTCACCAAGCCAAACGATTTCGACGATGGTTCCTCCTAGCTCCGTGAAGGGGGGCTGCAATCCCAGCTGTAAAAGCTCCACATCGCCGGCTTCCCTCGCGTCCTTGTATGAAATTAGTGGATTGGGCAGGTTGCTATGGGGCCGACTCAGCTGGGTAGGGGTCATTTATAGGTGTGGATCACTTTGGTGCCAAAACGACCTTGGAGATGAGAAGTCTTGGTCGGGCGGGTATGGCGTTTCACCTACAGCTCACGGGAGGTGATGAAGCTAGGCTCGTTCGACTCGGAAGGTCTCCACGAACTCGAGGGAGAAAGGAGGAGACGAAGCGAGTCGCGGCTGCTCGTTGCTCCTACGGTTAGCTGAAGGTAGGAGATGAAGAGCCGACCCTTGGATCGGATCCGCGTCCACCCTGGACCATTGGATCACGGCCCACGGTGGGCCTATGCGCGTGACAACCATTTAGAGCTGAACTTAGGCTTAAATGTGCATGATACATTGACATATTAATGCAATAATGTCACACTTTATTTGAAGACTTGTTAAATGCATTTGGAAGGTCAAATAAACTCCAAATGACCCCAAATTTTAACCCCAGGTTTCTAATGACATCTAGATTCATGCTATGCAATTATATTTGCGTTTTACCCAACCTTTGGCCTCCAAATAATTATTTTGATCATTAAAGCATATTTTAATATAATGCTAGAGAAATAAATTATGTGTTGCTTTTATAAGCAACCCTTGGTTCCCAAATTCGAGATTTGGAGTCCAAGAGTTCACCACTCACTAATATCATGTATTTTAAACTTTAATTATCCCATATTAAGAGTGAGGTATGAAGGTGAGTTATTATTCACCATTTTAATGTACACTATATTAAAAGCGTATTAAATAGTTTTGAGGGGACAAAAGAACTCCAAAAATCACCAAATTTGAACCATTAGCTCACATTAAAGTCTAAAACAATCCTAGGCAATTAGATTCTCATTTTATTCATAATATGGCCCTTAATAAATATATATTTCTCATTAAAGTGTATATTAATATATTAAAATGAATGAATTATATGAAAAGACTTCTTTTTATGAAACATGTGAGTAAATTTCGAGATATTAAACACATTAAGATTTAAATAATCATTTCTCAATTAAATAGCATATTTTCATGAATTAAAATCATATTTTGAGGAGAGAGAAACAATTTAGGTTAATGTTCTCATACATTAACTCAAATACACATTATTGCTAATATATTTATCCAAAAAGCTCCAAATTAATATTATCTACTTATATTCTCACATAAATTCTATTTTTCATTATTAGCCCTTAATTATTACCTTAAGTGGGTTATTTGTGCAAACACCCCTCCATTCATATCAATGAGGGAAAAAGGTGATTTTAAACATCAAATTGTGCTCAAATTACACAAGGAGTCCAAAATGAATATAAAAGAAGGGAAATTTATGAAAAAGGTCCAAATGAACTAGAAGGTCAAGTAAAGCTCAAAAGTGGGTAAATTGTAGGGAAGACCCTGAATTTCAGTATGTTACAAGTTAGGTTCAAAAAGATAAATTATATTAATGTTACTAATCAACACTTATACCCAAACCCTTACTCACGACATCCCCATTGGATCATGGATGCATAAGGTGAAGCATCACCATCACATTCCATACTATTATCAAGTATGAGCCCACACATAAATCAAGGTGTAACCATCAGGTTATAGCAAATTAGGCTTTCAACAATAGTAACAAAGTACTCCATGATTGTATTAGTCATTCAAGGACTATTCATACCCAATTACCATCACTTAGTTATATTAAAGCTAGGTATAACAAGCTATACCTCATTAGGGCTACATATCAATACAATATGGTTATCATCCCTTCTATTCATATGAGTGAATAGGTAAGACTACCTTATTCAGGGTAACCCTCCATTTGTTCCATCATCATTCAACCCATATCACCATACTACATGTATGAATGACTACAACTATCAGACACCTTTAATTAATATATTGCTTTCACATGTCAATGAAATCATATGTAGAACCAATTTACATCCATTAATATACCTTCAACAAATTACACTTCTAAAAACAAATTCACGTATTACTGAAAAGCCATTGTTTTATCTTATTTCTCTCCTCATTCATTACTACTTACTTCTTGTTACTTATCCTTCTCATTTTGATCATATAGAATATCCCTAAAATTGAAACATACAAGGTAAGAATAGATTATTCATCATTCTTGATATCACTGTAAGAATTTGTTTTAGATTACACTTTGCTCATCTTGCACTTCTCCTTTTGTTAAAATTACACCTCTTATATTTCAAATCTATTTCTTATCATTTGCTCTGAATCATTTCCATATTGTTTATCTACCTTTTGGATTAGGTACCTTCAAACCCTGGATTACTATCAGTGCTAGTTTACTTCTCATAGTGCAAATCTCATGATCTTATTTTATAAAGATGCTAGCATTCAAGGTCAAATCACTAGTGACATCCCTTGAACTACTACAACTCTAAACATTCTAGGGTTTGGTCCTTATCAGTAGCTTGACGTTATTGTAATGCGACTTTGATCCCTTAATTTGAAATTCAAACTTTGGATCTTACAAGTTTCACTAAAGTCTTCCTTATCTTATCACTTGAATTTCCTTTCTCTTACTTGGCCATTCATATAGATTACATTCTCAATTTACCCTGCTAGGGCTTCATCATCATATTGTGTGTCATTATTACATTCACTAGATGTCTCTACCATGGTGGTTATGCATCATATATGATTCATTTTCTTATCACTTCATTCCCACATTGCTCTCATTAAGTAATATATGAAGGAGAAGATGATTCTGAGACTTAGAATTCTTATCTTCAAACATCCCCTTAAAACATTTCTCGTATGTAGGTTTAATTAGTTATCAACAAGGATACTTGACTAACTAGCACTTGCTTGAATCTCCTAACCTTTTTGTTTTATAATCTATATTACTTCATCATGTTTCAAACCCTTCCTTACTTTCCATAATCCTCTTACCATATACTACTCTTCCGCTTCTCATGTTTAACTTCCAATTTTTCTCTTATGATCATGCTGCTTATTCATGTGTATGATCATATCTCGAGTAATACTTATCCGTTTTCAATGAAACAAAGTGCGTTGGAACCACCATTCGATCTTCTATCTTCCCAGACAACTTTCCCTATGAGAGGGAAACCTAGAAGGCTATTTCTTGGGTGATTTTTGGGGAAGAACGTGAAGAACGGCGGAAATCCAAAAGGGTTGCTATAGATTTGACTTGATAGGTAGGTTTAACCCAAAATGTGCATATCCGATTAAACACCACAAATACCTATATACATATATGATATGGTATATATATGCAATCGATACAAATCACCCTAAAATGGTTTTGATGGTGGATGTGTAGCGTGGTTATGGCCTATAAACCCCTATGTGTGTGCTTGGTTGGTTTTGGTTGTTTTCCCTCGGTCTGTGAACTGAGCCTTCTTCCATTCTAGATGCAAATCAAGATAACTCGAGCCTTCTCTTCTACCTTTGCTCCCCCTAGATGTAACTCAGAGTTTCCCAAAGAAATATGTAAAAGTAGGATAATTTTATTTCCTATTATGTCAAAGAACAGAGGGCGCCCAGACGAGCGGTTAAGGGATCAAGACGACCAACTGATGATGCGAGATGAGTGGCTGGTGGCCTAATGAGGAGCATGATGGCCTGACGAATCGACCATCTAGAGGTGCCAAACGATCAGTTGGTAACAACCAAACCGACCGGCCAGGAGGCGAGCCGATCAGTCATATGATGAGTTGATCAACCCAGAACGGCCCAAGCACAAATCTTCATCAAATACAGGTTGCTGCATATGATGTAGACCTAGATGACTATAATTCCTTATGGCTCAAGGAATTACAATAGGATGGCCATAATAATCACTATATTGCTTCACCTATTTTCTTGTAGGATATAGCATGTATATGATACATACTATATATGTGGTGACTGGATATGTATATGTATATAAATATCAAATCCCTCAATATAATATTAAGTCTTAGATGCTTTCCATAAGCAGCATACATGAAAAGCTTAATCGACAAGCATGGGCATCCCAAAGATGGTGCATTGTCTATCTCGTGGAAGTGTGATGGTAGTTGTGTAGGCCGGCAAGCGGGGTGCACTCCTATTGTGTTGTTTTTTTATCAGGCTTAATTAAGTGATCTTAATGAGACTAAGCACTTAGAGGCATGCAAATGACTATGGCAAAGAGTTGTACATATCATATATCCAAGAGTTGCATAAGATGCAATTGGTAAACATTACCTACCTTAATAATTGATTATGAACGCTGACGTTGGCTGGGTAATAACTCAATTGTTTTGGATCTTAGCTCACTAGAAGGTTGTACACTGAAATCTTCCGAATTGATGGTCAGGGCTATCAATTTGATCAAAATAGTGGGAGAAATAATTAATTAAAGACCTAAATAATATCATCAACTTTATCAAATCAAATAAATAAAAATGTTTTGAAATGTTGCAAAATTCTTTTGTAGAATCCAAATGACAAACACATATACATTATCGTTGCGATCAATTCATAAACGGGATAAACTTTAAATCTAGTTTGGGACCTTTGAGAAGTGTTCTCAAAAGTGAGTGTAAACCCTAAAGTCCTTGAAAGACCAGAGCTAGTGGAACCACTCCAAATGCACCTAAGGCTAAAATTGGATGCTTACTTGAAGTATGCCAATGATGCCTAAGACATCAAGAACCTTATGCTGAGAAATATGAACTATGAGTTGCAAAAATATCTTGAAGCATGGACATTCTTGAGACGGTTATACATCTTAAGAATCATGTAAAGTGTGAAAGATATAATGTCTTCAAAACGATATTTGAGTATAATCAGACAGACGGAGATCGAGTATAATCTCATATGCTCAATATGATTGTGCATATAGATTAACTATGATTTCTTATAGGTCAAGAGTTGACCAAACTTATGATTATACAAATTGTTATGTGAATCATATAGCTAGTTTATCAAATGTTGAGAAACTTGGCCAAACCATTGTCTTAAGTGCTTGGCATGCTGATGCCAAAGCATAAATTAAGAAAGGACAAAACCTGTGATAATGATCAGTAGAGTGAAGTCCATATACTAAAGCAAGGTCAAGAAATGTTCTCAAGACAAGCTTAGGTACAAGCCTTCATCACTTAAGATATGAAGAGGAGTAAGAAGGAAAGGGGAATAACCTCTTTATAGAGGATATCAGGAAAATGAAATAGAGATAGAGATCTCTACTTTATGACCTAAGAAGAAGTAAGCTAGAAACTGTACGGAGCAAGAATTGCTATCATTACAGTTATAAAATGACATTCATGGGCATATAATAGAATTAGTGAATTGCTATTATACATCTGCCATTAATGAAATTGTCATACATCTTGTATGGACAAGAGTGTAATGAACTAATGTTTCATTTCAAAGAAATGATCTTTGATGGAAATGCCTATGTCTCATCAACTATAATTGATAGTTAAAGAGACAAATGTGTGTGATACATGTAATGAATGACATGATAACTCAAACTTGAATGCCTATAGCATAGTCATCTATAGTGCATAAATGAGAATTGCATTTCTAGAAATCCATATGATGGTTATCTTGACTCATTCTGGTTATTGAATCAATAGAGACATGCTAATCTCATTCATTGTGCAATATGACAAAGGTTCTTCACTAGATGTAGTGGGAGAACGATTATTATATTAAGGATTATACATATTGATGTATATATACCTTTTAGAATAAATGCTAAAGATAATCAATAATACTTCAATATATTTATTGATGACCTCAGTAGATATGGTAGTTTGTATTTAATAAAATACAAACATGAATCTCTTGAAGTGTTCAAGGAGATCATAAATGAAGTACACAACACACTTGATATAAGTACTAAATTTTAATATGATTGATATGGAAATACTTTGAACCAAGAGTTTCAGAACCTTTTGGGAGATCATGATGGACTCCACCTGAAACATGATGATACTGTATGATGAGAAGTGTATTAGAAAGAAGGAATCACACCTTGATAAGTCAAAGTGTGAATACTAACTAAACTTCAAATTTCTTTTTGGGCACATGCTTAACACTAAAATAATGTACCATCTAATTAGTTGAAAAGACACCATATGAGATATGGAATGAGAAGTGTCCCGATATGTCTTTATAAAGATTAGGATTGAAAGCCTAAATAAGAAAAATGTTTCTTAAAGTTTTTGTACACAAATCACATAAATGTTACTTTGTTGAATACTACTTTGATATCTAAATCCAATAACAAAGGCATTTTGGATGGATGCATTCCTAGAGGAGAACCTGGTTCAAAAGGAATTAGTGGGAGATAAAAGTAGAAATCAAAATGTTCGAGACAAATAAGAAAAATATTGAACTTAAAGAGGTACAATGGGAATAAAGAGAATCACAAAATGTTGTGGAATCTCAAAGTTCCTTAAGTAACACATAGAACTCATGGTTCTGGTCGCCTAGAGATTGAATGATATATGATATCTTATGGACAAGAAGGCGGTGAGTTGATCATATGATGAGTCAATAGTCTACCTGGAAGCTAATAAGAGACAAAATTTGAGATATGGATTGAAGCCATGAAATCCAAGATGGACTCCATGTACATCAACAAAGTATGACCGTGGTTGATCCACCTAAAGGGATAAAACCCATAGGGTACTTTTGGGTCTTCCAGAAGAAGACTGACATGGAGAGTAATTTGGTTGCAAAGAGTTTTTAATAAGTTCAAGGTGTTGAACATGA
Source organism: Alisma plantago-aquatica (assembly GCA_963693085.1). Classification (NCBI taxonomy): domain Eukaryota; kingdom Viridiplantae; phylum Streptophyta; class Magnoliopsida; order Alismatales; family Alismataceae; genus Alisma; species Alisma plantago-aquatica. The sequence continues at coordinate 1,155,006,670 of OY856410.1, read as the reverse complement.
TGAAATATTTTCAGTAGTTACCAAGGATAATTCCATTAGGATAATGCTTGCTATTGTAGCTTATTGGAAATAAAGTCCATGAAGCTGCATAGATCCCGGGCACCTCAGAACTGGGATCTTCTATTTGATAAGATAGAAAAAGATTTTGACTTGAGTCAAAATAAACAAGTAATGTGTGATTACAAGAATTTAGTGGGAGCATATGTATATTCCACATATTGATGGGGAATAACATCCTTATACTGCAAATATTAAAACCTGGTAACACAATACATTCTAAAGTTTTAAAGAAGCATCCTATGTGATAGGAATCAAGATCTATAGAGATAGATCAAGAGGGCTTCTTGACCTAAGAAAGAAAACATACATCGGCAAGATGTTGAAAGGGTTCAACATGATGAGAGAAAACATATCCATGTTCCATGGAGTTAGTCTCTCAAGAGCCAAGTGTCCCAATTCTTATGAAGAATAAGGAACACATGAATAGATGCCACATGCATTCACAATTGGATCTATCACGTGTGAACTCATCTCGTTATGTTGTATATATTGGACATGACAAGAAAATATGAACTAATTATCTTGTATGTATTGTACATGACAAGAATATACGAACTCATCATCTTATATGTATTGGACATGACAAGAAGATATGGAATGCAATTATTTTGTATGTATTGGACATGACGAATGGATATTTGTCGAACTCCAGTAAGAGTTACTAGAATACGATGAAGGACATCTTTATGCACTTATGAAGTACTAAAAGGATTAGTTCTTTAGTTATGGTAATAAGGAAGAGTTGGGTGTAAAGAGTTACACTGATGAAAGCTTCTAAAATGAAAAAATTGTGTTTGACCTTGGAATAAGAATTGTTTAGTTGGAAATGTTCCAAACACAAGACAATTGATTAATTCTATGATAAGAACCCGAGTACCTTAGTGTTATGAACATTGTAAAGGATACTATATGGATCAAGAAGTTCATATGCATGAACTTATGGGAGGTTCCGACCATTGGTGACTCAATAGTAATATTGTGACAACAATAGAGCTACTAGTTAGGCAAATGAATTTCAGATAGCATACTATGACACTTTCATCTCATATGAGCTGTCATAGATGTAAAACATGCAATATACCAACTTGAAGCAAATGTTGTTTACCCGCTATAAAGCACTTGTGCAGCAGAAACATGATGGACATGTTAAGATCACTTAGAATATGATTCGTGAGTGATTTGCTCTAAGTGAAAGTGGGAGTCTGTATGTATAGTATGCCCAGAGAGACAATCCTATGACGATTTCAATGCGACATGTGATACTTGATTTGATAATAATAAAGGCAATTTCTATCTATATGTTTTAATTATTTTGAGATAATAATATAACATGTTAGATGTTTAGAGAGTGACAATACTCAATGACGTATGTCTTCAAGTATGTGACTTAAACAATGTGATCATACAGATGTTAAGAGTATGTACATTCTCACTATCGTCCCTAGTCGGTTGTTATTGCGGAAATAACCATAGACATCAATAACACAAAAGACTAGAGTGTGTTTTGGTTGATGACATAATCTCATCAGTCATGATATATCATATCAAACCAAGCACATAGATACATGTTAGATAATAGTGTATTAGAGAGACCCATCATAAGAGTGATGTATGGAAACCACACATGGTTAGTCAAGATCATCTCTTATAGTATTAGTGATGATTGTGTGTGACGCCTCAATCCCTGAGCTATCTCTAATGACCCTGAAGACCTGGGGAGTCACCCTCGGTAAACCACTCTTAACTTTTCTTTACTTGATTACTTAAATTCAACTTAAAAGAAAACCATAAAACTCAAATAACATCGAATTGAAATAAAACTACGAAAGTAACTTACCATTAACCCTATTAGGAGGAAAACCAAACTTACATGTCATATTACATTGTTCTATTCGAAATATGAATCACAAAAGATAACTGTAAATTTAAGCTACATATTACATAACATCATCTCTTTCTCACCACATGCCCAGGGACCGAGGGGAAAGGACTAAGAGACCTCTAAACCTAACTAAACACTACCTTCTAAGCATCTGGGTGATACGATCCTTCAACTATGCTGACCTGAAAACTATTTCAGTAGGTTGGTGAGCTACTGGCTTAGTGTATAGAATTTCACCCAACCATCGCAGATAACTCATCATGTTTATTATTTAGAAAATTATACTACAAGAAATACTATACTGAACAAAGTTAGAATCATAAGATTTAAATAACAGGAAATATCAACATTTCATCAAGATAACAACTGTTGCAAAGCTATCAATATGATTAAATAATAGAGAATACTAAAATTTCATTTAAATGACAACTGCTGTGATACTAACTCAAATCTTTCCTAACTCGTTAACTTATAAGAAACTCTGTGAACCTATCCGAACATATTTTATCTTATGCCCTGGTCATATGTAGTGTACTCTACATATGAAGATTTGTAGCGAACTACAATCCCACCGTACAAGACTTAGCTGACACCTCAGGATAGCTAAGTCTGACTACTCTCCTTGTCTGCAATAGGGAAACTGGCTCTCTGGCCTCGACACTCCTATTGTGTCGTAAACTAAAATCCTCCTCTAACCTGAGCACACAGGTGAAGAGTCAAGACACCTATTACTCTAGTGCCACCAGGATCCTGTCTCTGGTTGATGTTGGACACTATATAGCTTTTCTGTGTTCTAGTGCCACCATGATCCTGTCTCTGGTTGATGTTGGACACTACATTCTGTAATTTAAGGAGACTTCCACTAGGACTTCATCCCTCGTATCACCTGATAGTACAATCCGACCCCCATATACTGGACACTTCCAGGGTAGGTCGTTACACCCCTAAGGCGCAAACCTCACATAGGGGTTCTACGGTGTTCAAGGCACCTATGTCTATTATTTTATTATTCTTAGAAAGCTTTTACTACATTGTGTTTTTCTCTTATTCATACTTAACTCTGGTATCTCTATGGTACTACATTTATTTATCTGAAACTTATAAATACGACATGTATATCATTTCTAATTTGACAGTGCAATATACTCAACATTGAAATTTTCTGAGAAATCAACATACTGTACTTGTAGGCAAATTTAAATAAATAGAACACTTGTCAACTTGGCACATTCATACTGAAATCATGCAATTAAACATCTTAATATACTGATAAGGGTTGATTACTCAACACATGAGAAATCATCAGTAGCACTTGTGAATTATCTAAAATTCCTAGAAAAAAAGTGCACATCAACCCTAATCCTGGTTTGTGCATCACATAACTCAGTTAAGAGTTAATAACTTATCATGGCACGATTTATTGATAATAACTGAGAATTTCTTGTGTTATCCTTGAGAAACATGTAAATTCATATTAATACTAAATCACACCCATTAAATATAATAGAAAGCATGCAACTAGGTTTCCATTGACATTTTCATGTCATCATTATTTCTTTGAAATCATGCATCTAGTAAAGTACTAAAATTGCAATGCCCGGGTTTATACCCAAATCATACAACTATTGGTAGTGTGCTACTGTTTTCCACTATTAAACTGAGAAAATTAGGTTTTGATCAACCATATAATGTCGGCGAGAGTTGGTGCACTGGTTGAGGCTTGGATGCCCCTAACAAAGGGTCACGGGTTTCGAAACCCAGCTGCAACACTCTCGGAAATGAATTGAGCGTGTCAGGTCAGCCGACCTCTGATCTGGTTTAACCGGATTCCCGAGTTTGCATGCTATTCGGGGCCCCTCAGGTAGGCGTCAGGCGCTGCCCAATGGCGCTCCTAGGTCATCAAAAAAACTAATCCAAATCCATACAAATCGATTAAATAATTTGGGTTGGGCAAACTTAAATAAGAAAACGTGCAATTTAACGTCAGGAGACGCCGACACGACACTCGGATATACGTCGTTAACTATGACAAACACATATCAAACCTAAATTATCCATTTCATGGAGCTAAATCATGATTTGGGGAGTGAGATTCTACTCACCATGATTCGAAACGTCCAAATTCCACTGGGATCACGTCCAGACGCCTGTTTCCGGGTGTCACCAGCCTCCGGACAACCCTGGTTTTAAATATGCACATCACACAGGCCCATGTTTTGAGCGTCACTTGATGTTGCTTTGAACTTGGAACTCAAGGAGGGGTTCTAAGCTTCATTCCTCGATGCTTCCTTGCACCCAAGGTGGCTAATCAACCAAAAATGCAGCTGCTTCGGCTTGGGCAAGGTGGGGCACCGCCCAACAGATTTGGGGCGCAATAGGTGAAGCTAGGGTGAAGAGGAGGTTAGTGGCGTCGTCGTGGATGCTTGAGGGTGCTGCGGAGCTGTCCCTATCCTTCCTTTAGCTGCTGGCCGCGTGCTGCTGCCACTACTGGCTGGAGCGCCGAGCAGTAGGTAGAGATGCAGGTCGGGCGTGGTAGGGGCACCGCTAGGACAGAGGAAATAGAAGGAAAGAAGAGGAAGAAGAAGGAGAGGAAGGAAGAGGAGGTAGGGGCATTGCTGATCGAAGCTTTCGGATCCTAAATCGACTGCTCCTTCAACCCCTAGAAAGCTGGTCGGGCGCAGTAATGGGGCGCTGTTCTCTGGAAGCGTCGGTCGGTTTGGGGAAAAAGGGGATAAGGAATAAGGAAGGAAAGGGGAAATATAAGCCAAATACTAAATTGCATCTTAAGTCTAAGATTCTTGAAAATGCCGTAACTCTCACCTCGAGTGTCCGATTGAGGTGATTCTTTTTGCAAAATTTCAAGCGTGAAATTATCTACAATCCGACGACACAAGCTCCCATTCTAAAGCATGGTGGCAGGACCACTAGGGGATTGGCTCCGGGCTCAAGGCAAGAAATCATATTAATAAGACTGTAACACTGGATCAAAGCACCAATTGCATCTTGTGTACTTAATTCAACTTAATTAACTTAATTAACTTATTAATGTTGTGATTATCATACTTATTAGTTAATTTTAGTGTGGGTCATAAAAATCTCCCACCCTTATAAGAATTTCGTCCCAAAATTCCTAAAAGAGAAAAGGAAACTTGTTACGCATCTCGGACTCAAGCTCCCACGTGACTTCCTCTAAATTATGATTCCTCCATAAAACCTTCACTAATGGTATCTCACGATTCTTGAGCTTCTTGATCCTCCGATCAATTATCTGTACTGGTCCCTCAACATAGGGCACATCTGGTCTGAGCTGGGCAGGTTCTGGGTCTATCATCTTCTCTGTACTAGGGTAACACTTCTTCAACATCGATACATGAAACACATCATGTAGATTAGCCAACTCAGATGGCAAATCCAACCTGTAGGCTATAAGTCCAATCCTCTCAACGATAGGATATGGACCCATAAACCTAGGAGTTAGTTTCCCTCTCTTACCAAACCTCAACACTCGTTTCCATGGTAAAACTTTCAGATACACTTCGTCACCATCCTCAAACTCAAGAGGTCTACGTCTCTTCTCAGCGTAACTCTTCTGCCTATCCTGTACAGTTTTCAACTATTCTCTGATCACTATAATATTTTCAATAATCAAATTCACTATCTCTAGTCCAAGAATCTCTTTTTCACCCACCTCGTACCAACATAGATGTGATCTACACTTTCTGCCATATAGAGCTTCATACGAGGCCATACCAAGACTGGAATGGTGACTATTGTTGTATGCAAACTCTATAAGGCTCAAGTGTTCTTCCCAACTTCCACTGAAATGTAAGACACATGCTCTCACCATGTCCTCAAGAGTCTGAATGGTCCTTTCTGACTGACCATCTGTCTACGGGTGAAAATTTGTACTAAACCTCAACTTTGTGCCTAAAGCACGATGCAACTGATTCCAAAACCTAGATGAACTTAGGATCTCTATCAGATATTATAGAAATTGGGATACCATGCAACCTGACTATCTCATCCATGTATATCTTAGCCAACTTTGGGACATCAAAGGTTGGCTTAACAGGAAGAAAGTGAGCATAATTAGTCAGTCTATCCACACTCACCCATGTAGAGTCACAACCTCTGGGTGTCTTGGGAAACCCTATCACAAAGTCTATTGTGATATGTTCCCACTTCCACTCTGGTATAGGAAGAGATTACAAAGTACCCATAGGTTTCTGATGATTAGTTTTAACCTACTGGCACACACTACATCTAGGCACATACTCAGCTACATCCTTTTTCATACATGACCACCAGTACAACTCCTTACGATTCATGTACATCTTATTGTTACTTGGATGCATAACGTACATCGATGCATGTGCTTCCTCAAGAATCTGTTCTTTCAAGTCACTATCTCCAAGTACACACAACCTGTCATGCTGATACAACAAACCATCATATGAAAATCTGAACTCTGATCTTTTTCCCTCTATCATGTCCTGCATGATCTGCCGTAACTCGTTGTCACTCTGTTGAAGTTCCTTGATCTGATCATAAAAAGTAGGCTTGCCTTTCATCTGTGTGATCAAACCGCTCTGTTCTATCACCCCTAAGTCTAAGTTCAACTTCTGCATCTCTACTAGCAGGTCTCTCTTGAAACATGCCAGAGAGAATCCATCAGCTGTTGAACTTGACTTCCTGCTTAGAGCATCTCCTACCACATTTGCTTTTCCAAGATGATAATCTATCGTCACTTCATAATCTTTGATCAATTCCAACCATCTCCGCTATCTAAGATTTAGATCCTTCCGGGTGAAGATATATTTCAAGCTCTTATGATCTGTAAACACCTGGCATGCCTCACCATAAAGGTAGTGACACCATGCCTTAAGAGCATGAACTACTGTAGCTAATTCCAGATCATGTGTCGGGTAATTCTCTTCATTCTTCTTAAGCTGTCTAGATGCATAAGCTACTACTTTGCCTTCCTGTATCAACACACAACCTAAACCTCTCCTGGAAGCATCACAAAACACTATGTAGCCCTTATCTGCCTCAGGCAGGATCAACATTGTTGCTGTAGTCAACCTCTTCTTCAAGATCTGAAAACTTTTCTCACAGTTGTTTGACCAGACAAACGGTGCAACCTTTCTTGTTAAACGTGTCAGAGGTGACACTATAACACTAAAGTTCTGGATGAACCTTCTGTAGTAACCAGCCAATCCTAAGAAGCTTCTGATCTCAGTAGGAGTCTTAGGTTGTTCCCACTGTAGAACATATTCGACTTTCTTAGGGTCAACACTTACTCCATCTCCTGAGATGACATGTCTAAGAAAAGACGCCTCAACTAACTAGAACTTGCACTTACTGAACTTAGCGTATAACTGGTGCTGTCTCAACAACTGTAACACTATCCTCAGATGTTGCTCATGCTGTTCATCATCTCTGGAAGAGATCAAAATGTCATCTATGAAAACCACTATGAAGTGATCCAAGAACGTCTTGAAAATCTGGTTCATCATATCCATGAAATATGTTGGGGAATTAGTTAGTCCAAATGACATGACCAAATACTCATAATGCCCATATCTTGTTCTGAAAGCCAACTTAGGAATATCTGAAGCTTTTATCCTCAACTAATGATATCTAGATCTCAATTCTATCTTAGAAAAGATCGTCGCTCCACGCAACTGATCAAACATATCATCTATCCTTGGCAACATGTACTTATTCTTGATGGTGATCTTATTCAAGTGCCTTTAGTCTATACATAACCTCATAGTACTATCTTTCTTTTTCACAAACAAAACTAGAGCTCCCCATGGCGAAGAACTAGGTCGAATGAAACCCTTATCTAGTAATTCCTGTAACTGGATCTTGAGTTCCTTCAACTCTACATGTGCCATTCTGTAGGCTGGCTGTAACATACTCAAATCTAGACACATAGATGTAGCCTCCCTTTTTCTAGGCCCTAATCGATTATATTTACAATGAATACCTGATCTACCTAGTTTGCAATGCATTAGAAATAATCAGAGCCATTCATTATCATAAATTCATTAATACCCTTTATATATGATAAAATAACCATAATACACTCAATAACAAGACTTAAGGAACAAATACACCAAATATCATGCTTGACTCTAATTTGACACCCTAACATATTCTTAGGAGTATAAGATGAAATGAATCAAATTAATGTGTAATAAGTATTAAAATTAGTGAGTACATTAAATGTATGTATGATATACAAATAATGAAATTCTAATAGTAAACATCTTTAAAAATAGAGAATTAAGACCAAATTTGAATTGCTCACATCTTAATTAGCTTACACATCAATTTTCATAACTATCAGACCTCATTTAACCATTCAATTAATTGGTGAAATGATTAGCTTACATATACCTAATATTTACATTTTTGCCATTGTTGGGTTTTCTTTTTCCTCCGTGTAAAGCCTACGGACAGTGGATCCATCTCACTGCCTGATCGTGCTCCTAACGGTGAATGAGTGGCCAAAAGACCAGGTCATCGACACCCCTTCTCTGTCGTTTACTCCCTTTCTTTCACTGGCCACGAAAGGTTATGCCCTTTCTCTCTCTCCCTCACCTCAGCGAGTCTTCCTCTACCTATTTCTTCTCTTCCAGTCTTTCCTCTCCACTTCCTTTTCTCCGAATAACACACGACTCCTACTTCTGACCCATTCATGCTCCCAACGGAGAACAAGTGGCGGCCAACTCAGATCACCAGCGCCAATACTCCGCCCGTCTCCTTCTCCCCTTCCATTTCACTGACCCTGAACGGTGCTACCACTCCTCTCTTTCTCTTCCTTTCCTCCTTTTTCCACAAGTCCTACCCGCAGACACACCCCCTGCCTGCGCCCAGCAGTCGCACGATCCCCCTTAGGTGATCGGTGATCAACTACCTTCCTCCTCCGGTCCTCCCCTTCCTCTTTACCTACCTCTTCATCCTTCCTCTATTCTCTTCCAATCTTCATGTCTCTTTTTTTCTTCATTATGTTCCCCCTACTTTCCATCGCTTACCTTCCTCCTTGTGCCATGTGCACGGCAGACAGGAGCCATCACCACCAGGTGCAATGGCCGACGGTGGTCATGTAGCTTCACACGCCGCCTCTGATCAATTGTGGCGTCGCCTCCAAGGTCACCCCCTCCACTTCATGCGCATCAGATGCTTGGCTGCAGAATCTGTCTCCTCTGTTCGGCAGCACAGAAACACAAACCAGTAGTGCGGAGGCCCACTGGCGAGAAACATGGAGGTCATTGTTGCGGCAGCACAACCTTCTCTCACCACCTTCATCTATCGAGCCTTCATCCAACTTACAGGAACCTCAACAGTAGATCCATTTTCTGCACCAGACTTCATGCCCAACAGTCTCTGAACTCCACTCCACCACCAGCCGTCAGTGGTACTACAAAGTATGCATCTCCTGCTAATCATCTACTGTCCTCGTATATGTGGTTAGTGCCAATTCTTATTAAGATATGCATCAAGTCAGATATCTACCATGCTTGATTCATCTTGGCACTGCATCAAATCCTCCTTCCTCAAACACATCACCTTGATTGCAATCACCACCTGCTGCAGCGACAATTGACCATCAGTGTAGACTGATTCTCGCCTCCGGTCACTGTGCGCTCTGTTCTTCATTTATGCGGCTCTGAAAACCTTCACTGTAGGGAGGCATTTTAAGAATTTAATCCATAGCCTCATTTACTCATAATCGCAGCAGCCACCTTTATTCCTCCCAACTACAGTGGTCGACTCAACAACTATCTGAAGTATGTCCGTCTGAGAAAAGTGAAGGACGATGCATCTATGCCTTCCAACCCAGATCCTAAAAGTTAACCCTTGGCTGAATGGTATAGTGACAGAGGTAATCCTCCCATCCATCTCGCTGCTTAGATTCTCGGCTGTGCTCACATAGTCATCATTGGGGCCTTAGTTATTTTACGAATACGACAACAAAATGTTTGAAATGATAAAACGCCCTGAACCACTTTATATTAGATAATGTTGGTGTTGCGATGGCTTCTCACTTTATCAATCATTTTGCTATTCAATTAATAGAAATCATACAGTTTGCTAAATTCATAGTAAATGATTAGACAATTAGTAAATCCAAATCGATACTTCTTTTAGACTAGAAAATATGGGATCGATTTTATTTTTGGGATAGGTTTCACGCCTAGATTTGCAACCTACTGTAGGGTCGATTTCTAAGAAAAATATTTAATGCATATTATATTAATTGAATGCACATATATTGTGACTAGGTCGAGATAACCCTGACCCCGAACTTAGGAGGTGTTATTGAATATCTAGGACTGATCATAAGGTATGTACATCCTCTATTTTAATTTGGGCATTATTTGACTGAACCTACTTTTCTTTTAATGAGGCATCTCTTGAACTATCAATTTTATTTAAAATCCAATTTTTTGACATTCATACTTTCTGCTTTTGATTCATATAAATTCATGTGATTGCTGGAATATTCATTTATAATGGGTCTTTGGACCCCTCCTTCTATGATTGCCATTTTATGTGAAATTGACTAAAATGTTAGTCTTGCCACTCTATTTATGCATGCTACGTGTTTGACTAGAATATCTAGAATAGTGGTACTTTTGTACAACCATACTTATATAGGGTGTGTGTATTACGCCCGAGGTGTGCGTTTCCACCCTTATTTCTTTTAGGCCATGATCCTATGGTGTTATGGCCCTATTTTAGATATATTTAGTCTACATTGTTATGCATGCAAATATTTGTTGTTTTAATATGAATCTGTGGATGATTGTTATGGAAAGACACTCTTTATTATCTTGCTTGTATTCTGAATTTTAATATGCATCATTTCATTTGTTATATTCCTTTTGAAACTTACCTAATTGCAAATAGCCCCTTTCTTATGGGAACATCTCTTTTTGCACTTTTACCCCAATATAATGCCCAAAGTTTATTATGTGTACATACACAGCCTTTGCTGACCTCTATGTTGTTTCCTATGTTCTAGGTGATGTTCCCTTCCACCCAGGTTTAGGTATATTGGAAGACAAGATGCTAAAGGATTGAATATATGGACTTGGACATTGAGGATAGCTTGGGATAGTTGGTTTTCCCTCTGCAACTGGCCTTATGTGTTCTTAGGTGTATACCTTTTACTTTATTTTTCACTCCACCTTATATGGTGACGAATAATTGTGCAAAGAAAATTTTTGTAACTGTGTAATAGTATTGTTTCTGCTGCTTATTCATTATCATGCTCTGTGATATATACCATTTAGGAAATAATTGAATACCTCCTTTCCTTCTTACCTTTTGGTATGTTTGGGATTGGATGGACTTATTCTTCAACTCAGTGAAGAGTGGATTCCCTATCGGGTCTCACTCTTTACAAAATGGTATCAGAGCCTAAACAGTCAGTAACTTGACTATTTCAAGTTATCCTAGAATGACTCTTAATTAGGTAGGTGACTCTTAGAGGTTTTTGGAAAACTGATTACCTAGTCATAGAATATCAATTATGGTTTTTTTTTAAATCCTGATTATTTTGGTCACTTACAATCCTCAACCCACCTATGTGGATGTGGGTTAGTCGTTAGTAACCCTTAGCAGCCATGCCCTCCTTATGTATGTGGGATGCCGCCACATGGAACTGACTTTTGTACAGTTTGGTTTCTACTTACTATTTTCTAGGATTCTTCCTTAGAGCTATGAAGTCTGGGTTGACTAGATGGTTATAGAATTGGTTTGCCTTAGTTCTCACCTGAACTCCCTTTCTTTTTTGTTACCTAGTACGCCTCACATACATCCATTTTGGGTTGAGCATGTGTGAAAAACAACATAAAACTCTGATGTAATTTCTAGAGTTGAGATTATTTCTTTGGCACGATGTGATAATTATAAATAACTCTATTATGGTTAGGCATGACTTCCCCTCAACATGGAATACCTCATCATAGATATGCTCCATGGCCATTTATCTAAAGGTAGGGTGCCGACTCATTGAGCTTGTTATGCCTCATATATGGGAATTGTTTGGTGAAAGTTATAACTTTTGGTAGATATCCTTCAGTGTTCACCTCTCTAAACCAAATAGTGCACTTAGTTTACCTAGTGATTGATATGAATAGGTTGACTTTATAGGTTACCTTATCTGGTGAAGAATGATGGTTGTAAACCAACTACTGATGGTAATAAATTCATCCTATAACATTGGGTAATCTTATGACTTCATTAGGTCCTGAGATGAGGCTTTGTGAATTATGATGAAGAGCGACATGGGTAATGGTGTATGTCATGCATTATTAGGATTTGATAGATGTTGTTTGTGTGTAATAAGAGGTTGTTACCCTCGTATGCCTTCGAATTAGAGATGTAGACATATTCCCTTTTAGGTGATAGAAGGAGTAGACCCCACTTGTAGAATGAAATGACGATAGACTAATACTATAGGTATCATCTGGTGGTGGTGGACTTGGTTCTCGAATGGATTTTTGGCGCCAATTTTGGATTTTTTATCGTAAGATTTTTTTTTCTTTTTTTGTCAAACTTATTTTCATTATTAATATATATGTACAAAAGAAAAGTTTTCATATTTTATCAAAGGTTTTAGAACCAAGTCATTGCCACAAGGAAGTTTGATTTTTAGAGGAACCCTTTGAATGAAGAAGTACTTGACTAGAATAATGGGCACGAAACCCTAGGACTAAGTGTGGTGTAGAGAGTACAAAGAAGCCTTGGATACATAAGACCTAGGTCCACCCTTTTTGCCCCTCCAGAGGATGATGTTGTTGATTTAGGTGATGATATTGATGATGATGATGATGATGATGATAATGATGGTAAGGAAAATGATGTGGATCATGATCGAAGGATGGAAAAAACTACGATAACATTGTAGGTAGACCTGATGGATACAACTTGTTTAACATAGTCCCATATCTTGTTGTACCTTTTCTAGACACACATCTAGCATAAGAAGATTATGGATGCATGATACATGGAGGCGTATGGCTTCACCTTGAGAGTAGACCATAAGTGTGATGTGAATAGTATGATATGACCACCTACATTAAGTATGCTAGAATTTATAACTTGGTTAAGTTTCTAAATCAGTTTATCATACCACAAGTGGATGGATTTCGGGGACAAAATCCTCTTTAAGGGGTGGAGTGTTGTAACATACTCAAATCTAGACACATAGATGTAGCCTCCCTTTTTCTTGGCCCTAATTAATTATATTTACAACGAATACCTGATCTACCTAGTTCGCAATGCATTAGAAATAATCAGATCCATTCATTATCATAAATTCATTAATACCCTTTATATATGATAAAATAACCATAATACACTCAATAACAAGACTTAAGGAACAAATTCACCAAATATCATGCTTGACTCTAATTTGACACCCTAACATATTCTTAGGAGTATAAGATGAAATGAATCCAATTAATGTGTAATAAGTATTAAAATTAGTGAGTACATTAAATGTATGTATGATATACAAATAATGAAATTCTAATAGTAAACATCTTTAAAATAGAGAATTAAGACCAAATTTGAATTGCTCATATCTTAATTAGCTTACACATCAATTTTCATAACTATCAGACCTCATTTAACCATTCAATTAATTGGTGAAATGATTAGCTTACATATACCTAATATTTACATTTTTGCCATTGTTGGGTTTTCTTTTTCCTCTGTGTAAAGCCTACGGACTGCGGATCCATCTCACTGCCTGATCGTGCTCCTAACGGTGAATGAGTGGCTGAAAGACCAGGTCGTCGACGCCCCTTCTCTGCCGTTTACTCCCTTTCTTTCACTGGCCACGAAAGGTTCTACCCTTTCTCTCTCTCCCTCACCTCAGTGAGTCTTCCTCTACCTATTTCTTCTCTTCCAATCTTTCCTCTCCACTTCCTTTTCTCCGCATAACACACGAATCCTACTTCTGACCCAATCATGCTCCCAGCACAGAAGAGGTGCCGGCCAACTCGGATCACCGGCGCCAATACTCCGCCCGTCTCCTCCTCCCCTTCCATTTTGCTAACCCTGAACGGTGCTACCACTCCTCTCTTTCTCTTCCTTTCCTCCTTTTTCCACAAGTCCTAGCCGTAGACACACCCCCTGCCTGCGCCTAGCAGCCGCACGATCCCCCTCAGGTGACCGGTGATCGACTACCTTCCTCCTCCGGTCCTCCCCTTCCTCTTTACCTACCGCTTCATCCTTCCTCTATTCTCTTCCAATCTTCATGTCTCTCTTCTTCTTCACTCTATTCCCCCTAGTTGCCATCGCTTACCCTCCTCCTTGTGCCATGTGCACGACAGACAATGGCCGGCGGTGGTCATGTAGCTTCATAGGCCGCCTCTGATCAATTGTGGCGCCGCCTCCAAGGTCACCCCCTCCACTTCATGCGCATCAGATGCTTGGCCGCGGAATCTGTCTCCTCCGTTTGGCAGCACAAAAACACAAACCAGCAGTGCAGAGGCCCACTGGCGAGAAACATGGAGGTCATTGTAGTGGTAGCACAACCTTCTCTCACCACCTTTATCTGTCGAGCCTTCATCCAACTTGCAGGAACCTCAACAGTAGATCCATTTTCTACACCAGACTTCATGCCTAACAATCTCTGAACTCCACTCCACCACCAGCCGTCGGTGGTTCTACAAAGCATCCATCTCCTGCTAATCATCTATTGTCCTCGTATATTTGGTTAGTGTCGATTCTTATTAAGATATGCATCAAGTCAGAAATCTACCATGCTTGATTCATCTTGGCACTGCATCGAATCCTCCTTCATCAAACACATCACCTTGATTGCAATCACCACCTGCTACAGTGACGATTGACCATCAATATAGACTGATTCTCACCTCCGGTCACTGTGCGCTCTATTCTTCATTTCTGCGGCTCCAAAAACCTTCACTGTAGGGAGGCATTTTAAGAATTTAACCCATAGCCTCATTTACTCATAATCGTAGCAGCCACCTTTATTCCTCCCAACTGCAGTGGTCGACTCAGCAGCTATCTGAAGTATGCCCGTTCGAGCAAAGTGAAGGACGATGCATCTATGCCTTCCAGCCTAGATCCTAAAAGTTAATGCCCTTGGCTGAATGGTATAGTGACGGAGGTAATCCTCCCATCCATCTCGCTGCTTAGATTCTCAGCTGTGCTCACATAGTCATCATTGGGGCCTTAGTTATTTTACGGATGCAACAACCAAATGTTTGAAATGATAAAACGCCTTGAACCACTTTATATTAGATAATGTTGGTGTTGTGATGGCTTCTCACTTTATCAATCATTTTGCTATTCAATTAACAGAAAGAAAAGATGGGATAGATAAAAAAAGGAATCTTTGTTCTTCCATATAATATAGACATTTATGGAGGACAAATTGGTTATATCATACTCAGGGAGCGACAAAATTATTGGGCCTACGATTTGCTAAATTCACAGTAAATGATTAGACAATCAGTAAATCCAAATCGATACTTCTTTTAGACTAGAAAATATGGGATCAATTTTATTTTTGGGACAGGTTTCACGCCCATATTTGCAACCTACTGTAGGGTTGATTTCTAAGAAAAATATTTAATGCATATTATATTAATTGAATGCACATATATTGTGACTAGGTCGAGACAACCCTGACCCCAAACTTAGGAGGTGTTATTGAATATCTAGGACTGATCATAAGGTATGTACATCCTCTATTTTAATTTGGGCATTATTTAACTGAACCTACTTTTCTTTTAATGAGGCATATCTTGAACTATCAATTTTATTTAAAATCCATTTTTTTGACATTCATACTTTCTGCTTTTGATTCATATAAATTCATGTGATTGCTGGAATATTCATTTATAATGGGTCTTTGGACCCCTCCTTCTATGATTGCCATTTTATGTGAAATTGACTAAAATGTTAGTTTTGCCACTCTATTTATGCATGCCACGTGTTTGACTAGAATATCTAGAATAGTGACACTTTTGTACAACCATACTTATATAGGGCGTGCGTATTCTGCCCGGGGTGTGCGTTTCCACTCTTATTTCTTTTAGGCCATGATCCTATGGTGTTATGGCCCTATTTTAGATATATTTAGTCTACATTGTTATGCATGCAAATATTTGTTGTTTTAATATGAATCTGTGGATGATTGTTATGGAAAAACACTCTTTATTATCATGCTTGTATTCTGAATTTTAATATGCCTCATTTCATTTGTTATATTCCTTTTGAAACTTACCTAATTGCAAATAGCCCCCCTTCTTGTGGGAACATCTCTTTTTGCACTTTTACCCCAATATAATGCCCAAAGTTTATTATGTGTACATACTCAGCCTTTGCTGACCTCTATGTTGTTTCCTATGTTCTAGGTGATGTTCCCTTCCACCCAGGTTTAGGTATATTGGAAGACAAGATGCTAAAGGATTGAATATATGGACTTGGACATTGAGGATAGCTTGGGATAGTTGGTTTTCCCTCTACAACCGGCCTTATGTGTTCTTAGGTGTATACCTTTTACTTTATTTTCACTCCACCTTATATGGTGACGAATAATTGTGCAAAGAAAATTTTTGTAACTGTGTAATAGTTTTGTTTCCGCTGCTTATTCATTATCATGCTCTGTGATATATACCATTTGGGAAATAATTGAATACCTCCTTTCCTTCTTACCTTTTGGTATGTTTGGGATTGGATGGACTTATTCTTCAACTAAGTGAAGAGTGGATCCCCTATCTGGTCTCACTCTTTACACTGGTAGTGCTATAGGTTGACTACATGGCAACACATGGATATCAAAGTCTATCTCTTTTTCAGGAGGTAGACCTGGAAACTCATCTGGAAAAACATATGAGAACTCACAGACCACTGGCACATCCCATAGGCTGTTTGTGCTCTTATCTGCTCTGGTATCTACTACATGTGCCAAAAATTCCTTACAAGCTTTCTACAACATCATATCAACTACAACGGCTGATATGATACATGTAGGCAAAACCTTCCTGTCTCCAGTAAAGGCACAAGAAAATCCACCATGTTGAAAGACATCCTCCTTCTTCCAACAGTCAAGTTGAACTCGATACGTCTCTAGGAAATCCATACCCAAGATAACTTGAAAAGAGTTAATATCTAGGGGTATAAGATTAACCACAATGGTGTAACCACCAAAGGTCAACAAACATCCGAGACAAAACTCTGCTAACAATGTCAGTTCACCTAACAGAAGCCTCAATAACAACTCAACCGATAACTCCTGGGTTACCAGGTTAAGCTCACAAGCTAAAGAACTCTATATAAATGAGTGAGTATCACTCGGATCTATCAAAACGGTAACTGAAATGCTATTAAAGAAAAGCATTTCTCCTGTAATCACTCGGGAAGAGACAATACCTTCTTGTGGTGTCAAAGAGAAGAAGCATCCTGAAGCTCTTCCTCTCCCATGATGTCCTCATTGTCCTTCCCTTCCACTAGGTGCTACTCCACCTCGGGAACCTGAAGCCACTGAAGAACTTGCTCCTCCAGCTGGAGCCTGTCTCAGAACATTATGGTACTGTGACTAGGAACCCTATGTTGCTGCCTGCTAAAGCTGAGGACATTGCCTTCTAAAGTGTCCCACCTGTCCGCAGTTGTGACAACCCTGGAAATCTACACACCAACACTGACCAAAATGTGGCTTCCCACAGATATCACACATCGGTATCTCTTTCCTTGGCGGACCTTTCACTGAAGCTGATGATCCAGATGACCTTCCTCTTGGCATATTGCTCCATCTCCCTGAACTAGATCTTCCCCTACTCTGAGAAGATATCACATCTTCAGATCCTTGTTTACTGAAACATGCAAATCCTCACCCAAGCTTTGAGAAGAAACCACCACCACCTCCTCAGTGACCACTACTAGGTTGTCCTCTGCCGAAGTCTCCATGTCTCTTTCTATTCTCATAATGCTTATCAGTGTTCAAAGACTCCTCTACACGTCTTTCTGCCTCAAGAAACTCTCCTAATTTCTCTCTTTTTCTTCTGCCAATTATAGATACAATATGTCGAATTTCGGGCCTCAATCCCTCCTGGAACCTTCTACACTTTTCCACATCATTTGGGACAAGCTACGGGCACAAGTTTACCAACCTGGTAAAATGTGCCTCATACTCTCCCACTGACATATTCCCTTGTATGATGTTTTGTAGTTGTCTTATCTTCTCACTCAGAAAGGTAGGTGGGTAGTACTTAAGATGGAATTCATCAACAAAATCCCTCCAAGTCAATACTGTGTCCCTCCTTTTATCTTCTACTCCACGCCACCAGAGCTCTACATTACCTTTAAGCAAATAAACTGCGTGATTGATTTGTCTTTCCTCAGACAGCTCCATCAGACAGATCATTTTCTCTATCCGTCTCAGTCATTCATCTGCCACTGTAGGGTCTATAGCTCCAATGAACTTCGTACCTCTAAGATTCTTAACTAGCTCATAGGATCTCATCAGATCCTTTCTACTCGATGTGGAAGCTCTCCTATCCATCTTGTATTTTTCCTTGGTCTCAAGAAACATCCTATACATTCTCGCTACCTCATCCACCTCTTCACCACCACCTGGACCTATCTCCTGAGGATCAGGTCCAATGTGGCTCTCAACTTGGTCCTCATGACCACGTCCTCTTTCTGCCATCTACAATAGTATAGCAGAACATTTCCTGTTAGAAAACTACAGTTAGAAGAAAGACACCTAAGTCCTAATCCTATTGGTCTCTTATCGTCCCCTGACCTTGACTTAGAGTAATTACATACTCAACCTATGCTTTGATACCAAATTAGTTGTGATGCCTCGATTCCCGAGCCATCTCTAATG
Source organism: Alisma plantago-aquatica (assembly GCA_963693085.1). Classification (NCBI taxonomy): domain Eukaryota; kingdom Viridiplantae; phylum Streptophyta; class Magnoliopsida; order Alismatales; family Alismataceae; genus Alisma; species Alisma plantago-aquatica. Next base: position 1,154,987,840 of record OY856410.1, on the reverse strand, counting down.
ACCCCGAAGACCCAGGGAGTCACCCTTGGTAAACCACTCTTAACTTTTCTTTACTTGATCACTTAAATTCAACTTAAAAGAAAACCATAAAACTCGAATAACATCGAATTGAAATAAAACTATTGAAGTAACTTACCATTAACCCTATTAGGAGGAAAACCAAACTTACATGTCATATTACACTGTTCTATTCGAAATATGAAGCACAACAGATAACTGTAAATTTAAGCTACATATTACATAATATCCTCTCTATCTCACCACACGCCCAGGGACTGAGGGGAAATGACCAAGAGACCTCTAAAACTAACTAAACATATACCTTCTAAGCATCTTAGGTGATACGATCCTTTAGCTTCCTCATGCTGACGCTGACTTGAAAAATATTTCAGTAGGTTGGTGAGCTACTGGCTCAATGAATAGAATTTTACCCAACCATCGCAGATAACTCATATCATGTTTATTATTTGAAAAATTAAACTACAAGAAATACTATACTGAATAGAGTTAGAACAATAAGATTTAAATAATAGGAAATATCAACATTTCATCAAGATAACAACTGTTGCAAAGCTGTAGATATGATTAAATAACAGAGAATACTAAAATTTCATTTAAAGGACAACTGCTGTGACACTAACTCAAATCTTTTCTAACTCTTTAACTTATAAGAAACTCTGTGAACCTATATGAACATATTTTATCGTATGCCCTGGTCATATGTAGTGTACTCTACATATGAAGACTCGTAGCGAACTATGATCCCACCGTACAAGACTTAGCTGACACCCCGGGATAGCTAAGTCTGACTACTCTCCTAGTCTGCAACAGGGAAACTGACTCTCTGGCCTCAACACTCCTATTGTGCCGGAAATTAAACTCCTCCTCTAACCTAAGCACACATGCAGAGAGTCAAGCCACCTATTACTCTAGTGCCACTAGGATCCTGTCTCTGGTTGATGTTGGACACTATATGGCTTTTCTGTGTTCTAGTGCCACCAGGATCCTGTCTCTAGTTGATGTTGGACACTACATTATGTAATTTAAGGAGACTTCCACTAGGACTTCATCCCCCATACCACCTATCAGTACGATCCGACCCCCGTATACTAGACACTGCCAGAGTAGGTCATTACACCCCTAAGGCGCAGACCTCACATAGGGGTTCTACGGTGTTTAGGGCACCTATGTCTATTATTTTATTATTCTTGGAAAGCCTTTACTACATTGTGATTTATCTTATTCATACTTAACTCTGTTATCTCTATGGTACTACATTTATTTATCTAAAACTTATAAATACGACATGTATATCATTTCTAACTTGACAGTGCAATATACTCAGCATTGAAATTTTCTGAGAAATCAACATATTGTACTTGCAGACAGATTTAAATAAATAGAATACTTGTCAAGTTGGCACATTCATACTGAAATCATGCAATTAAACATCTTAATATATTGATAATGGTTGATTACTCAACACATGAGAAATCATATGTGGGCTCTGATCTCCAAACCACGATATAAACATGATTTAAACTTAGCGGAAGCGATTCAATTAGCAGCGGAATACCAAAAATCAGCGGAAATTAAAACTTTTTGAGATAAAGCATTGAAACCATAAAACTTCCTTCATAAAAGGAGATAAACTGTTTACATCTCAGATAATTACTTCTCGAGTAATTATATACAACATGATACAAAATCTCAAGAATTCATAACCAAAATCTCAGACCAAAAGACTCCAAGACCTGAGAGTACAGAGGACACATAAGACTGACTCTAACTACACCACATGGCAGGCTAAATCTCCACCTGAGATTTTACTACTGCCCCTAGTGCTGCTGTTGCTGAGACTGGTCACCTGTAGACCTGTTCCTCCGTCCTCGACGTCCACCTAAAAAGTTGAAGTCTACGGGATGAGACAATTTTACATAATTGTCCCAGCGAGAGTTATAACTCTCTGCCAGAAGCTTTATAATAACATCTCAAAGAATAACTTAAGCAGTAAAAGCTTCAAAGTATTCAACATCGGATATAATAGTAAGTATGAGTTCAACAGTTATGAAACATGAAGACATTTGCACTATACAGTGTAACATCAATCAATCAACTCGTAGTTATCTCTAACAGGTATGCTACGCTGTGGATTATGTTTTTCAAACATTACTTTTATGCCCTGTGGAGATGAGGTTTACCACTCATACTCCAACCAATCACTGCTAAGTGCCTCGGTATCATACTAGGTCATCGAAAGAGCCGGATTCTCATGACCTTCACCTTCCTCAGTCAGTAAGAGGATTACTTGTAGGACATCTCGTGCCTCTACTATAATAGCTTGCCAGGGTAATCTGGTCCTTCGCTATTTTAGAGTTACAGTGGCGTTCTATACTCTCTTCGTCATCAGGAGATTTCATGTTTATCTTCCACTGATACGGATATCTGTGCTTTCTTCATCATCAGGAGGTTTCATGTTTACCATCCACTGATACGGTATAGGATTGTAGTGAAGGATTGATGGATTACACATCTACATCAAACACCTACACTTGGATGTAAGGTTCTACACATCCATATACCCCACATACTCAAAAGTATGTGATCCAGAAGTTCCCTTAGGAAAACCTGTTTCACCATCATTTGATCTCTGACAATGATGGATCTATGATCAGGGCTCTACATTACACTTGATTAGTTAGGTACATTCAATATTCTTTTAATATCATACATTGTTCTTCAAACGATAACATTAGCATAACAACTATGAAAGGAGAATACTAAATGTAACAAGCCTAACTCTCATCAATCATCATTTCTCAATACATTCAACACAAGTCATCTCTAAAGCATGACCTTGATGTCATTTATGGCTCTCATAGCCCATTTAATTCATAGGTTGCCATTGAGAAGGCATCAAGATATTTTACTATTCATAAAGCTAACAACATGCTTTCAATGAATATAGCATCATCATCCATACCTGGATATGATCATCTTCATATCAGAACCTGCAGGGTTAATTCAACTGATAAAAGCAATTCAAATCAAGAATTATACTTTCCACTCTTGCCATAAGAGCTAAGTTCCCTGATTCTCATCAATTAGGGTTTACTATTCACATTACATGCCATCACCCTAGAATTAGGGTTTACTATTCACCTCATGGCGAATAGAACTCATAACATCATCATGTATGAGGAACATCATCAATGATGCTCTCAGATTAGGTTAAGATTCATCATCTATCATAATTAGGGTTTTCATGATCTCACATAGGTGGATCATACCCTAATTATGCACATTCATGTGTATTGAAGGTATTTTACTTAAGTTTCCACTATAAAAGGGTACTTTCTCTCTCTCTTATGATACTTTCTCTCTCCTCTTACTAGTAGATGGTGATAACACCACTCTAGATCAGGTTGGGTTAAGTCCTCATTGACTAGCATAAGCCAAAACATCATTAACATGTGATTAGGGTTTTATTAGAAAAAGGTATTACTCAATTAAACCCCTCAAGGGTATTTTGGTAATTTACCTCATGATCACCATCATGGGTCAATTCATTAATCACTTAGTCCCTTAATGTTCTAAGTTACCATTAGGGTTTAGATTAAATCACCATTGAACCAATTACAACTTCAAGTGATTAAGTATAACTAACCTTGAAAACCTCCAAACGGTTTCAACTTTCAACCACCAAACGGTTTGAAACCGTTTGGGTGCGTTGACCGTTTGCTAGGTTTGACTCCAAGACCGTATGACCTCAAGGTTGTATGCCCAAACCGTTTGGGTGCGTTGACCGTATGCTAGGTTTGACTTTCCAAACCGTTTGAGCTTATATGGTTTGAAACCGTTTGATCAACTTGTCTTGAGATCGATTGGTCCAAACGACCTTGAGATCGTTTGAGCCCAAATGGTATTGAGATCATTTGGCCTCAAACGGTCTTGAGACCGTTTGGATCCAAACGGTATTGAGACCGTTTGGTCCAAATGGGCTCAAACCGTTTGGACCTCCAACATGGTTCAAAAGTTACAAATGTTTATGATTAAGTATGTTGAAGCCCTCAATTGGCCAAAGCCATGTTTACCACTTATAAATTGAGTCAATTAGGATGAGCCTCAATCAATTGGACACCAAATTAACCCTCAATTGAAAGCCAATTAGGGTTAAGTCCATCTCAATTAGGGTTTCAAATCGGATGGTCATCAATATTCAACAATGTAAATCAATTCAAAGTTGAACCTATCAATTGACCTCCAATTGGGCCCAAACTTGGCCCAAACTGTCTTGGGATCGTTTGGATAACCTCCAAACGGTCTTGAGACCGTTTGCCCAAGAATTCATCAAAATCTAAGTTGATTTGATAGGGGTTGAACCTTCATTAAGTCATAAATCAGCAATTTAATTATTTCAACAACCCACTATAATTGGGCCCTCAATTGATCAAATTACCTTAACCCTAGACCTCCAAACGGTCTTGAGTTGACACCAAACGGTCTTGAGACCGTTTGGATGAGTTCCAAACGGTCTTGAGACCGTTTGCCCATCCATCCTTTGGACTCTAGTGAAAATTCATCAATGTTTGACCTATTGAGTTGATCATCACATCAATACTTAATTGCAATATGATTTGGTACCTTTGGACCTTCAATTGGTCAACTATACTTGACCCCAGACCTCTAAACGGTCTTGGGTGATCCCCAAACGGTCTTGAGACCGTTTGGATGATTCCCCAAACGGTCTTGAGACCGTTTGGGCTAATCAACCCAAAATCACTAATTAACTCATTGGAAATTCAGCACTGATTCCAATTAGGGTTTGCCCTATTAATCATCCTTCAACTCATGACTCGTTTGGAATTAATCCATAAAATTTGGTGAGTCTTTAATTAACATCATTATGAACAGTAATACCAAACGGTCAATGTTTGGTCAACCATCTTAAACGGTCTTGAGACCGTTTGCCCAAAAAGGGCAAATTAAACAGATTGAAAATCAGAACTTAATTCAATTGGATTTGCTAATTGATTTGCTTATATCTCACGATTCCTTTGGAGTTAACCTCTCAAATTTTGTGGGTGATTAACCTACATAATTATAAACAAGATTCCCATACGGTCGTCGCTTGGTCAACGCAACCAAATGGTCTTGAAGGCCGTTGCCTTCATACGACCCTGAAACCGTTAGCCCACCAAACGGTTGTGTAAACCGTATGGGCAATTGGTTAGGACCGTTTAATAAAGTGGAAATCCGTGGATAAGAATAGGAAATAACGCCCTTATCTTCTACCTTAATAACAGTAGCAGTTCTTCACAATTTTTCTTGCAAGGATGCAAGGGAAGATAGGGAAGAAGAAGAACTAGCAACTATATGCATAGAAAAAGATGTATAATCAAAGCATAAGGTTTAGAGTTATAAAACCCGCCTAAAGGTTGTTCCTTGAGCTCCAAGCTTTCAAGCTCCAAGATTTCATGGCGTCTTTGAGCTCCACAGGTCGTCAAAGGTGAATTCTCCAAGGAAAAGTTGGAAAGGAATGGCTAGAAAGATAGAGCTAGGTGAGCTAGCCATGAATTCAACCTTGAAAACGAGTTTCCTCCATGAATTCAAGCAAAAGGGATGATCCAAACTTACCTAGGACCCTTGGTCGTCCTTCTATGCTCCAGAGATTAGCCTTAGTCGGTTTTGAGCAAGGGGAAAAGAAATGAAAAGAAGAGGATCGTTCCCTTGCTAAGTCGGGTAGGTAGTATATATACTTAGGTGAAATTTCAACATAAGAACATATGCTTTCCTCATTTCTCATCTAAGTCCTTCCTTTCTTCCTTGCACGTCCCCACATCTTATTTATAAGGACAAACTCCTTCTAAGGTCAAGAATTGAAGGCAAAGAGGATCAACCCATCACTAAAGTATACACATAAAAGGGCTATTATACATACACCTTGATTATTCAATCACAAAGGTGTTCTTTATTATATGATTATTCAAATGAAGTGACCTTTTCATCATTTCTCTTCTAAATGATTCCAAGAGTCATAAAAGATATTTTAGATGATGTATTTTACAAGTTGCACCCCTCAAATTGGGTAAATTGCACTTTACACCAATTTAGGGTTTTCAAGTACGGGGGTTGCTTCTACAGCTGCACCTTGGTGCTCAAGCTTGGGAAATCCCTCAAACTTCATCATAAACATCCTCATGATGTCTCAACATCAGAGGAACATCTCAACATGTGCAATTTGCAAGTTAATCCCTTAACTGGATAATTTGCACATAGATCCATGTATTACAAAACAATGCTACAACTTTATATATAAAGGAGCAAAATTGAAATATATGTTTCTGAGGAACTTAATTACATGCCCAAAGTTAATCACAAGAATTTAATTACACATTTAGGTAAAACATATAGGGTTAGTTCATAACCCAGGTCAGGGATGTTACAAATTATCCACCCCTTACAAGGATTTCATCCCCGAAATCGATAAAACATATTAAGAGAAAAGGGCAGGGTATTTCCTTCTCATCTCATCCTCTAATTCCCAAGTGGCTTCTTTAATACCACGGTGGTTCCAGAGGACTTTCACAAGGCTTAAATCTTTCTTCTTTAATTTTTTAATTCTGTTATCAAGGATTGACAATGGTCCTTCCTCATAAGATATATCATCATTAAATTCTACCTCCATAGGTTGTAGAACTGACTCAGTATCTGGGTGACATTTCCTCAGCATAGAAATGTGAAACACAGGGTGTAACCTCTGTAACTCAGGTGGAAACTCTAGTTTGTAGGCTACTTTTCCAATCCGTTCAATGATTGGATAAGGCCCCATAAATCTAGGAGCTAACTTCCCTTTCTTTCCAAAACGAAGGACTCCTTTCCAAGGCAAGACCTTGAGATACACTTTGTCTCCAACCTCGAACTCTAAGGGTCTACGACGCTTGTCAACATAAGATTTCTACCTATCTTGTGCAGTCTTAATCTGTTGTTGTATTACCTTAATCTTTTCTGTAGTTTGCTGCACAAGATCAGGTCCTAACAACTGATGCTCAGCAGTCTCATACCAACACAAGGATGATCTACAACGTCTACCATACAAGGCTTCATAAGGTGCCATATCAATACTATGCTGATAGCTATTGTTATAGGCAAACTCTATCAAGCTTAGGTGTAGATCCCAACTTCCGGTAAACTGGAAAACACATGTTCTCAACAGGTCTTCCAAGGTCTGTATGGTCCTTTCCGACTGTCCATCAGTCTGTGGATGAAAGGCCCTACTAAACCTTAACTGGGTGCCTAAAGCATTATGAAGTCGTTCCCAAAAACGACTTGTAAACTGGGGACCTCTGTCAGAAACTATGGTGACAGGAACTCCGTGCAAATGCACTATCTCTTGAACATACAACTGTGATAACCTTTCAACAGAATAGGTTGTTTTGATAGGTAAGAAATGTGCTGTCTTAGTCAACCTATCTACAACTACCCAAATGGAATCATCTCCTTTGCTTGTCCTAGGTAGGCCAACAACAAAGTCCATGGTCACATGGTCCCACTTCCACTGTGGTATGGGTAAAGGTTGCATTGTTCCTGCAGGCTTCTGGTGTTCAGCTTTAACTTGCTGACACACAGGACACCTCAGAACAAACTCTGCAACATCCTTCTTCATTCCAGGCCACCAATACAGATCTTTTAAGTTACGATACATCTTGGTGCTCCCTGGATGCATAGCATACATTGAAGAATGAGCTTCTTCCAGGACTAACTTCCTCAGGTTATCCACATCCGGCACTATCATCCTCCCATGATAACATGCTACATGATCATCTGAATCATGGAAACTATCTCGCTTCTCATTTCCATACTCTGATCTAATCTGCTGAACTACAGCATCAACATGTTGTGCCTCCTTAATATGCTCTCTTAGGGTAGGTTTAATATGCATCTCAGCCATCAACCCGGCTAACAATGACACCTTTAACTGTACATTGTCTTGCCTTAAAGAGATAAGCATATCTCTCTTAGAGCATACTAAAGAGTTTAGTTGTGCTCTATCCATGGTTGATGTTGCTGATTTCCTACTCAAGGCATCTGCAACAACATTGGCCTTCCCTGGATCGTAATCAATTGTACAATCGTAGTCCTTGATTAACTCCATCCAGCGACGTTGCCTCATGTTAAGCTCATGCTGAGAGAAGATATACTTAAGGTTCTTGTGATCTATGAAAATATGGAAGGTCTCTCCGTAGAGATAATGTCTCCAGATCTTCAGGGCATGAACCACAACAACTAACTCTAGATCGTGTGTCGGATAATTCTCTTTGTGTTTCTTAAGTTGACGGGAAGCAAAAGAAATCACTTATTTATTCTGCATCAACACACATCCTAGTCCATTCTTAGAGGCATCACAGAAGACTACATATCCTTTTCCTTGCTAAGGTAGCACAAGCACAGGTGCACTTGTCAACCTCTCCTTCAACAACTGAAAGGACTGTTGACACTTATCACTCCAAGAAAAAGGAGCATCTTTCCGGGTTAACTTGGTCAAAGGTAAGGCTATAGAGCTAAAGTTTTTAATAAACCTTCGATAGTAACCAGCTAACCCCAAGAAGCTTCGAATCTCCGTCGGTGTCTTCGGTTGTTCCCATTGTAGAACAGATTCTACCTTTGCAGGGTCAAAACGAATTCCCGAGGCAGATATCACATGTCCAAGAAAAGATACCTCCGGCAGCCAGAACTCACACTTGCTAAACTTAGCATATAGCTTATGTTCTCTTAGCAAGGTCAAAGCTTAGCGAAGATGCTGCTCATGCTGCTGAGCATCCTTACTATAGATCAGAATGTCATCTATGAAGACGACAACACACTGATCAAGGAAGGGTCGAAAAACTCTATTCATGAGTTCCATAAATGCAGCTGGTGCATTGGTTAGTCCAAACGACATAACCGTGAACTCATAGTGACCATATCTTGTCCTAAAAGCAGACTTGGATATGTCACTATCCTTAATGCGGAGTTGATGATATCCAGATCTCAAATCTATCTTTGAGAAGACTGTTGCACCACGCAACTGGTCAAAAAGATCATCAATCCTTGGCAAAGGGTACTTGTTCTTTATTGTTACTTTATTAAGTTGTCTGTAGTCAATGCACAACCACATTGACCCATCTTTCTTTTTAACAAACAAGACCGGAGCACCCCAAGGTGAAGTGCTCGGTCGGATAAAACCCTTCTCACGTAACTCTTGAAGCTGTTTCTTGAGTTCTTCCATCTCAGAAGGCGCCATCCTATACGGTGTCTGGGCTATGGGTTTCGTATCTGGGACCAAATTGATCTCAAAATCAATCTCCCGAGGTGGTGGTATACCAAGAAGTTCTTCAGGAAACACATCCTCGAATTCCCTGACTATGGGAACTTCAGCAGGATTGAAACTTTCCTTGGTAACATCTACCACATGGGCCAAGAATGCATAACATCCTTGCCTCAACAACTTATCAACAACCATAGCTGATACAAGACAGGTGGGCAGAATCTTTCTTTCACCTTGAAAGATCCATGTGTTGCCTTCATCAGCAAACACAGCCAACTTGGATTCAAAATCCAAGACAACTCTATACCTTTCTAAGGTATCCATCCCAAGGATTATATCAAATCCTTGCATATCAAGTGGTATAAGGTCCACTTGAATGCGATGATCAGAAAAGAAGAGGTTGCAGGGAGAACATACCTCCTGCAAAATGGTAGACCCACTCAACGGAGTCTCCAACAACAAACTATCTGCCCTATGACTAACCGTCATATTGCAGTTACGAATCACTCTCCGAGTGATAAAAGAGTGCGTAGCACCTGGGTCAATCAGAACAGATACAACACAGGATGTACACATATCAAAATATAAAAGTTCCATCTGACCTGCCACTACTCGTGGATTGACCACTGCATCTGGTGGGTTCATCGCATAGAACCTCACTGTCGCCTGGTGTTGAGGTGGTGCTGATGATCCAGCTTGAGACGCTTGCCCGCGTCCTCAAGATGCTCCTTGAGATTGTCTTCTCTGTGATCCCTGTTGACTCTGCCTCTGAGGTTGTGTCACACTGACAGGCCTAGATCGGAAGTCCTTCATCAAGTGTCCCACCTTCCCACAGTTGTAGCAACTTCTTTCCAGTTGTTGTGGTCTTGGTGGTCCAGTAACTGACATTGATGCAGAACTGTAAGTCTCTTGTTAAGGTAGGCTTCGTCCCCTACCTCTACTTGGTGACCACTGAGTTTGGGAACTTGATCTGGGTGGTGGAGGGTTAGGTGCAGAGAATCTCGGTTTCTTGAAATCCCTAGATGAAGAACCCTGGAACTGTGGATATCTTTTCTGGGTTTTCCTCTTCTCAACCACAGATCTCTCTATCCTTCGGACTGACTCAACGAAGGTAGAGAATCTCTCTCAGTTTTCTAAGACAGACACAGGGGTTGATATATCAACATTCAAACCCTTCTCGAATCTCCTGATTCTTTCCTCTTCTGTGGCAGCCATGTGCGGATAGAACCACAACAACTCCATGAACTTAGCTTCATACTCGCTAATGTTCATCATGCCCTGCCTCAATCTCTCAAACTGAGAGATCTTCTCATCTAGGAAGGTCTTTGGAAAATATCTATTGATAAATTCCCGACGAAACTCTTCCCACGAGAACTCTATCCCAGGTCTCTTCTGCTCTTCCATGTCCCACCAGTGACCAGCACTGCCTTTGAGAAGAAAGACAGCATGTCTAACCTTCTCAGCCTCCGGGATATTAAGAATCCTGAAAGCTTTCTCCAACTCTGTTAACCACAGATCAGCATCTGCGGGGTCGGCAGTCCCAAAGTACTCGGTAGCTCCGACACGACGAAGTCGTTCGAACGTCTTACCGATACCTTGTCCTTCAGGCTGGGCAGGTGCCCTAGGTGCAGGCATGGGCATCCTATCGGTTATGTGTGTCATGGCAGTCATAAACTGCCCAAACATCGTCTGAACTGTTGGGTTACCCATATCAGCTGGGTCAAACTGGGGTGGTTCATGTGCAGGCTTTTCTATTTCTGGAACCCTTGCACCGCCTCGAGGTGCACTAGCACTACTCTCTGCCACGTACTCATCATGTGGCTTAGCTATCCTTATGTATCTTCTTCTCCTGAGGAGCAGAAGATTCTATTAGATAAGGAAGAGATACTAAGGATAGACTCGACATCCTAAGTCCTATGCCTCTGTAGACTCAGCGAACCTAGAGCTCTGATACCACTTAATTGTGGGCTCTGATCTCCAAACCACGATATAAACACGATTTAAACTTAGCGGAAGCGATTCGATTAGCAGCGGAATACCAAAAATCAGCGGAAATTAATTTTTTTTGAGATAAAGCATTGAAACCATAAAACTTCCTTCATAAAAGGAGATAAACTGTTTACATCTCAGATAATTACTTCTCGAGTAATTATATACAACATGATACAAAATCTCAAGAACTCATAACCAAAATCTCAGACCAAAAGACTCCAAGACCTGAGAGTACAGAGGACACATAAGACTGATTCTAACTACACCACATGGCAGGCTAAATCTCCACCTGAGATTTTACTACTGCCCCTGGTGCTGCTGTTGCTGAGACTGGTCACATGTAGACCCGTTCCTCCGTCCTCGACGTCCACCTAAAAAGTTGAAGTCTACGGGGTGAGACAATTTTACATAATTGTCCCAGTGAGAGTTATAACTCTCCGCCAGAAGATTTATAATAACATCTCAAAGAATAACTTAAGCAGTAAAAGCTTCAAAGTATTCAACATCGGATATAATAGTAAGTAAGAGTTCAACAGTTATGAAACATGAAGACATTTGCACTATACAGTGTAACATCAATCAATCAACTCGTAGTTATCTCTAACAGGTATGCTACGCTATGGATTATGTTTTTCAAACATTACTTTTATGCCCTGTGGAGATGAGGTTTACCACTCATACTCCAACCAATCACTGTTAAGTGCCTCGGTATCATACTAGGTCATCGAAAGAGCCGGATTCTCATGACCTTCACCTTCCTCAGTCAATAAGAAGATTACTTGTAGGACATCTCGTGCCTCTACTATAATAGCTTGCCAGGGTAATCTGGTCCTTCGCTATTTTAGAGTTACAGTGGCGTTCTGTACTCTCTTCGTCATTAGGAGATTTCATGTTTATCTTCCACTGATACGGATATCCGTGCTTTCTTCGTCATCAGGAGGTTTCATGTTTACCATCCACTGATACGGTATAGGATTGTAGTGAAGGATTGATGGATTACACATCTACATCAAACACCTACACTAGGATGTAAGGTTCTACACATCCATATACCCCACATACTCAAAAGTATGTGATCCAGGAGTTCCCTTAGGAAAACCCGTTTCACCATCATTTGATCTCTGACAATGATGGATCTATGATCAGGGCTCTACATTACACTTGATTAGTTAGGTACATTCAGTATTCTTTTAATATCATACATTGTTCTTCAAACAATAACATTAGCATAACAACTATGAAAGGAGAATACTAAATGTAACAAGCCTAACTCTCATCAATCATCATTTCTCAATACATTCAACACAAGTCATCTCTAAAGCATGACCTTGATGGCATTTATGGCTCTCATAGCCCATTTAATTCATAGGTTGCCATTGACAAGGCATCAAGATATTTTACTATTCATAAAGCTAACAACATGCTTTCAATGAATATAGCATCATCATCCATACCTGGATATGATCATCTTCATATCAGAACCTGCAGGGTTAATTCAACTGATAAAAGCAATTCAAATCAAGAATTATACTTTCCACTCTTGCCATAAGAGCTAAGTTCCCTGATTCTCATCAATTAGGGTTTACTATTCACATTACATGCCATCACCCTAGAATTAGGGTTTACTATTCACCTCATGGCGAATAGAACTCATAACATCATCATGTATGAGGAACATCATCAATGATGCTCTCAGATTAGGTTAAGATTCATCATCTATCATAATTAGGGTTTTCATGATCTCACATAGGTGGATCATACCCTAATTATGCACATTCATGTGTATTGAAGGTATTTTACTTAAGTTTCCACTATAAAAGGGTACTTTCTCTCTCTCTTATGATACTTTCTCTCTCCTCTTACTAGTAGATGGTGATAACACCACTCTAGATCAGGTTGGGTTAAGTCCTCATTGACTAGCATAAGCCAAAACATCATTAACATGTGATTAGGGTTTTATTAGAAAAAGGTATTACTCAATTAAACCCATCAAGGGTATTTTGGTAATTTACCTCATGCTCACCATCATGGGTCAATTCATTAATCACTTAGTCCCTTAATGTTCTAAGTTACCATTAGGGTTTAGATTAAATCACCATTGAACCAATTACAACTTCAAGTGTTTAAGTATAACTAACCTTGAAAACCTCCAAACGGTTTCAACTTTCAACCACCAAACGGTTTGAAACCGTTTGGGTGCGTTGACCGTATGCTAGGTTTGACTTTCCAAACCGTTTGAGCTTATACGGTTTGAAACCGTTTGATCAACTTGTCTTGAGATCGATTGGTCCAAACGACCTTGAGATCGTTTGAGCCCAAACGGTCTTGACCGTTTGGACCCAAACGGTCTTGAGACCGTTTGGTCCAAATGGGCTCAAACCGTTTGGACCTCCAACATGATTCAAAAGTTACAAATGTTTATGATTAAGTATGTTGAAGCCCTCAATTGGCCAAAGCCATGTTTACCACTTATAAATTGAGTCAATTAGGATGAGCCTCAATCAATTGGACACCAAATTAACCCTCAATTGAAAGACAATTAGGGTTAAGTCCATCTCAATTAGGGTTTCAAATCGGATGGTCATCAATATTCAACAATGTGAATCAATTCAAAGTTGAACCTATCAATTGACCTCCAATTGGGCCCAAACTTGGCCCAAACTGTCTTGGGATCGTTTGGATAACCTCCAAACGGTCTTGAGACCGTTTGCCCAAGAATTCATCAAAATCTAAGTTGATTTGATAGGGGTTGAACCTTCATTAAGTCATAAATCAGCAATTTAATTATTTCAACAACCCACTATAATTGGGCCCTCAATTGATCAAATTACCTTAACCCTAGACCTCCAAACGGTCTTGGGTTGACACCAAACGGTCTTGAGACCGTTTGGATGAGTTCCAAACGGTCTTGAGACCGTTTGTACATCCATCCTTTGGATTCTAGTGAAAATTCATCAAGGTTTGACCTATTGAGTTGATCATCACATCAATACTTAATTGCAATATGATTTGGTACCTTTGGACCTTCAATTGGTCAACTATACTTGACCCCAGACCTATAAACGGTCTTGGGTGATCCCCAAACGGTCTTGAGACCGTTTGGATGATTCCCCAAACGGTCTTGAGACTGTTTGGGCTAATCAACCCCAAATCACTAATTAACTCATTGGAAATTCAGCACTTATTCCAATTAGGGTTTGCCCTATTAATCATCCTTCAACTCATGACTCGTTTGGAATTAATCCATCAAATTTGGTGAGTCATTAATTAACATCATTATGAACAGTAATCCCAAACGGTCAACGTTTGGTCAACCATCTTAAACGGTCTTGAGACCGTTTGCCCAAAAAGGGCAAATTAAACAGATTGAAAATCAGAACTTAATTCAATTGGATTTTCTAATTGATTTGCTTATATCTCACGATTCCTTTGGAGTTAACCTCTCAAATTTTGTGGGTAATTAACCTACATAATTATAAACAAGATTCCCATACGTTCGTCACTTGGTCAACGCGACCAAACGGTCTTGAAGGTCGTTGCCTTCATACGACCCTGAAACCGTTTGCCCACCAAACGGTTGTGTAAACCGTATGGGCAATTGGTTAGGACCGTTTAGTAAAGTGGAAATCCGTGGATAAGCATAGGAAATAATGCCCTTATCTTCTACCTTAAGAACAGTAGCAGTTCTTCACGATTTTGCTTGCAAGGATGCAAGGGAAGATAGGGAAGAAGAAGAACTAGCAACTATATGCATAGAAAAAGATGTATAATCAAAGCATAAGGTTTAGAGTTATAAAACCCGCCTAAAGGTTGTTCCTTGAGCTCCAAGCTTTCAAGCTCCAAGATTTCATGGCGTCTTTGAGCTCCACAGGTCGGCCAAGGTGAATTCTCCAAGGAAAAGTTGGAAAGGAATGGCTAGAAAGATAGAGCTAGGTGAGCTAGCCATGAATTCAACCTTGAAAACGTGTTTCCTCCATGAATTCAAGCAAAAGGGATGATCCAAACTTACCTAGGACCCTTGGTCGTCCTTCTCTGCTCCAGAGCTTAGCCGTAGTCAGTTTGAGCAAGGGGAAAAGAAATGAAAAGAAGAGGATCGTTCCCTTGCTAAGTGGGGTAGGTAGTATTTATACTTAGGTGAAATTTCAACATAAGAACATATGCTTTCCTCATTTCTCATCTAAGTCCTTCCTTTCTTCCTTGCACGTCCCCACATCTTATTTATAAGGACAAACTCCTTCTAAGGTCAAGAATTGAAGGCAAAGAGGATCAACCCATCACTAAAGTATACACATAAAAGGGCTATTATACATACAACTTGATTATTCAATCACAAAGGTGTTCTTTATTATATGATTATTCAAATGAAGTGACCTTTTCATCATTTCTCTTCTAAATGATGCCAAGAGTCATAAAAGATATTTTAGATGATGTATTTTACAAGTTGCACCCCTCAAATTGGGTAAATTGCACTTTACACCAATTTAGGGTTTTCAAGTACAGGGGTTGCTTCCACAGCTGCACCTTGGTGCTCAAGCTTGGGAAATCCCTCAAACTTCATCATAAACATCCTCATGATGTCTCAACATCAGAGGAACATCTCAACATGTGCAATTTGCAAGTTAATCCCTTAACTGGGTAATTTGTACATAGATCCCTGTATTACAAAACAATGCTACAACTTTATATATAAAGGAGCAAAATTGAAATATATGTTTATGAGGAACTTAATTACATGCCCAAAGTTAATCACAAGGATTTAATTACATATTTAGGTAAAACATCTAGGGTTAGTTCATAACCCAGGTCAGGGATGTTACATCATCAGTAGCACTTGTGAATTATCTAAAATTCCTAGAAAAAAACGTGCACATCAACCCTAATCCTGATTTGTGCATCACATGACTCAGTTAAGAGTTAATTACTTATCATGACATGATGTATTGATAATAACTGAGAATTTCTTGTGTTATCCTTGAGAAACGTGTAAATTCATATTAATACTAAATCACGCCCATTAAATATAATAGAAAGCATGCAACTAGGTTTCCATTGACATTTTCATGTCATTGTCGTTTCTTTGAAATCATGCATCTAGTAAAGTACTAAAATTGCAACGCCCGGGTTTATACCCATATCGTACAACTACTCGTAGTTTGCTACCATTTTCCACTTTTAAACAGAGCAAATTAGGTTTTGATCAGCCATATAATTCCACTAATCCAAATCCATACAAATCGATTAAATAATTTGGTTTGGGCAAACTTAAATAAGAAAATATTCAATTTAACATCAGGCGACGTCGACACTGCACAACACCCAGATATACGCTGTTAACTGCGACAAACACAAATCGAACCTAAATTATCGGTTTCATGGAGTTAAATTGTGCTTTGGGAGTGAGATTCTACTCACCGCGATTCGAAACGTCCAAATTCCACTGGGAACACATCTACACACATGTTTTCAGGCGTCAACAGGTCATCTTCAACCTCTGGACAACCCTGGTTTCAAATGTGCACATCACACAGTCCAGTGGCGGAACCAGAACTCATAGGTTGGCGGGGCCAAAAACTAAATATTGATTGTAAGGTTTGAACTCATGACCTTTGGTACATCAATCAAATAACATATCAACTGCTACACCATCTTCAGTTTTGTGTTGTTATATGTGAAACATTGTATTAATAGTAACTGTATTACACATTTATTTCCAAAAAACATATAATGCCCACACCAAAAATCGAACTCATGATCTTAGGTACATGAGTGCAGCTGCAAACCAATACACTACTTTCACATTCATGTCTTTTATGTGTCATACATGATATATATTATAAATATAAGTTACAAATATATTTATATATATATGTATATGTATGTTTATTTTTTTATTTTTTTTTGGGGGCCATGGCCCCTGCCGCCCCCTTGGTTCCGCCCCTAACACAGTCCCATGTTTTGAGCGTCGCTAGAAGTTGCTTTGAACTTGGACCTCAAGGACGGGTTCTAAGCTTCGTTCCTCGATGCTTCCTCGCACCCAAGGTGGGTAATCAGCCAAAAACACAGCTGCTGCTGCTTGGGCAAGGTGGGGTGCCGCCCAGCAGATTTGGGGCACAGCAGGTGAAGCTAGGGTGAAGAGGAGGTTAGTGGCGTCGTCGTGGATGCTTGAGGGTGCTGCGGAGCTGTCCCTATCCTTCCTTTAGCTACTGGCCGCGTGCTGCTGCCACTACTGGCTGGAGCGCCGAGCAGCAGGTAGAGGTGCAGGTCGGGTGCAACAGGGGCGCCGCCAGGGCGGAGGAAATAGAAGGAAAGAAGGAAAAAGAAGGAGAGGAGGTAGGGGTGTTGTTGATCGAAGCTTTGGGAGCCTAAATTGGCCGCTCCTTCAACCCCTAGCAAGATGGTCAGACGCATTAATGGGGCGTCGTTCTCTGGAAGCATCGGCCGGTTTGGGGAAAAAGGGGATAAGGAATAAGGAAGGAAGGGGGAAATATAAGCCAAATACTGAGAAAATTGCATCTTAAGTCCATGATTCTTGAAAATATCGTAACTCTCGCCTCGAGTGTCCGATTGAGGTGATTCTTTTTGCAAAATTTCAAGAGTGAAATTATCTACAATGTCTTGCCCACTGGAACTCCTATTTGCATAATCCAAAGAAATCGATATAGGAGAAGCGGAAGTCATAACCACGAGTAATGCCGAAAACCAAGACTTTCTTGCGGAATAAGGGCGCAGGAAGAAAGCTATGGTCCCGACTCCATACTTTTTCCTACAGGATCGAGCTTCCACTATTTCTTATGGGTCGCTGACTTTTACTGAGGGAGGATTTGTCCACCTTTCTTACGGACTATAAGCGAAAATCGATATTAGATAGGGTATACTCCTTTTGTTTACAACTTGATCAAAGACTCCGTGACTTGGGAACCACATTCGTGGGCCGAAAATTTTTATGGATAGGTCGAACTATTGGAAGAAAATGGAAAATGAAGGCCGAGTGGGATCAAAGAAAGTAGCAGACTGATCACTAAATAGATCAAAATAGGTGAAAATTCCAACATCATCACTCAAGGCAAGAAATAATGCTAATAAGACTGTAACACTGGATCAAAGCACCAATTGCATCTTGTGTACTTAATTTAACTTAATTAACTTATTAATGTTGTGATTATCAAACTTACTAGTTAATTTTATTATGGGTCATAACACTATGATTCTTAGACCTGAAATCACTACACTCATCACATGTGGTTGGGTACACTTTGACATCATAAAACACAGTCCTGAAACATGGGTTGTAATAATGGTGATGATTGGGTGATTTGACACATGAGGACTTGACTGTGAGTGATAGATATGAAATTTTTCCCTCCTAAGGGAGTGTGATATCCTGGCCACTTGAGGAGTGAGACTGAGAAATGCATGACCATGCACATGTAAGTCAATATATGATATTGAGCTTACATATATCTCAGACAGTCTATTCTGAATCAAGAAACTTAGATTGAACATTTGTAGAGTATGACAAGTCCATGTCTCGAGTTCAATCTGGATATCAGTGACAAAGGAACTATACATTCATTGTAATACCAATAACATATTGTAGGTTGAAAGTTGTTCTCCAACTTTTCTTTTCACTTGGGTAGTACTGATGTGCAACTAGGCACCACTCTTTGTTTGTGATGTCATAAGTTAGTTTTGGACATTCACTGCCAATGTGAAATGGAACCTATAGGATCATACACGTAGGATTAACCTGGAAGAGGAGTGTTACAACCCCAATTTTTGGGTTCAAGTGGTGAGAAATATAATTTCTCATATTAAAGATGCTTGAACGAATAAGCATATATTTGGTTGAGAATAATTGGATTTCGTTTAAAATAGCATTGTTGTTTGATTTGTGGGCTTTATTGGCTATTGGGCCCAATAATAAGGAAATAACAAAGAAAATTCAATTAGTGAATGAATAATTGAATAATTGATAAAAGAAATATGTGGAAACCTCTAGAAGGCAAATCCAAAGAGGATTCCGTGCCTCTTGGGTTCCTTGGGCTCCAAGGAGTACAAAGTTGCATAAATAAAGCAATAAGAAAAGAAAAGATTAATTAAGTATTTCTTTATTAAGGAATAAATGGAAAATAATGATAAATGTGGAAAAGGAGTGGAAAGAGGCATAAACGAGATTTCTTGGGGAAATTTCGTATCCCAAGGATTTCTAATGATAAAAGGAATATCAATGAGGAATATAAAAGAGAAATAAAAAGAAATCCTCAAAAAGAAATATTTTAATAAGAAATAAACAAGATAATGTGAAATAATGCATATAGATGCATCTAGAAGGATAATAAGTATCCTTAAAAAGTAATTTCGAAATAATAGAGTTTCTTGGGGTACAAGGAGCCCCAATGAAGGAAGAGGAAAGAGAAAACATCAAAACTTGCAAAATAAAAGATAATATGGTACTTTATTAATGTTTTTGGTGGAATTATTAAAAAGGAAGTAATTTCCATTAAAAGAAAATAGAAGTTCGTACCAATGGATTAAAAAGGGCAAGAATAATGATACTAAGAAAAAGGATTTTTGTTTTTCTAAGTATCCAAGAGATAAGGAATATCAAGGAAGAAATAAGAGAGAGAAAGAAACTAGCCTTTTAATATAGGAATTGCATTCCTAATAGGGAGGGGTTTGCTAATCCCTTGATGAGCAGTGAAGGGCATGGATACTCTCCCCTATTTAAGGGGTATAGCTCTTGGCTGGATTTGGGAAGATTTTACACACCTCTCTCTCCCCTCTTCATGTTTCTTGCACGTAAAACCCTAATGAGGGAGTATCTCTACCTATAGAGCAACAAAGGGAGTTTTGTGGTCTTGCTGAGGATAGGAAGACTCCACGACAGCTTAGGACCGA
Organism: Alisma plantago-aquatica; assembly: GCA_963693085.1. Classification (NCBI taxonomy): domain Eukaryota; kingdom Viridiplantae; phylum Streptophyta; class Magnoliopsida; order Alismatales; family Alismataceae; genus Alisma; species Alisma plantago-aquatica. Next base: position 1,154,967,643 of record OY856410.1, on the reverse strand, counting down.
TCGACTACCAACCCAGCCCCTCTGTTTTCACGCATCTTCCACCGAAGGTCTACAAAACCGCAGAGGTTGCAGCAGCAAGCAAGAGGTGTTTCCGCGCACTGGTGGCTACCTTGACGATGGCCAGAAGCACCCTCACATGCGCAGAGGCATGACAGAGGCTGAGGGACCGTCCTGGAGGTCGATGAGGCTGAGGGGGAGGAGCTGGAGCAGCTCCTAGGGCTACCGGCCGGCGGCTAGGGCGGCAGCACGCCACTGGCGCAAGGAAGGAGAAGGACAAAGAGGCTTTTGACCGGTATGCCCTCCACGGGCTGTGGAAGGAAATCACTTAACCGAGGGTTAAAGAAGTAAAATCGAAATGTTCTCCAAAGCAAAGTTGTATGGCTGAGATGACGTGGCGCAATCTCATTGGCTGTGGTAAGTGTTTTATTGCAAAAATCGTATCTCATGATTCGTAACTCAGATTAAAACAAATTATATATGAATTTTGATCAGGAGAACACAAGGAATCCAATAAAAATAGTTTCGTAGCCTGAATCTGATCATAGTTCGAAATATAGTGTAAATTATCATCTTTAATGAATTAAAGATTAAGAAACCCTATTTTGATATGATTAATGTGTTTAATAGGGTTTAATGGATTTTTAGAGTTGATATTAATCTGTTAAATGTAAAAAGGAACATTGAGTTCAAAAAGGAAGAACTTTGCACATGATTAGTCTAATTTAGGGTTTATGTGCTTAAATATGCATGATATTTGAAAAGGGCATAAAGTTATCATCTTTAATGATTCAATTAAGGAAAAACCCTTAGATTTGATGATAGATGGATAATTCAAGCTGATATTAACCTTTTGTTAATGAAAGAGAAAATAGGATTTAAAAATATGATCTTTTTATATATTTGGTTTAATTTAGGGTTTCGTGCATGATTATGCAATAATGAGCTTGAAAACCCTAATTTTGATGAATATGTCTTTTAATTGGTTTAATTGTGTAAATCCATGAATAAAATAGAGATGTGATGATCCTAAGCCACTTTGAGCATAAAAGATCCTTAATGTGGATAATTTGAGTAATTTGGGTTTTTATGAGTGGAAAAGTTGTTTTAGGGTTTGTTGACCTAAAAAGGGTAAAGTTTGAGAAATTGATCTAAGAAACCCTAATGCATCCTAATGAGACTTAGAAACTTTAGAAAGGTGTCCCAAGTCAATAAGGAGTTGTTTGGGATATGCTTGTGACAATTAGACATTATACATGTTTTCAGGATCAATGTTTGCTTGATTGATTGATTGGCTTGCTTGATTGGACATCTAGTTGGATTTGGATAAATTGTTGCTTGAGATCTCCAAGACAGGTATGTGGTTACGATTATGAGTAACCGCTTTAGTTTTCCGATGGATTCCCAGATGTTTAATCGCCTTGAATGCAACTAAACTGTTTGGATGTTCATATTGCAAACTATAATGTGGCTATGACTATCACAAAGAATATATGCCTACAAATTCAGATCCTGGTTCTCTCTGTGGCATTATAGCTAACCTAGTACATGGAAACCTATGGGTAGGTCCATCAGGTTAGAGAAAGGCCTAGTACATGGCTACCTATTGGGTAGGTCCATCAGGTCTATGGATGACCTAGTACATGGCTACCTATTGGGTAGGTCCATCAGGTCTATGGATGACCTAGTACATGGCTACCTACTGGGTAGGTCCATCAGGTCTATGGTTGACTTAATACATGGCTACCATTGAGGTAGGACCATTAAGTCACAATGAGTTAGATATTGGGCTATCTTCGGATAGTGCCATGTGACTCTATTACCTAAAAGAGAGGTGATATACATGTCCACTGCAGGGACTGCCCAAAGTTCGAGAATATGTATGGATTGAATTGTATGGCTTAAAATGTAATCTTGATTGTTAAATGATTAATTGAATGATTATATTGTTAACATAGTTGAACATTATCTGTTTCCTCCACATACCAGCTTCGGCTGACCGACGTTTTGTTTGTCGGCGTTTTAGGTACAATGAAAAGAACAAACAGTAAAGCGACACCTTGTGAATTCAAGAATTAAAGAACAAGGAGGAACTAGTTAGAATAGTTCAGCTGAGGTTAGAAGTTTAGTTTGTTCCAAACTTTTCAAAGGTATGCAAAGAAAAATTTTATTACCATTTTCAGTATAGTCTGTTAGAATTTAATAATTGTTTATGGTTATATGTCGAACCTTTGATCCGGGATTAATGTGTGCGGCTTCAACCTCTTGGTCTCCCTTAATTGGGGGTTATCGGGAGGTGGGGTCGTAACATTTGGTATCAGAGCTTAGGTTCCTTAGTTAACCATTAATAATTATTAAATTTTACAAACTCCATAGAACCCAAGGGAGTTATTAGAGGAGTATCCGAAAGATGGAGGTGTCTAGAAAAGGATCACGACCGAGGGTTGGCAAGATTTTCCTCCGCACCGCTAGTTGGAATACGAGGACTCCCGGATCCGTGTGACTGCCTGGCCAAAGTCTTAGGGTATGAATCGAAATAAGATACCTTTAGGACTTCTCATCTTATTCATCCCTTCTCATCACGAAATTCTGATAAGGACCTAAAGGATTAGGGTTTTCTTTCTTCTCCTCACCCTCTTGAGGTATGGGTAAGGTTAATAAGGTTTAAGGAATCCTCCACTAAATTAATGAAAGGCATGTAAATAAGATGTCATGGACATAAGCTTAATAGATTAAGCACAAAATAAATAATAGAAACATGCTTAGGACGTATGACATAAGATGTCATGTCCTCAGAAGAGACCTGAGGCTAGACCTTCTTGTCAGGAGGATAAGTTAGTCTTGGAGATAGAGATCTCCATTGCAAGTAGAGCCCTAGCACCTCCTATGAGGATGATGCTAACCCTAACCCTAAGTGAAGGTTAGAGAGAGATGAGTTGGACCAGGTGTTTGAAAGGACATGCCTTTGGGATGCCATACGATCCATGGGTGACCTAGAACCTTTGGCAACCCAACCCTGGGAAGGGTCGTGCATGTTAGGGTAAAGGATAGCTCCTCAGATGAAGATGTTAGTGAAGGACCATAGAAATCCTATGGGCTTGTACAAGTAGGGCATAGCTGGCACTAGGGCACGTCATAATGCTGGCAGTAGGATGAAACCCTAGATAAGGATTTATGATGGAGCATAAAGGGTTATGGATGATCTTGAGCAACCATTAGTTCGAACTTAGGCTTCACCCATGTAGAGCATTCTTTTGAGGTTGATCCTTCATGAAGAGAGGACCTCTAATGGTGAGGTTGGATGTAGGGTTAGCTCTAGAGAGAGCAGGAAACCCAGCAAGAAGGTTGTAAGCCTAAAACAATGGATGACAGTGATTGCCTCATAAGTTGATGATATCTTGGTTGCCTTTAGAGGGACCAAACCCTAGACAGTGAAGATGAAGCATCTGGTGCCTATGTGCCTATAGTATAGGTGTTTACCTTCTGAGGTGGGAAGAAGAGTCCCTTAGACCTAGAGAGGTTTAGTGAACAGGTTCTGAGGCCTTGTACCTTGATGGTTGTCCTTAAGGAGGACCCAATCCTAAGTGTTGCTCAAGTTGAAGGATGACAAGAAGTGCATGTCATGCCTTTTGCATGCTTGGTTCGTAGTTAAGAGATAGAGCATGCAGTTTGACACCTAAAAGTGAACCTAGGGTTCCTAGGCCTAAGAGGGGAAGTGGTATACCTAATGCTCATGATGAGAAGTTGAGTTCCTATAGAAGCGAGCATGGTAATCCTCATGTATAGAGGAAAGGGGGAGCCCCTGACATTTAAGGTGTGTTTGATGAACCCCTCACAGCTAGGTTGAAGATAAAGAAAGGTATGATCTTGATCCAACATTGAGGAAAGAGGGCAAGTATGACCTAGCATGGTACAGTAAGTGATCTGCTCATGCCTTAATGGTTTTCTAGGGTTAAGTAGGCTCGTGTGGATGTAAGCCCTAGACCTAAGAGCTTTTGTGACCTTAGAGATAGTTTTCCTCCCATCCTGGGAGAGGGACCCCTTTGGAAGGGTGTATGTCAGTTTTGGTGGTTCAAGGTAACCTAAAGAGGTCTCATAGGATCTTGAGAAGCTAAGTGAAAGGTACATGGTATGAGCATGAATCTACAGACCCGTAGATATGCATCTCTATTGCATGTGAATGTGTTACCATGGAGGTAACCAGTATGGGGCTTGACCAAGGTAGGCAGATTGCCATGATGCCTATGAAAGGATGAGAACCAGCCCATGAATACAGAAAGAGAGATGATGAAGACTTGGGTAAGGTTCTAAGTGAACATGTACTATAATGGAGAATCCTAAGTCTATCCTAGGGTCAGGTAGGGATAAGACCGATGAAAGTAGGAGTTTCCTAATTCCCCAGTTGCACATGACCATAGGGTCAGGAGGTAACAACTATCATCGTCTGAGGGCCATGGGTTAGGAGATTGATCACCTTCATGAACTCATGGGACCTAAAGGGCAGATGAGTAGGGCACTCTCTTGATGCATGAAGGAAGTGGGGTGACCCCAAAAGAGTCGGTACCCTATAGACCTAGAGGAGATGACAAAGGATATAAACCTCAGTAGGTTCAAGACTAGTTTTCCATGGAGGTAACCTTGATATCATGATGTTTGTGATGAAGAGACATATGTGGCACGTTGCAACTTAGATTTAAAGGTGTACTGGCAAGGTGGGATGTACCATCTCTACTCTTGGAACAGGAAGAACTCTGTATTTGGACTGCAGCCAAATGCTTATTTCCTCTTGTTATGGGGGTGAGAGATAGGACATTATGCATGTCATACACCAAGGATAAGAGATGATGTAGGTTGGAGCATTGCCATAAGAAATGGGGATAGAGAAGATATCTACCCTGGTAAAGTGAATGATACATGGATGGTTTGTAAACACTAAGAGGAATGAGGTAGTTCCCTTATGAGGATGTTTTTATCGTGAGCTACGTGGAACTTACAAGTTATACCAGGTTGAGTTTGATCACCATGATGATGGAATCAGAGAGTGTTCCTAGGAAGATAAACATATAATGATAAGTGAAATGCATGGAAGTGTATGTCTTCAATGTTACCTAATACCTAAGGATGTGAAGTGGTAATGGATGCTCTGGTTGAGATACATCTGACTTGTTTGACTAGAAGCTAGAAGAGGTTGTTTGGCTAACCCTAAGCTTGAAAAGGGGAGGCTGGATAACAATCAGATGTAACAAGATTCGTTGAAAGATCAAGGGTTGTTTGGTCAGCCAGTCTAGTCCTGGATGCAATGAAAGGATGGTGGTAAAACCTCAGATGTACTTCTTTGGAAGAGAAGGTGATGAAACCCCAACTAGAGTGGTTTAGGATTTTAGAGGAATCGATCTTGGAAGAAGCATGACATACAGGAAATCATGATTGAAGATCATCATACACTGTGGAAAATGGCAATAGCACTTTGGATGCTTTAACTGAGGTTGCATGTGGTTTATGGCCATGCAATCCAGGAGGTAAAGGACGAACCCCAGTAACCCAGTGTATCGATATAGAGGACAAAAGAGTCCCTGAGAGGGAATGGGAGCTCAACACTATGGATGTTGTGATAGGTCTTCCCTGGGCCAAAGAAGGTCGAGATACAATATGGGTTATGGTAGGTCGCCTTACCTAGATAATATGAGAAAGGAAGAGTTCTGTCAAGGGACATATCTAGTTGAACTACCCATGAGAAAGATGGTTCAACTATACCATGAAGTGAGTTCAAAGGTTCTTGAGTTTGACCTAAAGGTTCACTTCCATAAAGTGGAAGTAGGTACATGAAGAACTCAATGTTAGTATAGTTTATCACCCCTAACTATGGTTAGTATGATCCATACTAAATGGTCTGATGAGGGCAGGTGTGCTCATTCAGGGTGATATCTAGAGACAGTTCTTGTCCAATGAAAGATGTGACAATGACCACCATAGCAGTATTGGGTTTTATATGAAGCTCTGTAAGGGAGGTTGTGTCGGTCACCACTTCAGTAAGGTGATGCTGGTGAAAGGACCACATGATGGTTGGAAAAGTACCACATGATGGTTAGAAAAGGGACCACAGTGCGTGTAGATGAAGTCACTTTGATTGTGCAAGGGATGAAAGGAGCCTAGAGACGATGAGAGTCGTGAGTAGATGCAAAGTAGACTGACATACAAGTTACTGTGGGAGAATATGTGACATGAAAATCCGACCCCTCTAAATTATAACTAAGAGAGCTAAGTCCCCGATACATGGGTCCATTAGAAATGGATGGGTGGAGAAGGTTAAGATTGACCTAACCCCTCGAATGTTCTTCCATGTGTCCAATTTAGAGCACTATGTGAGGTACCCCGATCATGGGCTGAGCAATGAACCTAGTGAGCCCCAAGGGAGGCTGAAATGGCCTGAGTCACCTGTGTAATTTATAGACGCCAGGATGAAAGAACTCAGAGAAAAGAATATGTGATGATAAAGGTTCTTTGGAAATGCCTTGAGTACGGAAAAGCCACATAGGGGCCAATGATGGACATGGAAAAGTCTTATCCTGAATTGTTTGTTTGCTTGCCTGAATTTTGAGGACAAAATTCCTATAAGAGGGGAAGGATGTTACAACCCCAATTTTTGGGTTCAAGTGGTGAGAAATATAATTTCTCATATTAAAGATGCTTGAAAGAATAAGCATATATTTGGTTGAGAATAATTGGATTTCGTTTGAAATAGCCTTGTTGTTTGATTTGTGGGCTTTATTGGCTATTGGGCCCAATAACAAGGAAATAACAAAGAAAATTCAATTAGTGAATGAATAATTGAATAATTGATAAAAGAAATATGTGGAAACCTCTAGAAGGCAAATCCAAAGAGGATTTCGTGCCTCTTGGGTTCCTTGGGCTCCAAGGAGTACAAAGTTGCATAAATAAAGCAATAAGAAAAGAAAAGATTAATTAAGTATTTTTTTTTATTAAGGAATAAATGGAAAATAATGATAAAATGTGGAAAAGGAGTGGAAAGAAGCATAAATGAGATTTCTTGGGGAAATTTCGTATCCCATGGATTTCTAATGATAAAAGGAATATCAATGAGGAATATAAAAGAGAAATAAAAAGAAATCCTCAAAAAGAAATATTTTAATAAGAAATAAACAAGATAATGTGAAATAATGCATATAGATGCATCTAGAAGGATAATAAGTATCCTTAAAAAGTAATTTCGAAATAATAGAGTTTCTTGGGGTACAAGGAGCCCCAATGAAGGAAGAGGAAAGAGAAAACACCAAAACTTGCAAAATAAAAGATAATATGGTACTTTATTAATGTTTTTGGTGGAATTATTAAAAAGGAAGTAATTTCCATTAAAAGAAAATAGAAGTTCGTACCAATGGATTAAAAAGGGCAAGAATAATGATAATAAGAAAAAGGATTTTCGTTTTTCTAAGTATCCAAGAGATAAGGAATATCAAGGAAGAAATAAGAGAGAGAGAGAGAGAAACTAGCCTTTTAATATAGGAATTATATTCCTAATAGGAAAGGGGTGTTGCTAATTCCTTGATGAGCGGTGAAGGGCATGGATACTCTCCCCTATTTAAGGGGTAGAGCTCTTGGCCAGATTTGGGAAGATTTTACACACCTCTCTCTCCCCTCTTCATATTTCTTGCACGTAAAACCCCAATGAGGGAGTATCTCTACCTATAGAGCAACAAATTGAGTTTCATGGTCTTGCTGAGGATAGGAAGACTCCACGACAGCTTAGGACCGATCGACTACCAACCCAGCCCCTCCATCTTCACGCATCTTCCACCGAAGGTCTGTAAAATCGTAGAGGTTGCAGCAGCAAGCAAGAGGTGTTTTCGTGCACTGGTGGATACCTTGAAGATGGCCAGAAGCACCCTCACATGCGCAGAGGCACGACGGAGGCTGAGGGACCGTCCTGGAGGTCGATGAGGCCGAGGGGGAGGAGCTGGAGCAGCTCCTAGGGCTACCGGCCGACGGCTAGGGCGGCAGCACGCCACTGGCGCAAGGAAGGAGAAGGCCAAAGAGGCCTTTGACCGGTATGCCCTCCACGGGCTGTGGAAGGAAATCACTTAACTGAGGGTAAAGAAGTAAAATCAAAATGTTCTCCAAAGCAACGTTGTATGGCTGAGATGACGTGGCACAATCTCATTGGCTGTGGTAAGTGTTTTATTGCAAAAATCGTATCTCATGATTCGTAACTCGGATTAAAACAAATTATATATGAATTTTGATCAGGAGAACACAAGGAATCCAATAAAAATAGTTAAATAGCCTGAATCAGATCATAGTTCGAAATATAGTGTAAATTATCATCTTTAATGAATTAAAGATTAAGAAACCCTATTTTGATATGATTAATGTGTTTAATAGGGTTTAATGGATTTTTAGAGTTGCTATTAATCTGTTAAATGTAAAAAGGAACATTGAGTTCAAAAAGGAAGAACTTTGCACATGATTAGTCAAATTTAGGGTTTATGTGCTTAAATATGCATGATATTTGAAAAGGGCATAAAGTTATCATCTTTAATGATTCAATTAAGGAAAAACCCTTAGATTTGATGATAGATGGATAATTCAAGCTGATATTAACCTGTTGTTAATGAAAGAGAAAATAGGATTTAAAAATATGATCTTTTTATATATTTGGTTTAATTTAGGGTTTCGTGCATGATTATGCAATAATGAGCTTGAAAACCCTAATTTTGATGAATATGTCTTTTAATTGGTTTAATTGTGTAAATCCACGAATAAAATAGAGATGTGATGATCCTAAGCCACTTTGAGCATAAAAGATCCTTAATGTGGATAATTTGAGTAATTTGGGTTTTTATGAGTGGAAAAGTTGTTTTAGGGTTTGTTGACCTAAAAGGGTAAAGTTTGAGAAATTGATCTAAGAAACCCTAATGCATCCTAATGAGACTTAGAAACTTTAGAAAGGTGTCCCAAGTCAATAAGGAGTTGTTTGGGATATGCTTGTGACAATTAGACATTATACATGTTTTCAGGATCAATGTTTGCTTGATTGATTGATTGGCTTGCTTGATTGGACATCTAGTTGGATTTGGATAAATTGTTGCTTGAGATCTCCAAGACAGGTATGCGGTTACGATTATGAGTAACCACTTTAGTTTTCCGATGGATTCCCGGATGTTTAATTGCCTTAAATGCAACTAAACTGTTTGGATGTTCATATTGCAAACTATAATGTGGCTATGACTATCACAAAGAATATATGCCTACAAATTTAGATCCTGGTTCTCTCTGTGGCATTATAGCTAACCTAGTACATGGCTGCCTATGGGTAGGTCCATCAGGTTAGAGAAAGGCTTAGTACATGGCTACCTATTGGGTAGGTCCATCAGGTCTATGGATGACCTAGTACATGGCTACCTATTGGGTAGGTCCATCAGGTCTATGGATGACCTAGTACATGGCTACCTACTGGGTAGGTCCATCAGGTCTATGGTTGACTTAGTACATGGCTACCATTGAGGTAGGACCATCAAGTCACAATGAGTTAGATATTGGGCTATCTTCGGATAGTGCCATGCGACTCTATTACCTAAAAGAGAGGTGATATCTATGTCCACTGTAGGGACTGCCCAGAGTTCGAGAATATGTATGGATTGAATTGTATGGCTTAAAATGTAATCTTGATTGTTAAATGATTAATTGAATGATTATATTGTTAACATAGTTGAACATTATCTGTTTCCTCCACATACCAGCTTCAGCTGACCGACGTTTTGTTTGTCAGCGTTTTAGGTACAATGAAAAGAACAAACAGTAAAGCGACACCTTGTGAATTCAAGAATTAAAGAACAAGGAGGAACTAGTTAGAATAGTTCAACTGAGGTTAGAAGTTTAGTTTGTTCCAAACTTTTCAAAGGTATGCAAAGAAAAATTTTATTACCATTTTCAGTATAGTCTGTTAGAATTTAATAATTGTTTATGGTTATATGTCGAACCTTTGATCTGGGATTAATGGGTGCGGCTTCAACCTCTTGGTCTCCCTTAATTGGGGGTTATCGGGAGGTGGGGTCATAACAAGGAGTTTATCCGTGAATGATGTTTAGATTGATTACTAAAGTGTTTATGTACTCAATTAAATATTCAATCAATATAATTGACTCAGAATCATCAATTTCAAGTGTTGAACCAACTGATTAGAGTGTCAGATTGATTGAGAGCTGCATTGACTGAGTTCTGCACAACATAGACCACCAACCGATCAGTTCACTGGGTGAACCGATCGGCCCTTAGTCAGTGAGATGATAGGGTCACTCTGTTGAACCGATCGGTTCACATGGACCAAACGAGCAGGTACTGGGTTTCTCAATTTGTGAGAAAAGATTCTCATTTCACTTGTTCAATTCGATTGGGACAATAATTAATCTTTGCATTAATTAGAAATGAATAAGGAAGGCCAATAATGGGCAAGTCTGGGAAATGAAATGACCAGTTCACTGGGTGAATTGATCGACTCATCTGCCCAAATGGCCGGTTTAGTTATGAACCGATCAACTCACCTGCCTAAATGATCGGTTCAGTTGTGAAATGATCGGTTCGCCTACCGTGGTGCAATCAGTTCATGGAAAATCTAGACCCTTCTACTCATCTACAGACTGGGAACCCTGACCTTGCCCTCTAATATAAATAGATAGGTACATGGGGCTTCTCAGAACACACAACTCTAAATATCAGTTGCTCTACAAAGTTATTGTCCTCTCTAGTTGTGGTAACCAAAAGAGCCCAATCAAGTTCCACTACTACAGAAACAACATTCAGTGTCATTTTTCTGGGAGTCGGTTCTTTAGGAAAACCGACGCCTAAAATATTAGACGTCGGTTATTTAGGCAAGCCGACGTCTATATTCGAAGACCAGCCAGACACAGGTACCGCTTTGAATACAACGTCGGTTGTTAATAACAAACCGACGCCTAAAGTCGCCCACGAAATCCAATTTTCGAGCAAAAAAAATAGTGTCACTTTCAGCGTCGGTTATGTAGATAGAAACCGATGCCTTTGCGCGATGAAAATTTGCACGAAAAGTGTCACTTTCAGCGTCGGTTAACCTTCTATAACCGACGCTGAAAGTGGTTCCCGCCAAACAATTTCGTGAAAATATCGTCCAATTGGATGTCGGTTGGTTCAAACAACCGACGCTAAAGAGGTTTAGGCGTCGGTTGTTTGCAAAACCGACGCTATTTGCGAACTTAATATCCCGTAATCGCCCGACTCTTCCCCTTTCTTCTGTTTCATTGCGAGCCGATTTCCCTTTTCTTCTCTGCTGTCGCCCGACCACGCCGCCGATTTCTCCTCCATGAAAGCTCCTTCTTCCTCCACGACAGTGTCGCCGCGCCGCCGCCGTGCCCCCTTCTCCGCCGCCACTGCTGCTACCTTCTTCCCCTTCTCCGCGCCCCCTTCTCCGCAACCACTGCTGCTCCTTGGTCTGCCTTCCCTGCCGCCTGGAGCTCGCCGCTGCGCCGCCTTCATCCTTGCCGCCGCCCGCCGACGCCGCTGCTCCTTGCCGCCGACGCCGCTGCTCCTTGGTCTGTCTGCCCTACCGCCTGGAGCTCGCCGGCCACTGCTGCACCTGCCTGCCCTGCCGCCTGGAGCTCACCGGTCACCACCACCACTGCTGGGAGGTCAGTTGTTGTTGCTCGCCTAATATTGCATCTAAATCTAAGTTTCTCCACTTCTTTCACTGAGAACTGAGAAGAATGGCCTACCACGGCCGTGTTTGATTTGATTTAAACCCTATTTTGATTTAAATCCATTCTAGCATCCTAATTTGATTTGATTAAACCCTAACATTGATGAAACCCTAACATCAATTGTGATGAAACCCTAACATGTACATATCTATTATTGTGTTTGTTGGCCTAGAAACCCATCCAAGATTGACTCATTAGGAGTAAATCTTGGATATTCCCCGGTTTGGGACTGTTCTTGAACACCTAATCTCACTTAGGATGTAAGTGTATAATGTGTATTGGGTTTTCGAGAAAATTTTGGTAGCATTTCCCCGTTTGTTCTCTAAGTACATATGTACTTGGAGAATATCGGGGAAATGCTGCCGAAATTTTCTTGAAAACCCAATACACATTATACACTTACTAGTGAGATTAGGTGTTCAAGGATGGGATAGGTGGTACACATTTATTATATATAAGAATGACATCACATGTGTTTGTTGGCCTAGAAAGTGAACAATCATTGTTCTTTATATTACTTGTACATTGGTATAAATTAGAATGAACAATCACTAAATTATATACTGTTTGTATGAAGTCCGGCTTCATTGTACATATCTATTATTGTGTTTGTTGGCCTAGAAACCCGTCTAAGATTGACTCATTAGGAGTAAATCTTGGATAGTCCCCAGTTTGGGACTGTTTTTGAACACCTAATCTCACTTAGGATGTAAGTGTATAATGTGTATTGGGTTTTCGAGAAAATTTTGGTAGCATTTCCCCGTTTGTTCTCTAAGTACATATGTACTTAGAGAACAACAGGGAAATGCTGCCGAAATTTTCTTGAAAACCCAATACACATTAAACACTTACTAGTGAGATTAGGTGTTCAAGGATGGGATAGGTGGTACACATTTATTATATATAAGAATGACATCAAATGTGTTTGTTGGCCTAGAAAGTGAACAATCATTGTTCTTTATATTACTTGTACATTGGTATAAATTAGAATGAACAATCACTAAATTATATACTGTTTGTATGAAGTCCGGCTTCATTGTACATATCTATTATTGTGTTTGTTGGCCTAGAAACCCGTCCAAGATTGACTCATTAGGAGTAAATCTTGGATAGTCCCAAGTTTGGGACTGTTTTTGAACACCTAATCTCACTTAGGATGTAAGTGTATAATGTGTATTGGGTTTTCGAGAAAATTTCAGTAGCATTTCCCCATTTGTTCTCTAAGTACATATGTACTTAGAGAACAACGGGGAAATGCTGCCGAAATTTTCTCAAAAACCCAATACACATTATACACTTACTAGTGAGATTAGGTGTTCAAGGATGGGATAGGTGGTACACATTTATTATATATAAGAATGACATCACATTATACACTTAGGATTTAAGTGTATACCCTAATCTTTTCCTAATATATACTTGTTTCCTAATATATACTTGTTTTCTCTGATCATAGAATGGATAGATCATGGATGTCCATTCGTAATCATTGCACCCCAGAGTTTATATCTGGTCTTGATCAGTTTATTAGATTTGCCGAGGAACATAGGAAAAAACCTACAGATAGGTTCTACTGTCCATGTAGGCATTGCGGTAACAACTTGAAAGTCAACACTGGTGAGGAAATCAAAAGTCATGTCATGTGCAACGGGATTGTACAAGGCTATACAGAATGACACTGGCATGGAGAGATTTCAAAATCGAAACCAGTAGATGTCGATAGCAGTGCTTGGGTGGAAGAAGAAATTGCCTCCGATGACGTAAATGTGAATGAACCAGTTCCAGCAGACATCGTTGATGCGATGCTGGATAGTTGTAGGGTAGAGCACACCGATCCACCTCCTATCTTTAGAAACATTGTGCATGATGCTGAGATACCGTTATACACAGGCTGTGCTAAGTTTATGAAGCTTAGCGCTGTGTTGAGATTGTATAAGTTGAAAGCTAACAATAGATGGAGCGACAAAAGCTTCACTTCATTGTTGACTTTGTTGAAAGAAATGCTTCCTAAAGGAAACGAGCTGCCAATCTCAACATACCAGGTACAGAAAATGTTGTGCCCAATGGGAATGGAGGCCAAGAAGATACACGCATGCCCGAATGATTGTGTATTATTTCAAAAGGACTATGTAGATTTGAAAGATTGTCCAAAATGTGGTGCGTCAAGGTATAAATTGACGACTTCAGGGGAGTCTAAAACTGGTTCTCCTGCCAAGGTGTTGTGGTATCTACCTATAATATCACGGTTTCAACGCTTGTTTGCAAATCCGAAAGATGCGAAGAATTTGAGGTGGCATGCAGATGTTAAGAAAAATAATGATGGGATCCTACGACATGCGTCTGATTCCCCACAGTGGAAGAAGATTGATCTATTGTACCCCAAATTTGGTGAAGAAGATAGGAATCTAAGACTTGGGCTTTGTACAGATGGGATGAATCCGCACGGGACATTGAGCAGCCAACATAGCACTTGGCCAGTCATGCTTGTTATATACAATCTTCCTCCCTGGATGTGTATGAAAAATAAGTACGTTATGTTGTCGTTGTTGATATCGGGCCCTAAACAAACCGGAAATGATATCGATGTTTATCTTGAACCTTTGATTGATGACTTAAAGAAACTTTGGGCTGAAGGTGTGATAACCTATGATGCTTCAGCAAGAGAGACATTTCGTTTGCACGCTATGTTGTTTTGCACTGTTAATGACTTTCCAGCATATGGGAATTTGTCTGGATATAGTGTGAAAGGAGCTAAAGCGTGTCCTATATGTGAAGAAAACACTGATTCAATAAGACTAAAACATGGCGGCAAGATTGTATATCTTGGTCATCGAAGGTTTCTTTCAAAATTCCATCCGTATCGTAGGAAGCGCAAAGCATTCAATGGATGGAATGATGAACGGAGTGCACCTAAACCTATACCAGGGGATGTTGTTTATGCAAGAGTAAAAGACATTGTCAATGAATTTGGTAAGAAATCACAATGTAGTATGGCCACACAGAGTGACAATTCTTCATTCAAGAAGAAGTCAATATTTTGGGATCTTCCTTATTGGAGTTCTTTGACAGTCAGGCATTGTATCGATGTAATGCACGTTGAGAAAAATGTCTATGATAGCATCATTGGTACTCTGTTAAATATACCAGGTAAGACTAAAGATGGGATAAAATCTAGACTGGACCTACGTGAAATGGGAATAAGGTCAGAATTAACAGAATTACGTGAAATGGGTAATAAAAGAACATACTTACCTCCCGCTTGTTACACGTTGTCTAGAAAGGAGAAGAAATTTTTTTGTGAATGCTTGGTAAATGTTAAGGTGCCACATGGTTACTCATCCAACATCCGTAGATTGGTATCAATGAAAGATCTGAAGTTGATAGGTCTTAAATCTCATGATTGTCACACTCTAATGCAACAAATATTGCCCGTGGCAATTCGATCTATATTGCCGAAGCATGTAAGGTTTGCAATTACCAGACTTTGTTTCTTTTTCAACAGTCTATGCAGCAAAGTTATTGACCTTGATACTCTCGATAATTTGCAAAGAGAAGTGGTTGTTACCCTATGTCAGCTTGAGATGTATTTCCCTCCTTCATTCTTTGATATCATGGTACATCTTGTTGTCCACTTGACTAGGGAAGTGAAAATGTTGGGACCAGTTTTCTTGCATTGGATGTATCCCTTTGAACGATACATGAGCGTTTTTAAAGGTGATGTTTGAAACCGTTATCGGCCTGAAGGGAGTATTATTGAAGGTTATGTGGCGAGAGAGGTTATGGATTTTTGCAATGACTTTCTCAGTGGTAATGACACTCCTGATAATGACAAGAATATTGAAGAGGGCAAAGGAATTTTGGGATCACGGGTGAAAGTAATCAGCCGTGAGCAGTTGGAACAAGCTCACTTGTATATTTTACACAATATGGACGAAGTGAGTGTTTATATAGAGGAACATACCAATTTCATAAAGAGACAACATCCTCGAGCAAGTTCAATGTGGCTTGCTAGAGAGCATAATAAGACTTTTACTAAGTGGTTTGAAGATAAAGTCTTACATCAACTATCTCAAACACTAAATGATATTACAAAAACTATCAAATGCCTCACCTTTAAACCAAAACCGAATGTTATGTCTTATGAAGGGTTTGACATTAATGGATTCACATATTACACAAAGCGCCAAGATGATAAGAGTGTCGTCCAAAATAGTGGGGTCACTCTTCAAGCATCGACTATGTACTTTGCAAGTGCAAAGGATAAGAGTCCACGTGAAGCTAAAATGTCATATTACGGTGTCATTGAAGACATTTGGGAGTTTGACTACATAGATTTCAAAATTCTGCTCTGTAAATGTAATTGGGTTGATAACACCAAAGGAGTTATAGTGGATGAATTGGGTTTCACTTTGGTGAACTTTGAAAAGATTGGCGAGAAGGGTGAACCATTCATATTGGCATCACATGCGAAACAAATATTCTATATCGATGATCCTGCAAATGATAAATGGTCGGTTGTTCTTCATGGTAAAAGACAGTTCATTGAAGATCCTATAGATGAAGAAGAGTACTATGATAAGTATGATGACTCCAGTCCATTCTCAGTTGGGTTGCCAACTCCACAAAATATTGAAGCTAATGATGACTTATATGTGCGCGGAGATCACAATGAAGGATTGTTAATTGATAAAAGATCACAATTTTAGAGACATGTATGTTTATACAAATGCTAAATGTTTGCCTTTTTCTAGTTAATACAAATGCTAAATGTTTGCCTTTTTCTAGTTAATACAAATGCTAAATGTTTGCCTTTTTAATGACATTTTCAGATGGCTGACCATGATGAGCATGATGTCCATGATGAGCATGAAGTCCATGATGAGCATGCTGTCCATGATGAGCATGGCGAGGATACCAATGTAAGTTCTAAAAACATATCCTGTATTTCTATAAAATTCATTATCTTCTAGTTATGTCATATATCTTATATTTCTATATTGGGCTAATTCAGTTTGTTTATTTTTGTCAAATTTTAGGTTGATGATGCACATGTACCCACTGAAGCACTGGAGCAACTTGATGCGCAGCACCAAACACTTAACAAGAAAAGGGGCATCACTCTGTTGAAGAAGTTAATAGCGCTTAGTGGCAGTGGATCCAAATTGGTTGTGGAGTTTGATAATGGAGGAAATGCAATTGGAGTGAACCGCAATAATTTTGTAAACTATCTTGGGTGTACCACTCGGAGCCATTGTGGTGTTAAGTATGATAACTGGCATAAAGTTCCTCAGGGGAAAAAAGAATTGATATGGAAGGATTTATGCGTGAGTTATTATTATTTGCAATTCTATTTTATAGATTACAAATTCTATTATTTGCAATTCTATTTTGGATACTAGTTAATAACATTTCTATTTTACAGAATCTGTTTGCATTGGATGAGAAGTTGCATCGTAAAAGTGTGATGCAACACGCTAGAAAGATGCTTAGGAATTATAGGACAAACCTGAACAGAGAATACATAAAAGAGGGTGATAAGAAAAAGAAGTCAGCCCTTAAACAATGGAACTTCTTGGACAAAGAAGATTGGGACAATTTTGTTGCTTCAAGAAAATCTGAAGAATTCAAGGTATTAGGTGTCACTCCCAATTTAATTAATATACATTGTATTCACCTATTCAAGATTAACATTTAGTGATACTAACCAAATCATTAATGTGCATACTAACTAGGCCCTCAGTGATGCACACAAAGCAAGGCGTGCACTGAATGTGCATGACCACACTATGGGTCCAAAAGGCTATGCAAGCGTTCGCCAAAGACTACATGCGGAGTCTGCGACTACTCAGGAGTCTGCTCCTACTCAGGAGTCTTCCACACCCATGCCTCGCCATGATATCTGGATAGCTGGGAGGCAAAACAAGAAAGGTGAAATAAAGAAGCCCGTAACTGTTGAGGCGGCTGCGAAAATGGTAAAATACAACTCTTAGAGCAATTGTTTGAATATTGATTATTTGTGGTGTTAACTTACCGATTTCTGTTGATGGTGATTAGCGGGAGCTGCACGAGCAGTGGAAACAAGGCACGCTCATCCCTCAGGGCATAAGGGATGAATTGACAGTTGCTCTGGGTAACCCAGAGCATCCTGGACGTGTTAGGGGTGCAGGCGCTGGTGTGGGCATCAAAGCATTCTTTGGGCCATCCCAGCGCAAACCCAGAGCGGGACTTTCTCAAGAAGAGGTAACCTATTCTTTTTTTAGAATGTTACTGCAAAAGGAAATTCAATAATAAGAAGCTAATGTTTCTTTTATCCATGTATAGGAGAATAAGAGAGTCGAGGATATAGTTACTAAGAAGGTCAACGATGTAGTTGCTGAGAAGGTCAAGGAAGAATTGCTGCGGTGGCAGGCATCTCAGGCTTCCAATCAGCCTATGGCGACCCACTCTTCTCCTGATGCACAGATTGCGAGTAATCCTGGAGACCCATCGCCTAACACGTCTGCTGTAAGTATTGTTTATGACATTGTAGCTAGTCTTTTCAAGATGATATGTTTTCAAGATGATATGTATATATGTATAACATTCTTTACGTAAATTTGTAGGCATTGAAGCCATGCCGCTTAAGAATACAAGACTATGTTGTTGCAGAGGCGCTTGCTTACCCGTCCCTTCCTGGGGAAAGGTTTCATGGGACTCCAATGCCACAAGGCTACGTTCGTGTGGTCCCATTACATGTGTTACCCGATTGGAGGGAAGCTACATTGCCATATCCCCACCCGGATATTGATACACTTGCTGAGGCAGAAGGCGGGGTCATATTGTGGCCCAAAGCAGATGTCGTCTACACTACTGAAATTGTAAGATAAATTTACATTGATTTAGACTGTTAATGTGTATATATGATGTCAAATGATCTGAAATTATATATACAGGTTAAAAAGAAGACACCAGGAGCACCTAGGCCTCCACCTCCACTTCCCGCATTACCAACTTGGGTTCCAACTGACCTAACATACCCGTTAGGTCCTGCTTGTAGGGGAATGGCATGTTGGCTACGGGCACATAATATACATTGCCCGATAATTGTTTCTTTAGATGCAGATTATGCAGGTCAATCATACGATAGCTCTTTATTTATACAAGATATTATTGAGCTATTTATGCATGATTGGCTGAATATATCAATGATAGAGACATGGATAAGGTGAGATCTTGTTTATACATCCATATACCTTGTGTAAGATCCGGTGATCTGGTTTCTTATATATTAATGCATACGTAATACATGTTTTGCAGCTACTTAGTCGAAGATCATTGCAAACAATTTGCATTTGATCATGTGGGATTTTTGATTCCATCATTGATTAGTATGGTAGCTAAAGAGCCTGATAATGTTCAATAATACTGTATAGATGCTTTTACAATTTTTGGTCAGCAAAAGAAGACGATAATAATAGCTCCATTCAATGTCAAGTAAGTTTACTTTATTTATAATTTGGACTTAAGAAAATTCCATTTTTATTGTGCATTTTGAGTTATTAATTGTTAACTTTTTACCTCTAGCGGTAAACATTGGGAGTTACTAGTTATTGTCCCCAGGACGTTCACTATTTATTATCTAGATCCCGCGGGAAGTACATTAAATACTAAAATTGGACACGTAATGAGAATGCCATTATTCTGGTGAGAAATATTTCATTTTTGTATCTGTTAACATCTGTTATTACATTACTATTTACTTATGTAATTTACTGTGTTATATTAACATGTAGGGGTTTAGATGCATTCAAAAAGGCTGGAGGAACAGTCCCAAGGAAAAAGAACCAGCCAATAAATTGGCAGAACGTACAAGTAAGTTCCCGACTCCAATGTATACATTATTGATGTGAATTGTACTTAGTTGTATTATTTTGTATGTTTCAATTTATAGTGCGCTACACAAGACAATGGCTGGGCATGCGCATACTATGTGATGCGATTTATGCAGATGATTATCAAACATGCCGCATTGGACATCGATACCATACATGAGGTATTATATATAGTCTCATTAGTTAGTATGAAATATATCAATCTTATTTTTATATTATTACTTATATATATACATCATTCTCTTTGCAGGTGTTTAAAACTGACCACACTATAGGTAAACGCTTAAAAAATATACATGCTCCATATACGATGGAAGCATTAAATGAAATAAGAGAAGAATGGGAAAAAGCCATACAAGTAGTGGCAACTGTAAGATATAATTGGGATGTTGATAGTGATAATGAATGATACTTTGTAAATGAATATTTCTGAATGTTAATACATGTATTTGAATGTTTCTATATGTGTGAATGTGAGAATTGAATTGATGTCTGAATGTATCTACTTGTGTGAAATTTTCCTTGGGACTTTTGCAGGTTTATGGCCTGTTTGTAGGCTGATATCAATGGATGTCGTAAATCTGCAGTTCAGAAAACTGAACTGCATGTTCTCATCCTGCTGACCAGCCACAGCAGGCCTGTAAACTGATATGAAAAAAAAATAGATATAGGCGTCGGTTATTTACAGAAAACCATCAGCAAAGACCTACAACGTCGGTTATTGGATAAAAACCGACACCTAATAGTACAAACAACCCGACCGTGCAGGAAAGCACGGCTGTGGTGGAAAAGGCGTCGGTTATTCATATAAAACCGATGCCTATAGTACTAAACACGGCCGTGTAGGGAAGCACGGCCGTGTCGTCTTGAAGTATGGCGTCGGTTTTTTTATAGAAAACCGACGCCAAAAGGGTTCGCACCACAGAAAACAGCGTCATCTAGGACTCTTTCTGCGTCGGTTACCAAGTAAACACGGACGCTATAGTCCATATAGGCGTCGATCTTTTAGTAGATAACCGACGCAGAATGTGTCCTAGATGACGCCGTTTTCTGTGGCGCGAACCCTTTTGGCGTCGGTTATCTACTAAAATACCGACGCCTATATGTTAAATAGGCATCGGTTAAAAAACTGACGCCGAAGTGTTCGACCTTTAGCGGCGCCCACATAGGCGTCGCTCAGAAACCGACGCCAAAGGGGGTTAAACAACCGACGCCAAAGGCTGTTTCTGTAGTAGTGTTCTACCCGTCCAGGGAGGAAGAATGAGGAAAAGATAACTGTAGAAAAGTGACTGGTGGTGGGAGAGTGTGTTGGTGACTGGTACGCCGATAAAAGGGGACAACTCCTTCTAGTATGTCCATCAGGACAACTAGAGTTCCTGGTGATCCGTGTGGACTATCTATAGAGGCAAGATATTTCTGCCACTCAGGAGGATGATCATCAATTAAAATCTGGGTCAAGACCAGGAGCTGCACAGGCGTCGTTGAAGACTAGGTGGTTGAAGGCCGTACTAGTTGTGAGGTATTGTCACTGAGAAAGCCTTAGGACCATGTATATCTCGCTAAACCATCTTTCCTATTGCATAGTTTTTGATGCAATCTACTGGTTATGGGTTTGTGGTTATATATTTTTTTATTTCTGCTGCCTATTCTGTCCCACATAACCCAACAAGAAGTTTACTTTATTTAACTGCCTCTAGACCTGACATAATGTTTAATGTTAGTTTATGTGCTCACTTTTAATCAAATCTTAAAAAATCACATCTTATAGCTGCTAAGATGATTTTAAGGTACTTAGGTAAAACCCAAAATTTTAGACTATAATATCCCAAGTCAAGGGACTTTACTCTTACGACTTATAGTGATGCTGATTATGCATGGTGTTTAATTGATAGAAAGTGCACAAGTGACACTTTCTTTCTCCTAGGACCATACTTGGTGTCTCGATTTTCTAAGAAATAGAGCATAGTGGCTTTGCTTTATCAACTACTGAGGCTGAATACATTACAGTCAGGAGTTGTTGTGTCCAGGTTCTATGGATTAAGCAAATTCTCCAAGACTTTAACATTTATTTTGATGCTTCTCCTATCTATTGTGATAATACTAGTGCAATCAATTTATCTTAAAATTGTATTTACATAGTAGAGGCAAGCATATAGAGGTTCATCATCATTTTCTTCATGATCACATTGCCAAAAAGGATATCTATATCATGCATGTGGATACAGAAAATCAGTTGACAGACATTTTTACTAAACCTCTAGCTAAAGATAAATTTAATTTTATTAGATCTAAATTGCTCATAAGTTCTTTGAATGAATCTGATATGCTTTCTAGTTAGTTTCCATCTATACTATATTATTTTCTCATGTCTTGATCACCCTTGCTTGCTAAAGTGCTAAAATTTCATGTTCTTTTGCCTTATTTTTTCACTTGTTTTGGGTATTTTTCGCAAACACTTGTTTTATCACTAAACAGTACCAATGATGAGGGATATGTGCCTAAGGATGTCTAAAATGTAAAATGGACCAAGAAAATAAATTTAATTAGCACTCAAATGGCTAGAAACTAAGATTTCTAAAGTTGGGACAAACCTTTTGTCGGTTGAGTTGCCAACTCAATCGATTGGTGGCAAAGAGCTTTTGTAAAAAGCCATTCGGTCAAGTTTCCATCTCATAGAACTTGACCGATGGTCGGGATGGAATAAAACTTAAGTAGGGTTCAACCGACTATTCTCCCTCTCAACCAGATAAAAGTGGACTGATTCCTCTTTCAACCCTCTCAAGCTCTCAACCCTAGCCCTGACCTTACCTCTCCTAGCCGTAGCTAACCCTCATTTGACCTTCCTAGCTCCTTTGCCTATCAACCCTAGGAGGTTAGATGACCTTAGGTGGTGATCTTCTCCAATTTTGACACTCATTCCTCTTTATCTCACCTCTATGGATTCTAATAGGAGAAAGAGAGCCGTCCATGTTGGAGTTCCCTCATCCTCTTCCAACTCTCACCTCATTCCCTATGATGATACCTTCTTTGTCTTAGTCGAAGCTCTAAATCGATACAAGGAGCTCCTTCCTAGGAACCCCTTTCCATTCCATGCTTTGTTTGAACCTAGATCAGCTAAGCAAAAAGTCATAGATGAGGTAGACGAGTTGTTGTATGATCATCACCTAGACGTCCTGAGTGTCGAATGCCGGTGCTTCAAAAATTCTACGACAAGCACTAAGGCAGTTCATGAATTATATGTTAATTTGTCGTGGAATTATGACACTTTTGTATCCCCTCATAATACTCAAGTGATTATCACTTCCATGATTGTCAGTAAGAAGTTCAAAATCTCTAAAGATACCTTGAATATGTTTTTCAATGGTACTGAGGTAACCAATACATGGAGGAAAGACTATCCTGAGTATTTTGACCTCCTTGACCCTGAGGCTTTCTACAAGTAATATGATATCACTCTTCATGACATACATAAGTTCTTGAAGAAGCCTCAGTTTCCCTATAGGAAGAAATCCACCCCACCTTCCTCTGTCTTGGACCTTAAAAACCACATTCTCGCTTAGGTAGTCAACTAAACTATCCACCCCAAGAAGAATCAAACTAAAATTGCAGAGAATACCGTAGTGATTATGTTTTACCTATTGAAAAATAACAGAGTCAAGTGATCTAGATACATTCTTCACCATATGACCTGCTTTGAATTTGGGAAGAATACCCGTGGTACCCACCCTCCCTACCCAGCCTTGATTTGTGGTCTCTTCGCCTTTGCAACTGAGATGTCTCTTTTTCATGATTTTCATTACAAACCTTCTAGAAAAGGAGTCTGTACCAGTAGGCCACTCTCAAGAAAACCTTTTTGTCTACATCTTCTTCCACCACACCTGGAGTCCCTACCTCCACCTAGGCACCTCCACCTCCACCGCCATCCCAACCTACCCGTCTCATTCAATGTATCCAATGAAGCCCTAATGGGTTACATGGTGCATCAGTAGGCATACAACCTATAGGTTCAGGTGCATCTGTATCAGAATTTCTGTCAGATCATGTCTTCCATGAACTTATCCTGTGCCCATCCTTATCCTACCTACCATTCCTACCTAGGTGGTGATTATACATCCTATGCATATAATCACTTCTACCCAGCCCCTCCACCTGCTGCTTCTGCTGCTACACCCTCTGCCGTTGGTAGATCTACCCCTTGTGTGCTACCTCTCCCTATTGGCCCCATAGCTACCTTTCTTGCAGGACTTGGCAATTCTGCTCCCACTTTTTTCTCAAGCTCAGGAGTTACATGACCTTGGTATGTCTTGGACTGAGAAGAATGCCATGTGGCCCGGTCATGTTTTCGGTCCTTATGTCGATGAGGATATGGTCAACCAGGTTGACGAGGAAGCTACTGCTGATGAGGAGGCATATGAGGATGATGGCGAGGGTGGTTCTGATGATGATGGCTTTGCTGGTACCTCTAGTTATGAAGGTGAAGCTGCTGCACCTTCAGATGAAGATGAGGACTATGAGCCTGAAGCTTATGATGATGATGTTGATGATGACCCTTTGGACTTAGATAGCCTAGACAATTAGATGTTTTAGTTTTTAGTCTTTATATGCTGATCATATATATCTTTCTAGACTATTGTATGAAGACATCTGGGCACATTATCTGAGATGTATTATTTTATATTGTCATGTTATTTTTCATCATTTTGGTTTGTAGTTGCTTTGAGAACATGCTGATGTGTTGTAATATTAATCTCATGTATCATAACTCTATGTATATTCTATCATGTGAGTTATTGGTCTGCTTTCCATATTTTGATTATGACACAAGTTGCTTGTTTCTCTCCCGTCTCTGTTTGATGTGTGGTATGTGGTTGCATGTTTTATCTTTTGGTTGGATGTTTTTGGTTGTGCTTGGAGAAGATCCATTTTTGTACTCTTATACTCCCTTTCTTTTTGATAATGCCAAAAGGGGGAGATACATTCAATGTTTTGAAGCTCAACCATATTGTTTTTATTGCCTATGTGATCATTTTCTTGTCTAAATATATGTTCTATCATGTGACTTGCTAAAGGAACATGTAGTATAGCTTTGTGTAGAAAGACCAACTATACAGGTAAGAGTGAGCATAAATTGAGGGGGATCAATTCACATTGTTAAAATTATGAATCCCTCTGCAAATTCACAAGGCTAAGGTATAACTTTACATATCCTTTTCAATATGTTGAGGAATGATTTGTCATTGTCAAAAAGGGAGAGAATGTTGACTTGAGAGTTATACATTATCCATATTTTGATAATGACTTAACCATTCCATTCATATGTATCTAATATGTTTGTTTAAGATTGATTTCAGTCATTAGGTACATGAAAAGGATCAAATTACACAAGCCCTAACTTGTCCAAGTTCAAGTCAAAAGTAATGCAAATGTGCATTTTGGAAAATCACTCCAAACCACTTTAGAATAATTTTTTTTTGGTGAACCCATGCGTGCCTTTTCTATTCACAAAACCAAAGTTTTTAGCCTTGCTACAGAGTGTAACAAGGATACAAGGGAAAGAAAGAGAGTAAGAAAGAGGAAAACTATACAACCTATCTATACATTCAAATTTCTAGAATCAGTCAAAATTGATTTCCAAATCTTCATCGGCTCTGTCTTAAAACCGTGGAATATCCTAGTATTTCTTTCTCTCTAAAGATGATGGAAAAGGAGACCCGCAGCTTGTTTGCTAGGATGTCTGAGCTTAAGAAGATTGTTCAATGAGGATGCAGAAACAGAGAACTGCAGACGAAACTTCCCCCAAATAAATTTGGCCAGATCACATTCAAAGAAAAGATGAACAATACTTTCTTCATTGCATTCACAGAAAGAGCAGCGAGGAGCTAGATGGAAACCAAATTTCTGCAGAATATCAAGAGTGGGAAGTCTACCCAAAAAACATTTCCACCGAATAACAGAATAGCTCCTGGGGATATTCCCGGACCAGATCCAACTCCCCCAATCAGTGGTTTGGTAGACATTCCTGCCGATCTCCCAGACGTTTTTGAGTTGGAAAGACTTTCCTTTAAAACAGATCATATCCTTGTTCCCTGTAGGTTTCTTAGAAGCAAGAAGAATAGAATGAAGGGTGCTCGAACCTCTGAAATTAGGTATGAACCAGTCACCATCTTTGATGCAAACATTGAGCTTACAGTTGATGCCTTTACCAAGCCTAAAAATTAGTTGATTATCAACAAGATCAAAGAGCTTACGACCCTGAGGCAGCCAAGGGTCTCTCTAGAGAAGAAAGACAGAACCATCTCCAGGAATAAATGAAATATGCTTGAGAAGAATTTCCCTTTTACTAAGAAGCTTCCTCCATAACCAGGAAGAGTTGGAACCTTCCTTGACAGACCAAATAGAGTCATACTTTAGGTACTTGCCATGAAGCCACCTGACCCAGAGAGAATTTTTGTCATTCACAATCTCCCAAAGATTTTTGAGGAGACCAGCATTGCACCAATCTTTGATGGAATGAATACCCAGACCACCCTCACATTTGGGTCTGCAAATCATACTCCAAGAGATAGTGTGGATGTGCCTTTTATCAGTGGAATCGTTCCAAATAAAATTCCTCATCATTTGTTCCATATCATCAATGACAGATTTAGGAAGAGGGAAAGCCGAAGACCAAAAAATGTGATAAGATGAGAGAGTGGAGATAACAAGTTCCACTCTTCCTGCAAAAGAAAGAAGTCTGCATTTCCAAGCATCCAGCTTGTTTCTCAACTTATCCAGAATAGGGGAGCACATTTTCCTTGTGAGCCTACCTGTAAAAAGTGGAAGACCCAAATATCGAACAGGAAGCTCACACTGTGAAATATTCATAACTTTATCCAGGTCAACCTCCTTACAAGATTTACTAAGAAATAAATAGCTCTTCTCATTATTAAGCTTAAGACCAGAGATAGCTCCAAATCTGTTAAGAATGAGATTGATAGCACGAGCATTTTTCGCATTAGCTTTGGTGAAGAGAAGCAAGTCATCAGCGAAACTGATATGAGAAACTCCAACCATAGGAGAGACAAAATATTGCTCAATAAGATTGTCAGAGACAGCAGCTTTGATGATAGAGGTGAACCCTTGCATAGCAAAGACAAAAAGAAGGGGGGATGGGGGGTCACCCTGCCTAACCCCATTAGAAGCATAAAAGGGAGAAGAAGGAGTTCCATTAACAAGAACTTGGAAAGAGGCCGAACTGAAACATTCTTCAATCCAAGCTAACCAACAATGAGGAAAACCCATCTTCATCATGATAAAAAGTATGTAGTCCCTGCGGACAGTATCAAAAGCTTTAGACAAATAAGCTTTAATACACATGAGATTAGGACCATGTAGATTAGGGAAAGTACTGAGCATCTCATTAGCCAAAAGGATCGCATCCCCAATGGATCTGCCATGAATGAAAGCCATTTGATTTAAGTCAATGAGATCACCCATAACATTCTTCAATCTGTTTGCCATAACCTTCGAAATAATTTTGTAGACAAGATTGCATAAAGAGATGGGGAGAAAATCCTTGATATTAACAACATTAGGAATCTTTGGAATCAAAGTAATAAAGGTGTAATTGCATTCCTTAAGTAACTTGCCATTATGAAAAAAGTTAAGCACTGCAGAAGTAATGTCAGGGCCAACAATGTTCCAACACTTCTTAAGAAACACAGAATTAAACCCATCTGGCCCCAGGGCCTTTTCATCATTGAGGTTCTTCACAACATAATCAATTTCCTCCTTCGTAACCCATTTCTTAAGCAAGCGAACATTTTCAGTGAACAATTGAGGAAGGGTCCATTTAGAGTCCCATTGAACCCAATCTTTACTAACAGAGTTGAAAACAGAGCTGAAATGGTTAGTGATAGAGCTGCTGATATCGTCCATGTCATAGGAGATAGAACCATTAATGAGAAGAGAATTAATACCATTACGAATTCTTCTGGTTTTGAGAGAAGCGTAGAAAAAGGCTGAGTTACGATCACCAGCTTTTAACCACTGAATTCTAGACTTCTGTTTGAGAAAGCTTTCTTCTTCTTCTTTAGCTTTGATGGCCTTATTCCTGACATCAATAAGGTTCAGCTGAAGGTCAGTATCGTTTGGGTTATGGTCAACCTTATTCTGCAGATCGTAAACTTCAGCTTCAAGAGCACTAGCTTTAGATAGACAATTCTTCACTTTTTTGCTGTTCCAAGCAATGAGGTCCCCTCTAAGATCATTCAACTTCCTGTAAATCCGATACATAGGAGCACCCGAATATGTATTTCTATTCCAGCTATCTTTAACAAACTCAGTAAACCCCTCTTCATTAATCCAATTGTTAATAAAACGGAAGGGGGTCTTCTTCCTTTTAGCACAGGAAAGGTGGAGAGACACAGGCCTATGATCACTCACAAACGAATTGATGACTTCACCCCAAGCATTGGGGAAAGAATCAAGGAGCTTAGAATTAGAAAAGATTCTATCAATTTTAGAAAAAGTGCTATCACCTTTTTTGCTATGACTGTCCCAGGTAAAGAAAAGCCCTTTAGTGACAATTTCTAGGAGCCCAGTCTCAAAAATAACATTGTTAAAATCTTTAATACTTCTAGCAGAAGGGTTATGCTTACCCATTCTTTCAGAATTCAACCTAACAACATTAAAGTCGCCAAGGACACACCAAGGGAGGTTGACAGTGGAATTGATGTAAAGAAGACCATCCCAAAGAATGGATCGATTAGAATCAGCATTAGCACCATATACCGCAGAGAAGAGAAAAGGTTGATCCTCAAAAATAGCACTACAATGCATGACTTGCTCATTTGCCCAAAGCTTTTGAATGTTTAGATTCCGGTTATTCCATAGAATGAGGATGCGAGTATAAGTATAGAACTTCGAGTTAGACAAGAAGGAAGCACCATTCCAGATATAGTCCACAGAACTAGCAATATCACTATCTTGCAGCCTAGTTTCCAAAAGGATGTAGATATCCGCCTTATTACTGTCCATCATTTGCCGGATACGTGGAAGCTTAGTAAGCATACCTTTCACGTTCCAGGAAATAATAGAAAAAGGGTTACTAGTCATTAGGAGAAAGGAGAACTGATTCAACTCCAACTTCATCCACAACCTGTGAAGCTCCACCATCACTCTCAGAAATAGAAATAGAATCCTCACTGAAATTTGCAAGCAACGAGAACTTATTAGGAGTAAGCTGTATATTTTTTACTACTGACAATGGTTTGGAGATAACCCTGGGTGGAGACTTCGATTTTCTTTTATGCACTTCCCATTGCGGAGAAGGTGAAGGGGTTATCTGGATAACTGGTGATCGGGCCTTCGGCTTATCAGCAGGAATGACAGCAACAATAGTAACTAACTTATCTGCCTCTTCCAAGAAATCAACGAACTGCCCATCTTGTAGAGAGTAAGAGTTGCTACTGATAACTTCAACAGCATCACTGAAAACCTCCTGTTCTTCATCCACAATATCAACTGATTTGGATTTAGGAATCCATACACACTTTTCCAGCATCTTGTTCACAGTAGGGTGAGGAATTGTGGTATTCTTTGAAAGGCAGAGACCTGATTCGTGTCCATAAGTATGACAACTAGAACATTTCACTGGTGCCCACTCATAATCAAATAAGATCTTGTCAAATTGGCCATCATCACTTTGAATTTCCAGCTCCTTCGGAAATGAGAAATCCACTGGGATTAAGACCTGCATTCTTACGAATTCGAGCCTTGTAAATTCAGCAGTCAGCTTGTCCACTCGCAGAGGCTTTCCCAGAAAAGAACCAATATAGGCAAACATCTCATCATCCCAGAGTTCAAGAGGGAGATCATGAATCTTCACCCAGATCGATAGTTCAGTCAGCTTGAGTTTCTCCATTGGTTCACCTCGTTCCCATTTCTTAATCAGCATAGGCCTACCTGCAATGAACCATGGGCCTCCATCTACAGCTGTCTGTAGATCTTCCTCATTAGAGAATAGAAGGATGAAATAACCCTTTCCTCTTGATCTTATCTCCAGAGAACCTTTAACATTCCAGATGTATGCAAGGTATTTAACCAGCGACGGCCAGTGAGGATTCCTACCAACAATGTATTGATCTACAGACATTGTTGGTATGAATAATTTTGAAATCATTTGTATTGATCATATGACTTGTAACTAAGATGAGAAAAAATTAGGGACACTTAATTCCATTATTTGATCACTTAAAAATCATTTTGAAAAAATTGTCACAACAACTTTGTCGGCCGAGTTTGAATCTCGACCGATCAGTGATGAAATTTTGAAAATAGTTGCATCGATCGAGTTGTACACTCACAGAACTCGACCAACCGATTTATTGACCAAAGTTGATTTTAGCTGGTCGGTCGAGTTTTCCCAAGCAAAACTCGAATGATAGTTTGAAAATTGACTTTATCAGTTAGTGGATCGGTCGAGTTATCTTTATTGAAACTCGACCGAATGTACTGTACGGAAAATACAAAAAAATTGATTCCAACCGTAGAGAGTTACTAGAAATGAAAATAGATCCGTTGCAAGTTGTAAAATGGCTATTTTTTGTTCTTAAGTGATTCCACACTCAAAGAAACACCCTAACTATAAATAGGACCTCTTGGAGTTCATTCCAATATTGCTCATCCTTGGTTCTTACTATAGTTGAGTGTTCTACAACCCTTTCATCCCCTTTCTCTCTCTCATTTACAAAGCATTTTGTGATTATGAGTGAGTTAGGCATGTTGTAAGCGAGCTACCTCAATGTTACCTTGTAAAGTTCTTCATCTTTCCAATCTCCTTTCTCAAAGAGCCAATGCTGAAGTGATCTTCTCCGAGTGAAGGAGGAGTTGTTTTTCTTCTTTAAGGCTGAAGAAGGTGTGAAGATCTTATCCAAGTGAAGGAGAAGGACAAGACGGAAGATTAAAAAAGAGTGGGTAATCTCTGCGAGGCCAAAGACTTGATGCAAGTGCGGGTAAGTCCTTTTTGAAGGCTGAAGACATCTTGATCAAGTGGGTAAGTCCTTGTGTAGGTGAAAGACTCTTGTCTTGAATAGGTAAGACCTTGGACGTAAGGTGGTTTTTTCATATCTCTTATGATGGAATATAAGTACACATGGGTTGCAAAGTCCTAGATGTTGACTTTTAGATGAGACTTCAAATTTCATTTTATCTTTTGATTTTAATTGATATAATTTGAAATTCTAACTATTCTTGAGAATTTTGAAGCTCTATTCACCCCCCCTCTAGAGCCCTAGATCCAACATAATGTAGGTCATGTTAATTGTTTCTCTAGGTGGTAGAAAAACCTATAACAACCTCACAAAGGTTAGGGTACATTAAGGTTTGAGTTTTTGACCTGATAGCATCAACTTTTCTGTAAATTCTATGTGGTGCAGGGAAACTCTATTTCTACTGTCCTCTTATTTTGTCTGCTATGCAGCACACATTATCTTTAATTCTTATTTCCTCCTGACACTGAACTATAAAAAATAGAGGATATAACACCTTTTGCAAAATCAACCGTATGTAAGGGCTGTCCCTTTTACTTTTTTTTTTTGAAGTTGGCAGTCCCTTTTACTTAAAACAAATGAATAACATGTCTCTCCCATGTCGATGTACCCTTTCATTAGCATACACAAAGTCCGTCATCTTTGTTATCCCCATAAATGAACGCCTCCATTCAAGAAAACTGAGAAGGAAATTTGTAGCTTTTATCAGCTGTGTTAAATTTTTAGCTTTTATTAGCTGGTAAATGTGATGTAATAAGCTGATAACATTGATGCCTCCCCTCCGTCCCTCCCTCCCTCCTTTCTTTTAATGAAATAAATGCTTTTTATACCAATATATGAAAAGATTCGTACTTATTTTTCATTTTCCTTGTTCACTGATTCTTATATCCCTTGGTACTTATTTTTCATTTTCCTTCATCTTGTAGTTGCGCGGATCATGTCAAGTTGGAACGCACGATGAAGACGGGGATGTTGAATTGAGTTTCCATATCGGAGTCGATCAACGCGTGACGTGCGGCGTCAAGTGAGGAGGCTCGGAAGTCGAAAGGGATCGATCCCGCTGCTCTGCCAGTCTACCAATCATCTCACTGCCCTGGGCCCTGGCAGCAACAACATAAAACGCGCCAAAACATTTCCGAATGTCAGCGGCAGAAACGCATTAGTGAAACATTTACAGCCGTAAGAAAGGAAAACCAAACTCCTTCGAGAACATATACAGCCGTATAAATATCAGACGGGTGATCCGCTCCCCCTCGAAACTTTTATATAACAACATCACCCACTTTTGCCAATGGCGAGCCAGTGTATAATCGGCAATATATCCGCCATGGCACTCGGATTGCCATACATGATGGCTGGCCATTGGCAAAATGCGGTGGTGTTGATCTATAAATCCAGGCATGGAGCAGGAACTATATGGAATGGATGAAAGAGAGGATCGATGAAGAAGGGAGCAGGTAGTATAGAACAGGCACGAGTTTCTTTTATAGCAAGGAGGTGGATGGACTTGTTGATGGGGGGTAAGTAGGCACTAGGCAGTTTGCGTTGTATGCGAGAACCTAACCAACATGCCATGTAATGCGTGTGACCCAACCAACTCGAAACTCCTAATGTACTACTTCATGCTCTCTGCATGATAAATCGTTTATTTTTGTACACCCAGTATATTAGCAACGGTATGTCTTTCAAATTCAACCACTTCCTATAATTAGGATGTTCTTTTCCGGTGCCAGCACGAAAATGGAGTCAAAAAATTCATTGTCCCTCGTTTTCATAGGCAAAAAATATACAAGGTAACAAACATCGGTAGCATGAAAGTTGGATTAAAGTGCAACAGGAGAAGTAGGGCTGTAGACTATCTGGTATGGTTATGTCTTTTGACTGACTTCAATTTCAATGCCGTCCAAGGCCTCTGTTTATCGAGCTACACTATCCACACCCTCTCACCCACCCGGTGGTTGGGAGGAGTGATCGCTGCTGGTGTGGCAGAAGAGGCAAACTCACTACAAAGGAAAGATAAATAGGCGAGAGGAAAATCTTTTGCTCATTACTTTTAAGCTGTAAGGATTTTTTTGTCGAAATAAAAGCCATTAAGTTTATAAAAAAACACTTTCTAACAAAACCAATGTTGACATAATTTGGATAAAAAATTACACGAGAAGTATAAAAAAGTACAGTATCCACAAAATTCCAAGTACTGTAAACCTCTAAAATGATAATAATATACCTCAAACTATAGATATGATATCAAGTAAAATATACTTCAAAATATAGTACTTATGATTCGAGGTGCAATTCGTTAACGAGCACAGTAGTATTGTACCTAATAAGAGTAATGTACCTCAAAATATGTACATATACTCCAAAATATTGGTGATATAGTTAGATAGATAAATTAAAGGGGTACATTACATGTGTTTCGGAGTACAATACTCCCGCTTTGAGATACAACACAAATGTGTACTTGCTGATGTACTGTAATCAAAATATAGATACTGTACACAAAACACGTATATGCGGGTACTGTACCCAAAAATGTATATGGTACACCAAAATATAGATATTATATTTCTCTCACATTATCATTTTTCTAAAGTATGTCAACACTAATCTTATTGGAAAATATTTTTTATAAGGAATCTAGTGTTTTTTATTTCATCAAAAAATACACTCCAGATTGAAAGTTATGGACAAAATCATTTTCTCTCTCTTCTACTTTCCTTACTTTATTGTTGTTGATTGTAGGGAACAACATGTCCACCCTATTCTAAAGAACCGGGTGGGTGGACGGGTGTAAAACTGATAGTGTCCAATTTTTTTCTATTTATCAGGGTTTTGATTGCTGGACCGGTCTCCTACGGTCCAAAACTTATCCCAACCGGCTTGGACTGACTAGACAATAATAACATGGTTAAATGTTTAGAAATTATTGGGTGACGCGCGCTTGGCTTCTCATGCGTGTCTGATGCACAGCTTGAAATGGTTTCTCTAAGTGGGACCCAACTACTGAGTGGTTTCACAAGTCAGCTGGAATGAGAGTGGCTGGTGCAATAAATGTGTGATAGGAGAATGAAGTAAAGAGAGAAAAGACAAAAAGGTGGAGAGAAAAATTTATATTGTATATAACTTTCAATTTGTAGTGTACCTTTTGACAAAATAAAAAACATCAAATTTGTAATAACTATTATAATGAATTGGGTGCATTCAAGTACAAATTGGGCATAATCAAGCCCAAATAATAGATGCATTGATACAATACTAACTGGGCGCAATCACGTCTGAACTAGAAACATATAGGTCAAAACTGGGCGCATTCAAGTCCAAAATGAGCGCAATCAAGTCTGAATTGGACGCATTCAAGTGTAAACTAGGTGCACTCAAGTCCAAATAATAAGTGCATTGATACAACAATAATTGGGTACAATCACGTCTAAACTAGGCACATTCAAGTTGAGACTGGGCGCATAAAGTCCAAACTGGATGCAATCTAGTCCGAATTGGGCGCATTCAAGTCCAAATCGGGCGCAATCAAGTCCAAATAATAGGTGCATTGATACAACACTAACTAGGCGCAACTACGTCCAAACTAAGCACATTAAAGTCAAAATTGGGCGCATTAAAGTCCAAACTGGACGCAATCAAGTCCAAACTGGACGGGCACAATCAAGTCCAAATTAGGCGCATTCAAGTCCAAACTGGACATATTGGATTGATTGTGAGTGCTATACATGTCAAACTGGGTACAATACATGTGAGACTGGGTGCAATCAAGAAGAAGAACACAATGATGATGATGATGATGATGGGGCACTGACAAGTAGGCGTATTACAATAATAATTAGGTGCAATCATGACTGAACTACGCACATTCAAGTCCAAATTGGATCCATTTTTACTTCCCTCCCCTCTCCTTTTCTACATGTTTTATTTCCCTCATCATCATCATCATCATCATCATCATCATCATCATCATCATCATCATCATCATCATCATCATCATCATCATCATCATCATCATCATCATCATCATCATCATCATCATCATCATCATCATCATCAACTAAGCCCATTCTGATCTATCCTGGATCATATTCTGGTTGAGATGAGAGATTCAAAATCTCTCTTTATAAGCTCTTCCCATGTTAATTTAGGCCTTCCTCTTCTTCTATTAATTGTGCTTGCCTCAATAATATTGCTTCATATAGGCACATTAGTCGGTTTGCGTTGCACATGTACATACCATCTGAGTCAGCCATCGCGCAACTTGTCCCTAATGCTCGCCACCCCCATTTTATTCCTGATATAGTCATTTCTCAAGCGATCTTTTCTTGTCTTCCCACAAACCCATCTCAACATACACATTTCAACCACATTGATCTTATTGAGTCCTTGTTTCTTCACCGCCCAACATTCACTTCCATACAACATGGCTAGCCGTATAGCAATTTTATAAAACTTGCTTTTTAGTCTGAGAGAGATCTTTCGATCACATAATACTCCAGTTGCACTCCTCCATTTCAACCATCTTGTAGTGATCCTATGAAAAGCGTCATTTTGGACCTCACCATATGTTTGAATGATAGAGCCCAAGTAACACAATTTATCACATTTTGGTATATCTACTTTGTCCAACTTGGCTCCACCATTCACACCGCGAGATTGGCTGAAATTGCAATGCATATACTCAGTTTTGGTCCTACTAATCATCAAACCATTTGATTCCAGTGCCTTTCTCTAAAGTTTTATTTCCCTCTACTTTATTATTTTTTAAATATGTTGATACTGATCTTGTTAAAAAGTACTTTTTGTAACGATTCTAATGGTCTTTATTTCGTAAAAAAAATCATTACAGATAAAAATTTATAAGCAAAACAAAAAAACAAAAACAATAAAAAATAATTATTTAAGAAGGAGAGTGAGTGAGTGGGGTGGGTGACCGCGCTAGTTGCCAGGGGGCAGTTTCACTTGTTCATGAAATGCGCGTATAATAACCCCCCTCCACGTGTGTTAATGAAGTATAGTTCTAAACTTTAGCACTACAAATTAAATAGAATAGGAAATTGCATTGAACTAAGTTATTAAAATTTATTCACTACATTATATACTTAAAAGGAACCAACACGTTTATAGAAAAAATGTATTGCCATGAAACGAAGAGGTTACCTAAAATAGCACAAGAATACACTACATTAGTTATATTTGCGAATTTTCTCACTACAACAATATAGTGAAATCAAATGACTAATAAAACAATACACTATAATCAATATTCAGTCATAGTCTGGTCCATAATTTTTCCAGTTTGGTTTGATTTGCTTCGTTGGTCCTCGATCTAAGAATTTTTACATATCTGGGCTTTGGTCTGTCTAGCTGATGTCCACAACTATTTACATATTTATGTGTAGTTTAGTGTGACTTAATAAATGATGTGGTCATCATCGTTTGAATTTTCATTCATATATATACATATATAAATGAATTAGTTAGAATAAGATTCATTCTCTAAAAAATATATTTATGGCTATAATTTTCAATATAAAAATTTAATGAGAATAGAAATTTGATAGTGTTAATCTATGCTGATGGAATAGAAATAAATATTTTTGAGCTCATTGTAATAAGCATAGCCCTTGCATCGATGGCCTAAAATAATTACAATGCTAATTTCGACGCAGACAGATGGATGGCCCTAAAAGTATTCAAGTCATTTAAAAATCAATTTATAACTTATTCATGAGGTGAAGAATAAGATCATGCTATTGGATTTTAAAATTAGTTGATGCAAGATATAAAAGGGTTGAGTTTTCCTTATACTTTGCTAAAAGCGACTCTAGCCCTAGTACATATATATAATATTATATACTTATTAAATATACTATTATATTATATATATATATTATATAATATAATATATGTTACATTATATATATTATATTATATATTATATATTATATTATATATATTATATATTTATGTATATATACATACATACATACACCGCACAAGGGTGTAACTCTCTGGTGATTGTACTATGGCCACATGCATAAGTCTCGGCTTTGAATCCAAGTGGGGATGAATAAAACTAAGATTTATATATGGAAATAATGGATTCCACACTTTATTTACCAAACTCCTTCTATGTCAGTTCTCCACATGTTATAAGGGGTTAGGGAGAGGAAGTCTCCTTGATGACTCATATACATACATACATATACAAATATACTCTATCTCTCACTCTTTCTCTCTTTTTGATGAAAAGGATGACTGAAATTTGATGCATTGATTGAGATTGTTGGCATCAATCTGGACACACACTCGTACAACGACAACAATTTGCAAACTGTTGCATCAACACCAATGTCGATGCTGTCTAACTTGTATACAGACACTCGAACAGATACAAAAAAATTAGAATCGATGGATTGACACTACACGTTGATGGCATCGACTTGAGAGACAAGCATGGGATTTTCATGTATTGGATGCATAAAAAAGACAAGTCAATGCGACTTGATGCCATTAGATTTCCCAAATCTTACTGATCTAATTGGACGGTGGAGAAATGATATGGGGGATTAGATCACTAATGATCTTAGTTCGAGAGGAGACTATTATGCTCTATCTTGGAATTTTGTGGATGATCATGGTGAGGAAAATAAAGAAGAATTACAATCTTCATCCCCACATGCGATCATTCAGATTCATTTGACCAGCTGTTGGTTGTGTCTATCATGGGGTTTCTATGATTTTTCATCATTGATATGCATATTTCTCATATTTTTTTCTTATATCAGACACCATGTTGATCATGAGAAACTTAACCTTCCTGATGTCAGGAGTAGCCTGACATAAATAGTGTTATTAATTTTTTGTATTAATTAATATATGTGTCTTCGTTTAGATTTTATAGATAGAAGTATCATGGTTGCAAAATAGTTGGTTCTTTAGATTCTATTCATAAATGTTGGTCTTGAAGAATGACAATAGATTCATATTTACATGGTTTTATCACAGAGAAATTGTTTTATGATTTATCTAAGAATAAATATCAAGAAAGTAGAACTGTTGCTTGGGTAAACATAACATTGTGACATGAAAGGATGCATTACTTCTATAAAACATTGATCTCTTTTGATAATGACCATCTATAAGTCAGTTGTTTGGTTAATGACAATTGAATTGTTGTGTCGATATTGAAATCATGTGGGGACTTTTAAGTCTAAATAATTTAAACAACCTTATCTCTACTTTAATAATTTGAACAACATATAATGCCACACAAACCACACATTCATAAAAGGAAAGATAAAGTTCACTTTTATTTGGAATGGAGAAAATATAACTATAGAAAAGAAAAGTACATAGGATAGACCGCATCCTATACATCAACTACAAAAAGAAATAAAGATAAAAGTAACAGTCTAAGTAAGATAGATCCTCCAAGATCCATTATTAGAGTCTTCTCGTACTTTGTTCCAGTTTTAAGTGTTCTTTGCACCTAGAAAATATGTGAAACATGGATCAACAATAGGTGTTGTGTATGTGGATAAAAGATACATACATATTATGGTTGCACAATTGAATACTTTAAAAAGAAAAGAAACAATAAAGAAAACTATTATTTAATGTGAAAATCAGGGAAACACTCATTTTAGATTGACTTTTGATGCAAATGTACTAGTAAGTGGTGTTGGTATTTCATACATATACTTGTATGATGGGCCCTCTCTGCCCTAGGGTTATGGGGATGTGCTGAACTTATATTTAGAGAAAGAGAGAGAGAGAGAGAGAGTATATGACACATAGTAGCTACAATCCATCTCTTCATTTATGTTCTTAATGTCATGGCGTAGATCATGCTACATGTAAATTACATTCAAGTAATATTCTCAAATAAGACAAGAAATATTTCATATTTATTTCACACAAACAAAATTATTTGTATACTCAGATATCCCATTTACCTGATCTTATCAGATCTTGAATTCCAAATTAGATCTACTGAGAAAGAGAGAGAGGATCTGTAAGGCCCCTAAACTTACTTAATGAGTTTAATGAGCTTGATTATCATAATGTAATTTTTATAACCATAATATAACCGTGTTATATGCTTTGAAGTCATAAGACAAGCTTAAGCTTCAAATTTGGTCCAATTTGGACACTATTTGAGCAAGTTATGCAATTTTATGTACATTTTGGACTTTTCTGCAATTTACCCAATTGAGAGATTTTATTTGCAATTTATCACTTGCATTATGTTCCTTGGATATTCTATCATAATTCTTGAGTTTTTTGAGCCATGAGGTGCCTATTTAAACCTTGGTTTGAAGGTGTTTTCTCCAAGGGTAATTTAGGGTTTTCCCCTTCATGGATGAGCTACCTTTAGTAGCTATCAACTAATGAATTATTTGATTGGCTGAGAAATTAGACAAACGAAAGATAAGCAGGTCTATACACATTATGGGGGAGCTTCTTGTGTGTGTGCTTGTATATTCTTAATAAATTAAGGCCATGGACACTTGGATAGATACTAGAACTTCAACTTTTTCCTTTTCTTTATCTTAAAGTGTCATATACTTATCCCCAAGCACCAAAACAAGCCATTTTCTCTCCACCACCTCCCTACTTCTCCCAAACTCGTAATCCCTCTTTTCATCTGCGAATTTTGATACCCAAGGAAGAAGAAAGTGGGGATCTTCTTGGAGAAAGGCTCTAAGGTTGAAATTGACTTCATTTTAGGGTTGAAAAAGCTTCCTTCTAGTGATCTTGACCTAAAAGTGTAAGAATTCCCTTCTTTCCTCCGTCTATTTCTTTTTTATCCTTCATCCTAGCTTTCTCCAAGTCGAAACCTTGCTGTTCCATGGTAGAAATTTCTCTAAAGCTCTAAAACCCTACCTTTCTTGCTCCTTATGCTTAGGGTTTGCTCATTTGATGAAGAAAGGTACTAAATGGACGAATTTATAGCTTACTCTTAAATTTTCTACCCTACCTTCTTGATATTTCTTCTGTGTGAGATTTTATCTTTTCATTAGAGGCAAGTTTTATAACTTTCTCCACGTTTATTGCTTACTATAAGCTTTCTAGATCATGTTCTTGCTTGAAAATGATGATCCATGCACTAAAAAGCTATGCTTTACTAGGATTTCGATTTTTATAATGTTTCCTTTTTCTTATTTCAGTTATATATGAACCTGTGATCATGTGTAAATTATTACTAAGGTATTATATGACTTGGATCAGATTGTTTTGATAAGGTGCTAAGCACCTATCAAACAATGGTCAATTTTAGGATTTAAAGCTGATTTCTTCTATAAACCATGACCCGATGATGGTACCATTGCAACAACCCTATGGTGTTGTCTTCATAACAACTCATGATCGTGATCAAGTGTGTCAAATGATGGTGACAATCTATGGTCACCCCCTAAGGTCAGGTTTTGGATCAATTAGAAGTATAATGATCAACCATTAAGTACCCTACTGATGTTATCAATCAATGATGACATCAACTTAATATTTGATGCTGATTAATGAATATAGTGTTGATATAACAACCTATAGTAATTTAATGATCACTAATGATGGTGGATCAGGTGTCTACACTCTATTCTGAGTTAATCATATAGTTTTAG
Source organism: Alisma plantago-aquatica (assembly GCA_963693085.1). Lineage (NCBI taxonomy): Eukaryota > Viridiplantae > Streptophyta > Magnoliopsida > Alismatales > Alismataceae > Alisma > Alisma plantago-aquatica. The sequence continues at coordinate 1,154,927,366 of OY856410.1, read as the reverse complement.
CATCAATTAAGCCTTAGACCAATGGTTTCTTGGGTCACTTGATGCAATGGTCGGACCTATACTGTAATTGATGGTTTTAACATATGAATTTGACACAATGGTCAAGATCTAATGTTTATTCCTCCAATAAAGTGAAATTATGGCTAATGTAATATGTTGGTCCTAATAATGTGATTTATATAGTTTCCTTTATATAATCAACTTAATGATCTTACTTGTTGACAATGGATGGCTTGTTCTAAATGAACAGTCGATTGTGGGTTTTACCCTACTTTCAATGGAACTTTTTGTGTTGTTAATCAAGGTATTCCTAGGGTTATATGGTGACTCTTTCTAAATAACAAATAAAGGACTTCATAGGTGGTTTATCCAAGGTGTTTACTTATGTAAACAACCAAAGGTCTTACCTTTTAAACATCCAATGGTTCTGGGTGACATTGTGGTATGGTGATACGGGTTGAATGATGATGGAACAAATGGAGGGTTACCCTTAATATGGTAGTCTTACCTATTCACTCATATGAATAGAAGGGATTATAACCATATTTTGTTGATATGTAACCCTAATGAGGTATATCTTGTGATACCTAGCTTTAATATAACTAAATGATGGTAATTGGGCATGAATAGTCCTTAAATGACTAATACAATCATGGAGACTTTGTTATTGTTGTAGAAACCTTAGTATGCTATAACATGATGGTTACACCTTGATTTATACGTGGGTTTATACTTGAGAATAATATGGAATGTGATGGTGATGCTTCACCTTATGCATCCATGATCCAATGGGGATGTCGTGAGTTAGGGTTTGGGTATAAGTGTTGATTAGTAACATTGATATAATTTATCATGTTGCATCTAACTCTAATGCAAATAGATAAAGATGAGTATTCATGTTTAACATTCTTATATGATGGAATGATGGTGGAATAACCTCCTTAACATAATCATAACCTTGGTATGTTATTTGGTGGTTATCATAGCCACATGGTTGATACTTTCTTATGCTAAACATGTGCTATGGATATGATGAGAGTTAATCATATCTAGATTCATTGCATGTTGATGTAATAAAGGAATGTTCTTAATGTTAATATAACCATGCTATAACTGTTTATTAATATCACCTATCTCATTAATGCAATATTGTGTTGATCTGGCGTATTATATATAAGTGATGTTGTTGAGCCTTGTTATAAGGCATGCAAAGATAATGATGATCTTGTAGGGAATAATATGATGGTCTTAATGACCTTTGGGCATGGTTGAGCCCTGAATGAGGTGAAATCCTCTTGTGTTGATAAGGGTTAATACCTTGTGATATTGTGAAAAGGATTTATATCCTTTGATAGTATGAAGGTCTTAATGACCTTTGGGCATGGTTGAGCCCTGAATGAGGTGTAATCCTCTTATGTTGATAAGGGTTGATACCCTGTGATATTGTGAAAAAGATTATTATCTTGTGATAGTATGATGACTAGTGTAGTCTCATGAATGGAAAGTGAATAGTACCATGTGATGATGAGATGAGAAATTATGTTTGACATGTTTTATATCTTTTAAAAGTTGTGATATTTATATGCTTGCTAGAAGTGAATTAGGGTTTGTATGCCCACTTGTTTGATGCAGCCTTAATTCACCCAATTGGCATAACTAATCAAGTGAAACTCTAATCATGCAGCGCCCTGTGCCATAGATCCATCTAAGTGTCAGAATTTGCCAGATGGTGAAATGAGTATTCCTAAGGGAAACTTGGAGCGCATACTATTGAGTATGTGGGGGTGGCAAGTTAAGGATATATCCTTATCATTCACAATACTGATTGTGGAGGTTGGCTATGGTCATGCCTCATACATCTGATGTAATTGAGAATGGATGCGGTCGTGTCTCGGTGATTATATATGTGACAAGATTGGAGGACAACTGCGGTTGTTCCTCAGATGGTAGGGTATGTGTACCCACCTCCTTTCACTAGTGCCATGACCTGTACCAAGGATAGACTAGGCTGTTAGCAGCTTGACCTTATGTGTCGTTGTGGCGGACCCATACTGATCGGGGGCGGAGAAGATCTTAGGAGTCCGGCTCTTCCTAGATCTTGTATGTCACTGATTTCGACTTAGCAGTGGTCAGTTGGATTTTGATTGGTATCCTCAAATTCCTCAGAGCATAATAAAAGATATAATACAGCTGTATAGCATATCTATTTAGGGTTATACATGAAGCTTCACATTGGATGATAACCCTTGTTTGTTCTCTTTACATAAAGATGATTCTTAGTGCAATTAAGAGATAGTAGATATACTTTTGTTGTAGATATGCTTAAGATTGTAGATGCGTACATACAGTAGCCATGATTATGTTGATAACTATACTGCTACTGCTGATTATAATCATGATGCTAGCTATCTCATGTTATTAGTTATGTTTAGCATGCTAGCCACACCTTTGTAACTAGAGATGCATATACTGCTGATCATGCTTATCCAGATAGTTGTTCTTATGGTGTTAGCTCTTTTTATGATGTTGATATGTTCAACCTATTATACATGCTAATGTTGTTATTTGTGCTTATGTGGCTAGACTTATTCATAATGATAGAGATGCTATGTTACTAGACTTGCACATGATGCTAGATATGCATATGCTACTAAATTGCTTATGTTATCAACAAGATAAAGGATGATAGTCTGGCTAATGATGATAGTTATTATCTTCTCCCTTATGTATTTTGATAATCATCAGTGCTGTTGAGTTTATTTGTTATATCTGATTAATTTGCTTAACTGTTTAATTACTTTAAAATGTTGTAATCAATAAACGTTGTTGGAGGTTGTATCTCTTGCTGGGACTGGGTCTCACCCGTGTGGTTCGCCACATTTTTTTAGGTAATCGGCAGTGACAACAACAGAACTGTGAAAGTAAAGAGGAACTACAATAATGAATCTTTGAGAAAGTTGATTAGATGTCTAGTGTGTCCTAGAGTCATCCCTGTACTCTCATGTCTGGGCAGGAAAAGTTTGTATATGGTGTTTCAAATGAATCAAACTTTTGTTAGCATATTAATGATTGTTTGTGTGGCATATACGAATATTGTCTCATGTGCATATATGTTGTGGCTAAGATGATAGAACAATTTGTATCAAATTCTTGGCATAGTATGGATATAAGAAAGATGTTGGGCTCTTACGTAAATGTTTCTCAGCGGGTGCTGACGTTGAAATCGATTTTAATTTACCCATATTTTTGGGTATGTGATTAATTAGTGATTGATTGTGTTTTATGTTTTGAGTAATCTCATTTTGTGTAATGGGTTCTCACAGGTTGATATCAGAGCTTTAGATTCACTGAGTCTACAGGGACTCTAGGACTTAAGACTAGGATGACGTCTAAGTTAAGAATATGACACAAAAATATGGTGCATACTGCCTAATCTCAGTATTTGGGTGCCCTGGCTAGGTATTCAATTATTGAAGAAAGGTAAGTATGGAACTCTTAGATTGTTATCTTTCTGATTACTCTGATCAAGTAGTCATTTTGAGACAATCTAAAGAGCATAGAAAATAAGAAATCATGGTGTGAGTATCTCAATCCTACCTTAAAGAAGATGAGAATTGCATCATTATCTATCAAAACTTGAATGTTTGGTAACTATAAGAGAATGATACAACACCATGGTATCTAAATATATATACAAATAAGAAAAAGAGGAGTTCTTGAAGATGTGATTCATGAAGATAATAAAGTAAAATACCGATGAGTCTATGCTTATAAAGTGATTCAAGGTATGAAGTCCACATAAGATGGAGATAACTCCAATGATAAGTATAAAATGAGAACATAAATGAGAACAATGACAAAGGAATAAGGTCGAACTTGAGTTAATCTCAGACCAACCTATGTGTGTAAGAAAGTGTTAATGTAAAATCAGCATGGCATGTGAAAGAAATTAAGAGAGATGATCCCTATTTAATGAAGAAAATGTGGAATATGATGATTTACCTATTGATAAGTGGTTGAAAAACATAATAAAATAAGAGAACATGCCCTAGGGGGATAAATAGTGATCAAAGAAGGAGTAGTGAGATATGTTAATCATTATGATTACTACGCTAATGGTAAGGAACCCAAAATGAAAAGGAAAAAATGATACATATGAAGTTGTAACTCGCATAATGAAAATAGAATTAGTTACCTTTTTACTAGTGACCCTTGCACAATTCTGCTATGACATGGGAAGTGTGTTTCCCCTTTGTGTCTTTCATTTCTAGGGTACAACTTTTAAGTGGATCATTGCCACTTGGTATGTGTGGATTCATTCCAAACATGAGGATGGATATCTTATTATAGAATAAGGTTGTTTAGACTATGGTTCCACGATCATAAAGTTTGTGATGATTTTGCTTTTGATCCTTCCAGTAATTAGGAAGACTCCTCTTATATGTCTTGATATTTTTTATGTTGGTAAAAGTAGATGAGATAAGTATGTGAGTTCCTTATAGCACATAAGGTGGATACCAAGGTAATGAATCCTAGTATCCAAGATGTATCAATAATATGAGAAATATGTGAAGGTTGGAGATGTTTATTAAATGAACATTCTAAGTATTCCCCTCCCTGAGAGAGAGAGAGAGTTGATGATGACCCTTTAAATGTTGTTAGGAAGGAAAAACAAAAGTGATTCTATAATGTTGTGTATGGTTTAGTGATAGCTGGACAAGACCACTATCAAGGATAGAAGGTTTATTGGTCAATAGATATGTGATACCATGTTCCTTTAAGATAAACCTATGATCAAATATCAATGCATAAGATTTAGATTGGATGACATAATTCACATGACCATGATGAGTTTAGAGTTATGTCCTATAGACTAACAAATGTACAAATAGAATTTATGAATATGAGGAACAAAGTGTTCTAGACATGTCATACAAGTTATATCAAGCTTTGAATGATGACATGTCAAACTATTTCAAATATGGTAAAAAATATGATCAATATTTCTTCAAAAACCTTAGGGTTGCTGAAGTAGCAATAGCTATGAGACAAGTTGAACAAGAGTGAGTTGGGGGTTGAATAGGGTATCCTCTAAGAGTTATGATACCTCTATTAAGTATGTTATGTGAGTCCTAATAAGATGAAGACAATGTCTTTGCTCCACCCCTAACAAGGTCAATCCAGAAGTTATATTTGTTAACAATTATATACAAGTGTATGATTATTCAACCAAATAGATGGTCAGTCCGCCATTGATATGATTGGAGAATCCTCTAAAACATATTCCTCATAATTTCTTGAAAACTAGGGGGTGCCTACATGGTTGATTGAGTTGTTGATTACAACAACCATTAAAGGGGCATAGAGATGAAACCTTGTAAAGTTGCATATGATAGTAGATACCTAGTGTTTTATGTTTGGTAAGATCCAGTGAGTGTTGCCTCTAAGTGATGTGTGATACAACATATAGAATAGTTCAAGATGAAAATAAAGTCCCAAAGTTGAAAGTTACTTATTAGATTTGTACAGGCGGCACAACAAGTTTCTATGTTCCATATTTGCAAATGTCTTCTTATGTGGGGGTTTTTGTGTTGACCCAAGAGGAGATATGTATGAATGGTGTGACATCACCATGATATGCAAGTAACCATGTGAAGGTAATAAGATGAGGTGCAGAGGAAGTACCCATCTTTGTTTACCTTGGATTTCAGGGGCGAAATCCCTGTTAGGGGTTTATAGTTGTAAGGCCCTTAAACTTACTTAATGAGTTGAATGAGCTTAATTATCATAATTTAATTCTTATAATACTAATATAACCTTTTAATATGCTTTGAAATCATAATACAAGCTTAAGTTTCAAATTTGGTCCAATTTGGACACTGTTTGAGCAAGTTATGCAATTTTATGCACATTTTGGACTTTTTTGCAATTTACCCAATTGAGAGATTTTCTTTGCAATTTATCACTTGAATTATGTTACTTGGATATTCCATAATCATTATTGAGCTTTTTGATCCATGGGGTTCCTATTTAAACCTTGGTTTGAAGGTGTTTTCTCCAAGGGTAATTTAGGATTTTCCCCTTCATGGATGAGCTACCTTTAGTAGCTATCAACTAATGAATTATTTGATTGGATGGGAAATTCGATAAAGGAAAGCTAAGAAGGTCTATACACATTGTGGGGGAGCTTCTTGTGTGTGTGCTTGTATATTCTTAATAAATTAAGGCCATGGACACTTGGATAGATATTAGAACTTCAACTTTTTCCTTTTCTTTATCTTAAAGTGTCATATACTTATCACCAAGCACCAAAACGAGCCATTTTCTCTCCACCACCTCCCTCCTTCTCCCAACCTCGTTCTCCCTCTTTTCAGCTGCGAATTTTTCTACCCAAGGAAGAAGAAAGTGGGGATCTTCTTGGAGAAAGGCTCTAAGGTTGAAATTGACTTCATTTTAGGGTTGAAAAAGCTTCCTTCTAGTGATCTTGACCTAAAAGTGTAAGAATTCCCTTCTTTCCTCCATCTATTTCTTTGTTATCATTCCTCCTAGATTTCTTCAGGTCGGAATCTTGATGTTACATGGTAGAAATTTCTCTAAAGCTCTAAAACCCTACCTTTCTTCTCCTTATGCTTAGGGTTTGCTCATTTGATGAAGAAAGGTGCTAGATGGACGAATTTATAGCTTACTCTTGAATTTTCTACCCTACCTGCTCAAGATTTATTCTGTTTGGGGTTTTACATATTCATTAGAGGCAAGTTTTATAACTTGCTCCACGTTTATTGCTTACCATAAGCTTTCTAGATCATGTTCTTGCTTGAAAATGATGATCTATGCACTAAAAAGCTATGCTTGACTAGGATTTCAATTTTATAATGTTTCCTATTCTAATTTCAGTTGTATATGAACCTATGATCATGTGTACATTATTCCTAAGGTATTATATGACTTAGATACCTATGGTGCTAATCACCTATCAAACAATGGTCAATTTTAGGATTTAAAGCTGATTTCTTCTATAAACCATGACCAAATGATGGTACCATTGCAACAACCCTATGGTGTTGTCTTCATAACAACTCATGGTCGTGATCAAGGGTGTCAAATTATGGTGAAAACCTATGGTCACCCCCTTAGGTCAGGTTTTGGATCAATTAGAAGTATAATGATCAACCATTAAGTACCCTACTGATGTTATCAATCAATGATGACATCAGCTTAATATTTGATGCTGATTAATGAATATAGTGTTGATCTAACAACCTATAGTGATTTAATGATCACTAATGATGGTGGATCAGGTCTCTACAATCTATAGTGAGTTAATCATATAGTTTTAGCGTCAATTAAGCCTTAGACCAATGGTTTCTTGGGTCACTTGATGCAATGGTCAGACCTATACTGTAATTGATGGTTTTAACATATGAACTTGACCCAATGGTCAAGATATAATGTTTATTCATCCAATAAAGTGAAATGATGTCTAATGTAATATGTTGGTCCTAATAATATGATTTATATGGTTTTATTTATATAATCAACTTAATTATCTTACTTGTTGACAATGGATGGCTTGTTCTAAATGAACAGTCGATTGTGGGTTTTACCCTACTTTCAATGGAACTTTTTGTGTTGTTAATCAAGGGACGCCTAGGGTTAGATGGTGACTCTTTATAAAGAACAAATCAAGGACTTCATAGGTGGTTTATCCAAGGTGTTTACTTATGTAAACAACCAAAGGTTTTACCTTTTAAACATCTAATGGTTCTGGGTGACATTGTGGTATGGTGATACGGGTTGAATGATGATGGAATAAATGGAGGGTTACCCTTAATATGGTAGTATTACCTATTCACTCATATGAATAGAAGGGATTATAACCATATTTTGTTGATATGTAACCCTAATGAGGTATAGCTTGTTATACCTAGCTTTAATATAACTAAATGATGGTAATTGGGTATGAATATTCCTTGAATGACTAATACAATCATGGAGACTTTGTTATTGTTGTTGAAACCTTAGTATGCTATAACCTGATGGTTACACCTTGATTTATGTGTGGGTTCATACTTGAGAATAGTATGGAATGTGATGGTGATGCTTCACCTTATGCGTTCATGATCCAATGGGGATGTCATGAGTTAGGGTTTGGGTATAAGTGCTGATTAGTAACATTGATATAATTTATCATGTTGCATATAACTCTAATGCAAATAGATAAAGATGAGTATTCATGTTTAACATTCTTATATGATGGAATGATGGTGGAATAACCTCCTTAACACTATAAAAATTTTGGCCTTTGTTGAAGAACATTTGTGAGGAACCATAGATTGTGAATAATGATGGCTATTTGTGAGGGCTCATCCTTCAAATATGGGACCAAATCCCTCAACCATTTTTTTAACATCTTTACAAATACTAATCCCTCACAAATACATTACTCACTAATCATCCCTTGAAAAATACCATGGCAAATGTTTCCCTCCATCTCATATCCCTTCCCTCCATTCTAAAATACAACATTTGGATATCAAAATTAAAAAGGAAAAGAAAAACCCTCCGCACTCGTCCCTCTGCACAATGACGAACTAGGGAAGCACTGATCAGCTGCCACGACTAGCCACTCATCCTCGGCGCCTCCTTGATTCCATCGACCACGCCTTCAGTCCGTCGACCAGGCCTCCATCACTCCACAACCATGGTCTACTCCAGCTTAATGCCGCCCAGCCTCAGCAACTCCACGACCCCAATCGCTTAGCATTTCCCAAATCCCACCGGTCGCACCCAGCTGCAACCGCGCCTACCTCCCGGACGGTGCCCCAACTGCTCCTGCCACCCCAACTGCAGTAGGTCGTAACTCCAATTGTCGGCCGTCTGGCCAGCTTCCAATTCCACGGCCAGGAGTAGCCATATCGTGCCGAATCCCAGCGAAACCAGCGGCACCCGACTCAGGCGGCGCCCAGCAGGAGCTCTGAACCTACTTCAACCTTGGATCAAGCTACTGGTCTCTTTTCCTTGATCTGACGCCCATAAGCTTCCCAACCGCCTCTGCTCCAGTTCTTCTCTTGCAACGTCCATTGTTCTTCTTCTTCAGTTTTAATCTCGTTGCTTCTGTCCATTGACCGGAAGCGTGGGAAAAGGTACTGCTACTAAAACTGCATCTTTTTTCTGTGCTACTTGTTTTATTATTCTCTTGCAACTGTTGTGCTTGCTTGTTGTTATGCTGTTTGATTCAATCATGTGTTGGTCATTTAGTTTTAGGTAACGATTCCAATGTGCATCCTTCTTCATGTGTATCCCAGATTTGAGTTCACTGTAATGTACTGTTCACTACCAATGCTTGCTTATTTCTTCATATGTGTATCCCAATAGTTTACTGTAATATGTTAGTTACTGCCAGTGTTTGCTTCTTTCTTCATTTGCGTATCCAAATTTTGAGTTTCCTATAACGTATCTCCTCTTTACATAAAATAGCCATATAAATTAAATCCTTATAGCCTTCATTCAGGACTCACATTGTGATGTTTGATAAATGGGTAATATTACTATGGACTGAGAATGGGTTGATGTTTAAAAATAGACACGTAGTAAGCTAAGTGTAATGATTTATTAAAATTATATGGGTCAAATGGAATATGTAAGAGTCTAGTCACCACTTAATTGATATATAGAAAATTTGATCATATATAATCTAGTTGACAAAGCCACTCTCCTCTTACCCCTTTTCTTTACTAACATAATGCCCAAAATCCTGACTCCACACTATCTATTTTGGCAATTAGAAATTTATTGGAAAAAATTAGTAATGATTTAAACTCATCTTATTAGATTAGATCATTCTATGAATTATATGTTCTTCATCAATGGATGACCTAGTTTTCTCAGTCAATGGATGACACTAGTGTTCTTCATCATTTATGGGAAAAACAGTCACTACCTTAGATCAACTCTATAGCCAGGACTAGATTTTGTTTTTCCTGAGTATTTGTTGTTGACTTTGCATAGAATATTAGATAAATATAATTTTAATTTATTGTTCCTTCCTAACTTGATAGCTTCCGTAGTATATATTGCCTAGTGTTAGACCTCCTGGCTAGGTGTTACTGCTTGAATGAGTAGCTATGCTAAGAGATTTTAGAAACTGTTTGAGTGGAAGGATGTATGCACATAGATAAGAATTTAATAGACAGGAAGATCTTGCAATTATGGGAGCATAGAAGGGTAGAACATATGGTTTATTGTGATAAATATGTTTTTCCTCATATATATTGTTAAGAGATGGTGTCCTTTCTGGGCTTCAAGTGTGTTCTCTATGAGCTCAAAGGTTTTTTTAAGCTGTTTTTAAGCTCGGATCTGGTATTCAGGTTTCTGGTTGCCTCCTTTTCTTTGAGGGATCACCAAATCTAGCTAAGAAATGGCTACCTAGAATATTAGAAAGAGTTTTACCTCCTGAACACCAAGGATCAATCCAAATCATATTGTTACAACCTTCACCAACTCTAATTTCAAAATTATCAATATGCCTATCCCGTATAGACAGCAGATTCCTCCAAATCCAAGAATAGATTGACTTTGGTTTACTGCTCCAGACCTATATCAGGTTACTTGATTATTTATATATATATAATCAAGGAATATAAATACCTAGATAGACTGAAAGGAATATAATCAATATACTATTTGAATTGCTCGGGGATAAAAGATTTCTTCTTACTACTATTTATGGTCACTTGTACGAGTGTTGTTCTGTTTTCTCACTGTGTTGTTTTTGAATGTTTTGTTTTTGGTTGTAAGTATAATATAGCCTGGTGTTTTTGCAATTTGCAGAGGCACACTAAGTCATTGTCAACATCTCAGAGGTCTGCTCTGGTTGAGAAGTCTAGGCAGAAGCCTCAAGAACGAATGGGTGTTCTTAGTAATGTGGGTTCCTCCTAAAACAACAATTGGATATATTATATGTCTTTTTTCCTTTACCCCCTCCATCTAAAATAATACCCATTATGTAACATGTGGTTATGATGTATGACCTAAAAGCCAATAACTATGGTAATGATCCTCTGCTAAGTGCAGCTCTATACTTAGAGATTAATTTAAGGCCGACTGCCCAGGGCTCCCATGTGACACATCCATTCCTAATATAATAGTTGGCACTTTGGAGATCTTTGGCATGGATGGAGGATGCTCAGCTGTGGTGAACTTCTCTGCATCATCCATCCATGCCAAAGATCTCCTAAGAGCCAACTATTATATTAGGAATGGATGTGTCCCATGGGAGCCCTGGGCAGTCGGCCTTTAATTCATCTCCAGGTACAGAGCTGCACTTAGCAGAGGATCATTATTATATTTATTGGATTTTAGGGCCTGCATCACAACCACATGTTAAAGAAAGGGAATTATTTTAGATGGAGGGGGAAAACAAAAAAAGACAAATATACAAATGTTGTTTTAACAACAAAGGGATCAAGGAGGAACCCACATTACTAAGAACACCCATTCGTTTTTGAGGCTTCTGCCTAGACTTCTCAACCAGAGCAAACCTTTTGTTGAATGCATGTCTGAAGCATTCCATGGTCATGACAGACATTCTATTGATGCTAAGTGTGCACACAGATGGTATGCTACTAACTTATAATGATACATATCATACAAGTGAACCAGAAGTTACATTCATTTTACGCCCATGCTTTAGTGCTTCTATGCCCATCATTTGATTTTTAAAGATACCAAACTTATTTACATATCATTTCAATTTCCATTGGAGACTAGAACTTTGTAATTCTACTATGTCCGCCAATCAAAAATTCTGGTCCTCTTCCTTTTCACTTCCTACTTCTATCTGTGATGAAGTGGAAATAATTATTATAAATTTCTTGTGGGGATAGTGTGAAGGCAAGAATGATATCCATCTTCTTAAGTGGGATGATGTAACCATCTTCTTAAGGTAGTCTATGGATCAAATTGATCCATGAGAAATACCTTCTTAAGGATTCTATCTAAAATATTGATATCTATGGTCAACTTTCTTGGTATTTAATTCAGATGATCATACATCTGAATTTAAAATCCTATTACGAAAGATTGCTAGAAACAACATCTCAGTGATGAACAACCTAAAAAAAGAGGGTTTTTCTATACTTCTATATGTTTTCTGTGTAGAAGTTCTAATGAATTTATCATTCATTTATTCTTTAATTGCCATGTAGCTGATTTCATCGGGGTAAGGCTGTTGAGTGTAAACTCATTGATAGGATTCCCCTGCATATTTACAAAGTTAATCAAAAGTATATACATTTTTAAATGTGTTTATTGTACTCCTAGGTTGGAGGCTATTACTACTCATCTCTGTATCCAAATTGCCATTTTTCGGAAGTGGGTATTTTCCTCTTTTGATATCTAGCAGCTATCAATGAAAGTAATCTTTTTAGATGGGATAGACACTTCTACAATGTTTCTCTTGGGAGGAAACTTCTTTTCTTATGTAGTGGTTGGTATATATGAACTGTTTTCTTCTGCTAGTCTATTGTTCTGTTGGTTTACAGTCTCCTACTATCATAATTTGAGTGTTGTGTTATTAACAAGATACCAAACAATGAAATTGTCCCTGTTGTCCCGGTCTGCATGTCATATGTTCTATCTTGGTTGGTGTTAAGTCTTATGCAGCTGACTTATTTTAAGTATTTCAGTTCTTAATTTTATGAGATGTTGTACATGATATCATATACTTATATGTTTAAGTATTTCAGCTGACTTATAGGGACAGTTAGGTATTTGTCTCATAATGCTTGTTATAAGTAATAACAATATGTTGATATCAGATCTAAGAAGAAATAGACTGTCAGTGCCTTTATGCATAGAGATCTGCTACAATATTGAGATTCTATGGGATATGTTGGACATAACCCATATCATCAGGACCACACACAACTTTGAATCTCCTTTGGTAGAGTCTAAATAGCCATGCGTCAAAATACTCCTTTGTATTAGAGAGATCGCCTAGTTTGAGAAGAGAAGCTGTGTAGCTAGTCTGACAGTATAAGTAGCCCCTGTAATCGAGGATTTTTCTTGAAGGATGTTTCTTCTGCCTCTTTTTTTGCTTCTTGTATATTGATAGACTTCATGTATGTCTTCTCCCTTCCCTCCCCTTTTCTCTTTTTCCTTTTTCATGTTGTATATTCGACCCCCTTTTGCTGCAATTGTTGCAAAAAAATCAGTCCTTTTATACTACTGTTTCTTTGATTTTTTTCTATTTCCTCTTGTGTCTCCTATTCTAGCTTCTTTTCTTTTCTTTTTTTGCAATATCTCCTTCATTTCCTGTTCCTGCTATTGCATCTAAATTTTTGTTACTTCTATGTCCCCTCTTATTGCTATTTCCTTGTTACTCATATCAGAAATTCAGATTCTTACTTGCATCTCCTGCTCGCACGTCTACTAGACTACTAGTATCACTTCTATTTGCAAGTTTTCTTCTACTTTTTCTTACTTATTCTTGCTCCTACATGACTACATATCCTGCATGACTACATCTCAAACAACTGTTCCTCTACTTATTATATATTTTCCTTCATGTAGATGGATTTTCTAATAGATCGGAGTTGGATGTATATTGGGAACAGAGTGCGAAGTGATGTATTCAAGGCAGGGTTACGAAAGTTTATTGAGTTTGCTCTTATCCATCAGAGACCAACTAGACAGGGGAAATTAATATGTCCTTGCAAGGTATGTTTGAACAGATACCTTAAAACAGAGGAGGAGGTATTCTCACATGTATTACAAAAAGGATTTGTGCATAGCTATGATGTTTGGACGTTTCACGGGGAGGTGATTGGTAGGAGCAATCCTGTTGTGGCACCAAACATGCCTAGTACCGACAATATGCATCATATGTTGGAGGATTTGTTTGGTATGGGTGACACAACAAATGACCACTCTACTGGAGCTACAGAGGAACCTGCAAATGTAGATGCACAAAGATTTTACAAGATACTAAAAGAGGCAGATTAACCACTCTATAGAGGTTTCACAAGTCATTCTAAGCTATCGTATTTGGTTGCCTTGCTATTTCTGAAGGAGGAATCTGGATGGTCCAACGATTCTTTCACAAAGTTGTTACAGTTGATTGTTTCAGGATTTTAGAAGAAAATTGTCTATTCCCGGAGACGTACTATGAAGCAAATGCGATCGTGAAGGATTTACGACTTGATCATTCTACTATAGACGTATGTACAAATAATTGCATGCTTTTTCGCAAAGATGCAGCTTCAAAAGAAAATTGTGATACTTGTGGTGCTTCAAGATGGAATGAAAGGCAATACAAAACAAAGGGAAAGAAGGTAGCTGCTAAGTTCATGTATCACTTCCCTTTGATACCTTGGTTAGAGAGGCTCTATATGTCTTCATCTATTGCTAAAGATATGATTTGGCCATCAGAAGTAAAAGGCAAGGATGGTCGTATTCATCATCCTTCAGACACACCAGAATGGTTGTATATTGATGCCAGGTATCCAAACTTTGCTGCTGAACCACGCAATGTTAGATTGGCATTAACAACAGATGGATTTAATGCATTTAGCAATATGAGTGCATCACATAGCATCTGGCCTGTGTTGGTGACACCTCTCAATCTTCCGCCTTGGCTTCTTATGAAAGAACAATTTATTATGATGTCCCTATTAATCCCAGGTCCACATATGGTTGGCAATGACCTTGATGTATACTTGGAGCCATTAATTGAGGAGTTGCAACTACTTTGGGAGCTTGGAGTCAAAGTTTATGATGCATATAGAAAAAGGAACTTCACTATGCGGGCAATGATTTTATGGACCATTAACGATTTCCCAGCATATGGTGACTTATCTGGTTGGAGCACTAAAGGTAAGAAAGATTTGGGATGTCCTTGTTGTAATGTGGAGACTGTATCAAAATGGTTACAGTATGGGAAAAAGCAATGCTATGGTTTCCATCGACGTTTTCTTCCAATGAATCATCCGTATAGACGTGATAGGAAAAATTTTGATGGTGAAAAAGATTTTCGACTTCCACCTAAGCCACTATCTGGAGAAGATATACTGAGGCAATTTGATGGATATGAAAATATCACATTTGGAAAAATGAATAAGCGCAAGAGGCTTGGAGATCAAATTCAACCATTACCTCCTGGTTGGAATAAGATAAGCATCTTTTTTCAGCTACCTTATTGGAAGTATTTATCTGTCAGACACAATCTGGATGTGATGCACATAGAAAAGAATGTGTGTGAGAATATTTTAAACACATTATTGGGTGATTCTAAGAAAAGTAAAGACAACTTACAAGCTCGTCAAGATATGAAGAAAATGCGCATTCGAAGAGATTTATGGCCAGTAGATGCAGGTGACCGCTATTACTTGCCTCCAGCATCTTACACCATGACTAATGTGCAGAAAGATTAGTTCCTATCTCTGTTAGAAAAGTTGAAAGTTCCTGATAGCTATTCTTCTAACATATCTAGGTGTGTTAGCAAATCTGATAGAAAACTTGTTGGGCTGAAAAGTCATGATTGTCATGTTCTTATGCATCAACTTCTACCTATTGCCTTGAGACATTGCATAAGCTTAGATGTGTACAAGCCTATTGCTAATTTGTGCTCATTTTTCAACAAGCTTTGCTCTAACATTATTGATGTGGAGGAATTCAAATAATTGGAACAAGAAATTGCTGTCACTCTTTGCCAGTTGGAGAGAATCTTCCCTCCTTCTTTCTTCACCATCATGATGCATTTGCCCATTCATTTAGCTTATGAAGCCAGGCAAGTCGGATCTGTCCGAACTAGGTGGATGTACCCAATAGAGAGATACTTGAAGAAATTGAAGAAGTATGTAAGAAACAAAGCTAAACCGGCTGGTTGTATTGCTAGTGGCTATTTAGCTGAAGAAAGTTTGACATTTTGTGGTAGGTACTTGCATAATTTTGAGACAAAACTGATCCACACTCCTCATAATGTTGATGGATCTCCAATTAGAGTTGGAGTGTCAAGAAATTTCGACATCCACACTTTGGAACAAGCCCATCATTATGTCCTTTTCAATAAAGAGGAATTGGATGTTTAAAAAAGGTAAGATTTAATTACGTCCTAAAATTCTTGCTGATATTTGTATATATGTTGTACATTAATTTAGACACTTCTTATAAAGCAGTGAACACATGTGTATTCTTCAAGATATGGAACCCAACATTGCCCCACGGACCCTAGAAACAAAACAGGCAAAGGAGTTCTCTAAGTGGTTGAAAGAGCATGTAAGTCTCAAACATAAATATTGTTGTCACTATTAATGTTCAAGTTAGTGTAGATTACATTAATGTTTTACTTTTTTATGAAGGTAATGCAAATGTGAGAGATTAGGCCGAACAGTATTAGCGATGATTTGAGATGGTTATCCCAAGGCCCTTGTGCTGAGGGAATGTTTTATGAAGGATTTTCGGTCAATGGATATCGTTTCCATTCAAAGCACATTGAAAGTACATGTACTACACAAAATAGTGGAGTGTATTTGTGTGTTGACACTTCAAGTTATTCAAGTGGTAGAGATCGAAATCCTATAAATGCTGAAGTCACGTACTATGGCTACTTAGAGGAGGTTATTGAGCTAACTTATGGTCCAAGAATCAAAGTTCCGTTATTCAGATGTTCTTGGTATGATGAAAGCACTTCTAACGGGTTGCGAATTGATGAGTATGGGTTCACACAAATCAACACTTCAAGGATAAAAAAAAGGAGGAACCGTTTATCCTGGCTTCTCAAGCATTGCAATGCTTTTATGTGAAGGATCGTAATGATGATGATTGGTGCACAATGCTAAAGCATCCTCCTAAAGATTATTCTGAAGTACCTCTTATTGAGAATTGTTTGACTGGTTTACAATCTGATGGTGGTGTAACTAGTGATGTGTCTTGGACGAGGAGTGACACCGAGGGATCTTTTGTTGATAGAACTAAAAAAAAGAATGATGGGGCTAATGTTTAGTTCATTAATCTGTCTGTTTTGTTTGCAAGTCTAGAATAATTTACTTGGGGAATATGTTGTATTGCATTTTTTTGGCAAACTGTTACTATATGGCATATTCTTTGCAATTTATTTAGTCTTGTTTCATATACCAGCAAGTAGGACATCATTATTCTTTTTTGGGATATGAAACCAAGGTACTCTACAAGTTATATGTTTTTCAAATGCTGAATATTCATATGTTGGTGTCTCATATTCTCCGCAATTTATTTGTTTTTCAAATGTAGCTACTACTTTTGTTACTGACATTTCTGCACTAATAATCTAATTTTTATCCTTGTCAATTGAAGGATGGCGGGAAGAAGATTCACTAGATCTAGTTGTAACAACACACCCAATCAACCTATTACTGTCCCTCCATCCACAATTGAAGAAAATTGTGAGGATGAACCTACTCTACTGTCCAACAATATTGAAAATGATGTAATAGTTGAAGAAAATGTTGAGGATGAACAGGAGAATAGGAAGTATGGACGTGGGCCTGCAAGTGAGCAAAGCCTACTTCCTAAGCAAGGGCAGCCACATCACAAGGTCCAATGGGATGATGAAGGAAATGCTATTGGGGAGAATGGTGCCAAATTGAATCGTTATTGTCATATGCTAGCAAAGAAACCACACATATGGCATCTAGAATTGAAGTGGAACGAACAACCAGAACAAGCTTTTGCAGATAGAAAATCATTTATTAAGGTAATCTTTTTCATAAAAAGACCAACAAATTGTATGATTGTTATATCTAAAGTAATCTTTTTCATAAAAAGACCAACAAATGTTTTTCTATGTTTTTGTAGAAATACTTCGATTTAGGCAGTCAACCTAATGCATGGAATCACATTGATGAACACATTAGCAGAGGGATAACAGTGTGGAGGGCACGTGTAAAGAAATATTACTACAAAAAGTACAAGATTGAACTAGAATTGATGATGAAGAAGTTGAGAAAAATGCTTCCATAGATATGGACCAGTTTAAAAATCTTGTTAAAGAATGGGGAACCGAGAAGTCTAAGGTACAATGGTTTCATATAACTTGCATGTATACCTATCTACTTTTTCTAATTATGTTTCTTGTGGTTTAGAAAATTTCCGAGATCAACAAGGCAAACAGAGCAAAAAAAGTGATGGATCATACTACAGGATCAAAGCCATGGAGTTGTTATCGGGCAAAAATGGTATTAATAATGGACACTTGCCTTTCTTAGTATGAGTTGAACATATAATAATGGACACTTGCCTTTATGTTATCTATCATGTGTAGGTCAGTGAAGATCAACCCGTTGTGCCTCTTAACAAATTTTTGGAAAAAGTTTACGACAAAAGCTCACAAGTGGTTAGAAAATGGATATTTGCTTTCCTATGATGTCTACAAAGCTAAATATGCTTAGATATCTCAATTTATGCTTTCCTTTTATGATGCTTTCTAATTACAGCTTGAAATCTCACATATAGTGGAAAACCAAGTAGTAAACCAAGAATAAATAGATCCTAGAAGTGTTGATAATCTAACACGTGATGCTTATTTGCAAGTTTTAAATCCTTCCAAAAAGGCTAGGATTCGAGGTATTGGAATTGGGCACAAAGAGATAGGACATAGGGGAAAAGCTTCCCATTTAAGATATGAAATGCTTCTTGAGGAAAGCAATGCAAAGGATGTATGTTGGATTATAAATAAACTTGAACTATTAGTTACAACTAGTCTATTAGATCGATGTTTGTAATTTGTTTTCTATTTCAGGATAAACTTAAGGAACTTGAAGAAACAATAAATGGATTGAAGAACTCCGTCTCCCAAATAATGACTTGGTACAATCAATCACAGGTAACTCAGATTCAGTTGTCTATGTCAATGTAATATATAATTTTTTTTTGACATTGTTGATGTATTTGTTATAGGATGGCGATATTAATGTTGATTGTGCAGCTGAATACCCCAATCAGAATACTATAGGTGTCTTACACATGCAAAGTGGCACAAATAGGTCGTATGTGGGTTCTTTTCACATACAAGACAATACAAGTAATGGTGCAGATATAGGCATGTTTCCCAGCCAAAATAATTCAAGCAAGGATGGCTTAGGAAGACTTTCTAGACAAAGCAATTCAAGCAATTCAAGGGAGACTGGAGTAGGCATGCTTTCCATACAAGGCAATTCAAGGGAGAATGGAGTAGGCAGACTTTCCATACAAGGCAATTCAAGGGAGAATGGACATCCACGGATCTTTCAGCCGTAGGTAACTCATTACAGCTATAGATTATTTTCAATATTCATACACATAAGAATATTAACATGTACACTTTATTAAAGGCTGCAGTTGAAAGTTGGTCCCCTTCTTCTGGTAATAATCGACAAAGTTATCCTCAAATGCAGAACACACCAACCACATCTTCATCGGTGTCTTTCACACCATGAAATCAGTGTTTAAATCCTGTAAGTAATTCATTTCAGCTTATCTACATTTTAGCCATATCTTGGTCAAGCCTCAATTCATAATATTTCAGATACAAAGTTTATAGTGACTTTTCTTTAGTCAGTACTGAAGAAGTTGCACATGTTTAGTCTAAACTTTGAATCAAACCTCTATTTTCTAGACTATCTAAATAACTAATAGTTGAGTAATTAATATAGAGTGGTCGTTCCAGATTTTTCTTAGGAACAGAGTGAATCTTTTGCCTACTTCTGAGTGGACCAACACTCTCTAGGTTATACCTGCTTGTGCACCAACACTCCACGAACTTTAAAGATGGCAGTAATTGTGATGATGAATACTGTTATTGCCTACTATTTCTGCTCCATATGCCCTTGTCCCCTGCTTGTCCCCTTCTTTGGAGTCATTTTCTTAAGGGGTTGTTGATATTAATAACCTTGGGAATGGCCACTCTCTGTATGGGCTAACTCTATTTACTTTGTTTTTAACTTTTGGCTGTCCAAGCTGCTCCAAATTGTTGGGAATTGTTCAAAAACATATATTTGTTATTCTTATTATTCTGCGTTGTTATATGGGTCTGAATTGGTTTGTGGCCCTTTCCTTGTTGAGTTCAAATCTAATTATGAATTTGTTTCTGTTCATATATATATTATACATGTATGTCTGCACGTATATATCTGTATATATTGAACAGTAGGGTTTGCTTGATAGAAAATGTGCCTCCTTGCCTAGGTATATTTCTTTATGAGTATAAACATTTATTAATAGCCACATATCATCATATTGAATGGGAAAATGAGGGAAAGGGCAATCAGGATCATAAAAAAATGGATTGCTTTGCTGAGGATGTAATGGAATTGAAAATGTATTGAACTGCATAATAGCACACATAATATTTACTGGAATTTCTTTACTGGAATATGTTCACTTATATAGATTGGAAGATTAGATTCATGTATTATATGAATCAAAGTTTATGTTTATTTTGTAAAATGCTGCATCTGTTTTATCAAATAAACATTGTAATTGTATTTAACTTTAGTATGTAGTATGCCTGAGTGATTGGAAATAAGAGTTGACACACCCCAACCTGTGGCGACATGCAAAAAGGGAAATTAGTATTACTAATTGTTTCCCGAAGCAAATGTCCAAAAGAATAATTCTATAAGCAGGAAGCTGGGGAAAGACAAAACTTTGCCATATTGATTAATGTAGAATGACATAATGTTACAACTTCCTTTGTTAGGTCCATAATCTTCTATAGAATGCATGTATTGCTGGATATTTGTGCAGGACTATTGCATTAGATCGGGATTTTTCACCAATGCTTTGTAAAATATTGCAGACCATTGTAGGAGAAGGACTGCTTTCCAAAAAGCAATTCAATAATAAAAACTCTGCCTAGACAAATACGTTGAGGCTGGTATTTATAGTAATCCACTAAAAACCTTGGTTGTTGCAACCTTTGTGACTAAAACTCTAGAACTTACCAACAAGCCCCTGAAATGAAATAAGTCCTTTTTGCATGTCGCCACAGGTTGTGGTTCTGTTGATCTGGAATCTATCTTTAGATTCTATTTTAACTCACGCAGCTTCATCTGTAAGGACTTTTTCCAATTAAAATTAAGCCTTACCATTAGTGAATAGTTTATCAAAATGTTACTGCTATGTTGGTTCACTTACATTTATCTCTACTTCGCACTCACTTTGATTCCTTTTTGTATTTATATTGATAGGGTAGAATTACTTTTAATGATGGATTTCGACGGACAATTCACCTTGGAGTAGACCAAAACCGAAATATAAGGGTAAGTTGTTTGTTGTACTATGATTTATGTATTAACTTTAAATTCTATCAATATAATGATTTGTCATTTTTAGGAGAAGAATATTCAAGTACCTAACCGTATGAGGCCTGGCATTGATGAAGAACACAACACCATTTGAAGGAATATGGAGACATTATAGATCTTAAGAGTTTCTAGCATGATATGTTGATTGTCATCAATCTCAAATTTTAAAACCATATGTACTCTTTATTTATATCAACGTTGAGCACGTAATGTATGGATAATATTTTGCTTCAATAACAAAAATTGGTTTGAGGTGATTTAACATTTTTATGTGTCATTTTGGTGTTGAATCTTCTTATGATGTCATGTGAATTAGTATAAAAATATTGATTGAGGTTATGTATACAAAGTTTTCATTTAAAATTTGATATTCACTATAGTAACAATCAATTAACATTTAATAAATCATTCAATAATCAATAACCAAATCATGACAACCACATAGCCCCTCAAAAATATATTCTCCAGGACCATCAAGTCCCTCAAAAATGTATTCATGAAGGCTAAATAGTCCCTCAAAAATGTATTTATGAAGGCTAAATAGTCCCTCAAAAATGTATTTATGAAGGCTAAATAGTCCCTCAAAAATGTATTTATGAAGGCTAAATAGTCCCTCAAAAATGTATTTATGAAGGCTAAATAGTCCCTCAATATAACATTCTTGAGGGTCAGTTGGTCCGTGACAATTGTATTCGTGAGGGCCACTGGTATTTGTCACGTGAGTTCTCTTCACGGACCATTTGTGAGGGCCAGACCCTCAACCGTCCCTATTTGTGAGGGCCTCTAGAGAGGGATTTGTGACAGGACTCACTCGTGAATAATGGCCCAATTTTTACTAGTGTAACATGATCATAACCTTGGTATGTTAATTGGTGGTTATCATAGCCACATGGTTGATACTTTCTTATGCTAAACATGTGCCTTATGAATATGATGAGAGTTAATCATATCTAGATTCATTGCATGTTGATATAACAAAGGAATGTTCTTAATGTTAATATAACCATGCTATAATTGTTTATGAATATAACCTAGCTCATTAATGCAATATTGTGCTGATCTGGCGTATTATATATAATGATGTGGTTGAGCCTTGTTATAAGGCATGCAAAGATAATGATGATCTTGTAGGGAATAATATGACGGTCTTAATGACATTTGGGCATGGTTGAGCCCTGAATGAGGTGTAATCCTCGTGTTGATAAGGGTTAATACCCTATGATATTGTGAAAAGGATTTATATCCTGTGATAGTATGATGGTCTTAATGACCTTTGGGCATGGTTGGGCCCTGAATGAGGTGTAATTCTCTTATGTTGATAAGGGTTGATACCCTGTGATATTGTGAAAAAGCTTATTATATTGTGATAGTATGATGACTAGTGTGGTCTCATGAATGGAAAGTGAATAGTACCATGTGATGATGAGATGAGAAATTATGTTTCACATGTTTTATATCTTTTAAAAGTTGTGATATTTATATGCTTGCTAGAAGTGAATTAGTGTTTGTATATCCACTTGTTTGATGTAGCCTTAATTCACCCAATTGGCATAACTAATCAAGTGAAACTCTAATCATGTAGCGCCCTATGCCATAGATCCATCTGAGTGTTAGAATTTTCCAGATGGTGAAACGAGTATTCCTAAGGGAAACTCGGAGCGCATACTGTTGAGTATGTGGGGGTGGCAAGTTGAGGATGTAACATAATGAATCTTTGATCTAATCTCCATGTAAACCTTTTTCCCAAGTTTTCCTTTCATTTCGATCCTTTATATCATTTATGATTAATTAGTGGCATTTATAGTGGTGTAGTGAACATTTATTCACTAATTGTACCAATATAAGGGTTTGTGCAAAAATACCTAAATGAAAGCTTAATTACCATAATAAAGTTCTCTAAACCTTAATATAAATTTTGATATGATTTGAAAACATAAAATGAGCCTAAGTTTCAAATTTGGTTCGATTTAGATGTTGTTTGTCAAGTTATGTAATTTTAGATACATTCTGGACTTTTATGCAATTTACCCAACTGGGAGGTTTTATTTACAAATCATCACATGAATTTTAATCCTTAGATATTCCCTTACCATTTAAGAGATTTTGAACCATGGGGCACCTGGTTGCACCTTGGTTTGAAGGTGTTACTTTCCAAGGGCATTATAGGGATTACCCTCTTTATAAATGTGCTTATCTTTAAAAGCTATCAACCAATGTGGATATTTCTTTCTTTGAAGGACGGTGGGATGGCCCAGAAGTCTCTAGGGGATCATAGGACCTAATTTTGATATGCAAGAAGAGTCCATGAGTTTTCCTCTTGCATGGCCATGAAGCCCTAGCCTAAGGACACATGGAAAGTCACATAGACACCTCATGCTTGCCCATAGAGCCATGCCTACCCCTTCCTACCTCCCAATCCAAGAAGCAATCCTATCCTTCTCTTTATTATATCTTAGATCATCGTCCCTTCTATGTTTGGACATGAAGTTTCTGTCCCAAGGTAAAATAAGGTGCCTACCTTGGTGAAGAAGGCTCCTAGGCTTCCAAATTTCTCTATTTAGGATTTCTTAAGCTCCTCCTTGGTGATTTTGACCAAAACTAGTAAGAATCCCCCTTTCCTTCCCTATTTTCATGTTTTTAGTATCCTCCCACCTTCTTCCAAGTTAGAACCATGACCATACATGGTAAAACTCCACCTAGAACCCTAAAGCATCTCATCTCCATGCTCTTTTGCTAGGGTTTGCACCTCTAAAGTGGAGAAGGCGATCTTTGCTCAAGAAAGGAGCTTGGCTTGGATCAACCAAACCTTCTAATCTCGGTATCCTTTCTGTTTGGACCTTCTTACCTTCCTATAGGTAAGTTTTTTTAACCCCCTTCTCATATATTGCTTAGTACATGCTTAAAACTCATGCTTCTATGTTGAAAATTGATGATTTCCATCTCTTTTTACCATGTTCTTCTAGGGTTTTGGTTTCTTGTTGTTTTACCTTCTCTAGAAGCTCTAGTTTGGATACCTATGCAACTTCAAACCTGATCTTGGGTCAAATGGTATTTTCTCCCTCTCCCTCTCTCTTCAATTATCTCGATCAGTTTGATGATGTGGCAATTTCCTATTGGTCAGTATTGAAAAATTCATATCTTCTAAACCGTTTATCCAAATTTGACAAATAAATATGTTTTGGAATTGGAAAATTAATATCTATCTAATAAAAGTACTTTCAAGGCTTGATTTCATGGTTTTACTAAGGGTGATTTTTGTAAAACGAATTTAATGCATAAAATCCATAAAAATTACATCTTAATCATCATAACTCCAAAATTAACATAAAAATATGTTTTCTTCATCAAGAGAACCTAATAAGTTCATTGGTGATATTTACAAAAGCTAAATCCTAATTTTGCTAAAAAGTTCTGAAATTAGGGTTTCTATATATTAATGTGCACTATGTACTCTAATACATGTTAATACATTGAAAATAGGCAAAGTGGAACTTGGACTCAATTAAAGTGGTGAAAGTTAGTAATTGATATCAGTAAGAGAGGTGTGTGAAATCCCTATTTATGTATGTGCATTTACCCCTTAAGTTGGGAATAATTGTGCCTTAACCTATTTTTCTATAATGATGCTTTATTAAACCATTTTTCATATACTCTTAAATCTTTTTCTATACTTATAAATTAGTTTTGGAACATTATTTTTGGGTCTTGGTACTCCATTGCCATGCTTATTGATTCATATGATTATTCTTTCCATGACTACTTTTTCTAGCATGTGGATTTATGTTCTATTTAATTTAAAGTAACGATACTTATGTACAACCACCCACAAAGGGCATGTAAATAATCACCCTGGGGAATGTCTAATTCTCCCCATAATATTGTAGGTGACTGAGAATGTCTTATTCTTTCCTCACCTAAGGTTAGAGGTCCGGTACGTGCCTCAACCATACTTAGTTAGATAGACATAATTATCTTACATGCAAATCCTTTTTGATATAATTGTTAATGGCAAGTTTCTTTTGAATATAGCCTCATACTCTTGTTATCTTCATCTTATGATGAACCCTAGCCTGTTCTTATTTGCTTTACTTATCTTATTATCCTAGATAAGTTTTGTGACACATACCTTGTTTTCTTTCCCCTTTTTCTGGGTTCTTTCCCAACCACCCAGGTGCTGGTGTTGAGTAAGGAGAAGGACAAGTTTGAAGGAATTCATCTCAGGAGTAGATCTCAAGCTTTCTGAAAGGATGTCTAGGTTGCTATAGCTAGATCCTTTTCTCTTATCTTTTTCTTTTGGGAACAATCATGTAATGAACAATGAAATCCATGTAATAGGATTAGTACTTTTATTTTCGCTGCTATTAACATTTGGTAATGTATCTGGTGCATGCTTATTTACTTGGAATATTATACATGCATCCCTCAATATCTTTTGTCTTTCTAAAATGATGGATGGTTTGTAATTCCTTTAAATTTTAGTAAGTAGGTGATCTTGCCTCTTTACAGCATGGTATCAGAGTCTTCAGGAAACTATTAGGACATGAAGTTGAAGCAAAGGTGTCTAGAATGGATCAGGGTTTCAGAGGCTGGTAATATTTTCCTCCGCACCACTAGCTTGGTTTACAAGGACTCCCATGCCCATATGATACCGGCCTGGCCTGAGCTGATATGAATTGCCCAAAATAGTATGCTTTTAGGCAATAACATTCTAGATATTCTTTTCTCGTCTATGCTTCTATTCTTTTTCATCCATGATTTAAATACTCCTGGGAACTTAATATGTTAACCCTACCTTTCAGGATAGGTGACTTGTTCGACAGTAGGAATAAGGGAAATGAGTCAAACCCTAATGACTCCAATATGGAAAACACTCCTGTGACTCCTGTCGGCCATAGTGTGGTCAACCTTGCTACTCTGGGCCCCCCCTCCTTCACACCAGAGCAAGAGCTGGAAATGCTGCGCTAGTTGCTCTCCAACATGATGGGGCAACTCCACACAATGACCGCCAATGCCAACAAGCCAAGGGAGTTCACCCTCACCGACTTTATAAAGATGCAACCACCCTACTTGAAGGGTGAAAGTGAACACAACATGGTGGATAAAGCTGATGACTGGGTGTTGGCTTTGGATCAGACCTTCGAGGGTATGACATGCCCTCCTCACCAGAAAGTTCGGTTCATGACGTATGTGCTGAATGGACCGGCATGTGTCTGGTGGAATGGTGTCGCCCACACTTGAGACACCTCTACCATGGAGTGGGACCAGTTCCCAAAACTCTTCAGGGAGAAGTACATCTGTCCTGCCTTCTTGAGGAAGAAGGAAGTCGAGTTCTATAGCCTCAGACAGGGAAGCATGAGTGTGGCCGACTACATCCAACAGTTCCTACTTCTGGAACGCTATGCCACTGACCTTGGAGCTGAAAGAAGGGCAACATTGCTCTTGGATGGCCTAAACTACCAAGTGGGTCGAAGTCTTATTCCACATCTTCCACTCACCTTCCAGTAGATGATGGATAAGGCCCTGGCCATCGAGTCCTACCCAAGATTCCAATCCTATGGACACATAGGAAGAACCCTACCAGAATGAGAATCGCGGACATGATCGGTGCAATAGGTGCTCTCGCCACCATCCTCCAGGGAGATGTCCTGTTAACAATGCACCTGCTCATAGAGACAACTGGCCTCCTTCGACCTGCCACGAATGTGGCCAAGTTGGGCATATCCGACCACTCTGCCCCCATTTCCAGCAAGGACAGAATAATGCCCAGCAGCCACAATAGCCAAGGCAAAATCTGCCTCTACGGAATAATAACAACAACAACAACCAGAACCCGAGGCGACCGCCAATGGAGAGGCAGAATGGGAGAGTGTTTTCTCTCAATGCTGAGGAAGCATGCAAAGATAATGAAGTTATTGAAGGTACTTTGCATCTTAATATGCATCCTATAAAGGCACTCTTTAATTCTGGCTCATCCAATACCTTCATATCATGTCAGCTTGCTTCTATGTTAGAAATAGAATATGAGTATATGGATCATATATTAGATGTAAAAACCCCTAGTGGTAAGATCTTCTTTTCGTATCTCCAAACTTCGATTATGGACCTCTATATATCTGGTATAATGTTTCCCTCAGATTTCATCTTGCTCGACATGAACACCTTTGATGTGATCCTAGGAATGGATTGGTTGAAGAGGTACAAAGCTATTTTGTTTTTTGAAGAATCAAAGGTTAGTTTGTCACATCCTATTAAGGGAATATTGTGTGTCAAGGGTAGGAAGTGAGAAAATCGGCAATTTGTTATCTCCGCCATCAAAGCTGAAAAGCTAGTCTCACAAGGGTGTAGAGCTTTGTTAGCCTCTATAGTCCTCGAGGCTACACCTCCTTCTCTCGACCACATAGATGTGGTGAAGGACTTCCCGGACGTCTTTCCTGAGGAGTTACTTGGTTTGGCACCAACTCGGGAGGTGGATTTCTCCATCGAGCTTGTACCCATAACTTCGCCAATATCCAAGCCGCCTTACCGTTTGGCCCCTACCGAGCTTGCCGAACTGAAGAAGCAACTAGAAGAGCTTCTCGACATGGGCTTCATCTGCCCCAGTGTTTCACCTTGGGGAGCCCCTGTCCTGTTCGTGAAGAAGAAGGATGGTTCAATGTGAATGTGTATGGACTACCGCATGCTTAACCAAGTGACGGTGAAGAACCGTTATCCTTTGCCTCGCATCGACGACTTGTTCGACCAACTGAAGTCAGCCACTGTGTTCTCCAAGATGGATCTACAAAGTGGCTACTACCAGATGCGCGTGAAGGATAATGATATCCTGAAGACGACATTCATAACTTGCTATGGGCATTATGAATTCATGGTCATGCCTTTCGGCTTGACAAATACCCATGTTGCCTTCATGGACTTGATGAACCGAGTGTTCTGCCCATACCTTGACAAGTTCATGGTGGTGTTTATTGATGACGTTTTGGTTTATTCTGAGACGTTAGAACAACATCGTGAGCATCTGCGGATTGTACTCAACACACTATGAGAAAATCAACTCTATGCAAAATTCTCAAAGTGTGATTTCTGGATAAAGGAAGTGATGTTTCTGGGTCATGTGATTTCTGCCGGACATATAGTTGTTGATCCTGCAAAGGTAGAAGTTGTGACCAAGTGGAAAGCTCCAAAGAATCCCTTAGAGATCTGTAGTTTCCTTGGCTTAGCAGGTTACTATCAAAGGTTTATCAAGAACTTCTCTGAGTTGGCTTTGCCTTTAACCAAGCTGACGCGAAAGGAGGTCAAGTTCTCTTGGACACTAGAATGTGAGAATAGTTTCCAAAAGCTGAAGGAGTGTTTGACTTCTGCTCCCATTCTTACCTTGCCTATTGAAGGCATACTCTATGTCGTCTACACTTATGCTTCTAAACAAGGCTTAGGGTGTGTTTTAATGCAAAACGTAAAGGTGATCACCTATGCTTCCCGCCAATTAAAACTGAATGAAGCTAATTGGCCTCCACATGATTTAGAGCTTGCTTCCATCATTCATGCTCCGAAAATCTGGCGAAATTATATCTATGGTGTGAAGTTTGAAGTTTTCTCCGACCATAAAATCTTGAGGTACCTATTGACACAGAAGACACAGAAGGATCTGAATCTACGACAGCGAAGGTGGATGGAATATCTCAAAGATTATGACTTCACCATCACCCATCATCTTGGTAAAGCAAACATCATAGCTGATGCTTTAAGTCACAAGAAGGATGTCGTTTGTGCTGCTATGAGATGTTTAGTGAGGGAAATCTTGAATATGTGACTAGTTGGCGACCTCAACCTGTCGATTCAATGGATGAAGACAAGTTGTGTGTCCATATGTCTAGTTTGACTGTTACACTGACTTGGATCTCAAAAGTCATTTATGCACAATTGGAAATCTCTGAGATGGAAAAGATGAAGGCCTTGACCGAGAAACCGCAATCTGACTTCTCTGTAGGAGTAGATGGTGTTGTCCACTTTAGACAAAGGTTGTGGATTCCTGATGTGGGTGATCTAAGACAGAAAGTGTTGAGCGAAGCACATGGGTCCAAGTACACTATCCATCCTGGCACAAAAAAATGTACAAGGACTTACAATGAAGCATCTGGTGGAAGAACATGAAGAATGATATAGCTCTATTCGTCGCAAAGTGCTTGACATGTCAGCAAGTCAAGATCGAACATAAATGACCTGGTGGTCTTCTTCACCCTCTTAAAATTCCATAATGGAAGTGGGAGAAAATCATAATGGACTTCATTATTGGTTTCCCCAAGTCCAAGAAAGGTTATGATGTTGTTTGGGTGGTTATTGATTGGCTTACAATATCTGCTCATTTCTTGGCTTTCAAAACCAATTACAAAGATGCAAATATGGCTCAATTGTACGTTGAGTGGATCGTACGCTTGCATGGAGTACCTAAGGTAATAGTTTCTGATCGTGACCCAAAGTTTACTTCTTGTTTATGGGGTCAGATTTAGGAGGAGATGGGTACTGACTTGCGTTTTAGTACTGCTTACCACCCGCAAATTGATGGTCAATCTGAGAGAACAGTTCGGATTCTGGAGGACTTACTTCGTGCTTATGTGATAGATTGGGGTGGTGCATGGGATCAATATCTACCATTAGCTGAGTTTGCTTACAATAATAGCTACCAAACTAGTATTGGTATGCCACCTTTTGAAGCTCTCTATGGTAGACCATGTCGTTCACCTTTGCATTGGGATGATGTCAGTGAACGTTCTCTAGTGAAGACCGATGACATGTAAATGATAATAGAAAAGGTGCAGTTGATAAAGAAACACATGAAAGCTGCTCAAGACCGACATAAGATGTATGTTGATAAGAAAAGGTCTGATGTTAACTTCCTAGTGGGTGACTATGCATTTCTGAAGATCAATCCTATTCGTTCTATTGCTAGATCTAAAGTTAAAGGCAAGTTGAGTTCCTGCTATGTTGGACCATTTGAAATCTTAGATAAGGTCGAAGACTGTGCACACCGCTTAGCCTTACCTCCTTCCTATGATAAGACTCATAATGTGTTCCATGTCTCTGTGCTGAAGAAGTATGTGAAGGACTCTTCTCATGTGCTTACTATTGAGCCTTTGGATATACATGAGAATCTAACCTATGAAGAGCTACCTGTGAAGATCCTTGATTCTCGAGTAAAGCAACTGAAGAACAAAGAGATTGAGCTGGTAAAAGTTTTATAGAAATATCATGGTCTGGAAGAAGCCAC
This sequence comes from Alisma plantago-aquatica, assembly GCA_963693085.1. NCBI lineage: Eukaryota > Viridiplantae > Streptophyta > Magnoliopsida > Alismatales > Alismataceae > Alisma > Alisma plantago-aquatica. Next base: position 1,154,896,787 of record OY856410.1, on the reverse strand, counting down.
TTGGGAGTTGAGAGATCACTACTACAGAAATGGCTTATAAAGTCACATTTACAGGCGTCAATTTTTTGTCAAAATCTACGCCTAAACCCTAAAACGTCGGTTAAGTACACAAATCGACATATATATGTTAGGAGTGACCAGACACGGGTACCACTTTTTATTTAGCGTCAGTTCCTAAATAAGCAACCGACGCCTAAAAACACCCCGCCAAATCCAATCTTTTCAATGAAAAAAATTACCTCCAAAATTTAACATACGGCGTCGGTTGTTAATTAAACAATCGACGACTAAATGTTTTCCATGAGACAGAAATTGGGCCCATTTTAATCGTCAGTTTGGTTGTAATAACCGACATCGATGTGTTTTCGTGCGTTGTACCTGCAAAAATTTTCACCCCTATTTGGCGTCAGTTCCCTACGGAAACTGACGACTATGGTCAGAATTCAAGAACATTTTATTTTTTTCGGCATATGAGGATAGTCGTCAGTGTTGGTATAAAAACCGATGACTATAATTGAGTATATGTGTCGGTTTTTTATTTATGACCAACACCTTTTGTTATAAGCGTCATTTTTTTTAATTAACCGACGCCTATTGGTAACTTAATAGCACCCGCGTGAAGCAGACTCTTCCCCTTCCTCTGTTTCATTGCAATTGAGAATAGGTCTGGCGATTATGTGATTCTACCGCCACCCTCTCCCTGCTCTCCACCACCACCCTCTCCCTACTCAACGCCGCCGACGCTCCCTACCCTTCATCGGCTCCCTGCCCTCTGTGCTCGCCGGCTCCCTGCCCTTCGCCGCCCGGACACCTGCTAATGCCCTCTGCCTCCCAAGGATGTGCACCTAGCTGCCATCTCGCTGCTTCTCCTCACACCACCACTGCTCTTCTCCACGCTGCTAGCTGCTCCACAGGTAGCCCTCTTCTTCTTCCTCCATGCCCGTAACATACCAGAAATAGAATCCTACCCTAATAGTTTTACCCTTTTGACTTAGCCAAACAAAGATAAGCTAATACCTGTAATTAAGAGAATCTAAAATACTTTGTACTTAATAATGACTCGTTTGGATGATAATAAGAAATTAAAGAACTTAATCGGATAAATATTTCCCATATATTCTTAAAATAGGGTTATATGCACAAACACTTCAGTTGGGTTTTTAATAATGGGCTTGAAGTGCAAATTGTACACTAAGTAATAAAAATAATAAGATATTTCATCCTAGAACCTTCCGATACTTTTTAGAATACGAAAAAGAAGATAAAACTCAAATTATATATAAAGGAGATGATAAATGCAATAATTGGAGATAATATGGAATTTAATGGATAAAAGTAGATAATGAGGAATATATTGTTCCAAATATCATAAATGGAAATTTACAATGATAATTTGATACTCAATCTCGTTTTCTTGACCTAAAAGAAACTTAAGGGCCAAGTATAATCTAAATTAGAAGATAAATGCATATATTAATGCCTTTATCAAAGAAAAATAGGAATTAGGCCAATAAAGTGAAATAAAATATTTAATGCCCTCAAATTGGAAAACTAACTCCAAATCCACAATCTAAACATAAAAATAAGCCTTTGGGCAAATTTGCAACTATTTTGGATAATGTTTGATTAATGGGTATATATATAGGAGACAGAAAATGCCTAAAAGGTGTAATTAATAAATAAATATAACTCATGACACCAAAAGTTGGAAATAAAGGCAAATTCGTATTCAACACACTTAAGTTAACTTGTGAATGAAATTTCATCCAATTTGGTTAATCCATGAGTCATTAATGCATCTAGAAAGAGAAATAAAGAATAAATTAAATAACATATCTAAAGTTTCCAAAAGTGAAATCTAATTGATATTCAGAATCTACATGTTTCATTTTACTTGAGCAAAATTTGCCTTAATTTGGATGATGTTTGAACCCTTATTTGAAGAGAGAGAAAAAGGGACCTTAAATGTAATTATTACTTTATTTATTTGATCGATTTCCTTGTCACGCTATTTGATTTCCTTTAGTTTTTGGGTTTTCACCAGGACCCTTCGATCTGACATCAGACGGTCCTCGGCTCATCTCCCACCTTGGGTAGGAGTCCAGCCCGATGTGTACTATACAGGGACTCCTGGGGTGTTCGTTCCCCGATTCTCTCTCCCTCTCTCTTATTCCTCTGCCTCCGTTTCCTTCTCCCTCACCTTCCTTACCTTTCCCCGCACCTGGTGACCCTATATAAGTAGGGTTTTGGTTGCCCTTTCTCCACCATCATTGGGCGCCCCACTGTTGCTCTGTTCGTGCCCCTTTTTCCCGCTTCAAGCCTTCTCCTTATCACCCCGGGCGATCGAACTGTCGAGTTTTGGTTCCCAGCCTCTCGTCATCTCCCCATGCTTTGTTTTCGCCTGCTGGTTTGATCTCAAAGGCACTTGAGGGTGGGGCTTCTGCTCCGCTGGGTCATTTGGCCGCCGTAGGATCATGGTTGGGTTCCAGTTTGTTAGACACCACTACGGTGGTCCCATATTGGTTTCAGGTATTTCCTCATGGCACTTCGTAGCTTGATTTGGCTTTAATTCGATGTTTGGCTCTCTGATTGGTTTTCCCCCAAATCACCGTCGAGACCTGCTCGCACCAGTTGCTCCCAGGGCGTGAGCGGGTGAGGGGGGTGATTCCCTAAGAAATTTTGTTTCTACCCTTCTCGTCTCTTCTTTACTTTGTTTTCTCGAGCGAGGGTGTTTTGGTCTTTTGGACCCGACTCTCTTTGCTTTGTATAGCAGGTCTGTGCATCACTGATGTGGTTTGATTTGGCCACCTTTCACTGGTCCAAGTCACAGATCGTCTCTCTCTCTCTCTCCTCATTTTGTAGATCGATCTGCTAACGTGTAATTCTCTATTTAGCTAATGTTTAAAAATCAATAACTAATTAGTGGATCATCAGAAAAATCTGGAAAAATACTCGTTAGATTCAGAAAAATAAGAGCTTTCTTATGGTATATGTTTTGGTGGCTAAATCCAATGTTTGAAGACATGTGTTTTCAATGAATCTAATTAATGATGAATTAACTTCTAAAATACATAACTAATTATATGTAAGTCAGAAAAATATGATAAAATATGTTTTGGACTCCTAATGACATATACTAAAATATTACATGGTTTTGATAACCTAATTCACATATAATAAAAAGGTGGTTTTTAGGGTTTTGAATAATTGATGGAAACCTAACCCTAATTCCACATATATGCTTAATAGGTTCTTTGGATGCCTAGGCTTGGACCTAGATGTGCCTTTGGATCGTTTGAATCTGATGTTGAAGTATGTTGTATCCCCTATTACTTCATGTTGAGCAATTCACCTATATTTTGTCTTTCTCTTGGTCCTATGGACAATAGCCTATACACAATGCTCTTATCTCTTGTTATCATGGTTCATGTGAACTATCTTGATTGTGATCTTGGATATTCTTTTGACTCCTACCTTGTGATATGGTACATGATGATCTTGTTTATGGTATATGCCCACTGTGATGTGAAGGTTATTGGTGGTTTCATATGTTATCCATTGTGGCAAATCTTGTGTAATGTTTGACTATACTTTTCTACTAGCCTCTATATTTACCTGCTACGTGATTCAGTAACCCTAGAGTAGTATAATTGCATTGGTTTTGTCTCATTATAATTTGTGGAAACATTGTGATATTTTGGATGGTGGATGTGTGATTCCCCATGCCAGGGCAGGATGTGTGATTCCTGACCCATGTTATATATATGTGGGTGGTGGATGTGTGATTCCCCATGCCAGGGAAGGATGTGTGATTCTTGGCCCATGTCTCATCAGGTTCAAGATGTGTGATTCTTGGCCACCATTGACTTTTATAATATTCTAGTGTTATGCTTATCTCACATGTATGCAGGATGTTGGTCATGATATGTGCATGTGGCACTTCTTTATTGTTTACATATGGCATGTATCTCTTTTGTTATGAATCTTATCTTTTATGACCGTGTGGGTAGTCATTTTATTTTGCATGGGAAGCATTCATACTTTATGTCCTTATTGCCATATATTGCTCAAGTTTTCTTTAGTATACACATACCAACTTTTTTCTGATGTATTTCTTTTCTTCTTCTCTTTTGTGGGGTACGCTTCCAACCCCAGGTAGATCAGGGAGAGGTGAACCTCGACATCAAACTTTTAGCTGAGCTTTTGGGAGACTTGAAGAGGTGGTTAGATGACCCTCGACTTGATCTTAGGCTTATGTGTTAGTTTTCCTTTTTTTTGGACACCCATATGTGGTGAAGTGTTGTATTATGCTTTGTAAATTGTTAGATAATATTTCTTTTCCACTGCTACTCATTGTGTAATGATACTTACATGTTGAATGAATTGATCTCCATCCCTTTGGCGAAATTTTTTATGTGGTGTTTGGTTCAAGGGATGAAGTCTTTTCTTTCTAGTAGAGGAGTAGTTTCACTTCTTTACAATGCCCCTCTTCTTCTTCTTCTTCATTCTCCCTCATTACCAACAGTAAGCATGGCCGTGGCTGTGTTGGCCGGCCGCGTGCTTGTTGTTGGTAAGGAGGGAGAAGGAAGAAAAGAGGGTATTTTGTTCATGTACTTTTTTATCTATTGCTTTGTATTTGTTTATCTACTGATTATATTTATTTATCTAATGCTTTGAGTTTACTTATTTAGATGTTGCTATTGTAAATGAATCTAGGATATGAACAAATCTTTTGCTTGCATATATTTGTGTTTCTAATGCTAATGCTTGACCTAATTCAGTAAATTTTGATACATGTTGAAATAAGATTTAAACTTGTCCATTCTAGCATACTAATTTGATTTGATTAAACCCTAACATTGATGAAACCCTAACATAAATTGTGATGAAACCCTAACATGTACATATCTATCATTGTGTTTGTTGGCCTAGAAACCCATCCAAGATTTACTCATTAGGAGTAAATCTTGGATAGTCTCCGGTTTGGGACTGTTCTTGAACACCTAATCTCACTTAGGATGTAAGTGTATAATGTGTATTGGGTTTTCAAGAAAATTTCAGCAGCATTTCCCCGATGTTCTCTAAGTACCAATACACATTATAAACTTACTAGTGAGATTTGGTGTTCAAGAATGAGATAGGTGGTACACATTTATTATATATAAGAATGACAACACATGTATTTGTTGGCCTAGAAACCCGTCCAAGATTTACTCATTAGGAGTAAATCTTGGATAGTCCCCAGTTTGGGACTATTCTTGAAGACCTAATCTCACTTAGGATGTAAGTGTATAATGTGTATTGAGTTTTCTAGAAAATTTCGGTAGCATTTCCCCGTTTGTTCTCTAAGTACATATGTACATAGAGAACAATGGGAAAATGCTGCCGAAATTTTCTTGAAAACCCAATACACATTATACACTTACTAGTGAGATTAGGTGTTCAAAAATGGGATAGGTGGTACACGTTTATTATATATAAGAATGACAACACATGTATTTGTTGGCCTAAAGTTTTAACCATGCAAAAACTCTAATCTGTTAACCCTAATCTTGTTGTAATATATACTTGTTTTCTCTTTGATCATAGAATGGATAGATCATGGATATCCATTCACAATCGCTGCACCCCAGAGTTTATCTCTGGTCTTGACCAGTTTATTAGATTTGCCGAGGAACATAGGAAACAATCTGGAGACAGGTTCTACTGTCCATGTAGGCATTGCGGTAACAACTTGAAAGTCAGCACTGGTGATGAAATCAAAAGTCATGTCATGTGCAACATGATTATACAAGGCTATACATAATGACACTGGCATGGAGAGATTTCAAACCTGAAACCAGTGGATGTCGATAGCAGTGCTTGTGTGGAAGAAGAAATTGCCTTCGATGACGTAGATGTGAATGAACCAGTTCTAGTAGACATCATTGATGTGATGCTGGATAGTTGTGGGGTAGAGCACACCGATCCACCTCCCATTTTTAGAAACATTGTGCATGATGTTGATATATCGTTATACACATGTTGTACTAAGTTTACGAAGCTTAGCGCTGTGTTGAGATTGTATAAGCTGAAAGCTAACAATAGATGGAGCGACAAAAGCTTCATGTCATTGTTGTCTTTGTTGAAAGAAATGCTTCCTGAAGGAAACAAGCTGCCAATCTCAACATACCAGGTAAAGAAATTGTTGTGCCCAATGGGAATGGATGCCAAGAAGATACACGCATGCCCAAATGATTGTGTATTATTTCAAAAGGACTATATGGATTTGAAAGATTGTCCAAAATGTGGTGCGTCACAATATAAATTGACAGCTTCGGGGGAGTCCAAAACTGGTTCTCCTGCCAAGGTGATGTGGTATCTACCTATAATATCACAGTTTCAACGCTTGTTTGCCAATCCGATAGATGCGAAGAATTTGAGGTGGCATGCAGATGTTAAGAAAAATAATGATGGGATCCTACGACATGCGTCTGATTCGCCACAGTGGAAGAAAATTGATCTATTGTACCCTGAATTTGGTGAAGAAGTCAGGAATCTAAGACTTGGGCTTTATACAGATGGGATGAATCCCTATGGGACATTGAGAAGCCAACATAGCACTTGGCCAATCATGCTTGTTATATACAATCTTCCTCCCTGGTTGTGTATGAAAAATAAGTACGCAATGTTGTCGTTGTTGATATCGGGCCCTAAACAACCTGGAAATGATATCGATGTTTATCTTGAACCTCTGATTGATGACTTAAAGAAACTCTGGGGTGAAGGTGTGATGACCTATGATGCTTCATGAAGAGAGACATTTCAATTGCATGCTATGTTGTTTTGCACTATTAATGACTTTCCAGCGTATGGGAATTTGTCTGGATATAGTGTCAAAGGAGCTAAAGTGTGTCCTATATGTGAAGAGAACACTGATTCAACAAGACTAAAACATGGCGGTAAGATTTTATATCTCAGTCATCGAAGGTTTCTTACAAAATTCCATCTGTATCATAGGAAGCGCAAAGCAATCAATGGATTGAATGAGGAACGGAGTGCACCTAAACCTATACCAGGGGAGGTTGTTTATGAAAGAGTAAAAGACTTTGTCAATGAATTTGGTAAGAGATCACAATGTACTATGGCCACACGGAGTGACAAATCTTTATTCAAGAAGAAGTCAATATTTTGGGATCTTCCTTATTGGATTTCTTTGACAGTCAGGCATTGTATCGATGTCATGCACGTTGAGAAAAATGTCTGTGATAGTGTCATTGGTACTTTGTTGAATATACCGGGTAAGACTAAAGATGGGATAAAATCCAGACTGGACCTACGTGAAATGGGAATAAGGTCAGAATTATCAAAATTACGTGAAATGGGAAATCAGAGAACATACTTACCTCTCGCTTATTACACATTGTCTAGAAAGGAGAAGAAAGCTTTTTGTGAATGTTTGGTAAATGTTAAGGTGCCACATGGTTACTCATCCAACATCCGTAGATTGGTATCAATGAAAGATCTGAAGTTGATAGGTCTTAAATCTCATGATTGTCACACTCTAATGCAACAAATATTTCCTGTGGCAATTCGATCTATATTGCCAAAGCATGTAAGGTTTGCAATCACCAGACTTTGTTTCTTTTTCAACAGTCTGTGCAGCAAAGTTATTGACTCTGATACTCTCGATAATTTGCAAAGAGAAGTGGTTGTTACCCTATGTCAGCATGAGATGTATTTTCCTCCGTCGTTCTTTGATATCATGGTACATCTTATTGTCCACTTGACTAGGGAAGTGAAAATGTTGGGACCAATTTTCTTGCATTGGATGTATCCCGTTGAATGATACATGAGCATTTTTAAAAGTGATGTTCGAAACCATTATCGGCCTGAAGGGAGTATTATTGAGGGTTATGTGGTGAGAGAGGTTATGGATTTTTGCAATGACTTTCTTAGTGGTACTGACACTCCTGGTAATGACAAGAATATTGAGGAGCAATTTGGCAAAGGAATTTTGGGATCACTGGTGAAATTAATCAACCATGAGCAGTTGGAACAAGGTCACTTGTATACTTTACACAACATGGACAAAGTGAGTGTTTTTATCGAGGAACATACCAATTTCATTAAGAGACAATATCCTCGAGCCAATACAGTGTGGCTTGCTAGAGAGCATAACAAGATATTTATTAAGTGGTTTGAAGATAAAGTCTTACATCAACTATCTCAAACACCAGATGATATTACTAAAACTATCAAATGCCTCGCCTTTAAACCAAAATTGAATGTTATGTCTTATGAAGTGTATGACATTAATGGATTCACATATTACACAAAGCGCCAAGATGATAAGAGTGTCGTCCAAAATAGTGGGGTCACTCTTCAAGCGTCGACTATGTTTTTTGCAAGTGCAAAGGATAAGAGTCCACGTGAAGCTAAAATGTCATATTACGGTGTCATTGAAGACATATGGGAGTTTGACTACATTGATTTTCAGAATTCTGCTTTTCAAATGTAATTGGGTTGATAACACCAAAGGAGTTATAGTGGATGAATTGGGTTTCAATTTAGTGAACTTTGAAAAGATTGGCGAGAAGGGTGAACCATTCATATTGGCATCATAGGCGAAACAAGTATTTTATATTGATGATCCTGTAAATGATAAATGGTCGGTTGTTCTTCATGGTAAAAGACAGTTCATTGAAGATCCTATAGATGAAGAAGAGTACTATGATAAGTATGATGAATACAGTCCATTCTCAGTTGGGTTGCCAACACCAGCAAATATTGAAGCTAATGATGACTTGTATGTGCGCGGAGATCACAATGAAGGATTTTTAATTGATAAAAAATCGCAATATTAGAGGCATGTTTATATTTTTTATATGTTTTATTTTTCTGAATGTGAACTTTATAATGTGAATTACTTTACAATGTGAATGTGAACTTTACAATGTGAATGTGAACTTTACAATGTGAATTTTACAATGTGAATTACTTTACAATGTGAACTTTACAATGTGAATTACTTTACAATGTGAATGTGAACTTTACAATGTGAATTACTTTACAATGTGAACTTTACAATGTGAATGTGAACTTTCAGATGGCTGAGCATTCTCTTGATGACCGTGATCATGATTACCATGAGGGTGAGTACATCAATGCGCCACCTCACAATGTAAGTTTTAAAAATATATCATATATTTATATCTATATGTCCATTTATAGTTATATCCTGTAAGCGTGTTTATTTTGTCAAATTTTAGGTTGATGATGCACATGTACCCTCTGAAGCACTTGAGGCACTTGATGAGCAGCACCAAAAAGTTGACAAGAGAAGGGGCATCAATATGATGAAGAAGTTAATAGCGCAAAGGGGCAATGGATCCAAACTTGTTGTGGATTTTGATAATGCAGGAAATGCAATTGGAGTGAATCGCAATTCGTTTGTTTCATATCTTGGGTATGTTACTCGTAGCCATTGCGGTTGTAAGATAGATTCTTGGCATAAAGTTCCTAAGGGGAAGAAAGATGTAATATGGAAGGATTTATGCATGCGTTATTATTAATTTGCAATTCTATTTTGTAGATTACTAATTTTTTGGATACTAATTAATAGCAATTCTATTTTGCAGAGTATATTTGAATTAGATGAAAAGATGCATCATAAATGCGTGATGCAACACTGTGGGAGAGTCCTAAGGAACTATAGGACAAATCTCACATGAGAATACATAAAAGAAGGTGACTAGAGGAAGAAGACAACCACTAAACAATGGAACTTCCTGGACCAAGAAGAATGGGACGCGTTTGTTGCTTCAAGAAAAACTGATGAATTCAAGGTATTAGGCGTCACTCCCAATTTAATTAATATACGTTGTATTCACCTATTCAAGATTAACATTTAGTGTTACTAACCAAATTATTAATGTGCATACTAACTGGGACCTCAGTGAGGCGCAAAAAGCAAGGCGTGCACTGAATGTGCATGACCATACAATGGGTCCAAAGGGGTATGCAGGCATTCGCCAAAGACTACAGGCTGAGTCTACTGCTCAGTCTAATACTACTCAGGAGTCCTCTACTATAGGTACCACACCTCTACCTCGCCATGATGTCTGGATAGCTGGGAGGCAAAATAAGAAGGGAGAAATAAGGAAGCCCGCAACTACTGAGGTGGCCGCAAAAATGGTAAAATACAACTCTTAGAGAAATCGTTCGAATATTGATTATTTGTGGTGTTTACTTAATTAAATTTTTTTGTTTTGGCGATTAGCGGGAGCTGCACGAGCTGAGGAAACAAGGCAAGTTCATCCCTGAGGGCACAAGGGATGAATTGACAGTTGCTCTGGGTAACCCAGAGCATCCTGGACGTGTTAGGGCTACATGCACTGGTGTGGGCATCAAAGTATTCTTTGGGCCATCCCAGCGCAAACATGTCCCAAAAGCGGGAATTTCACAAGAAGAGGTAACCTATTATTTTTTTTGAATGTTACTGTAAAAGGGAATTCAATAATCAGAAGCTAACGTTTCTTTTATCCATGTATATGTAGATGTGTTAATTGAAAGGAGAATCCAAGAAGTAATGGTGAAGTGGCAGTCGTCTCAGACTGCCACTTAGACGGTACCTATGGCGTCCCTCTCTACTCCTACTGCAGAGGTTGGGAGTAATCCTGTAGACCCACCACCTAGCACATCCGCTGTAAGTATTTTTATGACATAGTAACTAGTCTTTTCAAGATGATATGTATATATGTATATAACATTCTTTACACAAAAATTTGTAGGGGTTGAAGCCATGCCATCTAAAAAGTAAAGAATTTGTCATTGCAGAGGGATTAGCTTACCCATACCTACCAGGGGAAATGTTTCATGGGTCTCCATTACCAGCTGGTTGGGTTCGTGTGAGCCCGCTACGTATATTCCCCAATTGGATGGATCTTCCATTGCCATATGCCCACCCAGATTGTGAAATGCTTGGTGAGACAGAAGGCGGAGTGATATTGTGGCCAAAAGCAGATGTCCTCTATACTGAAACTGTATGGTAAATTTACATTACGTTAAATTGTTAGTGTGTGTATATGATGTCAATTGATCTGAAATTATATATATACAAGTTAAAAAGAAGACACCCAGAGCATCTAGGCCTCCACCTCCACCTCTTACATTACCAAGTTGGGTTCCACATGACCTACCTGTCCCGTTAGGTCCTAATTGTAGGGGTATGGCAATATGGTTAGGCGAACATGATATAAATTGCCCTATAACTGTTTCTATAGATGTGGATGCTACAAGTCAATCATACGAAAGCAAACTATTTATACAAGATATTTTGGAGTTGTTTCGATATGATTGGCTGAATACATCTGTGATAGAGCTATGGATAAGGTGATATCTTCTTTATACATCCATATACCTTGTGTAGGATCTGGTTTCTTGTTTATTAATGTATACGTAATACATGTTTTGCAGCTACTTAGACAAGATATGTGCATATTTTTCATTCGAACATGTAGGACTTTTGATTCCATCTTTGATTAGTCTAATAGCGAAAGACCCTCCGTCAGTTCAACAATATTGTTGTGATGCTTTTACAAATTTTTCTCAAAATAACAAGACGGTGATAATAGCTCCATTCAATGTGGAGTAAGTTTACTTTGCTTATAATTTGGACTTAAGAAAATTACATTTTTATTGTGGATTTTGAGTTATTAATTTTTAAGTTTTTTTTACCTATAGCGGTATGCATTGGGAGTTACTAGTTATTGTCCCCGAGACATTCACTGTCTATTATCTAGATCCTAAGGGGACTAAATTGAATTCAAAATATGGACACACAATGAAAATGGCATTATTCCGGTGAGAAATATTTTATTTTCATATCCGTTAACATATGTTATTACATTACTATTTAATTATGCAATGTACCGTGTTACATTAACATGTAGGGGTTTAGATGAGTTCAAAAAGGCTGGAGGAAAGGTCCCCAGGAACAAGAACCAGCCAATAATTTGGAAGAACATGGAAGTAAGTTCCTGACTGCAATGTATATATTATTTATTTGAACAATGCTTAATTAGTTGTATTTTTTTAATATTTTGTATGTTTCAATTTATAGTGTGCTACATAAGACAACAGATGGGCATGTGCATACTATGTGATGCGATTTATGCACATGATTATCAAATATGCCGTAGTGGACATCGATACCATTCCTGAGGTATTATATATAGTCTCATTAGATAATATGAAATATATCAATCTTATTTATATATTATTTATTATATATATACATCATTCTCTTTGCATGTGTTTAAAACTGACCACACTACAGGAAAGGCCTTACTAGATGTACATGGTCCCTATATAACGGAAGAATTAAATGATGTAAGAGAAGAATGGGGAAAAACATACAAGTAGTGGGGTTTTTAAAATATAATTGGGATGTTGATAGCGAATAATGACTAAAGAATGATATTTTGTAAATGAATTTCTAAATTGTAATATGTGTGAATGTTTCTACATGTCTGAATGTTTCTACATGTGTCTGAATGTTTATACATGTGTGAATGTGAAAATGAATGAAACTGCTGGTTGCTATATGAATGTTTCTACATGTGTGAATGTGAAAATGAATGGAACTGTAAATTGCTACATGAATGTTTCTACATGTGTGAAAATCGAATGAAACTGCAGATTGCTAAATGTGTGAAAATTAATGTTGCTAATTTTGCAGGTTTGTGGCCTGTTGTTGGCTAATATCAATGGATGTCGTAAAACCTGCAGTTTATAATTGAACTGTAGGTTTCTCATCCTGCGACTAGCCACATCAGGCCTGCAGACTGATAAGAAAAAAAAATGAAATAGGCGTCAGTTATTTGTTTAAAACAGACGACAAATGATTACAACGTCGGATAAATAATTATAACCGACGCCTAATGCATGTGATTTGGCATCAGTTATCAATAATAAACTGCTGCTGATGGTTCTGGCGTCGGTTGCCCTACTAGTAACCGACGTCGATTTCCCTAATGAGGCCAGACACCACGGCCGTGCTGGCCAGCACGGTCATGGCAGCGGGCCAGACAACACGGTCGTGCTGGCCAGCACGACCATGGCAGCGGTGATATGGCATCGATTATCACTAATAAACCGACGTTGATAGTTCCCCAGATGGCACCCTTTCTGTGGCGCGAAGGTTTATGGTGTCAGTTTCAAAACTAATAACTGACGCCTATACCCCCCTGCTGACGCGTTTTCGGTGGCGCGCGAAGGGTTGTAGCATCGGTTCTCAAACTGACACCTAACGGTTGGCATTTTAGCGGCGCCCACATAGGTCTCGCATTAAAACTGATGTGAAAGGCCTTAAATAACCGACACTAAAGGCCGATTATGTACTAGTGGATGAAATGTTACGTACTCACCCTTCTCTTTTTGCTTGAGATTTCGAGGATGAAATCCTTTTAAAGGGGTGGAGTGTTGTAACATAATGAATCTTAGATGTAATCTCCATGTAAACCTTTTTCCCAAGTTTCCCTTTCATTTCTATCTTTTATATCATTTATGTTTAATTAGTGGCATTTATAGTGGTTTAGTGAACATTTATTCACTAATTGTACCAATATAAGGGTTTATGCACAAATACCTCAATGAAAGATTAATTATCATAATAACATTCTCTAAACCTTAATCTAACTTTTTAATATGATTTTAAAACATAAAATGAGCCTAAGTTTCAAATTTGGTTCAATTTGGATGTTGTTTGTGCAAGTTATGCAATTTTAGGTACATTCTGAACTTTTATGCAATTTACCCAATTGGGAGGTTTTCTTTGCAAATTATCACCTGAATTTCAATCCTTAGATATTACCTTACCATTCAAGAGATTTTGAACCATGGGGCACCTAGTTGCACCTTGGTTTGAAGGTGTTACTTTCCAAGGGCATTATAGGGATTACCCTCTTTAAAAATGTGCTTATCTTTAAAAGCTATCAACCAATGGGGTTATTTCTTTCTTTGAAGGATAGTAGGATGGCCTAGAAGGCTCTAGGGGCTCTTAGGACTGACTTTTGTTATGTAATAAGAATCCATGAGCTGTCCTCTTGCATGGCCATGAAGCCCTAGCCTAAGGACACATGGAAAGTCACATAGTCACCTCATGCTTGCCCCCTTCTTTATAAAGCCATGCCTACCCCTTCCTACCTCCCAATCCAAGAAGAAATCCTATCCTTCTCTTTCTTATATCTTAGAGCATCGTCCCTTCTATGTTTGGCCACAAAGTTGCTATCCCAAGGTAAAAGAAGGTGCCTACCTTGGTGAACAAGGCTCCTAGGGTTCCAAATTTCTCTATATAGGATTTCTTAAGCTCCTCCTTGGTGATTTTGACCAAAACTAGTAAGAATCCTCCTTTCCTTCCCTATTTTCATGTTGTTAGTATCCTCCCACCTTCTTCCAGGTCGGAACCATGACCATACATGGTAAAACTCCACCTAGAACCCTAAAACATCTCATCTCCATGCTCTTTTGCTAGGGTTTGCTCCTCTAAAGTGGAGAAGGTGATCTTTTCTCAAGAAAGGAGCTTGGCTTGGAGCAACCAGACCTTCTAATCTCGGGATCCTTTTTGTTTGGACCTTATTACCTTCCTATAGGCAAGTTTTGTTAACCCCCCTTCTCATATATTACTTAGTACAAGCTTAAAACTCATGCTTCTATGTTGAAAATCGATGATTTCCATCTCTTTTTACCATGTTCTTCTAGGGTTTTGGTTTCTTGCTATTTTACCTTCTCTAGAAGCTCTAGTTTGGTTACCTATGCAACTTCAAACCTGATCTTGGGTCAAATGGCATTTTCTCCCTCTCCCTCTCTTCAATTATCTCGATCGATTTGATGATGTGGCAATTTCCTATTGGTCAGTATTGAAAAATTAATATCTTCTAAAACGCTTATCCAAATTTGACAAATAAATATGCTTTAGAATTGAAAAATTAACATGTATCTAATAAAAATATTTTCAAGGTCTGATTTCATGGTTTGATGAAGGATGATTTTTGTAAAATGAGTTTAATGCATAAAATCCATAAAAATTACAACTTAATCATCATAACTCCAAAAGTAACATAAAAAATGTTTTCTTCATCAGGAGAACCTAATAAGTTCATTGGTGATATTTTCAAAAGCTAAATCCGAATTTTGCTAAAAAGTTTTGAAATTAGGGTTTCTATATATTAATGTGCACTATGTACTCTAATACATGTTAATACATTGAAAATAGGCAAAGTGGAACTTGGACTCAATTAAAGTGGTAAAAGTTAGTAATTGATATCAGTAAGAGAGGTATGTGCAATCCCTATTTATGTATGTGCATTTACACCTTAAGTTGGGAATAATTGTGCCTTAACCTATTTTTCTATAATGAGGCTTTATTAAACCCTTTTTCATATACTCTTGCATCTTTTGCTATACTTATAAATCAGTTTTGGAATATTATTCTTGGGTCTTGGTACCCCACTGCCATGCTTATTGATTCATATGATTATTCTTGCCATGACTACTTTTTCTAGCATGTGGATTTATGTTCTATTTAATTTAAAGTAGCGGTACTTATGTACAACCACCCATAGAGGGCATGTAAATAATCGCCCTGGGGAATGTCTTATTCTCCCCATAATATTGTAGGTGACTGGGAATGTCTTATTCTCCCCTCACCTAAGGTTAGAGGTCTGGTAGGTGCCTCAACCATACTTAGTTAGATAGACATAATTATCTTACATGCAAATCCTTTTTGATATAATTGTTAATGGTAAGTTTCTTTTGAATATAGTCTCATACTCTTGTTATCTTCATCTTATGATGAACCCTAGCCTGTTCTTATTTGCTTTACTTATCTTGTTATCCTAGACAAGTTTTGTGACACATACCTTATTTTCTTTCCCCTTTTGCTGGGTGCTTTCCCAACCACCCAGGTGCTGGTGCTGAGTAAGGAGAAGGACAAGTTTGAAGGAATTCATCTCAGGAGTAGATCTCAAGCTTTATGAAAGGATGTCTAGGTTGCTATAGCTAGATCCTTTTCTCTTATCTTTTTCTTTTGGGAACAATCATGTAATGAACAATGAAAGCCATGTAATAGGCTTAGTACTTTTATTTCCACTGCTATTGACATTTTGTAATGTATCTGGTGCATGCTTATTTACTTGGAATATTATACATGCATCCCTCAATATCTTTTGTCTTTCTAAAAAGATGGATGTTTTGTACTTCCTTTAAATTTTAGTAAGGAGGTGATCTTGCCTCTTTACAGAGGATATATCCTTGTCATCCACAATGCAGATTGTGGAGGTTGGCTATGGTCATGCCTCATACATCTGATGTAATTGAGAACGACTGCAGTCGTGTCTCGGTGATTATATATGTGACAAGATTGGAGGACAACTGCGGTTGTACCTCAGATGGTAGGGTATGCGTACCCACCTCCTTTCACTAGTGTCGTGACCTGTACCAAGGACGGACTAGGCTGTTAGCAGCTTGACCTTATGTGTCGCTGTGGCGGACCCGTACTGATCGGGGGCAGAGAAGATCTTAGGAGTCTGTCTTTTCTTAGATCTTGTATGGCAATGATTTTGACTTAGCAGTGGTCAGTTGGATTTTGAGTGGTATCCTCAAATTCGTTAGGGCATAATAAAAGATGTAATACAACCGTATATCATATCTATTTAGGATTATACATGATGCTTCACATTGGATGATAACCCTTATTTGTTCTCTTTACAAAAAGATGACGTTTAGTGCAATTAAGAGATAGTAGATATACTTATGTTGTAGATATGCTTAAGATTGTAGATGCGTACATATAGTAGCCATGATTATTTTGATAACTATACTGCTACTATTGATTATAATCAGGATGCTAGCTATCTCATGTTGTTAGTTATGTTTAGCATGCTATCCATGCCTTTGTAACTAGAGATGCATATACTACTGATCATGCTTATCCAGATAGTTGTGCTTATGGTGTTAGCTCTTTTTATGATGTTGATATGTTCAACCTATTAGACATGCTAATGTTGTTATCTATGCTTATGTGGCTAGACTTATTCATAATGATAGAGATGTTATGTTACTAGACTTGCTCATGATGCTAGATATGCATATGCTACTAAATTGCTTATATTATCAACAAGATAAAGGATGATAGTCTGGCTAATGATGATAGTTATTATCTGCTCCCTTGTATATTTTGATAATCATCAGTGCTGCTGAGCTTATTTGTTATATCTGATTAATTTGCTTAACTATTTAATTACTTTAAAATGTTGTAATCAATAAACGTTGTTGGAGGTTATATCTCTTGTTGGGACTGGGTCTCACCCTTGTGGTTTGCCACATTTTTTTAGGTAATCGACAACGACGACAACAAAATCGTGGAAGTAAAGAGGAACTACAAAAATGAATCTTTGAGAAAGTTGATTAGATGTCTAGTGTGTCCTAGAGTCATCCCTGTACTCTCAAGTTCGGGCAGGAAAAGTGTGTATATGGTGCTTCAAATGAATCAATCTTTTATTAGCATATTAATACTTGTTTGTGTGGCATATACGAATATTGTCTCATGTGCATATATGTTGTGGCTAAGATGATAGAACAATTTGTATCAAATTCTTGGCATAGTATGGATATAAGAAAGATGTTGGACTCTTACGTAAATATTTTTGAGCGGGTGCTGACGTTGAAATCGGTTTTAATTTACCCATATTTTTGGGTATGTGATTAATTAGTGATTGATTGTGTTTTATGTTTTGAGTAATCTCGTTTTGTGTAACGGGTTCTCACAGGATCACCCTGAAAAGGGAGTATTATTGTCATTATGTGTCTATAATATCCAAATTTTAGGGTTTTGACTAAATTCTGGTATTCATGGTCGTCTTATGATCAAATCAGAGTTCATTTGATGAGATTATCTCATTTTAGGGTTATTAGGACGGATGGGTTAGGCGTATGTTTTGCTCATTAGCTACCTTTATACCATTTAGAGAGAGAACAAATATTAGGGGTTGGAGGGTTAGGCCATCATTAATGATTAGCTGATGAGAATTTCATGATCTAGATGGAACATGAATATCATTAGGGTTTATGAGTCGAATGTTATTGATATCAGATCATGAGCACCATTTTGCATCATTTTAATATTACTGATATCAGTTCATGAGATGTATATTACCGATACCATTATTACTAATATTTGGCTTATAAACCCTAATGATATCCATGATCCACGTATTGGTAGTGTTATGTGGGTTGTGACAAGGGTCGGACTAAGTTGTACCTGTCCGATGCGCATGTCCACTATCAACCTATGGCATGGGAGTTGGCCGAATCTTCCATTTTAAGGAGGAATTTCACACTGTATCCATTTGTCACCCTTATTGTGGTATGTTGTTTAAATTAAGTTCAATGAACCCCCGTAAATAAAACAAGTTGTGTATGTCTGTGTGTGTGTGTGTGTGCAGAAACAAGCTGCAATCAATACTGTTGAGAATGTGTCATTACGGTTTATAATGAAATGGGCCTGATTGAAAAGATCTAGAGATACATCCTCTGGCAGTCGAAAGTGAAGATTGGCCTAGAGTTTTCTCAATCTCTCTTACGATGACGATTGATCCAATCCAAAACCCAATGGGTTCCACCAAACTCTGGGGAGGACGTGGAGCAAGTCTCTCCAAAAGACGATCCGATGGCATCACCCATTTGGTTTTGATGGTCTAATTGCCAATCCAATTTCAAAGATTTGATATTTTCAGGGTACTATGTGATTGAAGCTGGGTCCAGTTACCCACCTTAATAAAACCAAGCATTGTATATGTATATAGAAGCAGACTTGCAAATACAGCATACGAAGAAAATATCAGATTATAAGTTACAATGAAATGGCGGCGGCGGCGGCGGCGGCAGATTGAAGAGATCCAGGCGCCAGCAGTTTTAATTTCTACCCTGCTGTTATCGAGACTCGAAAACAGTAAATTGCAGGCAGCAGGTGGCAGTAGGCAGCAATTGCATATTAATGAGTTTGTAGCAATAATTGCAGAATAGTAATAATAGTTGAATAGGAGAGGACAATCCCCTGGACCAATACATTGATTGAAAATGCATCACACACACAGAGTTGGTGAATGAGAGAGTGCGGCGAGCGAGCGAGCAGAGGCTCGCAACACCACATCCGCGTCTCGGACGGACGCCCTCCGGACGGATGATGATGATATACATAGTAAGTAATACACGGTGCTAGTTTTCTTGGTGCATATTTTTTGGGGTAGTTGGTCTAGTTCATGAATAGAGAGAGAGGGGAAGAAGAGGAGGAATTGTTTACGAGAAGTAAATATAACTTAAAACTGAAATGGGAGTTTTTCTGATGATCATGTATATAGCTTTCTTGTTCTTCTGTCTTGGCGTACGTCTTGAAATCCAATAATAATGATAATAATATACCCCGGTTGCATGGCTATCTGCATCTCGATCTCCCTTGATGATACCGATAACATCTTCTCAGAAGACTGGCCTGCGGACGCTGAGCAGCCTGATGTCGTCGATGACCGGTCCACAGAGCGAGCTGGAGTCGTCGGACCTCATGTGGTAATACGAGCTGAAGAACATGATCCTAGTCCGAACAGTCGTGGCCACAAACTTGAGCAGAGCCTTCTTGTACCCACCTTTCCCTTTGGATTCATACGGCACTTTCAACGTATCCCTCCCAGCAAACGCCTCGATGAGCATCGACCCCGCACAGGCATTACTGGCATCCCCAACAGAGAACGTCAGAGCATACGTCCTCCCTACAACCGTTGGCACAACCTGTGCAATCGCACTCTCCCTTCCAGCAACCATCTCCACAGCCCTCTTCCCCTGAGGCACACCGAAGTGGTCGGAATCTATGTATTTGACGGCCTTTAAGGACTCCACCATCCATCCTGGTAGTGGGGAGTGTGCGTCTTCGATGTTGGGTGGGATGAGAACACCCCATGAAGTGTTGGGCAAGATGTAAGGTCCTTCTTCAAAATCCCCGTTTTTAAGCAAGTTCATGCTGGTTCGTTTCGGCGGGTACAGGTTCTTAATCGCCACGGAATCAATCAGTGGTCCACATGCCGGATCCTCTTCTACGCCGGTGTTGTGCAGCACGATATCCACCTCGGCGTAGCGTGCCTGGAACGCCCACGCGTAGGAATCCCACCCGTTGCTGCTGTACATGGTTTGGATGGGGAGGACGCCAGAATCGGGTGTCACGGAGACGTTGATCTTCTCTTCCTGTGCGCAGGTACGTGCGGCGCTGAATGTGAGGGAGTAGTAGGCACCTGGAGTGACTTTGAGGCGCTGTTTGATGGATGCCTCGTTCCCTAAACGGACGGCGTAGGCGCCTTCAGGGACGACTAAAAGCATGTCGCCTTGTTTCTGACCGGACCGGATGTATTCGACGAAGCCGGAGATCTCCCATGATGGGACGCCGGTCTTGGAGAGGACTTGTGAGCCTTTGAGGTCGGAGGGCTTGGGGCCTAGCTCGAAGTTGCCGTTGGCGAGAAGACCTGTAAGAAGATGTGTTAGTGGTAGTAGATCAGTGAGAGCAGTGCAGTCTTTATCTTATTTTAAAAAGTGAGTATCGTTTTCTTTGCCAATGAGAAGTGAAAGTATACATAGAAAAAGGAAAGGAGCTTAAAACTGTCATCTTGTTCTAGTTTGATCTACCCCACCAAGAAACAAGCAGCCAACTCCATAATTGATGCACATGGTTGTCCCAACAGTTTATATAAACTAGGATAGTAACAGGTGTGACAAGAGTCAAGGTATCACAGTGAGGGAGTGGGCCACCCTGTCATGGCTTGAGGATTGAATGCTCTGATCGACTTTCCAAACACAGTAAATCGCCACTGGTTATCTAGATTTAACCACAAAAACAGTATCTATAGGTTGCTACTACTAGCGGTAGACCCCCACCAACATTTTGTGAGTACAGGCGTACAGCCCAGATCCGGTGGCTCGGGACCTAGATAGGTTTGACGGACAGCCTGGGTTTTTTTTAATCTCCTATCTGGCTTGATTACGATAGCAACCCCCCTAAATCCAGCTACAGACATTAATCAAGGCGCCACCGCTATTGAAGTAATTGACTACAACCGATGCCAGTGAGTCGCTGGGGTTGGCATTGAATGGAAGGAAGGCGATGAAGAAAACTGAGGCAGTAAAGTAATAAAAGCCTCCCTCCCACTCACTGCTGCCCCACCTTTTACAAAGAAACAAACTAGCAAACAAACAAACATGGCTCATCCAACCTGTGCTTGCTGCTGTGAGAACAAACAAGCAAACAAACAAACAGGGCTCTCATCCAACCTGCTTGCTGCTGTGAGAGAGGTGAGAATCAGATCTGACATTATGCTTTAAAACCATGATGACGAGACCGCACATGAAGATGCTGCGCACATGACACTAGTGGCCGCCTGGCTCGGTGGGACACC
Source organism: Alisma plantago-aquatica (assembly GCA_963693085.1). Taxonomy (NCBI): domain Eukaryota; kingdom Viridiplantae; phylum Streptophyta; class Magnoliopsida; order Alismatales; family Alismataceae; genus Alisma; species Alisma plantago-aquatica. The sequence continues at coordinate 1,154,875,311 of OY856410.1, read as the reverse complement.
ACTCCCTGAAACGGAGGTGGCGCCACCGCTGCGGTCAGAAACCAGGAGCCCAGGACAAACTACTTCAGTAGCAGGCAGCAGCAGTGAAAATCAATTGGGAATTGAATTCTATGCTACCTAACAACACCAGAACCACAAGGGAGGGAGAAATTCATATATGGCCGTTGTGTATGTGTGTCCTGTACTTGATTCAGATGGTGAGGACCAATCACACTGATGTTTTCGGTCTTAAAAACAAACCCAACCAACCAGGACAGACAGACTGGAGGAGTCCAGCACCAACTGACGCACTATGCCCTCCACCCTTTTTCAAGATTTGAATTCTTTTCTATAGCTCTCATTTCTTGTTTTTTGAAGAAGGAAAAGAAATAAAATAAAACAGAGACTGGGTTCAGCTTAGTATTCTTGTATTGGCTTCTTCTTGCATCAAAGAGCTGCCATTTTAAACGACTACAGGGTGTGTGTTTGAGCTTTTGCCTGTTCAACAAGGAATCAAAACAACCCTCCTGAGAGAGAGAGACTCTCGAAAAGGAAGAATAGGAGCTGATAAGCTAAGTGGATCGAATTGGCATCTCCTATTAATCTTACCCTGTTATTCCTAAACATAACCACACTTCTCGGGTCTCGGTTTGCACCTAAAACCAATGAACAAATGACTACTGGGTATGTGTATATTGGTTTGTTTAATGCAGGGGCGAAAAAAACAGTACCAGAGTTGCAAGCTCCAAGCCATGGTTTGGTTTTGCTTACTCTCACTATATTCCATTACATTAAGAAACGGGACGACCGCAGGAGTTGTTGCTACGCGATAAGATCATACAAGCAGCAGCATATGTGTAAGGAAGGTGCTTACCGTCGCTGACGGCCGCGGTCCCTGCGGCGGCGGCGCAGAGAACCAGAAACGACGCCAGCCACACCAATGGCCTACTTGCCATCTTGGAAAGGAGGCGGAGGACCCTACGAATTCAGTCTTCTTCCCTTTGCGGCTGCTCTGTCTCTACTTCTGGTGCGTCGGTAGAGCTATGGAGGAGAGGGGGAAGAGAAGAAGATGTGTTATGTGGATCGATGCTTCAGCCCACTCCCTCGTTTCCCCTTCCTTATATGCACCCTTACCTGGTACAAAGCCCATGGATCACCGCTGTATTATCAACACATGCCACTGGAATCGGCGCCTCATGTGCCCATGCAATTGATTGTTTATTTACGACTACCTGTTACTGTGTTATTATTATTGGCTACTACATACAAACATCACACTGACTGACCCCTCTCATGGGCCGATCATGGCCGACGACGCTCATGGGTTGAACTGGGTTGCGCCTCCCCCTGTTTGCACCCATTGCAACCCACGTGCTCTGCCCCCTGCGGATGCCGCCACAACCGGCAACTCCCCTCCGCTCCCTTGCCTCTCCTGTCCAGGCCAACCCCACTACCCATTCTCATCATGGGCCACATTTTGATACGGCGGGTGAAAACAAATTTTTGATAAAAGTGTGTCGCTTCCTACCAAGATCAAACAAAACGGTCACAGTGGTCAGTCACGTACCGGAAATATTTGCACATTTCACTCATGGAATCTAGTTACAGCTGACCACTTCTATCTAACGGGATCATAGGATCAGACCCCTCATGCATGCAAACTCCAAGGAAACGACAGACAAACGTCCAACAGGGGTTCAACGTAACAATCTCCCACCATCAAAGTGGGCATGTTCACTACTAACCAACTGATCACACTTGCACATCTCTCTCTTCGGTACGCTTGTGAACGAATGGATTTTATTATTGTAACTCATTCATTTCTAAGCAACCTAGCATATTCGAAAAGAAGGCATTTGAGCGTACAATCCCGATATTTGAAAAACCATGCATTTCCGTAAGGCATTTGAATTAATGCGTGTGTGTGTGATGAAATGAATATGACATATAACAAATCAGTATTGGTTCAGTCCGGGATGTAAAAGGGTTCTTTAGCGCTTATGGTGCCGTACACAAGAGATCGTAGACCGTGATTTCACAACAACTCTCAGTAGCCTCCCCTCATCTTGTCGCTTTCTTCACCAGTGACCCTGGCTTCCTCTCGGCAACACAGGGATGTGTGGGCCAATTTCATAGGATTCACGCGGAAGCTTCAAGCCCAAAAAAATCCGATTATGCGAGATACAATCCGAGCATGCACGAGAAGAACAAAAACGACCCCAGTCGACAGAGTCAATAACTGCCAAGCAAATAACCACAAGAGAACAATATTGGCGAAGAAGACCGCAAAATTCTATTAAACACCTTCAAAAAGATTACAAGAATTGTGGCTCTCTCACAATCCCACACCCACAATAGAATCTCGTATCCCACTCTTGCTCTCTCTCCCTTTGACTATCTTTTTGGCTTCCCTCTTTGGCCTACTCACAACATATGACTACTACTCTATTTATATGCCCCAAAGATAGACCAACCGTAGAATAGGAGTAGGACAAGAGGATACAACTATTCTATGTGGAATAGGATAATGTGAATACAACTCTAACTAAGTAGAAAAGAGAACTTGATAAGGAAATAATATTAGGACTCCAAGTCTACACCAATTAGAACTTTCCTATTGGTAAGATAATTCTCATTATCCTAATAGGATAAGAGACAATATCCCAACAATCTCAACCTTGGATCTTATCAACTGAAGCTGCTTCCGTCAAAAAATTTGCTCCCGTTCTTCTTCTATGCTTCCTCTCCGGAAGCTGCTTCCGTCACCGGAAGCACTCTACCATGCACGCCTATGCGGAGTGCGTGTCCGAGCATGGCTGTCCGAACCCATCATGTGAGAGCACCTCAAGATGTACAGTTTGATAAACTGCACTGCCTCCACCTGCAGTTGGAACCACATCCTTCACACCTTTGGCCCTCCATGCCATTGGTTTGTACCTTCTCCGAGCTCCACCTACTCGCTGGTACTACGTGGTCGGTCTTGCCACGTTTTCCTTCTTCCAACAGTTGACAGCTTCGCCTCTGCACCTGTTGATTTTTGTAGTCAATCTTGCAGCCTCACACTTGACTGCCCCTGGGAGTTGATAACATGTAGCACTTTTTGAGTTCATGACGCTCGCCTCACGTGCTAATGCTTCATCCATACCTCCAGTATGTGTATAACTCCCGTCAACTACTTCTCCTTTAGTTAGAACATCTCCAACCAAGCGATATGCTCCACTGGACCAGATACCCTTCATGATCACTTGCCACTTGCATGTGACTTGCACATGCAACCGATGAATTCAAGTACCCTCTCAGATATTAGATTCCTCTTGAGACTGCGGACATATCAGACCCCCGACAATGTGCGATGTGCTTCATCATGCATGCTAAACGTAACTGTTCCAATTCTGACGATTTGGTAGAGTTTGTCATCTACCAGTTGAATAGTCCCACGTGCCCGATGTAGAGATCCTTCATCAAATACATCTCTCTCTGGACATATGATGTAGCGAGAGCCTGAATCAAATATCCAACCATTATGAGTACCTGATTCCGTAACAGCTAGTGCCTCTGAATATTCTTCCGCCAATGAGAAAACTCCACTTTTTAATTCTTTCAACTTTGGACAATCTTTTAATATGTGACCCTCCTCGTCAGATATATATCATGTGCGTCTTCCCTTGCCTTTCCAATTCTTCTTTCCATGACCCTTGCTTTTATTGGTTTCATCTGTAACAACCAAAGCTTGACCACCTGAGGAAGACTCTGAGGGCTTCTTCAAAGACTCTGCCTCTAAAAGATATGCAACCGCCTCGTTGAAATTGAGTGTAGTTTTCCCAACAAGAATATTCATCACCAGTTGCGCCCATGATCGTGGTAGAGATAAAGCTATGAGAACTACCTTGTCGCTCTCACTAAACGTCTCCTCCATGCTAACCAATTGTGTGACAAGCTTGTTGAAGACATCGAGATGGTCAACGAACCATGTGCCCTCTTCCATGCGCAATTTGTACAATTGCCTTTTTTGTTGGGTTTTAGGGGAGGCAGAGAAGGCAGCGGAAAAAAAAATTTTCTCCTCCCCAAACCCGGAACAAGGAAACGCGTCAACGTCTATACAATAGGAAAGAATGGTTTGTGGAATCATACCTTGTCCCGAGTCTTGCTCGGCGACAATACCTCGCGCAATGCGCGGTCTTCAACTCCGGTCTTGGACGGTGTCTGTGCAGCTCCTGGTCGCACCGGGACTGACGACTCCTCCTCTCACCGGGACTGTCGGGGTTGACAGTTGTCCTCCTGAGCGGCAGAAACCTCCCGCCTCTGTAGTAGTCCACACGGACCACCTGGAACTCCACACTCCTTGTCCCACAAGGAAGTGGAAGGAGTCGCACCCTCCTGTTGACATACTAGTCGCCAACACGCTCTCCTGCCTCTAGTTGCAACTGCAGTTGTCCTTCCCTTGCTGCACCTCCCTTTACGGGAAGCACTTGCTCGGGCTCTCTCTCGGTTACCAAGACCAGAGAGAACGACAACTTTGCAGAGCAACTGGTTGCACTGAGTTGTACTTTGAGAAGCCCCCAATACCCCTATATATAGGAGGGTCATGGGACAGGGTTCTCTATCCCGGGCAATATGGGACTAAAGCAGGAGTAGAAGGGTTCGAGATTTTCCACAAAAAACAACCAACTCACAACCTGAACCGATCGTTTCATTTCTGAAATGGTCGGTTGGGGATCTGAGCCGGTCGGTTGACACTCAACCGATTGGTTGGGACCCATGAGCCGGTCGGTTCACTTTCTGAACCAGTCGGTTCGTGGTCCTGACCAGTTCCCGATTGACTTTCCAACTTTTGTTTCTAATTGGTATCAAATACCAATCATTGTTCCAATCAAATTGGGCAAGTGAAACGCAAGGAAATTTCTCACCAATCCGACTTTCCCAACTTGCCCGGTTGCAACAGTTGAACCGATCGTTTCAACACTTGAAGCAATCGTTCACCCTATCCTTGAGCCGATCAACTCAACACTTGAGCCGACCGGTTCACCAAGCTCAGCCGATCGGTTCATCACATGAGCCGATCGGTTGGGAGTGCATATTGTGTAGAATCAGTCAATTGTGATTTCAATCAATCTGATACTCTAATCAATCTGTCCAACACCTTGAACATTATGATCTTGAGCTATCAATCAATTGAGTGTTTAATTGAACTACTAAACTCCTTTAGTAATCAATCTAAACATTGTTTGTGGACAAAACTCCTCTTCCAGGTTAAATCCTATGTGTGTGACCATGTAGGTCCATTTCACGTTGGCAGTGAAAGTCCATAACACTTATGACTTCACAAGCAAAGATCGGTGCCTAGTCACACATCAGTGCTACCCAAGTGAAAGTAGAATGTTGGAGAACAACTTTCAATCCTACAATCCGTGAAAGGTGTTACAGCGAATGTATAATTCCTTTGTCACTGATATCCCGAATGAACTCGAGGCATGGAAAAGTCATCCTGTCAACGTTCATTCACTTTCTTGATCTCAGAGTAGATTGAACGAGATATGTATGACATCAATATCACATACTGATTCATACATGTGTGCGCACGCCTATCTCAATCCTACTCATCAAGTGGCCTTGGATATCAAACTCCCTCAGGAGGGACAAATCCCATATCTATCACTCACCCCTCAAAATCCCCATGTGTCAAAGCCACCCAATCATCACCTTTATAACAACCCATGTTTCAGGACTGCGTTTGAAGATGTCAAAGTGTACCGAACGACATGTGTTGAGTGTAGTGATTTCAGGTCAAAGAATCACATTCACCACCATCACTGTGAGTACTGACTGTGACTACCAAGTCATGGTTCCATGTGTCAAACTCACGGTGGGTCTGTCCGGTACACTTGTTCTCTAACAAGTACCTATGTGTTTGGTTTGATATCTCTATATCATGACTAATGAGATTCTGTCATCAACCAACACCACAATCTAGTCTTATGTGTCATTGCTATCTATCTACCTTCCACAATGACATCCGACTAGGGACATAACAAGAATGTACAAACTCTTAGCATCTGTATGATCTCATCGTTCAGGTCCTCAACCTGAAAGCATACGTCATTGAGTACTGTCATTCTCTAGACATTCAATCTGTTCTATCACTATCTCATATGACTAAACCAGAAAGAATTGGAAGCTTGCCTTTGATGTTTATCAAATCAATCTTAATGTATCCCACCAATCATCCCATGATTGGCTCTCAGGGCATACATACCAACAGACTCTTACTTGCACTGTGAGCCAATCACCTTAGAATCATATTCATAGTGATCTTCAAACATGTCCCACATGTTACTGTGCTCTAGTGCCAACATAGTGAGTAATGGCAACACCTTGCCAAAGTCAGTATAAATTTCATGTCTCTTATCTCTTCGCTGTACGTCACACGTATGAGATAGAGTTGCCGTAATATGCGATCTAGTATTCCTTTGCTAACCTTTAGCCACATTGCATGATCAAGGATTCCAGACTTGTCATCAATGAGAGGAATATCTATAAGTTCATATCATGAACTTCCAGATCAATATAGTATCCGTTGCTGTTCTCTAACACACGGATACTTGGCATTTCATTTTAAATGGTTTTATTGAAACACTTCCAATTATCAACAAACTTTCACTTTTATATATCCTATATATATTTTGCAATTAATTTTCTGTCCTTTTAGAAGTTCACATCAATGTAACTCTTTACATTGAACTCTTCCTTATCTCCATAGAACTAGTACTTATCAAGTTCTCATGGTATTCCAGTAACTCTTACTGGAAGTAGACAGACATCCACTCGTCATACGAGTTATCAGGATGAGCACATTATATTTCCATCCAAGATAATGGGATGATTACATACATGATAGATCCATATCTATTCTTAGTGTTCCCATTCTTCATAAGAATTGGAGACTTGGCCTTGGGATACTAACTCCATGTAACATGGACAAGTTTTCTCCCACTAAATCTGTGCATACTGAACTCTTAAGTACAGATTGCCAATGTATGCTTTCTCTTTTCAGGTCAAGAGGTTTTTCGAGAACTATCTCTATAGATCTCTATTCCTATCACATAGGAAACTTCTCTATCTTCCTTAAAGATAATTTCCACTTTTGGATTTCCATTTTAGAACATTTCCATCAACATGTGGAATGTGAACACGCTCCCACTAAATCACAGATCCCTTCTTTATCTTTGACATATCAGTCAAACCCTTTGACTATATTATCAAAGTAAAGATCCAATTCTGAGTTTCTTGTACTCAATCAATCACATTGATTAGTCCATTGTAACTTATAGACTTCATTTGCATTAGTGGATTCATAAACCTTATAGGTTGTGTCACGTACACATCTTTGTTTTATTCCTCTTAGGAATGCAGTTTTAGTATTCGTATGTCAAATGTCTTAGTCATTAAGTTGCAATCAACAAGCATCATCCTTCTCAAAATGTTATCCATGTGTCTTAACACTTAAGACTTATTTGCACTTATGGATTTCATCCCAATGAGTGCTACCATCAAGGTCATACCTTATGGTTGACATGGAAGTCATTTAGGATGTAATGGTCATCTACCATAACTAAAAATTTGGTTCCTCATATTCATCTGGATAGTTGACTCATCACATGAACAACTCATCACATAGATAATTGAGGTGTATCTGTCAAGGATATAAGAACTCACAACTCCTTGTGATTCTTAATGTCCTTTATTAGTGTGGGGTATTCTTTTATTAAGAAGAATTCAGTTATTTGATAATCATTCTCTAACTCTTTAGAGTATGATTCCTTCTTGATTTAGACATCACCATGCCTTAATCATGAGTTCACTATGATACACTATCATAATCACTCATAAGGATATCAAACATTTGGTCCAAGTATTTCATTCATTGACCTCATCAAGAATTAACACTTTACCAAATTTGCACTTCATCTATGATAATCTTGAACACTTCAAGATATTCATATTGGTATTTCTCTAAACACCATTTGAAGTATTAGCATTTATTCCAATAGGTATGTAAATACATCACATGTATTATACCTAATAGGATAATCACTCTCCCACTACATTAGTGAAGATTGATTAATCATGTTCAAGATATTCATGTCTCTTACTGGTTCTCTAACCAAAAGAGCCTAGATTTATCCATCACATGGAAACCAGAAATGAATTTCTCATGACTGATGCTAATTTGATTGTTTGAGTTATCTATAACTTTTAGGTATCATTTTATCTTATGAATATCAAATACCACAAGATAAATAAGGCATTTCCACAAAGATCACATCTTTAAGATTGAAACATCAACTTTATTAATTGCCATCATTGTCATATAATGTGCAAAATAAAGTGTTTCTATCTATTGGCAAATATGAAATAGCAGTTCTCAACTCCATTTCGTGCCCTTTAGACTGAAATAAACTGAAAGGTACTCCTATCTATGGCAGAAACACTTGCTCCAATGATGGGTACTCCTTTCTTGGTCCTTTCACAAAGGACATCACTTCTTTGTGGATATTGCATATCATATATGACATATCCATATCTTGGTATCATATACCTCAGATAAAGAAGCGGTTCATTTTCTGATACCTTAGGTGGAGATCTCCATCCCCTCCTTCATCTTCTTTTATTCTTCCAGATATAGAGGGCAATTCCCTCATACACCCTTTCCCCATGTGCCTTGAGGCTGAAGACGACTTGGATTGCTGGCTAGCATCAGAACACTTCTTTGCTTTTCCCTTATCCTTGCCCTTAAGAATTACCTTTCTCTTTGATCACATCAAAGATTATGGTTTGTCTTTCTTCATCTTTGCCTCTACTATCCTCAACATGTCTAACAAATCTGTCAACGCTTGTCAAAGTTGTTCATGTTGTAGCTCATCATGAATTGTATAATTCTCACAACATTTGCAGTATCATACCAATAGCCAACTCTTGGCTCAGAGGGAATCCTTCTTAGTCAGGTTTTCCACATACCCAATCACATTGAGTGTGTGAATACCTTACTGGATCTCCTTCTGTCATGATATACTAGGACAGTGTCTTAGAGACATCATATGTCTCATGTTGTCTCTACAACTCATAGTTCAGAGAACACAACATCAAGCACTCCTCATCAATGCCATCTTCGGTATGCTTCCATAAGCATACTTTCAGCCATTGATGTGGTGGGATCGAGTTTATCTGGTCTTGGTATAACTAGGACTTAGAGCTTTCGCTCTTTGAGAACACTTCTCATCATCCTAACCAGTCGTGTTATTATTCCCATTTAATTTGTTGGTCTCGATCGCAAATAAAGTGATTTGTTGATTAACCATTTATTTTAACAAAAGGAAATATATGTAATTTTAGTCCAAAACTCTTTTTGACTTGTTTGATTGATTTGAAAAGTTGACGATAAAATTAGGCCTTTAATTAATTATCGCTCCCACTATTTTAGTTCAAATTGATAGCCCTCACCATCAATTCAGAAGATTGCAGCGTACAACCTTCTAGTGGGCAAGATCCTGAAATCCTCTAAGTCATGGACCAACTTGGGATGTCACCCACAACTTAGATCTTTCAGGTAGGCAACACTTGCCAATTGCATCATATGAAACTCTTGATAAGATGTCATATGCAACTCCTTGCCATGAGCATCTCCATGCCTCAAGGTGCTAGATCCTATCTAGGTCACCTTGTTAAGTCCGACCTAAAGCAAACACGATGAATATGCACTCTGCTTGTGTTACGACCCCACCTTCCGATAACCCCCAATTAAGGGAGACCGAGAGGTTGAAGCCGCACCAATGAAATTCCGGATCAAAGGTTCGACATATAACTATAAATAATTATTAAATTCTAGCAGACTATATGAAAAATGGTAATAAAATTTTTCCTTTTTGCATACCTTGAAAAGTGGGAAACTATCTTCTAACCACAACTTATCCACTCTATTTAATTCCTCCTTGTTCTTTAAGTCTTGAATTCACATTATGTCGCTTTACTGTTTGTGCTTTTGAGGATTTACCTAAAATGCCGACAAACAAAAACAACGATCAGCCGAAGCTGGTATGTGGGGAGGAGCAGATAATTGTTCAACTAAGTTAACAACATAATCATTCAATTAATGATTTAACAAGCAAGATTACGTTTTAAACCATATAACTCAATCCATACATATTCACAACTCTGGGCTGTCCCTGCAGTGGACATGGATATCACCTCTCTTTAGGTATAGAGTCGCATGGCACTATCCGAGAATAGCCCAATATCTAACTCTTTTATGACTTGATGGTCCTACCCCCATGGTAGCCATGTACTAAGTCAACCATTGACCTGATGAACCTACCCAATGGGTAGCCATGTACTAGGTCATCCATAGACCTGATGGACCTACCCAATAGGTAGCCATGTACTAGGCCTTTCTATAACCTGATGACCTACCCATAGGTAGCCATGTACTAGGTTAGCTATTTTGCCACAGAGAGAACCAGGATCTGAGTTTATAGGTATACACATTAAGTGATAGTCATAGCCACATTATATTTACAATATAAACATCCAAGCAGCTTAGTTGCATTCAAAGCAATGAAACGTTTGGGAAACATCGGGAAACATAAGCGGTTAACCATAAGTAACCACATACCTTATTCCTTGCAGAAAACATGCCAAACATCATAGACTTTATGAGTGCATCCAAACATCCAAGTAACCAAGCATATAATCAACAATATCTGAAACATGTATACTACATATGTGTCACCATGTATTCACATTACATTACTCAGATCTAGATGTGCTCCTAAACCAGGGTTTAGGGTTATTTCTTGTTTGGACTAAGGATTAGGGCTACGAACCCTAATTCCATCATATTATGATTTATAAGATTACAATCTCTCTTTTGCATACTAGGTTAAACCCACATTATCAACATTAAGATCTTTGGTACTCAATTTATCTTCGAATCATCATAATTCTATTTTATTTGTCGATTTGTACAATTAAAACCATTAGAATTCATACCAACATAAATTAGGGTTTCTAATCCCATTAAGGCATATTCATGTACATAGAACCCTAAATTAAACCAATTATATAAAATGACCATCTTTTTGGATCCTATCCTCCTATTTATCAACAACAGGTTAAAATTATCCTTTGAACAACATTAAAACCATCTATCATCAAATCTAAGAGTTTTTCATTAATTAAATCATTAAAATGATAGCTTTTATGCACTTTTCATATTGCAAGCATATGAACTCTAAACTAACTAATTATATGCCAAGTCCACCCTTTTTCTTCCAAAAATCCATTTTTATCATTAACAGGCTAATATCAACTTTAATCACTAATTAAACCTTACAAATCATTTTAATCATACCAACATAGGGTTCTTTAAACGATTAACACACTAAAGTTGATATTTTCCATTATCTTTCGAATTGCATAAGGAATCAGGCTTGAATCACAATTTATTTGGGTTCCTCTCGTTCTGAGGATCAAAATTCATATATAACTTGTATTTATCCGAGCTATGAATTAGGAGTTATGATTTTAGCAAAATTACCTAGTTTGGACCAATTGGGAGATGCCACGTCACCCCTCATGCAACGTAGGCGCGGCTCTTGTTTTGGGAACATTTCGAAATGACGTATTTACCCTTGATAAGTCAGTCCGCGCTTCAGCCCTCGAAGGGGCATAACCGTCTAACGGTTCTCCCTTCTTCTTCTTCCTTGCGCAGCTCCCTGCGTCGTCCTAGCCGCGGGTTGCAGGGCTTCCTCCCCATCAACCGGACCTCGTCGGCCACCAAAACCCGTTCCTATGGGTCCGGCGACCTCCATAGCACCCTCAGGGCCTTCAAGCTGCAGCCGCGGTGGCGAGGTCAGAAGTAGATTAGGCCTGCACGTCTGCCGCCTCATGTAGCCGCGCTGCTGCTCCCTGGACGGCGGCCGTGCTTGCTGCTTGTCTTCCGACCTTGCGCAAGGGTTAGATGGGGTCGATCCTCCTTCAACTGATGTAGAAGCTTCGTTCTTTTCCCGCCCCTGGTTCCTCCTTGTTTCAAAGGTTGCGGTGCTCCTTTCAACTAGGGTTTTACGTGAAAAGAACATGAAGAGGGGAGAGAGAGGTGTGTGGGACTTCCCTGGACTCGGCCCTAGGTCGTACCCCTCATATAGGGGAGGGTCTACGAAGCCCTAGGATGTTTTTCCCATAATGAAACGTAATCCCTCTTCAATAGGAATCATCTTTCTTCTAGGAGAAGTATTCTTCTCTCTCCTCATAATCTTCTTAGATATTCTTATTTCTTGAATTCGAAATTCCCTTCATATATTCTCTTTATTCTTGCTTTTTCAACCATTAACACGAAATCATGTTTCCTTTTGATGGAAAATACCATCTTATGAAAATAACATAAAATCCATTAATAATGAAACACATTTATCTTCTTTTTCTCTCTCATTCACCTTTTATTTCCTTATTGGGATTCCTTTTATCCCAAGAAACCAAGTGAATTCGAATTCCACTCTATGATGAGTAAACACTTATTCTTCTTAGAGAATTGCACATTGTTTTTAGCATTATCTCAATTTCTTTTATTATTAGATTTCTATTTATCATTATTCTCTTATTTTGTCTTTTTGGTATCTTATCTTTCTTTCCTCTATATTGGGACTCCTTGGATCCCAAGGCACTCTCTTATTTCCAAATTTATTTTACTCGAATACTCATTATCTTCCTTATTGCACCTTTATGCATTAATTCACATTATCTTGTTTATTTCCTATTTAAATATTCCTTTTTGAGGATTTCTTTTTATTTCTCTTTTATTTTACTCATTGGCATCCCTTTTATCCTTATAAATCTCATGGATACGAAATTCCATAAAGGGAACTCAATTATCCATCTTTTCACTTAATCTCCACATATTACCATTATTTCCCAATTTCTCTCTTCATAAAGGAATACATAGAATAATCTTTTCTTTTTCTTATTTTTCTTTGCAACTTTAGACTCCTTGGAACCCAAGGAATCCAAGAGGCACGAAATCCTCTTTGGATTTGCCTTCTAGAGGTTTCTACATATTTCTTTTATCCATTATTCAATTATTCATTCACTAATTGAATTTTCTTTATTATTGCCATGTTATTGGGCCCAATAGCCAATATAGCCCACAAAGCAACCAATCAAGGCTATTGTGCAAAGAATTCATTTATTCAAAACAAATCACATCATTATTTGTTCACTTATCCTTAATATGAGAAATTGCATTTCTCACCAATTGAACCCAAAAAATTGAGGTTATAACATCGGGCAGACCCACACATTCATCCTTCACGCTTCCACGAGATAGATGGTGCACCACGCTTGGGCATGCCCACACTTGGTCGATCAAGCTTTTCACGTGTGTCGCATTTGGAAGGCATCTAAAACTTAATATTTTAATGAGGGATTTGGCTTTTATATACATATACATATCCAATCACCACAATACATAGTACGTATCATATACATGCTATATCCCACAGAAAACATGCACAAATGATAAAATCGATGATCATGGCCATCCTAATGTGATTCCTCGAGCCAAGAGGAATCACGGTCATGTAGGTCTACATCACATGCAACCTGGACAAGATGAAATCTGTGCCTTTGCCTTCTGAGTTGATCAACTCATCATATGAATGATCTGCTCTCTCTGGCCGGTCGACTGGTGCCACCAGCCAATCAGTTGGCTCCTCCAACCGATCGGTTTGCCTAGTCGTCGTGCATCTCTTCATGGCCGCCACCCGCTCATCTCGGTCCTCGAACCGGTCATCAATCGATCGGTTCAATCCTTGAACCGATCGTCTAGAACGTCAACCGATCGGTTCACGCCTTGAACCGATCATCTCAGCTGTCGTCTTGATGTCCTCCGTTCTTTGACATAATAGGAAATAAAATCTATCCTAATATTACATTGCTTAAAAGGGAAACCCCGAGTTACATTCGGGGGGAGCAAAGATAGGAAAGAATCTCAAATTATTTCGAGTTACATCAGGAATAGGAGAAGGAAGATCGGTGCGCAGACCGAGATGCAAGCAACTACACACAACCAATCACAGATAGGGTTTATTGGCCATAATCACGCTATACATCCACCACAAAACTCGTTTAAGGGCGACGCATATCGAGTGCTTTAATAATACATATCATATATGTAATTGGGATTTGTGGATTTAGGATTGGACATGCATAAAGCCAATATTATTCGCATCGTATGCAATAAATAAAGGCGACAAACCAAAATCGATCATATCGATATTCCTAAAATATAGAGCAGTTGATGTGGCTCTAATACCACTGTCGGGTTTTAGGGGAGGCAGAGAAGGCAGCGGAAACAAAAATTTCTCCCCCAAACCCAGAACAGGGAAACGCGTCAATGTCTATATAATAGGAAAGGATGGTTTGTGGAATCATACCTTATCCCGAGTCTTGCTCGGCGACAATACCTCACGCAATGCGCGGTCTTCAACTCCGGTCTTGGACGGTGTCTGTGCAGCTCCTGGTCGCACCGGGACTGACGACTCCTCCTCTCACCGGGACTGTCGGGGTTGACAGCTGTCCTCCTGAGCGGAAGAAACCTCCCGCCTCTGTAGTAGTCCACACGGACCACCTGGAACTCCACACTCCTTGTCCCACAAGAAAGTGGAAGGAGTCGCACCCTCCTGTTGACGTACTAGTCGCCAACACACTCTCCTGCCTCCAATTGCAACTGCAGTTGTCCTTCCCTTGCTGCACCTTCCTTTGCGGGAAGCACTTGCTCGGGCTCTCTCTCGGTTACCAAAACCAGAGAGAACGACAACTTTGCAGAGCAACTGGTTGCACTGAGTTGTACTTTGAGAAGCCCCCAATACCCATATATATAGGAGGGTCATGGGACAAGGTTCTCTATCCCGGGCAATATGGGACTAAAGTAGGAGTAGAAGGGTTCGAGATTTTCCACAAAAAACAACCAACTCACAACCTGAACCGATCGTTTCATTTTTGAAATGGTCGATTGGGGATCTGAGCCGGTCAGTTGACACTCAACCGATCGGTTGGGACCCATGAGCCAGTCGGTTCACTTTCTGAACCGGTCGGTTCGTGGTCATGACCAGTTCCCGATTGATTTTCCAACTTTTGTTTCTAATTGGTATCAAATACCAATCCTTGTTCCAATCAAATTGGGCAAGTGAAATGCAAGGAAAATTCTCACCAATCCGACTTTCCCAACTTGCCCAGTTGCAACAGTTGAATCGATCGTTTCAACACTTGAAGCAATCGTTCACCCTATCCTTGAGCCGACCGACTCAACACTTGAGCCGACCGGTTCACCAAGCTCAGCCGATCGGTTCATCACATGAGCCGATCGGTTGGGAGTGCAGATTGTGTAGAATTAGTCAATTGCGATTTCAATCAATCCGATACTCTAATCAATCTGTCCAACACCTTGAACACTATGATCTTGAGCTATCAATCAATTGAGTGTTTAATTGAACTACTAAACTCCTTTAGTAATCAATCTAAACATTGTTTGTGGACAAAACTCCTCTTCCAGGTTAAATCCTATGTGTGTGACCCTGCAGGTCCATTTCACGTTGGCAGTGAAAGTCCATAATGTTGGGTTTTAGGGGAGGCAGATAAGGCAGCGGAAACAAAAATTTTCTCCCCCAAACCCATACCGAGGAAACGCGTCAATGTCTATATAATAGGAAAGGATGGTTTGTAGAATCATACCTTGTCCCGAGGCTTGCTCGGTGACAATACCTCGCACAATGCGCGGTCTTCAACTCCGATCTTGGACGGCGTCTGTGCAGCTCCTGGTCGCACCGGGACTGACGACTCCTCCTCCTATCAGACTGTCAGATGACAGTTGTCCTCCTAAGTGGTAGTGACCTCCCGCCTCTGAAGTAGTCCACACGGACCACCTGGAACTCCACTCTCCTTGTCCCACAAGGAAGTGGAAGGAGTCACACCCTCCTGTTGACGTACTAGTCGTCAACACACTCTCCTGCCTCCAGTTGCAACTACAGTTGTCCTTCCCTTACTGCACCTCCCTTTTGCGGGAAGCACTTGCTCGGGCTCTCTCTTGGTTACCAAAACCAGAGAGAACGACAACTTTGCAGAGCAACTGGTTGCACTGAGTTGTTCTTTGAGAAGCCCCCAATACCCCTATATATATAGGAGGGTCATGGGACAGGGTTCTCTGTCCCCAGCAATATGGGACTAAAAGTAAGAGTAGAAGGGTTCGAGATTTTCCACAAAAACAACCAACTCGCAACCTGAACCGATTGGTTCATAAGTGAACCGGTCGGTTGGGGACCTGAACCGATCGGTTGGGACCCATGAGCCGATTGGTTCACTTCTGAACCGGTCGGTTCGTGGTCCTGGTCGGTTCCCGATTGACTTTCCTTCTTTCGTTTCTAATTGGTATCGAATACCAATCCTTGTTCCAATCAAATTGGGCAAGTAAAACGTAAGGAAAATTCTCACCGACCTGACTTTCCCAACTTGCTCGGTTGCACCAGTTGAACCGATCGGTTCAACACTTGAACCGCTCGTTTCACCCTGGGCTTGAGCTGATCGGCTCAACACTTGAGCCGACCGGTTCAGCAACCTCATCCGACCGGTTCAACGCTTGAACCGATCGGTTGGGAGTACAAGTTGTGTAGAATCAGTCAAAATGTGATTTCAATCAATCCGATACTCCAATCAATATGTCCAACACCTTGAACAGTATGATATTGAACTATTAATCAATTGAGTGTTTAATTGAACTACTAAACGCCTTTAGTAATCAATCTAAACGTTGCTTGTGGACAAAACTCCTCTTCCAGATTAAATCCTATGTGTGTGACCCTGCAGGTCCATTTCACGTTGGCAGTGAAAGTCCATAACACTTATGACTTCACAAGCAAAGAGCGGTGCCTAATCACACATCATTGCTACCCAAGTGAAAGTAGAAAGTTGGAGAACAACTTTCATCCTACAATCCATGAATGGTGTTACAGTGAATGTATAATTCCTTTGTCACTATTATCCCGAATGAACTCGAGGCATGGAACAGTCATCCTGTCAACGTTCATTCATTTTCTTGATCTCAGAGTAGATTGAAGGAGATATGTATGACATCAATATCACATATAGATTCACACATGAGTGCGCACACCTATCTCAATCCTACTCATCAAGTGGCCTTGGATATCAAACTCCCTCAGGAGGGACAAATCCCATATCTATCACTCACCCCTCAAAAGCCCCATGTGTCAAAGCCACCCAATCATCACCTTTATAACAACCCATGTTTTAGGACTGCGTTTGATGATGTCAAAGTGTGCCCAACGACATGTGTTGAGTGTAGTGATTTCAGGTCTAAGAATCACACTCACCACCATCACTGTGAGTACTGACTGTGACTACCATGTCATGGTTCCATGTGTCAAACTCACGGTGGGTCTGTCCGGTACACTTGTTCTCTAACAAGTACCTATGTGTTTGGTTTGATATTTCTATAACATGACTAATGAGATTCTGTCATCAACCAACACTACAATCTAGTCTTATGTGTCATTGTTGTCTATCTACCTTCCACAATGACATCCGACTAGGGACATAACAAGAATGTACAAACTCTTAACATCCGTATGATCTCATCGTTCAGGTCATGAACCTGAAGGCATACATCATTGAGTACTGTCATTCTCTAGATATTCAATCTGTTCTATCACTATCTCATATGACTAAACCAAAAAGAATTGGAAGCTCGCCTTTGATGTTTATCAAATCAATCTTAATGTATCCCACCAATCATCCCATGATTGTCTCTCAGGGCATACATACCAAAAGACTCCCACTTGCACTGCGAGCCAATCACCCATGAATCATATTCATAGTGATCTTCAAACATGTCCCACATGTTACTGTGCTCTAGTGCCAACATAGTGAGTAATGGCAACATCTTGCCAAAGTCAGTATTAATTGCATGTCTCTCATCTATTTGCTGTACGTCACACATATGAGATGGAGTTGCCGTAATATGCGATCTAGTATTCCATTGCTAACCTTTAGCCACATTGCATGATCAAGGATTCCAGACTTGTCATCAATGAGTGGAATATAAGTTCATCTCATGAACTTTCAGATCCATATAGTATCCACTGCTATTCACTAACATACAGATACTCGACATTTCCCTTTTAAATGGTTTTATTGGAACACTTCCAATTATCAACAAACTTTCACTTTTATACATCCTATGTATATTTTGCGATTAATTTTCTGTCCTTTTGGAAGTTCGCATCAATGTAACTCTTTACATCAAACTCTTCTTTTGTCTCCATAGAACAAGTACTTCTCAAGTACTCATCAAGTTCTTATGGTATTCCAGTAACCCTTACTGGAAGCAGACAGACATCCACTCGTCATGTCTCACATACGAGTTATCAAGATGAGCACATCATTTTGTCATGTCGTACATACAAGATGATGAATGCATTTTATTCTTGCCATGTCTATACATGCAAGATAATGAGATGATTACATACATGATAGATCCATATCTATTCTTAGTGTTCCCATTCTTCATAAGAATTGGACACTTGGCCTTAGGATACTAATATTCATATAACATGGACAAGTTTTCTCCCACAGAATCTATGCATACTGAACCCTTCAGTACAGATTTCCAATGTATGCTTTCTGTTTCCAGGTCAAGAGATTTTTTGAGAACTATCTCTATAGATCTCTATTCCTATCATATAGGAAACATCTCTATCTTCCTTAAAGATAATTTCCACTTTTGGATTTCCATTTTAGAACATTTCCATTTCACATCAGTATGTGGAATGTGAATACACTCCCACTAAATCACAGATCCCTTCTTTATCTTTGACATATCAGTCAAACCCTTTGACTATATCAAAGTAAAGATCCAATTCTGAGTTTCTTGTACTCAATCAATCACATTGATTAGTCCATTGTAACTTATAGACATCATTTGTATTGGTGGATTCATAAACCTTATAGGTTGTGTCATGTGCACATCCTTGTTTTATTCCTCACAGGAATGCAGTTTTAGTATCCATATGCCAAATGTCTTAGTCATTAAGTTGCAATCAACAAGCATCATCCTTCTCAAAATGTTATCCATGTGTCTTAACACTTAAGACTCATTTGCACTTATTGATTTCATCCAATGAGTGCTACCATCAAGGTCATACCTTATGGTTGACATGGATGTCATTTAGGATGTAATGGTCATAAACCATATCTCAAAGTTCGGTTCCTCATATTCATCTAGATAGTTGACTCATCACATGAACAACTTATCACATAGATAATTGAGGTGTATCTGTTAAGTATATAAGAACTCACAACCCTTGTGATTCTTAATTCCTTTTATTAGTGTGGGGTATTCTTTTATTAAGAAGAATTCAGTTATTCGATAATCATTCTCTAGCTCCTTAGAGTATGATTCCTTCTTGATTTAGACATCACCGTGCCTTAATCATGAGTTCATTATGATACACTATCATAATCACTCATAAGGATCTCAAACATTTGGTCCAAGTATTTCATTCATTGATCTCATCAAGAATTAACACTTTACCAAATTTGCACTTCATCTATGATAATCTTGAACACTTCAAGATACTCATGTTGGTATTTCTCTAAACACCATTTGAAGTATTAGCATTTGTTCCAATAGGTATGCAAATACATCACATGTATTATACCTTATAGGACAATCATTCCCCACTACCTTTAGTGAAGATTGATTAATCATGTCTAAGATATTCATGTCTCTTACTAGTGCTCTAACCAAAAGAGTCTAGATTTATCCATCACATGGAAACTAGAAATGAATGTCTCATGATTGATGCTAATTTGATTGTTTGAGTTATCTATAACTTTTAGGTATCATTTTATCTTATGCATACCATGTATCACAAAATAAATAAGGCATTTCCACAAAGATCATATCTTTAAGATTGAAACATCAACTTTATTAATTGCCATCATTGTCATACAATATGCAAAAATAAAGTGTTTCTATCTATTGGCAATATATGAAATAGCAATTCTCAACTCTATTTCGTGCCCTTTAGGCTGAAATAAACTGAAAGATACTCCTATCTATGGCAGCAACACTTGCTCCAATGATGGGTACTTCTTTCTTGGTCCTTTCACAAAGGCCATCACTTCTTTATGGATCTTGCATATCATATATGATAGATCCATATCTTGGTATCATATACCTCAGATAAAGAAACGGTTCATTTTCTGATACCTTAGGTAGAGATCTCCATCCCCTCCTTCATCTTCTTTTGTTCTTCCAGATATAGAGGGCAATTCCCTCATACACCCTTTCCCCATGTGCCTTGAGGCTGAAGACGGCTTGGATTGCTGGCTAGCATCAGAATACTTCTTTGCTTTGCCCTTGTCCTTGCCCTTAAGAATTACCTTTTTCTTTGATCACATCAAAGATTATGGTTTGTCTTTCTTCATCTTTGCCTCTACTATCCTCAACATGTCCAACAACTCTGTCAACGCTTGTCAAAGTTGTTCATGTTGTCGCTTATCATGAACTGTATGATTTTGCAACATTTGCAGTATCATACCAATAGCCAACTCTTGGCTCAGAGGAAATCCTTCTTAGTCAGGTTTTCCACATACCGAAACACATTGAGTGTGTGAATACCTTACTAGATCTCCTTCTGTCATGACATACTAGGACAGTATCTTGGAGACATCATATATCTCATGTTGTCTCTGCAACTCGTAGTTCAGAGAATACAACATCAAGCACTCCTTATCAATGTCATCCTCAGTATGCTTCCATAAGCATACTTTCAGCCATTGATGTGGTGGGATTGAGTTCATCTGGTTCTGGTATAACTAGGACTTAGAGATTTCACTCTATGATTGAGAACACTTCTCAATGTCCTAACCAGTCGTGGAATTATGCCCATTTAATTTGTTGGTCTCAAAGACCGATCACAAATAAAGTGATTTGTTGATTAACCATTTATTTTAACAAAAGGAAATATATGTAATTTTAGTCCAAAACTCTTTTTGACTAGTTTGATTGATTTGAAAAGCTGACGATAAAATTAGGCCTTTAATTAGTTATCGCTCCCACTATTTTACTTCAAATTGATAGCCCTCACCATCAATTCGGAAGATTGCAGCGTACAACCTTCTAGTGGGCAAGATCCTGAAATCCTCTAAGTCATGAGTCAGCTAGGGCTGATCGCCCACAACTTAGATCTCTTAGGTAGGCAACTCTTGCCAATTGCATCATATGCAACTCTTGATAAGATGTCATATACAACTCTTTGCAATGATCATCTCCATGCCTCAAGGTACTAGATCCCATCTAGATCACCTAGTTAAGTCCGACCCAAAGCAAACACGATGAATATGCACCCTGCTAGGGCAGACCCACACATTCATCCTTCACTCTTCCACGAGATAGATGGTGTACCACGCTAGGGTGTGCCCACACTTGGTCGATCAAGCTTTTCACGTGTGTCGCATTTGGAAGGCATCTAAAACTTAATATTTTAATGAGGGATTTGGTTTTATATACATATACATATCCAATCACCACAATACATAGTACGTATCATATACATGCTATATCCCACAGAAAACATGCACAAATGATAAAAAGCGATGATTATGGCCATCCTAATGTGATTCCTCAAGCCAAGAGGAATCACGGTCATCTAGGTCTACATCACATGCAACCTGTACAAGATGAACATCTGTGCCTTGCCATCCGAGTTGATCAACTCATCACATGAATGATCTGTACTCTCCACCCGGTCGGTTGGCTTCTCCAACCGATCGGTTCACCTGGTCGTCGTGCATCTCGTCATGTCCGCCACCCGCTCGTCTCGCTCCTCGAACCGGTCATCAACCGATCGGTTCACTCCTTGAACCGACTCCTTGAACTGACCATCTGGAACGTCAACCGATCGGTTCACGCCTTGAACCGATCGTTTTAGCTGTCATCTTAATGTCCGCCGGTCTTCGACATAACAGGAAATAAAATCTATCCTATTATTACATTGCTTAAAAGAAGAAACCCCGAGTTACATTCGGGGGGAGCAAAGGTAGGAAAGAATCTCGAATTAATTCGAGTTACATTAGGAATAAGAGAGGGAAGATCAGTGCGCAGACCAAGATGCAAGCAACCACAAACAACCACACACAGATAGGGGTTTATAGGCCATAATCACGCACACACATCCACCACAAAACTCGTTTAAGGGCGACAGGTATCGAGTGCATTAATAATACATATCATATATGTAATTGGGATTTGTGGATTTAGGATTGGACATGCATAAAGCCGATATTATTCGCATTGTATGCAATAAATAAAGGCGACAAACCAAAATCGATCATATCGATATTCCTAAAATATAAAGCAGTTGACGTGGCTCTGATACCACTGTTGGGTTTTAGGGGAGGCAGATAAGGCAGCGGAAACAAAAATTTTCTCCCCCAAACCCATACCGAGGAAATGCGTCAACGTCTATATAATAGGAAATGATGGTTTGTAGAATCATACCTTGTCCTGAGGCTTGCTCAGAGACAATACCTCGCACAATGTGCAGTCTTCAACTCCAGTCTTAGACGGCGTCTGTGCAGCTCCTGGTCGCACCGGGACTGACGACTCCTCCTCCTACCGGACTGTCGGATGACAGTTGTCCTCCTAAGCGGCAGTGACCTCCCGCCTCTGAAGTAGTCCACACGGACCACCTGGAACTCCACTCTCCTTGTCCCACAAGGAAGTGGAAGGAGTCGCACCCTCCTATTGACGTACTAGTCGTCAACACACTCTCCTGCCTCCAGTTGGAACTGCAGTTGTCCTTCCCTTACTGCACCTCCCTTTTGCGGGAAGCACTTGCTCGGGCTCTCTCTTGGTTACCAAAACCAGAGAGAATGACAACTTTGCAGAGCAACTGGTTGCACTGAGTTGTTCTTTGAGAAGCCCCCAATTCCCCTATATATATAGGAGGGTCATGGGACATGGTTCTCTGTCCCCGACAATATGGGACTAAAAGCAGGAGTAGAAGGGTTCGAGATTTTCCACAAAAACAACCAACTCGCAACCTGAACCGATCGGTTCACACGTGAACCGGTCGGTTGGGGACCTGAACCGGTTGGTTGGAGCACCAACTGATCGGTTGGGACCCATGAGCCGATCGGTTCGTGGTCATGGTCGGTTCCCGATTGACTTTCCTTCTTTCGTTTCTAATTGGTATCGAATACCAATCCTTGTTCCAATCAAATTGGGCAAGTGAAACGCAAGGAAAATTCTCACCGTCCTGACTTTCCTAACTTGCTCGGTTGCACCAGTTGAACCGATCAGTTCAACACTTGAACCGCTCGTTTCACCCTGGGCTTGAGCCGATCGGCTCAACACTTGAGCCGACCGGTTCAACAACCTCAGCCGACCGGTTCAACACTTGAACCGATCGGTTGGGAGTACAAGTTGTGCAGAATCAGTCAAAATGCAATTTCAATCAATCCGATACTCCAATCAATATGTCCAACACCTTGAATAGTATGATATTGAGCTATCAATCAATTGAGTGTTTAATTGAACTACTAAACTCCTTTAGTAATCAATCTAAATGTTACTTGTGGACAAAACTCCTCTTCCAGGTTAAATCCTATGTGTGTGACCCTGCAGGTCCATTTCACGTTGGCAGTGAAAGTCCATAACACTTATGACTTCACAAGCAAAGAGCGGTGCCTAGTCACACATCATTGCTACCCAAGTGAAAGTAGAAAGTTGGAGAACAACTTTCATCCTACAATCCGTGAATGGTGTTACAGCGAATGAATAATTCCTTTGTCACGGATATCCCGAATGAACTCGAGGCATGGAACAGTCATCCTGTCAACGTTCATTCATTTTCTTGATCTCAGAGTAGATTGAAGGAGATATGTATGCCATCAATATCACATACAGATTCACACATGCGTGCGCACGCCTATCTCAATCCTACTCATCAAGTGGCCTTGGATATCAAACTCCCTCAGGAGGGACAAATCCCATATCTATCACTCACCCCTCAAAAGCCCCATGTGTCAAAGCCACCCAATCATCACCTTTATAACAACCCATGTTTCAGGACTGCGTTTGATGATGTCAAAGTGTGCCCAACAACATGTGTTGAGTGTAGTGATTTCAGGTCTAAGAATCACACTCACCACCATCACTGTGAGTACTGACTGTGACTACCATGTCATGGTTCCATGTGTCAAACTCACGGTGGGTCTGTCCGGTACACTTGTTCTCTAACAAGTACCTATGTGTTTGGTTTGATATTTCTATATCATGACTAATGAGATTCTGTCATCAACCAACACCACAATCTAGTCTTATGTGTCATTTCTGTCTATCTACCTTCCACAATGACATCCGACTAGGGACATAACAAGAATGTACAAACTCTTAACATCCGTATGAATCATCGTTCAGGTCATGAACCTAAAGGCATACGTCATTGAGTACTGTCATTCTCTAGACATTCAATCTATTCTATCACTATCTCATATGACTGAACCAGAAAGAATTGGAAGCTTGCCTTTGATGTTTATCAAATCAATCTTAATGTATCCCACCAATCATCCCATGATTGGCTCTCAGGGCATACATACCAACACATAACACTTATGAATTCACAAGCAAAGAGCGGTGCCTAGTCACACATCAGTGCTACCCAAGTGAAAGTAGAAAGTTGGAGAACAACTTTCAATCCTACAATCCGTGAAAGGTGTTACAGCGAATGTATAATTCCTGTGTCACTGATATCCCGAATGAACTCGAGGCATGGAACAATCATCCTGTCAACGTTCATTCACTTTCTTTATCTGAGAGTATATTGAACGAGATATGTATGACATCAATATCACATACTGATTCACACATGCGTGTGCACGCCTATCTCAATCCTACTCATCAAGTGGCCTTGGATATCAAACTCCCTCAGGAGGGACAAATCCCATATCTATCACTCACCCCTCAAAATCCCCATGTGTCAAAGCCACCCAATCATCACCTTTATAACAACCCATGTTTCAAGACTGCGTTTGATGATGTCAAAGTGTACCCAACGACATGTGTTGAGTGTAGTGATTTCAGGTCAAAGAATCACATTCACCACCATCACTGTGAGTACTGACTGTGACTACCAAGTCATGGTTCCATGTGTCAAACTCACGGTGGGTCTGTCCGGTACACTTGTTCTCTAACAAGTACCTATGTGTTTGGTTTGATATCTCTATATCATGACTAATGAGATTCTGTCATCAACCAACACCACAATCTAGTCTTGTGTGTCACTGTTGTCTATCTACCTTCCATAATGACATCCGACTAGGGACATAACAAGAATGTACAAACTCTTAGCATCCGTATGATCTCATCGTTCAGGTCCTCAACCTGAAAGCATACGTCATTGAGTACTGTCATTCTCTAGACATTCAATATGTTCTATTACTATCTCATATGATTGAACCATAAAGAATTGGAAGCTTGCCTTTGATGTTTATCAAATCAATCTTAATGTATCCCACCAATCATCCCATGATTGGCCCTCAGGGCATACATACCAACATTTTTAGCACCCATCTGTTCGTCAGCGACTTCGCCATGTACAACTCTTCTAGGACTTTTCATAATTTCTTCAGTGAGTCTTCATTGATCACAAAATACTTTACCTCTGTAGAAAGACTTAGACAAATTGTGATGACCGTTTTGTGCTCCATCATCCTCCAGTCTCCATCAGACATCTTTTTCGGCTTCTCTCCTTCAAGCACTTCGATTAGACCTTGTTGTACTAGGACATCTTTCACCGTACTCTGCCACACACTGAAATTACTTTTGCCGTCAAATTTCTCAATATGATAACTCCCCATGGTATTCGTCGATGTCATCATGCTTTACGTGCAACCATTGCTCACTGGTCGTCTTGCAACAACCTTGCTCTGATACCACTTGATAGGATTCACGCGGAAGCTTCAATCCCAAGAAAACCCGATTATGCAAGATACAATCCGAGCATGCATAAGAAGAATAAGAATGACCCCAGTCGACGGAGCCAATACCTGCCAAGAAAATAACCACAAGAGAACAATGTTGGTGAAGAAGACCACAAAATTCTATTAAGCACCTTCAGAATGATTACAAGAATTGTCGCTCTCTCAAAATCCCACACCCACAATAGAATCTCGTATCCCACTCTTGCTCTCTCTCCCTTTGGCTATCTTTTTGGCTTCCCTCTTTGGCCTACTCACAACACATGGCTACTACTCTCCTTATACTCCCCAAAGATAGACCAACCCCAGAATAGGAGTAGGACAAGAGGATATAACTATTCTATTTGGAATAGGATAATGTGAATACAACTCCAACTAAGTAGAAAAGAGAATTGGATAAGGAAATAATATTAGGACTCCAAGTCTACACCAATTAGAACTTTCCTATTGTTAAGATAATTCTCATTATCCTAATAGGATAAGAGACAATATCCCAACACAATTTCTTTGGTTGGAATAATCGATGCGAGATCGTGATGAAGTCTAAGGGCTTAGAAGAGAGAAAGAACACCCCTACTCCCTCACCCACGAGCCTACACCAGCTCTATTTGGAGTTCAACCATGGAGGGGAAAACTCAGACCATGAAAGGAAATGACAAGGGGCCAAGCGAGTTCAACCAAGGCGGGTGACACTCCTGAAGCCATTGGCTGAGGCTTCAGTGGCCTAGAAGTAGAAGTCAATCCTTTTGTTGACCAACCCATGGCATTGCGTTAGGAGATAAGGAGGAGCGGAGGTAGAAGATGAGGATGGATGAAATCACCTTCATACCCTCATAACAACAGTTTAAGGTAAAGGCTAACTTTGTCTTTCTGACCCGTGCCTTATCCCATCACGCAGGCGTGAGATGCCAATTTGGCGTGAGCCCATAGGCTCCAGCCCAACCCCATAGATGACTGCAGTAGTTCATATAATGTAGCTGACACCGACATGCCATTTTTTGATTGGTTAGTTATAGTTAATCTTCAAATAATTGTAGTAAATAATTGGTATGTCAGAATATAATGATATTATATATCAGTTTAATTAGGAAAATGAGATGAATAAAATTTAATTGAGACATAATTCTGATTTCAATTCCAAAAGTACCTTGGATACATTCTTAGTAATGTGATCAATACAAAAAAAATATTTGTGTATTAACATGTCAAATATAGGAAATGCTCTCATTACATGTTATAGTTTGATATTGTTGAAAACAATAGGAATCTAGGATAATGATGACAATTAATTAGGGTTTCTAATGTGGATAACCATACATATGAATAATTATGATTTTCAAACCAAAGGTTTTAACTTGTGATAATCTTAGTGAATTTAATCTGATCTAACTGTTCATAATAAAGAATATGACAAATCTAGTAATTAAGGTTTCACCTAATTATAAATATGCAATGGAACTAGGGTTTATACCTTTATTCCTTATCCACAACTCGAGACAACCCTAAAACCTAGATTAGGACCCGAGTAGGGTTTACCCTGAAAAGTGATGATGATACTTTAAGATTTACATACATGCAGATTAATTAATGAATTGCTTGAATTCTTCTTTGCTTGATTGATTGGATGATAAGCTTAAAGTATGACCGCATGATCTACATAACTCTACATAAGATACATGGTTAAGATTACGACTACTCACAATATCAATTGTCGAGGTTTGCTGAGTGTTTCTCAAAGATTGTTGAAATAAGCTATTGGATGTCTATTTACATTCTGTTCAATTATAATGCCAATATGAATATCACATAAAGTAAGATATCATATTCTGAACCCTAGCCTGACATGTATGAAGGGGTGATGCAGACGGTCCCTGGATGGGATAGTGATCACACCCAAGATACCATATCAAGCATGGGTTAGAATATGCAAGGAAAATGCCAGTTCTTATTTTCAAGTAATTGAATGATTATATGTTGTTATGAACTTGGAAATTTTGCATGCACCTCACATACACACTGTAGCAATATACTAATTTGCATTTTGTTTCACACTATTTTAGGTAAATGTTATACATGAAGATATCATGATATGATGAACCAAATGAAATCAAATGAAGATACTAAAGCTAAGTAAAGGAGGATTACTTAGATACTTATTCTCATATGTAATAGTTCTTATGTTAGATATTCATGTAAATAATATTTTTGAATGAATGGAAATAATTTGCTATTATTTGTTATTTGATTAAATTTGGATCTTGGAAATTTTAGGTAGTGGCTCTCAACTTTAAGGTCCTTCCTTAATTGGGATTTTTGAAAAGTGAGGTCGTCACATTTGGTATTAGAGCCCCAAATTTTCAAATAATACTCTAGTGATAATTCAAACAATCTTTTGAAATATATAGAAAATTATTAGGGCATATCATGAAGGTAATGGTGTCTGGAAAGGGTCACGATTCTGGGGATTAACAATATTTCTCTCTGCACCATTAGTTGGTATACAATGACTCCCTCATCTAATGCGATACCAGCCTGGCCAGAACCTAGGGTTTGCCTGAAGTAATGTTTCCTTTGAGTCTTCTAATCTCTAACTTTATCCACTTATCATCTTTTGCTTAATAAACCATAAAAAAACTTCCCTCCTTATCTCAAGTTAAGGGTTTTGAAAAGAAGTAAGATTAAGACATCCTTCGCCAATAAATGTACATATAATGTAAAAATAATGATAAAGTAAATAAAAATGGTTTTATGGGGTTTTCCTTGCTAGGGTAAACCTTAGACGAGACTAGGGTTGGTTGAGGAAAACCTTGTTGTGTCAAGGGATATAGAAACCCTAAGATACATGGTGCAGTCCAACCCTAACCCAAAACCCTAATCCTGGGAAATGGGAGTAGTGGGGGTGAGATAGAAACCTACCCATATGAACCCTAATAAGGCTTAGATGAAAGAGGAAATATAAATGAGTTTAGGTGACCCAATCTCCTATTCTTGCATGTATATAGAGCAAGGCATTCATGATTCTTGTGAAGAGTTTTTAAGAAACATAAGCAACCATAGGTTACATAAAAATGAAAATTCAACTTGTAGGGTTGGTGTCCCGATCTGGGGTGGGTCAACCCAAGAATGGGAAATTACATATAGGGAGGCAAAAACCTAAACCCGTGGGGTTAGGTTGTGTCTAGATAGCCTAACCTCCTCTTGTGAATTAGTAAGACACCCTAGGTTAGGACCTTCCCTAGATGGGTGAGTTGATCAATCCATTTAAGAATTTAGGTAACCACGAATGACACCTAAACCTTGAAAATTAAGTATATGCAACCATGAAGCACGCATATTATTTGAACCCAAGTATACCATCTCTGAGGGACACAAAAAAGTCACTAAGAAAGTGTCTGATAATATGTGACCAAGCCTAGAAAGGAAGGTTACTAAGAGGCCAAGCCCAGAAAGGAAGGCCACCACAAAGACCAATCCCAGAAAGGAAGGTCACTAAGAGGCCAAGCTCAAAAAGGAAGGCCGCCATAAAGACCAAGCCTGAAAAAGGAAGGTCACTAAGAGGGAAATCTTAGAAAGGAAGGCCACCATAAAGACCAATCCTGGAAAGGAAGGTCACTAAGAAGCCAAGCCCCAAAATGAAGGCTGCCATAAAGACCAAGACCGGAAAGGAAGGTCACTAAGAATGTTGGTATGTATGCCCATAGAGCAAGTCATATGATGATTGTAATGGGATACTTTGTAAATGATTTGAATAATAATAAAGGCAATTTCCGATCTATATGTTTAAACTATTTCTGAGATGATAGTGTAACATGATAGATGTCTAAAGAATGGTTTTACTCAATGACGTATGCTTTTGGGTTGAGGACCTGAACGATGAGATCATACGGATGTTAAGAGTATACATTCTTGTTTGGTCCCTAGTCGGTTGTTGTTGTGGAAATAACCATAGACATCAATAACACTAAAGACTAGATTGTGTGTTGGTTGATGACAGAATCTCATTAGTCATGATATAGTGATATCAAACCAAACACATAGGTACTTATTAGAGAACAAGGTACCAGACAGACCCACTATGAGAGTGACACATGGAACCATGACTTGGTAGTCACAGTCAGCTCTCACAATGATGGTGGTGAGTGTGATTCTTAGACCTGAAATCACTACACTCAACACATGTCGTTGGGTACACTTTGACATCATCAAACGTAGTCCTGAAACATGGGTTGTTATAAAGGTGATGATTGGGTGGCTTTGACACATGGGGCTTTTGAGGGGTGAGTGATAGATATGGGATTTGTCCCTCCTGAGGGAGTTTGATGTCCTAAGCCACTTGATGAGTAGGATTGAGAAAGGCATGCACATGCACGTGTGAATTAGTATGTGATATTGATGTCATACACATCTCACCCAGTCTGCTATGAGATCAAGGAAATGAATGAACGTTGACAGGATGACTGTTCCATGCCTCGAGTTCATTCAGGATATCAGTGACAAATGAATTATACATTCACTGTAACACCATTCACAGATTGTAGGATTGAAAGTTGTTCGATCTCCAACTTTCTATTTCACTTGGGTAGCACTGATGTGTGACTAGGCACCGCTATTTGCTTGTGAAGTCATAAGTGTTATGGACTTACACTGCCAATGTGAAATGGACCTGCAGGGTCACACACATAGGATTTAACCTGGAATAGGAGTTTGTCCACAAAAATTTTTAGATTGATTACTAAAGGAGTTTAGTAGTTCAATTAAACACTCAATCAATTGATATCTCAGTATCATAGTGTTCAAGGTGTTGGACTGATTGATTAGAGTATCAGAATGATTGAAACTGCGATTGACTGATTCTACACAATCTGCACTCCCAACCGATCAGCTCATGTGATGAACCGATCGGCTGAGCTTGGTGAACCGATCGGCTCAACTGGTGAGTCGATCGGCTCATGGACAAGGTGAAGCGATTCGTTCAAGTGTTGAAACGATCGATACAAGTCCAACCAGGCAAGTTGGGAAAGTAAGATTGGTGAGAAATTTCCTTTCATTTCACTTGCCCAATTTGATTGGAACAAGGATTGGTATTTGATACCAATTAGAAACAAAAGAAGAAAAGTCAATCGGGAACTGATCAGGACCACGAACTGACCGACTCAGAAGTGAACTGACCATTTCATGGGTCCTAACCGATCGGTTGAGGTGTCAATCGACCGGCTCAGATCCCCAACCAACCATTTCAGTTGTGAAACGATCGGTTTAGGTTGCGCAGTTGGTTGTTTTTGTGGAAAATCTCAAACCCTTCTACTCCTGCTTTAGTCCCGCATTGCCCGGGATAGAGAACCCTGTCCGATGACCCTCCTATATATATAAGGGTATTGGGAGCTTCTCAAAGTACAACTCAGTGCAACCAGTTGCTATGTGAAGTTGTTGTTCTCTCTGGTTTTGGTAACCGAGAGAGAGCCCGAGCAAGTGCTACCCGATAAGGGAGGCACAACAAGGGAAAGACAAATGCAGAAAGTGACTGGTGGCAGGAGAGTGTGTTGGCGACTAGTACGCCGACAGGAGGGTGCGACTCCTTCCGATTCCTTATGGGACAAGGAGATCAGAGTTCCAGGCAGTCCGTGTGGATGACTGTAGAGGCGGGAGATCTCTGTCGCTCGGAGGACAACTGTCAATCCCGACAGTCCCGGTGAGACCAGGAGTCTTCAGTCCCAGTGTGACCAGGAGCTGCAAAGACACCGTCCAAGACTGGAGGTGAAGACCGCGCAAGGCGCGAGGTACTGTCACCGAGCAAGCCTCGGGACAAGGTATGCATCCACAAACCATCTTTCCTATTATATAGACGTTGACACGATTCCTTTTGTTCTGGGTTTTGGGAGAAATTTTTTGTTTCCGCTGCTTCTCTGCCTCCCCTAAAACCTAACAGTGGCATCAGAGCCACGTCAACCGCTCTATATTTTAGGATTATCGATATGATCGATTTTGGTTTGTCGCCTTTATTTATTGCATATGATGCGAATAAAATTGGCTTTATGCATGTCCAATCCACAAATCCCAAATATACATATATGATATGTAATATTAATGCACTCGATACGCATCGCCCTTAAACGAGTTTTGTGGTGGATGTGTAGCATGGTTATGGCCTATAAACCCGATATCTGTGTGTGGTTGTATGTGGTTGCTTGCATCTCGGTCTGCGCACCGATTCCCTTCTCCTATTCCTGATGTAACTCAAAATAATTCGAGATTTCTTTTCCTACCTTTTCTCCCCCTGAATGTAACTCGAGGTTTCACAATTCAATTATAAATAGGATAGATTTTATTTCCTGTTATGTCAAAGAACGGCGGATGACCTGACGACGACCTGAGACAATCGGTTCAAGGATGAACCGATTGGTTGGTGTTCCAGATGACCAGTTTAAGGAACGAGACGAGCGGGTGGCGATCTGAGGAGATGCACGACGACCGGTGAACCGATCGGCTGGAGGTGCCAGTTGATCGACTGGTGGCACCCGAACAACCAACCTGATGGCGAGCTGATCAGTCATGGAGATGAGCTGATCAAACCCAAAAAGGCAGGCACAGATTTCATCTTGTACAGGTTGCATGTGATGTAGACCTAGATGATCGTGATTCCTCTTGGCTCGAGGAATCACAATAGGATGTCCATAATCATTGCTTTTATCATTTTGCATGTTTTTTGTGTGGGATATAACATTTATATGATACATACTATATATTGTGGTGATTGGATATGTATATGTATATAAAAACCAAATCCCTCATTAAATATTAAAGATTTAGATGCCTTCCAAATGCGACACACATGAAAAGCTTGATCGACCAAGTGTGGGCACGCCCTAGCGGGGTGCACCGTCAATCTCGTGGAAGTGTGAAGGATGAATGTGTGGGTCTGCCCTAGCAGGGTGCATATTCATCGTGTTGGCTTTGGGTCGGACTTAACAAGGTGATCTAGATGGGATCTAGTACCTTGAGGCATGGAGATGATCATGGTAAAGAGTTGCATATGACATCTTTCAAAAGTTGCATATGATGCAATTGGCAAGAGTTGCCTACCTAGGAGATCTGAGTTGTGGGTGACAGCCCTAGCTGGTCCATGGCTTAGAGGATTTTAGGATCTTGACCCACTAGAAGATTGTATGCTGCAATCTTCCGAATTGATGGTGAGGGCTGTCAATTTGAATCAAAATAGTGGGAGCGGTAATTAATTAAAGGCCTAATTAACTATCATCAAATTTTATTCAAATCAAATCAAAAGGAGTTTTGACAAATGCAATTGTCTCTTGTAGAATGGCAAAAGAATCATCTTTTAAAATGGGCAAATTAATTGAGAACAAATTCCATAACTGGTTGAGGACAGTGAGAAGTATTCTGCACAATCCATATATACCAGGAGCCTTTGAATCCACTCTATGTACGCTTAATGCGTTGGTGAAGAGGAAAGAAAGTTCATTGATAGAGATCAATGGAACGAAAGGTAAGGGAGAGAAGGGTTCTCTCACCAAACCAATTTCTTCTACATGGAGAGGATGGAAGGAACGATGGAAGAAGAAGTCAGAGATAGAGATCTCTACTTCTGGTGTATACATGATAGAGATTAACTTTACTACTTCTTTGTCATGGGTACTTGATACCGGATGCGGATCTCACATTTGTTCGAATGTGAAGGATCTTAAGAGAAGTAGGCCTTTGGGGAAAGACGAGGTTGAACTACGTGTTGCTAATGGAACAAGAGTTGCCGCCAGTGTCGTAGGAACCTATGAGTTAACTCTACCAAGTGGGCTAATAATAGAGTTAAAGAACTGCTATTATGTACCTGCCATAAATAGGAATATCATTTCCGTCTCTTGTTTGGACATGGATGGATTTGAATTTATTATTAAGAATGGAAAATGTTCCATTTCTAAAGATGGGATCTTTTATGGCAGTGCCCCAATGTCTTATGGTCTATACTTGATAGATTTGGAGACAAGTGTATACAACATAAACACCAAAAAGCAAAAACTCAACGGCTAAAACAAAACATATCTTTGGCATTATCGTCTAGGGCACATAAATGAGAAGCACATTTCTAGACTCCATAAAGATGGTTATCTAGACTCTTTTGATTATGAATCAATAGAGACATGTGAATCTTGTTTGATGGGCAAGATGACCAAGACTCCCTTTTCAGGTAAAGGTGAGAGAGCTAGTGATCTATTAGGACTCATACATACTGATGTATGTGGGCCTTTTAGAACTAATGCCAGAGGTGGGTATCAGTACTTCATTACCTTTACTGATGACTTCAGTAGGTATGGCTATGTGTACCTGATGAAACATAAGTCAGAAACCCTTGAAAGGTTCAAGGATTTCATGAATGAAGTACAGAACCAACTCGGTAAAAGTATTAAGGCACTTCGATCCGATCGAGGTGGAGAATACTTAAGCCAGGAGTTTGAGGACCTTCTGCGAGCCCGTGGTATTGTATCACAATGGACTTCGCCTGGAACACCACATCATAATGGTGTGTCTGAAAGAAGGAATCACACATTGTTGGATATGGTACGATCAATGATGAGTTTTTCTGATCTTCCAATTTCTTTCTGGGGTTATGCTCTTGAAACCACCGCGTTTACACTTAACCAAGTACCATCTAAATCGGTTCAAAAGACACCATATGAGATATGGTATGGGAAGCATCCCAGTTTGTCTTTTATGAATATTTGGGGTTGTGAGGCTTACGTCAAGAAAATGTTTCCTGATAAGCTTGGACCCAAATCCGATAAATGTTATCTTGTTGGATACTCCAAGGAAATGAGGGGATATTACTTATACCACCCTACTGACAACAAAGTGTTTGTTGCCAGGGATGCTGTATTCCTAGAGAAGGAATTTATTTCCAAAGGAAGCAGTGGGAGGAATATAGAGCTTGAAGAGGTTCAAGCCCAACAAGAAAACATTGAACTGGTAGATGTACAAGAGGAAAATGGAGATTCACAAGGTGTTGTGGAATC
Organism: Alisma plantago-aquatica; assembly: GCA_963693085.1. NCBI lineage: Eukaryota > Viridiplantae > Streptophyta > Magnoliopsida > Alismatales > Alismataceae > Alisma > Alisma plantago-aquatica. Next base: position 1,154,840,209 of record OY856410.1, on the reverse strand, counting down.
TCAATCTCCTCAGGTCACACAAGGACCTCATAGATCTAGTAGGACCCACCTTGAACCTGAGAGGTTTGGATACCTTGTGACTCAGGAAGGTGGTGAGTTGATCATAGATGATGATCCAACTACCTACGTAGAGGCTATGGAGGGACCAGATTATGAGAAATGGCTTGAAGCCATGAGATCCGAGATGGAATCCATGTACTCCAACAAAGTATGGACTTTGGTGGAACCACCCGAAGGGGTAAAACCCAAAGGGTGCAAGTGGGTCTTTAAGAAAAATACCGACATGGATGGCAATGTGCAAACTTATAAAGGTAGATTGGTTGCGAAGGGATTTTGACAAGTTCAAGGTGTTGACTATGACGAAACCTTTTCTCCAGTTGCCATGATTAAGTCCATCAGGATCATGCTTGCTATTGCAGCTTATTATGACTATGAGATTTGGCAGATGGATGTTAAAACCACATTCCTTAACGGGAATATAAATGAGGATGTGTACATGACACAGCTTGAAGGTTTTGTAGATCCAAAGAACGCCAATAAAGTCTGTAAGCTGCAAAGGTCAATCTATGGATTGAAGCAAGCATCTCGGAGTTGGAATCTTCGATTTGATGAGGAAGTCAAAGTGTTTGACTTTATTCAAAATGAAGATGAACCTTGTGTGTACAAGAAGGTTAGTGGGAGCTCAACCACATTCCTCATATTGTATGTGGATGACATACTTTTGATGGGGAATGATGTCTTAGCCTTAGAGAAGGTAAAGACTTGGCTTGGGAATACTTTCTCAATGAAGGAGTTAGGAGAAGCATCCTACATTCTAGGAATTAAGATCTATAGAGATAGATCTAGAAGGCTTCTCAGACTAAGTCAGAGCACGTACATTGACAAAGTGCTGAAGCGGTTCAGCATGGAGAACTCAAAGAGAGGCAACATCCCCATGCTACATGGAGTCACCGTCTCTAGAGCTCAATGTCCCCAATCTTGTGAAGAGAGGGAGCGTATGAATGGGATCCCATATGCATCAGCCATCAGATCCATCATGTACGCTATGTTGTGCACACACCTAGATGTCTCGTATGCTCTCAGCATGACGAGCAAGTACCAGTCAGATCCCGGGGATGCTCACTGGATAGCCGTAAAGAAAATCCTCAAGTACCTATGAAGGACTAAGGATCAGTTTCTTGTTTACGGCGGCGAGGAAGAGCTGGTTGTAAAGGGTTACACCTATGCAAGCTTCCAAACCGATAAAGATGATTACAGATCGCAGTCAGGATTTGTGTTTTGCCTTAATAATGGAGCTGTGAGCTGGAAGAGTTCCAAGCAAGAAACAGTTGCCGATTCTACTACAGAGGCCGAGTATATTGCTGCTTCACATGCAGCAAAGGAGACTGTGTGGATCAGGAAGTTCATTTCTGAACTTGGTGTAGTTCCCAGTAGTTGTGATGCAATTGAGCTTTATTGTGACAATAATGGAGCTATTGCACAAGATAAGGAACCCAGATCACATCAGCGGTCCAAGCACATACTGCGACGCTTCCATCTCATACGAGAGATCTTACAGCGAGGAGATGTGAAGATTTGCAAAGTACTAACTGAAGACAACATAGCTGATCCACTGACTAAGGCCCTTTCTCAGCAGAAGCATGATGGTCATGCTAGGTCACAAGGATTGAGGTTCCTTGGTGACTGGCTCTAAGTGCAAGTGGGAGTCTGTTGGTATGTATGCCCATAGAGAAAGTCATATGATGATTGTAATGGGATACTTTGTAAATGATTTGAATAATAATAAAGGCAATTTCTGATCTATATGTTTAAACTATTTCTGAGATGATAGTGTAACATGATAGATGTCTAAAGAATGGTTTTACTCAATGACGTATGCTTTTGGGTTGAGGAACTAAACGATGAGATCATATGGATGTTAAGAGTATACATTCTTGTTTGGTCCCTAGTCGGTTGTTGTTGTGGAAATAACCATAGACATCAATAACAATAAAGACTAGATTGTGTGTTGGTTGATGACAGAATCTCATTAGTCATGATATAGTGATATCAAACCAAACACATAGGTACTTGTTAGAGAACAAGGTACCGGACAGACCCACCGTGAGAGTGACACATGGAACCATGGCTTGGTAGTCACAGTCAGGTCTCACAGTGATCGTGGTGAGTGTGATTCTTAGACCTAAAATCACTACACTCAACACATGTCGTTGGGTACACTTTGACATCATCAAACGCAGTCCTGAAACATGGGTTTTTATAAAGGTGATGATTGGGTGGCTTTGACACATGGGGCTTTTGAGGGGTGAGTGATAGATATGGGATTTGTCCCTCCTGAGGGAGTTTGATGTCCTTGGCCACTTGATGAGTAGGATTGAGAAAAGCATGCACATGCACGTGTGAATCAGTATGTGATATTGATGTCACACACATCTCACCCAGTCTGCTCTGAGATCAAGGAAATGAATGAACGTTGACATGATGACTGTTCCATGCCTCGAGTTCATTCAGGATATCAGTGACAAAGGAATTATACATTCACTATAACACCATTCACGGATTGTAGGATTGAAAGTTGTTCTCCAACTTTCTATTTCACTTGGGTAGCACTGATGTGTGACTAGGCACTGCTCTTTGCTTGTGAAGTCATAAGTGTTATGGACTTACACTGCCAATGTGAAATGGACCTGTAGGGTCACACACATAGGATTTAACCTGGAATAGGAGTTTGTCCACAAACATGTTTAGATTGATTACTAAAGGAGTTTAGTAGTTCAATTAAACACTCAATCAATTGATAGCTCAGTATCCTAGTGTTCAAGGTGTTGGATTGATTGATTAGAGTATCAGATTGATTGAAACTGTGATTGAATGATTCTGCACAATCTGCACTCCCAACCGATCGGCTCATGTGATGAACCGATCGGCTAATGTGATGAACCGATCGGCTGAGCTTGGTGAACCGATCGGCTCAACTGGTGAGTCGATCGGCTCATGGACAGGGTGAAGCGATTCGTTCAAGTGTTGAAACGATCGATTTAAGTCCAACCGGGCAAGTTGGGAAAGTAAGATTGGTGAGAAATTTCCTTTCATTTCACTTGCCCAATTTGATTAGAACAAGGATTGGTATTTGATACCAATTAGAAACAAAAGAAGAAAAGTCAATCGGGAACTGATCAGGACCACGAACCGACCGGCTCAGAAGTGAACCGACCATTTCATGGGTCCCAACCGATCGGTTGAGGTGTCAACCGACCGGCTCAGATCCCCAACTGACTGTTTTAGTTGTGAAACAATCGGTTCAGGTTGCGCAGTTGGTTGTTTTTGTGGAAAATCTCAAACCCTTCTACTCCTGCTTTAGTCCCGCATTGCCCGGGATAGAGAACCCTATCCCATGACCCTCCTATATATATAGGGGTATTGGGGGATTCTCAAAGTACAACTCAGTGCAACCAGTTTCTCTATGAAGTTGTCATTCTCTCTAGTTTTGGTAACCGAGAGAGAGCCCGAGCAAGTGCTACCCGATAAGGGAGGCACAACAAGGGAAAGACAACTGCAGAAAGCGACTGGTGGCAGGAGATTGTGTTGGCGACTAGAACGCTGACAGGAGGGTGTGACTCCTTCTGATTCCTTGTGGGACAAGGAGATCGGAGTTCCAGGCAGTCCGTGTGGATGACTACAGAGGCAGGAGATCTCTGTCGCTCGGAGGACAACTGTCAATCCCGACAGTCCCGGTGAGACCAGGAGTCTTCAGTCCCGCTGTGACCAGGAGCTGCACAGACACCATCCAAGACCGAAGGTGAAGACCGCACAAGGCATGAGGTACTGTCGCCGAGCAAGCCTCGGGACAAGGTATGCATCCACAAACCATCTTTCCTATTATATAGACGTTGACGCGATTCCTTTTGTTCTGGGTTTTGGGAGAAATTTTTTGTTTCCGCTTCTTCTCTGCCTCCCCTAAAACCTAACAAAGAAGCCAAGCCCAGAGAGGAAGGCCAGCAGGAAGACCAAGCCCAGAAGGGAAGGTTGTTGTGAGACCAATGAAGGGGCATAAAATGAATAATGTGTACCCCATGAGATGAAGAAAATTTGGGTTAACAAAATTAAATATGAAAATAATGTGCTCTCGATAAACCCTAGGTAGGGAAGAGTCTTAAGTAAATCCTAGGGATGATTAAAGGTACATGAGACCTTTGCGGTTAGGAGGTGATCATACCCTAAGTGCATAAGACCATGGGATTAGGAGATGACCATACATGCTTGCTGGATTCCTATGGGTCACGAGGTTGGCCACCTTTATGAGTTCATGAGGCCCAAGTGGTAAATGTGAAAGGCACTCCCTAAATGCTTAAGGTCCATGAGGTGAGGAGGAGATCATTCCAAAGGTACCCGTACCCCTAGAGACTTTAAGGAAATGACTAAGGATAATGAGACATGAAGTGTAAAAACAAAAGATACAAAAGTCATGTAATAATGAAATCTTAAAGTAAATTATGCACAAACTCAAGAGTGAGAAAGTCACTTGACTTCATGAAATATAAGAATATTATTGGATCAAAAAGTGATTTATGGTTTTGGAGTCACTGTTGAGAGTGATACAACTAAAATACTAAATTTGTAAGACAGTGTATGGATACACCATCTCCGCTCTTAGAATGGGATGGACTTTTTATTTGGGTTGAAGCTAAATGCATACTTCATCTTATTATGAGTGAGAGAGATCATGCAGTCACATTTATGCTAAGAATTGAGATGTGACAATGAATACCCTAAGTTGAGTCTAATGAAATGATCTAGGGTTTGAGGTGTTACCTGTAAAGAGGCGAGATCACCTCCTTACTAATATTTAAAGGAAATACAAAACATCCACACTTTTCATAAAAAGAGAGAAGTTTTCTGGGATGCTTGCATAATATTCCAAATAAAAAAGCATGATTCCATATACATTATAAAATGTCAATAGCAACAGAAATAAAAATACTAAGCCTTTACATGGCTTTCATTGTTCACTACATGATTGTTCCCAAAAGAAAAAGATAAGAGAAATACAAATTAGCTATGGCAACCTAGTCATCCTTTCCAAAATCTTGAGATCAACTCTTGAGAAAACTTCCTTCAAACTTGTTCTCCTCCTTGCTCAGCATCAACACTTGGGTGGTTAAGAAAGCACCCAGTAAGAGGGAAAAGGAAGAAAAGGTATGTGTCACAAAAACTAGTCTAGGATAACAAGATAAGTAAAGCAAGTAAAAATAGGCTAGGGTTCATCATAAGATTAAGATAACAAGAGTATGAGGCTATATCATAAGAAACTTGCCATTAATTATTAAAATAAAAAGGGGTTTTCCATGTAAGATAATTATGTCTACCTAACTAAGTAGGGTTGAGGCACCTACCAGACCTCTAACCTTAGGTGAGGGGAGAATAAGACATTTCCAGTCACCTACAATAATATGGGGAGAATAAAACATTCCCCAGGGTGAATAAATACATGCCCTCTGTGGGTGGTTGCACATAAGTACTGCTACTTTAAATTAAATAGAACATAAATCTACATGCTAGAAAAAATAGTTATGGCAAGAATAATCATGTGAATCAATAAGCATGACAGTGGGGTCTAAAAACCAAACAATAAGAAACTATGATCTAATTTGAGGCACAAGAAATTAGGGTTTCAAGAAAAGAGTTGGGTTCAATTAAGCCTCATTAGTGAATATTAGGTTATGGAAAAAATATCCCTACTAAAGTGTTAGATGCACATACCTCTTCCTTAGAGACCTAGAAACCACTTTCCAAAACCCTAAGCAAGATCAGAGTCCACTTGTCATATTATCATAACCATGTTCATGTATTAGCATTATATGCATTCATTAAAGACTCAAAACCCTAAAGTTATCAACGTTTTCTATAAATTATCATTTTAGGTCCTAAAACATCACCACTATCTTAGTTAGATTTTTTTTGATCAAAATAACATATACTATTATGTATTTTGAAGATATGGACTTTTATATGCATTTTTGGTGATTTTTAACGAATTAATTCATTTCCAAAAACACTTATTTGAAAAACTCAAAAAAAGGCATCAAAATTATTTTTATTAGATAGATCATCTTTTTTGAGTCTAGAACATATTTAATTTTGGCCCAAGGAATAAATAGTTATGAATTTCCTAAAATCGACCAATGAGAAAATTAGAAAAATTGATTTTCGATTCAAAAGAACAGAGAGAGCGAGAGGGTGGGGCCAGGCCTGTGACTTAGACCAATCACATTGAGCCAAGTCAGTGGCCCGCACCTCACTGGATGTTGAGAGAGCACCGATCAAAGTCGGGTCAAACCAAGTCAAAACAAAGACAAAAGACCAAAGTGTCCTCACGCGAAACATAGACAAGAAAGAAGACGAGCAAGGGCAACCCAGTAAAATCACAAGGAGGTATCTTCCTCCCTCACCTACATGCCATGGTGCCATGGCAAGCTGCTTCTTACTTGGGAACTTTGGGCAAATTCAAAAAATGTGATCAATCTCGAAAGTAAAGGATGAAAAAGAAAGAGTAGAAGAAGCCGAACCTAAATGTGCCTGAAATTTGACCGAAGACGAAGCGAGGAGAGGAGGAGAGTTTATTCAAACTCCAATGCTTTGACCACTCGCCATAGGGTCAAACAGACGAAACTTGAAATTGGAGGGTGCATTGAGTTGCAAAGGAGAGAGGAAATCTCAGGGTAGGTGTATTTATAGGCAAGGGAGTGTGGGTTAGGGTTTGCATAGACGAGGTGGGAGAGAAGTTTTGAGAACTTTAGAGATTTCACGATTATTTGTTAAAATGCAAAAACCTTGGGATAATGTGGTGTGTATTTGAATAAGGAATCCAACGAGCTGACGAACTCGCGATTTGGTCAAGTAACGAGTGAGATAATGCCAAACAAAAAATTGATTTACTATTTCCCTATTATCTCGAGCCGACCTGAGGTAGGAGATGACCATGAGTCAATGGATCTATGGACCCAGGTCCACTGAGGAACCCTGGCTATCCGATCATGCAGATAAATCCAAAAGCGCGTGACATTTCATCTTCCTAATTGATTATAATTCGACTAAAGTGATATATGCATTATTCAATGAATTTCTCTTTCTTCCTTTGAGGGATCAAACAATTTCCAAATTTAATAAAAATTGACACCCTAACTGATTTTGAGGCATAGAATTTGAATATGGAATTAGTTTACCTTTTGAGGACTTTTAATGGGTTAAATAATTCAAAACATGTTTTCTTTTTCCTCCTATATTTATGACTCTATGATTATCCAAATATGATCAAATTTCACCCACGTGTCCCAATTAATTTCTTAGATATGATTTTTCCATTATTTGATCATGTTTGTGCCATTTATTTAATTAGTTATCAAAATAAAGGTTTTACACACTTTCTCTCTCCTACTTTATCACATTATCCAAATATCATCCAAATTAGTTGAAAACTTGCCCAAAGGCTTATTTTTATTTCTAGATTATGAATTTGGAGTTAGTTTTCCAATTTGGGAACATTAGATATTTTATTTCTCTTTCTTGGCTTATTTCCTATTTCCCTTTATTAAAGGCTTATATATTTATATTTTCCACATTGAGTGATACTTGGCCCTTAAGTAACTTTTAGTCCAAGAAAATGAAGTTGTGTATCAAATTATATCGTGGGTTTTCTATTTATGATTTTTGAAAAAAATATATTCCACATTATCTCCTTTTATCCATTAATAGCATTTATCATCTCCTTTATGTATATTTTGGAATTTCTTCTCTTTTTCCTATTCTAAAAAGTGTTAGAAAGTTCTAGCACACATTTCATCCTTATTTTGTTATTTCTTGAGTGAATATTTGCACATCAGACCCATTACTTAGATTTTTACAGAGGTATTTGTGCATAAAACCCTTTATTAAGAATATATGGGAAATATTTATCCAATAACCATCTTAGTTCCATTAATTCAACTCCAAAAATATATGGGATGAAAATGAAGAATAAATCTTATTGAAAAAGAGTACAAAGATATACATAGTGGATTTCAGTATGTTACATCACTCCACCCCTTAAAAAGGATTTCGTCCCTGAAATCTTATACAAAAAGGGATGGGTGAGTACGTAACATCTCATCTTTCAACTCCCAAGTAGTTTCTTCCAAACCATGATACCTCCACAGAACCTTCACCAACTCTATCTCCTTGTTCTTTATCTACTTTACTTGGGAGTCAAGGATCTTCACATGAAGCTCTTCATAGGTAAGATTCTCGTGAATCTCAACAGGCTCAATCATGAGTACATGAGAAGGGTCTTTCACATACTTCCTCAACATAGAGACATGGAACACATTATGAATCTTATCATAAGTAGAAGGTAAGGATAACCGGTATGTACAATCTCCAACTTTATCTAAGATTTCAAATTGTGACGATCCGACAACAAATCAAACCGTCACCAGTGATATAATTGCCGAATAAACATAAGTAGTGGATTAACAAAATCACTAAAAATTAAAACCATTTTGCAAAGAGATCCTCTTCCAGGAAACACTTATTGAAAGAAGCAAAACTTTATATACATCAAGGTTCACATGTACATACATTGTACCATATCATCTCAAGGATAACATATAACAGTTGCTTTGTCAAAACATATACTGAAGCAACATAAAACCTCGAGGCATACAAGCCAAAATCTCTGATTGTTTATAAAACCTTTACATACTGACTCCAAGGACCTGAGAGTACAGAGTGGACACATAAAAATTCTATCTACAAGACATGACAAACAATATACTCAACCTGTGCTATTACTACTGTCCCTGCTGTTGTTGTTGTACCTCTGTAGTATGGTCTATACCTCCTCGTCCGCGTCCACCTAAAAAAATGTTGGTGACCAATGGGGTGAGACCCATGTCCCAACGAGAGATGAGACCCATGTCCCAGCAAGATATATAACTCTCTGCCAACAATATTATTATCACAGTTAAATAGTATAAAACTGGACAGAGGATTCTTTTACATTAATAAGCAAGATTTAATCACTGTTTAAGTAGAGTAGAGCAATATCATCTTCTGAAGCATTGCAACTATATATGATAAAGTAGTAAATCATCTATTCATTTTATAAGGGATATGAAGAACATGTATAACATCTATCCATTTAAGATGTATAAAAGAAATGTAACATCAACCAGTGTTTTCCGTATTCAATCCTTAAGCAAATACACTACACGGATGATTACATATTTACTTCAACCCCATAATAAAAACAAGATCTGTGGCATCCTAAACGTCCCTGTGTTCAACCCCGTATATCTACTTCAACCCCATAATAAAAGTTGCGGGGGCCTAGAAGGTTTCAGGTTATAAATTTAAAAGCTTGATTCCTTCCTTTGTCCCGTGTTCATTTCCGGATGCGAGAAAAAGGCTGATCAGGCTTCCTCTTGACTGCATAGGGAAGTGTGGGCTGATTGCTTTGGTTAGAAGAATCGGTGTAAGACTGCAAATACGTCTATAAGGGCTTGGAAGAGAAAAAGCACACCCTACTCCCTCACCCACAAGCCTGCTCCAACTCTATCTAGAGTTAGATAATCAGCTCATGGAGGGGCCAAGCAAGTTTGGCCAAGGTGGGCGACACTCTTCAAGCCATCACCAAGGCTTCAATGGCCTAGAAGCAGGAGGTGACCCTTCTATTGATAAACCCATGGCAGTGTGTCAGGAGGTAAGTAGGAGAGGAGGTAGAATATGAGGATGGATGAAATCACCTTCTTACCCCCGTATTGACAGTTTGACCCATTACTTGCCCCATCCACACGAGCATGAAATGCTAATGTGGTGTGAGACCATAGGTACCAGCCCAGCCACACGAATGAATAGACTAGTTCCGATGATGTATCTTAACCGACGTGTCATTTTGTGATTGGTTAGTTATGATTAATCTTGAAAAATGTAATAGATATTTGATAACTCAGAATATAATGATATTATATATCATTTTAATTAGGAAAATGAGAGGAACATGAATAAAATTTTATTGAGACCTAATTTTAGTTCCAATTCTAAAGGTACATTGGATACATGTTTAGTAATGTGATTAGTACATCAAAACCAAAAATTTGTGTATTAACATGTCAAATACATTAAGTCCTCTCAATACATGTTATAATATGATATTGTTGAAAACAATATGAATCTAGGATAATGATGACAATGATGACGATTAATTAGGGTTTCTAATGTGGATAACCAAAGATTTTAACTTGTGATAATCTTTATGAACTTAATTTGATATAAATGTTCATAATAAAGATTATGATGAATCTAATAATTAGGATTTCACCTAATTATTAATATGCAATGGAACTAGAGTTTGTACCCTTATTCCTTATCCAAATCCTGAGACAACCCTAAACCCTAGATTAGGATCAGAGTAGGGTGTAATGTGAATAATATGATGGTGATACTTTAACATTTACATACATGCATATTAAATGTTGAATTTCTTGGATTATTCTTTGCTTTCTTGATTGGATGTTATGCTTAAAGTATGACTGCATGATGTACATGGTTCTACATAAGGTACATGGTTAAGATTATGACTACTCATAATATCAATTGCCTAGGTTTGCTGAGTGTTTCTCAAAGATTGTTGAAAATAAACTATTGGATGTCTATTTATATCCTGATCAATTATAATGCTACTATGAATATAACAAAACGTAAGTTATCACATTCTTAACTCGACGTTGACATGTATCAAGGGTTGATGCACACAAGCCCTGGAAGGGACAATGATCACACCCAAGACATCATATCAAGCATGGGTTAGAATACACAAGGAAAATTCTAGTTCTTATTTGTAAGTAATCAATGATTATATGTTGTTATGTACTTTCACACTTTTGCATGCACCCCACATACACACTGTAGAATATACTGATTCATGTTTTGTTTCACACCATTTTAGGTAAATGATATACATGGAGATATCAAGATATAATGAACCAAATGAAATCAACTGAAGACACTAAAGCTAACTAAAGGATGATTAGTTATATACTTCTTCTCATATGCAACAATTCTTATGTTAAAGATCCATGTAAACAATATTTTTGAATTAATGGAAATTATTTGCTAATTTTTATTATTTGATTAAATTTAGATCTTGGGAATTTTAGATAATGGCTCTTAACTTTAAGGTCCTTCCTTAGTTGGGATTGCTGAAAAGTGAGGTCGTTACATTTGGTATCAGAGCCCCAAAATTTTCAAATAATACCTAATGTTGATTATTTCAAGTAATCTTTAGAAATATAAGGAAAAATATTAGGGAATAGCCTGAAGGTAATGGTGTCTAGAAAGGGTCACAATTTTGGGGGCTGATAATATTTTACTCCACACCATTTTGGTATACAAGGACTCCCTTAGCCAATGTGATACCAGCCTGACCAAAACCTAGGATTTTCTTGAAGTAATGTTTCTTTTAAGTCTTCTCATCTCAAAATTCATCCACATCTCATATTTTTATTAATAAACCCTAAAAGAACTTCCTCATCATCTCAAGTTAGGGTTTTAGAGAAGAAGTAAAATTAAGGAGTCCTCTACCAATTCATGTACATATAATGGGGAAATAATGATAAAGAAAAGAAAATGGTTTTATGGGTTTTTCCTTGCTAGGGTAAACCCTAGATGGGACTAGGGTTTGGTTGATAAAAACCCTATTGGGTCAAGGGATATAGAAACCCTAAGATGCAGGGTGTAGTCTAACCCTAACCCAAAACCCTAATCCTAAGAAATGGGAGTAGTGGGGGTGAGATAGAAACCCTACCCATATGAACCCTAATAAGGGTTAGAGGAAAGCAGAATTATAAATGACTCTAGGTGACCCAGTCTCCCATGCTTGTGTGAATGTGGAGCAAGGCATGCATGATTCTTGTGAAGCATTTTTAAGGAACATAAGCAACCAATGGTTACATAAAATGAAAATTAAACTTTTAGGGTTGGTGTCCCAAACTAGATTGGGTCAACCCATGAATGGGAAAATGACCATGGGGATGAAAAATCCTAAACTTGTGGATTTAGGTTGTAGCTAGATAGCCTAACCTCCTCCTATGAATTAATAAGACACCCTAGGTTAGGACCTTCCCTAGGTGGGTGAGTTGATCAATCCGTTCTTGAATTCCACCTAAAGAATGAAATTTAAGTATATAAAACCATGAAAGCACATATATTCTTTGAGCCCAAGTATTCCATATCTAAGGGATACAAGGAAAACTCGCTAAGGAAGTGGCTGATAGTATGTGATCAAGCCTGGAAAGGAAGGTCACTAAGATGCCAAGCCTAGAAAGGAAGGCCACCATAAAAACCAATCCTAGAAAGGAAGGCCACTAAGAGGCCAAGGCTAGAAAGGACAGACACCATAAAGACCAAGACTGAAAAGGAATCTCACTAAGAGGCCAAGCCTAGAAAGGAACGCCACCATAAGACCAAGATCAGAAAGGAAGGTCATTAAGAAGCCTATCCCCAAAAGGAAGGCCCCCATAAAGACCAACCCGGAAAGGAAGGTCACTAAGAGGACAATCCCAGAGAGGAAGGCCGCCAGCAAGACTAAGCCCAAAAGGGAAGGTCGCTATGAGCCCAATAAAGGGACATAAAGTGAATAATGTGTACCCCACAAGAAGAAGGAAATTCAGGTTAAAGAATTACATACAAAAATAATGTTCTCTCAAATAACCCTAGGTAGGGAAGAGTCCAAAGTCAATCCTAGGGAGGATTAAAGGTACATGAGACATATGAGGTTAGGAGGTTAACATATCGTAAGTGCATAAGGCCATGGGATCAAGAGATAGCCATCCATGTTTTCCCGAGGCTTATAGGTCAACAGATTGGCCACCTTCATGAGTTCATGATACCCAAGGGGTAAATGTGAAAGGCAATCCCTAAATGCATAAGGTCCATGAGGCCAGGAGGAGATCACTTAAAAGGTACCTATACCCATAGAGACCATAAGGAAATGACTAAGGCTAATGAGACATGAAGTGTAAAAATAAAAGAACAGAAGTAATGTAATAATGAAATCTTAAAGGGAATTATGCACAAAATCAAGAGTGAGAAACGAAGTTGACTTCATGAAATATAAGAATATTATGGGATCAAAAAGTAATTTATGGTTTGGAGTAACTGTTGAGAGTGATTCAACCTAAAAACTAAAAATCTAAGATAGTGTGTGGACACACCATCTCTGCTCTTGGAATGGAATGAACTTTGTATTTGGGCTGCAGCGAAATGCATATCATCTTATTATGAATGAGAGATATTGGGTAGACACGTGTATGCTTAGAATTGACATGTGAGAATGAATACCCTAAGTTGAGTTCAATGACATGATCTAGGGTTTGAGGTGTTACCTCATCCTTATGTGAAAATAGATGAATAATAGGTTGGAAATGTAGGCGAAAAGGTAACCACCAAGTGAAACTAAATCACAAATGAAAATGTAAAAACTAAGAGATGATATCATACACATACTAAGGTGTGAATATACCTTGAATTGGTTTTTGGTACAAACCACAATAATGTGAGGAATTTGCATATCAATGACAATTGGTTGCTAACCCTAATGTTTGAAGCTAATATGTGTGATCGTTCACCTTAACCATACTAGGTTGAATTTTGGTGACACAATTCCTTTTAAGGAGGGGTGAATGTTATATCCTCAAATTTTAGTGAATTTGATATATATAAATATAAGACTCAAATTGATTAAAAACTCCCCTAATTATAATTGATATAATAATAAGGTCATCCACTTTGTGGCATGGGTGCAACCCATGGCCCAAGTAGGGACCATGAGAGTATTATTTGCATATAGGTCCTTGGGGCACAAGATTTAGAAATAAGAGACTAATGTATAAATAAAGGAGAGTGACTTTGTGAATAATTAGACAACTGAAATATGATATAATATGCAAGTTTCCAAAATAAAATAAGATATGTGATGTTTTGGATAATTAAGGGAGTAATTATCTAACCCTAAATGACAACACAAGTTTTAAGGCATCAAGCAAGATTATCTCGGTGTGAATTTTGGTATACTTGAAGATAATAACTAAAAGAAGAGAACTCTAGAATTTAAGAGATAAATGACTTTCGATGTGGTGTGGGTAATTAAGTTAAGGATATACTAAAATAGCAAGTTTCATCTAGTAAATCTATCCTAAAAATTAGATAATGGTTGGAAAAGACATTAGTAAGTTTCCCTTCAAGTTTCATAGCCAAACGATAATCCTAATAGTTTAGGAAAATTCCAGAAGGAGGGACCTATGTGTAATAAATACTTATGTTTCTGATTTGGAAGTTGACTTATTGATATCTGACTTTAGCAAGGAAACACCTGCGGTACCTTGATGTGTCATGCCCTGTGTGACCATCAGATCCAAGATTGATGGCTGAGCAATCATGTCATACCTCCATCCAAAAAAGTAAATAAAAGCCAACAATGTTTGTGACCATCCTTCAACTCATTCTCTCACCTTCCCTCACCTTTTCCTCTGATTCTTCACTCATTGAAACTGAGAGAGGGATACAAATATAGCAATCCATAATACCATTGCCATCATTCCCTCTTTGGAAATCACCTAAGTGATAATTCCCTTCTGGAAGCTAGGGCTACGTGGGGACAATCCCTACTCTCAAACCCATGCCTAGTAAAGGGTTCTTTAGCACTTATGTGCTGTACACAAGAGATTAGAGACCCTGATTTCACAAGAACTCTTAGTATCCTCCTCTCATCTTGCCTCTTTCATCACTAGTGACATTGGCTTCCTCTCGGTGGCACATGTAAGTGTGGGAAATTGCTTTGGCATGAAGAATCATTACAAAACTGCAAAGAAGTCTAAGGGCTTGGAAGAGAGAATGGACACCCCTACTCCCTCACCCACAAGCCTTCACTGGCTCTGTCTAGAGTCTGACAATCATCTCATGGAGGGGCCAATGCGAACCATCAAAGGTAATGGAGAGGGGCCAATCAATTTTAGACAAGGTGGGTGACACTCTTGAAGCCATCGCCTGAGGCTTCATCATCCTAGAAGTAGGAATCAATCCTTCTGTTGACCTACCCATGTCACTTCATCAGGAGAGAAGAAGTAGAGGTAGAAGACCAGGATGGATGAAATCACCTTCTTCACATGGGAAGGGGATGCCAGTGTTTAAGGTAAGGTCTAACTTCATATTTCTGAACCATACCTTGCCCCATTCACATGGACAGGGGATGCCAATGTGGCGTGAGCCTATAGGCTCTGGCCTGACCCCACAGATGACTGGACTCATTCAGATAATGTAGCTTATACTGATGTGTAATTTTGTGATTGGTCAATTACAATTAATCTTGAAATAATTGTAGTAAATAATTGGTAACTCAGAATATAATGATATTATATATCATTTTCATTAGGAAAATGAGAGGAACATGACTATAATTGAGACCTAGTTCTGATTCCAATTCTAAATGTATCTTGGATACATGTTTAATAATGTGATTAGTACATAAAAACCCTAGATGCGTGTATTGACATGTCGAATGCATTAAATGCTCTCAATGTATGTTATAATTTGATATGTTGAAAATAATAGGAATCTAGGATAATGATGATTAATCAAGGTTTCTAATGTGGATGAACCATACATATGAATAATTAAGGTTTCGAAACCAAATATTATCACTTGTCGTAATCTTAATGAACTTAATTTGATCTAACTATTCATAATAAAAGAATATGATGAATCTAATAATGAACGTTTCACCTAATTATTAATATGCAATGGAACTAGGGTTTGTACCCTTATTCCTTATTCAAAACTCAAGACAACCCTAAATCCTAGATTAGGACCTAAGTAGGGTTTAATGTGAATAATATGATGGAGAAACTTTTGGATTTACAAACATGCAAATTACATGTTGAATTGCTGGGATTCTTCTTTGCTTGCTTGATTGGATGATATGCTTAAAGTATGACTGCATGATCTGCATGGTTCTACATAAGGTATGTGGTTTCAATTATGAATACTAAAAAATATCTATTGATGAGGTTTGATGAGTGCTTCTCGAAGATTGTTGAAATGAATTGTTGGATGTATATTTACATTCTGTTCAATTATAATGCCAACATGAGCATTCCATAAAGTTTGATACCATATTTTGAACCCTATGCTAAAATGTATCAAGGGGTGATGCACACGATCCCTGGAAGGGACAACAATCACATCCAAGATAGCATATCAAGCATGGTTTAGTGTATGCAAGAAAAATGACAGTTCTTATTTGCAAGTAATTGAATGATTATATGTTGTTATGTACTTGCACACTTTTGCATGCACCCCACATACATAGTGTAGCAATATACTGATCCACATTTTGTTTCATGACATTTTAGGTAAATGCTATACATGAAGATACCAAAATATGATGAACCAGATGAAATTAATTTAAGAAACTAAAGCTAAGTAAAGGAGGATCAGTTAGATATTTCTTATCATATGTAATAGTTCTTATGTTATAGATTCATGTAAATAATATTTTTGAATTAACGGAAATTATTTGCTATTTTTTGTTATTTAGTTAAATCTGGATCTTGGGAAGTTTAGGTAATGGCTCTCAACTTTAAGGTCCTTCCTTAATTAGGGATTGCTGAAAAGTGAGGTCTTTATATATAAAGAGAAGGTAACTACCATGTTGACACACAAGGAGGTGGTGGAGTGAGGAATAATATTAAGGAGGAAAAGAGGGAATTTCTTTTCCTCCATGTAGAGAAAAATAATGTAGAGTTAACAACAAGGATAGAAGAATTGTTGCCTAATGATTGTATACTGCCTCCACTACTTCTTGTCATGGAGGTGACTACATGACCAACAAACATAGCTTGTGAGTTGGAACATATGGAGGGGCGTGAATAAAATGAATGGAAGTACCAACTCTCCCACATGCAACTCCAATGTGTTGATAGCTTAAGTTGTAGGTAGAAGATTTCTAAAAGAAAAGTATCATTACCCTCCATCTCCCTTCTTAGATCAAATGAGTCTTGAGGAGGGTAAGAGGAGGTTGGAAGACAAGGAACAATGATCCATAAACCCAAAGATTACTCTACATTAGACTAAGGTAGAAAACCCCAAAAAATGGGCTATAACAAAATGTGAGGCTCATGTGCAGTAATGCATAAAAAATTCAAAAAAAAAAGAGAGGCTATAATGGTACAAACATTGTCAAAATTCACTTCAAGATATGGTGAACGTAAACATTGAGAATACATATATTACATAACATTTAAAGGAACTAAAGATGGAAATTTTCCAAGGAAATGATTACATGTAGAACCCTGGCTTTTCCTTTTCCATGGTCTAAAAGGTTTTGAGCGTATCAAAGACATAGCTGACATTGGTTGATTATGTTTAATATTCTCACAACATTCTGAATAAGGGGTGACAAGCCAACTATAAAGGAACCTTAACTACACCTTAGTCAAGATTTTCATAAAGGAAATGTCACTAAGGTGGCTCAAGGTAAAAAGTGGTAGTGGAACCAAAATAGACAATCGAGATCAAACTAATGTCAAAAGGAAATGAAGGACAATAGGGAACTAAGGGGTTCTATGTTATAAAATAGGTGAAAGGCATATAAAACCCCAAGGTGGTAGTCATGGAATGTATGGACCTTAACAAAGAAATGACTAGTAGGATGTGTACTATCTTGATGGACTTGGGACATTATGAAGTAACCAAAATTTTCAAGAAAAGAAATTGAAACAAGAAGATTCAATTGATTAAAACCATGGATAAATTAGGGAATGCAAACATATACTGATACATTGTAATGAAAACCTCTACAAATTATTTTCATTTCAGGTGGACTATAAGGAAAGGGATGTTATCCATATAATTCCAAGGTTTTATGTTTAAATAAACAATAATTAATAATTCCAAACCAAGGTATTAATTACTAAAGTAGGGAAGTAAATATCTCCAATAAAGAGTTGCATACCTTTTAGAATTTGGGAAAAGGTTCATTGGATTGAAGACAAAGAGTTAACTAGATTAGTAATCCTTTTTAACTTAATAATTGATGCAACATTATTTTAAGGCTCCATCTTGTACCATTTTGTACTTTATTCACATCTAAACATAGCAGAATGCAAGTAAAATCCCCCAATATGAGTATTACTATCAAATGTACTTATGGACGTTATTTGCATTATTTTCAGGTACTTGGACCATCCTTTGAATGGATGAGAGAGAAATAAGGAGATCTAGGGTTTCTCTGCTCATGGAGGGGTCCAAAGAAGGCCCCAAAGCTCCCTCAACCTACCCCTAATGGCCAAGATTTGACATCAAGAAAAGAAGTCCATTGATGATGAAGATTGAAGTTTATTTAGCCACTAAATACCCCAACACGACCGTGGGCATCCACCACGGTCGTGTTAATTATTGTGAAGAATCAAAAGGGAAGTCAGCGTTTTTGCACCAAATGCACCACGACCGTGGCCATCAGCACGGCCATGGCCATCAGCACGATCATGGCAAACAAAACATAAAACGACCGTGGCCTCCCGCAACAGCCGTTGCAATTATGCACCAAGTCCCCCAAAATCAATAGGGAAGGGACCCATTTTGTGCTTGGGTGACCACGATCATGGCCACTCACCACGGCCGTGGTCCCTTGAAGACCACCTCGTCTGTGCTGCTCCCCACACCCACGGCTTCCTCCTCCAAAATGGTCATGGTGCCACTTACCCAACACGACCGTGGCACCCCACCACGGTCGTGGACACCACATATACTTAGTCTTTTTGCTCCCTTTCACACCTTGACTGTGTCCACATCCACACGACCATTCCATACTACCCCCACTACGGCTGTGGCACATCAACACAGCCGTGATGACCAACTAACCCTACCCATATTTTACACTACTTTTCCTATTCTACCCCTACTTACCCTGGTGCTTCCCCACCACCTATATATACATAGGTGGCAGATGGGGCATGAAGGTTAGACCCCCTAGCTTCCATTACTCCCCTCTATCCACTCCTTGAGCATTCATTGTATCCTACTTTCATTTATGCGCTCCACCCACCATTTCCTCCTCATTTCCACTTTGGAAACCTAGTTTTCTAGGTTTTCTTCCATAATCCGCCTATTCTCATGCTCATATGCACCATTGGAGGAGGAAGGACGTCCCCAAGCCACTAGGATGTGAAGAAGGAAGATCTACTTCAAGCTTCATGGAGTTATATCCCCTTCTTCCCCTTTCTTTTGCTATTTCTTTGATTATGTCTATCTAAGCCCCTAGTGGTGGGCTGTTTGGGGTAAAAATGTGACTTTGATACCATATTGGGGGAAAATAACTTGTAATGAACATGATTTTTATCTATGATGATTGCCTCTAGCTTCTATCTCATTTCCTATTTTTATTGCATGTGATTTGTGCTTTTAACATGTATTGCTTGCTTTGGGATGTTTGATGACACTTAGCTACTAGGAGGAATTGGAGTGTATGTGGCAATCTTAGGAATGGCTCCTAGGTCAAATTAGTGGATCCCTAGCTAGACACTTTGTTCCTACATACATATCCCTCCATCTACAAGTGAGTGTGATATCTAAGTGGTTAGTGTAAGTGTGATTAGTGCAATTTCCTAGAGCTTTCTAAAGGCTAGATGGTTAGTGGCATGAGGTGAAAACCCTCATCTCTACTCCCACTTCTACCCTTGGATCTTGCCCTAATACCACTTACACTAGAAACCTAGACTTGACAAGTCCTACTAGAATTACACCTAACCCTAGTTCTCCAACTAGTAGTATAGGGTACATTGTAATAGCACTTACCTTGTTGTTTGGTTTGGTAATCTAGATTGAATGGTGATAATTGCATGCTATGTTGACATCCCCCAACTGATATCAAACCACATTCCCAAACGTCCCACCTACCTAATCTCTTTGCTTAAAACCCACTTTGCCTTCTTTGATTGTTCATGCTAATCTAGTTTAGTTGCTTTCAATCTAGTTAATTGCCTAGTCTTGCTCTTTAGAGTTAACTTAGGTTCTTGCTCTCTCTAGTGGTTAACTTAACTCTTAGTTGCTAATTGCTCTACTAGTGTAGCGTAGCTTGCCCTTGCTCTTGTTTAGATAATTGCTTAATCTAGTTCCTTAGACTTTCTTGCTTAGGATGATTTAGGGTTTGTGATAACTTAGATTTCATACCGTCTTTACTTGCTTGTTCACTTATATTAACAATAAAACAACCCCTTTTAAACCCTTCAACCCTAGTCTCTGCATTAGGAATGTAGCCAATGCTAACCTATCTCTAGTGCCCCCTCTGTCCCTGAGGATTGACCCCTACTCTTGCCTATCACCTATACTATAATAGTACCCCGTGCGCTTGCGGGTGACCTATTTAGTGTTGTGATCGAGTCTTGTTAGGGTTGTTATAAATTTGGAAAGATCCACCCATGTATTTTCCTCTAGAGGTGCATCTAGTCACCTTTAGTTGGGTAGTGTGTAGCCTTGATAAGAATTGCACCATAGCTTTCTGATGTCGTTGCTGGGGATAGAGGTGCTCGGCCTAGCTAGTTAGTGTAGCTTAGCCTTTCCTTTTGCCCTTATCATTGCTATTCTTTATTCTTTGTTCACTTTTGCATATTGCCACTCTAACCTGGCTTCTTGTTGTTTGTTTGTGTATTGTGAAGGTGACAGCTGTGCATGTGCCATATGCATTCTACTTGTACTGACTTGGTGTTGTACGACCCCGAGATTGGTAGGAGGAGACGCTAAAGTCGCCGCAAGCAGCACCAAGTAACCAACATGGCAGACAACAATCCCCATGGAAATGCTCAACCACCCCCACCACAACCCAACCACCCCCTCTATGAGTATTTCACCATGGGGAATTGCAATTCTCCCATTGTCACCCTAGTTGACCAAAGGTCGGGTCAAGTGTTATCCATTCCACCCGCACTCCTTAGACTCCTCCCTACCTACTATGGGATGGAGAATGAGAATCCCTACCATCACATCAACACATTCCTTGAGACTTGTTCCACCTTCCGTACCCCCACCGCTACCGATGACTCCATATGGAGGACTCTCTTCCCGTTTTCTCTAAAGGAAAAAGCTAAAGAATGGTACATCTCAAAGCCAGAGTTGGTGACTTGGAATGAGGTCAAAAATGAGTTTCTCAAAAAGTTTTTTCCAATTTCCAAGCTGACTCACATGAGAAGATGTATCACCACCTTTTCCCAAAAACAAAATGAACCTTTCCACGAGGTGTGGGAAAGGTTCCAAAAACTCCTTCGCGATAGACCCCACCATGAAGTACCATTGTGGCAGCTAGTCCAAGCCTTCTACACTGGGCTTTAAGAGTTGAGCCAAAACAACATTGACTCATCATGTGGAGGCACATTCATGGTGAAGCCACCCGAGGAGTCGTGGCCATTGTTTGAACACCTTGCTCAAAATTCCCACCATTGAGTTTCTACTAAAGGGGAACATTGTAGCTGGAACTACGTCCCTCCACCTCCTTCTGTAGGTCCAGCCCACAAAGTTGCCAACCTCGACATGATGAAGATGATGTCAGACATGATGAATGTGATGAAGAGCCAAGCCAGTGGTTCTTCTAGTTAATCCACCATGGCGGTTGAGGCCGAAGAAGAGGATGTTCATGCCTTGCACTCATTTGGAAATTAGAACAATAAAGGTCCCATGTCCAACATTTACACTCTCAAGTGGAGGAACCATCCCAATTTTTCAGGGAAACAACAAAACAAAGATGGTCAAGGACAAGGGCAGCCAAGGCCACACTATAGCTCTAAGTTTAAAGATGAAGTGCTTGTAAGATTAAGAAGTTTGGATGAGGTGAAGAAGGATGTATCCTCACATGTGCAGTCCATCATCCGTCTTGAGAAAAGATTGGATCAAATCTCTCTCTCACTTTCTAGGAGGGAAGAAGAAAGACTCCCATCTCTACCAATGCCAAATCCAAACAATGATGGTACTTTCCTAAGAAACACTCAAAGTTCATATGCTCCACCACCTCCTCAAGTGCCTCTCAACTATCAATATTCTCCACCTCCACCTCATTCATACCAACAACCACCTCCGCAATACCACCCCCATCCACAACAACCACAACCACCTCCACAATACCACCCCCATCCACAACAACCACAACCACCACAACAGCCACAACCACAATTCATCCTCCAAAACCCAAATTCACCTGACCAAAGGCCACCACCACCCCAAAAAGCACAGCCACCTCCACAAGCCTCTTCTACTTCTACCCATGAGTATGTGAAGGTGGTGACAGTTTTGAGGAGTGGCCAGACTTTGGAGTACCCCCGTGATACTATTCTTGTTGATAGAGGTGATACTGTAACTAGACATGTTGATACTGGGATACAACTTGATGATACTATGACAAGAGTTAGAGTTGATACTGTGACACTAGGAAGTGATAATGTGATACAGAGAAGTGATGCTATGACTCCTGTGATTCCCATAGATGATTCTGTTGATCTGATCCATTTGGGAGCCCAACTCCCTCCATTTTCTGATGCTCTTAAGGAGCCTTCTGTTGAGAGGAGAAGAAAGAAACATACTGAAGACATCCTAGAGACCTTCAAATAAGTGAAAGTCAACATTCCTTTGCTTGATGCGATCAAGAAAATTCCTTCTTATGCTAAGTTCCTAAAAGATTTGTGCATCTTTAAGAGAAACACGACAGGGAGAACCCCAAAGAAAGTCAAGCTCACTGAGCAAGTGAGCTCAATTGTGCAACACACCATGCCAAGGAAGAGGAAAGATCCCGATGCTCCCATCATTTCATGCTACATTGGGGCACATCTCATAGACCAAACCCTTCTAGACTTGGGTTCTAACACTAACCTAATGCCGTATGATGTGTTTTCCGAGCTCCAAATGGGGAAATTGAGTCTGGCTCATTGTACTTTGCAGTTGGCCGACCGATCAGTAAAGATGCCTAGAGGGCATGTTGATGATGTGCTTGTGAGACTTGATGATGAGACTTCTGCTTTTTTCCCCGTTGACTTCATTGTCTTAGACATGGTAAAAGACACAAGGAGGGTGCCTATCATCTTGGGAAGGCCATTCCTAGCCACAGCTGATGCAATGATTCATGTGAGGACTGAGACTATGTATGTGACATTCATGCACATGAAGATCTGATTGAACATCTTTAAATCTTTAGCCACAACTAAGGTAATAGGGGACACTCAAGAAGATTGCTATCTCATTGAGTGCCTTGATGAGATTGTACAAGAATGCCTTCCTGCATGGATTCAGACTGCCACTCAAGGTAGAGGGTTAGATCCAATAGTTGAGTTACCGAATGATGATGATGATGAAGATGAAGAGAATGTTCTAGACTTGGTGACTGTGAGTGAAGACCTTCCATCTATTTCTGAACCATTAAAGAACTCTCTTGAAGAACCTCCAACTCGTGAGCTTAAGTCACTCCCAGAAGGATTGTAGTATGCTTTTCTAGGCTCAAATGACACCCTCCCGATGATCATTTCTTCCATTCTCTCACCAAAAAAAGAGGAGGCATTGATGAAAGTCTTGAAGAGGAACATCTAGGCCATTGGATGGTCTATTGCTGATTTGAGGGGTATTGCCCCCTCCATCTGTGTGCACAAGATTTATTTGGAGGATGATGCAAGGCCGACCCACCAAATGCAAAGGGGGTTGAATCCAAAGCTGAAAGAAGTTGTAACTCAAGAGGTTGTGAAGTTGCTAGATGCTGGGATTATCTATCCTATTTCTGATAGTACGTGGGTGAATCCCATCCAGGTTGTACCTAAAAGGGGTGGGATCACTTTGGCAGAAAATGGGGATGGTGAGCTTATTCTAGTTAGAGAACAATCAAAGTGGAGAATGTGTGTTGATTACAGAATGCTCAATGAAAAGACCAAGAAGGACCACTACCCTCTCCCATTTATTGATCATATTCTAGAGAGGCTAGCGGGGCAAAGCTTCTATTGTTTCCTTGATGAGTACTCTGGATACTTCCAAATTGCTGTACATCCTGTGGATCAAGAGAAGAAACATTCACTTGCACAAGTGGAACCTTTACCTACCGAGAATGCCATTTTGGCTGTGCAATTCCCCTTCTACATTTCAAAGATGTGTGACATCAATTTTTGCTAATATGCTTGATTCATCGCTGGAAGTGTTCATGGATGATTTCTTAGTTTTTGGTAAAACTTTAATGAATGCTTACTTCATTTGGCTACTATTCTTGAGAGAAGCGTAAAGGTTTGCCTAGTGCTATCTTAGGAGAAGATCCATTTCATGGTACCCAAAGACATTGTTCTGGGCCACCGGGTTTCAAAGGACAAAATTGATGTTGATAGGGCTAAGGTGGGCCTCATTTCTACACTTACTATTCCTTCCACCTAAGACATGCCCGATATTTCTTGGGACATGTAGGTTACTACCGCCGCTTCATCAAAGACTTTAGTAAGATCTCGAGACCTCTATGTCACTTTGTAGAGAAGGATGTTGATTTCATTTTGATGACAAGTGCGTTGAAGCCTTCAACCACTTAAAGGAAAAGCTTGTTTCTGCTCCTATCATGCAGCCCCTAGATTTGTCTTTGCCATTTGAGATTATGACTGATGCATCCGAAATGGCCACAGGGGTTGTGCTGGGCCAAAGAGTTGGCCAAATTCCACATGCTATCTACTATGCAAGAAAGACTATAGATGAAGCACAAAGAAACTACACAACTATTGAGAAAGAGTTGCTTGCAATTATGTTCTCTCTTGACAAGTTTAGATCACATCTTATACAAAACAAGGTGATTATCTATACAGACCATGCTCCTTTGAAATATCTAATGGCAAAGAAAGACTCCAAGCCGAGGTTGATCTGATGGATATTGTTGCTTAAAGAGTTTGATATTGAGATTGTAAATAAGAATGGAGTTGAGAATTATGTTGCCGATCACCTCTCCCAAATTGAAGTACCTTTTACTAACACAAGTAGAATCAAAGAGACATTGCCGCATGAGAAGTTGTTCCTTCTCTCATCTGCTCAAAGACCGTGGTATCAACACATAATTAAATTCTTAGCTAGATGGGAGGATACCAAATACTTGGACAAGGGAAGACAGCCAATGGTTATTTGTTATGGCCAAGGATTATGTTTGGGATGGTCCTCACTTGTTCAAGTATTGCCCCGACCAGCTTATTCAGAGATGTATTCCATAGATGGAGCAATAAGAAATTCTCTCTATGTGCCATTTCAGAGTTAGTGGAGGTCACTTTGGTGGAAAACATATTGCTGTGAAGGTTCTTCAAAGCCGTTTCTATTGGCCTTCCTTATTCAAAGGCTGTCCTGAATTCTACAAGTGCTATTTGAAGTGCCAAAAGGTGGGCACTATCTCTAAGAGGGACATGATGCCTATATCACCCATTCTTGTGGTTGAGGTATTTGATGTATGGGGGATTGACTTTATGGCCCCTCCCCCCCCCCCTTTTAGATATGTCTATATTTTGGTTGCCATTAGTTATGTATCAAACTAGATTGAGGCTATTGCCACAAGGACAAATGATCACAAGGTGGTGTGCGACTTTGTGAAATCCAACATCTTTAGCTGTTTTAGTATTCTAAGAACTATGATTAGTGATGGGGGAAGTCACTTCGTCCACCGCACCTTTGAAGGCTTGCTCAAGAAACACAGGGTGAACCATCGTATGGATACTCCTTACCACCCCCAAACAAGTGAACAAGTTGAGTTGGCCAATCAGGAGATAAAGCTCATTCTTGAAAAGATGGTGAGACCGGACTGCAAGGATTGGTTACTACATCTCAATGAAGCTTTATGGGCATATAGGACTGCATACAAAGCCCTGATTGGCACCACACTATTCAAGCTTGTGTATGGCAAAAACTACCATTTGCTGGTTGAGATGCAACACAAGGCAATATGGGATTTGAAGGCCATAGACTTTGATGGAGAGAATGCCAGAATGAAAAGAAAGTTTCGGCCAAATGAGTTGGAGGAGATGTGCCATGAAGCGTATGAAATGTCCAAGTGCTACAAGAAGAGGACAAAGTTTCTACATGACAAGATGATTAAGAAGAAAGACTTTGAGCCCAAAAAGTGGGTATGACTGTATAACTCAAGGATGAAGCTCTTTCCTAGAAAATTTTGATCTAGATGGTAAGGACCTTATCTCATAAAGAAAGTGTATCCATCCAGAACTGTGGTGATTTGTGAGAAAGAAGGAGCTAGAGAGCTATGGTCAAAGTCTAAAATCAGTTGTAGAAGTAGGTTCAGCCAAGGCAAACCAAAGTTTTGATATAGTGATGCTAGTAGAAGAACATCCAGTTGATGAAGAGACGTGCTTGAATGCACATAAGAGAGACATTTACTTTAAAGATGCTTTGGGAGTCCCATAGAAATGAAAGAAGCCAAGAACCAATAAGCCTGACTGAAGGCGTAAAATTTAGCACTAGTGGGAGGCAACCCACCTAGGTTTGGGAGCTTTTTCACCCAGACTTCTCTTTTTGATACATTTGTTTTGTTTTCCACAAAATACACACACATGTGTTTAATTGTTTTCTTTGAGTTTTGATGATATGGCAGGTGGTAGGCACTAAAGAGAGAGGAATCAAAGGTGAATCATGGCCATTAAGATCAATCTGTGGTGAAATATCAAAGAAAAACAAACTTCTTAAATTTGAGTTGAAAAAGTTGAAGGAATGACCCCACCACGACCATGGAGCTTGACCACAAACATGGAGCAGCTGTTAAAAAATGGTTGTGGCCCCTCACCATAGTTGTTGTAATTATTCATCAAAGGAGCGCAATAAGTCAGGTTGTTTGGCCAAGTTCATGCATGAATGGCCACGACCGTGGCCTCCAGCCACGACTGTGTCAAGGACGGATGGCCACAGTCGTGCCCCCCTCACCACAGTTGTTGTAAGTATTTGTCAAAGATGCCAATGAATTCAAGGTTTGTGCATGAATGGCCATGGCCATGGCACCCCGCCACAGGATGGCCACGACCGTGGCAAGGTCAGGTGGGTGCGCTCTTCATCGACAACATGACCGTGGCGGCCACTACGACCATGCTACCAAACCCTCACCACAACTATTGCCACCCGCCACGGCTGTGGCGTGGCCCAACCCCACAAAAAAATATGACTTAAACCCATCTTCAACCCGACCACCCCCTATTCTATCACTTCTACTCATAAGAAAATGGTCGTGGCGGTGCCCCTACACCTCCAACTCCTCCAAGCTCCACCTCAAAGCCCCCGAATCACCTCAAAACCACCATCAATCATCCTCTAATCATCCCTCTACCATTTTCCTTCCATTTCCACACCAAATCATCCATTAATCCACCCCCACTACCACTTTCTCCTCCATTCCGCCCTACAACAATACCCACCTAAAACCTCCTCCAAAACCTCCATTTGTTACCCAAATCAAAACCTAATCATTCACCCACCATCTAAACCTCCATATCCTTCCATTCCACCCCTCAATCCACCTCCATCTCACCATCTATCCAAAAATCTATTTTCCACATCCTTACCACCTCCTCTACATCCAAAAAATGAAGGGGATCACCAAGGCAGTGAAGAAGGGGGCTTAAAAGAGCCTTGATGTGATCACTGAAGGCAAGGCTCGCACCAAGAAAGCTTCCTCCTTGGTCTCCTTGACTTCCCATACTAATTCACCATTAAATTCCATCGCCCAATCACTCCCCCGATCAATGTCCGTGAATACATCCCACACATGGTCATCCAATAGCCACCACATTACCAACGAGACATATCGGGGAGAGGAGGAGGAGGCGTCTGAGGAGAACATGGATGACTTGATAGGTGAGGCCAAGATAGTGGTCGTAAAAAGAAGCCAGAGACCAAAAGAAGCCCTGTCCTCATCAAAACGTCTGCCAAAGCCCACTCTGACATGCCATCTGACGTCTTCCATGGCAGCGGAGCATGGGGAGCAACCGCAACCAAGGAAGAAATTGCATCTAGAGGAATAACAGTTTGCACAGTGGTATCCCAAACAGTGGGTACCACTCAATCTTGATACTATTTCGGGGTCCTGATCGTACGTGATAGATGAGGAGGAGGAAAATAGTGAAGATAAGGAAATGGAGCTGTCACCTGAGGCAGAGGATATTCTGGCACAGTTGGAGGAGGACAGGTTGAAGGCTTTAGGAAAAGCCCCCATTGGAGTTTCCTTTGGAAGAGGACACATGCAAAGGAAAATTGCTCTCACATACCCAGAATGCATGACAAGGCGAGTCGTTGCCACCAAGTATGGATGTGAGAAAGTCATTGAGGGGCTCAGAATCAAGGTGGCTGTGGAAGGTGGTTTTTAGAAAATAGGGCTATGGAACATTCTTTTCACAACAAACCAAACAACATACACCACACTTACTCGAGAATTCTTTGCCACACTTGAAAAGACGAAGGTGAGAGGCAATGACGTTATCAAATTTGCCATGGTGGGTAACATGCACACTCTCACGGTAGCTGAACTGAATTGTGTATTTGCTGCCAATCCTGAAGAGTCTAAGAAAATGGATGACGGCCTGCTTGAAAGAGAGGTGATTTCAATTATGTACATTTCTGGTACCTCTTGATAGGGAGCAAGGATTACTATGCAGGGAGGTCAAAAACCTCAGCTATAAGCAACCCCATATTTTTCTATGTGTAAAAGGTCTTGGCAAACACCATTGTGGGAAGATATGGCAATCAAGGTTCAATTTCTTAGAAGGATATGTTTGTCATGATGGCAGTACACCATAAAAGGTATATAGACGTTAGAGTGTTGTTGACTGATCATATGAGGTCCATACCCTCCAAAAGTAAAACACCTTTTGTTATGGGAGGGTTTGTAACCTCAATTGCACTAACTTTGGGGTATGATCTTTCTGGATTTGACGACACAAATGAAGTTGAATTCATTGATTTAAACTATCTCATTTTCTCACACACAATTAAGATGAAGGACCAAAGAATGATATATCATATGAGTAGTGTGCCAAACATTGAGCTTGAGCTACCATACCATGCTGTGCCACTTCTCTCCGTGTTGGGAGTCCTCCATAAACTGGAGGCCAAATTGTTGGAATGGCAACAAAACAACTGACAAGAGACATGCACCAGGGGAGCCACTGCCGCACAAGAAGAGATTTATGAGTCTAATGTGCAAGGGCAGGAGAAAGAAACTGAAGGACAAAGGCAGCCCCAAAAATCAAGAAGAAGGGATGAAGGAACATCCCATCTACAACATCCCTCAACAAATGCCTACAGGATGTCCACCATCCAGGCACAACTTGAGAGAATTCACAAGACACAAAGTGACATGCAACTGATCCAACAATACATGTGGCAAGACCAATAGCAGATGAACCACCAGGTCAACCACATGTACCATTACCACTATGCCCAAGAAGCAAGAAACCCCGAATGGGGTGGAGATTTTTGGGGTGGTATTGCTGGATATTCAGAGACATACCCTCCACCCCAAGATGACTACTAGGGACATTACTACCAGAATCCTCCTTTAGGCTTAGCTCCTCCTCAAGATCCTCCTCAATCATTCGACCAGCCACCACAACATCCATGACACTTCCCCTATCTACCCTAAGCTATAGTTTCATGCCGAGGACAATATGATTCTAAAGTTTTGCGTGGGTAGGGAGGTATGCACCACCCTATCTCTCTCTTTGTAATTTTTGTTCCACCTACGCCATCTAGTTTAGTTTTTCTTGTTCTTGCTTTTGATTTCATTCTGCATAACATGTAGTTACTTTCATGCATTTTTGCGTAATTTTCAAAAAATTTGCTCCTTTTTTGCCATGCATTGCATATCATGTATATTTTTGGTAATTTTTGCATGTTTTAGCTTGGATTTGCTTATTTACTGCTTTAAGTTCAATAATGTAGGTTTAGATGTGATCGAAGGCAAATTGGCACCATTTTGGCCAATTTTTCCCAAACTTGAATGTTCTTGCCTAAAAGCAAGTTTTGACTTAATCTCCACTGTTTGAAATGAAAATTTTAGTTTTTTGACAAATGCATGCCGTTTCTTAGAGTTTATTGCTATGTGGTCTTGATTGTTGACTTTTTACATGTGCACCACTTTTCTCAAGTTTGTGAATGTTTCAGTTGAATTGTGAATTGAGCAAGCTACAAATGCTGAGAGCCTATGGAATCACTTGATATCAATGTGAATGTCATGTTTTTCCATCATGTGGTGTGATATCATTTGATGAAGTGTTGGATTAGCTTTCAAGAAGGAAATCTTATGTTGAAGACTACACTAATGACCCCTCTTTGATCCGACTCTTCTTTCACCATCTTCATACCTCTTCGCCTCATGAAAGGATGCCCCAGTGCACATAATCAACCTTGGCCTCCTCCAAAAGTTTAGGGTGGCCATATCTATATCTCCCCACTTTACTCTATCCACCATATGCCCTATCTACACCAAGGGAATAGAAAAGAAAAGAAAAAGAAAGCAAAAAGAAAATAAAAGGATGCTCCTGTTTAAGAACATTCAAATAAAGAAAAGATGAGTGCTATATGTAATAGCACTCCAAAAATCTTTTTGCAACCCTTTCTTTTATTTTCATACCCATTGAGCTAGAAAACATCAAATCTAGCTCACTTTACCCTTTTCTGCAGCCATGTGGGTCATTTGGTGTGGTTTGAGGCATAGGATTGAATGCATGAAAGTGAAACAACACTCCTTGTCATCTTTCATTAACGCCAACATGAAATGGTTTACCTGGAACAATATGAAGGACATATGGACAACTTGTATATTCTATGCTTTATATTTTAAGTTTGTATGCTCAGTGCTCATTTCATAATTGGTATGTGAAAGAGGAGAGGAGAGAGGTGGAACACATGCACTTAGTCACTTCTAAGACCATTTAGTTACTAATTTTCCGTTGCTATGCATTTGTCGCTCTTGTTTATTGAAAGAAATGAAAAGAGAGACTAAGTTGGGGCATACTTGAGGACAAGTATGTTTTAAGATTGGGGTGGTGATGCAGCCCTATTTTAGGGCTCCATCTTGTGTCATTTTGTACTTTATTCACATCTAAACATAGTATAATGCAAGTTAAATCCCCTAATATGAGTATTACTATCAAATGCACTTATGGATGTTCTTTGCATTATTTTTAGGTATTTGGACCATGCTTTGGATGGATGAGAGAGAAGGAAGGAGATTTAGGGTTACTCCACTCATGGAGGGGGTCCAAAGAAGGTCCCAAAGCTCCCTTAACCTACCCCTAATGGCCAAGATTTGACATCAAGCAAAGAAGTCCATTGATGATGAAGATTGAAGTTCATTTAGCCTCTGAATACCCCAACACGGCCGTGGGCATCCACCACGACCATGTGAATTATTGTGAATAATCAATAGGGAAGTCAGAGTTTTTGCACCAAACACACCACAACCATGGCCATCAGTACGGATGTGGCCCATTGAAGACACCATGACCGCGACCATCAACACAACCATGGCCTGTAGAAGACAAAATGGCTATGGCCTCCCACAACGACCGTTGCAATTATGCACCAAGTCCCCCAAAACCAATAGGGAAGAGACTCATTTTGTGCTTGGATGACCACAGTCATGGACACTCACCACAACTGTGGCCCCTTGAAGTCCACCTCGCTCGTGCTTCTACCCACACCCATGACTTCCTCCTCCAAAATGGTCGTGGTATCCTTGTTGGTATGTATGCCCTGAGAGCCAATCATGGGATGATTGGTGGGATACATTGAGATTGATTTGATAAACATCAAAGGCGAGCTTCCAATTCTTTCTGGTTCAGTCATATGAGATAGTGATAGAACAGATTGAATGTCTAGAGAATGACAGTACTCAATGACGTATGTGTAACACCCCTGACCTGGGTTATGACCTAACCCTGGAAGTTTTGCCTAAATATGTAATTAATATACTTGTGAACACTCCCTGGCATGTAATTAAGTTCCTCAGGAACATTTACTTTCAATTTTGCTCCTTTTTGTATAAAGTAGTAGCATTGTGTTGTATGCAGGGACCTATGTGCAAATTACCCAGTTTAAGGGTTGAACTTGCAAAATTCACAAGATAAGATGTTCCTTTGATGTTGAAACATCATGTGAATGGTTATGGTAAAGTTTGAGGGATTTCCCAAGCTTGAGCACCAAGGTGCAGCTGTGGAAGCAATTCCCATGCTTAGAAACCCTAATTTGGGGTAAAGTGCAATTTACCCAAATTGAGGGGTCCAACTTGTAATTTTCACCATCTAGAACATCTTTTATGAATCTTGTCATCATTTAGAGTAAAAATGATGAAAGGGATACATCATTTAATAATTAAGTGAGAAAAATGATCTTTGTGATAGAAATCACCTAAAATGGGTACAAAACCCTTTCCTGTATGTACCCTAGTTGAAGGTTGGATTCCTTTACCCTTAGATCTTGAGTTTTCTTGAGATTTGCATAAGATTAGATGGGCTTGGACGTGCCCTTGAACAAGGAGGGACCTAGATGTGAATTTTGAATTTGAAAGGTCCTTGTAGTAGGAAATAGGCTTAAGCTATAAAAAGGCTTTTCCTTTGCAAATGAGCAAACGATCTTTCCCTGTTCCATTCATTTCCTTTCTTTCCCAAACGGCCAAGCCTTGCTCTGGAGCTCAGGAGAAACGACCAAGGGTGCAAGGTAGGTTTGGATTCCCCTTCTTGCCCAAATTCCATGGTTAGAATTCGGATTCAAGGACAAATTCATGGCTAGCTTACTTAATTCTATCTTTTTAGCCATATTTTCTCAACCTTCCTTGGAGGATTAACCTTGGCCGACCTGTGGAGCTTCTAGGACGCCATTAAAGGCTTGGAGCCCGAAAGCTTGGAGCTCAAGGAGCAAGCTTTAGGCGGGTTTTATAACTCTAAACTTGATGCTTCGCTTTTACATCTTTTCTATGCATATAGTTGATAGATCTTCTTCTTCCCTATCTTCCCTTGCATCCTTCCAAGCAAAATCATGAAGAACTGCTACTGTTCTTAAGGTGGAAGATAAGGGCGTTAATTACTATGCTTATCCACAGATTTTCACTTTATCAAACGACCTCCACCTATTGCTCAAAACGGTTTCAAACCGTTTGGTGGGCAAACGGTTTCAGGGTCGTTTGAGGGCAAACGGTCTCAAGACCGTTTGGTCCCGTTGACCAAGCGAAGACCGTTTGGGAATCTTGTTCATAATTATGTAGGTTAATCACCCACGAAATTTGAGAGGTTAACTCCAAAGGAATCGTGAGATATGAGCAAATCAATTAGCAAAACGAATTGAATTAATTTCTGATTTGCAATCTGTTTAATTTGCCCTTTTTAGGCAAACGGTCTCAAGACCGTTTAAGATGGTTGACTAAACGTTGACCGTTTGGGATTACTGTTCATAATGATGTTAATTAACGACTCACCAAATTTTATGGATTAATTCCAAACGAGTCATGAGTTGAAGGATGATTAATAGGGCAAACCCTAATTGAAATTAGTGCTGAATCTCCTATGAGTTAAGTTGAGATTTTGGGTTGCTTAGCCCAAACGGTTTCAAGACCGTTTGGGAATCACCCAAACGGTCTCGAGACCGTTTGGGGGTCACCCCAAGACCGTTTGGAGGTCTGGGGTCAAGTATAGTTGATCAATTGAAGGTCCAAAGGCACCAAATCATATTGCAATTAAGTATTGATGTGATGATCAACTCAATAGATCAAACCTTGATGAATTTTCGCTAAAGTCCAAAGGATGGATGGGCAAACGGTCTCAAGACCGTTTGGAACTCATCCAAACGGTCTCAAGACCGTTTGGTGTCAACCCAAGACCGTTTGAAGGTCTAGGGTTGAGTTAATCTAATGGTTTGAGGGTCTAATTGTAGGAAATTGATGCATTGTTGAAAATTGCTGATTTTGACCTAATTGGACTTCAACCTTAGTCAAAACGACTTGGTTTTTGGTCAAACTTTGGGCAAACGGTCTCAAGACCGTTTGGATGATGTCCAAACGACCTCAAGACCGTTTGGGCCAAGTTTGAGCCCAATTGGAGGTCAATTGATAGGTTCAACCTTGAATTGTTTCACATTGTTGAACATTGATGACCAATCAACTTGAAACCCTAATTGAGAACGATTGAACCCTAATTGGTTTACAATTGAGGGTCAATTTGATGTCTAAGTGGTTAAGGCTAACCCTAATTGGCTCAATGTATAAGTGGTTAGCATACCTTTAGCCAATTGAGGGCTTCAACATACATATCCTTGAACGTTGGTGACCTTTGAACCCTTTTGGAGGTCCAAACGGTTTGAGCCCATTTGGACCAAACGGTCTCAAGACCGTTTGGGTCCAAACGGTCTCAAGACCGTTTGAGACCAAAACGGTCTCAAGACCATTTGGGGCCAAACGGTCTCAAGACCGTTTGGGCTCAAACGACCTCAAGACCGTTTGAGCTCAAACGACCTCAAGGTCGATTGGTCCAAACGACCTCAAACCGATTGAAGCTCCAAACGGTTTGGAAGTCAACCCTTCCAAACGGTCTTCACCTCCAAACGGTCTCAAGACCGTTTGGATCCAAACGGTCTCAAGACCGTTTGAGGGCCAAACGGTCTCAAGACCGTTTAGGTGGTTGAAACCGTTTGAAGGTTGAAACCGTTTGGAGATTGGTGATGGTTTGTACTTAACCATTTGATGATGTAATCAGTTCAATGGTGATTCAATCTAAACCCTAATGGTAACCTAGGTCATTAAGGGACTATGTGATTAGTGGGTTAACCCATGATGGTGATCATGTGGCAAATTACCAAAATACCCTTGAAGGGTCTAAAGGGGTAAAACCCTAATCTAATCAAACCCTAATCACATAATGTTGATGCTTTGGCTCACATCAGTCAATAGAGACTTGTCTCAACCTAATCTAGAGTGGTGTTGCCACCATCTACTAGAGAGAGGAAAGAGAAAGTGTTTCTAGAGAGAGAAAGTATCCTAGAGAGAGAAAGTGCGCTTTTTAGGAGGAATCTCTAGTAAGATACTTCTTTTACACATAAAGGTGCATAATTAGGGAATGACCCACCTATGTGAGGTCATGGAAACCCTAATGATGATATCTAATGGATCTTAATGATAATTAAGAGTCTTAATGATGATGTTTCTCTTACATGATGATGTAATGAGTACAATTCACCATGGAGTGAATAGTAAACCCTAATTTTTGGGCGATGACATGAAAGATGAATAGTAAATCCTGATTGTAAGGGTTATTAAGTGGAACCCTATTTGAAGGTAATTCCATGTGGAACCCTAGTTGTGGGTGATCCCATGTGGAACCCTATTTTAGGGTGATTCCATGTGAAACACTAGTTGAGGGTGAATCCAAGTGAAACCCTAATTGGGGATGTATTCCTATTTACTGAAGTGTTTACTATTATCTGTTGAATTAACCATGCAGGTTGTTGTGAGATGATGGTCACACCCAGTTATGGAATACCATGTTATATTCATTGAAGGCATGTCTTATGCTTTATGAATAGTGAACCATCTTGATGCACTGCTAAGTGACATCCTTTGTGATTTATGGGCTGTAAGAGCCATAAATGTTATTAAGGTCATGCTTGACAGATGACTTGAGATGAATATCTGATAATTGTGATAAGTTAGGCCTGTTACATTTTGTATTCTCATATATAGCTGTGTTACTGTATGATGATTGGAATACTGAATGTACCTAACTAATCAAGTGAAATGTAGAGCCCTGATCATAGATCCATCATTGTCAGTTGTCTAAATGATGGTGAAACAGGTTTTCCTAAGGGAACTCCTGGAGCACATACTGTTGAGTATGTGGGGTACATGGATGTGTAGAACCTGACATCCTAGTGTAGGTAATTGATGTAGATTCTCATAGTCCATCATACCTTCACTATAACAGAAAGGGTGAGTGGATGATGTAGATTCTAGTAGTCCATCAGACCCCACCCCAAAGTTTTAAAGGTGAGCTGTATCTCTACACTCCCTTAAAGACATAAACCCAGTATCGGTGAAAGATAAACAAGAAATCTTCCGATAGCGAAGAGAGTACAGAATGCCACTGTAACTCTAAAAATAGCGAAGGACCAGAGTACCCTGGTGAGCTATTACATAGACATCCCGCCAGATGTCAAACAATCAATCCTCTAACTGACTGAGGAAGATGAGGTCATAAGAATCCGGCTCTCTTAATGACCTATGTATGATACTGATGTGACTTCTTAGCGATCAGTTGGAGTATGAGTGGTATGCCTCATCTCCACAGGGCATAATAATAATAATAATGTTTGGAAAAACATAAACAACAGCGTAGTATATCTGTTAGAGTTAATTATGAGTTATTTGATTGATGTTACCTTGAATAGCATAGATGTTCTCATATTTTAATATTGATTGAACTCTTGCTTATCATCAGAACTGCCAGTGAATATCTTGAAGGCTCTTATTGCTTTAGTTATTCCTTGCTTTGCTTATAAAGCCTAGTGGAGAGTTATAACTCTCGCTGGGGCAATTATGTATAATTGTCTCACCCCGTAGACTTCTACTTTTTAGGTGGTCGTCGAAGACGAAGGAACAAGAACTCAGGTGAACAATCCCAGCAACAGCAGCATCAGGAGCAGTAAATATCTCAGGTGGAGATCTAGCCTACTTCATGGTGTAGTTAGAGTTAAGTCCTAAGTGTCCTCTGTACTCTCAGGTCCTGGAGTGTTTTGGAGTATGAATTCTTGAGAGTTTTGGTATCATGTTGTATGTAATTACTCAAGAAGTAATTGTCAGTGATGTAAACAATTAAATCCTTTTTCTATGGAAAAGGTTTGTGGTTTCAGGCTCTTGTCTCGAAAAGTTTTAATTTCCCGTGATTTTTGTCTTCCGCTGTTTACCGATTGCTTCCGCACATGATTAAATCGGGATTAATTCGTGGTTTGGAGATCGGAGCCCACAATTAAGTGGTATCAGAGCTCCAGGTTCATTCGAGTCTACAGAGGCATATGACTTAGGAAGTCGAGTCTATCTTTAGTATTCCTTCCTTATCTAATAGAATCTTCTACTCCTCAGGAGAAGAAGATACTTAAGATGTCAGAGCCACATGATGAGAATGTGGAAGAAAGTAGTGCTAGTGCACCTCAAGGTGGTGCAGGAGTACCAGGATTGGAACAGCCTGTACCAGAACAACCTAGAGAGCCACCCCAGTTTGATCCAGATGACATGGGTAACCCAGCAGTCCAGACAATGTTTGGGCAGTTTATGACTGCCATGACACACATAACCGACAGGTTGCCTATGCCTGCACCTAGGGTACCTGCCCAGCCTGAGGGGCAAGGTATCGGGAAGACGTTCGAGCGACTACGCCGTGTCGGAGCTACCGAGTACCATGGGACTGCTGACCCCGCAGATGCTGATCTGTGGTTGACAGAGCTGGAGAAGGCCTTCAGGATCCTCAACATCCCTGAAGCTGAGAAGGTTAGACATGCTGTCTATCTTCTCAAAGGAAGTGCTGGTCACTGGTGGAACATGGAAGAGCAGAAGAGACCTGGGGCAGAGTTCTTATGGGAAGAGTTTCGTCGGGAATTTATCAATAGATATTTTCCCAAGACCTTCCTAGACGAGAAGATCTCTCAGTTTGAGAGACTGAGACAGGGTATTATGAACATTAGCGAATACGAAGCTAAGTTCATGGAGCTGTTGCGATTTTGTCCGCACATGGCTGCCACAGAAGAAGAAAGAATCAGAAGGTTTGAGAAGGGGTTGAATGCTGACATGTCTACCCCAGTGTCTGCCTTAGAGAACCGAGAGAGATTCTCTACCTTCGTTGAGTCAGTCCGAAGGATAGAGAGATCTGTAGTTGAGAAAAGACAAACCCATAAAAGATATCCACAGTTCCAGGGTTCTTCATCTAGGGATTCCAAGAAACCTAGATTCTCTGCACCTAACCCTCCGCCACCCAGATCGAGTTTTCAAACTCAATGGACACCAAGCAGAGGTAGAGGACGAAGTCAACCGCTTCAAGGGACGCACAGTTCTGCATCTGTGTCAGTTACTGGACCACCCAGACCACAGCAACAGGAAAAGAGTTGCTACAACTGTGGTAAGGTGGGACACTTGATGAAGGATTGTCGTTCTAGGGCTGTCGGTGTGACACAACAAACCCCGAGACAGAATCGACAGGGATCTCAGAATAGACAACATCAAGGATCAGCTCGAGGACGTGGACAAGCGTCTCAAGCTGGATCATCAGCACCACCTCAACAGCAGGCTACAGCAAGGTTCTATGCTATGAACCCACCAGAAGCAGTGGTCAATCCACAAGTGGTGACAGGTCAGATGGAACTTTTATATTCTGATATGTCTAAATCTTGTGTAGTATCTGTTCTGATTGACCCGGGTGCTACGCACTCTTTCATCACTCGAAGAGTGATTCGTAACTGCAATATGACAACCAGTCATAGGGCAGATAAGTTGTTGTTGGAGACTCCGTTGAGTGGGTCTGCTGTTCTGCAAGAAGTATGCTCTCCTTGCGTACTTTTCTTTTCTAAGCATCGCATTCAAGTGGATCTCATACCGCTTGATATGCAAGGATTTGATATAATCCTAGGGATGGATAACTTGGAAAAGTATCGAGTTGTCTTGGATTGTGAATCCAAGCTGGCAGTGTTTGCTGATGAAAGCAACACATGGATCTTTCAAGGTGAAAGAAAGATTCTGCCCACCTGTCTTGTATCAGCTATGGTTGCTGATAAGTTGATGAGGCAAGGATGCTACGCATTCTTAGCCAATGTGGTAGATGTTACCAAGGAGAGTTCCAACCCTGCTGAAGTTCCGATAGTCAGGGAATTCGAGGATGTGTTTCCCGAAGAACTTCCTGGTATACCACCACCCCGGGAAATTGATTTTGAGATCAATTTGGTCCCAGATACGAAACCTATAGCCCAGACTCCGTATAGGATGGCGCCTGCTGAGATGGCAGAACTCAAGAAACAGCTTCAAGAGTTACTTGAGAAGGGTTTCATCCGACCGAGTACCTCACCTTGGGGTGCTCCGGTTTTGTTTGTTAAAAAGAAAGATGGATCGATGCGGTTGTGCATTGATTATAGACAACTCAATAAAGTAACGATAAAGAATAAATATCCTTTGCCGAGGATTGATGATCTTTTCGACCAGTTGCGTGGTGCGACAGTCTTTTCTAAGATAGACTTAAGGTCTGGATATCATCAACTCCGCATTAAGGACAGTGACATATCTAAGTCTGCCTTTAGGACAAGATATGGTCACTATGAGTTCACGGTCATGTCGTTTGGGCTAACCAATGCACCGGCTGCATTCATGGAACTCATGAATAGAGTCTTTCGACCTTTCCTTGATCAGTGTGTTGTCGTCTTCATAGATGACATACTGATTTATAGTAAGGATGCTCAGCAGCATGAACAACACCTTCGCCAGACTTTGACCTTGCTAAGAGAGCATAAGCTATACGCTAAGTTTAGCAAGTGTGAGTTTTGGTTATCTGAAGTATCCTTCCTTGGACATGTGGTATCTGCCTCGGGAATTCGTGTTGACCCTGCAAAGATAGAATCTGTTCTGCAGTGGGAACAACCGAAGACACCGACGGAGATTAGAAGTTTCTTGGGGTTAGCTGGTTATTATCGAAGGTTTATTAAAAATTTCAGTTCTATAGCCTTACCTTTGACCAAGTTAACCCGGAAGGATGTTCCTTTTGCTTGGAGTGATAAGTGTCAACAGTCTTTTCAGCTGTTGAAGGAGAGGTTGACAAGTGCACCTGTGCTTGTGTTACCTGAGCAAGGAAAGGAATATATAATCTTTTGTGATGCCTCCAAGAATGGACTTGGATGTGTGTTGATGCAGGATAACCAAGTGATTTCTTTTGCTTCCCGACAGCTTAAGAAACACGAAGAGAATTATCCGACACACGATCTGGAGTTAGCTGCTGTGGTCCATGCTTTGAAAATCTGGAGACATTATCTCTACGGAGAAACTTTCCAGATTTTCACAGACCACAAGAACCTTAAGTACATCTTCACTCAGCATGAGCTTAATATGAGGCAACGTCGCTGGATGGAGTTAATCAAGGACTACGATTGTACGATTGATTACCATCCGGGCAAGGCCAATGTGGTTGCAGATGCCTTGAGTAGGAAATCAGCAACATCAACCATGGATAGGGCACAACTAAGTTCCTTAGTATGCTCTAGAAGAGATATGCTTATCTCTTTAAGGCATGACAATGTGCAGTTGAAGGCCTCATTGTTAGCCGGTCTGTTAGCTGAGATGCAGATTAAACCTACCTTAAGAGAGCAGATAAAGGAGGCACAACAAGTAGATGTTTCTGTACAGCAGATTAGATTTGAGTTTGGAAATGAGAAGCGAGAAGGTTTTCATGAGTCAGATGACCAGGTGGCATGCTATCATGGAAGGATGATAGTGCCAGATGTGGACGACCTGAGGAAGTTAGTCCTAGAAGAAGCTCATTCTTCGATGTATGCTATGCATCCAGGGAGCACCAAGATGTATCGAAACTTGAAAGACATGTATTGGTGGCCTGGAATGAAGAAGGATGTAGCTGAGTTTGTTCTGAGGTGTCCTGTGTGTCAGTAGGTCAAGGCTGAACACCAGAAACCTGCAGGGACAATGCAACCCTTACCCATACCACAGTGGAAGTGGGACCATGTAACCATGGACTTTGTTGTTGGCCTACCCAGGACAAACAAAGGACATGATTCCATTTGGGTAGTTGTTGATAGGTTGACAAAGACAGCGCATTTCTTACCTGTCAAAACAACCTATACTGCTGAAAGGTTATCCCAGATATATGTCCAAGAGATAGTGTGTTTGCACGGAGTTCCTGTCACTATAGTTTCTGACAGAGGTCCCCAGTTTACAAGTCGCTTTTGGGAACAGTTACACAGAGCCCTAGGCACCAAGTTAAGGTTTAGTACAGCCTTTCATCCTCAAACTGATGGACAGTCAGAAAGGACTATACAGACCTTAGAAGATCTGTTGAGAGCATGTGTTCTCCAGTTTACCGGGAGTTGGGATCTACATCTAAGCTTGATAGAGTTTGCCTATAACAATAGCTATCAACATAGCATTGATATGGCACCATATGAAGCCTTATATGGCAGACGTTGTAGATCACCCTTGTGTTGGTATGAAACTGGTGAGCACCAGTTATTAGGCCCTGATCTTGTGCAGCAAACTACAGAAAAGATTAAAGTTATACAACAACAGCTTAAGACTGCACAAGATAGACAGAAATCATATGCCGATAAACGTCGTAGACCCCTAGAATTCCAGGATGGAGACAGAGTGTATCTCAAGGTCTCACCTTGGAAAGGAGTCCTTCGTTTTGGGAAGAAAGGAAAGTTAGCTCCTAGATTTTTGGGACCTTATCCAATTGTTGAAAAAGTTGGAAAGGTGGCCTATAGACTAGAGTTACCTCTAGAGTTGCAGAAGCTGCACCCTGTGTTTCACATTTCCATGCTGAGGAAATGTCATCCAGATACCGAGTCAGTTCTACAACCTATGGAGGTAAAATTGAATGAAGATATAACGTATGAGGAGGGACCAGTGTCAATCCTCGATAACAGAACTAAAAAGTTAAAGAAGAAGGATATAAGCCTTGTAAAAGTCCTCTGGAACCATCGTGGTGTTGAAGAAGCCACTTGGGAACTAGAAGATGAAATGAGAAGAAAATATCCTGCTCTCTTCTTATAATATGCTTTATCGATTTCGGGGACGAAATCCTTTTGAAGGGGTAAAGAATTTGTAACACCCCTGACCTGGGTTATGACCTAACCCTGGAAGTTTTGCCTAAATATGTAATTAATATACTTGTGAACACTCCCTGGCATGTAATTAAGTTCCTCAGGAACATTTACTTTCAATTTTGCTCCTTTTTGTATAAAGTAGTAGCATTGTGTTGTATGCAGGGACCTATGTGCAAATTACCCAGTTTAAGGGTTGAACTTGCAAAATTCACAAGATAAGATGTTCCTTTGATGTTGAAACATCATGTGAATGGTTATGGTAAAGTTTGAGGGATTTCCCAAGCTTGAGCACCAAGGTGCAGCTGTGGAAGCAATTCCCATGCTTAGAAACCCTAATTTGGGGTAAAGTGCAATTTACCCAAATTGAGGGGTCCAACTTGTAATTTTCACCATCTAGAACATCTTTTATGAATCTTGTCATCATTTAGAGTAAAAATGATGAAAGGGATACATCATTTAATAATTAAGTGAGAAAAATGATCTTTGTGATAGAAATCACCTAAAATGGGTACAAAACCCTTTCCTGTATGTACCCTAGTTGAAGGTTGGATTCCTTTACCCTTAGATCTTGAGTTTTCTTGAGATTTGCATAAGATTAGATGGGCTTGGACGTGCCCTTGAACAAGGAGGGACCTAGATGTGAATTTTGAATTTGAAAGGTCCTTGTAGTAGGAAATAGGCTTAAGCTATAAAAAGGCTTTTCCTTTGCAAATGAGCAAACGATCTTTCCCTGTTCCATTCATTTCCTTTCTTTCCCAAACGGCCAAGCCTTGCTCTGGAGCTCAGGAGAAACGACCAAGGGTGCAAGGTAGGTTTGG
Organism: Alisma plantago-aquatica; assembly: GCA_963693085.1. Taxonomy (NCBI): domain Eukaryota; kingdom Viridiplantae; phylum Streptophyta; class Magnoliopsida; order Alismatales; family Alismataceae; genus Alisma; species Alisma plantago-aquatica. The sequence continues at coordinate 1,154,797,481 of OY856410.1, read as the reverse complement.
ATTCCCCTTCTTGCCCAAATTCCATGGTTAGAATTCGGATTCAAGGACAAATTCATGGCTAGCTTACTTAATTCTATCTTTTTAGCCATCTTTTCTCAACCTTCCTTGGAGGATTAACCTTGGCCGACCTGTGGAGCTTCTAGGAAGCCATTAAAGGCTTGGAGCCCGAAAGCTTGGAGCTCAAGGAGCAAGCTTTAGGCGGGTTTTATAACTCTAAACTTGATGCTTCGCTTTTACATCTTTTCTATGCATATAGTTGATAGATCTTCTTCTTCCCTATCTTCCCTTGCATCCTTGCAAGCAAAATCGTGAAGAACTGCTACTGTTCTTAAGGTGGAAGATAAGGGCGTTAATTACTATGCTTATCCACAGATTTTCACTTTATCAAACGACCTCCACCTATTGCTCAAAACGGTTTCAAACCGTTTGGTGGGCAAACGGTTTCAGGGTCGTTTGAGGGCAAACGGTCTCAAGACCGTTTGGTCCCGTTGACCAAGCGAAGACCGTTTGGGAATCTTGTTCATAATTATGTAGGTTAATCACCCACGAAATTTGAGAGGTTAACTCCAAAGGAATCGTGAGATATGAGCAAATCAATTAGCAAAACGAATTGAATTAATTTCTGATTTGCAATCTGTTTAATTTGCCCTTTTTAGGCAAACGGTCTCAAGACCGTTTAAGATGGTTGACTAAACGTTGACCGTTTGGGATTACTGTTCATAATGATGTTAATTAACGACTCACCAAATTTTATGGATTAATTCCAAACGAGTCATGAGTTGAAGGATGATTAATAGGGCAAACCCTAATTGCAATTAGTGCTGAATCTCCTATGAGTTAAGTTGAGATTTTGGGTTGCTTAGCCCAAACGGTTTCAAGACCGTTTGGGAATCACCCAAACGGTCTCGAGACCGTTTGGGGGTCACCCCAAGACCGTTTGGAGGTCTGGGGTCAAGTATAGTTGATCAATTGAAGGTCCAAAGGCACCAAATCATATTGCAATTAAGTATTGATGTGATGATCAACTCAATAGATCAAACCTTGATGAATTTTCGCTAAAGTCCAAAGGATGGATGGGCAAACGGTCTCAAGACCGTTTGGAACTCATCCAAACGGTCTCAAGACCGTTTGGTGTCAACCCAAGACCGTTTGAAGGTCTAGGGTTGAGTTAATCTAATGGTTTGAGGGTCTAATTGTAGGAAATTGATGCATTGTTGAAAATTGCTGATTTTGACCTAATTGGACTTCAACCTTAGTCAAAACGACTTGGTTTTTGGTCAAACTTTGGGCAAACGGTCTCAAGACCGTTTGGATGATGTCCAAACGACCTCAAGACCGTTTGGGCCAAGTTTGAGCCCAATTGGAGGTCAATTGATAGGTTCAACCTTGAATTGTTTCACATTGTTGAACATTGATGACCAATCAACTTGAAACCCTAATTGAGAACGATTGAACCCTAATTGGTTTACAATTGAGGGTCAATTTGATGTCTAAGTGGTTAAGGCTAACCCTAATTGGCTCAATGTATAAGTGGTTAGCATACCTTTAGCCAATTGAGGGCTTCAACATACATATCCTTGAACGTTGGTGACCTTTGAACCCTTTTGGAGGTCCAAACGGTTTGAGCCCATTTGGACCAAACGGTCTCAAGACCGTTTGGGTCCAAACGGTCTCAAGACCATTTGAGACCAAAACGGTCTCAAGACCGTTTGGGGCCAAACGGTCTCAAGACCGTTTGGGCTCAAACGACCTCAAGACCGTTTGAGCTCAAACGACCTCAAGGTCGATTGGTCCAAACGACCTCAAACCGATTGAAGCTCCAAACGGTTTGGAAGTCAACCCTTCCAAACGGTCTTCACCTCCAAACGGTCTCAAGACCGTTTGGATCCAAACGGTCTCAAGACCGTTTGAGGGCCAAACGGTCTCAAGACCGTTTAGGTGGTTGAAACCGTTTGAAGGTTGAAACCGTTTGGAGATTGGTGATGGTTTGTACTTAACCATTTGATGATGTAATCAGTTCAATGGTGATTCAATCTAAACCCTAATGGTAACCTAGGTCATTAAGGGACTATGTGATTAGTGGGTTAACCCATGATGGTGATCATGTGGCAAATTACCAAAATACCCTTGAAGGGTCTAAAGGGGTAAAACCCTAATCTAATCAAACCCTAATCACATAATGTTGATGCTTTGGCTCACATCAGTCAATAGAGACTTGTCTCAACCTAATCTAGAGTGGTGTTGCCACCATCTACTAGAGAGAGGAAAGAGAAAGTGTTTCTAGAGAGAGAAAGTATCCTAGAGAGAGAAAGTGCCCTTTTTAGGAGGAATCTCTAGTAAGATACTTCTTTTACACATAAAGGTGCATAATTAGGGAATGACCCACCTATGTGAGGTCATGGAAACCCTAATGATGATATCTAATGGATCTTAATGATAATTAAGAGTCTTAATGATGATGTTTCTCTTACATGATGATGTAATGAGTACAATTCACCATGGAGTGAATAGTAAACCCTAATTTTTGGGCGATGACATGAAAGATGAATAGTAAATCCTGATTGTAAGGGTTATTAAGTGGAACCCTATTTGAAGGTAATTCCATGTGGAACCCTAGTTGTGGGTGATCCCATGTGGAACCCTATTTTAGGGTGATTCCATGTGAAACACTAGTTGAGGGTGAATCCAAGTGAAACCCTAATTGGGGATGTATTCCTATTTACTGAAGTGTTTACTATTATCTGTTGAATTAACCATGCAGGTTGTTGTGAGATGATGGTCACACCCAGTTATGGAATACCATGTTATATTCATTGAAGGCATGTCTTATGCTTTATGAATAGTGAACCATCTTGATGCACTGCTAAGTGACATCCTTTGTGATTTATGGGCTGTAAGAGCCATAAATGTTATTAAGGTCATGCTTGACAGATGACTTGAGATGAATATCTGATAATTGTGATAAGTTAGGCCTGTTACATTTTGTATTCTCATATATAGCTGTGTTACTGTATGATGATTGGAATACTGAATGTACCTAACTAATCAAGTGAAATGTAGAGCCCTGATCATAGATCCATCATTGTCAGTTGTCTAAATGATGGTGAAACAGGTTTTCCTAAGGGAACTCCTGGAGCACATACTGTTGAGTATGTGGGGTACATGGATGTGTAGAACCTGACATCCTAGTGTAGGTAATTGATGTAGATTCTCGTAGTCCATCATACCTTCACTATAACAGAAAGGGTGAGTGGATGATGTAGATTCTAGTAGTCCATCAGACCCCACCCCAAAGTTTTAAAGGTGAGCTGTATCTCTACACTCCCTTAAAGACATAAACCCCGTATCGGTGAAAGATAAACAAGAAATCTTCCGATAGCGAAGAGAGTACAGAATGCCACTGTAACTCTAAAAATAGTGAAGGACCAGAGTACCCTGGTGAGCTATTACATAGACATCCCGCCAGATGTCAAACAATCAATCCTCTAACTGACTGAGGAAGATGAGGTCATAAGAATCCGGCTCTCTTAATGACCTATGTATGATACTGATGTGACTTCTTAGCGATCAGTTGGAGTATGAGTGGTATGCCTCATCTCCACAGGGCATAATAATAATAATAATGTTTGGAAAAACATAAACAACAGCGTAGTATATCTGTTAGAGTTAATTATGAGTTATTTGATTGATGTTACCTTGAATAGCATAGATGTTCTCATATTTTAATATTGATTGAACTCTTGCTTATCATCAGAACTGCCAGTGAATATCTTGAAGGCTCTTATTGCTTTAGTTATTCCTTGCTTTGCTTATAAAGCCTAGTGGAGAGTTATAACTCTCGCTGGGGCAATTATGTATAATTGTCTCACCCCGTAGACTTCTACTTTTTAGGTGGTCGTCGAAGACGAAGGAACAAGAACTCAGGTGAACAATCCCAGCAACAGCAGCATCAGGAGCAGTAAATATCTCAGGTGGAGATCTAGCCTGCTTCATGGTGTAGTTAGAGTTAAGTCCTAAGTGTCCTCTGTACTCTCAGGTCCTGGAGTGTTTTGGAGTATGAATTCTTGAGAGTTTTGGTATCATGTTGTATGTAATTACTCAAGAAGTAATTGTCAGTGATGTAAACAATTAAATCCTTTTTCTATGGAAAAGGTTTGTGGTTTCAGGCTCTTGTCTCGAAAAGTTTTAATTTCCCGTGATTTTTGTCTTCCGCTGTTTACCGATTGCTTCCGCACATGATTAAATCGGGATTAATTCGTGGTTTGGAGATCGGAGCCCACAGTATGCCTTCAGGTTCAGGACCTGAACGATGAGATCATACGGATGCTAAGAGTTTGTACATTCTTGTTATGTCCCTAGTCGGATGTCATTGTGGAAGGTAGATAGACAGCAATGACACACAAGACTAGATTGTGGTGTTGGTTGATGACAGAATCTCATTAGTCATGATATAGAGATATCAAACCAAACACATAGGTACTTGTTAGAGAACAAGGTACCGGACAGACCCACCGTGAGTTTGACACATGGAACCATGAGATGGTAGTCACAGTCAGTACTCACAGTGATGGTGGTGAGTGTGATTCTTAGACCTGAAATCACTGCACTCAACACATGTCGTTGGGCACACTTTGACATCATCAAACGCAGTCCTGAAACATGGGTTGTTATAAAGGTGATGATTGGGTGGCTTTGACACATGGGGCTTTTGAGGGGTGAGTGATAGATATGGGATTTGTCCCTCCTGAGGGAGTTTGATATCCATGGCCACTTGATGAGTAGGATTGAGAAAGGCGTGCACGCATGTGTGAATCAGTATGTGATACTGATGTCATACATATCTCTTCCAGTCTACTCTGAGATCAAGGAAGTGAATGAACGTTGACAGGATGACTGTTCCATGCCTCGAGTTCATTCCGGATATCAGTGACAAAGGAATTATACATTTGCTGTAACACCATTCACGGATTGTAGGATGAAAGTTGTTCTCCAACTTTCTACTTTCACTTGGGTAGCACTGATGTGTGACTAGGCACCGCTCTTTGCTTGTGAAGTCATAAGTGTTATGGACTTTCACTGCCAACGTGAAATGGACCTGCAGGGTCACACACATAGGATTTAACCTGGAAGAGGAGTTTTGTCCACAAAGCAATGTTTAGATTGATTACTAAAGGAGTTTAGTAGTTCAATTAAACACTCAATCAGTCGATGGCTCAATATCGTATGGTTCAAGGTGTTGGACGCATTGATTGGAGTATCGGATTGATTGAAATCACAATTGACTGATTTTGCCCAACCTGTGCTCCCAACCGATCGGCTCATGTGATGAACCGGTCGGCTGAGGTAGCTGAACCGGTCGGATGGAGTGTCCAGGCCGATCGGCTCATGCCCAGGTTGAAACGACCGGTTCAAGGGTTGAACCGATCGGCTCAACTGGTGCAACCGACCAGTTGGGAAAAGTCATGTCGGCAAGAATTTTCCTTTGGTTTCAAATTGCCCAATTCAATTGGGAATAATATTGGTATTCGATACCAATTGGGAAAGAAACAAGGAAAGTCTTTTTGAGCCGGATTAGGACCATGAACCGATCGGTTCAGAGCACCAACCGATCGGTTGGAGTGCCCCAAACGATCAGCTCAGGTCCAACCGATCGGCTCAATGGCCGAACCGATCGGTTCAGTTGTGAACCGATCATTTCAAGTTGCGAACCGGTTGCCTTTTGTGGAAAATTCTCGAACCCTTCTACTCCTGCTTTTAGTCCCGCATTGCCTGGGATGGAGAACCCTGTCCCATGACCCTCCTATATATATAGGGGTATTGGGGGCTTCTCAAAATACAGCTCAGTGCAACCAGTTGCTCTGCAAGTTGTCGTTCTCTCTGGTTTTGGTAACCGTGAGAGAGCCCGAGCAAGTGCTTCCCACAAAAGGGAGGTGCAACAAGGGAAGGACAACTGCAGTTGCAACAGGAGGCAGGAGAGCGTGTTGGCGACTAGTACATCAACAGGAGGGTGCGACTCCTTCCACTTCCTTGTGGGACAAGGAGAGTGGAGTTCCAGGTGGTCCGTGTGGACTACTACAGAGTCGGGAGGACACTGCCGCTTAGGAGGACAACTGTCATCCGACAGTCCGGTTCGAGTAGGAGTTGTCAGTCCCGGTGTGACCAGGAGCTGCACAGACACCGTCGAAGTCCGGAGTTGAAGACCACGCATTGCGCGAGGTATTGTCGCCGAGCAAGCCTCGGGACAAGGTATGATTCCGCAAACCATCCTTTCCTATTATATAGATGTTGACGCGTTTCCTCGGTATGGGTTTGGAGAGAAATTTTTGTTTCCGTTGCCTTCTCTGTCTCTCCTAAAACCCAACAGTGGTATCAGAGCCACGTCAACTGGTCTATATTTTAGGAATATCGATATGATCGATTTTGGTTTGTCGCCTTTATTTATTGCATACGATGCGAATAATATCGGCTTTATGCATGTCCAATCCTAAATCCACAAATCCCTAATTACATATATGATATGTATTAATGCACTCGATACGCGTCGCCCTTAAACGAGTTTTGTGGTGGATGTGTGTAGCGTGATTATGGCCTATAAACCCCTATCTGTGTGTGGTTGTTTGTGGTTGCTTGCATCTCGGTCTGCGCACCGATCTTCCCTCTCTTATTCCTGATGTAACTCGAAATAATTCGAGATTCTTTCCTACCTTTGCTCCCCCCGAATGTAACTCGGGGTTTCCCTTTTTAAAGCAATGTAATAATTAAGATAGATTTTATTTCTTGTTATGTCAAAGACCGGCGGACATCAAGACGACAGCTGAAACGATCGGTTCAAGGCGTGAACCGATCGGTTGATGTTCCAGACGGTCGGTTCAAGGAGTGAACCGATCGGTTGATGACCGGTTCGAGGAGCGAGACGAGCGGGTGGCAGACATGACGAGATGCACGACGACCAGGCGAACCGATCGGTTGGAGGAGCCAACCGATCGGCTGGTGGCACCCAGACGACCGGCTGGAGAGTACAGATCATTCATGTGATGAGTTGATCAACTCGGATGGCAAGGCACATGTGTTCATCTTGTACAGGTTGCATGTGATGTAGACCTAGATGATCGTGATTCCTCTTGGCTCGAGGAATCACATTAGGATGGCCATAATCATCACTTTTTATCGTTTGTGCATGTTTTCTGTGGGATAAAGCATGTATATGATACGTACTATGTATTGTGGTGATTGGATATGTATATGTATATAAAACCAAATCCCTCATTAAAATATTAAGTCTTACATGCCTTCCATTAGCGGCACACATGAAAAGCTCGATCGACCAAGCGTAGGTTACGCCAAAGCGTGGTGCGCCGTCTATCTTGTGGAAGTGTGAAGGGTAGACATGTAGGTTCTGCCAAAGCAGGGTGCATGTTCTACCGTGTCGGCTTTTGGGTTAGACTTAACTGGTGATTCTTAGAGCGTCTAAGCCCAGAGGCAAGGAATGTTCATGGCAAGGAGTTGTGCATGTTCATTCAACAAGAGTTGCATATGATGCAATTGGCAAAAGTTGCCTACCTGAGAGATCTAAGTTGTGGGCGATCAGCCAAAGCTGACTCATGACTTAGAGGATTTCAGGATCTTGCCCACTAGAAGGTTGTACGCTGCAATCTTCCGAATTGATGGTGAGGGCTATCAATTTGAAGTAAAATAGTGGGAGCGATAATTAATTAAAGGCCTAATTATATCGTCAAATTTTCAAATCAATCAAATAAGTCAAAAATGAGTTTTGGACTAAAATTGCATATTTTCCTTTTGTAGTTCAAATGGCAACAAACAACAACAACTTTTCTTTGCGATCGGTCCTTGACAAGGACAAGCTAAATGGGACAAACTTCCACGACTGGTATCGGACATTGAGAATTGTTCTCACTCAAGAGTGTAAGCTCTATGTCCTGGATACTCCAATTCCAGAGGAACCTGCTCCTAATGCACCAAGGACAGAAAGGGATGCTTACAAGAAGCATTCTGATGATGCCATTGATGCAAAGTGCTTGATGCTATGTTCAATGAACCATGAGTTGCAGAGGCAACATGAGAACATGGGTGTCATAGAGATGATTTTGCATCTCAGGAACATGTATGAAGATCAAGCACGGCAAGAGAGGTACAATGTTTCTAGGGCGCTGTTCAAGTGCGTCATGACAGAAGGAGATCCAGTTGGTCCTCACACACTCAAGATGATTGGGTATGTGGAGAACCTGCAGAGACTGGGATTTCCACTGAGCCAAGAGTTGGCTACTGACGTGATATTGCAATCGTTGCCAGAATCTTACAGTCAGTTTGTGATGAACTACAACATGAACAACTTTGATAGGCCACTGTCAGAGTTGTTGGGCATGTTGAGGACAGCCGAGTTACAAATGAAGAAGGACAAGCCTAAGTCCGTGATGGTGATCACGAGCAAGAAAGGCAAGTCCAAGCGCAAGGGCAAGGGCAAAGCTAAGAAAGGTTCTGAAGCTAGCCAGGAGTCCAAGCCATCTTCAGCTCTCAAGGCCAAGGGAGGCGTGACCAAGAAAGGAAATTGCCACCATTGTCAAAAGCCAGGACATTGGAAAAGGAATTGTCCTCTCTACCTGGAAGAACAAAAGAAGAAGGAGGCGACTAAAGCCTCTACTTGAAGGTGTCATGTAAATAAACTTGTAACACTTTTTGAGATATATGATATCAAGATGTAAAGTGTAAAGCATTCTTACTTGGGGCAAGTGTTGCCTTTATAGATAGGAATACTTTAGTTTATTTTCAGCCAATAAGGCATGTAATACAGTTATGAACTGTTATTTCATACTTGCCAATAGATAGAAACACTTTATTTTTGCATATTGTATGACAATTATGGCAATTAATAAAGAGATGTTTCAATTTATAAAGATGTGATCTTTGTGGCAATGCCTTATTTATCTTGTGATATTTGATATGCATAAGATAAGATGATACCTAAAAGTTATAGAAAACTCAAACAATTTAATTAGCATTAATCATGAGAAATTCATTTCTAGTTTCCATGTGATGGATAAATCTAGACTCTTTTGGTTATAGAACCAGTAAGAGACATGAATATCTTGGACATGATTAATCAATCTTCACTAATGTAGTGGGAGAGTGATTATCCTATTAGGTATAATATATGTGATGTATTTACATACCTATTGGAATAAATGCTAATACTTCAAATGGTGTTTAGAGAAATACCAATATGAATATCTTGAAGTGTTCAAGATTATCATAAATGAAGTACAAATTTGGTAAAGTATTAATTCTTGATGAGATCAAGGAATGAAATACTTGGACCAAATGTTTGAGATCCTTATGAGTGATTATGATAGTGTATCATAGTGAAACTCATGATTAAGGCATTGTGATGTCTGAATCAAGAAGGAATCATACTCTAAGGAGTTGGAGAATGATTATCAAATAACTGAATTCTTCTTAATAAAAGAATACCCCACACTAATAAAAGAAATTAAGAATCACAAGGGTTGTGAGTTCTTATATATTTAACAGATACACCTCAATTATCTATGTGATGAGTTGTTCATGTGATGAGTCAACTATCAAGATGAATATGAGGAACTGAATCTTGAGTTATGGTTTATGACCTTTACATCCTAAATGACATCCATGTGAACCATAAGGTATGACCTTGATGGTAGCACTCATTGGATCATATCCATAAGTGCAGATGAGTCTTAAGTGTTAAGCTACATGGATAACATTTTGATAAGGATGATGCTTGTTAATTGCAACTTAATGGCTAAGACATTTGGCATATGGATACTAAAACCGCATTCCTATGAGGAATAAAACCAGGATGTGTACGTGAAACATCCTATAAGGTTTATGAATCCACTAATGCAAATGAAGTCTATAAGTTACAATGGACTAATCAATGTGATTGATTGAGTACAAGAAACTCAAAATTGGATCTTTACTTTGATGATATAGTCAAAGGGTTTGACTGATATGTCAAAGATAAAGAAGGGATCTGTGATTTAGTGGGAGCGTATTCACATTCCACATATTGATGTGAAATGGAAATGTTCTAGAATGGAAATCCGAATGTGGAAATTATCTTTAAGGAAGATAGAGATGTTTCCTATGTGATAGGAATAGAGATCTATAGAGATAGTTCTCGAAAATCTCTTGACCTGGAAAGAGAGAGCATACATTGGCAATCTGTACTGAAGTGTTCAGTATGCACAGATTCAGTGGGAGAAAACTTGTCCATGTTACATGGAGTTAGTATCCCAAGGCCAAGTGTCCAATTCTTATGAAGAATGGGAACACTAAGAATAGATATGGATCTATCATGTATGTAATCATCCCATTATCTTGCATGTATGACATGGCAAGAATAAAATGCATTCATCATCTTGTATGTAGGACATGGCAATATGATGTGCTCATCCTGATAACTCGTATGTGGGACATGACGAGTGGATGTCTGTCTGCTTCCAGTAAGGGTTACTGGAATACCATGAGAACTTGATGAGTGCTTGTGAAGCAGTAGTTCTATGGAGAAGAGTTCGATGTAAAGAGTTACATTGATGCGAACTTCCAAAAGGACAGAAAATTAATCGCAATATATATACATGAGATGTATAAAAGTGAATGTTTGTTGATAATTGGAAGTGTTCCAATAAAGCCATTTGAAAAAAGGGAAATGTCGAGTATCTATGTGTTAGAGAACAATAGTAGATACTATATGGATCTGGAGGTTCATAAGATGAACTTATATTCCACTCATTGATGATAAGTCTGGAATCCTTGATCATTCAATGTGGCTAAAGGTTAGCAAAGGAATACTAGATCACATATTACGGCAACTCCATCTCATACGTATGACGTACATCGAAGAGATGCGAGACATGCAATTTGTACAGACTTTGGCAAGGTGTTGTCATTACTCACTATGTTGGCACTAGAGCACAGTAGCATGTGGGACATGTTTGAAGATCACTATGAATATGATTCATGGGTGATTGGCTCGCAGTGCAAGTGGGAGTCTGTTGGTATGTATGCCCTGAGAGCCAATCATGGGATGATTGGTGGGATACATTGAGATTGATTTGATAAACATCAAAGGCGAGCTTCCAATTCTTTCTGGTTCAGTCATATGAGATAGTGATAGAACAGATTGAATGTCTAGAGAATGACAGTACTCAATGACGTATGCCTTCAGGTTCAGGACCTGAACGATGAGATCATACGGATGCTAAGAGTTTGTACATTCTTGTTATGTCCCTAGTCGGATGTCATTGTGGAAGGTAGATAGACAACAATGACACACAAGACTAGATTGTGGTGTTGGTTGATGACAGAATCTCATTAGTCATGATATAGAGATATCAAACCAAACACATAGGTACTTGTTAGAGAACAAGGTACCAGACAGACCCACCGTGAGTTTGACACATGGAACCATGAGATGGTAGTCACAGTCAGTACTCACAGTGATGGTGGTGAGTGTGATTCTTAGACCTGAAATCACTGCACTCAACACATGTCATTGGGCACACTTTGACATCATCAAACGCAGTCCTGAAACATGGGTTGTTATAAAGGTGATGATTGGGTGGCTTTGACACATGGGGCTTTTGAGGGGTGAGTGATAGATATGGGATTTGTCCCTCCTGAGGGAGTTTGATATCCATGGCCACTTGATGAGTAGGATTGAGAAAGGCGTGCATGCATGTGTGAATCAGTATGTGATACTGATGTCATACATATCTCTTCCAGTCTACTCTGAGATCAAGGAAGTGAATGAACGTTGACAGGATGACTGTTCCATGCCTCGAGTTCATTCGGGATATCAGTGACAAAGGAATTATACATTCGCTGTAACACCATTCACGGATTGTAGGATGAAAGTTGTTCTCCAACTTTCTACTTTCACTTGGGTAGCACTGATGTGTGACTAGGCACCGCTCTTTGCTTGTGAAGTCATAAGTGTTATGGACTTTCACTACCAACGTGAAATGGACCTGCAGGGTCACACACATAGGATTTAACCTGGAAGAGGAGTTTTTTCCACAAAGCAATGTTTAGATTGATTACTAAAGGAGTTTAGTAGTTCAATTAAACACTCAATCAGTCGATGGCTCAATATCGTATGGTTCAAGGTGTTGGACGCATTGATTGGAGTATCGGATTGATTGAAATCGCAATTGACTGATTTTGCCCAACCTGTGCTCCCAACCGATCGGCTCATGTGATGAACCGGTCGGCTGAGGTAGCTGAACCGGTTGGCTGGAGTGTCCAGGCCGATCGGCTCATGCCCAGGTTGAAACGACCGGTTCAAGGGTTGAACCGATCGGCTCAACTGGTGTAACCGACCAGTTGGGAAAAGTCATGTCGGCAAGAATTTTCCTTTGGTTTCAAATTGCCCAATTCGATTAGGAATAATATTGGTATTCGATACCAATTGGGAAAGAAACAAGGAAAGTCTTTTTGAGCCGGATTAGGACCATGAACCGACCGGTTCAGGGCACCAACCGATCGGTTGGAGTGCCCCAAACGATCGGCTCAGGTCCAACCGATCGGCTCAATGGCCGAACCGATCGGTTCAGTTGTGAACCGATCATTTCAAGTTGCGAACCGGTTGCCTTTTGTGGAAAATTCTCGAACCCTTCTACTCCTGCTTTTAGTCCCGCATTGCCCGGGATGGAGAACCCTGTCCCATGACCCTCCTATATATATAGGGGTATTGGGGGCTTCTCAAAATACAGCTCAATGCAACCAGTTGCTCTGCAAGTTGTCGTTCTCTCTGGTTTTGGTAACCGTGAGAGAGCCCGAGCAAGTGCTTCCCGCAAAAGGGAGGTGCAGCAAGGGAAGGACAACTACAGTTGCAACAGGAGGCAGGAGAGCGTGTTGGCGACTAGTACGTCAACAGGAGGGTGCGACTCCTTCCACTTCCTTGTGGGACAAGGAGAGTGGAGTTCCAGGTGGTCCGTGTGGACTACTACAGAGGCGGGAGGACACTGCCGCTTAGGAGGACAACTGTCATCCGACAATCCGGTTCGAGTAGGAGTTGTCAGTCCCGGTGTGACCAGGAGCTGCACAGACACCGTCGAAGTCCGGAGTTGAAGACCGCGCATTGCGCGAGGTATTGTCGCCGAGCAAGCCTCGGGACAAGGTATGATTCCGCAAACCATCCTTTCCTATTATATAGACGTTGACGCGTTTCCTCGGTATGGGTTTGGAGAGAAATTTTTGTTTCCGCTGCCTTCTCTGTCTCCCCTAAAACCCAACAATCCTTCCACGACTGTGGTGCCACTTACCCAACACGCCAGTGGCACCCCACCACGGTCGTGGCCTCCACATATTCTTAGCCTTTTTGCTCCCTTTCACACCTTGACCGTGTCCACATCCCAATGACCATTCCATGCTATCCCACCACGGTCGTGGCACATCTACACGACTGTGGTGACCAATAACCCTACCCATTTTTTACACTACTTTTCCTATTCTACCCCTACTTACCCTATTTCTTCTCCACCACCTATATATACATAGGTGGCGGTTGGGGCACGATGGTTAGACCCCCCTAGCTTCCATTACTCCCCTATATCCACTCCTTGTGCATTCATTGATTCCTACTTGCATTTATGCTCTCCACCCACCATTTCTACCTCATTTCCACCTTGGAAACCTAGTTTTGTAGGCTTTCTTCCATAATCCCCCATATTCTCATGCCCATCTGCACCATTGGAGGAGGAAGGACATCCCCAAGCTTCTAGGAGGTAAAGAAGGAAGATCTACTTCAAGCTTCATGGAGTTCTATCCCCTTCTTCCCCTTTCTTTTGCTATTTCTTTGATTATGTCTAGCTAAGCCCCTAGTGGTGGGCTGTTTGGGGTAAAAACATGACTTTGATGCCATGTTGGGGGAAAATAACTTGTAATGAACATGATTTCTATCTATGATGATTGCCTCTAGCTTCTATCTCATTTCCTATTTTTATTGCATGTGATTTGTGCTTTTAACATGGATTGATTGCTTCGAGATGTTTGATGACACTTAACTTCTAGGAGGAATTGGAGTGTATGTGGCAATCTTAGGAGTGGCTCCTAGGTCCAATTAGTGGATCCCTATCTATCCCCCTTTGTTCCTACATACATATCCCTCCTTCTATAAGGGAGTGTGAGATCTCAGTGGTTAGTGTAAGTGTGATTAGTGCAATTTCCTAGATCTTTCTAAAGGCTAGATGACTAGTGGAATGAGGTGAAAAACCCTCATCTGTACTCCTGTTTCTACCCTCGGATCTCAATTTCCCTAATACCACTTACCCTAGAAACCTAGACTTGACAAGTCATACTAGAATTACACCTAACTCTAGTTCTCCAACTAGTAGTATATGGTACATTCTAATAGCTCTTGCCTTGTTGCTTGGTTTGGTAATCTAGATTGAATGGTGATAATTTCATGCTATGTTGACATCCCCCAACTAATATCAAACCACATTCCCAAATGGCCCACCTACCTAATCTCTTTTCTTAAAACCCACTTTGCCTTCTTAGCTTGTTCATGCTAATCTAGTTTAGTTGCTTTTGTTCAATCTAGTTAATTTCCTAGTCTTTCTCTTTAGAGTTAACTTAGGTTCTTGCTCTCTCTTGTGGTTAACTTAGCTCATAGTTTCTAATTGATCTACTAGTGTAGTGTAGCTAGCCCTTGCTCTTGTTTAACTAATTTCTTAATCTAGTTCCTTAGACTTGCTTGCTTAGTATGATTTAGGGTTTGTGATAACTTAGATTTCATACTGTCTTTACTTGCTTGTTCACTTAGCTTAACAATCAAACAACCCATTTTAAACCCTTCAACCCTAGTCTCTGCATTAGGAACATAGCCAATTCTAACCTAGCTCTAGTACCCCCTCTGTCCCTGAGGATCGACCCTGCTCTTTCCTATCACCTATACTACAATGGTACCCCACACACTTACGGGTGACCTATTTAGTGTTGTGATCGAGTCTTGTTAGGGTTGTTATAAATTTGAAAGATCCACCCGTGTGTTTTCCCCTCGGGTTGCATCTAGTCACCTTTAGTTGGGTAGTGTGTAGCCTTGATAAGAATTGCACCATAGCTTTCTGGCGTCATTGCCGGGGATAGAGGTGCTCGGTCTAGCTAGTTAGTGTAGATTAGCCTTTCCTTTTTCCCTCATCATTACTATTCTTTATTGGACTTATTGGACTCCTTAGCCTCACTTCATATTGGTTTCACGATACCATTTTCATGATTACTCTACATATATATCAGGAGTTTGTTTATCCCCAAATCACTCGTTGGAGATATTGATTACTACCTTCTATATTATGACTATGTGATATACATAGTGACTTATAATTTACAGGGAATAAAGACATCCAAATCCCTTATCATAATGACCAAACATTTGGGAAAACTTTAGGAATACCAAAAGCACGATTACAATGATTATTCATAACTAACCCATGTATATGTTATGTTGTGTAGTAGTTGATTAAATCAAACAAATTCAACAATTCCAAATCCTAATATGAAAATATCAAACAACACTCAATGTGTTATTGTAGATCCCAAACATCTCTTTCTAGGACATTAGTAAAACTTTTAGGGTCATAATCAAGATTAGGTTTAGATTGGTTGGAAGTCTAGGGTTCTCATAGGATCAACCCTAATTTAGGGAAAGAAAAAAAATAACATAACCATTGATTCTAAGATTAGTATTTGTGTTATAATCAACAAGGATTGTTCTAGATCTTCAAATAATGTTTTCCATTCCTTGTCCCAATCCAATGTTATTTTGGGTAAATCACAATTCTTTGGCCTAGTAGGAATCATAGTTTCCTGATAGTCATCATAAACCAACTAATGGCGTAGAGGAGAATATTGCCACCCCAGGTTGTGAACCATTCCAGACACCATCACTTCTAAAATATAACCTAATAATCCCCATCTATAGAGTTTTGTAATTACTAATAACTAAAATACATTTGTATAAATTTATACTCTAATACCAATTGTAATGACCCCCTCCTCACATTTTCCAAATTTTAGGTGGACTAGGTGGGAAAGGGTCATCGTCCATATATAGCCATGGATACATTCTTAAATAATTACAACAAACAATTAATAATTCCAAACCAAGGTGTTGATTACAAAATTAGAGGAAGTAAAGATTTCATTTAAGGAGCTATATAACTTTTGAAGTTCGGGAATAGGTTCATGAAATCATAGACAAAAAATTAACTAGATAATTCTTCCTCAATTTATCTTGAGCATTACTCTTTCTCCTAACAAATATCCACAAATTCATATCAATATTTCCTAGCCCAAAACACCACAAAACAGGACAAGGTCAATATATTAGTATAAGCATGGATGCAACCAAAACATGTGCATGTAATCTTTAACAACATACATGGCAATTATGAATCAAATATTTGCAATTTTACCATTTTCACACATCTCATCATATTACGACCCATAAACTCATGTTACATGGTGAACAAATAGTTGTTCCATCAATGCATTTTCAAAGTGTATGTCCCATAATTTGGCTCATCTATGCATATCCTATCATTGGAATACTTCACTTCACTTGATATTGGTTTTTGGATACCATCTTAGCGATTAGCTTAAATATATCCATGGAGTGGGTTTCTCTACAAAACACCCTCTGTGAGATATTGATTATTGGGTTCTATTATTATGACTTCAAGATACACATATGACCTTATATTTTTTAGTGAATAAAGGCATCCATGTCATTTATTGTATTGATAAAACATTTGGGAAATCGTTGGAAATCCAAAAAGCAAGAATACAAAAATTATTTATAATTAACCCACCCACATACATGTTATGCAATGTAGTAATTGATCAAATAAAATAAAATTAGATACTCCAAGTCCTAATATGAAAAAATAAAATTACATCAATTTGTTACTGTGGATTTGAAATATCTCTTGCTATGGCATTACAATAACCATTAGGGTGACAATAAAAATATCTTTAAATTAGTTGGAAGTCTAGGGTTCTCATAGATTCAACCTAATCCAAGGAAATAACTCAACCTTCAAACATATTGATTTCAAGATTAGGATTAGCATTATCATAAACAACATTTTTAGACCCTCAAGTCATGTTTCTAGGACTTGTCACAAATGAGGCTTAGATTCTAGCTAGTAGTATTTGCAAATGAACTTGTTTTACTTTATAATATGCAAATGATGTTACTTTTGGATTTTTAGTGGTGACTGGGTCAAAAATGGGTCATGAGTATATTTTTCATATGTTCCTCTTATTTTTCTATTGAATAAACCTATTTATTTGAAATATTTGATTAAAGGATGCATTTTCTATCAATTTTGCAAATCATGTATGTTTTTGGATTTTAAGGTCACAGAGGGACCAAAATACCAAAATGGGTAAAAACAATTGATCGTTGATCCTTGGACATTGGGGTTGAATTAGTGCCCGAAATTTGTATCACCCACTATTTGGGCCAATGCCGGAGTGAGACCCAACACTCGTCGATCTTAGCCTCTAGTCAAAGGGTGATCGAGATCCACTTATCATGGGTTATCATGCTCAAACAAAGGATTTCACATGAGGGATGCAAATCCACACTCAAGCTCAAGAGTGAAGTGAGTTAGGATCAGGGAAGGAGGGTGGCTAGGGTTTTAAGATTTGCCATTGGGGTTTTGGGGGTCAAGGAAAACCTAAGGGGCAAGGTTTATATAAGATGAGAGGGTGAGAAAGTAGGGTTTTGTGATTAGGGACTTTAGTGGTTGAGAGGGGTTTTCTGGTGAGAGGTTGTGATTGGATCCTAAGGCATTATTTGAATTTCAACCGCCAACCAACCAAAACACATCGGCGTGAGGAATCAATGGCAAGAGCAAGCTGAGGTGGGAAGAAGAGTGAAGAGAGAGAGATTCACAATTCTTAAGCAGACATTTGTGTCCACATTCTTTTTTTGGCTCAGGATAGGAGAGGACATACAACTCTGATCTTGGGTCTAATGGCCACATGGGGCACGTCACATTCAAGGGTGGGGTTATTTCCTTCCCAATAGTGGCTAATGCATTAAATGTGAAGTCCTTGATTTTTAATTTTCCTAATTGTTTAAATGGAATTTTCTTGATGATTTTCCATAGGTCACTAGGATAAGTTAAATGACTTGAACTTTTAGGACTTACTTAATTTTACTTTCCTATACATATCTAAAAAGGTACTTATTTGAGTTATTAAAGTTCCTATAAGTGGAACCCAAAGTTTTACTCATTTAGATCCTCAAAAAACATTATTGATAATACAAACCACTTTGGAAATTGTTTAAATTTCTTGTATGTCTCTATGGGGAAACAAATTAGCTAATGGAACTATATTTGGAAAATATTTACACTGAGGAGTCACTTGATTTGCAAAAATTTACATAGGGATAAAACCCAAAAGTACAACACATAACTTTTAATGTAAAGGCCTTATGATATTAATAAATGAGAAAAGGAAAATTATATGTTCTTAATACATGAAGTTCTATCAATTTGAATATTTAGATGCAAATAGCATGGATTAAAATGCTTCATAAAATTTTATGATATTTTCTACTCAAAATCATAGTAAAATATGATTCCATACTTTCTTAAATAATAGTAAATCAGTTATATTTAGAAGAGTATTCCATTGTTTACTATTCTCTTTTGTAACTTCATCTTAGAAAAAATTGGTCAAAATATAACAAATTTTTTTTGAAGGGTATTCTTTAGGGGTATATTATTTTATAAAGAGAACTTACTTTAATACAAGTATTATACATGTATTTCCTTATTTAATGTCTATTTAGTTTAAATACCAAAAAGGGAGGCATAATTCCGAATTATAGAATTAACATTAAGTAATGACATATTTAGATATTTACTTTTAATCAACCACCTATTAAGAATATTTGTAAAAAAATAATATGTACTTGAATTTATGAAGTATCATAATATGCCAAAATTTTTATCTAGAGGTATAAGTGTTACTTAATGCTATAGTTAGGGTTAGTTTACACTAGGTTGGGTTATTTAAGCATGATTCATATACTTCACTTATTTTAGGAAATAATTTTATGAATGAACACATTACAATTCAAAACTTACTGAATGATGTAACTAGAGTTAATATATTAAAATTTATTTTACAAACTACCATGTACTGCCCCTTACAAGTGTGGTTTCACATCACATATGTTTGATTGGTTATATTCCCTAAGAGCAAGTCATAAGATGATTGTAATGAGATACATTATACTTTTTTACATGATTAATAATAATGAAATTTGTATTTGTTATGTTTGGTTTAGTATGAGACTATGATTAACTGCATTAATGCACTAAGAATGTGTTACACAATGACATATGACTTTAGGTTAAGTACATGCACATGAGATGATGGGCTAGCATCTCTCACTCTCTTTCTCCTTGTATTTTGAGTTGTTGTCATTGGGTAAATTTTATCTCTCTATAAGCAAGAAATCTTAGACAATGTGACCCACAACATGAGTATATACCCTTGGATGTCCACTCCTTTATATAGGAGAGTCATGGGATTATATTTCCCTAAAATATAATCTCGTTCCAACCACAACTTAAAAGAGAATCAAACTCACAAGTTCTTCCAAAAATTACAGTCACCCGATTCCTTAACCTATCGACTGGTTGGGACTAGCTGGCTCACCTAGTCAATGGGTTGGTGTGACATTTGCTAGTCTAGGTCAGATTTCAACTGACCAATTTGATTTCAAATCAAACATGCCACATATTCCTTGTTGTTTCCTAACTTCAATCTATTCCACCTACTAGGTTATCCAATCAAATGACTGGCCTATTTTGTAAACTATTGATTTGTCAATCATTTTACAATTAACCTAAATTGTTTTAAACCATCCTATCAACTGACTGGATTTTACATTTGACTGATTGGTTAATAAATCAGTCTGTACATGTTTTAACACCATTATAACCATATGTTTGAGTACAAACTTCAATTTCCTCATGTATCCTATGCATGTAACCCCATAGGTTTCACATTATGTTGGTAGTGATTTTAAAAATAGCACAAGAAAGATTGGTATCCAACAACACATCATTGCTACCTAGGTAATTAAAAAAGTTGAGAAATAACTTTAACCTATAAGCGATCAATGTTACTGTGATCATATAATGACTTCTTTAATAGATATCCATATGAAAGTTGAGGCATGGAGTTGTCATCCTATTAACATTCAATCTATATTACTTGAGATAGATAAAAATACTGAGATGTTGTGAGCTCTATATCATATATCGACTCACATGAGCATGCCCATGTATTGCATAGTCTATTTTATCAAATCTGGCCAGGAAATCACTCTAATGGAGGAACAAATTCCATCTACATCACTCATAATAATCCACAAGTGTCATAGTGCACATAGTCATTACCTGTATGGAAACCCTCATTCAAAGTCATGTTGAGTAGTGTTAAATGACAATGAAGAACATGTGATCATTGTAGTGACTTCCAATCTAAGGATCACATTCACTACTGCCACATTGAGCTATAACTCTGACTTGACATAACATGGCTTCCATGTGTCATTCTCAAAGTGGGTATGTCTAATACAACTTGTTCTCTAACAAGTAATCATGTATCTGAGGTGATATTGAATATCATGACTGAAGAGGCATAGTAATCATTCAATATATACACTAGTATTACTTATTATTGTTGTCCTATAATATCCATAATTAGGACTGACTAGGGACACAAAAACAATGAGTACTCTTGAGCATACATATGATTTCATATTCAAGTCCTCAACCCAAACCATATGTCCTTGAGTCAAAACATTCTTAGGACATTATTACATTTATTCTTTATCTTAATACTGAAACAAACTTAATCAATGGAATAGACTTTGTAATAAAATCATATACAATGTATCCTTATTAAAATCATCACATCATGGCTCTCAGGAATGACGACCAACAAATTGATGAAAATAAAAGCTTAAAGTTGAACTTTGGAAAAATTCATTGAAATCAAATTGATTTAAGACTAGTAGAAGAGAAACTAAGTATATTAATTGCAATTTTAGGCAATATTCATTTGCATATGATAGGTCCAAGTTGGATGGAGTGGATTTATCAAAATGTGGTAAGTTGTGTTCTTGGGTTTTGTTATTCATATGGATGGTGATCTCCAAGATAATGTTTATCACATGATAACAACTAGGTGACTGAAATGGAGTACGTCTGGTGTAGTATGTGATAAGAAGATCCCTATCATATTAAAAAGTAAGTTTAGAACAACCATACAACCAACCATGCTATATGAGTTTTTGAATGTTGGGAAATGAAGAAACAAGGTCTTAACAAAGTAAATGTAGCCAAAATGCATATGTTGAGATGGATGTGTGGGACGGCAACAAAAGATCGCTTGAGAAATGACTATATCAAGAATAGAGTGAGGGTGGCGAGCATTAAGGACAAGTTGTATGAGGTTATGGTATGGACATCTGGAACACAGACTGACTAACACACCTACTTGAATTAGTGATATTGAATTGATTACAATTGAAAGGAGAAGAGGTAGGGATAAATTAACTTGAAAAGTGATTACTAAAAGAGAATTTTAATCTTTACATGCTCATAAGAATATGACTATTAACATATCTAACCAGAAAAAGGATCCATGTAGACGAATCCACAACTGGGATTGCAGTTAGATGGTTATTATTATTATGATGATGATGGTGGTGATGATATTACTTTCCCATGTGTGGTAACTTAGAACTAAATACAATCAAATGAAACATATATTTTGTCTTAAAAAAAAGAATGAAAACATAGAAAAAAATTCTTGGAGGAGGAGGTTTTCATTGCCATGTAAAGTAAAGAATAACAATGCCAGGTTTAATGTTGGAACAAATACTTATAGTTCAATTTAGTAATATTTGATGTGTTCAAGAAATAATGGAGAGGTAGGGTCATCACTCGTTAAATAATCATTATGAATAAAAGGGAGTTCTCAACTATAGTTAAGCCCAACTTAATACGTTGGAAGTAGAATTCGAAATTCACTTATCATGAGTTTGGATATCATAACAAATAGGATTACACTACAACAATAAAAAGGTGAAACCTTTTGTATGAATATTATGGTTACAACTCAACCCAATCCTAATGATGTGTTCAAGAAACAAGTATTAATCTCATTAGATTATATATCCAATGCAAGATTAAAAAAATCATTTCTGATATGATTCAAGGGGGTTCAGGGGCTTTGATATATGGCAAGGCACAAACTATTCTATAGATATTATAAGGAAATGATTACAATTCTACACATATATACATATGCATACACTCAAGTGATGAGACTTATACTAAATTTTTGATATTATGTGACCGTCATATGTATTATATGGAGTATTTAACCTCTCTCTTCATGTTGCCATTCTCTCATATAGTAAAATTTCTCACTTCCTCCCAAAGAGTAGGTTATCTTGAAATCTATTTGTTGAATAATTTCTTCTCATTTGTGGTTTTAACTCACTAGATGTAGCATGCCATTCATATCATCACAAAAGTAGTATGAAAGCAAGATGATGAAGATCCAAAATGTTTTCAAGAACTTACAAGGTTGAGAAGTCTAATCATTTAGTCATGAGTTATGGTAGATCATGGTGCACATATCACTTGTACAACAAGGGATCACTAATGTTCTATGAGCAATATAAAACATACTATAAATTATTATAGAAGTCAGAAGATGAATATGGATGAGATGGCCCTTGCTATCATACAGTTGTCATTATTCTACCAAGTTCTCGATGAAGTTGTCAAAGAGAGTACAACATATTATCATAACAAAAACTTGAATATATATAAATTATCTATTCTCTCAAGAAAAATTTGTATACTAGACAATGTTGTACTTAATTAGTATGATGAGATGTAGATATATTCATGTTGATATTGATGAATTCAATTTATCACGTTGGACCTATAAATTGTAGACATCAAACTCAAAGATGAAGGAAAGATCCCTATCCTATTGTTTTCATGACACCCTCCATACAAGAAATTTTGTAAAACCATATTGTATGGTAAAATATAAATCATGGCGGAGTAAGTTATATCATATTTGATATCAAATACCATGGTTGCTAAAGACTTCATTGATTCTTCTAGTGGGATTTCAACAAAGGCTCTCATAGTTGAGGTTGGATGAAGGAAAATGTCAATGGTAAGAAATAGATATACAAATCTAAATCAAGGCCCAAAAATGAGAAGATTTGTAAATTGTTAGTATACAAGACGTCGTCACAAAAAGCTACAAGTTATAGAAATGTAAAGATGAAAAGAGATGGTGAAAAATAAGTAAATGCTAATGTAGCACGTGAACAACCTGATTTTTTACCTATGGCATCATCATCATCCTTTCATCTTTAAACTTCAAGGATTCTCGAATCCATTTGTTCATACCATTGTCAAAATAGAGATATATTCACCTTATATAAAAAATTTGATGGCAGAATCATAAACATGGAACATGACTCTGCATACAAGACTATTGACATTAGTTCAATTCATATATGCATCTTTTATGTGGTGATTCAAAGTATCTCAAATGTTTGACATATTCAAGGTCCTTATAAAGGCCTCATGTTAATAGGCATGGTTGTGGATGAGGGACCTACATAAATAAATGGAAATGGCAGCTTGACAACTACTAAAGGTGATGTTGTTCCTATTAGAAGACTACATATGCCTAGAAACCTATATAAGATGATTAGTGAAAGTGTCACTGGTGATAATTTTGTCATTTTCCCCTCAACTACTTATAAAATAGAAATCAAAGTTATTTCATGAGACTACAACACATGAGTATGAAAGAACTTAATTTATTAAGAAGAGATGGCTTTTAGTTGGTGCCAATACTAGAAAGTTGAATTATTTTTTATCACTATGTAATGAGTAAAAAAAGGCTAGGTTTTCTTCTACAAGGAATACTACACAATGTACTATTGATTGCATTCATTATGTAGGGTCCTTCTTAACTTCAATCCTTGGGTGGTTCTAGATATATCCTTAGATATATTTGTTGATTTTCTAAGAAATGCGTGCATGTACTTTTTTGAGCATAAGTGAGATGCTTTTTGATCAATTTTAGAAATGTAAGATGTTGTCTGAAAAATAAACATGGAAGTTCATTGAAAGATTGAGGACAAATATCATAATTGTTTTTTGTTGTTTTGAATCCTAAAATTCTCAATCTAAAGGTATTTCCAAACATTGTAACATTATACACACATAATCATAAACATATCATAAAATGCATGAATAACTCTTCTAGCAAAAATACATGCATGTAAATTTATGAGTGGATTGGAAAGGACTTTTGGGATGAAGACTTATGTATTGTAGCAAATCATTCTTTTGACATTCCACTCAGTTTTAAAACTCAATAAGAGGTATGATCTAGTTATCATGCAAGCTACTCCACACTGCGTATTTTTGGATGTCTTTGTATCAAAATAATAGAAAGCTTTATCCTAGAGTGAAAAGTACATATTTTTGGGTTATATGGATGGTGTAAAGAGACATATTTTAGTGCACTAAGTCAAACTTTACAAATTTCCCAATCAAAAGAAATGTCACATATGCCAAATATACTATGTATTACATGAAAATGGATGGTGTTAATCTTCTATTGGAGGTCCATCTTATCATTTCATTAAGTATATAGAGTTAGAAATTAGTGCACACAGCCTAACACCTCATCTAGATACACAAAAAACCCTAGATGCTAGAATATGACACTCCTCAAGAGAAAGTGTATAACATTGCTTTTGACAGAGAGAGAAAAGAGATCAAACCACCTACAAGACATTTAAATTTTTTTCTTATGTATGACTTGGATATTATTATAGAAACAAATGATTCTCTTGAACCATCTACTACATTAAAGATATTTGTGATCTAGGATGTGATATGTGGGTTTCATATAAGAAGGATGAGATGGATTCTATTTAAAGGAACACCACTTGGGTACTTACTAAACCTGATACCAGAAAGAACATTTTTAAATGAAAGTGGGTATTAAAAAAAGAAGAGATCTAGTCCTAGAGATACTACTACAAGTTCAAAGCTTGACTAGTTACAAAATGCTACAATAAGGTGGAAGGCTGTAATAGAATGAAATTTTCTCTCCAATTGTCAAGAACAATTCCATCAGATTTATATCAGTATTGTTTTTTAAGATGACTTAGATGTAGAACAACTTGATGTAAATACCACATTTTTGCATGAAAACTTAGATGAAGAGATATAGATGTAAGAATTTGAAGGTTATGCGTCTATGGAAAAAAATGATCAAGTGTTACTATTGAAAAAGCCTCTACATGACTTGAAACAATCACCAAGGTAATGATTTATGAAATTGCAGAAAGAGAGGTTTTTGAAATTAGTAGGTTGAGCTGCTAATTCTAAATAAAGAATTTGTGAGAAAAAATAAAATCATGGAGATGGAATTCAAGTCACTAAGATAGAAGGTTATTTCTCAGACATGAGAAATATGGGAACAAAGTTTTACAATGATTTTATATGTCTAACAAAGTTCATGTATCAATTCCTTTAGATGACTAGTTCAACAAGCTCTCATCTTCCATGTCTCTATCATCACGAGGAAGAAATTTACATGACTCACATTTCATAGTCTAGTGCAGTTAGTATCACATTTATACTATGATTCAAACCCTGTAGTACTTGCACAAGCTATTAGAATTGTCAACATATTAATATCCAATCTTAGAAAACAACACTTGTAGAAAATAAAGAGCATATTTAGGCACCTAAATGGTACAAACTTTGTGTGTCTTAGACCTAGAATGAAACATGAAGATATTTACTAGATATGTTAATTCATATTTTGCAAACGAGTGTGCTAAAAGATAATATCTTCAACAACTAGATATTATGTTATAAGTTCAAAAATATACATTAGAACCCAATATGCTACTCTCTACTACTGAGGTTGAGTGCATAGCATTTATAGAGGCCATCGAAGAAGATACAAGTCATGGAGGGCTCTATCAAGGATCATATATTCTTACAAAGAAAATGATTATCTATTGTAGTATTCAAACTGCAAATTATCTCATACAAGATGAGATTTTTCATGAGAGAAAAAAGCACATCAACATTAGATATCACTTCATTAGAGAATTCATAGTCCATGAAATATTATAGTGACAAATATCATTAGTAAATAAAATACTACTGTCTAATGATGAAGCTGTTGACACTTTCCAAGTCAAACATTTGTTGGACTTTGTTAATCTAGTCATCGTATAATGTGCCCCCTAAAGACTGGTGGAGGTAAGGAGATGTGCTATTCTTTTTTTAAAGATTTACAAATTTTGAGTCAAGGTGGAGATTGTCACGTGCCTCAAATATTCTGTTGATTAGTTTGTTGATATGATGCAAAATTAAATGGGTCTTTTCTCGACCCAAATTTAAGGGGTCACGAGGCTTCACCCCACAATATGGTATGGTCAATTTTGTAGATTTGAATAAGAATCTGACTTTGGATCTACACGTCTATGTATACGTGCTCTTTCTAGAGTCGACGATTATTATGTATTTATTGGAAGCAACCACCAGCTACACTCCAAGGTGTATTTTATCTTCTTCGAGAGCTCTTTGTATTTACTCTTCTTTCATATAATAAAACTCCTCTCCTCCACCTCCCATGAAATAGAACCACATCAATCCCATATTTTGTAGTTACGTGATTGTATCTTTCTTGTTTGTGATTTATATCCTCGCTCGCCGTATTTGACATTTGTATTCTAAAGACTAGTTATTTTGATAAAACATTCATGCATCTGGTAAAAGCACAAACACCACAAACACGGTCATCTAAAAGCTTCATGAATACAAAATACTGGGTTCTAGTAATACATAGTATAGCTAGAAAAAAAGACCATTAACAATTCATGACCCCTCCAAAACAACCTACAAAAAAGTAGAAATGAAGATAAATTGATAAACAACAGCTAGTATCAAAATGAGCCATCAGTGAGGGCTTCCTGACGACCTGCCTTCTCCTAGTATTCCCTGTATGAGGTCTCTACTAGGGACACAAAAGATACCACACCCTTCACTACTACAACCACCACCACGCCCCCCCCCCCCCCCCCCCCAATAACTGGAAGTTGAAAGTCTTGGGACCTTTGGCTTTGTCCTTGTGAGTAGAAGAAATATCTCTTGTAAGGAGACAATGGGGGGGATCAAATTTCATGTCACCAACGTTTGTCTCCGTCTCTATTCTAGTACATCTCAACCGTTAACATGCCGCACAACTGTATCATCTCCAATAGTTGGTTGAGGGGTGAACAATTGAAATGAGACAAGATATAGATAAGGAACCATGTGGGGACAAAAGATTTCATCCCGACAATGGGAGAAGAGAGAAGTGATAAAATAACATATACGAGAAATAATAGCTGGTGTTATTAATGAACCGATTGTTTCTTTCATACCATAACACCCATTAAATTTTGGCAACCAGAGTCGAGTTTAGAATAATGTGAGTGGGGTCCTTAAATCTAGAAAGGAAGATATATGCATAAATCTGAATACTTGTCACAATTGAATGTCAAGTGATTGAAGAAGTGATTCCAAATCCTTTGAGTGTCTGGACAAGTGAAGAAAATATAAAGGATGCTGCTTAAAACAAAAATAGCACACATATTGACCTTTGAACCCCCTCAAATGCAATGATTACCAATTAATAATTTATTTTAGGCAGTAAGCCAGAAATAACTACCATGGGAGTGACGAGACAGGTGAGTTTGTTTTCTGTTGAAGAGGTCATGAGTTTCAGACTAGCATAGACATCTAAGAAACACATAGCTGACGAGATCTGAAGGTGTGAAAACATATCCCTAATCAGGCTCTAGTAGTACCAAGGGTCTGACCAGAAGTTCAGCTTGGAGAAAACCGTGGGGGAGTGATAATTTTATTCTAAATGACGAAAGAATATATTTCCTGAACGGTGATGGTAATCTGACGCGAATGATTTTTTTTGGGGTATAATATATAGCTAAGACAAGCTCCGGCCAAATATTAGACCATTTGTTGCATAGAGCACCTATAACCTGATTGCCAAGAGAAATAATGAAGTCGAAGATGTAAGATACCCCATTTGCCCAAACTACGAGGTTTACAAAGCGAATCCCTATTATATAGATGAGTATATCTTGAGCCATCTTTGTCTCCCAAAAGCAATCCTCTTCTCCAAGAATTAATTTTTGTTTACACAATGAAGGGGAGAAATATACAACTTGAGAAGTAGGAAGAAAGGGGCGTCAACTCAACACTAATTATAGTCAAGAAACATGCACGATCCTATACCATTTCATTATCACGTCAAATCCATTTGATGAATGACTTGGTAATTAGCTGGCTGGGTGTAGTGGGAACATAGAGTGTGATTTTACCAATGTGACTAGCATAGTAAAATCACACTTGGCAGTCAAATTACACCTTAAACCAACAAGTCCTTAGATCGATGCATCGGTTTGGTTGGATTTTCCTGTCACCCATATCCATAGTTTATTGTATGGTGTTAGACAACTGATGTCTTGAAGCAGTTGCTGTCAGAAGTAAAGAAGGCCGATGAAAAGATTCTGTGGTGATGGATGCTAAAGCAACATCGTCTCTGGCTAATATACACACCACAAGGTTCATGCTACTGCGAAGCTGTTTTTCATTATAATATCAAGCTGCACGAGCTCCAAGCTTCCATCTGATAGACAGACGAGAAAAGGAAGAAACCATGTTACTCAGATCGGTCGGTTGCCTCAGACCCGATGCCATTTCCCCACATCTGTGTGAGGATTAATTGACCTGTAAGGCTGTAACTTACCTACCCCAGATCATTGCAGTCTTTGCAGCCGACTCTGATCTTCCACAGACAAGTCCTCGCGCATCACTTAATTAAATACAAAACAGTTCAGTTTTGTGCTAAAGCAGACCATGTTACCGGTCACTGCCCAGTGACACAAACCCGACCCACTGGAGTCTAAAACAAGCGATTATACTCGTAATCATTGCTCAGCAAGATTCCTCGCCCATGTGCGCTCCGATTTTATGTAAAGATGCACTGTCGTCTCCTCATACGTTGGTTTCCCCACGGCGGGAGCTTCTTGATTAAGTTCTGGATTTGCAGGCCACGTCATTTATGGTGGTCATAAGTGAGAGCGCCCATGTTAGAGTTGCATAAGTAAAAGCAGCGTAGACATTGGGCAGAAGCATTTGAGATACCTAGACGATCGATGCTATTAATTTTAGATAGAGAAATATTGAATCAGGCTGGATGGCTCGTTTTGGATGTGTCTGACCGACAGTTAATAATGGGTGGTCTCAGATGTGCCCACGGACGCCCTCTCAATCAACCGAGAGTTGCAAGTGTTACTCTATTTCGCCCTGAATCAAGGTCCCCCCTCCCAGTACACCTGCGGTTACATGTTGAGAAGACATCTGTTGGGAATACGAAAATTGGGGACGAAATCTGCTGTAACAGATGCTGTTACAGTTGCTGTTCCGGTTATATCTTGATCACACATTCATTGAATACCCATATATGACTTCCCTCATCGCTAATGAATATACGGCTGTGATGTGCTCGCTACAGCAAGCGGAACAAAGTCCGGCAGCGCAGATTTGATTTCCGAAAAATGTGGCCCATGCGAATCCTACTTGAGATTGAATTTGTTTACTCCTAGTTGATATGGAGTTAGCTTGAATTTTTGAAAACAAATTTGTATCCGCGGACGTGTGTTCTATTTGGAAATTGATTAGGGTTTGCACTTGAATTTACTTTTCAATTTGAGTTTGAAGAGAATACCAGAACCCGGATTATCCAATAAATTGTAAATACAATGCGCAATAGGAGGTAAATACTTTTTTAACTTGGTTTTTAATATGTTGTGGACTACTAATATGGATCACGGAAGAACCAATTGATACAGATCAATTATTTGTCAAACATAGAGATATAACCTATAATTGCAGCCCTAAGAGTTAATTCAAGTCAACAAAAACAAATTTGGGTAGATTCATCCAAGACATGCCAGTACATATTACATTTGTAGTAACCATTAGTATCGGAAAAAAGGAATGGTTATAATAAAAAGCTGGGGAGGAAGCCCTACGTTAGGCGGCGGCTTTAGCAATACCATGAGGGGGAGACTCCGACAACAACATGTAGCTTGAGATGGTTTACCCGGTGGTTCCATCACCGTTTATTGCTTGAGAACTATGACTTGATTGGTTTGTCCGCTCTACCTCTTATTTCATTTTGTCTTTTAGGCTCACATTTCTGGATGCAATCTTTAGCCATATATAAGTTTGTTGTTTTCTAATAGAATGTTGATGGGGGAATGTGTGCACACATATTATACAATCACGACGTGATAAAAATATATATGCAGAAGCGTCACTGACGAGCGTATACATCTAAGATAATACCGCAAGCAGATAGAAAGGAAAGATAAGATATTTGCATAGAAAACCCTCTCGATACATGAGAAAAAAATCACATGGCCAACAACAGGCAAATCGATTATACGCAAAGATACAATTGTTTTCTCAGATTTTGACCCCAAATTGAGATCATACACCAAGAAGGATAAATAAGAAGATATCACAATAGGAAGAGATCTTTACACATCTACCATCCCAGACATTCCAGTTAAGACACCCTTCGACAAAGTGCACAACGATAGATGGTTTGAAGAAGAACACCCATATGCCTTGACAATCCTGTCTCACTTTCTTTCTTCTTCCCTTTCTTTTTCTCTCTTCTTCTTCCTTTGCATTTCCTTCTTCCCGCATCTCCAACATATAAACAATGGTTTCCTGCCATTTTTCTTTTTGTGGCTGTGTGGCTCTTGTGCCTTGGTTGTCCTTCTTCATTTTTGTAGATGGGTTGCCTTGGAAGACTCAACAACTGCTTTATATATATATATATATATATATATATATATATATATATATATATATATCACGACATATCAACAAGACTTAACCCTAATGAGCTTTGTGAAGCAAAAGCCCAATTTGGATGGAATCAACAATCTTCCCCTCCAGTCCAAGGAGGAAATTGTCATCACAAAAGCATCACTGAGAATGTATGTTGTTGAGATCATTATAGAGCTCCAACTTATCTCATGTCACCACCTTGATCATCATGTCAGAAGAATTCTTATCAGTATGATATTCTTCTGTGTCATCAAATTCTTATCAATCACATCACAAAGCCAATGATATCTCACATCGATGTATTTTGTCTGTGCATGATGCTTTGTGCTTTTACTAAAATAAATAACACTACAAATTCATAGAAAATAGTCAGATCAACTTGATTCATGCCCAACTCCCCCAGAAATCTCACAAAATCTAGAGTATTTCTTTTCCTACTTCCACTGCTACACTATACCTTACTTCTATTGTAGAAAATGCAACACACTTTTACAACATGCACTGTTAAGATATGACTCCTCTTGTAAAAGTGAAAACATACCCATAGGTAGACTTCATGTGATCAATGTCAATTACCATGTTAGCATCAGCTTCAAAACTAGTTTGTTATCACCAAACATTAAACATGTGCTTCTTGTGCCTCATAAGTATATGAAGATCCACTAGACCACCTATCTGTGATCTTTCCCATAGTTTGAGAGAAACTTTCTCATAGTACCAACTACATGAGTAATATTAGGACGAGTACACACCATTGTATACATCAAACTCACCACAGGGGAAGAATAGGAAATCATGGTCATATCCTCCTTATCCTCATCATTAGAGGGGTATAACTTCTTACTTATCTTGAAATGATCTAATAGTGGAGTACTCACGGCTTTGGACTTGCTCATGTTGAACTGCTCCAGAATCCATTTGACATAGCACTTCTATGACAATCACAACCTATGTTGCTTCCTATCACGTGTGATCTGCATCCATAAAATCTACCACGCTAATCACAAACCCATCATCTCAAAGGTTTTGGAAAGATATTTCTTCAATTTCTTGATCAAACTGACATCTTGTCCCACTATCAACATATCATGCACTTAGAGTAGCAAAAAACTAAATTTGTCATTGGGAAACCTCTAAATGTAAACACATGGATCTGTACTTATCTTCTGGTGCTCGTGACTTTGTATGAAAGAAAAAAACTTCTTATACCACTGCATGGGAGCTTGTTTCAAACCATACAAACTCTTCTTTAAACTATAGACTAAGTGTTCTTTTCCCTTGACCTAAAATCCTTCAGGCCGCTTGTTGTGTGATTTATATATCATCTTTTCACATGTTATCACACACAAATTTGGTTCATTCTGATATAATTCGATCTCTTTTCATATTACTTTTGCCATCTTTTTATTATTCTACTTATCCCATAACTTGCATTGCAGATTTGCCACAAAAAAAACTGAATTCGGATGTCATTTCTACTGAAACAGAAGAATACACGACGTGCAACTCAGACGCACAGCGTGCACCATTCTAGAGAAAGACTGATTCGCTGAAATAACAGAATGCACGACTTGCACGAAAAAAACGCACGGCGTGCGAGTTTCCAGAGAAAAACCGGTTCGTTAGCCTGAAGCATGCACAACGTGCACGGAGAAAACGCACGACGTGCGAGTTTCCTGAAGCCCACAGAAGGACGAACGCACGGTGTGCACATCGATGCACGCCGTGCCCCTGGAACGCAAACTGCTGAAGAAATATTCTGGAAATTCGCACGGCATGCATATCCTCAGCGCACGCCGTGTACAGATCAGCCCGATGCAAACTGCATTGTAGGTGAACGACGTACACCCGAAATGCACGACGTGCACCTGGCAGTTTCAGAAATTCGAAAATTCAGAATACGATTTTAAAACAAAGAGGGAAGGAAAGGGATAGTTACGTTCGGTCATTTGAAGAGTTTCTCTTATCCCAGAGCCAGAGGAGAGCAGAGGAAGGCGAATTTGGAGGGATCCAAAGT
Source organism: Alisma plantago-aquatica (assembly GCA_963693085.1). NCBI lineage: Eukaryota > Viridiplantae > Streptophyta > Magnoliopsida > Alismatales > Alismataceae > Alisma > Alisma plantago-aquatica. The sequence continues at coordinate 1,154,764,364 of OY856410.1, read as the reverse complement.
GGTTTCTTACATAAAGAGACCATTTCTTCTTCTCCACTTCTCCATTGTCTTCTTCAAGGTGCAACCAAGCTTCCCCAACTCCGAGCAGCTTCTTGGGAGATGAGCTAGTTCGTCTTGGATCAGCTAAAGAAGGGGAATTTCATCCTCAAGCCAGAATTCTTGCTTCTTGTGGTTACATCTTCAGTTCTCTTTGTCTTTTCCTTTCTAAACCATGTTTAGAACTGAAATTTTTGTAGCAAATATGCTGTACACCATTATAGACGAGTAGACTCCTTTTTCTTGGGCATGGGAGAGTAGCTCCCATGTCATAGCATCTATAGAACAAGTAATTTTGTACTAAATGCATTTGTTTCTTGTTTCATTACCATGAAAGTGCCGGTTTACTCTTTTTCTTGCAGGTACTGTTGGCCACTTTATGTGCATATTTTCTGCCTTCTTGCTTGATCTGAGAAGATAAGTAAGAATGTATGGAGGTGCTCTTTTTGGCAACTCTTCCTCTTCTACGAGAGTAGAGAGGGTTGGGTTGAAGAACTGTTTGTGATCAAAAAAGAAACTCATACACGAGAGTGTTGTTTTGAGTTATGATTGTTGCATTTACACCGGGAGGTGAAATGTAACACAACTTTTCCTTGAAACATGACCTTATGTATGTTTAAATTATTTTTTTCTCTTGATTGCTATGATATGTGAATGAAATCCTAATGTCCAAGATTCCTAAACTTTCTGAAATCGAACTTCTTTTGTGGTTCTTGCTTGCTAATTAGAATCTGTAATTCCTGTAGTTAAAATCTGAATTTTATGTTTTTAGACAAATCTTCTCTACTCTTTAATATCGGTCTAGATTGTTGAACTTTAGTAATGTTGCTCTCAATTAAGTTAGCTAAGCTCCTTGTGTTCGACCTTGACTATACTACCTCCGTATACTTGCGGAGTTTGGTTAAGTTGAGTAAACTATCCCTTACTTGGATTGAAACTCGTTAGTGTAAACAACCAACAAGTTTTTGGCGCCGTTGCCGGGGAGCTACGGTAATTTAATTGGAGTAATAAGTACTGATTAGTATTAGAGACTAGATCATCACTCATAATTTTCAAATTTCCATATACCTCTTAATTGTGTTCTTAATTTCTCTTGTTATTTTTCAGGTTGTATGCGTCGCTCACAACGAGGTTTTCAAACATCCGCTTTGTTAGACCTTGAAATAGAGCGAACTCTTTCAAGTTTGAGAAGAACAAGAAGAGTGGAACAATCACTATTTGGAGGTACTTCACCATCACCACCGCCATCATTACCACCACCGTCTTCTTCATCTTCTGCAGTAGCTACACCGAGCATTTCAGCCATGGAGGACGATCGTCCTTTAAAAGACTTCGCGATGCCGATTGCCACAAACATTTGTGGAGCCATTGACTTACCTGCTGTAGAAGCAAATAACTTTTCAATTTCCCCTTCTATGATGAAAATGATTCAGCAAAATCATTTTGGGGGAACGGCCAATAAATACCCAAGTCTTCATGTTGCAAAATTCCTGGAATATTTGAATACTTTCAAGATTAATGGAGTGTCTGTTGATGGGATTAGACTTATGTTATTTCCTTTCACCTTAAGAGATAGAGCCAAGGCGTGGCTTTTGTCTCTTCCCAAGAAGTCCATTAAAAGTTGGGATCAACTCCTTAATACTTTCCTTGCAAAGTACTTTCCACCAAGCAAGATAGCCCACTTGAGGAACCAGCTCACCAATTTCTCCCAGAGTGAAGGAGAAACCCTATATGACACATGGGAACGGTTCAAGGATATTCAACGCCTTTGCCAGCATGCTGGTTTGACAAACTGGCTCCTGCTGCAAACTTTCTATAATGGACTGTTTTACAATACCCGGTTGACTCTAGATGCCGCGACTGGTGGTGCATTAATGACCAAATCTTATAGAGAGGCTTATGATATCATTGAAGATATATCACTCAATCACTGCCAATGGGGAGGAGATAGAGGAGCAAAATCAACCTCTACAACAAGCTCTTCAACCGGAAAACAAGGAGGAAAACACACCGTAGATGCTGTTGATCTTATTGCTGCAAAACTAGATGTGCTTAGATAGAAATTTGAGAAGATGACTACTTTGCCAATTCAATCCGCTGAAGCAACATGTGAAGCTTGTGGTAATGTAGGACATACTTCTTCTTCTTATTTTGCCCCTAATACAATGGAAGGAAATTTTGAACAGGTCAATGCAGTTGGGATGCAAGGAAATAAACAATACAATCCTTATTCCAACCAATACAATCCCGGATGGAGAGATCATCCTAATTTCTCTTACCGGAATGCAAGCAACACTCAAAACTTCCAGCAGGGACAACAACAATAGCAACATGCAATACGTCAAGGAAATCTGTCGGGTTTCAACAACAGGGGTTATCAACAGCCACAACAACCCCAAGGTTCTTCTCTAGAAGCTATGATGGAGAAATTCATATCAACACAAATGCAACATAATGAGGAACTCTGGGGAAATGACAAGCTTTTAAAAGATGCTATTGCACAACTTTCTGCAAAGGTTGACGGAATTTCTACCCACACCAAGATGTTGGAAAACCAAATAGCACAACAAGCTCTAAATCAACAAAGGACTCCACAATCCGGTTCTCTTCCAAGCCAACCAGAAGTGAACCCAAGGCAGCAAGCTCATGCAATCATCCTAAGAAGTGGAGCTGAGATTGAAAGACCTTCTCCATCTAAGGAGAAGAACATGAAACAAGCTGATGAAGAAGAGGTAAACACCCCAAATTACAGTAAGGAGAAAGGTAAAGCTGAAATACCACCTTCTTTCAAAGCCACTGCACCCTTTCCTCAAAGATTAGCCAATAAGAAGGAAGACCAGAAATTCAGGAAATTTATGGACATAATCAATAAATTGCATGTAAATCTTCCTTTTGCTGAATTTATTGCTGAAATGCCTTCTTATGCTAAATTCCTTAAGGATATTTTGACTAAAAGAAGAAAAGTTGATCAAGTAGAAACTGTAATGCTTTCTGAATGAGTGAGTTCTATTATTCAAAATCGTCTTCCACAAAATCTTGATGATTTGGGAGTGTTTACACTGCCTTGCAAGATTAATGACACCACTTTTGACAAAGGTTTAGTAGATCTCAGTGCCAATATTAGCCTCATTCCATTTACCTTATGGCAAGAACTAGATCTTGGGGATTTGAAGCCCACAAGGATGGCTATTGAATTAGATGATCACTCTATTAAATATCCAAAAGGTATGGTGCAAGATGTACTTGTACAAATCGGGAAATTCTATATACCCTGTGATTTTATTGTTCTTGACATGGCGAAAGTTCCTTCCAACCCTATTCTATTTGGGAGGCCATTCTTGAGGACTTCCGGATGTCTTGTTGATGTTCGGGAAGGAAAGCTCATTCTACGTGTTGGGGAAGAGGCTATGTAATTCTCTATTTATGAAGCTATGAAAGCACCCACACGTGTTGAAGAAATATTCTTGCTTGATATTGTTGATCCTATTCAGAATGATACTGAAGATGATGTTGATTTGATGGTTAATCATTTTTATGATGATGCAACCGAATTCAACAATTCTAAAATTTCTGGAGCACTTTCTATTTCTAAAGCAGAAGCTATCAATGAAGATGTTCCACTTGTTGAAGATAAATCTGATGAAAGTACAACATGAAAAAAGGTAGAACTAAAAGCCCTTCCACTTGGGCTAAGGTATGCATTTCTTGACCCAAATTCTACATCTCCTGTTATAATAAATAATGAATTAACCGATGATCAAGAAAATAAATTGCTTTCCGAATTGCGTTTGTATAAAGACGTCATTGGTTATTCAATAGAAGATTTAAAAGGCATTCATCCTTCCATTTGTATGCACAGAATAAATATGGAAGATGATACTAAACCAACTGTTGAACCACCTAGATGTATAAATCAAAATATGCTTGAGGTGGTAAAGAAGGAAATTTTCTAGTTAATTGACGCTGGAATCATCTATCTCATAAGTGACAGCCCCTGGGTTAGTGCCATTCACGTGGTACCTAAAAGGGGGGGGGTGCAACTGTCATTAAAGGAGACAATGATGAGTTAATACAAACATGCATGGTTACCGACTGGCGTATGTGTATTGACTACAGGCGTTTGAATAAGGCAACCCGCAAAGATCATTTCCCGTTGCCTTTCATTGATTTGATGCTTGAACGTCTTGCCAAACATTCCTATTTCTGTTACTTGGACGGGTATTCTGGATTTTTTCAGATTCCCATCTACCCTCCCGACCAAGAAAAGACCACTTTCACTTGTACTTATGGAACATATGCTTATCGCCGTATGCCGTTTGGTCTTTGTAATGCTCCCGCTACTTTTCAGCGGTGTATGATGGCCATATTCTCTGATTTTATTGAAAATATAATGGAGATTTTTATGGACAATTTCAGCATGTACGATGATTCTTTTGATCAATGTTTATTGAATCTGTCTCTTGTCTTAGCCCGCTGTAAAAAGGTTAACCTAGTATTAAACTGGGAGAAGTGTCATTTCATGGTACAATCCGGTGTAGTACTAGGACATGTTGTATCTAACAAGGGTATTGAAGTGGACATGGCAAAGGTCAAAGCAATTGAGAAAATGTCTACTCCATCTTCAGTTAAAGACATTTGCAGTTTTTTAGGACATGTAGGTTTTTACAGAAGATTCATTAAAGATTTCTCAAAAATTGCAAAGCCGTTGTGTTCCCTACTTGCAAAGGATACATAATTTGTGTTTGATGACGATTGCCAAGCGGCCTTTTCCAAACTCAAGGAGGCTCTCATTTCAGCCCCAATTATCCAACCTCCAGACTGGGATTCTCCTTTTGAACTAATGTGTGATGCAAGCGATTTTGCAGTGGGTGCTATTTTAGGACAGCGGAGAGACAAGAAACTCCATGCCATCTATTATGCCAGCAAAACTCTCGATGAAGCACAAATCAACTATACAACCACAGAGAAAGAAATGCTTGCAATTGTATATGCATTTGACAAGTTCTGATAGTATTTGGTAGGGTCAAAGGTGATTGTATATACCGATCATGCTGCCATTAAGTATTTGCTGAATAAAAAAGATGCCAAACCACGCCTTATTTGTTGGATACTACTCTTGCAAGAGTTTGATCTTGAAATCTGAGACAAGAAAGGTACCAAAAATAGTGTTGCCGATCACCTCTCTAGATTGACCACGGAGGCTGAAGACCTATTGCCAATTGAGGATCATTTGCCTATTGAAAAACTCTACGCATTGTCATCCACTCAAGCACCATGGTTTGCAGACATTGCTAATTTTCTTGCTACTGGACAACTACCACCGGATTTGACATATCAACAAAAGAAGAAATTCTTTCATGATGTAAAATTCTATTACTGGGATGACCCGTTGCTATTCAAGCACGGAAGTGATGGGTTAATCCGGAGGTGTGTTGTTGAAGAGGAGGTACCAAGCATCATTGTTGAATGCCATGCCTCTCCTTATGGAGGACATTTTGGAGGAGAAAAGACTGTTGCAAAAATACTTCAAGCTGGTTTCTATTGGCCCACATTATTCAAAGATGTCAATCTATTCGTCAAATCTTGTGATAGGTGCCAAAGAACAGGAGGCATATCCCACCGCGATGACATGCCACTCAAATCTATCTTAGAGGTTGAGGTGTTCGATGTATGGGGAGTGGACTACATGCGACCATTCCCATCTTCCTGCGGGTATCAATACATTCTTATTGCTTGTGAATATGTATCTAAGTGGGTCAAGCCCGAGGAAGATGCCGACTACCAGTTCCTCATCACAAGGTGCATTTTACCCTCCCGCTACATGTGCGAAGAAGCCCTTACCAAGTTGGGTTTTAAAAATGAGTTAGTCGATCATTTAACGTTTTTGGGTTTACACTACCTCTGCACCTGAGTTGCTAAGACCTATCCCCGCCTTGTCTATGAGTTTCTCACTAATTTCAAGGCTGAGAGTGACCCACATCACCGCAACATCCCTTATCAGAAAATCAGTTTTCGCCTTTTGGACAAACCGCTTTCTATAACTCTTGAGCGGTTTTGTGTTCTACTTAAATGCAATTTCGGCGGTTGCACTGATTATCCTCCCGCCTTCAATAGAAATTTGTTCTGGTCTGAGATCACTTCTGATACAGTGCATAGAGCAAGGAATGCTCGGGCTTCCAACATCCACAATCCGATTTTCTGAGTTATTCATCGTCTTCTTAGCACATGACCTTTTGCCAAGAATGGAACTCAAGGTGTAGTGGGAAAGGCTGATCTTTTCTTCTTATGGTGTTTGGTGCAAAATGAGCAAATAAGTTCGGGCTACTACATTGTCAACAAGCTTCTTGACACAAAAAAGCAAAACAAAAGGGAGACAGGTGACATTATGTGTGGCGGACTAATAAGCATCCTTGCTATGCAGCTGGGTTTAGATTTGGGTTTCCTAGAACCTACACCGGGGAAGAACCTTGTTGATATCAACTATCTCATCTCTTATGGTCTGATCTCCAGACATGGCAAGAACACATCAAAGTTCAAGGTTTTTATCACAAAGAAGCAGTTCATCACCATCCCCGATGCAGTTCGGAATGACATCAAGAACAAGGCTACTTGGAAGGTAAAGCTATAGCCAGAGACTGACGAGGAGACACCCACCCGGGGTGCCAACAGCTCTACACCAGGGCCTACACCAGGAGCCCCTACCCCTCAGCCACCGTCCACTGGTACTCAGACAGAGTACAACTGGACAATGCCAGATGTTCAACACCTTTACGGCTACGTGCATCGGAGATTTGATCATATGGACACCCGCCTAGACTAGATGGGCACGCAGTACAACACCCGGTTTGACCATTTGAGTGCACAATACTCGACTATGTACGACATGGTCAACAAGATGGATGTGTGGAACATCTCGCAAGGCCACTACCCTGCACCACAGTCTTTCGAGTCCCCCCCGCCAGGAGACCGCAGTTCCAGAAGCTCTACAGCACGAGTTCCCCCAGGACCAGCAGTACCAGCCCCAGCAGCAGCAGCCAGACTCATCCGCCACGCCGATGGACATCCCTAACATCATCAGTCAGTTCTTCCCTAAGCAGGGAGGCAGCGGATCCTTCTTCTGATTTCTTCATGACAGGTATCTGGTTGTGAACTCCATAAGTTCGATTGAAGCAGTGAGGACACTGCTGATTTCAAGCTTAGGGGGGGCACAACCGGCTAGTAGTGGTAGTCATTCAACATTTTCCTTTTTTTTTTAGAGTCAGTAATGTCAGTTGTTTTTTTTTACATTTTATTCCATGTTCTTTTTCATGATGGAAATATCTATATGATTTGAGACTAGCTTATTAAGAATGAACCCCCTCTAGCATGCTGAAATTTTCTGTCCTCTACATGTTTTGGCCATATTTAAGAGAGAAAAATTTGGAGCATGTTTGAATGAAATGAAAATTTAAATTTCCCATGTGCTTTGATGTGAATTGTGTTTGTAGCTTGATATCTCAAATTTTTACATTTTGGACTACTCAATACATGTAATGGTTTCAAAGTCTTGCAGAATAATTAACTTGCAACATTTTTAGAATATGGGATATTCTTTCCAAATTTTTAGTCCATTTGCAAATCGGCTTTTTAGTGATTTTTTTTCAAAAGAATGATCAAAACCTTGCTAACTTTAACAATCTAGTTGACTCTTTGGTGTTGCACAATTAATGGTTTATCTTCACCCAATAAAAGATGGCATATAGCCCACATATTATGCTAGCCTAGTGTGAGTCCGATCTGGAAACGATGGTTAGGTGATATGAAAAATTAAAAGAGGGTAAAAACAACACCCCAACCGACATTCCTCGTGAGCATAAGCCTAAATTTGCAGCCGAATGTCGGAAACCCAAAAATCTCATCATCATATCCATATGAAAAAGAGAGTGCAGCTAAGCTTTGTTAATGTTAACATCATTTTGATCATCTTATATCCATAATAGCTGAAAGTTGTAATGTACATGCACTGACTGTTTGGTTTGTTTATCCAAACTCTACTTAGTGTTGTCTTGTTGAACTTTTCACTTGATTTGAAACCAACTTTGTTGAACTTAATATTCTGTCTAAGATGTTGAAAAATTGAGATGATAATGATGAACACAAGCACAAAGTACATAGTTGACTGAGCTGATTGCATATTCTCTTTTCAATTCATTCATGCATGAACAAAATTTTCCTACTTAAATATAGCCATGTTCCTTTTTGCTTGAGGACAAGCAATAGTTCAAGCTTAGGGGGATTTGTTGTGTGATTTATATATCATCTTTTCACATGTTATCACACACAAATTTGGTTCATTCTGATATAATTCAGTCTCTTTTCATATTACTTTTTCCATCTTTTTGTTATTCTACTTATCCCATAACTTGCATTGCATATTTGCCACAAAAAGAACTGAATTCAGATGTTATTTCTGCTGAAACAGAAGAATGCACGGCGTGCAACTCAGATGCACGACGTACACCATTCCAGAGAAAGACTGATTCACTGAAACAACAGAATGCATGGCGTGCATGAAGAAAATGCACGGTGTGCGAGTTTCCAGAGAAAAATCGATTCGTTAGCCTAAAGCATGCATGGTGTGCACGGAGAAAACGCACGGCGTGCGAGTTTCCAGAAACACACAGAAGGACGAACGCACGACGTGCACATCGATGCACGCCATGCACCTAGAATGCAAACTGCTGAAGAAATGTTCTGGAAAGTCGCACGGCGTGCATATCCTCAGCACACGCCGTGCATAGATCAGCCTGATGCAAACTGCATTGCAGGTGCACGACGTGCACCCAAAATGCACGGCGTGCACCTGGCAGTTTCAGAAATTTGAAAATTCCGAATACGATTTTAAAACAAATAGGGAAGGTAAGGGACAGTTACGTTCGGTCATTTGAAGAGTTTCTCTTGTCACAGAGCCAGAGGAGAGCAGAGGAAGGTGAATTTGGAGGGATCCAAAGTGGTTTCTTACATAAAGAGACCATTTCTTCTTCTCCACTTCTCCATTGTCTTCTTCAAGGTGCAGCCAAGCTTCCCCAACTCCGAGCAGCTTCTTGGAAGAGGAGCTAGTTCGTCTTGGAGCAGCTAAAGAAGGGGAATTTTTTCCTCAAGCTGGAATTCTTGCTTCTTGTGGTTATATCTTTAGTTCTCTTTATCTTTTCCTTTCTAAACCATGTTTAGAACTGAAATTTCTGTAGCAAATCTGTTGTACACCATTATGGACGAGTAGACTCCTTTTTCTTGGGCATGGGAGAGTAGCTCCCATGTCATAGCATGTATAGAACAAGTAATTTCGTACTAAATGCATTTGTTTCTTGTTTCATTACCATGAAAGTGCCGGTTTACTCTTTTTCTTGCATGTATTGTTGGCCACTTTATGTGCATATTTTCTGCCTTCTTGCTTGATCTGAGAAGATAAGTAGGAATGTATGGAGGTGCTATTTTTGGCAACTCTTCCTCTTCTACGAAAGTAGAGAGGGATGAGTTGAGGAACTGTTTGTGATAAAAAATGAAATTCATACACGAGAGTGTTGTTTTGAGTTATGATCGTTGCATTTACACCGGGAGGTGAAATGTAACACAACTTTTCCTTGAAACATGACCTTATGTATGTTTAAATTATTTTGTTCTCTTAATTGCTATGATATGTGAATGAAATCCTAATGTCTAAGATTCCTAAACTTTCTAAAATTGAACTTCTTTTGTGGTTCTTGCTTGCTAATTAGAATCTGTAATTCCTGTAGTTAAAATCTGAATTTTATGTTTTTAGACAAATCTTCTCTACTCTTTAATACCGGTCTAGATTGTTGAACTTTAGTACTGTTGTGCTCAATTAAGTTAGCTAAGCTCCTTGTGTTCGACCTTGACTATACTACCTCCGTATACTTGCGGAGTTTGGTTAAGTTGAGTAAACTATCCTTTACTTGGATTGAAACTCGTTAGTGTAAACAGCCAACACTGCTCCATGTAGATTTCCTATACTAGATCATTGTGAGAAACACCATCTCCACATCCATCTACTTAAACTCCAGATCTAGGCTAGAAACCAATCCTAGAACCAATCTAATAAAATTCATGTTCACAACATGAGTAAACATCTCATTAGAATCCATCCCTGGTCTTTGACTAAAGCCCTTGACAACTAGTCTGGATTTATAGTTTATATCCTTGATTCAATCATCTCTCTTCATCCTATAAACCCACTTGTTATTTAGTACTCTCTGGCCCATAGGAAGCATGATAAGCTCATATGCATCATTCTTCTACAAAAAAGATATCTCCTCTTGCAATGCCTGATACCACTATGCTCTATCTATATGAGTCTGTACCCCCTGAAAAGTCTCTAGCTCCCCCTAATTAGTAAGAAAATATACTCAGATGCCAGATATCTGGATGAAGGATGACAAACTCTATCAGACCTCCTCAACTACTGCTATGAGGACTCTTCCTGGTTCTGATCTTGATTCCCCTATCCATATGTCTCTGACTGTGAATGTGAATCACTCAATTGTGCATCTAGAATAGGAACTCGATGTGATATCACTCTACTACTCACGGTGATCATGCTACTCTTCTTCATCATCTAAAACTACACATGTGAAGAAGCTAAAGCATCCTCATACTCATCACCAAAAGATCTGTCACCTGACATGTATCCTATGCATCATAACTCTCAGGCTTTGTCATTGTTTGGCTCTCACCAAATGTCATATCTCTGTGTTTGCTCATGGTCTTTTCCAAAAGATCCTATAACCTGTATCCAAATTGCTGATCTCCATAGCCAAGAAAGACACATGGCACTGCTTTGTCATCTATCTTTTGTAGATTTTACTTTGAAACATGTGGATATTACTTGCACTCAAATACTTACAAATGACTGCATGATGCATGCTATCCTGTCTGTACCTTCTCAGGTATCTCAAATCTCAAACTAATTTATGGAGAGTAGGAAATATTCACACCTCATCCCAAAATGTCTTTGACAATTGTGCAATCTTGAACACACATCAAACTTTCTCCACTATGGTACGATTCACCTCTCAACTGTATAATTGTGCTATGGTGTGTGGGGCTCTATCCTCTCTAGACATATGTCGTGCCATGCAAAGTAATCCTAGAATTACTTGGAGGTGTATTCCCCCCATTGTCCATATAGGATTTTTCTTTGTCTCCCACTCTACCATGACATGAAATTTCTTAAAACACTAAAAGACCTGATCCTTGGTCTTCATCAAGTAGCCCCACACCTTCCCAAATACATCATCAATGGACATGACAACATGCCTATTTCCATCCAGTGAAGACACCTCAAATAGACCACATACATCTGAATGAACCAACTATAGAACATTTGACTTCACCTTTAATCTTGTCTTAAAAGAAACTCATCGATGCTTTCCTATCTAACATGAAACACATGAGTTCAGATTGGTGTCCTTGCCATAAAGAATCAATCTTTATTTTAATGGAAGCTACATGTCTTTCTTACTCTTTACTAGCCATCTGTTCCATATATTTTCCCATAATCCTCAACTTGTTGTATATTTCTATTTGAGAACTATAAGTTGAGTCTTGTACAATGTGTGACACAATTTACCTCATAAAATGACCAAATACTCCTTTATGATTTTACATTTCCACCACCAAAATCCAGACGACAACCTTCTCTATCAAAGAAAGAACCAGATATCAAACTCAGTCACAAATCTGGAAAGAACATCCTTGAGTGTGAGCATGTAATCGACACTTGTTTGAACACAATTTCTCCAATATTGATAATTTTAGAGAAGCTAGAATTTTCTATAGTCACACTCCCGAAGTCTCCCTTCATGTATAAATTGAAGAAATTTTTACTAGATGAAGCACGATAATAAGCTACAGTATCCACCACCCACTCAAAATCATCATCATCATTAGTATGCAAACACTACTCCTAGACTACCAAAACCACATCGGCATCATGGTTCCTATCACAGAAAGTTGCCATGTTAGTATTCTTGTCGTCATCCTTCTTGTCTTTGGCTTCAAACTCATGTTTATTTTTCTAAACATTCAATCCTTTTTAAAATGACTCGTCTTGCTATAATGGAAGCACCTTCATCTGTTAAACTTGGATATACCACAAGAATTCCCACAATCCTAGGACTCAAAATGGCTCTGAGATCTACAAAATTCTCTTGCTCTATCATTTCTCATACTCTTAGTGAAGTTGTAACGCCTGAGTCCACTGACCAAGGCTCTAGTAGAGTTTCAGGAAAGACAACTAGCCCAATAGACCACTACTTTCATTAATTATTCTCTTTGTCCTCACTCACACGCAAGCCAAGATAAACTTCCTGACTAGTCACCCACCCTAATTGTACTCCAAACTGAGCACACTTAACTATAGAGTTCTTAGTGATGGGATCCCTAAAAAGGAGGTGCACCTTTGTGATATGGGTAGTCCAATTATTCCTTTTAAGATCATTTTATACGAGGCCTCAAATCCTGGGATGTTATAACTCCCCTACTTAGGCTCTTGATGTCCTCAGTAAAGCTTAAGTATACATCCTCATAATCTCTTCCCCATTTTAGTGCATATCCAAAATGGCCCATGGACACCTAGCCCCCATCCATGGCTACCAACACAAGGACAACTCCATCTCACCTCAACCAATAGTCCTTTCCAACTTTCTTAGACTATATGACTTAAGACTGGAATGCCACATGCCCATGTGGGCTTCACCTACTAGAGGAGAATCCATTCTAATACCATTTGTAACACCCAAGCCCACTGCCCAAGGCTCTAGTAGAGTTTTAGGAAAGAAAACTGGCCCCACATACCATCACTTATCTTAACTGCATGCTTTGTCCTCACTCACATGCAAGCCAAGATAAACTTCCTGACTGGTCACCGATCCTAGTACTACTCCAAGTTGATCACACTTAACTATGGAGTTCTTAGTGACGGGATCCCTAAAAAGAAGGTGCACCTTGGTGGTATGGGTAGTCCAATCATTCCTTTTAAGATCATTTTATTTGAGGCCTCAAATCCTGGGATGTTATAGAAGTGCATCTCTGATACAATGTTGTCTGATACTCCTCATTGAGTCTCTTCATTCAGTAGACTACTCTTTCTACTGATCAAATGTCAAATTTATTTCCTATGTAGAAATGTTGACTGTCACAATGAGCGTCTTTCAACTGTCAAGTAATGATCCTAGAAGTAGTACCTAAAGTTACTCATCAAGAACCATCATGGGCCTCATTTGATTTACAAAGCTTTGGAATTCATCCATGTGCTTAGCAATTCATGTACCATCTTGGTACTTTAGGTTCACCAACTTCTTGATTTAGAAAGCTTTATTTACAACAGTCTTTGGGTCATATAATTTCTTGAGCTTTTCCCAAAGATTTTTGGCATTGTCCTCCTTTGATACAAGATGGAACATGTCAAGCCACATTTTTTATGTTCTCACTATCTTCCTATTAAGTTTCTTTTAAATCATATCATACATATTTCCTACCTTTGATCCTTTTATTAGATCATACACGTCCTTGAAACATGGAATATCCTCCATCTCGGGTTTGTAGACATGATAATTTGTGCTTGTCAACGTAACCATCATGGCGTCATAATCCTTCCTCTCCTGATCTATATGCACAACTTGCAATTTGATACCACTTGATAGGTTATTGATTGGGAATATGTGCACTTATATTATGCCACCACGATGTGAAGAAATATAAATTTACATGAAAGCATTACCAATGAGTGTGTAAATACAAGATAATTCCACTTGAATATAGAGGGGAAAAACTAGATTTTTACATGTAAAACCCTCACGATGCATGAGGGGAAAACCACATGGCCAACAATGGGAAAATCTACTATAAGAAAAGATACAATCTTCGTCTTGTGTTTTGACCCCAAACCTGAGATAATATAACAAGCAGGAGAAATAAGAAGATACCACCATATGGAGAGATCCCCACAATCTACCACTCCAGAACTTCCTACAAAGACACTGTTCCACAAAGTGCATAGTGCTAGATGGTCCAAAGAACACCCAGATCCCTTGATAGTCCACCCCACTTCCTTTTTTCTTCCGCTTATTTTTCTCTCTTCATCTTCCTTTGATTTTTCTTCCTACCATCTCCCTAGGAAATAAACAACAACAAGATGCCTTTTTCCTTTTGTGATTGCATGTCTCTTGTGCGTTGGATGCCCTTATTTTTTTTGAGACTGGGTTTCCTTGATGTTGTGTTGTCTCAAATGCAACAAATTCACTGGCAATATTTTCCCTAGAGTTTAAACTAGTAAACGGTTATTAATCAATTATAAACAAGAAAATGAATTTCACTATAGAAGGTATCAATCCCAATGAACTACATTATTAAGCATAAATACAAACTAATTATGATGAACATAAAATAAATTCCAATTTGAGAGTGGTTGGTTTAAATAAAGAAAAATGACCAGAAGTAAAACTAGTTAAGTAGGTTTTAGATCAAATGATAAAAGATACTGGGGGTCTGTGGGATCACAATGATATACCATATTTTTACTTACTGATCCAACTCCTAAGTTTTAATGATTAAATCAGGACCATGTAGATTTGTGTCCTTTTGAAGCACACATCTCACAAGAGTTGTAATTATCTCAAACTTGAGGTCTTAGTTTTTGAGGATCCTCATCCAACCATCCAACAAGTCCCTTACAAGGTATCATCTTGGAACATGTGATTTCCATTTTGGTGTTCGACCTTATAGACCAGAGTTCTTGTCACCATAAGCTATAACAAACAAGATAAACTAGTAAAAGATCATAATCTTGATCAGAAGTCTTGTTAGGGGATTATATGTTCATTCTAGTTGATATCTGAGGTCTCATCACTTCACAAGAACATAATCTAAATAAACAGAAAACAAGTGCAAGATTATATGGGTAAAAATATCATAATATCGATAAAAAATTTCGTTAGGATATTATGGGTTCATCCTTGTTTGGATCTGGTATCTCATCACACTATAATAACATAATCTATTTAGCACAAGATTGAGTGCAAACTAGTTCAAGAACATTCATTCACTAAACATTGGAGTCAAATACAATCAAGTAATGATCAAGATACAGAGCTACTCCCCATGCTCCATTAAGGAAACTACTCAGACATTATGGAAATGAAAACAAGAAACAATATGAGAATATGAGATATGATATCCAAAATATTTTTTGTTTGGAATCCCCCTCCTTTTATGTGAATAAAGAAGGGAGTAGAAAAAGCTGCTAGTGGTGGTTGGGCTGCTTGATCTAGAATGTTGGACGATCGACCAATGATCCAATTAGTAAATTGGATTGATTTGTTTGCTTCTTCCTGAAGGCAAGCCTATCAATATTTGACTAGAATCATGACTTCCTCTTTTTGGTGTTTGGATGAGTCTTGATGGAGAGTTGGTCGACTGGGAGTCCAGTCAGTTGATTGGCAGTACAGTTTCTGTGACCCAAAGGCGGGTTTGACTGGAATAATGGGACTTCTTAATTTAATGTTTGATTGGGACTTGCATGTGAGTCAGTCATATGGGATGCTAGTAAATCGGTTGGCTGGATTAAAATTTTTTCTTTGACCTAGTCATTTCATCTAAAGTAATGATCTTTACCAAATTTGAGTTTGACTGGGTCATTATTGGCGAGTCGATTGACTAGGGATCCATTCTATTATTTGGAGTTTTAGGAAGCCAAAATATGGTACATTTCAGTCACCTGACTAGGTGAGTCAACCAGTTGATTGGGAGGTTGAAAATGACAATTTAAGCCTCTGATTCTTGGGCTTTTTGGTCATTGAAGTGATTTAGTCATTTATTTTGCAAAATACCCAGAAAATCCAGTTGAAATACCAATTGATTAGAAAATGTCAAACTAAGACAATTAACTCTTAAAATAGAGAATGATAACAAAATGTTCCTTAAGAGATATCTAAAACCTGCATATAAAATGGATAAATATGCATTTATCAAATACCACAAACTTGAACGTTTATCATCTTTGAGCAAAATTAAAGCAAAAATAGTACCCAATAAGACTTTCATCTAGTCTTCCTCTCTTTCTTAGCACTATTAAAATACTTACCACCTTGCATACCCAAGCAACCCTGATATTCTAGAATCACATATCACAATTTTCTAATTCCCTACTCGATATTTACTCACATCTTGCTTCCATTTCAAGACACACAAAGAAACAAATTTCCTATCCTTTTTGCCTTTTGTATTCCTGCAAATTCTCACAAGTTTTGCACAAGAATAGGGTTCATTATGGTTTGGGGTTTATAGATTCTTCTAGGTAGAAAGCATAGTGAATGGACGTATGAAAGAAGGTGGTCTCTCCTCTTTGACTTGAAACCTTTTTATTTATTTTTTGTAATTACATTTATTACATTTATTTGGTGTGAACTTTGACATATTTTTGTGGTGTTACACACCTATTAAATTTATGAGGGGTGTGTAAGAAATAGTAGAGGGGAAGGGGGTGCCACCCCAAACTTGGAGTTTGGCATATTTCTTTGGATTTTGATTACTTTGTAAGTGGAGAGGTAAGAAGGTGGTGGAATATGTTGGTATAGTATGCCGAGAGGGCCAATCATTTTATGATTGCAATGAGGCATGTGATACTTGATTTGATAATAATAAAGGAAATTTCTGTCTATATGTTTTAACTATTTTGAGATAATATTATAACATGTTAGATGTCTAGAGAGTGACAATACTCAATGATGTATGTCTTCAAGTACGTGACTTAAACAATGAGATCATACAAATGTTAAGAGTATGGACATTGTCACTATTGTCCCTAGTCAATTGTTATTGTGGAAATAAACATAGACATCAATAACACAAAAGACTAGAGTGTGTGTTGGTTGATGAAAAAATCTCATCAGTCATGATATATGATATCAAACCAAGCACGCATATACATGTTAGAGAATAGTGTATCAGATAGAACTACCGTAAGAGTGATGCATGGAAACCACACTTGGTTAGTCAAGATCATCTCTTATTGTATTGGTGGTGACTGTGGTTCTTAGACCTAAAATCACTACACTCATCACATGTTGTTAGGTACACTTTGATATCATCAAACTTAGTCCTAAAATACGGGTTGTTATAACGGTGATGATTGGGTGACTTTGACACATGGGGACTTGACTGTGAGTGATATATATGGAATTTATCCCTCCTAAGGGAGTGTGATATCCTAGCCACTTGAGGAGTGAGACTGAGAAATGCATGGCCATGCACATGTAAGTCAATATATGACATTGAGCTTACATATATCTCACATAGTCTACTCTGAATCAAGAAACATGGATTGAATGTTTGTAGAGGATGACAAGTCCATGCCTTGAGTTTAATCTGGATATCAGTGACAAAGGAACTATACATTCACTGTAACACCAATAACAGATTGTAGGTTGAAAGATGTTCTCGAACTTTCCTTTTCACTTGGGTAGCACTGATGTGTGACTAGGCACCATTCTTTGCTTGTGTTGTCATAAGTTAGTTATGGACATTCACTGCCAACGTGAAATGGAACCTATGGGGTCACACACATAGGATTAACCTGGAAGAGGAGTTTATCCATGAATGATGTTTATATTGATTACTAAAGTGTTTAAGTACTCAATTAAACATTCAATCAATAGACTTGACTGAGAATCATCAAGTTCAAGTGTTGAACCAACTGATTAGAGTGTTAGATTGATTGAGAAATGCATTGACTGAGTTCTGCACAACTTGGACCACCAATCGATTGGTTCACTGGGTGAACCGATCGGCTCATGGTTAGTGAGATGACCGATTCACTCAAGTGAACCGATCAGTTTACATGGACCGAATGAGCAAGTGTTGGGTTTCTCGATTTTTGAGAAAAGATCCTCGTTTCACTTGTTCAATTCGATTGTGATAAGAATTAATCTTTGCATTAATTAGAAACAAATAAGGAAAGTCATTTTTGGGAATGTCTGGGAAGTGAAATGACTGGTTCACTGGGTGAACTGATTGGTTCACCTAACCAAATGACCAATTCTATTATGAACCGATCAGGTCACCTGCCCAAACAACCGATTCATTTATGAAACGATCAGTTCGCCTTTCGCAGTGCAATCAGTAAGTAGAAAATCTAGACCCTTCTACTCTCGCACAGATTGGGAACCCTAACCCTACCTTCTACTATAAATAGAGGGGTACAAGGGGCTTCTCAGAACACACAACTCAAAACATCAGTTGCTCTACAAAGTTGTTGTCCTCTCTAGTTGTGGTAACTAAGAGAGCCCAAGAAAGTTCTACCTATCCAGGGAGGAACAAAGAAGGAAAGACAACTGTAGAAAAGTGACTGGTGGTGGGAGAGTGTTTCGGTGACTAGTACACCAGTAGAAGGTGGAAACTCCTTCTAGTCTATCCTTCAGGATGACTAGAGTTCTTGGTGGTCTGTGTGGGCTATCTATAGAGGTGGGAGATATCTACCACTTAGGAGGATGACTGTCAACTACAGTCTGGGTCAAGATCAGGAGTTGCACAGATGCTATCAAAGACTAGGTGATTGAAGGCCGCACTAGTTGCAAGGTATTATTACTGAGCAAGCCTCAGGATCAGGTATATCTTGCTAAACCATCTTTCCTATTGCATAGTTGTTGATGCGATCTACGGGTTATGGGTTTTTGGTTAGATAAAATTTTTGTTTCCGCTGCCTGTTCTGTCCCACAAAACCCAACAGTGGTATCAGAGACATGCCAACATACTATGTTTTAGGATTAATCGATATGACCAGATTTTAGTTTTTTTCCATTTATTTATTACATGCGATATGAATACTTTAACTGGCTAATGTGCATATCTGATTAAACACCACAAATTCCTATATACATATATGATATGGTATATATATGCAATCAATATGCGTTGCCCTAAAACTGTTGTGGTGGTGGATGTGTAGCGTGGTTATGGCCTATAAATCCTATGTGTGTGCTTGGTTGTTTGCATCTCGGTCTGTGTACCGAGTCCCTTCTTCTATTCTGGATGTAACTTGAGATAACTCGAGCCTTCTCTTCTACCTTTGCTCCCCCCGAATGTAACTCGGGGTTTCCCAAAGAAATATGTAAAAGTAGGATAGTTTAATTTTCCATTATTTCAAAGAGCAGTAGGCACCCAAATGAGCGGTTAAGGGACTGAGATGACCGGATGATGGTGTGAGATGAGCAGCTAGTGGCCTAATAAGGAGCACGACAACCCGATGAACTGACCGTCTAGAGGTGCTAGATGATCGGTTGGTGACAACCAACCGACTGGCCACAAGGCGAGCCGATCAGTCATAGGATAAGTTGATCAACCCAGAATAGTCCAAGCATAGATCTTCATCAACAATAGGTTGTTGCATATGATGTAGACCTAGATGACCATAATTCCTTGTGGCTCAAGGAATTACAATTGGATGGACATAATCATTGCTTTATCACTTTGCATATTTTCTTGTGGGATATAGCATGTATTTGATACATACTATATATGTGGTGATTGGATATGTGTATGTATATAAATACCAAACCCCTCAATATAAATATTAAGTTTAAGATGCCTTCCAAAAGCAACACACATGAAAAACTTGATCAACTAAGTGTGGGCACACACTAGCGTGGTGTACCGTCTATCTCGTGGAAGTGTGATGGTGAATACGTGGGTTTGCCCTAGTAGGGTGCACATTCATTGTGTTGGCGTTTGGGTTGGACTTAACTAGGTGACCTTGATCGGATCAAGCACCTAAAGGCATGCAGATGACTATGGTAAAGAGTTGCACATATCATCTATCTAAGAATTTCATAAGATGCAATTGGTAAATGTTACCTACCTTAATAATTGATTATGGACACTGGCATTGGTCGAGTAATAACTCAATTGTTTTAGATCTTGGATCACTGGAAGGCTGTACGCTGCAATCTTCCGAATTGATGGTGAAGGTTATCAATTTGACCAAAACAGTGGGAGCAATAATTGATTAAACACCTAATTAATATCGTCAACTTTATCAAATCAAACAAATAAAAAATGTTTTGAAATATTCCAAAATTATTTTATAGAATCCAAATGAAAAATGCATATACATTATCATTGCGATCAGTTCATAAACATGATAAAGTTTAAATTTGGTTTGGGACCTTTGAGAAGTGTTCTCAATAATGAGTGTGAACTCTAAAGTCCTTGAAAGACCAGAGCATGTAGAACCACTCCAAATGCTGCCTAAGGCTAAAATTGGATGCTTACTTGAAGTATGCCAATTATGCCTAAGACATCAAGAATCTTATGTTGAGATATATGAAATATGAGTTGCATAAATAGGTTGAATCATGGACATTCTTGAGATGATTATACATCTTAAGAATCATGTAAAGAGTGAAAGGTATAATGTCTTCAAAGTGATGTTTTAGTATGATCAGATAGATGGAGATCAAGTATTATCACATATGCTCAATATGATTGTGCATGTAGATAAACTGTGATTTCTTATAGGTCAAGAGTTGACCAAACATATGATTCTACAAATCGTTGTGTGAATCATATAGCCAATTTATCAAATGTTGAGAAACTTGGCCAAACCATTGTCTGAAGTGCTTGGCATGCTGATGCCAAAGCATAAATGATGAAAGGACAAAACTTGTGATAATTATCAGCAGAGTGAGGTCCATAGAGTAAAGCAAGGTCAAGAAGTTTTCTGAAGACAAGCTTAGGTCCAAGTCTTCATCACTCAAGATATGGAGAGGAGTAAGAAGGAAAGGGAAATAACCTCTTTGTAGAGGATCTCAGGAAGATGAAAGAGAGATAGAGATATCTACTTCAGGACCTAAGAAGAAGTAAGCTAGAAACTGTGTGGAGCAAGAGTTTCTACCATTATAGTTACAATATGACATTCATGGGCATATAATAGAATTAGTGAATTGCTGTTATACATCTACCATCAATGAAACTGTCATACATCTTGTATGGATAAGAGTGTAGTGAACTGATGTTTCATTTCAAAGAAATGATCTTTGATGGCAATGCATGTGTTTCATCAATTATACTTGATAATTAAAGAAACAAATGTGTGTGACACATGTAATGTATGACATGATAACTCAAACTTGAATGCATATATCATAGTCATCTGTAGTGCATAAATGAGAATTGCATTTCTATAAATCCATATGATGGTTATGTAGACTCATTATGGTAATTGAACCAATAGAAACATGCTAATCTCATTCATTGTGCAATATGACAAAGGTTCTTCACTAGATGTAGTGGGAGAATGATTATTCTATTAAGGATTATACATATTGATGTATATAGACCTTTTAGAATAAATGCTGAAGGTAATCAATAGTACTTCAATATATTTACTGGTGACCTTAGTATATGGTTGTTTGTATTTAATAAATACAAACATGAATCTCTTGAAGTGTTCATGGAGATCATAAATGAAGTACATAACAAACTTGGGATAAGTTTTAAATTTTGATATGATCACTATGGAAATACTTTGAACTAAGAGTTTGAGAACCTTCTGGAAGATCATGATAATGTATCATGATGGAATCCACCTGAAACACAATGATAGTGCATAATGAGAAGTGTATCAGAAAGAAGGAATCACACCTTGATAAGTTAGAGTGTGATTACTAGCTACACTTCAAATTTCCTTTTGGAAACATGCTTAACACTAAAACAATGTACCATTAGTTCAAAAGACACCGTATGAGATATGGAATGGGAAGTGTCCTGATATGTCTTTATAAAGATTAGGATTGAAAGCCTAAATAAGAAAATTGTTTCTTAAAAGGTTTTATCGACAAATTGAGTAAATGTTATTTTGATGAATATTACTTTGATATCCAAATCCAACAACAAAGGTGTTTTGGATGGCTGCATTCCTAGAGGAGAACCTAGTTCTAAAGGAATCGGTGGAAGAGAAAAGTAGAACTCAAAATGTTCGAGACAAATAAGAAAAACATTGAACTTAAAGAGGTACAATGGGAATAAAGAGAATCACAAAATGTTGTGGAATCTCAAAGTTCCTTAAGTAACACATAGAACTCATGGTTCTGGTAGATCACGTCTAGAGCTTGAATGATATATGATATCTTATGAACAAGAAGGCAGTGAGTTGATCATATGATGAGTCAACAATCTACCTAGAAGCTAATGAGAGCCAGAAACTAAGACATGGCTTGAAGCCATGAAATCCAAGATGGACTCAATGTACATCAAAAACGTATGACCTTAGTTGATCCACCTGAAGGGATAAAACCATAGGGTACTTTTGGGTCTTCCAGAAGAAGACTGAGATGGAGGGTAATTTGGTTGCAAAGAGTTTCTAACAAGTTCAATGTATTGAACATGATGAAATCTTTTCAGAAGTTACCAAGGATAAATCCATCATGATAATGCTTGCTATTGTAGCTTAATGGAAATAATGGCCATGAAGCTGTATGGATCAATCTTTGGATTGAAGCATGAACCTCAGAACTGGGATCTTTTATTTGACAACATAGTCAAAATAAAGAAATAATGTGTGATTACAAGAATTTAGTGGGAGCATATGTATATTCCACATATTGATGGGGAATAACATCCTTAACTGCAAATATTAAAACTTGGCAACAAAGTACATTCTAAAGTTTTTTAGAGAAGCATCCTATGTGATAGGAATCAAGATCTATAGAGATAGATCAAGAGGGCTTGTTGACCTAAGAAAGAGAACATACATTAGCAAAATGCTGAAAGGGTTCATCATGATGAGAGAAAACCTATCCATGTTCCATGGAGTTAGTCTCTTGAGAGCCAAGTGTCCCAATTCTTATGAAGAATAAGGAACACATGGATAGATGCCATTTGCATTCACAATTGGATCTATCATGTATGAACTCATCTCATTATCTTGTATGTATTGGACATGACAAGAAAATAATAACTAATTATCTTGTATGTATTGGACATGACAAGAATATACAAACTCATCATCTTGTATGTATTGGACATAACGAGAAGATATAAAATCCAGTTTTTCATATGTATTGGACATGACAAATGGATATCTGTCAAACTCCAATAAGAGTTACTGGAACGCCATGAAGGACATCTTTATGTACTTGTGAAGTACTATAAGGATTAGTTCTTTAATTATGGTAATAAGGAATAGTTGGGTGTAAAGAGATACACCGATGCCAGCTTCCGAAATGAAAAAATTGTGTTTGACCTTGGAATAAGAATTGTTAGTTGGAAATGTTCCAACATAAGACAATTGATTAATTCTACAATAAGAAGTCGAGTACCTTGGTGTTATGAACACTATAAAGGATACTGTATGGATCTAGAAGTTCACATGGATGAACTTATGGGAGGATCCGACCATAGGTGACTCAGTAGTAATATTGTGACAACAATGAAGCTACTAGTTAGGAAAATGAATTTTAGATAGCATACTATGACACTTCCATCTCATATGAGCTGTCGTACAGTGAGGGGATGTGAAACATGCAATATATTAACTTGAAGCAAATGTTGCTTACCCTCTATAAAAGCACTTGTGCAACAGAAACATGATGAACATGTTAAGATCACTTGGAATATGATCCATGGGTTATTGGCTCTAAGTGCAAGTGGGAGTCTTTTGGTATAGTATGCCCAGAGAGCCAATCATATGATGATTGCAATGAGGCATGTAATACTTGATTTGATAATTATAAAGGCAATTTCCATCTATATGTCTTAACTATTTTGCGATAATAGTATAACATGTTAGATGTCTAGAGAGTGACAATACTCAATGAGGTATGTCTTCAAGTATGTGACTTGAACAATGAGATCATATAGATGTTAAGTGTATGTACATTCTCACTATCATCCCTAGTCGGTTGTTATTGTGGAAATAAACATAGATATCAATAACACAAAAGACTAGAGTGTGTGTTGGTTGATGACAAAATCTCATCAGTCATGATATATGATATAAAACCAAGCACACATATACATGTTAGAGAACAATGTATCAGACAGAACCACCATAAGAGTGATGCATGGAAACCACTCTTGGTTAGTCAGGATCATCTCTTATTGTATTGGTGGTGACTGTGGTTTGACCTGAAATCACTACACTCATCACATGTCATTGGGTACAGTTTGGCATCATCAAACACAGTCCTGAAACATGGGTTGTTATAACGGTGATGATTGGGTGACTTTGACACATGGGGACTTGACTGTGAGTGATAGATATGGAATTTGTCCCTCCTAAGGGAGTGTGATATCCTAGCCACTTGAGGAGTGATACTGAGAAATGCATGGCCATACACATGTAAGTCAATATATGATATTGAGTTTACATATATCTCAGATAGTCTACTCTGAATCAAGAAACATTGATTGAACATTTATGGAGGATGACAAGTCTATGCCTTGAGTTCAATCCAGATATCAGTGACAAAGGAACTATACATTCACTGTGACACTAATATTAGATTATAGGTTGAAAGTTATTCTCCAAATTTCCTTTTCACTTGGGTAGCACTGATGTGCGACTAGGCACCACTCTTTGCTTGTGATGTCATAAGTTAGTCATGGACACTCACTACCAATGTGAAATGGAACCTATAGGGTCACACCCATAGGATTAATGTAGAAGAGGAGTTTATCCATGAATGATGTTTAGATTTATTACTAAAGTGTTTAGGTACTCAATTAAACATTAAATCAATAGACTTGACTAAGAATCATCAAGTTCAAGTGTTGAACCAACTGATTAGAGTGTTAGATTGATTGAGAACTGCATTGACTGAGTTCTACACAACTTGGACCACCAACCAACCGGTTCACTAGGTGAACCGATCGGCTCATGGTCAGTGAGATGACCAGTTCACTCTAGTGAATCGATCGATTCACATGGACAAAATGAGAAAGTGTTGGGTTTCCCAGTTCGTGAGAAAAGATCCTCATTTCACTTGTTCAATTTGATTGGGATAAGAATTAATCTTTGTATTAATTAGAAACGAATACGAAAAGTCAATTGTGGGCAAGTCTGGGAAGTGAAACGATTGGTTCACTGGGTGAACCGATCGACTCACCTGCCCAAACAACCAGTTTAGTATGAACCGATTAGCTCACCTACCCAAATGACTGGTTCATTTATGAAATGATCAGTTTGCCTGCCATAGTGCAATTAGTTCGTGGAAAATCCACACACTTCTACTCCCACACAAATTGGGAACCCTGACCCTACCTTATACTATAAATAGAGGGGTACAAGGGGCTTATCAGAGCACACAAATAAGAACATCGATTGCTGTGCAAAGTTGTTGTCCTTTCTGGTTGTGGTAACCAAGAGAGCCCAAGAAAGTTCTACCCGTCTAGGGAGGAACAATGAAGGAAAGACAACCGTAGAAAAGCTACTGATGGTGGGAGTGTGCGTCAGTGACTAGTAGGTCGACCACAAGGTGGCGACTCCTTCTAGTCTGTCCTTCAGGATGACTAGAGTTCCCGGTGGTCCGTGCAGATTATCTATATAGGCGGGAGATATCTGACGCTCAAGAGGACGAATGTCAACTGTAGTCTGGGTCAAGAACGGGAGATGCATAGATGTTGTCGAAGACTAGGTGGTTGAGGGCCACACTAGTTGCGAGGTATTGTCACTGAGCAAGCCTGAGGACTAGGTATATCTCGCTAAACCATTTTTCCTATTGTGTAGTTGTTGATGCAATCTGCTGGTTATGGGTTTGTCACTAGATAAAATTTTTGTTTCCGCTGCCTGTTCTGTCCCACAAAACCCAACTAAATAAGTGTGGAAAAAGGATGGACTTATGAAACTAGTGTTTTGGAATTCAACTCATTGGGATTAGCTTGGCATCAATTCAATTCTCTCTATAACTTGTAGAAATCAAGAAACTTTGTGTTTGATTCCTATCTATCTATAACGGCTTGCCAACTTTCCCAAGGGTAGCACTATTAGAGATCATAGGGGACCATATGATTTCAATTTTTTTTTGAAAGTTTTGGATGAAGATTATCTTATTCAAGGGTTTTTTTGACTAACATGCATAAATAGTTGACTAGATAAAGGCCAAAACTAAGATAAAATGAAGGTTTTTTTTGAAAATTTTAAATCTAAACTACATAACATAAAAATGCTTAAGAAAAGATGATAGAGGGGGTGTAATGAAAACGTATCATCCACCTCCACCCTTAACATAAATTTTTTCTCATCTTGAGCAAAACTTAAATCTAGAATGGAGAGAATAAATGCCCTGGGCTGCCTCCCAACAAGAATCTTGTTTAAAGTCTAAGATTAGATTATTGTGTGGTCCACCATGGAGGATCAATGACTGGAACTTTTGCAGGATGATTGTATTGTTATGGTTTTTACCTTTTAGACACTCCCCTATTCTTGTTTTCTGTAGCCTATGACAAATGGTGTGATACATGTTAGAATACCAAGGGAAATAGTTAGAGTCATACCTGGTTGGTTCCCATTTGTTTATGTATGGTAGTTAATAAGGGATTTAAGAAAAAGCAATAGGATAAGGTTGAGGGCGCACATGAGTGAGGCTCAATGGATGCATGGTCATCCCATCTTGTTGGTAACTGAAATCTATGAGGGTTGATAAATGGGAAATTGTCAAACCGTATCCTCATGTGATTCTTCTATAGACATATGGTGTTGTCAACCAATGAGTTAGGTGGGGTTTTCATTGGTTGTAACTTGTTGGGGAGAAATGGGGTGGGTGAGTATGGACCACTTGATGTTCAACATGAATTTGTAGATAGGATGGTGCTATATGAAAGAGTGGCTCTTAGATACTTAGAATGGGATGTGTAAGAGTAGCATCAAGGGATAATGATACCTATTCATTGGTTGGGGGTTTTGCTTCTGGAAAGGATGAGGTAAGTGCACTCTCAATCTTATTTGCATAATTATTGTATTCTAGCGATATCCAACCTTCCAAAATAGATGGGGCTTCTGAAGGGAAGAGTTGTTATTACAACAAGGTAGCTTGATCAATGTAGATGAGGAAGTAGGCTTCTTCTTCTCCGGTGTACTTTATTAGACCTTCAAGTGCTTGGGAATTGAAGGGCTGATTCCCCACCCATAGGGTCAGGAGTCCGACTTCGACATTGATTAAAGTTGTGGTTGTGGTGAGAAACAGCCTACTGAAGATGAGAGGGTAGAGAGGATCTTCCTTGATGTCCAACACTAAAAAATCATAGGGGATGTAGAACTCCCCAATATTTCCTTGAACATCTTCAATGATACCAAATGGATTAGTCATGGAGGATTCAATGAGCGAAATGGTTTATCAGTGAGACCAAGTTTCCTTCATAGACTAAATAGTATGATTGAAATATTGGACCAATGTCAACTAGCCTTGTTTGAAGGGTAGAATCACTTATCGAACACGAAATTCCAAAAGACATGGGCTCTTAGAGCTTAGAAGTCATCTATCTCAAAACAATGTCCTATGAAGTCCTTGCCAATTTAACTATTTTAAATTCCCAAGTTAAATATTTGCAATTGAGTAGGAGTTTGAAGAATTTAGCTTACATGCATTTCAGTCATGGCATTGAATACTGGAATATTAACTTAATTTTTTTAGGATATCTTTAAATTTGTTGAACCTGGTTTCGAGTTTAGTTGAGTTCAACCTATATTAGTGAAACACATGAGGCTTGTAGACAAGGATGTCTAGAACAAGTGTGAGGGATTTTTGTCGAGATGTCGCCTGATCTTAGGTGATGAATGCCTCATCTTTGTTCTCCTAGCTAGCTATCGAGAGGCACACCTTCTCTAAAGGTGTGGATCCAGAGTGATTTGTCACAGCCTTAAGCTATTCTACATGCTTGGGATTTTCTTTTGGTTGCCCTAAAAAACTCTTGTAGGGTGGCGTCAAAGTGTAACCAATTGAGCTAACTTGGACTCAATGGATTTTTGATGAGCTTGTTGGATAGATATCATGGTTTGGATACTCTTTTATAAAGTGGAGAACCTCTCATCACAAGAGGGAGGGGCAGTGAAATTATTGTAATTAAGGGCCTTGATGTGGGTTTTAGAACTACTGCTACTGATAATTGCCTTGGTTCTTGTTGTACTGGAGCCCTAGAGAACCTCTATTTTGGTTATTAAATTGGGGGGTATTTTTTGTACTGCATTTCTTGTGCCAGTCAGGTTGCCATACTAAAAACCTGGATGACTCCTAGTTTGATTTAGATGGAAGTAGGCTTAACCTGGTATGCTATGGATGGAGTTGATGTTCTCCATTTGCTGACTGTTATGGAGAAGATGGCATTTTTGAGTGGAATGATCATATCCCAAGCAAATTCCACATAGGAATTATGCAACTTTCACCTATTTTTGGAGATATTGCGGTTGTTCTCTTCTTTCATAAGCATTATAAGAGGATTCCAGATGGTGTTAATTCAAGTCTAGCATCTTGAGACTTTCGATGATAGACTTTATCTCAGAGCTATCTTTGGCCTTAGAAACCTTGAGAACACCCCCTTACCCCTTACTAGATAGGGCTTGAGTATCGACTCTTCTTTTTACAACTTCCCAAGCATTTTCATAGTTTTGAAACATAAAGTTACCTCTAGATGAGGCATCAAGGAAAGTCTTGGTGTCCTTGTCAACATTTGATAGAATGCTCAATTAGTTGGACATTGGACATGGTGTTATGTGGACAATAGAGAAGATGTTTGTAAATCTCTCCCAAGCTCACCCAAGGTTTCTCCTGGAAACATGGAGAATTGGGTAATTTTCCCCCAAAATTTGATAAGAGTCGGGGAAAAACATTTCTCAAGAAATTTTTCTTGGAGGGCCTGTTAGGTGGTGATGCCATAACCTTCCATAACATTATACTAGCTACTGGAAAGATTAGATAAGGAGTAATTGAAGAGTTGTAGCTTGAGGGCATCAAACAAGACACTTGACATTTTGTACAAGGTACACAAGTCAAGGAAGCACTAGAGGTTGTCTTAACAATTTTATACCATCCCTTTAGAAGAAGGATTGCCTTAGAGGATGGTGATCCATTGTGTGCTGATTTCAAATTAGGGAGTAGTGACATCAGGGGGCACACTAGGGTGTTGTGCATCGATGGTCAAAGGGATAGAAAAATCCTTGAGTTGTTTCTACCATTCTACTTCAAGAAGGGTGATAGCTCACGTCTCTAAGTCGACAATGGTGGCTGCCTTTGATTTGGCTAGATGGCCTCTCTCCGTTCAGCTAAGGACTTCTCTACTCATCGATTGATCTCTTCGTATATATCCATCTTTATCCTACATGTTCAGTTCAGAAGGTTGAAGGTCTTATCAATCTTAGGAGTGATGAGGAATGGTGTATTCAAACTCTTCTAGAGCATCACATATACTATTTGATATCTGAGGGAGAATGTCAGAAAATGGAAGTGTAGATTTGAAGAATATAAGAGTGAATATCAAACTAAAAATAAAATCAAACTGGTTTAAAATCAACTCCGACATCCACAAAAATGGTGCCAAGATTTTTTGTGTCATGGCGAACACAAAATATTCACTAAATAAACTTTCCTTATAATTTAACCTCTTAACATTTATTAATCACTTATAAAGAAGTGAATGTATTTTAGTATAGAAGATATCAGTCCTAAGGAACAAAATTATTAAGCGTTAATCCAAACTAATTGTGATTAACATAAAGTAAGTTCCAGTTTGAGAGTGGTTGGTTAAGCTGAAGTAAAATGAGCAGAAGTAAAAGTAGTTAATTGGGTTTTAAATTAAATGATAAAAATATTGGGGATCCGGAGGATCACCACCATATACCATGTTTTTACTTACAAGTTCAACTCTAAAGTTTAATGATTAAATTAGGTAAATGTGGATTTGTGTCCTTTTGAAGCACGAGTCTCACAAAAGTAGAACGTCACTCAAACCAGAACCCTCAATGTTTGAGGATCCTCATCCAACAAGTCCATGTACAAGGTCTCATCAAGGATCATGTGATTTCCATTCTGGTGTTCAAACTTATAGATCAAAGGCCTCATCATAAGCTACAACAAACAAGATAAACTAGGTAAAAGATCATAATCTCGATCAGAGGTCTCATAAGGTGATTATGAGTTCATTCTTGTTGAGATTTGAGGTCTCATCACCCTATAAGAACATAATCTAAATAACCGGAAAACAAGTGCAAGATTAGATGGGTAAAAAGGTCATAATATAGTTTAGAGGCCTCGTTAGGATATTATGGGTTCACCTTGTTTGGATATGTGGTCTCATCACCCTACAAGAACATGATATAACTAGCCCAAGATCGAGCACAAAACGGTTGGAAAACATTGATTCACTAAAAAATTGGAGTCAAATACAATCAAGTAAAGAACAAGCTATGAGACTACTCCCCATACCCCAATAAGGAAACTACTCAGACATAATTGAAATGAAAACAAGAAACACTCATAGAATATGAAATACGAGATCCAAGAGAGTTTTGTGTTTGACGCCCCCCTCCTTTTATAGGGGGAAAGGAGGTGGTAAAACCCTAGAAAGGTTGCTAGTGGCTATTAGACTTCTTGATTAAAAATGTTAGTCAATTGAGTGGCAATCTAGTCAGTTGACTGAATTGATTTGTTTGCTTCATCCCAAAGGCAATTTGGTCAAACTTTGACTGCAATAGTGGCTTCCTCATTTTCGAGTTTGATTGAGTCTTGATGGCAAGTCAGCCAATTGGAATTACTGCTTTCTTTAACCTAAAGGCAGGTTTGAATGGAATAATGAGACTTCATAATTTAGAGTTTGACTAGGTCTTGCAAATGAGTTGGTCGATTGGGATTCCAATCGATCGATTGGTTTTAAATGTTTGCTTTGATCCGATCATTTTGTTTGAAGTAATGATATTTCCCAAATCTGAGTTTGTCTGGGTCTTTATTGGCAGATCGATTGACTAGGGATCCATCCGGTCGATTGGAGTTCTAGGGAGCTGAAATTTGGTGCATTTGATTCGAACGACTGGGTGAGTTAGTCGATAAACTAGGGTGTTGAAGATGAGAATTGAAGCCTCTAATTCTTGGGCTTTTTGGGCTTTTAAGTGATTGATCATGTA
Source organism: Alisma plantago-aquatica (assembly GCA_963693085.1). Taxonomy (NCBI): domain Eukaryota; kingdom Viridiplantae; phylum Streptophyta; class Magnoliopsida; order Alismatales; family Alismataceae; genus Alisma; species Alisma plantago-aquatica. The sequence goes on along the minus strand of OY856410.1, from coordinate 1,154,733,169 downwards.
TTGTATAAAAAACCAGAAAATCTAGTAAAAAATTCAATTAATTAGAGAAAATCTAAACTAAGATAGTTAACTCTAAAACTAGAGAATGACGATGATCAATTGTTAAAGAGAGATCTAAAATATGCAAATAAAATAGATAAATATACATTTATCAAATACCCCGAATGGGAACATTGCTCATCCTCGAGAAACATTTAATAAAAAAATGCCCAATAATAATCTCACGTAGTCTTCCTATCTTTCCTAACACTACTTGAATCCTTACTACCTTGCATGGAAAAGTGACCTTGATATCCCAAAATCATGACATATAAAAATGTTTAATTCCCTACTCAAAATCTCTCATGACTTGCTTCCATTTCAAGACCCATAAAGAAACATGTTTCCTATGATTTTTCCTTTTTTATTCTCACAAATTCTCAAAAATTATACACAAGAATGAGGTTCAAGATGGTTTGGGGTTTTGTAGATTCCATTAGGTAGAAAGTGGAGTGAAGGGAGGTATGGAAGAAGGTGGTCTCCTCTCTATTCAACTTGAGACCTTTTTATTTCTTTGTTTCACTTACATTGATTGCATCTTTTTTATATGTGCACTTGGGCATCTTTTTGTGGTGGTACACTCCTATTAAATTTACAAAGGGCATGGAATAAGCAATAGAGGGGAAGGGAGTGCCACCCGTAACTTGGAGTTTGGCACTTTTTTTTGAATTTTGATTATTTTTGTGAGTGGGGAGATAAGAACACCACAAAAAACTTGTTTTTTATTTAGGGACTTTTGTGAGGGATCAAATTTCTATGACAAAAAGGGACTATTTTTTAGGGATACTCTCTCAATGATCGGATAATGTTCCTCAACTGTATTTCTAATGTACCAATATATTTGTTGTGATCGATGATCCCTCAAAAATAGGGCATAGATTTTTTTAACCCTCACAATTACTATTGAGGGAATGGTGCCCTCATTTCCTTCTTAACTTAATCCAATTTTTCAGTCTTTGTCATGCTAAATGTGCGAAAGCCTAATCTGCCCCTGCCAGTTTCTTACTGTTTCATTACGGTTTAGAGAAGGTCATAGCTGTTCCCCTCCAGCCGCTTGGCCACCAGAATCACTTCCCCTTCGCCGCCCTTGCTGCTGGCAGGTCTTCCCTTCACTGCTGTGGCCACTTACAACTGATCCTCTCCATCCCGGGAGATACATTCTCGTTGACTCTCCCCCATCCCCATGGAGATTATGAGAAGACAGTGGCTCCTGTGGCTGGTAGCCTCTCCATCTATTCTCTATCCTCCATGTAGGCATCTCTTCCTAGTCTCCGCCAGTGCAGCGGCTAGTGAAGTATGAGAAGACATCCATCCTCTTCTCGACATTGAGCCCTGATCGAGTCTCTAATAGGTACATCAGTTGCGGAGAAGAGCAACAATATTTTTTCTATTTGGTTTCTCTAAAGGTTAGTGGCTTTCTATACTTCCTCAATTTGTCATTGAAGCCTGCATTGTTCTCATGCACTTGTATGCTTCTTTGGTGTCAACTGATTCTCTATATGAATGGTGATTTCTGGCGCTAATTCTACTAAAGGTTAAAAACCATTCCTGGATATAATGTTGGATGGCTAACGATGTATGTAGCTTTCCATGATCTGAACCTAGCTGGTGCTTGATGAAATGAGGATGATAAAATAGGGGTGGTAAGAGGTCAAATAGAGTCTTGAACATGTCCATGGTATAGGAGCAAACAGATTCCAAACTCAAGTTTGTTCCTTATATCTTACGAAACTGACTCCTATGATTGAACTTTTGATTATTTTTGCCTAGGGATGTCATTTCCATCTTTATTTTCATATATGTGACATGGTCGTCCATGATAATAGCATTTCTAATCTTGTTTGGGACTAGAATATGCCAGTTCAAGAGGAAGTGATTAGAAAAATACCAACCATGTTTGAAGATGTCCTAAAAGAAGGAGTTAAATGCCTAGATGATTTGTGTTTTGTTGGTAGTGTGAATCACACTAATCAAGAGGTTGTGAATGTATTTTGTGTCAGTTACATATATAATGGAATAAGTAAGTATTTTATCCCTATATTTAGTCCATCTGATCTTGACACATTGCTTACACATCATATCATTAAGGAGTATGTCTCATTGTGCTCTCTGGGAAAGTAATTGTGATGAATTAGTATATTTGCATCTCTATGCTAAGAACAATCTTTCTTATATCTCTGTCATTGTTTTATATAATCTCAATATATATTTTTTTACTGGGTAAAATGATGTCTAATGTTTTTCAGGTTATAGTGTAGTAGTAAATATAGAGTATCTAAATCAGGGTGGTTGTTCTATAGATGTTTAATGAAGTCAATGTAAGAAGGATACTTGATCTACAAGAGTTTGTAATGAAAAGGTTTGGGACCCAAAGAGGTAATCTCAGTACTAAGGGATATAGGGAAGTGGTTAGACATAGGTCTATGATGTGTCATAACTTGTGAGAGGGGGAACTTGGCATACTACTATTGTCAACAAAGGAATATATCTAGTGTAGCTCAAATGTGACCTCATCCATGTGAAGTTAGTATTCATTGGGGAGTGGTCTACTTCTAGGTCCTCTTGTATGAATGAACCAAACCATCTATCTTCATGGTGGTGAGAGTATGCATGAATAGTATGAGGTGTGACTTGATTAGGAGTGTTTCTAGTGAGGTTGAATCCCCCCGACCATACAGAGTTGTGTGTGGTGTGATTATGCAAGTTGGTATACTTTAGAGATGAATATATTCTTATGTAGAGGCTGGTGGAAACAATAGGGAGTGATAGGGAGGGGGAGGGAAGAAGGGAGAGATCGATCTTTAGGTTTTTGATATGATACTATGCAAAAGCTTGCAGAATATAATAATTCCTTGCATATTATTAACACCAATACCATTTATTTGTATAGGCTGAGGTAAACGGTCTAATCCTTGTTATACAGTGTGGGACTAAATCAGAAGTAAATAGTTAAATTAAGCCATATTAAAGACTAATACAAATACCTCACATAGATGTAAATATTAGTTGTTTCTTGTTCTATGCAAAATGTAATATGGAGTCATGGTACATGTTGCAATCTCTCCTGACTCTGACCTCTCACAAGCCATGGCCAAAAGGGATGCATGTAATGTGATACTTTGTGAAAATCTATATAAGAAATTAAACTATCTCATTTAGGATTGAAAAGTGGTTCTTATATAGGTTAGAAAAGATTCAAAATTTATGAACAATTCATGTTATCCTTATGGGTTTCATTATTTTGATGAAAGGATTACATTCTGTGAATTAAGGAATAAAATTGAGTAAAAAATGATGAGTAATTGGAAATATTTGGTTGTACTTCTAATGAACTGCTAATGAAAGTTGTTAATTTTGATCAAAATCGAGAATAGGCATGACTGACCACTCTTATAATTTGGTTCCTCTGCAAAAGTGTTTCCATAATTTGTTAATGTCTAAGCAAGTAACTGAAAGTGCAGTCTAAAGATGAAAATCTTAGATATGCTCAAATTCTTTCTTTGGGCAAGTAATTGTGAAGAATTAGTATATTTACATCTCTATCAGCGAAGAGAAATCTTTTTTTTTGGGTCCTTAAAAGTGTGTTGCTCCCTCTTTTTCATTAAAAAACCAAAGTGACTGTACAAAATGGGAAGGAAAATGCAGGAACAAAATGCAAAGATAGACTAAACAAGTGTCTATACAAGGCTATCTACATTAGACTTTGTATGTAACCATATCTTCGTATAATTGATGCTTCTCCCTTAAAAAATGAGACTATTTCTACTTAGCCATATGTTGTAGAAGATAAGGATAATAGTGCTCTTAGCTTTTCCATGAAAATGTTGAACACAATCTGAAAAATTCTCAGGGACCTATTGATGTATCCATCTCTATGGGCCATCGACCATACCTTCTTCACACAAAAACATTCAAATGAGAGATGATTGAGGGACTCTTCCTTAGTTCTACGTAGTTCACATCTCGAAGGAAATTGGATCCCTAACCCCTTTAGGTAGTCTTGAGTGGGAAGCTTCTGAAAAAACATTCTTCAAGAACAAATAGAACTTCTTTTAGATGTTTTAGCCGACCATAACCACTTAGCCCTTGATTTAACATTACTTTTATAGCGAACAAAATGCTAGAAATTTGTGAACCGCACATAAATCAATCCATTCAAAGAGATTGTATCCTCCCTAGCAAAATTAGAAGAGAAAATCTCTTTCACCGAATCAATAATAGAGTTGATTCTTCTAGATTTAGAATTAATCCAGTTTCCTTCATCAAACAGACAACTCAAATTAACCAATTTGCCTTTACTAAGTTCAAGGATTGAGTCATGACCAATAATATCATCCAGGAAAGTATTCCTTTTAATCCATAGATCCCTTCAAGAAGGATCTTGTTCCCATTACCAACAATGAAATTGATATTCTGAGAAATAATATCCCTGTTGTAAATAATTTGCTTCCATACCCATGAAGCATTGGAAGCAATACCACATCTCCAAATATTTCTAATATCTCTGTCATTGTTTTATACAATCTTGAAATATATTTTGTTTCACTGGGTCATATGATGTCTAATGTTTTTCAGGTTATAGTGTAGTAGTAACTGTAGAGCGTCTAGATCAGGGTGGTTGTTCTATAGATGTTTAACGATGTTAGTGTAAGAAGGATGCTTGGTCTATAAGAGTTTGGAATGAAAAGGTTTGGGACCCCAAGAGGTAATCTCAGTACTAATGGATATAGGGAAGTGGTTAGACATAGGTATATGACGTGTCATAACTTGTGAGAGGGGGAACTTGTCATCCTACTATTGTCAATAAAGGAGTATATCTAGTGTAGTTCAGATGTGACCTCATCCATGTGAAGTTAATATTCATTGGGGAGTGGTCTACTTTAGGTCCTCTTGTATGAATGAACCACACCATCTATCTTCATGGTGGTGAGAGTAAGCATGAATAGTATGAGGTGTGACTTGATCAAGAGTGTTTCTAGTGAGGTTGAATCCCCCCGACCGTATAGGGTTGTGTGTGGTGTGATTATGCAAGTTGGTATAATTTAGAGATGAATATATTCTTATGTAGAGGCTGGTGGAAGTAGCAGGGAGAGAGGGGGGATATTATTAACACCAATACCATTTATTTGTGTAGGCTGAGGTAAATGGTCTAATCCTTGTTATATAGTATGGGACTAAATCAGACCAGGTTGTGATATGAAAAAATATCAAAATGTAACAACCAGCTGGCATTGTATTACATCAGAAGATCAGGTTGTTAGGGGTGTAAACGGTGCGGGTCTGGCCATACCCATACCGATACCCATCTAATTTAGCGGGTCCGGTTCCGGTTCTAGACCCGCATAATACAAAACCTAGACCCGCACCATACCCATACCCGCAATAATAGCGGGTATGCGGTGCGGGTATGCAGGTAAGCGGTTCTATAAACATCATATTGTTTATGTAAGAAAAATGACAATGCTCTATATATTTTAATAGAATAAGATATTGTTATTGTATAGTATATTAACATGCCATAGTTATATTAGATAATTTCATATTTTATACACTAACATTAATTGGGTTAATAGTTTACATATTTGTAGTCATCATCATAACGTTTATCTTATGTATAAAGTAATATAAACTAGTTGATATTTTGATTTTAAGTTTACATATGATGTTCATTATTGTAACTAGAATACTAATTCTTAATTATATCACTAGTTTCAACCTTATTTTGGTTAGAGTAGGATATAATCTCAATAATTATATTAGTTAGACTAGTAAAGTATGATATATATAACATATTATATAAATAATTACTTATGTATAGCGGGTATACGGGTCTAGCGGGTCTGGGTCCAAGCATACCCATTAGTAGACCCGCTTATATGCGGGTCCAAGGGTATACGGGTCCAAGGGTATGCAGGTATATAAAATTAGACCTGTGACAGGTTTTTTAAGGGTCCAGATTTACGGGTCCACGGGTCTACCCGTACCCATTTACAACCCTACAGGTTGTGATATGAAAAAATATCAAACGACTCTTCCATTTCTCGTTTCTTCAAAATTTGAAAGAATGTCAAGGCAAGGTTAATACATGATCCCAAAATCTAAATTCTTATAACATTTGAAATGTGGATATTGCCAGTTACATTGAATTTGCTATATTCTCTTAGCCATTTTGGCTATTTTCTTGATCCGGACAGGTTAATGGAATTGGTTTGTACTTCAGCTATGATAATATCCTAAACATTTTTGTTGCTATTTTTTTGTCAATCATCTCATATGTTGTTGTCATAATGATTTTTTAGGCTCTGCTGATTGGACTATAATATTTTGGGATTTAGAGACATTTGAGATGATAGGATCTACAGGACCTGAGGTATAATTATGAAATTATATCTGTTTTGACTGTTATTTTACAGAGTCAAACTATCAAGTTAACGAGTTTGTCTCTTACAATGGAAACATAGCACAAAAGCCTTTAGTCTGTAGAGCAATTCCATCAATTTTAGCTTGCAAGCTGGTGGGTTTACTTTTTGATAAAACATAATGCATATAATATTGGTACTTGAACCATTACATAATGTCATCAATTGCATAAGCAAGTTGGTGCTTGTTATTAGGTTCAGAATTTTTGTATGTCTATTTCTTTCAGATTCTATGCTTATATATTGCGTCTTTGCTCATCAGTTTAGGTATTCATTTCCTTCTATCTATTTCAAAATCTTAATTGACTTACCTGCTTGAATATATTTAGCAAGAACACGTAGAATAATGGAAATATACCTATGTTTTTAAGAATATGTTGGCCAGATTTGACGTTAACAATACTTTTTCCCTTTATTTATGGTTATATGCAACTTACTAATATTCTCGAATCCATTTTTTTTCGATACAATGTAACAAATGCCTTTGGGTTTGGATATATAGATGGATTTTATAATATACTGGAGTTGGATGAATATTGGGAATAGAGTCCAAAGAGATCTAATCAAGACATGGCTACAAAAGTTCATTCAATTTGCTAGCACCCACCAAAAACCAGCTAGACAAGGAAAATTAATATGCCCTTGCAAAGTATGTTTGAATAGATACATTAAAATAGAGGATGGGGTATATTCACATGTATTACTTAAGGGCTTTGTTCATAGCTACAATGTTTGGACATTTCATGGGGAGGTGATTGGTAGGAGTAAAACTATTACAACACCAGATAGACCTAGTAATGACAACATGCATGAAATGCTAGGTGATTTATTTGGAATGGGAGATACTAGTGCACCTTTAATGGAAGAGGAGCCTGCAAATCAAAATGCATAGAGATTTTACAAGATTCTTAAGGAGGCTGATCAACTGTTGTATAGGGGTTGTAGAAAGCACTCTAAGATGTCCTTTTTAGTACCTTTGCTATATTTAAATGAGGAATCCAGATGGTCAAATAACTCTTTCACAAAGCTATTGACGTTGATTATTTCAGGCTTTCCAGAAGAAGATTCTTTTGATTCCTGGACCTCATATAGTGGGGAAAGACATTGATGTTTATCTTGAGCCATTAATTGACGAGTTGCGGTTACTTTGGGAATTTGTAGTTAAAGTATATGATGCTCATACCAAGAAGAACTTCACCTTGCGGTCGATGATCCTATGGACTATAAATGACTTTCCTACATATGGTGATCTTTTAGGATGGAGCACCAAAGGGAGAAAAGATTTAGGGTGTCCTTGTTGTAACATGGAAACTTCATCTAAATGGTTGGTGTTTGGAAAAAACCAATGTTATGGGTTCCATCGACATTTTCTCAGAATGAACCATTCCTATGGATGTGACATGGAATTTTTTAACCGTGAATGAGAATTACGCCCACCACCTAAGCCACTATCTGGTGAAGATATCCTATGACTATTTGAAGGGTACACTAACATCACATTTGAAAAACAACAAAAGCACAAAAGGTCTACAGATAAAGGTAATTCTTTACCACATGGTTGGAATAAAATTAGTATCTTTTTTCGACTTCCATATTGGAAGCATTTGTTGTTGAGACACAACTTGGATGTGATGCACATTGAAAAAAATGTGTGTGAGAACATAATGAACACGTGGTTGGGTGATTCTAAGAAAACCAAAGACAACTTACAAGCCCGTCAAGATTTGAAGAAATGGGGTGTTCGTAGTGATTTATGGCCAGTAGAAGATGGTGAGCTGTATTATATACCTCCAACATCCTACACTATGAGAAATACTAAGAAAGATATGTTCTTATCTATGTTGGAAATACTAAAAGTTCCTGATGTCTATTCATCAAGTATTTCTAGATGTATTACCAAAAAGGAGAGAAGACTAGTTGGGTTGAAAAGCCATGCTTGCCACGTTCTTATGCAACAATTGTTACCTATTGCCTTGCGTCATTGCATAAGCCTAGATGTCTACAAGCCTATTGCTAATCTTTGTTCATTCTTTAACAAATTTTGTTTAGATGTTATTGATGTTGATGAGTTGATGATGTTAGACCAAGAAATTATTGTCACACTATGCCAGTTGGAGAGAATCTTTCCTCCATATTTCTTTACGATTATGATGCATTTTCCTATTCATCTAGCTCGTGAAGCAAGGATAGCTGGTTCGGTCCGATATAGATGGATGTATCCAATTGAGAGGTACTTAAAGAAACTGAAGAAGTATGTTTGAAACAAAGCTAAGCCTGAAGGTTGTATTGCAAGATGTTATTTAGCAGAAGAATCTTTGACATTTTGTGCTAGGTACCTACCTAACTTTGACACAAAATTGAACTGTGCTCCACATAATGTTGATGGATCGGCCATTGGAATCAGAACCTGTAAGCAATTTGATGTGCAAAAATTATAACAAGCACATCATTTTTTTCTTTTTATTACAGAGGAGTTAGACAACTATAGAAGGTACATACTTTATCCTTTTTTTGGTATAATATGACATACAATGTGTTATAAATTAAACTTATTAATTTTTTGAGAAGTGAACATATGATCCATCTTCAAGAATTGGATCCGAATATTCCTCCGCGAGCTTTACAAAATAGACACACAAGAGAATTTTCTAAGTGGCTAAAAGAATATGTAAGTGAATAAAGAATTTAAGATATCATTTTACCAAGCGTATCTTATCTTACAATTTTACTTTATAAAATAGGTGATGAATATGCATATGAATAGGTTCAACATGGTTAATGAGGAGTTGAGATTGCTATCCCAGGGACCATCTATTGGGAGAATGTGTTATGAGGGCTATTCAGTTAATGGATACCGTTTTCATGCAAAGCATATTGAAACCACTTTTAGTACACAAAATGGTGGAGTGTACTTGACAACAGATTCATCAAGTTATTCAAGTGGTAGAGATAAAAACCTTATTGACATTGAGGTCACATATTATGGACACATAGAGGAGGTTATTGTGTTGATGTATGGACTTAGAATAAAAATTCCTCTTTTTAGGTGTGCTTGGTATGATGTAATCACTTCTAATGGATTGTGGATTGATAAATATGGGTTTAGACAGGTCAAAATTACAAGAAGAATCCAACAAGATGAACCATTTATCTTGGATTCACAAGCATTACAATGCTTTTATGAGACAAATCCTATTGATGCTGAATGGTGCACAATTTTAAAGATTTCACCAAGGAATTTTTCAGGAGTTCCTCTTATGGAGAATTGTTTGAGTTCTTCACAAGTTTATTCAGTTGACAATGACAATAATGATGATGTAACCTAGTCTAGGAGTGACATTGAAGGATATTTTGTTGACAGATCCAATGAATAATTATAGTATATCATTGTTCTTACTTTGAATTTTTATTCAAAAAGTGGTGACAATAATGTTTTTTTGTTACAATGGTCCTTGGTTCTGGATTCAATTTTGTTATCGACATATGTGTTTTCAATTAGTGTATGATTTAGGGATTCTTTCTAGTTTTTTTTTGTATAGGTAGTTGATTTTGATTTGCTAAATTTCCATACAAGAATTGCACTACTTAAACATGCTCAAACAATTTACTTGTTTTTTGCTGCAGCTTGAACATGTTTTTACTATAGCTCAAATAGTTTGCATGTTTTTACTACAGCTAGTTTCTATTGTTTTCGCTGTTGCATTTTAAATTTTATTGTTTGTACCATGGATGGGAGAGGGTTCACCAGATTGAGTATCAATGTTGGACAAAGTCAACCCTCTTTGTCCACCTGCATTGAGAGGCAACCTATAAATGATGAGGTTGAAACTAAGCATGTCATGAACAATGAAGACATTGAGTCTTTAGAGGATGAAGAATATGTAAAAAAAATTGGGCGAGGGGTTGCATGTTAGGAAAACCTACTTCCTAAGCCAGGGGAAGCAAGACATAAGATTCAATGGGATGAAAATGGGGATGTTATTAGAGATAATGGTGCAAAGTTGAATCAGTATTGCAATATGTTAGCTAGAAAGCCTCATATGTGGCGTTTAGATCTAAAGTGGACTAAACAACCTCAAAAAGCCTTTGATTATAGAAAAGCATGTATTGAGGTTCGTCGATACATCTCAAATTAGATTCATCTTTGTTGGTTCGATATAAACCTTTCTCTTAACATTTGGTATTTCAGGAATACTTTGATTTAGGTGATAATCCTAATGCATGGAATCACATTGATGAACACATAAGTAAAGGGATATTAGTTTGGAGGTCAAGGGTGAAGATGAACTACTATGAAAAGTATAAACATAATCCACGACTTATGAGGAAGCAAACTGATAAAAATGATTCACTAGATGTTGAGCAGTTTGAAAATCTAGTGAAGATGTGGGAAAATCCAAGGTACTGTCCACATTTATAAAATAATTTCTTCAATTTTCAATCATATACTTTGAGTTGAATTTTTATGGTTGTTTAGAGAATTTTTGAGATCAATAAGGCAAACAAAGCAAAGGAGGTAATGGATCATACCACAGGATCAAATCCATGGAGTTGCTATAGGGCTGAAATGGTATTTCAACAAACTTCTTCTATCACACTAACATCTCATTATCATTTAAATTTTAAGTTATTTAATTCAGCTTCAAATGTATTTTATATCTTAGTGTATGTTTATACTATTTCATATTAAATATAGGTCAATGATGAGCAACCAAGGGTACCACTTAACAAATTTTTGGAGAAGGTGTATGAAAAAATCCACAAGTGGTTGGAGATTAATAACTTGACATTTAGTGAATGGATATAATGTGTCTTTCTTTTATGCTAAACTATTTTCATCTCACTATATGGTTAATTTTTGTAACAACAACAAATATCTAAAATCGTGGGCAATCAAATTGCAAACCAATAGGGATTGGATCATCAACAAGTCATTGAACTCACTCGACAAGCATATTTGGATCTAATCAGACCTGTAAAGAAGACTAGGGTCTGTGGTATTGGAGTTGGCCACAAGGATGTAGGACATAGGGGAAAAACTGCTCGCCTGAAATATGAAATGCTATATGAGGAACATAATGCAAAATAAGTTTAATCTTGCTAAGAAAGTATTGATTGCCAAAAAATTATTTAACTTGAAGCTTATTCTCTTCATAATATCTCTTTATAGGATGCATTTAATAAGCTTTCAGAAAAAGTGGCTACTTTGGAAAGCATAGAATCACAACTAATGAGTTGGTATCAACAATCACAGGTTGTCCTAATTAATTGTATGGTTTCTTAAAATTGTATTCCATTTCAATTCTATGATTTCCTATAACATTTTTATTAATTATACATACAAGGTTGGTGGTGTTCAAATGGGGAGAACTGCACATGCCATGAATGTTGGAGCTACACTTGTGATTCCCACACAAAGTGATGGATGTGGGGCCAATGCAAGAATATTTCCCACACAAGGTCTTAGCACAGGGACCAATGTGAGTGCCATTCCCGCATAAAGTGATGGATTTGGGGCCAATGTAGGCATGTTCCCCACACATGGTCTTAGTGCAGGGACCAATGCAAGTGCATTTCCAACACAAAGTGGGAATAGTGGGACCAATGTGGGTGCCTTTCCCATGAGAAGTATTAGTGCAAGGGAAAATCCGTGTGTGTTTCCCACACAAGATCATTCACATGTACATAAATTCCAATGAATATAACATTTCATTTACTAATATTTATTAATTAAAAAAATTTCATTTATATTTTGAAGGCTTCATTTGGATGTTGGTCATCTCCTGCTCAAAGTCACCCTCAAAATCATCAACCACAAAATATTTCCTCCTCAATTTCATTCACAACATCCATGAACCACACTACTGAGGTAACAACATGACATTACTGGTTTAACATCATGGATAAGTACTGTGTCAGTTTCAAGACAATGTGCAGTAAGTGTTTCGTACTGGGATCAATTAGTGTTTTCAGAACTACTGATCTACTAGAATAATTAGTGGTTGAGTTCCTGGTTCAATGTAGAGTAGATGGAGCCAAAAGATGGAGACACTACTGTTAGTTCTGCCATATTTAGGAAGTTTCTAGATACTGAACCTGGGGCCTGGGTTCCACCATGAGTAAGCTGAGAGGTTGGATCTGGTCCATATCCTGGCTGAGTTCTTTGTGTGTAACTTGGAGCAGGAGTGCTCCTTGTTTGTGTTGTAGTGTACCCCATTTGTGCTGTTGTTTTTACTTATATATTGAGATAGGTGTTGATAGAAGGCTTGTTGCCTCTATCTGAGTTGGGGAGTGACGTTCCCCCCAACTTCCCTTCCTCTATCACAGCAACTCCTGATGTCATCTGGTCTACAGTGGCCATCCATGAAAGGAGTGGTTATGATGGTCATGGATAGAGATTGGAGATGGTGTGGGAAAAGGCCCAAAAATCTAGGGTCTGGCTTTTGGATTCTCAAGTTGATTCTAAAAGTCAATTGAGATGTCTCTGTATATCATTTTTGCATTAATGTATCTTCTGTCTAGTAGTAGCTCATGTATCCCTGTCTAGACCATTTGGTGGTGGATCGCTGGCCTTACTTTCCCACTGTAGGAGAGCATTCAGAATCAACTTTGTAGGAGAGAATTCAACCTTCATTCCTCCAAACACAATATTAAAAAATTCCAACAATCAATTTTGCATAATGGCCACTCAACTCATTGAGCTTGTCCTAAGGGGATTCCTCCTGTGTGTCATGGCTGTCATTGTATGAAACAACATGTAATTAGTTGAACACCTCACCCGCTAAGCATTACCAAATGAGGATTCTATGTATACCTATTAATCATTCACCCCATACCTTTCACTTGTACCTCATTATAACTACCATCTGCACAGCCTCAATAGAGACATTTATAGTAGGCTTCCACTGTCACCACATAAGACATGCACTGCTCAACCTCAGTCTTCCCCTGACAAAGATTTTGTCAAGAAAACCTTAGAGCAATATGCAAGATTAAGAAAGGAGAAAAAATCACATGCTTGCTCTACTTTTAATTCAGAAATAAATCACACAAGTCTCTTTGACCACATCCATCATAACTTGGCCACTTAGCAATTAAATTCAGAAGTGAAATTTCTGAATTCAGTGTCAAATGAGAAGGTGTATATGATGGACCAACCATTTCACTTTAGCTAGGTTGCCTCCAAAGAGTCAAAACCAACTGGAACCAAGTTCAACCATGGCTCAACTACTTTCAGCTAGATTAACATCAACAAAAATGAATTAAAAAATTTGGATCCACACTGATGAAGAGGACTGGAGCTGCCACTCAATCCAGTCTGGCTTTGAACTGATCACAATTTCTATCCCACTCCATGGTCACAAAAAAATGGCATACTCCAAGACAAAAACTACTAGGTCATGGGAGGGAAGAACACCAACAGAAAAACACATTGTTACATATAATACCTCCATCTGAGTGGATTTTACATCCAGGGTTCAATGTTCAATACAAGCATTTCCCTAAAGTGGTAAACTCTACTCATATGATATAATGTTTTTACTATTTGTTTTCATATTATATGATAGGAAATTAGTAAAATTGTCCTAGACATCTAGAAAAATTTGGAAAAATAAGATCTAAAATATCTAAGATGCTACAACAGTAGTTCAATGTGTCATTTAACTTATTTTTTGTATACTATGAAAATTCTAGAGTACGCTGGAATGGGAAGCATCCAAGAGTAATAGAATAGGGCTTACTCCTATTATTCTTTTACTCTTTTTGGTATCCAGGATATATGGTTGTCTTATGTCTATAAACTAGCATCCTCCAACCTACATGATACAACTTATTAACTCATCCCTTATCCCCAGTTCCTTCCCTTTCTCTTACTTGTACCAATTATGCAAACAGTCTAGTAAATAATAACCACGACTTGTAGAGGAAAAAGAAGAAGAAGAAGAGAGAAACCACACTTGCTTTCATTTTCCATGTTGTTATTTTAGTAGATTACTACTACTATTTGTGACTATGTGTAAACTACATATACTCATTCGAATTTTGTATATTAAATTTCATTTGTTTCATATGTTGCAAAATACATTTACTCATTTGACTTTGTGTAGAGAACCAAGTAATATACGATTGACATTTATTCAATACATAATGTTATTTTTGTTTTCACATTGTTAGGGTCTAAATGTTTTTGTTGATGGATTTTGATCATCAATGTTTACGGGAGTGAACAGAAATCATGTGGTCATGGTATGTGTAGTTGTTTCATTAATGCATTCTTGTACTACATTTTTTCAAAGTATAATTGTTTTCTTTTCCACCAGGCTAACACACTTGGAGCTCGAGCTACGAGGATTAACTCTAATAGAAAAAACCACACAATTTGAAGGAAAAAGCAATTAGATATAGAGAGTTATGAACATGATACTTTGACTGTTGTAAAAATCAACTTTGAGAGTTTTTAAGAGTCGAGTGATTTGAATGATGTCAAATATTCAATGTATGAATGTTAATTTGATTAATGGAAATGGATTGTTTCTATTTGCAATGGTTATTCATGTGTCTAAGATATGAGGCTTTGATGTGTCTTATGCTACCAAGTTCTAAGTTCTAATTGCTAAATATTCAGTGATAGCTTCCATACAAACCTTATGAATGGCCTAATATATAAACATATGATTGTGAGAAACAAAAATACAATTACAAATGTATTTCCAAATTCCATCACAAATGTATCTGTGAAGGATACTGGTCCCCCAATAATGTAAGAATGAAGTTCTAAGTCCCTCAAAAAAGTATTTGTGAGAGCTACATCATCCCTCAAAAATGTATTTATGAAGGCCTTTTCTCCCTCAAAAATGTATTTTTGAGGCTTAAATACTCCCTCAAAAATGTATTCTTCAAGACCAATAAGTCCCTCACAACTCTATTCATGAGGGACAAGTGGCATGTGACTAATGTAGTTGTGAGGGACTAAGTATTTGTCACATGATTTCTCTTGACGACCTAATTGTGAGGGCCAACCACACAACTGACCTTATTTGTGAGGGACCACATGTAAGGTTGTGATAGGACGAGTTTGTGAAGAAAAGGCTTCATTTTTGTAGTGGAAGGTGGTGGAAGAGGTGTATAAAAAGGCTTGATTTGTGTAGCTTGTGTTTTGGAATTCAGTGCATTGGTAGTAGTGTGGCATCAATTCAATTCTCTTTGTAACTTGCGAAATTTTACAAGCTATTTACAAATTTTAAAGTAGGAACACCTTGTGTTTGATTCCTATCTATCCACAACGGGTTTCCAACTTTCGCAAGGGTAGTGCTACTAGAGGCCATAGTGGACCAAATGATTTCTAGAAAGGGATTTTTTTTTGAAGATGTTGCAAGAAGATTCACTTATTCAAGGGGTTTCTTGATTGAAATGCATAACGTCTGACCAAATAAAGGTAGAAACTATGGTAAGAAGGAGAAATTTTGAAAATTTTAAATCTAAGCTACATAACATAATGAAAAAATGCTAAATAAAAGAAGATTGATGGGGTGGAATGAGAATGTACCACCCACCTCCACCCCAAACTAGAAAATTTCCTTGTCCTGGGCAAAACTGAAATCTATAATGGAGGGAACAAACATGCTGGGTTCCCTCCAACAAGCACCCCATTGAACATTTAAGGCCCAATAACTGTGTGGTCCACCATTGAGGATCAATGACTAGAACTTCTACAAGATGATTGTATTTTCCTAATGGCTTACCTTTTAGACACTCCCCTATTCTTATTGCATGTAGCCTATTACAAATGGTGTGATACATGTCAAAATACTAAGGGAAACAATTAGTATCATACATGGTTGGTTCATGTTGCTCTTTGTATCGCGATGAATGGGGGATTTTAGAAAAAGCAACATGATAAGGATGAGGGGGTACATGAGTGAGGCTCATTGAATGCATGGTCATTGTAACGCCCCTCCAAGCACATATAGGACAGTAGAAGAAAACCTCATGTTGTCCATAACATGGGTCACTTGGCTCGGAGGAACATTACAAAACATGATAAAACATTGCAATAAGATAAATGAAACACCATGCATTAACTCAAAACATAGATTCATACATTGTTCATGAAAGGGAAAGACATATCTCATCCGATATCAAAACCTATTACATGTAGGCTAAGCAAAACTAAAGCATAAACTATCTTATCTTGATCTCAAGTCTAATACATATAAAATAAGCAAATCTAAAGCATGGAAAGGTAAACTAAACTAAAGGATCTACTAAGTGGTAGATGGCACCCCACCGAGCTAAAGTCTTTCTTGAGTAAGCTACCCTTGAAGGCTCACGTCAGTTCCCTCTTGCTCCTTGATCTAGGGACATCTCGTCCCACGGCCATGCGAAAGAAATCATCAACATTAGTAAGCGGCATTATGCATGTTCTAAGAACTGAAAATAAACATATACTTGAACTGAAATAAACTTGACATAACTTGAGATTATGAATTCTCATTACACATTAATCTTCATTACAGCAATGAATTAAGAACATTATTATATGCATTCTCTCCTCACTACCCACATGGGGCACATCATGCTCGGAAAGTCCATCATTGCTAGGAAGCCCATAACGACCATAAAGGTCCATCATTTCGAGAAACATATAATAAGTTACTTAATTCTCTTAACTTAACATTAACATCATTGTTCTTATTTTGCCATCAATGTAAATTGTCCTCATCCAATAATTGCACCAAAGTGCTCATCAGGCCGGTAAAGGATCACCTTAGTTGCACCAAAGTGCTCATCAATGTCATAAAGACAAAATAACATAAAGAGGAACCATTTACAACTTAAGTGCGTTATCTTAATCATCATGGGATTTCTCCCTCTTAATCTTGACATTAACATTACATGATTTTCATAATTCTTTATTCAACTTCTTAATCATTGCATAAGCATAACATTAAAATAATTAACATCAGTGATAAGCATATGAATTTATGGACATAACAACAAGCATATAATCAAAGGCATAATCATTATCTTGATTCCATTCATTAACATGAAATTCTAAAGAATAATCTTAAATCATACATAGCAAGCAACTCATTCAAAATACATATGCATAATGACATGGCCCGCTTACCTTATTGGATCAAAACCTAATCTTAGTCTCCCTGATCCTGAGTCAAGTCCTAGGTTCCTGAAATAATCATAGTTTATGTTAATTATCATCCTAATTATATCCTAAACCCTAATTGTCTTAAACCTGAAACTTCATGAAAACCAAACCAAAACATGTCTCAAAACCCTGACCATTGAATAGATCTCAAAAAACTGAGAAAAATCCATATACAATTTGTCCCCATATGATTTACCAATTAAAAGTTGTGTGATTTTTCATAGACCAGCCAATCAGAAATCTAGGAAATGCCATGTGTACATAAATTTCCAAATCAGCAGTGGGTCACCACCCTGAGGTGGCCCAACTGGGGTCAGCCGCCTGTGAAGGGCACCCTCAAGCGGATTGCGACTCTGTAGGCTAGAAAACAGATTAATTGACGAATTTACCCTTGAGGCAGTGTGACAAACAAAGATCCAACCCAGGGCAAAATTGTGAAAACAAGTGCCTCGTTTCTTCTTTTTCCAGAAAAAGACGAAGCTCAGTACCCAGAGGCTTTGTTCGAAGATCCAGATCATGGAGCCATACATACCAATGAAAACCAAGGAGCTCGCAGTCATCCAAGTTTCCATACAAACCCGATGAGACAATCTAAGGAACCTGCAGTGCCC
Organism: Alisma plantago-aquatica; assembly: GCA_963693085.1. Lineage (NCBI taxonomy): Eukaryota > Viridiplantae > Streptophyta > Magnoliopsida > Alismatales > Alismataceae > Alisma > Alisma plantago-aquatica. Next base: position 1,154,714,933 of record OY856410.1, on the reverse strand, counting down.
AAAACACCTTGATCTCCATTACACCCGAAGCACAACAGAGCATTAACTCTCAGGGTTCAAAGTCCATCTCAAAAGAGCATCCAAGTACCCAAACAGGTTAGAAAGAAACCACTGGGGCCATCGACCATAGCTGGGGACCTGCGGTGTCCACGGCGGCAGTCACTGGCCTTAACACGCGGGAAACAAGGAAGCTACTTCCAGTTCAAAACCACCGGGAAACAAGGCATAAACGAGTCAAACGAATCCGAGAAACCGGTCTACAGAGGAAGGCGAAGTCGATGAGGCCATTTCCGTGGCTGAAGACATGCCAAGGAGTCAGGACAGCAAGCATCGACACTGTGCAACGGACTCCTACAGGGTATGAGAATCGGGGGGTTTCCAAGACAAACCAACATCACAAAAACGAAGAACAAGGGTCCAGTATGCTCACCTGTGAGCCAATTTGTCCCGCGCAGCCAAAGGAGGATGGGGCGAGGTGCAGGTTGCCGGAGGTGTAAACTGAGTAGGCGGCGGCGGTGTAGGGTGCAAGCGAACGAATTGAGAGAAGAGAAGGGCTACGCTAGGGCTGGCGATCGTTTTCTGCCCCTTTTATATATGTTTTGCGGGCTGGCAACCCCTCGGCAAATCCAAGGGCGGCAGAGAAGACCATGCCCCTTTGGGTGTTTCGTGGATAGGGCATGAAGTCCAGGTAATCCTGGGTTCATTGAGCTCGCGTGGCACTCCCGATCTCAACAGTGAAGAGACCAAAAGAAACGGGACACAATCAGGGTCAAAAAGGGGGTCGGATAAGAACTCGCAGCCAGGCTGCCTGTTCTCGGTCTCCTACTCAAGGTAGGAGACGAGTTCGGAGCCTTTGGATGGACATCTGACGGCCATGATGAAATCTGACATAAGTGAAGCGTGTGACACTTAAATAACAAGAAATCTTAGGTTAGGTTATGAATATTTGTTTGATATTTAACCAAAACTATATCTTTAACTTTCCGAGTTGATTTCAAGGGTCAAATGAAGTCCGATTAGGCTCAAAATTTGCCCATAAGTTAATTAGAGGGTCTAGAATCTCTATATCCAGTTGGATTTTCATTTTGTTGCTCTTTTTTTCATCAATTTCATGTAGGTTTCTAATTGAATACATGCATTATGAAAAATGTGACATTAATAGAATTATCATTTATTAAATGACTATTTGAGACAAAGCTAGGGTTATGAGATTATTTCTTCATACATTGGACTAAGAGGTCCCATAAAATTCTAGTTTGTTGGATAAAAGCTTAAACTTGAAAACTAGGTTTCACATTAAGGTACATTAATAAATCTAGGATTTTGAGGATGTTACAATTCTACCTACCTTAAATAAATTTCGTCCTTGAAATTTCTTATACTACTACCCACCTTAGGGTTTTCCATATCCTCATAACATCATAACTTATCATTCAAAGCTCAATACTAACACATATATGATCTAAGGATAAAGTAAAAATCTAAATGTGACAATCTAAACCATACCTTGATCACTTTCCTCCTCCATGTCCATAGCAAACACTCGGGCCTGTCTCTTAGGGGCTGGGTTCTGGTTTCTTGCTTCCTTCCTTTGTATCTTAGGGCAGTCGGGCTTTATGTGTCCAGGTTCTCCATAGTTGTAGAATAAACCAGTACCGAACCTACAAGGCCCTCCATGGACCCTCTTGCAAGTCGGGCACTGTGCTTTCTCTGGGGCAGCAGGGGCTTCAACCTCAAGAGCCTTCCTCTTGTTGTTGGGAGGTTGATGATGATTGTTCTTCTAAATAGCCTCCTTCTTATAGGACCTCTCGGGGTGGTCTTCTAGCTCTAGGGCAACATCTAATGCAGCTTGAAGGGTCCTATGGCCTCTTCCTGATAGGGCAAAGCTCAAGTCTAGCTTCAGTCCTCGGATGAACTTCTTTGTCCTGCGCCGCTCGTCGTAATCATATCCGTACTTCTGCAGAACCCTAAACTTCATGGCGTACTGGGTCACTGTCATGTCACCAACCTGAGCTAGATTGGCAAACTCCATTTCCTTCTTCTCTATCATGGCTTCAGACACGTAGTGCTCCTGGAAGGCTTCCACAAAACCTTCCCATGTAAGTGCAGGTGCATCAGCAGCTCTGGAGTTGAGGAAGTTCTCCCACCATGTACAAGCTGCTCCCTTCAACATGTGGGTGGCAAAGTGAACCCTAGACTGCTGAGGGCAGTCCAGGTCACGAAAACAATGCTCCATGCTCATAATCCATTCTTCTTCCTTGGTGACGACATCATCCTCTCCTTCTCCAGCAAAGGAGTCGGGCCTGATCTTCAAGAAATCCACCAAGGTCAGCTCGTGGTGTCTGAGTTGACGTTGTCCTTGTCCTAGGGCATTGGTGAGTAGTTGGACTAATTCCTCCAGGGTTGCCTTAGGGTTCCTTCTCGATCCACTCCCCTCACTTGAAGAGCTAGCACCATCTTCCCTATCCTTTCCCTTGTCAGATCTCTTAGGAGCCATCTAGAAAAACAAGGTATACCTAGGGTTAGAACGTGTGAATCTTTAGCTTAGTGGCCATCTACTCATCGCTCTGATACCATATTGTAACGCCCCTCCAAGCACATATAGGATAGTGGAAGCAAACCTCATGTTGTCCATAACATGGGTCACTTGGCTCGGAGGAACATTACAAAACATGATAAAACATTGCAATAAGATAAATGAAACACCATGCATTAACTCAAAACATAGATTCATACATTGTTCATGAAAGGGAAAGACATATCTCATCCGATATCAAAACCTATTACATGTAGGCTAAGCAAAACTAAAGCATAAACTGTCTTATCTTGATCTCAAGTTTAATACATATAAACTAAGCAAATCTAAAGCATGGAAAGGTAAACTAAACTAAAGGATCTACTAAGTGGTAGATGGCACCCCACCGAGCTAAAGTCTTTCTTGAGTCAGCTACCCTTGAAGGCTCACGTCAGTTCCCTCTTGCTCCTTGATCTAGGGACATCTCGTCCCACAGCCATGTGAAAGAAATCATCAACATCAGTAAGTGGCATTATGGATGTTATAAGAACTGAAAATAAACATATACTTGAACTGAAATAAACTTGACATAACTTGACATTACGAATTCTCATTACACATTAATCTTCATTACATCAATGAATTAAGAACATTATTATATGCATTCTCTCCTCACTACCCACATGGGGCACATCATGCTCAGAAAGCCCATCATTGCTAGGAAGCCCATAACGACCATAAAGGTCCATCATTTCGAGAAACATATAATAAGTTACTTAATTCTCTTAACTTAACATTAACATCATTGTTCTTATCTTGCCATCAATGTAAATTGTCCTCATCCAATAATTGCACCAAAGTGCTCATCAGGCCGGTAAAGGCTCACCTTAGTTGCACCAAAGTGCTCATCAATGTCATAAAGACAAAATAACATAAAGAGGAACAATTTACAACTTAAGTGCGTTATCTTAATCATCATGGGATTTCTCCCTCTTAATCTTTACATTAACATTACATGATTTTCATAATTCTTTATTCAACTTCTTAATCATTGCATAAGCATAACATTAAAATAATTAACATCAGTGATAAGCATATGAATTTATGGACATAACAACAAGCATATAATCAAAGGCATAATCATTATCTTGATTCCATTCGTTAACATGAAATTCTAAAGAATAATCTTAAATCATACATAGCAAGCAACTCATTCAAAATACATATGCATAATGACATGGCCCGCTTACCTTATTGGAGCAAAACCTAATCTTAGTCTCCCTGATCCTGAGTCAAGTCCTAGGTTCCTGAAATAATCATATTTTATATTAATTATCATCCTAATTATATCCTAAACCCTAATTGTATTAAACCTGAATCTTCATGAAAACCAAACCAAAACATGTCTCAAAACCCTAACCATTGGATAGATCTCGAAAAACTGAGCAAAATCCATATACAATTTGTCCCCATATGATTTACCAATTAAAAGTTGTGATTTTTCATAGACCAGCCAATCAGAAATCCAGGAAATGCCATGTGTACATCAATTTCCAAATCAGCAGTGGGTCACCACCCTGAGGTGGCCCAACTGGGGTCAGCCGCCTGTGAAGGGCACCCTCAAGCAGATTGTGACTCTGTAGGCTAGAAAACAGATTAATTGATGAATTTACCCTTGAGGCAGTGTGACAAACAAAGATCCAACCCAGGGCAAATTGTGAAAACAAGTGCCTCGTTTCTTCTTCTTCTAGGGGAAGACGAAGCTCAGCGCCCAGAGGCTTTGTTCAAAGATCCAGATCATGGAGCCATACATACCAATGAAAACCAAGGAGCTCGCAGTCATCCAAGTTGCCATACGAACCCGACGAGCCAATCTAAGGAACCTGCAGTGCCCAAAACACCATGATCTCCATTACACCCGAAGCACAACATAGCATTAACTCGCAGGGTTCAATGTCCATCTCAACAGAGCATCCAAGTACCCAAACAGGTCAGAAAGAAACCACTGGGGCCATCGGCCATAGCTTAGGACCTGCGGTGTCCACGACGGCGGTCACTGGCCTCAACACGCGGGAAACAAGGAAGCTACTTCCGGTTCAAAACCACCGGGAAACAAGGCATTAACGAGTCAAACGAATCCGAGAAACCAGTCTACAGAGGAAGGTGAACTCGATGAGGCCATTTCCGTGGCTGAAGACATGCCAAGGAGTCAGGACAGCAAGCATCGACACTGTGCAATAGACTCCTACAGGGTATGAGAATCGGGGGGTTTCGAAGACAAACCAACATCACGAAAACGAAGAAAAAGGGTCCAGTATGCTCACTTGTGAGCCAATTTGTCCGGCACAGCCGGAGGAGGATGGGGCGAGGTGCAGGTCGCCAGAGGTGTAAACTGAGTAGGTGGCGGCGGTGTAGGGTGCAAGCGATCGAATTGAGAGAAGAGAAGGGCTATGCTAGGGCTGGCAATCGTTTTCTGCCCCTTTTATATATGTTTTGTGGGCTGGAAACCCCTCGGAAAATCCAAGGGTGGCGGAGAAGACCATGCCCCTTTGGGCGTTTCGTGGATAGGGCACGAAGTCCAGGTAAACCTGGGTTCATTGAGCTCACGTGGCACTCCCGATCTCATCGGTGAAGAGACCAAAAGAAACAGGACACAATCAGGGTAAAAAAGGGGGTCGGATAAGAACTCACAGCCAGGCTGCCTGTTCTTGGTCTCCTACTCAAGGTAGGAGACAAGTTTGGAGCCTTTGGATGGACATCTGACGACCATGATGAAATCTGACATAAGTGAAGCGTGTGACACTTAAATAACAAGAAATCTTAGGTCAGGTTATGAATATTTGTTTGATATTTAACCAAAACTATATCTTTAACTTTCTGAGTTGATTTCTAGGGTCAAATGAAGTCCGATTAGGCTCAAATTTTGCCCATAAGTTAATTAGAGGGTCTAGAATCTCTCTATCCAGTTGGATTTTCATTTTGTTGCTCTTTTGTTCATCAATTTCATGTAGGTTGCTAATTGAATACATGCATTATGAAAAATGTGACATTAATAGAATTATCATTTATTAAATGACTATTTGAGACAAAGCTAGGGTTATGAGATTATTTCTTCATACATTGGACTAAGAGGTCCCATAAAATTCTAGTTTGTTGGATAAAAGCTTAAACTTGAAAACTAGGGTTTCACATTAAGGTACATTAATAAATCTAGGATTTTGAGGATGTTACAGTCATCCCATCATATTTGTAACTAAAATATATGGGAGTTGGATATGGGTGCTGATAAATTTGAAATTGGTAACCCGTGTTCTCATGTGATTCTTCTGGATAGGCATATGTTGTTGTCAACTCATGAGGCTGGTGGAGTTTTTGATAGGTTGGAACTTGTTGGGGGAAAGGGTGTGGGTGACTATGGACCACTTGGGGTTCAATAGGAATTTGCAGACAAGATGGTTCTAGATGAAGAAGTGGCTAATGGATACTCAAATTGGACTGTCTAAGAGCAGCCTCAAGTGAGAAGGATGCCTCTTCAATGGTTGTGGGTATTACTTCTAGAAAGGAGGAGGTTGGTTCACTCTCAATCTTAATTTCACTGTGATTGTCTTCTAGGGATATCTAGCATTCTAGAACACATGGGCTTCTAAAGGGAGGAGTTGTGGTTGTAGTGAGTTAAATTTATTAATGTAGTCTTAGAAATAGGCTTCTTCTTTCTCTTGTGTATTTTGTGAGACTTCCAAGTGTATGGATATCAAAGGATCGATTCCCTACCATTGCATCTGTAATGGGTGCTAAACTTCATTTTATCCACCAAGATACTCTTCAACCAACCCATTGCTAAAAAACTTTTTGCTTTGTAGGGGTCTCCAAATCCTCCCTTCTTCATACATGCTCAAAATTTGTGTGGGACAAAAAATATGTCATATGCATATGTCTATCAAGTAACCACATGAGATGGATTAGGTTTTGAGGAACTTGTTGATTATCCCTTCTTGTGGTCCATGCATAAGTATTAGATTGAAAAACCACACATTCATGAATCCAGACAGAAGGAGTCCAATCCTCCCTTCAATTATAAAAATCTTTGGGTGAGAGTGGAACCCAATTACAACAACAAAAATAACCTTAATAGTGTCCTTAAGCATTCTCAATGTACCCCTATGTAATTAGGAAGTTTTCAAACACAAAACAAGAGGTTAATTAGATTCTCAAATAATTCATATGCTCCTTAACCTAGTGGTGTATCCATCCCTACTATCTTGAATAATTCTAGTAAACATAATAATAATAGAATTCAGGGGCCTTGCCCAACACAACTAGAGGGACATCCTATTGAGAAAAAAAGACTCATCAGTCGACCTCATAATTGATAAAATCACCTATAGAGTTATAGCTACAATCAAAACCAAGGATTATGTTGTGAATACTTTTATGTTTTTGGAAACTAGTACTACCACACTTGTGAGACATCATTATCTCTCTCAATGAGGGTTCTTTAGGAGGATATACAACATGTATGCCACCACCAGGTACTAACTCTTAATGATTCATCGATTTCCATATCTATCAATTTTTATACTATATCTGATAGGGAAGATCCCATCACTTAGAAACCCATTCACATTTGTGTCTCTTGGGAATATGGATTAACAATATCACACCCTTAAGAATGGTTAATGACCATTTCAAATCCTTCATTTTGTCATGGGTTTTCTGGTATATTTTAGTTCTAACTATTTTTTCATCATGCTTATATCTTCACAGAACATTCATGGAGAGGTATCCTAGAAATGCAACCAGATTCATGACAAATTCATATGAAAAATAGAACACAAATCATTACTATCCCATTAAAAAAGAGAGCCTATCTGACTTTCATCTCCACATCATCATTGATAACATTATTACTAGTTGGATTACAAAGCAACTATCAAATTGAGTTGTGGATTTTTGGTTGGTTAAAGATCGATCCACGTCCTTGACCTTAGACTTCACTGGGATAATTTGATTACCATTCAACTATGTGACTACAATGAGTTTCTATTCATCATTATGTATGCAGGAGTAGGAGACTAGAAGGACATGATCCTCCTTAAACTCAATTCCATTATTTCTATTTTTAACAAGTACACTTGGATCATTATGGGCGACTTAAGCCTTACTAGACTAGCACTTAATGGAAATTTAGTGACTCTACCACATTAAATTACTCTGTCAATAACCATCTCTTTTACATCTTCATTAACTATAACCTCCTGATTGACTTATCAACCAACGATACAAACTTCACATAGAAACATGGGTAGTCTTGGTCTATTCTCAACAAATTCTTTGTGTCTCAAGTGTGGGACAGTTCCTACCCCCTTTGTCATACCACTTCCTTCCAAATCATCTGATACCACTTTTCCATCATCCTTCATTCTAAATTCAAATTTAGGAATCTAGTGGTTATAGATTTGAAAGATTCTAGACATCTCACTTCTCCTTTCCATTCTTAGTGGAGGATGTTGGGTTTGTTCATACTTTTAACTTTCAAGTAGGATACTTACTCCAAAATGACATCAAAGGACTCCATTCTACTTTTCTAGTTGTAGCTCTTCTACTTTGACAAAAATTCACTAGAAGATCAATACTCTTGAAGTTGGTCTTTTTTTGTAGATTCCAATCTTAACTATGATCTAGAAACTACAATTTCTAAAAGATTGAAACCTAAGGATGTTCCTATCTTATAAAAAAAATTCTTTGAAGCAAAAGTTTCCAAAGAGAACAAAATCAAGGAAGGTGAGATAAATACAAGCTTCTTTCATAAAACTTGAAATATTTGAAAATATAACTCCTTAATTCACAACTTGTTCATGAATAATGTCATGACTTCCAACAAACATCTTATTATAACCAATATAAACAATTTTTTTGAGCTAGTAAATCACAATCGTGACTTATCTAACCTTTTCATTTCAATTGGATATCTCTTTTCCCTACTAAAGCTCTACACCCTTATTCCTTGATATCCACTTTTTCTAAGTCCGAGTCTTCAATGCCATATCCCCCATTAACACTGAGAAATCACTTAACCATGTTGGAATTTGTATGTATTTTGACCAAACCTCTTGCACTACTATCAACTCAAGTCTCATGAAACTTTTCCATGACATGAAACATTTAGTCCAAAAAGTCCCCTTTTCCTCCTAGAAATATTTTAGGTATGTAGTCAAATGTAAAAGCAAAGATGTCTGTATATTCCTAGTATATTGATATTTATATGCTCACCCTGATTCTGACCTATTAAAGGTATATTAGGGTTTTAACCACATTATGTGAGCATACGATCCATTAGGTATTGACTTTAGACTAATGTCCATATATAGTCATATAAGTCTAAATATTTCATTACCCATATACCCAATAATAATAAAAATTACTTTTTAACCTAGTTCTTCTAATATGAGTATGTAATATCACACTACTTAATTGATCAAATAATTTGACCATATTCATTACATAAAAATAATTTATTAAACTAACATATTGAAGGAATCTAGGGTATAAATATTGTGACTAAAATCATTACTTAGGATATATTCAGTTAACATTCACTAAAATTATAGAATTTTCTATTTATACTTTTCAAAAACACTATATATACCTCTCAATATGATGCATGTTATGTGATAGGTCAAATATGTTTATTAATATTACTAAATATATGTTCCAAGAATATCATCAAATACTAGAATTATTTAGTTAATGAAAATCCAAAATGGTAGGTTATAGAGGACCCATTACTTACTGTATTAATATGTAAATATCTTCAAGATGCTTACTCCCTATGTGCAACTATACTAACATAGGGTTCCAATATGTTATAATAACTAGTTGGCTCAAGTACTTATTCTGGTCATCCTAATTATTACCTACATCAATACCATCATCATTCCCATTAACTAATTTTTCTAGAATAAAAAATAGTAGGCTAGTAGGACATGGATATTATAAAGATTTTATGACAACGATCCAAGCACTAACGTATATATGTATAGGGGCTCTAGACTAGATAATTTCCTTTAACAAAGTTATTGTATTTTATAGAATTAAACGTTCATAATACTATCTTTGTTGTTTAATCATGTATACCAGATATTCAATGTTGCTTCCTTACTATTCCCTAAGAAATTGGTCTACTAGTCAAGTAGTAATGATAAGAAAGTGATTCACACACTCCGGCAATTACCAGGTTGACCTTGGTTGTGATCTCCATTGATGAGGTGGTTTGGGAGATCTCCAAGTGATGAACAAGTAGTGCCAACACCTGGTTGCGGAAGGTATGTTGGTGGTTTTCTATACATCTGTGGCTACTGGAAGTATCTACTGAGTTGCTTCTTTGTGGGGTTGATGAATGAGGTGGTGAAGATAGGAGGTCCTCTTGATCCTCATTGGAGCCACCACTAGTTAGGGCAGATGAAGAAGGTGACTAGCAGAAGAAAGACAAATGGTGATGTAGCTGCTAGGGTTTTAGGGAATGAAGGAGCAAGGGTGGCGAGATAAGAAATAAATAGGGAGGCAAGAGAGAGGAATATGAGAGAAAGAGAAAGATAAAGAAATAGTCATCAATCTATAGCCATTGCGGTAGTCAAGACAATGTAGGGAGAACATATTAGCCATGTGCAAAAGATGGGAATGGGGAAAGACATTATGTAAAAATAATCAGAACATTATTGCAATGATAAATTAAGTTAATTAATTCTAAGGAAGTTGACTTTGTCTTCATTGAATCAATTGGGTGAGCAGACATTACCGAAATGACATGAAATTTATCATGTTGACTAATTAGGGTACAAAGTTTTCAATTTTAATATTAGTTCTATTTCAAAAACAAATTTGATATTTTATTTGATTACTTGTAGGTTAATTACTCCATCAATAAATTTAATGCCTTTATTCATATATTTATATTTGTTTTCCCTATTAAACTTAGTATGATTCTAAAGTTCTGACTTGGACTCACTAATTATGAAATGATGATTTTGTAGTATTAACCCCAATTTGATTATGTAATTAATTAATTTATTTTTAACATTTTATATTTACTAATAATTTATATTTTATTGGCTCCAATTATTCCTAATAATTTTAGAATAATATAAAAAGGTACTGATATTAACATACCAGAAAGGAGATTGGAATAAGGGATGGTTGAGCTATGAACTAGATTTGGATATGTTATGTAAGTCAGCTTACCTAAAATGTTGACAAACTAATACACAAACATTATATTTTAGTACTAGGTATGTGGATTATTTTTGTCTATTTATATACGGATAACAATATATATATATATATATATAATATTCAGTTAATTGCACATATCAAACTTTTATTTTAAATTCACATTTTAACTCAAATTTGTCATGCCACATTGGATTTATTTATCTTTCTATTTGTCATTGAACTTACATGAATTACTCATGGTAGGTTTGATGATTGTTTCAATATATCATAGTATTTTTTATGTTATATACACATGGCATTCTAGATGAATTGGAATTGAAATAAACATCAAAGAAGTTTAGGCATATGATGAAATATTTGAAAAAATTCAAAAATCATAGATAATTACTATGGATGATTATTCATAAAATAACCATGTACCTTTTTAATGAATAAATCACAGAATAATAATCCAAGAAATCATAGTGCAAATCTAAGCGATCAATCAATATGAAATAATACAAAACACTTAGATGTCACTATTGTATTCATATGGTTCTAAGAAGTGTCTAGTCTTGATATTATGGGTCTTGGGTTGGGGTTATATTAGGGTAAGGTTTCGGCAATGCCAAGTTTCTTAGGTTAGCTATCCATTGAATAAGAAACCCTAGGTGCACATAAATAATACCCTAATCTTACAAGGATATCACAATTTCTTTTTTTGGAAATCGGTAAATATATTGCCAAAAAGGAGCCTATCTAAAAGCAGGACCTACAAACCACAACAGTAAACAAGGGGGTATTATCTACAAAAACCCCAGTATATCTTAGCTTGCTCAGACATGCCTGAGGAAAAGCCATTTTTACAAATAAGAGCACGTGATAAGAACCTGGCTATTATGACAATAACCCTCTCCTCATCTCTAGCTTGTCTACCATGATTCCTATTGTTCCTCTCCTCCCAAACAAAGTAGCAGGTACTAGTAAAGCAAAAACCACCTACTGCTATTTCACTCCTAGTGTTCATTTTATCTTTAATCTTAGTAATCATATCATTAATGTCGTCTCCCACCATCTGCCCCCACTCGCACTTGAGGCAGATCGTCAACCATATTCTCCTAAAGAAACTGCATTGGCCAAATAAATGGTTGTGGCTTTCATCTTCTCTCTTACACAAGTTGCACCTAACATCAACCTGTAGGCCCCACCTTCTAAGCCTGTCTGCGGTGGGCAATTTGGAAACAATAGCTCTATAGGTAACCATACTACATTTGGGAATATGGAAGGGATTCCAAAGAAGATTATGCCAAGGCACATCCTCACCGATATCCATGTTGATCCATGGTCTAGCCATGGGAACAACCAAGCTGACAACACCAAACGAATCAACATTATACCAGTGCTGCGTCAACGTCCAGTGCTTGCACATGTTTCTCCATATCCGAGAAGAACTGTTATCAAACCCATCTTCCAGCCTTCCATACCTTTTATCCATCCATAAAGACCAAACATTATCCTTCTGCATCAAAAATCTGTTAACCCTCTTGCATTGACTTTGGTATACCATCATTTTCGGTTCTATAATATTCTGCCCCCCCTTACAGAAAGGTCTTGCAATATATTTCCACACAACTCCATGTCCTTTACCACCCCAAACAAATCCGGCAAGCAACTGCCTACATCTTTCAGCAGTCGGAAATGGGATACCACAGACGTCACTCCAAAATCTAATCATAGCTTGAAGCATAGATCTGACCAGGACCAATTTCCCCGCCATGGAAATCCTACAAGCAGACCAACAATCAATTTTGGTTCTGAGCAAATCAATGCACTGGGAAAAATCAGCAACTGAGCCTTTCCCCCCCACCACTGGAGCACCCAAGTACCGAGTAGGTAGCCTACCCACCTTAATCTGGGTAGCATTCCTCATCCTTCCTCTCATAATCAATAAAATGATATTTTATAACTGGGATAATATATTCAATAAATTTTGATAACACCCAAATTTTCATATACCCCCAGGGGTGGGTTTGTTCCTAAGAATCAACATCGACAACCATTGAAATCCTTGAGGGCCATCGGTCATCGAATATCTAGGCTCATCGACCACCAAAATCATTGGTCACCAAAGATCGATGCTCATCGACCGCTGAGATCTAAAACCATTGAGATCATCATCTACCACCAACATCATCGACTGTCGAGGTTAGTGACCATTGAGAACCCAGTGATCCCATTAACTGTTGGGACCATATATTAGTGACCTATGAACTGACCGACCATCAACGACCACCAAGAACTTTCATCCTTATAAATACCCACTCCATGCTACCTAGGTGGGGGTTTTGTTCTAGTTCTGCTGTTCTGACCTTTGGTCCCCATTTTTAGTTCCAACGACCATCAGTTTGCAGAACTCCATGGGAGAGCTCCAAGGTTCAAAAGGGACAAAGAGAATACCCTACATCCACCCATATTAGTTTTCCTCCATCCACCATTGTTCTTTCAACATCATCCACCCACTTCCAACCATTCCCAATTTCCTTCCACCTCCATACATCCACCAAAAGCTGCTATTTGGGGCGGAATCAAGGAGAAAGGAGGCCACAAAGTCCAGAAGATTAAGGAGGATGATCCAAGGATTAGATCTAGGTCTTCCAGAGGATATAGAGTGAGAACCACCTCTCCTCTATGGGTTAAATATCTTCTTCTACCTCTTTCTTCTACTTTTCTCCTTTGTTTATGTACAAATGATGTTCTTCCATCTTTATTCAGTGCCAACTATACTTGTCCATGGCTATTTGAGCTCCTTCCTAGCTATGTAGCCAATTTTGGCCATGTTTATATACTTTTACCTTAAGCAAGTAGTTTTATTCCAGATTGAGTATGTTTTTTTCTATGTTTCTACTTTCAATTATGATTGCTAGTTTTGTTGATTGCTTACTTTCTTGAACCTCTGTTTCTACCTAGATCAAGAGATTAAATATAGAACTAGATAAGATAAGGTAGTTTGGATCAAAATATGAGAAGAGGACATACAAGGGAGGACCAACAAAAAACACCTGTCGGAGAAATCTGACCTGAACCTTGAACCTGGTTGGGCTCATTGCAACCCGCCCGGGTTCACAGTCTATTTTCTGCACAAATCCTTTAATGTTTCTAACATCCCTAAATATTCTAGACCTGAGAGGGTATCTGGAATATTCATGAGTGTTGACCCGTTATCATTGAGAGAAGTCTCAAATCATTGATTGGGTTTTAGTCACGCTATGAGAGAGTGAGTGGGATGACCCCCATAGGAGCAGTTACTATGATACATGCTATGTTTAGATGTAGGTTGCTTGCTAGGGGTGTTTGAGGGTTGTCTATACCCGAGATCGGTCTAATAGATTGTAAGTCTTTTAGTTACATAGAAAGGAAATCCTTCTCCTAATTAGTATGATTCGAAGGACTCTCTTGTCTTAACTTTGTTTTATTTTTCTTCATATCAATTTTCTAGACTAGTTCTAGTTCATTACATGTATCAACTATTAGTTTGTCTTAACTTACTTAAGGGTGGGATCTTAAGGGCACTAAACATCCCCATGTCTCTATGTTTGACCTCATATATCTACTTCGACCCTATATTGAGTTACGTGGGTCCTCAAAGGTTTCAATTTATAGATTTAAAAATCTGATTCACCTTTAGGATGTTGCTTCCATTTTTTAGGAGCATTGTGTCAGGTCTTTTTGGTGTTGTTGTTGGGGATTGAAATCCCCTTATCTCTTGAGTTGAGGAGGTGTCCCCAACTTTGACCCAGGGTTGAGATTAACGTTTTGGCACCATTGTTGGGGATTGAAAGCCCCTTGGAACTTGAGTTGAGGAGGTGTTCACAACACCTACCCAGGGTTGAGATCAACTTTTTGGCACCATTTCTAGGGACGTGGTTTTCTACGTTTACACACCCAAAGATTTTGTAATGTCACCATAAGCTTGTACATTTATGCACATTTCTTCTTTTGTTTTGCACATACTTGTTCCTACATACTAAAATACTCCTCCCTTTTTCTTGTACTTTTTAGCCATGGACCCTGTTTCAGTAAGGCAAGTTATCATATCCACATGTCTTCCAAAATTGTTTCGTAATCCTAACTACTAGCGAATAATTGAAAGCCATGCAATTCAGCTAGTTGAGCTATATTTGCCCCCACCATCATCATATGTTAACATCCCAACAATGGAAAGTGTTGATCAGCCTTCAACCTCCACATTGCCTGGGGATCAAGAACTGATCGGAGTAGTGGCACTAGCTGGAGAAAGTGTCGATGCACTCATCACCTGCTTAGCTCCTCATCCTAAAGAACAAGTCGATCCACTTTAGGGGCTACTCAATATACAAGATCATCAAATCCAAGTATCCACCGAGGTCACAAACTACAGTAGAAATGCACTTCATGCTATTGAACAAGGAGCCATCCAAGTGAAACAATTTGATACAACATGTTTCCAGCAGCAGCGCATGGAAAATTGGCAATCCTTGAAAGAATTTCCATACAAGTCCAACAACTCCATGACAAGGATGTTGAATAGGGCAAAAGACTTCAAGAGCACATCAATTTGGTTGCTATGCAATTGCAAGTGCCATCACACAATCGTGAAGATTATAATAATAAATATCACTTAGTTGAACCTAATGAGGAAAATATCTCACCTTCCTATTTGGACGACCAACTTGAATCGCCAAGAGTTTTGTGTGAAGACTCACTCAACCAAGGGGGGCCTTCATTTCATCCATGTGGTTCATCTAAGCAATCAATTGAGGAATCACAAAGTCAAAAATTATGTTTGAAAATGATGATTACTTTCACTTCCCTCATGGAAGCCAAACAACCTCATAATTCAAGGGGAAATTTGAGTAGTAGAATTTGACTTTTATCCCAAACCAAAGTGACTCCTCTCACATTGAGATTTTTCACTTTGTTTCAACCAACATGTCTACTATGGGTTGGAATAACTTTTCGAGGAGGATGACAATGACTATTCAGTTTGGGGGACTGAGTGTTCTGATGATGATGAGCTGGAGTAGCACAAGCCGACACTCACTACCATTCCATTACAAGGAGTGGTTGGCATTGAAAGAGAAGGATGGAAAATCCATCAAAACATGGCTTATGAGTATGAAGATACCCCAGAGACCATATACCGTGATAATATTGGCGTGTTAGAAGCACAAATAGATCCACTTGTGGATACTTCTTGCTCAAAATAGGATTGGATGACTCAAATTGAAAAAAACATATTACTCTAAGAATCCAACCTCAAGTTTAGAGGTGGAGAGAGAAGTGAGGAGTCTTCTAAAAAATTTATAGCCTCTCCCCTCCATCTCATCCTATGTTGACTTCCTATGGCTTGCCTATTCATATTCTTACATTGATGGGTACCTTGAGGATACTCAGTCAAGGAATTCATCTCAATGCAGTTCAAATCAATTTCAGCACAAAGATAACTTCACCAAGTCACCAGATTTTATTCCTCTTCTTCATACTCAGAAGGGCCCATATCTCTACCCCTTCTACTCCTACATGGTGGACCCCATCGATAAGACACAAGTGACACTAGTATCAAAACTTTGGATTTGGGATCTCAGTGACGATATTGTGGGGGCAACCACCCCCTTTATCTTACTACTTTCTTTTCTCTTTTTTTTTAAATAATTTTTGTTTTTCACGTTCTTGCTTAGATAGTTTTTTCCTCTAAATGCTTAAATATATCCTCACATGCATGGATCATTTTAGGACTTTAATAAATTTCTTTGGTACTACATCCATACATTCCTTCCCTACTATCCCGAGTTTAGGTCTTGCTCGAGGACTAGCAAAGTTTTAATCTTGGGGTGGTAGGGCCATTCACCCTTCTATCTCTTCATTTTTCATGAATGCATGTTTACTTCCTAAATTTAGGCATAAATTTTACAATTCTTGTATACTTTAGTATAGCTTTACTTCTTTGTAGGACTTTGTTCCCTAATTTGTAGCTTTACAAATAAGGTTTTACGATGAAAATATTATAGTTAAATGCTTATCCATGCACCTAAGTGACCAATTTTCATCTTAAACTTCTTTTTCTTGACTAGCTCATTGACTCTTTCCTTAAGTTTGACAATCAATCTAAGGTTATGCTCCTTTTCATAGTTTTAAAAAATATTCCCTTGATCTATGTTGTGAATGACAAAACCAAGATAAGGGAATGTTGGAAAGAACTAGAGTTTGATCAGAACTCCAAGTTGTGTTATTCCCAAACCTGCCTCTACTCTAAGGATCCTTGAATTACAATTACTATTTTTCACATTAGTATCAAGAATATAATGATGAGTTTTTGAGATATAATCAAGTTTAAGTGTTTACCGTTGATGGTATGTGAACACTCTCACATTAGATTGAGTAAAAAGATGAAAAATAAAGATATGCAAATGAAGCTTGGCTTCCCACCAACCCCAAATATAATAAAATAGTTCTCACCCAAGCCTACAACTTATAATGTAGAGAATAAAAACCCGAGTGTGAATAAGCATGTGAGTGTTTTTTCTTCTCTTTCAAGAAAGTTATGGATGGTGCCCAGTGGGTGTATGACTATGCTCATGAATGTGGGTATGCCGTTCCTAGAAGCGCCACCCTAAAAGCTCATTAGAGAGTCACCAGGAACCCCTAGCAGACATATGAGATCATCCCAGTTGCAGGGTTGGTTCGAGCATAGTACAAGGAGTTTGACCTACTACTTTGGGCCAACTGGCTTGGATTGTAGGGAGTATTGCTTGTTACATGGACCAACTTGACACATATCAGGATCCTTAGAAGTTATTACAGTCGTTTCCTTTTGTTTCTCCTTAGGACCCAAATAAGTGGGAAGCGCGTTGTTCCTAATCTGTCTACATGAATACATGATGATGGCACATTACTCGCCTTTATCATCTGTATGATTACCTATGTGATAATGTTGTAATGCTGAATTATTTTGATCCATGAGTATTGACAAGTTGTAGTGAATTATCTTAATCTTACATGGATTCTCTTTGATCTTACTTTAGTAGGTTTTGTTCCATTGGTGGGGGTGTGTTCTGAAATAACATGGATTAGGAGAACTATAGTTTTAATTTTTTTCTTAACTAGAGAATTTATCGCCAAGCTTAATTGGACGTTATCTTTTTAGTCTTTAAACATAGTGTTGCTCAAGGACAAGCAAGGTTTAAGCTTGAGATGGTTGATAACACCCAAATTCTGGCATTTATGCTAAGTATTTATATATACTTTCATGCCTTTATAGCCTTAATACGTCCAAAATAACTCTAGACTCTCATATTTTAGTAAAGTATATATTTTTAAAGATAGAGTTGCTCAACTAGCCAATATTGGGAATTGCAGGTACTGAACTCAAGAAGATATCAATTCTGTATATTTCTCCATAAAACATCGTGTTATTCCCACCAGCTTAGGATATGGTACCGCTAACCGACTAGCTGGCCCAAGAAACTTTTGATATTTTGGACCTAAATTTTGATGTCTAGCCCCTTCATTGGAGATCATCCTCATAAGTCAGAAGTTTCATCGATGCAGGCCCATTGATCTATAGTAATAACCCTCCTGGGGTGGGTTTGTTCCTAAGAAACATCACCGACTATCGCTGAAATCCTAGAGGGGAATCAATCACCAAACATCCAAGCTTAGTGACTGTTGAGATCATCAACGACCACCAACATCATTGGTCATCAAATATCCATGCTCAGCTACCGTTGAGATCATCAACAACCACTGAGATCAGTGACCAGTGAGATCATCAATGGAAACCAACATCATCCACTGTTGAGGTCAGTGACTATGGAGAACCCAACGATCCCATCCACCATTGGGACCATATCTCAATGATCATCAAACCCATCGATGATCAATGACCTCCAAGAACTTCCATCCTTATAAATACCCACCCCTACTACCTAGGTTGGGGTTCCATTCCAATTCCACTATTCTGATTTTTGATCTCATTTTTAGTTCCATTGACATCGGTTCCCAGAGAGATCGAAGGTGTTAAAGGGCTAAAGAGCATACCCTATGTCCACCCCTTTGGTTTTCCTTCATCCACTATCATCCACCCACTTCCAACCATTCACAATTTCCTTCCACCTCCATACATCCACCAAAGTTGTTGTTTGGGGGCAAAATTAAGAAGAATGGAGGCCTAGGAGTCAATAAGATTAAGGAGGACAATCCAACTATGAGATCCAGCTCTTCCTAAGGCTAAGGAGTGATAGACACCTCTCCTCTACAAGATAAATCTCTTCTTCTACCTCTTTCTTCTACTTTTATCCTTTGTTTCTTTATAAATGATGTTCTTCTATCTTTGTTTGGTTCCATCTATACTTGTCAATGTCTAGTTGAGATCCTTCTTATCTATGTAGGCTATTTTGGGCATGTTTATGTACTTCTACCTTAAGCAAGTAGTTTTATTCTAGATCTAGTATATTTTCTATTCTACCTTCTACTTTCAGTTATGATTGCTGGTTTGGTTGATCACTTACTTGTTTGAACCTCTGTTTCTACCTAGATTGATTGATTAGGTGTAGAAATGGATAAGAGAAGGTAGTTTATATCAAAATTTGAGAATATGATGTCCAAGGGAGGTCGAACACATAACACCTATCTAAGAAATCTAACTAGAACCTTGAATGTAGTTGGGATCATCTCAACCCACCCGGGTTTACGGTCTGTGTTATGTGCATATCCTCTATTGTTTCTAACATCCTTGAATAATCCAAACCTGAGAGGGTATCTGGGATATTCATGAGTTTTGACATGTAATCCTTGAGAGAGGTCACATATCATTAATGGAGTTTTAGTCACTCTATACGAGAGTGAGTGGAATGACCCCCACAGGAGCAGTTACCATGATACATGCTATGTTTGGATGTGGCTTGCCTGCTATGGGTCTTTGAGGGTTGTCTATGCTTGAGAATGGGTGCATAGACTACCCAACTTATGGTTACATAACCAGGAACTCCTTCTCCTAGTTAGTAAGATTCACCAAACTATATTTTCTTTACTTTGTTTTATTTTGTTTTATATCATTTTACTAGACTAGTTCTAGTTCTTTACATATAACAACTATCGATTTGGCTTAACTGACTTAAGAATTGGATCACGCTTCAACTTTTTAGGAGCATTGTATTAGGGCAAGTCAACTTTTTAGCACTGCTGTTGAGGATTGAAAGCCCCTTACCTCTTGAGTTGAGGAGGTGTCCCCAACACTGGCCCAGGGTTGAGATCAAATTCAACAATCTATTTATTAACAATGTAGGATTACACATTGTCATCACCTATATTCATGCATCCAAACATAATATTTGAACATAAGAATAATTAGGCCTTTAAACTATTTTATTTGGATTCTATATGATTTTCTAATGAATTCAATATATAGACTCACTATAATATAACCTATAATTTTTTTCTAAAATTGTTAAAAAATAAACGTATATTGGCCAATAAGAAGGTGGCACGTCATCATACAAACCTATATCTAAGTAAACTGTTCTGGTGCTTAAAGGATGGATGAAAAGACCCTATTTCCCTTGTGTAGTGAACTAGATGTGTCACACACTCTAGGGAAAAAGGTGAAATCATCGCGACAATTGCTCCTTCCTCCTACAACAAGTTCAATCTTCCATGGAGGGTCAATTCAATAGTTGACTCTCTCCTCCTGGCTTTAGGAGAACCACATGAGGGTTCAAGAAGCTTCCCCAGGTCTTTCCAGACACAAAAAGTCTCTACTTAGTGCATGACATTGCACTTACTGTGATCACCATAGTCGAGGGATACTTGTAAAAACATGGACATGAAACCGGTTAGCAGGTCCAGGGACCTTACCTAGATATTTTACTAGGGCTAGATGAGCATCATAGACCCTAAAAAAATCTTGTAAGGTCCTCATAATGGCTTGGGTTGTCCAACATCCTAAAATGACAACCACCTTGCTGGTAGGGAGGTGCAATGATGGGTGACAGTGACTCAATCATAGGTGGAATTGAGACTCATAGGGGATCATGTGAGTTGGTTTTTGAGGACACAACCAATGTATGCACTAGGGAGATACCTTGACATCTACAACCCACTTTCAAACTATGAATGAGATAAGGGCATTATCAATTTAGGAACTTTGTGATTATGAGTGGACTAGGATATGATTGAGTTAGCTAGGGTGTGATAAGTGATTAGGGAACAACCCTGAAGTTTGTAAGTTGGAGGGGTAGAGAGGCAGAGCAAGACTAAGAAAGCAAGGTCCTACGAGTTTGTAGGGTTTTTGGGAGTTTTTGTGTGGATATGATAACCTTTGCATCCTTTGCTATGCCTAAGACCCAAGGTCTAGTCCAGAGTCTATGGAATCAAAACTCTTACACAAAAGTCAATTATTATATTATATTAGAAGCCCTATTCACAAAAATAGTTATCTAGGCCACATTTGTTCTTCAAATGATCCCAAATTTTTGGATTATATTAAATTCACTATTATATGAGATTGGGACAAAGATTGGGCAGATACATGTTTGTTTGAAATACAAAACATGATTTTCAAGGACAAACTAGATAATTACTTAATTAATTAGCTCGTCCACAAGATAACTTGGAAACTTTTAGAATTTATCTAGTGTCATCAAAATCCAATTATGAATCAACAAAAAATGTCATTGATACTTAATATGAGAAGGATGTTGACCTAATAGTTATTGTCCATATTTTGATGATGAAATAATCATTCCCTTCATATGTATTTAATATGTGTATTTTAAGTTGATGTCAGGTATTAGGTAGATGGAAAGGATCAATTTAATCAAGCCCTAGCTTGACAAAATACAAGTCAAAGTCAATGCAAATGCACTTTTGTGGAAAAACCCTAAAATCCTTAGGATAATTTTTGTAATCATTTGTATTGATGGCTATGACTTATAATCAAGCTGAGAAAAAATCAGGAACACTTAAAAATGAATATTTAAGCACTCAAATAGCAATTTCTAAAATTCATTACAGGGTATTTTATTGGGTGAGTTTCATCTTTGATAAACTTGACCGACACCCTGGATGGATTTTGGAAACTACCAGGGTCAGCCAAGTTTCCCTAGGACAAACTCGAATGACACTGTAACACCCAGGCCCATAGCCCAAGGCTCTATTAGAGTTTCAAGAATGATGAATTGCCCCATAGACCACCACTAGCCTTAATTGTGGGCTTTGTCCTCACTCATGTGCAAGCCAGGATAAACTTCCCAATGGGTCACCCATCC
This sequence comes from Alisma plantago-aquatica, assembly GCA_963693085.1. Lineage (NCBI taxonomy): Eukaryota > Viridiplantae > Streptophyta > Magnoliopsida > Alismatales > Alismataceae > Alisma > Alisma plantago-aquatica. The sequence goes on along the minus strand of OY856410.1, from coordinate 1,154,692,907 downwards.
TAGTACTATTCTAGGCTAAGTACAGTTAACCATAGAGTTCTTTAGTGATGGGATCCCTAAAAAGGGGTTGGACCTTGGTGATATAGGTAGTCAAATCATTCCTTTTAAGATCATTTTATTTGAGGACTTAAATCTTGGGACGTTACAAACAACTTTGCACAAGCAAATCAAATTTAAGCTATCAACCGAGTTTCATCCAGGATAAAGTCGACCGACAACTCAAATTTACTTTTTCACATAATTTTATTGATTAAGTTGCATTTATTGAAACTCGACCGGCTGCACTGTATGGAACGTAAAAAAAAATTATCTTTAGTCATTGGAGTGTTGCAAAACTTAGAAATAAATTTGCTACAACACCCCAAATGACTTGAATTCATCCCCAAGTGCTTCTATTAGCTAGCAGACACCCCAACTATAAATTGGGACCCTTGGGCTTCATGCCAAGTTTGCTTCTTATGTTTTGAGATATAGTTTAGTGGATTTATCTACTAAGATCCTCTTTCTCTCACTTGCTTACTATTGATTATCATCAATCTAAGTGATATAGGCTATGTGTGAGGGAGATACTCCATTGTATTCATTGTAAAGCTCTCAATACTTCCTTTATGAATCCCTTTGTCCCAAGAAAAGATGGTGAAAGCTTATCCTTGGTGAAGGAGAAGTTGAAGGTGGAAGATCTAAGAGTAGAGTAGGTAATTCCTTCAAGGCGGAGGACTTGTTGCAAGAGGGGAGATCCTTTGTGAAGGTGTCCTTCTTGTTGCAAAAGTGGGTAAGCCCTTGTAGAGGTTCAAAAGGATAGGTAAGACCTTGTAAGGTTTATTGGCTCCTTAAAAACGAAGGCTAGGTGTCCTTACCCTGGAAAAGGAAGGTCTTCTTGTATCTCTTATAATGGAATTTAAGGAAGGTGCAATAGTTTCAAAATCCTAGAGGTTGACCTCTCTAGGTAGTGGATGTACACTCTCCTAGTTTAGAGTTTAGAACTACTATACATATATTTTTCCTGATCTCATTCACTTGTTCTTGATCTCATTCAATATCTCTCATCCTTGCTATGTTTGTCTTAGTTACACTCAAATTCATATTTGCAACGTTATCTCTGAAAGTATTTTGAAGGTCTAATGAATTTGGTTTAAGTGTTTATAGATCTATTCACCCCCTCAAGAGCCCATTGATCCTACAAGTGGTATTAGAGCCATGGTCTTCTCAGAAAAGATCTCCTACAAGATGAGAAGATGGGCAACAACCTTCCAGGTTTTCTCAACTTGGAGGGTGGATTCTCAATAAGACCTCTTATCTTCAACACCACAAACTTCCTCTATTATAAGAGCAGTATGTAGTTCTACTTGCAAGGGATGACATACAACATGTGTAAAGTGGTCATCCTTCTCAATAAGGAGTCGGGATGAGATGTGGCTACATGAGACGAAGCTACCATGAAGAAGGCCCAGCTAAATTCAAAGGCAATAAACATTATCTATGCAACCCTCACTCCCTCTAAATTCAACTGAATCACTTCTTGGGACACTACCTATGAGATATGGAACAAACTATGCATCACCTATGAAGGGACCAAACAAGTCAAGGAGTCCAAGTTCTACATGCCCAAAGGTCTCCTTGATAACTTCAAGATGGGCAAGAAAGAGGGAGTGGTAGAGATGTATTCTAGGAATAACACCATTGTGAATGGACTTACTTCATTGGGCCACCCTATTGATCATGTCACTATCAACTCCAAGAGCCTTAGATCCCTTTAAAAAAGGTGGCAATCAAAGGTGACCTCAATTGAATAAACTAGAAGCTTTGATGACCTTGTTACCTAAGTGATCATTTGAAATCTCCAAGCCTATGAGCCTAGACTTGACAAGCAATAAGAAGAGGAAACGTTAGAAGAAAAGAAGTCAAATAAAATGAAGGAAAATGCCTTCCAAGCTAAAGTGAAGGCCATTATACTTCCAACAACAACTTGATTGTCGATCTACTCCTCCCTATAGTGAAGATGAAGCCCCTAGTGATCATGAAACCAACTAATCCAAGTGGAAACACTTTAAGGGAAAGACCTCCTCTTCCTCTACTCCAAGGTGGTATGAGTGTGGTCAAAAGGGACATTACTAGAATGGTTTACCCAGGAAAAGAAGTCCTACCACAAGAGTAGCTCAAAGAGGAATTAGGACTACATTAAGGAAAGAAAGTTTAAGAGGAAAGAAAAGAAAGAAAGAATAAGCAAAGATGCATCCCATGCTCAATGGGAGGAGTCTTCCTCAAGTGATTCATATCTAATGAAGGAGAGTGTCACCTTGCTCTCATGGGGGAATTTTTTTGTAAGAATCATTAAACCAAGGAGAAAATTTCTTTTCTCAGAGATTTTGAGTTTTTGAACAACCCCCCTTAGGATTTTATTTCAAGTATTAGTACATAAGATCTTGTAATCATTATATCTACATCTCTAGCATCATTTTCCTTGGTCATTCTTTTAAGGTCTCTTTGCTATACATATCTTTGGAGTGATATGCTCCTGACCCCCAAGGATCTCTTATACTCATATAATGCCTTTTCCCTGACCCCTCGAGCCTTAATTACTCATGGAGTGACCATTCTCCTGACCCCTCAAGCCTCATGTACTCATGGGTGGATCTCTCATGACCCCAAATGTCACACTCCGATCTCGCATTACCCATTAATCACGAGATTAGGGCGCGACGGAGGGATTACTCACTAGCCAAATCTCTCATGACTTTTTAAAAACATTTTTAAAGACATTAATAGGAAAATCTGATTTATGCTGTAAAATGAAACTAAACAAAATGCAGAAGCATTTCTATTAAACTGACAGGAGATATATACAAAGTCTATAAAAAATTACATTGTTCATCATAAATTAAACGTAACAGTTAATTTACATCTTTATACACATTCCACAAACATACTCTCTCTCACCCACACCATGTCCCAAGGACCGAGGGGATAGGACTAAGAGACCTCTAACTAGACTAACTACAAACCTTCTATAGACTAGGCGTTAGGATGAAACGATCCTTCAGATTCCTGCTGCTGACGACCTGAAAATGTTTTGAGTAGAGGTATGAGCCTACTCGCTCAGTGAATAGCATTTCACTTAGCTATCACTAAACAACTCATCAGGTTTATAAATTTAAATAAAACATAAGTACAGTACTAAGCAGGGCAGTTCTAATAACATAACAGATTTGCAGAATATAATCACATTTCCATGCAATAACAGATAATTGGAACAGATAAACAGATATAAAGAAATAGCACAAAAGTTCGAATACTTTAATTTACTGTGATCCTATATGAGTACCAATTTATATTATTATTATGCCCTAATCATATGCAGTGTACCCTGCATATAAAGATCCGTAGCGAACTACGATCCCACCGTACAAGACTTAGCGACACACCCGGGAAATGCTAAGTCTGACGCCAGCCCTGCTCTGCCACATGACCACAGGCTCTCCGGCCTACAGGCTCTCCGGCCTCAATGCACTACTCCGAGTGCTCTAGACTCCTCCTCTAACTTGAGCACACAGGCGGAGAGTCTCCCGGGGTTACCACCGTGACTCCGCACGGATTAATGTTGAATAACCCCCCATTTTCCTCCAGTGCCACCGTGACTCCGCACGCGTTGTTGTTGGACACTGCCTCTCTGTCCTCGTGTCTCCATGACTCCACACGGATAATGTTGCAACACGAGTTTCACCCCTAAGAAGCAGATCTGTCAAAGGGGTTCTACGGTGTTAGGGCACCTAAGTCTATTAACTGATTAACATATAACCATTTAAAACAAGAATATCACATTCCATACTTACTGCACATTCTGAACATTTCTTGAAACACATATATAACGTTTGTCCTCCTTAAACATGATTCAGTATCATTTATCCAGATTCCATGCTAAACATTCATTTTTAAATCAACAAACACATTGCAACCATAATACAGGAAATTTCATCATTTTCATTAAGCATATCAAGTATTTCAATTTCCAATGAATCTAACATACTCTATTGTATGTACTACACTGTTTAAAAGTTATACTAACTGATACAGAAGTAATTAAGCATTTAAATTGAGTTAAATAATGATTTCTAAATGAACTACTACTCACCCACTTCGGTGTGTTCGTATACACCGAAAAACGTCCACAACCACGCCTAATTCTGCCTTTTACAGTAGCGTGCACGCCGTACACCTGGGCTGCACGCCGTGCACCTTTAGTGCACTTTTGTTCTACTTTTCTGCAACTTTGCACGCCGTGCAACCTGGGCAGAAACTCGTTCCGCTATCTGTAACTTTGCACGCCGTGCAATCTGACTTTGCACACCGTGCAACCTGCGCAGAGGCGGAAATTGCAGAAGTAAAAGAGGAGCTCGGGGTCGATTCGGTGGACGATTCTTACCCGAATCACTCCTATAGCTTCGGAATGACCTAGCAAGCAGTTGGCAAGAAGAAAGAACGGAGGGGAAGCACCGTTCGCTCCCTATACCATCTCCATGGTCGGCTTCTTCGCGGCTGCAGGAGGAAGAAGAAGGTGAAGAAGAAGAAGAAGAAGAAGAAGCTGCCAAGCTCGGGCGGCTAGGAGTCGGCGTCGATGGCGAGGAGCTGGTTGCTGGGAGCTGCGATCTTCCTTCTCTCCCGCTCTCAGATCCTCTCTCTCACTCACCGCCAACGAACGGTAGAAACAATGGAAACGAAATGAAATACTTCGTTTCCAGAGTCGGCTAACAGAGTTAAAAAGGGAAAACTAAAGGAAAGGATAAGGAAGGACGCCCAGGGGGCCGGATGCAAATTGCCCAAAAACTTTCCGAAATTACACATAGGTCCCTGCACACTAAAAAGCTTATATCTTTTTACTCGTAGGTCGGTTTTGCGTGATTTCTTTGGCAACGGATTACACACAAACTTGCCCTCAACCTCAGGACAAGAAAAACAAGATAAGAATACATTAACACTAGCTCAAAGCTCAAAATACTATTAAGAAAAGCAAGTACTTATCTTAACATAATTAGTTCAATTATGCACTAACCAAGGTACTTACTTGTAAAATGAAATGTGGGTCATAACAATCTCTCTCCCTTATAAGAATTTCATCCCGAAATTCCTAAAAGAGAAAAGGAAATTTGTTACGCATTTCTGATTCAAGCTCCCACGTAGCTTCCTCTATATTGTGATTCCTCCACAAAACCTTCACTAAAGATATCTCACGGTTCTTAAGCTTCTTGATTCAGTGATCAACTATATGTACTGGTCCTTCCACATAGGACACATCTGTCCTGAGCTGTGCCAGATTTGGATCTAATATTTTCTCTGTACCGGAGCGACACTTCTTCAGCATAGACACATGAAACACATCATGAAGATTTGCCAACTCAGACGGCAAATCCAACCTGTAGGCTACAGGTCCAATCCTCTCAACGATAGGATATGGGCCCATGTACCTAGGGGTCAACTTACCCCTCTTGCCAAACCTTAACACTCCCTTCCACGGTGAAACCTTTAGATAAATCTCGTCACCAATCTTAAACTCAAGAGGTCGACGTCGTCTTTCTGCATAACTTTTCTGCCTATCCTGTGCAGCTTTCAACTGCTCCCTGATCACAGATATCTTCTCTGTAGTTATATCAACTATCTCAGGTCCAAGAATTTCTTTCTCTCCAATCTCATACCAACAAATTGGTGATCTACACTTCCTGCCATATAGAGCTTCATATGGGGCCATTCCAAGACTAGAATGGTAGTTGTTATTATATGCAAACTCCATCAAGCTTAAGTGTTCTTCCTAGTTACCTCTGAACTGCAGAACGCATGCTCTCAGCATGTCTTCAAGAGTCTGAATGGTCCTCTCAGATTGACCATCTGTCTGCGGGTGAAACGCTGTACTAAACCTCAGCTTTGTGCCCAACGCACGATGTAACTGATTCCAGAATCTAGATGTAAACTTAGGATCTCTGTCAGAAATAATGGAAACTGGAATCCCATGTAATCTGATTACCTCATCCACATATATCTTGGCCAGCTTCGGAACATCAAAGGTTGACTTGACCGGAAGGAAGTGAGCAGACTTAGTTAGTCTATCCACAATCACCCAAATCGAGTCCGAGCCTTTAGACGTCCTGGGTAACCCTACCACAAAGTCCATCGTGATGTGTTCCCATTTCCATTCAGGTATAGGAAGCGACTGTAAAGTTCCAGCAGGTTTCTGATGCTCAGCTTTAACCTGCTGACACACTCCACATCTAACCACGTATTCAGCCACATCTCTTTTCATACCAGACCACCAGTACAGCTCTTTGAGATTCCTGTACATTTTTGTGTTACCTGGATGCATAGCATACATAGAAGCATGCGCTTCTTCAAGAATTTGCTCTTTCAGCTCACTGTTCCCAGGTACACACAACCTGTCATGAAGATACAACACACCATCGTCAGAGAACCTGAATTCTGACCTTTTACCTTCCGACATATCCTGCATAAACTGCCTCAACTCATTATCACTCTGTTGCAATTCCTTAATCTGATCATAGAAAGTAGGTTTGACCAGCATTTGAGCAATCAACCCACTCTGTCCAATCACATCCAAGTCTAAGTTCAATTTCCGCATATCTACAAGCAAGTCTCTCTTAAAACATGCCATAGAAAATGCATCAGCTGTTGAACTTGACTTTCTACTCAAGGCATCTGCTACAACATTTTCTTTTCCAGGATGGTAATCGATTGTCACATCATAATCTTTAATCAGCTCAAGCCATCTGCGCTGTCTCAGATTCAAATCCTTCTGAGTGAAGATATACTTCAGGCTCTTATGGTCCGTGAACACCTGACATGTCTCACCATACAGGTAGTGACGCCATGTCTTAAGAGCATGAACTATAGCAGCTAACTCCAGATCATGAGTAGGGTAGTTCTCTTCGTTCTTCTTAAGCTGTCTAGATGCATAAGCCACAACTTTGCCTTCCTGCATTAGCACACAGCCCAAACCTCTCCTGGAAGCATCGCAGAACACTGTATAACCCTTTTCTGCTTCTGGCAAAACCAACACTGGTGCTGAAGTCAACTTCCTCTTCAAGATCTGAAAACTTTTCTCACAATTATCAGACCAAACAAACGGTGCATTCTTCCTCGTCAAGCGTGTCAAGGGTGATGCTAGCACACTGAAGTTCTGTATAAACCTTCTGTAATAGCCTTCTAATCCCAAGAAACTTCTGATCTCAGTAGGAGTCTTAGGCTGTTCCCACTGAAGCACAAAATCAACTTTCTTAGGATCAACACTAACTCCATCTCTCGAGATAACATGTCCAAGAAATGCTACCTCAGCCAACCAGAACTCACACTTGCTAAACTTAGCATACAGCTGGTGTTGCCTCAACAACTGCAACACTACTCTCAGGTGTTGCTCATGCTGTCCATCATCTCTGGAGTAGATCAGGATATCATCTATAAAGACTACAATAAACTGATCTAGGAACGGTTTGAAAATCCGATTTATCATATCCATAAAGGCTGCTGGGGCATTGGTCAGCCCAAACGACATGACCAAAAACTCATAATGCCCATACCTGGTTCTAAAAGATGTCTTGGGAATATCAGAAGCCTTTATTCTGAGCTGATGATATCCAGATCTCAAATCTATCTTAGAGAAGATCGTCTCTCCATGCAACTGATCAAACAGATCATCTATTCTCGGCAAAGGATACTTGTTCTTAATAGTGATCTTATTCAGTTGCCTGTAATCTATACAGAGACGCATGGTACCATCCTTCTTTTTAACAAACAGCAGTGGAGCACCCCACGGTGAAGAACTGGGTCTAATGAAACCCTTATCCAGCAACTCCTGCAACTGCACCTTGAGTTCCTTCAACTCTGCAGGTGCCATTCTATAGGCTGGCAATGCTACCGGATGACTACCTGTATATATCTGAATCTCAAAATCAATGTCTCTGACAGGAGGTAAGCCTGGTAACTCTTCTGGAAAAACATCAGAAAACTCACGAACCACAGGCACATCATAAACACTGGAGGTGCTCTTCTCTGCTCTGGTGTCAACCACATGAGCAAGGAACACTTCACATCCTTTCTGTAACATCTTATCAGCTACAGCAGCTGATACTATGCATGTAGGCAGAACTTTCCTGTCTCCAGTGAAGACATAAGAAAATTCACCTTGTTGAAAGGTAGCTTCCTTCTTCCAACAATCGAGTTGTACTCGATATGTCTCAAGACAATCCATACCCAAGATGACTTGAAAAGTATTGACATCCAGGGGTATGAGATTAGCAGCAAAGGTGTAACCTCCAAAAGATAGCAAACATCCGGGACAGAACTCAGTCAGAATCGTTGGTCCACCTAGTGGAACCCTCAACACTAACTCATCTATCAACTCTTGAGTTAACATATTAAGTTCATCAACTAAAGAACGTTGTATAAAAGAGTGAGTAGCACCCAGATCTATCAAAACTGAAACTGGTATACTATTAAACAAAAGCATTTCTCCTGTAACAACTTGTGAAGAGAATATACCTTCCTGAGGTGTCAAAGAAAAGAAACGTGCTGAAGCTCTCCCTCTGCCACGCTGTCCTCTCTGACCACTTCTGCCACTGGGAACTCCACCACCTCAGGAACTAGAAGCCACAGAAGAACTCGGAACATCATGGTACTGGGGCTGGAAAGCTTGTGATGCTACTTGCTGAAGCTGAGGACATTCCCTTTTTAGGTGTCCTACTTATCCACAGACAAAACAACTTGGACCCCAACACTGACCAGTGTGTGGTCTTCCACATTTGTCACATGGCGGTATCTCTTGTCTCTGGGGACCTGTCACTGACATTGATGACCCAGAAGACTGTCCACTAGAGGCACTGCCCCATCTCCCTGGGTAGTATCTCCCTCTGCCTCTAGAAGAAGAAACATCCTCAGATCTCTGTCTACTGAAATAGCTAAAGCCACACCCGAGTTTAGAAAAGAAACCATTACCTCCACCTCTGTATCCACTACTAGACTGTCCTCTACTGAAATCTGCAGATCTCTTCTTAGACTCAGGCACCTTGTCAGCATTCACAGATTCTTCAACTTGTCTAGCAGCCTCAACAAATTCACCATAGTTCTCCCTGTTCCTTCTGCTAGTAGCAGAAACTGTATGCCGAATTTCTGGCCTTAGCCCTTCTTGAAACCTTCTACATCTTTCTATGTTGTCAGGAACAAGCTGCGGACAGAAGTTCACTAACCGGGTGAAAAGCGCTTCATACTCAGTAACTGTCATGTTCCCCTGCTTAATGTTCTGTAACTGCCTGATTTTCTCATTAAGGAAGGTAGGTGGATAAAACTTAAGATGAAACTCTTCAGAGAAATCCTGCCAAGAAAGCTCTGTACTTCTCCTCTTTTCCTCCACACTATGCCACCACAGCTCTGCATCGCCTGTCAAAAGATAAACTGTGTGATTAATCTTCTTCTCTTCTGGAAGATCCATCAGGCGAAAGACCTTCTCTATCTGTCTAAACCATTCATCAGCCTCTGCTGGATCTGTAGTGCCACTAAACTCTGTGCCACCAAGCTTCTTCACAAGCTCATAAGATCGCATCAGATCCTTGCTGCTGGTAGAAGTAGAAGCTCGCCTATCAGCCTTGTACCTCTCTCTGGTTTCCATAAACATCCTATACATACGGGACACTTCATCCACATGGTCACCACCACCTGGACCCAAGTACAGAGGATCAGGGCCAACATGGCTCTCGGCCTGATCATCACGATCAAAGCCTCTTCCTACCATCTGCAATGATATAACAGAATATTTCATGTTAGAAAACTACAGATAGAAGAAAGACACCTAAACCATAGTCCTATTGGTCTCTTATCGTCCCCTGACCTGGACTTAGAGTATTCATATACTCAACCTATGCTCTGATACCAAGTTGTCACACTCCGATCTCGCATTACCCATTAATCACGAGATTAGGGCGCGACGGAGGGATTACACACTAGCCAAATCTCTCATGAATTTTTAAAAACATTTTTAAAGGCATTAATAGGAAAATCTGATTTATGCTGTAAAATGAAACTAAACAAACTGCAGAAGCATTTCTATTAAACTGACAGGAGATATATACAAAGTCTATAGCAAATTACATTGTTCATCATAAATTAAACGTAACAGTTAATTTACATCTTTATACACATTCCACAAACATACTCTCTCTCACCCACACCATGTCCCAAGGACCGAGGGGATAGGACTAAGAGACCTCTAACTAGACTAACTACAAACCTTCTATAGACTAGGTGTTAGGATGAAACGATCCTTCAGATTCCTGCTGCTGACGAACTGAAAATGTTTTGAGTAGAGGTATGAGCCTACTCGCTCAGTGAATAGCATTTCACTTAGCTATCACTAAACAACTCATCAGGTTTATAAATTTAAATAAAACATAAGTACAGTACTAAGCAGGGCAGTTCTAATAACATAACAGATTTGCAGAATATAATCACATTTCCATGCAATAACATATAATTGGAACAGATAAACAGATATAAAGAAATAGCACAAAAGTTCGAATACTTTAATTTACTGTGATCCTATATGAGTACCAATTTATATTATTATTATGCCCTAATCATATGTAGTGTACCCTGCATATAAAGATCTGTAGCGAACTACGATCCCACCGTACAAGACTTAGCGACACACCCGGGAAATGCTAAGTCTGACGCCATCCCTGCTCTTCCACAGGACCACAGGCTCTCCGGCCTACAGGCTCTCCGGCCTCAATGCACTACTCCGAGTGCTCTAGACTCCTCCTCTAACCTGAGCACACAGGAGGAGAGTCTCCCGGGGTTACCACCGTGACTCCGCACGGATTAATGTTGAATAACCCCCCATTTTCCTCCAGTGCCACCGTGACTCCGCACGCGTTGTTGTTGGACACTGCCTCTCTGTCCTCGTGTCTCCATGACTCCACACGGGTAATGTTGCAACACGAGTTTCACCGTGCAACCTGCGCAGAGGCGGAAATTGCAGAAGTAAAAGAGGAGCTCGGGGTCGATTCGGTGGACGATTCTTACCCGAATCACTCCTATAGCTTCGGAATGACCTAGCAAGCAGTTGGCAAGAAGAAAGAACGGAGGGGAAGCACCGTTCGCTCCCTATACCATCTCCATGGTCGGCTTCTTCGCGGCTGCAGGAGGAAGAAGAAGGTGAAGAAGAAGAAGAAGAAGAAGCTGCCAAGCTCGGGCGGCTAGGAGTCGGCGTCGATGGCGAGGAGCTGGCTGCTGGGAGCTGCGATCTTCCTTCTCTCCCGCTCTCAGATCCTCTCTCTCACTCACCGCCAACGAACGGTAGAAACAATGGAAACGAAATGAAATACTTCGTTTCCAGAGTCGGCTAACAGAGTTAAAAAGGGAAAACTGAAGGAAAGGATAAGGAAGGACGCCCAGGAGGCCGGATGCAAATTTCCCAAAAACTTTCCGAAATTATGCATAGGTCCCTGCACACTAAAAAGCTTATATCTTTTTACTCGTAGGTCGATTTTGCGTGATTTCTTTGGCAACGGATTACACACAAACTTGCCCTCAAACTCAGGACAAGAAAAACAAGCTAAGAATACATTAAGACTAGCTCAAAGCTCAAAACACTATTAACAAAAGCAAGTACTTATCTTAACATAATTAGTTCAATTATGCACTAACCAAGGTACTTACTTGTAAAACGAAATGTGGGTCATAACACCAAAGACCATATGTACTTATGGCGTGGTTTTCTCATAGCCCCTTACGTCTCATTCACCATTATAGCATCCGTACTTGACCCTAGGGCTGTCCTATGGATGTACCATATATAGGCTTAACTGAGATGTTATAAAATTTATTTTATCCCTAACAATATTTATACCTTATTTTAGGATATGAGTCTCTTATGCCATCATGTTTAAATCTCCCATGAATCATCCCAAACAAGGAGACTCTATGACTTTGATGCACTGTTATAAAATTCCTTTCAACATTTTACTTTATTAAATATTTATATTGATATTTAACCAACCAAGGTTTCCTCATAATTACATAAGGTGAGATTTGTTTTCAATCATTAAATCAAACTTTTTCAAAATAGGTAGAGGTAAGGGAATATATGTCTTGCATCCATATCATCCTAGCATATCTTATTCATCAAGTTTAGGTCCTTTTAGGATGCCTAAAGTTATCTCAAGTTTCACAATCAAACAAAAGTTTTTGCAACTCATCTTTGGTAGGAAAGTCCATCCTAGGCTGTCCTCTATTTTTCATTATAAGATCAAGGTTTCTAGACACAAATATTAGCCCATGGGTTTCATATTATACCTCCTTCATAGATCTCCCCCTTGGATCATGGTGCCCCAAGTCAGAACACCATTCCCTAAAAGTGATTTTGGTTTCATACATATACCATCATGTAACATCTAAATCTTCTATGTTTCATGTATATAAAAATCCTCAGTGTGTACCTTATGTACTTACATTCCTTATTGTACCTTATGTACTTGCATCCACATGAAATTATTAGTATCTAGTATTGGTAACGAAACCAGATTATCCAAACTTACTTTGATTTCTCTTTTTCTTATTCAAGGTTTTCTTGGGCATGGGTATTACTTCCCTTGACTTTTCATATATATATATATATCCCTTGACTTTTCATATATATATATATATATATATATATATATATATATATATATATATATATATATACATACATACATACATACATACATATATACATATGTGTGTATATATATAAATGTATATATACACACACAAGATTAGAGTTTTCAACTAGGTTTAAGGATTTACCTTACCACCATAGGGTTTGTTCCCAACCAAGTCTATCATAGATGACTGGGATACCCCAAACCATGCCTAGGCCGTTCTAGGGTTTACCCTTACAAGAGGAACATAAATTTTATAGAACACCTTTCATAGTTATACTTTGAACTAGCATTACACGTGCTTTGATTTGTGGATGATGACTTAGTGCTACTTCTTTCATAAATACTAACTCAAGATGAGGGAGAAGTTAATTCTAGATCTTAGAAAGCAATTAGTTGAGAAGAGAATGGAATTCAAGATGAGAGGACCTAGAGGCATTTTATTACAGCTAAGAATCTTAAAATTTGTCTAGGATGGGTTAGCAGGGGCCCATGAGTTCTAATTTAGAAACTATTACTATTGCAAAAAGCCTTTTCAACCCTTAGGTTGTGATCCTCTCTAGACACCATCATCTTTGGAAAATGACCTAACAATTTTGTTATGGCTTTATGGCCTATTTGTAGCACTTCATTATGAGAATTTATTTGTTACATATGGGCTCTCACACCAACTGTGATGACCCCTCCCCATTTTATCCCTATTGAAAGAAAGCTAAGAGGGCAAGGATCATCAACCAAATTTCCTTGATCCAAATTTTACAAATAACCAACACCATCAATAATTTTGAAAGTAACATTGTTTGGCAACAAAAGGAAGATAAATGATTCTCCAAAGGAGTTACATAAAAATTAAAAGGGATGATACTACATGAGATGAAACATTAATTCTATCTCATTTATCTAATCCTCCTACTAACTTTAGTGTAACTATCTTTGATGCACTCAATAGGATATCTGTATATTCAATCTTTTAGTTAGCTAATCTAAAACAAAACAACGAAATGTGTAGTTAGCACATTTCTATACTGGGTACATGGCACAAAACACACACACTAATAAACTGCTTTATTTATATAGGTTTGAATCCTTAAGATATATCAAGACATTCCCATATCATATCCCATATGATGTCTTTTTCAAAACTATATAGATGGTACATTGTTTTAGTGTAAAGTGTATACCCGTGAGGAGACTACAAAATTAGATTAGATGATAATTACATCATGATTCATCAGTATGTAATTCCTTCTTTCTGATGCATCATCATGTTTCAGGTGTATTTGACTTGTGATACACTATCATGGTCTATCCAAAAGGTCCTCAAACTATTGATGTTAAGTATTTCAACATTTGATCATATCAAAGTTTCTTAATACTTTTATCAAAGTTATACTTCATTTATAATCTCCTTGAACATTTCAAGAGATTCATGTTTGTATTTCACCAAATACAAACCCTATATCAACTGAGATCATCAATGAACATGATCAAGTATAAACAACCGGTTGTAGCATTTATTCTATAAGATCTTTATACATCAATATGTGTAAGAACTTAATAGAATGCTTGCTCTCTCCACTACAGTTAGTGAGATGTGGTTGATCATATTTCTCACAATTAAGATTTTCATGTATCTTATTGGCTCAGTAACCAAAGGAGTCTAGATAAAAATCCATATGGAATCTAGATATGCATTTCTTATATATGTGCCCTAGATGACAATGCTACATATTGAGTTATCAATTATAATCCTTTTGGTATTTACGTTATTAACATTCATCTTTATATCCTTCCATATAAAGATCATTAGATGTTGGGGCATAGCCATACAAAGATCAAAATCTTTGAAATAGAAGCATTAATAACTCTTTGTTGATTTATTATCCTTGCCAAGCAAGATGCATAAAGTAAAATGTTTCTATTTTGGCATAATGAAATAGCAGTTAAACTAACTCTACTACATGTCCAATGGGATAAGATAAAATTCTAAATGTAGATTGCAACTTTACCAACTCTTGCTTCTGCTATCCATCCTTGTCCTTTCACAAAGGCTTTACTTCTTGTCAAATCATGCATATCAACGTATGTCAGGTCTACATTTGGTATCACATACCAGTGTAGCAGTAATTTAGAATTATCTTCTAACAAATATACCTGAAGTGGAGATCTCTATCTCCTCCTCCTTCTGTTTTAGTTCCTCTAACTAGAGGGGGCAATTCATTCTCTAGTGTCTAGCCTGGTGACAATTGTGACACTTGCCTCCCTTCTTTAATCCTCCATTTGCCTTGAGATATGAAGACTTGGGCTTTTGTCTAGATTTAGAACTCTTCTTAGCTTTGCCTTTTCCTATAGACTTTCCCTTTGTCTTGTTGATCATCATCACAGAATTGGGCTTGTCTTACATCATTTTTGTCTCAGTCATCCTCAATATGCCTAATATCTCTATCAACGGCTTGTCAAAGTCATTCATGTTGTAGTTCATGACAAACTAAATGTAACATCCCTAACCTGGGTTAAGACTTAACCCTAGAATTTTTGCTTAAGTAAGTCATTTATATTCTTGTCTTTATCTTTTGAAAAGTAATTAAGGCTCAAGAGGAACTTATGTTTCAATTATAGTCCTTTTTGAATAATGTTGAAATATTGTTTTACTTGTTTTGGACTAAAGTGTAAATTACCCAAGTTGAGGGGTTAACTTGCAAATGTTACATGGTAAAATGTTTCTAAAATGTTGAAGCATCATAAGAATGAAAATGATGCGGAGGTATGGCTTGTGGTAGCCTGAGCAGTAAGAAAGAGCTCATTAAGCAATGTCTGTGCATTAAAACCTAGTTTTGGTATAATGTGCAATTTACCCAAAACCTAGGGTTCAATATGCAAAATACCACTTCTAGAGAGTCCTTAATGTTTCTTGGTATCAATTAGAGACAATAAAATCAGAGGGGCATCTCATCTGAATCTCTTTGGAGGAGAGAGAATCTTGATATTAAAATAATCAAGATTTAAGCATAATTGAAACCCTAATTCAATTTAATGCAAAAATAAATATAATAATGGAAGTACCCTTCAACCAAAAATGAGAGGGTTGAAATTGTATAAGAGTGGACGTCCTTGTGCCTTGCAAAGGTAACGAAATATCTAAGTGAGTGGAGAGCCCACTCACATTAGTTAAAGGAAAAGTAATATCCACTCAATTTTTGGATATTATTATTATAATGGTTAAGGTGCTTAATTTGTTTTCTTTTAATTCATTGATAATGAAGAGGAATTACAAGGTGGTGGAGATGTCTTCGTATTCAAGGTATTTATGGGAGCGTGTGGCACCAATTTTGGGAATTAAAGGATTTTTGTAATACTTTCTCTCTCATTGAATTTCCTTTATAAGCATCTCATTTCCAACTCAAATGAAAGGCTTTTTCAACACATCTTTCTTTCCTTGCTTTCGTTGAACACAAGAGAGCTTAGGAGCAACAAGTGGACGTGCCACAACCTGTAGGTAAGCTCCATAGTCATCTTGAACCTTGATTTCATGGTAAAAATCGAAATTCAATACATAATTTCTTCTTTTCTCCATTCAATCTTCAACCTTAGCCATTCATTTCACTCAAAGACTTGAGAACGAGCCTTGGGAGGTTGAGAAAGCTTCATTCACCATTGAAGACGTGAAGCTTGAGGTTTGGTTTCAACTTTGAAGGCGGGTTATATAACTTGAACCCTTAAATGTTATTATTACATTCAATTCTTCATCACTTGTTGATTATTTTGTTCTTCTTGAAATTCCTTTGATCAAATTGATAAAATTACCATAAGAATGGAAGAATATTTTTAAGGATCAAAGCTTGAACATGATGATGTCATCTTAAGAACACACCTCATCATAGAACATGTGCAAACAATTTTTCTTTTTGGTGATCAAACGGTCTCAAGACCGTTTGACACCAAATGGTCTGAAGACCGTTTGAGGCAAAACGGTCTCAAGACCGTTTGAGGTCAGGAGGACTCAAACCGTTTGAAGGTCAAATGCAAATGTGGTTGGATGATGATCCAATGGTCTCAATTTGATCCAATTCTAATGGTTTCAATGTTGGAGGGTCCATTGATTGCAAACCCTAGACCCAATAGATTGTTTTGGTTTCAAATCAATGCTTGATGATTCATTTTCAAGACCGAATGGATGGATTTGGTTTCAAGACCGAATGGATGGATTTGGTTTCAAGACCGAATGGTTAATTTACTTCAAGATCGAATGGGTAATTGAGTTCAAAACCGAATGGGTAATGGATCTCAAGATCGAATGAGTAAATTGAACTTCAAAACCGTTTGGATACTTTGACCGTTTGAAGGAGTTGACCGTTTGGATGTCTAACAGTTTCAAAACCATTTGGAATTAATTATATTTTATGCAAACAGTCTCAAACCATTTAGGGACTTTGATGTCAAGACCGTTTGATGGTCTATCGGTCTTAAGACCGATTGAAAGTTTTGGGACCAAGACCGTTTAAGGTCTAACGGTCTTCAAGACCGTTTGAAGGTCAAGGTACTTCAAGACCGTTTGAAGGTCTAATACCTCAAGACCATTTAAAGGTCTAATTGATTCAAACCAAGAAATTACCAATTAACCCCTTGATTGTTAATGGCATATATCAAAGTTAAATCTGGTGGTTGTACCTCTAAAGTACTTAGGTGATTAGTACCTTTAGAGTGGTTAACCTTTGATGCTTATGGAAGCAATGACTTAATACACTATGTCAACTCTTCATTCAAGTTGATTCAATCTAATCAAGATTAAAGTAATTAACCTCCTAGAGAGGATGAGAGAGAGGAACTTATACATGAGTGATAATCATGTAGTGATTAATCCTCAACACTTTCAACATGAATAAAATATGTAATTAGGGGTTGATCCATGATAATGAGATCATGAAACCCTAATCGAGAAGGTTGATGAGCTCTAATCCTAATTTAAGGTAAGGTTAGGTGAAACCCTAATCTAGGGTGATGGTGTAATCCTGATTCAGAGTATTGAATGAAAAGCCCTAATTTAAGGGAATGCTTCATGAAAACCCTAATTTTGGGTAAAGTTACATGAAACCCTAATTTTAGGGGAAATGTTATAAGAAACCTTAATTCAAGGTAAGGATGTAATGAGAAACCCTGATACATGGTAATGTGATATGAAACCCTAATCTAGGGTGATGCTATGCATTATGAAACCCTAATTTGAAAACCTAGCCCTAAATTGTGTAAGGGGATGAGTAACCCCGATTGATATGAATTGGAAAACCCTAACCCTAATATAGGGTGATGTTATGTGAAACCCCAACATAGAGTGAGATTATACAAAACCCTAATGGATAAAGAAGGGAAACCCTATTCCTGATAATGGATAATCTTATATCAATAATGGTTTAATAAATCAAATGAGTGACTTATGACCAATACATTACATGGTATGTGATGAACTGGTGCATAAAGTATTAGGATAAGAATTACCCTAATACAAGATAAGTTGATGAACTTAAGAAAGATCAAGTTGATGAGGGAAGTAAATCATTAGGATGTGATAAATATCACATTTAACACCTCAATGTTGATACACATTGATGTACCCTAAATCCAATACATTTGGATAATAACACATGAAGTGTGTCATGATAATTATTACATTAAGATGTAATGTACTTTGATAAGTGTAGGCTAACATACCTTGAGAAAGGGTTAAGCCAAGATAACAAAGTATGATGTAATCAACATCCTAGAAAAGATGATAGAGAAACTCATACTTTGTGTTGATTATCATTTAATGATAAATGATGAGAATAATAAGTATGATTGAATAGTTGTGATATTAATGTATGCTCCTAGATGTGTGGAGCAATGAATTAGGTTTTGAATTGATAATATGAACTTGAAACCCTATTCGGCTATAAAGGGTAAACTCTAACCCTAATAGTTTTTGCCTAGTGAGAGGTGACAAGATGTTTAATGGGCCTTGTGAGCCATGTGGATGGTTGTTGCTTAGTGAGAGGTGACAAGATGTTTAATGGGAATTGTGAGCCATGTGGATAGTTGTTGCCTAGTGAGAGGTAACAAGATGTTTATAAAAGTGTCATGAAAGAAATGATAATGTTCAAATAAACTAGGAAATGGAAACTTAGTAACATAATAATAATAATAATAAATGGATAAAATAATAATAATGAAATCTTAATCATGCATGCTGTTACGACCCCACCTCCCGATAACCCCCAATTAAGGGAGACCGAGAGGTCAAAGCCGCACCCATATCTTCCAGATCAAAGGTTCGATAATTAACCAAGAATAATTATCAAATTTTAACAGACTATACTGAAAAGTTGTAAGAAAATAAATTTTTGTATACCTTTTTTTGAAAACTTGGATCTCTAACTTCTATCCACTTAAGGATTCTACTCTAACTAATCCTCCTTGTATTTTACTTCATGTATTTCACAATATGATGATTTAATGTTTGTCCTTTTGGCTTGTACCTAAAATGCCGACAAACAAAACGTCGGTCAGTCGAAGCTGGTATGTGGGGAAAGCAATAATTATGTAAATACATTAACAATGTAATCATTCAATTAATCATTTAACAACCAAGATTACATTTTAGATATAACTCTGTGATCCAAGAGTACCCTATCCTCTATGTTGTCCCCATTAAACCCCTCATGATCCACCTATAAGTGAACCAATTTCTAGGGTTGAGTCACATGGCACTACTCATAAGTAGCCCACTCCTTAACTCATGGCAGGCTAATGAGTCTCATGGCACTACACGTAGGTAGCCCAGTTTCTAACTCTCGATAACCTAGACCTTGCTCTAGGATTACCCCTTTTTTTAGCCTTTTCAAAGCAATAGAGGTGGACCAAGATCTAGTAAGTTATATACGCACATTTATAGTGATAATCATAGTCACTTTATAGTTGCATGAAATAAATAAACATCCAACAGTTATCTTCAAGCAACCGATTAAAACTTTGGGAATCGACGTGAAACTAGAGCGATTATTCATAAGCGTAACCACATACCTGATTTGATGAGTCATGCAGATTATTCAACATATACTTCATGTATATACAATCAAGACAATCAACAAATCCAAGCAAGTAATTCAATCATCACATAATTCTTGAAAAGAATATGTACTCTATTTATTACGCACACTAACAAGAATCTACTTTATTGACTTGGTTTCACTTTCTAGGGTTTCTAATCCGCATTAAGGTTTCATTAATATTCATTAGGTTTTATTAGATCAATTTCTCAAACTTTATCCCTTTTAGGTTAACAAACCCTAACATACTCTTTTCCATTTATATGAACCTTAATTGCTCAACTATCCATCTTAATAGTCTTTTATACCCAAATTGACTTAGGATCATCACATCCCTATTTATTCATGGATTTGAACAATTAAACCAATTAAAAGACATATTCATCTAAATTAGGGTTTTCAAGCTCATTAATGCATAATCATGCACTAAACCCTAAATTAAGCCAATTATATAAAAAGATCATATTTTTAGATCCTATTTTCACTTTTATTAACAATAGGTTAATATCAGCTTGAATTGTCCAAATAACATCATTAAGTCCATCTATCATCAAAACTAAGGGTTTTTCCTTAATTAAATCATTAAAGATGATAACTTTATGTCCTTTTCAAATTTCAAGCACATTTACGCACATAAACTCTAAATTAGACTAATCATGTGCAAAGTTCTTCCTTTTTGAACATAATGTACCTTTTTACATTTAATAGGTTAACATCAACTCTAATGATCCATTAAACCTTATTAAACACTATATTCATTTCAAAATAGGGTTTCTAAATCTTTAATTCATTAAAGATGATAATTTACACTACATCTCGAACTATGATCAGATTCAGGCTATAAAACTATTTTTATTAGATTCCTCTTGTTCTACTGATCAAAATTCATATATAACTTGTCCCAATCGGAGTTACCAATATTTAATTATGAATTTAGTAAGATTTTACTTACTTAGCCAATCGAGTTGCGCCACGTCATCAAGCTCAGGCAACGCTGTGGTTTTGGAAATATAACCAAATTACGAACTTGCCCCTGTTTAAGTGAGTCGTTGCTTCAGCCCACGAAGGGCAATTTTTTCCAATGCATGTAGGTCGTCTTCTTCCTTCAGCTCGCCCTAGCAGCCGCGTTTTGCAGCCTTGCGTGGGCTCTCCTTCCCTCCCTGGGCCGCCATCCTTGCCGGAGTTTGTTCCTTCAACTCCATCGATCATAGGTGCACACAGGGCGCCTGTACTTCTTGGCTAGGGTGTCCTCGATGGCGCTCGTCGGGCCAAGCATTGGCGGCCGTCACTACTGCATAGTTGCTGTTGCGGCGCGAGATCCTGGGCATGAGATCGTCGGCCAACCTTCCCCTGGGTTCGTGGGAACATGCAACAACCACTAAGGTCATCCACTGGTCCCTCGACGCTCCGTAGATGCGCTATAACCCATGGTTAGGGTTTCAAACATGAAGAAGCAATGGGGTAGAGAGAGAAAGACGTAGGACCCTTTAGAACTCAAGCCAAGGTTTCATCCTTTATATAGGGTGGAATATGAAGCCCTAAGGCGTGCCTCATGAGGACTTAAGTCATATTCTTGAAAGGAAACATACTTTCCTTAGTTGTGAAGCAACAACCTTTCTCTCTCTCTTCATTATTCTTTTCTAATATCCTTTATTATTTGGATGTTTTAGGAATTCGAAATTCCTTTTACTTACTCTCTTTATTCTTGCTTTTTAATCCATTGATCATGAATTCCTATTTTCCTTTATAGAAAATATCATCCTTTTAAACAATACCACATAATTCATTAATAATGCAACACATTATCCTCTTATTTTTCCTTTTTAGTATTTTCACTTTCTTTCCTCTTTATTGGGACTCCTTGGATCCCAAGACACTCCGTTATTTTGAAATTCTTTTTGTCGGATACTTATTATCCTTCTAGATGCATCTATATGCATTATTTTCCATTATCATGTGTATTTCTTATTAAAATATCGCTTTTTGAGAATTTCTCTTTATTTCTCTTTTATTTTCCTCATTGGTATACCTTTTCCCGCTTATTTCCAACATTTTAACATTATTTTCAATTTCTTTCTTACTAAAGAAATACTTAATTAAACGTTTATTTTCTTATTGCCTTTTCTTTGCAACTTTGGACTCCTTGGAACCCAAGGAACCCAAGAGGCACGAAATCCTCTTTGGATTTAACTTCTAGAGGTTTCTACATATTTCTTTTCTTAAAAATTCAATTATCCATTTACTAATTGAATTTCCTTGTTATTTGGGCCCAATAGCCAATAAAGCCCACAACACAAACATCAAGGCTATTGTAAACGAAATCCATTTATTTGAAGCAAATTATATCATTATTTGTTCAAATATCTTTAATATGAGAAATTACATTTCTCACCAAATGAACCCAAAATTTGGGGTTGTAACATCCTTCCCCTCTTATAGAAATTTTGTCCTCAAAATTTTATCAAGCAAACAAACAATTCAGGATAAGACTTTTCCATGTCCATCATTGGCCCCTATGTGGCTTTACCGTGCTCATGGCGCTTCCACAGAACCTTTATCATCACATATTCTTTTCTCTGAGTTCTTTCATCTCGACGTCTATAAACTGCACAGGTGACTCAGGCCATGTCAGCCTCCATTGGGGCTCACTAGGTTCATTTCTCAGCACATGGTCGGGGTACCTCACATAGTTCTCTAAATTGGACACATGGAACTCATCACACATTACTTTATCCTGAGGGGTAAGGTCAAAGTTAACCTTCTCCACCAAACCATGTCAAAAGAACCCATGCATCGGGGACTCAGCTCTCTTAGTTATAACTTAGAGGGGTCGGATTTTCATGTCACATATTCTCCCACAGCGCACTGCATGTCAGTCTACTTTGCATCTGCTCATGACTTTCGTCATCTCTAGGCTCCTTTCAGCCATTACATGATCAAAGGGACTTCATCTACACACATTGTGGTCCTTTTCTAACCATCACGTGGTCCTTTCACCAACATCATCTTACTGAAGTGGTGACCGACACAACCTCCCTTACAGAGCTTCTTATAAAACCCGATACTGGCTATGGTGGTCATTGTCACATCTTTCATAGGACAAGAACTGTCTCTAGATATCACCCTGAACGAGCACACATGCTCTCATCAGACCCCTTTAGTCTGGATTATACTAACCATTGTACTATCAACGAGTTCTTCATGTACCTACCTTCACCTTATGGAAGTGAACCTTTAAGTCATACTCATGAACTTTTGAACTCGCATCATGGTGTAGTTGAACCATCTCTCTCATATGTAGTTCAACCCGATCTGTCCCTTGACAGTACTCTTTCTTTCTTATGTCATCTAGGTAAGGCGATCTACCATAACCCATATTGCATCTCGACCTTCCTTGGTCTAGGGGAGACCTATCACAACATCCATAGTGATGAACTCCCATTCCCTCTCAGAGACTCTTTTGTTCTCTATATCGTTACACTAGGTTACTGGGGTTCGTCCTTTACCTCCTGGCTTGCATGGCTATAAACCACATGCAACTTCATCTTAAGCATACAAAGTACTACTGTCACTTATTATCTTTGTAGTATATTATATGGTGATCTTAAAATCATGATCTCCTGTATGTCATTATTGTTCAAGATCAATACCTCAACAAAACCCTAAACCATTCCATCGAGGTTTCATCACCTTCTTTTCCAAAGAAGTGCATCTGTGGTTCTACCACCATCCTTTCATTGCACCAAGGACTAGACTGGATAACCAAACAACCATTAACTTGTTCAACAAATCTTATTACAACGGAGTATTAGCCAAACATATCTCCTCTCCAAACTTAGGGTTAGCCTAACAACCTCTTCTAGCTTCTAGCCAAACTAGTCAGATACATCACAACCAGAACATCCATTACCATTTCACATCCTTAGGTATTAGGTAACATTGAAGACATACGCTTCCATGTATTTCACTTATCATCTCACCTCAAACTCTATGTCTATCTTCATTAAGAACACTCTATGATTTCATCATCAAACTCAATCTGGTATAACTTGTAAGTTCTACATAGCTCATGATAAAAACTTCCTCATAAGGTGACTACCTCATTCCTCTTAGTGTTTGCAAACCATCCATGTATCATTCACTTTACCAGGGTAGGTTATCTTCTCTATCCCCATTTCTCGTGGCAACGTTCCAACCTACATCATATCTTATCCTTGGTGTGTGGCATGCGTAATGTCCTATCTCTCACTCTCATAACAAGAGGAAATAAGCATTTGGCTGCAATCCAAATACATAGTTCTTCCTGTTCCAAGAGTAGAGATGGTACATCCCACCTTGCCAGTGCACCTTTAAATCTAAGTTGTAACGTGCCACATATGTCTCTACATCACATACATCATGATATCAAACTGGTCTTGAACCTACTGAGGTTTATATCCTTGGTCATCTCCTCTAGGTCTATAGGGTGCCAGTTCTTTTGGGGTCATCCCTCTTCCCTCATGCATCAAGAGAGTGCCCTACTCATATGCCCTTTGGGTCCCATGGGTTCATGAAGGTGATCAATCTCCTAACCCATGGCCCTCAGACAATGATAGCTGTTACCTCCCGAACCTATGGTCATGTGCAACTGGGGAATTAGGCAACTCCTACTTTCATCGGTCTTATCCCTACCTGACCCTAGGACAGACTTAGGATTCTCCATTATAGTACATGCTCACTTAGAACCTTACCCGAGTCTTCATCATCTCTCTTTCTGCATTCATGGGCTGGCTTTCATCCTTTCATAGGGATCATGGCAACCTGCCTACCTTGGTCAAGCCCCATACCGGTTACCTCCATGGTAACACATTCATATGCAATTAGAGATGGATATCTATGGGTCTACAGGTTCATTCTCATACCATGTACTTTTCACTTATCTTCTCAAGATCCTGTGAGACCTCTTCAGGTTACCTTAACCCAACAAAACTGATATACACCCTACCAAAGGGGTCCCTCTCCCAGGATGGGAGGAAAACTGTCTCTTGACACCATGGTCACAAAACTCTTAGGTCTAGGATTTACATCCACATGAGCCTACTTAACCCTAGCAAGCTATTAAGGCACAAGCAGATCACCTATTGTACCATGCTAGGTCATACTTATCCTCTTTCCTCGATGTTGAATCAAGATCACACTTTCCTTTATCATCAACCTAGTTGTGAGGGGTTCATCACACATACCTTAAACTTAAGGGACTTCCCTTTTCCTCTATACATGAGGAGTACCATGCTCGAAACTTAATTCTCGTCATGAGCATTAGGTATACCATTTCCCCTCTTAGGCCTAGGAATCCCTAGGTTCACCTTTAGGTGTCCAACTACATGCTCTGTCTCTTAACTACGAACCAAGCATGCAAAAGGCATGACATGCACTTCTTGTCATCCTTCAACTCGAGCAACACTTAGAGTTGGGTCCTTCTTAAGGGCAACCAACAAGGTACAAGGTCTCATAACCCGTTACTAAACCTTCCTAGGTCTAAGGAACTCTTATTCCTACCTCAGAAGGTAAACACCTATACCGTAGGCACATAGGTACCATAATCGTCATCTTCTCTCTCTATGGTTTGGTCCCTCTAAAGGCAACCAAGATATCATCAACTTTCAGGGATCGATCATGAGGCAACCATGATCATCCATTGTTCCTCATATCTCAGGGTTTTAGGCTTCCAACCTTCTTGCTGGGTTTCCTACTCTCTCTAGAGCTAACCCTACATCCAACCTCACCATTAGAGGTCCTCTCTTCATGAAGGATCAACCTCAAAAGCATTCCCTACATGGGTGAAGCCTAGGTTCGAACTTATGTTTGCTCAAGATCATCCATAACCCTTTATGCTCCATCATGATTCCTTACCCAGGGTTTCATCCTACTGTCAGCACTATGACGTGCCCTAGGTGCCAGCTATACCCTACTTGCACAAGCCCATAGGGTTTCTAGGGTCCTTCACTAACATCATCATCTAAGGAGCTATCCTTTACCCTAACATGCACGACCCTTCCCAGGGTTGGGCTGCCAAAGGTGCTAGGTCACCCATGGATCATATGGCACCCCAAAGGCATGTCCTTTCAAACACCTGGTCCAACTCATCTCTCTTTAACCTTCACTTAGGGTTAGGGTTAGCATCATCCTTAGAGGATGTGCCATGTATCTACTTGCAATGGAGATCTCTATCTCCAAGACTAACTTATCCTCCTGACATAAAGGTCTAGCCTCAGGTCTCTTCTGAGGACATGACAACTTATGTCATACGACCTAAGCATGTATCTATTCTTTAGTTTGCGCTTAATCTATTAAGCTTATGTCCATGACATCTTATTTACATGCCTTTCATTAATTTGATGGAAGATTCCTTAGACCTTATTAATCTTACCCATACCTTAAGAGGGTGAGGAGAAGAAAGAAAACCCTAATCCTTTAGGTCCTTATTAGAATTTTCGTGATGAGAAGGGATGAATAAGATGAGAAGTCCTAATGGTATCTTATTTCGATTCATACCCTATGACTTTGGCCAGGCAGTCACACGGATCCGAGAGTCCTCCTATTCTGACTAGCGGTGCAGAGAAAAATATTTCCAGCCCCCGGTCGTGATCCTTTTCTAGACACCTCCGTCTTTCGGATATTCCTCTAATAACTCCCTTGGGTTCTATAGAGTTTGAAAAAATTCAATAATTATAAATGGTTAAGTGGGGAACCTACGCTCTGATACCAAATGTTACGACCCCACCTCCCGATAACCCCCAATTAAGGAAGACCGATAGGTTGAAGCCGCACCCATATCTTCTAGATCAAAGGTTCGGCAATTAACCAAGAATAATTATCAAATTTTAACAGACTATACTGAAAAGCTGTAAGAAAATAAATTTTTGCATACCTTTTTTTGAAAACTTGGATCTCTAACTTCTATCCACTTAAGGATTCTACTCTAACTAATCCTCCTTGTATTTTACTTCATGTATTTCACAATATGATGATTTACTATTTGTCCTTTTGGCTTGTACCTAAAACACCGACAAACAAAACGTCGGTCAGCCGAAGCTAGTATGTGGGGAAAACAATAATTATGTAAATACATTAACAATGTAATCATTCAATTAATCATTTAACAACCAAGATTACATTTTAGATATAACTCCGTGATCCAAGAGTACCCTATCCTCTATGTTGTCCCCATTAAACCCCTCATGATCCACCTATAAGTGAACCCATTTCTAGGGTTGAGTCACATGGAACTACTCGT
Source organism: Alisma plantago-aquatica (assembly GCA_963693085.1). NCBI lineage: Eukaryota > Viridiplantae > Streptophyta > Magnoliopsida > Alismatales > Alismataceae > Alisma > Alisma plantago-aquatica. The sequence continues at coordinate 1,154,665,860 of OY856410.1, read as the reverse complement.
AAGTAGCCCACTCCTTAACTCATGGCAGGCTAATGAGTCTCATGGCACTACACGTAGGTAGCCCAATTTCTAACTCTCGATAACCTAGACCTTGCTCTAGGATTACCCCTTTTTTTTAGCCTTTTCAAAGCAATAGAGGTGGACCTGGATCTAGTCAGTTATATACGCACATGTATAGTGATAATCATAGTCACTTTATAGTTGCATGAAATAAATAAACATCCAACAGTTATCTTCAAGCAACCGATTATAACTTTGGGATTCGCCGTGAAACTAGAGCAATTATTCATAAGCGTAACCACATACCTGATTTCATGAGTCATGCAGATTTACCTTCTAGAGGTTTCTACATATTTCTTTTCTTAAAAATTCAATTATCCATTTACTAATTGAATTTCCTTGTTATTTGGGCCCAATAGCCAATAAAGACCACAACACAAACATCAAGGCTATTGTAAATGAAATCCATTTATTTGAAGCAAATTATATCATTATTAGTTCAAATATCTATAATATGAGAAATTACATTTCTCACCAAATGAACCCAAAATTTGTGGTTGTAACACATGCTTTATAATTATAGCCAAATAAGGGCTGTAGTGTTTTGAATAAGCTTAAAGGAGGTAAGAGGGATATTTGAATTACATAAAGGATGTGAATAAGCATGATGGCTTGTCCAAGGTTTAATACCTAGAAAAGGTGATGTGGTATTTAGTGATGATTGCACAGGATTGGTAATAACCCAATGCCTGGAATAATTGCACAGGATTGGTAATGACCCAATACCTAGAATAATATCACAGGATTGGTCATAACCCAATACCTCGAATAATGTCACAGGATTGGTCATAACCCAATACCTGGAATAATGTCACAGGATTGGTCATAACCCAATACCTGGAATAATATCATAGGATTGGTCATAACACAATACCTGGAATAATGTCACAGGATTCATCATAACCCAATACCTGGAATAATGTCACATGATTGGTCATAATCCAATACCTGGAATAATATCACATGATTGGTAATAATTCAATTCCTGGAATGGTTGCACATGATTGGTAATAATCCAATGCCTGGAATAATATCACAGGATTGGTAATAATCCAATGTCTGGAATGGTTGCACAGGATTGGTAATAATCCAATGCCTAGAATGGTTGCACAGGATTGGTAATAATACAATGCCTGGAATGGTTGCACATGATTGGTAATAATCCAATGCCTGGAATGTTTGCATAGAATTGGCATAGTCCAATGCCTGGACAAAATATGATGATGTATACTCACATGAATGGAACAATTCGATATCTGGCTAACAGATTAGCTAAGGTCAACAAACATAAATGAGAATGATTCATGGATGATATACCATGATAATGAGTATCTCAGGATAAGCTTGAGATGTTGATATAGTAAGATGGATAAGTGATATACATGTTCTTCATATTCCTTATAAAGTGAATAAATGAATGACTGCTCTATCATAGATAGTTGCAATGCTTTAAATTATGAGAATGTTCTAAACTGCTTATCCTCTGATTAGTTTTATTCTATTAAACTGCAATAATAATGTTTCTGGCGAAGAGTTATATCTCTCGTTGGGACAATTTCAATTGTCTCACCCCGTGGGATCCAACATTTTTAGGTGGACGAGGATGAGGAGGTAAGAGCCATACTACAGGGGAAGGACAGTAGTAACATCTCAGGTGGAGATACTGACTGTCGTGTCTTGTAGATAAGAGTCATATGTGTCGTCTATGTACTCTCAAGTCCTTGGAGTCAATACTTAGTGTTTTCATAATCAATCTGAGTTTTTGTCTTGAATGGCTCGTGGTTGTGTGTTGCTCATGTATAGAATTAAGAGAGAAATTGATGTATGTAATCCTCGAGAAGAGATGGTACCTAGTATGTACTTGTGGACCAGAATGTATATGTAATTCTTTGGTTCTTATTGTTAAGAGTTTCCTGGAACTGAATCTCTTTGAAAAAGGTTTTAATTTTTAGTGATTTTCAGTAATCCACTGTTAATGATCACGTCTGCTTAGTTAATGACGTTTTGTTCGAATGGCATATCACAATCAGTGGTATCAGATCTTAAGGTTCGCTGAGTCTACAAAGACATAGGACTAAGGTGTTGAGTCTGTGTTTGTGTCCTCCAGTATATATTATAATGACTTCTGCTTATGTAGAAGAAGGGAGATAGCTTAATGATGTCTGGAGAACATGAGGATCACGTTACTAAAAGCAATGTTGCTGCTCAATGGAGCAGCAAGTGATCGGGCAATAGAGGAATCAATGCCTGAGAATCCCCATTTTGACGAAGTTATGGTAGAAAACCAAACCTTTCATTCTCTATTTAGGGAATTCATGACCACACTAAGGCATATGGCAGACTGGACGCTAGCACCAGTACCTAGGGCACCAACTCCCAATGAGGGACATGGGTCTGCTAAGACTTTTGAACGACCACGTCATGTAGGAGCTATAGAATATGCTGAGACAACTGACCCAGCAGATGTTGATCTATGGCTCACTGAGTTAGAAAAGGCTTTTAAGATCCTTAGTATTCTAGATGTTGACAAAGTCAAACATGTTGTATACCTTTTGAAGGGTAGTGCTTGCCATTGGTGGGCCATAGAAGAAGTAAAAAGGAATGATGAAGAGGATAGTTTGGAGGAATTTCGTCAAGAATTCATCAATAAATATTTTCCAAGAACATACTTAGATGAAAAGATCTCACATTTTGAGAAGGTTCGGCAGGGAACCATGTCAATAAATGAATATGAGGCTAGTTTTATGGAACTTTTACGGTTTTTTCCTCAAATGGCTGCTAGTGAGCAGGAGAAGATTTGACATTTTGAGAAAGGACTGAATGATGAGGTGTCTATCTTGGCAGCTTCTTTAGAAAGTAGAGAGAAATTTGCCACATTTTTGGAGTCAATTCGGAGGATAGAAAGGTCTGTGACGAAGAAACATGAGGCAAACCTCAAAGGGAGGTCTACACAGTCACAGGAACAATGGATTGCTGGTACTAAACAACCAAAGTTTTCGGTAATATTGGTTCAACCACAATATAGTACATCAATGCAGTGGTCATCAAGTGAGGGCCGAACTTGCCATAAATGTGGACAGATAGGACATTTTAGGTAGCAGTGTCCAAGAAGAAATAATGTGGTGACCCAACAGTCAAGGCATAATCTGCAAAACCTACAAGGACCCTAGGTTGGTGAAGTAGAAGGACAAGGGTGAAGACAAGTGTCACAGTTTGGTCCATGTACCTCCGGTAGTAGAGGACAAAGGCAATAGCAGATGACAACTGACTCCATGTAATTGGGTCAGATAAGACACTAGATAACCCGTAAAGGTAACTTGTCAGATAGAACTTTTCATTCTGAATTATCTTTCCTTTTTCCTCTCTCTGCCTACTAATTATAAGAAAGTTAGTTATTGTTGAGCTTCCTTTAATTAGTCCTATGAGGACATAAGGAAGAGATAAAAAGGATGAGAACCTATATTCAGAATAATATTCTCTTTTATATTTTGAAATTTCTATTTTCATGTAGAAAGAATGTAAAAGAAACACCCAGAGAAAATCTAAGATATTAAATAGTGAATTTAAGGAGATGTTAAAAGCATGAAACATAATATGAAACAAATGCATACTACCTAATTTCAGTTCTTGAATGCCCTGGCCAAGTATTCATCTATTGAAGGTAAGGTAAGTATGACACTCTTAGATTGCTATCTTTTTGATTACCCTGATCAAGTAGTCATTTTGAGACAATCTAAAGAGCATAATGAAGTCTGAGATGTGGCATGGATAATTCTACCACATCTTAATTGATATGAAAAGATATATGTTAATCATAGATCAACTTATAAACAAAAGAGGTTGTTTAGTATGATGTATACCCTGGTCCTTAGACCTAGAAGTAACAATGTTTAGTAATGAACTAAGGGTTGGAATACCCTGATCTAGTAATCATGATAATGATGATTCTAAAAGGTGGTGATATGTAATCATCTCTATAATTTCTATGATGAAGGCAAGGAACTTAAGAGGAAATAAGATTGAATGACACATGAAAAATTGAAAGTTCATGCAATAATCTGAGGAGGTAATTTATGTTGGTTACCTGGAAGGGCCAATTGTGAAATCAAAACAGTTATATAAAATACTATGGACATCATATGTTAGGGGTTTATGCTTTGCATAAACATAACATCAATAAGGATGTACTAATTGAAGGAACAATTGTAGAATCTTTGTGGAAAAAGCTAATTAAAGCTAAAAATGTATGATAAGACTTGTAGTTCCAAGTGGATGACAAATCAATGAGGTTTGACACCTGAGTTATATAAGGTAGTGTTACCTGACACAGAGTTGACTCTACAATCAATAACGAAAAGGACAACGAAGTATGTGTCATGTATGACAGATTCTATGATAACCCTGTATGGAAGGACTTTGTGATGATCAAAGTTCCATGGCCTCTCCATGACATTAAGATGTTTGTTGGAGGATTGATGATATGATGGATAAATAATAAATGTTTTCCTCTACTTGGGATTTCGGGGATGAAATCCTTGTTAGGGGTTTATAATTATAACATCCCTGACCTAGGTTGAGACTTAACCCTAGAAGTTTTTCTAAAGTCATTTATATTCTTGTCTTTATCTTTTGAAAAGTAATTAAGGCTCAAGAGGAACTTATGTTTCAATTTTAGTCCTTTTTTAATAATGTTGAAATAATGTTTTACTTATTTTGGACTAAAGTGAAAATTACCCAAGTTGAGGGGTTAACTTGCAAATGTTACATGGTAAAATTTTCCTCAATTGTTGAAGCATCATAAGAATGAAAATGATGCGGAGGTATGGCTTGTGGTAGCCTGAGCACCAAGAAAGAGCTTATTAAGCAATGTTTGTGCATTAAAACCTAGTTTTGGTATAATGTGCAATTTACCCAAAACCTAGGGTTCAATATGCAAAATACCACTTTTAGAGAGTCCTTATTGTTTCTTGGTATCAATTAGAGACAATAAAATTAGAGGGGCGTCTCATTTGAATCTCTTTGGAGGAGAGAGAATCTTGATATTAAAATAATCAAGATTTAAGCATAATTGAAACCCTAATTCAATTTAATGCAAAAATAAATATATTAATGGAAGTACCCTTCAACCAAAAATGAGAAGGTTGAAATTTTATAAGAGTGGACGTCCTTGTGCCTTGCAAAGGCAACAAAATATCTAAGTGAGTGGAGAGCCCACTCACATTAGTTAAAGGAAAAGTAATACCCACTCAATTTTTGGATATTTTTTTTTGGAAACCTTGGGATAATATTATTCATCCTGTTCCCTCAGTACAGGCTCATAATCATTTGGATGTATAATGTGGCGCAATGTAGCTTCCCCTCTGTACACCTTCGAGAGGAAGTCAGGACATTGCTGCCACCGACCACGAGCTTCTCCCCGAACTCGACCCCATTTGGCAATTAGATCCGCTATCTTATTACAGGAACGCCTCATAAAGCTGAACTCAACCGAATGAAAGGATCTTGCAAGTTTCCTAATGAACCTACACTCCTACTTGTAGTATACTGGGGTGTCCATTCGACCTTGTATCATGCTGATCGCATTTTTGTTGTCCGACTCGACCTTCAGATTGTTGAATCTGCCACTGCACTCCTGAATGCCGTAGGAAATAACTCTCATTTCCACCTTGAGAATATTTGTGATAGCACCTTGGTAAGATCCCCCTCCAAGCCATCGTCCTGAATGGTCTCTAATTACAAATGTTGAAGCCATTTTACTCCTCTTCACAACAGTGTCCACGTTTAGTTTTACATGTCCCTCCCTCGGCGGTATCCATTTTGGTTCTTCTGTGGGTGCTGTCAACATCTTATCTTTAGCAAACGCCTTCCTGCAGGTCTTCATCTCCTGCTTAATTGATGAATATAATCCCTCTGCACTTGTTTTAGTTTCCTAAAACACCACTGCGCACCGATTGCCCCAAATCTTCCAAATTGTAATAGTTAGCCAGGTGTTCCAGTCCATAGTGTCCTTCGTCTTCCTCAGGTTGACGCTTAACCATTGCTCAAACATTTGGCCTGGTTTCAGTGTGATTTGAGTAGTGTCCTAGATTAGCTTCCACAATCTCCTACTTTCCGAGAAAGTGATGAAAAGATGCATTAGAGATTCACTCCCGTTCCTACATCGTGGACATTGAGTATCTTCAGTAAACCTTCGCCTTGCTCTTACCTCATTTGTCATTATCCCACCATGCATCCCTAACCATAGAAGAGTCTTTACCCTTTGCGGTACCTCTAAATTCCATATGGTCTTCCACCTCCCGGGTGTCTTCGTCAAGTATTCCTTTTGTAGGTTTCTGTATATCCTTTTTGCAGTGATCATTCCGGCTCCATCCTGTAGGTACCAAGCTTTATCAGCTCCCTCTTTAGGATCTGGTGGGGGCATGGATAGAATGGTATGCACTGAGTCATCTGTGAACCAATGGTGAGTGAACTCCTCATCCCAGTTACCTTGCAAGTCCACCATTGACTCGACAGTAAGATCATTGAGTTCATCAGGAATAGTTATGCCTTGACTCAATTCTGGGGTTCTGCCGCCCTAGAGCCATCTGTCCGTCCACACATTTGTGTTCACTCCTGAAAGTACTATCTTCCTAGTTTCAGTGATCAATTCAGCGTATATTTTGGTTATCGATCTCCAGAGGCCTGACGCGCATGCCAGTCCCTTGTTAGCTTTATGCCAGTATTTCTCCTCCATCACCTGTTTCTACACCGCTTCCCTATTCGACATGAAGTCCCAGCAAGTTTTATGTAGTAAGGCTTCATTCTGGAATCTCGCCCTCCTGATGTCTAGTCCTCCCTCGCTTCTATAGGTTGTAACCTTATCCCAGGCTACCAGGTGGATACAACTCTGTCTCGTCGCCCCCTTCCATAGGAAGGTTCTTACCACTTGATCGATATTGTCACACACTGCCACAGGCAAGGCCGTCGATTGCATAATATATACCGAGAATGTGTTGAGAATTGACTTGATCAGAGTTGTTCTTCCCGCTAATGACAGTGACTTATTCACCCATGTTGAGATTCGATTTTCAATCTTATGGATAATGTCCAGGTATAGATCCTTCTTTGGCCGATCATGAATGATAGGTACTCCCAAATGCTTCCCAATATTCTCTGTCTGCCTTATTCCTGTGATCCTAGTGATTTCCCTTCTTACCGGAGTGGAAGTGTTCTTGGAAAAGAAGATAGTGGATTTCTCTTTGGCTAGCATCTGTCCTGACACTCGTTCAAAGGTCTTCAGAACCTTCATCATTGTTCGAGCCTGTTGTTGTGTCACCTCCCCAAACAGAATGAGATCATCCACAAAGCAGACGCGAGATATGCCGGCTCCTCGTCTTGTTGCCCGAAATGGCATCCGTCGTCCCTCCCTTTCTTCTACTGCAATTGCTTGGCTCAGTCTATCCAGGCAGAGTACAAAAATATAAGGAGATAGTGGGTCTCCTTGTCTCACCCGTCGAGATGATTTGAACAATTGGAGGTTTTCTCCATTCCAATTGATCATTATTTCCCCTTCCTTGATGATATGTAAGATAACAGTGATCATTTCCCTTGGTATAGTAGTCTTTCTCAGCATGTCTTCAATGAACTCCCACTCCATTCTATCATACGCCTTCGATAAGTCCACTTTCATTGCCATTGTTGCGTGCTTCCCCGACCTGGTTCTCATGGAGTGAATTAGCTCTTGGATCAAAATGATGTTGTCAGTTATTCGTCTACCAGGGACAAAGCTGCTTTGTGCGGGTGATATCCAGTCGGGCAAGAAAGGTTTAATATGCTCCACCATGAGTTTGGATAGCATTTTAAGTCCCACATTGTTTAGAGCTATTAGTCTCAGCTGGATGCAGTTCTCCAGTGTTGGATTTTTGGGAATCAAAACCAGGGTTGCGTTTGCTAGGCTATCTACAATCGACCCCCCTATAAAACAATGAAGTATCATTAGTGCAATGGAGTCTCCCAGCTGATCCCAATTCTATTGTAAGAAGCTGGCATCCACCCTGTCGGGTCATGGAGCTTTGACGAGGTTTATCTTCATTAGAACTTCCTTGATTTCCTCCTTTGTTGGTGCGCGTCCCATGAATGATCTGTCCGTCTCCTGAATCTTTGGGAAACTACCCGCGTATGCAGCAATGGCTTTGGTTCTTGTCTTCCTATCCTTTCTCTTGAAAAGGTTGAGAAAGAAATTCCTCACCACAGCTTTGATAGCTTCTTCATCATCCTCCCACAATCCATCTGCGTTCTTCAGTCTAGTGATCTTGTTCCTTTGTCTCTTGGCTTTGACCAGTGATTGGAAGTATCTAGTGTTAGTATCCCCTGCATTCATCCAATCACATCTCACCTTTTGCCACCATTCTTCTCCCTCTTCATGTAGTATTTCATTGTATTCCACCTGAAGCTGTGCAATCTATTCATCGTGCATCTCACTCCCCCTCCCCATCCCCACATTGTTAGCCTGGAGTTTGTTTATCCCATTCAACAATGAACGTTTCCTTGTTGTGAGTTGTCGTCGCTCCTCTCAGTCCCATTCTATCAAATTCTTCATCATCTTGGCCACCGCCTCATGGTAGGTTATGTTATTGTCCCAATTTTCTTTCATAAACTCCTGGAACGAGTTTCTAGTGCGCCAGATAGTACTTGTCTTAGGGTGATACACATACTGCTTGGATCTGTCATCCGTAGTAATAAGTATTGGAGAGTGATCTGAGTTGATTCTTGGTAGCACTTCGACTTTAGTTAAAGGGAAAGCTTCTAACCATTCATGATTGGCCACTGCCCTATCAAGACTTTCCGTCAGCCACCCCCGTCTGAAGGTCATCTTTGGGCCATACGCCCCCAGCTCCTCCAGACTGACGTTTGTAAGACCCATGGAAAATTCCCTGCAACTACTCATCTTGATGGGCTCACCCCCCCACATTTCATCAGCCCGTAAAACCACGTTGAAATCACCTACAACCAACCACGGTGAAGGTGAAGTCTCTACAAGTGTTTGTAGGTGATCCCACAGTAGTCGTCTTCCAACCTACTTTGTGCTCGCATACACGAAGGTCAACCTCATCTGTTTATTAACTCTACATTGAATGAATTGTTTGTGCCTGGCTACTATCTCCAACACCCCTATCCTGCTCTTCCACATCACCCATATGCCTCCATAGAAACCTGTCGCCTCAACTTGGTAGGATCTGTCGAACCCTAATGATTTCACGATCCTGTCAGCATTAGTTCCACTTGTCCTGGTCTCCAGGACTGCTAGCACATCGATCTTATGTAGTCTGGTTAAATCTCGTATTGTATTTTGGGTATCCTTCCCGCAGATACCCTGGACATTCCAGGTTGCCACCCTCATTGGGTAACCATCACAGAAGATCTCGGGTCCTCCTTGCCCAGTTCCCTATCCTCCGGTACCTCATAGTTCCTTATGTTCCTTTTCCTTGGTCCATTCCTTATAAGGTCTTTTGAATTGATCACTTTCCTGTTCCTGAGATGAATACCTACCGATGCCCCAAACATCATCGTCTTACTCAGACTGCCCACTGTGGTCCTCCTCGTCTGTGTTTCTCACATCAAAAATTTTAACCCCTCCCCTCGACCTGTCTCGTCTTCCGGTAGGACCACCGTGTTCTCTCCCTCTAAGAATACGGCCCAGTGATTCTTCTCATTCCCGACCTTGCTCATCTGTTCACCCTTGCTCTATGTCATGTTGGTACTGGGACGGTTGGCTTCCTCAACCATCCTTTTCTTCTTATTCATCGTCTTCCACTGACACCATTCAAATCCCAGTTTTGGCCTGACTTTCCCTACCGGCGGTGATCCCTCCTGCTGTTCTGCCTCAGCATCCAAGTCCACAAACCTGTTGTGTGTTGGAATACCTCCTTTCCTACCCTGTGCGTCCTCCTTCCTCAGCCTCCTGAGAAAGGGTTGTGCGTGTAAGTTTTCCAAGAACTTCCCCAAAGGTTTCACCGATACTTCTGACCCGTCCGTCTACTTCCCTGTGCTTGTCTGGGCTTCAATGGCCGCCTTCTGTTCAATACAATCTTTAGACAAGTGGCCAACTTTTCCACAGAACATACATATGCTGGTTAGGTTCTCATATTCAATGTTGTATCTCATTCCTTGTACCATGATTTCGGGCACCAATGGTTTGGTGGTGTCCAACTTAACTGCAATTCTTGCAAATTTCCCTCTCCGTCTTTGGTCTGTGTTTGAGTCCACCTTGATTGTTTTCCCTATTGTGTCTCCGACTTCCTCCAGGAACTGGGTTTGGTAGAGAAATATAGGCAAACATGGGATCCTTATCCAGGTCACCATGTGTTTTTGATTGACAGAGGATGGCGAAAACGACTGATCCCATAGTTGCACACTGAGATAGGAACCCATTAATGGCCATGGTCCTCCCGTGAGGGCCGTCAAGAAGTCATATTCTCGCATTAGTTGAATGATGAAGTAGTTGTTCTCCAAGTCTATGAGTTTGAACGCCCCACCCGGTCTCCACATTGTTTTGATTATGTCCTGCAACGTAAGAAATCTGACGTTCTTGGTGATGACCTTCACCACTACGTCATACATCCATGGCTGCATCAGAGCATCGAATCTACCTTCTTCTATTTCAAATGACGGTGTTCCTTCTATCATGCTAGTTCGTATGTCCTGCTTTTGTAGTTTTGCATTCGGATCATCAAACCTGAGAATCGGAAGTCTGTCGGCACCTTCGCCGTCGTTGACTGTCTTTATAGGATAAGATTTTCCTGGGTGCTACTCCCTCTGCTGGCGGCTCTCCGACCATCCCATCCTGTAGTTTCGAGAATTCCTCCAGATTCGACTGGCCAGATCCCCCTCCGATTCCGAGGTCGTTGGTTTGGGCCTCCTTTGTTCTGTGATCTCTGAAATTCAAGGAGATACCCAGACATCGGAGAATATCATTTTGAGATTGCTTCTTGCTCATCCTAGCTGTGTTTACTAGCAGGTTGTTGCATAAGTCTACCAGTCTGCTCGAACCTCCTTCGTCAGTAGGTGGTATCGAACCTGCCTTCTCAATCCCTGGTTCACTGGGCGTCGTCGCTGTAGGGTCCGTGATCTTGCGTGTCTCAACCTCTTCGCTTCCTATGACATTCTCCATCCCTTCCATCGCATCAAGCACACTTCCTTCCTCCCTGATCGCTTCGTCCGGTGGCTGAGTGCCACCAAAGCATCCTCTTCCTCCGCGGCCTCCTCGGCTGCCGTTCCCACCTCCACGCATGAAACCCTAGCAGAGCGCCAGAACCCTAAATGCAATCTCTTTTCGATATTATTATTATAATGGTTAAGGTGCTTAATTTGTTTTCTTTTAATTCATGGATAATGAAGAGTAATTACAAGGTGGGGGAGATGGCTTCGTATGCAAGGGATTGATGGGAGTATGTGGCACCAATTTTGGGAATTAAAGGATTTTTATAATACTTTCTCTCTCATTGAATTTCCCTTATAAACATCTCATTTCCAACTCAAATGAAAGGCTTTTTCGACACTTCTTTCTTTCCTTGCTTTGGTTGAACACAAGGGAGCTTAGGAGCAACAAGAGGACGTGCCCCAACCTGTAGGTAATCTCCATAGTCATCTTCAACCTTGATTTCATGGTAAAAATCGAAATTCAATACTTAATTTCTTCTTTTCTCCATTCAATCTTCAACCTTAGCCATTCATTTCACTCAAAGACTTGAGAATGAGCCTTGGGAGGTTGAGAAAGCTTCATTCACCATTGAAGACGTGAAGCTTGAAGTTTGGTTTCAACTTTGAAGGCGGGTTATATAACTTGAACACTTAAATGTTATTATTACATTCAATTCTTCATCACTTGTTGATTATTTTTTTCTTCTTGAAATTCCTTTGATCAAATTGATAAAATTACCATAAGAATGGCAGTAGATTTTGAAGGATTGAAGCTTGAAGATGATGCTATCATCTTAAGCACACACCTCATCATAGAACATGTGCAAACAGTTTTTCTTTTTGGTGATCAAACGGTCTCAAGACCGTTTGACACCAAAGAGTGTCATGACCGTTTGAGGGAAAATGGTCTCAAGACTGTTTGAGGTAAAGAGGACTCAAACCGTTTGAGGTCAAGAGGACTCAAACCATTTGAAGGTCAAATGCTGGTGTGGTTGGACGATGATCCAATGGTCTCAATTTGATCTAATTCCAATGGTTTCAATGTTGGAGGGTCCATTGATTGCAAACCCAAGACCCAATAGATTGTTTCAGTTTCAAATGAATGGTTGATGATTCAGTTTCAAGTACCGAATGGTTAATTTACTTCAAGATCGAATGGGTAATTGAGTTCAAAACCAAATGGGTAATGGATCTCAAGATCGAATGGGTAAATTGAACTTCAAAACCATTTTGATACTTTGACCGTTTGAAGTAGTTGACCGTTTGGCGGTCTAAAAGTTTCAAAACCATTTGGGATTAATTATATTTTATGCAAACAGTCTCAAACTGTTTAGGGACTTTGAGGTCAAGACCGTTTGATGGTCTAACAGTCTTAAGACCGATTGAAAGTTTTGGGACCAAGACCGTTTAAGGTCTAACGGTCTTCAAGACCATTTGAAGGTCAAGGTACTTCAAGACCATTTGAAGGTCTAATACCTCAAGACCGTTTGAAGGTCTAATTGATTCAAACCAAGAAAGTACCAATTAACCCCTTGATTGTTAATGACATATATCAAAGTTAAATCCAGTGGTTGTACCTCTAAAGTACTTAGGTGATTAGTACCTTTAGAGTGGTTAACCTTTGATGCTTATGGAAGCAATGACTTAATACACTATGTCAACTCTTCATTCAAGTTGATTCAATCTAATCAAGATTAAAGTAATTAACCTCCTAGAGAGCATGAGAGAGAGGAACTTATACATGAGTGATAATCATGTAGTGATTAATCCTCAACACTTTCAACATGAATAAAATATGTAATTAGGGTTTGATCCATGATAATGAGATCATGAAACCCTAATCGAGAAGGTTGATGAGATCTAACCCTAATTTAAGGTAAGGTTAGGTGAAACCCTAATCTAGGGTGATGGTGTAATCCTAATTTAGAGTATTTAATGAAAAATCCTAATTTAAGGGAATGCTTCATGAAAACCCTAATTTTGGGTAAAGCTACATGAAACCCTAATTTTAGGGGAAATGTTATAAGAAACCTTAATTCAAGGTAAGGATGTAATGAGAAACTCTGATACAGTGTAATGTGATATGAAACCCTAAACTAGGGTGATGCTATGCATTATGAAACCCTAATTTGAAAACCTAACCCTAAATTTTGTAAGGGGATGAGTAACCCCGATTGATATGAATTGGAAAACCCTAACCCTAATATAGGGTGATGTTATGTGAAACCCCAACATAGAGTGAGATTATGCAAAACCCTAATTGATAAAGAAGGGAAACCCTATTCCTGATAATGGATAATCCTATATCAATAATGGTTGAATAAATCAAATGAGTGACTTATGACCAATACATTACATGGTATGTGATGAACTGGTGCATAAAGTATTAGGATAAGAATTACCCTAATACAAGATAAGTTGACGAACTTAAGAAAGATCAAGGTGATGAGGGAAGTAAAACATTAGGATGTGATAAATATCACATTCAGCACCTCAAGGTTGATACACATTGATGTACCCTAAATCCAATATACTTGGATGAGTAACACATGAAGTGTGTCATGATAATTGTTACATTAAGATGTAATGTACTTTGATAAGTGTAGGCTAACATACCTTGAGAAAGGGTTAAGCCAAGATAACAAAGTCTGATGTAATCAATATCCTAGAAAAGATGATAGATAAACTCATACTTTGTGTTGATTATCATTTAATGATAAATGATGAGAATAAATAAGTACGGTTGAATAGTTGTGATATTCATGTATGCTCCTAGATGTGTGGAGCAATGAATTAGGTTTTTAATTAATAATATGAACTTGAAACCCTATTCAGATATAAAGGGAAAACTCTAACCCTAATAGTTGTTGCTTAGTGAGAGGTGACAAGATGTTTAATGGGCCTTGTGAGCCATGTGGATGGTTGTTGCCTAGTGAGAGGTGACAAGATGTTTAATGGGCATTGTGAGCCATGTGGATAGTTGTTGCCTAGTGAGAGGTAACAAGATGTTTATAAAAGTGTCATGAAAGAAATGATAATGTTCAAATAAACTAGGAAATGGAAACTTAGTAACATAATAATAATAATAAATGGATACAATAATACTAATGAAATATTAATCATGCAAGCTTTAGGCTTATAGCCAAATAAGGGCTATAGTGTTTTGAATAAGCTTAAAGGAGGTAAGAGTGATAATTGAATTACATAAAGGATGTGAATAAGTATGATGGCTTGGCCAAGGTTTAATACCTAGAAAAGGTGATGTGGTATTCAATGATAATTGCACAATATTGGTAATAACCCATTGCCTGGAATAATTGCATAGGATTGGTAATAACCCAATACCTAGAATAATTTCACAAGATTGGTCATAACCCAATACCTGGAATAATGTCATAGGATTGGTCATAACCCAATACCTGGAATAATGTCACATGATTGGTCATAACCCAATATCTGGAATAATATCACATGATTGGTCATAACCCAATACCTGAAATAATGTCACAAGTTTGTTCATAACCCAATACCTGGAATAATGTCACAAGATTGGTCATAACCCAATACCTGGAATAATATCACATGATTGGTAATAATCCAATGTTTGGAATGGTTGCACATGATTGGTAATAATCCAATGCCTGGAATAATATCACAATATTGGTAATAATCCAATTCCTGGAATGGTTGCACAAGATTGGTAATAATCCAATTCCTGGAATGGTTGCACATGATTGGTAATAATCTAATGCCTGGAATGGTTTCACATGATTGGTAATAATCCAATGCCTAGAAAGTTTGTATAGAATTGGCATAGTCCAATGCGTGGACAAAATATGATGATGTATACTCACATGACTGGAACAATTCAATATATGGCTAATAGATTGGCTAATGTCAACAGAAAGAAATGAGAATGATTCATGGATGATATACCATGATAATGAGTATCTCAGGATAAGCTTGAGATGTTGATATAGTCATATGGATAAGTGATATATGTTCTTCATATTCCTTATAAAGTAAATAAATGAATTACTGCTCTATCATAGATAGTTACAATGCTTTAAATTATGAGAATGTTCTAAACTACTTATCCTCTGATAAGTTTTATTCTATTAAACTGCAATAATAATGTTTCTGGCGGAGAGTTATATCTCTCATTGGGACAATTTCAATTGTCTCACCCTATGGGATCCAATGTTTTTAGGTGGATGAAGATGAGGAGGTAAGAACCATACTACAGGGGAAGGACAACAGCATCAAGGACAACAGTAACATCTCAGGTGGAGATACTGACTGTCGTGTCTTATAGATAAGAGTCATATGTGTCATCTCTGTACTCTCAGGTCCTTGGAGTCAGTACTTAGTTTTTTCATAATCAATCTGAGTTTTTTGTCTTGAATGCCTCGAGGTTGTGTGTTGCTCATGTGTAGACTTAAGAGAGCAATTGATGTATGTAATCCTCGAGAAGAGATGGTACATGGTATGTACTTGTGGACCAGAATGTATATGTAATACTTTGGTTCTTGTTGTTAAGAGTTTCCTGGAACTTGATCTCTTTGAAAAAGGTTTTAATTTTTAGTGATTTTCATTAATCCACTGTTAATGATCGCTTTTGCTTAGTTAATGATGTTTTGTTCGAACGGCGTATCACACTAAATGTATGATTCTGGTAGATATTGAAGAATCACATAAGCGTCCAACTCTTCACCCAAGGGGAATCCCAGTCTAGATAGGTTTTCCACATACCCAATGAGCTTGAGCACATGAGGACCTATAAGTTCTCCTTCTGTCATGTTACATTCGAACAGTGCCTTGTAGACATCAAATCGCTCATGTCTTGCCTGGTCTTGGAACATGTTCTTAAGATGTGTAACCATCTCAATAACTTCCACGTTCTCATGTTTCCTTTGCAACTCATAGTTCATGGAGCATAGAATCAGACACTTGACATCAATGAAATCTTCAATATACTTCTTGTAAGCATCCCTATCAGCCTTAGGTGCAGTGGGAAGAGGTTCATCTGGCTCTAGTGTATCCAAGACATAGAGATTGTGCTCATGTGTGAGAACAATTCGCAACATCCTGAACCTGTTGTGCAAGTTATTCCCATTCAACTTGTCCTTCTCAAGGATCAACCATAGAAAAAAAGTATTAGTTGTGTGTTGCCATTTGATTCTACAAAAGAATTTGCAATTTTGTCAAAGTTATTTTTGATTGATTTAATTTGATAAAAATGTGACAATGTTTATTAAGTCTTTGATTAACTATGGCTCTCACTATTTTACTCAAATTGATAGGCCTCACATATCAATTCATAAGATTGTAGCATACAATCTTCTAGTGATCCAAGATGCAAAATAAGTCAACAATTACTCGGATAATGCCAATGTCCATAGTCAATCATTAAGGTAGACAATGTTTATCAATTGCATCTTATGCAATTCTTCGATGCATGATATCTGTAACTATTTTTCATAGTCATTTGTATGCCTCTGGTGCTTAATCTCATTAAGGTCACTCAGTTAAGCCTGACCCAAAAGCCGACATGATAATAATTCACTCCACTTGGCAGGCCCACATTATTACCATCACACTTCCATGAGATAGACGATGTACCACCCTTGAGTTGTCCACACTTAGTCGATCGAGATTTTCATATGTTCCACTAATGGAAAGCATCATAGACTTAATATTTTATTTGAGGGAGTTTGTATGTAAATATAAATGCATATACTTTATCCAATCACCACATATATAACATGTATCATATATATGCTATATCCCACAATGTAAACATGCAATATAAAACAAAAAATGATGGTTATGTCCATACTACTTTAATTCCTTGGAGCCACAAGGAATTACAACCACCTAGGTCTATATCACATGCAAGAACTTGTTATTGGTAAATATCTATGCTTCCCAATTTGGTCTGACCTGTTCAACCCTTAGACAGATCAGATTCCCTCTTAGCCTGTCGGTAGGTCGCCTAAAATCATTGATTGGCCTCCAGTCCCACCGATGTCTCTAAACCTCTAAATGACATGTTGGACCCATCGCCTGGTCGGTCTACTCCTCCAACAGTCTTCCCTCCTCTATCGTTCAGTCGATTGGCTTGTCACGTAAAACATATGGCTCACCTAATGTTAATCATCATCTTCATCATTGCAAAAAAAAATCCTATTGCTATTAAATTTATTACATGATAATGAGAAACCTCAAGTTGCATTTGAGGAGAGAAAAGGTAGAAAAGAATAATACCTTTGCAATGGGAAGAATAAGGTAGAGGCTCGGTATGCAAACTGAGATAAAACATGATAACACAACCACCATGCACAAATAATTGGGTTATTGGCCATAATCACGATACACATCCACCATGAAAAGTTCCTTTAGGGCGATACGTGTAATATATATATATATATATATATATATATATATATATATATATATATATATATATATATCCACCATGAAAACTCACTTTATGGCAATGCGTGTAAATTCCATATATATATGTATATATATACATACACACACACACACACACACATATATATATATATATATATATATATATATATATATATATATATATATATATATAAATTTGGGATTATGTGGTCTTTGATTGGATTTGCACATTATCTTTGCAAGTATTCACCTTGTATGCAATTAATAAACTATGAAAACAAAAATCCGATCATACCGATTATCCTAAAACATAGTAAATTGACGTGGATCTGATAGTTAGGGAAATATGGGCACATAGTAGACAGCAGAAACAAATATTTATTATCCATATTCCCTAGAACAACAAGATCATCTTAACAACTACGTAATGAGAAGGATGGTCTAATGAGTTCATTCCTAGTAATGGAGCAAGTCCAATGACTACAACTCTATCCACACACCATAATTTTTGAATACTACCTTTAACCCTAATCTGACAAAAAAATGTTTGTTGCTAGGATAGCTAAGTTCTAAATGAGTCATTGGGAGTAAAAGTAGAACTCAAAAGGTTCGAGGTCAAAAAGGAGGTAGAATGGAATAAAGAGAATCAGAATAAGTTGTGGAATCTCAAATTCCTTATGTAACTCAAAGCTCATAGTTCTAGTAAGAACATGTTTGAGATTTTAAGACTGTGAATCTTATAACTTAGATAAGTTATGAGTTGGTCATAAGATGATGATCCAACATATCAACTAGAAGCTATAGAGATCCAGGATATGAGAAATGGCTTAAAGACATAATGGAGTCCATCTTCATTATTAAGGTATGACCTTGGTAGTACCACCTATAGGGGTAAAACCCAAAGGGTGAAGTTGGGTTTTTGTTGGGAAGACCAACATGGATAACCTAAGGGGATAAATTGGCTGTGAAGGTTTTCAAATCAGTTCAAATTGTTGAACATGAAGATATTCCTTTACCAATTGTCATGCTTGTTGTTGAAGCTAGTATAGACTATGATATTTGGCATATGAATCTTAAAACTACATTCCTTAAAATGAAAGGAAGTGCACATGACACAACCTAAAGGTTTTATAACTTTGTAAATGCAAATAAAGACTATAAGCTACAATGTTCAATCTAAGAGATTGAAAGAAGCATCTCAGAGATGGAATATGTGATTATAAAAGATTTAGACTTAGAATATATAAATATTCCACATATTAATGGGAAATAACATCTCAATGCTGTAAGTATTGAGACTTGGCATGGAAAACACCTTCAGTAATGAAGAATTAGGTGAAACACTCCTATGTGATAGGGTTCAAGATCTATAGACATAGTTCTTGAAAATTTCATAACCTATAAATCAAAACATATAATAGAAAGATGCTAAAAGAGTTCAACATGAATGATTCAATGAGAAAGAATCTATCCATGCTACATGGGATTGGTTTCTCAAGAACCCTTGTTCCAATTCTTGTAAAGCATGGAAAGATATGAGTAAGATGCCATATGATGGATCTATCATGTATGCTATATAAATGGACTTATCCCATAGTCTTGCATGTTCTAGACATGACAAGATGATATTAGATTCCAATTAGGGTCATTGGAATGTCATTTATAGATATCCATTGGAGGTTGAGAAGCACTAAAGGATAAGTTGCTAGATTTTGGAAACAAGGAAGAGTTGGGTGTAAAGGGTTACATTGATGCAAGCTTCTGGAATGACAAAGAATGATTACAATATTAAAAGATGTGTTTTTTAATCCTAAGAGAAAAGTTATAAGTTGGAAGTGTTATGAACGAAAGACCATTAATTCAATTCTACAATAGAAGCTGAGTATTCTGGTGTTGTGAATACTAGAGTGGATACTATATGGATGAACTTGAAGATGTTCCAACAATTCATGACTTAGTAAAAATATTGTGACTATTGGTTAGGAAAGGAATACTAGATAGCATATTACGATAATTCCATCTCATATGAGAAATTGTATAGCAAAGAGATGTAAAACATGAAATATACTGACTATTGCAAAATGTTGCTAACCCGCTGGATTAGCACTTGCACAGCAGAAACATTATGGACAAGTTTATATCACTAAGAATATAATTTGTTGATGATTGGATTTAAGTGCAAATAGGAGTCTGTTGGTAAGTATGCCCAGATTGCAAATCATATGATGATTGTGTTGGCATGTCATATAAATGATTTGATTATTTATAATAAAGGCAAGCTCCAATTATTTATGTTTCACTCAGTTAGGAGATAATGAGGAAACACAATGAATGTCTAGAAAATGAAAATTACTCAATGTTGTATGTCTTCAAGTACGTGACTAGAACAATGAGATCATACATATGTTAAGAGTATGTACATTCTTGTTATGTCCCTAGTCATATGTTATTGTGGAAGGCAGATAGAAAGAAGTAACACATAAAACTAGAGTGTGTGTCGGTTGATGACAGAATCTCATTAGTCATGATATGGTATATCAAACTACGCACATAGATTATTGTATGAGGATAGTGTATCAGACAGACCCACCTTGAGAGTGACACATGGAAACCATAATTGGTGGTCATAGTCATCTCTCATAGTGAAGGTGGTGATTATGGTTCTTAGACATGAAGTCACCATACTCATCACATGTCATTTAGTATACTTTGACATCATCCAACATAACACTAAATAAGGATTGTCATAACAATGATGATTGGGTAGTTGTGACACATGGAGATTTACTGTGAGTGATGTAGATGGATTTGTTCCTCCTACTAGAGTATGATATCCAAGCCACCTGATAACAGAGACTAATAAATTCATGCAAATGCACATGTGAATGAATATATGATATTGAGGTCACACATATCTTAGATAGTCTGCTCTTGGTTCAAGGAACATGGATTGAACCTTGAAGAGGATGATGATTCCATGCCTTGAGTTCATTCCAAATATCAAAGAACAAGGAATTATACAATCACTACAACACCTTACATAGATTATAGGTTGAATTTGATCTCCAACTTTGCATTCACTTGGGTAGCACCGATGTGTGACTAGGCACCACGCTTTGCTTATGACATCATAAACTAGTTATGGACATTCCCTTCCAACGTGATATGGGACCTATAAGGTAACACACATAGGAATTTACCTAGAAGAGGAGTTTATCCATGAATTATGTGTAAGTAAAGATGTTTAGGTGTACAATTAAACAACCAATTAACTGACTTGACTAAGAATCATCAAGTTCAAGTGTTGGACAAACTGGCTTAAGTGTCATGTTGATTGGAAATTGAATGGTTGAATTTTGCATGAGTTAGGACACCAACCAATCTGCTCACTAGGTGAACTGATCGACTCAGGTTTGTGGGACACCCTGTTGACCCCGTGAACCGATTAGATCAGTCATGCCAACCGAAGCTTCTAGTGATTTTCCTAATTCTTGAGAATAGTTGACCGTTTCACTTATTCAATTTGATTGGTAGAAGGAAGTAATGTTGTAAATTAATTAGGAATGAATTGCCAATTCAAACTTTGATTGGAAAACATGTGAAATGATTGGCTCTAAATGAACCAATCATCTAACTATGCCAGTTGAATGGTTCACCAGTGAACCAACCAGTTCGCCTATCATAAGGAAATTAAACCATGGAAATTCTGGTCCCTTTCACTCCCTCATAGACTGGAAACCATGACCCTAACCCCTCATATAAATAGAGGGGTATCGGGGGATTCTCAGACACATCAATTGCCTCTGACAATTGTTTGTCTTCTCTAGTTGTGGTAACCGAGAGAACTTGAGCAAGTCCTACCTAATAAGGAAGGGATATCAAGGGAGAACAATTGTGGGAAAGCAAGTTGGTGACTAGTACACCAATTGGAGGGACAAATCCTTCCAGTTTGTTCTAGTAGAATGACAAGAGTTCTAGGTGGTCCGTGTGGACTTCCATAGAGGTGAGGTATCCTTTTATTGTCACTAGGAGGACAACATCATCATATGATTCATATAGGAGCCACTACAAATGTCATCTGAGTTTGTTGTCTATGGTGAAGACCAGGAGCTACACAGACATTGTTTGAGAGCAACTAGGAGTGAGATACCATTGCAATGAGTTGTAGTCATTGGACTTGCTCCAAGACCTAGTATGAACTCGTTAAGCCATCCTTCCCATTAAATAGTTATTGACGCAATCTTACTATTCTGGGGGAATATGGATAAATAAATTTGTGTCTCCACCGCTTACTCTGTTCCCATATTTCCCTACATGGGGACCTTACATACATTATGTAGTAGGATTGGACAAGCATCATAGACCGTCCAAAAATCTTACGATCTCCTTGTCATGTCCTGGGTTGGTCATCTTCTTTCAGATGATGACCGCCTTACTGGCACAGAGGAGCAAGGCTAAGTGATAGCAACTCAACCACAAGTGGGCACCGTTGAAACTCAGAGGCAATATTGTGAGGTGTTTTTAGAGGACACAACCTTATATAGGCACTTAGGGAGAGAACTCAACACCTACAACCTACTTTCAAGTTGTTTAGGAGATAAGTGCATTATACACTGAGGAAGTTCATGATAATGAGGGAGCTAGGCTTTTATTGAGTCTATTAGGGTGCAAGGAGGGATCATGGAAGAACCTTGGAGTTTGTAGGTTGGATGGGTAGATAGGCAATGCTGGACTAAAGAAGTAAGAGCATGCTGAGTTTGTAGGGTTTTTGGTAGTGTCTAAGTGTGGAGGGTGATCTCCGTTCCCTCGACTCTTACCAAGACCCATATCCAGGTACGATTCTAGGGAAGGCATGTCTCTTCCTCAAAGTTTAATCCTTGAATTTAATAAAAAGTCTTAATAAAAATATTAATCCTCTAGGCCACACTAGCACGTCAAATTATCTAAAATTGTAAGATTATACAAATACTCTATTATCTAAGACTGGGCCATAAATTTGGTGTTTACATATTTGTTCGATATACAAAATATGAGTCTAAAGACCAAACTAGATAAATGCTTAATTAATTACCTAGACCACATGATAATTTGGAAACTTATGGAACTTCTCTTATGATCCCAAAATCCATTTATTAGTTGAGTAAAAAAATCATTAGTACTCATAGTTATAGTTGAACACATCAGAGTTTGAAAGATTGTGAATCCAACAACTCAGATAGGTTGGTTATGAGATGATGAGCCAACAAATCAATTAGAAGCTATTGAGAACTAGAATATGAGAAAGTGGCTTAAGGCCATTATGAAGTCCATGTACACTAACAAGGTATGACCTCGATAGTACCACTTGAAAGGGGTAAAACCCATAAGGTAAAGTTGGATTTTCATTGAAAATACCTACATGGATAAAATAAAAGGATAGATTGTTTGAAAAGGTTTTAAAAAAAGTTGAAGTTATTAAACATGAAAGAAATCCTTTACCAATAGTCATGTTTGTTGATGTAGGCAGCCAGGGGGATATTATTCCTCTTGTCCCCTCTTCTCACTTTCTCTCCACGTCTTGGGCATGCGTAGAGAAGTCCGGGTGGGCCTAGCCAAAATAGACTATGAGATTTGGTATGTGAATATTAAAATCAGATTCCTTAAAGGAATATGTGAGACAGTGTGTATGGGACACAACCTAAAGGTTTTATAACTTCATTAATACAAATAAGGTCTATAAGATACAAATTTCAAACAAGCATCTCAGATATAGGATCTTTTGACTCGACAAGATAGTCAAAGAGTTTGACTTGAATCACTATAAAAGATGAAATATGTGATTATAAAAGATTTAGTGGGAGCATATATAAATATTCCACATGTGATGGGGAATAACATCTCAATATTGTGAATATTGAGAACTAGCATGGAAAACACCTTTGACAATGAAATATTAGGTAAAGCATCCTATGTGATAGGGACCCAGATCTATGAGATGGGTTTGGAAGATTCATGACCTAAATCTGAGAACATATGATAGTGACATGCGGAAAGAGTTTAGCAAGAAGGATTCATTGAGAGAGAATCCATATCAGTCTCTCATGAACTCTATATTTCAATTATTGTGAAAAATGGAAATGACATGAGTGATATGCCATATTCTGTAGCAATGGATCTATCATGAGTGCTATAAATGTACTTATGTGACGTCCCCGGACTTTCTAAAACTTAATCTGATGTGTGACGCCCAAATTGAAACCTCACCTCAGCAAGAATCCCAATTTAAACACCACACACTAGGCTAAGAAGAAGAAAATCAAGGGAGTCATAAGGAAACAATCAGTAGTACATGCACATGAACAATAAACAAACCATACAACATATGTTCACCATTCAACATATAATTACAACTTGAATTATTACAACATTTGATATTACATATTGAACAAAAAACTATACATATACATGTAATACAACTATACTACAGGATCTTAAGACAACATGTCCACCTGTACATTAGCTCGCAACACAACTCTCAACTATCCTGGATCTTCAAGAGCATAACCACAACATAAACAAAAGGTTACATGCGGTACATGTCAGCACAATATTCAAGAATATTGTACTGAGTATGCCTACGTGTCTTTTCTATACCTCTCATCATATCTTGGCAATAAGGTAAAACTAATACTTGACAGTAAAAGAAGAATATAAGAAAAGTTTATACATGCACAAAGATATTCATTAAAAAGAAAGAGAACACATATTTTTAATCACATTTCCATCATATATCTCGTACATCTTCCCCCAAGGGCTTTGATGTTTTTTGGCCTTATGATCTACTGCCAAAGAGTTTGAGGTCATTTTACATGTCATCTACTACCAAAGAGTTTGAGATCTAACACATGTGATCTACTACCAAAGAGTTTGAGATCACTTGAATGCACTGTACTACCAAATAGTTCAGTGCTATCATATGATGGATTAGATATCTTATGTTTCATGTATTCATAGCCATAAGTATGAAAATCAAGCAAGATATCATACAAGAACAATCATTTCATCCAATACCATATTCCAAGTATTTTACTACATATAAAACAAGCATAATGTATAATAAGCCAAGTAAGAGGTAATGACGTACCTTCCAAAGAGATATCCTAATCATCACATATTCCTCAGGTCAACTCTAACCTTGGTCAACCCTGATCAAGACAAGACCATATACTATCATCAGGTTCTTATCATCTTAGATCTCATCTTAACCCTAATCATATCCATTTTAGGGTTTCTTAACTCATTAGGATATTCTCATCATTACTTGCATTCTTGTCTTAGAATTATCATTCTGATGTCATTTTCTAGATTATAGTTCATTATCTGAACATTAGGTTCCATATCCCTTTTGTGCACATATTAACCTTAGGTTACATCACTAACCTTAATCAGGATTTTAAACCATGTATTAAGGGTCAACTTCATACAACATGGATTCTGTGTAAAAAACTGATCTCATAATTAAATATGAGGTTCCACATAAATATATGAGCTTACTCTGTAAATTCTATCATTTATTGAGCACGTATGCATTTATTGCATTTTATTTAGGGTTAAAAGCCCTAATTAGCCATATTAAGCAAATTACATGATTTCATACATCAACATGAGCATATCTGACATCATGTGCATTATAAACATAATTACAGGTAAACTGACATTTTTCCATAATTTTAGGTCTTAATTTAATATTTATTATCCATCAAATGAGCATTTCACCACTTACATGATATCACTGATATTAGTACATCAAAAGCCTGATATTAGCATCTACTATGTTCTACTCATTTTTCTAAACATTTTGATACCTTATTTGTATTTTTCTGATGCTCGATCTAATTACTATCATTTAGACACGATCTAGGTATTTACTTGAATTACTGGGCAATTTACCTTTTTAGGCCAATGCCCTGCCGACACGTGGCTCATGATGAGGGCGCACCTCCTTTGGCTATTGCAGTCTGCTGTGAGTTGAGTTCCTTTCTGGTTCACTGCCTCTGGACTCGACTTCATATTTGGTCGGTTTACGACGCTCACCCTTTCCTTTCTCGTGATCCACATGAAACGGACGCTCGAGGCATCCATCTCAGTGATGAAACTGCCACTGCCACCGGCCTAGAATGCTGGCAAGAGGTCAGCCAAGCTTTGCTCGCATCCATCTCTCTCTCACATCGAGTCTGTAGTGGGACTCCCTGCTTCCATGACACAGCCACCACCTGGGGAAGGTTTCCGGCGTGCAACCAAGCACCACCATCTGTTCTCTGTGAATAGGTTGTCGTCGTGCTGTAGTTCTCTATGAGCAACAATGGCTCCTCCTCACCAAGACCTTTTGAACCAAAGAAAGGGGATCTCGAAGCCTCCTCCTCATCTCCTAAGGTTGCACCTCCGCGATGCTACCACCCCATCTTAGCTACAACTGCGAGACCCATGTGTCTCACACCGCCGCCGCCGAGGGAAGATCTCCTTCACCTAGACTCTACTGCACAATTCCTCGATTACGCTGATCTGCCTCCTTTCTACTTTAGCATGTTTTCACCATGTATGGGCTGATGACGTCGTTCTCTGCTTGAATAGCCTCCACTGCTACTCCTCATCCACTGACGATGGATGTAAGGCCTCTCATCTACTGCTCCTCACAAGAGCCGGCTGCCGATCTGGTTCTTCTCTCTATAGGTCCAACTCCCTTAGGCTCACCGTTGGTGTCACTCCATCATGGATGCTGCTACACAACCCTCCCCCGACAAGGAGTCCATCACCTCCTGGCTCCTTGGGTTGCCACTGCGTGGGTTAGTGCTAGTGGCTTCGTAGTTGCAGGGTGTGATGGAGAAAGCATGATGTGGAGCTTCTAGTTCTCTCTCATTAGTCTACAAAACCATCTGGGTGAGGGGTCATTTGAACGTGCTTGGTGAGGTGAGATCAACTGCACAATCAGTTCTATTCTTAGACCACACCCATGATGAGGTGGTGGCCAGAGTCATGGCCTCCAGTCATCCCCACGATCTCCTATTCAGTCGGAGGTAGGGGATGATGCCCCAAGCACACGATTCCTATCTAAGGGTTAATGGCCAGCGTCCACTTAAGCCAATCCGTGACTCATCTTAGAACATCTTGCAACCACAAGATCAGTAATCTATGGTGCACAAGCGGTCACACAACCCACTAGTAAAAAGGGGTGCGTGACACATCCAGTAATACAGAACTTTATGCTATTTAATCAAAACTTTGGTAAACCCATACACCCATATTCACATTATTTCAGGGTATTCAAACCTAAATAACTCCCTCTAGAAAACTCCAATTTCCACCAAAATTTAACCATAAATTTAATACTTCTCTAGCTACATTCTACTCAAATTGGGTGACAAAACTCAACTATTTGATCATCCAATTTATTACTCCAAAAAGGTATGAAATTAGGGATCTTAATCATGATATCAACATCTGTCACCATCCAAACTTGAACAAAGCACTTATAACTCTCTAAATAATCCAACATGTATGAATTCACAAATAACATTAGACATTTAAGGATTCTAATAGCCCACTTTATCACAACTTATCCCATATAGTTTTGTATGTATTGGACATGACAAGATGATATTAGTTTCTAATCAGGGTTATTGGAATGTCATTTAAAACGTCCATTAGTACTTGTGAAATACTTAAGGATAAGTTGATAAATCATAGAAGCAAGGAAGAGTTGAGTGTAAGGGTTACACTAATGCAAACTTCAGAAATGACAAAAGTGATTGTAGTAAAATATGTTTCATTTTAAAGAAAAAGGTGTTTTTATTTGGAAGAGTTCCGAACTATAGGTCATTAATTCTATTCTGCAATATTAGATGAAATACCAGTATTGTGAACACAAGAGTGGATATTATATGGATATAGAAGTTCATATTGATGAACTTGAAGATGTTCCAACCATTGATGGAACAGTAGAGATACTATGACAACAATATACTGACTAATAGCAAGGAATACAAGATACCATATTACGACAGTCTCATCTCATAGAGATGAGATAAGAAACATGCAATATACTGACTAATAGCAAAAAATGTTGCTAACTCACTGGATTAGCACTTGTGCAATAGAAACATGATGGATATGTTTAAATCACTAAGAATGAGATTCATGGGTGATCGAATCTAAGTGCAAGTGGGAGTCTGTTGGTAAGGTAAGCCCAGAGAGCCAATCATATGACGATTGACATGGAATATAACATAAAGGATTTGATTAATAATAAAGGCAAACTTCCAATTTTTTTCTTCACTCAGTTATGAGATGATGAAGAAACATTTTGAATGTCTAAAGAATGACAATACTCAATGACATATATCTTCAAGTATGTGACTTGAACAATGAGATCATACAGATGTTAAGATTATGTACATTCTTTTCATGTCTCTAGTCGGTACTCATTGTGGAAGGCAGATAGACAGTAGTAACACACAAGACTGGAGTATGTATTGGTTTATGATAGAATCTCATTAGTCATAAAATGGTATATCAAACCAAACACATAAATACTTGTTGAAGAATTGTGTATCGAACAAACTGACCTTGAACATGACACATAAAAACCATACATGGTGGTCATAGTCATCTCTCATAGTGAAGGTAGTGATTTTTGATTCTTAGGCTTGAAGTTATGATACTCATCACATGTCGTTTTGTATAATTTTACATCATCAAACGTAACCCTAAATAAGGATTTCCATAAAGGTGATGATTGGGTAGTTGTGACACAAGGGGACTGATTGTGAGTGATGTCAATGGGATGAATCCTTCCTACTGGAGTTTGATATCCTGACCACTAGATAAGAGAGTATGAGAAATGCATGCGCATGCACATGTGAATCAATATATGATATTTAGGTCACATATATCTCATACAATCTGTTCTTAGTTCAAGGAACATAAATTGAACATTGAGAGAATGATGATTCCATGCCTCCAGTTCATTTCAAATATCATAGATAAAGGAATTATACAATCATTATAACAACTTACACATATTGTAGGTTGAAGTTGTTCTCTAACTTTCCATTCAGTTGGTAGAATTAATGTGTTACTAGACACAACCCTTTGCTTGTGATGTTATAAGTTAATTATAGACATTCAATGCCAACATGATATGGGACCTATAGGGTCACACATGTCATGAATGATGATTGGATTAATTACTAAAGGGTTTGGGTATTCAATTCAAGAAATGAATCAACTGACTGGACTACCATCCACTCAGCTTAAGTGTTGAGATGGCCATTTGGAGTGTCAATTTGATTAGAATTGAATTGGCTGAGTTATGCATGAATTGGGCACCAACTGATTGGATCACTGAGTGAACCGATAGGCTCAGGTTGGGTGAGATGACCAGTTCACCTAGTGAACTAATTGACTCAGTCATGCCAACCGAAGGTTCTGGTAGCTTTCCCAAATTTGTGAGAAAAATTGATTGTTTCACTTATTCATTTCGATTGATACAAGAATTAATGTAGCACATTAATTGGAAATGAAATTGCAAATTCATATGCAATTGGGAAACATGGTGAAACGAATGGTTTTGGCTCAAAATTGATCGGGTCGCATGTGAACTAACAGGTTCGGTTTCCAACCGACCATTTTAGGATTCTCTGGTTGTGAAAATTCATGATCTTCCTGTCCCTTCCACTCCCACACAAATTGGGAACCCATACCCTAACCCCTTCTATAAATAGAGGGGTAGTGGGGGCTTCCTAGAACACAACTCAATTATCTCTGACAATTATTGTCCTCTTCATTTGTGGTAACCAATAGAGATCCCAAGCAAGTCCTACCCTCTAAAGGGAGGGATAGCAAGGGAGAAACAATTGTGGGAGAGCAAGTTGGTGATTAGTACACTAACAGGAGGGGCAAATCCTTCCTGTCTGTTCTACTAGAATGACATGAGTTTTTGTTGGTCCGTGTGGACTTCTGTAGAGGTGAGGAGGCCTTTTCCCATCATTAGGAGGGCAACGTTAGATTGGAGTCCGTGGTGAGACTACAGGAACCGTTGCAGACACTGTTCGAGTCTGTTGTCTTTGGTGAAGACAAGGAGCTACACAGACACCATCAAGAGCAATTAGAAGATAGCTGCACTGCAATGAGTTGTAGTCACCAGACTTGCTCTAGGACCAGGTATAAACATGTTAAACCATCTTTCATATTTCATAGTTATTAACACGATCTTGTTGTTATGAGGAATATGGATAGATTAAATTTTATTTACTCTGCCTACCCTGTGCTCGTATTTCCCATAAGTATATGAGCACCCATTTAATTTTAAAAAAAGGAGATAGATATTAATATTCCATGTAGCTATAAAATGGAATTTACAAACTATAGAACTATACTGTGATTTCTTAGTATGTAATTACTAGGAATTCTTCTAGATAGTATATTTCATGCTATTACTCTGTATGAATAAACATCACTATGAGTATCATTTCATTGATGAATATGTTGATTCCATGTGAAATGATTGTTAAATTTTTCACAGTTTTATAGCTTAGGGGTTTTAGATTAGGATGATGATGCACTTATAATTAATGTGATATTTAATTTTCTTATAGTTACATTAGTA
The DNA here is from genome assembly GCA_963693085.1 of Alisma plantago-aquatica. Classification (NCBI taxonomy): domain Eukaryota; kingdom Viridiplantae; phylum Streptophyta; class Magnoliopsida; order Alismatales; family Alismataceae; genus Alisma; species Alisma plantago-aquatica. The sequence goes on along the minus strand of OY856410.1, from coordinate 1,154,635,559 downwards.
CATCTTATTATTGGTGCATTTGCTAAGACATATCATAAATGAATTTAAAAGTGCATGCAATATTAAACCCTAGTCATGTAGCAAATCATGATCTTGTAAACAAGGAAAATAAGTTAGGTGATTGAAAATCATTAACATGATTAGTAATGAGAGAGCATAAGAGAAAAATAGAATTCAACATAATAAATAAAGATGGGAAATAGTGTCAATGTCCAAAATGTTTTATTTAGTGGAACAGTAACATACTCAAAGTTGTGCTATTGTTTTACAATTAAAATAAAAAAGCCCCTTGTAATTTAGAATTATATGCAAGTGAATATTAATCCATGTCTTGAAAATTACTTTACTAGTCTGTTACAATAATTTACACTATACTGAACGAAATATCCATATTTGGAACTATTTTTCATTTCACATACCCACATAAAAATAACAAAATATAAATGCATACATGAGGCTTACAACAACATACAAAATGTAAAAATTGATAGATAATTAGTATCAAGTTAATTGAGAAGTATCATTATAGAGTTTTTAGAGATAGGATTTACAATTTGTATATTCTATAAAGTAGGCAAATTAATATATATCAAACTAAATTGGAGGATGAAAGAACCTAAATACACAACTTGTATTCATTCAGAAAAAATTAATTTAAATCAAATCCAAACCACCTAAATATGATTTGATGGTTCAAAATTAACAAATTGCACATGAATCCTATCTCATACTCTAAATCTCATGAAAATTATGAGAACTATGATGAGCATGTTCTCTCTACTCACACCATCTCTTGATACCTTTCAAAATACCACAACCTTGTTTAACTTCATGTACTAAGAAAATATGAACTGATGGCATGCCATTTAGTGTGTCATGTAGAGCCATTATGGAGCTTTGAAACATTGGTGTAGCTAAGAATGAGAAAAATGGAGATATTTGAGATTTTTCTTCCATCATCACATAGTCATCCACCTTTTCTTGGTCCTACCCAAAGGTAAAGTCTAAATGAATTGCTTTGTCTAAACCCCCAGACATCTTCCCTAACACCAACACCAATTTATAGACCCTTGGAATTGAATGAGCAACAATGACTAACCATGCTAATTCCAAAAACATACACCTTTTGAAACCCCATCAAACTTCTTATAAACTCACAATCTAGTACGATTTAGTATTTAGAAAAACTTTTATTCACACCTATTTTGAGCAACCTCTATTTCAAAATAACCTAAACCTAACTCAAACTGCATATTACCACCACCCCAAACTTTGATAACTTTTATGAACATATTACACTAATGTTTCCCATCTTCAACAATCTATAAAAGTGGAGTTGCCTCCTTGATTATGCATTGTTGTAACCTCTATTTCTGCCACAATATTAATAATCAAGGCTATATGGCACTAAAGCAATCTACTGGAGGGAGGTTATATGTGACGTCCCCAGATTTTCTAATACTTAATCTAATGTCAGACGTCCAAATTGAAGCCCTCACCCTCGACGAGAATCCTAATTTAAACACCCCACACTAGGATAAAAAGAAGAAAATTAGAGGAAGTCAGAAGGAAACAACCAGTAGCACATGCACATGAACAATAATAAAACCATACAACACATGTTCACTATTCAACATATAATTACAACATGAATTGTTACAACATTTGATATTACATATTGAACATCAAACTTCTACATATACATGTACTACTACTAAACTACAGGATCTTAAGACAATAGGTCCACCTATACATCATCTCGCCACACAACTCTCAACTATATTGGATCTTCAAGAACACATGTCCACAACCAAAACAAAAGATTACATGTGGTACACGTCAGCACAATATTCAAGAATATTGTACTGAGTACGCCTATGTGTCTTTTATATACCTCTCATCATATCTTGGAAATAAGATAAAACTATTACTTGGAAGTTGTAAAGAAATATATGAAAAAGTGTATACTTGCACAAAGATATTCATCAAAAAAAGAGAACACATATTTTAAGCTTATTTCTATCATTTATCTCGTACATCTGCCCCTAGGGCTTTGATGTTTTTAGGCCTTATGATCTACCCCCGAGGAGTTTGTGATCATTGTATATGTGATCTACCCCCTAGGAGTTTATGATCACTCTAATGCACTATACTACCAAAGAGTTTAGTGCTATCATACGATGGATCAGATATTTTATGTTTCATGTGTTCATAGCAATAAGTATGGAAATTCAAGCAACATATCATACAAGAACAATCATTTCATCCAATATCATATGCCAAGTATTTTACTACACATATAACACAAACATATTATATAATAAGCCATGTAAGAGGTAATGGCGTACCTTCCAAAGAGATATCATAATCATCATATTCCTCATGTCAACTCTAACCTCTTGGTCAAACCCTGATTAAGATAAGATCATATGTACCATCATTAGGTTCTCATCATCTTAACCCTAGTTATATCCATTTAAGGGTTTACTTTACTCATTAGGGTATTCCCATTATTATTTGTCTTGTCATCTTGTTATCTGGGATAGATGTTACTAATATTAGGGTGTTATGCAAATTCCATCATTTATTGAGCATGTATGTGTTTATTGCATTTTATTTAGGGTTAAAATCCCTAATTAGCCATATTGAGCAAATTATAAGATTTCGTGTATCAACATCATAATTACTAAGATCAGATGGATTATAAGAATCAAAATTGATTTACTAATATTTTCTCATAATTTCAAGCCATTGTTTGGTATTTATTATCCATCATATGAGCATTTCACCACTTACATGAAATAACTATTATTAGTGCATCAAAAGCCTTATATTATCATTCTACTGTGTTCTACTCATTTTTCTGAGAATTTCAGTATATTATATGTATTTTTCTGATATACGAGCTAATTACTATGAATTATATACAAAAATGAGCAAATTAAAGATTTTACCTTTTTGGGGCCAAACAGGAGGCGACACGTGGCACTGAGGAGAGCACACCTCCTTTGGTTGCTGCTGTGGGCCAATCCTGTCTGGTTCGGCTTCTGGATGGCTGGTTCACTAGGTCACTTGGTCTAGGCCGGGTTCAGCCCGGTTCAGGTTTCCTTCCCCTTCCTTTCTCTTTCTCGTGATCCAGTGATGTGTCTGCGTGGGTTCTCAACCCAGCACTGGGTGCCACCGCGAGGGTTATCTCTGGCAAGCAACGAATGTGTACAGGTCACCTTCATCATCTCTTGTGGTGGCACAGACATTCGACTGTGCCTCCTAGGTCTCCACGGCTACAAGCTTTCTAGGGCTTGTCCGTAGAGCTCCTTCTCCACAGGGGCGCCGCCGCCTAGCTTTGGTTGTGGCGTAGCAAAGAGGCATTTTGCCTCTGCTCCTTCTAGGAACTGTTTGAAGCTTATGAAGGCTTCACAAAATATCCACATACTTGCTGATGCCCTCCCACACCAACACGAAGACCTGTTCGTGGATCCCCAGACTCCTTTAGACTCCAGCTTGATCTGCGGCGGAGTAGGTCCTTAACATTGGGCGTTTGTACTACCCTGGTCTTCCTAGTTTTTATTGGACAACATGGATATACGTAGAAAGGAGCCCTATGATTTATACTTTCTTTTTCCTTTTCTTAAGACTCAGAAAACCCATCACAGACCCTCTCTTTCTCATTCTCTCTCCCCCTCTTCTAATCTGTGCACAGTCGTGGAGAAAATGGAGGGAGTGGGAGTTTGTTCTCCCTCGTCAGTTCTCCATATGCCTCAAATGAGGGGTCTTAGTGCTCGTCTAGGTGAACCGAGATCAACTACTTGCTAAGACCTTCCTCTCACCCCACGATCCTAGAGAGTGGTGGCGGGGAACTTTCTACCTCAACTGGTCCTCAATTGACTCTAACCGCAAGGTCAGAGAAGACTCAAAGGCCTTTGATCTCACATCTAAGGGTCTAGGATGACTTCTCCTGAAATCTTGATCTGTGGTTACTGGAACACGGATACGATGCTCATTTAAATGAGCTGACCATGTGACATATACGTTAATGTCACAGATAAGGCTTAAGAAGCATTAAAACCTTGTTCTACCATACATTAATAGACACATTATGTCAATATATTCAACCCCATGTATCTCTTTCAAGGAGCATCAAAACATTATGGAATTCGAACCATAGATCTAAAATCCCTCAAGCTACATTCTATTAAATTTTGGTGCCAAAACACTACCATCCAACTAAATTCCTCAAATAGGCATAAACTTATGGATCCTAACCATGATACAAACCTCAATCAACACTCCAACATTACCAATACACTTGGGATTCTAAAAAAAACTCAACATGCATGACTTCACTTGTGTCATTGTACATTTTAGGATTCTAAAAGTCCACTCCATCACATCCTACACACCTTAAAAGAAAATTTGTCCTCTAAATTAAGCCCAAAATCCACTTTGTCACATCATATACATCTTAAAAGAAAAATTCCGTCCTCAAAATTAATCCGTCCTCGTACTCCAAGGAAAAAAAAAGTCTTCATCCATATGTAGGGCATCACTCTAGGTGCAACCTATCCAAGAACAAAGTTCTATACTCATATCCAAACCACCATTTGGAGGTTTCAAGCATCTTGGGTGAAACACTCCCTTCATAAAATATTGAAACAAGGGTTTATAAGCTTAGATTATGTCATTACATATCTCATATATTAGGATTTCTTCCTTATCTTAACCCATGCATTATTATTCAACATCATATTATCATGTTCCAAAGAAGTTAACTAAAGTTAATTGATAATATCAAGATGTCATAATCATTAGGTTGTGCTAGCTATCAAACTATATTTTCCATCTTTGTTAAGCACTAAGATTAACACCTCGTGTAACATGTATCATTCATATGATCTTATTTCATTACTCAAAATAAATTGTCACATTTACTAGTGATTCATTACAAGATTAAGTAACAGTTTCACATTAATCATCATTATTCAAGTATATGGTTAACCATTTATACATTGATATCTATTAAAACATCTCTAGGTTTCCATCATATCATGTTTATATATCATGTCTCGAGATTAGATCACATCCTTACATATATTATAGCATGGTTGTGCTAAACAAACTTATGTGAGTGGCTTGTTAAACGTATATGAAAACTTCATCTAGTCCAATTAAGGTTCTCCTGACCCATATCATGAGGGTAGTGTCATGCTCAGTCTCTCTGAGCTAACTCAACCCTATGAGTATCTCATATGCATATACTTTATCTTCCCTCTCTTGGTCTAGGGTTCTTAGATTACCTCATTGGCACTAGCTAATAGCTTCATTAGCTCTAGCCACATAAGCATAAACCAAAACATGCTACAACATACTATTCATAGGTCTCTACCCATGAATTATGCTTACCCAAAACTCTCTTATCAACATAACCACTAGATTCCTACAAGGAACCACCAACCCAAGCATGAGGCTTCAAAGAAAGTAAAACATATACCTCCTCCAGGGTCTTGGGACTCTCTTTCCCTCACCCAGATGGCAGGTTCTCATATTCTTATTCACATATGCACACATATAACAAGCCTCTCTCTCTCTAGGGTTTGGTCCTCCCAAGGACACCTAGGGTTCAATAATTTTATAGGAATCATGCACAAAGCGACTCAACTCAATCACTCAGGAGTAGTCTAGTTAAGGACATATCATATCATGTATCTCATAATTCTCATATCTTGGAGTTTAGGTTGTCTGACCTTCTCCCTGTGGGTCTCACTCTCTTTGGAGTTAACCCCATAACTAGTCCCAACACTAGAGGTCCGCCTTCGTAAAAGAGATTGAGGCTCATACTGACTCACAACTTTGTCTTAGCTTATCTTATCTTACCTCGTAAAAGCCTAGTTACTTAGATCATCAAAACTTATCTCAAATCCTTAAAACTGAACTTAAGTCCTCAAAGACAAAGATATATCATCATAAACCGTCTTATATCATCTGTATACAACTTAGATCATCATCTAATCTTATTCCATCTATCACATATATCAAAAAGGCTCTAGACATCTAATCTAGAACTACTCTTTCTTCTAGACTGATGTCATTCACTTTCACTTAGGTTGCATGATCCCCTTCTACTCATACATGCGTGGGGACACATTTTTGTAATACACATACATAATAAAATATTATATAGTTTTTCTCCAATAAAACAAGCGTCAGAGAAAACTATCGAGGTTCGATCTATTTGGAATCAAAAACCAAATCCTAAAAATGAGTGTCCCACACATAGTAGAGAGTACAGTGCCATGAAAACTAGTGAAAAGGGTGAGAACAAAGTATAGACTAGTGTAGCTACTCTAGACAATGAGCACCATAGGTCTAGGGTTTCTCTTCCCTTGATGCACGTCATTTCCAAATAGTGAAACATCCCATACCACTGCACTACAAGGAAAGTACGACATCTAAGGACTTTCTATACAACAAGCACTAGTCTAGACCTAGTTCTCAGACATCTAGGTGCTAACCTAGAGGCTAGGTCAGATCTAGTCTCTAAAAGATGACTAATCTAACCCTAAATATTATTAAGTTCAAAGTTCTTTAGTTTTAAGTTGAATAATGAGCAAATGTCAGGTTTTGCTATTGTTAATGCTCTGATACCACCTGTGACGTCCCCAAATTTTCTAAAACTTAATCTAATGTGTGACGTCCAAATTGAAACCCTCATCTTGGCGAGAATCCCAATTTAAACACCCCACACTAGGCTAAGAAGAAGAAAATCAGAGGAAGTTAGAAGGAACAACCAGTAGCACATGCATACGAATAATAATAAAACCATACAACACATGTTCATTATTCAACATATAATTACAACATGAATTTTTAAAACATTTGATATTACATATTGAACAACAAACTTCTACATATACATGTACTACTACTAAACTATAGGATCTTAAGACACGAGGTCCACCTATACATCAGCTCGCCACACAACTCTCAACTATATTGGATCTTCAAGAACACATGTCCACAACCTAAACAAAAGATTACATGTGGTACACGTCAGCACAATATTCAAGAATATTGCACTGAGTATGCCTACATGTCTTTTATATACCTCTCATCATATCTTGGCAATAAGATAAAACTATTACTTGGCAGTTATAAAGAAATATACGAAAAAGTGTATACTTGCACAAAAATATTCATTAACAAAAGAGAACACATATTTTAAGCTTATTTCCATCATATATCTCATACATCTGCCCCTAGGGCTTTGATGTTTTTAGGCCTTATGATCTACCCCCAAGGAGTTTGTGATCATTGTACATGTGATCTAACCCCTAGGAGTTTGTGATCACTGTAATGCACTGTACTACGAAAGAGTTTAGTTCTACCATATGATGGATCATATATTTTATGTTTCATGTGTTCATAGCAATATGTATGGAAATTCAAGCAACATATCATACAAGAACAATCATTTCATCCAATATCATATGCCAAGTATTTTACTACACACATAACACAAGCATATTGTATAATAAGCCAAGTAAGAGGTAATGGCATACCTTCCAAAGAGATATCATAATCATCATATTCCTCATGTCAACTCTAACCTCTTGGTCAAACCCTGATTAAGATAAGATTGTATGTACCATCATTAGGTTCTCATCATCTTAACCCTAGTTATATCCATTTAAGGGTTGACTTTACTCATTAGGGTATTCCCATTATTATTTTTCTTGTCATCTTGTTATCTGGGATAGATGTTACTGATGTTAAGGCATTCTGCAAATTCCATAATTTATTGAGCATGTATGTGTTTATTGCATTTTATTTAGGGTTAAAAACCCTAATTAGCCATATTGTGCAAATGATAAGATTTCATGCATCAACATCATAATACTAACATCAGATGGATTATAAGAATGAAAATTGATTTATTGATATTTTCTCATAATCTCAGGCCATTATATGGTGTTTATTATCCATCATATGAGCATTTCACCACTTACATGATATCACTATTATTAGTGCATCAAAAACCTAATATAATTCTAGTGTGTTCTACTCATTTTTCTGAGAATTTCGGTATATTATATGTATTTTTCTAATATACGTGCTAATTACTATGAATTATATAAGAAAATGAGCAAATTAAAGATTTTACCTTTTTGGGGCCAAACAGGAGGCGACACATGGCACTGAGGAGGGCACACCTCCTTTGGTTTCTACTATTGGCCAGTTCTATCTGGTTCAGCTTCTCGATGGCTGGTTCACTAGGTCACTTGGTCTAGGACCGGTTCAGCCCGGTTCAGGTTTCCTTCCCCTTCCTTTCTCTTTCTTGCGATCTAGCGATGTGTCTATGTGGGTTCTCAACCCAACACTGGGTGTCGCCGTGAGGGTTATCTTCAGAAAGAAATGAATGTGTACAAGTCACCTCCGTCATCTCTTACAGCCACACACACATTCGACTGTGCCTCCCAGGTCTCCACGGCTACAAGCTTCCTAGGGCTTGGCCATAGAGCTCCTTCTCCACAAGGGCGCCGCTGCCTAGCTTTGGCTGCGGCGGAACAAAGAGGAATTTTGCCTCTGATCCTGCTGGGAACTGTCTGAAGCTTTTGAAGGCTTCACAGAATATCCACATACTTGTTGATGCCCTCCAACACCAATGCAAAGACCTATTTGTGGATCCCCGAACTCCTTCAGACTCCATCTTGATCCACGATGAAGCATGTCGTTAACATTGGGCATTTCTACTGCCCTGGTCTTCCTGGACTTCCATGGACAACATGGAGATATGTGGAAAGGATCCCTATGATTTCTGCTTTCTTTTCCCTTTTCTTAGATCTCGGTAAACCCATCACATACCCTCTCTTTCTCCTTCTCTTCCCCCTCTTCTAATATGTGCACAGCCATGGTGAAAATGGAGGAAGTGGGAGTTTGTTCTCCCTCGTCAGTTCTCCATATGCCTCAAATGAGGGGTCTTTGTGCTCGTCTAGTTAAGCTAAGATCAACTACTTGCTAAGACCTCCCTCTCACCCCATGATCCTAGAGAGTGGTGGCGGGGAACTTGCTGCCTCAACTGGTCCTCAGCTGACTCTAACCGCAAGGTCAGAGGAGACTCTGAGGCCTTTGATCTCGCATCCAAGGGCCTAGGATGACTTCACCTGAAAGCCTGATCCGTGGTTACTGGAACATGGATACGATGCTCATTTAAATGAGCTGACCATGTGACATATACGTGAATGTCACGGATAAGGCTTAAGAAGCATTAAATCCTTGTTCTACCATACATTAATAGGCACATTCTGTCAATATATTCAACCCTATGTATATCTTTCAAGGAGCATCAAAACATTATGGAATTCAGACCATAGCTATAAAATCACTCAAGCTACATTCTATTAAATTTTGGTGCCAAAACACAAGTCTTTGACCATCCAACTAAATTCCTCAAATAGGCATAAACTTATGGATCCTATTCATTATATAAACCTCAATCAACACTCCAACATTACCAATACACTTAGGATTCTCAAAACAACTCAACATGCATGACTTCACTTGTGTCATTGTACATTTTAGGATTCTAAAAGTCCAGTCCATCGCATTATAAGTAACCTCAATGACCTCGAAAACCACTAACACCAGCTAGAGATGATTTGAAAAAGAAGATCCTAATTGTAGGAATTTATATATGAAGCTAAATAATCCCCTTTCATTGAAACTAGTTAGTGATATAACCTATTATGAGAATGATTGATGAATGAGTAAATTATTATAAATGAATTATGATGGGATCTACCTATATTTAATTTCTACAATGAGCTTACCAAGAAAATTAATTATCACCTAGTAAACACCAATATATTGATTATTAGAAACTGCCTAAAAGGAACTAGTATATAATGAAAAAATATTAGGTGGGTTAAAAATATTGATATAATGCTAGTAACAACAATATATAGTTTAGAATATAATATAAATATGCATCATGGAGTTTAATTCTAGTAGGTATAGTATGTGATTTAAATACTTACAAAAATATGCATCATGGATTTTAATTTATTACACTTTTTTGAACTATGAAATTCCCTTAATATAATCTTTAAATGAATTAAAAAGGTTAACATATGATTAGAGAATTAATATAATTAACTTACACATTAATATGGACCAATATATTAATACGATCCATTTTTGGGGCTTTATTAATCAACTTCAGTCGTTTTCTCCTAAATACTCATACTTGATCAACATATTATAAAGTAAGATGCAAATTTGAATTTACATTGACTATACTACTCTAAAACTATAAAGTGGATAAAAAACTATCAAAACCTATCTCTGAACTTATATATCATGTTGAGAAAGTCTTTTGAACCAATATTCACAGTCAAACCCTTTATTAAATTTAAATGAGATATGTACTCTTGGTGACACATTTCAGCCTAAATATGAGATGGGTAATGCTATGAAACTATGAGAATGGAATACTAGGAAATAATGAAAAATTTAGCATTAAGAAACTATGAGAAATTTAACACTATTTTTTTTACTCCAATCCCATGAAGAAGTTGTAACCCATGTTTTCGATGTGAAATCTATCTGTCTTTAGAATCAATATTATTTTTGCATCTTATTTTGTGGCACAAAATAATCTATTGTTGTTTTTCTAAAGTTGTGCATCCATTTTTGTAAATAATGCATGGATAAGAATATTGGCAAGTCTAAACTTGTATATCTTGAGCTTTCTCTTGTAGATCTCAATTATAATTCTTCAATGTTTTGGCACAATATCGATATAGTCATATTTTCAAAACTAAGTCTCAAATTTAGTTAGTGGAATCATGCCTCCATAATCTCTCTAGAGAATGGAGTAGGTGGTCCCCTAGTCGTATAAGTCATTCTTGTTTAGGATCAAGAGACCTGATGGCTATCTGAGCATATCTAATATACCAAGTTTTGAATACCATTGTTACTATTCTATATTATTCACATAACCTATTGAGTAACTTTGAAATCTAAATTTTTTCTTATTTTTAATATATTAATTTAAATTTCCAATTCCTTGCATCATTCCTGAAAAATTTGGTTTCTAGTGCATTTCATTGCATTGAATCATATTGCATTTTGTACCACTCTACATGACTAACATATGCCTTTTTTGGGTTCATATGCAATATATTCCTAGTGGAAGTGCATGGTCAAAACTTGCGAAGATATGACAAGTTCTTGGACCTAGACTAGTAGCTATTAAGAGACTTGGTGCACTTTTATTGGCTTGCAATATTGTTTATTTTATACAACAAAATTTTTTCTTGTAGGTCACATGATATGAATAATTTCTATACATATCTGACTAGTGACTTTTCTATCCAAGAAAACTTGTGTTTTAATCTTTTATCCTTATTTTGAAAAATTAGAAAGAGTTTCCATAACATGATATGGACTTGTAAAGGCTATTAAATTTCACCCCATTTGATGCCGTCAGATCTGCACAATAATCAAATCATCATCTATTTAGATCTTTTAAGAGTCCCTATATATTTCAAAATGCTAAAATGTTTCTCATCATTTACATATAACTATCGGTTAATGAACTCTAAATCAGATCATGTGAGCAAATAATCTGGGAAGGAGAAGAAACTTGAGTGGTCCAACTAAATGAGGAACCCTATCAACACTTTGAAGAACCTTCCTCTCCAACTCATAGTTTTATATACATGATTCTATATTTCCTAGGTGTATTTTGATATTGCAATGGAAGACTTCCTCCAAAAAATAGTTTCACCCAAAAAGCCTCTCTAATAGATATTCTCATGAAGAAGCCGTAAGAGCTCTACAAGAGACAAAGAAGGTACAAACATGGAAATTAAAGGACTTTTATGTCCAAAAAATCAATCTTTGGGTGTATGATATTACCCAAGAGGGACTTGGTGATGTTCACCATATTCATGCTCTTCTCCATTTTCTGAGGTCAAAATTTCATCAACTCTTTGCCCGAAAGAGATACACCCTTAACTATGCATGATTTCATGGAGATCTTTTAGAAAAAGTACATTCATGTATATGCACTGACCAAAAGAAAGGAAGGAGAAGTAATTTAATGCCATCAAGCAAGGTGGACATTAGGTTGATAAAAACCTTTGTTTCTTTAACTCTTAGAGCATTAGGCCATTGTCCAAATCGAACATATTAAGATTCAATGTCTTCCAAAATGGTGTCATCAAGTTCTTGGGCTACCCTATGGAACCTCAAATCCCTAGATCCTCAAGAAACTTGAATCCAAGTCATACTTAGACATTTATCATGCATAACACTACCAACAATGTACGTCCAACTGAGTGAGGCATAAGAATAACAACCATAATTGCAAAAATCATAACTAGTACCACAATAAGAATATAAACTACCATAATACCAAAATAAGACCATGGTGTGATTCCGCTAGTGGTGCTAACACACTACTCGATTGAATAGATGCGCCCCACGAGGTCGGAATGCATGGTGGATGGGGGTTTGCTTTCAAAATTTATAAACCTAAACTAGCTACCTACGTCTACTAAAACACTACACCCGCAATCGTACGGGGTCGTGTCGTAGTATTGGAAGGTGGCAAGTAAAGGGTCGATCCACATGGAAAAGAGGGGGCGCTAGAGCTAGGTTAGTTTAGCTAGGTTCCTACTGCGGAGACTAGGGTTAAGGGTTTAAAGGTTGTTTTAATTGTTAAACTAAGGATAAACAAGCAAGCAATTAAAGGCAAGAATGAAATCTACGTTAACCCTAGACTAGATTAAGGCTAAGAAAGCAAGAAAGGATTAATCTAGGTAGGAAAAGGCAATTTACACTAAGGCAAGCAATAGAGAAGCAAAAGAACAACTAAAGAACTAAACTAGCATAAACAAGGAAAGAGCAAGGAAAGAAGCTAACTAAGCAAGAAAAGAACTAATTAAGCTAAGCAAGCACAAAACTAGGGTTTTAAGTAGTAAAGAGATGTGTGGGCTGTTTAGGGGTATGAACTTATCACTTAAGTTGGGGGGTGACATGTGAACAGTATGATTCCATTTAGATTATCCAAACCAAACAACAAGTTAGAGTCTAATGAATTGACCTAAGCTACTAACTGGCCATGGATATGCTAGGTTGTGCATAGGGGAACTAGTCCCTAACACCCCCTACTACCCTTACGAGGCTCAATTGGGTTAGGGATTAGGTTCAAATAAATTAGAGTCTAATCAAGTCTAGGTTTCTAGATTAGGCATTCCTAGGGCAATTAGGGGCCGAGGGTAGTAATGGGGAGGTGAGATTAGGGTTTTAGACCCCAATTCCCCCACATTCTAGCCTTGAGAAGGCTCCATGCTAATTGCACTAGAATTACCTAATCTAGCTACTTAGATCTCTCACTTAGGTTTAGGGAGATTGATTAGGATGTAGGAAGATGGGAGGCAACCTAGGGATCCAAGAATTGGACCTAGGGGCAAATCCCAAAATTCACACATACAAGCAATTTGCCTAAATTCCTAGGTGATTTCACACACAAACCAACAAGCAATCCATGGAGAAAGAGATAGAAATAGAATATAATCATTAACAAATGAAATTACAAAGTTTACATGTCATTTTCCCCAACGTGGTATCAAAGTAACATATTTTCCCCCAAACAGCCCACCCAAGGGACCTAGCTACTCATAGACATGGAAAACACAAAAAGAAAGGAGAAAGAGGTAGAAGAAGCCATGGAGCTCGGAGTAGTGGCTGAAATCCTTCTCTCCAGCAGATGCAAGGTCGTCCTCCTCCTTCTTCTTGGATGGCAAGTGTTGGCTAAATTGACATTAGCATAATCCCTTTTGTTTTGATAATGACAAACATTTCATTCTTGTGGTTTTAACGTGCTATTTGAGTATTTCAGGAACAGGCATATAAGGTGGTGGATAACAAAGACTTGGAAGAAACAATTTGATAAAATCGCTTTATTTTCATGATTGTAATCAAATGTAAATGCTTGTACAAGTATATAATGTACAAGTAATTAGATATCATGTAAATCAAGCGTTTAGATCTTCCCTATCCACTCACAACACTTAGATAGGTCTTTCCCCAAGATAGTATCACAATTGCACATTGATACACACACTTAGTAAATGAATACATTGAGTCAGTAATATTCTCGGTCGACAAATCGTCGATCGAGAAAATATCGGTCGACAAAAACTTCGACCGAGAAACTCTCGGTCGACAAAATCTTCGATCGAGAATAGACCCTACTAGCCGTTAGACCCAGCAGACAAAGTGGTTGGGAGTTGGAAATGAATGTTGAAAACACTTGCTCCAGGAGGTCCCTCGGTCGACAAATCTTCGACCGAGAAGGACTCTCGGTCGACAAATCTTCGACTGAGAAAAGTTCTGTCTGCACTTTTCAGGGTCAATTAACTAGTCGTTGCAAATGCAATTAGTGGACAAATAACGGCTATTTAAGCACTTAGAACCCCCTAGAAAGTGTCTAGAATGTCCTTAAGCATTCATAGGCCATTCCTATAAATAGGACAAGCCATAGGACACCAAAAGACACCTAAGCTACACGTGTGCTACACTTGAGATTGAATACTCATTGGCAATCTATTTTGAGCAATAGAGCAATTCCTACATTGGCTATTCATTCCCATTGCTCCAACTTCATGTCCTATAGGCTAGTATCTCCTATCCACAACACTTACACTTCTACATACATTGGTTAGGAGATCAAAACACTTGATATAGGAAATCAAGCCTTGAGCTACAAGTGGTATTGTAATTTCTGTTTTCTTTCTTGTTCCTTTGTATCTTTTGTATTCTCCTTGCTACTCCTAGGGTTGGAGGCTGCGGATTGGAGAAGGTTCTTCTCGGAGGAGAAGGTGGACTTCAAGCTACTTCATGAAGGCTATCGCAACGGGAAGCTACTTCAAGAAGGTTATTGCAACGGGAAGCTACTTCAGGAGGAAGGCTGCTTCAAGGTTGGTGCAATTGCTTCTAGGTGAAGGCTGCTTCAAGGTTGGTGCGATTACTTCGAGGTGAAGGCTGCTTGAAGGGTTTAGGGAGAGAATTGTAATTTTATGTAAAGTCCTTGCGAGGTAATAAAATTAAATTCTTTCCAAATCCCGGTTGGGTAAGCAACTGGGTAGTGGACTGACTGCCTTAGTATTTACTAAGGTAGGAACCACTCTAAATCCTTGTCCCCTTGTCCAATATTTTTGTGATTGGTTGTTTGAGTTAAATAATTGTTTAAAATTGTTTAAAACTCTATTCACCCCCCCTCTAGTGTTTTTCAATTGGTATCAGAGCAGGCTTCAAGGAACCCTAACCAGGTCTTGAAGAATGAAGGGTGGTGGTGACTACAACTGCAAGCAAAGGAGCAACTTGGACCAACCTTCAACAAGTTGCAATTGGTGTTTAGGAACAAGCCACACAACAATCGGTTGTCCTTGGAGAGAAAAGAAGAAAGAGGTCCACAAAAATTGTCTCATTGCTACAACCAATGAAGAAGAAGAAGAGGTAATCCTTCTTGATTTATCAAGAGAAGAGCTAATTTCTAGTCTTGAAGAAACACATAATAAGTATATTGAGTGCAAGAAGAAATTAAAGAAATCTAATAAAACAAATGATGAGTTGAATGCTAGACTTCTTGCTCTTACATCTGAAAATGAAGATCTCAAAAAGGTTATTGAAGATCATGATATTAAGCTAAAATCTGTAGAAGCAAATTGCAATCTTCTTTTCCTAGAAAAGTTAAATTTGCAAACTCAAGTAAATGATCTTCAAAAACAACCTATTTTGTGTACACATCTAGATTATGATATTATTGTGAAAGAAAGAGATTCTTTATTATCTAATCTAGATCAAGCGAAGATGGATATCAAGAAGAGAATAGATGAAATTGTTAAGTTACAACAAGAAATCAGTAGCTTGAGTAACAATGATATTCTCGATAAAATCTTAAGTGATCCTTATCGTCAAATTGGAAGGAGAGGACTATGTTATAAGCCTAAAGGAAAATCTCATCAAAAACCTAGTTGGAGAAGGACACAAGAACTAGAGAGTCAATCCATGTATGTACCTAGATGCAAATATACATATGTACCAAAGAACAACCTAGAACAAAAACATAGAAAGAGACTTGAGGTTGATTCTATATGTTGCCATTATTGCTTATGTCTTGGACATTACTCCTTTTCATGCCCATACAAGAAAAAAGATGTTGAGTTGGTATGGGTTCCAAAACCTCCAAACTAAATGAACGGAATTAAGTTGAGATATGACCAAGGACCTTAGTTGCATATTTCTATGTCTATCTCAACTCAACATAATGGGATAATAAATTAATTCAAGTTTTTAAACACCTAACTTGGATATATACAAAATCTTTCAAATTGCAAAAATAAAATTTTGCCTTACTCATAGCTAAATTGTTAATAAAGATTTGGATACAATTAGTTGGGATTTGATCTAAAAGTTCCTTTGATGTTCATAAAGTCTATCTCAACTAAACTGAGTCTTCAAATTGTTTAATTGAGTAAATAACCATTCATGATTTACTTATAAACAATTACTGAAAATGGTTCTGAAAACAATACAGAAACCTGATCGGTCGAGAAATCTTCGACTGAGCAGTTAGTCGGTCGAGAAATCATCGACCGAGCAGGTTACTGATGTCAGTCTGAAATAAGTCTGCTGAATAATTCTACAAAGGATCAATGTGCTATCTATTTGCTGTTAATAACTGTTTTACATGCACAAATTATGGAAATCATCTTTGGAACACTTATATGAGATCATTTTTATCTATGAATCATATTTGATTTAAGTTAAGGGAAAATTACTGTTTTCATGGTGACCCTTGGAATATCTATACATGAACCATGTGTGTATTGAAATTTGTTTTAAATGATCATAATTATTGCATTTATATGCTGATCATTGTATATGCTTCAATTGTTCTATCATTACACCATGAATATGCTTCATCATAATCGTTATGTTTCATTGGTTTGTCTAAAATAATCTTTGATTCATATATACAAACCATGAATGGATATTATTCTTGATCATTGTGATTCAGATAAATTGAAAATGCCATTAGCATAAAAGCATCTTGACATAATAAACAATGATTGTGGACATAGCTTGTGATAAAATAATGATGTTGCTATGACAAGCCAAACGGTGCCTCTTAGAACAAAAATATTAATGTTTTTATCTATTTGTTTGTTCTAAGAAATCAAAAGCAAAAATCTTGACTTTAAGATATTAATCTTGCTTTCAGAATATATGTCTCTAAAGAATCTTATGATTAATATGAAAATAAGGGTATAAGAAGAAATGTGATTTAATATGTACCCATAGCAAAGCTTATGAAAACATCATTCACAATGAATGTAAAACATGCGTTCTAGAAAAATCAAGGACAAAGACTTCACTATGATGCCCATATTAAGTCTTCATAATAGGTATATCTTAATATGCTTCAAATAGATATTTATTTAAAGCTATCTGCAGAAATTATACTTCACATATGAATGTTTAAATTGGAAATCTGCAGAATTTGCCTCTTGGATGAAATTAAAATTGACCAAGGGGCGCTATGGTCGTAGTCAAGGGCGACCTAAAATAAGCTTTGACAAAATGCTTATATTGACATCATTTTATTGTACTTAATCTTAGTATACGTTTGATAAAGGTCAAAATCAGAATTTAAAATCATTTGTGACCTTAGAAGCCTTAAATTGTAAGATTAAGGGGGAGCTCATAAAAACAAATTTGATTATTTGATTAAGAAGCGTACAAAAATATTGTAAACATCATTTGAAGCCTATTATGACCTTAGTATTTTTACTCTTGGTTATGAAGAAATCAACAAATTTCATAAAATGATATATCTTGTTCTTAAAGGAATTCTCTAGACAAATTAGGGGTTAACATCCCATGCATTTGGCTAGAGAAATTTTTATGTACTCTAAGATTAAAGAATTCTCATTTCATTTTTAGGGCTTAACATCCCTTGTAAAATGGATGAGAAATCAATACACAAATGCCATGAACCTAAAAGGAACTCATATCATTTCAAGGCTTAACAAACATTGCAAATGAGTGAGAAATAAATTATGGCTAAATTTAACAATCATTGCTTTGCTTTAATCCCTTGTTTTCTAATTGAATATCTCTTTAAGGGGGAGCATAGCATAAAATTAAGGGGGAGAAATAAAATCTATTATATTGGATATCTTTTTGAAATGACAAAGGGGGAGAAATAATATAAAATCAAAAACATAAAATAAAAATATGAGTTTCATAATATCTCGGCCAACATCCACTTGCAAAACAAGAATGGCTACAAAAGGTAATCTTCAGGTATGAAACTCACATGATTAATATTTCCTTATTTTATATTTAGGAAATGTTTGTCATCTTCAAAAAGGGGGATATTGTTGGCTAAATTGACATTAGCATAATCCCTTTTGTTTTGATAATGACAAACATTTCATTCTTGTGGTTTTAACGTGCTATTTGAGTATTTCAGGAACAAGCATATAAGGTGGTGGATAACAAAGACTTGGAAGAAACAATTTGATAAAATCGCTTTATTTTCATGATTGTAATCAAATGTAAATGCTTGTACAAGTATATAATGTACAAGTAATTAGATATCATGTAAATCAAGCATTTAGATCTTCCCTATCCACTCACAACACTTAGATAGGTCTTTCCCCAAGATAGTATCACAATTGCACATTGATACACACACTTAGTAAATGAATACATTGAGTCAGTAATATTCTCGGTCGACAAATCGTCGATCGAGAAAATATCGGTCGACAAAAACTTCGACCGAGAAACTCTCGGTCGACAAAATCTTCGATCGAGAATAGACCCTACTAGCCGTTAGACCCAGCAGACAAAGTAGTTGGGAGTTGGAAATGAATGTTGAAAACACTTGCTCCAGGAGGTCCCTCGGTCGACAAATCTTCGACCGAGAAGGACTCTCGGTCGACAAATCTTCGACCGAGAAAAGTTCTGTCTGCACTTTTCAGGGTCAATTAACTAGCCGTTGCAAATGCAATTAGTGGACAAATAACGGCTAGTTAAGCACTTAGAACCCCCTAGAAAGTGTCTAGAATGTCCTTAAGCATTCATAGGCCATTCCTATAAATAGGACAAGCCATAAGACACCAAAAGACACCTAAGCTACACATGTGCTACACTTGAGATTGAATACTCATTGGCAATCTGTTTTGAGCAATAGAGCAATTCCTACATTGGCTATTCATTCCCATTGCTCCAACTTCGTGTCCTATAGGCTAGTATCTCCTATCCACAACACTTACACTTCTACATACATTGGTTAGGAGATCAAAACGCTTGATATAGGAAATCAAGCCTTGAGCTACAAGTGGTATTGTAATTTCTGTTTTCTTTCTTGTTCCTTTGTATCTTTTGTATTCTCCTTGCTACTCCTAGGGTTGGAGGCTGCAGATTGGAGAAGGTTCTTCTCGGAGGAGAAGGTGGACTTCAAGCTACTTCAAGAAGGCTATCGCAACAGGAAGCTACTTCAAGAAGGTTATTGCAACGGGAAGCTACTTCAGGAGGAAGGCTGCTTCAAGGTTGGTGCAATTGCTTCTAGGTGAAGGCTGCTTCAAGGTTGGTGCGATTACTTCGAGGTGAAGGATGCTTGAAGGGTTTAGGGAGAGAATTGTAATTTTATGTAAAGTCCTTGCGAGGTAATAAAATTAAATTCTTTCCAAATCCCGGTTGGGTAAGCAACCGGGTAGTGGACTGACTGCCTTAGTATTTGCTAAGGTAGGAACCACTCTAAATCCTTGTCCCCTTGTCCAATATTTTTGTGATTGGTTGTTTGAGTTAAATAATTGTTTAAAATTGTTTAAAACTCTATTCACCCCCCCTCTAGTGTTTTTCAGCAAGGTGTGGAATGGTGGTGGGATGTGGATGGAAGGCTTAAATATGGGGGGTTATGTGGTGGAAATGGTGAAATGGAGTGGATTTGAGGTGGATATGGAGTGGAATGGAGTGGATGGAGATTTGGGGAGCTAGGAGGTGGTGGAAGGTAGCAAACCTCGTGCCCCAGCCGCCACCTAGGTATATATAGGTGTCTAGGGGGTCTAGGGTTATGTTAGGGGTAAAATGGGGAAAACAATGGAAAAATCAGGTAAAATTATGTGTAGCACGTCCATGCTGGGCTGCACGGCCATGTTGGGCAATGGGTAGCATGACCATGGTGGATGGGAATGGCTGTGGTGAGAAAATGGATTGAATAGGGGAATTTTACATTTCTGGGGCTGGTGGCACGGCCGTGCTGGCCAGCACGGCCGTGCTGGGAACTGCCAAAATGGCCATTCTTGGTGACACGGCCGTTCTGGCCAAATGGGTCAATTTTTGATGATTCTGCTGCTTGGGGCATGTCCCAGCATGGCCATTCCATGGTAGCACGGCCGTGTTGGGGTCCTTCCCCTGCATTTGAGTGTTGAACTTGGCCATCCATGGAGGGTATTGCTTCAATACATCCTTTGACCACTTGGGGTAGGTTTGGAGTGATTTTGGCCTCATTTTGGGCTCCTCCAAGCCTAGGAAAACCCGAGATTCAACCATCTTCTTTCCAATCCATCAAGTAGTGGCCAAAGTACCTATAAAACATGCAAAAACCATCCATAAGTCCATTTGACAATAAAACACATATTGAGGGAAATAACATGTAATCTAACAGTTGTAGATGTGATTGAAATGCAAAATGACACAAGTTCAAGCCCTAAAATTGGGCTGAATCAGACCACCATAACCACCCTCATATAAATCCCTTTTAAGTATTATACAAATTACTATTACAAATGTGAACATTGTCACTCTATAATATGCATATTCTTGACCCAATAAAGAGTTTCACAAGAAAAGACACCACAATTCTATGTTCTTAGTGCTTAGAAGACACTCTAGAGTTGCAAAATCTTCTACACAAACCCTTGGTTATATCCACATGAAAGCAATAAATAATGCTATCTAAATTTAGAAATAGCAGGGAATACACCATCAATGCACAAAATAGGAAAACACATGCCACCAACCTATCAATATCCTCTATCATAATATCAATACTACATATAGAAATTCTTTTACCTCCTTTAAATTTAAATTGGAATATAATTTATTATTACTTCCTTGCTTCCTAAATAAATTGAAACCACTTTACAACTCCATTCAATAATACATTATATTGATATTGACTATGTTGAACATGCTCATCTTTGACATTATTAGTCATCTCACATTTAATGATTGATCATACCATCACCCATAATAAGTAGACATCATATGAGGGATGAGTCTTTGAAATCTTCCTAAAAATAATTTTAAACAGATAGACAATTTTGTTGCAAGCTAAATGTAAAATTCTTAAATGACAATTACTAGATTGTGGATACTCTGCTTAAACTTTTTAAATTAACTGGATACATTATGATCCATTATTTAAAGCAAGTTGAAATACTTTAGATCTAACATAAAGAAAATCATATGCCACATAATTATAGTGGAATGCATACCTTTAAAACTGATCTAAAAACTCATGTTTGATCATAGGTCATGCACATGTTCTTGCTCCTTCTCTACTTTGATGGCATGAAATATTGTGTGGTGTATTAGCCATTAACAAGATACAAATCTCTTCTATAACTCTCAACAATTTTGGATTAAAACCATCTATTATTCTATCGAGAACCATCATGCTTGTATCCATAGTTGGACATTCTCATATAGTCCCTCAATCTTGCATCAATGTGAGTTTAAACTTTGACAAGGCATAGAAATTGGGGGTTATACAACACTATTTTAGTTTAGGAGAGGGAGCTTGTAAGTGATCCCATCAACCTTTGCAGCCACCATTTCCAATAAGGTGTCAAAATAAATACATACTAATTACAAAAATCTTTAGAAAAGCATCAGTCATATACTAGCAAATCCAATAACTTCCTATAAGAGTAAATTGAGAAATGAGGAAAATTATACTAAAAAATTATAAGAAAATCTATCTATAGTAAATATCCTATGTTTTTAGGAAAGTAAATTAATAAATATCTTGTAAACACTAAATATTTGATTATTTTAATAATGACCCTCAACTATACTTATACTTGGGAGTAAATAATCTGTCTCGATTAAAAAAGAAAAATTGCAGTAACACAAGAATATTATGTAAATTCCTCAAGATTAGAAAATTGCAATAACAAGAATATAATGTAAATTCTCAGGGGAATATGAAACATGGAGATGTTATTTGTGATGCTTATTTGAATTCTTAAAATCCTTCTTATAGCCTAAATTAAGTTCAGAATTGAAATGAATGATCACAAAATTAAAAAATTCAAGCTATAGTCTTATATAAAACTTACATAATAACTAGTTCATGTGATTTTGTTGGTGACTAAATTAATATATTGAATAATTTTCACCTTCTATAATGGTTATTTTGATCTGACTATGCAACTTTTGAACCCTAGAAGGATGAATTATACTCCTATTCAACCCTCCTCCTATATGATTTTCTTAATTTGTACCATGTTGATAAACTCTTTAAAACAAACTTTCATGTACATGGTCTAAGATTTGATTAAAATGATCTTTAGAATCTTGATGAGATACATGAACTTAAATGTGATAAATAAGATGTTGGTATGTATGCCCAAAGATCCAATCATATGATGATTGTAATGGCATGACTTGTAATTTATTTGATTAATAAATAAAGGCAAGCTTCCAATTTATTCTGTTTAATCCAATTATGAGACAATGATGTAACATTATAAATGTTTAGAGAATAATATTACTCAGTGATACATGTCTTCAAGTACGTGACTTAAGGAAATACGATCCTACATATGCTAAGAGTACACATATATATTCTCATTATGTCCCTGATCAGTTGTTATTGTGGAAGGTTGATAGACAACAATAGCACACAAAATCAGAGTGTGAGTTGGCTGATGAAAGAATCTCATTAGTCATGATATGTCTATATCAAACCAAGTACACAGATTGATGTTGGATAATAGTGTATCAGACAGACCCACCATGAGTCTGCCACATGGAAACCATTACCATGGTAGTCATTATCAACTCTCATGTGATGGTGGCATTTGTGGTTCTTAGACCTGAAATCATTACACACATCACATGTCGTTCGGTATGCTTTGACATTATCAAACACAATCTTGAAAATTGGGTTGTTATAAAGCTGATGATTGGGTGATTGTGACACATGGGGACTGACTGTGAGGGATAGAGATGGGATTTTCCCTCATACAAACATATGATATCCTAGGCCTCTTGATTAGGGAGACTAAGAAATGCATAGTTGTGCACATGTGAGTCAATATGTGATATTGAACTTACATATATCTCAGATAGCCTACTCTGGTTCAGCAAACAAGATTGAATGTTGAAGAGGGTGACTACTCCATGCCTCGATTTCAATCTAGATATCATAGACAAAGGAATTAAACAAACACTATAACACCATACATGAATTGTAGGTTGAAGCTGTTCCCCAACTTTCCATTTACTTGGGTAGCATTGATGTGCGACTAGGCACTGCTCATTGCTTTTGATGTCATAAGTTGTTATGAACATTCACTGGCAATGTAATATGGGACCTATAGGGTGACACACATAGGACTCGACCTAGAAGAGGAGTTTAATCTTGAATGATGATTGAATTAATTACTAAAGTGTTTAGGTATTCAATTCACACAACACATCAGCTGGCTACACTACCAGACGATTAACTCACTCCGTGAGATGGCCATTTTCAGAGCCAAACAATCAGCTCAAGTGCGGTGGCAACCGTTTTGCATGCCAGACAACTGTCTGGGTTTCACGATGACTATTTTGGTGGTTGCAGGTTGCAAAAATTCAAGATCTTCCAGTCCCTTTCACTCCCCCATAGACTGGGAACCCTGACCCAAAGCCCTCCTATAAACAATGGAAAACTAGGGGCTTTCCAGAGCACAACACAGACAATTCAAAATCAATTGCTCTGACAATTGTTATCCTTTCTGGTTGTGATAACCAAGAGAGAACAAGCAAGTCCTACGTGATTAGGGAGGGATAGCAATGGAGAGAAAAACTGAGGATCATTGTTGTGGGAGAGAAAGTTGGTGACTAGGACACCAATAGAAGGGACAACTCCTTCCCGTCTGTTCTAGCAAGACGACATGGGTTCTAGGCGGTTCTAGAACCATTGGTCATGGAGAATATGATAGATAAATGTTTTTGTTCTGCCGCCCATTTGTATCCGTATTTCCCTAAGTGGTATTAGAGCCATGTCAATCTACTATATTTTAGGATAATTGATATGATCGGATTTTGATTTTATTGTTTAATTTTTGCATATTTTGCAAATAATTCTATCTAATCAAATACCACATATAAAACCTAAACTAATATATATAGGAGAATATGATAGATAAATGTTTTTGTTCTGCTTCCCATTTGTAGCCATATTTCCCTAAGTGGTATTAGAGCCATGTCAATCTACTATATTTTGGGATAATTGATATGACCGGATTTTGATTTTATTGTTTAATTTTTGAATATTTTGTGAATAATTCTATCTAATCAAATACCACATATAAAACCTAAACTATATATATATATATATATATATATATATATATATATATATATATATACATATATATATGAAATTTACACGCATCACTCTAAAAGTGGTTTTGATGGTGGATGTGTAGCATGGTTATGGATAATGGCCCATATTATCTATGCATGGTTTTGTGGTTGGTTAATCCTTTTATATCAGTTTGCATACCAAGCCTCTATCTTATCTTCCCAATATAAAGTTAATTCTTTCCTACCCTTTCTACCCTAGAATGTAACTCGAGGTTTCTCAATAATCAAGTAAAAGTAGGATAGTTTACTTTCCTATCATGACAAAGAAGATGACATCTCGAAGACAAGTCGGCCAGATGGAGGACCAGGTGGACAAGACAAGCTAATTGGCTGGTGGACCCAACTAATTAGCTAGTGGGGCTAGGAGATGGTGGACCAACAGAACCAGACGATCGATGAGATGACCATTCGACCAGCTAAGAGGTGAGCCAATCGGTTCAAGGGTTGAACTGATTAACCCAGATTGGAAAGAATAGATCTTCATCAACTACAGGTTTCTACATGTGATGTAGACCTAGGATTTGGTAATTCCTTATGGCTCCAAAGATTTACATTAGGCTGGCCATAACCATCGCTTTTGTTTATTGTATATTTTTGTTGTTGGATATAGCATGCTACATACTATATATGTGGTGATTAGATAAGTATATGTATTTATAAATATAAACTCCTTCAAATAAAGATTATATTAAGTCTTAGATGATTTCTAATAGGAACACACATAAAAAGCTTGATCGACCAAGCATAGGTTACACGTTGACAAGGCACTTCATCTATCTCATGGAAGTGTGATGGTAGATATGTAGGTTCTGCCTTCGTAGGGTGTATATCTATCATGTTGGCTGTTGGGCCAGGCTTAAATGGGTGATTCTTAGAGCGTCTAAGACCAGAAGCATGCAGATGAGTATGACAAGGAGTTGTGCATATCATTTATCTAGAATTTCATATGATGCAATAGGCAAAAATTTCGTACCTTGATAATTGATTGTGTTTTGTGGTGTTGATCGGGCCATAATTGAAATATCTTAAATGTGGCCCACTAGAATATTGTATGCTTCTATATTCTGAATTCATATGTGAGGGGTATCAATTTGAAGTGAAATAGTGAGGGCAATAATAACAAATACCTAATTAATATCGTCAATTTTTTCAAATCAAATAAAAAGTTTTTTGAAAAATGCAAATTTTCTCTTGTAGAATCAATTAATGAACAAATCCATATTGTAGTTGGTCCTTAAGAAGGACAAACTTGACAAGACAAATTTTCATGACTGATTTCGGACTTTGAGAATGGTTCTCAATGAAGAGTGCAAACTTTACGTCCTTGATAAACTAGTGATAGAAATACCTATGCCTGATGCACCTAGGGCTCAAGTGGATGCTTACTGGAAGAATACCAATGATGCCTTAGAGATAAAGTACCTTATTCTTAGTTGCATGAACTATGAGTTGCATGAGTAGTGTGAGGACATGAGTGTTCTTGATATGGTAACACATTTTAATAAAGTGACATGTTGGTCTCACAAAGTAAGAAAGAGATAATATCATAAAAATGCTACTTGAGTCTAAGCTGACAGAGGGAATCTCAGTAGAAGAATATGTGCTCAATATGATTGGAGATGTGTATCATCTTGAAGAACTGAGATTGACCTTGAGCCAAGAGTTGTCCATGGATATGATTCTATAGTCAATGTCAGCATAATATGGCCACTTTATTGCATGTTATCATGTGAATAATGTGGCTGACCAAATGTCAAACTTGCTTGCCATGTTGATTCATGCTAAATAAAAATTGAAGAAGGACAAGACCGTGATGGTGATCAGTGGCACTGAGTCCAAGGATCAATGCAAGAATGAGAAGAGTTATGAGGTCAAGCCTAAATCCAAATCATCAACACTCAAGATAAGGAGAAAGAAAAGTACAAGAGGAACTCATCCTTTGTACTTGAAGGATTTCAGGAAGCAGAATATGGGGATGGTGATCTACACTTCAGGTATATATGTTATTGAGATAAATCTATCTACTTCTTCATCACGGATACTAGATACTGGATGTGGATCTCACATATGGTCGAATGTGAAGGATCCGAAAGGAAGTATGCCTTTAGGAAAAGGCGAGGTGGAACTATGAGTTGCTAATGGCACAAGAGTTGCCGCCAACATAGTTGGAACCTATAGTTTATATCTACCCACATGGTTTGTAATAAAGTTAAATAACTACTATTATGTTCCTTCTATAAATAGAAACATCATTTTGTATCTTGTATGGACAAGGATGAATTTGAATTCCATATTAAAAATGGTCGATGTTCTATTGTCAAAGATGAGATCTTTTATGGAAGTGCCCCAATGTCTTATGGTCTTTACTTGTTAGATTTAAAGACAAATGTTTATAAAGTTAATACCAAGAGAGTAAAACTCAACAACTCAAAAAAAACATACCTTTGACACTGTCGTCTAGGGCACATAAATGAGAATTGCATATCTAGACTCCATAAAGATGGTTATTTGGAATCTTTTGATCTTGAACCAATAGAGACATGTGAATCTTGTTTGTTAGGAAAGATGGATAAGACCCCTTTCACTGGTAAAAGTGAGAGGTCTAGTGATCTATTCAGATTCATACATACTAATGTGTGTGGACATTTTAGAACAAATGCTAGATGTGGGTATCAATACTTCATTACCTACACTAATGACTTCAGTAGGTATGACTATGCTTATTTAATGAAAAATGAGTAAAAAACTCTTGATAGGTTCAAGGAGTTTGTGAATGAAGTACATAATCAACTTGGTAAAAGTATTAAGGCACTTTGTGCTGATAGAAAGTGGTGAATACTTAAACCAAGAGTTTGAGAACCTTCTTAGAGCCCATGGGATTGTATCCCAATGGACTCTACGTGGAACACCTCAGCATAATGGTGTGTCAGAAAGAAGGAATCACACAATACTAGATATGGTGCGATCAATTATGAGTTTATCTGAGCTTCTGACTAACTTGTGGGGATATACTCTAGAAACCTCCACATATACACTAAATTGAGTACCATCTAAATCGATTCAAAAGACACCATATGAGGTATGGCATGGGAAATGTCCCTAAGTGTCTTTTATGAGGATTTGGAGATGTGAAGCTTATGTTAATAGAATGTGTTTTGATGAGCTTAATCCTAAATTTTATAAATGTTATTTTGTTGGATATCCTGAAAAAAGAGAGGATATTATTTTATTCCCAATCTGACAACAAAGTGTTTATTTCCAGGGATGTTGCATTCCTTGAGATGGATTTCATTTCCAAAGGAATCATTGGGAGGAAAGTGGAACTTGAAGAGGTTTGAGATCAAAAACACAACATCGAACCTATAGATGAACTAGAGGAACAAAGAGAATCACAAGGTGTCACAGAATCTCAAAATCCTCAAGTAACACAAGAACCTCGTATTGAGCCTGAAATATTTTGATATCTTGTGACTCAAGAAGGCAATGAATTGGTCATAGATGATGAGCCAATATCCTATTTAGATTTTGTTGAGGGACCAAAATCTAAAAAATGGCTTGAGGCCATGAGATCTGAGATGGAATCCATGTATACCAACAAAGTATGGACTTTGGTCAATCCACCTAAAGGGGTAAAACCCATAGGGTGCAAATGGGTCTTCAAGAAGAAGACCGAAATGGATGGAAAAGTTAAAACTTGTTAGGGAATATTGATATAAAAGGGTTTCAGACAAGTTCAAGGTGTTGACTATGACAAAATCTTTTCACCAGTGGCCAGAGTTAAGTCCATCAGGATCATGCTTGCCATTGCAGATTATCACGACTATGAGATTTGGTAGATGGATGTTAAAAATACATTCCTTCATGGTAATCTTATTGAGGATGTGTACATGACACAACCTGAGGGTTTTATAAATATAAAAGATGCAAATAAAGTTTGTAAGATACAAAGGTCAATCTATGGATTGAAATAAGAATCGCAGAGCTAGAATCTTCATTTTGATGAGACAGTCAATGAGTTTGGCTTTATTCAAAATGATGATGAACCTTGTGTTTACAAGAAGGTTAGTGGGAGCATAGTGAGACTCCTCATATTGTATGTAGATGACATACTATTGATGGAGAATGACATCTCTACTTTACAAAAGGTAAAGACATGATACATTTTCTATGAAAGACTTGGGAGAAGCATCCTACATATTAGGGATAAAGATATATAGAGATAGTTCCAAGAGGCTTCTTAGACTAAGTCAAAGCACATACATTGACAAAGTGTTGAAGCGATTCAATATGGAGAACTCAAAGAGAGGAAACCTATTGATGCAGGTCGTTGTACACGCAACAATCACTAGGAAAGGTCCAAGAGTTTAACCTTCTAACCCATTTGTCAACTTGTTGCAAACAACAAGTCAACTTAGTATAGATAGGTATCGATCCAAGGGACGAAGGAAAAGAAAAGTTGAGATCAAAATCCAATCACAAGAATAAGAATTAAATTTCAATTCGAGAGAGTTGTTCATACTAAAAACAAAAATAAAATTGCTGAAATTAATTTTAACTAATCAAGAAATAAAGATTCAGGGTTTCAGAAGATCACCACCAAAACCACATTCCTATTCAACTTATCAAAATGAAAACTCCAAGGATATAATCTGGACCTTGTGGTTGCATCTCGTTACAAACAAACTCACAAGGGTCAGACTTCCCATGAATCCGTTGGTCCCATCATTCACGGATCATTGCCCAGCCGTCCAACATGCCACTATCCACGGTCATATCAAGAAGCATGTGAATTCAAACTGGCATTCAAACTCAAGGCTCAGGTGGTTGCGTAACCAAGGATTATAATAAGAATAAGATTAAAAAGATGAAAAGATGATCATCACAATTGAGAGACTATTATTTCATTCTTACAGAGATCCATGGTCATATCACTCCATAAGAATATATCAGATCATCCAAATAACCACACATAAATAGAGAGAAGACATTTTTTGATGGAGCAATATAACTGATTATATTGAATAGAACTGGGTTAAGGGGAAACTCCCATGCCCCAGAGAAATTTACTCAGAATAACGACACTAGAAGAAATGCAAACTAAAATGAGATCCAACATTATACAAGATGTGGTCTACAACTAAAAATTATATGAAATAGAATGAAGAATGGAATACTTTTACAAGTGGAGAGTTCCTCCTTTTATAGGAGGGGAAGGGGTAGGCTGCCTCAAAATAGGGGGGGAAAAGAGAGGCAGATGGCTTTTTGAATTTTCTAGATCTGGTCTAATAGAAAGTTGATTGTCTTTAATTATCTTGACCATGTAACTCTCTTTAATACAAATTCTCAAAACAGATATTTAGAACGTATTTTTATCCCAACAAAAGTAAAATAGAGGTTTAAAAAATAATATTTTATTTTATGAAATTAAATTCCCTTTCTAATGAATACTTGTACACTCTATTTGGAGTTTGAACGCAAACGTTATGTCACTTTTGGTGAGGGGAATATATGAATTTCAGGACTGCTGTAAATTGTATAATTGTGTTCTAAGATTTTTTATGCCATTTTCCTACAAAACCCAAGAAAATATAATTAACACTCCAATTAAAGAGAAAAATTTAAAATAACACAATTAATTATGAAACGAAGAGAATAAATAACAAAAAATCCTAAACAAATATAAACAATATGTAAATAAAAGGGATAAATAAACATTTATGAAAATACCCCAGGTTTGAATCCTTATTTGTCCTCAAACAAATAAAATCACAAATTATTTCAATTTATACTAACAACATGTCGATCCTCACCCTTGTAACATCACTTTATTCCTTACCTCCAAATTTGGCCAAGCAACCCAATCTCCTAAAATCACAAAAGACAAAATTCTATATTCCCTATCAAAAACAAATATCATATCTTGTTTCTAAATCAAGATTTTGTAGAAAAACATGCTTCATCTTACTTTTTCTTTGGAACTATCATTTTTATTATTGTATTTTTTTATGTGAGTTGTTGCACAAGAACATAATGAAATTGGGGGGTGTGAAAACAAAGAAGGAAGTGATGAATTTTTTTGATCCCTCCTCTATTCGACTCATGATTTAAATTTGTGGAGTTGTGGATACATTGGTCACAATTTTTTCATGTGCACTTTTGGCATCTTTGATGGTACGCCCCTTTGTGGGGTATGTAATTTTTGATATGGGAAGCATGCCTCCCCGGACTTGATTTTTATTTTGTGGCGATTCTTTGCTTCTCTTTTTTTAGAAAGAAAATAAGGGGGAAATAAAAGGTGTCCTTGCGCTTATAACTTCACACATTTATTTTATCTTTTTTTTCCTCCTTTTTTGAAAGTGTCATTACATCAGAAAGAATATTTATGAGAATCACATTATACAAGATTTATATCAAGTTAATCCATAGTTTAAAAATAGAGAAAATTTGTCTTTGGTTTAGATTGATTCCATACGGCTTGCCAACTTTTCCAAGGAGTGATGCCATTTTAGGGTCCTAGGTGACATGGTGGTTTCAGACATGGCAATTTGTAACATTTTTTGCAAAATATTTACTAAATTGAAAGGGGTACAATGATAAACATCTATTCATATTGGCCGACTAGATAAAGGCCATTTTGCAACAAGAAATAAAATTATGGCCGACTGGATATTGGCCATGAACAAAGAAACTATATGAAAAATAAATAAAAAGGCAGAAATAATGCAAGAATAAAAAAGAGAAGGGGGGTGGAATAGAAACATACCACCCACCTCCAACATGGACTTGGATTTTTGCTCATCCTGAGAAAAATTGAAAGCCGAGATGGAGGGAAGAGAAGAGCATGGATTTCTAGGTGGCCCTGGTAGCTCAAAAAATGTCCAATTGAAGGAGATGTATATGAGGGATGGTTCCTTTATCTGAGGAGCTTCATAGTGTACCCTATGATAGGGTAATCGTGGAAGCTCAGTGGGGTGCTCATATTTTCTTTCACCTTGCATTCCCTCCAATAAGATCCACAAATCTTCCTTCGATAGAAAGGGATGTGTTGAAGATGGATGTGGATTGGGGGAGGTTGGCGAGTACCTAGCCAGTAATGTCAGTAGAGTAGGATGTACAGAGTCGGGTGGAGGATCTGGCTCAGGTTTTCCACCATCATAAAGACCTGCATATGGGAGAATTGATGCTGATACAAAAGATTTCGAATTATTTACAAAAGTGTTTTGCTTCTCCTAAAAAATAATACCATCAATATTGGGTTTGTATATAACATATGGATCTAATTCTTTTGTACAAGGCGTCCCTAAAGATTCAGAAGGGATGATGACATCTTCCTTGAAAACAACATAAGGGAGTGCATGGGCTTTTCCAAGGGTGATATCTCCCCTTCTACATTAGTCTTATGTGGAATAAGAACTGGCTGTGTCAAAATCAGAGGAATTGTTTTGTTAAAGGGGGTTGGACGCTCATGATCCAAAATAGAATAAAAAAAGAGATTTGGTCCCTGATATCAATTATGTTTATGTTAAGGATGGGAGGGCTTGTTGGATCTTCAGAATGACTCTCCTTCTTTGACTTTTCATTTTCGCATAATAGAGTCTCTAAAGGAAATGTAGGGATACCAACGTCCTCATCAGACACAAAATATGGCTCCATGGTTTGTGCTATTTCTTCAGAATCCGACATATATGACACAAAAATAGGATGATCGTCATCATAATTGGGAAGAACTATCTTGGGTTGCTCAAGCTCTACATGGGGAGTTTGTGATTGAGCCTCTAGTAAGGTAGCTAGCATGACTTGACTGGATTCAAGTTTTTCTTGTCCTTCTACTTCCATCTTCTCTAGGGCCTTAAGTCTCTCTTCCACTTCAGGATTAAATTGCATTTCACCAAAGGATTTGTACACCCCAAAAAAATTTCCATCCTCGCCATACCCCTTATGGTAGTGTTGGGCCTTGTGCTCCTCACACTGATTGTGGCATTGCTCCTCATAATAATCTTTAGAAGATGGTGGATTATAATTTTCATTATATCTATCTTGGTGGGAAGATTCAATATTATGAGGAGTCACCAAATTATGGGGGAACAGATTTGCAACATTTGGGTTTTGGGATTGGGCTTTCAACAAAGTGGTTAATTAGCTAGTTATTAGTTTTGTTGTCATCTTCTCTAGGGACCTAAGTTTCTCTTCTTGCTGAGAATTATATTGGGTATCATAAATAGGTCCATTCCCCCCAGAGTTCTGTTGGTCATACCCACCAAAATTATGTTGATCATACCCCCCTCATAAAATACATAGAAAGGTTCCTCACAATGGTTCTCAGAAAAATATAAATTCACATTATACCCACCAAGTTGAAAGAGCTCGTAATTAAAAGGGGTGCTACTATAAGTATGGGGTAAAGTCAGATAGGAAAGAGATGCATGGTGGTAAAGACTGCAATAATAACATTGTGGGGGATATCGGGATTTCCACTCCATTTAAAAAATATTCCTCAAAGATATGTCAATTAACACACGAGATGAAAAAGATAACAAGAAATTACAAGAAAGGGGGGTTAATCAAAAATTACAAATAGAACTAAAAATTGTAAAGCTAAAAAATTATGGAATAAACTAAAATTATGAAAAAAAAAATAAACTAGAAAGAAGTACTGCTGGAATGGAAACTCAACAGAAAGAGGAGATACACTTCCAAAATGTTACCCGGTAGGCAAAAAAACTTACAAAAATCTAAAATAGAAATTGTGAAATAGAAGATATAGGACAAGACTAAAGTTATACAAGTTAGTGAATTATGAAAAAAATTATACAAGATATACAAGAAACCAGATTTGAAAAATAACCTTGCCTTCCTCGACAATGACGCCAAATTGATGTGGGTCATTGTACACGCAACAATCACTAGGAAAAATCCTAGAGTTTAACCTTCTAACCTGATTGTCAACTTGTTACGAACAACAAGTCAACTTAGTATAGATAGGTATCAATCCAAGGGATAGAGGAAAAGAAAAGTCAAGATCCAAATTTGATCGCAAGAACAATAATTATTCCAATTTGAGAGAGTTGTTAATACTAAGAACAAAAATAAAATTGCTGAAATAAAGTTTAACTAATCAAGAAATAAAGATATGGGGTTCTAGAAGATCACAACCAAAACCACATTCCTATTTAACTAATCAAAATCAAAACTCCAAGGATCAAATCAGGACCTTGTGGTTGCATGTCCTTATGGACAAACTCACAAGGGGCGGACTTCCCGTGAACCTATTGGTCCCAGCATTCACGGATCATTGCCCAACTGTCCAACATGCCACTAGCCACAGTCATATTAAGAAGTATGTGAATTCAAACTAGCGTTCAAACCCAAGGCTCAGGTGGCCAGATCACCAATGATTATAACAAGAATAATATTAAAAAGACAAAAAGATGATAATCACAATTAAGGGACTATTATTTCATTCTTACAGAGATCCACAATCATATCGCTCCATAAGAATATATCAGATCATCCAAATAACCACACATAAATAGAGAGAATAAATTTTTCGATTGAGAAATATAACTGGTATATTGAATAGAACTGGGAAAAGGGGATACTCCCATTCCCTAGAGAAATTTACTCAGACATAACGAGACTAGAATAAATACAAATGAAAATGAGATCCAACATTATACAAGATGTGGTCTACTATTAAAAATTGGATGAGATAGAATGAAGAATGGAGTGCTTTTACATGGAGAGTCCCTCCTTTTATAGGAGGGGAAGGGGTAGGCTGCCCTCAAAAGAGGGGGGGGGGAAGAGAGGGAGACAGTTTTTTGAATTTTCTAGATCTGGTAAAATAGAATGTTGATTGTCTTTAATTATCTTGACCATATAACTCTATTTAATATAGATTCTCACCATATATATGTCAAACGTATTTTTATCTCATAAAAAGTATAATAGCGGTCCAAATAATAATATTTTATTTTAAAAAATTAAATTCCATTTCCAATGAATACTTGTACACTCAATTTGGAGTTTGAACGCAAAAGTTATGTCACTTTTGGTGATAGGTATACATGAATTTCAGAACTGCTACAAATGTGTAATTATGTTCCAAGATTATTTATGCCATTTTCCTACAAAACCCAAGAAAATATAATTAAAACCCCAATTAAAGGGAAAAATAAAAATAATACAATTAATTATGAAACTAAGAGAATAAATAAAAAAATCCTAAATTAATATCTAAAATATGTAAATAAAAGGGATAAATACACATTTATCACCTATCCATGCTACATGAAGTTGCCATCTCTAAAGTTCAATGTCCCAGTTCTTGTGAAGAAAGGGAACAAATGAGTTTGATTCCATATGCCTGAACAATTGGATCAATCATGTATGCAATGTTGTGTTCCCGTCCAGACGTCTCGTATGCCTTGAGCATGCCGAGAAGATATCAGTCAGATCAAGGTGATGCTCGCTGGACAGCCATGAAGAACATCCTCAAGTAATTGAGAAGAACTAAGGATTAGTTCTTGGTCTACGATGGAGAGGAAGAGTTGGTGGTAAGAGGTTACACCGATGCAAGCTTTCAGACTAACAGAGATGATTACAAATCACAATCATGATTCATGTTTTGCCTCAATAATGGAGATGCAAGTTGGAAGAGTTCCAAGCAAGAGATAGTTGCCAATTCTACAACAAAGGCTGAGTATGTTGTTGCTTCGAATGCAACAAAGGAGGATGTATGGATCAAGAAGTTCATTATAGAACTTGGGATCGTTCCAAGCATCAGCAACGTAATCGAGCTATATTGTGAGAACAATGGAGCTATTGCCCAAGCTAAAGAACCCAGATCACATCAGTGCTTAAAGAATATACAAAGGCGGTTCCATCTCATATGTGAGATCATAAAGTGAGGAGATGTAAAGATTTGCAGAGTACCAACTGAGAACAATATTGTTGACCCCTTGACAAAGGCATTTCCACAACATAAGCATGATGGACATGTTAGATCACTTGGGATACTAGTGGGTGATTGGCTCTAAGTGCAAGTGAGAGTATATTGGTATGTATGCCCAAAGAGCCAATCATTTGATGATTATAATGGCATGACTTGTAATAGATTTGATTAATAAATAAAGGCAAGCTTCCAATTTATATTTTTAAATTTAGTTATGAGATAATGATGTAATATTGTAAAACTCTAGAGAATAATATTACTCAATGAATAATGTTGTAACATCCCAAGATTTAAGGCCTTGGATAAGATGATCTTATTTGGAATGATTGGACTAGCTGTATCACCAAGGTGCACCTCCTTTTCTGGAAACCCATCACTAAAGAACTCCATAGTTAAGCATGCTTAGCTTGGACTAGTACTAGGATGGATGACCTGTCGGGAAGTTGATCCCGGCTTACGCATGAGTGAGGATAAAGTGTGCAGTTAAGTCTAGTGGTGGTTTGTGGGGCGGGTCATCATTCCTAAAAATACTACTAGAGCCTTGGGCAGTGGGACCGTGTGTTACAAATGGTATCAAAGCCAATTCCCCTCTAGTAGGTGGGGCCCACATGGTCCGTCTATGCATGTTGGAAAGGGCTATCTGAGTTGATGGAGTCACCCATACACTGGTAGTGTCCAGGCATGTTGGAAAGGGCTATACGAGTTGATGGAGCTGCCCTTGCATTGGTAGCCATGATTGGGAGTTGGGTGTACATGGGCCATTTGGGTCAGGACTGAAATGGGGAATGATTATGAGGCCATATAGTTGAGCCTTGATGAGGACGTCATGAGTCTAAGTGAGGGAGATTGTAATGTCCTAAGATTTGAGGCATTGGATAAGATGATCTTAAAAGGAATGATTGGACTACCCATATCACCAAGGTGCACCTCCTTTTCCGGGAACCCATCACTAAAGAACTCCATAGTTAAGAGTGCTTAGCTTGGAGTAGTACTAGGATGGGTGACCCATCAAGAAATTGATCCCAACTTGCGCATGATTGAGGAAAAAGCATGTAGTTAAGTCTAGTGGTGGTCTGTGGGGCCAATCATCATTCCTAAAAACCCTACTAGAGCCTTGGGTAGTGGGCCCGGGTGTTACATATATATTCAAGTATGTGACTTGAGGAAATGCGATCATAATGATGTTAAGAGTATGTATGGGTATATATATATATATATATATATTCTCATTATTTCCCTGATCAATTGTTATTGTGAAATGTTGATAGACAAGAATAACACACAAGATCATAGTATGAGTTGGTTGATGACATAATCTTATTAGTCATGATATGACTATATCGAATCAAGCACATAGATACATGTTAGAGAACAATGTATCAGACAGACCCATCATGATAGTGACACATGGAAACCATTACCATGGTAGTCATAGTCATCTTTCATTATGATGGTGGTGTTTGTGGTTCTTAGATCTGAAATCACCACACTTAGCACATGTCATTCATTATGCTTTGACATCATCAAACAAAATCCTATAACATGGGTTGTTATAAAGGTGATGATTGGGTGAAGAAACAAGATTGAATGTTGAAGAGGGCGACTAATCCATGCTTCAAGTTCAATCTGTAACACCATACACATATTGTAAGTGGAATTTGTTCCCTAACATTCCATTTACTTAGATAGCATTGATGTACGACTAGGCACCAGTCAATTCTTGTGACGTCATAAGTTGTTATGAACATTCACTGCCAACGTAATATGGGACCTATAAGGTCATACACACAAGTCTTAAACCTAGAAGAGGAGTTTAATCTTGAATTATGATTGAATTGATTACTTAAGTGTTTAGGTATTCAACTCATGCAACACATTAACTGGATACACTGCCAAATGATTGGCTCACTCTGTGAGATAGTCGTTGGAGAGACAAATGACCGAAACAAGTGTTGAGATGACCGTTTGGAGTATCAGACTAATTTGAACTAAATTAGCTAAGTTATGCTCAAACTGAGGTGTGAACTGACCGGTTCATTCTATTGAACTGACTGACTCAGCTTGAGATGAACATTTCACATGAGCGAGATTGCTCAGTTTGTGGAAAATCCTATTGCAACAAGGAATTAGTGCTAACATTATGTCATGCATTAATTAAATTGCCAGTTTTGTTTGCGGTTGGGAAATTACAAAATGACTGGCACATGCTAGATGACCATTTGGGTTTCCAGACAACCATATCAGTGGTTGCATTATGCAAAAATTCACAATCTTTTGGTCCCTTCCACTCCCGCACAGACTGGGAAACCTGACCCAAATCCCTCCTATACATAGAGGGGTGCCAGGGGCTTCTGAGAGCACAATACAAACAATTGATAATTAGATGCTCTAACGATTGTTGTCATCTCTAGTAGTGGTAACCAATAGAGCCCAAGAAAGTCCTACTCAACTAGGGAGGGATAGGAAGGGAGAGAACAACTAAGAATCATTATTGTGGGGAGCAAGTTTGTGACTAGTATGCCAATAGGAGGGACAACTCCTTACTGTCCATTCTACCAGGACAATAGAAGTTCTAGGAAGTCTATGTGGACTTCTCTAGAGGCGAGCTGGCCTTTTCCTATCATTAAGGAGGACAATGTCAACCAACATTTTGAGGTGAGAAGAGCTACTGTAGGTGACGACGAGGCTATAGTTCGTGGTGCAGACCAGGAGCACAACAATTAGACGAGTCCCAATGCAACTAGAAGATAGTTGCACATTTACAATGATGAGGAGATGTTACTGGACTTGATCTAGGACTAGGTATGTCCTCAAAACTATCATTCCCGTCTTGTAGTTATAGACACAATCCCTTGGTCATGGGAAATATGGTTGATAATTTATTTTTATTTCTACTTCCTATTCTGTAGTCGTATTTCCCTTCATAAGAAACTAAAGAAATAATGAGTCTTCAATTGTGAACTTATAAGAAAGGTAGCAAGATATAAATAAAGATGATTCCGGGACCATGAATAATTGTAAGCCTTGTTCCTATCATACCTAGAGTCTACCTAAATATTTGTTGAAGACTATCTTGGAATTCAGTATTGTGTAGTTTCTAATATTTTAAAGTACATATATACTCTAGTATTTTTATTTTAAGTGATGCATTTATATTTGTAAGAAAACCATATTAAGAATACAAATAAGTTTGAATTGTTGATATTTATCCTTTTTTATGACCATATATTTGTATACTTGATTATTTTAGAAAAATATAGCACTGCCATAATTTTAAACCTAAGTCTCGTTTGTAACTACTATAATTCACTTTCAGAACTCTATACAAAGAATTTTGTAGGTGTCCCCTAGTTGACTATAAATTTATTTGTGTGTCTTGTCATCATTTAGAGTTATTAGAACAAATGGTTTTCCAATCATCTACAATATATACCATGTTCCTTAGGGATTTTAATGGGTTGGGTATTACCCGTTTATCCTTTATCCATACCCTATAGGGTAAGGGTAAGGTAAAGGTTTTTATTACTGGTTCCCCATTTATCCTTTCTCTATTTCCCCACCACATTAAAAGGGGAGGGTATAGTAGCACATTATCCATATCCTTTTACCTGAATTTTTCTAACAAAGATGTATAACTATATAGAAGCTTCTACTTCAATTTCCCCCATGTTTTCTCCCATATGAAAGCTATAGGTTGCGGCTTGCTTCCCAATCCCACTCACACTCAAATTCTTATAATATATTATTATCAAATGTTGAACAAGTTGATAGGGCCACAGAAGAATGGGAAAAGGATGACCATGCGACCTTAAAATAAGTTATTCTTGGACCAATGTCTAAACATATTAACCAACTATAACATGGTACTCCTTATTTTCATATCTCTAAAAATATAAGTCAATAAATATGTGACTTAATCTTTATCACTCATGCACCACCTTAAAATAAGTTATTTTTTCTTACAAAATTTGTTTTGTATCAAAAATACCCGTTTACTCTTTACTCTTCTCATTTACCCTGTGGGGAAGAGGGTAAGGGTTAGGGGAGGGTAAGGGGATTTCTAAGAAGGGTAATTACCCTTACCCTTACCCGCTACCCTATGGAGGGTAAGGGTAAGGGTAGAACCTTACCCTCCCCATACCCTCCCCGTTGACAATCCTAATGTTCCTAATATGGTTTTCAACTTCTTTGATATGATTTCACATATTGAATAAACTTAAAAGACATGTTGTATAATTTTGAATATCCAACTTGTATTTTTAATTCGTTGCAACCTTACTCATAAATCTTGTTAACTAGTGCATTCATCACACTTGATAAAATTAAATTTTAGATGACTGACCTATGCCCCTTTGATTGATCCATGCGTATTATATTTTTGAGAATGCATAGATAGTTACTATTGGGAAATAAGGAGTGCTTTGAGATACACTTGTTGTAAAGTGATCTAAGAAGCTAGTAGGATGACTAAGTTCCTTTTATGGCTTATCTTGATAGTCTATTTTTCTATAAAAGAACATTATTATAAGTCCCATTTTTGTAGATACATTTTTGTAATGTTTTGTATATTTTTGATGTTTTCTTTCTAGAGGAAACATGTTTTATGATAATACTACTTAATCATGCAATCGAATGATTTAAAAAACAAGATATGAACATGAAGTTCTAATCTCAGCAAACTTGGTAAGTTGCTTGAAGCATCAGGTTCATGGTTTCTAATTGGTAGGAGAACCAATTGGTTTTTAGGCATAATCATTGTGATGTAATAAACTAGAATGTTTCCAATAACATACAACAACAGAAAAAGAAAACACAAAAAAGTTTAATTTATTTATATTTACATTAAAAAATATCACAAAATACTCATTTATATACACCATCTGAGAGTTAAAATATTTTCTTTTGTTTCTTCTTTTCAGTCAACATATAACCATTTTTTAATATCGATCACAATTTAGTACTTAAATAAAAAGAGTACTTAATCCAATTGAACACACTAGAAAGATAGTTTTCTCAGATACATTTTTTTATATTACTATATGAATTCAATTCTATTGAAATAAATTGCTTAATATATCATATCGAGATAATAGTTTAATAATGAAAAATTACATATGTGTAACAATATCTTATTCATTTATTCATTTTTGTATCATTTATTTTATCTCTACTAGTTGCATTGATTCTACACATGACATATGTATTAATTGCAGAAGTCCACACACACTAGGTAGTTATCGTAAAACCAAATATCAAAATTTTAGAAAGGGAGTGGTAGACCTAGAGAGGAAAACCACATCTAAATTGCTTACTAGACAATATATAACAGCCAATTCTGATTTAATATATACATAGTGAGATATTAAATTGTTGGTAGTTCATCTACTACTATGCTCCTAGGATATTTACATATATATAGTTTGGGTATTCTGGTCATGGAATGTGTATATATATATATAGACTTTAGAAAATGAAGAGATTTTCTAAGGTGAATTTTGCATGCTGCATGTTCCATTATGGCCTTTTCTGAGTATCACTTTATGCTAATCAAGATATTTATGAAAAATTAAAATAAGCTCACACATATATTTAAAAAGAATCACATGTGCATTACAAAATCAAAATCCTCTATGTATTCATTTCAATTATATAGGTATAGTTTTGATAAATGACTTATATAACATGTAGATGAAGGTGTAAGGTTATCAGTTGTTCATTTTATTCAATTTAATACTTTTATGATTTATATTTTCATGATAGGTTCTAATTCATGGAAAAATTCCAAGAATGAGAAAAGACGTGCTCCTAATTTGGATATTGTACACCTAGCTAACAGATTATCATCATCAACTATAAATCATGCTATAGAAAACTCATGATCATCCTCATACTATTCAACATGCTTCTTTTATTCCCATGTATAACTTTATGA
Organism: Alisma plantago-aquatica; assembly: GCA_963693085.1. NCBI lineage: Eukaryota > Viridiplantae > Streptophyta > Magnoliopsida > Alismatales > Alismataceae > Alisma > Alisma plantago-aquatica. Next base: position 1,154,593,959 of record OY856410.1, on the reverse strand, counting down.
TGTCTAACCATCAAATTTGAACTTATCTTATTAACATTACTTTACAATATCACAAATTACATGGTATCAGTAACTTAATGATGTTGAGATAAATTTAGCTGGTAAAAAAATCCTATAAGCACGATAGGTGGGCTCCATCCTTTATATGATGCACCAACCATTAGGTGATAATTCGACATTTTCTTATCAAATCATAATAACTATGTAAAGTAACACTATTGCTTTACCATTTATTTATTTTGAGAAAATGAGATAGATTTTTGTATGTGATCTAGACACTGAAACCACATGCAAAGGCTTCCTAAAGTTTTTAGTTTTCCATCTTGTATTTTTCCCTAATTATATTTGATATGTTTGCAGATACTCCAGACTATTTGGTAAGTTCAAAAATATATGTTCTTGTTTTTATTTCTTGTTACAAACTTATTAGAACTTTAAATACTTGCTAAGTTTTGGCCATGTACCTTGCCTTTAACGCACACTTTAACTACAATAATGACTACAAAAACTTGAATTGGTTGATGTGAGGAAATGGCATAGCCACCCTCTATTCCTTTCAATTCTTCATATTACCGTCACAAACCAAAACAAATATTCTCCTACTTGAAATTTGGACACATTATGTCAATGAAAGGCCATTTATAGCTTCATAAAGTGTCTACAACTACTTTGGCTCCTTAGTACAATATGAAACTCTCTTTGAGACCCTAATTTGAGTTCTCATTTTAAGCCGCATATATTACTTAATTATAATATTTCACTTCATAAGTACTGTGTTGGTGTCTAATATATTCACTAATAAATATATGTTTTCATACTTTCTTAGTTTTATTGGTCTTGGTTTGGTGTATTGATACACAGTTTATGTTAAACCAATTTTTTGCTTATAGTTTTGTCTCCTATCATGCTCAATTGGTGAATTTAATTAAATAATCATAACCCACATGTTTCCAAAATTCTAGGGTAATTTAATACTCTACTTGATCCTAAATGGGAGATAAAAACCTTAAGAGGTGATGTTATAGCTTTGGACAATTTCCATGGGAAGTATTTCTTGTTTAGGGTTTGGCTAAAGACCAACCCTTCGATATGTGGACCAACCTTTCTAGTTTCTGATGACAATGGGATCATTGGGTGGGGTTGATTCTTGACTCCTGAAGGTCAGTCTGGCCTTTGGGAAATTCACTCATTCTTTTGATGGAGGTAAGAATGGTGTGACCTACTGCATATGAAAACTTCATATTGGGTCGTTAGAAGTCAGATTTCTATCATACTACTGATAGGTAGTTCCAACCTTAAGGGATCTCATGAGTTTTTGACATGTCAAAAAAATATATTGTAAAAAATATAACAAACCTAAGATCCTATAATGATTTTAATATACTCATAGAGCCTAAACATATCTATACATGGTTGAACCATATGAAGTGTGATGTTGGAGGAAACCATAGGGTTTTAGAGGATTCTAGGTGGAATAACTGTAACTCCACCTAGAATTTGTATTCTTAATTATTTTTAAGAGAATACTACAAAGATCATAACCTAATAATAATTTCTATCACAATTTTTTAGTTGACTGTCTTAATAATAATAATAATAATCATAATTTCAATATTATAAAACTTAGTTTCTCTAGATTGAGATCAAGTCAATATATATATTTTTGTGAAATACAATCTTAGAGATGTTTAGGTGGAATCTCTTTCTTTACGTTGAGATCACCTAATTTTGCAATAGTTGAGTGACCTAACCCATGTTTTAGAGATTGTATCACGTTTAAAAAATTAGTTAGATGTAAACAATGTTAATAAAGTTTGATTTGGGCAAAATTGGATATCTGGGTGAATTTGAGATGAATGTGAACGAAATTAGATATTATGGTCTTCTTATATCACCTTAATAACATGTGACATAAATAAGACAAACACACAAACATGGACATGTTTTGCATGAACTTATATGATTTTTTCACCATCTAAAAATGAACTTACTCAACCTAGATCAAGCTCAATTTTTCATATTTCTTTCTGAAACTCTTCACTGCGATTCTATATTCTTACACCGTAATATGAATGGATATAATGTCAATTATTAGCTAAAAGAGTAAAACAACTATTCTATATGTGTTGGATCTAAGGGCTCTAGAGGGGGGTGAATAGAGCTACAAAATGTATCACAAAATAGATTAGACCTTCAAATTATATTAATTATGAGCAAAAGCTTAATGGCAATTTCAGGTCCTATCTAACAAGCATAGCAAGGATGAGAGAGATTGATAGCAAGCACTTGACAAAGGGATGCATAGTGGTTCCACACTTCAAACTAGATGTGAGCCAGTCCACTACCTAGAGAGGTCAACCTCTACGACTTTGCAAGTGCTTTTCTCTATTATATCACCATAGCGATTTACAGAAATAGACCACCAAAGGACTTACCCATCCAACCACAAGGTGATATCCACCTTAACAAGGAACTTACCCACTTAGCTTGAGTCTTGAGCCTTCACCAAGGTCTTACCCACTTCAAGCTCAAGTCTTCCACCTTGAAGGACTTTTCTTCTCCTCTTGGATCTTCAGCCTTTTCCATCTCCTTCACTTGGAGAAGATCACCACCTCTTCAACACCCTTGAAGAGGACCAACTACAACTCCTTCTTCACTCGATGGAGCTTGCTTCAGCTTTTCTTCATGAGAGAAGGGGATAGGGAAGTAGTGGAATATTTGAGAGTTTTACATGCACAAAGGTGGATCTCTCTTACAATAATCCAAATTCACTCACAAATCACAAAATGATATGTAAACTAGAGAGAGAAATGGGCTCAAGAAGTAGTAGCACACTCAACTATAGCAAGGACCTTGAATGTAGTGAATGAGAAAACTTAGAATGAGTTCCAAGGGGTCCTATTTATAGCTGGGGTGCTCCCTCGAGTTGGGAAACAGTTAGAGCCAAAATATAGCCTTTTTTCTCAAGGAAACAAATCTATTTTGGACCAAACAAGTCACCGACGATTAGAATCACTTTTTTTGTGTTTTCCGTACAGTGCATTTGGTCAATTTTCAATAAAGGAAACTCGACTGATAGGATAAAAGACAAACCCAATTTTCAAACTATCGGTCGAGTTTGTCTTGGGAAACTTAACCGATTAGCCAAAATAGCATTTGGTCAATAAGCCATTCGGTCGAGTTCTGTGAATGCACAACTCAATCGATGCATATCGTCATAAAATCAATCCATGGGATCGGTCGAGATTGAAACTCAACCAATCAACAATTTGTGATCAATTTTCTAATTTGACTAAAAAGTGATTAAAACTTGGTCCTAAGTGTCCCACATATTTTTCTCATCTTAGATGCAAGTCATATCATCAATACAAGTGATTACAAAATTCTTCTTTGGTTGTTTGAAGGGATTTCCTTATTAGCACACTTGCATTGATTTTGACATAAACTTTGACAAGCTAGGGCTTGTGTAAATTGATCCTTTTCATGTACCTAAAACCTGAGATCAATCTTGAATACACATATTAGATACAAATGAATGGAATGGTTGAGTCATTATCAAAATATGGACAATGTATAACCTCTAAGTCAACATTCTCCCCCTTTTTGACAATGAAAAACCATTCCTCAAACATATTGAAAGGGATATTGAAATTATACCTTTGCCTTGTGAATTGTGGGGGATTCAAGATTTAAACAATGTGAATTGCTCCCCCTCAATCTATGCTTACTTTAACATGCATAGTTAGTCTTTCTACACAAAGAAATATAACATGCATGAACTATATGGTGCTTTAGCAAGTCACATGATAAAGCATATAATGAACAAGAAAAGGATCACATAGGCAATAATAACAATATGATTGAGTTTCAAGATATTGAATTTCTCTCCCCCTTTTGACATTATCAAAAAGGAAGGGGGGTAGAAGAGCATACAAACAAGTCTTCTCCAAACACAACCAAGCAGATATTCAAACATGCAATCTTATAACATATATCAAACAGAAACGAGAGAAAAACACAAGGTATGTCATAATCAAAATATGGTGAAATATGGCACCAACTCATAAAATATATTTGATCAAAGAGTAATAGTGCACAGAAGATATATGAGAACTCATGAAGAATGTTCTCATAAAAACAACTACAAGTAAGAATCAATGAAAGCTAAAAATAAAATAGTACACCTCAAATCATGTGCCCAGATGTTTTTAATACAAAATAGCCTAGAAAGATATATATGATCACAAACTAGACTAAAAACTAAGAACATCTAGATATCTAAGCTATCTATATCCTCAACATCATCACCATCCTCAACATTAGGATCGTAGTCACCGTCTCTGTCTAAAGGTGCAACAACATCGCCTTCATCACTGAAGTCACCACCAGAACCACCAAAAACATCACCATCGTCAGATGCAACACCATCATCCTCACCATCACCACATTAACAGTCATGTCATCAGCCTGGTCAGGGATCTCCTCATCAACAGAAGGATCGAAGCGACGACCAGGCCAACGAGCATTCTACTCATCCCAAGCATACTAAGAGCATAAAGCTCATTGGCCTGAGGGAAGGAAGGAGTAGAATTGCCAAGACTATCAAGTAGAGTGTCCAAGGGGCCAACAGGCAGAGGCAGGATGACTGGATCTGGTCCACCAACATCAAAGGGTGTGGGAGAAATAGCAGAAGGCTCAGGTGCAGGATAGAAGTGATTGAATGCATAGGATGCATAATCACTACCGGGGTATGGATGGTAGGTGGGGTATGGGTGTGTACAGGATAAGTTCATGTTAGACATGATTGAACATAAATCCTGGTGCAGATGCTCCTGGATCTGGAGGTTGTATGCCTATTGGTGTATCATATAACCCATGAGGGCTTCATTGGATACACAGAATGAGGTATGGCTAGGTCAGGTAGGATGAGGAGGTGGAGGAGCTCGGGTTGAGGTAGAGGTAGGTACAACTGAGGCAGAGGTAGAGGGTGAAGCACTGGGTGTGGTGAAGGAAAGGATAGGCACAAATATCTAAATAGTGGTCTCACTACACACTTCCTTCCTACAAGGTCTGTAGTGGAAGTCAGGGAAGAGTGATTTCTCAGTGGTGAACTAGAAAAGACAACATATCAGGGAAGGATATGGAGGATGGGTGCCACAAGTATTCTTGCCAGAGTCAAAGCAAGTCATGTGGTGGAGAATGTATCTAGACCACTTGACTCTGACATTCTCTAAGATGCAATACATTATCATCGCAATGTTCTCTGCAATATCCGTTTGGCTTTTCTTTGGGTGGATGTTGCAATTGACTACTAGGGCTAATATATTCTTTTTGAATCTAAGGAACGACAGGTTTATTCAAGTAATGATGGATGTCGGGAAGAGTGATCTCATTTTACTTGTAGAAACCTTTGGGGTCCAGCAGGTCGAAATACTCACCATAATCCTTACACTAGGTATCATTCTCATCAGCTTCAGAAAAGAAAATATTTAGGATATCCTCCGAGATTTGGAATTTATTCCTAGAGATCATAGAAGTAAGGATAACTTGAGTATTCAGAGGGGGTACAAGGGAGTCGTAAATCCAATGCAAATTTACGTAGAATTTGTGAACGACTTTCATGCTAGACATTGAATTGTGAAAACAATCATGTTTGACACCCAAGGCAGATAGGCGATGAAATTGGAGCAACCTTGCTACATGATCGATGATGGCTTGATGCCTAGGGCTAGGAAGAAGGTCCTTATACCGATTTACAGCCTCAATTGAGACAAAAAGGGTCTCATCAAAAGGAATCAAGCAGGAAGATGAGGAGGAGGATGGTGCATTTCTAGGGGCGGCTCTCTTTCTTCTATTTGAAGCCATGAAGGTGAAATGAAGAAGAAGAGATCAAACACAAAAACCATTCCACGAAAAATGTTCACAGACCTAGGTTAAGCTAGGGGGAAGGTCTCCCTAGGTCGAATAAGGGCTAGGTTAGGGAAGGGAAGGTCAAGTGTTGAGAGCTTAGGGATAGAAGGAGAGGAATCAGTCGACTATTATCTAGTTGAGAGGGAGAAAAGTCGGCCAAACGCAACTTAAGTTGTCTTTAGCCTACCGATTGGTCAACTTCTGTGAGGTGGAAACTCAACCAATTGGTCCTTTTTAAAAAAGCTCTCAGCCACGGATCAGATGAGTTTGTAATGGGGAAACTTGACTGATGGTCAACCTGACCTAAAACCATCAAACTTAATTTCTAGCCATTTGAATGCTTATTAAATTTATTTTTCAAGTCCATTATGTATATTGAACATACTTAGGAACATATCACTCATCATTGGGTACTATTTTGCAATAAAACAAGCATTTACAAAAAAATACCCAAAAATAAGAGAAAAACAAGGCAATATGAACATGAAAAAACCAATTTTAAGCATATTAGCAAGTAAAGATGATCAAGACAGATGCAAAACATATAAGATACATGACTACTAGCTGGAAGGCATATCAGATTCATTCAAAACAGTTATAAGCAATTTTGATCTAATAAAATTAAATTTCTCTCTAGCTAGAGGTTTAGTGAAAATGTCTGCCAACTGATTTTTCGTGTCCACATGCGTGATATAAATATCCTTCTTGGCAATGTGATCATGAAGAAAGTGATGGAGAACCTCTATATGTTTAGTTCTACTATGCAATATAGGATTGTAAGACAAGTTAATTGCACTAGTATTATCACAATAGATAGGAGAAGCATCAAAATGAATGTTAAAGTCTTGGAGTATTTGCTTCATCCATAGGACCTGGGCAAAACAACTTCCGAATGCAATGTACTCAGCCTCAGTGGTTGATAATGCCACAATACTCTGTTTCTTGGAGAACCAAGACACCAAACATGGTCCTAGGAGGAAACAAGTGCCACTTGTGTACTTTCTATCAATCAAGCAGCCTGCATAATCGACATCACTATAGGCAGTAAGAGTAAAGTCCCTTGACTTGTGATACCATAGTCCAAAATTTTGAGTTTTGACTAAGTACCTTAGAATCCTCTTAATAGCTATAAGATGAGATTTCTTAGGATTTGAATGAAATATAACACACAAACCAACACTAAATATTATGTCAGGTCTAGAGGTAGTTAAGTAAAGTAAACTTCCAATCATACCTCTATAGAGCTTCTCATCTACCTTTTCACCTTCTTCATTTTTATTGAGTTTGGCGGTGTTTGACATGGGTGTGTCCATCAACTTGGTATTTTTCATCCCAAAGCACTTAAGTAGTTCATTGGTGTACTTGCCTTGGTTGATGAAGTTCACATCTTTTGTTTGTTTGATTTGAAAGCCGAGGAAGAATGTGAGATCACCAATCATACTCATTTCGAATTCACTCTACACAAGATCACTAAATTCTTTTCAAAGATAAAGGTTAGTTCTTCCAAAAATGATATCATCAACATATATTTGAATGATAAGAAAATTGTTAGGAGTGTGTTTTAGAAACAAGGTAGAATCCACTATTCCCATGATATAATGATCTAACAAAAAGTTCTTTAATTTCTCATACCAAGCCCTTGGTGCTTGTTTGAGTCCATAGAGAGCTTTTTGCAACAAATAAACATGGTTATGTAGACTATCATGTTAAAATCCCAGAGGTTGTGCAACATACACTTCCTCCTCAATTGTACCATTCAAAAATGCAATTTTAACATTCATTTGATACAAAAGAAAGTTTTTATGACTGGAAAAACCAAGCAACATATGAATGAACTCAAGTCTAGCTACAGGTACATATGTTTCATCAAAGTCAATACCTTCCTATTGATTGTAGTCTTGAGCCACTAACCTTGCTTTATTTCTTACCACTTTGCTACTTTCATCTAGCTTGTTGCGGTAGACCCATTTGGTGCCAATGATCTTTATACCACTTAGTCTTGGCACAAGGGTCCAAACTTTGTTCTTCTCAAATTGTTACAGCTCGTGTTACATAGCTAGGATCCATTCTTCATCCCTGAGAGCTTCCTTGACATCTTTAGGCTCTAGTTGTGAGATGAAAGTATTGTTGGCTTGTTCTTTATTGAATGCAGCCCGCGTATTCACTCTCTCAAATGGATCACCTAAAATTAGCTCCTTAGAATGATTCTTTGCAAACCGGGGAGTTGGATCCTTCTTTTCATCATCTTTGTCTTCTTCTTGAGCAGCCACCTCTTTTCCCTTTTGGGTGATGTTGATTTTTTTAAGGATAAGAATCAACTTCATCTGCAACATCAACATTTGAAACAATATCTTTGGGAATAGAGGGGATAGTCTCAATAAACTTTACATTAATAGATTCTTCTACCTTAGCAAGATCAACATTATAAACTATGTATGCCTTGCTAGTAGTGCTATAGACAAGAAAGAAAGCCTTGTACGATTTCAGATCAAACTTGTCAAGAGAATCTTTCATATTCAAGACAAAAAAGAACATCCAAAAACATGGAAATACTCGATAATAAGCTTCCTACCATGCCATAGCTCATAGGGGGTTTTCTTAAGTGAGGGATGAGTGAAAACATGGTTTTGCACAAAACAAGAGGTACTGACAGCTTCAGCCCAAAACTTCTTAGGAGTGTCATACTCAAGAAGCATGGTCCTAGCCATCTCCTGTAGAGACCTATTCTGCCTCTCTACAACCCCATTTTGTTGAGGTGTTCAAGGTGAAGAAAAGTTGTGCGCATAACCCGATTCTTGAAAAAAATGCTCAAAAAGCTCATTTTCGAATTCTACCCCATGGTCACTACGGACGGAAACAATCCAGCAAGAAGCTTCATTCTCAACTCGTTTACAAAAACTATATAAAACATCAAGCGTATCACTCTTTGAAATGAGAAAGAAGGTCCAAGTATATCTAGGGAAATCGTCGACAATAACAAGGCAATACTTGGAACCACGAAGCGATTTCATTCTCATTGGTCCAAATAGATCAATATGAAGAAACTCAAGAGTTCTCTTAGTGCCAAGGACTCCTTTGGATTTGAAATAGGACTTGGTTTGCTTTCCTTGTATACAAGGTTGGCATTCCTCATCCTTTTCAAAATAAAGTTTAGAAAGTCCCTTGACTAAGTCCTTTTTTCTCAACTTCTTTAATTGATGCATATTTATATGACCAAGCTGGCAGTGCCAAAGAGAAATATCATTCAAATTGGCTACAAGACATCTACCAACCATAGGATTAATAGAGTTAAGAATAATAACATAAATATTACCACTTCTAGTTCCCTTATATATAACTTGGTAGATGAGGAAATCTAGAATCAAACATTCAAAAGCAGTAAATAGTACAAGATAACCATTATCACAAAGTTGACTAACACTTATTAAATTTTGATGTAGGTCATCTACAAAAAGAACATTCTTGATGCGTAAGGATTCACCTACATCACCCTCACCTTTGACTTTACCTTTATTGTTGCCCCCAAAGGTGACAAATCCTCCTTTCTTCTTTGTAAAATTGTTGAAATGGCTTATGTCACTGGTCACATACTTTGTGCAGCTACTATCAACTATCCATCTATCTTTTCCCTACAAGAAAGGATAATGTCAGTTCCCAACTCAAACTTTGGGATCCGAAGTTAGCTTGGGGACCCATTTCATCTTTGGGTTGGTCCCCTTAGGCTTGTAAGGACAATAAGTGGAATAATGATTATCGTATTTGCAATGAGAACAAACCATAGGATTCTCAGTGACCAAATATTCTCCTACAAAGAAAGAGACATCCTTGCTCTTTTTCTTACCTTTGGCCTTACTCTTGCCCTTTGAGGCTCCCCCTACAAATCCCAAACCACTAGTACCACTTTTTTTAGTAGAATGATCAAGGATTTCATTTAGGGAGTTCTTCCCTTTGAAGAATTTCTACAGGGATGCTCTCAATCAATGGTTATCATCATTTTAGGAAACAATAGTTAAAGATATGTCATCCTTAGCATGCACAAGATCAGCCTCAAGACATAAAGCTATAGTAAGATATGAATCCTTTTCAAGAGAGATAGAACAACATTAACACTAGGCAACAAAGATCTAGAAGATAGATAATTTACTTGACTAAGCAACCTAGCATTTTTGAGATTTTAGCATTTGATTATTTTTGAGATAGACATCTCTCTCTTTTCTATGAGCATCAATAAGCAACTTAAAATCAACATTTTTAGTTTTAAGAAATTCAAGTTCTTTTAGGCAATTTTGGTTCTCTTAATATTTTCAATGTTCTTAAAGTAGATACCATTCTCAATTTCAACCCCATTATAGTGAAGTTCATGGTCAAGGTATTGTCCTTGCAAATTATCAATACTCTCAAGGTTGGTTTTCTCATTCAATTCCAAAATTTCAAGCTTAGTATAAAGATCATCAATAATTTTTCCTAATTGCTTTCTTTTAGATTTACATTTAGCAAAAGAAGAATGGGTAGTAATAAGCATGTCAATAATAGCTTCTTTAGGCAATTCATGCAAACTTACCTCACCAATGTCTTCACTTGTAGAGGTCGTGAGAGCAAGGTGACACTCTTCATCTTCTTCGGAGCTAGAGCTACTTGAAGATGAAGAGTCCCAAGCCGCATGAGTTGCATTCTTGTGCGTCTTCTCCTTCTTGTCCTTACTCTTGTGCTTTTTCTCCTTCTTGTATTCATCTTCTTTCCTTGAGCCGCTCTTGTGGTGAGACTTTCTTGACTTTGGGCATTCACTCTTGTAGTGCCCCTTTTGACCACACTTGTAGCATCTCATAGTAGAGGAGGAGGCTTGCTTTCCCTTAAAGTTCTTGCCCTTGATGTAGTTGGCTTAATGCTCACTAGGGCTGTGACACCCCGCCATCACATAGACAACGAGATGACACACGAAAATGTGCAAAACCATATGTTACTGAAAACATGGGTTAATTAAAACCGATTGCAGAAAGCATACATACAAAACATTTGCAACCAGGCCCTGTAAGAAGATCATGTCATATATAGATATATTCAAGATCACCTGCTTGATATGTTCACCACTTAAAGTCACCCACTGTCGCAACAACACATATTAGTTCATCACCTATTTATACATACAGAATGGCCACGTACGGCCAGCAGCAGGGTATACAAAAATTATAGTAGCTAAACATCATGAAACATCGTCAAAACACTTCCAAGGACCTGAGAGTATAGGGATGACTTCTAAGACTCTACTACAAAACCACCAAAACAGTAGCATGTCCATCTCTTTCCTTCTACTGCTCTTTTTGCTGCCCGGCCGCAATCTCACGACCACCACCGCGTCTAGAGCGATCACTTAAAAAGGGGTGTAAACTAGCGGGGTGAGACACACAGTCTCATTGAGAAACATAACTCCCCGCCGCAACTATAAAACCTCAAAGGTTAAAGTAGATAACATCAAATAACTAATAAAGCGTATAACAAGAGCAACATACTGAGCAAAGCTATTATTACCATCAAGCTCACCAAGATATCTGAGAGGCATATAACCAAGTATTTCTTTATGGAACATGATTGAAAAGATAAACTTTATAAGAACTTATCACAAGATATAAGGATCGTACACATATATGCAAGGTGTAACTAGATCAACTATATAAGAAAGGCCTCAATCAATGTTCTGTGTTTTGCTCTAAGAAAGATATAGTTATTCAGATGGATTATGTTTTATTATGCCCTGAGGAAGTGAGCCTTCCCTGCTCAAATCCAACCATTGGCTCCGAAGCCCAATCCGGTGCCATACAAGGTCTAAGGAGATCCGGACTCCATGACCTCACCTTCTCATGGTCAGTACACAAATCATCAAGCAAGACCGCAATCTTATGCTTATAGGGCCTCAGCCTCTAGGTCAGCTCCGCAAGCTACCCATATCTCTAGATCACCTCATCGTAGGTACTAGTACATACATCTGAGCCATGAACGCATCATGCTCATCATCACATATCCTGAGCCATGGGTATGTTCACCATGCTCCATATATCCTGAGTTTGCAACCACAATTGCACTCAACCCTCCTATTTTAGGTAGGGGAAACCTCACATATTCAAAAATATGCGCTCCAGGTAATCCCACAGGATAAACCTGTTTCACCATCACCAAATACTGGCGGTAATGGATCTATGGCCAGAGCAAACTACATGATATGTTCATCTAAAATTGATTAGTATATTTTAAGCCAATTGTTGAGGCAAAACAAAGTATAAACATAGCCTTATAGAATTACATCATTATTGCCATCAATATACTATCATGGGACCTCAATCCCTCATGATATCAACCACTGCCTCTCAAGGCATCACATTCATGCATCAACATCTTGGGAATGCATCCCTTATCTCATCATCAGAGGATAACACCTCAACTAGGCACTCAACCTTATATCAGGTCCTGAGACCTATCAACTTCTTATTTTATTAACAAGGATTATCATCACATTGTGCTAGTCGAAGCACATATATCTCATAACTCTTACCAGGCTATGAATCCACATGAAATAACTACATGGTTAGTATACACATTTGCAGAGATTACTGAAGCCATCATGGATTAACAGAATGATCATGCTATCAAGTATAAAGAAGCCTCCATGAGTATATCAGACATAAGCTTTATCATTCATATTTTTATTATTAATCATGGGCATATATTATGCCTTATACTTGTGACCATAAGCATGTGTCACACCATCATTTGAAGCAACATCATAAGCTTCCACGCTTCTTGGTTCACAACCTATCATCTTATCTCATCATCATAGTTACAGGATTCAAGGTGATTACATCATATCACTTGTGTTATCATTATTTTAAAAGAGAACTATCAACTATGTACAGAACCCTCACCAGAGGATGCATCGTCTAGGGTTTCAAACCCCAAACATGCTCATCACCATATTGATCAACCCATCCTTTCACCTATCATGCAACAAGAACCCACCAGCTCACATGGTGTCAGGTAAGGTGTACCGTGCATCAGTAGATGCTATCGGCCAATGGCCTATCGTGCACAAGGATCAGGGTTAGGGTTAGGGTTCCTCTATTGGCTAACTCTCTCCAAAGGAGCATGTCGACTAGGAACATGGCGCCCAAGATGCCCTAACGTTCAACCATCACCCATATCATTCAAAAGACCCCTATGTCGACCAAGGCAATCTATCGACCAAGGCATGGTAACCACTAAGGCACCACAATGGCCAACTTCACAAAGAGTATGTCGGGAAACACAAACCCATCTTTTCATATCATCCAAGGAAAGGGCTAGGGTGTCACCCACCTAACAAAGAAGACCTGTCGTCAAACTCCTCATATCGGCCACCACTAAGGCGTCGTCTAGGGTTCTTATACAACCATCATATCGGGCACCAAGCCACCAAGATTATCATAGCATATCGGCCAAGATCATCACAAGATGTGTCATGTAGGGAACACATCAAGGTGTAATGCCCAAGCCCCAATTCCACAAAGAGTATCGACCAAGCCAACTAGGCATATCGTTCAAAGGAACAACATCACTAGGGTACTCACTAAGATGCACCACTCAACTCATATCGGGCATCACCACAACTAAACCCTATCGCCCAACACAAGGATAGCCTACTAGGCTTCATAGCATAACAGGCACCAAGTCAACTATCTCAACTAGGTGTATCGCCCAAGGGTACAACTCCAAATAGGGCTACTGGGCAGCACTATCCCAAGGTCATATCGTGCAAGGCACATCCCGACAAGATCATCTTCAACCTCAAGCACAAGGGCACCAAACCCTAATTGATCAAGAAGGTCGGCTCACCTCTCAACAACCAAGAGAGAGGGGTTTTTCACAACCTCTATCACAAATCGGGCAACCACAAGGACCAACCTCAACATAGGTCATCATCTATTCGAAGCTCACCTCTCAAATCCATGGTGAGAGGAGGGTGTTGTCCAAGTAACGAGAATGTAGACTCACCTCTCAACTAAAACGAGAGAGGGGGGTATTGCCTACATCCCTAGAGCTCAAACTCACTTCTCTTGACCAAGGAGAGAAAGGAGTGTTGCTCAATAAGGAAACCCAAAACCATGGTTCGACCAACTAGGTGTAAAGGTATATAAACCATCAACAACAACAACAACAACAAAATCATCATGCTCATTATATCCATAAGATCAACAACATGTTCTAGAGCAAGAACCATAACATGCAATGACCGATCATCATCATATATGAAACATACAACATAGAGAAGGTAGTACAACTAGGGTTAGAAGTTATGTAACCCGCCTTTAGCAAACTCCTCAAGCTCCAAATATCCAAGCTTCAAGATCCCAGCTCCAAGCTCACCACTTCGGCCACCTCAAGAAAAGGAACAAGAAGAATAACCACCATGGCCGAAGAGTAGGCAAGATGGAGAAGTAGATGCTAAGGAGAGAGGGAAGATGCTTACCAAAGAACAAGACCCACCTAGGGTTCAGCCACCAAGCTAGAGGAAGAAGAAGAAGAAATCCTTCAAGGGGATCAACCACCAACCTTAGCTCCTCCAAGGGTATCGGCCACCAAAGGTTGCAAGGGAGAGGTGTATCGTGCACACAAAGAAGATAGGAGCAACAAAGAGATAAAGGGTTCCTAAGGAAGAGAAAGGAAAGGCATATATAGATGGGGGTCAAGGTTAAACCAAGGCAAGGTGTCACCTTACCAAGGGACACTTGTCCACACGTTTTACCACCTTGAAAAACTCATGCACATGCCATGCCACTACTCCCCCAAGGGTCAACCACATGTCCAAGCTAGGGTGACACTACCGAGGCAAGAAGGTGAACAAAGGTCAAAGGGTGACACACTACTCTTCCATGGCCGACACACCCCCATGGGCGATACCCCATGGCCAATACAAAGCACCCTTGCCCGATACATGGCTCAACCAAGCAAGGCAAGGCCCAAAAGAGCTCAACCAAGCCCAAGACAACTCAAGGCACGAGCCCAAACCTTCCTCTCAACCCTAGAGGAAGCAAAGAGAGAGAAAGACATCTCTCAAGGTGACAAACTTGCTCTCCAACCCTATCTTAGGTTATTTTGCAAGTAGCACCTCCAGTTCTCAACTAAGCACAAGCAAACCCTAATCATCACTAAAGATGATTAGCAAGCAACCAAGCACAAGGTTTAGGCAAAACAAACAGGGTAAGCCTAAAATGAAGGTCAGGGTCCTTACAAGCCATAAACCACTACAAATGGATTTCGTCCCCAAAACCCAAAGAGAAAAGCGAGGGATACTTCCGCATCATCTCTTTCTCAAGCTCCCATGTGGCTTCCTCAACACCACAATAATGCCACAGAACCTTCACAAGAACCAGGTCCTTCCTCTTCAGCTTCTTTACTCTTCTATCAAGGATCGCCACCGGACCCTCCTCGTAGGTCACATCTTCATCAAGCTCAACCTCAACTAGCCGTATCACTGTCCCTGTGTCTGGATGACTTTTCTTCAACATACTGACATGGAACACTGGATGCAACCTGTGCAACTCTAGCGGCAGCTCTAACTTGTAAGCTACCTTGCCAACACGTGCTATTACCAGGTATGGTCCCATATACATGGGTGCCAGTTTACCTTTCCGGCCAAACCTTAGCATGCCTTTCCAAGGTGAGACCTTGAGATACACTTTGTCTCCCACTTGGAACTCTAAAGGTTGTCGGCGATTGTCTGCATAAGACTTCTGTCTGTCCTGTGTCGTTTTCAACTTTTATTGTATCACTCTGATCTTTTCTATTGTCTGTTGTACTAACTCAGGACCCAAAAGCTGATTTTCATCAGACTCATAACAACATAAAGGGGATCTGCACTTCCTTCCATATAGAGCCTCATAAGGAGCCATGTCAATGCTCTGCTGATAACTATTGTTATAAGAAACTCTATCAAACTGATATGCATGTCCCAACTACCTAGGAACTACAAAACACAAGCTCGGAGAAGATCCTCCAAAGTCTGAATAGTCCTTTCAGACTGACCATCCATCTGCGGGTGGAAAGAGGTACTGAACCTCAACTGCGTTCCCAACGCTTTGTGCAACTGTTCCCAGAAATGACTTGTGAACTGAGGACCTCTATCGGAAACTATTGTTGCTGGTACACCGTGCCAACACACTATCTCATCTACATACACCTGAGCAAGCTTCTCTGATGTATACGTTGTTTTTACTGGTATGAAATGAGCAGATTATGTCAACCTGTCCACTATTACCCAAATAGAATCATGATTCCTAGCTGTCTTTGGTAGACCAACTACAAAATCCATAGTTATATGATCCCATTTCCATTATGGTATCGGCATGGGTTGCAACATACCTGCCGGCTTTTGATGCTCAGCTTTAACTTGTTGGCATACTGCACACTTAGCCAAAAACTCAGCTACATCCTTCTTCAAGCCAGACTACCAATACAGGTCTTTCAGGTTAAGATACATTTTGGTGACTCCTGGATGCATATCATACATCGACGTGTGTGCTTCCTGAAGCACTAGCTTTCTTAGATTATCACCATCAGGGACCACCATCCTACCATGATAACAAACTAGTCCATCCTCAAACTCATGGAACCCATCACGCTTTTCGCTGCCCAGCTCTGACCTGGTTAACTGCATTGCACCATCTGCCTGCTGTGCGTCTTTGATCTACTATCTCAGTGTAGGCTCGAAGCCTCTCAAAGGTCTTCCCAATACCCGATGTTTCACCATGGGGAGCATGTGCTCTTGGCTGAGGCACTGGCAACCTTTCCACCATGTGATTCATTGTAGCCATCATCTGCCCCATAAGTTGTTGGTAGGCAGGATTGTCAAGAATGGCTGGGTCAAGTTGGGGGACCTCAGGTACCCAATCTCCATGTGCCTGCCCTCCTACACCATCAACTGATGCAGCATCACTGCTCTCGGTAGCATATTCTTCATGGTTTCCAGACATCTTTAAGCTTTATCTTCTGCTGAGGGCAGAACGTTATTGTAAGAAAATCTGGGAACTCACAAGAACAGACGCAAACCTAGTCCTAGATCCCTATAGACTCAGAGAACCTAGAGCTCTGATACCAAACCAACTGTGACACCCCACCATCCACTACTACAGAAACGGCCTTTGGCGTCGGTCGTTTAACCCCATTTGGCGTTGGTTTCCGACCGACGCCTATGTGGGCGCCGCTAAAGGTCGAACACTTCGGCGTCGGTTTTTTAACCGACGCCTATTTAATCTATAGGCGTCGGTCTTTTGATATATAACCGACGCCAAAAGTGTTCGCGCCACAGAAAATGGCGTCATCTAGGGCACTTCCTGCGTCGGTTATTTACTAAACAACCGACGCCTATATGGAATATAGCGTCGGTCTTTTAGTAGATAACCGACGCATAAAGTGCCCTACATGACGCCATTTTCTGTGGCGCAAACACTTTTGGCGTCGGTTATATATCAAAAGACCGACGCCTATAGATTAAATAGGCGTCGGTTTGATACGAATATCCGACGCCATTTCCAGGACTGCTTTGGCCACATCAGGCGTCGGTTTTTTGAAAAAAACCGACGCTGTAGGTCTTTGCTGACGGTTTTCTATAAATAACCGATGCCTATTTTTTTTCATATCAGTTTGGAGGCCTGTTGTGGCTGGTCAGCAGGATGAGAACCTGTAGTTCAGTTTTCTGAACTGCAGGTTTACGACATCCATTGATATCAGCCTACAAACAGGCCGCAAACCTGCAAAAGTCACAAGGAAAATTTCACACAAGTACATACATTCAGACATCAATTCAATTCTCACATTCACACATATAGAAACATTCAAATACGTGTATTAACATTCAGAAATATTCATTTACAAAGTATCATTCATTATCGCTATCAACATCCCAATTATATCTTACATTTGCCACTGCTTGTATGGCTTTTGCCCATTCTTCTCTTACTTCATTTAATGCTTCCATCGTATATGGAGCATGTATATTTTTTAAGCGTTTACCTATAGTGTGGTCAGTTTCAAACACCTGCAAAGAGAATGATGTATATATATAAGTAATAATATAAAAATAAGATAAGATTGATATATTTCATACTAACTAATGAGACTATATATAATACCTCATGTATGGTATCGATGTCCAATGCGGCATATTTGATAATCATCTGCATAAATCGCATCACATAGTATGCGCATGCCCAGCCATTGTCTTGTGTAGCACACTATAAATTGAAACATACAAAATAATACAACTAAGCACAATTCACATCAATAATATATATATTCGAGTCGAGAACTTACTTGTACGTTCTGCCAATTTATTGGCTGGTTCTTTTTCCTTGGGACCGTTCCTCCAGCTTTTTTGAATGCATCTAAACCCCTACATGTTAATATAACACAATAAATTGCATAAGTAAATAGTAATGTAATAAAAGATGTTAACGGATATAAAAATGAAATATTTCTCACCAGAATAATGGCATTCTCATTACGTGTCCAATTTTAGTGTTCAATGTACTCCCCGCAGGATCTAGATAATAAACAGTGAATCTCCCGGGGACAATAACTAGTAACTCCCAATGTCTACCGCTAGAGGTAAGAAGTTAACAATTAATAACTCAAAATGAAAAATAAAAATGGAATTTTCTTAAGTCCAAATTATAAATAAAGTAAACTTACTTGACATTGAATGGAGCTATTATTATCGTCTTCTTTTGCTGACCAAAAATTGTAAAAGCATCTATACAGTATTGTTGAACATTATCAGGGTCTTTAGCTACCAAACTAATCAATGATGGAATCAAAAATCCCACATGATCATATGCAAATTGTTTGCAATGATCTTCGACTAAGTAGCTGCAAAACATATAGGCGTATGCATTAATATATAAGGAACCAGATCACCGGATCTTACACAAGGTATATGGATGTATAAACAAGATCTCACCTTATCCATGTCTCTATCATTGATGTATTCAACCAATCATACATAAACAACTCAATAATATCTTGTATAAATAAAGAGCTATCATATGATTGACCTGCATAATCTGCATCTAAAGAAACTATTATAGGGAAATGTATATTATGTGCCCGTAGCCAACATGCCATTCCCCTACAAGCAGGACCTAACGGGTATGTTAGGTCAGTTGGAACCCAAGTTGGTAATGCGGGAAGTGGAGGTGGAGGCCTAGGTGCTCCTGGTGTCTTCTTTTTAACCTGTATATATAATTTCAGATCAGTTGACATCATATATACACATTAACAGTCTAAATCAATGTAAATTTATCTTACAATTTCATTCGTGTAGACGACATCTGCTTTGGGCCACAATATGACCCCGCCTTCTGCCTCACCAAGTGTATCAATATCTGGGTGGGCATATGGCAACGCAACTTCCCTCCAATCGGGTAATACATGTAGCGGGCTCACACGAATGTAGCCCTGCGGCATTGGAGTCCCATGAAACGTTGCCCCAGGAAGGGACTGGTAAGCCTGCGCCTCTGCAACAACATAGTCTTGCATTCTTAAGCGGCATGGCTTCAATGCCTACAAATTTACGTAAAGAATGTTATACATATATACATATAATCTTGAAAAACATATCATCTTGAAAAGACTAGCTACAATGTCATAAACAATACTTACAACAGACGTGCTAGGCGATGGGTCTCCAGGATTACTCGCAGTCTGTGCATCAGGAGAAGAGTGGGTCGCCATAGGCTGATTGGAAGCCTGAGATGCCTGCCACCGCAACAATTCTTCCTTGACCTTCTCAGCAACTACATCGTTGAACTTCTTAGCAGCTAAATCCTCAACTCTCTTATTCTCCTATACATGGATAAAAGAAACATTAGCTTCTTATTAATGAATTTCCTTTTGTAGTAACATTCTAAAAAAAGAATAAGTTACCTCTTCTTGAGAAAGTCCCGCTCCGGGTTTGCGCTGGGATGGCCCAAAGAATGCTTTGATGCCAACACCAGCGCCGGCACCTCTAACATGTCCAGGATGCTCTGGGTTACCCAGAGCAACTGTCAATTCATCCCTTGTGCCCTGAGGGATGAACGTGCCTTGTTTCCTCTGCTCGTGCAACTCCCGCTAATCACCATAAACAAAATTTGGTAAGTTAACACCACAAATAATCAATATTCAAAGGATTTCACTAAGAGTTGTATTTTACCATTTTTGCAGCCGCCTCAGTAGTTACAAGCTTCTTTATTTCACCCTTCTTGTTTTGCCTGCCAGCTATCCAGATATCATGGTGAGGCATGGGTGTGGCAGACTCCTGAGTAGGAGCAGACTCTTGAGTAGCAGCAGACTGCTGAGTAGCCGCAGACTCCGCCTGTAGTCTTTGGCGAATGCTTGCATAGCCTTTTGGACCCATAGTGTGGTCATGCACATTCAGTGCACGCCTTGCTTTTTGTGCGTCACTGAGGGCCTAGTTAGTATGCACATTAATGATTTGGTTAGTAGCACTAAATGTTAATCTTGAATAGGTGAATACAATGTATATTAATTAAATTGGGAGTGACGCCTAATACCTTGAATTCTTCAGATTTTCTTGAAGCAACAAAATTGTCCCAATCTTCTTTGTCCAAGAAGTTCCATTGTTCAAGGGCTGACTTCTTCTTCTTATCACCCTCTTTTATGTATTCTCTGTTCAGATTTGTCCTATAATTCCTAAGCATCTTTCCAGCGCGTTGCATCACACTTTTACGATGCAACTTCTCATCCAATACAAACAGATTCTGTAAAATAGAAATGTTATTAACTAGTATCCAAAATAGAATTGCAAATAATAGAATTTGTAATCTACAAAATAGAATTGCAAATAATAATAACTCACGCATAAATCTTTCCATATCAAGTCTTTTTTCCCTTGAGGAACTTTATGCCAATTATCATACTTAACACCACAATGGATCCGAGTGGTACACCCAAGATAGTTTACAAAATTATTGCGGTTCACTCCAATTGCATTTCCTCCATTATCAAACTCCACCACCAATTTGGATCCACTACCACTTAGCGCTAATAACTTCTTCAACAGAGTGATGCCCCTTTTCTTGTTAAGTGTTTGGTGCTGCGCATCAAGTTGCTCCAGTGCTTCAGTGGGTACAGGTACATCATCAACCTAAAATTTGACAAAAATAAACACACTAAATTATCCCAATATAGAAATATAGGATATATGACATAACTAGAAGATAATGAATTTTATAGAAATACAGGATATGTTTTTAGAACTTACATTGGTATCCTCGCCATGCTCGTCATGGACAGCATGCTCATCATGGACTTCATGCTCATCATGGACATCATGCTCATCATGGTCAGCCATCTGAAAATGTCATTAAAAAGGCAAACATTTAGCATTTGTATTAACTAGAAAAAGGCAAACATTTAGCATTTGTATTAACTAGAAAAAGGCAAACATTTAGCATTTGTATAAACATACATGTCTCTAAAATTGTGATCTTTTATCAATTAACAATCCTTCATTGTGATCTCCGCGCACATATAAGTCATCATTAGCTTCAATATTTTGTGGAGTTGGCAACCCAACTGAGAATGGACTGGAGTCATCATACTTATCATAGTACTCTTCTTCATCTATAGGATCTTCAATGAATTGTCTTTTACCATGAAGAACAACCGACCATTTATCATTCGCAGGATCATCGATATAGAATATTTGTTTTGCCTGTGATGCCAATATGAATGGTTCACCCTTCTCGCCAATCTTTTCAAAGTTCACCAAAGTGAAACCCAATTCATCCACTATAACTCCTTTGGTGTTATCAACCCAATTACATTTAAAGAGCGGAATTTTGAAATCTATGTAGTCAAACTCCCAAATGTCCTCAATGACACCATAATATGACATTTTAGCTTCACGTGGACTCTTATCCTTTGCACTTGCAAAGTACATAGTCGACGCTTGAAGAGTGACCCCACTATTTTGGACGACACTCTTATCATCTTGGCGCTTTGCGTAATATGTGAATCCATTAATGTCAAACCCTTCATAAGACATAACATTCAGTTTTGGTTTAAAGGCGAGGCATTTGATAGTTTCTGTAATATCATTTGGTGTTTGAGATAGTTGATGTAAGACTTTATCTTCAAACCACTTAGTAAAAGTCTTATTATGCTCTCTAGCAAGCCACATTGAACTTGCTCGAGGATGTTGTCTCTTTATGAAATTGGTATGTTCCTCGATATAAACACTCACTTCGTCCATATTGTGTAAAATATACAAGTGAGCTTGTTCCAACTGCTCACGGCTGATTACTTTCACCCGTGATCCCAAAATTCCTTTGCCCTCCTCAAAATTCTTGTCATTATCAAGAGTGTCATTACCACTGAGAAAGTCATTGCAAAAATCCATAACCTCTCTCGCCACATAACCTTCAATAATACTCCCTTCAGGCCGATAACGGTTTCGAACATCACCTTTAAAAACGCTCATGTATCGTTCAAAGGGATACATCCAATGCAAGAAAACTGGTCCCAACATTTTCACTTCCCTAGTCAAGTGGACAACAAGATGTACCATGATATCAAAGAACGAAGGAGTGAAATACATCTCAAGCTGACATAGGGTAACAACCACTTCTCTTTGCAAATTATCGAGAGTATCAGGGTCAATAACTTTACTGCATAGACTGTTGAAAAAGAAACAAAGTCTGGTAATTGCAAACCTTACATGCTTTGGAAATATAGATCGAATTGCCACGGGTAATATTTGTTGCATTAGAGTGTGACAATCATGAGATTTAAGACCTATCAGCTTCAGATCTTTCATTGATACCAATCTACGGATGTCGGATGAGTAACCATGTGGCACCTTAACATTTACCAAGCATTCACAAAAAGTTTTTTTCTCCTTTCTAGACAACGTGTAACAAGCGGGAGGTAAGTATGTTCTTTTACTACCCATTTCACGTAATTCTATTAATTCTGACCTTATTCCCATTTCACGTAGGTCTAGTCTGGATTTTATCCCATCTTTAGTCTTACCTGGTATATTTAACAGAGTACCAATGATGCTATCACAGACATTTTTCTCAACGTGCATTACATCGATACAATGCCTGACTGTCAAAGAACTCCAATAAGGAAGATCCCAAAATATTGACTTCTTCTTGAATGAAGAATTGTCACTCCGTGTGGCCATACTACATTGTGATTTCTTACCAAATTCATTGACAATGTCTTTTACTCTTTCATAAACAACATCCCCTGGTATAGGTTTAGGTGCACTCCGTTCATCATTCCATCCATTGAATGCTTTGCGCTTCCTACGATACGGATGGAATTTTGAAAGAAACCTTCGATGACCAAGATATACAGTCTTGCCGCAATGTTTTCGTCTTATTGAATCAGTGTTTTCTTCACATATAGGACACGCTTTAGCTCCTTTGACACTATATCCAGACAAATTCCCATATGCTGGAAAGTCATTAATAGTGCAAAACAACATAGCGTGCAAACGAAATGTCTCTCTTGCTGAAGCATCATAGGTCATCACACCTTCAGCCCAAAGTTTCTTTAAGTCATCAATCAAAGGTTCAAGATAAACATCAATATCATTTCCGGGTTTTTTAGGGCCCGATATCAACAATGACAACATAACGTACTTATTCTTCATACACATCCAGGGAGGAAGATTGTATATAACAAGCATGACTGGCCAAGTGCTATGTTGGCTGCTCAATGTCCCGTACGGATTCATCCCATCTGTACAAAGCCCAAGTCTTAGATTCCTATCTTCTTCACCAAATTTGGGGTACAATAGATCAATCTTCTTCCACTGTGGGGAATCAAACGCATGTCGCAGGATCCCATCATTATTTTTCTTAACATCTGCATGCCACCTCAAATTCTTCGCATCTTTCGGATTTGCAAACAAGCGTTGAAACCGTGATATTATAGGTAGATACCACAACACCTTGGCAGGAGAACCAGTTTTGGACTCCCCCGAAGTCGTCAATTTATACCGTGACGCACCACATTTTGGACAATCTTTCAAATCTACATAGTCCTTTTGAAATAATACACAATCATTTGGGCATGTGTGTATCTTCTTGGCCTCCATTCCCATTCGGCACAACATTTTATTTACCTGGTATGTTGAGATTGGAAGCTCGTTTCCTTCAGGAAGCATTTCTTTCAACAAAGTCAACAATGAAGTGAAGCTTTTGTCGCTCCATCTATTGTTAGCTTTCAACTTATACAATCTCAACACAGCGCTAAGCTTCGTAAACTTAGCACAGCCTGTGTATAACGGTATCTCAACATCATGCACAATGTTTGTAAAGATAGGAGGTGGATCGGTGTGCTCTACCCTACAACTATCCAGCATCGCATCAACGATGTCTGCTGGAACTGGTTCGTTGACATTTACGTCATCGGAGGCAATTTCTTCTTCCACCCAAGCACTGCTATCGACATCTACTGGTTTTGATTTTGAAATCTCTCCATGCCAGTGCCATTCTGTATAACCTTGTACAATCCCGTTGCACATGACATGACTTTTGATTTCCTCACCAGTGTTGACTTTCAAGTTGTTACTGCAATGCCTACATGGACAGTAGAACCTATCTGTAGGTTTTTTCCTATGTTCCTCGGCAAATCTAATAAACTGATCAAGACCAGATATAAACTCTGGGGTGCAATGATTACGAATGGACATCCATGATCTATCCATTCTATGATCAGAGAAAACAAGTATATATTAGGAAACAAGTATATATTAGGAAAAGATTAGGGTATACACTTACAACCTAAGCGTATAATGTGATGTCATTCTTATATATAATAAATGTGTACCACCTATCCCATCCTTGATCACCTAATCTCACTAGTAAGTGTATAATGTGTATTGGGTTTTCAAGAAAATTTCGGCAGCATTTCCCCGCTGTTCTCTAAGTACATATGTACTTAGAGAACAAACGGGGAAATGCTACCAAAATTTTCTCGAAAACCCAATACACATTATACACTTACATCCTAAGTGAGATTAGGTGTTCAAGAACAGTCCCAAACCGGGGACTATCCAAGATTTACTCCTAATGAGTCAATCTTGGACGGGTTTCTAGGCCAACAAACACATTTGATGTCATTCTTATATATAATAAATGTGTACCACCTATCCCATCCTTGAACACATAATCTCACTAGTAAGTGTATAATGTGTATTTGGTTTTCGAGAAAATTTCGGCAGCATTTCCCCGCTGTTCTCTAAGTACATATGTACTTAGAGAACAAACGGGGAAATGCTACCGAAATTTTCTCGAAAACCCAATACACATTATACACTTACATCCTAAGTGAGATTAGGTGTTCAAGAACAGTCCCAAACCGGGGACTATCCAAGATTTACTCCTAATGAGTAAATCTTGGACGGGTTTCTAGGCCAAAAAATACATGTGTTGTCATTCTTATATATAATAAATGTCTATAAAGTACAGACAACATGGTTAATCCTAATCAACAGAGCATTATTAAATAATAAATCAAGAAATCAATAGTTTCAAACAAAAGGTCTAGGAATCTTTACTAGACATTATATGTATCCCTAATCATCATATTTAACATACTATATTATTATGAGCATCCATATCAGATTAAGATCATACTATGTTATAACCATTGGTTTAATAACCCTATTTCCGCATGTACATGTTTATCAACTTTAAAAACCTATAATTCATGAAATCATTCTAATTCAATTTAATTTGTTGGGATCACATAATTATATAATGACATCAGAATATATAGAAGAATCATAATTAACATGATTAACAACATGCTCATCAAACTAGGGTTTTCTTGAATATCATCTAATATTTGTGTACTAGACATTATATTTATCCCTAATCATCATATTTAACATACCATTATTATGAACATCCAGATTAGATTAACTCTAATCAAATACATTACATGCATTTTTATCACAACAATTTGATCGATGCATAAAAAAGCAGAGCAGCTAGCAGCGGGAAGACCAACCTTGTCAGAGGGAAGAAGGCAGAGGCTTCGGTGGCTCTGGCTGGAGAAGTAGCTAGCAGCGACAGCGGTGGAGGAGCAGCTAGCAGCTCCGGTGGCTCTAGCGGTGGTTGCGGCGGCGCGACGACGGTGGAAAAGCACCAGGAGGTGCCTAATCTCAGGCGTGGCGGCGGCGCCGGTTCTCAGGCGCTTGGAGCAGCAGGGGCGGCGGAGAAGGGGGCACGGAGAAGGAGGAGTGGTGGCGGAGAAGGGGGCGCCGGAGAAGAAATAGCCAGAGAAATGGCGCTGGAGAAGAAATCGCCGGAGAGAAATCGCCGGCAGCAGAGAAGGTAATTGCTCGCAATGAAACAGAAGAAAGGGGAAGAGTCAGGCGATCGCGGGTTATAAGTTCCCAAATAGCGTCGGTTGTTTAAAACAACCGACGCCTAAACATCGTTAGTGTCGGTTGTTTGCAACAACCGACGTCCAATTGGACGATATTTTCATGAAATTGTTTGGCGGGAACCACCTTTAGCGTCGGTTATAAAAGGATAACCGACGCTGAAAGTGACACTTTTTGCGCAAAATTTCATCGCACATAGGCGTCGGTTTATACCTACATAACCGACGCTGAAAATGACACTATTTTTTTTGATCAAAATTTGGATTTCGCGGCCGACTTTCAGCTTCGGTTTGTTATAAACAACCGACGCTGAAGACAAAGCGGTACCCGTGTCTGGCTGGTCTTCGAATATAGACGTCGGTTTGCTTAAACAACCGACGCCTAACATATAAGGCGTCGGTTTTCCTTAATAACCGACGCCCAGAAAAGTGACACTGAATGCTATTTCTGTAGTAGTGATCACACAGACAACGAGATGACACGTGAAAACGTGTGGAACCATATGTTACCAAAAACACGGGTTAATTAAAAATGATTGCGGAAAGCATACATACAGAACATTTGCAACCAGGCCCTACAAGAAGATCATGTCATATATAGATATATTCAAGATCACCTACCTGATATGTTCACCACTTAAAGTCATCCAATGTCGCAACAACAGATATTAGTTCATCACCTATTTATACATATAGAATGACCACATATGGCCAGCAGTAGGGTATACAAAAATTACAACAACTAAACATCATGAAACGTCGTCAAAACACTTCCAAGGACCTGAGAGTACAGGGATGACTTCTAATACTCTACTACAAAATCACCAAAACAACAGCATGTCGGCCAAGGCGGTCTATCGGCCAAGGCATGGTAACCACTAAGGCACTACAACGACCAACTTCACAAAGGGTGTGTCGGGCAACACAAACCCATCCTTTCATATCGTCCAAGGAAAGGGCTAGGGTTTCACCCACCTAACAAAGAAGACCTTTCATCAAACTCCTCATATCGGCCACCACTAAGGCATCGTCTAGGATTCTTATACAACCATCATATCGGGCACCAATCCACCAAGATTATCATAGCATATCGGCCAAGATCATCACAAGATGTATCGTGTAGGGCACACATCAAGGTGTAACACCCAAGCCCCAATTCCAAAAAGCATATCGGCCAAGCCAACTAGGCATATCAGTCAAAGGAACAACACCACTAGGGTACTCACTAAGATGCACCACTCAACTCATATCAGGCATCACCACAATTAAACCCTATCACCCAACACAAGGATAGCCTACTAGGCTCCATAGCATAACGGGCACCAAGTCAACTATCTCAACCAGGTGTATCGCCCAAGGGTACAACTCCAAACAGAGCTATTGGATAGCACTATCCCAAGGTCATATCATGGAAGGCACATCCCAACAAGATCATCTTCAACTTCAAGCACAAGGGCACCAAACCCTAATTGATCAAGAAGCTCGACTCACCTCTCAATAACCAAGAGAGGGGTTTTAAACAACCTCTATCAAAAATCGGGCAACCACAAGGACCAACCTCAACATAGGTCATCATCTATTCAAAGCTCACCTCTCAAATCCATGGTGAGAGGAGGGTGTTGTCCAAGCAACTAGAATGTAGACTTACCTATCAACTAAAATGAGAGAGAGGGGTATTTCCTACATCCCTAGAGCTCAAACTCACTTCTCTTGACCCAGGAGATAAAGGAGTGTTGCTTAACAAGGAAACCTAAAACCATGGTTTGGACAACTAGGTGTAAAGGCATATAAACCATCATCAACAACAACAACATCATCATGCTCATTATATCCATAAGATCAACAACATGTTCTAGAGCAAGAAACATAACATGCAATGGCTGATCATCATCATATATGAACCATGCAACATAGAGAAGGTAGTACAACTAGGGTTAGAAGTTATGTAACCTGCCTTTAGCAAACTCCTCAAGCTCCAAAGCTCCAAGCTTCAAGCTCCTAGCTCCAAGATCACCACTTCAGCCACCTCAAGAAAAGGAACAAGAAGCATAACCACCATGGCCGAAGAGTAGGCAAGATGGAGAAGAAGATGCTAAGGAGAGAGGGAATATGCTTACCAAAGAACAAGACCCACCTAGGGTTCGACCACCAAGCTAGAGGAAGAAGAAGAAGAACTCCTTCAAGGGGATCAGCCACCAACCTTAGCTCCTCCAAGGGTATGAGCCACCAAAGGTTGCAAGGGAGAGGTGTATCATGCACACAAAGAAGAGAGGAGCAACAAAGAGCTAAAGGGTTCCTAAGGAAGAGAAAGGAAATACATATACAGATGGGGGTCAAGGTTAAGCTAAGGCAAGGTGTCACCTTACTGAGGGACACTTGTCCACACGTTTTACCCCCTTGCAAAACTCATGCACATGCCATGCCACTACTCCCCCAAGGGTCAGCCACATGTCCAAGCTAGGGTGACACAACTGAGGCAAGAAGGTCAACAAAGGTCAAAGGCCGACACACTACTCTTCCATGGATGACACACCCCCATGGGTGATACCCCATGGCCAATACAAAGCACCTTTGCCCGATACATGTATCAACCAAGCAAGGCAAGGCCCAAACAAGGGAAAACAAGGCCCAAAAGAACTCAACCAAGCCCAAGACAACTCAAGGCACGAGCCCAAACCTTCCTCTCAACCCTAGAGGAAGCAAAGAGAGAGAAAAACATCTCTCAAGGTGACAAACTTTCTCTCCAACCCTATCTTAGGTTATTTTGCAAGTATTACCTCCAACTCTCAGCTAAGCACAAGCAAACCCTAATCATCACTAAAGATGATTAGCAAGCAACCAAGCACAAGGTTTAGGCAAAACAAACAGGGTAAGCCCAAAACGAAGGTCAGGGTCCTTACAAGGGCCTTCATCTTCACTAGAGGAGGAGGGAGACATATGACAAGCAAGTTGTTGTTGAAGGATGACAACCTCCACTTGTGGTTTGAAAGCACTATCTTTGATCTTCTTGGCATCCTTCTCTTGTTGCTTAGATTCTTCTTCTTGCTTGTCAAGTCTAGGCTCATGGGCTGGAAAATTGCCAATGAGTTCTTCAGTTGGGATGTCACCAAGGCTCCTCACTTCTTCAATGGAGGTGACCATTGACTCCCATCTCTTTGGAAGAGTTCTCAAGATCTTTGAGTTGATGACACCTCTATCCAAAGTGTTTCCCAATGCAACCAGCCTGTTGATGATGACATTGACCCTTGAATACATCTCCGCAATGCCTTCTTTCTTTCCCATCTTGAAATTCTCTAGGAGGCTATTCAACATGTAGATCTTTGCCTCCTTGACTTGCTTTGTGCCTTCATATGTGATGCACAACTTGTCCCAAATCTCATTGGCGGTGTCTCATGATGAGATCTGGTTGAACTATGTGGGAGTGAAGGCTACATAGAGGATGCTAATGGCCTTCACATTGAGTTGATCCTCCTTGAGAGAAGCTTCACTTTATGTTTCAACAGCTCCGTTTGGCTCTTTGTAAGGTGTGACCATCACCTTCCACATATCAAAGTTCATCCCTTAAATGTAGAATTGCATCCGTCTCTTCCAGTAGTGGAAGTTGGTGCCATCAAAGACCAAAGGGCGCATGAAGAAGGCTCTCTCTAGGTTGAGTGAACCAAGTAGGTTGTCTCCCATCTTCTCATCTTATGGGAGATTGTTGGAGAAGATCCTTGGCTCTGATACCACTTGTTGGATCTAAGGGCTCTAGAGGGGGGTGAATAGAGCTACAAAATTTATCACAAAATAGATTAGACCTTCAAATTATATTAATTAGGAGAAAAAGCTTAATGGAAATTTTAGATCCTATCTAACAAGCATAACAAGGATGAGAGAGATTGATAGCAAGTACTTGAAAAAGGGGTGTAGAGTGGTTCCACACTTCAAACTACAAGTGAGTCAGTCCACTACCTAAAGAGGTCAACCTCTAGGACTTTGCAAGTGCTTTTGTCTATTAGATCACCACAAAGATTTACAGTAATAGACCATCAAAGGACTTACCTATCAAACCACAAGGAGAGATCCACCTTAACAAGGAACTTACCCACTTAGTTTGAGTCTTCAACCTTCACCAAGGTCTTACCCACTTCAAGCTCAAGTCTTATGCCTTGAAGGACTTTGCTTATCCTCTTAGATTTTCAGCCTTTGCCTTCTCCTTTACTTGGAGAAGCTCACCACCTCTTCAACAACCTTGAAGAGGACTAGCTACGTCTCCTTCTTCACTTGATGGAGATTGCTTAAGCTTTTCTTCATGAGAGAAGGGGATATGAAGTATTAAAAGATTTGAAAGATTTACATGCACAAAGGTGGAGCTCTCTTACAATAATCCTAACTCACTCACACATCATGAAATGATATGTAAACTAGAGAGAGAAAGGGGCTCAAGGAGTAGTAGCACACTCAACTATAGCAAGGACCTTGAATGTAGTGAATGAGCAAACTTGAAATGAACTCCAAGGGCTCCTATTTATGGCTAGGGGTGCTTCCTTGAGTTGGGAAACACTTAGGTCCGAAATATAGTCATTTTTGCTCAAGGAAACAAATCTATTTTCATCCAAATAAGTCACCAATGGTTAGAATCACTTTTTCCGCATTTTTCGTATAGTAAATTTGGTCGAGTTTCAATAAAGGTAACTCGACCGATCGGCTAAAAGCCAAACCAAAATTTCAAACTATAAGTCAAGTGTGTCCTGGGAAACTCGACCGATTAGCCAAAATCGCATTTGGTCAGTAAGCTGTTCAGTCGAATTCTGTGAATGCTGAACTCGACTGATGCATATCATTAGAAAATCAATCCATGGGATCAGTCGAGATTGAAATTTGACCGATCAACAGTCTATGATCAATTTTCTAATTTGAATAAAAAGTGATTAAAACTTGGTACTAAGTGTCCCACATATTTTTCTCATCTTAGTTACAAGTCATATCATCAATACAAGTGATCACAAAATTATTCTAAGGTCATTTGAAGGGATTTCCTTATTAGCACACTTGCATTGTTTTTGGCTTGAACTTTGACAAGCTAGGGCTTGTGAAAATTGATCCTTTTCATGTACCTAAAACCTGAGATCAATCTTGAATACACATATTAGATAATATGAATGGAATGGTCGAGTCATTATCAAAATATGTACAATGTATAACCTCTAGGTCAACAGTATGAACTGGGTTGAATATATGGAAAATGACATGTGTGAGACATGAGTGACGAAACATAGAGTTATCTTAATTTTTATATTCCAGTTTTTGAGTAAAATTGGTAAGGATAATGACAATAAAGGTCTAACAGTTTGCTTTAAATTGAGAAAAACTGAACTACACTTACTTATATGAAATATATTCTTTTAGTTAGTATATGCCTATAACTCATACTCTTTCATCAATATGGCCTATATGACTAGAAGTTCATCATATTGTAGAAAATCATCATGTTGAGGATAAAACATGAGCAGTATGGATTTTCATTAAGAGAAAATCTACCCATATTTGACATTGATTGCCTCAAACATTGTAGAGCTCCCATAGTGATATATATCAGAGGAAATAATTTAAAAAATTTATGGAGGACTTGAAAAATATTTGTGAGGTGTCATAAGCCTCATTAAATCAACTAAATTATGAGTGTAAGACTTTAGTAAGACTGAGAAATGATCTTGTAAATTAAATTAAGTAGTCCTTTGATGTTTTACTTATGCAATATGATGTTAAACAATAGACACTCACTCTACAGACTCTAGTTTTTTGGTTTTAACATCACTATTTCATTCTTTATTTTTTTGAGCTGTGATTATCCTTAAGAAACTAGGTTAAAATCTTTGCTTATAGGTTACATGTTAGTGAGCTCCTACAGTTGTTCCTTACATAGACTAGGGTGCGGTGTTTTGGTTGTGGTAACAATAACCATAAGGCATGAGAATCAGAAAATTGTACATGTTCTTTATCTATATCTTGTTGGGTGCAACCCAATATAATCAACATAAAAGAATATAAATGTGATCAAGTAGAAAATTATAATAATATGAAGTATCTTACTTGACTTTCATGTTGATATTAGTTATACAATATATTTCATTTAGAAGTTAATGTGATCACATTAATACCTACATACTTAGTTAAATAGAATAACATGTTATATCCATTTTATATTTGTTGTGTCACTCATTAGTACTGTGTGCCTCCTTTGAGTTGAATTTATGTTTTAGGTCCTCAACTGTCCTCTCACTTGTTCCCAAGTTATAAGTCACCACTACAATGGACCTAACAACAACAAGTACTTTTACATATGTTGTGGGAATTATGTTGGCATATAATTTGGAGTTTTTCAAGTACACATAGATCTAATATAGTGTAACTTTTACACCACATTTATCTTTTGGAAAAATCACATTTTGTAATATTGGTAAAAAATGTTGTATATGTAAGACATATATCATATGTATTTATTTTTTCATAATATTGATCCTCAATTCTAGTTTTCATGTTTAGTATTTGTGGCTAATAATTCATGTTCTGTATGATGTTCTATTGCTATAAAAATATTACTTTGGGTTTTTATTCTTGTATGAATTTTGATCAATATGAAATTTGGTTTGTTTTTGTTGTGTTTAATACACGGCCTCTATACTGAGACGCCATTATTCATGATCCAAGGACTAGGTGTCACACTTTGCGACACAATGTCTAAACCCCATTATAGGTGCAATCATAGAAAATAATAATTAGCGAGGTGGATCATATTCATGTAGAACAAAAGTTATTGGAGGCTTACCCAAACTTTATGTAAGTCTCTCAAATTAAGCTTCAATCATAAAGGCATCAAGCACCACCTTTGACCTTAAGCTACTTGGTAGAATCCTGAGTTTGGTTGGAGAGAATTTTAGGTGGTTGGGGTTTATATATGAATCTAAAATGTACTACCCCAACAATGCCATTTTTTGATACATGGAACATATTTTCCAAGATACCCTCATGCGATTGTGATAAGTGATGGAAACCATGCCAATTGAGTGAGAATAGATAAGATTGAACTAGAGACCAATGTGTACCAAATACATTTATAGAGTTTCATGAATCTTCATAGAGTTTTTTGGTATGAAGAGTACTTGTAGGGTGGTATCTCTCTTTGGAATCCCTATTCAAACAATATGTTGTTGCAAACTTACTTCCTCCCAAACTCAAGAAGGAACACTAAGCTAGACATGTCAGATCAAGTTCTAACTAACCCATAACATCCCGCTTCCCTCCCCTTGTTGTGTTAATTCATGGATGCTAGGGTTACATTAGAGCCACAAGATCATGTAGAGATAAATGAGATTAAACATTTCCTACCTCCTTGACCCCTGTGTGAGTTCCTATGATGCCCCAAGCACACTGATCATATAACTAGAGGTTCCACTTGATCCAAATATGATCATATGGAGGGGATTCTAGAGGTTCTCTATGTATTTTCTTAAACACTATTAGACTACAAAAGATGGATTAACAAATAATAAAAAATTATCCATTGTCTATTCTCATATTATTTACTATTATCTCAAATCTCTTATTTTATCTAAAAATAGCATAATAGAAACTAAATATCTATTTCCACACACCATTTATAGAAAAGTTTTATGTCATAATTACTGGGAAAAATCATGATATTCGACGTGCATATTTATCACAAATTACTTGACCACCGGAGTAGTCATATAATGTTGATTTAAATATGAAGAAAATTATCAGTATCCTTTTATGTAAAAAGTATTACCACTTTAACTTATATACATATACTTTTCTCAAAATTATCCTATATTCATGCCAAATATTTTACATACATATTCTAGTAATTTTATCATCTACATTAGAATATGAAGCCAAAATTTTCAAAGACAAATATTAAAATTATGATCTTCAATGTTATTATCATCAAATATACGTTGTTCAGTATCTTTTCATTATATGAAACTGATTGCTCCAAAACTCAGTGGATTCATCATTAGGCTCACTTGTATTTATGGTACATGAAACACAAATAAAATAATGTATTCACTCATTAGCACAAGTATGTAGTAGACCTTAAAATGGACCATAATAGGGGTTTTTACATTGAGTCAATGCAAAATTTCTAATTGTTTCAATAAACTCAAATTTATCACTTTATCCTAACCACAAATAACGTACTTCTCAAATTTAGAAAAGGATCCTTAAATTATCCTTTTTTTCAATATAGAGTACCTTGACTTCATTAGTCTATGTTTGTGTTCCTTACTCTTCCACCTTCTCCATCCTCTGTCTCTCTTAGCTCCCATTATCATCCATTGCTACTACTACTAGTAATAGTGGAAACTTCACCTCTAGTGCTAGATATTCTTTTCATCCATAAAATACTAGTAAGTACTCACTATCATACAACTAACTAAATTTTGATCCCTTTCTTGTTATTAGTGACAAAAAAAAGAAGTGACATGAAAGGGATAACTATTGGTCATAGGAAACAATATTAGTGATCTTTAGGGGTGCGCCTGATGGGTGAGCATGAAGATGCGGCAAGGGAGATAGAAGATGATGGCGATAATGATGCATATATAGATGTGAAGACTCACCATTGTTCATTGATAGGTGTGGTCCTTTTCCTATAGCACTGATAAAAAACTTTTCTACCTCTTTTCATTCTCTCTACTTCTGTTAACAACATTTTGGATCCCTAATATCACGTCCTCATTTAATGTTTCAACAAATTAATATAGAAATTCCTACTAAAATTAAAAGCTTGATATTCAAATGTCGTATAGAATGCAAAAATATATTTGCACATTACATTTTTGCTAAAATTTAAGGAATGTCGATGATAGTGTTAAAATAAGTAACCATGCATTGCATATATACACAATTAGTGTGTTCCTAAGCAAATTGTTTGAGGATAACAACAAACCTACTTTATCAGTATCATTTTGTAACTAAAGGCGCAACTAGACCAAATTCCCCAAAATAAGAAAAAAAATATAGTATATGATGCTAAATGTTCCACCAAATAATAGAAAGTGTGTTTTTGTCATCTTTGTTTTTTTTTATTTGCATAACTTTCAAAATCAAGCCCCATGGTTTGTTATGCATAATGCCTAAACACAACATTAAAATAATTTTCCCATTGAATAGGATGATGTTCATTAACCTATATTGGAATTAGAACGTTCATAATCAAAAGATAACTTCACCGTAATGATATGATTAAGTGTAGATGAAAACATTTTATTGTATATATGATATCTTGTTCCTTTTACGTATTGTGTAAATTTTTTCTTTCGATGGACCAAACATGCAATGGTAAATTACTGAGAATGTGGAATCATGGTAGAGTCAATGATAGATTCACGGCTAGATTATTTGAGACACTTGAGCATGAGAAAGTGGAAATGTGATAATCGTGAAAGAATAATACTGGGAGTTTCATGTGGTTGATTAGGTATGATGGTGTATAGTAATGGACTTGATCTCATACGATGGTGGTTTTGGCAAGCATCACAATGACTCTATGCTTATGGAATGATGGTTGAGGTATCCTGAGGTTGCAATGTGTATACACAATGTGCACTGATGTTGTTGTGTGTTGAAGTGACATTCATGGGATGTGGAAATCCCATGTGTATCAGTCATATTAAACAAAGTTTGTATATGCAGGTGTAGGTTTTTGTAGATGCCACTATTGATGCGTGTGTGAGGTTACTGCATGCGGGCCCAAGTCTCATACTATATGCTGACACATAGGGTTTTGGTTTTGGGTGAGTGTTTTGATTGCATGATAGAAGATAATGGGATAATTTAGACCATACTAACATAGAGAAGAGTGCGTCAAACACTAACTCTCTTAGGTGATGTTCCAAGTTAGTATGACTCACCATCATTATATGTTATACCACATGATTGGAAAAAATAACATTAATAAGAAAAATAATACACAACACCTTATTGCGCACACACTATTATATCCATAGATGCCTATAAACTACCTGGTAGTTATTCTATACAAGCACAAATGTTATCCCCCGATACGAAAGTATATCAAAAACTTAAACTTATCTACACCAGTTGTAAGTGGATTAAACTTGATATTCACTCATAAAATTTAAACCTAGTCTAACTTTTCCGTATTCTTTCGTTTTACCTAGACACATTTTTGACCCTTTACCAAATTTTGCCTCTTCTATATCCAAACGAACCCTAATAAATGTACTGCCCTAGCCGCCGCATTTCCATGCACTTGGCACGAATTAAAAAAATTGTTATTGACGATTACATTTCACTTCAACTCGATAAACCTGCAAATAGCGGATGAATGAGTATGCGTGGGAGGTGGTGACCATATGTTTTAGAGTTTTTTCCCAAAACCCGCCTCTGTTTTCACATAATTCCAAAACTCCCTCTAGTTTATGTAATTCCAGCCAACCCCCTCTCTCTTTACCCAAATTCCCATTTACCCCCTCTTCTGTTCACTCTGTTACCTGCTGTGACTGAATAACAACTGTTCTTTTTTTCATTTCATTCTTTCACCTCCTATTAAATGATATCAATGATGGAATAAAAATATTTTAGCGATGTTTTGGTGTGTGCTTTAATTTTGTATTTCGTCGGATTAAGTACATTTTAGTCATAAAATATCAGTCTAGTCATAAAACCAGACCAGAGACGTCAAGTCCATTCCTGAACCATTTTAAGATTGATCTGTCCCATTTCATAAATTTTGGAAGTTTATTCTTCGGTTCAGTCTGATCTAAAATCACTCAGAATGTGAGCTAGATTGATATCCAATGTAGATATACAATACTGAGTAACAATTATTTATAAATTACAAATATTAACACTAATAGCGTAAAAATTTAATATCTTTTTTATATTAGTGTTACAACTAATTAAGGTGATTTAATTTTTACTTTTAAATAAGTTAAAAAATAGAAAGTCTGGTTGCGGTCCCAACAATGGAGTCCATTTCTAGTCTATTTTCAAAACGGTCGTGTCACACCTTAAACCGGTATAACCTATGATCTATAATTTTTTTTACTAATTCGATCATTGGTTCGATTCGTTCCGGTTTCAGACGTATGCTCACCGTGCTTGTGCAAATATCAGTTTAGCCATAAAACCATACCATAGACGTCAGGTCTATTCCCGAACCATTTCAAGATTGATTTGTCCCATTCTATAAATTTTGGAAGTTCAGTCGGTTTGATCCGGTCCAAAATCAATAAGAATGTGACTCGGATCGGTATCTGATGCAAATATACAATAGTAACTAATAAATACAAATATTAACACATAACATAAAAAATTATTATCTTTTTTATATTAGTGTTATAACTAATTAACATGAATTAATTTTCACTTTTAAATAATGTAAAAAAAATAGAAAATCTGGTTATCGTCCCAATGATCCAGTCCAGTTTTAGTCTATTTTCAAAAGTCAGTCTTGTCCTACCTTAAACTGGTACAATCTACGTCTATAATTTTTTTTACTAATTCGATCATTGGTCCGGTTCATTCCGATTTCAGACATATGCTCACCCCAAACAGAATTAGACAAAATTGTTGGGATTAGGAATATAATCCAGCCCATGTCTTAGTGGGATTTAGACTTGGGAGGGTTGGTTTGTGCTACGAATCCTAATAGGAGTCAAATCTTGAATAGTAGGAATATGACTTCCTATGTGCAACATGCAATTGGACTAGGATTCGAACTAGGACTAGAATTCCTGGTTGCAATCACATGCATGGAGGCCTATAAATAGAGGCCCCTGGGGAGGCCTTTGGATTATCCACCGGTTGAGGTGTGAGTTCTCCAGTTACTTGTTGGTGCCTTCTGTGGTAGAGGGTGCCAGAGAACAAGAACAACTGGTAGAGAAGCTCTCTTGGTTTATAAGAGAGGGCCAGCGACTTTGCCTTGAAGCAAAGTAGCAGTTGGCGGTTGCTACCCGGATTTAGGGGTAATTAAATCTGGGAGGTGTGAATTGTAATTTTATTACATAGTGCTTATTAGCGGGATTGCCCCGTGGTTTTTCTCTCCTTATTGAGGGGAGAGTTTTCCACGTTAAATATGGTGTTTTTCTTCTTTGGGTTTTATACGCTTGTTGGTAGCGCTTCCGTGACAACTTTTCATCACATCCGGGACTGTATCGGTACAACATCCCCAACAAGTGGTATCAGAGCGAGGTTACAGATACAAGTCCAGATGGGGAAACATGAAGATGCGACGATGATAAAGTTGACAAGCACAAATTGGCAGATTTGGAAACCCAAGATGGAGGATATTCTCTATTGCAAAGATCTATACGATCCGATAGAGGGACAAAAGCCAGAGACTACATCTGATGCAGATTGGAAGAAGCTAAACAGGAAAACCGTCGGAACAGTGCGGAAGTGGCTTGACATCTCTGTATTCCATCACGTCTCAGAAGAGACCAATGCCAAAGATCTGTGGGAAAAGCTCAAGAAGTTATATGAGCGGAAGACTGCCACAAATAAAACTTTCTTGATCCGAAAGTTGGTGAACCTCAAGTACCGGGATGGTACAAACATCGCCGAGCATATGAATGAATTTCAAAGCCTTGTAAATCAGTTGGGGTCCATGAAGATGGTTCTTGATGATGAACTTCAGGCTCTACTTCTTCTAGGATCGCTACCGGACAGTTGGGAGACACTCGTAGTGACAGTCAGCAATTCTGCACAGGAGGGCAAGTTGACACTTGACCAGGTGAAGAGCAGTGTACTGAATGAAGAGACTCGACGATGAGCCTCAGGCGACAGTGGATCAGAGGAGCACTTCACAGAGGGTAGAGGCGTTGATAGAGCGAGAGACCGTGGTAGATCTAAGAGCCGCGGTGAATCCCAAGACCGCGAGAAGTCTCGTGGTAGATCCAAGTCAAAGAATGATAGAGGGTGCTTCCATTGCGGCAAGCCATGTCACTTCAAAAGAGATTGCAAGATTTGGAAAAAGAAACATGGGTCTGAAGCCAAAGACAAGCAAGATGACGACAAGAATACTACAACGACGATCTCAGATGATAGGTGCGATGATGACGATGTGGTCTTAATAGTCCAAGAACAGTGTTTGCATGCTGATGAGGATGATTCTGAGTGGGTGGTGGATACTGCAGCTTCTTATCATGCTTCACCAAGAAAGGAGTTCTTCACTTCATAAAGGAGGGGAGACTTTGGGAGGGTGAACATGGGAAATTTCAGCTTCTCTAGAATTGTCGGGATTGGTGACATTTGTGTTCAGACAAGTGTTGGTTGCACGCTCACGCTAAAGGATGTTCGTCACGTTCCAGATTTGCGGTTGAGTTTGATCTCTGGTTCTTTCTTTGATAGAGAAGGTTGTCATCTTGATTTTGGTGGCGGCAAATGCAAGATCACCAAGGGGGCTTTGGTTATTGTACGTGGCAAACTGTCTCGCACATTATACAAGACCAAGCTCAAAGTACTTAGAGACGGCAGTATACATGCAGTTGAGGATAACCAGACAGATCTATGGCACAAATGGTTAGGACACATGAGTGAGAAGGGCTTGAATCTTCTATTTAAGAAGAGGTTGATTCCTTGTGGCAAGGATAGTGGTCTCAGTTCATGTGATGCATGTCAGACAGGAAAGAAACGACGAGTTTCTTTCAAGACAAGGTCTGCGGTGAAGTCAAAGCTTCTACAGTTGGTTCATTTGGATGTCTGCGGTCCGTTTGAGATGGCTTCACTGGGAGGCAATAAGTATTTTGTCACATTCATTGATGATGCATCTAGGAAGGTGTGGGTCTACTTGCTGAAGACCAAGGATCAGGTTTTTCAATGTTTCCAAAAGTTCCATGCCATGGTAGAGTGGGAGACCGATGAAAAATTAAAGTGTCTCCGAACGGACAATGGAGGAGAGTACACCTCCAGGGAGTTCCAGGCGTACTGCACGCAGCATGGCCTACAGCATGAGAGGACAGAGCCCGGCACACCACAACACAATGGTACAGCTGAAAGGATGAACCGTACTATTGTCAAGAAAGTCAGATGCATGTTGAAGACTGCAAAGTTGCCAAAGACATTTTGGGGTGAGGTAGTGAGAACTGTCTGCTATCTGATAAATCGATCTCCATCAGTTCCTTTGGGGTTTGATATACCTGAGCATGTATGGACAGGTAAGGATGCATCCTACTCACATCTCCGAGTATTTGGATGCAAGGCATATGCTCATGTTCCCAAGGAAAAGAGGCAAAAGCTGGATGATAAAGCGGTGCCATGTATCTTTCTTGGCTATGGAGATCAACAGTTTGGGTATAGGTTATGGGATCCAGTGAAAAAGACCATGACCAGACACAGAGATGTGACTTTCTGTGAGAGTCAGACAGTGACAGAGCCTGAGGTTGATGATGCAGAGGCTGCGGGATCAGGTAATAGTTCTTCAGACGATGAGTATGAGGATGATTCAGCTTCTTCATAGGTGCAGTCTTCTGATGATGAAGAAGAGCAACATAATCACCATGAGCAACAGAGTGATAGCACATCAAGTGGTCCAGTTCCAGACGCACAGACGAGTGATTCAACTTCACAGGAAGAGACTTCTGGGCAGGGGGAGCAGGATCAGGACCAGGCAGAGTCCTCAGAGCAGCAGCTGAGGAGGTCTGACAGAGTACGTCATCCTTCATCCAGATATCCGGCATCTCAGTATATCTTGCTTACTGATCAGGGGGAGCCAGAGACTTTTCAGGAGGCACAAACTCATAGAGACAGAGTACAGTGGCATCAGGCGATGCAGGAGGAGATGAATTCTTTGCAGAATAATGACACCTATGAGATTGTGGCACTTCTCAAGGGTCGGAGAGCACTAAAGAACAAGTGGGTCTATAGGATGAAGAATGACGGCACTGGTAGTGATATTAGATACAAAGCCAGACTTGTTGTCAAGGGCCTTGGTCAAAGACCAGGAGTGGATTTTGATGAGATATTTTCTCCGGTTGTGAAGATGAGTTCTATCAGATTGGTTCTAGGCTTGGTTGCTAGTCTAGATCTGGAGCTTGAGCAGATGGATGTGAAGACAACTTTCCTTCACGGTGACCTTACAGAGGAGATCTACATGGAGCAGCCAGAAGGTTTTAAAGTCAAGGGGAAAGACCACTTAGTCTGCAAATTAAAGAAGAGTTTGTACGGGTTGAAACAGGCTCCTAGACAGTGGTACAAGAAGTTTGATTCTTTCATGCAGAGTCACGAGTACCAGAAGACAAGTGCAGATCCATG
Organism: Alisma plantago-aquatica; assembly: GCA_963693085.1. Lineage (NCBI taxonomy): Eukaryota > Viridiplantae > Streptophyta > Magnoliopsida > Alismatales > Alismataceae > Alisma > Alisma plantago-aquatica. The sequence goes on along the minus strand of OY856410.1, from coordinate 1,154,552,334 downwards.
TGTCTACATCAGGAGGTTTCCCAATGACAGGTTCATTATTCTACTACTCTATGTGGATGACATGTTGATTGTGGGTTAGGATCTCAGTTTGATAAGAAAATTGAAGACAGAGCTTTCCAAAGCCTTTGAGATGAAGGATTTGGGACCATCATGACAGATTTTGGGGATGCAGATCACACGTGACAGGACACAACGCAAGTTGTGGTTGTCACAACAGAGTTATGTTGAACGGGTACTTGAGCGGTTTAACATGGGCAAAGCCAAAGTCGTGGGGACTCCACTTTCAGGCCACTTCAAGCTGAGTAAGAAGTCATGCCCATCTACTGATGAGGAAAAGGAGGAGATGGCAAGGATTCCCTATTCTTCTGCTGTAGGGAGTTTGATGTACACAATGGTGTGTACCCGTCCTGATATTGCTCATGCAGTTGGCGTTGTGAGCAGGTTTCTCTCAAATCCTGGAAAAGATCACTGGGAGGCGGTCAAGTGGATCTTCAGATACTTACGAGGCACGAGCAACACGTTTTTGATGTTTGGTGGTTCGGAACCAGTTCTACAGGGCTTCGTTGATGCTGACATGGCAGGTGATATAGATCACAGGAAATCTACTTCTGGGTATATCTTCACTTTTGCGGGGGGAGCCATATCTTGGCAGTCCAGGTTGCAGAAGTGTGTTGCACTTTCAACTACAGAGGCAGAATACATTGCAGCAGCGGAAGCAGGAAAAGAAATTCTCTGGGTGGTGATATTTCTAAGGGAGCTGGGGATGATTCAGATTGACCAGACTATTTTCTGTGATAGTCAGAGTGCCATTGACTTGAGCAAGAGCACAATGCATCATGCACGGACAAAGCACATTGATGTGAGATATCACTGGCTTCGTGATGTTATAGAGAGGAAGTTGTTGACTCTGAAAAAGATCCATACTGAGAAGAATGCTTCTGATATGATGACCAAGGTGGTGACACGAGACAAGCTAGAGCTTTGTAAGAAGCTCTGCGGTGTACATTCCCAATGATGATCGCTGAAGACCACATCTCCCTCATGGGCTGGAGGGGGAGATTGTTGGGATTAGGAATATAATCCATCCCATGTCTTAGTGGGATTTAGACTTGGGAGGGTTGGTTTGTACTACCAATCCTAATAGGAGTCAAATCTTGAATAGTAGGAATATGACTTCCTATGTGCAACATGCAGTTGGACTAGGATTCGAACTAGGACTAGAATTCCTGGTTGCAATCACATGCATGGAGGCCTATAAATAGAGGCCCTTGGGGAGGCCTTTGGATTATCCACCGGTTGAGGTGTGAGTTCTTCAGTTACTTGTTGGTGCCTTCTGTGGTAGAGGGTGCCAGAGAACAAGAACAACTGGTAGAGAAGCTCTCTTGGTTTATAAGAGAGGGCCAGCGACTTTGCCTTGAAGCAAAGTAGCGGTTGGCGGTTGCTACTCGGATTTAGGGGTAATTAAATTTGGGAGGTGTGAGTTGTAATTTTATTACATAGTGCTTATTAGCGGGATTGCCCCGTGGTTTTTCTCTCCTTATTGAGGGGAGAGTTTTCCAAGTTAAATCTGGTGTTTTTCTTCTTTGGGTTTTATACGCTTGTTGGTAGCGCTTCCGTGACAACTTTTCGTCACATCCGGGACTGTATCGGTACAACATCCCCAACAAAAATGTGGACATGAAGCAGACAGACCGAACCCAACCGGGACTGGTCTAAAATTTATTTAACCTGACAAAACCCAAAATCAAAGCACGCACCAAAACATCGCTAAAATATTTTTTCTCCATCATTGATATCATTTAATAGAAGGTAAAAGAATGAAATGTAAAAGCAAAAAAAAAAAAGAGAGAACATGTGCTATTCCGTCACGGCAGGTGATGGAATGAGTAGGAGAGGGGGTTAATGGGAATTTGGGTAAAGAGAGAGGGGGTTGGTGGAATTACTGAAACTAGAGGGGGTTTTCTAGAAATATGTGAAAGAAGCGGGGCGTTTTGGGAAAAAAACTATATGTTTTAGTTTTACATGAGGTCATTCCACGCCGTACGAGCGAGGCCTACCAGTGGTTCAATGATTTGGATTTGCATTGGAGTGGAGTGAGACAAGACTTTTCCGAGCTGTGGTATATAATTGCACTTCCAAACAGTTTATCCAAGAAGGAATAACTCATCTCGAGTGGTGTACGATCTGTGAGTGAAACTGGTTGTTCCCCATATTGGCGGAGGCAATCTCCTCTTTTCCACCCGTGATGCATCAAAACGATGGCCCTTAACCACGCAAGTCGAGGTCGTTTTCAGGAACAGAAGTTCGGTATATAGCTTTTGGACAAGGACGAGTCGTCTAACGGAAAGGTGGTAAAATCCATTTCCATGGTACTTGGGCGAGCAAACAGAAGACACAACAAAGAAAGAGGTCATCCGTTTGTTTTTGTCGTAGCACTTGCTCAAGATCTATTCTATGGCACCACTTGCTTGGCTTGTGTAAGGTTTCTCATGTGATGGTTACGAGGGGATGGATCCTTTTGAATTCTATCTTGATCAAGGTTCAAATAGACCCTTACTTACGGTTCCCTCACAAATGAGCCGCTGGACATGACCGCATGAGAGTGGGCATCCGTTTCTGCTAATAACATTTAGATCGTTGTAAGAGGAATAATGTATGGGTTTTCATGCCTACTATCTCTTTTCATAGGTTGTGATTGCAAATTATTATCCTCTCGACCTACATTTGAGTTCGTTAGTCTCAAAGGATAACAACTTAAGATCTTCCATTTTCGAAGGACCCTAATTAATTTCGTTTCGGAAATCAGCTGACCCCGCGCAAAGCATGTAACGCGCGCCTCACGCACCACGGGCTAGGTGGTTTTATGAGGGAAAAGTTGATTTGGGGGCGTGACTTGACAAACAATAATTGGATGTTAGGTAGATGTTGTGTAATGGATAAATACATTTATTTTAATTATAACTTTTGAACCATGAAATTTTTTTTGAGGAAACAAAAATCCTTGGGGTCGTTATAAAATATGCATTCTGATAAAAAAATGTTGATATATTTTTTTATAAAAAATACAAAAGTGGTATGTATAGATGGTGATGAGAGAGAAAAATATTTTGTTTGTAATTTTCAAACATTGATGAATTTTTGAACAAAATAAAATCATTAAATTTGTGATAAAAAAATAAATTTAAACCAGAGTAATGTTGATATACTTTTGTAGAAAGAGGTAAAAAAAGAGAGGAGAAAAGTGATGATGAAAGATTAAAGAAGCGAGGAGAAAAGTGGTGGGGGAAGATGAGGGAAGTGAGAGAAGTAATGAGAGATGAGAAATGAGAGAAGTAAATGGAGGACATGAGGAAAGTAGGTATGTATTCATGATAATCAGGCGTTTGTATTTATCGTTAAAAGCGTCCAAAAATTGATAAATATAAGTCCAAAAATTAAGTACTTGAAAATAGTGAATATGCGCCTATAAATAGCTAAATGCACCTAAAGATGACTATATAACACCCAAAAATGACTAAAAATACTAAAAAATAGTGATATGCCCACAAATGACTGAAAAATGCCTAAAAATGACTAAGTAGCGCCTAAAAATAGCGCCAAAAATTGCTAAAATTCTTAAATATCAAACAAACATATTTGGGCATTGTTACGTTGTTTTTAGTTGTCAATTACCTTAGATGTGATTCAACGCATATAATATTTACTTGGACGTCATTTTTATACCTTTGGGTGTCAATGAACTTTTCTAGGAAATAATTAGCCATATTTGGGTCAATTAACCATTTATAGACGCCATCAAGTTGTTGTTGGGAGTGAAGTACCCTTAAATCCAATTTAATGCCTACAAACATATTGAGGGTGTCATTAAGTTATTCTTGGGTGTCAAACAAACATATTTAGATGTCGTTATGTTCGTTTTGGTTGTCAATTACCTTAAATTTGATTTAGTGTGTTCAATATTTACTTGTGCACCATTAATTTAATTTTGAGTGTCAGTGAACCATTTTTGGGCATCAACTAACCATCTTTAGGTGTCAATTAGCTATTTATGGGCGCCATCAAGTTACCCTTACACCCTATTTAATGCGTACAATCATATTCTAGTGCCATTAAGTTGTTCTTGGATGTCAATCAAACCTATATGGGCATTGTTATGTTATTGTTGGTTGTCAATTATCTTAGATGTGACTTGGCACACACAATATTTACTTGGGTTCTATTTTTATACTTTTGGGTGTCAACGAACTATTTCTGGGTGTCAATTAACCATCTTTGAGTGTCAATTAACCATTTATGGGTACCATCAAATTATTGTTGGGTGTGAAATATCCTTACACCCTATTTAATACGTACAACCATATTTGGGCGCCATTAAGTTATTTTTAGGTGTCAAACAAACATATTTGAGTATCATTATATTATTTTTGTTTGTCAATTACCTTAGATATAATTTAGCATATAATATTTACTTGTGCGTCATTTTTATACTTTTGGGTGTCAATGAACCATTTTTTAGCGTAAATGAATCATCTCTGGGTGTCAATTAATCATTGAGTGCATCTGTGGATTTTGTTAACTGCTTGGGTATCAAACAATCATATTTTTATTTCATTCAAAAATTAATCACGGTTTAAAAATTATAAACAAACAATTTTTCTTTCATCACATCAATATCACTTGTGTAATTTTTTTCTCAAAAATATATCAACATTAGTATTGTTGGAATGAATTTTTTCATAACTAATCCAATAATTTTTTCATTAAAAAATTGATCATGGTTCAAAAGTTATAAACAAAATAAATTTATTTGGCTATTACATAATCTCCAACAACTACCTCAATCAATGTCCGTCATGTCATCCTCTCATAATACAGTGGATATAATGGGGGCCAATGGTAAGAGGTAATTGGAGAAGCGATATTGACATCTAATTCGGGCACGCTTCACCTGCGCATGAGCATGCCCAAATCTTGGTTCATTTAGTTTAATGATTCCCTTTCTCAGAAGGAACTAGGTGACTTCCCGGTACCCTACCTTGTGTTAAAGAGGAAACACAGAAGAAAAAGATACAAGAAACCACAGATCACTAGATATGCCACGTCCAGCAGATGCCGGTACGTAAGGATGTTGTCCGGCAACACATGCAGACACAGCGCAGCAACTGTAACAGAGGCGTTCGACGACAGAGGCCACGAGGGGAGGTGGCCCACGAGAACATGGGCAGGGGGACGGCCGTCGACCGACGTGCCTTGTGGGATACATTGACCACACACCACTCGATCCATCCGCTGCCCATAGCTTGCAACTTGCTTGCTTCCGTGCTCCATCGCCCGCCCGCCTTTCGCGTCTCCGGCTTGTCGGTATCCAGTAAAAAGCTCCAGCGGTCGGTCGGCGCCAATGATCACGTACGTAGACCCATCGGTCCCGAATTATACCCCACTCCACGGCTAGCGTTGGCCGCGCGCGATCGACATACTTCCATCAGCGTGGGCTGCCCCTCTCGCAATATAATTGTATAATAGATCCATCAGAACACATATATGGATCGATCCATCTCCATCCATACTCCAGTGTCCACCTTGAACATCGCATCACATGGTGGATCCAGGGCGTACTGAACAGTGGTGGGGGTTAGGGGTTGCCAGATAAATAATTCTCAAGTTCGATCCGTTAACGAAAAAGATCTACAAAATGATTGTTTTGTCAGATCACACAGCTACTACGGCCGTACTGTGCTGCCGGGGCATGTATGATTGTGGTGCTACCTTCCTTCCTTCTTTCCTTTCCCTGAACCTTATCGGTACACTGGAACAATGACTTGCCTGCTTTCCTTCACAAAACAACCGTCTCTTCTATTTGAACTCTTTCGATCATTATCCGTCATGGTGTTTAGTGGGGATATATGGCTGATTGCGTGTGGATGGTACCGCAGTACAGGAGTCCGCTTGAAACAGGATCCTCCAATTTTATTTCGTACCTTTTCAATGTTTTCCTTTCGATAATGCTTGTACTCGATAAAAGCAGTGAATGTTAACGCATAACTGTAAGGTTCTACAGAACAAACTTACTTTAAGACTGTTCCTATACTTTTTTTATAGGACGACCAATCAGAAGATAATAAGGGGCCACCCTATTAGAACATAGATCCAAAAAAATAAATCAAAGAAGAGTAAACATCTTATATAACCAGGGGGTTAACGTAGATAGCCTAGGACACAAGCATGATTAACCAACATAAGAGCAGGGTTGCGTCTCCCATAAAACAAACCCACTACGAGATGTCTTACCTGGCAATGAGGCAACTGATCACAAAACCAGATGTCATCAATAAGACAAAGATCCAGTGTGGACTATCATCGTCTCAAGGAGCCATGGAGTCGTCCCTATGGGAGACATACTTCACCGACTCCTAAAAGTATGATGGGCCCAAGGCAAAAATCCATCATCATCCACTTGTGTGATGGAGAAAGCACGAGGGGCTATCTTCATTTAATAGCTGAGGAGGCATCGTATAAAAATTCAAATATTGATCGAAACAGTAGATGAAGAATAAACGTCAGCTATTAAACTTCGTGGTATATGTGAACTTATGATTTCATAATAAGTGTTGATTGACGTTCTAACCATATATGCTAAATTTTACAAGTATGCAAGAATTCACTAATCTTAAGGATACCATCAAAACAAGTATCAATATGGAACAAAATATTTAGTGTTAGTTTGTAATATCTGCCTTTTCAATGGAGACAACATACAAATGTGCTCAAACTAATTGAGTAAAAACTACAATCAAACAAGATATGTTAGTCTCTTCCGAGAATTGTTCACAAACTGAACATATATATGGCCTACGAAATCCACTTGGGTTGCATTCTACACCAATAAAAACATTTGTGCCCAACAAGCCAAAGCAAGATGTGTACTTTAGGTAGACATTTGGTTCTCCAAAAATGGTGGTCATAAAGAGAGTTATGGATGGAGAGAACGAAGAGGTTGTATGCTTTATTCACAATGTACTTATTTCCACAACTCCATTTAACAACGCGCATCATGTCCAGACAATTTATGAAAGTAAGTATTTGATCAATAAGTCTTGTATCAGATAATTTATTCTTGTGTGTAATATTTTGACTTGTGAAAAGTAGACTTAGGGATTTATCAAATGAATATTATTTCAAACTTAGGAAAATGTAGTGTGGGATTTACAATGAAAATTGCACACCAAAGTTGACCATGGTTCCAACCAGAAGTTGATGTGATCCCAATAGTGGGCTAGCATAGTATAAAGTTGACCTTTATCAATATAACGCCAAAAATGTGAACATAGGTTTAAATTGTTGTGGATGTCATATGATTTTGTTGTAATATTTTATTTTAACATAATTGACGCAAGTGAACTCTAGTTTCTCTATGATAATGGAGAAACCTTTTTGAACATATGATTAGAATGTGAATTCCCCAACCTTCCAATTTTCATTCAACATAGAGAGGACCAATTATGAAAGTGAATGTTTCTTTTCTCCTGAGTGCTATCCCATTAAAAATCCTCCAAAGTTTGTGAAGGCATGCCTGAATGTTTTTGGGATGAGGTACAATGTAACGAGTAGGACCTACAAGGGGACCGCTCCCTAAACTAAAGGAAACACCAAACATTAATTCATAATGATAAGATAAAAGAAGATGCTAAATACTCCCAAAATAATATGGTATACTAAACAAATAAAGTCATAGAAGAGGAAAAAGGAAATTAAGCTATTCATCATCATCATCATCAACTAAGCCTCAATCTGAACTATGTTGGTATCGACTACATGGATCCTTCTTTTCCATTCAGCTCTATCATGGGTCATATTCTAGTTGAGATGTAGAGATTCAAAATCTCTCTTTATAAGCTTTTCCCATGTTAATTTAGGCCTTCCTCTTCTTCTATTAATTATGCTTGCCTCAATAGTATTGCTTCGTATAGGCGCAATAGTCGGTCTGCATTGCACATGTCTATACCAACTGAGTCAGCCCTCGCGCAACTTGTCCCCAATGCTCGCCACCCCCACTTTATTCCTGATAAAGTCATTTCTCAAGCAATCTTTTCTTATCTTCCCACACATCCATCTCAACTTATGCATTTCAGCCATGTTCATCTTGTTGAGTCCTTGTTTCTTCACCGCCCAACATTCACTCCCATAGAGTGTGGCTAGCCGTATAGCCGTTTTATAAAATTTGCTTTTTAGTATGAGAGGGATTTTCTGATCACATAATACTCCAGTTGCACTCCTCCATTTCAACCATCCTGCTGTGATCCTATGAAAAATGTCATTTTGGACATCTCCGTCTGTTTGAATGATAGAGCCCAAGTAACAAAATTTATCACATTTTGGTATATGTACTCCGTCCAACTTGGCTCCACCATTCACACTACGAGATTGGCTGAAATTGCAATGCATATACTCAGTTTTGCTCCTACTAATCATCATCCATTTGATTCCAATGCCTTTCTCCAAAGTTCAACTTTTATCATTCAAACCATCTTTAGTTTTTCCAGTCAATACAATATCATCTGCAAATAACATGCGCCAAGGAACATCATCCTAAACATTCTTTGTCAACTCATCCATAACAAGAATGAACAGATATGGACTGATTGTGGATCCTTGTTGTACCCCAACTGTGATGGGAAATGTTGGTGTCTCTCCTCCAAGAGTCTTCACACTTGAAGTAGAGCTACCATACATGTCTTTAATCAAGTCAATGTATTGGATTGGCATACCCTTTTTCCTCAAAACCATCCACAACACTTCTCTGGGTACTCGATCATAAGCCTTCTCGAAATTGATAAAAACCATGTGAAGATCTATTTTTCTTTCCCTATAATTCTCCATAAGCCTCTAATAAGAAAAATAACATTTGTTGTCATGAAACCAAATTGGTTGTTTGGTATTTGCATTATAGATTTTAGCCTCTACTCAATAATCCTCTGCCAAAGCTTCATTGTGTGACTCATCAACTTGATACCTCTATAGTTTGCGCAGCTCTGAACAATGCCTTTATTCTTGTAGATGGGGACTATAGTACTATTTCTCCACTCAACCGACATCTTCTTTGTCTTCATGATCTTGTTAAATAAATTTGTTAACCACATAACTCCTTCATCCCCCATACTCTTCCATACATCATTGGGAATACCATATGGTCCACATGCCTTTCTCATTTTCATCTTTGTCAAGGCATTCTTGACCTTAAAATGTGAAACTCGTTGTGTGTAAATGATTCTTTTGTATCCCTATCATACCAATCTCTAACATTATTTATAGTATCTCCATTAAAAAGCTTATGGAAGTAATTTCTCCATTGGTTCTTCATATCATTGTCCTTTACCAGCACTCTACCATCTTCATTCTTGATGCATTTTACTTGACTCAAGTTTCTTCCTTTCCTTTCTCTTATACGAGCCTACGTTTTCATATTTTGTGCAAATGTAGTTGGTCCCAAGCACGTGTAAAGGAGGAGGGTTTGTGGTAGATTGACATCCAGCCATAAAAACTTTGTCACTTTTTCTATGACATGGATCCTTATAAAAACTAAGCTATTACAATATCAAAAATAGTTCCAATTATAAGTCCACAGGGACATAAAGAAAATGAATGGAACTAACATTAAATGGATTAGTTATAGTGGGAAACCCAGGCATCTTAGAAGCTTCCACAAACTTTTATAGAATGGGCTCCTCGAACCCTAGATCCTCAAATACTAGGTCCTCTACTAAGTGATCAACTACCTACTCTACACTTGAGTGGAAGGGAACATCACCCATAACATAGGAAACAAGGTAAGAATGAGCAAACATTGGATATATACATATAATAAACCATTTGAGCACTATATCGGGTTATAAGTACAAAAGAGATGTTCCCACAAAGAGGGGGCTATATGCAATTAGCTTAGTCAAAAAGATTTAAATAAAGATAAATAGACATAATAATTTTAGAGAATAGGAATGGAGAATAAAATATTTTACCACAACAATAATTCAAAATTTTAAATTTAAACAATAAACATCACATGCATAAATAATTTAGACTAGGTATACTGAAATAGGGCCATGACACCACATGATATGACCAAAAAATTAAAGGCGGAAGCACACACCCTGGGAAGAATATACACAACCTACATAAGTATGGTTGTATATAAGTATCACTACTTTAGATAGTTCTGTAAAAATATTTAACATGTGAAATAGAAAGACAATGTTATAATTTTAGTCATTATCACATAGAAAGACAAAGCATGATAAGAGATGTCAAAGGGCCCATCATGAAAGAGTAATTCAATATTCATAAGAATTCATATGATTTCAAGTCAGGATACACGTTGAACATTTAGTTTCCTAGGAGAATTAATAATCCAAGAGATGCCTTACTCATTGAATTTAGATCTTAGTAAAATAATACCCAAAATAAAATAGAGAATGTACAGACCATAAAATAAAACCTAATTATCTCAAAATACTATCTAGGATCAAGGTCAAAGACTTTCACAACCGAATCATAATGTTTATGCATGAGTTAATATTGATTTCATTGAATTTATCAATTAGAGAGTGACCCTGCTATAAACCAAAAAGCAAGCATAAAAACCCATCCCATGAAATTTATCATATCTTTCTATTTTCTAAAATGTACTTAGATATTTTTTTTGGATAATCCAACATTTTCTTATGAATTTTACACAAAATAACATTTTAGACTATTTGAAAAATATATGTGAAAGGGCCTAATTGCCCTAGATGAAATCAAAACAATACCATTTTTACGCCATGCACATAGTAGAATAATACTACTATAAATCAATAGAATGTGTGTCAATATAGGTGAAAAGTTGAATACACCCTTCATGAGTATTACTGTCAAATGTAGACTCCATGGCATACAAGAACATTTTCCCTAGGGTTGAATCCCTTTTTTTCATGATATGACTAGAGCACAGGAGCTCCACTCTAAGTACTTGGCTATAGGATATGACCCCCATCCTGACTTATATGCAAGAGAGATCTACTCCCATTGCAAACTAGAAGCTGGGACAAATGAAGTGAGCTACCTCTCATGGTCAGATCAACGGATCAAGAAAGAAACATGCCCTATCAAAGAACAAACAAACTTGGTGATTCCATAAGTGGAGCACTAGTTGGAGGTTCTATACACACCCACATATTTCAAGAATATGATTGGGGTGTTGTGGTCCTTGCAAATGTGAGAATCACCAACCACAGCCTGAATCCTCAGGAGTTGAGACTTATCTCCCTTGTCAGAATATAGTAGTAGATTAACCAAATTGATAATGAGTAAGGAGGCACAAAAAGGGTCACTCAAAGCGATACAAAAGTCACACAGTTAGTGGACGAGGGTATTTCATTAATATCAATCTCAAAAGAAGGTCTAGAATGACTATAAATCCTTTAATAATGGTCAATGACATAAAGGGAGGATTAGAAACCAATGGTATAACATACATGAAGATGGCTAACCCCCTCAAAGCATCACCAAGTCCGCGTAGATGGATTGGTAGAGATCTAGGGGCTTAGTGGCTAATGGTTTCCCTTTTTGGTGATCATCTAGGAAGCAGATGGTCATAAAGTTTTCTAATCGAATTAAATAGGGAAATCCAAAGAAAGTTGAGCACATGTAATGAAAGAGGGGATGTTGGAGATGATGGTTACCTCACAACTGATTGCCCAAAGATGAAATAATCCACTGTTGCTCCACACTACTAGAGAAGATGATCAACACACCCTTACAACTCATGAAGACATGAAAGAAACTGACTAGGGCGATTGTTTAAGGAGAGTGTGACAGAAGTGTTAGGGTGGGTAGAAAATGATGGTGGGGGTGTTGTGGAAGAGTATGTTGGGTCTATGGGTTATAGCAGTGGCTATATGCTTGGGTTGAGTTTGTCTTTTCACAATGCACTACTCAACTCAAGTGAAGGTTTGTTGGAAATAGAGGAGAAAATGGAGTTGGTTGGTAGTGAAAATGGGAAAATTGTTGTTAGGAAGGGGAGAAAATGGTGAGAAAACTTTGGTGCATTGAAGCAATCATGCACATGTGTAGGGGGACTAGTGGTGGAAGATAGAGTCCACATGCCTGGTTGCCCGACCCGATGCAGCATCTCATGTGACAAATAAAGTATGTCCTGACTATAGCTTTGGGGGCATGATATTGATGAATGCATATTCATCACATTTTATTGCATTGTTTAGGTCATTAATTAGGGCTTCATATCCCTTTTTCTTCATTTTTAGGATCTAATAAAAATTCCTTGATTTTCTCTCTTTAGTTAGATTTCTTATTATTTTTGTCCTCATTTTGTAGGTTTTATGTATTTTGTCACTCCTCCAACCCTAGTCCAAGAATTACTTCATTCCCTCAAGAGATTTGAATAATAAAAGGCTGATTTCAGCCCTCTAGAATCCCATTTGATTGACTCACCCCCTTCTCTTAGTCGTGGACTATGTGTCCAAGTGGGTAGAGTCTATGCCCACAAAGACCAATGAAATCCATGATAAAACTCTTCATAGATACCATCTTCCCCCGATTAGGAGTTCCTCACACCGTCATATCGAATGAAAAATCACATCTTATAGAGAAAAACTTCAAGGACCTGTTGAAAAAAATATGACGTTCGATACAAGGTCGCCTCCCCCTACCACCCTCAGACATGTGTCTAGACGAAAGTCTCTAATAACCAAATAAAATCGATCTTGCAAAAGACTGTGAACCGTATAAGGAAATATTGGGCCTTAAAACTCAATGACGTCTTGTGGACATATCACACTACCACTACTACATTTTTGGCCAATAATGTCACTGCTCGTAGCGTCATTTTTACTAGAATAACTGACCTAATATGCTATTGCATCAATTGTATCACAAAACTGACCCAATAGGTTTCCCACGGTGAAAATTGACTCGATTTTGCCTTTGCGCCTTGAGCTATAGGGTTAGTTTTTGCCTGATAACCAACCTTAGCTATATACAAAAAATTCGGGCACCGCTTAAAACTCTTGGGTCAGTTTTTTTTTAAAACAACCGACCTTGGATGTTGACATCTTGGGTTAGTTTTACAGGATAACCGACCTTGAAAATTTTTGACCTCTTGGGTCGGTTTTCTTTAAATACCCGACCTTGTAGGTGGTATCTCTAGGGTCAGTTTTTTTCACTTACCCGACCTTGTAGTGTTAGTGCATGCACCGATGACTCTTGGGTCGGTTTTAGATCTCAGAACCGACCTTAGAGGTCAGTCAGTTAATAAACCTTACTAGAACCCGTCCAGTTCATTTTCTCGATCGCGTGAATAGAGAAGCTAGCTAGCAAGCTGCCGCTTCTGCTTTCGAGTGAGTAGAGAACCTTGTTTTTGTCGCTCTAGGGTGAGTAGAGAAGGACCTTTCCGCTGTTGTGTCAGTCTGATAACCCCCCCCCCCCCCGCTACCGTGCCTGCAAAGATAAAGCCTCTCCGCCGCCGCCACCGCCATCCAAACACAGAGGTAAGGTCGGCCGCTGTCTTTTACTTTTGACGTAATGTAGGTGTCGCCGCCACGGGGACATGAGCCATTGACATGCTCGATGAGGTCGTTTAGGATTTCCCACGGCCGTTGATGGTGTCGGGATGGTTTGGGTTTTGGGAACTCATCTTTCGGGATGGGTTGGGGATGAGGAACATCCCATTATCATCTGTTTGGAACTGGTGGATCCTTTGTCTGGGCCTATCTTCCTCCCTACTTGGTTGACCCAGATGCAAGGCATCCCTGCTCCCATCTGCAGGAGTATCGTTGGGCCAACAAGGTCTGGTGAGGACTCCAATCTGTGGTAGTTGCCCCTGTCGATGGTGAAAGGCATCAAAGTCTTTATCTTTTTCCATTATTCTTGAGTAGTATCATTGGAATCATCTCCCTCTCTTATTTACTAGTTGAACTGAGGGAGGTTCCCCTATTTCACCCCTGCTACATGCTACTACCTACTTGGAGGCTCTTCAATGCTTCTGATCCTAGCGTCGAGGCACATCATTGCCTGATCTTAGCTATATCATGACTAATAAAATAATATTAGTCATAAAACAATCTTAGTCTTGGGATAAACCGTTTGCACTATTTATATTTGCCTCTTTACTCTTGTACATAGGGAATGAGATTAATATTCTTACTACAAATTGATAAGCTATTTTGTTTCACTCATATAACTATCTGGCTTAACTTATTTATATGAATAATGAATCAAAAAATGAAAGGATCCATCCATTATTAGAAATCTTTTCCTATATTAGAAATGAAGAAAAGAATCTACCTCCTCTCTTACAATTACTTAATCTTTTATTTTTTGTGTTACACCCCGATCTCACAATTACCACTAATCATGAGATTAGGGCATAAATTGAGGATTTAACGTAATACAAAGATCACCCTTAACTTTTTCTTCTATCTCAAACTCTTTGTTTTCTCACATTGAATCACATAAACAAACTTTACAAAAGAATTAAACCTTGATTACTCTAATATGATCTCAACATTAATGATACACATCCATACATTCATTATGTTTCCCACACTTCCATCTACATACGACATGATAATCAAATGCATTCTCTCTTATTAAGGAAACAAAGATACAAACATCATTTACAACTCTCTCTCATCTATACAAGGACCTAGAGTGACAAGGACTGACTGAACTTAACTATACTTAGACATAACTCTTGTGGAAGATCTACTCTGATGCATTGATATCTTCAATCCCCACAGTTTCCATAAAAATTTTGAGTAGAGGGGTGAGCCTACTCGCTCAGTGAATGAGTAAAACAATAATGCAGTCTAAAGTACTGAATCAAACATTTATCATTCTTGGATAATTGAAATAAAACAAGATAGAAATTTCAAATTAAAAGACTAGATATTCAAAAACTTACTAATAACATTGATGCCTACATCATTAGAAATAAACAAGTATGGAAATATAATCATCACTATATTCAATATTTTATTTAAAGAACAACTACTGTAAAATTGTACCTGAATCTTTCTTAACCTTTCTTTCTTATGAGAAACTCTTTAAACCTATATGAACATATTTTAGCTTATGCCCTAATCATATGTAGTGTACTCTACATATGAAGACTCGTAGCGAACTACGATCTCACCGTACAAGACTTAGCTAACACACCCAAGAATGCTAAGCCTGACTACGTCGCTGGTCTGTAATAGGAAAATGGCTCTCTGGCCTTGGCACACCTATTATGTCGTAAAAATTAGACTCCTCCTCTAACCTGAGCACACAGGTAGAGAGTCAAGCCACCTATTGGCTTTACTGTACTCTAGTGCCACCATGATCTCTGGTTAATGTTGGACACTACATTCTATATTTAAAGGAGATTTCTATAAGGGCTTCGTCACCCGTACCACCTGTTAGTATGATCCGACCCCCGTATACTGTACACTACCAGGGTTAGGTCATTTCATCCCTATAGCGTAGACTTCTCATAGGGAATCTACGGTGTTCAGGGCCCCTAAGTCTATTATTTTATTATTCTTATAAAGCTCTTACTATATTGTATCTTTTCCTTACTTATACTAGACTCTGTTATCTCTATGACACCACATCTATTTATTTGAAATTTATAATACAACATGTATATCATTCTAAACTTGACAGAGCATTATATTCAAAATACTATGATATTCTGAGTAATCATCATACTATACATATAGGCAGACGAAATTTTTTAAATAAACATAATACATGTCAACTTGGCACTTTATGCACTAGAATCATGCAATTGAACTTCTTAATACACTGATAATACTGAACTGGATGCTTAACATATTGTTTACCCCTTTCTTAGGGTTTATCCTTACTCATGCACATATAACACTTCTCATGTATTCAAACATATATCATGTCTACTAATATAAATATTCTCATTCAACATTTCTCACATTTATGCATGGCATTGATAACATACCTATCTAGGGAATGTCATATCTATCCACTTGCAATAGCATAACAACATATGCATTTCATGACAAGTATTTGAGTTAGAAAATCCAAATCTCATAAACAAAGCATGTATGCATATAAGATAATATTCAGATAAAATCCAACAATATCACATGAATAATTTCAGTCATCCATTTACTACTAAATTAGATATGTATACTTGTAAAAGCATACTAGATTGGGTTTCCATCCTTGATTACTTGCTATTCACATGATATGTATTGTGAAAATCAGAAACTCTGTTTGTCCATATATCAAATCAAGAGATCAAATATGTAGAATTATATGCACTAGGAGCATAAGTAAGATCATATAAACATAAATCCAAATTTCAACTATAATGTTGTTCAAGAACACGAATAACTTGTAAATTCAAATCTTCAGAAGATTCTCAATAAACTTCTTAATTCTGTAGTATTCAAGATTCATGGACATCTATATCCATGATATCATATAAATGTTTTCCGATCATAGTTGGAACATGAATTGAAGTATTCTATAAACTGAATTCAAGAACAATTCTTTTCATTTATTGTCATCTAGGGAGGAATCAAGAATATAAATTAAAACCATCTAATTGAGTACAATTGACTGAAATATTCTTTTATGCACTCACCCTAAGTTGTAAAATAGCTTAAAAATACAGCTCATCCCTGACAATCTCGATCTTATATCAAATCCCTAGCAATTCACCCGATTCTTCATCCTTTCAACTCGGAAACCCTAAAAATGAGGGATTGTGAAGAAAGAGTGAGAAAAGGGGAAGTTTTGATACCATTTTCGATCAAATCAGAGGAGGGACAGAATCTTGACATGTGAGAGAATATTCACCATTAAAGTCTATGCAAAGAACTTAAACTTACATGATTTCATCATTCTTCGGACCGCAAAACCCTATGTCAACATCTCCATCACATTCTCCTCTCAAACCCTAACTATCCCTCTCTCTCTAGGATTTTGTTTCTCTTTATTGAATCACAAATTATGAGAGCTCCTTGTGTGTTAGGTTGACCATATAGAACAATTGAGCTGCTTGGGTCAATTTCACATTGACCCTCACTATACTTTCTCTTATTTCAGCTGAATTTTCTGTCATAAAAATATTACTGTAATTCATCTACTGATAAGGTCTAAACACATCCAAAATTACGAAAATTTTACATGTTGTATATGATTGAGTTTCAGATCTCAATTTAAAATTTCAAATCATTTGGAGTTACCAATAAATAAATAAAAATAAAACACTACACTGCTGAAAAGCACTCTGTCAGCATTTTGGTCGAAGTATAGTTTGACCGAGAACCAAATTCAAAGAACACTCAAATATTCTGAAATTTTTATTCAATATGCATGATTAATTTATACATATCATATCAAAAATTCAATTAAATAAAAATTTCTAGAAAATATGAAAAATCATTTACCACACTTCTATCCTGATCAAATTGCATGTTCATGTACTATCAAAACCCTAATTTTTTCCGATTAGGGTTTACATTTCTCAAACCCTAATTCTTCAAACTAAAATCATAGTTAGAGTTTCTTCTTAGGTTTGAAACATCACAATTGATCTACTATCATTAATCAAGTCTAAACGATGTTCAATCTAATCAAGCATGTAATCATTCAGGTAAACCCTAGTTTACCAATTAAGAACAAATGTGGTCATTACAATTCTCACTCCCTTAAAAAGTTTTGTCCCCGAAATATAAATATGCAAATAAAGTATATTCAATATTTATTTTAAGCTTCTGAAATCTTACATGTCATTACATTCTTGTATTTTATACTTGAATGTAGTTTTGAACGTTAAGTCCTTTATTTTTTTTCTAATCACAACATGTTAAAACAGTTCTCAATGATCACAAACAAATTCTCTATGCTACAATCAATCATAGGATAGAGAGAGAAACAAACATTTCAATATTTTCATACTCTCGAGGTGTTACTTCAACATTGATAATCTGATCTAACTATCTCAATTCATACGACTCAATATGTACTATTGTTATGTATTACCTCTAAGTCACAAAAGAGAGTTCACCATGTTGTTTTGAATTTTACTATTGTGCTACTCAAATAGAAAAATAGTCTTGAGTTGGAAGACTAGATTCAACATCAATTGTATAATACTACTCATGACATCCCCATTGCATCATGGATGCATAAGGTGAAGCATTACCATCACATTCCATATTATTCTCAAATATGAACCCACACATAATTCAAGGTCTAACCATCGAGTTATAGCATACTAGGGTTTCAACAATAGTAACAAAGTACTCCATGATTATATTAGTCGTTCAAGGACTATTCATACCCAATTACCATCAGTTAGTTATATTAAAGCTAGGTATAAAAAGCTATACCTCATTAGGGTTACATATCAATACAATATGGTTATCATCCCTTCTATTCATATGAGTGAATAGGTAAGACTACCTTATTCAGGGTAACCCTTCATTTGTTCTATCATTATTCAACCTGTATCACCATACCACAATTGAACAATACTAAGATGGATTACTAGTATGAATGACTACAACTATCAGACACCTTTAAATAACATATTGCTTGCACATGTACACTGAAATCATACATAGAACCAATTTACATCCCTTAATATACCTTCAACAAATTATACTTCTAAAAACAAATTCACATATTACTAAAAGCCATTATTTTCTCTTATCTCTCTCCTCATTCACTACTACTTACTTTTTGCTACTTATCCTTCTCATTTTAATCATGTAGATTAAACATTCCTAAAATTGAAACATACAAGGTACAAATAGATTATTCATCATTCTTGCTATCACTGCAAGAATTTATCTCATATCGCACTTCACTCATATTGTATTTCTCCTTTTGTTCAAAACACACTTGTTACATTTCAAATTTATATCTTACTCTTTGCTCCGAATCATTTCCATATTGTTTATCTATCTTTCAAGTTAGCTATCTTTTAACCCTGAATTACTATCAGAGCTAGTTTACTTCTCATAGTGAAAATCTCATGATGTTTTTTATAGAGATGCTAGTATTCAAGGTCAAATCACTAGTGACATCCCTTGAACTACTACAAATCTAAACATTCTAGGGTTTGGTCCTTATCAGTAGCATGACATTATTGTGATGTGACTTTGCATCCTTAATTTGAAATTCAAACTTTGGATCTCACAAGTTTTGCTAAAGTATTCTTTATGTTATCGATTGAATTTCCTTTCTCTTACTTGGCCATTCAGATAGATTACATTCTCAATTACCCTTCTAGGGTTTCATCATCACTAGGTGTCTCTACCATGGTGGTTATGCATCATATATGATTCATTTTTTATCACTTCATTCCCACATTGGTCTCATTAAGGAAGATATGAAAGAGAAGATGATTTTGAGACTTAGAATTCTTATCTTCAAACATTCAATAATACATTTCTCATATCTAGGTTTAATTAATTATCAACAAGGATACTTGACTTATTAGCACTTTCTTGAATCTCACAACCTCTTTCTTTTATAATCTATATTACTCCATTATGTTTCAAACCCTTCTTTACTTTCCATAATACCCTTACCATATACTACTATTCCACATGTCATCTTTAACTTCTAGTTTTCTCTTATGATCATGTTGCTTCTTTTATGTGTATGATCATGTATACCATGCTGCATATATTTCCTTTTATCTTTCGACTAATGTGAAGTTGAAATTCTAAATCAATAATCTCTCTACTAGTATCACCTCATGTTTAATACATTACATATCCTTCATTTTAAATCAAACAACTCATGCATGGGTGAAACATAGTTTCTCTTTCAATAAAGTTTTTCCTTCCTGAATATAGTCTACCTTTGTATGATTTATTCATTTATTTAGCTACACTTTTTGTTCTTATTTTAGAAACTAGTTTGTTGTTCTATAGAGACTTGGAATCCAAAGGTAGTAAGGATGAATGTATTAGCTTCACAATAAAGGTATACATTCCATGCTCTCAATTATATCATAACCCTCATTCCTTAATCAAGCTCATCATTTCCAACATTTCTCTTTGTTTCAACTAAGTTTCTTATCCTAGTTTAATGATTTACATGCTCATCTAGTTTTCTTCACTGTAACTCTTATGAAGACTCTTCACTTATATGTACTTATTGTATACTTAGCTCTTTTCTTCTATTTTCCCTTTGCCTTGGAGTACATAAAAAACATTGTACTTGGTTATATAATCCATTCCTCATGATTGATTCTTACTATCTTGGCCCCTTACATACTTTTCTCATATCTTTTACATATTTCATATTTAGATTTCATATAATACTAACAATTAAACTTAATCTAAACCTTATGTCGTGTTCCTTTAATCCCAATTAAGGGTTTCTCATATGAGGCCCTAAAGTTGGATCTCAGATATCAGTTCCAACTGATTCTTAGTTATCCTAGTATTTCCCTTATACTTCAAAATATTAGAGTATATACATTCATACTAGAATTTGGATCCAATCTATCCAAAATTTACTCTTGTTATGTTACTAATAGGAGTCATTAGATCCCAGTAATGCGTCCTGCCAGCCGGACCAGGCCGAACCTGCAGTCCTAAAACCAAGAGCTACTCAAGATTACTCAACTCCTATTTATCTCAAATGTGTGGAAGAAAACTTATCCACTTAGGAAAGATCATTCAAAGATCATTTCTAGTCTACTTGATACAAACAATGTAATCAATAAATACTACAACTGCATAGTGTACAAAAAATCTTAAAGACCCATATATATTACAAAATACTGAATATCCAAATTCAAACATGTAAGAGATTTTCTATTCATCTCCAATAAAACAACAATATGAAATGAAAGTTCTATCTCATTTTATATTAATGCTCTTAATTCATGTTACTTATCTTGTTTCTAACCCTAATATTTCTAGGGTTCCTCTCTAGACCATCTTTCCACTGTATACCTAGCCAGGGTATACATGAAAGAATAGACAGAGTAGCTTGATACTGGTTGATCCAAGTACTCAGATACCGGGCAGGATATCCAAATACTCAAATCCCCAGAGCTAACATCATAACATCTCCTATCTGCCACACTTATGACTCTAACTTACTAACTTAATGGTCCCTGACAACTCAGCCTAAGCTCTGATACCAAGTTGTTACACCCCAATCTCACAATTACCACTAATCATGAGATTAGGGCATAAATTGAGGATTTAACATAATACAAAGATCACCCTTAACTTTTTGTTCTTTCTCAAACTCTTTGTTTTCTTGCATTGAATCACATAAACAAACTTTACAAAAGAATTAAACCTTGATTACTCTAATATGATCTCAACATTAATGATACACGTCCATACATTCATTCTATTTCTCACACTTCCATGTACATACAACATGATAATCAAATGCATTTTCTCTTATTAAGGAAACAAAGATACAAACATCATTTACAACTCTCTCACGTCTATACAAGGACCTAGAGTGACAGGGACCGACTGAACTTAACTATACTCAGACTTAACTCTTGTCGTAGATCTACTCTAATGCAATGATATCTTCAATCCCCATGGTTTCCCTAAAAAAATTGAGTAGAGGGGTGATCCTACTCACTCAGTGAATGAATAAAACAATAATGTAGTCTAAAGTACTGAATCAAACATTTATCATTCTTGGATAATTGAAATAAAACAAGATAGTAATTTCAAATTAAAAGACTAGATATTCAAAAACATACTAATAACATTGATGCCTAAATCATTATAAATAAAAAAATTATGGAAATATAATCCTCACTATATTCAATATTTCATTTAAAGAACAATTGTTGTAAAACTTTACCTGAATCTTTCTTAACCTTTCTTTCTTATGAGAAACTCTTTAAACCTATATGAACATATTTTAGCTTATGCCCTGATCATATGCAGTGTACTCTACATATGAAGACCCGTAGCGAATTATGATCTCACCATACACGACTTAGCTGACACACCCGGGAATGCTAAGCCTGACTACATTACTGGTCTGCAATAGGAAAATGGCTGTCTGGCCTCGGCACACCTATTATGCTGTAAAAACTAGACTCCTCTAACCTGAGCACATAGGTAGAGAGTCAAGCCACCTATTGTCTTTACTATACTCTAGTGCCACCAGGATCTCTGGTTGATGTTGGACACTACAGTCTATATTTTAAGGAGACTTCCACTAGGGCTTCGTCCCCCATACCACCTGTTAGTACTATCTGACCCTAATATACTGGACACTGCCAAGGTTAGGTCATTTCATCCCTATGATGTAGACCTCTCATAGGGAATCTACGGTGTTCAGGGCCCCTAAGTCTATTATTTTATTATTCTTGGAAAACTCTTACTATATTGTATCTTTTCCTTACTTATACTTGACTCTGGTATCTCTATGGTACCCCGTCTATTTATTTGAAATTTATAATACAACATGTATATCATTTTAAACTTGACAGAAGAGTATATTCAAAATATTGTGATATTCTGAGTAATCATCATACTATACATACAAGCAGACTAAAATTCTTAAATAAATAGAATACATGTCAACTTTGCACTTTATGCACTAGAATCATGCAATTTAACTTCTTAATACACTGATAATACTGAACTGAATGCTTAACATATTGTTTACCCCTTTCTTAGGGTTTCTCCTTACTCATGCACATATAGAACTTCTCATGTATTCAAACATATATCATGTCTACTAATATAAATATTCTCATTCAACATTTCTCACATTTATGCATGGCATCGATAACATGCCTATCTAGGGCATGTCATATCTCTCCACTTGAAATAGCATAACAACATATGCATTTAATGACAAGTATTTGAGTTAGAAAATCTGAATCTCATAAACAAAGCATGTATGCATATAAGATAATATTCAGATAAAATCCCACAATATCATATGAATCATTTCAATCAGCCATTTACTACTAAATTAGATATGTATACTTGTAAAAGCATACTAGATTGGATTTCCATCCTTGATTACTTGCTATTCACAGGATATGTATTGTGAAAATTAGAAACTCTATTTTTCCATATATCAAATCAAGAGATCAAACATGTAGAATTATATGCACTAGGAACATAAGTAAGATCATATAAACATAAATCTGAATTTCAACTTTAATGTTGTTCAAGCACTCGAATAACTTCAAATTCAAATCTTCAGAAGATTCTCAATAAACTTCTTATTTCGGTAGTATTCAAGATTCATGGTTATCTATATCCATGTCATCATGTAAACGTTTTCAAATAATAGTTGGAACATGAATTGAAGTATTCTATAAATTGAATTCAAGAACAGTTCTTTTCATTTATTGTCATCTAGGGAGCAATCGTGAATATAAATTAAAACCTTCTATTTGAGTACACTTGATTGAAATATTCTTTTGGACACTCACCCTAAGCTATAAAACAGCTTAAAATGCAGCTCATCCCTGAAAATCTCGATCTTATATCAAATCCCTAGTTTTTCACCAGATTCTTCTTCCTTTCAACTCGGAAACCCAAAAAATGAGGGATTATGAAGAAAGAGTGAGAAAAGGGGAAGTTTTGATACCATTTTGGATCAAATAAGATGATGGAAGGAATCTTTACATGTGAGAGAAGATTCACTATTAAAGTCTATGCAAAGAAGCTAAACTTACATGATTTCATCATTCCTTAGACCGCAAAACCCTAGGTCAGCATCTGCATGACTTTCTCATCTCAAACCCTAACTCTCCCTCTCTCTATAGGATTTCTTTTCTCTAGATTGAATCACGAATTATGAGAGCTCCTTGTGTGTTAGGTTGACCATATAGAGAAATTGAGCTGCTTGGATCAATTTCACATTGACCCTCACTATACTTTCTCTTATTTCAGTTGAATTTTCTGTCATAAAAATATTACTATAATTCATCTACTGATAAGGTCTAAACGCATCCAAAAATTATGAAAATTTTACATATTTTTTATGATTCAGTTTCATATGTTTAGTTAAAATTTCAGATCATTTGGAGTTACCAATCAATAACTAAAAATAAAGCACTACACTGCTGAAAAGCACTCTGTCATCATTTTGGTCGAAGTATAGTTTGACTGAGAACCACATTCAAAGAACGCTCAAATATTCTGAAAATTTTCTCCAATATGAATGATTGAGTTATCCATATCATATACAAAATTAAATTAAATAAAAAAAATTATAAAATATAAAAAATCATTTACCACACTGCTATCATGATCAAATTTCATATTCATGTACTATCAAAACCCTAATATTTGTCGATTAGGGTTTACATTTCTCAAACCTTAATTCTTCAAAATAAAATCATAGTTAGAGTTTCTTCTTAGGTTTGAAACATCAAAATTGATCTACTATCATTAATCAAGTCTAAACGATGTTCAATCTAATCAAGCATGTAATCATTTAGGTAAACCCTAGTTTACCCATTAAGCACAAATGTGGTTATTACATTCTGTGTGCCCTCCTTGTAGAGAATTACTAGCTTCACCACTGGGTGGTGGTGATGGAATGTGGGGAGGCACCGGGGGTGGGCATGCACTCCCTAAACTGGACAGGCAATTTGTGGTTGTATGACCCAGAATATGTGTGCTTGCACATGGTCTTGTGAAACCATGAAGGTGATTGACCATTCTGTTGAGTGTATGCCTCACTTCCTAGCCGCATCCACATTTTATATATTATGAAAGATCATGCATGATGTTTAACTTACACCCTTCAGTTTATATTTGTCAAGAGCACCTAATTGATTCTTCAATTCAGTACATATAATGAATGTTTATCTATGGAAGTATTCTTAATTTACCGATGTCGTTCACGACAATCATCCTCTTGCTCGCAGTAGATCTGAGGCTCGGAGGTCATCCTCTTGCTTTTTCCACCTGTGTGCCTTCCAATACCCACAGTCTTCTCTCATTTTCATATCCGCGACTCAAGTTAGTTACATTATTTTTTCATTTTATTTGACTAGTAAATCAACCAATAATAAAAATATGTATTCTTTCATATCTACATTTTATTATCAATCACATATGTAATCATTGTATTCATTCCAGAAATATGAGGGTAGACTTTATGTAGTCTCAGATTGACACTTTAGGGTTTATAGATGAGATCATAGATGCATGATATTTAACTTAATATATAAATATGACAATTATACATTTATATATTAACTTAGAAACCCATTCAAAATTTACTCATTAGGAGTAAATTTTGGATAGGCCCCGGTCTGGGACTATTTTTGGATATTTAATATCACTTAGGATGTAAGTGTATTTGTATGTTTAGTTTTGAAGAAAATTTTAATAGTATTTCCTCATTTGTTCTCTGGGTACATATGTGGGTGGTTATTTGCCATTTACATCGATGTACTTGGAGAACTTAGGGGAAATGCTGCTGAAATTTTCTTGAAAACTATACATACATTATGCAGTTACTAGTGAGACTAAATATTCAAAAATGGGATAGGTGGTACACTTTAGTATAAAAGTAATTAACTTCCTATCAATAAAAACTTACAACTTATAGTATCAACAATAACCGTTTTGATAGGTGGTACACTTTTATAATTAATTTTAATGTGATCTAGAAAATGGATCGAAGTTGGATGTCTATCAAGAACCGTTGTAGTCCATATTTTGCCAAAGGTCTTGATGAATTTATCAAATTTGCTGAGGAACATAGGAAACTACCTAAAAATAGGTTCTATTGTCCATGTAGAAATTATGGTAACAATTTTAAAGTTGTTACCGTTGAGGAAATTAAGAATCATGTCATATGCAATGGGATCATACAAGGTTATAGTGAATGGTATTGGAATGGAGAGAAATTTAATTAGGGATCAGAAAATGTCGATACTAATAGTTGTGGCATGGAAGATATATATAATGATGATAATGTCAATGATGAATTGATTCAAGATGATATGGTTGATGAGATGCTATGTAGTTTTCAGGACAATGTCATTGATCCACCTTCTTTATTTGCAAACATTATCCATGATGCTGAAAAACTATTATATAAGGGTTGTACTAAGTTCACGAGGTTGAGAGCTGTGATGCAATTATATACTCTTAAAGCTCAAAACCAGTGGAGCGATAAGAGTTTCACTTCACTATTATCTTTGTTAAAGAAAATTCTTCTTGAAGGAAATGAGCTTCCAATTTCAACATATCAAGCGAAGAAAATAATGTGCCCAATGGGAATGGAGGCTAAGAAGATTCATTCATGTCCATATGATTGTGTGTTATTTCAGAAGGACTATAGTAATTTGGTAAATTGTCAAAAATGTGGTGTGTCAAGGTACAAGACCACAAATTTAGTTAAGGCTAAAAATGGCTCTCCTGCCAAGGTGATGTGGTATCTACCAATAATACAACAATTTCAACGATTATTTGCTAATACTAAAGATGCGCAAAATTTGTCAAAGGCCAGTGGTGATGGCGTCCTACGACACACATCTGATTCACCACAATGGAAGAAAATCACTTTATTATACCCTCAATTTGGTAAAGAACCAAGAAACTTAAGACTTGGACTCTGTACAGATGGAATGAATCCTTCTAGCTCATTAAGCAGCCAACATAGCACTTGGCCTGCTATGATTGTTATATACTATCTTCCTCCTTGGTTGTGTATGAAAAATAAGTATTTCATGTTATCAATATTGATATCAGGACCTAAGAAACCTGGAAATGACATTGATGTTTACCTTCAACCTCTAATTGATGACCTAATGAAACTATGGGAAGAAGGTGTTATGACATATGATGCTTCACATGAAGAGATCTTTATTTGCGTTCTATGTTATTTTGCATGATTAATGACTTCTCATCTTATGGAAATTTGTCTAGATATAGCATAAAAGGATACAAAGCATGTCCTATTTGTGAGGAAAATATAGATTCAATCTGACTGAAACATGGTGGTAAAATTGTATATCTTGGTCACCAGAGATTTCTCACACAAGTGCATCCTTATCGAAGGCAACACAAAACCTTTAATGGATCAACTAAGGAACGAAGTTCTTCTAAACCTATACCAGGAAATTTTGTATATGACAGGGTGAAAGATATTGCTAATGAATTTGGAAAGAGTTCAAGTAGTCGTTGTAAGACCCCTAAACTTGCTTTATGAGTTGAATAAGCTTAATTATCATAATTTCATTCTTATAACCCTAATATAACCTTTTCATATTCTTTGAAATCACAATACAAGCTTAAGTTTCAAATTTGGTCCAATTTGGACACTGTTTGAGCAAGTTATGCAATTTTATGCACATTTTGGACTTTTCTACAATTTACCCAATTGAGAGGTTTTCTTTGCAATTTATCACTTGCATTATGTTTCTTGGATATTATCTCATAATTCTTGAGCTTTTGTGAGACATGGGGAACCTATTTAATCCTTGGTTTGAAGGTGTTTTCTCTAAGGGTATTTTAGGGTTTACCCCTTCACGAATGAGCTACCTTTAGTAGCTATCAACTAATGAATTATGTGATTGGTTGGGAAATTCGACAAAAGAAAGATAAGCAGGTCTATGAGGATGGTGGGGGGGGCTGCTTGTGTGTATGCTTGTATATTCTTAACAGTTTAAGGCCATAGAAACATGGGGAAGCTACTTTTACACCTCATGCTTGCTTCCATCCTTATCCATGGGCTATATTTACCTCTTCCTTGCCCAAGTACGAAACTATGCTTTCTTTCTCTTTCATTTAACCTGGAGAAATGACTGCCCTATGTTTGTTTGTGGAACCAAGTTCTCTAAGGTAGAAGACAACCTCTTTTTGGAGAAGAAGGTCTCCTAGAGCTCCATTTAGCCCTACCTAGGGTTTCCAAGGTCATATTCTAGGGATTCCGACCAAGGCAAGTTATTTTCTTCTATCCTTCTTCGTTTCTATTGCTCTTCTCCTTTCTTTGAACTTCCTTCAGGTCGGAACCTTGCTGTTCCATGGTAGAAATTTCTCTAAAGCTCTAAAACCCTACCTTTCTTACTCCTTATGCTTAGAGTTTGCTCATTTGATGAAGAAAGGTGCTAGATGGACAGATTCATAGCTTGTTCATGGATTTTCTACACTACCAGATCGATTTTATTATGTGTGGGGTTTCATCTTCTCATTATAGGCAAGTTTTATAACTTGATCCACGTTTATTTCTTACCATAAGCTTTCTAGATCATGTTCTTGCTTGAAAATGATGATCCATGCACTAAAAAGCTATGCTTGACATGGATTTTGATTTTTATAATGTTCCCTATTTTGATTTCAGTTTTATATGAACCTGTGATCATGTGTAAGTTATTACTAAGGTATAATATGACTTGGATCAAGTTGGTTTGACAACCTATAGTGCTAAGAACCTCTCAACCAATGGTCAATTTAAGTGTTTTAAGCTGATTTCTTCTATAAAGACATGACTTGATGATGGTATCATTGCAACAACCCTATGTGTTGTCTTCATGACAACTGATGGTCATGATCAAAGGTGTCATATGATGGTGACAACCTATGTTCACCCCCTTAGGTCAGGTTTTGGATCAATTAGAAGTATAATGATCAACCATTAAGTACCCTACTGATGTTATCAATCAATGATGACATTAGCTTAATATTTGATGCTGATTAATGAATATAGTGTTGATCTAACAACCTATGGTGATTTAATGATCACTAATGATGGTGGACCAGGTCTATACAACCTATGGTGAGTTAATCATTGTAGTTGTAGCATCATTTTAGCCTTAGACCAATGGTTTCTTAGGTCACTTGATGCAATAGCCGAACCTATACTGTAATTGATGGTTTTAAAATATGAACTTGACCAATGGTCAAGATCTAATGTTCATTCCTCCAATAAAGTGGAATGATGGATAATGTAATATTTTGGTCCTAATAATGTGATTTAGATGGTTTCCTTTATATGATCAACTTAAGGAGCTCACTTGTTGACAATGGATGACTTGTTTTAAATGAACAGTCAATTGTGGGTTTTACCCTACTCTCAATGGAACTTTTTGTGTTGTTAATAATGGTATGTCTAGGTTCAGATGGTGAATCTTCATGGAGCACAAGTCAAGGACTTCATAGATGGTTTATCCAAGGTGTTTACTTATGTAAACCAATGGTGTTACCTTTTAAACACCCAATGGTTCTGGGTGACATTGTGGTATGGTGATATTGGTTAAATGATGATGGAACAAATGGAGGGTTAGCCTTAATAAGGTAGTCTTAACTATTCACTCATATGAATAGAAGGTATGATAACCATGTTGTGTTGATATGTAACCCTAATGAGGTATATCTTGTTATACCTAGCTTTAATATAACTAAATGATGGTAATTGGGTATGAATAGTCCTTGAATGACTAATACAATCATGAAGTACTATGTTAATATTGTTGAAACCCTAGTATGCTATAACCCAATGGCTACACCTTGATTTATGTGTGGGTTCATACTTGAGAATAGTATGGAATTTGATGGTGATGCTTCACCATATGCATCCATGATCCAATGGGGATGTCGTGAGTCAGGGTTGTGGTATGAGTTCTGATTAGTAATATTAAAGCAATTTATCTTGTGGCCCTAACTCTAATGAAAACAGATAAAGATGAGTATTCATGTTTAACCTTCTTATATGATGGAATGATGGTGAAATAACCTCCTTAATATGATCATAACCTTAATATGTTAATTGGTGGTTATCATAGCCACATGGTTGATACTTTCTTATGCTAAACATGTGAATTATGAATATGATGAGGGTAATCATATCTAGATTCCTTGCATATTGATGAAATAAAGGAATGTTCTTAATGTTTATATAACCCTTCTATGATTGTTTATGAATATCTCCTAGATCATAAATGCAATATTGTGCTGATCAGGTGTATTATATGTAAGTGATGTTGTTGAGACTTGTTATAAGGCTTGAAAAGATAATGATGATCTTGTAGGGAATAGTATGATGGTCTTAATGACCTTTGGGCATGGTTGATCCTTGAATGAGGTGTAATCCTCTTGTGTTGATAGGGGTTAATACCCTGTGATATTGTGAAAAGGATTTATATCATGTGATAGTATGACGGTCTTAATGACCTTTGGGCATGGTTGAACCCTGAATGAGGTGTAATCCTCTTGTGTTGATAAGGGTTGATACCCTGTGTTATTGTGAAAATGATTTATATCTTATGATAGTATGATGACTAGTGTGGTCTCGTGAATGGAAAGTGAATAGTACCATGAGATGATGAGATGAGAAATTATGTTTCACATGTTTTATATCTTTTGAAGTTGTGATATTTATATGCTTGCTAGAAGTGAATTAGGATTTGTATGTACACTTGTTTGATGCAGCCTTAATATACCCAACTGGAATAACTAATCAAGTGCAACTCTAATCATGTAGTGCCCTGTGCCATAGATCCATCTGAGTGTCAGATCTTTCCAGATGGTGAAACGAGTATTCCTAAGGGAAACTCGGAGCGCATACTGTTGAGTATGTGGGGGTGGCAAGTTGAGGATATATCCTTGTCATCCAAAATGCAGGTTGTGGAGATTGACTATGGTAATGCCTCATACATCTGATGTGATTGAGAACAGCTGCAGTCATATCTCGGTGATTATATATGTGATAAGATTGGAGGACAACTACGGTTGTACATCGGAAGGTAGGGTATGCGTATCCACCTCCTTTCACTAATGCGGTGACCTGTACCAAGGACAGACTAGTATGTTAGCAGCTTGACCTTATATGTCGATGTGGCGGACCCGTACTGACTGGGGGTGGAGAAGATCTTAGGAGTCCGATTGTTTCTAGATATTGTACGACACTGATTTCGACTTAGTAGTGGTTAGATAGATTTTGAGTGGTATCCTAAAATTCCTCAGTGCATAATAAAAGATGTAATATAGCCGTATAACATATCTGTTTAGGGTTATACATGATGCTTCACATTGGATGATAACCCTTGTTTGTTATCTTTAGATAAAGATGATGCTTAGTGTAATTAAGAGATAGTAAAAATACTTGTGTTGTGGATATGCTTAAGATTGTAGATGCAAACATGCAGTAACCATGCTTATGTTGATAACTATACTGCTACTGCTGATTATAATCATGATGCTAGATATCTCATGTTGTTAGTTATGTTTAGCATGCTAGCCATGCCTTTGTAACTAGAGATGCATATACTTCTAATCATGCTTATTCATATAGTTGTTCTTATGTTGTTATCTCTTGTTATGATGTTGATATGTTCAACCTATTAGACATGCTAATGTTGTTAGCTATTCTTATGTGGCCAAAATTTGAATTATTCATAATGATAGAGATTGTATGTTACTAGACTTGCTCATGATGCTAGATATGCATATGCTACTGAATTGCTTATATTGTCAACAAGATAAAGGACGATAGTCTGGCTAATGATGATAGTTATTATCTGCTCCTTTATGTATTTTGTTAATCATCAGTATTGTCGATCTTATTTGTTATATCTGATTAAACTACTTAACTATTTAATTACTTAAAAATGTTGTAATCAATAAACATTGTTGGAGGTTATATCTCTTGCAGGAACATGGGTCTCACCCTTGTGGTTCGCCACATTTTTTTGGTAATCGGAAGTGATGGCAATAGAATCATGGAAGTAAAGAGGAGCTATAGTAATGAATCTTTGAGAAAGTTGATTAGATGTCTAGTGTGTCCTTGAATCATCCCTGTACTCTTAGGTCCAGGTAGGAAAAGTTCGTATATGGTGTTTCAAACAAATCAGAATTTTGATAGCATGTTAATGTTTATTTGTGTGACATGTAGGAATATTGTTCTCCGATGTATATATATTGTAAATTAGGCGATAAACCAATTTGTATCCAATTCTTGGCATATTATGGATACAAGAAAGATGTTGGGCTCTTATGCAAATGTTTTTGACCCATACTTTTGGATGTGATTAATTTGTGATTGATTGTGTTTTATGTTTTGAGTAATCTCGTTTAGTGTAATGGGTTCTCACATTCGTACTGTCGCATGTGACAAATCTCTATACAAGAAGAGGTCAATATTCTGGGATCTTCCTTATTGGAGATTCTTATCAATTAGACACTGCAGTGATGTCATGCATATTGAAAAAAATGTTTGTGATAACATCATTGGTACGCTATTGAATATACCAGGAAAGACTAAAGATGACATCAAATCTATAAAAGATTTAGAATTAATGGGTATAAGAAAATAATTACCAGTGGAGATCAGGGTTCGCCACACATATTTGCCACCATCTTGTTACACTTTGTCAAAGCAGGAGAAAAAGACTTTCTGTGAGTGCTTGTATAATATTAAGGTTCCATAATGATACTCTTCTAATATTCGTAGATTGGTATCAAAGAAGGATCTGAAGTGGATAGGTATCAAATCTCATGATTGTCACACCTTAATGCAACAAATTTTACCTATGTCTATTCGATCTATACTGTTGAAGCATGTAAAGTTTGCAATCACAAGACTCTATTTCTTCTTCAATGAAATATGCAACAAAGTGATACATCCTAATACTCTTGATAAATTACAAAAAGATATAATTGTTACCATGTGTCATGTTGAAATGTACTTTCCTCCTTCATTTTTTGATATCATGGTTCATCTTGTATTACATATAACAAGGAAGGTGAAGATGTTGGGTCTAATTTTCTTACACTGGATGTATCCATTTGAATGCTACATGAGTGTTTTTAAAGGTGATGTTCATAATCATCATCGTCCTGAAGGGAGTATTATTGAGGTTTATGTGGCCAGGGAGGTGATGTACTTTTACAATGATTTTTTGAATTGCAATGAAACTTCTTGCGATCTAAAAAATTTCCATCACACTGAATCTTATTGTGGAAAAGGAACTCTGGGAGCATGAGTGAAAGGAATTATTTGTGAGTTGTGGGAACAAGCACATTTGTATATTTTACACAACATCAATGAAGTTAGTAGCTACATCACAGAACACAATGATCTTATCAAGAGAAATCATCTGCGATCCAGTTCAATGTGGCTTGCATGAGAGCATAATTGAACATTTATTAGGTGGTTTGAAGAGAAAGTCTTTAATCAACTATCTAAATCACCGAATAATGTTGTTGAGAACATAAAATGGCTTGCCTTTAAGCCAAAAATGGATGTCATGTCATATGAAGGATATGACATAAACAAATTTTTATACTACACAAAGTGTCAAGATGAAAGTAGTGTAGTCCAAAATAGTGGGGTCACTGTTCAAGCTTGTTCGTTGTATTTTTCTAGTGCGAAAGATAAAAGACCACATGAAGCTGAGATGTCGTATTACAACGTCATTGAAGACATATGGGAATTGGACTATACAAATTTTAGAGTTCCTATCTTTAGGTGTAATTGGGTTGATAACAACAAAGGAGTTTTAGTGGATGAGTTGGGTTTCACATTGGTGAATTGAAAGATTTGTGAGAAAGATGAGCCATTCATCATGGAAGACCAAGCAAAACAAATATTCTATATTGATGAACCGACAAATAAAAATTGGTCTGTCGTTCTTCATGGAAAAAGATAGTTTACTATAGATCTTATAAATGAAGAAGAATACTATGAAAAGTATAATGATTCCAGCCCATTCTCAGTTGGTTTGCCAAGTGTAAATGTTGAAGTTAACACCGATGAATACTATAAACATCAAGATCATACTGAAGGAATTTTAGTTGACTAACAACTCAACCAATACTAGATGCATGTATTCTTTGAATTATTTATTTTATTATCATTCAAGCACGTAATCTTTTAAATATACATCATATCACCACTTGTGCTTTTATTATCACTTATGTTTCTTTTATCATGTATATTTGTAGGTTGTTCTAAAATGGCAAGTGAAAATGAACATTCTGAGCATGAGCACCATGAGGATGGTAGTGGAGATGCTAAGAAATGTAGAGGTCCCACACTGATGGGTAGGCTCCAAGAGCTCAGGGCCAAAGCGGAGAAATTTCCAAGGTATACAACCTTATAGTGGAAGTTCCAAAATATAATGTTGTGCAGCGGGTAAGGTATACAACCTTGGTGGTACATTGCATTGCCAACCAATTACTGATGACATTTGTCATGTGTCCATCCATCTTGTATATGACGGAATGGGGGACAAACCACTACCCATATATAATCCTGAATACAATACAATTGAAGAAGTAGAAGGTGCTATGGTCAAGGTATACCTGAATTCTACCATATTTTTCATATTTGACTACATACATGAACTCGTGTAATATAAGTATGTAATTTAATTAACAAGTTTGTAAACCAAAAAGAAAAATTTCTACTAGTCGTTCTCCTATGCCCAAGCCATCTTTTATTCCAGAATCAACATTGGACGAGTTGGGAAGTAAATGTAAATGTTTGTGTCGATACTTAGCCAACCAAAGCTCGGGATCACAAATGTTGGTCAATTTAACAGAAGATGCAACTGGGAGGGACTTTGACAATTATATTTTTTTTGATGAAATTATAAAGTTGTTTCGGTATGATTGGCTAAATACTTCGATATTAAAAGTATGGATAAGGTAAGGTTCTATAAATATAGAAAATTCCAATACACATTTTAAACTTATTTCTATATATGAAATGATTACAAATGTTATATAACCACTTATATACCGAGGTCTTAAACTTTGATATAAAGAATGTTAGATTCTTAGTTCCTTCAGTCACTAGTCAGTTGGAGACACATATTTAGGATGTAAATGAGTACTTCTCTATTGCATTCAAATATTTTGCCAGTGCGGGAAAGGAAATTATTCTAATTCCTTTTAATTTCCAGTAAGTATTATATTCAATATAATTTTAATAATGAATAAATTTCTTTATTTTAATGTTTGTTTTATTCTTACTCAGATCTAGACATTGGGAATTATTGGTGGTATAAAGGGGTATATAGGCTTTTCATGAATGTGGAGGAAAAATACCCAGAAAATTAAAGACATTAACTTTGAAAAATGTCAAGGTAGCTACTTTGACGGCTGCTTAGTCTTATATGTATTAATTTCAGCTCTTATATGTCAACTCTTATTGTCTTATCTTAACTATGTTTATAGTAGTTTACTAACATTAAGTATTATTTGTTATTTGTAGTGTCCTATAAAAAATAATGGCTGGGCTAGTGGCTATTATGTAATGAAATATATGCAAACTATTGTCAAAGAAGCATCACATGACATTCAGACTATAGATCAGGTAATAAAGAATAACATCATACATTTACAAGTGAGCTGTAGTCATTTTATAAAGTATTATCATGCACATTTTCTATTGTTGATATTTACAACTTAGCCTTACACACCTGAGGACTTAAATGAATTCTGAGAAGAGTGGTCAGATGCTTTTCTAAATGAATTCAATATAGCATTGGATTGAATGCATACGTCAGCTCCATTTATGTGTGTGGTTTTGGAACTCTTACAAATTTAGTTTTGTATCTGACATGAATTTTAATATCATCTCAGACTTTCAATCTATCATTTTGTGAATGTTATGATGTGCTACATGTATGAATATGCCTCAACTTAATGATATATGAATTATTTTTGTTATGAATGTGTGTGGTTTGGAAATTATCCAATTTGAATAGGATTGAACATAACAGCTAGCAAATGTGGCTTTGGAATGAATTTTTGGCTTGTATCATTGCATTTGCATGTCTACTTTCTATTGCAGGTTTTGATCTTTGTAAAGCAAATTTCTGTTCTGCAGGTTTTTGTTCTGCAAAATTTTTCTTTAAAAAAATTGTAAACTCTAGGGTCGGTTATTTAAAAAAACCAACCTTATAGATCTCTAGGGTCGGTTTTTCCAAAATAACTGACCTTATAGGCTTTGGGATCAGCAATTCAATTTTTGTACTCTCTTGGGTCAGTTTTTTTGCTTATAACCATCCTTACAGGTCCTTCCCCGGGTCAGTTTTTTTACGAATAACCGACCTTATAGTATCTGGGATCAAGCAGCTCATTTTTTGTACTCTAATGGGTTGGTTTTTTGCTTATAACCGACCTTACATGACCTCTGTTGGGTCGGTTTTTTCCTAATAACTGACCTTAAAGGATAGGGGATCAGCACACTCTTTTCGGTCGATTTTTTATTAATAACTGACCTAACATGACCTCTCTAGGGTCGGTTTTTGTTTGAATAACTGACCTTACAACCTCTGGTGCAGTTTCTTTCTTGCTTCGGTCAGTTTTTTACAACCTCTTGTGTTAGTTTTTACTATATAAGGTCGGTTTTCTTTGGTTAAAAAACTGACCCTATAGAGCAATTTCTATAGCAAAGACCACTTAGGCGTCAGTTTAAAAGTGATGCTACAGGCTTAAAAAAACCGACCCTATAGACCATTACAATAGTATACCTTCGAAACACCTTTGAAAACTACACCCTTCGGTCTCATTCATGGGAAGTCTTGCCACATGTTCATAGAAATGGAACATAAAAGCTAGTTGAGCTATTCAAACTCTCAACTTTGTCTTACTACATCTAGAGAGAAACACTTCCTCCAACTCTCCAACTCTAAGAGTAAGAAAAACTCTGCATGATGGCCTATGAGAGTGTCAAGATCTACAAAGATTGGACCAAGATGTGGAACGACGATCATTTGAGAAGTAAAGACATTCAAGTAGTTGATCAGGTCTTAGTCTATAAATCCAGGTTGAGATTTTTTCCTTGAAAGTTTTGTTCCAAACGGTAAAGATCATATCTTGTGAAGCATACTTCTCCCAATGGATCATATGTACTCTGGGATAAATTCAAACATGAATTCATAGTAAATGGACATAAACTCAAGCACTATCTCATCGTAGACAATTTCTCCATGTATGTTGTAAGATGCCCCACCTTCATCCAAATAGTAGAGACCATCTCTGTCGTCAGCTTGCAACTCCTCACCACCAAGTCAGGCGATTGGAGCCCTACCCTACCTTTGTCCCGATGACACCAACGACGATGCCGTTGGTGATGCCCATAAGCAACTAGACTTCGTGTAGACTGGTTTGGATTTTGCTAGCTGTAGCTCCATCGAGCAGCACTCCCCTGACACCACTGAGTCAGGAGAATGGATCCCTTACCTCTACTTCAATAATGTTGCCACCTCGACCCCCTCCCAGCTTGCCCCAAGCCCGAGTTGGCTGTTTCTACCACACAATCAGCCGATTGAAGACTTTCTCAACCTCGTGAGCTCCTAGGTGAGTTGAGTGACTTCTGTTCCTAATCACTAGACTAAAGAACCTTTGATCCTTCTTCCTTGTTATGAGTCAATTGAATCACACTCTTAGTCGATCAACTAAGATTTCCAAAAGGCAAAAGATGTCAGAAGATGACTCGAGACATGGCTTCTTCAACCACCTCTGCAAGGGAAAATGTGTTCCCTAAAA
This sequence comes from Alisma plantago-aquatica, assembly GCA_963693085.1. Taxonomy (NCBI): domain Eukaryota; kingdom Viridiplantae; phylum Streptophyta; class Magnoliopsida; order Alismatales; family Alismataceae; genus Alisma; species Alisma plantago-aquatica. The sequence goes on along the minus strand of OY856410.1, from coordinate 1,154,514,829 downwards.
TCCCACCCCATAACCCCCATCGTCACCACAACTCGGGTGATAGGATTTAGATTATAGAGCCCACCAGTGAAGCCTCCCCTAACATCGTCGACGAGATGGTGACCGGCCTCAAAGACCTCGACGACTTCTTTGACCACGATGAGGTTGTCTCATCCTGAAGCCCAGATCCTGATTCGATCACCCCATGCTGCCAACATATTGCCTCTATTCTAAGTAGTTACATTCAGTTTGTCAATGAAGACCACCTTGAGCCGTTCGCCACCAAGAGCACCATGGGTGTCAAGCTTCCCTGATGGGCATGCATTGAAACCCTTACTATAATCTGGATCCACGAGTCTATCAACCACATACTGTGACAAAACCAAATCATTCATTTCCTCTACCAGATCCTTTCTATATTCAATGATCTCACCCTGAAGTTCATGACCATCTTCCATAGGCACCATGGATCACAGGGGAGTTCTAACTGCTTGATCGAGATTTTTGGGGAGAACACCGATAACATTGTGAGGCCGATCACCTCTCTCATTCTTGATGGTATGGATTCTTATTGGCTCTTGAGATGCATGAAGAGCTCCCACACCTCCTATCATTGTCATTGTGATCTTGGCAAGTTCTGGGTTGATGTCACCAGCATGCATCCCTCTCTTCCACTGGGACACAAGGCCTCCAGTCTACATAATATGGTGGTTTGTTACCTTCACCAAATCCTCACTTGCATTGTCTATAGAAGGTTAGACACTCAGGGAACCATCACTCAGACATTCTGCTACACTCTTTGGTGGCTTCTACACAATGAGCCTCTCAACTGGGAGAGTGTCATCCTTGAGCACATTAGCATTCAAGAAAGTTGTAGCACTAGCTCAACTTTTAGTCTAGGCCATATTGTCACTACCATCACCATATTTCTTGGCTACACTTATATCCCCTTCATGCCAATTCAACCTAAGGGGACTCAACACTTAATTGAATCAGGTGAGCCATGTTATATGTTCTGGTGTCCAAGAAGGTACCTATGCATTGATCTTCCATGACACCACTATTTAGCTCTAACTACCCCACCAAGCCAAGTTCACAACATCAACCCTCTTCTACGAGATGTAGAACCTACCATCCCAGATTCATTGGCTCCTCCTAAAGAACCCTATTCTAGAAGGCACCTTCCCTGAGCCCATAATCCTTTGCCCACTATTAGGAAATATCGTACAGAGAAGGTAGTGAAATTTAAAATTTTATTACCGTATTCCCCATAAACAGTAGATTGCATCAATAACTATGATGTAGGAAGGATGGTTTATGGGATATAGGTGCTCCTAGATCAAGTCCAACAACAATCCTTGTTGTTGTAGATGCACAACTTTGAATCCTAGTTGTACTAGGACACGTCTGACTACTGCTCCTACTAGTTGACACCATGAACTGCAATCACAAATGTCATCTTCTTCAATAGCTCCTCTTGTCATGGACAGCCGGTTGACGTTGTCCTCGGAGCAGCAAACAATGGCTTCCCACCTCTATGGTAGTCTACACAGACCACCTAGAACTCCTATCATCCTACTGGACCGAACAGGAAGGAGTTTATCCTCCCGCTGGCATACCTGTCACCAGCTTGCTCTCCCACCATGACAACTCTCAGCTGTTCTCTCCCTTACCTATCCCTCCCTAGTCGAGTAGAACTTTCCTAGGCTCTCGTGGTTACCAAAACTAGAGAGGACAATAGTTGTCAAAAGAACTGATTCTCAATTGTTTGTTTTGTGTTCTGGGAAGCCCCCAATACCCCTCTATCTATAGTAGATGCCAGGTTCAAGGTTCCCAATTTCTATCTAATGCATGATTAATGTGCGGGAGTGGAAAGGACCAGAAGAACTCAAAATTTCGCAACAATTATGGAAACTATAAAATCTATGGCAGTTGAAATGGTGATTTGGCTGAGACAGATGGTCATCTTGCTTGGGAGATAGTCATTTCATAGTTCCCAGTTGTACACAAATTTGGCAAATCAATTCCCATTAATGTTAGACAATGATTTCCTTGTGCAACAAGTATTGTTCAAGCAAAGTGAATAGGGAAACATATAGAACCTTCCCCAATTTAATTGGGCCACCTCGTCCATGTGGGAGAGCCATATTGGTTCACCCAGATGGCTATCTGGTGACCCGAGTCGATCCCTTTTGGCCAGGTCGATTTGTTCCATTACTAATTTCAACTCACAACCAGGGTTGACACCCAAATGCCCGTCTCAACTCTTGAGATGGCCATTTGGCACTTCCATACGACTGTCTCAACACCTGAGATGAGCATTTGGCAGTGTTGTCAACCTATTTGTTGCCTAAGTTAAATGCCTAAACACTTTAGCACTTAATTAAACTGTCATTCGAGATCTGAAATCCACTTCTAGGTTAAGACTTATGTGTGTGACCCTATAGGTCCCATATTACGTTGGCAGTGAATTTCCATAACATCTTATGACATCACAAGCAAAGAGTGGTGCCTAGTCTCACATCATTTCTACCCAAGTAAAAGGAAAAGTTGGGGAACAACTTCAACCTACAATCTGTGTATGGTGTTGCAATGTTTGTATAGTTCCTTTGTCATTGATGTCCATATTGAACTAGAGGCATGGAGAATTTATCCTTATTTTTATTCAATCTTGTTTCTTGAACTAGAGTAGACTTTCTGAGATATGTGTAAGATAAATATCATATATTGACTCACATGCACATGGCCATGCTTTTCTCAGTCTCACTAATCAAGAATCCAAGGACATCAAACTCTAGTAGGAGGGACAAATCCCATGTCTATCACTCACACTCAATCCCCATGTATCAAAGCCACCCAGTCATCACTGTTATAACAACCCATGTTTCAGGACTGCACTTGATGATGTCAAAGTGTACCCAACGATATGTGTTGAGTGTAGTGATTTCAAGTATAAGAACCACAACCACCACCATCACTGTGAGAGCTAACTATGACTTCCATGATGATGGCTTCCATGTGTCAATCTCATGGTGAGTTTGTCTGATACACTATTATCTAACATGTATCTGTGTGCTTGGTTTGATATTGCCATGTCATGACTAATGAGATTTAGTCATCAACCAACTCACACTTTGATCTTATGTGTCATTGTTGTCTATCAACCTTCCACAATGACAACCGATTAGGTACATAAGGAGAATATGTATATGTACTCTTAACATTTGTATGATCTCATCCACAAGGTTAGTAACTTGATTACATATGTCATTGAGTAATATAATTCTCTAGACATTTATAATGTTACATCATTATCTCATAAATGAATTAAATAGAATAAATTGGAAGCTTAACTTTCATTAATAATCAAATCATTTTTACATAATAAGTGTAACGACCCCACCTCCCGATAACCCCTAATTAAGGGAGACCAAGAGATCAGAGCCATTATATCAAATAACACGATCAAAGGTTCGACAAATAATCAATAACAATTATCAAATTTTACCAACTAAACTGAAAACTGGTATAAAATAAAACCTTGCATACCTTTTTAAAACTTTGGTAAGCTACTCTATCCACAGCCTGGATTCATTCTATCTGATCCTCCTTGCACTTTATTTCTTATTTCCACAATGTGTCACTTTACTATTTGTTCATTCAATTGTTGTACCTAAAACGCCGACAAACAAAACATCGGTCAGCATATAGGAATATGCTGGTATGTCGGGACAACTAAAATTTCACAAATATGGATAACAAATTAATTATCACAATCAGGGTAATTAGCAAACCAATTTACATTTTCAATGTGTCATTCTCCACTGCTTTTGCCCTAACCCTGGAATACCCCTCTAGGGTTTCTCTTTTGCCAATGACTTATGGCCACCTTCTCAATCCCGAGCTTGGTGCCTGGGGGTCACCTCTCATGGTACCCCATAGTCAAGCAACATAGACCACCTTCTCATTCCCAAGTTTGGTGTCTGGGGTCACCTCTCATGGTGCCCATTGGTCTACCATCTTGGGCCTGACCTTTATGGCATCTTCCCTCAGGGTGGCATGTAGGTGCGAGAATACACATGTATTTATATTTGTGATATCCATAGTGACTTTAAGATTTTGCAAGTATGAACATCCAAACAGTTAAGTTGCATTCAATGCGATCAATTCATCTAGAAAACTATCAGGAAACTAAAGTGAATAACTATAATTAACCACATACCTATTCAGCTTATTTGAGATAGAAACATTCCATGCAAGTAAGAAATCCAAGCAAGCAAGCACATACAATAAGATCCTGAAATATACATCCAATTTCCCATCATTGATTATGTCGTCAAGATCTATCAAACCTAGCTCGCTTCTTAGCGTTTCTAATCCACTTTTAAGATTTTCATTGCAATTAGGATTTCACAATTACTTCATAAACCCTAATTACCTCATCTTTTCTTCACAAAAGATATTAAGGTTATCCTTTAACAACATTTAACCTTAATTTTGGATTTAAAGGCACAATTTGCCATCCATTAAGTCCATTAAGCCTCTTTTACATTAAAGCTACTATTTTTATCCCTTTTAATCTATGACAAAGTCATTATGCTCATTTATCATCAATTCATAGTTCATTGTGGTCTAATTCACATATGAACGTTATTTATCATTAATTCTGCCTTTATCCATTAGAAAACCCTATTAAAGGTATTTATCCACAATTAGAAACCTTTATACTCAAAATAGCTTAGAATCATCAAATCTTAACTTTATTCACGATTTTGAATAATTGAAGCCATTATGAGTCGCATTTACCAACATTAGGGTTTCAAGGCCCATTAAAGCTCATTTATATACATGGAACCCTAAATTAATCAACTTTACATGTAAAAAAGATTGAAGTTCGACTTCAATATCCAACAGGTTATTTTTTTTGGTCGATAAAAAAACTCTGTTACTATAATGTGTCCAAAAAACTTTGGGTACAAGGGAGCACCCCTTATTACAGACTCGGGTGAATAAACACCAACAAAAAAAGAAAACTAAGACCAGAGCATACGAGATGCAAAGAAGCCCGATTAACAAACTACCAGAACAAGAGAAAGAAGGAAAACAAAGGCTAGTTAACCTTACAGATACTAGAGTGACTAGCAGAAGCAGACGTAAACTACTCAAGACATCAACTATCGTGAAAACCACCCTCAGAAATTGTGATGCCTAGGATAGCCGGAAGGCATCATTAGCCAGACCTGGAATCTATGCAGCCAGTAGGCTTGAATCTATCAATCACTTGCCCAGATCATAAAGTTTCAAGCCAGCTGAAAATCAAAACCACTCGGATTTTAGTCCCTGATCAGAAGATCATGCAATGGCTCACACAATGATCACATCAGTACTAGCAATATCCTAATCTGCTGAAAGTGTACCTATTGATCATCTACAACCCTTCACATATCACCACTAAACCAGAGTTTAGTTCCTAATGGCAAGACAAATAGCAAGAAAGAGACCAAATAGCTGGGATCAGCCACAAGAAAGAAGATAATTTAACCCCCTTCCCGTTTCTTCCTGGCTATTTTCTTTTTCCTATTGGACCATTGTTCCTCATACTCTAGTGAATCATCTCTAACTTGAACTGAATCATCTTCAGAATTTGTGTCCCCAATGGATCCATCGACTTCCTCGAGAAGGTTGGCTCTACTAACCTGATAATCAACTGAAAAGCCACAGCTTTCCCAGATTTTTTGGACCTTCCAAGATTCAGAATCACCTCTATTGAAGTTCAACTCCCAGTCCAAGTTGATACTGCCCATCTTACAAACCGGTGAGGACCCGAGCATGTCGGGCTCTGCTTGGAAACCATGGGGTTCATTGGATAGAGGAGAGGGATCAGAGGCACTTCTATTAAGAAAAACCTCTTCAATCTGATGTTCAATAGCCTTCAGCAGGCTGTCATCAGAGACATCATGTGAATTGGCTTCACCGGTTTTGTCCTGGACTATCTTCTCCTGACCATAATCAGCTAGTGAACAATCCTTCTTAGAGGCATTCTTGCAAACACCTTCTCTCTTGCCAAACCTCACCTGCAGATCATTGTCTGGAGGGGTTTTACTAACTTTTTGGGAACATGAGGATTGCCGATGGCCATACCTCTTGCAGCATGAGCATATCAGAGGTTTTGATATGGATTCAACTTTCAGTTGCTTGACAACAGTATCCACCACTACTTTCGTACACTTTGGCAGAGTAGCGTCACTACATATCTCAATGCAAGCGTAAGCTGATCCCATACATCCCACTGTAACAGAGTTATCATCAAAATCAATAGGTTTCCCAAGGGTAATGGCTACTCTAGCAATGCTATCACGAGACCAAGGAAAGCCTGCGTTTTCAATTTTCACCCAGATGGGAACCCGCGAGAAGGAAAGGGGTGGAAGAGGAATCCCCGAACGCCATGAATTCGCCACAATAAGGGATCCATCCATAAACCATGGAGCCTCGTCCAAGACCCTATCCCACTCGCTCGACGTTGGTAGCTTCACAACGTAGCCCTCCCGCTCCTCTGAGAAGATCTCAATTGGGCCACTGGGTTTCCACTGTCTCCGAATCCAACCAGATAGTTGTTCTTGGAATGGCTTCCTCCTAACAAATCAGATCGAAACAAACTCACTCCATTACGGAATGGAGATGTCCTGACTAGAAAGAGAGGCACATCTCTCTCCTTCGATAAGGACTGGCTCAATAAAATCAAGCGATGTGAACCCCACGGCCTCTCGATCATGTCTACTGGACAAAATCCAGTCGGCAATCTGGGATGAAGAGGACTCCACATCAGCTTGATTTTTTGGGGGAGATTTCTGAGCTCCGCTTGAGGAAGCTTCAGCTCACGCCACCGCCTCCTTGGGATGCGTCTCCTTAGATGGTCCAGAGGTTTTGTTTAGGTTGCCTCCATCTCTAGTCCTCGTCGATTGATGAACTGGAGGAGTCATGGTCGACTCTGTGGCACCCTGTTCCTCACCTCTTCGACCACTAGGGATTCACCCATGGCCTCACCCTCGTCCACCTCTCCCTCGAGCCATCCTCAAATGCTCATATCCAATAGGTTATTACTCCCCAAATTAACCTATTAAACCTTAAATATTTGTCCTTTATATTCAAATAGAGGTTCTAAGTGCCTAATCATTCTTACTTGAGGTAAAAACCCTAAATTATGTAAGAAACAACTTGATCATTTTCAAGTTCATCATTAACTATTCAATAGGTTGCAAATACTCAATTTCATAAACTAAGCAACATGAACTTAACCGATATGCTCAATTAGGGTTTCTTAATCTAATACATAAGAACTTTTCATGAGATTAACACACTTTTGCAAATAGGAACATATTCAGGTTCTCAAACCAATTTTATTGTGTTCCTCGTATTTTTCTAAGCAACTTTCATGTATTAAGTTTGTTAATCCGAGATTCCTAGCAATTTCCATGATTTTTGCAAGGAAAAACATGATCTTGGATTATCTGTTAGTTTTAGAAATTCGTTGGCCATCTGATCTGTGGTCCCATGGACCACATGATATCCAAGGGTCCACAGAGACGTGCCTCTCTTTTGTGATTAATATAAGCTTAAGACAGAAAATCCCTTACCTTCCTTCACAAACATCAGGGGCAAGGAGGTCATTCCCCCCTTTGTCAACTTCTTCCTCGCGCCTCTCTATTTACGGTGCAGCCTTGCCTGGCGGTCAACTGCTAAGTTGACTCCACGATCCTAGCTTCCCCAGCTACTGGTGATGCTTCCTCCTCCTTCGCCTTGAGCCACCGAAATCGATGGTGGTCTCAGCTTTGCTAGAACTGGTCAGAGTCATCGAGACGGAGGAGCTCTCTTCCAGCGAGGGAGCTTAGACCAGGAAGGGGTGAAATCCAGTGCCCAAAGCGAATTTGTTTGCTGGGTCATGATCGTGAAGAGCAAAAGGATCTCTCGGAGACATTTGCATCTCAGTTGGGGGTTAGCAACCCTCCTTTTCTAGGAGGAAACTCAGGGAATCAACCAGCCTCTATGGCAGTTTGGGCGAATTTGCTAGAAGCAATGAACCTGTTACAACCCCAATTTTTGGGTTCATTTGGTGAGGAAAGTAATTTCTCATAGTAAAGATATTTGAACAAATAGTGCTATAATTTGTTTGGAATAAATGGAAATGCAATTATTAAATTAGTAAATGAATAATTGAGTTTTTGAGAAAAGAATGATGTGGAAACCTTTGGAAGGCAAAAGAATGTAATCAAAGGATGTATTTCGTGCCTCTTGGGTTCCTTGGGTTCCAAGGAGTCCAAAGTTGAATAGAGAATGAAATAAGAAAAGAATAGATCAATTAAGTATTTCTTTATTAAGAAAGAAATTGAAAATAATGATAAAATGTGGAAAATAAGTGGAAAAAGGTGGAATTGAGTTATCCTTAGTGGGATTTCGTATACCAAGGATTCCTAATGTTAAAAGTAATACCAATGAGGAAAATAAAAGAGAAATAAAGAGAAATCCTCAAAAAGAGATATTTTAATGAGAAATAAACAAGATAATGTGAAATAATGCATATTGATGCATTTAGAAGGATAATGAGTATTCCTTAAAAAGGAAATTCGAATTATTTGAGTTTCCTGGGATCCAATGAGTCCCAATGAAGAAAAGAAAGAGAAAAATACCAATAATAGAACATAAGAGGATAATATGATGCATGATTAATGAATTTCATGGTTTTGTTAAAGAAGTGGTATTTTCTACTTAAGGAAATATAAAATCGTGGCCAATGCATTAAAAAGGGAAAGTACAAAGAAAATAAAAGAGGAATTTCTAATTTCCTAATATCAAAATAATAGAGAATATCCAAAGGATAAAAAGAAAGAGAGAGAATATACTTCTCATTGAAGGAATTTATTTCCTACTTGGAAAGGGACTCTTTGATTCGTGAATAGACAACCTAGGGCTTCTTTCCTCACCCCTATATATAGGGTAGAAACCCTGGTTCGAGATTAAGATGGAATCTCACGCAACTCTCTCCTTTATCCTTCTTCCTTACGTGTAAACCCTAGTATAAGAGGAGCAGTGCGACCCTTGGAGTGAGGAGGAGCCAGGAACGGGGATAGGAAGGATGCATGACACTCCCACGTCAGCTGAAAGGAGGTTCGACTCCATCTACACATTTTGTCCCTTACGCAAGGTCTACAAAAGAGCAGCAAGACCGGCCACCGTCCAGGTCTTGGAAAATAAGAATGGGCCATCTTGTCTATGAATAAAGGGCGCCCCTTGGGCGTAGGTTCCCATTGGAGCCAATGGCAGCCATCGTGGTCCGGAAAGGGGGCGGCAGGGCAACACTTAGCTCTTGCTGTAGCGGCAGCGTTAGGGTAGGCAAGGAGGAAGATGACTAGGGTGCGTTGGACCGTTCTATCCTCCAAAAACTGAAAGACATGCTCAACTTACCGATGGTAAATTGGACATTTTGAAATGTTTCCCAAAACTACGTTGCATGGGAGTTGACGACGTGGCACTCCCTGATTGGCCGAAAAGGTAATTCCTTTATTAATTCTTAATTAAATATTGGTAACTCTGATTAGGACAAGTAATATATGAAAATTGATCCTCAGAACGAGAGGAACACAACAAAATTATTGTTGAAGCCTAATTTTGCTTTATATTAAAAAATATATCAAGATGCTATCTTTAATAGTTTAATCAATGAAAAACCCTAACCTTTGATGATTAATGAATTAGAAAGGGGTTATGTTAGTGTTTAAAATAAATATTAACATGTTGTAAATAAAAAGGGCATATTAGATCTAAAAGGATGATCTTCATGTGTAATTTGATTTATTTATGGTTCCATATGATTTAATGAACCTTGAACCCTAACTATGGTAATTATGATCCTTAATGATTTTAATTGGTCAAATTCATGTACAAAGTTGAGATATGATGGTTCTAATCTATTTACTGTACAAAAGTCCTTAATTCTGGATAAATACCCTAAAAGCAGTAATTAGGGTTTTCTCATGAATAAAAGGTAGAATGGATGGAAAAACGAGTTCATATGTTAATTAGACCCTAATGAACTTTGAATTGAGGATAAATAAGCATAATGATATTTCCATGGATTAAAAGGATAAAAATGGTAGTTTTAATATAAAAGAGGCATAATGGCTGAATTAATGTTTAAGTGCCTTTAATCCAAAATTAGGGTTTGTAAGTAATTGTATAGAATTAGGGTTTAAAATAGTAAATGAAGTGAAACCCAAATTGCAAACAAAACCCTAAAATGGATAAGGAAACCATAAGAATAAATTTCAAGTTGAATAGAAATAATCTTGATAAAGTGTGTAGTAAAGAGAGTACATGTGATTTTCAAGATTCTTGATTGTATGGTGAACTACTTGCTTGGATGGCTTTCTTGGTTGGAATTGATATTAGCTTGAGAAATCTACTGAATAGGTATGTGGTTACGCTTATGAATAATTGCTTTAGTTTCACGACAATTTCCGAACGTTTTTATCGGTTGCTTGAAAATAACAGTTGGATGCCTTTTATTTTATGCAACTATAAAGTGACTATGATTATCACTATGAATATATATATAACTGGCTAGATTCAAATCCACCTCTATGGCTTGTAAAGGCTATAAAGGGGTAACCTAGAGTAAGGTCTAGGTTATCGTGGGTTAGAAATTGGGCTACCAAGTGTAGTGCCATGAGACCCTTTAGCCTGCCATGAGTTAAGGAGTGGGCTACTTACAGGTAGTGCCATGTGACTCAACCCTAGAAACTGGTTCACCTATAGGTGGGACCATGAGGGGTTTAATGGGGATCTACTATAAGGAAAGTAGTGTCCAGGTCCACTGCAGGGACAACGCATAGGATAGGGAATGCATGGATCGTGCAGTTATATTTAAAACATAAAATTGTTTGTTAAATGGTAATTGGCTACAATACATGGTTATGAATAATTGCACGATTATTGGTTCCCCCATATAACAACTTTATGCTAATCGACGTTTTGTTTGTCGGCGTTTTAGGTACAAAGCCAAAAGGACAAATAGTAAATCGTCATATTGTGAAATACATGAATTGAAATACAAGGAGGATTAGTTAGAGTATAATTCATATGTGGATAGAAGTTTAGAGATCCAAGTTTTCAAAAGGTATGCAAAAGTTTATTTTCTTACAACTTTCCAGTTTAGTCTGTTAAAATTTAATAATTGTTCTTAGTTAATTGCCGAACCTTTGATCTGGAAATTATGTGTGCGGCTTCGACCTCTCAGTATCCCTTAATTGGGGGTTACTAGAAGGTGGGGTTGTAACATTTGGTATCAGAGTGTAGGTTCCTCACTTAACCATTAATAATTATTAAATTTTACAAACTCCATAGAACCCAAGGGAGTTATTAGAGGATTATCTGAAAGACAAAGGTGTCTAGGAAAGGATTACGACCGGGGTTGGCAATATTTTCCTCCACACTGCTAGTTGGAATATGAGGACTCCCAGATTTGTGTGACTGTCTGGCCAAAGTCTTAGGGTATGAATCAAAATAAGATACCTTTAGGACTTTCTCATCATATTCATCCCTTCTCATCACAAATTCAGTTAAGGACCTAAAGGATTAGGGTTCTCTCTCTTCTCCTCATTCTCTTGAGGTATGGGTAAGGTAATAAGGTCTAAGGAATTCTCCATCAAATTAATGAAAAAGTATGTAAATAAGATGTCATGGACATAAGCTTAATAGTTTCAACTCAAACTAAAGAATATATACATGCTTAGGTCGTATGACATAAGTTGTCATGCCCTCAGGAGAGACCTGAGTCTAGACCTTCTTGTCTGGAGGATAAGTAAAGAGAGTTAGTCTTGGAGGTAGATACCTCCATTATAAGTAGAGACCTGGCACATACTCTAAGGATGATGTTAACCCTAACCCTAAGTGAAGGTTAGAGAGAGAGAGATGACATGAAGACTTAGATATCTTGATGGACCATGTGTGTGGGCATGACTTGGATGCCATATGAGCCATGAGAGGTTGCATGACCGAGTACCTTTGGCAACCCAACCCTGGGAAGGGTCGTGCATGTTAGAGTGAAGGATAGCTCCTTCATTAATGAGGTTAGAGAAGAACCCATGGAAACCCCCATGAGCTTATATGAGCATGGCATACTAGGCACCCAGAGTACGTTAGTAGTGCGAGAAATAGGTTGAAACCCTGGTCAGGAGAGTATGAAAGATAGCTTATGAGATAAGCATAAAGTGTTATGGATGACCTTGAGCAAACGTAATAGGCTTCACCAGGTAGGAGTATGCTTGTGAGCTTGATCCCTCTTGGAGAGAGAACCTCTTGTAGTAAGGTTTCTTGTAGGGTTAGCTCTAGAGAGAGAGTTGTACCCATGCAAGAAGGTTGGAAGCCTAGACTCTGAGATATGAGGAACAGTGGGTAGTTGAGGATGATGCGGCCTAAGTGGATGATAGGGGTTGCCTCATGCTCGATCCATGGAGGCTGATGATATCTTGGTTGCCTTTAGAGGAACCAAACCCTAGAGAGAGGATGAGGCTTTTGGCACCTATGTGTCTATGGTCTAAGTGTTTACCTTCTGGGAAAGGAAGAAGAAGTTCTGTATACCTTGGAGAGGTTTAGTGACAGGCGGTGGGGCCTTATGCCTTGTTGGTTGTCCTTGAGGAGGACTTCAATATGAAGTGTTAATCAAGAGGAAGGATCATGGAAAGTGCATACCATGTACATGCATAATTAATGGCTAAAAGGTGGAGCATGTAGTTGGACACCCAAAAGTGAACCTAGGGTTCCTAGGCCTAAGAGGGGAAGTGGTGTGCCTAACGTTCATGATGAGAGTTGAGTTTCTATAGATGCGGGCATGGTACTTCTCATGGTTAGAGTATAGAGAAACCCCTTAAGTTTAAGGTAGGTTTGATGAACCCCTCACAGCTAAGTTGATGACATGGGAAGGTATGATCTTGATCCAATATGGAGGATGAGAACAAGTATGACCCAACATGGTTTAGTAGGTGGTCTACTTGTGCCGTGCATAGCTTGCTAGGGATAAGCATGCTAGACCTGTGACATACAACTCATAAAAACATAATTAACTAATGCGGAAGAGTTCATCAAGCAGCGGATTAGCGAAAATCACTAAAAATTAAAACTTTTTGGAAAGAGATCCACACATAGGAAATCTTTTCCAACAAATGCCATTGTATATCATATACATTCTGTTTCAAACGTACATATCATGTACCATCTCTTTCCAGAGACTACATCATCAGCTGCCTTATAAACATATATGTAGGCAGTATACAAATCTCGAGGCATCAAGCCAAAACCTCAGACTGATATATCAAAAACACTGACTAAAAACTCCGAGGACCTGAGAGTACAGAGACGACACATAGGACTACTATCTATATGACTAGACAGGCAATATCTCCACCTGAGATCTTATTGCTCTCCCTGCTGTTGCTGTTGCTGCTGCTCTTTCCCTGTTCTAGGGTTTCTGCTCTGCCTTTCATGCATACCTAAAAATGTTTCCCACGGGGGTGAGACAATTTGTAAATTGCCCCAGCGAGAGATATAACTCTCCGCCAGAAACATTGTTATAGCAGATTATGAAATTAAACTGAGCAGGGGTTACTTTTACATTATTAGGCAGAATTATTCTTCATAGAACATAATAAGAAAATCTCCATTTTCAATAAGAGCATTGCATCTACCCATGGTTGACTCATAGTTCATCCATCTACTTGTAATGAATACATCAGATATGAATAACCATCAATGAACTATAGATATATAACAGAAATGTAACATCAGCCAAGTTCTCTAGCATAACTTATTAACACAAATGCTACAAAGAAACATGATACTTGTCACCTAAGCATCACACATGGCTCACAAGGCCATTCATATCTTGTCACCTCTCACTAGGCAACAACTTATTCACATGGCTCACAAGGCCATTCACATCTTGTCACCTCTCACTAGGCAACAACTTATTCACATGGCTCGCAAGGCCATTCACATCTTGTCACCTCTCACTAGTCAACAACTTATTCACATGGTTCATAAGGCCATTCACATCTTGTCACCTCTCACTAGGCAACAACTTATTCACATGGTTCATAAAATCCGTACACATTGTTACTTTTATTAAGCAACAACAACATCAACGCACAAAAAGCCAATCAACATTTATTAAATAAATGTCACAGCCCAAACTTGGTTATATTCATCATCTCATCATACCTGCATGGTTATTAGGCATGATAACAGTCATACAAGATATTCATCACATCATGTGATACAATAGTAACACCATCATTCCTTTACCAAGAATTAGGGTTCACTATCAAACAGGGCTTATCATTCGCTTTTCCCCAAATTAGGGTTAGGGTTCCCCATTTCTCATTAATTAAGACCATCTTGAGTTAACCAACTTTATCTTGTATTAAGGTATTTCCCCTCTTAATACATTCCATCACAGAATACTCACCCTTAGCATATAATGCATAGGCGACACACTAGAATTGTCCAGCTATCTCACATGATATTGACTTATCTTAGTTTAAGGCATGGCTTTATTATAAATTTTCCTATAAACAATCACAATGATACTCCCTCAACTAGGGTTTCACAATGATACACCCTCAACCATGGTTCACAATTATACACCCTCCACTAGGGTTTCACAAGGATACACCCTCAACCAGGGTTCACAATGATACACCCTCCACTAGGGTTTCACAAGGATACACCCTCAACCAGGGTTCACAATGATACCCCCTCAACTAGGGTTTCATAAGGATACACCCTCAACTAGGGTTTCATAAGGATACACCCTTAACCAGGGTTTCATAAGAATACACCCTTAACTAGGGTTTCATAAGAATACACCCTTAACCAGGGTTCACAAGGATACACCCTCCACTAGGGTTTCACAAGGATACACCCTCAACTAGGGTTTGCAATGATACACCCTCAACCAGGGTTTCATAAGGATACACCCTTAACTAGGGTCTCACACGGATGCACCCTCAACTAGGGTTTCACATGGATTCACCCTCAACTAGGGTTTGAGTTCAATAACCCTGTCAATTAGGGTTTATGTTCATATTTAGGGTTTCATGATCTCTTTGCTTAAGGATCATAACCCTTAATCACCACATGAATCATATTCATGTATGAATTCATGCTATCAACTTCTTAACTTGATTAGGTCATATCAACTCTTCAGTCAAGTACATACAACTATGATTAACATAGTGTATCAAGTCATTGATCCTATAAGCAATTAGGGATTCATCCCTTAATTGGCACTTAATCACTTAGGTACTATTAGGGTTTCAACCTTTGTACCTTCATTGATTACCATTACTAATCATCATTGGATCAATAGAACATTCATCATCTTAATTCTCAAAAATTCAATCACATTGGACCTCCATTACATAATGTATCCAATTGAATTAGGGTTACCAATGTTGATTCCTTCAATCATTGGATTCATGGAACCAATCATCAATTGGACCTAACCTGATACTTCAATTGAGTTTAATAGGTCAACCTTCAACTGATTTGACCCTCAATTTACCCTCAATTGATCATCAATTAGGGTTTGATTCAATTGAATTAGGGATTGGAATCGATGACCCAACAACACTGATCAATGCAGAACTAGTTGCATTGAAACCATTGAACCATCATCCAAATTGGGTATGAACTGACCCCAAACGGTCTTGAGGTCGTTTGGATTACCTCCAAACGGTCTTGAGACCTTTTTCCCATCAAATCACTCAAATCTAAGTCAACCAATTAGAGTTTGGGTCATTGGATTGATCACCAAATCAGCATTGCATTGTATATCAGCTTGGTACCTTTAGACCTTCAAACACCTAACCATACTCAACCCTAGACCTCAAAACGGTCTTGGGTGACCACCAAACGGTCTTGAGACCTTTTGGATGAGCTCCAAACGGTCTTGAGACCGTTTGGCCCATCCAACCTTTGGATTCTAGTGAAAAATCATCATGGATTGGTCTATCGAGTTGATCAACAAATCAGCACTACATTGCAATATGATTAGTACCTTTGGACCTTCAATTGGTCAACTATACTTGTCCCCAGACCTCCAAACGGTCTTCGGGTGATCCCCAAATGGTCTTGAAACCGTTTGGGCTAATCAACCCAAAATCTCAACTTAACTCATTGGAATTTCAGCACTGTTTTCAATTAGGGTTTGACTAATTGATTAGCCTTCAACTCATGATTATTTTGGAGTTAACCCCTAAAATTGGGAGGGTCATTAACCAACATCATTAGGAACAGGAATCTCAAACGGTAAACACTTGGTCAACTCCACCAAACGGTCTTGAAACCGATTGCCCAAAAAGGTCAAGTTAATCAGGTTGAACATCAGCACTTAATCCAATTAGGTTTCCCTAATTGATTAGGCTTCAACTCACGATTCCTTTGGAGTTAACCCCAAAACTTTGGAGGGTTATTAACCAACATCATTAGGAACAGGAATCCCAAACGGTCAACGTTTGGTCAACCATATCAAACGGTTTCGAAACCGTTTTCCCAAACAGGTCCAGTTAATCAGGTTGAAAATAAGCATTTAATTCAATTTGATTTGCCTAATGGATTGGCCTTCAACTCACGATTCCTTTAGAGTTAACCCCTAAAATTTGGAGGGTCATTAGTATACATAATTAGAAACAAGATTACCAAACGGTCAATGCTTGGTCAACCATATCAAACGGTTTTGAAACCGTTTTCTCCCAAACGGTTTCAAACCGTTTGCCCTTAAACGGTTTGCTGAAACCGCATAGCCAATCAAATTAAAACGATTAGGAATAGCTATCAAAACATTTGGCTTGGTAATTTTATTTGGATAAGAATCTAGGATGATTTAATCATCCCCTTCCTTCGAACAACCAAGAACAGAAATCGTTCTTGATGGAAATTGCAGCAAAGAAACAAGAGTGTATCAAATTGAAGAAATCAATCAACAAAGCATAGAGAATTGATGCAATAGCAATGTTTAAGGGTTTGAGTTATAAAAGCCGCCTCCAATTGAGCTCCAAAGCTCCAATCTCACGCCATTAATGGTGGATGAAGCTCTAGCAACTCCCCCTAGGCTCGTCCTCAAGCGTTTGATTGCAAAAGTTGGCTCGGGTTGAAGAGGAGATTGAAATAAGAAGGAATCCATAATTTATTTTCGATTTCCACCATGAAATCATGAAGAACGAGGGTCAAGAAGCTTAACAACAGGTTGGGTCTCGTCCTCCTATTTCTTCTAAGTCCCCTTGAGCTCATACCAAGCAAAGGAAGAAGAAAGGGCCGAAAAAGCCTTGGTTTGGGCTTGGAAATGGCACTTTTATAAGGAAATTGATGAGAGAGAAAATGCCATATAAAAATCCAATTAATCCAAAAATTATGGCCGCCTCTTCCCCCTCAACTCCATGGATACGAGGCATATTCATTTCCCTTTAATTATCCTTCATTATCCTCAATTTAAAGAAAAGCAAATTAAGCACCTTAATGCTTATAATATAATATCCCACATGTGAGTGGATATTACTTTTCTTTATAAAAAGGTGAGTGGAATTTCACCTACTTAAGATATTTTTGTTCCTTATCTTGGAAAATGAACGTCCATCCTTATTCAAAATCAACCCAAAACATTTTGGTTGAAAGCCCTTCAATTATTTTTATTCATTTTTGCCCTAAATCGAATTAGGGTTTCAATTAGGCATTATTCTTGATTATTTTAATGTCAAGATTCTCTCTCCTCCAAATTAATTCAAATGAGGAACCCCTCTCATTTTATTTTCTCTACATGATTACAAGAAACATTAGGGACCTTATTGAAGTGGTAATTTGCATATTGAACCCTAGGTTGTGGGTAAATTGCACTTTACACCAAAACTGGATTTTAATGCACAACATTGTCCAACAAGCTCTATCTTGGTGTCCAGACTTGTAGAAACCTTACCACTACATCATATTCATTCTCATGGGGTCTCAACATCAGAGGGACATCTTATCATGCAACATTTGCAAGTTGACCCCTCAACTGGGGTAATTTGCACTTTAGTCCAAATTAAGCAAACATTGCTTCAACATTATTCAAACAGGACCAAAATTGAAACATAAGTTTCTCATGAGCCCTAATTACTTTTCCCAAGATAAGATTAAGAATATACTCAACCTTATTTGGCAAAACATCTAGGGTTAATTCATAACCCAGGTCAGGGATGTTACAAATTATAAACCCCTAACAAGGATTTCGTCCCCGAAATCTCAGACAAAAAGAGGAACGGATTGTTCATTAATCATGTCCTCACGTCTCCACATATCATCTTAATATCATGGAGATATCATGAACTCTATGATTCGACAGAAAGCTCCTTTCATTAGTTCAACCTCATCAATGTTTATGCAGAGCATAAACCCCTAACATATGATGTCCATTTCATTGAAAGGAAAAAGCATAAAAGAACATACATCTATCATCACCTAAGAATATTATCAAAGGGGTAAAACATATATGTCTAACAGAGATAATTCATTCAACAATCCTTTATTTGTTTGGGAAAATTCACCGAGAAGTTTCGCAGAGTATGTTCACTGAGTATGTTCACTGAGTATGTTCACTAAATATGTTCACTGAGTATGTTCACAGAGTATGTTCACTAAGTATGTTCACAAAGTATGTTCACAGAGTATGTTCACAAAGTATGTTCACAGAGTATGTTCACAGAGTATGTTCACTAAGTATGTTCACAAAGTATGTTCACAGAGTATGTTCACAGAGTATGTTCACAGAGTATGTTCAAAGAGTATGTTCACAAAGTATGTTCACAGAGTATGTTCACAAAGTATGTTCACAGAGTATGTTCACAAAGTATGTTCACAAAGTATGTTCACAGAGTATGTTCACAGAGTATGTTCACAGAGTATGTTCACAAAGTATGTTCACAAAGTATGTTCACAGAGTATGTTCACAGAGTATGTTCACAGAGTATGTTCACAGAGTATGTTCACTAAGTATGTTTACAAAGTATGTTCACAGAGTATGTTCACTAAGTATGTTTTTGAAAATATTCACTAAGGAAGTTCACTGAGTATGTTCACTAAGTATGTTTTTGAAAATATTCACCAAGGAAGTTCACTGAGTATGTTCACTAAGTATGTTTTTGAAAATATTCACTAAGGAAGTTCACTAAGTATGTTCACTAAGTATGTTTTTGAAAATATTCACTAAGGAAGTTCACTGAGTATGTTCACTAAGTATGTTTTTGAAAATATTCACTAAGGAAGTTCACTGAGTATATTCACTAAGTATGTTTTTGACAATATTCACTAAGGAAGTTCACTGAGTATGTTCACTAAGTATGTTGTTTGGGAAAATTCACCTAGCTCTTCCTATTTAATTTCATTATATTCTCTAGATTATTTCAGAATGACTACTTGATCAGAGTAATCAAAAAGATAACAATCTAAGAGTTTCATACTTGCCTTATCTACAATAATCATATACCTGGCCAGGGTATACAAGTATTGTAAGATCAGGTAGTATGTACCTTATTTACTATCATATTCCTCACTTTTCATACCATTATACATACATGATTTTCCATTCCTAGATTTCCTCCAGGCATCATTTTCTAAATCTCATCTTATGGCCCCTCCTTAGGCACTACCATCACAGATATATTGTTTGTCTAAACTCATGGCAGAGTCTACTTTCTTGCCATAAGTTAATCTTTTCCATATTTTCCCTTGTTCCAACATGACTATGTCATTCAGGAATCCTTTCAAAGCCCAAAGCTTATTTATTAAGGACTGGTGACCTAGGTTGTAACACCAATATCCAATCTTCTTTATGCATCATTGTTGCCCTAATTTGCCCAATAAGAGCATGATCCTAGGATTCTCTATCCTGATCAGGTCTTAATGGGGATTTTCAGGCACTCATTCTATTCTTGCATGATCCTTGCACCACTTCTTGGTGCAACAACATTGCCCTAAGCAATGTGTTCCTTGTGCTCTCCAGTCATTTTAAAACTTTACCCTTTCTCTGCACAAGCAAAAATCATTATAGGTTATACTGGAGGACACTAACACAGACTCGATACCTTAGTCCTATGTCTCTGTAGACTCAACGAACCTAGAGCTCTGATACCACGAAATTGTGGCATACAACTCATAAAAACATAATTAACTAATGCGGAAGAGTTCATCAAGCAGCGGATTAGCGAAAATCACTAAAAATTAAAACTTTTTGGAAAGAGATCCACACATAGGAAATCTTTTCCAACAAATGCCATTGTATATCATATACATTCTGTTTCAAACGTACATATCATGTACCATCTCTTTCCAGAGACTACATCATCAGCTGCCTTATAAACATATATGTAGGCAGTATACAAATCTCGAGGCATCAAGCCAAAACCTCAGACTGATATATCAAAAACACTGACTAAAAACTCCGAGGACCTGAGAGTACAGAGACGACACATAGGACTACTATCTATATGACTAGACAGGCAATATCTCCACCTGAGATCTTATTGCTCTCCCTGCTGTTGCTGTTGCTGCTGCTCTTTCCCTGTTCTAGGGTTTCTGCTCTGCCTTTCATGCATACCTAAAAATGTTTCCCACGGGGGTGAGACAATTTGTAAATTGCCCCAGCGAGAGATATAACTCTCCGCCAGAAACATTGTTATAGCAGATTATGAAATTAAACTGAGCAGGGGTTACTTTTACATTATTAGGCAGAATTATTCTTCATAGAACATAATAAGAAAATCTCCATTTTCAATAAGAGTATTGCATCTACCAATGGTTGACTCATAGTTCATCCATCTACTTGTAATGAATACATCAGATATGAATAACCATCAATGAACTATAGATATATAACAGAAATGTAACATCAGCCAAGTTCTCTAGCATAACTTATTAACACAAATGCTACAAAGAAACATGATACTTGTCACCCAAGCATCACACATGGCTCACAAGGCCATTCATATCTTGTCACCTCTTACTAGGCAACAACTTATTCACATGGCTCACAAGGCCATTCACATCTTGTCACCTCTCACTAGGCAACAACTTATTCACATGGCTCGCAAGGCCATTCACATCTTATCACCTCTCACTAGTCAACAACTTATTCACATGGTTCATAAGGCCATTCACATCTTGTCACCTCTCACTAGGCAACAACTTATTCACATGGTTCATAAAATCCGTACACATTGTTACTTTTATTAAGCAACAACAACATCAACGCACAAAAAGCCAATCAACATTTATTAAATAAATGTCACATCCCAAACTTGGTTATATTCATCATCTCATCATACCTGCATGGTTATTAGGCATGATAACAGTCATACAAGATATTCATCACATCATGTGATACAATAGTAACACCATCATTCCTTTACCAAGAATTAGGGTTCACTATCAAACAGGGCTTATCATTCGCTTTTCCCCAAATTAGGGTTAGGGTTCCCCATTTCTCATTAATTAAGACCATCTTGAGTTAACCAACTTTATCTTGTATTAAGGTATTTCCCCTCTTAATACATTCCATCACAGAATACTCACCCTTAGCATATAATGCATAGGCGACACACTAGAATTGTCCAGCTATCTCACATGATATTGACTTATCTTAGTTTAAGGCATGGCTTTATTATAAATTTTCCTATAAACAATCACAATGATACTCCCTCAACTAGGGTTTCACAATGATACACCCTCAACCATGGTTCACAATAATACACCCTCCACTAGGGTTTCACAAGGATACACCCTCAACCAGGGTTCACAATGATACACCCTCCACTAGGGTTTCACAAGGATACACCCTCAACCAGGGTTCACAATGATACCCCCTCAACTAGGGTTTCATAAGGATACACCCTCAACTAGGGTTTCATAAGGATACACCCTTAACCAGGGTTTCATAAGAATACACCCTTAACTAGGGTTTCATAAGAATACACCCTTAACCAAGGTTCACAAGGATACACCCTCCACTAGGGTTTCACAAGGATACACCCTCAACTAGGGTTTGCAATGATACACCCTCAACCAGGGTTTCATAAGGATACACCCTTAACTAGGGTCTCACACGGATGCACCCTCAACTAGGGTTTCACATGGATTCACCCTCAACTAGGGTTTGAGTTCAATAACCCTGTCAATTAGGGTTTATGTTCATATTTAGGGTTTCATGATCTCTTTGCTTAAGGATCATAACCCTTAATCACCACATGAATCATATTCATGTATGAATTCATGCTATCAACTTCTTAACTTGATTAGGTCATATCAACTCTTCAGTCAAGTACATACAACTATGATTAACATAGTGTATCAAGTCATTGATCCTATAAGCAATTAGGGATTCATCCCTTAATTGGCACTTAATCACTTAGGTACTATTAGGGTTTCAACCTTTGTACCTTCATTGATTACCATTACTAATCATCATTGGATCAATAGAACATTCATCATCTTAATTCTCAAAAATTCAATCACATTGGACCTCCATTACATAATGTATCCAATTGAATTAGGGTTACCAATGTTGATTCCTTCAATCATTGGATTCATGGAACCAATCATCAATTGGACCTAACCTGATACTTCAATTGAGTTTAATAGGTCAACCTTCAACTGATTTGACCCTCAATTTACCCTCAATTGATCATCAATTAGGGTTTGATTCAATTGAATTAGGGATTGGAATCGATGACCCAACAACACTGATCAATGCAGAACTAGTTGCATTGAAACCATTGAACCATCATCCAAATTGGGTATGAACTGACCCCAAACGGTCTTGAGGTCGTTTGGATTACCTCCAAACGGTCTTGAGACCTTTTTCCAATCAAATCACTCAAATCTAAGTCAACCAATTAGAGTTTGGGTCATTGGATTGATCACCAAATCAGCATTGCATTGTATATCAGCTTGGTACCTTTAGACCTTCAAACACCTAACCATACTCAACCCTAGACCTCAAAACGGTCTTGGGTGACCACCAAACGGTCTTGAGACCTTTTGGATGAGCTCCAAACGGTCTTGAGACCGTTTGGCCCATCCAACCTTTGGATTCTAGTGAAAAATCATCATGGATTGGTCTATCGAGTTGATCAACAAATCAGCACTACATTGCAATATGATTAGTACCTTTGGACCTTCAATTGGTCAACTATACTTGTCCCCAGACCTCCAAATGGTCTTCGGGTGATCCCCAAATGGTCTTGAAACCGTTTGGGCTAATCAACCCAAAATCTCAACTTAACTCATTGGAATTTCAGCACTGTTTTCAATTAGGGTTTGACTAATTGATTAGCCTTCAACTCATGATTATTTTGGAGTTAACCCCTAAAATTGGGAGGGTCATTAACCAACATCATTAGGAACAGGAATCTCAAACGGTAAACACTTGGTCAACTCCACCAAACGGTCTTGAAACCGATTGCCTAAAAAGGTCAAGTTAATCAGGTTGAAAATCAGCACTTAATCCAATTAGGTTTCCCTAATTGATTAGGCTTCAACTCACGATTCCTTTGGAGTTAACCCCAAAACTTTGGAGGGTTATTAACCAACATCATTAGGAACAGGAATCCCAAACGGTCAACGTTTGGTCAACCATCGCAAACGGTTTTGAAACCGTTTTCCCAAACAGGTCCAGTTAATCAGGTTGAAAATAAGCATTTAATTCAATTTGATTTGCCTAATGGATTGGCCTTCAACTCACGATTCCTTTAGAGTTAACCCCTAAAATTTGGAGGGTCATTAGTATACATAATTAGAAACAAGATTCCCAAACGGTCAATGCTTGGTCAACCATATCAAACGGTTTTGAAACCGTTTTCTCCCAAACGGTTTCAAACCGTTTGCCCTTAAACGGTTTGCTGAAACCGCATAGCCAATCAAATTAAAACGATTAGGAATAGCTATCAAAACATTTGGCTTGGTAATTTTATTTGGATAAGAATCTAGGATGATTTAATCATCCCCTTCCTTCGAACAACCAAGAACAGAAATCGTTCTTGATGGAAATTGCAGCAAAGAAACAAGAGTGTATCAAATTGAAGAAATCAATCAACAAAGCATAGAGAATTGATGCAATAGCAATGTTTAAGGGTTTGAGTTATAAAAGCCGCCTCCAATTGAGCTCCAAAGCTCCAATCTCACGCCATTAATGGTGGATGAAGCTCTAGCAACTCCCCCTAGGCTCATCCTCAAGCGTTTGATTGCAAAAGTTGGCTCGGGTTGAAGAGGAGATTGAAATAAGAAGGAATCCATAATTTATTTTCGATTTCCACCATGAAATCATGAAGAACGAGGGTCAAGAAGCTTAACAACAGGTTGGGTCTCGTCCTCCATTGCTTCTAAGTCCCCTTGAGCTCATACCAAGCAAAGGAAGAAGAAAGGGCCGAAAAAGCCTTGGTTTGGGCTTGGAAATGGCACTTTTATAAGGAAATTGATGAGAGAGAAAATGCCATATAAAAATCCAATTAATCCAAAAATTATGGCCGCCTCTTCCCCCTCAACTCCATGGATACGAGGCATATTCATTTCCCTTTAATTATCCTTCATTATCCTCAATTTAAAGAAAAGCAAATTAAGCACCTTAATGCTTATAATATAATATCCCACATGTGAGTGGATATTACTTTTCTTTATAAAAAGGTGAGTGGAATTTCACCTACTTAAGATATTTTTGTTCCTTATCTTGGAAAATGAACGTCCATCCTTATTCAAAATCAACCCAAAACATTTTGGTTGAAAGCCCTTCAATTATTTTTATTCATTTTTGCCCTAAATCGAATTAGGGTTTCAATTAGGCATTATTCTTGATTATTTTAATGTCAAGATTCTCTCTCCTCCAAATTAATTCAAATGAGGAACCCCTCTCATTTTATTTTCTCTACATGATTACAAGAAACATTAGGGACCTTATTGAAGTGGTAATTTGCATATTGAACCCTAGGTTGTGGGTAAATTGCACTTTACACCAAAACTGGATTTTAATGCACAACATTGTCCAACAAGCTCTATCTTGGTGTCCAGACTTGTAGAAACCTTACCACTACATCATATTCATTCTCATGGGGTCTCAACATCAGAGGGACATCTTATCATGCAACATTTGCAAGTTGACCCCTCAACTGGGGTAATTTGCACTTTAGTCCAAATTAAGCAAACATTGCTTCAACATTATTCAAACAGGACCAAAATTGAAACATAAGTTTCTCATGAGCCCTAATTACTTTTCCCAAGATAAGATTAAGAATATACTCAACCTTATTTGGCAAAACATCTAGGGTTAATTCATAACCCAGGTCAGGGATGTTACAAATTATAAACCCCTAACAAGGATTTCGTCCCCGAAATCTCAGACAAAAAGAGGAACGGATTGTTCATTAATCATGTCCTCACGTCTCCACATATCATCTTAATATCATGGAGATATCATGAACTCTATGATTCGACAGAAAGCTCCTTTCATTAGTTCAACCTCATCAATGTTTATGCAGAGCATAAACCCCTAACATATGATGTCCATTTCATTGAAAGGAAAAAGCATAAAAGAACATACATCTATCATCACCTAAGAATATTATCAAAGGGGTAAAACATATATGTCTAACAGAGATAATTCATTCAACAATCCTTTATTTGTTTGGGAAAATTCACCGAGAAGTTTCGCAGAGTATGTTCACTGAGTATGTTCACTGAGTATGTTCACTAAATATGTTCACTGAGTATGTTCACAGAGTATGTTCACTAAGTATGTTCACAAAGTATGTTCACAGAGTATGTTCACAAAGTATGTTCACAGAGTATGTTCACAGAGTATGTTCACTAAGTATATTCACAAAGTATGTTCACAGAGTATGTTCACAGAGTATGTTCACAGAGTATGTTCAAAGAGTATTTTAACAGAGTATGTTCACAAAGTATGTTCACAGAGTATGTTCACAAAGTATGTTCACAGAGTATGTTCACAAAGTATGTTCACAAAGTATGTTCACAGAGTATGTTCACAGAGTATGTTCACAGAGTATGTTCACAAAGTATGTTCACAAAGTATGTTCACAGAGTATGTTCACAGAGTATGTTCACAGAGTATGTTCACTAAGTATGTTCACAAAGTATGTTCACAGAGTATGTTCACAGAGTATGTTCACTAAGTATGTTTTTGAAAATATTCACTAAGGAAGTTCACTGAGTATGTTCACTAAGTATGTTTTTGAAAATATTCACCAAGGAAGTTCACTGAGTATGTTCACTAAGTATGTTTTTGAAAATATTCACTAAGGAAGTTCACTAAGTATGTTCACTAAGTATGTTTTTGAAAATATTCACTAAGGAAGTTCACTGAGTATGTTCACTAAGTATGTTTTTGAAAATATTCACTAAGGAAGTTCACTGAGTATATTCACTAAGTATGTTTTTGACAATATTCACTAAGGAAGTTCACTGAGTATGTTCACTAAGTATGTTGTTTGGGAAAATTCACCTAGCTCTTCCTATTTAATTTCATTATATTCTCTAGATTATTTCAGAATGACTACTTGATCAGAGTAATCAAAAAGATAACAATCTAAGAGTTTCATACTTGCCTTATCTACAATAATCATATACCTGGCCAGGGTATACAAGTATTGTAAGATCAGGTAGTATGTACCTTATTTACTATCATATTCCTCACTTTTCATACCATTATACATACATGATTTTCCATTCCTAGATTTCCTCCAGGCATCATTTTCTAAATCTCATCTTATGGCCCCTCCTTAGGCACTACCATCACAGATATATTGTTTGTCTAAACTCATGGCAGAGTCTACTTTCTTGCCATAAGTTAATCTTTTCCATATTTTCCCTTGTTCCAACATGACTATGTCATTCAGGAATCCTTTCAAAGCCCAAAGCTTATTTATTAAGGACTGGTGACCTAGGTTGTAACACCAATATCCAATCTTCTTTATGCATCATTGTTGCCCTAATTTGCCCAATAAGAGCATGATCCTAGGATTCTCTATCCTGATCAGGTCTTAATGGGGATTTTCAGGCACTCATTCTATTCTTGCATGATCCTTGCACCACTTCTTGGTGCAACAACATTGCCCTAAGCAATGTGTTCCTTGTGCTCTCCAGTCATTTTAAAACTTTACCCTTTCTCTGCACAAGCAAAAATCATTATAGGTTATACTGGAGGACACTAACACAGACTCGATACCTTAGTCCTATGTCTCTGTAGACTCAACGAACCTAGAGCTCTGATACCACTAAATTGTGGCATACAACTCATAAAAACATAATTAACTAATGCGGAAGAGTTCATCAAGCAGCGGATTAGCGAAAATCACTAAAAAGTAAAACTTTTTGCAAAGAGATCCACACATAGGAAATATTTTCCAACAAATGCCATTGTATATCATATACATTCTGTTTCAAACGTACATATCATGTACCATCTCTTTCCAGAGACTACATCATCAGCTGCCTTATAAACATATATGTAGGCAACATACAAATCTCGAGGCATCAAGCCAAAACCTCAGACTGATATATCAAAAACACGGACTAAAAACTCCGAGGACCTGAGAGTACAGAGACGACACATAGGACTAATATCTATATGACTAGACAGACAATATCTCCACCTGAGATCTTATTGCTGTCCCTGCTGTTGCTGTTGCTGCTGCTCTTTCCCCGTTCTAGGGTTTCTGCTCTGCCTTTCATGCATACCTAAAAATGTTTCCCATGGGGGGTGAGACAATTTGTAAATTGCCCCAGCGAGAGATATAACTCTCCGCTAGAAACATTGTTATAGCAGATTATGAAATTAAACTGAGCAGGGGTTACTTTTACATTATTAGGCAGAATTATTCTTCATAGAACAGAATAAGAAAATCTTCATTTTCAATAAGAGCATTGCATCTACCCATGGTAGACTCATAGTTCATCCATCTACTTGTAATGAATACATCAGATATGAATAACCATCAATGAACTATAGATATATAACAGAAATGTAACATCAGCCAAGTTCTCTAGCATAACTTATTAACACAAATGCTACAGAGAAACATGATACTTGTTACCCAAGCATCACACATGGCTCACAAGGCCATTCATATCTTGTCACCTCTCACTAGGAAACAACTTATTCACATGGCTCACAAGGCCATTCACATCTTGTCACCTCTCACTAGGCAACAACTTATTCACATGGCTCACAAGGCCATTCACATCTTGTCACCTCTCACTAGGAAACAACTTATTCACATGGTTCATAAGGCCATTCACATCTTGTCACCTCTCACTAGGCAACAACTTATTCACATGGTTCATAAAATCCATACACATAAACTTTTATTAAGCAACAACAACATCAACGCACAAAAAGCCAATCAACATTTATTATATAAATGTCACAGCCCAAACTTGGTTATATTCATCATCTCATCATACCTGCATGGTTATTAGGCATGATAACAGTCATACAAGATATTCATCACATCATGTGATACAATAGTAACACCATCATTCCTTAACCAAGAATTAGGGTTCACTATCAAACAGGGATTATCATTCCCTTTTCCCCAAATTAGGGTTAGGGTTCCCAATTTCTCATTAATTCAGACCCTCTTGAGTTAACCAACTTTGTATTGTATTAAGGTATTTCCCCTCTTAATACATTCCATCACAGAATACTCACCCTTAGCGTATAATGCATATGCCACATAGTAGAATTGTCCAACTATCTCACAAGATATGGACTTATCTTAGTTTAAGGCATTGCTTTATTATAAAGTTTCCTATAAACAATCACAATGATACACCCTCAACTAGGGTTTCACAATGATACACCCTCAACCAGGGTTCACAATAATACACCCTCCACTAGGGTTTCACAAGGATACACCCTCAACCAGGGTTCACAGTGATACACCCTCCACTAGGGTTTCACAAGGATACACCCTCAACCAGGGTTCACAATGATACCCCCTCAACTAGGGTTTCATAAGGATACACCCTCAACTAGGGTTTCATAAGGATACACCCTTAACCAGGGTTTCATAAGAATACACCCTTAACCAGGGTTTCATAAGAATACACCCTTAACCAGGGTTCACAAGGATACACCCTCCACTAGGGTTTCACAAGGATACACCCTCAACTAGGGTTTACAATGATACACCCTCAACCAGGGTTTCATAAGGATACACCCTCAACTAGGGTCTCACATGGATGCACCCTCAACTAGGATTTCACATGGATGCACCCTCAATTAGGGTTTGAGTTCAATAACCCTGTCAATTAGGGTTTATGTTCATATTTAGGGTTTCATGATCTCTTTGATTAAGGATCATAATCCTTAATCACTACATTAATCATATTCATGTATGAATTCATGCTATCAACTTCTTAACTTGATTAGGTCATATCAACTCTTCATTCAAGTACATACAACTATGATTAACATAGTGTATCAAGTCATTGATCCTATAAGCAATTAGGGATTCATCACTTAATTGGCACTTAATCACTTAGGTACTATTAGGGTTTCAACTTTTGTACCTTCATTGATTACCATTACTAATCATCATTGGATCAATAGAACATTCATCATCTTAATTCTCAAAAATTCAATCACATTGGACCTCCATTACATAATGTATCCAATTGAATTAGGGTTTCCAATGTTGATTCCTTCAATCATTGGATTCATGGAACCAATCATCAATTGGACCTACCCTCATACTTCAATTGAGTTTAATAGGTCAACCTTCAACTGATTTGACCCTCAATTTACCCTCAATTGATCATCAATTAGGGTTTGATTCAATTGAATTAGGGCTTGGAATCGATGACCCAACAACACTGATCAATGCAGAACTAGTTGCATTGAAACCATTGAACCATCATCCAAATTGGGTATGACCTGACCCCAAACGGTCTTGAGGTCGTTTGGATTACCTCCAAACGGT
The DNA here is from genome assembly GCA_963693085.1 of Alisma plantago-aquatica. Lineage (NCBI taxonomy): Eukaryota > Viridiplantae > Streptophyta > Magnoliopsida > Alismatales > Alismataceae > Alisma > Alisma plantago-aquatica. The sequence continues at coordinate 1,154,484,779 of OY856410.1, read as the reverse complement.
CTTGAGACCTTTTTACCATCAAACCTTTGGATTCTAGTGAAAAATCATCATGGATTGGTCTATCGAGTTGATCAACAAATCAGCACTACATTGCAATATGATTAGTACCTTTGGACCTTCAATTGGTCAACTATACTTGACCCCAGACCTCCAAACGGTCTTGGGGTGATCCCCAAACGGTCTTGAGACCGTTTGGGTGATCCCCAAACGGTCTTGAAACCGTTTGCGCTAATCAACCCAAAATCTCAACTTAACTCATTGGAATTGCAGCACTATTTTCAATTAGGGTTTGCCTAATTGATTAGCCTTCAACTCATGATTATTTTGTCTTTAACCCCTAAAATTTGGAGGGTCATTAAACAACATCATTAAGAACAGTAATCTCAAACGGTCAATGCTTGGTCAACTCCACCAAACGGTCTTGAAACCGTTTTCCCAAAAAGGTCAAGTTAATCAGGTTGAAAATCTGCACTTAATCCAATTAGGTTTCCCTAATTTATTAGGCTTCAACTAAATATTACTTTGGATTTAACCCCTAAAATTTGGAGGGTTATTAACCAACATCATTAGGAACAGGAATCCCAAACGGTCAACGCTTGGTCAACCATATCAAACGGTTTTGAAACCGTTTTCCCAAACAGGTCCAGTTAATCAGGTTGAAAATAAGCATTTAATTCAATTTGATTTGCCTAATTGATTGGCCTTCAACTCACGATTCCTTTGGATTTAACCCCTCAAATTTGGAGGGTCATTAGTATACATAATTAGGAACAAGATTCCCAAACGGTAAACGCTTGGTCAACCATCTCAAACGGTTTTGAAACCGTTTTCTCCCAAACGGTTTCAAACCGTGTGCCCTTAAACGGTTTGCTGAAACCGCATAGCCAATCAAATTAAAACGATTTGGAATAGCTATCAAAACCATTTGGATTGGTAATTTTCTTTGGATAAGAATCTAGGATTATGTCATCATCCCCTTCATTCGAACAACCAATAACAGCAACCGTTCTTGATGGAAATTGCAGCAAAGAAACAAGAGTGTATCAAATTGAAAAAATCAATCAACAAAGCATAGAGAATTGATGCAATAGCAATGTTTAAGGGTTTGAGTTATAAAACCCGCCTCCAATTGAGATCCAAAGCTCCAAGCTCACGCCATTAATGGTGGATGAAGCTCTAGCAACTCCCCCTAGGCTCGTCCTCAAGCTTTTGATTGCAAAAGTTGGCTAGGGTTGAAGAGGAGATCGAAATAAGAAGGAATCCATAATTTATTTTCGATTTCCACCATGAAATCGTGAAGAACGAGGGTCAAGAAGCTTACCAAAAGTTTGGGTCTCGTCCTCCTGTTGCTTCTAAGTCCCCTTGAGCTCATCCCAAGCAAAGGAAGAAGAAAGGGCCGAAAAAGCCTTGGTTTGGGCTTGGAAATGGCACTTTTATAAGGAAATTGATGAGAGAGAAAATGCCATATAAAAATCCAATTAATCCAAAACTTATGGCCGCCTCTTCCCCCTCAACTCCATGGATACGAGGAATATTTATTTGACTTTAATTATCCTTCATTATCCTCAATTTAAAGAAAAGTAAATTAAGCACCTTAATGCTTATAATATAATATCCCACATGTGAGTGGATATTACTTTTCTTTATAAAAAGGTGAGTGGAATTTCACCTACTTAAGATATTTTTGTTCCTTATCTTGGCAAACGAACGTCCATCCTTATTCAAAATCAACCCAAAACATTTTGGTTGAAAGCCCTTCAATTATTTTTATTCATTTTGCCCTAAATCGAATTAGGGTTTCAATTAGGCATTATTCTTGATTATTTTAATGTCAAGATTCTCTCTCCTCCAACTTAATTCAAATGAGGAACCCCTCTCATTTTCTTTTCTCTACATGATGCCAAGAAACATTAGGGACCTTATTGAAGTGATAATTTGTATATTGAACCCTAGGTTTTGGGTAAATTGCACTTTACACCAAAACTGGATTTTAATGCACACCATTGTCCAACAAGCTCTATCTTGGTGTCCAGACTTGTAGAAACCTTACCACTACATCATATTCATTCTCATGGGGTCTCAACATCAGAGGGACATCTTATCATGCAACATTTGCAAGTTGACCCCTCAACTGAGGTAATTTGCACTTTAGTCCAAAATAAGCAAACATTGCTTCAACATTGTTCAAACAGGACCAAAATTGAAACATAAGTTTCTCATGAGCCCTAATTACTTTTCCCAAGATAAGATTAAGAATATACTCAACCTTATTTGGAAAAAAATCTAAGGTTAATTCATAACCCAGGTCAGGGATGTTACAAGACCCAAGGATGTTTGTGGCCTTTGTTATCGAGGTGAAGTTTTCCTCCCATCCCGGGAGTGGGACCCTTTGGTAGGGTGTATACCTATTTTGTTGGTTCAAGTTAACCTAAAGAGGTTTAATAGGATCTTGAGAAGCTAAGTGAAAGGTACATGGTATGAGAATGAACCTATAGACCCATATATAACCATCTCTAAGTGCATGTGGATGTGTTACCATGACGGTAATCAGTGTAGGGGCCTGACCAAGGTACATAGGTCGCCATGACCCCTATGAAAGGATGAAAGTCAGCCCTTGAATGCATAGAGAGAGATGATGAAGGATTTGGTAAGGTTCTAAGTTGACCATGTACTATAAGAGAATCCTAAGTCTATCCTAGGGTCAGGTAGGGATAAGACCGATGGAAGTAGGGGCTTCCTAATTCCCTAGTTGCACATGACCATAGGGTCGGGAGGTAACAACTATCATTGTCTAAGGGCCATGGATTAGGAGATTGATCACCTTCATGAACTCGTGGGACCCAAAGGGCAGATGAGTAGGGCACTCTCTAGATTCATAAGGGAATAGGGATGACCCCAAAAGTGTCGGCACCCTATAGACCTAGAGGTGATGACCAAGGAATATGTGTGGACCCAAGTAGGTTCAAAACTAGTTTTCCATGGAGGTAACTTTGATACCAAGATGATTGTATTATAGAGGCATAACCGACACATTTCAACTTAGATTTAAAGGTGTACTGGCAAGGTGGGATGTACCATCTCTACTCTGGGAACAGGAAGAACTCTGTATTTGGACTACAGCCAAATGCTTATTTCCTCTTGTTATGGGAGTGAGAGATAGGACAGTACGCATGCCATACACTAAGGATAAAAGATGATGTGAGTTGGAACGTTGCTACGAGGTATGAGGATAGAGATGATAACATACCTTGGTAGAGTGAATAATACATGGATGGTTTACCAACACTAAGAGGAATGAGGTAGTCACCTTATGAGGATGTTTTTATCATGAGATATGAGTCATACAAGGTTGAGTTTGATCACCATAAAGATGAGTTAAAAGTGTTTTCAATGAAGATAGACTTATAGTTCGAGATGATAAGTGAAATACATGGAAGTGTATGTCTTCAATGTTACCTAATACCTAAGGATGTGAAGTGGTAATGGATGCTCTACTTGAGATATATCTGACTAGTTTGGCTAGAAGTTAGAAGAGGTTGTTAGGCTAACCCTAAGTTTGGAAAGGATATGTGTTTGGCTAACACTCAGATATAACGAGATATGTTGAAAAAGTTAATAATTGTTTGGATAGCCAGCCTATTCCTGGATATAATGGTGATAGAACCTCAGATACACTTCTTTGGAATGGAAGGAGATGAATCCCTGATTAGAGTGATTTAGGGTTTCTGAGGAATTGATCTTGAGGAATCATGACATACAGGAAATCATGATACACCGTACTATGAAGATAGTAAGTGACAGTAGTACCTGAGATGCTTAAGATGAAGTTGCATGTGGCTTGTCGCCATGCAAGCCAGGAGGTGAAGGACAAACACCAATAACCCAGTGTATCGATATAGAGTATAAAGAGTTCCTGAGAGGGGAAAAGGGAGTTCATCACTATGGAGGTTGTAAGTCTTCCCTAGACCAAGGAAGGTCAAGATGCAATATGGGTTATGGTAGATCGCCTTACCTAGATGGCATGAGAAAGAAAGAGTTCTGTCAAGGGACAGATCTAGTTGAACTACACATGAGAGAGACAGTTCAACTACACCATGATGCGAGTTCAAAAGTTCTTGAGTATAACCTAAAGGTTCACTTCTGTGAGATGGAAGTAGAAACATGAAGAACTCTATGTTAGTACAGTTTATCACCTCTAACTAATGGATAGTATGATCCATACTAAAGGGTCTGATGAGAGCATGTGTGCTCGTTCAGGGTGATACATAGAGACAGTTCTTGTCCTTTGTAAAACGTGATGATAACCACCATAGCCAGTATCGTATTTTAAAGAATCTCTGTAATGGAGGTTGTGTCAGTCACCACTTTAGTAAGGTGATGTTGGTGAAAGGACCACGTGATGGTTAGAAAAGGACCATAGTGCGTGTAGATGAAGTCTCTTTGATCGTTTAATGGCTGAAAGGAGCCTAGAGACGACGAGAGTCATGAGCGGATGCAAAGTAGACTGACATGTAGTTCACTATGGGAGAATATGTGACATGAAAATCCGACCCCTCTAAGTTATAGCTAAGAGAGTTGAGTCCCCAATGAATGGGTTTTTTGTCATGGTTCGGTGGAGAAGGTTAAGTTTGATCTTACCCCTCAGGATAAAGAAATGTGTGATGAGTTCCAGGTGTCCAATTTAAAGCACTATGTGAGGTACCCCGACCATGTGATGATCAATGAACCTAGTGAGCCCCAAGGGAGGCTGAAATGGCCTGAGTCACCTGTGCAGTTTATAGACACCAGGATGAAAGAACTCAGAGAAAAGAATATGTGATGATAAAGGTTCTTTGGAAGTGCTATGAGTAAGGTGAAGCCACACAGGGGCCAATGATGGACATGGAAAAGTCTTATCCTGAATTGTTTAGTTGCTTGATAGAATTTTGAGGACAAAATTTCCAAAAGAGGGGAAGGATGTTACAACCCCAATTTTTGGGTTCATTTGGTGAGGAATGTAATTTCTCATAGTAAAGATATTTGAATAAATAATGATATAATTTGTTTGGAATGAATGTATTTCATTTACAATAGCCTTGATGATTGTGTTGTAGGCTTTATTGGTTATTGGGCCCAATAACAAGGAAATGAAGAAAGGAAATTCAATTATTAAATTAGTAAATGAATAATTTAGTTTTTGAGAAAAGAATGACGTGGAAACCTCTGGAAGGCAAAAGAATGTAATCCAAGGATGGATTTCATGCCTCTTCGGTTCCTTGGGTTCCAAGGAGTCCAAAGTTGCATAGAGAATGCAATAAGAAAATTAAAGATCAATTAAGTATTTCTTTATTAAGAAAGAAATTGAAAACAATGATAAAATGTGGAAAATAAGTGGAAAAAGGTGGAATTGAGTTATCCTTAGTGGGATTTCGTATCCCAAGGATTCCTAATGTTAAAAGGAATACCAATGATGAAAATAAATGAGAAATAAAGAGAAATTCTCAAAAAGATAGATTTTAATGAGAAATAAACAAGACAATGTGAAATAATGCATATTGATGCATTTAGAAGGATAATGAGTATCCTTAAAAAGGAAATTCGAATTATTTGAGTTTTTTGGGATCCAATGAGTCCCAATGAAGAAAAGAAAGAGAAAAATACCAATAATAGAACATAATAGGATAATATGATGCATGATTAATGAATTTCATGGTTTTGTTAAAGAAGTGGTATTTTCTACTTAAGGAAATATAAAATCCGTGGCCAATGAATTAAAAAGGAAAAGTACAAAGAAAATAAAAGAGGAATTCCGAATTTCCTAATATCCAAATAATAGAGAATATCCAAAGGATAAAAAGAAAGAGAGAGAATATACTTCTCATTGAAGGAATTGATTTCCTACTTGGAAAGGGACTCTTTGATTCGTGAATAGCCGACCTAGGGCTTCTTTCCTCACCCCTATATATAGGGTAGAGACCATGGTTCGAGTTTAAGATGGAATCTCATGCAACTATATCCTTTCTCCTTCTTCCTTATGTGTAAACCCTAGTATAAGAGGAGCAGCGCGACCCTTGGAATGAGGAGGAGCCAGGGACGGGGATAGGAAGGATGCACGACACTCCCACATCAGCTGGAAGAAGGTTCGACTCCATCTACACATTCTGGCCCTTGCGCATGGTCTGCAGAAGAGAAGCAAAACTGACCACCGTCCAGGTCTTGGTAGATAAGAACGGGCCATCTTGGTTGTAAATAAAGGGTGCCCCTTGGGTGCAGGTTCCCGTCGGAGCCAATGGCAGCCATCGTGGTCTGGAAAGGGGGCGACAAGGTCGCACTTAGCGCTAGTTGCAACGGCAGCGTTAGGGTAGGCAAGGAGGAAGATGACCAGGGCGTGTTGGACCATTCTACCTTCTGCGGACTGAAAGACACACTCAACTTATCGAGGGTAAATTGGACATTTCAAAATGTTTCCAAAAACTACGTTGCATGGGAGTTGACGACGTGGCCGAAAAGGTAATTCCTTTATTAATTCGTAATTAAATATTGGTAACTCTGATTAGGACAAGTAATATATGAAAATTTATCCTCAGAATGAGAGGAACACAAAGAAATTATTGTTGAATCCTAATTTCACTTTCTATTCAAAAAGTATATCAAGATGCTATCTTTAATAGTTTAATCAATGAAAAACCCTAACCTTTGATGATTAATGAATTAGAAAGGGGTAATGTGAGTGTTTAAAACAGATATTAACCTATTGTTAATAAAAAGGGCATATTAGATATAAAAGGATGATCTTCATGCGTAATTTGATTTATTTAGGGTTTGATATGATTTAATGAACCTTGAACCCTAACTGTAGTAATTATGATCCTTAATGATTTTCATTGGTCAAATTCATGTACAAAGCTGAGATATGATGGTTCTAATCTATTTAGAGTACAAAAGTCCTTAATACTGGATAAATACCCTAAAAGTAGTAATTAGGGTTTTCTCCTGAATAAAAGGTAGAATTGATGGCAAAACGAGTTCATATGTTAATTAGACCCTAATGAACTTTGAATTGAGGATAAATAATCATAATGATCTTGCCATGGATTAAAAGGATAAAAATTGTAGTTTTAATATAAAAGAGGCATAATGGGCTTAATTAATGTTTAAGTGTGCCTTTAATCCGAAATTAGGGTTTGTAAGTAATTGTATATAATTAGGGTTTAAAATAGTAAATGAAGTGAAACCCTAATTTGAAACGAAACCCTAAAATGGATAAGGAAACCAAAGAAAGCAATTTCAAGTTGAATAGAAATAATCTTGATAAAGTGTGTAGTAAATAGAGTCCATGTGATTTTCAGGATTCTTGATTGTATGGTTGAACTACTTGCTTGGATGGCTTTCTTGGTTGGAATTGATATTAGCTTGAGAAATCTACTGAACAAGTATGTGGTTATGCTTATGAATAATTGCTTTAGTTTCACAGTGATTTCCAAACATTTTTATCGGTTGCTTGAAAATAACGGTTGGATGCCTTTTATTTCATGCAACTATAAAGTGACTATGATTATCACTATGAATATATATAACTGGCTAGATCTGAATCCACCTTTGTGGCTTGTAAAGTCTAAAAAGGGGTAACCTAGAGTAAGGTCTAGGTTATCGTGGGTTAGAAATTGGGCAACCAAGTGTAGTGCCATGACACCCTTTAGCTTGCCATGAGTTAAGGAGTGGGCTGCTTATGGGTAGTGCCATGTGACTCAACCCTAGAAAATGGTTCACCTATAGATGGGACCATGAGGGGTTTAATGGGGATCTACTACAAGGAAACTAGCATCCAGGTCCACTTCAGGGACAACACAGAGGATAGGGAATGCATGGATCATGCAGTTATATTTAAAAATAAAATTGTTTGTTAAATGGTAATTGGCTGCAATACATGGTTATGAATAATTGCACGATTATTGGTTCCCCCACATACCAGCTTTATGCTGACCGACGTTTTGTTTGTCAGCATTTTAGGTACAAAGCCAAAAGGGCAAACAGTAAATTGTCATATTGTGAAATACATGAATTGAAATACAAGGAGGATTAGTTAGAGTAGAATTCATATGTGGACAGAAGTTAGAGAACCAAGTTTTCAAAAGGTATGCAAAAGTTTATTTTCTTACAACTTTCCAGTTTAGTCTGTTAAAATTTAATAATTGTTCTTGTTTAATTGCCGAACCTTTGATCTGGAAATTATGTGTGTAGCTTCGACTTCTCGGTCTCCATTAATTAGGGGTTACTGGAAGGTGGGGTCGTAACATACTGAGTCACCCTTCCGCGAGAGACCGAGTGGTTGGTGCCCCCCAATTAAGGGAGACCGAGAGATCAGTGCCGTTATCCAATTTTCCGAATCAAGGTTCGAAAATTAATTGATAACAATTATTAAATTCTATAGACTATACTGAAAAGTTGTATCAAATAAAATTTTGCATACCTTTGAAAATTTTGGATTTCTAAACTCCTATCCAGAACTGGGACTAATCTAACTAATCCTCCTTGAACTTTAATTCGTGCATTTCACAATATGATGATTTACTATTTGTCCTTTTGGTTTTGTACCTAGAATGCCGACAAACACAACGTTGGTCAACCAAAGCTGGTATGTGGGGGAAACATTAATCATGCAATTATCCATAACAATGTATTTTAGTCAATTATCATTTAAAAAACAATTTTACATTTTAAATATAACTGTGTGATCCATGTATACCCTATCCCCTGCGATGTCCCTACAGTGGACCTGGACACTACATTCCTTATGGTAGATCCCCATTATACCCCTCATGATCCCACCTAACAGGTGAATCAGTTTCTAGGGTTGAGTCACATGGCACTACCCGTAGGTAGCCCACTCCTTAACTCATGGCATGCTAGGAGTCTCATGGCACTACCCATGTGTAGCCCAGTTTCTGACTCATGATAGCCTAGAACTTGCTCTAGGTTATCCTTTTTGCCCTTTGCATAGCCATAGGGGTGGACCCAATTTGCATAGCCATAAGTGTCAGACTTAGATGAGCTGTATATCATAGAGATAGTATGTTTACATGGCATACCTGGTTCCATCATCTCCGATAGAGACCCAAAGTTCACTTCTAAGTTGTGGAAGCAGGTTCAAGAGGAACTAGGTACAAGGTTGAAGTTCAGTACCACTTATCACCCCAGACAGATGGTCAGTTAGAAAGGACAATCTAGACCTTAGAGGATCTGCTGAGAGCTTGTGTGTGCGATTGGGGTGGATCATGGGAGCAGTACCTACCTTTAGCCGAGTTTACTTACAACAACAGTTACCAAGCCAGTATCGGGATGCCTCCATATGAAGCTCTTTATGGGAGACTGTGTCGGTCACCACTTCACTGGGATGATGTTGGTGAAAGGACCTTATTGAGGTCAGATGAACTCCAAGTGTATGTTGATAAAGTCACTTTGATCAGGAAAAGGCTAAACAGAGACCAAGACCGACAGAAGTCGTATGCTGATGTGAAGCGGACTGATGTGCATTTCACTGTGGGAGAATATGTTTTTCTAAAAATCCAACCGCTCCGAGCTATAGCTAAGAACAGGTAAAAGTTGAGCCCTCGATACATGGGTCCGTTTGAAGTGTTAGAACGGATCAGTGAGGCCACATATCATTTGGCGTTACCCCCTCAATATAGTATGATGCATGATGTGTTTCACGTGTCCAATCTAAAGCGATATGTGCAAGATTTGAGCCATGTGCTGAGCATTGAACCCATTGAGCTTCAAGGGAAGCTAACTTATCCTGAGTTGCCTTTGCGGATTCCAGATACCAAGGTAAAAGAACTCAGAAATAAGAATATAGAGATGGTAAAGGTTCTTTGGAAGCAGCATGGAGAGCATGAGGCCACATGGGAGCTGAAGACGGACATGGAAAAGGCATATCCCAATTTGGTTGGTTGATTGATGAATTTTGAGGACAAAATTCCTATAAGGAGGGGAGGATGTTATAACACCATTTTCTAAAGCATGTAATGAGATTTGTAAATCTCTTTTAAAAATATAAATGAAATCAATGATTGATTTGATGAGTTGATTTGAATGAACTTCATGTATGATAGCCTTGTATGCTTTCTTAATGGGCCTTATTGGCCATTAAGCCCAATTGAAAGAAAAAGAAAAAGAAATGAAAAAAGAATTCAATTGGATAAAGGAATACATAAGGAAATAAATAAAAATGATTAAAAGGTTAAAAGATATTTTACAAAATAGAATTTCATGACATAAAGGTTCCTTGGGGTTCAAGGAACTCAGGATAATTACGTAATGGCAAAAGGAATAGGAAATATGTGGAAAATATGAATAAATAAGTGATACCTTGAAACTGAAGAAAAAGGCTCATTTCCTTTAGATAATGACTTCAATTTTTTCATGATGAGAGATAAATGTATGAATAAATTTCCCTTAAAATTTTAAGCAAAAAGGAGTTAATAATTGGGAGTTATCAATTTTTCAAGTTATCCTTTATTTTGGAAATTATTTCACTGATTTTCCTTTTTGGATATATCAGGCGCGATGAGGGCCGTTGGATCTTGATCCAACGCGCACTGCTCATCATCTAGAGTCCCAGAGGGATGCAAACTCTGCACTTGTAGGGGAACTTTCCCCTCATTTTTATCGATCGACTCGATGCATGTGCACTTGAATTTTCTGTCCCATTGAGTCCCGGAGTGAGAGGCGAAGCTTCTTGACCCTAATTTGATGGGTTCCCACCGCGAATAGGAAAAATGCCCAATTGGGCAAAGGATCAGTTGACGACGGGGTTAAGAAACCTTGGGAAGGGACACCCTAGTTCTATATATAGGCCACCACTCAAGTCCTCGCACCCTAGCGATCTCCAGCGACCATCTATTAGGTCTTGGCACCCTCTCACTCGTGCAATTGCCATCGCTCTGACGAGCCCCAGCCGCGGCGCCGCCGCGAGATCAAAATAAGAAGAAGAGGAGGACGACGAGCAAGAGTCGTTAGATCTTGGATCTGGGTGGGTCGGCGTAAGATCTAACGACCTCAGGAGATGCACGCTGAGATAGCTCGCTGAGTGGAGCGAGTTGACGCGAGGCATCAGATCAGAGTCCATTGTGGACCCGAGTGCCATCCGACGGACGACAGCCTACAGCCGCACGTGTCACCTTGGTAGTGGAGGAGTTTGACGCAGAGCGTCATATTGAAGCACGGACCAATGGTGCACCGATCCAACGACCAAGAATTTTCAGTAAAATCCCCTCTCTAATCAAATAATCCAGAATATTGCTTTTCCTTGCAAAATTAATAGAAAATGCTAAAAATCTCCAATGAAGAAACTTTATATATGAAAGTTGTATAGAAAAATACGAGGAACATGATAAAAATACTTTGAGAATCTAGTTCTTTTCCGTTTTGCAAAAGTAATTTAATTTGGTAGAAAAGTGCATTAAAAAGTAATTAGAAACGCTAATTGTATATAAAGGATGCATCTTTGAAGATTAATAGGTTAATTTGAAAGGTATTAACCTGTTGATTAGTAATATAGAGTTTTCGTCTGTTTTGTATACAAAGTTGGTAGTTTTAGGGTTTTAATCCATAAATGAAGAATAATATATATGGAAACTCTAATTGGGGTAAAAGAAGAGGAAAACCATGACATTTCGGATTAAGGAAGTAAATTACTAAATAATGATCCTAAGACTATTAGGAATATTAAAATGAGAGAATTTAAAGGTTTTAAGTAGATTTGATGAATTAGGGTTCTTAATAACTAAGAATGGAGGTGAAACCCTAATTTCTAAGGAAACCCTAAAATTGGAATAGAAACCCTAAATAATATGATGATATTGATAACATTTTGATAAAATGAAGTTGGAATGTTTATTTTAGGGTTTTTGTTCACTTTGCTTGATTGTTTGGATTTTCTCTCTCTACAAAGTTGATTCTTTATCTGAATCTGCAAATACAGGTATGTGGTTACGCTTATGAATACTCCGAGTTAGTTTGCCGAGGATTTTCGAGGTTTTTATCGGTTTCTTGAAATTAATTGTTGGATGCCTTTATTTCATGCAACTATAGAGTGACTATGACTATCACTATAAATGTATACATATAACTGGCTTAGATCTGGGTCCACCCCTATGGCTATGCAAAGGCTAAAAAGGATAACCTAGAGCAAGGTCTAGGCTATCATGAGTCAGAAACTGGGCTACACATGGGTAGTTCCATGAGACTCCTAGCATGCCATGAGTTAAGGAGTGGGCTACCTACGGGTAGTGCCATGTGACTCATCCCTAGAAATTGATTCACCTGTTAGGTGGGATCATGAGGGGTATAATGGGGATCTACCATAAGGAAGGTCGTGCCCAGGTCCACTGAAGGGACAACACAGGGGATAGGGTATACATGGATCACACAGTTATATTTAAAATGATAAATTGTTTGTTAAATGATAATTGACTAAAATAAATTGTTATGGATAATTGCATGATTAGTGTTTCCCCCACATACCAGCTTTGGCTGACCGACGTTTTGTTTGTCAGCGTTTTAGGTACAACACCAAAAGGACAAATAGTAAATCGTCATATTGTGAAATGCACAAATTAAAGTTCAAGGTGGATTAGTTAGATTAGTCTCAGTTCTGGATTGGAGTTTATAAATCCAAAATTCTCAAAGGTATGCAAAAAACAATTTATTACAGTTTTTCAGTATAGTCTAGTAGAATTTAATAATTGTTATCAATTAATTGCCGAACCTTGATCCGGAAAATTGTATAACGGCACCGACCTCTTGGTCTCCCTTAATTGGGGGTTATCGGAAGGCGGGGTCATTACATTTGGTGGGGTCATAACAATTGGGGCTTTGACCTATGAAATCTAGGGTTTAACAACTCGGACTGGCCTTCTGAAGTTGTTGATCCAATTCCTAAATCTTCTCATCCATCCTTCTGCAAGAGATTTGATTTGGAAAAACTGATTGTTCTGTTCCCCTTTCCTGTTCCGTCTGGGTGTAGATGATGAACGAGTCACCCTTGGATCTCGATCCAATGGCTGACGTGCCACGTGAAGAACAAAGGAAATTGGTCTTATTAAATCATATCGTGGCATTTATTGTTTTCCTCCACACAATAGGAAATCTTACAAAAATCATATCTCCCAAACCACTTATCATTTTAATCTCAAATTTTAGGGGATATTCTATAATGACTTAAGCTACTTTTTTAAAATTTTGAGACCAAAACTCGAAAGGAAAAACCGTTTTTCTTCATATGCAAATCCAGTACATATAAGGCACATATTATGTATTACAACACCCATTTTCTCTTTCCTCTCTTCCTATTTTCTTTATTTGAATTCCTTTTACCATTAGGAGCCTTATGGATACGCAAATCCACCAAAGATAACTCAATTATACATCTTTCCACTTATTTCCCACATTTTATCATTGTTTTCAATTTCTTTCTTAATAAAGAAATAACTAATTGATCTTTTCTTTTCTGGTTGCATTATCTTTGCAACTTTAGACTCCTTGGAATCCAAGGAACCCAAGAGGTACAAAATCCAACTTTGGATTATATTTGTTTGCCTTCTAGAGGTTTCCATATCTTTCTTTTCTCTAATTCTCAATTATTCATTTACTACTCGAATTTCCTTGTTATTGGGCCCAATAGCCAATCAAGCCCACAAAACAATCAACAAGGCTATTGTAAACGAAATCCATTTATTCAAAACAAACTATATCATTATTTTTTCAAATATCTGTAATATGTGAAATTACATTTATCACCAAATGAACACAAAAATTGGGGTTGTAACATCCTTCCCCTCTTATAGGAATTTTGTCCTCAAAATTCCACCAGGCACACAAACAAATAGGATAAGCCTTTCTTATGTCCATCAGGGCTCCCATGTGGCTTCACCCTTTCCATGGTGCTTCCCAAGAACCTTCATTATCTCATATTCTTCCATCTGAGTTGTTTCTTACCTCGGTATATCGTACCCTCATAGGTGACTCAGGACATTTCATCCTCTCAAAAGCTGAATAGGTTTAGGGCTCAGCACATGGCTTGGGTACCTCACATAGTGCTCTAGATCGGACTCATGGAACACATTATACGTCATGTTATCCTGAGGGGTAAGGCTAAACACAACCATCTCCACCAATCCATCTCAAATGGACCCATATATCGGGGACTCAACTTTCTCAACTATAACTTAGAGGGGTCAGATTTTCACATCACATACTCTCTCATAGTGAACTGCATGTCTGTCTGCTTTGCATCAGCTCACGACTCATGTTGCCTCTGGCTCCGTGTCATCCATTGCATGATCAAAGAACCTTCATATGCACACATTGTGGTTCTTTTCTGACCTTCGTGAGGCCTCCTTCACCAGCATCATCTTCATGAAGTGGTGACTGACACAACCTCCTTATAGAACTTCTTGCATCCCGATAAAGGCTATAGTGGTTATCATCACATCTTATAGAAGACAAGAATTGTCTCCATGTATCACCCTGAATGAGCACACATGCTCTCATCAGTCCCTCTAATATGGATCATACTAACCATTAGTTAGGCATGATAAACTGTACTAACATCGAGTTCTTCATGCTCCTACTTCCACCGCATGGAAGTGAATCTTTAGATTAAACTCAAGAACTCGCATCATGTTGTAGTTGAACCATCTCTCTCTCATATGTAGTTCAACCGAATTTGTCCCTTGACAGTTTTCTTTCTTTCTCATGTCATCTAGGTAAGGCGATCTACCATAACCCATATTGCGTCTTGACCCTCCTTGTTCTTAGGGGAGATTTACCACAATATTCATAGTGATGAACTCCCATTCCCTCTCGAGGACTCTTTGTCCTTTATTTCGAAACATTGGGTTACTGGTGTTCATCCTTCACCTCCTGTCATGCATGGCAACATACCACATGCAAATTCATCGTAGGCATCCAAAGTACCACTGTCACTATCTTCGTAGTACCATGGTGTATGGTGAACTTAAAATCATGATCTCCTATACGTCATGATTCCTCAAGATTGATTCCTTAGAAACCCTAAACCACTCTAGTCAGGGTTTCATCTCCTTCCTTTCCAGAGAAGTGCATCTAAGGTTCTACCACCATCCTTTCATTTCATCAAGGACTAGGCTGGCTAACCAAACAACCATTAACTTGATCAATCGTATCATTGCATATGAGGGTTAGCCTATCTTCTTTCTAAACTTAGGGTACAACCTCTTCTAGTCTCTAGCCAAACTAGGTAGCTATATCTCAACCACAACATCCATTACAACTTCACATCCTTAGGTATTAGGTAATGTTGAAGAAATACACTTCCATGTATTCCACTTATCATATCGTCTCAAACTCTAAGTCTATCTTCATCAGAACACTCTGAGCTCATCCTCTTGGTTATCACACTTGTATCACTTGCAAATTCCACATAGCTCATGATAAAACATTCTCACAAGATGATTACCTTAATACTCTTATCATTTGTACCTATCGTTCACTTTGCAAGGGTATGTTATCGTTTCTGTCCTCATATCTCATAGCAACGTTCCAACTTACCTCATCTTTCTCCTCAGTGTATGGCACGCGTACTGTCCTATCTCTCACTCCCATAACAAGAGGAAATAAGCATTTGGATGTAGTCCAAATACAAAGTTCTTCTTATTCCAAGAGTAGAGATGGTACATCCCACCTTTCCAGTACACCTTCAAATCTAAGTTGAAACATGCAACTTATGTCTCTACATCAAAAACATCATGATATCAAAATTTACTTTCATGGAAAACTGGTCTCAAACCTACTGGGGTTTATACACAATCCTTGGCCATCTCCTCTGGGTCTATAGGGTTCCGACACTTTTGGGGTCATCCCTCTTCCCTCATGCATCAGAGAGTGCCCTACTCATCTACCCTTTGGGTCCCATGAGTTCATGAAGGTGATCAATCTCCTAACCCATGGCCCTCAGACGATGATAGTTGTTACCTCTCGACCCTATAGTCATGTGCAACTAGGGAATTAGTCAACTCCTACTTCCATCAGTCTTATCCCTACCTGACCCTAGGATAGACTTAGGATTCTATTATAGTACATGCCAACTTGGAACCTTACCCAAGTCTCCATCATCTCTCTCTGCATTCTGGGGTTGATTGTCATCCTTTCATACGGGTCATGGTGACCTGTCTACCTATGTCAGGTACCATACTAGTTACCTCCATGGTAACACACCCTCATGCACTTAGAGATGGCTATCTATGAGCCTATAGGTTCATTCTCTTACCATGTACTCTTCACTTAGCTTCTCAAGATCCTCTAAAACCTCTTTAGGTTACCTCAAAACCAATAAAACTGGTATACACCCTACAAAAGGGTCCCTCTCCCAGGATGGGAGGAAACTATACCTTGATAACAAAGGTCACAAATGTCCTTAGGGTGTATACTCACTTGAGCATGCTTAACCCAGCAGCCACTAAGGCGCAAGAAGACCACCTATTAAACCATGCTAGGTCATACTTGTTCTCATTCTCAACATTGGGTCAAGATCATACATTCCCATGCCATCAACATAGACATGGGGGGTTCATCAAACCTTCCTTAAACTTAAGGGGTTTCTCTTTCCTTTAAACATGAGAAGTACCATGCTCAAATCTATTGAAACTAAAACCTCATCATGATGGTACACCACTTCCCCTCTTAGGCCTAGGAACCCTAGGTTCACCTTTGGGTATCCAACTGCATGCTCAAACTCTTAACCACGAATCCAACATGTCCAAGGTATGTCATGTACTCCCATGATCCTTTTATATGAGCAACACCTCAGAGTTGAGTCCTCCTCAAGGACAACCAACTAGGTACAAGGCCTCACAACTTTCTACTTAAACCTCCTCAGGGTCTAAGGCACTCTTTGTCTCATCTCAGCAGGTAAACTCCTATACCATAGGCACTGAGGTACCAGCAGACTCATCCTCTCTCTAGGGTTTGGTTTCTCTAATGGCAACCCAAATATCTCCAGCCTCCAGGGATCATGCATGAGGCAACCACTATCATCCACTTAGGTCGCATCATCCTCAACTCCCCACTTTTCCTCATATCTCAAAGTCTAGGCTCCCGACCTTCTTGTATGAGTTCTGCTCTCTCTGTCTAGAGCTAACCCTACAAACAGCATCACTACCAGAGGTCCTCTCTCCATGAATGTGGATCAAGCTCACAAACATACCCCTAAATGGGTGATTCCTATGTTTAAACTTATGTTTTCTCAAGGTTATCCATAGTTCTTCATGCTTATCCCATAAGGTATCCATCATACTATCTTGGCCAGGGCTTTTGCCTACTTCTCGCACCACTGACGTACTTTGGGTGCGTGTTATCCCCTACTTGCATAAGCCCATAGGGTTTCTATAGGTTATTCACTAACCTCATCAATGAAGGAGCTATCCTTCACTCTAACATGCATGCCCCTTTCCAGGGTTGGGTCACCAAAGGTACTAGGTTATGTAACCTCTCATGGCTCGTATGACTTCCCAAGGTGTGTCCATCCAAACACTTGGTCAACCATGACATCTAACTCATCATGTCATCTCTCTCTCTAACCTTCACTTAGGGTTATGGTTAACATCATCCTCAAAGGATGTGCCAGGTCTCTACTTGTAATGGAGATCTTTACCTCCAAGACTAACTCTCTTCACTTATCGTCTTGTCAAGAAGGCCTAGCCTCAGGTCTCTCCTGAGGGCATGACAACTTATGTCATATGACCTAAGCATGTATCTATTCCTTTACACTTAATCTATTATGCTTAAGTCCATGACATCTGATTTACATGCTTTTTATTAATTTGGTGGAGGATTCCTTAAACCTTATCAACCTTACCCATACCTCAAGAGGGTGAGGAAAAGAGAGAAAACCCTAATCCTTAAGGTCCTTAATAGAATTTGAGTTGAGAAGGGATGAATAAGATGAGAGAGTCCTAAAGGTATCTTATTTCGATTCAAATCCTAAGACATTGGCCAGGCAGTCACACTAATCTGGGAGTCCTCGTATTCTAACTAGCAGTGTGAAGGAAAATCTTGCTAGCCCCCGGACGTGATCCTTTTCTAGACACCTATATATTTTGAAAAATCCTCTAATAACTCCCTCAGGTTCTATGGAATTTGTAAAATTTAATAATTATTAAAGATTAAATGAGGAACCTATGCTCTGATACCAATTGTAACAACCCCACCTCCCGATAACCCCTAATTAAGGGAGACCAAGAGATCAGAGCCATTATCTCAAATAATAGGATCAAAGGTTAGACAAATAATCATTAACAATTATCAAATTTTACCAACTAAACTAAAAACTGGTATAAAATAAAACCTTGCATACCTTTTTAAAACTTTGGTAAGCTACTCTATCCACAACCTGGATTCATTCTATCTAATCCTCCTTGAACTTTATTTCTTATTTCCACAATGTGTCACTTTACTATTTGTTCTTTCAATTGTTGTACCTAAAACGCTGACAAACAAAACGTCGGTCAGCATATAGGAATATGCTGGTATGTGGGAACAACCAAAATTTCACAAATATGGCTAACAATGTAATTATCACAATCAGGGTAATTAGCAAACCAATTTACATTTTCAATGTGTCATTCTCCACTGCTTTTTCCCTAACCCTGGAATACCCCTCTAGGGTTTCTATTTTTCCAATGACTTAAGGCCACCATCTCAATCCCGATCTTGCTGCCTGGGGGTCACATCTCATGGTGCCCCATAGTCATGCAACATAGACCACCTTCTCATTCCCAAGCTTGGTGTCTGGGGTCACCTCTCATGGTGCCCATTGGTCTACCCTCTTGAGCCTGACCTTTATGGCATCTTCCATCAGGGTGGCATGTAGGTGCGAGAATACACATGTATTTATATTCGTGATATCCATAGTGACTTTATGATTTTGCAAGTATGAACATCCAAACAGTTAAGTTGCATTCAATGCGATCAATTCATCCGGAAAACTATCGGCAAACTAAAGTGATTAACCATAATTAACCACATACATGTTCAACTGATTTGAAATAGAAACATTCCATGCAAGTAAGAAATCCAAGCAAGCAAGCACATACAACAAGATCCTGAAATATGCATCCAATTTCCCATCATTGATTATGTCGTAAAGATCTATCAAACCTAGCTCGCTTCTTAGGGTTTCTAATCCACTTTTAAGATTTTAATTGCAATTAGGATTTCACTATTACTTCATAAACCCTAATTACCTCATCTATTCTTCACAAAAGATATTAAGGTTATCCTTTAACAACATTTAACATTAATTTCGGATTTAAAGGCACAATTAACCATCCATTAAATCCATTAAGCCTCTTTTACATTAAAGCTACTATTTTTATCCCTTTTAATCTATGACAAAGTCATTATGCTCATTTATCATCAATTCGTAGTTCATTATGATCTAATTCACATATGAACATTATTTATCATTAATTCTTCCTTTATCCATTAGAAAACCCTATTAAAGGTATTTATCCAGAATTAGAAACCTTTATACTCAAAATAGCTTAGAATCATCAAATCTTAACTTTATTAACGATTTTGAATAATTAAAGCCACTAAGAGTCGCATTTACCAACATTAGGGTTTCAAGGCCCATTAAAGCTCATTTATATACATGGAACCCTAAATTAATCAACTTTACATGTAAAATAGATTGAACTTCGACTATTATATCCAATAGGTTATTACTTCACAAATTAACCTATTAAACCTTAAAGATTCATCCTTTATATTCAAATAGAGGTTTTAAGTGCCTAATCATTCTTACTTGAGGTAAAATACCCTAAATTATGCAAGAAACATCTAGATCAGGTTCAAGTTCATCATTAACTATTCAATAGGTTGTAAATACTCAATTTCATCAACTAAGCAACATGAACTTAACCAATATGCTCAATTAGGGTTTCTTAATCTAATACATAAGAACTTTTCATGAGATTAACACATTTTGCAAATAAGAACATATTCAGGTTCTCAAACCAATTTTATTGTGTTCCTCATATTTTTCTAAGCAACTTTCATGTATTAAGTTTGTTAATCCGAGATTCCTAGCAATTTCCATGAATTTTGCAAGGAAAAGCATGATCTTGGATTATCTGTTAGTTTTAGAAATTCGTTGGCCATCCGATCTGTGGTCCTGTGGACCACATGATATCCAAGGGTCCACAAAGACGCGCCTCTCTTTTGTGATTAATAGAATCCAAAGACAGAAAAGCCCTTACCTTCCTTCACAAACATCAGGGGCAAGTAGGTCATTCCCCCTTTCGCATCTTCTTCCTCGTGCCTCTCTGTGTGCGGTGCAGCCTTGCCAGGTGGTCAACTGCTAAGTTGACTCCGCGATCCTAGCTTCCCCAGCAACCGGTGATGCCTCCTCCTACTTCGCCTTGAGCCACCGAACTCGATGGTGGTCTTAGCTTTGCTAGAACTGGCCGGAGTCATCGGGACGGAGGAGCTCTCTTCCAGTGAG
The DNA here is from genome assembly GCA_963693085.1 of Alisma plantago-aquatica. Lineage (NCBI taxonomy): Eukaryota > Viridiplantae > Streptophyta > Magnoliopsida > Alismatales > Alismataceae > Alisma > Alisma plantago-aquatica. The sequence continues at coordinate 1,154,464,255 of OY856410.1, read as the reverse complement.
GGAGCTTGGACCAGGAAGGGGTGAAATCCAGCGCACAAAGCGAATTCGTTTGCTGGGTCGTGATCGTGAAGAGAAAAAAGATCTCTCAGAGACGTTTGCATCTCAGTTGGGGGTCATCAACCCTCCTTTTATAGGCAGAAACTCAGGGAATCAACCCGCCTCTGTGGTAGTTTGGGCGAATCTGCTAGAAGCAATGAACCCCTATGAAATCAAGGGTTTAACAACTCAGACTGGCCTTCTGAAGTTGTTGATCCAATTCCCAAATCTTCTCATCCATCCTTCCGCGAGAGATTTGATTTGGAAAAACTGATCATTCTATTCCCCTTTCCTGTTTCGTCTGGGGGTAGATGATGACTGATTCACCCTTGGATCCCAATCCAATGGCTGACGTGCCATGCGAAGAACAAAGGAAATTGGTCTTATTAAATCAAATCGTGACATTTATTGTTTTCCTCCACACAATAGGAAATCTTACAAAAATTGTATCTCCCAAAACGCTTATCATTTAAATCTCAAATTTTAGGGGAAAGTCTATAATGAGTTAAGATACTTGTGTGAAAAGTTTGAGACCAAAAAACTAAAGGAAAACCCATTTTTATTCATATGCATATCCAATACCCATAAGGCACATATTCTGTATTAAAAACACCTATTTTATCTTTCCTCTCTTCCTATTTTCTTTATTTGAATTCCTTTTACCATTAGGAGCCTTATGGATACGAAAATCCACCAAATATAAATCAATCATACCTCTTTCCACTTATTTCCCACATTTTATCATTGTTTTCAATTTCTTTCTTAATAAAGAAATATTTAATTGATCGTTTCTTTTCTGGTTGCATTATCATTGCAACTTTGGACTCCTTGGAAGCCAAGGAACCCAAGAGGTATGAAATACAACTTTGGATTATATTCTTTTTCCTTCTAGAGGTTTCCATATCTTTATTTTCTCTAATTCTCAATTATTCATTTACTACTCGAATTTCCTTGTTATTGGGCCCAATAGCCAATCAAGCCCACAAAACAATCAAAAGGCTATTGTAAATGAAATCCATTTATTCAAAACAAACTATATCATTATTTGTTCCAATATCTTTAATATGAGAAATTACATTTCTCACCAAATGAACCCAAAAATTGGGGTAGTAACAATAAGCCATTACAATCATCACATGATTGGCTCTCAGGGCATACATAACCAACAAACTCCCACTTGCACTTAGATCCAGTCACCCGTGAATCTTATTTTGAGTGATATAACATGATCATCATGCTTCTGCTATGAAAGTGCCTCTGTCAAGGGATCAACAATATTGCTCTCAGTTGGAACTTTGCCAAACTTAACATGTTATAACCCCAATTTTTGGGTTCAATTGGTGAGAAATGTAATTTCTCATATTAAAGATATTTGAACAAATAATGATATAATTTGCTTCAAATAAATGGATTTCGTTTACAATAGCCTTGATGTTTTTGTTGTGGGCTATATTGGCTATTGGGCCCAATAATAAGGAAATAACAAAGAAAATTCAATTAGTGAATGAATAATTGAATATTCAAGAAAAGAAATATGTAGAAACCTCTAGAAGACAAATCCAAAGAGGATTTCGTGTCACTTGGGTTCCTTGGGTTCCAAGGAGTCCAAAGTTGTAAAAAAAAAAGCAATAAGAGAAGAAAAGATTAATTAAGTATTTATTTATTAAGAAAGAAATTAAAAATAATGGGAGAATGTGGGAAATAAGTGAAAAGAGGAATAATTGAGTTATCCTTGGTGGAATTTCGTATCCCAAGGATTACTAATGATAAAAGTAATACCATTGAGGAAAATAAAAGAGAAATCATAAGAAATCCTCAAAAAGAGATATTTTAATAAGAAATATACATAATAATGAAGAATGATGCATGTAGATGCATCTAGAAGGATAATGAGTATCCAATAAAAAGGATTTCGAAATAATAGAGTTTCTTGGGATCCAAGGAGTCCCAATAAAGAGGAAAGAAAGAGAAAATACTAAAATTGTAAAATAAGAGGATAATGTGTTGCATTATTAATTAATTATGAGGTATTGTTAAAAAGAAAGTAATTTTGATTGAAGGAAATAGAATTTCGTGTCAATAGATTAAAAAGCAAGGAAAGAGAGAATAAGTAAGAAGAAATTCGAATTCTAATATATCAAGGATAAAGGATATCAAAGGAATTAAGAGAGAGAGAGAAACTAACTTCTTAATGAAGGAAATATATTCCTATTGGGAAAAGGCTTTGCTAATGCATGGATGAAGGATGTAGGGCGTGGATACTCTCCCCTATATAAGGGGTAGAGCCCTTGGCCGAGTTTAAGTTAGTTCCAAGCATCCACTCTCTCTCATTCTTCATCTTTCACGTTCAAAACCCTAAAACTCGAGTGGTGTCTTCTCGAGAGCAACAAAGGGATGTGGGGTCATCCCAAGGAAGGCCTGAAGTACCTCGAGGACCAGTGTATGATCAGATAGTGATCTTGAGCGTCGAGCTTCCCCCAAATGCCGGCGGTGCACCTGCAACACGGCTGCAGCTTGAACGCGGGTCACGGGGTTGCAGCAGTCGTTATCGGCCGTTTCGGCCATGGTTGGAGGCGCCTCGCCTGCGCCAGGGAAGGGCGGAGACAATGGCACCCTCCTTGGTGGCTGAGGAGGTCAGGGAGAAGGAGTGGCCGCGCAAGGCAGTAGCTCGGCAGCAAGCTGCTGGCCCGAGGAAGAAGAAAGGAATAGATGAATTGGACCATTTTACCCCTCTGGGTATTCAAAAGCCAACAACTTACGTGAGGGTAAAGGAGTAATTCGGTTATGTTTCCAAACCAGCAAACGTTGCATGAGCCAGGGCGACGTGGCGCTCTGTGATTGGTCTGAGGTAAGTGGTTTAATGCAAAAATCATATTTATTTAACCGTAGCTCGGATTAAAACAAGTTATATATGAATTTTGATCAGGAGAACAAAAGGAATCCAATAAAAATAGTTTTGTAGCCTGAATCTGATCATAGTTCGAAAAGTAGTGCCAATTATAATCTTTAATGAATTAAAGATTAAGAAACCCTATTTTTGATATGATTAATGTGGTTTAATGGATCATTAGAGTTGATGTTAACCTGTTAAATGTAAAAAGGTACATTATGTTCAAAAAGGAAGAGCTTTTCACATGATTTGTCTAATTTAGAGTTTACATGCTTGAAAATTTGAAAAGTACATAAAGTTATCATCTTTAATGATTTAATTAAAGAAAAACCCTTAGATTTGATGATAGATGGACTTAATAAAGTTATTTGGATAATTTGAGTTGATATTAACATGTTGTTAATAAAAGTGAAAATTAGGATCTAAAAATATGATCTGTTTATATATTTGGTTTAATTTAGGGTTTCGTGCATGATTATGCATTAATGAGCTTGAAAACCCTAATTTTGATGAATATGTCTTTTAATTGGTTTAATTGTGTAAATCCACGAATAAAATAGAGATGTGATGAGCCTAAGCCAATTTGAGCATAAAAGATCCTTAAGGTGGATAATTTGAGTAATTAGGGTTTTTATGAGTGGAAAAGTTGTTTTAGGGTTTGTTGACCTAAAAAGGGAAAAGTTTGAGAAATTGATCTAAGAAATCCTAATGCATCCTAATGAGACTTAGAAACCTTAGAAAGGTGTCCCAAGTCAATAAGGAGTTGTTTGGGATATGCTTGTGACAATTAGACATTATACATGTTTTCAGGATCAATGTTTGCTTGATTGATTGATTGGCTTGCTTGATTGGACATCTAGTTGGATTTGGATAAATTGTTGCTTGAGATCTCCAAGACAGGTATGTGGTTAATTATGAATAACCAATTTAGTTTCCCGATGGATTCCCGGATGTTTAATCGCATTGAATGCAACTAAACTGTTTGGATGTTCATATTGCAATTATAAAGTGACTATGACTATCACATAATGTATATGCCTACAAACTCAGATCCTGGTTCTCTCTGTGGCATTATAGCTAACCTAGTACATGGCTGCCTATGGGTAGGTCCATCAGGTTAGAGAAAGACCTAGTACATGGCTACCTATTGGGTAGGTCCATCAGGTCTATGGATGACCTAGTACATTGCTACATATTGGGTAGGTCCATCAGGTCTATAGTTGAATTAGTACATGGCTACCATTGAGGTAGGACCATCAAGTCACAATGAGTTAGATATTGGGCTATCTTCGGATAGTGTCATGCGACTCTATTACCTAAAAGAGAGGTGATATCCATGTCCACTTCAGGGACAGCCCAGAGTTCAAAAATATGTATGGATTGAGTTGTATGGTTTAAAATGTAATCTTGATTGTTAAATGATTAATTGAATGATTATATTGTTAACCTAGTTGAACATTATCTGTTTCCTCCACATACCAGCTTCGGCTGACCGACGTTTTGTTTGTCGGTGTTTTAGGTACAATGAAAAGAACAAACAGTAAAGCTAAACCTTGTGAGTTCAAGAATTAAAGAACAAGGAGGAACTAGTTAGAATAGTTCACCTGAGGTTAGAAGTTTAGTTTGTTCCAAACTTTTCAAAGGTATACAAAGAAAAATTTTATTACCATTTTCAGTATAGTCTGTTAGAATTTAATAATTGTTTATGGTTATATGTCGAACCTTTGATCCGGGATTAATGGGTGCGGCTTCAACCTCTTGGTCTCCCTTAATTGGGGGTTATCAGGAGGTGGGGTCGTAACATTTGGTATCAGAGCGTAGGTTCCCCAGTTAACCATTTATAATTATTAAATTTTACAAACTCCATAGAACCCGAGGGAGTTATTAGAGGAGTATCCGAAAGATGGAGGTGTCTAGAAAAGGATCACGACCGGGGGCTGGCAAGAATTTCCTCCGCACCGCTAGTCGGAATACGAGGACTCCCAGATCCGTGTGACTGCCTGGCCAAAGTCTTAGGGTATGAATCGAAATAAGATACCTTTAGGACTTCTCATCTTATTCATCCCTTCTCATCACAAAATTCTGATAAGGACATAAAGGATTAGGGTTTTCTTTCTTCTCCTCACCCTCCTGAGGTATGGGTAAGGTTAATAAGGTTTAAGGAATCCTCCAATAAATTAATGAAAGGCATGTAGATAAGATGTCATGGACATAAGATTAATAGATTAAGCGCAAAATAAATAATAGATACATGCTTAGGTCGTATGACATAAGTTGTCATGTCCTCAGAAGAGTCCTGAGGCTAGACCTTCTTGATAGGAGGATAAGTTAGTCTTGGAGATAAAGATCTCCATTTCAAGTAGAGACCTGGAATGTCCTCGGAGGATGATACTAACCCTAACCCTAAGTGAAGGTTAGAGAGAGATGAGTTGGACCAGGTGTTTAAAAGGGCATGCCTTTGGGATTCCATATGATCCATGGGTGACCTAGCACCTTTGGCAACCCAACCTTGGGAAGGTTCGTGCATGTTAGGGTAAAGGATAGCTCCTTAGATGATGATGATAGTGAAGGACCATAGAAACCCTATGGGCTTGTGCAAGTAGGGCATAGCTGGCACCTAGGGCACATCATAGTGCTGACGGTAGGATGAAACCCTGGATAAGGAATTATGATGGAGCATAAAGGGTTATGGATGATCTTGAGCAACCATAAGTTCGAACCTAGGCTTCACCCATGTAGAGAATGCTTTGGAGGATGATCCTTCATGAAGAGAGGACCTCTAATGGTGAGGTTGGATGTAGGGTTGGCTCTAGAGAGAGCAGGAAACCCAGCAAGAAGGTTGGAAGCCTAAAACCCAGAACATTGAATGATAGTGGTTGCCTCATGATCGATCCCTAAAAGTTGATGATATCTTGGTTGCCTTTAGAGGGACCAAACCCTAGGGAGTGAAGATGAAGCATCTGGTGCCTATGTTCCTACAATATAGGTGTTTACCTTCTCAGGTAGGAAAAAGAGTTCCTTAGACCTAGAAAGGTTTAGTAACAGGTTATGAGGCTCTGCACCTTGTTGGTTGTCCTTAAGGAGGACCCAACCCTAAGTGTTGCTTGAGTTGAAGGATGACAAGGAGTGCATGTCATGCCTTTTTCATGCTTGGTTCGTAGTTAAGAGACAGAGCATGCAGTGAACCTAAGGTTCCTAGGCCTAAGAGGGGAAGTGGTGTACCTAAGGATCATGATGAGAAGTTGAGTTCCTATACAAGCGAGCATGGTAATCCTCACGAATAAAGGAAAAGAGAATCCCCTTAAGTTTAAGGTGTGTTTGATGAACCCCTCACAGTTAGGTTGATGATAAAGAATGGTATGATCTTGATCCAACATTGAGGAAAGAGGACAAGTATGACCTAGCATGGTTCAGTAGGTGATCTTCTTGTGCCTTAATAGCCTGGTAGGGGTTAAGTAAGCTCATGTGGATGTAAACCCTAGACCTAAAAGCTTTTGTGACCTTGTTGTCAAGAGATAGTTTTCCTCCCATCCTGGGAGAGGGACCCCTTTGGTAGGGTGTGTATCGTTTTGGTTGGTTTAAGGTAACCTAAAGAGGTCTCATAGGATCTTGAGAAGCTAAGTGAAAAGTGCATGAACATGTAGACCGATAGATGTCCATCTCTAATTGCATATGAATGTGTTAACATGGAGTAACCGATAGGGGGCTTGACCAAGGTAGGAAGGTTGCCATGATCCCTATGAAGGATGAGAGCCAGCCCATGAATGTAGAAAGAGAGATGATGAAGACTTGGGTAAGGTTCTAAGTGAATATGTTCTGTAATGGAGAATCCTAAGTCTATCCTAGGGTCAGGTAGGGATAAGACCGATGAAAGTAGGAGTTGCCTAATTCCCCAGATGAACATGACCATAGGGTCGGGAGGTAGCAGCTATCATTGTCTAAGGGCCATGGGTTAGGAGATTGATCACCTTCATGAACTCATGGGACCCAAAGGGTAGATGAGTAGGGCACTCTCTTGATGCATGAGGGAAGAGGGATGACCCCAAAAGAGTCGGTACCCTATAGAACTAGAGGAGATGACCAAGGATATAAACCTCAGTAGGTTCAAGACTAGTTTGAGATCATGATGTCTATGATGTAGACACATATGAGGCACGTTGCAACTTAGATTTAAAGGTGTATTGGTAAGGTGGGATGTACCATCTCTACTCTTGGAACAGGAAGAACTTTGTATTTGGACAGCAACCAAATGCTTATTTCCTCTTGTTATGGGGGTGAGAGATAGTACATTATGCATGTCATACACCAAGGATAAGATATGATGTAGGTTGGAACGTTGCCATGAGGATTGTGAAGTGGTAATGGATGCTCTAGTTGAGATACATCTGACTTGTTTGACCAGAAGCTAGAACGGGTTGATTGGCTAACCTTAAGTTCGAAAAGGAGAGGTGTTTGGATAACACTCAAATGTAACAAGATACATTGAAAAGTTATGGTTGTTTGGTTAGCCAGTCTAGTCCTGGATGCAATGAAAGGATGGTGGTAAAACCTCAGATGTACTTCTTTGGAAGAGAAGGTGATGAAACCTCGACTAGAGTGGTTTAGGGTTTCGGAGGAATCGATCTTGGAAGAATCATGACATACAGGAAATCATGATACACCATGGAAAATGGCAATAGCACTTTAGATGCTTAAGATGAAGTTTCATGCGGTTTATGACCATGCAAGCCAGGAGGTAAAGGACGAACCCCAGTAACCCAGTGTATCGATATAGAGGACAAAAGAATACCTGGGAGGGAATGAGAGCTCAACACTATGGATGTTGTGAAAGGTTTTCCCTGGACCGAGGAAGGTCGAGATGCAATATGGGTTATGGAAGATCACCTTACCTAGATGACATAAGAAAGAAAGAGTTCTATCAAGGGACAGATCTAGTTGAACTACCCGGGAGAGAGATGGTTCAACTACACCATGAAGCGAGTTCAAAGGTTCTCGAGTTTGACCTAAAGGTTCACTTCCATAAAGTGGAAGTAGGTACATGAAGAACTCAATGTTAGTATAGTTATCACCCCTAACTATGGTTAGTATGATCCAGACTAAAGGGTCTGATGAGGGCATGTGTGCTCGTTCAGGGTGATATCTAAAGACAGTTCTTGTCCTATGAAAGATGTGGCAATGACCACCATAGCCAGTATCGGGTTTTATATGAAGCTCTGTAAGGGAGGTTGTGTCGGTCACCACTTCAGTAAGGTGATGTTGGTGAAAGGACCACATGATGGTTAGCAAAGTACCACATGATGGTTAGAAAAAGGGACCCCAGTGCGTGTAGATGAAGTCACTTTGATCATGCAAGGGCTGAAAGGAGCCTAGAGACGATGAGAGGCATGAGCAGATGCAAAGTAGACTAACATACAAGTTACTGTGGGAGAAAATGTGACATGAAAATCCGACCCCTCTAAGTTATAACTAAGAGAGCTGAGTCCCCAATACATGGGTCCATTAGAGATGGATGGGTGGAGACGGTTAGGTTTTACCCTACCCCTTAGGATAGAGTAATGGGAGATGTTTTCCATGTGTCCAATTTAGAGCACTATGTGAGGTACCCGACCATGTGCTGAGCAATGTACCTAGTAAGCCCCAAGGGAGGCTGAAATGGCCTGAGTCACATGTGTAGTTTATAGATGCCAGGATGAAAGAACTCAGAGAAAAGAATATGTGATGATAAAAGTTCTTTGTAAACGCCATGAGTACGGCAAAGCCACATAGGGGCCAATGATGGACATGGAAAAGTCTTATCCTGAATTGTTTGTTTGCTTGCCTGAATTTTAAGGACAAAATTCCTATATGAGGGGAAGGATGTTATAACCCCAATTTTTGGGTTCAATTGGTGAGAAATGTAATTTCTCATATTAAAGATATTTGAACAAATAATGATATAATTTTCTTCAAATAAATGGATTTCGTTTACAATAGCCTTGATGTTTGTGTTGTGGGCTTTATTGGCTATTGGGCCCAATAACAAGGAAATAACATAGAAAATTCAATTAGTGAATGAATAATTGAATATTCGAGAAAAGAAATATGTAGAAACCTCTAGAAGACAAATCCAAAGAGGATGTCGTGTCTCTTGGGTTACTTGGGTTCCAAGGAGTCCAAAGTTGTAAAAAAAAAGCAATAAGAGAAGAAAAGATTAATTAAGTATTTCTTTATTAAGAAAGAAATTGAAAATAATGGGAGAATGTGGGAAATAAGTGAAAAGAGGAATAATTGAGTTATCCTTGGTGGAATTTCGTATCCCAAGGATTACTAATGATAAAAGGAATACCAATGAGGAAATTAAAAGAGAAATAAAAAGAAATCCTCAAAAAGAGATATTTTAATAAGAAATATACATAATAATGAAGAATGATGCATGTAGATGCATCTAGAAGGATAATGAGTATCCAATAAAAAGGATTTCGAAATAATAGAGTTTCTTGGGATCCAAGGAGTCCCAATAAAGAGGAAAGAAAGAGAAAATACTAAAATTGTAAAATAAGAGGATAATGTGTTGCATTATTAATGAATTATGAGGTATTGTTAAAAAGAAAGTAATTTTGATTGAAGGAAATAGAATTTCGTGTCAATAGATTAAAAAGCAAGGAAAGAGAGAATAAGTAAGAAGAAATTCGAATTCTAATATATCAAGGATAAAGGATATTAAAGGAATTAAGAGAGAGAGAGAGAAACTAACTTCTTAATGAAGGAAATATATTCCTATTGGGAAAAGGCTTTGCTAATGCATGGATGAAGGATGTAGGGCGTGGATACTCTCCCCTATATAAGGGGTAGAGCCCTTGGCCGAGTTTAAGTTAGTTCCAAGCATCCGCTCTCTCTCCTTCTTCATCTTTCACGTTCAAAACCCTAAAAATCGAGTGGTGTCTTCTCGGGAGCAATGAAGGGATGTGGGGTCATCCCAAGGAAGGCCTGAAGTACCTCGAGGACCAGTGTATGATCAGATAGTGATCTTGAGCGTCGGGCTTCCTCCAAACACCGGCGGCGCACCTACAGCACGACTGCAGCTTGGACGCGGGTCGCGGGGTTGCAACAGCCGTTACCGCCATTTCAGCACGGGTAGGAGGCGCCTCGTGTGCGCCAGGGAAGGGCGGAGACAATGACACCCTCCTTGGTGGCCGAGGAGGTCAGGGAGAAGGAGGAGTGGCCGCGCAAGGCAGCAGCTCGGCGGTAGCAAGCTGCTGGCCCGAGGAAGAAGAAAGGAATAGATGAATTGGACCGTTTTACCCCTCCGGGTATTCAAAAGCCAACAACTTACACGAGGGTAAAGGAGTAATTTGGTTATATTTCCAAACCAGCAAACGTTGCATGAGCCAGGGCGACGTGGCGCTCTGTGATTGGTCCGAGGTAAGTGGTTTAATGGAAAAATCATATTTATTTAACCGTAGCTCAGATTAAAACAAGTTATATATGAATTTTGATCAGGAGAACACAAGGAATCCAATAAAAATAGTTTTGTAGCCTGAATCTGATCATAGTTTGAAAAGTAGTGCCAATTATAATCTTTAATGAATTAAAGATTAAGAAACCCTATTTTTGATATGATTAATGTGGTTTAATGGATCATTAGAGTTGATGTTAACCTGTTAAATGTAAAAAGGTACATTATGTTCAAAAAGGAAGAGCTTTGCACATGACTTGTCTAGTTTAGAGTTTACATGCTTGAAAATTAGAAAAGTACATAAAGTTATTATCTTTAATGATTTAGTTAAAGAAAAACCCTTAGATTTGATGATAGATGGACTTAATAAAGTTATTTGGATAATTTGAGTTGATATTAACATGTTGTTAATAAAAGTGAAAATTAGGATCTAAAAATATGATCTTTTTATATATTTGGTTTAATTTAGGGTTTTGTGCATGATTATGCATTAATGAGCTTGAAAACCCTAATTTTGATGAATATGTCTTTTAATTGGTTTAATTGTGTAAATCCACGAATAAAATAGAGATGTGATGAGCCTAAGACAATTTGAGCATAAAATATCCTTAAGGTGGATAATTTGAGTAATTAGGGTTTTTATGAGTGGAAAAGTTGTTTTAGGGTTTGTTGAACTAAAAAGGGAAAAGTTTGAGAAATTGATCTAAGAAACCCTAATGCATCCTAATGAGACTTAGAAACCTTAGAAAGGTGTCCCAAGTCAATAAGGAGTTATTTGGGATATGCTTGTGATAATTAGACATTATACATGTTTTCAGGATCAATGTTTGCTTGATTGATTGATTGGCTTGTTTGATTGGACATCTAGTTGGATTTGGATAAATTGTTGCTTGTGATATCCAAGACAGGTATGTGGTTAATTATGAATAACCGATTTAGTTTCCCGATGGATTCCCGGATGTTTAATCGCATTGAATGCAACTAAACTGTTTGGATGTTCATATTGCAATTATAAAGTGACTATGACTATCACATAATGTATATGCCTACAAACTCAGATCCTGGTTCTCTCTGTGGCATTATAGCTAACCTAGTACATGGCTGCCTATGGGTAGGTCCATCAGGTTAGAGAAAGACCTAGTACATGGCTACCTATTGGGTAGGTCCATCAGGTCTATGGATGACCTAGTACATGGCTACCTATTGGGTAGATCCATCTGGTCTATAGTTGACTTAGTACATGGCTACCATTGAGGTAGGACCATCAAGTCACAATGAGTTAGATATTGGGCTATCTTCGGATAGTGTCATGCGACTCTATTACCTAAAAGAGAGGTGATATCCATGTCCACTGCAGGGACAACCCAGAGTTCAAAAATATGTATGGATTGAGTTGTATGGTTTCAAATGTAATCTTGATTGTTAAATGATTAATTGAATGATTATATTGTTAACCTAGTTGAACATTATTTTTTTCCTCCACATACCAGCTTCGGCTGACTGACGTTTTGTTTGTCGGCGTTTTAGGTACAACGAAAAGAACAAACAGTAAAGCTACACCTTGTGAATTCAAGAATTAAAGAACAAGGAGGAACTAGTTAGAATAGTTCAGCTGAGGTTAGAAGTTTAGTTTGTTCCAAACTTTTCAAAGGTATACAAAGAAAATTTTTATTACCATTTTCAGTATAGTCTGTTAGAATTTAATAATTGTTTATGGTTATATGTCGAACCTTTGATCCGAGATTAATGGGTGCGGCTTCAACCTCTTGGTCTCCCTTAATTGGGGGTTATCGGGAGGTGGGGTCGTAACATTTGGTATCAGAGTGTAGGTTCCCCAGTTAACCATTTATAATTATTAAATTTTACAAACTCCATAGAACCCGAGGGAGTTATTAGAGGAGTATCTGAAAGACGGAGGTGTCTAGAAAAGGATCACGACCGGGGGCTGGCAAGATTTTCCTCCGCACCGTTAGTCAGAATACGAGGACTCCTGGATCTGTGTGACTGCCTGGCCAAAGTCTTAGGGTATGAATCGAAATAAGATACCTTTAGGACTTCTCATCTTATTCATCCCTTCTCATCACAAAATTCTGATAAGGACATAAAGGATTAGGGTTTTCTTTCTTCTCCTCACCCTCCTGAGGTATGGGTAAGGTTAATAAGGTTTAAGGAATCCTCCACTAAATTAATGAAAGGCATGTAAATAAGATGTCATGGACATAAGCTTAATAGATTAAGCGCAAAATAAATAATAGATACATGCTTAGGTCGTATGACATAAGTTGTTATGTCCTCAGAAGAGTCCTGAGGCTAGACCTTCTTGATAGGAGGATAAGTTAGTCTTGGAGATAAAGATCTCCATTTCAAGTAGAGACCTGGAACGTCCTCGGAGGATGATACTAACCCTAACCCTAAGTGAGGGTTAGAGAGAGATGAGTTGGACCAGGTGTTTAAAAGGACATGCCTTTGGGATGCCATATGATCCATGGGTGACCTAGCACCTTTGGCAACCCAACCTTGGGAAGGGTCGTGCATGTTAGGGTAAAGGATAGCTCCTTAGAAGATGATGATAGTGAAGGACCATAGAAACCCTATGGGCTTGTGCAAGTAGGGCATATCTGGCACCTAGGGCACGTCATAGTGTTGACGGTAGGATGAAACCCTAGATAAGGAATTATGATGGAGCATAAAGGGTTATGGATGATCTTGAGCAACCATAAGTTCGAACCTAGGCTTCACCCATGTAGAGAATGCTTTGGAGGATGATCCTTCATGAAGATAGGACCTCTAATGGTGAGGTTGGATGTAGGGTTGGCTCTAGAGAGAGCAAAAACCCAGCAAGAATGTTGGAAGCCTAATACCCAGAACATTGGATGATAGTGGTTGCCTCATGATCGATCCCTGAAAGTTGCTGATATCTTGGTTGCCTTTAGAGGGACCAAACCCTAGGGAGTGAAGATGAAGCATCTGGTGCCTATGCGCCTACAATATAGGTGTTTACCTTCAGAGGTAGGAAAAAGAGTTCCTTAGACCTAGAAAGGTTTAGTAACAGGTTATGAGGCCCTGTACCTTGTTGGTTGTCCTTAAGGAGGACCCAACTCTAAGTGTTGCTTGAGTTGAAGGATGACAACGAGTGCATGTCATGCGTTTTTCATGCTTGGTTCGTAGTTAAGAGATAGAGCATGCAGTGAACCTAAGGTTCCTAGGCCTAAGAGGGGAAGTGGTGTACCTAAGGCTCATGATGAGAAGTTGAGTTCCTATAGAAGCGAGCATGGTAATCCTCACAAATAGAGGAAAAGAGAAGACCCTTAAGTTTAAGGTGTGTTTGATGAACCCCTCACAGCTAGGTTGATGATAAAGAATGGTATGATCTTGATCCAACATTGAGGAAAGAGGACAAGTATGACCTAGCATGGTTCAGTAGGTGATCTACTTGTGCCTTAATATCTTGGTAGGGGTTAAGTAAGCTCATGTGGATGTAAACCCTAGACCTAAAAGCTTTTGTGACATTGTTGTCAAGAGATAGTTTTCCTCCCATCCTGGGAGAGGGACCCCTTTGGTAGGGTGTTTATCTTTTTGGTTGGTTTAAGGTAACCTAAAGAGGTCTCATAGGATCTTGAGAAGCTAATTGAAAAGTACATGAACCTGTAGACCCATAGATGTCCATCTCTAATTGCATATGAATGTGTTAACATGGAGGTAACCGATAGGGGGCTTGACCAAGGTAGGAAGGTTGCCATGATCCCTATGAAGGATGAGAGCCAGCCCATGAATGTAGAAAGAGAGATGATGAAGACTTGGGTAAGGTTATAAGTGAACATGTTCTGTAATGGAGAATCCTAAGTCTATCCTAGGGTCAGGTAGGGATAAGACCGATGAAAGTAGGAGTTGCCTAATTCCCCAGTTGCACATGACCATAGGGTCGGGAGGTAGCAACTATCATTGTCTGAGGGCCATGGGTTAGGAGATTGATCACCTTCATGAACTCATGGGACCCAAAGGGCAGATGAGTAGGGAACTCTCTTGATGCATGAGGGAAGAGGGATGACCCCAAAAGAGTCGGTACCCTATAGACCTAGAGGAGATGACCAAGGATATAAACCTCAGTAGGTTCAAGACTAGTTTGAGATCATGATGTCTATGATCTAGACACATATGAGGCACGTTGGAACTTAGATTTAAAGGTGTATTGGTAAGGTGGGATGTACCATCTCTACTCTTGGAACAGGAAGAACTCTGTATTTAGACTGCAGCCAAATGCTTATTTCCTCTTGTTATGGGGGTGAGAGATAGTACATTATGCATGTCATACACCAAGGATAAGAGATGATGTAGGTTGGAACGTTGCCATGAGGATTGGGGATAGAGAAGATATCTACCCTGGTAAAGTGAATGATACATGGATGGTTTGTAAACACTAAGAGGAATGAGGAAGTCCCCTTATGAGGATGTTTTTATCATTAGCTATGTGGAACTTACAAGTTATACCAGGTTGAGTTTGATCACCATGATGATGGAATCAGAGAGTGTTCTTATGAAGATAAACATATAGTTTGAGGTGACATGATAAGTGAAATGCTTGGAAGTGTAATGTTATCTAAGGATGTGAAGTGGTAATGGATGCTCTGGTTGAGATACATCTGACTTGTTTGACCAGACGCTAGAAAGGGTTGATTGGCTAACCTTAAGTTCGAAAAGGAGAGGTGTTTGGATAACACTCAGATGTAATAAGATACATTGAGAAGTTATGGTTGTTTGGTTAGCCAGTCTAGTCCTGGATGCAATGAAAGGATGGTGGTAAAACCTCAGATGTACTTCTTTGGAAGAGAAGGTGATGAAACCCCGACTAGAGTGGTTTAGGGTTTCGGAGGAATCGATCTTGGAAGTATCATGACATACAGGAAATCATGATACACCATGGAAAATGGCAATAGCACTTTAGATGCTTAAGATGAAGTTTCATGTGGTTTATGACCATGCAAGCCAGGAGGTAAAGGAAAAATCCCAGTAACCCAGTGTATCGATATAGAGGACAAAAGAATACCTGGGAGGGAATGAGAGCTCAACACTATGGATGTTGTGAAAGGTTTTCCCTAGACCGAGGAAGGTCGAGATGCAATATGGGTTATGGAAGATCGCCTTACCTAGATGACATAAGAAAGAAAGAGTTCTATCAAGGGATAGATCTAGTTGAACTACCCGAGAGAGAGATGGTTCAACTATACCATGAAGCGAGTTCAAAGGTTCTTGAGTTTGACCTAAAGGTTCACTTCCATAAAGTGGAAGTAGGTACATGAAGAACTCAATGTTAGTATAGTTATCACCCCTAACTATGGTTAGTATGATCCAGACTAAAGGGTCTGATGAGGGCATGTGTGCTCGTTCAGGGTGATATCTAGAGATAGTTCTTGTCCTATGAAAGATGTGGCAATGACCACCATAGCCAGTATCGGGTTTTATATGAAGCTCTGTAAGGGAGGTTGTGTCAGTCACCACTTCAGTAAGGTGATGTTGGTGAAAGGACCACATGATGGTTAGCAATGTACCACATGATGGTTAGAAAAAGGGACCCCAGTGCGTGTAGATGAAGTCACTTTGATCATGCAAGGGCTGAAAGGAGCCTAGAGACGATGAGAGGCATGAGAAGATGCAAAGTAGACTGACATACAAGTTACTGTGGGAGAAAATGTGACATGAAAATCCGACCCCTCTAAGTTATAACTAAGAGGGCTGAGTCCCCGATACATGGGTCCATTAGAGATGGATGGGTGGAGACGGTTAGGTTTGACCCTACCCCTCAGGATAGAGTAATGGGAGATGTTTTCCATGTGTCCAATTTAGAGCACTATGTGAGGGACCCGACCATGTGCTGAGCAATGAACCTAGTAATCCCCAAGGGAGGCTGAAATGGCCTGAGTCACCTGTGTAGTTTATAGATGCCAGGATGAAAGAACTCAGAGAAAAGAATATGTGATGATAAAAGTTCTTTGGAAATGCCATGAGTATGGCAAAGCCACATAGGGGCCAATGATGGACATGGAAAAGTCTTATCCTGAATTGTTTGTTTGCTTGCCTGAATTTTGAGGACAAAATTCCTATAAGAGGAGAAGGATGTTATAACCCCAATTTTTGGGTTCAATTGGTGAGAAATGTAATTTCTCATATTAAAGATATTTGAACAAATAATGATATAATTTGCTTCTAATAAATGGATTTCGTTTACAATAGCCTTGATGTTTGTGTTGTGGGCTTTATTGGCTATTGGGCCCAATAACAAGGAAATCACATAGAAAATTCAATTAGTGAATGAATAATTGAATATTCGAGAGATGCTCTCGTATCGCGGTCCACGTCTAGGGTTTTGCTGTGGCGATTCCTTGGACGGGGGCGGCGCCGTACGAGCACTCTCTATGCGGACACCGCGGCTTGGTCTCTGTTAGTTTTGCAGGTTCCCACCGTCCGAGATGGCGGACGATATGAGTGTGAGATGCGCAAGACTATCGGTGGAAGACGAAGGAGAGGAGGACGTGATCGACTTCCAGAGAACTACAGTGCAGACGAGCAGAGAGCACATCGAACTTGCCCGCGATGACTAGAACGCTCATTGGAGCGTGGGGGCTGCGGCGAGAGGCGACGTTCCGACAAATAACAAGCAAAGTGTTCATAATCCAGTTTGTTCACTAGAAGGATCGGGAAAAGGTGATGTGAGAAGGACCGTGGAACTTCGACAACAGCCTGCTGGTGACGAAGGAGATATGTGCGGAGGAAACACCACTGGAAGTCGAGTTGAAGCTATGCTTGTTCTGGATCCGGTTGTATAACCTGCCGCTAGGGTACAGGTCGGAAGAGGCAGTGAGATTGATTGCAGCAAAGGTAGGAGAGGTCCAAAAAGTCGACCACTCCAACTGGGGGTGGGACTCCTATTGCCGAGTTCGAGTACAGATCGATGTTACAAAGCCCATCCGCCAGAACCAGAAGATCAGGAATAAGGACGGAAAGATGATACAGGTGGAAATCAAATATGAACGCCTACCAACATATTGCTTCCTATGCGGGATCATAGGGAATGCTGATAAAGATTGCAGTTTTGAGGAGGAAGAACCAAATCAACCACGCACATGGGGGGCGTGGGTGAAAGCTTCGCCGGTGAAAAGATGGATCAAACCTGTTATGGAGGATCTCCGGGGGACGGTGGATCACAACAGACCCATCGTCTTTGTGAGGAAGCTGACTGAGAAGATGGGAACGACGGGCCGAGCGGAAGGTGTCAACCCTAAACAACCGATCCACGCGGGAGGGGGAGAACCGGAGGTGACACAACGTCGGGGGGGAACCAGTGCAGCGCAAGCGAGCGAGGTTGTGGACAGAATCCTTGAGGCAGATGAAACTGGGTGGAATGGGGAAGATGAGGGACGAGTAGATAGAAGGCAGGAGATTGAAGAAGAGGCATGGAGGGAGTTCGTGGGGACCGAATACCTAAATAAGATGAAGGGCAAGGAGAAGGTGAAGGAGACGAACGGAAATAGCAGCAGGAGAAGGGTGAACCGACAGGTGTAGCTAATTCCAGAGACACCGCCGGAGGTGGAACCGCAACCACAGATAGCCACTGAGATCAACGAAGGGGGGAGCCACATACGATCCTTGTTCGAGGAGGAGCCTACACTAGAATGGGAGACGGAGAGCACTACCGAGGAAGCACAGCGGCAGGAGGGTGGGGGCAGATATAGTGGCGAGGTTACAGATACACAACAACAATCGCAGCTACCATCGTTCAATGAGGGGTTGGGGAACGGTGGGAGTAGAGGACAACGACTTCGTAGGCGCAGGGAGCGTAGCACTCGCACGAGAATACCGACGTCACAAGAGAGATTAGGAGAAAGAAGCAATCATTGGACAACCGGGGGCAAATGGAACAGGGAGGATCAGCCGGGGGATATGGAGGTGGACCAGGAGGAATATGCGGGCAGCAATAAAGGTAGAGGAAACAGAGACACAACAGAGGGAGCCGAACTCCAAGTAGCAGACCTTGGCGCAGACCGGGTCTGCGAAGAGCAATGAAACTGTTATGTTGGAATGTCCAGGGGCTGGGCACCCCTGGACTAGATTTGTCTCTCCGAAATAGATGTTGGAGGGAAATGCCCGACATGGTTTTCATATCGAAAACCATGACCAGGAGCTGAGAGCAAGAAAAGTTGAAGAGGAGCTGCAGATTCAAAAACGGGTTTGGAGTGGACAACGTGGGGAAAGCAGGTGGTCTGGGTCTTTGGTGGAGGGGGATGCGGTGAAGGTGGTATCTTTCTCTGACCACCATATCTTTGCAGAGGTGGGTGGTGATGGGGATCCTAATAGATTTGGTTTCATGGGTATCTATGGATGGGCAGCGGTGTAGGAAAGGCATGCAACGTGGAATCTTCTGAGAAATATATGTGGCTCCTCTCAGCTTCCCAAAATTATAGGAGGAGACTTCAATGAGATTATAAAAGATGAGGAAAAGCAAGGCGGGCATAACAGAGCTGAATGGCAGATGCGGAACTTTAGAGAAGCCATAGAAGACTGTCAATTGAAGGATATGGGCTACCGAGGAAATATCTTCACATGGCAACGAGGCAAGAAGAAGGAAACCAAATTGAAGGCACGACTGGACAGATTTTTGGCGGATCAACAGTGGTGCAATATTTACCAGGTCAGAAGGGTACGTCACTTCCCGATACAGTACTCGGATCATGGCCCCATTCTTATTAGGGCTACACAATCAAGGCAGGAGGAAAAACATGAGAAAAAATTCAGATTTGAAACCATGTGGTTGTCGGCCCCGGACTGTAGACAGGTGATTGAGAAATACTGGAATGAGGCTTTGGGATGTGATTTACATGAAAGGACGACATACTGTGGGGAGAAATTAGAAAAATGGGCTGATGGTAAGTTCAACAATATTAAGAAAAGGCTACAGAAGGCGGAAGAAAATCTACAAGAAGCTCAAAACAGACCGCCCGATGATGTGATGTTGAGGGACTGCAAGCGGCTCTCAGATGAGGTGCATGAACTGCTCAGATTACAGGAAAGCTACTGGCACGCGAGGGCTAGAGCAAATGAGATGCGAGATGGGGACAAAAATACAAGCTATTTTCACCACAAGGCGAGTCAAAGGAGGAAGAGGAATCACATTACAGGGTTGATGGATGATCAGGGAAATTGGAAGCAAGCACCAGAGGAGGTAAAAAAAATTACGGTGGATTACTTTGAAGATTTGTTTAGGACGTCGAACCTGGTGGTAGATGACAACATTTTTGAAGGGTTGGAGAGCGTTCTTACGGCTGAGGAAACTGCTTTATTGGACGGATTACCTACGGAGGAGGAGATATGGGGTGCCATCAAGCAAATGCATCCCAATAAGGCGCCAGGGCCTGATGGGATGAAGGGGGTTTTTTATCAGAATTTCTGGGATATTGTTAAAAGATCGGTCATCAATTTTGTACAGGATTGGTGGAAAGGGAAGAAGAAGTTGGATAAGATCAATAAGACAGACATAGTGCTGATTCCGAAGGTGCAACAACCAAAGAAAATTTCTGAGTTCCGCCCGATAAGCCTTTGCAATGTCTCCTATAAAATTATTACCAAGGTGCTTGCTAATCGCATAAAACCTCTTCTTAATAGGATGATTTCGGAAAACCAAAGCGTTTTTGTTCATGGGAGGTTGATTACAGACAATGCCTTGGTAGCATATGAGATGTTCCATATGATGAAGAAGAAAAAGAAAGGCAAGGAAGGTGTTATGGCCCTCAAACTGGACATGAGCAAAGCATATGATAGAATTGAATGGAATTTCTTGGACACAGCGATGGAGAAGATGGGAATCCCGGTTTTGTGGAGGTCAAAAGTACAAGAATGTGTCTCAAGCATCTCACACTCAATTGTCATCAACGGAACGAGGACGGGAACCGTAAAACCATCAAGAGGCCTACGCCAAGGTGATCCTATATCCCCATATCTTTTTCTCTTTTGCGCTGAAATTGTTTCTTTCTCTCTTCTCAAAGCTAATAGGGATGGAAGATTACATGGAGCTAGGGCCAACAGAAATGGGCCAAGAGTGTCACATCTTTTCTTTGCAGATGACAACATCCTGTTCACAAGGGCGACTGATGAGGAGTGCTCTATTCTAGCTGATATTACCAGCCATTATGAAAGAGTGTCGGGACAAAAGATCAACTACGAGAAATCTGAAGTCGCCTTTAGTACTAATGTGAGCCAAGATAGATGGGATAGCATCAAAACAAAGCTGCAGGTGAGAGAAGTAGACCGCCATGCCAAGTACTTGGGTTTACCTACGGCGATGGGGAGGTCAAAGAAACAGGTCTTCAGTGCAATCAAGGATAGGATATGGAAGAAACTACAAGGCTGGAAGGAAAAGCTACTATCAAAGCCGGGAAGGGAGGTCCTTATAAAAGCTGTTATCCAAGCCATACCCACGTACTACATGAGTGTGTTCAAAATTCCCGACGGATTACTAGATGAGATTTGTAGGATGATTGTGATATTCTGGTGGGGGGCCAAAGAAGGGGAGCGAAAAACACACTGGATAAGTTGGGAGGCGCTATGTGAGCCGAAAGGCAATGGGGGATTGGGTTTCCGTAATCTGAAGGCCTTCAACCTAGCTCTTTTGGCAAAGCAAGGATGGAGACTAGCAATGAATCCAGGCTCTCTTGATGCACACGTTCTCAAGGCTAAGTATTACCCAAGAAAAGACATTCTGGAGGTTGAAGTGGGTCATGGACCGAGCTACACATGGCGGAGTATTCACGAGTCTATGCAGGACATCAAGGAGGGTTTCATATGGCGCGTTGGAAGGGGGACGTCTATTCGAACATGCAGTGATAGATGGATACCGGGTCACTATGGCAGGCTTCACGCTTGGCAGTCGGAGGAAGAAGCAGAACATACCGGAGATGGACAATACGTTCAGTATTTTATTAAGCACGCGGAGGGATCGAGTCCGCACGTTTCTACCGCCCACACTACACGAGCGGATCCTCAGCATACCGATCAACGCTGTTGCGGAGGATGACCAAATTGCATGGGAATTCGACTCGCGTGGAGAACTCACTACGAAATCGGTGTATCAATACATCACAAAAGGCCTGCTGGGAGCACCGGTGACGGAAGGAAGTGAATGGGAAAAGCTATGGAAGAAGAAGTGGCCACCCAAACTCGCACATTTTCTATGGCGGCTTTGCAAGAATGCACTCCCGACCATGAGCAGGCTCAATCGAAGGCAGGTGACAGAGACAAATGTATGTCAACGCTGCAAACAACTGGAGGAAGATGACTTACATGCGGTCCTCCGATGTGACCACGCAAAGAGAGTATGGGCTTGCGGGGGAGAGGAGGTGAACAGCGTGACCGAATTGGTTGCGAACACGACAGACCTGCTGCAAATCCTTACGAGCCACACCAAGGAGAAAGTGGTCGACGAACTAGCGCTGCTGCTGTGGGCTACGTGGGCGGCTAGGAACAAGTCCCTTTTCGAGGATAAGCCAGTCTACGAGGCGACGTTGGTGACCAGCTATACCAGCCTCGTCCGGGATTACCAAGATAACCTGGAACGGAGGACGCACTCGGCAGGTTTGCTGACGTTGACGTCGAGAAACAAGCGATGGACGCCGCCGAGGGGAGAAAGTCTGAAGCTCAACGTGGATGCGAGTTGGCAGCATGGAACTGATGCTTACGGGGGTGCGATCATACGTGATGGGCATGGAGTGATCAAGGCTACCATCCAACTACAGCTGGGGTACGCTACGTCGGCTTTCATGGCAGAGGCTTTGGCCTTGAGAGGGGCGATACAGGAAGTATGCATGCTGGGTTTTATGAATCTGTAGGTGGAAACAGATTGCATGAACCTTGTACGAGCCATCAAGGTAGGCAATTACGGCAGAGGATATGAAGATCGCGTCATCCTACAGATTGTGGAGGCTATGTTAGATTTGTATGCCATGAATCTGAACCATGTGTACCGTGAGGCAAATGGAGTTAGTCATCTATTAGCCACTAAGGCACGTATGTTAGATTTCTCCATTTCCCGTCTAGATAGTTTTGATGATGAAGTCATTGTACTAGCACAAAAAGATGTGAATCAATAAAATGACTTCGGTCCCACCTTCAAAAAAAAAAATTGAATATTCGAGAAAAGAAATATGTAGAAACCTCTAGAAGACAAATCCAAAGAGGATGTCGTGTCTCTTGGGTTACTTGGGTTCCAAGGAGTCCAAAGTTGTAAAAAAAAAGCAATAAGAGAAGAAAATATTAATTAAGTATTTCTTTATTAAGAAAGAAATTGAAAATAATGGGAGAATGTGGGAAATAAGTGAAAAGAGGAATAATTGAGTTATCCTTGGTGGAATTTCGTAACCCAAGGATTACTAATGATAAAAGGAATACCAATGAGGAAAATAAAAGAGAAATTGAAAGAAATCCTCAAAAAGAGATAGTTTAATAAGAAATATACACAATAATGAAGAATGATGCATGTAGATGCATCTAGAAGGATAATGAGTATCCAGTAAAAAGGATTTCGAAATAATAGAGTTTCTTGGGATCCAAGGAGTCCCAATATAGAGGAAAGAAAGAGAAAATACTAAAATTGTAAAATAAGAGGATAATGTGTTGCATTATTAATGAATTATGAGGTATTGTTAAAAAGAAAGTAATTTTGATTGAAGGAAATAGAATTTCGTGTCAATAGATTAAAAAGCAAGGAAAGAGACAATAAGTGAGAAGAAATTCGAATTCTAATATATCAAGGATAAAGGATATCAAAGGAATTAAGAGAGAGAGAGAAACTAACTTCTTAATGAAGGAAATATATTCCTATTGGGAAAAGGCTTTGCTAATGCATGGATGAAGGATGTAGGGCGTGGATAATCTCCCCTATATAAGGGGTAGAGCCCTTGGCCGAGTTTAAGTTAGTTCCAAGCATTCGCTCTCTCTCCTTCTTCATCTTTCACGTTCAAAATGCTAAAACTCGAGTGGTGTCTTCTCGGGAGCAACGAAGGGATGTGGGGTCATCCCAAGGAAGGCCTGAAGTACCTCGAGGACCAGTGTATGATCAGATAGTGATCTTGAGCGTGGGGCTTCCCCCAAACACCGACGGCGCACCTGCAGCACGGCTGCAGCTTGGACGCGGGTCCCGGGGTTGCAACAGCCATTACCGGCTATTTCGACCATGGTAGGAGGCGCCTCGTGTGCGCCAGGGAAGGGCGGAGACAATGACACCCTCCTTGGTGGCCGAGGAGGTCAGGGAGAAGGAGGAGTGGCTGCGCAAGGCAGCAACTCGGCGGCAGCAAGCTGCTGGCCCGAGGAAGAAGAAAGGAATAGATGAATTGGACCGTTTTACCCCTTCGGGTATTCAAAAGCCAACAACTTACGCGAGGGTAAAGGAGTAATTTGGTTATGTTACCAAACCAGCAAACGTTGCATGAGCCAGGGCGACGTGGCACTCTGTGATTGGTCCGAGGTAAGTGGTTTAATGGAAAAATCATATTTATTTAACCGTAGCTCGGATTAAAACAAGTTATATATGAATTTTGATCAGGAGAACACAAGGAATCCAATAAAAATAGTTTTGTAGCCTGAATCTGATCATCGTTCGAAAAGTAGTGCCAATTATAATCTTTAATGAATTAAAGATTAAGAAACCCTATTTTTGATATGATTAATGTGGTTTAATGGATCATTAGAGTTGATGTTAACCTGTTAAATGTAAAAAGGTACATTATGTTCAAAAAGGAAAAGCTTTGCACATGATTTGTCTAATTTAGAGTTTACATGCTTGAAAATTAGAAAAGTACATAAAGTTATTATCTTTAATGATTTAGTTAAAGAAAAACCCTTAGATTTGATGATAGATGGACTTAATAAAGTTATTTGGATAATTTGAGTTGATATTAACATGTTGTTATTAAAAGTGAAAATTAGGATCTAAAAATATGATCTTTTTATATATTTGGTTTAATTTAGGGTTTCGTGCATGATTATGCATTAATGAGCTTGAAAACCCTAATTTTGATGAATAGGTCTTTTAATTGGTTTAATTGTGTAAATCCACGAATAAAATAGAGATGTGATGAGCCTAAGCCAATTTGAGCATAAAAGATCCTTAAGGTGGATAATTTGAGTAATTAGGGTTTTTATGAGTGGAAAAGTTGTTTTAGGGTTTGTTGACCTAAAAAGGGAAAAGTTTGAGAAATTGATCTAAGAAACCCTAATGCATCCTAATGAGACTTAGAAACCTTAGAAAGGTGTCCCAAGTCAATAAGGAGTTATTTGGGATATGCTTGTGACAATTAGACATTATACATGTTTTCAGGATCAATGTTTGCTTGATTGATTGATTGTCTTGTTTGATTGGACATCTAGTTGGATTTGGATAAATTGTTGCTTGAGATATCCAAGACAGGTATGTGGTTAATTATGAATAACCGATTTAGTTTCCCGATGGATTCCCGGATGTTTAATCGCTTTGAATGCAACTAAACTGTTTGGATGTTCATATCGCAATTATAAAGTGACTATGACTATCACATAATGTATATGCCTACAAACTCAGATCCTAGTTCTCTCTGTGGCATTATAGCTAACCTAGTACATGGCTGCCTATGGGTAGGTCCATCAGGTTAGAGAAAGACCTAGTACATGGCTACCTATTGGGTAGGTCCATCATGTCTATGGATGACCTAGTACATGGCTACCAATTGGGTAGGTCCATCAGGTCTATAGTTGACTTAGTACATGGCTACCATTGAGGTAGGACCATCAAGTCACAATGAGTTAGATATTGGGCTATCTTCAGATAGTGTCATGCGACTCTATTACCTAAAAGAGAGGTTATATCCATGTCCACTGCAGGGACAACCCAGAGTTTGGAAATATGTTTGGATTGAGTTGTATGGTTTAAAATGTAATCTTGATTGTTAAATGATTAATTGAATGATTATATTGTTAACCTAGTTGAACATTATTTGTTTCCTCCACATACCAGCTTCGGCTGACCGACGTTTTGTTTGTCGGCATTTTAGGTACAATGAAAAGAACAAATAGTAAAGCTACACCTTGTGAATTCAAGAATTAAATAACAAGGAGGAACTAGTTAAAATAGTTCAGCTGAGGTTAGAAGTTTAGTTTGTTCCAAACTTTTCAAAGGTATACAAAGAAAATTTTTATTACCATTTTCAATATAGTCTGTTAGAATTTAATAATTGTTTATGGTTATATGTCGAAACTTTGATCCGGGATTAATGGGTGCGGCTTCAACCTCTTGGTCTCCCTTAATTGGGGGTTATCGGGAGGTGGGGTCGTAACATTTGGTATCAGAGCGTAGGTTCCCCAGTTAACCATTTATAATTATTAAATTTTACAAACTCCATAGAACCCGAGGGAGTTATTAGAGGAGTATCCGAAAGACGGAGGTGTCTAGAAAAGGATCACGACCGAGGGCTGGAAAGATTTTCCTCCGCACCGCTAGTTGGAATACGAGGACTCCCGGATCCGTGTGACTTCCTGGCCAAAGTCTTAGGGTATGAATTGAAATAAGATACCTTTAGGACTTCTCATCTTATTCATCCCTTCTCATCACAAAATTCTGATAAGGACATAAAGGATTAGGGTTTTCTTTCTTCTCCTCACCCTCCTGAGGTATGGGTAAGGTTAATAAGGTTTAAGGAATCCTCCACTAAATTAATGAAAGGCATGTAAATAAGATGTCATGGACATAAGCTTAATAGATTAAGCGCAAAATAAATAATAGATACATGCTTAGGTCGTATGACATAAGTTGTCATATCCTCAGAAGAGTCCTGAGGCTAGACCTTCTTGATAGGAGGATAAGTTAGTCTTGGAGATAAAGATCTCCATTTCAAGTAGAGACCTGGAACGTCCTCGGAGGATGATACTAACCCTAACCCTAAGTGAAGGTTAGAGAGATGAGTTGGACTAGGTGTTTAAAAGGACATGCCTTTGGGATGCCATATGATCCATGGGTGACCTAGCACCTTTGGAAACCCAACCTTGGGAAGGGTCGTGCATGTTAGGGTAAAGGATAGCTCCTTAGATGATGATGATAGTGAAGGACCATAGAAACCCTATGGGCTTGTGCAAGTAGGGCATAGCTGTCACCTAGGGCACGTCATAGTGTTGACGGTAGGATGAAACCCTGGATAAGGAATTATGATGGAGCATAAAGGGTTATGGATGATCTTGAGAAACCATAAGTTTGAACCTAGGCTTTAACCATGTAGAGAATGCTTTGGAGGATGATCCTTCATGAAGAGAGGACCTCTAATGGTGAGGTTGGATGTAGGGTTGGCTCTAGAGAGAGCAGGAAACCCAACAAGAATGTTGGAAGCCTAAAACCCAGAACATTGGATTATAGTGGTTGCCTCATGATCGATCCCTGAAAGTTGATGATATCTTGGTTGCCTTTAGAGGGACCAAACCCTAGGGAGTGAAGATGAAGCATCTGGTGCCTATGTGCCTACAATATAGGTGTTTACCTTCAGAGGTAGGAAAAAGAGTTCCTTAGACCTAGAAAGGTTTAGTAACAGGTTATGAGGCCATGTACCTTGTTGGTTGTCCTTTAGGAGGATCCAAATCTAAGTGTTGCTTGAGTTGAAGGATGACAAGGAGTGCATGTCATGCATTTTTCATGCTTGGTTCGTAGTTAAGAGACAGAGCATGCAGTGAACCTAAGGTTCCTAGGCCTAAGAGGGGAAGTGGTGTACCTAAGGCTCATGATGAGAAGTTGAGTTCCTATAGAAGCGAGCATGGTAATCCTCACAAATAGAGGAAAAGAGAAGCCCCTTAAGTTTAAGGTGTGTTTGATGAACCCCTCACAGCTAGGTTGATGATAAAGAATGGTGTGATCTTGATCCAACATTGAGGAAAGAGGACAAGTATGACCTAGCATGGTTCAGTAGGTGATCTGCTTGTGCCTTAATAGCCTGGTAGGGGTTAAGTAAGCTCATGTGGATGTAAACCCTAGACCTAAAAGCTTTTGTGACCTTGTTGTCAAGAGATAGTTTACCTCCCATCCTGGGAGAGGGACCCTTTTGGTAGGGTGTGTATCTTTTTGGTTGGTTTAAGGTAACCTAAAGAGGTCTCATAGGATCTTGAGAAGCTAAGTGAAAAGTACATGAACCTGTAGACCCATAGATGTCCATCTCTAATTGCATATGAATGTGTTAACATGGAGGTAACCGATAGGGGGCTTGACCAAGGTAGGAAGGTTGCCATGATCCCAATGAAGGATGAGAGCCAACCCATGAATGTAGAAAGAGAGATGATGAAGACTTGGGTAAGGTTCTAAGTGAACATGTTCTGTAATGGAGAATCCTAAGTCTATCCTAGGGTCAGGTAGGGATAAGACCGATGAAAGTAGGAGTTGCCTAATTCCCCAGTTGCACATGATCATAGGGTCGGGAGGTAGCAGCTATCATTGTCTGAGGGCCATGGGTTAGGAGATTGATCACCTTCATGAACTCATGGGACCTAAAGGGCAGATGAGTAGGGCACTCTCTTGATGCATGAGGGAAGAGGGATGACCCCAAAAGAGTCGGTACCCTATAGACCTAGAGGAGACGACCAAGGATATAAACCTCAGTAGGTTCAAGACTAGTTTGAGATCATGATGTCTATGATGTAGACACATATGAGGCACGTTAAAACTTAGATTTAAAGGTGTATTGGTAAGGTGGGATGTACCATCTCTACTCTTGGAACAGGAAGAACTCTGTATTTGGACTGCAGCCAAATGCTTATTTCCTCTTGTTATGGGGGTGAGAGGTAGTACATTATGCATGTCATACACCAAGGATAAGAGATGATGTAGGTTGGAACGTTGCCATGAGGAATGGGGATAGAGAAGATATCTACCCTGGTAAAGTGAATGATACATGGATGGTTTGTAAACACTAAGAGGAATGAGGTAGTCCCCTTATGAGGATGTTTTTATCATGAGCTATGTGGAAGTTACAAGTTATACCAGGTTAAGTTTGATCACCATGATGATGGAATCAGAGAGTGTTCTTATGAAGATAAACATATAGTTTGAGGTGACATGATAAATCAAATGCTTGGAAGTGTAATGTTATCTAAGGATGTGAAGTGGTGATGGATGCTCTGGTTGAGATACATCTGACTTGTTTGACCAGAAGCTAGAAAGGGTTGATTGGCTAACCTTAAGTTCGAAAAGGAGAGGTGTTTGGATAACACTCAGATGTAACAAGATACATTGAAAAGTTATGGTTGTTTGGTTAGTTAGTCTAGTCCTGGATGCAATGAAAGGATGGTGGTAAAACCTCAGATGTACTTCTTTGGAAGAGAAGGTGATGAAACCTCAACTAGAGTGGTTTAGGGTTTCGGAGGAATCGATCTTGGAAGAATCATGACATACATGAAATCATGATACACCATGGAAAATGGCAATAGCACTTTAGATGCTTAAGATGAAGTTGCATGTGGTTTATGACCATGCAAGCCAGGAGGTAAAGGACGAACCCCAGTAACCCAGTGTATCGATATAGAGGACAAAAGAATCCCTGGGAGGGAATGAGAGCTCAACACTATGGATGTTGTGAAAGATCTTCCCTGGACCGAGGAAGGTCGAGATGCAATATGGGTTATGGAAGATCGCCTTACCTAGATGACATAAGAAAGAAAGAGTTCTATCAAGGGACAGATCTAGTTGAACTACCCAGGAGAGAGATGGTTCAACTACACCATGAAGCGAGTTCAAAGGTTCTTGAGTTTGACCTAAAGGTTCACTTCCATAAAGTAGAAGTAGGTACATGAAGAACTCAATGTTAGTATAGTTATCACCCCTAACTATGGTTAGTATGATCCAGACTAAAGGGTCTGATGAGGGCATGTGTGCTCGTTCAGGGTGATATCTAGAGACAGTTCTTGTCCTATGAAAGATGTGACAATGACCACCATAGTCAATATCAAGTTTTATATGAAGCTCTTTAAGGGAGGTTGTGTTGGTCACCACTTCAGTAAGGTGATGTTGGTGAAAGGACCACATGATGGTTAGCAAAGTACCACATGATGGTTAGAAAAAGGGATCCCAGTGCGTGTAGTTGAAGTCACTTTGATCGTGCAAGGGCTGAAAGGAGCCTAGAGATGATGAGAGTCGTGAGCAGATGCAAATTAGACTGACATACAAGTTACTGTGGGAGAAAATGTGACATGAAAATCCGACCCCTCGAAGTTATAACTAAGAGAGCTGAGTCCCCGATACATGGGGCCATTAGAGATGGATGGGTGGAGAAGGTTAGGTTTGACCCTACCCCTCAGGATAGAGTAATGGGAGATGTTTTCCATGTGTCCAATTTAGAGCACTATGTGAGGTACCCGACCATGTGCTGAGCAATGAACCTAGTAAGCCCCAAAGGAGGCTGAAATGGCCTGAGTCACCTGTGTAGTTTATAGACGCCAGGATGAAAGAACTCAGAGAAAAGAATATGTGATGATAAAAGTTCTTTGGAAACGCCATGAGTACGGCAAAGCCACATAGGGGCCAATGATGGACATTGAAAAGTCTTATCCTAAATTGTTTGTTTGCTTGCCTGAATTTTGAGGACAAAATTCCTATAAGAGGGGAAGGATGTTATAACCCCAATTTTTGGGTTCAATTGGTGAGAAATGTAATTTCTCATATTAAAGATATTTGAACAAATAATGATATAATTTGCTTCAAATAAATGGGTTTCGTTTACAATAGCCTTGATGTTTGTGTTGTGGGCTTTATTGGCTATTGGGCCCAATAACAAGGAAATAACATAGAAAATTCAATTAGTGAATGAATAATTGAATATTCGAGAAAAGAAATATGTAGAAACCTCTAGAAGACAAATCCAAAGAGGATGTCGTGTCTCTTGGGTTACTTGGGTTCCAAGGAGTCCAAAGTTGTAAAAAAAAGCAATAAGAGAAGAAAAGATTAATTAAGTATTTCTTTATTAAGAAAGAAATTGAAAATAATGGGAGAATGTGGGAAATAAGTGAAAAGAGGAATAATTGAGTTATCCTTGGTGGAATTTCGTATCCCAAGGATTACTAGTGATAAAAGGAATACCAATGAGGAAAATAAAAGAGAAATAAAAAGAAATCCTCAAAAAGAGATATTTTAATAAGAAATATACATAATAATGAAGAATGATGCATGTAGATGCATCTAGAAGGATAATGAGTATCCAATAAAAAGGATTTCGAAATAATAGAGTTTCTTGGGATCCAAGGAGTCCCAATAAAGAGGAATGAAAGAGAAAATACTAAAATTGTAAAATAAGAGGATAATGTGTTGCATTATTAATGAATTATGAGGTATTGTTAAAAAGAAAGTAATTTTGATTGAAGGAAATAGAATTTCGTGTCAATAGATTAAAAATCAAGGAAAGAGTGAATAAGTAAGAAGAAATTCGAATTCTAATATATCAAGGATAAAGGATATCAAAGGAATTAAGAGAGAGAGAGAGAGAGAAACTAACTTTTTAATGAAGGAAATATATTCCTATTGGGAAAAGGCTTTGCTAATGCATGGATGAAGGATGTAAGGTGTGGATACTCTCCCCTATATAAGGGGTAGAGCCCTTGGCCGAGTTTAAGTTAGTTCCAAGCATCCACTCTCTCCCCTTCTTCATCTTTCACGTTCAAAACCCTAAAACTCGAGTGGTGTCTTCTCGGGAGCAACGAAGGGATGTGGGGTCATCCCAAGGAAGGCCTAAAGTACCTCGAGGATCAGTGTATGATCAGATAGTGATCTTGAGCGTCGGGCTTCCCCCAAACGCTGGCAGCGCGCCTGCAGCATGACTGCAGCTTGGACGTGGGTCGCGGGGTTGCAGCAGCCGTTACCGGACGTTTCGGCCATGGTAGGAGGCGCCTCGCGTGCGCCAGGGAAGGGCGGAGACAATGGCACCCTCCTTGGTGGCCGAGGAGGTCAGGGAGAAGGAGGAGTGGCCGCGCAAGGTAGCAGCTCGGCGGCTAGGGCGGCAGCAAGCTGCTGGCCCGAGGAAGAAGAAAGGAATAGATGAATTGGACCGTTTTACCCCTTCGGGTATTCAAAAGCCAACAACTTTCGTGAGGGTAAAGGAGTAATTCACTTATGTTTCCAAACCAACAAACGTTGCATGAGCCAGGGCGACGTGGCGCTCTGTGATTGGTCTGAGGTAAGTGGTTTAATGCAAAAATCATATTTATTTAACCGTAGCTCGGATTAAAACAAGTTATATATGAATTTTGATCAGGAGAACACAAGGAATCTAATAAAAATAATTTTGTAGCCTGAATCTGATCATAGTTCGAAAAGTAGTGCTAATTATAATCTTTAATGAATTAACAATTAAGAAACCCTATTTTTGATATGATTAATGTGGTTTAATGGATCATTAGAGTTGATGTTAACCGGCTAAATGTAAAAAGGTACATTATGTTAAAAAAGGAAGAGCTTTGCACATGATTTGTCTAATTTAGAGTTTACATGCTTGAAAATTAGAAAAGTACATAAAGTTATCATCTTTATTGATTTAATTAAAGAAAAACCCTTAGATTTGATGATAGATGGACTTAATAAAGTTATTTGGATAATTTGAGTTGATATTAACATGTTGTTAATAAAAGTGAAAATTAGGATCTAAAAATATGATCTTTTTATATATTTGATTTAATTTAGGGTTTCGTGCATGATTATGCATTAATGAGCTTGAAAACCCTAATTTTGATGAATATGTCTTTTAATTGGTTTAATTGTGTAAATCCACAAATAAAATAGAGATGTGATGAACCTAAGCCAATTTGAGCATAAAAGATCCTTAAGGTGGATAATTTGAGTAATTAGGGTTTTTATGAGTGGAAAGTTGTTTTAGGGTTTGTTGACCTAAAAAGGGAAAAGTTTGAGAAATTGATCTAAGAAACCCTAATGCATCCTAATGAGGCTTAGAAACCTTAGAAAGGTGTCCCAAGTCAATAAGGAGTTGTTTGGGATATGCTTGTGACAATTAGACATTATACATGTTTTCAGGATCAATGTTTGCTTGATTGATTGATTGGCTTGCTTGATTGGACATCTAGTTGGATTTGGATAAATTGTTGCTTGAGATCTCCAAGATAGGTATGTGGTTAATTATGAATAACCGATTTAGTTTCCCGATGGATTCCTGGATGTTTAATCGCATTGAATGCAACTAAACTGTTTGGATGTTCATATTGCAATTATAAAGTGACTATGACTATCACATAATGTATATGCCTACAAACTCAGATCCTGGTTCTCTCTGTGGCATTGTAGCTAACCTAGTACATGGCTGCCTATGGGTAGGTCCATCAGGTTAGAGAAAGACCTAGTACATGGCTACCTGTTGGGTAGGTCCATCAGGTCTATGGATGACCTAGTACATGGCTACCTATTGGGTAGGTCCATCAGGTCTATAGTTGACTTAGTACATGGCTACCATTGAGGTAGGACCATCAAGTCACAATGAGTTAGATATTGGGCTATCTTCGGATAGTGTCATGCGACTCTATTACCTAAAAGAGAGGTGATATCCATGTCCACTGCAGGGACAGCCCAGAGTTCGAAAATATGTATGGATTGAGTTGTATGGTTTAAAATGTAATCTTGATTGTTAAATGATTAATTGAATGATTATATTGTTAACCTAGTTGAACATTATCTGTTTCCTCCACATACCAGCTTCGGCTGACCGACGTTTTGTTTGTCGACGTTTTAGGTACAATGAAAAGATCAAACAGTAAAGCTACACCTTGTGAATTCAAGAATTAAAGAACAAGGAGGAACTAGTTAGAATAGTTCAGTTGAGGTTAGAAGTTTAGTTTTTTCCAAACTTTTCAAAGGTATACAAATAAAAATTTTATTACCATTTTCAGTATAGTATGTTAGAATTTAATAATTGTTTATGGTTATATGTTGAACCTTTGATCTGAGATTAATGGGTGCGGCTTCAACCTCTTGGTCTCCCTTAATTGGGGGTTATCGGGAGGTGGGGTCGTAACATAACATCTCCTCGTTGTATGATTTCTCGTATGAGATGATATCGTTGTTGCATATGCTTTGAGCATTGATGTGATCTGGGTTCCTTATCTTGTGTAATAGCTCCATTGCTGTCACAATATATCTTAATTGCCTCACTGATGCTAGGAATGACCCCGAGTTCTGTGATTAACTTCTTGACCCATACAACCTCCTTTGCTACACTTGATGCAGCAATATACTCAGCCTCTATTGTAGAATCAACAATTGTTAGTTGCTTGGAAGTCTTCCAGCTTACAACTCTATTGTTTAGGCAAAACATGAAACCTAAATGTGATTCATAATCATATTAATTAGTATGGAAGCTTGCATCAGTGTAACCTTTTATGACCAACTCTTCCTTTATGTTGTAGACCAAAAGCTAATCCTTAGTCCTTCTCAAGTACTTAAGGATGTTCTTCATAGCTATCTAGTGAGCATCACCTGGATCTGATTGATATCTACTCGTCATGCTCAAGGTATACAAGACGTATGGATGGGTGACAACATTACATACATGATTGATCCAATTTATGAGGCATATTGAATCTCACTCATGTGTTCCCTTTCTTCTCAAGAACTAGGACATTGAGCTCTAGAGATGGGGAAACCATGACGCATAGGCAGGTTTCCTCTCGTTGAGTTCTCCATGCTGAACCACTTCAACATTTTGTCAATTTATGTGCTCTGACTTAGTCCAAGAAGCCTTCTTGATATATCTCTATAAATCATTATCCCCAAGATCTAGGATGCTTCTCTCAAGTCTTTCATAGAGACTGTATTTCCTAACCATGTCTTTACCTTTTGTAAAGTAGGGATGCCATTCCCCATCAATAGTATGTCATCTACATACAATATGGGGAATGTCACTTTGCTCCCACTAAACTTCTTATACACACAAGGTTCATCTTCATTTTGAGCAAAGGCGATCCCATTGACTGTCTCATCAAAACAAAGATTCCAACTCCGAGATGCTTGCTTCAATCTATAGATTGACCTTTGTAGCTTATAGACTCTATTGGCAAACTTTGGATATATAAACCCCTCAGGTTGTGTCATATACACATCCTCCACAAGATTCCAATTAATGAATTTGGTTTTAACATCCATTTGCCAAATCTCATAGTCATGACAAGCAACAATAGCAAAAATGATCCTGATGGATTTAACCATGGCCACTGGAGAAAACATTTCGTCATAGTCAACACCTTAAACTTGTCTTAAACCCTTTGCAACCAATCTGCCCTTATAGGTTTGGACCTTTCCATCCATGTCAGTCTTCTTCTTGAATACCCACTTGCAACCTATGGGTTTTACCCCTTCAGGTGGATCCACCAAGGTCCATACTTTGTTGGTATACATGGACTCCATCTCATATCTCATGTTCTCAAGCCATTTCTTAGACTCTGGTCCCTCAATAACATCATTATAGGTGATTGGCTCATCATCTATGACCGATCCACTACCTTCCCGAGTCACAAGATATCCATATCGATCAAATTTTAAGGCATGTCCTATTAGATATTTGAGGTTCCTATGTTACTTGAGGAATTTGAGATTCGACAACATCTTGTGAACCTCTTTGTTCCTCTAGTTCATCTATTGGTTCAATGTTTTCTTATTGGTCTTGAACCTCTTCGAGTTCCACTTTTCTCCCACCAATTCCTTTGGAAATGAAGTCCATCTCAAGGAATGCACCATCCCTGACAACAAACACTTTGTTGTCAGATAGGGAATAAAAGTAATTTCCTCTTGTTTCATTAGGATATCCAACAAAATAACATTTATCGAATCTTGGGCCAAGCTTTTCAAGAAACATTTTCTTTCATTAAGCTTCACAACCCCAAATCCTCATAAAATACATATTGGGACGCTTCCCATTCCATATCTCATATGGTGTCTTTTGGACCAACTTAGAAGGTACTCGGTTTAATGTAAATGTGGTGGTTTGTAGAGCATGCCCCCAGAAGGTAGTTGGAAGCTCAGCTAAACTCATCATTGATTGCACCATATCTAGTAATATGCAATTCCTTCTTTCTTATACACCATTATGGTGAGATGTTCCAGGGGAAGTCCATTGGAATACAACCCCATGGGCTCTAAGAAGGTCCTCAAAATCTTGGTTTAAGTATTATCCACCTCGATTAGAATGAAGTGTCTTAATACGTTTACCAAGTTGGTTTTATACTTCATTCATAAACTCCTTGAACTTTTCAAGAGCTTCTGACTTATGTTTCATCAAGTAAAGATAGCCATACCTACTAAAGTCATCAGTGAATGTAATGAAATACTGATACCCACCTCTAGCAGTTATTCTAAAAGGTCCACATTCATCACTATGTATGAGTCCTAATCGATCACTAGCCCTCTCATTGTTACCAGTGAAAGGGGTCTTAACCATCTTGCCCAAAAAACAAGATTCACATGTCTCTAATGATTCAAAGTCAATAGAGTCCAAATAACCATCTTTATGGAGTCTAGATATCTGATTCTCATTTATGTGTCCTAGATGACAATACCAAAGGTATGTTTTCTTTGAGTCAGTGAGTTTTTGGTTTTTGGTATTCACGTTATATAGACTTGTTTCTAGATCTATCAAGTATAGACCATAAGACATTGGGGCACTACCATAAAAGATCCCATCTTTACTAATAGGTCATCTTCCATTCTTTATAAGAAATTTTAATCCTTTCTTGTCCAAACACGATACACATATGATGTTCCTATTAATGGTAGGTATGTAATAGAAGTTCTCCAACTCTATTACAAGCCCACTTGATAGAGTTAACTCATAGGTTTCAAATTTGCTGGACACAACTCTTGTGCCATTAGAAACACGCAGTTCAACCTCACCTTTCTCTAAAGGTCTACTTCTTTTTAGATCCTTCACATTTGAACAAATGTGTGATCCACATCCGGTATCAATTACTGTAACGACCACACTTCCCAGTAACCCCCAATTAAGGAAGACCAAGAAGTTAGAGGCGTTATCTAAAAATAGGATCAATGGCTTTGCAAATAATAAAAAAAATTAATAAATTCTATGAAAGACTAAACTAAAAACTGGAATAAAAATTCCTTTTCACATACCTCTCAAATATAGGAAATTGGAACTTCTACCCTCAATAGAATTCTAACTATGTAAATACTCCTTTTTTAATTAACTTTAATCTTCACAAGTTCCACTTTACTATTTGTCTAATTTCAAGTATTTCCTAAAACACCGACAAACAAAATGTTAGTCAGTATAAATGGATATACTGGTATGTGGGGACAAACAAAGCATTGCACATAATCTTTAACAACCTAATCTGATCAAGTAGTTTTTAGCAATGCAAAATTACATTTTAATGTGACTTCCAACTGCTTTTACTCATCCTCTGGGATACCCTCTCCTAGGGTTTAGTCCTTGCAAGGGACTTAAGGCTACCTTCTCCATCTGGTGCTTGGTACATAGGGTCACTTATCTGGGTACCCAATGGTCTTCCCTCTGGGGCTTGACTACTTCATACCATCCCTCCGGGGCTTGTTCATGCATCATACATCCAGAGATGGTATGTAGGTTTGAGACAGTCACATATATACTTAAGTTGTGATAATCATATTCACTTTAAAGATTGTAGAAATAAAAGCATCCAAATAGTTTATTTCCATGCAATCGATAAAACATCAGGAACACACTAGGAAACTAAAGCGTGTACTCATAATTAACCACACTCCTAATTTGGAGTCTCAAATATAAGCAAGTTATCCAATCCAATCAACCTATCCAATCAATAAAGACAAGCAACCAATCAAGCAATCTTGATCCTAAAAATATGTTTAACACCTAATTGTTACCATCACATCCCAAACAACTCATTATTGACCTGGGATACCTTTCTAAGGTTGCTAAGTCTCATTAGGATTCATTAGGGCTTCTTAGATCAATTTCTCAAACTTTATCCTTTTTAGGTCAACAAACCCTAAAATAGATTTTCTACACATAAAAACCCTAATTACTCAAATTATCCACATTAAGGATCTTTTATACTCAAATTGGCTTTGTAGCAACATATCTATGTCTTATACATGGATTTGCACAATGAAAACCATTAAAAGTCATAATTATCAAAATTTGGGTTCCTAGGCCCATTAATGCATATTCATGCACATGGAACCCTAAATTATACCCGTTATGCATAAAGATCATCTTTTTAGATCTAATTATTCCTTTTATTAACAACAGGTTAATATTTGCTCAAAACATTCAAAGAACATCATTAGATCCAACTATCATCAAATCTAAGGTTTTTTCATCAATTAAACCATTAAAGATGATATCTTTATATCCTTTTTGAATTTCAAGAAGAATCAGGATTCCATTATATTTTTATTTAATTCCTTGAATTTTTATGATCAACTTTCATGTATAACATGTCTTCATCAAAGCATCCTAGCGATTACTATGATTTTTGGAAAATAAAATTTATCTAGCATTTTGACACGTTAGCAACTTACTTGTTTTTAGTGACTCAGTGAATAACAAGCGAAATGACCTGCTCACCCTGGAGTTGTAAAAGAACACAGAGGGGCATTATGGTCATATCAACCTCTTTCTTCTTCAACCTCCAATCACTCGAGTTTTGCGAACCACGCTTTCTGGTAGGTAAACCCACTGGTTGACTCCATGCTCCAGGCCTTCCCTCCGCTAGGAAAAACCACCACGATCTTCTCCAGGCTCTGTCAAAGATGACTGCTGCCTCAATTGCCCCGAGGGCGATCAATAATGAACCACCAGCTTCCCACCCCTCCAGTAGGATCCCTATGATGGTAGGTGCAAGGAACACACCTCTAATCTGGAATTGTGAGCGTGAGCCTTCTCATAGTAGTTGGCCGAAGAGAAAGGATAGGTTTGTCGCTTTGTTGGGGGTCCAAGCCGCCCTATATATAGGATTCCCCTGGCTATCGAGAAGCTTTAGAGCCTAAGATTCAGTAAGAACTCTAGGGGTGATGAAACTCTGAGAAATTAGGGGTAGACCAACTCAGATTGTTCCCCCGAATTTGTTGGGAAGGTTTCTTGATCCAGCTGTGCCTTAGATCGCAAGAATTCTGATTAGGTAGATCTCTACCTACTGTTCTCGGTCTCCTCTATTTCAATATGAGATGAAAGATGATCTCATGATCATCCAATCACCATCCAATGCCTGTAGTTGGGCATGACACATGCCTGGGTTGGGCCAAAGGTTTCTGATTCAAAAATTGAATGTGACATTTAATACACTGCTCAAAAATCCTTTCCACCTTAGGAAAACTTACAAAATTCATATCTCCCAATCCGTTTATCCTTTTAATCCCAAATTTTATAAGAAAGTCCATAATGACTTAAATTTGGTGTTAGAAAAGTTTGGGACTCAAATTGGAAAGTACGAGAGACTTCTCTTTATATGCAAGTATTTCTTAATAAGGCATATTTTATAAATATTTTCTCTCTCTTATTCTTTTATATCATTTATTTGGATTCCTTTTACCATTTGAAACCATGTGTACTTGAAATATCATCCATTATGATTCCATTATCCATATTTGCACATAATTGTTATCTTTTCCTCATTATCTCAAATTTCCATCTTAATAATGCATTATTTGATTTCTTCATTTTTTTAATCATATTGGACTCATTAACATATCGTGATCCATGAAATCACATGCACAAAGGAAATATTTAAAAGAAAATCCATTCAATACACATAAGTCATAAAATCATACATTTATTGGGGAAATTGCATTTCCAACTATATGAACCCAAAAATTGGGGTTGTAACATCCTTCCCCTCTCATAGGAATTTTTCCCTCAAAATTCCACCTACCATACAAACCATTTAGGATAAGAATTTTACATGCCCATCATTGGATCCCATGTAGCTTCATCCTCTCCATGGTACTCCCAAAGTGCCTTTATCATCTTATATTCTTACATCTGAGTTCTCTCTCACCTTGGTATCTCGTACCCTCGTAGGTGACTCAGGATATGTTGGCCTCCCTTGAAGCTCAATAGGTGCAATGCTCAACACATGGCTTGGGTACATCACCTAGTGCTCTAGATCAGACTCATGAAACATATCATATATCATGTTATCCAAAGGGGTAAGGCTAAACATAAGCAACTCCACCAATCCATCTCAAATGGACCTATGTATCGGGGACTTATCTTTCTCAACTATAGCTCAGAGGGGTCGGGTTTTCATAACACATGTTCTCTCATAGTGAACTGCATGTTAGTCTACTTCACATCATCTCATGACTCATGTCGCCCCTAGTCATTCTCAACCACTGCACGATCAAAGCGACTTAATCTGCACACACTGTGGTCTCTCTGACCTTCACAAGGTCCTCTCACCGACATCATCCTAATGAAGCGATGACTGACACGACCTTCCTTATTGAGATTCTTACATCCTGATACTTGCAATGGTGGTTATCATCCCAAGCAAACTCTACTAGGGGCAGGATCTACTCCCATGAATCACCCTGAATGAGCACCTATGCTCTCATCAGACCTCCTAAAGTTTGGATCATACTTTCTTGACTACCCTTCATTCAGTGGTGATGTGATGTACTAAACTTCAATCTAGCATTGAGTTCTTCTTACACTAATTCCACAACATGAAAGCAAACTTAAGGCCATACTCAAGACCATTTGAACTTGAATCACTGAGCAGTCAAACCATCTCTCTCTAAAATATATGGTTCATCCAAATCTTGTCATACTGGAATGTGTTGACTTGGTAAGGCGATCTACCATAACCCATATTGCATGATGACCTCTCTTAGTCTAGGGGAGACCCACCACAATGTCCATGGTGCTCTGCTCCCATTTTTTCTTGGAGACTCCTCATTATCTATAGCAACTCACTGGGTTACTAGTATTTAGCCTTCACTCTGGGTACATGCAACACTATATCCTTCTTCATCCCTACTCCTCAAGGAACCACATACAAACCCTAACCATCTTGGTAGTACCATGGTGTACGGTTTACTTAAAATCATGAGCTTCTTATATGTCATGATTCCTCAGGGTTGACTCCTCAAAAACCCTAAAACACTCTAGTAGTGTGTTTCACCACCTTCTTTTCATGAGAGTGTATCTGAGGTTCTTATAACAGTCCTTTTATCTCATCAAGCTCTTGGCTGGCTAATTGGGCAAACCACCAACTTGACCAACAGGTCTGGTTGTATCTCAATGTTAGCCATACAAGTCTCATCTTCTAAAAACTTAAGGTTCGCCTAGCAACCTCCTTCCAGCCTCTCTACTGGCTAAATAAGACAACTGTATACTTGACCTGTGCCTCAACTAAGAGTATATGTACCACATTAATTTCCTTATGTGCTAGGTGATGGTGAAAACATAAACCTTCACATACTCTGCTCATCACCTGGTCTCGGGTTTAGGTCTATCTAAGTCGAGAAAGTTCAAGCTCATCATGTGCATACTT
The DNA here is from genome assembly GCA_963693085.1 of Alisma plantago-aquatica. NCBI lineage: Eukaryota > Viridiplantae > Streptophyta > Magnoliopsida > Alismatales > Alismataceae > Alisma > Alisma plantago-aquatica. The sequence goes on along the minus strand of OY856410.1, from coordinate 1,154,423,351 downwards.
AGCCCTATCATGCTACTTATACACATAGCCAACAAGAAGATAACCTACTAAGCCATTCTGAGTTCCTTGGTATGTCATACTTGTTCCTTATTCCTCAAAGTTGGCCAATCTCATACATATGTCACCAACATGGTGAGGGGTTCATCAAACATATACCTTAGTCCAAGGGGGGGTTTCCTTTTCCTCTAAACATGAGAGCGGGGTGTGCCATACTCGAATCCTTAGGAACTCAAACATCTTCGTGAGCATCAGGTGCACCTGATACTACTACTTCCCCTCTTTGGTCTAGGAACCCCAAGTTTGCTTCATATGCATTAGGTTTCTAACATCATGCTCAGTTGTTCCATCATGAACCAAACCTATACCAGATAGGGCATATACTTCTTAACCCTCTTCCATGTGAACAACCCTTAGAGTCCTACACAAAGACAGCCAATTGGGTGTGAGGCCTCACAACTTGTTACCATACCTCTTCAGGGACTAAGGAACTCTGCTTCCTATACCTAAAAGGTAGGTACCTATAACATCTATACACTAGTCAAGAAGATTCTTTCATTTTCTAGTGTTTGGTTCCTCTAAATCCAACCAAGGTACGACAGGCCTCTAAGGATCATGCATGAGGCAAACACATACATCTACTTAAGGTCATCCATTCCAAGACATATCATATCCAACTTATCATGATTCCTCATGTCTCAGAGTCAAGGTCTCCAACCTCATTCATCGGGTCTTTCCCTCTCGCTAGAGCTAACCCTACAATTGGTCCTACCACTAGAGGTTGTTTATTAGAAGATGGGTCAAGATCTTAAGGATACATGTCTAACCCTATAGGGGTGTAACAAACTATCAAGACCTATGTCCGACTAAGATCATCCAAAGCTCTGCATGCTCATCTCATAAACATCAGGCATAACCCTTTTGTCCTAGGTCTAAAACCTATTGCCAACCTTACTGCCACTCTCTTCTATGTAGGTATGTGCCTCTTTTCCACTCATATATATCTGTTAGGGTTCCTATATGGTCACCTCTAACCTTCTTAATGAGGGGGCTATCTCTCACCTTACTTCCTCTTCCGGGAGGCCTATTCCTCTAAGGCTAACTCTTCTCATCTTCCTATAAGAAGGTCTAACCTAAGAGCTCTCCTGAGGGCACAACAACACATGCCATGCAACCTAAGCATGGAACTAATGTTTAGTATATGCTTAAACTATTAAACTTATGTCCATGACATCTTGTTTACATGATTTTCATTATTTGGTGGAGGATTCCTTAATCCTTATTACTGTTATCCCAAACACAAGAGGGTGGTGGAGAGAGAGAGAAACCCTAAGCTCTTAGAGTTATACTTGAATCAGGGTTGAGAAGGGAAGAAGACAAATGAGAGAGTCCTAGAGGTATCTTACTTCGAGTCAAAACCTTCGATTTTGGCGAGGCAGTCACACAATATTCGAGAGTCCTTGTAGACCGACTAGAGGAGTGGCGGAAAATCTTGCCAGCCCTCATATTGTGATCCTTTTCTAGACACCTCCATCATTGGAAAATCCTCTAATAACTCCCTTGTGTTCTAAAGAGTTTGTAAAATTTAATAATTATTAGAGATTAAATGTAAAACCATCTTTCTGATACCAATTATAACAACCCCGCTTCCCGATAACCCCCAATTAAGGAAGACCAAGAAGTCAGAGGTGTTATCCCAAAAATAGGATCAACAATTTTGCAAATAATAAAAAATAATTAATAAATTCTACGAAAGACTAACTAAAAATTGGAATAAAAATTTCTTTTCACATACCTTTCAAATATAGGAAACTGGAACTTCTACCCTCAGTAGAATTCTAACTATCTAAATCCTCCTTTATGAATTAACTTTAATCTTCACATGTTCCACTTTACTATGTGCCCAATTTCAGGTATTTCCTAAAATTCCGAAAAACAAAACGTCGGTCAGTATAAATGAATAAACTAGTATATGGGGACAAACAAAACATTCCACATAAGCTTTAACAATCTTATCAAGTAGTTGTTAACAATGCAAAATTACATTTTCTATGTGACTTCCCAACCACTTTTACTCATCCTTTGGGATACCCTCTCTTAGGGTTTAGTCCTTGCAAGGGACTTAAGGCTACCTTCTCCATCCTGAGCTTGGTACCTGGGGTCACCTATGTGGGTTCCCAATGGTCTTCCCTCTAGGGATTTACCACTCCAGACCTTCCCTCTGGGGCTTGGTCTTGCATCATACATCCATAGATGGTATGTAGGTTCGAGACAATCACATATATACTTAAGTTGTGATAATCATATTCACTTTAAAGATTGAAGATATAAAAACATCCAAATAGTTTATTTCCATGCAATCAATAAAACATCAGGAAAATGCCATGAAACTAAAGTGTGTACTCATAATTAACCACATACATGATTTGGAGTCTCAAATATAAGAAAGATATCCAATCCAATCAAGATGTCCAATCAAGCAAGACAAGCAACCAATCAAGCAATCTTGATCCTGAAAATATGTGTAACACCTTATTGTTACCATCACATCCCAAACAACTCCTTATTGACTTGGGACACCTTTATAAGGTTGCTAAGTCTCATTAGGATTCATTAGGGCTTCTTAGATCAATTTCTCAAAATAGTTCCTTTTTAGGACAACAAATCCTAAAATAGCTTTTCTACTCATAAAAACCCTAACTACTCAAATTATCTGCATTAAGGATCTTTTATACTCCAGTTAGCTTTGTAGAAACATATCTCTGTCTTATTCATGTATTTGCACAATTAAAACCATTAAAAGTCATAATTATAAAAAATAGGGTTTCTAGGCACATTAATGCATATTCATGTACATGGAACCCTAAATTAAGCCAGTTATGCATAAAGATCATATTTTTAGATCTAATTCTTCCTTTTATTAACAACAGGTTAATATTTGCTCAAAGAATTCAAAGAACATCATTAGATCCAACTATCATCATATCTAAGGTTTTTTCATAAATTAAACCATTAAAGGTGTTATCTTTATATCCTTTTTGAATTGCAAGAAGAATAAGGCTTCCATTATATTTTTATTGACAATGACAACGAGATGACACGCGAAAATGAGATGAAACGTGAAAATGTGCAGAACCTCATCTTACTGAAAACACGAGTTAATTAAAACCGATTTCAGAAAGCATACTCAAGGAAACTTTTGCATCCAGATCCTGCAGAGAAAGCATGTTATAAAAATATTTACAGGCTTTGATATATGTTCACCACTTATCAGAGCCAGCTGTACCATCAGCACCAGAGTTCATCACCTGTTTATATATACATAATGGGCCACATATGGCCAGCAGTAGGATAAACCAAAATTACAATAGCTAGGCGTCGTGAAACGTCGTCAAACACCTCTAAGGACCTGAGAGTACAGGGATGACTCTAGGACTCTACTACCAAACCACCAAAACAGCAGCATGTCCATCTCTTGCCTTCTACTGCTCTTCTTGCTGCTCGGATGCAACATCACGACCACCACCACGTCTAGAGCGAGCACCTAAATAGGGTGTAAACCAGCAGGGTGAGACACACAGTCCCAGCGAGAAACATAACTCCCTGCCGAAACTATAAAACCTCATAAGGTTAAGACAACAACAATAGTTAACTGATAAAGCATATAACTAGAGCATCATACTGAGTAAGGCTATTATTACCATCAATCTTACCAAGATATCCAGGAGGCATATAACCAAGCATTTATTTATGGAACATGATTGACAAGATAAGCTTTATAAGAACTTATCACAAAATATAAGGATCGTACAAATATCGACAAGGTATAATTAGATCAACTATATAAGTACAAGGCCTCAATCAATGTTCTGTGTTTTGCTCTAAGCTATACCATTCAGCTGGATTACATTTTATTATTCCCTGAGGAAGTGAGCCTTCCCTGCTCAAATCCAACCATTGGCTGCGAAGCCCGATCCGGTGTCATACAAGGTCGTTGGAGATCCGGACTCCATGACCTCACCTTCTCGTGGTCAGTGCATGAATCATCGAGCAAGACCATAGTCTTATGCTTATAGGGCCTCAGCCTCTGGATCAGCTCCGCAAGCTACCCATCTCTCTAGCTCACCTCATCATAGGTGCTAGTACATACATCCAAGCCATGAACGCATCATGCTCATCATCACATATCCTGAGCCATGGGTCTATTCACCATGCTCCATATATCCTGAGTTTGCAACCACAGTTGCACTCAAACCCTCCTATTTTAGGCTAGGGGAAACCATGCATATTCAACAATATGCGTTCCGGGTAATCCCGAAGGATAAACATGTTTCACCATCACCAAGTACTGACGATGATGGATCTATGGCCAGGGAAAACTACATGATATGTTCATCTATAGTTAATTAGTATATTTTAAGCCAATTGTTGAGGTAGACAAAGTATAAACATAGCCTTATAGAATTCCATCATTATTGTCATCATCATATTGTCCTGGGACCTCAATCCCTTATGATATCAACCACTACCTCTCAAGACATTATAATCATGCATCAACATTCGGGGAATGCATCCCTTATCTCATCATCAGAGGATAGCACCTCAACTAGGCACTCAGCCTTATATCAGGTCCTCAGACTTATCAATTTGTTATCTCATTACCACATGGTGCTATTCAAGCACATACATCTCATAGCTCTTACCCGGCTATGAATCCACATGAAATACCTGCATAGTTAGTATACACATCCATAGAGATAACTGATGCCATAATGGATTAACAAAATTATCATGCTATCAAGTATAATGCAACATCCATGAGTATTTTACAAATAAGTTGTAGAAAGCATAGTTTTATCATCAATCATAAGCATATATCATGCTCCATACATGTTATCATAATCATGAGCCACATCATCATGTGAAGCAACATCATATGCTTCCAAGCTTCCTGGTTCACAACCTATCGTCTTAACCCATTATCATATATATATGATTCAAGGTGATTACACCATATCACTTGTGTTATCATTATTAGCCATATACATTCCAAGTTATCATAACCCTCACCAAGCTCCTCTAACCCTCACTATATATATGGCAGGCAGTGCCAACCCTCACCAAAAGATGTATCAGTTAGGGTTTTATGTCGGGCAGCCACCAACCTCATAACGCTCCAGGCCATAACGATCAAGGTCATGACGCCCAAGGAGCCTATCGTCCAACCACCAAACCATGTCATCTAGAGGACCCTCATGACAGCCAAGGCATCGTGTCTTCCATGGGCAAGATGAACACAAAGGTTTTATAAGAGAGCCTATTGTTCAACTAGATTTTAGGGTTGTAACGGGCAGAAACTTCCCTAGCGTTCAATGCTTGTATCAGCCAGCAGCATGGGACTCAACCTCAGCCTTGTAGTGCCCACCATGCTAATGACAACAACCGATACCAAGGTACCTCGAGAAGGCTCATCGTCCAACAAGATCAAAAACATCATATTGGTCACCACTAAGATACTCACTAAGGTGCACCACTCACCCCATATCGGTTAAGACACCATCCTAACCTATATCGCCCAAGGCTATCAACCAGGGATATCCACTTAGGAACTCTATCGGCCAAGGAGAAACATCTATAAGGTCAAGGCACATCACCCAAGGTCATCATTAAGGTCAAGAGGGCCATAACGGGCACCACAGGACTACTTCATATCGGCCAAAAGTTATCACAAGGTGTGTCGTGCATAGCGCACATCAAGGTGTATCATCCAAGCTCCCACTCCACAAAGGGTATCGGCCAAACCCAACTAGGCATATCAGTCAAAGGTACAACCCAAGACAAGGCTATCGGACAACACTACTCTAAGGTCAAATCATGCAAGGCACAACCCAACATGGTCATTTCAACCTCAAGCACAAGGGCACCAAACCCTAAATGATCAAGAAGATCGGCTCACCTCTCAACAACCAAGAGAGGGGGGTTTTGCACAACCTCTATCACAAATCGGGAAACCACAAAGATCAATCTCACTTAGGTCATCACATATCCAAGAGCTCACTTCTCAAATCCATGGTGAGAGGAGGGTGTTTCCCAAGCAACTAGAATGTAGACTCACCTCTCAACTAAAATGAGAGAGGGGTATTGCCTACATCACTAGAGCTCAAACTCACTCTTATAGACTAAGGAGAGAAAGGGGTTTTGCCATCAAAGAAAACCCTAAACTATGGTTTGGCCAACTAGGTGTAAAGGCATATAAACCATCAACAACATCATGCTCACTATATTCAGAAGATCAACAACATGTACTAGAGCAAGAAACATAACATGCATTGCCGATTATCAACATATAAGAATCATGCCACATAAAGAAGGTAGTATAGTTAGGGTTAGAAGTTATGTAACCCGCCTTAAACAAACTCCTCAAGCTCCAAAGCTCCAAGCTTCTAGCTCCTAGCTTCAAGCACACCACTTTCGACCACCTCAAGAAAAGGAACAAGGATCATAACCACCATGGCCGAAGGGTAGGCAAGATGGAGAAGAAGATGCTAAGGATAGAGAGAAGATGCTTACCAAAGAACAAGACCCACCTAGGGTTTGGCCACCAAGCTAGAGGAAGAAGAAAAGATCTCCACCAAGGGGAAAGGATCGTCCACCAAGCTCTCCAAGGAAGGTGTGTCGTGCACACAAGGAGGGAAGAGCAACAAAAGATCTAAAGCGTTCCCAAGGAAGAGAAAGGCAAGGCATATATAGACGAGGGTCAAGGTTAAACCAAGGCAAGGTGTCACCTTACCAAGGGACACTTGCCCACACATTTCACCACCTTGCAAAACACATGCACATGGCATGCCACCACTCAACCAAGGATCGACCACATGTCCAAGCTAGGGTGACACAACCAAAGCAAGACGGTCAACAAAGTCAAAGGCCGACAAACCACCACCACCATGGCCGACACACCCATGGGCGATACCCCATGGCTGACACAAGGCATCCTTGCCTAATACAGGGTTCAACCAAGCAAGGAAAGGCCCAAACAAGGGAAAACAAGGCCCAGAAGAGCTCAACCAAGCCCAAGGCAACTCAAGGCACGAACCCAAACCTTCCTCTCAACCCTAGAGGAAGCAAAGAGAGAAAGACAACTCTCAAGGTGGCAAACTTGCTATTCAACCCTAACTTAGGATATTTTGCAAGTAGCACCTTCAACTCCCAACAAAACATAGTCAAACCCTAATCACCACTAAAGGTGATTAGCAAGAAACCAAGCACAAGGTTTAGGCAAAACAAATAGGGTAAGCCCAAAACGAAGGTCAGGGTCCATACAAGTACTGACATCATGTTGAGCATTAATTGAATATTATTTCAAATAGAACTGTGATTGGGAAACATAATGAAATGACTAGTTCAAGGGTAGAACCGATCGGTTCACATGCAAATTTATCAGTTCACCTGAGAACTAATCGCTTCACTACTCACATGATGTCATTTTTTTTTTTGAAATTCTATCCCCTTCCACTCCCACTCAGACTGGGAACCCTGACCCTAACCCTCCTATTAATAGATGGTACTGGGGGCTTTTCAGACACAACAATTAACTCTAACAATTGTTGTCTTCTCTGGTTGTGGTAACTGAGAGAACCCGATCAAGCCCTACCCGTTAAAGGGGGGCATAGAGAGGGAGAACAATTGTGGGATTACAAGTTGGTGCTAGTACACCAATGAGAAGGGACAAATCCTTCTTTTTAGTTCTTCTAGGATGGATGGAGTTCCTGGTGGTCCATGTGGACTACTATAGAGGTGAGTAGGCTATGCTTGCCTCTCATGATGACAATGTCAACTATTGTCCATGGTGATCAACCAGAAGCTGCTACCGACGTTGTCCAGATGTGACTCAAAGAAAGGGTGCATACAACTGTGAGGATATAGTCGCTAGACTTGCTCTAGGACCGGGTATGACCTCAAAAACCATCCTTCCAATTACAGAGTTATTGAGGTGATTGTCTGTTATACGGGAATATGGCAGATAAAATTTTTGTTTCTACTACTTTACTATTGCCATATTTCCCAGTAGTGGTATCAAAGCCATGCCAACTTACTCTGCTTTGAGATTTATTTGATATGTTTGGATTTTGGTTTTCATCATTTATTTATTGCATTTGATGTGAATAATTAAAATGATTTATGTGCATATCTAATTAAATAACACATATGATCCCAACTAAAATATATATACATACACACACACAGATATATATATATATATAGAGTTAGGCTAGAATACACTAGAGTGTACGGATCGCACAAATACACTCAAGTGTGTTTGCTTATCAAGACTATTTTTTGTAAAATGTAAACCATTGATCTTCACCGTCATATTATAACTAGGCTACATACAAATTTTGAGCCCTTTTGGATGAGTGTAAGTCACTCATCCAAGGGAAATAAAATCGACGCACGAAACTAATTTGAAATGCATAATTTTTGCGGTATTCATAACATGAGCTATACATTTCCAAATGTGCTCAAATTTTGCATATGAGTTGTTCACGAGATGTTTAATAAGATCAATGGATTAGATTTTCAAAAAAAATTTGCATCGTGAAAAACTACTTGAGTGTATTCTGCTCCGGATACACTCAAGTGTATTCTAGCCTGACTCTCTCTCTCTCTCTCTCTATATATATATATATATATATATATATATATATAAATATATAGGGTAGCAATCTAGTGAGAAACATCCTACAGTGAGAGCATAAGAGGCATTTGAATAACTACAAATTAGTAACTATTTTTAAAATCCAACCATATAGATGGAAAAAGCATCATTTCATTTACCTTCTCACAAAAAATCATTACAATCAAACATTGTTTACATATCCATATGTACAATATGCACTTTGTACATCCAACGGTCAACATGAAATTCAATATAGTGCGTCAAAAAGTATTTGGTTGTTGTGAATGATCTACAAATTGGATGGTGATAAAAATTTATAGGAAAATCGATATTAAGGTATACTTATAATCTATACAGTTGGATTATGAAAAATTGATCTATGTAGAGAGTTATTCAAATGCCTCTCATGCTCTCAACAAGACATGTTTCTCACTGGATCATTGCCCTATATATATATATATATATTAGTTGGGATCATATGTGTTATTTAATTAGATATGCACATAAATCATTTTAATTATTTACATCGTATGCAATACATACACATATACATATATATGTGATTTACATGTGTCGCCATAAATTGATTTTGACGGTGGATGTGTAGCATGGTTATGGCTGATAACCCAGAAATCCGTGTATGGTTGTATGGTTTGTTTCTTATTGTTTATATTTCTATTTGCATATTAAGCCTCTATCGTATCTTCTAAATGAAAAAATAATATTTCTTACTCCCCATGCACCCCTCAAATGTAACTCGAGGTTTTCCTATTAATTTGTAATATGTTAATAGCATTATGATAGTTTTTAATTTCTTATTATGATGAAGAAGATGATGAGTTCCAGATGAACTGACCGTCTCAAAGACAAACCGAATGACTAGAGTACCGTGGAGGAAAAATAGGAGGAGCCAAACTAATTGGACAACCAATTGTTTGGAGGTGTCCATAAATCACTTGGACCAGAGGTCTGACAATCGTTCTAACGACCAACCGATCGACCAAGAGGTGAGTAGATAGGTTCAAGGGCTGAACCGATCAACTCAGATTTTTTAAAGCACATATCTACACCAAAAATAGGTTCATGCATGAGTTTTAGACCTTAGGTGGTAGTAATTCTTTGTGGCCCCAAGGAATTACAATAGTATGGCCATAACCATCGCTAAAGTTTTAATTTCATGTGTGAGGGATATAGCTTGAACATGATGTACTATAATATGTGGTGGTTGGATATGTATATGCATGTTTATAAAAATAAAATCCCTCAATCAAACATATAAAGTCTAAGATTCTTTCCATTAGCAGCACACATGAAAATCTTGATCGATTATGCATGGGCATGCCAAGTGTGGTGACCTATCCATCTCATGAAAGTGTGATGGTAATAATGTGAGCCTACCAAGAAGGGTGCATTATGTCATGTTTGCATTTTGATCAGATTTAACTACGTGATCTTAATAAGATTCAGCAATTAGAAAAATGTAGATGACTATAGAAAATCGTTATGCATACCATCTACCTAAGAATTGCACAAGATGCAATTAGAAAATGTTACCTACCTTAATGATTAATTATGGACGTCGTCTTTGGCCAGGTAATAACTAAACCATTTTGGATCTTGGCTCACTAGAAGGTTGTGTGTTGGAATCTTCCAAATTGATAAGTGAAGTTATCAATTTGAACAAAATAGTGAGAGTGATAATTAATTAAAGGCCTAATTAAAATATCATTAAAAATTATTCAAATAAAATAACCAAAAGGGTTTTGACAGAATTGCAAATTTCTCTTGTAGAATCAAATGAAAAAAACCACATTTTCTCTATGATTAGTCTTTGAGAAGGACAAGTTAAATGTGAATAACTTCCATGATTGGTTCAGGACACTGAGAATTGTTCTCACACAAGACCACAAGCTCTATGTCCTGGAGACACCGGAGCCAGATGATCCTGCTCCAACTGCACCTAAGGCTGACATTGATGCTTACAAGAAGCATACTGAAGATTTCATTGATGTCAAATGCCTAACGATGTTCTCAACGAACTATGAGTTGTAGAGACATCATGAGAACATGGATGTTATTGAGATAATAACACATGCTAAGAACATGTTCCATGATTAGGAAAGATAGGATAGATATGATGTCTCCAAGGCACTGCTAAAATGTAACATGGAAGGAGGAGATCCAGTTGGTTCCCATGTACTCAAGCTTATTTGGTATGTGGAGAACCTTGGAATATTGGGATTCCCCTTGGATCAGTAGTTGTCCAATGATGTGATTCTACAATCTCCACCAGAATCATATAGTCAGTTTGTCATGAACTACAACATGAATGACTTTGACTAGCTATTGACAGAGTTGCTTGACATGTTGAGAACAACTTAGGCACAACTGAAGAAAGACAAGCCCAATTATGTGATGGTGGTCAAAAAAGCAAAGGGGAAGTCTAAAGGAAAAGGCATAGCTAAGAAGAGGTCTAAAGCTGGCTAGAAGCCAAAGTCTTCAACACTCAAAGCAAAGGGAGGGGTTAACAAAGGAGATAATTGTCACCAATGCCAACAACCTATACACTGGAAGAGGAACTACCCTCTCTACCCAGAGAAACTAAAGAATAAAATGTAGTGGGTAGAGATCTCCACTTCAGGTATATACATTATAAGATAAATCTAATTACTTCTTCATACTGGGTATACAATACCAGATGTAGATCTCACAAATGTTCAAATATCCAAGATCTGATAAGAAGTAAGCCTTTATAAGGGCATTTTTGGACTGTGTATCACAATGGAGCAAGAGTTTCTCAGACTGCACTCTGCATCTAGATTTTATTTTAGCCCATAGGACATGTAATAGAGTTAATGAACTCCTATTTCATTTATGCCAATTATAGAAACATTTTACTTTATGCATCTTGAATGGACAAGGATGATTATGAATAATAGTTAATGTTCTATTTCCAAAGGTGTCATCTTTTATGGAAAGATATCTTATGATCTTTATTTTCTTAATCAAAACATAAATGGTTATAATGTAAATACCAAAAATATCAAAACTTGACAACCCAAATAGGAAATATCTATAGAATTGTCATATAGAGCACATAAATAAGAGACACATTTCTATAATACATAATGATGTTTGTCTAGACTCTTTTGGTTATTGAACCGTTAGAGACATGCAAGTAGTATTTATTAGGAAACGTGACAAAAACATCTTTCAATAAGAGTAGTGGGAGAGCAAGCATTCTATTAGGGCTTGTACATATTGATGTTTATAAACCTTTTAGAATACATGCTAGAGGTAGTTATTTGTACTTCACAATATTTACTGATAATCTTAGTAGATATGATGATTTGTAAAATATAGATATGATTCTCTTGAAGTATTCAAGAAGAACATAAATGAAGTACATAACAACCTTGGTAAAAGTATTAAGGAACTTTGATCTTATCAATGTTGAAACACTTTACACCAAGAGTTTATGGACTTTCTAGAAATTGTGATTCTGTATTACAGAAGAACAACACTTGAAACATAGTGATATATCATAAAGAATGAATCACACCCTAATGATCCATGATGTGATCACCAATTATTCCAATGTTATAATTTCCTTTTAGGCACATGATTTACGCTAAAAAATGTACTATATAAAATAGTTCAAAAGACACCATGTGAAATTGTTGGTATGTATTCCCAGCGAGCCAATCATATGATGATTGGAATGTGGCACTAGACACCTAATTTGATAATCATATAGGTAATTATGTCTATTATGTTTGTATCAATCATGAGATGGTGACACATACATAGTAGACGTCTAAAGAATGATTTTACTCAATGGCATATGTCTTCATGTTGATGAACTGAACAATGAGATCATATGTATGATAAGAGTATATAATTTTTATTTGTCCCTATTCAGATATTACTGTTGAAGCAAAACAGACAACAATAATACATAAGACTAGAGTGTGTGTTGATCGATGACAGAGTCTCATCGGTCATGATGTATGATATCAAGTCAAGCACACATGTACATGTTAGAGAACAATGTAGAGGACATACCCACCTTGAGAGTGATACATGGATATAATGGAATGGTAGTCAGAATCAACTCTCACAGTCACAGTGGTGATTTTAGTTCTTAGACTTGAAGTCATTACACTCATCACATGTTGTTTATTGTATTTAGACATCATCCAATGTGGCTTGGAATAAAGGTTTCCATAAAGGTGATGCTCAGGTGCATTGTGACACATGGGGATTGAGTGTGAGTAATGTAAATTGGATTTGTCCCTCCTACAAGAGATTGATATCTAGGCCTCTTGATAAGAGAGACTAAGAAATATACGGCCATACTGATGTGATTTAATATGTGATATGTGAACTCAGATGCATCTCAGACAATATTTTCTAGTTCAAGGAACATAGATTGAACATTGAGCGGATGATGAGTCCATGCCTTGAGGTCAATCTAGATATAAGAGACAAAGGAACTATATGATCATCGTAACACTGATCATAGATTGTAGGTTGAAGTTGTTCTTCAACTTTTGGAATTACTTGGGTAGTAATGATGTGTTGCTAGATACTGCTCATTGTTTGAGATGTCACAAGTTGGTTATGGACATTCACTGTCAACATAATTTATGACCTATATGGTCACACACATATGATGCAATTGGAATAGGATTTTATTCATGAATGATGTTTAACTTGATTACTAAAGTTTTTACATATTCAATTAAAAAACTGAGGTTCGAAATTGACTAACTTGACTCTGAACTGACCAGTTCAAGTGTTGAACTGATTCGTCCGAGTGTCAAGTCAATACAAACAACAACTGGTTGAACATTTGCTTGAGATGGACATATGAAACGGCCATTTCATGTATGAACTGACCATATCACTTATAAAATGACCATTTTAAAGTGAAATGACCGTTTCATGATATGAAAAAACAATTTCATGATGTGAGCTGACCGGTTCATCATCTAGATTGTCTGGTTCAATTGTCAATTCGATTGGATCAATTATTGATGTTGATGTCATGGCTTTGCATTAATTGAATATTGAATGTCAATTTGATTCAGAATAGGAAAGTACATGAACAGATTAGTTCATGAGATGAACAGATCATTTCACCTCAGAGTCGACTGGTTGGATAGTGAACTGATCAGTTCACCTTTTATAATTTCTAGAAAATTTTTGAACTCTATCTCTGCGAATCCTAGACCAACTGGAAATCCTAACCTTGCCCTCTTCTATAAATAGAGGGATACTGGGGGCTTCCTAGATACAAGAATAAGATATGATTTCCCCCTCTATGGTTTTGGTAATTGATAGAGAGCTCGAGCAAGTCCTACATGTAAAAGGGAAGGATTGCAAGGGAGAGATATTTGTGGGAGAGCAAATCGGTAATAGTACACTGACATTCGAAGGGACAACTCCTTACCGTTGGCTCTGGTAGCACAATATGGAGTTCCCAATGGTCTATGTGGATTACTCTAGAGGCTAGAGGCACTTGCCATGGTAGGTGGATGCCATCAACTGCCGTCTGTGGTGTTACACCGGGAGGCCATTACTGACGACTGTTCGAGTGCTGCTTGAAGAAGAAGCATGCTACTGCTTAGAGAAGAAACATGCTAGTGCATCAAGATTTTTCACTGGGACTTGATCCAGGACCAAATATAATTATTGTTACTCTCTTTCCTAGACACATTTTTGTTGACACGGTCTTCTAATTAGGTAATTGGGCAATAAAAGTTTTGTTTCCAATGCCTTATCTATCGCCCCAATTTACCAGTAGAGATATGGTAAGGGAGGTGTCCCAAGATTTCTTCATAATGATTAGAATTAAAATTTATATAAGAAAATAGTTTCTTGAAGGCTTTATCCATAAATCAGATAAATGTTAGTTTGATTACTACTGTCATGTTGATCCGATAACAAATGTTTGTTACCAGGATGGCTGAATTTTTTATGAGGAATTTAAATCCAAGGGAATTAGTTGGAGGAAAGTAGGACACAAAAAGTTAGAGATCAACAATAAAACATTTGAGCCTAAAGAGGTACAATAAGAAGAAAGAGAATCACAAGATGTTGTGGAATCTCAAATTCCTAATGTAACACACAACCTCATAAATCTAGTAGAACACACCTTACAATTAAAAGATTGTGAATCTTATGACTCATAAAGACTGTGAGTTTATCATAAGATGATGAGTCAACAACTGACTAGAAGCTATTGGGGACCAGAATCTAAGAATTGGATTGTGGCCATTGTATCCAAAATGAAGTCCATGTATACTATCAAGGATGACCTTGGTAGTATCACATAAGTGGGTAAAATCCACAAGGTGCCAATCAATTTTCAAGAAGAAGACCGACACAGATAACCTATCAGAGTAGAGTGGTTGTAAAGGGTTTTAAACAAGTTCAAATTGTTGAACATGATGAAATATCTTTACCAATCGACATGGTTAAGTACATTAGGATCATGCTTGCCATTACATCTAACTAAGACTATGAGATTTGGCTAATGGATATCAAAACCACATTCCTTGGAAGGAAATAGAGGATGTGTATGTGACACCGTTTGAAGGTTTTTTTAGCTCCATTAATGAAAATAACAGTCTATAAGCTACAAAGGGTCAATCAATGTCATTGAAGCAAACATCTCAGAACTGGAATCTTAAATTTGACAAATAGTCAAAGAGTTTGACTTGATTCAAAATGAAGATGAAATATGTGATTACAAAAGATTTAGTGGGAGCATATTTATATTCCACATGTTGATGAGAATAAGATTCTAATACTAAGAGTATTGAAAACTATCATGGAAAGTACCTTCTCTAAAAGCATTAGGTGAATCATCTTATGTGATAGGAATTGATGTCTATAGAGATATATTGAGAAAACTTTTTGACCTAAGATAGATTACATGGATTGACAAGATGTTTAATCTGAGAAAATCTGGGAATAGTCTCTCAAGATCCCTGTATTTCAATTCTTATGAAGAATGGGAAAACATGAGCATGATACCATGGGCCTTCTCAACTGGATCTATCACGTATGAAATATAGTGTATTCATATCATTATCTTGTATGTATTCAAATGACAAGATCTTATTTGTCTGATTCCAATGAAGGTCATTGGAATGCCATAAAGGACAACCATAAGTACTTGAGAAGCACTTAGGATGAGTTCCTAAATTATGGTAATTAGGAAGAGTAGGGTGTAAGGGGTTACACCTATGCCAACTTTCAAAATGACAAAGAAAAACAATGATCGCAATCTAAAATTTGTGTTTAACCATATAATTTAGAATTGTACATTTGAAGAGTTCCAAACTATAGACCATTATTTAAATTCTACAATAGAAGACGAGTACCATATTGTTATGAACACATCAAAGGATATTGTATGGATCTAAAAGTTCATATGAATGAACTTATAGACTATTCCAACCATTAATGACATAGTAGAAATACTATGATAGCAATGGAGATACTTGTTATGTAGGGAATATAAGATAGCATACTACAATAATTCCATCTCATGCAAGATGTCGTACAGTGAAAAGATGTGAAACATTCAATGTTCCGTCTAAAATGAAAATTGTTGCTAACCCACTGGATTAACACTTATGTAGCAGAAACATGATGGAAATGTTTGAGACCACTAAAAATGAGATTCAGTGGTGATTGTCTCTAAGTGCAAGTAAGAGTCTATTGGTATGTATGCCTAGTGAGCCAATCATATGATGCTTGGGATGACATATCTTGTAAATGATTAGATTAATAATAAAGGCAATTTTCCAATTTATTCTATTTCATTGAGTTATGTGATAATGATGAAACATAATGAATGTCTAAAGGATGGCATTATTCAATGACATATGTTTTTATTTTGGTGACATGAATAATGAGATCATATATATGAAAATAGTAGATACATTCTTGATATGTCCCTAGTCAGATGTTATTGTGGAAGGCTAATAAACATCAATAACACAGAAGGCTAAAGAGTGTGTTGGTTGATGACCAAATCTCATCAGTCATGATATGAGATATCAAACCAAACACATAGATACTTGTTAGAGAGCAGTGTATTGGATAGACTTACCTTTATAGTGACACATGGCAACCATTATTTGTAGTCAGAATCATCTCTCATAGTGATGGTGGTGATTGTGGTTCTTAGGCATGAAATCATTACACTCATCACATGTCGTTCAATGTGCTTAGACATCATCTATCGTGACCTTAAATATGGGTTACCATAAAGGTGGTTCTTAGGTGCATTCTAAAACATGGGGATGATTGTTAGTGATGTAGATGCCATTTGTCCCTCCTATAGGAGTTTGATATCCAATTCACTTGAAAAACATGCAGTTGCACATGTGAACCAATATATGATATTGAGGTCATGTATATCTCACACGGTCTCCTTTAATTCAAGGAACATGTATTGAATGTTAAATAGGATGACACATCCATGCCTCAAGTTCAATCTAGATATTAGTGAAAAAGGAATTATAGAATCACGGTAACACCAATAACAAATTGTAGGTTTGGTTTATTCTCCAACTTTCTGGATTACTTGAGTAGTAGCAATGATGTGTTGTTGGATACCACTCATTGCTAATGAAGTCATAAATTAGTTATAGACATTCACTACCAACTTGGGATAAGAGTTTAATCATGAATAATGTTTAACTCAATTACTAAAGAGTTAGGTATTTGATTTAAATACCAATTTTTAGATTGGAGTCTGAACTGACCAGTTCAAGTGTTAAACTGATTGGTTGGAGTTTCAGATTGATTGAAATTGCTTTGGCTGAATATTGGTTGAACTATGGCATAAATTGACTAGTTCACTGAATGAACCGATCAACTCATTAGTCCCAAATGACCGATTCATGTTTTGAACCACCCAACTCAATGATCAATTTGATTGCATCAAGGATTAGTGCTAACGTCATGTTGCACATTAATTGAATATTAATTTCCAATACAATTGTGATTGGGAAACATGATGAAATGACTGGTTCATGGTTGAACCGATTGCTTCACATGCCAACCAACCAATTCACATGTAAACTAATCATTTTTCCACTCACATCATGCAATTTGTTTTGAAATTTTGCCCCATTCCACTCTTGCTCATATTCAGAACCTTGATCCTAAGCCTCCTATAAATAGAGGGGTACTGGGGGCTTTTTAGACACATCAATTAGCTCTGACAATTCTTATCTTCTCTTATTGTGGTAACTGATAGAACCCAAGCAAGTACTACCCAATAAAGGGAGGTATAGCAAGGGAGAACAATTGTGGGAGAGCAAGTTGGTGCTAGTACACCAACGAGAAGGGAGAACTCCTTCTTGTCAGTTCTACTAGAAAGACATGAGTTCCTGGTGTTCTATGTGGACTACTAAAGAATGAGGAGGTTTTTCCTATCACTTAGGTGGAAAAGGTCAACCGCTATCCATGGTGATTGACTAGGAGTTGTTGCTAATGTTGTCTGGGTGTGACTTGAAGAAAGGCACATACAACTGCAATAGTTGTTAGACTTGCCCTAGGACCAAGTATGACCTCGCAAGCCATCCTTAACATTACATAGTTATTGAGGTGATCATCTGTTATAGGGGAATATGGTAGATAAAATTTTTGTATCCACTGCTTATATGTTGTCATATTTCCCAACAGTGGTATCAGAGTCATGTCAACTTACTATGTTCTGGGATTTAGGTGATATGATCAGATTTTAGTTTTCATCATTTATTTATTACATACGATGTGAATACTTAAAATGATTAATGTACATACCTGATTAAATATCACATAAGATCTCAAATAATATATATAATATGATGTGATATGATATGATATATATGCAATTTACATGTGTCACCCTAAAATTGGTTGGGATAGTGAAATTGTAGCATGGTTATGGCCAATAATCCAGATATTTCTATATGGTTGTGTGGTTTGTTTATTCATTTTTATATCTCGATTTGCATACTGAGCCTCTATCTTATATTCTAAATATAAAAGTGTTATTCTCTCTTTCCTTTTCTCCCCTCAACTGTAACTCAAGGTTTTTCTATTACTTTGTAATATGTTTATAGCATTATGATAGTTTTTAATTTCTTGTTACGATGAAGAAGACGCTCATCACCACACAAACCAACTATCTCAAGGATGAACATACCGACTTGAAGACCAAGGAGGATAGACAACAGAAGGAGCCAAATTGATCAGATGGTGGCCCAATCAATCATTTGGAGGTGTCCATACATCGCTTGAACTATAGGCCAAACAATCATTTTGATGATCAGCTGACTGATCTGGAGGCAAGCTGATCGGTTTAAGGGTTGAACCAATCAACCTAGATTGGTTCAAGCATAGATCTACACTAACAACAGGTTCATGCATTAGATGTCAACCTTAGGTGGTAGTAATTCCTTGTGACTTCAAGGAATTATAATAGTATGACCATAACCATCATTAATGTTTTAATTACATGTTTGTGGGATATAGCATGTATATGATACATACTATAATATGTGGTGATTGGATATGTATATGTATATTTTTAAATATAGTATCCCTCAATCAAGAATATTAATTCTAAGATACTTTTCCTTAGCAAAACACATTAAAATATTTATCAATTATGCATAGGCATGCCAAGCGTGGTGCACTATCCATCTCCTGGAAGTTTGATGGTAATATTATGGGCCTGCCAAGAAGGGTTCATTATATCATGTTTGCTTTTGGGTCAAACTTTACTAAGCAATCCTAATGAGACTAAGCTCTTAGAAGCATGAAGATGAATATGACAAAGAGTTGTCCATACCATCTATCCAAGAATAACATTAGATGCAATGGAGAAATATTGCCTACCTTAATGATTAATTATGGACACTGACGTTGGTTGAGTAATAACTCAATCATTTTTCATTTTGGCTCACTAGAAGGTTGTACACTTGAATCTTCCAAATTCATATGTGAGGTTATCAACTTGAACAAAATAGTGAGAATGGCAACTAGTCAAAGTCCTAATTAAAATATCAACAAATTTTGTTCACATCAAATCCAATCAAAATAGTATTGATGAAATTCCAAATTTCTCTTGTAGAATCAAATGAAAACAAACAACACATCTTATTTGTGATCAATCCTTGAGAAGGACAAGTTAAATGGTAATAACTTCCATGACTAGTTCAGGATGCTGAGAATTGTTCTCACACAAGAGCGCTACCTCTATGTTCTGGACACACGAGAGCTAGTTGAACCTGTTATAACTGCACCTAAGGCCGACAGGGATGCTTACAAGAAGCATACTGAAGATGTCATCGATGTCAAATGCCTAATGATGTGCTCAATGAACTATGAGTTGTAGAGACATAATGAGAACATAAATGTTATTGAGATGGTGACACTTCTTTAGAACATGTTCCAAGATTAGGAATGATAGGAAAGATATGATGTGTCTAAGGTGCTGGTCAAATGTAACATGGCAGGAGGAGATCCAGTAGGTCTCCATGTACTCAAGCTTATTGGGTATGTGGAGAACCTTGCAAGACTGAGATTCCCCTTGGGTCAAGAGCTGGCCACTAATGTGATTCTACAAGCTCTGTCAGAATCATATTGTCAGTTTGTCATGAACTACAACATGAATGACTTTGACAAGTCGTTGATAGAGTTGCTTGACATGTTGAGAATGGTTGAGGCACAAACAAAGAAAGACAAGCCCAAGTCTGTGATGATGATCAACAAAACAAAGGGGAAGTGTAAAAGAAAATTGCAAAGCTAAGAAGTGTTCTAAAGATGACTAGAAGCCCAAGTTTTCAACACTCAAAGCAAAGGGAGGGGTGAACAAGGGAGCCACTGTCACCAGCCTTGACACTGGAAGAGGAATTTCCTTGTCTACTTGGAGAAACTAAAGAAGAAGAAGAAGGGGATAGAGATCTTCATTTTAGGTATATACGCTATAAGATAAATTTAATTACTTCTTGATCTTGGGTATATGATACAGGATGCAGATCTCCCATATGCTCGAATATGCATGATATGATAAGAAGTAAGCCTTTATGAAAGGGCAAGGTTGGACTGTGCGTCACAATGGAGCCACGAGATTTTGCAACTGCATTCTACAATTAGATTTTATCTTAGCCCACAAGACATGTAATAGAGTTAATGAACTGCTATTTCATTTCTGCCAATTATAGAAGCATTTTACTTTCTGCATCTTGTATGGACAAGGATGATAATGAATAATAGTTAATATTCTATTTACAAAGATGTTATCTTTTATGACAAGATATCTTATGATCTTTATTTTCTAGATCCAAAGATAAATGGTTATAACATAAATACCAAAAGATTAAAACTTGATAACTCAAACAGGAAATATCTATAGCATTGTCATCTAGATCACATAAGTAAGAGATGCATTTGTAGAATGATGTTAGTCTAGACTCTTTTGGTTATTGAACCATTAGAGACATGCAAGTCTTATTTATTGGGAAACATGACATAAATACCTTTCACTAAGTGTAGTGGGAGATCGAGCATTCTATTATTCCTTGTACATATTAATGTATATAAACCTTTTCGAATTAATGCTAGAGGTAGTTATTAGTACTTCATGATATTTATTGATGATCTCAGTAGATATGATAATTTGTAAAATATACATAATCTCAGTAGTTATGATGATCCCATAAGACTAGAGTGTGTCTTGGTTGATGAAAAAATCTCATCAATCATGATATGTGATATCAAAGCAAACACATAGATACTTGTTAGAGAACAGTGTATTAGACATGCCCACCTTGAGAGTGACACATGGAAATCAATATAGGTACTAAAAATTGTCTCTCATAGTTATGGCAGTGATTGTGTTTCTTAGACCTGAAATTATTACACTCATCGTATGTCATTCAACGTACTTAGCCATCATCCACTGTGACTTTGAAAAAGGGTTACCATAAAGGTGGCGCTCAGGTGCATTTTGACACATGGGGATGACTATGAGTGATGTGGATGGGATTTGTCCCTCCTCTAGGATTTTGATATCCATGCCACTTGATCAATGAGACTGAAAAAATATTGCACATGCACATGCACATGTGAATCAATATATGATATTGAGGTCACACATATCTCATATTGTCTACTTTAGTTCAAGGAACATGAATTGAATGTTAAAGAGGATGAAATTTCCATGCCACAAGTTCAATTCGGATATCAGTGACAAAGGAATTATACAATCACTATAACATCAATCACATATTGTAGGTTGTAGTTGTTCTCCAACTTTTCACATTACTTGGGTAGAAATGATGTGTTGATATATACCACTCATTGTTTGTGATATCATAAATTAGTCATGGGAATTCACTACCAATGTAACTTGTAATCTACACATAGGATACCCTTGGAATAGGAGTTTAATCATGAATAATTCTTAACTTGATTACTAAAGTGTATACATATTTGATTTAAACAATAATTGATTGGCTGGACTCTAAGCTGACCAGTTCAATGTTGACCCAATCAGTTGGAGTGTCAGGTTGATTGAAATTGCATTGGCTTAATATTGTTTGAACTTTGGCATGACTGACTGGTTCACTGAGTGAACTAATCGGCTCATTGGTCCCAAACAACTGATTCATGTGATGAACCACCCGACTCAATGATCAATTTGATTACATCAAGGATTAGTGTTGATGTCATGTTGAGCATCAATTGAACATTAATTTCCAATACAATTGTGATTGGAAAGCATGATGAAATGACCAGTTCAAGGGTTGAACCAATTAGTTCACCTATGAACCGATCATTTTGCTGCTCTCAGGATGCAAAAAATTGTGAAATTTGACGGCTTCCACTCCCGCTCAAAATGGGAACCCTAACCCAAACCATCCTATAAATAGAGTGGTACTGGGGGCTTCTCAGACACATCAAACAACTCTGACAATTGTTTTCTTCTCTAGTTGTAATATCTGAGAGAACCTTAGAAAGTCCTACCATATAAAGGGAGGGATAGCAAGGGAGAACAATTGCGGGAGAGCAAGTTGGGGCTAGTACACGAACAAGAAGGGACAACTCCTTCTTGTTAGTTCTTCTAGAACAACAAGAGTTCCCAGTGGTCTATGTGGACTACTATAGAACAAAGAGGCTTTTCCTTCCGTATAAGAGAACAATTGTGGGAGAGCAAGTTCGTGCTAGTACACCAACGAAAATGGACAACTCCTTCTTGTTAGTTGTTCTAGAACAACACGAGTTGCCAGTAGTCTATATGGACTACTATAGAGGCAAATATGTTTTTCCTACCACTCAGGAGTACAAGGTCAACCTCTATCCACAGTGATCAACCAAGTGTTGCTACTGACACTTTTCAGGTGTGACTTAATGAATGGGAACATACAGTTGCAAGGATATAGTCGTTGGACTTGGTCCAGGACCATGTATGACCTTGCAAACCATCCTTCCCATTACATAGTTATTGAGGCGACTGTCTGTTATAGGGGAATATGGTAGATACATTTTTTTGTTTCCATTTTCTATATGTTGTCATATTTCCCAACACAGCTGCCATCACAGGTTTTTAGTCCACAATGTATAATAATGTAACAAACAAAAATCTGAAATCGAAGTTTTAACTACAAAATATCAACACTTCCATTCATCTTTCAAGCCTACATTTTGATGAATCAATCTTTCCCATTGTTTGCATAGGTCATTCAATTGCTCCAATGTATAGGGTTTTGTACTTTTAAAAAACTACAAAGAAAATGAGACTTCTAATTAGATTTATTTTTTGTATTATAAGATGAGACTACTTCGTTAATATGATCCAAGAATAATAACATTACCTTCTCTATACATTTGATCTATTGCATGTACATGACAATTATCTGCATGTACAACATCATGTAATATGCACATACCTAATCATTGTCTTATATAGGAGCTTGTTGATTTACAATTATTGTTGACAAATGTAATTAAGAAGAGTTGGTAATATATAATCCAATTGGAATGATAATACTTACATAAACACTCTTCCAATTCACTGATTTCTTTTTCTTATCTACTTTCCCTCCACCACTACAGAAAGCCTTCACACCCCTATAAGTTAAATAAATAGATATGTTGCATTATTAAATTGTCATATGATGCAAACATTAACAAATATGTTGGGCCCCGAAAAACTATACTTGTGTGTGAATCACCAAATTCATTGAGTGTCCATCATTTGGTGTTAGTTTTATACCAAAAGAATCAAATAAATACACAGTCCATGTCTCAGAATTAATCAGTAATAACTATTGATGCTTATTTCTGAGTGAATAGAAGGCAATAAAATAAAAATGTAATTCCACAATAAATTGTATTCATAAGTTTGGCATATAAACAACAATCTAAAAACTTACACAATGTTAATGGAAGCTATGATCATGCTCTTGGAAATACCAAAAAACCACATCGTGGTACTAACAAATCTGTGATGTCATTCGGAACTCTAAGTACATCGCTCATCAATGATGGCATTAGAAATGCCACATTTGCTATTCTGAACTGAGCAGTTGCATAATACGAATGACTAAACAATATATTTATGCAATACTCAGTTACTATATAGGAAACAATTAAAAAATATGTATTTTTCACATATTACTGGGTATTCATACTCACCGTATCCAAATCTCTAACACTAATATGTTCAACCATTGATACTAAAATAGCTCAGATGCATCAGTCAACACTATAATATTGTCATGTTCTACACCTTGGATCTCATCCCTAAAGCTGACCACCATGGTATGGTCTATATTGTCTAACCATCTTGTCAACATCTTGTAGTTAGGGCCTAAGGAGTTAAACAACTCCTATGGAATAAAATGTGGGGGCAGATGCTTCATAACCTTAGGGTCTTCTTAGCAGCTATGGGATGCATGCATGTGTTGTTATATTAGCTTTCCATTATTTATATAAACTTCAATATACATTTGTCATATCTAAAGAAATATAATCAGTCATTTGGTCCATCTAGTAAATCCGCCTTGTCCATTTCTGACTTTGGTGGCATCCATGTGCTTGTATGGGAGAGGTGCATCTCTCATTGTCAGAAAGATGTGTATGACTCTCACACAAACATGATCCGCATGAAGGGGAATACAATGAACCATATCAGTGAGAGAATCATTGACATCTGTCGTGGTGTTGTATGATGGAACATCAATGGCAAGGCAACATTTTCTGGCCACCTACAATTTTTTGAAGCACAAACCTTAAAATTGGTGAACATATATATTGACTTTAGGGATTATTTTATCACAATGCAAATATAAATTTACTTGAATTGAATCTTACCCCAGTCGTGACTTGTGGATATGAAGGACTACTCCCATTGCACTCTATGGGGGAGTGATGAATAGGTTCTGTGACTATTGGAGAAGCTTGCGTCACCTAAGAAGCTTTGAAATTATCCAAGGATGCATTTATCAATCGCTGTGTGTAATTGTTGTCCACTTCCCCTTTCTTTGTAGATTTGTACTTTTTTTGTGATGTGCTAGAAAGTTTTTATCCCATACCCAACTCTAGTGCTCCTAACACGTCCAGGATGCTTTTCTATCCCTAAAGCAACTGTCAATTCATCATGTGTGCCCTGAGGGGTGAACTTGCTCCAACAAATTATCAACAAAATTGAATAATCAGTAAAACATAAACATTCTAGTGAAAAAAGAACATATTGTAAGAACAAAAAATTTCCCATTTTTGAAGCCACCTCCTATGTTGCTTGGACGGGGATTTCTTCGTCTTTGTTTCTCCTTCCATCTATCCACTCAATATAGGGGGGCAATCTTTCAGAAGTACTAGAAGACTCATCAGTGGAAGGAGTAGAAGTAGGAGGCCCTTGCCCTTACTCTTTCTCTTGCTCTTACTCTCTCATCTGGTGGAGTTTAAAATAACCACCGGAACCCAACTGGTGGTTGGGCATGTTCTTGTCATACCTATATTTTTTAGCATTGTGAATGGACTAATTAATTTAAATAAAGAAATATTGTCAAGTAACCATAATAAATCATAAGAATGTAATTAATTCAATAAAGAAACATTGTTAAGTAACTGTAATAAATAATAAAAATGTAATTAATTCAATACCATGAATGCATATGTTTTTCTCCGCTCAATAAATTCCTTCTAATCATATTCTTCAATATAGTTCCATTTAAGACTGGGGTCCTGATCCTCCTTGTCTCCAAAGATGTAGTCTCTTGTGAGTATCGTCTACCAATCTCTATGTCTTCTCTGGATGAGTTGCATAACAAACTTGCGATGTAACATTTCATCAGGCTCAAATCGGGCCTAAAAAGGTTCAACATCTACTACTATTTAGAAATATTAAAAGAAAGAATGGTAAAAGACTATAAAAAATAAATGTATTTATCTCACCTCTAACTCCCTCCAGATGAGGTATTTGTTGGTCGTATTCACTTGTCTCCAATCCTCTACAAGGAGAGGCACTTTGCTTCAACCAAGGCCCCCACAGTAGCTTACAGATTCTTCAGTAATCTGCATGCCTGGTTCATTGAATTCAATGATGCCATTCCACCCTTGCCTATTTGCGGCATTTTCAATCATCATTATCCCTCTAACTCCTTCATGTTTTGTTTTATGAGCATCGTCATCACCCTAGTTAGGATGCTCAGGATCCTCACACCCAGGCTCCGGATGCTCAGGATAATTATGCTCCTGGTCTGATGCCATCTATAAAATCAAAAGTAAATATATGAAAGGAGTAAGATTACATATAAATAGTCAGATCACATATAAAAAGTCAGATCACATATGAACAAATAAACAAGCTATATACTACCACATATGAACAATATGCCTTAAACTAATGTCCCTTCTGTGAGATCTTCACATGTCTAGCCATCAATGTTAGATTCAACATTCATACTTGATAAAGCAATCAAAAATGGACTAGAGTTGTCATACTTGTCAAAGTACTCTTCTTCATGAATAGGATCTAAAATGAACACTCTTTTCTTATGAAGAATGACAGACCAATTTTCTTTTGCAGGATCATTGATTGATACCATAGTGAAGGGTTTATCCTTCTCGCCTATCCACTCAAATTCACTATTGTGAAATTGAGTTTGTCAACTACAACTCCTTTGTTGTTATAAACCCATTTACATCTAAATAATGAAACTCTAAACTTTGTGTACTCAATTTTGCATATGTCTTCAATGACCTCGTTATAAGACATCTATCCTTCACGTGGACTCTTATCCTTGGTAGTAGAAAAATAAACATAAGATGCCTGAAGGGTGACCCCCTATTTTGAATGACACTCTTATCATCTTGACATTTTGTTTAGTATGAAAATCAATTTGTGTCAAACCCTTCCCAAGATGTAATTTGGGCCTTTGTCTTATATTCCAACCATTTAATAGTTTCTGTAACATTATTTGGTGTTGGAGATAGTTGATTTAATTCTTTCTTTTAAAACCACCTAATAAATGTCCGATTATGCTCTCTAGCAAGCCATATTGAACTTAGTAAAACCTAAGTATAATGGTTTCTCAAATTCAAGAACAACATTTCAAAACAAGGGAGGTGGGTCTATAACATTTACCCCACAACTATCTACCATCACATCAACCATGTCTATTGGAATTGGTTCGTTCTCATCAACATCATTAGTCATTTCTTCTTTGACACAACTACCACTACAAAGTAGTAGACTTCAGATGGTTAGACAAGTTGTCCATGTGTGTTCTTGAATGTCACTTGATTTTGCATATGATAATCCATGCACTTCCATAGAAAAACATCTTTTTTTCATGAACATGATTGGATCTCCAAAGGAAAAGACACTAGGTTGTACAAAACCCATATGTATGAGTTCCTATAGCTTCTTCTGGAGCTCAACAAGCTTCACAGGTGCCATGCGATATGGTGGTTTCGAGATAGGAGTCATGTTTGGTACATAGTTGACAGAGAAGTCAACTTATTGAGTGGGAGGAAGTCTAGGATGCTCTTCAAGAAAGACATAAGGAATGTCTGGAACCACATTGATATCATCTAGCTGGGGTGGCGTAGGGTTAGGAATGATTGACACTAGATAGGCTCTACAACCAAGCGAGATGAGTTTATCCACCTGAAGTGTTTGAATAATAACTCTTAGTCATCCCACTTTCTCCCTTTGATGTAGAGGCACTCACAATCAGGGTGTAGCAAGTAGACCATCTTCTTTACCAGATGAATGTTGAACTTTTTTAGCATTTGATTCCCAAGATAACATAAATGGCATCCTATTGAAGTTCAACTCAAACATCATGTCAGATATTCATAATACTATGGGATAAATTTCCATATAAGTAGAACACACCCTGCCACTAGGAGTGTATCTCTCTAAGATATGACCCATATACATAGATTATAGTTGTTACAAGTTTGGTACCAGTAAAGGTAATAAATGATCCAAAATTGAATAAAGGCTTTGATGGTCTGATGAAGTAAATTCATGGTGCATTTAGTGACTTTATTATCATCTATGTCCTCCATGACATCCATGGAAAATATGCATCCTGCACGCCTCTCAATAGGTGGGTGATGTCCTTACTTATTGTTGTTGTCTCATAGACTACTACAACTATGACTACTAAGGAGCTCATGGGTGAGTTGGGATTGGGGCCTTCTGACTGTCAAGGCATTGAGGTATGATATGCCCAACCTGAACACACATTTGTCATGCTAAATGTCTAATATATGATAGGGAACCTTCCACGAGGATAGTGACATAGAAAACAATATCTCTTATCACAAAAATCATCACTTAAGATGTTCTTCTTGTTGGTACTGTTTGTCGAGGACTAAAACTTGGGATAAGTCTTCATAACGAGTACCTTATCCACCACCTTATGAAAGGTGAGGGAGAGTTTGGGGATTAAGGATGGTCCTACATGGTAGCTCATCCCCTTCAAAAAATGTCTAGCTCAAAGACCATGTCCTAGTCCTACATCATAGTACTCCAACAACAAGAATCTCTGATCTTATACAAAGACACTCAGAGGCCTTCCTTCAAAATGTAAACTTTATGCTCCTTCTTCCTCAAAGTAGTGAGTAGATGGACTTCTTGTGAAACAATGTAAGAAAACCTCTCCCAAGTCATGCTAGACATGTCATGAGTTTGGGTGACACCATTCAACCAAATGTTTGTCGACCCACCAAAAACATAGGTGGTGAAGTGGACCTTACACTGAGGAGGGTACTCCATGGCCTTAAAGATATGCTCAATGGACAACACCCAGTCATTGTCCTTGTCCATTATCTGATGTCTCCTTTTCTCTTAAAGTAGGATAGATGCATTTGATGGACTCTTTCAAAGAGTACTCCTTGGGCTTCTCTACAATAGGGATTTTGTTAACCCATCCCATCATCATAGGAGTCAAAAAGTAGCATAGAAAGACCAACTCTTGATCTGATGTAATCTACGTAGATAATGAATCTCTAAAATAAGAGGGAACAACAAAAACATGTTGGGGCCCAGAAGTGGCATGTGAATCCAGAGTCATCAATGATGGATCCACAAGTGGCATCCCAAACTATGGGTTTGGCGGTTTATAATACGCATTCATTCCATCATGGGATTGAGATGTCTCACCATCCATATTCCCTAACAGATTGGTTGTCTTGAACAAGGATAAATAGATATAAGAGGCCAAACATAATGTTTTGAGACTCTAGACTACCGAATGCTATAGTTTGATACCATTTTTAAGAATTGGGACCCACAAGGGGACCACACCCTAAATTTATTTCAAAAATACTCAAGAAAAATCCCAAACATTCATTCATTAATGATTAGATAATGGGGGCGATAAATACTCTCAAAATAATATGTATGAAATGAGAAAATAAATTAATAGCAATAGATAACAGAAATTAAGCTATTTAAATATCAAAATAGATACATGCCACATGGAAATCCAAGAAAATGAAAGAAACTTAAACTAAATTCATGGCTTTCACTAGCATTCTGGAGATCTAAGAATCCTCCAAGAACTATTATAGAATGGGTTTCCTCGGATTCTGGATCGTCAAAAAACTAGCTCCTCTACTAAGGGGTCAATTGTCTGTGATGCACTTGGATGGACGGGAACATCAACCAGACATAGGTAACAAGGTATCATTTAGCACATAATGCACATGTACATATAATCAATAATTTGGCCATTATATTGGGTTATAAGTACAAAAGTGATGTTCCCATAAAGAGGGGATTTATGCAATTATGTAAATTCAAAAGATTTGAATCAAGATAACGAGGCATATCAATTGTAGAGAATAAGGATGGACAATAAAATATCTTATCATAATAATGATTCAAAATTTCAAATTGAAACAGTAAAATTTGCATGCATATACAATGTAGGATAAATATACCTAAAATAGGAACGTAACACCATTGGACCATGGCCTAAAAAGTAAGACACCCACTAGAGGAATGTGCACACCCTATATAAGCATGGTTGTACATAAGTACCACTACTTTAGATAATTTAGTCAAAATATTTAGCATTGAATTAGAGAGGAAATTTTTTATTCATAATCACATAATAAGGCAAAGCATGGCGGAAGGGGTGAAAGGACCCATTATAAAAGAGTAATTCAATATTTATCGAGAATTATGTTATGTCAAATCATGATACAAGATGTTCAAAATTTATTTTCAAAGAGAGATAATAATCCAAGAGATGCCTCATTAGATGAATTTAGTTTGTGGTCACATAATGCACAAAATAAATAGAGAATGTATATACCTTGAATTCATACCTAATTATCCTACATTACTTCTCAAGATCAGGGTTAGGACTTTTCACAACCTAATCATAATATTTATGCATTTAGTTAATATTGATTTCATTAAATTCTTTAATTTAAAAATGGACCTACTCTAAGTTGGAAATCACGCCTCAAAACCCATCTCATTAACACCTTTGTATTTTTATACACGTTGAGTAGTAGAGCGTGTGTAGGGAAACCAAAGGTGGAATATGGAGTCTACCTACCTAATTTCTTGACCCAATCTAGGGACCTAGATGACAAAGAAAATAAGTCTCGACTATGACATTCAAATGATCCTAGATCTTTGATAAAAATTGTTACATCACTTAAATCAAATTAATGACAATTGGGGGCTGTTAGTCTACAGATCTTGCAAATCTCAATAGATATGTATATCATGGTGTTCAAATTTAGCATGGATATGGGCTCCAGTTGTACAATCATTAGTTTGTTGTTAACTTGAGCATGCAGAGCAGTTGGAACAAGAGCAGACAACACTAGTTGTCAACTTTGTTGAATTAGGCGTGATTCCAACTAACGTTATCTTATTAGAGGAAATATCACAACAAATAATGAAGCTTCTCATTATATACTAATCTAAATTATTTCTATATGGAACTATCGAGATTCAAAAGGTTTCAACACAAATGGCCCCTTGTTTTCTTTTTGTGGTGTATTTGATATCTCTCTAAGCTCAAAACTGGTAGTTTTCCTAATTCAAGTTTGAGGAACACTAAAAATGTCTTAAATTTATTATTTTAAAATTATTTGGCCTACCTTTTTTCTATAATATATTAATCACTTAATTAGGGTATTTAACTGAATCTAATAACCAAATATGGTAATTCATCTTATGTTTTCTCCATTTATCTCACCTAATCCCCAAGAGTTATCCTAGGGCATAATTCTAGAGCCAAACCAATTTCATTAGTGTTATTATCCAAAAAATTTCATTGTTCAATTTATTAGGGTTTCTTCATTTTAAGAACACATATACATATTGTAATAATGAGTTAAATGGGTTATTAGATCCCAACCAATTTTAACCTATTGTAATACATGGAAAAGGGTCCTTCAAAATATTTAATTAGAAAAGGGAAAAAGAAAAGGGAATAGAGAGATTGGTACCTAAATATGGGGATGTTACAAAAAACATATGTAGTATGAGGATATACTCATGAGAGATACATTTACAAATATAGTTTTATCAAATATATTGAGAAAATTCATGCACCATACACCAAAATGCCAATCTAGTTGTCATTTTATCTATAATTTGTTGTCAAACATTATAATGCACCTTACATGATGAAAAGCGGAGACTCATATATTTTATTCTTTAGTGTAATCCAAGCCTTGTTATAACATCCAATTATGAAAGGTCAACAAAAAGCCATAAAGCAAGGGATCCATTAGGTCCATTAGCCATTCATTTGGCTCCAAGGTATTAAAAGAATACACATAAATTTACAAGATTGTAGGAAATTGGTTTACAAAATTATGATTGAGATGGATAAACAAGGTATACTTGGAAAAGGAAATACATACTCTAGTAGATGTGATGTATGTCCACTCACTATGTAATAACTGATTTTACTAGAATGGAATCAAGATCGAAGAGGAGCAAATAGTGTTGGATCTTTCTACATGATACTTTAGAATATGTAGAAGTTTCTTCTAAAACCCACCTCTAGAATAAATAGCAGAGACAACACTTTATAATGCAATCTTTCATGATTCTATTGGTCTCTTATAGATAAATTATTGAAGGTGTATAATAACATCATTTTCTTTAAGATGTCACTTTATCATGATCTGTCTAAAATAATGGTGAAAATCCAAATGTAAAATCTAATAATTGAGGGTTGTATGTGATGCGTTAGTATTTTTAGATTAGGAAATCTGACCACACTACTTTGTACACATATTTTGAATGTCTAATGATAAAGAAAACCATAAAGGGATGGATATATGGGATATGCTTATCCTCCGTGGTAAATCTATCCCGCTTCTCATCCATGAATAGATGATTATGTGCCATCATAATGTACTATTTTATAAGAATTATAACATGATTATACATTTAATTAGGAATCTCTATTCTCCAATAACCTAAGATAGTAGACGAATTGCAAAATTGTAAGCATAAATCTACATTTGTCACTTATGTTAAAAACTTCTTATTTTTCTCCACTCATTCTCATATATTTCCTCTCTCAACCATATCAACTCAGGATTTTTGGGTGCAAAATAAGAATTAATCAAATCATGTTCCCTTGGAATACAAATTATTCATTCATCATAGACAAGTGGCTAGGAAGCATAAGGAGGAGTAGAGAAAGGGGATGTTAGCCCATAACAATGGAAATCCTAAGAAGAAACTAAGTTTTTTAGCCCTTGAGAAAGTTAACTTGGATCTATTCTAAGTTAAATGTTGGATGTCATGGAGAAACTGACACTGGAACTAGCTTGAAATCACTTTGTTTACCAATGAGATGAACATCTTTTTCCTAAAAGCAATGAAGCATTTTTCTTTTTGTACACTTATGTTTACAGTGATTAGCCTATCATTATTGATATCTTTCAAAGGATCCAGGCTAGCCAAAAGTTTACCCTGTAAGAAAACAAATGTCTGGAAGTTTGTCCCACAAATGCATATGTTGATTTCCTTTATTGGAGAGGGTTGTCTTTTACTACAGGAAACTTGAATTTTTATGCCTTCCATTCATTGGTTATGCCAATAATGCTAACTCATTTCGTGTGGTTAATGTATTGATTGCACTATCTTTCTAGCTTTATATTTAAGAAGATTCAACAAAATTAGGGGGATCGAGTGTTAATAGTGTAAACTAGAGTTATAATATCTCTTCAACAAAATTTTGGGAGTCATGTTTTGAAATACGAGCAACATCTAGACAAAATATATCATAGAGAAATGCTACATGAAACACTATCTTGTTCACAAATAAAAAATGACAAATCTCTTACATATATTAATAAAAAATGACAAATCCCTTACATATCTTAAAGTTATCTCAATGAAATCACTGTATTGATTGAGGATAACTTTTACATCTCAGCATTTTTGTTTGCAGTTGGTCTAGACTTGAACAGGTGGATCAATATGGATCTAACAATAGGATCCAAGATAATGTCAAGAATGTCACACTTTTAATAGATTTTAATCGAATCACATCACAAAGGCATAATGCTCTGAAGACTCCATCAAAAAATTTAGGTCTTTCTGAGCACATATCACACAAACTCTTCATAAAACCCACAATAGTCCAACATTTGATTAGTCTAGGGATAAAGAATGATCGGTCAATAAAGACTACAAGTTATATACATTTTCTAGCCATAACTGGTCTCATTTTTTCGAAAATCAAATGCCTCAAAAAAATCCACATTTTCTTATGGTTGATTGGTCATAAAAAGGCTATATATTGGATCAAGATCTAAAAGTGGACACTTTTTGGGCCCTTCAATTGTCATTTTTCTTCCAATAAATATGAAGAGAGAAATCAATATTTTTTATTAGTGCACCTTATCACGTCAAATATGGGCACATATTCTAACTACGGATTCATTTTCAACCACAACCATGAAATCATAGTATATTCCTTATTTTGCTGGATTAATGTCTAGATCCCGCAATACAAGAAGAATACTGGATCACAAGCTGCTCGCATTATATAACACATTTAGATAAAAAAAACAGTCATTTCTTTAGTTAGAAAGAAAAATAGGATTTATACGCAGCCATGAACCCTGATGAAGTTAAATCCCGACAGTGACTACTGTTGGTCGCTTCTCATAGTGCTCTCATGATCTTATTGATGCCCTACCATGGTTTTCATCTTAGGGTTAGTTTGGTTGGACGGAACTCCAACACACAACAAACCAACTACACAATACTAGTTATTGCACGTGCTTTGCACGTCTGGTGATTGAAAATCAACTGAAGCAATTGAACTATCCATATCAATTCTTTGTATTTTGGTTTTCCAAGCATTTATTCTTTTCAATTTTACGTTTTTTTTCTTATTACTATTTTTTTTTTGAGGTGTTGGCATGTATATTTTATTCATTTTCACATGTCTTGATTAGGTTTTTCTTGTAGCATGTTGAACATTTTCATATACACTATATTATAATCCCCATTACCAATGTCATTTTTGTTTGTGACATATTTCATTCTTAATCAAATTATATTACAAATATTTTCCAATTATTTTGCATTAGTATGGTTCATTTCTTTAAAATGAAAACAACAATTACAATAAACATAGTTCATCTTTTTATGAAACCTACCATTTTAAAAAATGACCAATAATCACTTTATTTGCTTCAAATAGTGGATTTGAGTAACTTAACAATAAATTTATCATGCAGTTTTATTCACTTCTTAATATCGGGTGTATTCACCCTTGATATCCATTCTTAGACCATCTCATCTTATTATTGAGTTATGGCACATATCATAGATGAAAACAATGTAGACAAAATATATAATAGCTCAAAGTATCAACTAAATTCATGTAAATGCATGTGGAAAACCATCCACTACAGAACTAAATAACCTCGAAAGTTTAAAACAATATCAATGCGTGGTTGAAATCTTGAAAATAAATTATGAAAAAATAGATGTAATAGTAGCAACATATTTAGAATATCATATTGTTCAAATATTATACTTCATACACATTACTTATTAATCTTTTTCATTTCATTTAGTAGTAAAATCTAATTGTAATACCAAAAAATTATTTTTACATCAATTATCATTTTTATATTGAGAGAAATATGCCCAATTCAAAAGAAGAATGATACAATACTACTTGTTTCATGGAAAATATTATTGAATACTTCATTTGATCATGCATCATAAACTGATTTTAATGTAATCTCTTCCCATAACCATAACATGGAAGTTATTGTTTTTTATGTTTTCTTTATATATAAAAATTATTTTTACATCAATTATCATTTTTATATTGAGAGAAATATGCCCAATTCAAAAGACAAATGATACAATAGTACTTGTTTCATGGAAAATATTATTGAATGCTTCATTTGATCATGCATCATAAAATGATTTTAATGTAATCTCTTTAAACTCTCCCTTGAAAGAATTACATATACCACTTCCAAAAGTATTACAATATATTGTTTCATATCATTTGTCTTGATTTGTAAGATACTATAAATATGACTCGTAATATTTTTTAGTTGGTCTTCATATATGATCCATAATATTGTTTTCATAGTACACAATATTATTTTCATATCATTCATCATGATTTGTAAGATAGACCCATAGCTTGTATTCATCTATTATTAAGGTGGTATTAGATAAGTCATATCACTTATAGGAATTAAAACAAAGTATTATTATTGAAACTAATTCAAAAAAATTGAAGGGAAAAATTTATACGACACGCCTATGGGGGTCTCATAATTTCCTGCATAGAAACAACTATAGTGAACAATTTTGACCCTCTTTGAATGTAGAAATTGTCTCAAATTTTTAAGTATGCAACCACTCAGTCACATCGTTCATGAAATATAATGTAAATATGCTACTTAAATAAGCAAGGATACCATGACATAATAAACTAATTAATTTTGAGAAACACAATTCTCACATGTACCATAATAGCACTATGTTTTCTCATATACGGTGTTAAATGATTCCCAAACTAAATAACCATGTCAAGATGACAATTACTATGATGTTTCAATTATCACACCTGGAGAGTATATTCTTAATTTTCCATATAGACCATCATCTAGCGTTATATAAAATGATAACTAAACCACTACTGATTCTTGCGTGGTAGGAACATATATCTCTTGCAAATGTTTTTTATATTTGACTATGGTAGTATGAAAGTTTTATTGATTAAACATATATAATTTAAAGACTATGACTAATCATCTTTCTAGATATATGTATCATGAATATTATATATACAAATGTTTTAGTTTAGGTTGAGTTATAAATGAATTAAAGTAGAATAATTGAATCAGTGTTCTTCCTCCCAACACCTTCATAAGAACAGTGTCTCACCTAATATCATAGTGATGCCTCTTTACTATTCCAATGAATTAATTGCCTTTATCAATGTTGATAACATTCTTGTGGCCAAAATTGAGAAGCCCTAGTTATTTATTATGCATTTGATTGGTTGCATCATTGTGTAATATACACTTAACTACACATGTCCCTTAGATAGTAGAGAAAGTCCACTATTTTCTTCCAATCACTGTAGACATGCTTACAACATATTTTGACTAATATTATAAAATAGACCATCTTTTCTTCTAGACAGACATGGGTAACAATAAAATGTATTTAAAGTTTTTGTTTTTTTATCTTTGAGTTTGTAATCACACACTTACAATAACTTCAGTGTTTTTATCATTCATGCTAAGAGTATCAACCATACATTATTCTATATTGATAAAAATTGGTATCATACCTGAAGAATCATTAGCATGTGTGTATCTATAATACTTGTTCAAGTTATGATTATAACATTGGACTAAAAAATACCCAAATATTATGTTTTCATGATATCTCAATGATTGTAAACTAATTACTCGATAGGGGGACATTTTCGGAAGTAAAAAAAAAAAAGAATTGATCTCAATCTATCATGGTTTTTGTGTACGGACCCAAACAATAATTTTCTTATTTATTTTTGGTTAAGTCTTCTAGTGTTTTCTCAAATAAAATGTATTTCACAAATTGATAAAAAAAGAGGTTGCATACAATTCAATTATATAGGTATAAATGAATTTGAACATTGACATTAGAAGTTAATTCATCAAGAAATCTAGTTAATAGGAGAAGCTTACACTTGATTTTTTGTATATTGTTTCTATCTAATAACCTTCTTACACAAGTCTCCATATTTATTCATTATAAAAAAATTAATTTTAGGAAGTGTAAAATGTGTTCATTATAATATTTTTTATTTTAAAGAGTTTCAAAATTTGGTCAAAATAAAAGGTGAAATAGGGTAATAGGTTTACTTTCAACACAATATGATAACTTGTTATTCAGATTAATGTCAAAAGTGTATGCCAATATAAAAACACTTAACACACATAGGTATCACATCATGTGCATGTTATTCATGAGTATGTAAGGATAACTATGCTCTTAAAATTTATCTACAGTGATGAATATGACAACCATTTTTCATTATAATTAGCTATTTGAAATGTCATGATGAGTAATAAGGACGTTGTAATATTCATTAGTATGAATTATTTCACGTAAATATAAATCTAAAACCTTTTTGACTTGATATAATGAAAACATCGACTATTTAGAAAATTTTAAGAAATCTCAAAAAATGAAAATTATGCAGTCCGTTTCATTCTAGAACATATCACAAAACAAAATAGAACTTTAGTTAGATTAGTAGAATGTATTTTCAATAAAGACTCTTTTGTTTAACACATTAATAAATGAAAATGTGAAAAAGTGGTCCATTGAAGTGACATTTTCATTATAAACTATTGTGTGTTGTCTATGATGGTATATGATATGCTTCATACTATCTAAAAAGTTGAAGTTGTGAAATGATGCTTTTTTACATTGAAAATTATTAATATATACAAGATTGTACATTGAGATTATGGGGTATGTAGGATGAAAAAAATATCCAAATACATAAAACATGTTTTAGTTGTATGTATATTTTGCATGGGATAATAAATCTGTGTCGGATAGAACTCTAGTTTTTTACAAGTTTGTATTTTGATTGAGATTGAATAATTTTATTGTGATGAATTCCTTTTGTGTAATGTATTATTATGTTTTTCTCTTTGAAAGGACGAAATGGTATCATCCTTGATGCAACAAAAAATACATAAAACATATTGTGATAATTATATCCATGATATTGATGTAGTCGTATATACATAGTTATTAGGAAATAAAAATATAAGTTGTTGTTTATCTGATACAATGTGTCGGCAAATATGTGGCATTCATATGTCTAAAACTTCTCAATGTTATTGTTTTGGACGTAATAATTCAGACTGATCAAAACAATAACCAAAAATATCATCTCAAGATCATTATCATCGAGGATAAGACTATTTAATAACTAAATCAACGAATCAACTTCCTTATGTATGTTAGTATATAAACTTCTTGTACTCCATATGCAGATTCTGACCCTTATATTATTTTTGGTGTCTCCATATCACCTCCATGCTACATTGGTCGTTACTATCCTAAAGCCTAGCTCGATCAGGAGACATACATGTATATAATATCAATGCCATAAATTAGTTCAAAATGTCAAAAAAAAAAATTCTTTTCATGACGATGAAGAATTTTAACGTCTACATAAACTTTCCAGGCTAGTATCTAGCTGAACTACATATTACTCTATACCTAAATCCGTCATCAGTCAAATCTTTTGTAGTATTGTTGAATATCTGAGAGGCCGAAAGGGTAACAACAAAAAATGTCAATCACTGTGAAGAGACGGCATTTAAAAATTAAGAAGTTTACCAAGAAAAGTAAAGGTTTTTTTTGTATCAAAATACTTACCAGATCACGGATTGTTGTGTTGCTCTTTGAAGAAGCATTAGGACCTGGCAGCAATCATAGCAAGTCCGATTTTTATACCCCCCTCCACAGGGGTAATCATTTACCATTGTTATACCATTGTTATTGCGGACGCATCCGGAAGGTTGGGATGACTGCAATAGAAGGTCCTATTCTTTACAATAAATGCTTTACCTATAATCCCAGGCTTGAAACAGCAACGAACCACCTATTATGTGGTTCCCTTTGTTCACAACTGATTGAACTTGCTCGATGTCCTCGCACACGGCATCTTATGTTCCATCATATTTAGTCGATACATTTATATTTTTTGACCTTGACCAGAGAGGTTATGCAATAGTTTTGATACATAGTCAGAACTGCTCCAGAAAACCTGCCGGTGCATGAAGAAGATTGTTTTTAACCCCTCATTGCAGTGATTGATCTGTCTTGCAGACATAGTAGGAAGAGCTGCCATAGCTCCACCACAAACGCCAATGCCCGTCGTCATGATGGCGCCTTCTGGTAAAGACCACTTCAGAGGAGAAAACAGTGCAGACGGCGAAGAATTTCTGGTATACACAACAGTAAGTTTTAGGCTGCTCTTTTGGAGACTCGCAGAACGGCTGCGTGGTCGTTCCAAACAAAGTCTTCGATGCCTCAAAACTATGACAGCACGTGATACTAAGCATCTGATTAATATGAATGATGGTTTGTTTGGCCATAGTAACTATAACTAAAATCCTAACTTTG
Source organism: Alisma plantago-aquatica (assembly GCA_963693085.1). NCBI lineage: Eukaryota > Viridiplantae > Streptophyta > Magnoliopsida > Alismatales > Alismataceae > Alisma > Alisma plantago-aquatica. The sequence goes on along the minus strand of OY856410.1, from coordinate 1,154,383,467 downwards.
TTGCCTAGCCCGTACGTAAGTTGAACAAGCAGAGGATCACAATACAACCTGCAAGGATGAAGGACAATGGCAAGTTTATGTGACGGCGGGCTTCCAAAAGTGACGACCGATGGGGGCAGAGAACCATATTAGGATGACGGTGGAACCGTTGTAGATAAGGCAAGCATCGAGAGTTTAAGTATAGGTCAAAAAATCGAAATGGCATGTTTGCACATTTTAATTACCAAAATGGCACCATTGAGACTTTAATTCCCAAAATGGCACGATTCAGACTTAAATTCCCAAAATGGCACGTTTCGGAAGCAATGTGTCATCTTTCGGGACGCATTGCTCCTGCTGGGGCCAATACGTCTCCTCGGGAGACATATTGCTACTTTAAAAAAGCAATGTGCCCCCAATCGGGACGTATTAGCCCCACCAGGAGCAATGCGTCCCCAAAGAGGACGTATTGCCTTTTTTATTTTATTCATTTATTTTTGAATTATGATACCATAAACGTCATATATATATATATATATATATATATAGAGAGAGAGAGAGAGAGATAAATTCATAATATTTTATAGAATTCTTTTTATTATGTTTAAAAAATAATATATTAACATAAATCCAAATTACATAATAAGTTTTTTTACTTTGTATCCAATTTAGAGACAAATATAATATGACAAAATTAAATATATTATGATTTTTATATATTACATTTAAAATCATATGCATCATAGATTTTATTTTGGTTATTCATTCTTATTGTTCTAGTATATTAAACCTTAAATAATTGACATGTTTATATTTTATAAAATTATATGTCATTATTTTACTATATATATATATATATATATATATATATATATATATATATATATATATATATATATATATATATATATATATATTATAAATATATATATAGAATATTTTAATATTATTTTATTATATTCGAATATTATTTTAAATATACTTAATTTTATAATTTAATATAGATTATGCATTTATCAATTTAACATATTATATATATATATATATATATATATATTTATAATTATAAAATAAAACATATGTATATGTAGATATATACATTTAAAATTAAGAGATGCAATATTAAAATTATGTAACAAAGTTTATAATTATAAAATAAAACATATGTATATGTAGATATATACATTTAAAATTAATAGATGCAATATTAAAATTATGTAACCAAGTTTATAATTATAAAATAAAGCATATGTATATGTATTTATTTATAAACTCAAAAAAATAAGAAAACTAATATAAAATTATATATATATATATGCATATATATTTTTAATTTCTTTGATTTTAAACTTTGTTATATGAGTTTATTATTGTATTCATTAATTTTAAATACTTCTATCTACATTTATAAATATTATGTTTAACAAAATATAATATTTTATTATATTCAGGTATGATTTTAAATATACTTAATTATATAATTTAATGTAGATTACGTTCATATATATATATATATATATATATATATATATATATATATATATATATATATAACGTACATGGTATCATAATAAAAAAATAAAAAAAATAAAAAAGGCAATACGTCCTCTTTGGGGACATATTGCTCCTGGTGGGGCCAATACGTCCCCATCAGGGACGCATTGTTTTTTTAAAGTGGCAATACGTCTCCCGAGGGGACGTATTGGTCCCACCAGGAGCAATGCGTCCCCAAAGATGACGTATTGCTTCCGAAACGTGCCAATTTGGGAATTAAGTTCTGAATCGTGTCATTTTGATAATTAAAATGTGTAAATGTGCCATTTTAGTTTTTTTGGCTTTAAGTATAATCAGGAGTTATGGGAAGAAGGGTTACGAAAGAGTCTGTTAATTAGTGGTATTTTGGATGACGGAGACGAGCTATGGCTCTTAGTATGATAGAATAGTAGATTTGCAATTCCTTTCGTTTGCTTCGATGTTGTTGCAGTGTTCAGATGGAAAATGAATTCTCAGTCACACTTAGTTTACGTTATGAAATGAGGAATTGAATCGCACTAAATTTAGGCGCAGTTTGTTTTTCCACTAACATGCCAACTATTTTGTCGTCTCAGTACTATTGCGGTAACTGACAACTCAGAAAATAACATCCCTTTGAGGTTGGCTATTCACTAGCACCTGCGTGCATGTCTGGTATGAATGGGTTGACGTCAGTGGCGAAGCTAGAAATTTTCTCAAGGTAGGGCACCATAGAATGTGTCTATGTAATTTTTATTAAAACTTATAATATTACAACAAAGTTGGATACATATGCAATTCCGATTAAATTAATGGTATCTATGCCTAAAAAGGGTATAGGAGAGTTGTCAATCGCAGGTCAATAAAGAAATTAAAACTTGATATACATGACATCAACCCAACATCGTAACTTATATTTTCAATATTGAAATTTACGCGGACAATTTCTGAAAAGGAAATGACTCCAATCAAATACGTCAGTTTCATGTAATTTCTGTTGTAGTTTCTTTTCAAAAAAATCTAAGTCATGATAGGTTAAGTGGTTGCGGCACTATAGGTTTAAACTTGAGTACATAATGTGATATTCTAATTATTATACAAAGACAATATTTTGTATAGATTATGAATAAACGTTGATCATAGTAGAACATTAAAAAAATAGCACATGTGAAACGTTGCACTTGTGAGAATTGTTCACGTTATGTTTGTATGTATAGTATTCATCATGTTTCCTTTCCTAACAAGGAGATGAAGAAGTCAAAAAATATGATTGCCCAAGAATTGTGAAGTTAATTAGGAACAAAAAGTTGTAGAAAATTTGATTGGTATCATGACCCAATGTTTAAACTAACGTAGTCATTGTTAGCAAAATATGTTTGGCATTATCTTTCTTATTTCATTCCTTGTCGGTCAACAACAAACGAACTGAAGTTTGTTGTTTAAAAGAATAGCAAATTTAGTATAAGATAATGACACTTCATATTGGTCGCATGGCTATTTGACCTCTTATTTAAAGAAATAACGACAAAGATATTAATGGAGAGAGAGTCATTACAAAGAATTATGCATATAACCTTAAGAGGCGTATGATTTGGGCAGATGGTTTGAATCCAATATATAACGAAAATGGTCTGCCTTTAAAAAGATAACTGAAATATTTAGGCAATGAAACGACTAAAGTAAAGATTATTGAAAAGTAATGAAACGTTTTAGTCGGAAATCGGTGAAGTGATACCTTATTTTCGATCAAGAAGTATGATAGGAGACATTCTGAAAAATGAGGTAGGGTACTAGACATTTCGACCTTTCAGCTAACCTGTGATTAGTAATTGACATATCATTAAATTTGTGTATTTGGCCGGCCACAGGTAGGGCATGTGCCTACCGGTGCCGCTTAGTGGCTCCGCCACTGGTTGACGTATAACCTCACTGCAGTGAACGGATCATTAACACACAAAGTTCTTCATGAATTCTACATACTAACTGCACAGTACCAAATAACAACAAACCAACTCCACGAACTCCATTGATATCTAACCAAACTGTTGTGTTGCAGATTTAATTTCGGACATTGGATTTCCAGTTTTCAAATTCGTGATGAGCTTTGCAATTACACAGAACCAGACATGCCCTTACTGTTTATGTTTTTGTTTCCTATGGTTATTGAGACTTCCGGTGCTTGACCCCATGTAGATGAATGTCTTAGCATGCTCCTATTCTTCATCTTATATACGAATGATGTTCATCAAAAAAATATATAGTCTCATGAATCCTCGAGCTGAGTCTGCTGAATCCATGACTGTTATCAGGGTGAGTTTTATTCAGGCCCTATTTGGTAGGATGCCTTTTATTTTCCTATCGTTCAAAAGTAACGTGTTCATATATAATTTCATTAGGTATAACGCCGTTTATGGAATTCCAACTACAAGTCATCACCACTTGGTCATGAAATCCGGGAAAATGTACCGGTGCCCGATCTGGGCGCAGTTTGGTGTAGAATCAACTTTTTTACCTGCCGTAAAGGACGGAACATACTCGTTGATGTTATAACAACAACTGATGATGTGACAAAATGATGAGAAAAGAAAAATCAAAATAAACGAGTTATGGAGAAATATTGATCAAAATATACGAGTTTGGAAAAAAATGTCTGGAATAGACGAGTTTAAAGGGAGGAGAGAGTGTGTAGACGCCATTTGGTTCGGCATCTCCATTCTATTTAGTCCATGACATTAAAGAAAATTAAACAATCAACTTGCGCTCCTGCCACTTGGCGATCCAGAGATGAAAACGCCAAATGTAATGGCGTCTTTACTCCTGGGACGCCACATGGCGCAGCCACTCCACTAACCGTTTCATTTTATCTTTTTTAAACAAATTTGATACCATGTATTTAATTAATGTGTATTCTTTATATGTCAATTATCATATATTATTTCCATTAATTACTTATTTCATTTAAATTAAAATATAATTTAATATTGATACAAAATCAATATTAGATATTTAAATAATATGTTACATTTTTATATATTTATTTATCATTCATTAATGATATATTTAACGACATATGCATACAGTTATTTTCTATAGATATATTTACGAGTTGAATATAATAATTGTTGTAATAAATTATAAAATTGTACGATACAAATATTATTAAAATATTTTATATTATTCAAATAACATTTATATGTATACATACAATATAATAATATTCAATATCAAACAATAGTGTGTATACACACATTTTATATATGTAATATAATAAGTTTATTGGATTTGGATTATATATCTGACAGCAAAAAATTAAAATGTTAGATAGATATAATTGTATGCATATATATACAATATATCATTAATACACACACACAAATATATATATATATATATATATATATATATATATATATAGAGAGAGAGAGAGAGAGAGAGTCAGGCTGGAATACACTCGAGTGTATTCGGAGTAGAATATACTCAAGTAGTTTTCCATGATGTAATATTTTTTTCAAAAATCTAATCTGTTGATTCTTAAATATCTTTTGAATAGCTCATACTCAAAATTTGAGCATCTTTGGACATTTATAGGTCATATTATAAAGACCACAAAAATTATACATTTCAAATTAGTTTCGCACGTCGATTTTGTTGCCCTTGGATGAGTGACTTGTACTCATTCAAATGGACTCAAAATTTGTATGTAGCCTAGTTATAGTATGAAGGTGAAGATCAATAGTTTACATTTTGCAAAAATAGCCTTGATATGCAAACACACTTGAGTGTATTTGTGCGATCTGTACACTCTAGTGTATTCTAGCATGACTCTCTCTCTCTGTCTCTCTCTCTGTCTCTCTCTCTCTCTCTCTCTCTATATATATATATATATATATATATATCTTGAATTTCGATTTGAATTTCAAACTTATGTAAAATTTATCATATTTAATAAATTTATGTATATCTAAATATAATAATTGTATGCATACATCTTTAATAATATTATTAATAACTAAATATAGATATATGAATGTATAGATAAGATTTTAGTTAAATGTCATATATCTATTACTAATATTAATGTGCATAGTATAATATATTATTATAATATCTAAAAGAATATTATGTATATATATATTTGCATATACATATATATTTGTATATATATATATATATATATATATATATATATATATATATATATATATATATATAGACAAGCAAACACCTATATGTATAAATATGTATATGCATGTTTGTACATATATATGTGTATATATATACATGCGTATACATATGTATGTATATATATACATATATGATATACATACATATATATGCATATATATACATAATATTATTTTAGATATTATAATAATATATTATACAATGTACATTAATATTAATAATATATTTGACATTTAATTAAAAATTATTGATTATATGTTCATATTTCTATATTTGTTTATTAATAAATATCAAAGATATATGCACACAATTATTGTATGTAGATATATTTTTCAAAAAATATATTAATTTTTTACATAAGTTCTAAATCTAAATTTAAGTCCAACAAAAATATATAAATGATATATTACAGATATATGCATATATTTATATTTATCGAACATTTTATTTTTTTGTGTCAAATATATAATCCAAATCCAATAAAGTAAATATATTATATATATAAAATGTGTGTATACACACTATTTTTTTATATTAAATGTTATTTATACTTTGTAATATACACATAAAGGTTATTTGATTAATATAGTTATAATTTGTGTACCATGATATTTACATACAAGATTTGGATAATATTTTATATCATACAGCTTTAAAATTTATTACGAAAATTATTATTTTCAACTCATAAATATATCTATATATAGTAAATGTAAGTACATGTCGTTAAATATATCATTAATGAATGAATTTATCAATAAACATACTAATATGTAACATGCTATTAAATATCAAACATTTGTTATAATATTAATATTAAATGATATTTTGATTTATATGAAATAAATAACTAATATAAAATAATATATGTTAATTAAAATATAAATAATACAAATTAATTAGATACATGGTATCAAAGTTTTTGAGAAAAATAAAACAAAACGGTTTGTGAAGTGGTTGCGCCATGTGGCAGCCCAGGAGGGAAGAAGTCATTCCATTTGGCGTCTTCATTTTTGGACTGCCAAGTGGCAGAGTCTGTTGGCTGATTATTTTGATTTTTCTTATTTTTAACGACGTGAACCAATCAGAATGGAGACGTCGGATCAAATGGCATCTCCACTCTTTTTCCTCCCCTCAAACTCGTCTATTCCAGACATTTTCTTCCAAACTCATATATTTTAATCAATATTTCTCTAAAACTCATTTATTTTGTTTTTTTTTCGCAAACGATGAACTCACGGAACACACTACCAAATAAGTTTAGAGTTGCTGGAAAAACATGATTACATTTGCTCAATTTTTGTTTTCAGCAAACTATACCCAACAATACCGTAACAAACATGTCCTTAAATCTGGTTCATTTCTCTTGTGCGTGACGTTGGAAAAAAATAAGTAACAAAGTACAACATCCGGGAGGACGGGCCGGATTAAACATTGGGACCAGAAAGGGAATCCCACTTGTTGTGAGCCACAAATCAAACAACAAACTAATAAAATAACATTATCTGTCTGTCATGTCAAATGCTTTATGTAAAAAAACACAAAACTGGTGCTCATTTCTGGTGTAAGAGTTGTGTTCACCTAGCATTTTCCTTTGTTAATTAACATCTTTGGACTTGAGTGGCCGACCAAGAAGGCAGGAAATGAATTTAATTGGTAGCTACATTTGAGTAATAGTCGTTTGCACTGCAGTGTAAGAACAGTGCATATTGAACAGTGCATAGAGATATGTAGATGTTGCACAAAAGCTCGGTAAACGCTTAGATGAAAACCCCATGAGCCTTGTCCGTCGGTCGTTCCATAAACATATGCATGCCTCCGATAAAAGGCTGAAACTGACTGGAGAGATCTCGCATCAGCAGCTATATAGTCGACGGAGGCATGTGGCGGCTTCGGTACAAACGTCGGTAGTGTGTCCATGGATCGGAGCTGGTGTACGGGACAGCGCCGCGCGAGCACTGCGTCGACCAGCTTCAGCTAGCGGAGGGAGGGGCGGTCTGTCGGCGGCATGTGCGTGCAGCAGCCAGTAAAATACGGCGCTGGATCTGGCCGCCTGGAGTGGGAAAAAGCTAAGCTTAGGCAGTTAGGAGTGGAGATGAGACAAACCTCGCCAGCCTCGCGACTTACCTTTTGGCCGGATCACAGGACCTGGTGCGCGAACTGCGCGTCCACATGCATGCACACGGGCTACCACATCCATGGTGTGCAAAAATTTCGTCGATGTGTCGTACCACTGCTCACATTCACACTACGTAGTCAACAATTGGGCATAAGCAGCCACTCGTCTTTCAGTGTGTCTTGTGTGTGTGTGTGTGCAATGATAAAGCCGAGTGGAGCCCTCACTGCAGGTAGACGTCGACAGCACTGTAGTTGGCAATTCGTGAGGTTGAAACTCATCATCAAATATTAGGGCTTGTCATTGTCCAGTATCCGTGGAGTGAAAACGCGAACCAACCATGCCGATCGGAACAAATGGTTTACAGAAGATTCAAGTTACATCCACGGAAGGAAATGACGAAGAAAACCTTTTGGCGATACGAGCTGTAAATTTGGACTCTTATGCGACTAATAATTCAATATCCTGAAATCTGAGATCATAGAGAAACTCAACAAAACAAACAATGCCCACGAATGCGAGTCATTTGCACAATCAAATTCATTAAGGAAGGTATTCTCTAGAGTTTAGCCTTACCGACGGAAATCAACTTGCCTGTAAGCAAACGGGTTAATTATGGTACAGAAAAGGGTCGAACCCATGAAACAATATGATTACGAATTATTTCGAACCTATTATCGAGAGCAATATAGCTAAAAGTAAAAATAAAGATTGTACAAGAAAAACTGATTAAACCGAAGTTTTAATTCATTTAATAGAAGATATTTGAGTTTGGGGTTCACCACCATAGCCTACGTAGTAGTTTTCTTAATCGATTCATCTCCTTAAATTATATAGTTTGATTAGGACCAAGCGGATTTGCATCCTTGCGAAACACAAATCTCGCAAGGATCAAACTCCCACAAACCAGGGATCACAATGTTTATGGTTCCTTATCGAATCGTCTAGTAGAACTCCACCCGAGATCTCTTTCGAAGTTTTACACATTTCATTCGGTGTTCTAGCTAATTGTAGGATCCAAAATCTCATCACCAAGGATTATAACAAACAAGAAAAATTGATAGATCAATCATGGAAATTCATTCGGATCTCATTCGGATTTCTATGTATTCATTCAACATTCTAGTCTTGGAATCCATGATCTATTCATCCAAGATTGTAACAACAAAAACATAATTGCTCGAACTATAGAACAAGTAAATATATCAGAAGAAACACTTCTAACAATGGAATTTTGAAAGTTAAAATCAATTAAAACAAGATACATGTTATGGGGCTACACCCCATGCCCCAATAATAATATCTAGTCTCACATAGTCAGAATAAACACAAAGGGATAGCCAAAAAGAGAGGGAGTCATGCTGCTAGAATCTAGCAACAAACTGACAGTCTCCGTGAGGAAGATGATGTCTCGTTCTCTCCTTTCCTTGCTCAATGCACTCAAGGGAAGCTCTGAGATGATATGGTTTAATCCCTTGTGTTTGGCCTTCCCCTCCTTTTATTGGGAAGGAGTGTGGCCACAAAACCCTAAAAACACATCCTTGTGGCAGATGTAAAGATCGGGTCCGACATGCCAGTCGATCAGGTGGACGTCCAATTGATCGACTGGGGTAAGAAGGTTCTCGGGTCCGCATGCATGTTAGTCGATCGATTGAAGGTCTAGTTGGTCCATTGAGTGAGTTGGTGCTTGGGCTCATATGCAGGTTAGTCATTCGATTGTGGGTCCAACCGGTAGATTGAGTTTCGATAGAATTCATGTCCTTTTCATGTTGAATCGGTCAACTTGGTAGCTAGTTGACCGGTTGGAAATTTTGAGTTTGCCGTATTCCATCTAATAAGTCAACCAGTTGGGGATGTCAGTCGTCTAGTTGGGATTCTATGAGGCTTAAGTATGCACTTGAAGCCTACTTAATCTTTTAAATTCTAGAGTATTTTAGGGGTTCTTGATATATGGAGTGAAAGTGTACAATTGAGTCATTTTCCTACAATAAATGAGTAATTTTAGTTAAAACTGTAATTTAGGAGACAAAAGAAAAACTATAACAATGAAATCTTAAAACAAAGAAATGACATAAAAATGTTCTTGATGAATGATCTAAAAGATGTGATAAAAATGGGTGAATATGCATTCATCAAATCACTCGAACTTGAACATTGCTCGTCCTCAAGCAGCAAAGAATAAGAAACAATTGCCAATTAATACTAACAACCTATCCTCCTCTCTTACATAGAACTACTTGCATCCTTATCACCTTTCATGGATAAGCAACCCTAATATCATGAAATCACAAACACAACTTTTCATATTCCTACTCAAAAATGATCCATGAGTTTAATTTTAAGATTTGTAAAGAAACATATGTCATATACCTTCTATTTTTGGTACTCCCGCGTACTCTTACAAGTTCTACACAAGAACATGGTTTATTGAGTGAGTGGATTGGGGGTATGTAGATTTCCCTAGGTAGAAAATGGAGTGAAGGTACAAAAGAAGGTGATCTCTCCTCTATTTGACTCAAGAACATTTTATTTTTATTGGAGTTACTTGATTGCAATTTTTGTGTTCACATTGGCATCTTTTCTTTATTGGTGGTACAACCCTACTATATACGAGGGGTATGGAGGAAGTAGTATAAAGGGAAGGGTGTGCCATCTTGAACTTGGAGTTTAGCACTATTTTTGACTTTTTATTTGTTCTTGGTAAATGTAGGGGTAAGAAGATGATGGAAGAAATATATAAGAGGATGAACTTGTGCATCTCATATTTTGAATTCAACATAAAGTAATCCAAGACATCAGACAGCTGGTAAGGCTAGCAGAGACCTTTTCATAGTCACATTGAGAGTAACTGTGACGACAATTCACCAAATCGATAAACAAATCATTACAATTAATGCGGAAGAAAACATTAACAACGGATTACTGAAAATCACTAAAAATTAAATCCATTTGCAAAGAGATCCATTTCCAGGAAACTTTTATAACAAGAATCAAAATATTATATATACATTCTAGTCCACAAAGTACATACCATGTACCTTCTCTTCTCGAGGATTACATACAACAGTTGCTCTGTTAAATTTCCACATAAGCATCATAAAACCTCAAGGCATTCAATGCTAAAATCTCATATCGATCATAAAGCACTATCTACTAACTGTAAGGATCTGAGAGTACAGAGACGACACATAGGACTCATATCTACAAGACACGACAGTCAGTATCTCCACCTGAGATGTCACTACTGTCCCTGATGATGTTGTCCTTCCCATGGTGTATGGTTCCTGCCTCCTCGTCCGCGTCCACCTAAAAATATTGGTGACCAACGGAGTGAGACCCATGTCCCAGCGAGAGATATAACTCTCCGCCACAAATATAATTATTGCATATAGATAGTAATAAACTGAGCAGAGGAATCTTTATTGAAAAGTAGGATTTAATCATTATTAAGCAGAATAGAGCAATAACATCCTTTAAAGCATTACAACTACAAATGATAAATTAGTAAGTCATCTAACCATTTTAATAAGGAATATGAAGAACATGTATAATATCTATCCATTTAGGATACAATAAGCAATGTAACATCAACCAATTATTACAGTAATTCCTTTTTAAGCAAATATTCTACATGGATGATTACATTTTACAATCATTCTTATGCCCTGAGGAAGTGAGACGTACCGCTCAAATCCAACCTTCAGTTGTGAAATCCAAAGCTGGTGCCATACAAGATCAAAGGAAGAGCCAGACTCCTCGATCTCATCCATCTCAGTGAGTGTGAGACCACAAGTAGGATCGCAATCTCTTGCTTAAGTGATCTCAGTCACAGGGTTATCTCCCATAGGCTTCTCATTCTATAGCCTGCCTTGGTACAGGTCCCGACGCTAGTAAATCTGAGCCACATGTCAGTTCACCATGCTCCCTAAGCCATGAACGCATTCATGCTCTATCACAATGAGCCATGGGCCTGTTCACCATGCTCTTAAGCATATCTTGAGTCTACAACCGAAGTTGCACTCTAATCCTCCTATTTTCAACTAGGAGAAACCCCACATATTCAACAATATACGCTCTGGATCAACTAGTAGGAGAACCCATTTCACCATCACCATCTACTGATGATGATGGATCTATGACCAGGGCTCTACAAGATAATATTTCATTTGATTATTTAAGTACATTACCATATTCTTTTAGCACCAATCTAGATTTCAAATAGGAATTATTATGACAAATGCTACAAAGAAACATATAATACTTCTATCAAGTGCTTTTCAAAACTTTATAGATCATTGGGATCTCAATCCCTTATCTCATCACTAGGAATTCACACCCCTCATCAATATCATCATCATGTTTACTGGATCTGCGTATTCAAACCCTTAGTTCATCACTGAAAATGGTTACCACCATCAGGTAACTATTACCTCCAGGTCATCTGACCAAGGTATTCATGATACTTGTTATACAAGTATCTCACATAGCTCACCAGGCATATTCAACTTCTTATCACCTCTCACTAGGCAGCAAATAAAATAATTGCTCACAAGGCCCATTAACATCATAGCTCATACCTAGTTATGCTCATCATCTCATGATACAGGCATGGTTAGTATATTTGATAACAACCATATCAATTACATATCAACATTATACAATACAAAGATAACATCACTATTCCCTCATTAGTGTAAGGGTTTCCCATCTTTATCAATTACGGTTTCACATAACATCACCCTATATTAGGGTTTCACATAACATCACCCTATATTAGGGTTTCAGATAACATCGCCCTATAGTAGGGTTTCACATAACATCACCCTATATTAGGGTTTCACATAACATCACCCTATATTAGGGTTTCACATAACATTAGGGTTAGGATTTCCCATCTTATATTAATTAGGGTTTTATGATTACCTCACTAATCCAAAACCTAAGTCAGTGCTTCCACATATCTTGGAGCACATAGAATTATTTAAGTAATAAATCATACTTATCATTGTTCCATGTACTTAGGAACACACAACATCATCATAACTTATCAGATTGACTTAACCTCTTACTAATGTACATGCAATTATGCTTATCATAATGTATTGAATTTATTACTTTCATAGGCATTGAATGATAATAACTCTAATTATACTAATCACCTAAGTACTTTAGAGGTACTTCCATTAAAATCAACCTTAAGATACTCTTCAATCACCAATGGAGTTATTAGTACTTACATGGTTTGAATCAATTGGACCTTCAAACGGTATGGACCAATTGAACCTTCAAATGGTTTGAGACCGTTTAGACCTTCAAACGGACTTGCCCTAAACCTTCAAATGGTTTGAGACCGTTTTGACCTTCAAACGGTCTTGCCATAAACCTTCAAACAGTTTGAGACCGTTTAGACCTTCAAACGGTCTTGCCCTAAACCTTCAAATGGTTTGAGACCATTTAGACCTTCAAATGGTCTTATCCTAAACCTTCAAATGGTTTGAGACCATTTATACCTTCAAACGGTCTTTCCCTAAACCTTCAAACGGTTTGACCGGCCTAAATCGCGCGTCCTAAATTTGGAGGCGGATTTGAGGTAGTCGATCTTTTACATTTATAAACCCGAATCCTTCTAGGCCCCCACAACTTTGTTTACGGGGTCAAAGTAGATATACGAGGTCGAACACAGGGACAAGGGTAAGAACCCAGAATCGACATGCTACACTCCGGAAGGTATGAAGAGACGATAAATTCCCCAAAGGGGAAACAACAAGATGTTACAAATAAAACAAGAAAACTATCTCCAGGTGGAGCTACTAGAAAGATTTAAAGTTTTAGTCATTTAGCAATTTTTAGATGTTTTCTTGCGACATAAACAGAAGGATAAAACTAGGGCTGGAGCAAGGTACGAAGGATAAAACTACAGCTTAACAAGCTGCACCGGTAACATCCTGCACCCCTCCTCTCAGAGAGGATACCTCTAACCAAGCCTCGGCACCCCTCTCGAGGTTGATGGGCTCAAAGTTAGAGTGGAATGTTAAAGAAACAACTCCGTTCCAGGCACTCTCGTACTCCAGAATCGGACCAAACACTAGAGCCACAACAAAACTCTCGAAGTTGTTGCGACGGGAAAACACGATTCAGTAGCTAAGCGAAACGCGATCCAAACATGCAAGCTAGAGTTCAGATATCAAACATAGCAGTCATCCAACATATTGTACCAAGCACGGAGCAGTAAGAAATTAAGTTCTTCTATTTCCATAGACAAAAAAAGGGTCTTAATTACAATGTGTAAGTAAAGAATTAAATGACAGAAAATAAAGATAGGTGTCGCCTTCTTGATGTAGAAGGGCGACAGACTACTCGGCTCTCCAGCCCGATATTGGTCAGGGGCCTAGCCCGATACAGCCGTGTCGGGCTACACACCCTCTCGAGCGGCACGCCTGACGGGCAACTGTATCGCTCAAGGATCCTGACCGATACGCTCATGTCGGGCGATAGACCCTCTCGGGCAGCACGTAAGACGGGCAAAGCGTATCGGGTTTGATATCATGTCGGGCATGGAGCTACGCATTCTACTGTCGGGCATGGGTGTCAGGCACTCGTGTTGCGTATCTATATCGGCCGATATCAGCCCTCAGTGTCGCCCGGTACAATCCTAGGTGAACCAGTCCCCTCCCTCTCGGGATGAGGAAGAGCTCACCTAGTGTCGCCTGGTACGAGCACTGGGGCACGATACGTCTGCTCTCGCGATTCTCCTCGAAGATAGATCAAGTTCCCAACTGTACGAACTGTCCGAACTGTTTTTTCAGCTCCCTGTAGCTGCTACTTATAGACAGTGATTGGGGGAAGTTATGGTGCTCGACGCGCCATGTGTCCTCCGTATTCGTGAGTTTGGTGGACGACCAATACACATATCGCCCGGCACAGGGATGTCGGGCGTCGGTCACGTGACGGGCAACGGCGCCTGCCGATGGGTGGCTGTGTCGCCCGACATACTTGGGTTGTCGTGGTGACTATGGCTCCCTGTCGGGTAAGAGGTGTGTCATCCGTCAGTTCCTCTTTGCGCGGCACCCCTTCGTTGCGCGTTGTGGTGTCGCGCCACCCTGTTGGGCAGTGCTTGTGATGTATCAGGCCATTGGAAGGCCGATGCAGGTTTGGACTTTTGGACTTATTGCTTGTGGGCCGGAATGGCCTTATTGGGCCAAAACGGGAGGAAAAATTCTGCAAAAGATGGAAGTATTGGATTAAGAGCATTGTTTGGCCAATTATTGCGAGACTGCATATAAAAGAGAGGAAAATAGCAGAAAAGGGCAGCTTTGATAACAGAAAACAAGGCTAAAATGTCACCAAAATTGGTGTTATCAACTCCCCCAAACTTAGCGTTTTGATTGTCCTCAATCAATATTTAAACTTTATTTTGTGATGCTTCTTCATTGCTTGGTACAGCTTTCAGGCCAAGAGGTAAAGCAAGTATCGTAATGACTTTAGAGATAATGTTGTCTCACTTCGAACAAAAGACTTTGTTTTTTCCTGCCTTATTGTTTAAGTGGGATTCTTCTCTACAGCTTTGGTGAGACTTTGTTGTATAATTCCGAAGTGAGCTTACACACCAAACAACTTTATTTTTGGGGCAGAAAGTTGTGTATAGGGTAGGCTAATGCTTTTTGGGTTTTTCATCTTGTTTCCCATCAGTCCATCCAGGTAAGGGTCCGTTAGCGGGCAAGTGGTCCCTACAGTCCAAGCCAGTTGGCTTTAGAGCAGTGATTTCACATCCTACGTACCACTGCCCCGGATCTACCATGCCTAAAGATGGGTACTTTTGGAAAACAAGTGTGTATATATATATTTTTTTCTTTTATCTTATTGGGCACAACTCTCATGCTTTTATTCACGCTCATAAGGCTTCTCTCTCTTCTTGGGATTTTCGTTGGGTAAGGTAAAACAAAGAGATTTCTTGTTGTTTGGGTAGCTTTTTCCTTCTCCATACTCGTCTCTTAGCTGTTTGCGAGATTATTATATTTTTCGAAATTTTTGGCTTGGAAAAAACGTAATCTTCTGTTCGTTTGAAGCAGCATTATCAGAAAGATATAACAACACTTGTATCACATTAAGCACAAAGAAAACTAACTTTGCAAGCAGTTGTAACAGATTTTTACTAATATAGCGATTTTGTACATATGCATGGGAATAAAAGCAAAATTTTTCAAATTTTTTTATGGTATAGGAGGAGAACAAAATGGCACAAGAGAATTTTTATACCTCCTTCACTGGCACATGGGTACCCCCCCCCAAAATTACTCCGCTCTCTATCCCAGAGTAGCGAAGAATACAGGGTGAGTTCATGTTAGCCCAGTGAAGGTTATCTAGCGGGTTCGCTTGTGCCTTGTAGAAGCTGCAATATGCTTCTTTGCAGCAGCCTCCTTCTTTTCTCATTTGGAAACAGCCAGGACAAGTGCAAAGCTCTCAAGATGGAAGCTTGAGAGCTCTTGAAAACACTTATGGCTACTTCCTCCTTAAGAAGATGGAACCGGAATGCCCAGATTCCATCCGGAAGTCACTCGCAAAAGACTTGTGCTGTCTCTGTAGATGGTCCTAAACCATCGCAGAAGACAGACTATTATAAGAAAGTGACCTTCGTCTAAAACTACCATATCAATAAAAATTCTCCCGCTCTCTATCTGCGGTAGTCTACGGCTAGCTTCCTTAGGATTTCTACGTTTCTGCCTGACAGTTGTTACTTCGGCTGCGACCGCCATTCTTCCTGTTATCAAGATTATTGACCATTTATATGTTAGATAGAAACTCGATAAACTTATTTTAAGCTCCAGGTATCGTCCGTCAAAAGAAAACTCAAGTTGATGCAAAATTGGGCGACACGAGGAATGCGCGGCACGACAGACTGACCGATAGGGGTATATCGGGTGATAAGGCTGCCAAAAAGAAACCGCCCGATAGGATGTCACATTGCCCGATAAGGCGTATCGGGCAAACAATATCGGGCATTATTTTCGTGCTTAACTGCGTTGGGCGATACAAAATCGACTAGGCTCGTAAAACCCGATAAGCAGTGCGATAAGAAAACTCATGTCGGGCGATAAGCATGTCGGGCGATACCTTTGCTCATAGGAGCCATCGCCTGATATAAGGGAGAAGGCTAGCTGGCCGACACGCGAGCAAAGGTGGATCACTCG
The DNA here is from genome assembly GCA_963693085.1 of Alisma plantago-aquatica. NCBI lineage: Eukaryota > Viridiplantae > Streptophyta > Magnoliopsida > Alismatales > Alismataceae > Alisma > Alisma plantago-aquatica. Next base: position 1,154,366,487 of record OY856410.1, on the reverse strand, counting down.
ATGTGTTACAGGTGGCTGAAAAGAGAAGCGAGGCACCCCGACACGTTGAGCCCACATTGCTATATATAGCAAACTCAGCTGGGGGCAAATCGGGCAGATCTGGGCGCGCGCGTCAACATATCGTTCCCGAGACGTCGGTCCCGTCAGTCAAATCAAGGGCATTTACTCCCTATGCACGAAACAGCTGTCGCTCGGGGATACCATCCGCCACGGCCCTTGCAGTGCCCCAGAAATTGCGACCTGATACAAGCGTGACTGCGCGCCAACTGAGCTGCTGCCCGACAGGACTTAAAACAGACGGCCGAAAACCAAAGCTAGGAGAAGGAAGAAGAACATCATTGGTTTAGGGTCAAGTCCCCGACCTCAAAAAGTATGACAACGGTGGCCCTTAAAACAGAGGAGTCGGTGCGCTCGGTGCGTGCACCGGCTCGGGCCTTATTATAATTCATAAATTTTGTTTTTATAGGTAATAAGAAAAATGCATCCTATTCTACGAAAGAAAGAAAAACTCGGGCTGCCTCCCTAGGAGCGCTGAAGTTTGCATCGCCAGCTCGAACGGTGTAGGATCATATTTTTCAGCTCTCAGCTGTACCCATATCTTGCAGGTCGATCTCTGCTCTCCTGACAAAAGCTTCATCCTCGTAGAACCTTTTCACCCTGTGCCCATTCACTTGAAAGACTTTGGTCAGATCATCCTTGTCGTAGAGCTCCATCATTCCTGATGGGTATATCTTTGACACAGTGAACGGTCCTGACCATCTCGTTTGTAACTTCCCAGGGAAGAGACGAATAGAGGATTTGTATAATAAGACTTTATCTCCCTCACTTACGTCTTTTCTTCTGAGGTGGGAGTCGTGCCACAACTTTGTCCTCTATTTGTAGATTTTTGCACTTTCGTAGGCGTTCATTCTCAGCTCTTCGAGCTCTTGAAGTTGCAAAAACCTTTTTTCTCCTGCTTTGTCGAGGTCCATATTTAGGAACTTGATTGCCCAAAGGGCCTTGTGTTCCAACTCCAAAGGCAGGTGGCAGGACTTTCCGTAGATGAGACGGTAGGGGGTGGTTCCAATGGGTGTTTTGCAAGCAGTACGGTAGGCCCAAAGTGCGTCGTCAAGCTTCATGGACCAGTCTTTCCTCGTTCGGTTGACAGTTTTCTCCAAGATTTGCTTGATTTGCCTATTGGAAACCTCTACCTACCCTGACGTCTGTGGGTGGTATGGTGTAGCGATCTTGTCCCTCACTCCGTACTTGCACAAAAGTGCTTCAAACTGTCTTTCTCCAAAGTGTGACCCTCCGTCGCTTATCACAGTGCGCGGTACACTGAAACGAGGAAAGATGGTCTTCTCGAAGAGCTTGATAACCGACTTGGCGTCGCAGGTTTGGGTGGCTACCACTTCCACCCACTTCGATACATAATCTACTACCACAAGTATGTATTGATGCCCCCGAGATGGGGGAAACGGTCCCATGTAGTCAATTCCCCACACGTCAAATATTTCTACTTCGATCCAGCTTGCCATTGGCATTTCATTCCTCTGCCCTATGTTTCCTGTGAACTGGCACTCCTTGCAAACCTTCACAAATTTTGCAGCGTCTTTAAACAAGGTGGGCCAGTAGAAACCTGACTGTAGCACTTTTGCAGCTGTTCTCTCGCTACCCAGGTGTCCACCGTAGGGGGAGGCGTGGCATTTTTTTAGGATGTCTGCGGTTTCTTCCTCTGGGATGCACCACCTATATAAGTTGTCAGCGCATCTTCTGAACAGGAGGGGATCATCCTAGTAGTATTTTTTGACATCCGCAAGTAGCTTCTTTTTCTGATTGTACGTGATGTCAGGAGGCAGTTCTCTACAGGCAAGATAATTGCAGATGTCTGCAAACCAGGGTAAACTTTCTTCTTGAGCTTCTGCCAACATTAGAGCCTCGTCGGCGTAGCCGTCGTTGATTTGGGACCCTCTCTCTCTCTCTCAGTCACGATCCTTGATAGGTGTTCTGCGACCACATTTTCTGCGCCCTTCTTGTCGATAATTTCATGGTCAAATTCTTGGAGCAGCAAGGCCCACCTCAACAGTCTGGGTTTTGCGTCTTTCTTTTGCATTAAGTATTTTATAGCCCCATGATCTGTGTATACCTTGTCCTTTGCTCTGACGAGATACGACCTGAATTTATCAAAAGTAAAGACGATCGCTAGCATCTCCTTCTCAGTTGTTGTGTAGTTTACTTGAGCCTCGTCCAACGTGCGACTAGCGTAGCAAATCACATGGTGTTTTTTTGTCTTTCTTTTGCCCCAGGACTGCCCCAACCGTGTAGTCGCTAGCGTCGCACATCAGTTCAAAAGATAAACCCCATTCTGGCGCTTGAAGGATGGGTGGTTATATTAAAGCATTTTTCAGGGCCTGAAAAGCACTGAGACAATCGTTAGAGAAAACAAATTCAGCATCTTTTACCAGAAGATTAGACAGTGGTTTGGAAATCTTTGAGAAGTCCTTGATGAATCTTTGGTAATATCCCGCGTGCCCGAGGAAGCTTCGCACCCCCGTCACGGATCTCAGTGGAAGAAGCTTGGATATTGCTTCAACCTTTCTTGCATCCACCTCTATCCCACACTTTGAGATCTTATGCCCGAGAATGATGCCCTCCCGCACCATGAAATGGCACTTCTCCCAGTTTAGAACTAGGTTGTTCTCCTCGCACCTTTGAAGTACCAATGACAGATTCTTCAGACAACTATCGAAGTCCTTCCCATAGACAGAAAAGTCGTTCATGAAAACTTCTACGATGTCTTCTAGAAAATCTGAGAACATCGATATCATGCATCTTTGAAAGGTGGCGGGGGAGTTGCAGAGTCCGAAGGGCATCCTTCGGAAGGCATAAGTGTCATAAAGGCAGGTGAATGTTGTTTTCTCTTGATCGTCGGGTAAGATGGGTACCTGGTAAAAACCTGAAAAGCCATTAAGAAAACAAAAAAAAATCGTGATGCGCTAACCTTTCGAGAACTTGGTCAATAAAAGGTAGCGGAAAATGATCCTTCTTTGTATCCTGATTTAGCTTTCGGTAATCTATGCACATCCGCCAGCCGGTGACGGTCCTTACCGCCACCTCATCGCCCTTCTCACCCTTAACTATTGTCATTCCGCCCTTTTTGGGCACTACGTCGATCAGACTTACCCAATTGCTATCGCTGATTGGGTAAATGATCCCTGCATCCCTAAGCTTTATTACCTCTTTCTTAACGACCTCTTTGAGCATCTGGTTCAGCTTCCTCTGGGGTTGAGCTAGAGGCTTGGAAGATTCATCTAAGTTGATGTGATGCATGCACAGGGCGGGGCTAAGGCCTTTGATATCATCTACCGAGTATCCTATAGCTCTCCTGTGGAGCCTTAACTCCTCAAGGAGTCGGTCCAGCTGATCGCTTGAAAGATCGACATTTATAATGACGGGGTTTCTGTGCTCTTCATCTAAGAACTCGTACATCAGGCCGTCGGGCAATGCTTTTAACTCTGGCTTGGGTCTGGGTGCCTTCTCCTGAGGCTCCTCCTCGAGAGAGGCATACATCGCAGACTCCACCACCTTATCTTCTTCTTTCAGTTCTTCGTCAAAAAGGTTGAAGAGGTCGAGATGCTTCACAACCTCAGGATCTTCGAGGTCGGGATCTTGACAGTTTATAGCCCTCAAGAGGGGGTATACTGTCCGGATATCTTCCTCTACTTCCTTGCAGAATTTATTGTAGCTATCTGCGAAACATGTTGATTCAGATAGGGACGGGCTCTTCATGATCTCTTTCATCTTGAAGTCGATATGGTCGTTTTCGACCCTTAAGGTGATCATCCCCTCGGAAACATCAATCAACGCTCTCCCTGTCGCCAAGAAGGGGCGACCAAAGATGATCGGGCAACGGGGGTCTTCAGCTGTGTCAATGACGACTATATCGCAAGGGATGAAGAAGTCACCAACCCTGATCGGCACATCTTCGACAATGCCGACGGGTCTCTTAAAGGTGTGGTCTGCCAATTCAATTCGCATGTTGGTTCGAACCATGTCAGTCAAACCCACTCTTTGTGTGAAACTTAGGTGCATGAGGCTTATGCTTGCCCCTAAGTCTGCTAGACCCTTACGCTCGACGTTGTCTCCGATGGCGAACGGGATTGTGAAAGCTCCGGGATCCCTTCTCTTATTTGGAGTGTCGGGCTTCACGAAGGATGAGGAGGTGGACGCTAGGTGAACGGTCTCAATCCTTCCCCCTCCCCTTCTCTTCTTTGTCATAAGGTCCTTGAGGAACTAGGCGTATGTAGGCATCTACTCCAATGCGTCAAGGAAGGGCACTTCGAGGTGCAGCTTCCTGATCGACTCCATGAACTTCTCATGACTCTTCTTCAGATTTGCCCTTATCAGCTTGTACGGGAACGGAATCCTAGGAGTGTAAACATTCCTTCCGCCATCCGGTAGCTCTTCGGGGAACCCTTACGCAGACTCTCAAATGTCTGCATATCTCTCTTCCTCCTCGGCTGGACCTGCACCCTCAGGCCTTAGCTCGGGCTCAGGTATGGCTTCATCAGGGCGCTCCAGCGTTCTTCCAGACCGCAATACTGCCATTGTAGCGGTTTCAGGGTATGGGAGTGCTTTTATTCTAGGATTCTCCATCAGAGCAGTCATTTGGGTCAGTCGCTGATCTACCTCACGCTGGCGCATCCGCAAGCTGGCCATCTGGCGTTGCATTGAATTCAGAGCCCCAGGGCTAGGGAGCGTGCTCTGCACCAGTTGGCTGATGATGGTATCCTGTCTCTTTATGTAGGCAGAAAGCTGACCAACTAAGTTAGGCTGGTTCGAGATCTCGCCTCAGCCCTGACATTCACCCTCAGAAAAGGACCGCTCGCAATGAGACATGGTATCAAAGCTCGGCGGAATAGGTCATGATTCTTCAGAGTTCCTGAAATAGCACGAAAATTCAAGTTTAGAAAATTGAATTATTAATTTTAAGCAAAGAATAATAGTAAGAAAGAAAAAAAAAGAAAAAGAGTGCTATCAAACTCATTTCTAAGCTTGAGGCACATGAGTGTAGTTAGTGGATTCAGATTCGTCTACAGTACCGTTATCTCCTTGTCCCTGGCAACGGCGCCAAAACGTTGACCGGCCTAAATCGCGCATCCTAAAATTGGAGGCGGATTTGAGGTAGTCGAGCTTTTACATTTATAAACCTGAATCCTTCTAGGCCCCCACAACTTTGTTTACGGGGTCGAACACAGGGACAAGGGGGGTAGTGTTGAGAACCCAGAATCGACACGCTACACTCCGGTAGGTATGCAAAGACGATAAATTCCCCAAAGGGAAAACAACGAGATGTCACAAATAAAACAAGAAAACTATCTCCAGGTGGAGCTACTAGAAAGATTTAAAGTTTTAGTCATTTAGCAATTTTTAGAGGTTTTCTTGCGATAGAAACAGAAGGATAAAACTAGGGCTGGAGCAAGGTACGAAGGATAAAACTACAGCTTAACAAGCGGCACCAGTAACATCCTGCACCCCTCCTCTTAGAGCGGATACCTCTAACCAAGCCTCGACACCCCTCTCGAGGTTGATGGGCTCAAAGTTAGAGTGGAATGTTAAAGAAACGACTCCGTTCCAGGCACTCTCGTACTCCAGAATCGGACCAAACACTAGAGCCACAACACAACTCTCGAAGTTGTTGCGACGGGAAAACACGATTTGGTAGCTAAGCGAAACGTGATCCAAACATGCAAGCTAGAGTTCAGATATCAAACATAGCATTCATCCAACATATTGTACCAAGCACGGAGCAGTAAGAAATTAATCTCTTCTATTTCCATAGACAAATAAAGGGTCTTAATTACAATGCGTAAGTAAAGAATTAAATGACAGAAAATAAAGATAGGTGTCGCCTTCTTGATGTAGAAGGGCGACAGACTACTCGGCTCTCCAGCCTGATATCGGTCAGGGGCCTAGCCCGATACAGCCGTGTCGGGCTGCACACCCTCTCGAGCGGCACGCCTGACGGGCAACTGTATCACTCAAGGATCCTGACCAATACGCTCATGTCGGGCGATAGACCCTCTTGGGCGGCATGTAAGACGGGCAAATCGTATCGGGTTCGATATCGTGTCGGGCATGGAGCTACGCGTTCTACTGTCTGGCATGGGTGTCAGGCACTCGTGTCGCGTATCTACATCAGCCGATATTGTCCCTCAGTGTCACCCGGTACAGTCCTAGGTGAACCAGTCCCCTCCCTCTCGGGATGAGGAAGAGCTCACCTAGTGTCGCCCGGTACGAGCACTGGGGCACGATACGTCTGCTCTCGCGATTCTCCTCGAAGATAGCTTAAGTTCCCAACTGTCCGAACTGTCCGAACTGTCTTTTTGGCTCCCTGTAGCTGCTATTTATAGGCAGCGGTTGGGGGAAGTTATGGTGCTCGACGCGCTACGTGTCCTTCGTATTCGCGAGTTGGTGGACGGTCGATACACATATCGCCCGGCACAGGGATGTCGGGCGTCGGTCACGTGACGGGCAACGGCACCTGCCGACGGGTGGCTGTGTCGCCCGACATACTTGGGTTGTCGTGGCGACTATGGCTCCCTGTCAGGTAAGAGGCGTGTCGTCCGTCAGTTCCTCTTTGCGCGGTACCTCTTCGTCGCGCGTCGTGGTGTCGCGCCACCCTGTCGGGAAGTGCTTGTGTTGTATCGGGCCATTGGAAGGCCGATGCAGGATTGGACTTTTGGACTTATTGCTTGTGGGCCGGGATGGCCTTATTGGTCCAAAACGGGAGGAAAAATTCTGCAAAAGATGGAAGTATTGGATTAAGAGCATTGCTTGGCCAATTATTGTGAGAGTGCATATAAAAGAGAGGAAAATAGCACAAAAGGGCAGTTTTGATAACAGAAAACAAGGCTAAAATGTCACAAAAATTGGTGTTATCACAGTTTGAGACCATTTAGACCTTCAAATGGTCTTTCCCTAAACTTCAAACGGTTTAAGACCGTTTGGTCCTCAAACGGTTGGATACCATTTAGTCCTCAAACGGTTTGACACCATTTGGTCAATTCAGAGATGAAATCATTTGCACCTAAATTAGGGTGTTGACATCAATTGATCAAGGGTTTTGAAACCAATTGAGTTCTAATTGTTTTGAAATCGTTTGGCCGTCCAAGGTTGAGACCATGTGGATAGATTAGGTTGAAACCATTAGACCTTTGCACATTCTTGAAACCATTTAATTAGCCTCTAATGGTTTGAAACTGTTTAACTTCTAAAAGTTTTGAAACCGTTTGGTCACCAAACAATTTGAAACCGTTTGGTCTCTAACGGTTTGAAACTGTTTGACAAACAAAATGAAACTGTTTGTTTTTTATATTCTTGAGGTGTGTGCTAAGATGATGTCATCATCATCAAGCTTTAGACCTCCAAATTCTACTTTCATATATATGATGAATTAATCAATTATTCAAGAAGGAAATAAAAGATCAACATATGATGAGAAATTGAAATCAATAATAACATTGATGGGTTCAAGCTATATAAACCGCATTCAAAGTAGCTTCAAAGCTTCAAGCTTCTCATCTCTAATGGTGAAAGAAGCTCCTTCAACTATCCAAGGTTCGTTTCCAACTCTTTGAATGCAAAAGATAGCCAAGGTTGAGCATTGGATAGAAGAGAGAAGAAAATGAATGTTGAAATCCGATTTCAACCATCAATTCAAGGTTGAAGATGATCATGGACCTTACCTTCAACATGGGGAACATTTTCCTCTTGCTCCTAAGCTCCTTGGTCGTCAGCCAAAGCAAGGGAAGAAAGTGGGTTGCAAAAATAGCCTTTCAAGTAAGGAGATAATTGGGTACATATAATTGATATTCTAGGAGAGAGAAAGTAGGAGAAAATTCATCCACTTTCTTACCACATGCCCCATCCCTTCCTTGCCTTCGAAGCCATCTTCCTTTTTCCTCAATTTCCTTTCATTTATCCTTGAATTAAAAGCAACCACTTAAGCACCTTAATCATTATAATACTATTATCCATTTTTAGTGGACATTACTTTTTAATTAACAAATGTGAGTGGATTTCTTCACCTACTTAGGATATTTCAGTGCCACTCAAGGCATTTGGACATCCTCCCACTATAGGATTTCAACCACAGCCTTTTTAGTTGATGGGTACTTCAATTATTATATTTATGTTTGCTACAAAAAAATTAGGGCTTCATTTATGCTTATTTTTTATTAATTTATTATCAAGATTATCTATCCTCAAATGTAGTTCAAACAAGACGCCCCTTTCTTTTTCTTTTCTCTAAATGATACCAATAAACAATAGGGACATAATATAGGTGGTATTTTACATATTCAACCCTAGATTTTGGGTAATTTGCAAATTACACCAAAACTAGCATTCAATACACAAGCATTACTCAAACAAACTCCTTCTTGGAACTTAGGCTTCCACATGCCATACCTCAGCATCATTATCATTCTTATGATGCTATAAAACTTAAGGAACATTTATTGTGTAACATTTGCAAGGTAACCCCTTAAATGGGGTAAATTGTACTTTAGTCCAAAATAGGTAAAATATTGTTTCAACATTATTCAAATAGGACAAAAATTGAAACATAAGCTCTCATTTAGTCTTAATTACTTTTCAAAAGATAAAGATAAGAATCTAAATAACTTACTTAAGCAAAACTTCTAGGGTTAAGGCATAACCCAGGTCAGGTATGTTACAATTATCCACCCCTAACATGGATTTCGTCCCTGAAATCATCAAGAGAAAAGAGAAGGGTACTTCCTCCTCATCTCTTCCTCCAGCTCCCATGTAGCTTCTTCAACTCCACGATGATTCCAAAGAACTTTCACAAGAACTATGTCTTTCTTTTTCAACTTTTTGATTCTCCTGTCAAGAATCAACATTGGTCCCTCTACATAGGATATATCTTCATTTAATTCTACCTCCACAGGTTGCAATACTAACTCCGTATCAGGGTGACACTTTCTCAGCATGGATATATGAAATACTGGATGCAATCTGTATAGTTCAGGTGGAAACTCCAACTTATAGGCTGCCTTTCCAATCTGTTCAGTGATTGGAAAAGGCCCCATAAATCTAGGAGCTAACTTACCCTTTTTCCCAAATCTAAGAACACCTTTCCAAGGTGAGACTTTGAGATATACTCTGTCTCCAACTTGGAATTCTAAAGGCCTTCACCGTTTATCAGCATATGACTTCTGTCTATCATTTACAACCTTTAACTATTGTTGTATTACTTTAATCTTCTCAGTTGTCTGTTGCACTAACTTAGGACCCAAAAGTTGGTATTCTCCTATTTCATTCCAGCAAAATGGAGATCTACAACGTCTACCATATAATGCTTCATATGGTGCCATATCAATATTGTGTTGATAACTATTGTTGTAAGAGAATTCTATTAAGCTCAAGTGTATATCCCAACTTCCAACAAACTGAAGGACACATGCCCTAAGCAAATCCTCCAAACTTTGTATAGTCCTCTCAGATTGTCCATCTGTCTGTGGGTGAAAGGCGGTACTAAACCTTAACTGTGTACCCAAAGATTTATGTAGTCGTTCCCAAAAACGAATCGTGAACTGGGGACCTCTATCAGAAACAATTGTAGTTGGAACCCGTTGTAGACACACTATCTCATCTATATAGATCTATGCAAGTTTCTCAATAGTATAGGTTATTTTGACAGGAAGAAAATGTGATGACTTAGTCAACCTATCAACTATCACCCAAATGGAATCATGACTTTTGGTTGTTCTAGGTAAACCAATCACAAAGTCCATGGTCACATGATCCCATTTCCACTGTGGTATAGGTAAGGGTTGCATTGTTCCTGTGGGCTTCTGATGTTCAGCTTTAACCTGCTAACATACTGGACACCACATAACAAACTCAGCTACATCTTTCTTCAAACCAGACCACCAATAAATATCTTTCAAGTTGTGATACATTTTGGTGCTCCTTAAGTTATTGGCATCAGGTACTACCATCCTACCATGGTAATAGACTACCTCATTATCTGACTCATGAAAACCATCCCGTTTCTTACTACCATACTCTGACCTGATCTGCTGAATCACAGTATCAACTTGTTGTGTCTCTTTGATCTGTTATTTCAGAGTAGGTTTTATGTGCATCTCAGCTAACAGTCCAGCTAACAAGGATACTTTAAGTTGTACATTGTTTTGCCTCAAAGAGACAAGCATGTCTCATTTAAAGCAGACTAAAGAGTTCAACTGTGCTTTGTCTATGTTTGGCGATGATGATTTTCTACTTAGTGCATCAACCACTACATTAGCCTTTCCCGGATGATAATCAATTGTACAATCGTAGTCCTTGATTAACTCCATCCAGCGACATTGTCTCATATTCAACTCATGCTGTGAAAAGATGTATTTTAGGTTCTTATGATCCATGAAAATCTGGAATGTCTCTCCATAGAGATAAGGTCTCCAGATCTTCAATGCATGAACCATTGCAGCTAATTCTAAATCATGTGTCAGATAATTTTCCTTGTGTTTCTTAAGCTGTCAGGAAGCAAAAGAAATTACTTGTTTATCCTGCATCAACACACATCCTAGACTGTTCTTAGAAGCATCACAGAAAGCAATATACCCCTTTCCCTGCTCAGGTAACACTAACACAGGTGAACTGGTCAACATTTCTTTCAACGACTGGAAAGAATGTTGACACTTGTCATTCCAGACAAAAGGAACCTCCTTCCTGGTCAACTTAGTTAGGGGTAAAGCTATAGAACTGAAGTTCTTAATGAACCTCTTATAGTAGCCTGCCAGTCCTAGAAAATTGTGTATCTCTGTTGGTGTCTTCGGTTGTTCCTACTCCAAGACAGATTCTACCTTTTTAGGATCACCACAGATACCTGAGGCAGATATTACATGTCTAAGAAAAGACACTTCTGATAACCAGAACTCACACTTACTGAACTTAGCATATAGCTTGTGCTCTCTGAGTGAAGTCAAAGCCTGATGAAGGTGTTGTTCATGTTGTTGAGCATCTCTACTGTAAATCAGGATGCCATCTATAAAGACTACTATGAATTGATCAAGGAATGGTCGGAAGATTCTGTTCATGAGTCCCATGAATGCAGATGGTGCATTAGTTAGTCCAAATGACATAACTATGAACTCATAGTGACCATACCTTGTCCTAAAGGCTGACTTAGGTATGTTACTCTCCTTGATACATAACTGATGGTATCCTGACCTCAGATCTATTTTAGAGAATATAGTTGCACCACACAACTGGTCAAACAACTCATCTATCCTTGGCAGAGGATATTTGTTTTTTATGGTTACTTTGTTTAGCTGTCTATAGTCGATGCATAATTGCTTAGACCCGTCTTTATTTTTAACGAAAGGAACTGGAGCACCCCATGGTGAAGTACTCGGTCGTATAAAACCCTTTTCAAGCAACTCCTATAACTATTTCTTGAGTTCTACCATCTCAGTAGGTGCCATTCTATAAGGTGTTTGAGCTATTGGTTGTGTACCTGGGATTATATTAATCTCGAAATCAATCTCTCGGGGTGGAGGAACACCTGGAAGTTCCTCAGGAAATACAACCTCAAACTCCCTAGCTATCAAAACTTCAAAAAGACTAGGACTTTCTATTCTGGTATCTATCACATGTGCCAAGAATGTGAAGCATTATTGTCTCGTCAACTTCTCATCTACCATAGCCAACACTAGACATGTTGGAAGAATCTTTCTGTCCCCCTAAAAGACCCATGTATCACCATTGTCTGTGAACATAACTTGCTTGGAACCACAATCCAAGACAACCTTATACTTTTCTAGGGTGTCCATCCCAAGGATTATGTCTAACCCATGCATCTCAAGTGGTATAAGATCCACCTAAATGTTATGTTCTGAAAAAGAAAGAACACATGGAGAACATACCTCCCGCAACACTACAGATCCAACTAATGGAGATTCTAATAACAAGTTATCTGCTCTATGACTGACAATCATATTGCAGTCATGAATCACTTCTCGAGTGATAAAGGAATGAGTAGCACCCAAATCAATCAAAACAGATACGAAGTAGGATGAAGACATATTAGAATGAAATAATTCCATCTGACCTGTCACGACTCGTAGGTTGACCACTGCTTCCGGCTGATTCATAGCATAGAATCTTACTGTTGCTGGTTGTCGACCTCTTGCCCTGTTGTTGGATGTAGATGAGCCAGCTTGGGATGCCTGTCCATGTCCTCGAGTGCCACTGCTAAACTGTCGCTTCTGAGAGCCTTGTTGACTTTGTCTTGGTGGTTGGGTCACACCACGTCTCTAGCTAGACAATCTTTCATCAAATGCTCCATCTTCCCACATTTATAACAAACGCTGTTCTCCCACTGTGGTCTAGACGATCCTGTTACAGATATTGATGTTGAGGCGTGGGCTCCCTCTGCTGGTAAACTATGACCTGTACCCTTGCTAGACATCCACTACGTCTAGGTATTGAACCTCGGTTGTACTGTTGGTGCAGAAAACCTTGGTTTCTTAAAGTTTTCGAACCTCTATCCTTAGAACTGGGTGTATACCTTCTTACTGTTGTCCTGACGTTTCTCAGTCACAGACCTTTCTATCCACCTAACTGACTCCACAAAGGTGGAAAACCTCTCTGTGTTCTCTAGAGTAGATATTGGTGTGGTTAAATCAACATTCAAACCCTTATCAAACATCAAATCCTCTCCTCATCTGTAGAAGCCATATGCAGACAGAACCGTAGAAGCTTCATACTCACTAATGTTCATTGGTCCTTGCCTTATCCGCTCAAACTGAGAGATTTTCTCATCCAGGTAAGTCTTGGGAAAATATCTACTCACGTATTCACGTCGGAATTCTTCCCATCCGACTTCAACACCTAGCCTTTTGCCTTCTTCTATGGCCCACCAATGGGCAGCACTCTCCTTCAACAGGTACACCACATGTCTAACCTTATCAGCTTCTGAGATATTAAGAATTCTGAAGGCCTTTTCCAGCTCAGTCAGCCACAAGTCCACGTCTTCTGGGTCAGTTGTACCAGCATAATTAGTGGCTCCTACCCATCGAAGCCATTCAAAAGTCTTATTGGCTCCATGTCCCTCATTGTGAGTTGGTGCCCTAGGTGCAGGTGGTGGCATCCTATCCACCATATGTGTCATAGTCGCCATGAACTGCCCAAGCAAAGAATGGAAAGTTGGGTTTTCTAGTATAGTTTGGTCAAGCTGGGGATTCCCAGGTACTAGTTCTTCTCTATCCTGACCCCTTGTACCTCGTCCTGGTGCAGCAACACTACTTTCAGCAGCATGCTCTTCGTGTGATCCAACCATCTTCAAGCTTTAATTCTTCTCCTGAGAGCAGAAGTCACTATCATATAAACTAGAAGAAACTAGAACAGACTCAATGACCTTAATCCTATGTCTCTGTAGACTCAGCGAACCTTAAGCTCTGATACCACTTAACTTGTGACGACAGTTCACCAAATTGATAAACAAATCATTACAATTAATGCGGAAGAAAACCTTAACAACAGATTACTGAAAATCACTAAAAATTAAATCCATTGGCAAAGAGATCCATTTCCAGGAAACTCTTATAACAAGAATCAAAATATTATATATACATTCTGGTCCACAAAGTACATACTGTCGGGTTTTAGGGGAGGCAGAGAAGGCAGCGGAAACAAACATTTTCTCCCCCAAACCCAGAACAAGGAAACGTGTCAACGTCTATACAATAGGAAAGGATGGTTTGTGGAATCATACCTTGTCCCGAGGCTTGCTCGGAGACAATACCTCGCCGCTTGTGCAGTCTTCACCACCGGTCTTGGACGGTGTCTGTGCAGTTCCTGGTCGCACCGGGACTGACGGGATTGAAGGCTATCCTCCTAGCGGCAGAAACCTCCCGCCTCTGAAGTAGTCCACACGGACCACCTGGAACTCCAATCTCCTTGTCCCACAAGGAATTGGAAGGAGTTGCACCCTCCTGTCAGCGTACTAGTCGCCAACACACTCTCCTGCCACCAGTCGCAACTGCAGTTGTCTTTCCCTTGCTGTGCCTCCTTTATTGGGTAGCACTTTCTCGGGCTCTCTCTTGGTTACCAAAACCAGAGAGAATGACAACTTTGCAGAGCAACTGGTTTGCACTGAGTTGTACTTTGAGAAGCCCCCAATACCCCTATATATATAGGAGGGTCATTGGACAAGGTTCTCTATCCTGGGCAATGCGGAACTAAAAGTAGGAGTAGAAGGGTTTGAGATTTTCCACAAAACAACCAACTCGCAACTTGAACCGAATGTTTCACAAATGAAACGGTCTGTTGGGGATCTGAACCGGTCAGTTGACACCTCAACCGATCAGTTGGGACCCATGAGCCGGTCGGTTCACTTCTGAACCATTCGGTTCGTGGTCCTGACCAGTTCCCGATTGACTTTCCTTCTTTTGTTTCAAATTGGTATCGAATACCAATCCTATTTCCCAATCAAATTGGGCAAGTGAAACGAAAGGAAAATTCTCACCAATCCTACTTTCCCAACTTGCTCGGTTGCACCAGTTGAATCGATCATTTCAACACTTGAAGAAATCGTTTCACCCTGATCATGAGTCGATCGAATCAATACTTGAGCCGACCGGTTCACCAAGCTCAGCCGATCGGTTCATCACATGAGCCGATCAGTTGGGAGTGCAGATTGTGCAGAATCAGTTAATTGCTATTTCAATCAATTCGATACTCCAATCAATGTGTCCAACACCTTGAACATTATGATATTGAGCTATCAATTGATTGAGTGTTTAATTGAACTACTAAACACCTTTAGTAATCAATCTAAACATTGTTTGTGGATAAAAATCCTCTTCCAGGTTAAATCCTATGTCTGTGACCCTACATGTCCATTTCACGTTGGCAGTGAAAGTCCATAACACTTATGACTTCACAAGCAAAGAGTGGTGCCTAGTCACACATCAGTGCTACCCAAGTGAAAAAGAAAGTTGGAGAACAACTTTCAATCCTAAAATATGTGAATGGTGTTATAGCGAATGTATAATTCCTTTGTCACTGATATCCCGAATGAACTCGAGGCATGGAACAATCATCCTGTCAACGTTAATTCACTTTCTTGATCTCAGAGTAGATTGGAAGAGATATGTATGACATCAATATCACATACTGATTCACACATGAGTGCACGCCTTTCTCAATCCTACTCATCAAGTGGCCATGGATATCAAACTCCCTCAGGAGGGACAAATCCCATATCTATCACTCACCCCTCAAAAGCCCCATGTGTCAAAGCCACCCAATCATCACCTTTATAACAACCCATGTTTCAGGACTACGTTTGATGATGTCAAAGTGTTCCCAACGACATGTGTTGAGTGTAGTGATTTCAGGTCAAAGAATCACACTCACCACCATCACTGTGAGTATTGACTGTTACTACCATGTCATGGTTCCATGTGTCAAACTCACGGTGGGTCTGTCTGGTACACTTTTTCTCTAATAAGTACCTATGTGTTTGGTTTGATATCTCTATATCATGACTAATGAGATTATGTCATCAACCAACACCACAATCTAGCCTTGTGTGTCATTGTTGTCTATCTACCTTCCACAATGACATCCAACTAGGGACATAACAAGAATGTACAAACTCTTAGCATCTGTATGATCTCATCGTTCAGGTCCTGAACCTGAAGGCATACGTCATTGAGTATTGTCATTCTCTAGACATTCAATCTGTTCTATCACTATCTCATATGACTGAACCAGAAAGAATTGGAAGCTTGCCTTTGATGTTTATCAAATCGATCTTAATGTATCCCACCAATCATCCCATGATTGGCTCTCAGGGCATACATACCAACAGACTCCCACTTGCACTGCGAGCCAATCACCCTTGAAGCATATTCATAGTGATCTTCAAACATGTCCCACATGTTACTGTGCTCTAGTGCGATCATAGTGAGTAATGGCAACACCTTGCCAATGTCAGTATAAATTGCATGTCTCTCATCTCTTCACTGTACGTCACATGTATGAGATGGAGTTGCCATAATATGCGATCTTGTATTCCTTTGCTAACCTTTAGCCACATTGCATGATCAAGGATTCCATACTTGTCATCAATGAGCGGAATATCTATAAGTTCATCTCATGAACCTCCAGATCCATATAGTATCCACTGTTGTTCTCTAACACATAGATACTCGGCATTTCCTTTTAAATGGTTTCATTGGAACACTTCCAATTATTAACAAACTTTCACTTTTATATATCCTATATATATTTTTGCGATTAATTTTCTGTCCTTTCGGAAGTTCGCATCAGTGTAACTTTTACATTGAAATCTTCCTTATCTCCATAGAACTAATACTTCTCAAGTACTTATCAAGTTCTCATGGTATTCCAGTAACCCTTACTGGAAATAGACAGACATCCACTCGTCATGTCCCACATATGAGTTATCAGGATGAGCACATCATATTGTCAAGTCTTACATACAAGATGATGAATGCATTTTGTTCTTGCCATGTCGATACATGCAAGATAATGGGATGATTACATACATGATAGATCCATATCTATTCTTAGTGTTCCCATTCTTCATAAGAATTGGACACTTGGCCTTGGGATACTAACTCCATGTAACATGGACAAGTTTTCTCCCACTGAATCTGTGTACACTGAACCCTTCAGTATAGATTGCTAATGTATGCTCTCTCTTTTCCAGGTTAAGAGGTTTTTGAGAACTATCTCTATAGATCTCTATTCATATCACATAGGAAACATCTCTATCTTCCTTAAAGATAATTTCCACTTTTGTATTTCCATTCTAGAACATTTCATTTCACATCAACATGTGGAATGTGAACATGCTCCCACTAAATCACAGATCCCTTCTTTATCTTTGACATATCAGTCAAACCCTTTGACTATATCATCAAAGTAAAGATCCAATTCTGAGTTGCTTGTACTCAATCAATCACATTGATTAGTCCATTGTAACTTATAGACTTCATTTGCATTAGTGGATTCATAAACCTTATAGGTTGTGTCACATACACATCCTTGTTTTATTCCTCATAGGAATTCGGTTTTAGTATCCATAAGCCAAATGTCTTAGTCATTAAGTTGCAATCAACAAGCATCATCCTTCTCAAAATGTTATCCATGTGTCTTAACACTTAAGACTCATTTGCACTTATGGATTTCATCCAATGAGTGCTACCATCAAGGTCATACCTTATGGTTCACATGGAAGTCATTTAGGATGTAATGGTCATAAACCATAACTCAAAATTCGGTTCCTCATATTTATCTGGATAGTTGACTCATCACATGAACAACTCATCACATAGATAATTGAGGTGTATCTGTCAAGGATATAAGAACTTACAACTCCTTGTGATTCTTAATGTCCTTTATTAGTGTAGGGTATTCTTTTATTAAGAAGAATTCAGTTATTTGATAATCATTCTCTAACTCCTTAGAGTATGATTCCTTCTTGATTTTGACATCACCATGCCTTAATCATGAGTTCACTATGATACACTATCATAATCACTCAAAAGGATCTCAAACATTTAGTACAAGTATTTCATTCATTGATCTCATCAAGAATTAACACTTTACAAAATTTGCACTTCATCTATGATAATCTTGAACACTTCAAGATATTCATATTGGTATTTTTCTAAACACCAATTGAAGTATTAGCATTTGTTCCAATAGGTATGTAAATACATCACATGTATTATACCTAATAGGATAATCATTCTCCCACTACCATTAGTGAAGATTGATTAATCATGTCCATGATATTCATGTCTCTTACTGGTTCTCTAACCAAAAGAGTCTAGATTTATCCATCATATCGACACTAGAAATGAATTTCTCATGATTAATGCTAATTTGATTGTTTGAGTTATCAATAACCTTAGGTATCATTTTATCTTATGCATATCAAGTACCACAAGATAAATAAGGCATTATCACAAAGATCACATCTTTATAAATTGAAACATCTCTTTATTAATTGCCATCATTGTCATACAATATGCAAAAATAAAGTGTTTCTATCTATTGGCAAATATGAAGTAGCATTTCATAACTGTATTACATGCCTTATAGGCTGAAAATAAACTAAAGTACTCCTATCTATGGCGGCAACACTTGCCCCAAGTATTGAGTGCTTTACACTTTACATCTTGGTATCATAGACCTCAAAAGTGTTACAAGTTTACTTTCATGACACCTTTAAGTGGAGAAATCAGTCGCCTCCTTCTTCTTTTGTTCTTCCAGATAGAGAGGACAATTCCTTTTCCAATGTCCTGGCCTTTGACAATGGTGGCAATTGCCTTTCTTGGTCACGCCTCCCTTGGCCTTGAGAGCTGAAGATGACTTGGGCTCCAGGCTAGCATCAAAACCTTTCTTAGCTTTGCCCTTGCCCTTATGCTTGGACTTTCCTTTCTTGCTTGTGATCACCATCGCAGACTTAGGCTTGTCCTTCTTCATCTGTATGTCGGCTGTCCTCAACATGCCCAACAACTCTGAAAGTGGCCTATCAAAGTTGTTCATGTTGTAGTTCATCACAAACTGACTATAGGATTCTGGCAACGATTGTAGTATCACGTCAGTAGCCAAGTCTTGGCTCAGTGGAAATCCCAGTCTTTGCAGGTTCTCCACATACCCAATCATCTTGAGTGTGTGAGGACCAACTACATCTCCTTCTGTCATAACGCACTTGAACAGTGCCCTTGAGACATTGTATCTCTCTTGTCGTGCTTGATCTTCATACATGTTCCTGAGATGCTGAATCATCTCAATGACACCCATGTTCTCATGTTGTCTCTACAACTCATCATTCATAGAGCACAACATCAAGCACTTTGCATCAATGGCATCATCAGAATGCTTCTTGTAAGAATCCCTTTCTGTCTTTGGTGCATTAGGAGCGGGTTCCTCTGGAATTGGAGTATCCAGGACATAGAGCTTTCGCTCTTGTGTGAGAACAATTCTCAATGTCCTATACCAGTCGTGGAAGTTTGTCCCATTTAACTTGTCCTTTTTAAGGACCGATCACAAAGAAAAGTGATTGTTGTTTGTTGCCATTTGTACTACAAAATGAAAATATGCAATTTTAGTCCAAAAACTCATTTTTGACTTATTTGATAGATTTGAAAATTTGATGATATAATTAGGCCTTTAATTAATTATCGCTCCCACTATTTTACTTCAAATTGCTAGCCCTCACCATCAATTCGGAAGATTGCAGCGTACAACCTTCTAGTGGGCAAGATCCTAAAATCCTCTAAATCATGGACCAACTAGGGTTGTCACCCACAACATAGATCTCTCTGGTAGGCAACTCTTGCCAATTGCATCATATGCAACTCTAGATAAGATGTCATATGCAACTCCTTGACATGATCATCTCCATGCCTCAAGGTGCTAGATCCTATCTAGGTCACCTTGTTAAGTCCGACCCAAAGCAAACACGATGAATATGCACCCTGCTTGGGAAGACCCACACATTCATCCTTCACGCTTCCACGAGATAGATGGTGCACCACGCTTGGGCGTGCCCACACTTGGTCGATCAAGCTTTTCATGTGTGTCGCATTTGGAAGGCATCTAAAACTTAATATTTAATGAGGGATTTGGTTTTTATATACATATACATATCCAATCACCACAATACATAGTACGTATCATATACATGCTATATCCCACAAAAAACATGTAAAATGATAAAAGCGATGATTATGGCCATCCTAATGTGATTCCTCGAGCCAAGAGGAATCACGGTCATCTAGGTCTACATCACATGCAACCTGTACAAGATGAACTTTGTGCTTTGCCTGTCGAGTAGATCAACTCATCCCATGAATGACTTGCTCGTCCTGGCCCGGTCGTCTAGGTGCCACCTGCCGATCGGTTCACCTAGTCATCGTGCATCTCATCATGGCTGCCACCCGCTTGTCTCACTCCTCGAACTGGTCATCAATCGATCCGATCACTCCTTGAGCCGATCGTCTGGAATGTCAACCGATCGGTTCACGCCTTAAACCGATCGTTTCAGCTGTCGTCAGGATGTCTGCCAATCTTCGACATAACAGGAAATAAAATCTGTCCTATTTTACATTATAAAAGGAGAAAGCTCCAGTTACATTTGAGGGGAGAAAATGTAGGAAAGAAATCTCAAATTATTTCGAGTTACATCAGGAAAAGGAGAAGGAAGATCGATGCGCAGACCGAGATGCAAGAAACCACATACAACCATACACAGATAGGGTTTATTGGCCATAACCACGCTATACATCCACCAAAAAAATCGTTTAAGGGCGAAGCGTATCGAGTGCATTAATAATACATATCATATATGTAATTTGGGATTTATGGATTTAGGATTGGACATGCATAAAGCCAATTTTATTTGCATCGTATGCAATAAATAAAGGAGACAAACCAAAATCGATCATATCGATATTCCTAAAATATAGAGCA
The DNA here is from genome assembly GCA_963693085.1 of Alisma plantago-aquatica. NCBI lineage: Eukaryota > Viridiplantae > Streptophyta > Magnoliopsida > Alismatales > Alismataceae > Alisma > Alisma plantago-aquatica. The sequence goes on along the minus strand of OY856410.1, from coordinate 1,154,345,958 downwards.
GTTGACATGGCTCTGATACCACAGTCGGTTTTTAGGGGAGGCAGAGAAGGAAGCGGAAACAAAAGTTTTCTCCCCCAAACCCGGAACAAGGAAACGTGCCAACATCTATACAATAGGAAAGGATGGTTTGTGGAATCATACCTTGTCCCGAGGCTTGCTCAGTGACAATACCTCGCGGCTTGCGCGGTCTTCACCTCCGGTCTTGGACGGTGTCTGTGCAGCTCCTGGTCGCACCAGGACTGACGGGATTGAAGGTTGTCCTCCTAGCGGCAGAAACCTCCCGCCTCTGAAGTAGTCCACACGGATCACCTGGAACTCCAATATCCTAGTCCCACAAGGAATTGGAAGGATTCGCACCCTCCTGTCAACGTACTAGTCGCCAACACACTCTCCTGCCACCAGTCACAACTGCAGTTGTCTTTCCCTTGTTGTGCCTCCCTTATCGGGTAGCACTTGCTCGGGCTCTCTCTCGGTTACCAAAACCAGAGAGAACGACAAGTTTGCAGAGCAACTGGTTTGCACTGAGTTGTACTTTGAGAAGCCCCCAATACCCCTATATATATAGGAGGGTCATGGGATAGGGTTCTCCATCCCGGGAAATGCGGGACTAAAAGCAAGAGTAGAAGGGTTCGAGATTTTCCACAAAACAACCAACTCGCAACCTGAACCGATCGTTTCATTTTTGAAACGGTCGGTTGGGGACCTGAGCCAGTCAGTTGACACCTCAACCGATCGGTTGGGACACCTCAACCAGTTGGTTCACTTCTGAACCGGTTAGTTCGTGGTCCTGGTCAGTTCCCGATTGACTTTCCATCTTTTGTTTCTAATTGGTATCAAATACCAATCCTTGTTCCAATCAAATTGGGCAAGTGAAACGAAAGGAAAATTCTCACCAATCCTACTTTCCCAACTTGCTCAGTTGCACCAGTTGAATCGATCGTTTCAACACTTGAAGCAATCGTTTCACCCTGATCATGAGATGATCGACTCACAACCTGAGCCGATCGGTTCACCAAGCTGAGTCAATCGGTTCATCTCATGAGTCGATCGGTTGGGAGTGCAGATTGTGCAGAATCAGTCAATTGCAGTTTCAATCAATCTGATACTCTAATCAATCAGTCCAACACCTTGAACATTATGATATTGAGCTATCAATTGATTGAGTGTTTAATTGAACTACTAAACTCCTTTAGCAATCAATCTAAACATTGTTTGTGGACAAAACTCATCTTATAGGTTAAATCCTATGTGTGTGACCCTACAGGTCCTTTTCACGTTGGCAGTGAAAGTCCATAACACTTATGACTTCACAAGCAATGAGTGGTGCCCAGTCACACATCAGTGCTACCCAAGTGAAAGTAGATAGTTGGAGAACAACTTTCAATCCTACAATTCGTGAATAGTGTTACAGTGAATGTATAATTCCTTTGTCACTGATATCCCGAATGAACTCGAGGCATGGAACAGTCATCCTATCAATGTTCATTCACTTTCTTGATCTCAGAGTAGATTGGAAGAGATATGTATGACATCAATATCGCATACTGATTCACACATGCGTGTGAACGCCTATTTCAATCCTACTCATCAAGTGGCCTTGGATATCAAACTCCCTCAGGAGGGACAAATCCCATATCTATCACTCACCCCTTAAAAGCCCCATGTGTCAAAGCCACCCAATCATCACCTTTATAACAACCCATGTTTCAGGACTGCGTTTGATGATGTCAAAGTGTGCCCAACGACATGTGTTGAGTGTAGTGATTTCAGGTCAAAGAATCACACTCACCACCATTACTATGAGTACTGACTGTGACTACCATGTCATGGTTCCATGTGTCAAACTCACGGTGGGTCTGTCCGGTACACTTGTTCTCTAACAAGTACCTATGTGTTTGGTTTGATATCTCTATATCATGACTAATGAGATTTTGTCATCAACCAACACCACAATCTTGCCTTGTGTGTCATTGTTGTCTATCTACCTTCCACAATGACATCCGACTAGGGACATAACAAGAATGTACAAACTCTTAGCATCTGTATGATCTCATCGTTCAGGTCTTGAACCTGAAGGCATACGTCATTGAGTATTGTCATTCTCTAGACATTCAATCTGTTCTGTCACTATCTCATATGACTGAACCAGAAAGAATTGGAAGCTTGCCTTTGATGTTTATCAAATCAATCTTAATGTATCCCACCAATCATCCCATGATTGGCTCTCAGCACATACATACCAACACATACCATGTACCTTCTCTTCTTGAGGATTACATACAAAAATTGCTCTATTAAATCTACACATAAGCATCAGAAAACCTCGAGGCATTCAATGCCAAAATCTCAGATCGATCATAAAGAACTAACTACTAACTCCAAGGACCTGAGACGACACATAAGACTCATATCTACAAGACACAAAAGTTAGTATCTCCACCTGAGATGTCATTGCTATCCCTGATGATGTTGTCCTTCCCCTGGTGTATGGTTTCTGCCTCCTCATCCACATCCACCTAAAAATTTTGGTGACCAACGGAGTGAGACATGTGTCCTAGAGAGAGATATAAATATTCACCAAAAATATCATTATTAGATATAGACAATAATAAACTGACCAGAGGAATCTTTATTGAAAAGCAGGATTTTATCATTATTAAGTAGAATAGAGAGCAATAACATCCTTTAAAGCATTACAGCTACAAATGATAAATTAGTAAGTCATCTAACCATTTTAATAAGGAATATGAACAACATGTATAATATCTATCCATTTAGGATACAATAAGCAATGTAACATCAACCAATGATACCGTAATTCGTCCTTAAGCAAATATGCTACACGGCTGATTATATTTTACAATCATTCTTATGCCCTGAGGAAGTGAGTCGTACCGCTCAAATACAACCTTCGGTTGCGAAACCCAAAGCTGGTGCCATACAAGATCAAAGGAAGAGTCGGACTCCTCAATCTCATCCGTCTCAGTCAGTGTGAGACCACAAGTAGGATAGCAGTTTCTTGCTTAAGTGACCTCAGTCATAGGGTTAGCTCCCATAGGCTTCCCATTCTCTAGTCCGCCTTGGTATAGGTCCCGGTGCTAGTAAATCTGAGCCACGGGTCAGTTCACTGTGCTCCCTGATCCATGAACGCATTCATGCTCTATCACACTGAGCCATGGGCCTGTTCACCATGCTCTTAAACTTATCTTGAGTCTACAAACGAAGTTGCACTCTAATCCTCCTTTTTTTTCAGCTAGGAGAAACCCCGCATATTCAACAAAATACGCTCTGGATCAACCAGTAGGAGAACCTGTTTCACCATCACCAGCTACGGACGATGATGGATCTATGGCTACGGTTCTACATGATAATATTCCACTTGATTATTTAAGTACAATACCATATTCTTTTAGCACTAATCAAGATTTCAAATAGGAATTATTATGACAAATGCTACAAAGAAACATGTAATACTTCTATCAAGTGCTTTTCAAAACTTTATAGATCATTGGGATCGCAATCCCTTATCTCATCACTAGGAATTCACACCCCTCATCAATATCATCATCATGTTTACTAGATCTGGGTATTCAAACCCTTAGTTCATCACTGAACATGGTTACCACCATCAGGTAACTGTTACCTCTAGGTCATCTGACCAAGGTATTCATGATACTTGTTATACAAGTATCTCACATAGCGCACCAAGCATATTCAACTTCTTATCACCTCTCACTAGGCAACAAATAAAATAATGGCTCACAAGGCCCATTAACATCATAGCTCATACCTGGTTATGCTCATCATCTCATGATACCTACATGGTTAGTATACTTGATAACAACCATATCAATTACAGATCAACATTATACAATACAAAGATAACATCACTATTCCCTCATTAGTGTTAGGGTTTCCCATCTTTATCAATTAGGGTTTCACATAACATCACCCTATATTAGGGTTTCACATAACATCACCCTATATTAGGGTTTCACATAACATCACCCTATATTAGGGTTTCACATTACATCACCCTATATTAGGGTTAGGGTTTCCCATCTTATATTAATTAGTGTTTTATGATTACCTAATTAATCTATACCCTAAGTCAGTGCTTCCACATATCTTGGAGCACATAGCATTATTTAAGTAATAAATCATACTTATAATTGTTCCATGTACTTAGGAACACACAACATCATCATACCTTATCAGGTTGACATAACCTCTTACTAAAGTACATGCAGTTATGCTTATCATAGTGTATTGAATTTATTACTTTCATAGGCATCGAATGATAATCACTCTAATTATACTAATCACCTAAGTACTTTAGAGGTACTTCCATTGAAATCAACCTTGAGATACTCTTCAACCACCTATGGAGTTATTAGTACTTACATGGTTTGAATCAATTGGACCTTCAAACGGTTTGAACCAATTGAACCTTCAAACAATTTGAGACCGTTTAGACCTTCAAATGGTCTTGCCCTAAACCTTCAAATGGTTTGAGACCATTTATACCTTCAAACAGTCTTGCCATAAACCTTCAAACGGTTTGAGACCATTTAGACCTTCAAACGGTCTTTCTCTAAACCTTCAAATGATTTGAGATTGTTTAGACCTTCAAACTGTCTTTCCCTAAACCTTCAAACGGTTTGAAACTGTTTAGACCTTTAAATGGTCTTGCCCTAAACCTTCAAATGGTTTGAGACCATTTTGACCTTCAAACGGTCTTTTCCTAAACCTTCAAACGGTTTGAGACCGTTTAGACCTTCAAACGGTCTTTCCCTAAACCCTCAAACGGTTTGAGACCGTGTGGTCCTCAAACGGTTTGAGACCGTTTAGTCCTCAAACATTTTGAGACCGTTTGGTCAATTCAGATATGAAACCATTTGCACCTAAATTAGCGTGTTGACATCAAGTGATCTAGGGTTTTGAAACCAATTGAGTTCTAATCATTTTGAAATCATTTGGTCGTCCAAGGTTGAGACCATGTGGACTATATTAGGTTGAAACCATTAGACCTTTGCACATTCTTGAAACCGTTTAGCCTCTAATGGTTTGAAACCATTTAACCTCTAACGGTTTTGAAACCATTTAACCTCTAACGGTTTTGAAACCGTTTGGTCACCAAACGGGTTGAAACCGTTTGGTCTCTAACGGTTTGAAACCGTTTGACCAACAAAATGAAACCGTTTGTTTTTTATATTCTTGAGGTGTGTGCTAAGATGATGTCATCATCATCAAGCTTCGGACCTCTGAATTCTATTGTCATATATATGATGAATTCATCAATTATTCAAGAAGGAAATAAAAGATCAACGTATGATGAGAAATTGAAATCAATAATAACATTGATGGGTTCAAGTTATATAACCTGCATTCAAAGTAGCTTTAAAGCTTCAAGATTCTCGTCTCTAATGGTGAAAGAAGCTCCTTCAACTATCCAAGGTTTGTTTCCAACTCTTTGAATGCAAAATATAGCCAAGGTTGAGCATTGAATAGAAGACAGAAGAATAAATGTTGAAATCTGATTTCAACCATCAATTCAAGGTTGAAGATGATCATGGAGCTTACCTTCAACTTGGGGAATGTTTTTATCCTACTCCTAAGCTCCTTGGTCATCGACCAAAGCAAGGGAAGAAAGTGGTTTGCAAAAATAGCCTTTCAAGTAAGGAGAAAATTGGTACAAATAATTGATTTTCTAGGAGAGAGAAAGTAGGAGAAAATTCATCCACTTTCTTGCCACATGTCATCTCCCTTCCTTGACTTCGAAGCCATATTCCTTTTTCCTCAATTTCCTTTCGTTTATCATTGAATTAAAAGCAACCACTTACACACCTTAATCATTATAATACTATTATCCATTTTTAGTGGACATTACTTTTTAATTAACAAATGTGAGTGGATTTATTCACCTACTTAGGATATTTCGGTGCAACTCAAGGGATTTGGACGTACTCCCACTATAGGATTTCAACCACAGCCTTTTTAGTTGATGGGTACTTCAATTAATATATTTATTTTTGCTAAAAAATAAATTAGGGCTTCATTTATGCTTATTTCTTGATTATTTTATTATCAAGATTATCTCTCCTCAAATGTAGTTCAAACAAGACACCCCTTTCCTTTTATTTTCTCTAAATAATACCAAGAAACAATAGGGACATAACAGAGGTGGTATTTTACATATTCAACCCTAGATTTTGGGTAATTTGCAAATTACACCAAAACTAGCATTCAATACACAAGCATTACTCAAACAAACTCCTTCTTGGAACTTAGGCTTCCACAAGCCATACCTCAGCATCATTCTCATTCTTATGATGCTATAAAACTTAAGGAACATTTATCATGTAACATTTGCAAGGTAACCCCTTAAATTGGGTAAATTGCACTTTAGGCCAAAATAGGTAAAATATTGTTTCAACATTATTCAAATAGGACCAAAATTGACACATAAGCTCTCCTTTAGTCTTAATTACTTTTCAAAAGATAAAGACAAGAATCTAAATAACTTACTTAAGCAAAACTTCTAGGGTTAAGGCATAACCCATGTCAGGGATGTTACAGTAACATAATGTAAGTTAAAATCATCCCGCACCATGCATCAATCTAGAAATTTCACAAGATATACACAATTCAAGTAAAGCGACATTGGATTTTATTCCTATCATCACTACGAAAAAATAGTCTTTAACTACAAAAAACAATTATAGAGAAAATCCCAAAATTTGTAGCTCAAAGCTTTGGCTACATTTATCCTTACATTTAGAATATGAAGTTAATACTCATGTAGCTAATTGTTTAGGCTACATTTTTTAAAGTTGTAGTTAGTTATTCATAAGGCTAAAAATTCATATGTAACCCTAATAGTAGGTAAAAAATGTCCTTACATATAAAAATGTAGTTTGCATTGTAGCTAAATATAAGACTACAATTCAATTTGTAGCAATGATATGTAGGGAGAGATGACATTAGTTATAATTTGTATATGTAGTTCATGTATAGAAAAAATTAGCACTTACTACACATGTAATTATAGCTAGTGTGTAGTGAAAGATTCCATGTACTACACATACATTTGTATTAAGAGATATTATGTATCCAGTCAATTGCTTGCCAATATAGAGGGGTTTTCAAAAAGATAAAAGATGAATGTTAATAAAGATTGAGTTGTGCTGACAATGTCAATAATGATACTTTTATTTATATTTGAACAATGATTACACATGGGGAGGATATTAACCTGGCTCGTATTTTACAATATGCATGGAAAAAAGATACATGTATACAATATCTTCTTCTAACTGCCTCTATCCACATTGCAGACTCTATATGCCACATGATCATGTGCATCTTCTTCTATCTTGATTTTCTTTTGTATTAATTCCGCCACTTTTATTATCAATGAATATGATAACATTGGTAAACTAATAAGAAGAGAAAAATTTCTAAGGTATTGCTCTTCTTGATTGAAAATAGAGAACTTCTCTATGCATGCTCGGCTTCTGATTGGCCATAGGAATCTCTAGTAGTTGATGTTGATATTCATGGAGTTTCTTGAAAGAAAAATCATTCTCATTATCAACCAGAAGTTCCACTGGGTCCCTAAGTTTGAGGTTTCCATATATCTCAACACATATTTTGTGAATCTGAGACTATATATTAGATAATTCATTTGTCCTCTCTTCCTTTTGTTGTGGCAGTTGTTCTCATATAAGAGATATGGCAGCCAACTATAAATTAAACTGCAGTAACATAACTTGTGTTATGCGGGTGAAAGTAAGAGAGTATGACACGAATTTTGAGAAAATGATGTGTACTAAAACAAACCAATGAAATTATTTCATAGTTTACCTTTCACATGTACATGAACACCAGTTGATGATACTCCAATCAAGGTTATGCAATGGGTTATTTTGTCTAGGATGAAGATGTGATATGAAGGCCTTCTCTACAATCATTCTTGGCATCATATAACCTGACCTACAAAAAAGGTCATAGCGAATGATCAAGTTGTCTTGCTAAAAGTTATACATATAAGAATTTATACAAAACATAGCTATATATGAGTTATAATGGCATCATTGTTTACCAACAACTATTGTGACAATGTGGTAGTCATATCAGAATAAAAGTGAATAATGAAAACGTCATAGTCAAAACACCCCCTTCAAAAATGAATCACTTTGATGGATAAATTCATTTACATTCCTATCCAAGTCCTACTTATGTGAAAAATCTTATATTCTTTCTCAAAAGGCCATTTTCTGAAAAGAATGTTGTCATTCTATTTTCCCATCTAAAGTTACAAACAGTCCAAAATTTTTATGTTCGTATAATCAATACAATACTTAGAAGTGTTTGCAACTTTATACAAATGCAAAGTCGGGCGGAAAGTACAAAACTGGATACGCTTAATGTACTACTAATAATTTTCACAAATTGTTTTTAACATTCTTTTCTAATTCCTAAACCTTAAAAGAATCTTTTTTGCTAATATCTAGCTCAGTGCGGCGTGTGTACTTAATAATTATTATATCTTAAGAGCTTTAAAGCACCAACTGTCTCCAGCTCAATGGCTCACTTATTCTACTAGTGGGTTGTAAGTTGCAGATTCGAACCTACAGGCAGACAAGTATGGATTAGGTGGGAGTGGGCCAGATAAAGAGAAGATAAATATGTTGTCCACTTCAGGTAGACTACCTGAAGTGACCTCACACTCACACGGTGACCATGTAACTTGTGTGACTAGCGGTTTACCGAAAAGTGTCTCTGCTATGAATTCTGATGAGAAAGAGGTTGTGGCTGAAACCTTCAATGAGATAATAATATATATATCAGTAACTTGTGGAAACAAACACTTAAAGGCCCTTTCTTTGCATAATTATTGTAATTATATCATACTCTATTTCCCTACAGTGCTTAATAGTGAACTTACATGCTTAACTACTATCATGAGGTGTCTGGTTGGTAGAAATAAATGCGTCAAATGTAGAAACACTGACCTTGGCATGCATATGATGTACAAAAACCTTGGCATCGGGTTCTCTCAGGAGCAGGTAGAGCTTCTTCACCTCAGGCTCATCTCTGAGCACCTTCTCCACAAAAACTGCACATACAAGTCATTATGTTGGTACACTGTATATAATGGGAAGAAAATCAGAATCATCTGATTGATCACTCAGGCTATTCGATCATCTGTTAGATTCTTAAGTAACAAGCATATCTCTTTCAACCTAGTAATGTTATAAGAAATAAACTATTTAATCTGGTTGGTTCAGTGATTAGCAGCTTCACTCGGGTCATATTCTCATTTTAGTTGAAGGGGATTGGGTGTGGTAGCTATTGTTTTACTGGTTTGAACCTTTACTATGCATAGTGCTGATCCACTATAGGGATACATGCTCGTGATGCCATCTGTGTTGTCAAGCATGTGACCATAACAATGATATTTGGTGTGCATAGCTGCACATTGTTTTTAGTGTCTGTTCTAATCAATGATGGTTATCCATGTATTGGGTTTAAAGGCTAGTTAGCTTTGTAATGATCTATACATGCTCAATGAATGATGGTTGTCTTGTAAATCAGTCATCATATTAACACTTGAAATAAAATTTTGAGTTAATCCTTTTCATATCATAATTCATGGATAGTTAATCCTTCTCAAGGTGAGGGCTATGGAGCTACCTAGGAATATGTTATAGGTTGTGTCAAACATAGCAAGAGTTCTTTTTAAGCCCATAACAAACAACAAAAAACTAATCGCTAGGGAAGTAAGCACAACTATAGTAAGTAAAGAAGCAAGGGAAACAAAATTTCCCTACCTTAGAGTTGCAAAATAATCAAATGCATACGTATAATAATATGCTTAAATGTAACGCCTTTAGCTTAGCACTTATCATATTTTATTTGACTGATAACTGCTATCTTTGAAAACTTGATTGTTGACCAAGGTATAAGAAGTGGCTACTGCTGCACTATAGGATATTCAATATGATTTTCCCATGATGAGTCACTGACATTTGCCATCCACTCATTATATGAACTAATGGTTGTTTCACAGTGAAGGGAGAAGCTCTACAACTAACAATAAATGGCACACACTAGATGATGACAGGTGAAAAACAAATTTGAAAATACTAAAAGAAACAAACTTTTGGTCATCTACATCATGGCGCTCTTGTCATTAGCACTGCAAACCTAGAAAAACCATGTACGACTAGCATGAGAAAATGCACAAATTTAACTTAAATGTTCTTAACACTTTGAAAAGACATTTGTAATTGTAAAATATCACTTAATTAGTTTGTAATTCTGTGTTCACCTCAAGATCATGCCAAATATTGAAAAACCAGCCTTTATTGTCATATGTAAGAAGTTTGAGATATTGAAGAAGTAGCACTAACAATCCTTGAAATATTGTCATCTCTACTTCGGTTGGTTATATATGGCAAAGTATGGGGTATTCAGATATCTTTTTAGGCTCTATTGATGGCATTAATTTCACTATATCTATTAATGTTATCTCAGTTCAAGAAAAAAAATACAACAAGAAATTGATAATCCCAATAACTGTGTCATTACGTTAGAAGATTAATATTATTAAAGAAATAAATGGGTGCATGGAAAATCAATGATGAAGAATAGAACCACTAGTAGCGATGATATAACTAATTTAAGATCTACCATCCTTGTAAACTAGAAGGAAGAATGGGATTGTGAGTTTCTCAATGAACTCTTACGTCATTAAGGTAACAAAGTCTATTTTTACCAGAACTGTCCCCATATCTTATGAAGTAGTTAGCCAATGAGGTTGGGACCTCAATGAAGAAGAAAGATTCACCACTAATTCTGTCTATTAAGTTATTTGCACAAACAAATCTAGGTGCAGGTCTGGACCTCTATATGGGGAGATAAGGTCCTTGGGAAACAAAAACTTCCATGTGGTGTGCTTACCATGAAGCCCTACTCACCAATAAATGTTTGTGTGTAAGAAGAATGATGCTTGGAGAGGTATGTTGTCACGGATCCGTTCTTCACCTAATCCCAATCCCATTATCCAAAAGGGCAGTGTTAGGGGGATGAGAGTGCCCGTACCTGAGTGGCCCGAAAATCACACACAGATAATATGCAAAAATGAAATAACATCCTTCTTTATTAAAATGAACCAAAAAATGTTTGGTACATAAGGCCCGTAGGCAACAAGAAAGAGAAAAAGATAAGAACTAGCCTAAAACTACATCCCTTTTACAATTAGCTCCCATGTAGAGTCCATAAGTTGTAGCAGTCTTTATTGCGGTAGATAAAAGAGAAGATGAATCTAGTTCCTTGCATTACCTAAAATCGAGAAAATCAAGACACAATGTCAATGCAATTGCACGGTACGCTATATGAAAACAAGTAAAGCAGTTTATAAGAAAAACTAGTATGCTTGGCAGGACTTATGTTTCAAAACATTATCGAACGATTTTTCCAAAAAAACAAAATGTTATTCAACACAAATTTTATTACGAATTTCCCATTATGCTGTAATTCTAGAAGCATGCTTATATTAGTTTAGGTGACACTACTACCCCAACGCGATGGGGAGATCACCAAGCTCCTTCTCATCATAGGAGATAGGAGATCAAAGTGCAAAATCCCATCTTCCAAAAAGGGAGTTTTGCTTATATTCAATATCAACATTATCAACTTTTCCAACATCATTATCAAATCAATATACGGGCAGTCATAATGGGTATTGTGATTCAGGGTTTCATGTTTCTCAAAATATAATATAGAGGAAAAATGGAAGACTATTCATAGGGAACAATATTTCATCCAAATAACTAGCCAAGCATATTTCAAGAGATACCTAAAAGTATCATCATTACAACCAATGAGAAGTAGTATAATAGCGTACCTTTTTGGATGCTAAAATGAGTAAAGGTCCAAGAGTGACATGTCAAGGTCCAAGAGTGACAGGTCAAGGTCTCAAGTAGATCCTAGATTAAACAAGATGTATATTTGAGGGTCAAGATCATATTATGCAAGAACCATGTATGCAAGATTAGGGTTTTGCATTCCTATTACAACCCTAGGGTAGATCATCCATTATATCAATATTTCAACATTTAATCAAGTATCAAGCATGTATCCAGAATGAATGATCCACTTGGGTGCTTTTTAGGAATCATATTAGCTAACCCTAATTACATCATCAACATCTGAGTCATTAATCAAGTTTCTAAATCATAATAATAGGTTTGAGACTAAACATCAGAGTACGGTTGCATGTTTGATCATGAACTAGATTAGGATCATAGATTCAAGAAAGTTGTTTATTTTATGATCAAGAGGGTTATTCACAAGTATTTGCATCAAAATATAGAATAGAGATATGAAACAGGTTCTGAAACCATTTGTATTAAATCGTGTTAATGTTTCTGATAAAAATGGACTATAATTTCGAAATATTTGGAGCTAGGGATCTCAAGATATTTTTTTTGCAAGATTAGGCTATTTTCTGGAATTTAGGGCAGAGAGGGCAGAATTACCAAAAATATGGGGTCGTTGATCGCTGGTCCACCGTGGTCTCGCGAGGATGATTAGCGGTAGGGAGGAGTCATGTTCCAAGGCACGTGCTTCACGGAGAAGGAGCAGGAGAGGGCTCGCGTGAGATCTGTGGCCGTTGATCGATGATGAGGACCAACATGGACTCAAATCCTATGGCTACTGCTGCTCGCCTCAACAATTGAACCCGCCCGCAAGCAGAGCTTGCTCCGCAGTGGTGCGGCGGTCGGAGAGGGAGGGCTTGGAGCGAGGAGATAGAGTGTCGCTCGTCTTTGTGGTGGCAGGTCGACCTCAAAGGGGGACTTATATAGTGTTTGGGGGCTAGGGATAGGGTTACTAGAGGGGGCGGCGCACCCCATGGGTCGGCTTGTTTTCTTGACCCCTAAGCAGCGATTCCGCCCCACCAAGTTGCGCGGAAGCTTCGAGAAAGAGGTTCGGACTCGTTGGTTGAGTCACCAGGCGCAACAGGTGAGGGTCGATCGATTGGGGTCGGGAGCCATGGTGGCTTGTCCACCGTGGACTTGCCTTACCAGGCGCAAGGTAGGGGATGACCCCAGCGCCTTTGGATTAAGATCCAAGGCTGTTGGTTCAATCCGCCTTGCCCAACGGTGCCCCAAGCAACGGATGGGCCGGCCCAACAAGGAAAAAGGAAGAAAAAGGTGGAAAAAGGCAAAGAAAGCTAGGAAAAGGTTAAATTCTTAGAAAAATCATATAAAATCAAAGGAAGGTCCAAATGATCTCAAATTTGGACCATCTCTTCGACATTAAGTGTAGAATAATGTTTACAAGTTTGGAGACCAAAAGATAGAGTTAACTAGTCAAACTCAAGTATTTGAACAAAGAGGTGTATTAAGCTAATTAAGGTGCCCAAAAGTGCATGAAATTCATAGAATACAAAGGAATTTGATTTTGGGTATCTATATTGATCAAGGAGTAAAATAAGATTATGAATAATCATTATAAAGGTGAAAAATAAATTAATTAATAGAAAAGAGGAAAAACTCACATTGTCACATCCTCCCCACCTTATAATGAATTTTGTCCCCAAAATTCAAACTTCCTTGAAGAGGTCAGGAAAACGTTCCTCCATGTCTGACTTCAACTCCCAAGTAGCATCATCACTCCCATGGTTCTTCCACAACACCTTAACCATATTGATTTTCTTATTTCTGAGTTCCTTGGTGCGAGTATCAAGTATCTTGACCGGAGTTTCCTAGTACACAAGGGTGTCCTTTAATTCAAGTGGTTCATGATTGAGGACATGGCTAGGGTCTTTGACATACCGCTTTAGGTTCGACACATGAAAGACGTTGTGCATCATGCTATATTGTGGAGGTAGAGCCAACCTGTAAGCACATTCCCCAACACGATCTAGAATTTCAAAAGGACCCACATATCTAGGACTGAGTTTTCATTTATTCTTTGTAATGGCTCAAATTGGTCGAATCTTCAGGAAAACATGATCACCTACTAAGAACTGAGTGTCAGTCCTATGTGCATCAGCATAAGACTTCTGACGATCTTGTGCCCTTTTTAACCTTTGCTTGATTAGGTTGACATTATCATAATAGAGTTGTAGTTCCTCAGACTTCAGAATTTGTCTTTCGCCTACTTCATCCCAGTAAAGTGGAGATCTACACGGTCTTCCATACAGAGCTTCATAGGGAGCCATGCCGATACTAGATTGGTAGCTATTGTTGTAGGAAAACTCAATCAGAGGAAGGTAGTGCTCCCAAGAACCACCCCAATCGAGGACGCATGATCTCAGCAAGTCTTCTAGAACTTGGATTGTCCTCTCAGATTGTTTATCAGTTTGGGGGTGATAAGCAGTGCTGAAATTCAGTTGAGTTCTCAGTTCTTCCTGTACTTGTCGCCACAAGTGAGAAGTGGACTTTGCATCACGATCAGATACTATAGATACAGGAATTCCATGCAGCCTAACTATCTCTCAAACGTAAAGTTCTGCTAATTCAGGAACCTTGGTTGTTGTCTTGATTGGAATAAAATGGGCTGATTTAGTCAGACGATCAACTACAACGCAAATGGCGTCATTCCCTTTACTGATCCTGGGTAGTCCTACCATGAAATCCATGGTGATGTTTTCCCATTTCCACTCGGGGATAGGTAGGGGTTGTAGAAGACCTCCTGGACGTTGGTGTTCAACCTTGATCTGTTGGCAGGTCAGACACTTGGAGATGAATGTAGCAATGTCGGTCTTCATATTCCTTCACCAGAAGTTCCTTTGCAGATCCTTGTACATTTTTGTCGATCTAGGATGCACAGTATATTTTGACCCATGAGCTTCTCGTAACACCATTTCTATCATGACTGAATCTTCTGGGACCCATATGCGCTGTTTGTATCGGATTCCACCATCCATACCAACTGTCAGATGAGTTTGTCGCTTCTCGAATAGCTTAATCATATCATCTAGGCTCTTGCTATTCTTCTGAGTGGATAGGATTTCGGACAGGAGGCCCAATTTTACATGGACACTGGCCAATCTAAGAATGTTGCCCATACTCCTTGGGGTCGAAAGTGTCATGACTTCCATGTTCTTCCATTCCGTAGTAAAGACAACAACACATTTAGCCTGCTTCCTGCTGAGTGCATCGACCACAACATTTGCCTTACCGGGGTGGTAGGCAATGGTGAAGTCATAGTCTTTAAGGTACTCGAGCCAACACCTTTGTCTGAGATTGAGATCCTTCTGTGTCAAGATGTATTTCAGACTCTTGTGGTTGGTGAGGATGTCGAAGGTGGCACCATACAAGTAGTGTCGCCATATTTTCAAAGCATATATGATGGTAGCAAGATCGAGGTCATGGGTTGGGTAGTTGACCTCATTTGGCTTCAATTGTCGAGAGGCATAAGAGACTACTTTTCTCTCTTGCATGAGAACATAACCCAGACCGAACCTTGATGCGTCGGTGAAGATGACGAACCCATCATTTCCCGAGGGAAGAGTCAAGATAGGTGTAGTTGTCAGCTTTGTCTTTAGCTCTTGAAAAATAGACTCACACTCCTTTGACTAGATAAGCTGTTCTCCTTTCCTGGTGAGCTTAGTGAGAGGCAAGGCAGTCCTACTGAAATTCTGGATAAAACATCGATAATAGCCAGTAAGACCTAGAAAATTGCGAATCTTCGAAACATTCTTTGGGGCTTGCCACTCAAGAATAGCCGAGACTTTGGCAGGGTCAACAGAAATTCTCCCACTAGAAATTATGTGGCCCAAGAACATGACTTTAGAAATCCAAAATTCACATTTTGACAGTTTTGCATAGAATTTCTAAGATTGGAGGATGTCAAGAACTTTGCGAAGGTGAATGCGGTGTGATTCAGTATTAGTCGAATATATCAATATGTCATCAATGAAGACCTCTACAAACTCCTCGAGGAAAGGTTGGAAGACACTATTCATCAAGTTCATAAACACACCAGGGGCATTACTCAACCCAAAAGGCATGACAAGGAATTCATAATGCCCGTATCGGGTTCAAAAGGTTGTTTTAGGGATGTCTTCATCCTTAACTTTGAGTTGGTGGTAACCAGAATGAAGATCAATTTTTGAAAATACATGGGAAGAATGGAGTTGATAAAAAAGGTCATCAATTCTGGGCAGCGGATACTTGTTTTTCACAGTAGCTTGATTGATCATACGATAGTCAATACACATGCGAAGGGAACCATCCTTTTTCTTGAAAAATAAAATTGGGGCTCCCCAAGGAGAGGTACTAGGGTGGATGAAACCCTTGTCAAGCAATTCCTGCAACTACTTTTTCAACTCAGTCAATTCAGCAAGAGCCATCCGATAGGGTGCCCGAGAAATAGGTGTGGTACCAGGTGCTAAATCAATAGAAAACTCAACATCACGATCTGGTGCTAGCCCAGGGAGCTCCTCAGGAAAGACACTCGGGTACTCTCACACTATATCAATGTTTTCTAGGGCACTCGTATCAGGATTGACTATTGTTACAGTTGCTAGGTAGGCTTTGCACCCTTTAGCTATCAAGTTTTGGGCTTTAATCAGAGAAATGACAATGTTTTGATTTTGATCTTTCCTTCCAGGAATTACAAGAATAGGGAGATTGGGTTTGGAAATAATGACTTTCTTGGCACGACAGTTGATTAGAGCATGATTTTTATGGAGTCAATCCATCCCTAAAATAAGGTCAAAGTCTTCCATGTCTAAGATTATGAAATCTGACTCAAAATTACGTCCAACATAAGATAGAGGGACTTTCTCGACAATATAGTAGGAGACTTTCATCTTCCCACTTGGGGTAGTTACATCAAGTATGTACCCTAAGTCCCTTGTTTCAAGATTCAACATAAAGGCAAGATTCTTAGACATTAAAGTGTTTTTTGACCCAGAGTCAAAAAGAGTAACAACAAAATGGTCGGAGATTTGCATCATACCTACGTATACATATATTTTGTGTAAGTGCTATGTACAAGATAATCATGATATAAAGTTTTGGAAATAATCTTAAATTAAAAAGGTACCTTCCATGAGTTTGTTTTCATTAGCCTTCGCCTCATCTGCATTCACGGCAAAGACACGAGCCTGTCTATGTTCACCTTGCCTGCCCCATGCTGGAGGAGGGTGGGGGCAGCTATCTCTGAAGTGACCCTCCTGTTTGCAGTAATGGCAGACCGGTGACGGATACTTGCACTGGCCAGGTTGGAAGTTACCACAGTTACGGCAACGAGGAATATTGGCATTCTGGCCTGGACCCCTGTTTTGGTCATGATTCTGGTTTTGTGCAGGACCACAGTTGTAATTCTGGTTCTGGCCTTGGGTAGGAGGATTCCTCTGGTTCTTCTGTCGGTTCTTGTTCTTATTGCCACCAATATGGGGTTTTCCCTTTGGTTCAGGTTTTACAGGTACAACTTCAGTCAGGCCTAGATAGGCAAGGGTAGGTAAAGGTTTCCCGTGTCCCATCCCCAGGGTTCTCTCCATGGACAAGGCATGGTCATAGGCATCTTGAAAACTGGTGGGTTTGGATGAGGATACAAAAGCTTTTAGGGTAAGGAAAATCCCATCAATGTAGCGGTCAAGTTTTTGTTCTTCGGTGAGGTTGGTGACATGCCTCTCCAGCAGGCGGAACTGTCGGTTGTATTCATCCACTGTGTTAGTTCCTTGGGTAAGGGTGAGGAATTTCTTTTGTTTCTCCTTTCTCTCAGATGTGGGTTGGAAACGGTTGGTGAAAATGGGTTTGAAGGCTTTCCAGTTGACAGGGATGGCCTGCTATGACCGGATATAATTCTCCCACCACAATTTGGCCGCTCCCTTCAACTAGTAGGTGGAAAAACCAACCTTGTCTTGTTTAGGGCACCTCAAAACCCTAAAAGTGTTTTCCATGGACAGTAACCAGGCATCATCCTTGTCTAGGACATCATCTTTGTCTTCCCCATAGAAGGCTTCAGGGCTGAGTTTCAGAAAATCCTGGATAATAATGGGTTTTGGGTTATGGGTTGGCACCAGGGATGCAGTACGGACAGCTATGTCATGGAGGGCATCCATAATGGCCTTTTCTTTTAGTTCCCATTCCCCCATATTGTTGGTCTTATTGGTAGAACCAATATCTTCATCATCATCCATGCGAGGCTTTTTCCCCTTGTCTTTAGTACCAGAGGTCCCTTCACCATCCCTGTTGTTCCTGGTTTTTGGGGTCATCTACAAGAGTTCAATTGATATAAGTTTTCTTCTTTATAACCATCAAAGAAAGAATATGATAGATCATGGAAATATTGTAACAAGTTTTCTCAATTTATTTTCGGATTTTAGTTGTTCCCGTCCTTAATTTACCCAAAATAGAGAGAGTATATAGATCAAGTCATGACACCTTATGGAGAATGAGAAGATGAGGAGTCATCCTACTTCCTTCTAATAGGTGGCTTGGGTAATCCTTAAAGACGAGATAAGATGCTAGAAGACTCTCTAGGGTTATAGGAAGTCCTTCCATCCATTTCTGGATCAACTAAGGCCAGGTGGAGGAGGAGGAACCTCAACCACCGTGAAGACAGATAGGTGGAATTATGCCAGAACACCCTTTGTGCTCTTTCTAGACACCTCAGTTTTCACCATAGTGAAATTTAGGGCTTCCTTGGTTCAGCGATTAAGAACATCATTTCACTAATGCATATGAAGTGTGTTATGGATCTGATACCAACTGTCACGGATCCGTTCTTACCCTAATCCCAATCCCACTGTCCAAAAGGGCAGTGTTAGAGGGATGAGAGTTCCCGTCCCTGAGTGACCTGAAAATCACACACAGATAATATGCAAAAATGAAATAACATCCTTCTTTATTGAAATGAACCAAAAAATGTTTAGTACATAAAGCCCGTCGGCAACAGGAAAGAGAAAAAGATAAGAAATAGCCTACAACTACATCCCTTTTACAATTAGCTCCCATGTAGAGTCCATAAGATGTAGCAGTCTTTATTGCGGTAGATAAAAGAGAAGATGAATCTAGTTCCTTGCATTACCTAAAATCGAGAAAATCAAGACACAATGTCAATGCAATTGCACGGTACGCTATATAAAAACAAGTAAAGCAGTTTATAAGAAAAACTAGTATGCTTGGAAGGACTTATGTTTCAAAACATTATCAAATGATTTTCCAAAAAAAAAAAATGTTATTCAACACAAATTTTATTACAAATTTCCCATTATGTTGTAATTCAAGAAGCATGCTTATATTAGTTTAGGTGACTCTACTACCCCAACGCGATGGGGAGATCACCAAGCTCCTTCTCATCATAGGAGATAGGAGATCAAAGTGCAAAATCCCACCTTCCAAAAAGGGAGTTTTTCTTATATTCAATATCAACATTATCAACTTTTCCAACATCATTATCAACATCAATATACGGGCAGTCATAATGGGTATTGTGATTTAGGGTTTCATATTTCTCAAAATATAATATAGAGGAAAAACGGAAGACTATTAATAGGGAACAATATTTCATCCAAATAACTAGCCAAGCATATTTCAAGAGATACCTAAAAGTATCATCATTACAACCAAGGAGAAGTAGTATAATAACGTACCTTTTTGGATGCTAAAACGAGTAAAGGTCCAAGAGTGACAGGTCAAGGTCTCAAGTAGATCCTAGATTAAACAAGATATAGATTTGAGGGTCAAGATCATATTATGCAAGAACCATGTATGCAAGATTAGGGTTTTTCATTCCTATTACAACCCTAGGGTAGATCATCCATTATATTAATATTTCAACATTTAATCAAGTATCAAGCATGTATCCAGAATGAATGATCCACTTGGGTGCTTTTTAGGAATCATATTAGCTAACCCTAATTACATCATCAACATTCGAGTCATTAATCAAGTTTCTAGATCATAATAATAGGCCTGAGACTAAACATCAGAGTACGATTGCATGTTTGATCATGAACTAGATTAGGATCATAGATTCAAGAAAGTTATTCATTTTATGATCAAGGGGGTTATTCACAAGTATTTGCATAAAAATAGAGAACAGACATATGAAACAAGTTCTGAAACCATTTGTATTAAATAGGGCTAATTTTTCTGATAAAAATGGACTATAATTTTGATATATTTGGAGCTAGGGATATCAAGATATCGTTTTTGCAAGATTAGGCTATTTTCTGGAATTTAGGGCAGAGAGAACCGAAAATATGGGGTCGTTGATCGCTGGTCCACAGTGGTCTCACGAGGATGATTAGCAGCAAGGAGGAGCCATTCTCCCAGGCACGTGCTTCACGGAGAAGGAGCAGGAGAGGGCTCGCGCGAGATCTGTGACTGTTGATCGATGATGAGGACCAGTGTGGACTCCAATCCTAAGGCTACTGCTGCTCGCCTCAATAACTGAACCCACCCGTGAGCAGAGTTTGCTCTGTGGCGCTGCGGCAGTCAGAGAAGAAGGGGGTGAGAGAGGGAGGGGTTGGCATGAGGAGATAGAGTGCCACTCGTCTTCGTGGTGGCGGGCCGACCTCAAAGGGGGTCTTATATAGTGTTTGGGGGCTAGGGTTAGGGTTACTAGAGGGGGCGGTGCACCCCATGGGTCAGTTTGCTTGCTTGACCCCTAAGAAGTGATTCCACACTACCAAGCTGTGTGGAAGATTCAAGAAAGAGGTGCGGACTCGTTGGTTGAGTCATCGGGCGCAACAGGTGAGGGTCGATCAATTGGGGTCGGGAGCCATGGTGGCTTGTCTACCATGGACTTGCCTTACCAGGCGCAAGGTAGGGGATGACCCTAGTGCTGTTGGATTAAGATGCAAGGCTTCTGGGTCAATCCTCCTTGCCTAGCGGCACCCCAAGCAACGGATGGGCCGGCCCAACAAGGAAAAAGGAAGAAAAAGGTGGAAAAAAGGCAAAGAAAGCTAGTAAAAGGTTAAATTCTTAGAAAATTCGTATAAAATCATACGAAGGTCCAAATGATGTCAAATTTGGACCATATCTTCAACATGAAGTGTAGAATAATGTTTACAAGTTTGGAGACCAAAAGATAGAGTTAACTAGTAAAACTCAAGTATTTGAACAAAGAGGTGTATTAAGCTAATTAAGGTGCCCAAAAGTGCATTAAATTCATAGAATACAAAGGAATTTGATTTTGGGTATCTATATTGATCAAGGAATCAAAAGAGATTATGAATAATCATTATAAAGGTGAAAAATAAATTAATTAATAGAAAAGAGGAAAAACTCACATTGTCACATCCTCCACTCCTTATAACGAATTTTGTCCCCAAAATTCAAACTTCCTTGAAGAGGTCAGGAAAACGTTCCTCCATGTCTGACTTCAACTCCCAAGTAGCATCATCACTCCCATGGTGCTTCCACAACACCTTAACCATATCGATTTTCTTATTTCTGAGTACCTTGGTGCGAGTATCAAGTATCTTGACCGGAGTTTCTTGGTATACAAGGGTGTCCTTTAATTCAAGTGGTTCATGATTGAGGACATGGCTAGGGTCTTTGACATACCGCTTTAGGTTTTAAACATGAAAGACGTTGTGCATAATGCTATATTGTGGAGGTAGAGCCAACCTGTAAGAACATTCCCCAATATGATTTACAATTTCAAAATGACCCACATATTTAGGACTGAGTTTTCCTTTATTCTTTGCAATGGCTCGAATTGGTCGAATCTTTAGGACAACATGATCACCTACTAAGAACTGAGTGTCAGTCCTGTGTGCATCAGCATCAGACTTCTGACGATCTTGTGCCCTTTTTAACCTTTGCTTGATTAGGTTGACATTATCAGAATAGAGTTGTAGTTCCTCAGACTTCAGAAATCGTCTTTCGCCTACTTCATCCCAGTAAAGTGGAGATCTACACGGTTTTCCATACAGAGCTTCATAGGGAGGCATGCCGATACTAGATTGGTAGCTATTATTGTAGGCAAACTCAATGAGAGGAAGGTAGTGGTCCCAAGAACCACCCCAATCGAGGACGCATGATCTCAGCAAGTCTTCTAGAACTTGGATTGTCCTCTCAGATTGTCCGTCAGTTTGGGGGTGATAAGTAGTGCTGAAATTTAGTTGAGTTCCCAATTCTTCCTATACTTGTCGCCACAAGTGAGAAGTGAACTTTGCATCACGATCAGATACTATAGATACAGGAATTCCATGCAGCCTAACTATCTCTCGAACGTAAAGTTCTGCTAATTCAGGAACCTTGGTTGTTGTCTTGATTGGAATAAAATGGGTTGATTTAGTCAGACGATCAACTACAACCCAAATGGCGTCACTCCCTTTCCTGTTCCTGGGTAGTCCCACCACGAAATCCATTGTGATGTTTTCCCATTTCCACTCAGGGATAGGTAGGGGTTGCAGAAGACCTCCTGGACGTTGGTGTTCAGCCTTGATCTGTAGGCAGGTCAGACACTTGGAGATGAACGAAGCAATGTCGGTCTTCATATTCCTCCACCAGAAGTTCCTTTGCAGATCCTTGTACATTTTTGTCGATCAAGGATGCACAATATATTTTGACCCGTGAGCTTCTCGTAACACCATTTCTATCATGACTGAATCTTCTGGGACCCATATGCGTTGTTTGTATCGGAGTCCACCATCCATACCGACTGTCAGATGAGTTTGCGGCTTCTCTAATAGCTTAATCATATCATCATGGCTCTTGCTATTCTTTTGAGTGGACAAGATTTCCGACAGGAGGCCCGGTTTTACATGGACACTGGCCAATCTAAGAACATTTCCCATACACCTTGGGGCCCAAAGAGACATGACTTCCATGTTCTTCCATTCTGTAGTAAAGATAGCAACGCATTTATCCTGCTTCCTGCTGAGTGCATCGGCCACCACATTTGCCTTACCGGGGTGGTAGGCAATGGTGAAGTCATAGTCTTTAAGGTACTCGAACCAACTCCTCTGTCTGAGATTGAGATCCTTCTGTGTCAAGATGTATTTCAGACTCTTGTGGTCGGTGAGGATGTCGAACGTGGCACCATACAAGTAGTGTCGCCATATTTTCAAAGCATATATGATGGTGCCAAGCTCGAGGTCATGGGTTGGGTAGTTGACCTCATTTGGCTTCAATTGTCGAGAGGCATAAGCGACTACTTTTCTCTCTTGCATGAGAACACAACCCAGACCGAACCTTGATGCGTCGGTGAAGATGACGAACCCATCATTTCTTGGGGGAAGAGTCAAGACAGGTGCAGTTGTCAGCTTTGTCTTTAGCTCTTGAAAACTTGACTCACACTCCTTTGACCAGATAAATTGTTCTCCTTTCCTAGTGAGCTTAGTGAGAGGCAAGGCAGTCCTGCTGAAATTCTGGATAAAACATCGATAATAGCCAGCAAGACCTAGAAAACTGTGAATCTCTGAAACATTTCTTTGGGGCTTTCCACTCAAGAACAACCGAGACTTTGGCGGGGTCAATAGAAATTTTCCCACCACAAATTTTGTGCCCAAGAACATGACTTTAGAAATCCAAAATTCACATTTTGATAGTTTTGCATAGAATTTCTGAGATTGGAGGATGTCAAGAACTTTGCGGAGGTGAATGCGGTGTGATTCAGTATCAGTCGAATATATCAATATGTCATCAATGAAGACCACTACAAACTCATCGAGGAAAGGTTGGAAGACAATATTCATCAAGTTCATAAACACACCAGGGGCATTAGTCAACCCAAATGGCATGACAAGGAATTCATAATGCCCGTATCGGGTTCGAAAGGCTGTTTTAGGGATGTCTTCATCCTTAACTTTGAGTTGGTGGTAACCAGAACGAAGATCAATTTTTGAAAAGACATGGGCAGAATGGAGTTGATCAAAAAGGTCATCAATTCTGGGCAGCAGATACTTGTTTTTCACAGTAGCTTGATTGATCATATGATAGTCAATACACATGCGAAGGGAACCATCCTTTTTCTTGACAAATAAAACGGGGGCTCCCCAAGGAGAGGTACTAGGGAGGATGAAACCCTTGTCAAGCAATTCCTGCCACTACTTTTTTATCTCAGTCAATTCAGCAAGAGCCATCCGATAGGGTGCCCAAGAAATAGGTGCGGTACCAGTTGCTAAATCAACATAAAACTCGACATCACGATCTGGTGGTAGCCCAGGGAGCTCTTCAGGAAATACACTCGGGTACTCTCACACTATATCAATATTTTCTCGGGCACTCGTATCAGGATTGACTATGGTTACAGTTGCTAGGTAGGCTTTGCACCCTTTAGTGACTAACGAATCCAATCCACACAAAAATCTACAAAGAGCTAGACTTTCAAAAAAATGAACTAGAGAAATTCTAGTGTGAAAATGAAACAAAACACACAAAAGTATTTCTTGGATCATCAGATTGAGTTGGGATGCTCTGGTTCATAAGTGCAAAGTACAAATGTAAAAGGTCAAGTTAGATTATGTATTCTTTTCTTTAAGATAGAACATGTCAAACAAAATTTGAAGCTGCATTCAAATTAGAGGTGGTGGGAAGTATCATTCAATATGGTTCTACAGAATAAACAAGAATAATGGTCTCGTGTTGAATTACATAAAAACAAGCCATAGGGATTGGAAATACCATCACTCATATCTCATTTTAAATTTGAGTTTTCTTGATGTCAAGAATGTATGTGAGATTTATTTATCCTTACTCTTTGATCTTTCTCCTTTGAGAAATAATAAATCTCCTAAGAATCCACACAGAGTTTCCTAACAACATAATCAATATTAACATCTTCTTGTTGTGCATAAAGACATGAAAGTGTCTTCTTTAAGAACACATGATTATACAACTGATTTTGCACACCCTTCTCTAACTCTAGTCATTATGCTATAGCTTCTACACTTCATTCGTCTCCTTCTACTAAAGCTGTAATAAATTCTCTTTATCCAAAGACATTAATTACCTCTGGTGTACATGTGCCTCTAACTATTGATCATACGTGATATGCTTTTTTTGTTGAAAGTGTGCTTTTAAATAATTGCTACAAACAATAAACATTGTGGCACCCGAGTAAAAGTGTTTATGGATTCCATCTATAGTTTAATGGAACATTCTAATTGTTTCACGTTAGAGTATTTACTACCACATCAAGCAATGAAATAAAGAAATAGACTTAGCCCATGGTCATTTAATAGTTCCTGAAGGTTTCCAGAATTATGTTCATAGTTCTATTTACTGCCACATTTAATGAAGATAATGTTCTTGCAGCCATAATATAAGCAATGTATACCAAAATAATCAAAATGACTAGATTAAACATAAATTTTGCCGCTAGAAAAACTGCATTTTTAAATGAGAAATGAAAATTTACAAATTACAACATTAAGGAAACATGTCAAAAATTGACATGATTTTATATTGAAGACCTTTGAAATAAAATCTGAGAAATTTTGACGTTACCAAGATACCCATGATCAAATTATATGTTGACAACATAAACTCAATACAAAATTTAAAGGAGAACCTTTATGAACCTAAAAGTCATTATAATATACCAAAGAACATATGATTTAAGGGGGTGGATCGTAGCGCATGAGAATTCAATATTTTGGTGCATGTAAACCACATGCTTAGCCATTTCAAGATCATTATCTATGTCATCCAGATCCAAGATCAACAATAAGAGATCAAAATGTGGTAAATGAGGAGGATGATTGATTTTTTTAGTTGGGGTTCTTTGAAGATCTTATTGACCCATATAATAAAAACAATAAAATGTTATTGACCACTCCCATTGATAAATGATGATTGCATACAAGGCTATACATTCAATTATCCTAGTACAATGCAAAACTAGAAATTTCAGTTTGTATCAATAGATTATGACTGCAAAAATGTGTTGAACATAAAATAATATGCAGCAACAACAAGCTCTCCATGAACACAAACTTTCCAGTAAAGAACATAACAAAAGGTCAAACATAGAACAAGCTAAGCCCAAGACTATCTCCATATAAGTCAACCTCAAAGTATTTGAGGAACTGTAGGCAAAACTTAGTTTTCCTACAATCTTTAATCTTGAATACAAAAGCTCAGATATCAAAAAGAGCTTCACCAAAGACCAACTCTGTAATGCTATTGGAGACTAGCTCCAAAAATATCAAACTAAATTTTTAGTCGCTTCAAGAAGTGTAAGAGGATCACTATATGCATATCAACTATAATATGCAATGAATGTAATTCATAGTTCATCATAGGCCAAATTTGTAATAATATTTGAGACTAGCTCCACAAATATTAAACTATTTTTTGTGGCATCAAGACCTATTAAAGGATAAGTATACAACCAATGCAATTCATAGTGCATCACAGGCAGACTTCACACTATTTTCATTTGGAAGTCTGCATATACAGTTATAATTTTTAGATCTATGGAGACACCAAGTGCTTCAGTTGTAAGGACACTCATGTATTTGTTTCTTCAACCATCAGGAAGGTGTGGTCTGTGGTCATGGTGTCTCTTGACTACAGTACCTAACTTGACCTTTTATTTAAGTAATAATGAAGCATCGGAAATATTCTTTATAGGGCCTTGATTAGTAAGAAAGAGGGGGCCAATATTGGTTTTGATCTATGGAGCATCTATCTTACTCAACTGGGATAGAGTTAAGTTTTGAGATCAGAAGCTCAATTCCATAAGCAACAAACTCTTATCAGCAGCTGCACCACCTGTGACATAGATACTGAGCTATTTGTGGGCATACAAGCTGCTAGACAGTTAACAATTGCTATGGAGAATGTCTTGTCATACCATTTGGTAGCAGCCAAATAATGAAGTCAATTAATTTCTCTTGGCCGGTCATATAGTGCATGAGCAATGGTGCTCAAACGTAACTTAAATTACTTTCTACTCTCAAATGCAAAGGCTCTATTCTAAAGTAAAACGTCTAGAATTTCAACAATTGTTGTAATGCTTTTGTAAACATTTGAATTGTGTTCTATCACATAATATGTAACTAACAAACAAGTATATTACAAGTCATCATGTCTAGAGATAGCCTCCAGATATTTATTCACACTTTAGAAGTAGTGGTTTCATATTTTTACTTCTACAATCAAACGTGGGTGACATATCACGAGATGAATTAGTTACGTATATTTAAAAACGTTCATATACAAATGAGATACTAAATTTCTACAACTATACACATGATTCTGGTTATGTCAATTACCGTTATTCTTTGTCTCTTTAGTCTTATATGCCTCGTCAGGAACTCATTGTTTTTATATAAAAATGGCACCAAAAATTCCGAACAGGAACCCACAAGTAACTTTAAAATTAAATATCAAGTAGCCCCATTATATAAAGAACCAAATATTCAATGGAGCAATTGTAGGAAACTAAGTTAAAGAAGTTGTGGATTTCAACACAAAAAATAGAAGATTTGAGATTATTTATCTTAGCCTCACGACTGCCAGTGTCAAAATCTAATAATACGCAGTGCAGGGGTATAAATACTATCTATTGTAGTTAAGAACTAATAAGTGATAAAACCAAGAAGTAATAACTAACTTGTGGTACGATTTGGTGCATAAAAGAATATAATGACTTTTATGATGCATTCACTGTGGTCCTAAAAAATCCACATCCAAAACATGTCATTACAGTGGTTGATGCACGACAACTGCATCCAGAGGAAAATGTTGAAATTGAATCATGGTGACTAGCGTGTTCCCTATGTATGAATATATTATACAATAATAGAAAGAAAACTGGATATGAAAAGAAAAAAGATAAACATACAAAGTGTGTCTTGGGTACTTCTTGTGCTTTATGGATAAGTACAAGTAGAAGTGGAGAGATTAGAATTCTTTGATTCTTCACCAATGTGTAAACGTGTGATTCGACTATATTACTCTGTTTCCATGAAGGAAAGTTGATCGTATGTAGATGCTCTGCTTCACTCAGGCACACTTGGCCAATGATCCATAAACGGAGGAGGATTCTCTCACAGAGAAGGATGTGTTCTAACAATGCCATAGGCAGGTATAAATATCATTCTCCAATAGGATGTCATGGGGATAATTCTAGCCAAAGTAGTAGGACTTAAGGGCTGGAGATGGGGAAATTGTGATTGTAAAGATGGTATAAGGATTAGTAATTTGGTTTTGGCAGATGAAAGGGGAGAGGGAAAGTAAGGGAGACTGAGATGTACATAAAATGTACTTGTTTCCCAATCCAGCACCATGGAAGAGCCTAGCTGTCGATTTCTTCAATGCTCGTCTTACCACAAAGTGTTGCTATCTACATATAGTGGTCGCTGGCATGGAGAAGTCGACTAGACAAAGAAAGCGGTGTCTTTGGGTCGAGGAGATTGTAGCTAGGGAGGAAGATAGAGAACCAAAGATGGGGGGAAAGCAGAGAGATCCTTTTGGTTGAGCATTCAACTTGTAGTGGAGGAGAAGGGGGTGAGGATAGGAGAGACTAGGGAGTTGTGTGGGGAGGTAGGAAATAGAGGAAATGGGATACAAAAAAACTAACGGGAGATTTGGATGTCAAAAGTAGGATTTAAGTTTTGGGTGGGAAGAAATGCTACATTTTCCATTACATTTTTTAATGATTGTACCGAAAGGTTGTTAATAACTACATATATGATAAATATAGTTAAACTATATGTAGTTGATTCTAACTTTTTTAGTAGTGCATCCTTTATGCCTTGCCATCTTTTCAAAGAAGCAGTGCTACTTAAGGTTTAAAGAGGCACAGTGAGTTCTTGTAATGACAGTTCATGAGTTTGTTACAAGAGAATAATTCACTTCATCCAAGGGGTTCATTGATAAAACATGCATATAAGAAACAATTGGCCTATTAGATAAATGTTGCACCACATGCAAGAAAAATGATTGAATAATTTTTTAAAAGCTAAACTACATGCAAACTGAAATAATATGTTAAAATGTTGAAATAAAGAAAGATAAAGTGGATGGGACAGGTACATACCACCTGCCTCCATCCCTACATAGAAATTTTCTCATTCCAAGAAAATCCTAAATATGAGATGGAGGGAAGAAAAGCACTTCATCGGGTCCCAACAAGTGCCCTATTTAACATCGAAGGATCAATGCTTGTGTTGTTCACTATGGAGGAGTGGCAATAAGAGCTTGAGTAGAACTACTATATTGTCTTGGTTGTTTCCCTTTCGGCCACTCCCTTATCCTTTCTTGGATTCTTTCCTCCTATGACCTACCATAAATGGTGTGGCATATTTCAAAATTCCATGGGTAATAATTAGAGTTGTACCGAGTCAGTGCCTACTATTGGATGTATGATGATGAATATTCATACGAGTTCTAAGAATTGTCTATTGCATAATACTGAGGTGGTGCATGAGTGAGTTTCAAGGGATGCATGGTCATCCCATCATATTGATCATTGACATCTATAGGGCTTAGATCTGGAGGATGGTACTGGGAAAATTCATAGCTTATGCCCCCAGTTGAATATTCTTGATTGAGATATGCTATTGTCAACTTGTGAGGTATATGATAGTCCTCATATATTGGGACTTAGCCTGGAGAGGAGGAAAAGTGAGAGGGAGCTATTTAGTGAGTAGGTGTGGCCTGTAGGGAAACATGTATGCGTAGGAGATGTCTCTTGAGCATTTGGGGTGTGCATTGAAGGAGTGGCAACAAGAGGAAGGGGTGTCTCTTATATAGTTGGTGATCTTCCTTTGGAATGGAGTAGACATGTATACTCTCAATCTCCTTTGAACTTTAGTCATCCTCTAGGAACACCTTGCACTTAGTCATTGATGGGGCTTATGATTGGAAAAGTTATTGTTGCATCTGAATAAATTGATCAATGTAGTTGAAGAATAATGCTTCTTCTTCTATAGTGTACATTGTGGAGCTTCCAAGTGCTTGAAATCAAGAGACAAGTTTCCCATGCATAAGGTCAGAAGTCCTACTTTGACATCAATTAAGGCCCTAGAGGTGGCGAGGAATGGCCTATTGTAGATTAGGCGATATCAATTATCTTCCTTGATGTCCATAGTTACAAAATCACAAGGAATGTAAAAATCCCCAACCTTTATTGATATATCCTTAATTATACCAACTGGCTTGATTGTGGAAAGATCAGTAAGATTGATAGTCATCATAGTAGGCTATGCATCCGTAAGGTCGAGTCTCTTGCATAGGCTAAGTGGTATGATAGAAATATTAGATCTAAAATCATCAAGACCTATTTGGCACATAGAATCACTTTTAGAGAATGAAATCCCAAAGGAACCTGGGTACTTGTTTATGATGCTTCTTATTTTGAATGATATCTAATGATATTCTTGCTAATTTTACCATTTGACATTCTTCAGTTATGTATCTGTGATTAGGCAAGAGCTTGAAGAATATATACTAGTGAGTCATTTTGTCTCATCAATTAATGGGATAATACAACATTTCATGGTTTCTTTAAATTTATTGAAACTGGAATCCAAACGAGTCTGATTCAATAGAGCGTGGTATGGCACCCACGGATTATATATGGGAAAATCTAATGAAGGCATGGAAATTTATTTCCATGTTGTTGTCATCCTTTTAATAATGAATGCCTCATCTTCATCATCTTGGTTTTCTATCTTATTAGAAGGGCTTACCATCTTGGGAAGGGTAAATCTGGAGCAAGTTGTCATAGTCTGATCTTGTTTGTGTGCTTCATAGTAGGTTTTCGTTGTCTAGTAAAAGAACATGTAAGAGGATGTTGGGATGCTATGAGCTGGGTGAACTAGGAATTTGTTGCCTTTTGATGAGCTTGCTCAGATAAATTATATGCTCTAGGCCAACAATTATTTCATATGTAGAAGAAGGGGTGTTTTGTTGTATCAATGGGGCATGATTCAATTCTAGAGTTGATGTCATTTGTAGTTATGGTTATGGAAATACCCTAGTAGTTTCCTCATTCCTAAGGTTTTGTTGGTTGTTATATTGGAATATGGGGGAGAAGCATGACCTTGGTTTTCCACTTGAGAAGGTTGCTATTGTGACACATTCTTTGCATCGACTGGATTTCCATATTAGAAACCATGATGGTTTCTATTATGGGTCAGGTTATAGCAGGCTTCACTGGATATGGTGTGGATAGAGTTGAGATCTTCCATATGTGATCCAATTTCATATTGTACAAGATTGTTGTTCACCGTGATGTTATAAATGATTTGGCATTGCAAAGTAGAGTGATCATGGCCTTTGCAAGCATGGAAGAAGCGATCTGCAAATTTTACTTATTGTAGATGTTGTGGTTGTTATTTTCTTTCATAGGCATTACAGGAGGACTCCATATGGTCTTGTTTTAATATGATCATCTTGAGGGTTTCAACAATGGATCTAAGACTATAACTATCTCCAACCTTACCATCTTTGAGGACTCCTCCTTGATTTTTATTGGATCAGGCTTGGGTTTCATAACTTCTTTTAGGGACTTCCCAAGCATTGTCCGAATTTTGAAACATAAAGTTACCTCTAGATGAGGTGTCAAAAATAGTCTTGGTGTTGTCATTAACACCCCTATAGATGGTCTCCATCAACTAATCTTGGGAGATGTTGTGATGTTGTCAACAAAAAAGGAGCTATTTAAATCTGTCCCAAGATTCAATCAAGATTTTGCATGGAACCATGACAATTTCTTGATTTGTCCCCTGATCTAATAGGCGATGAATTGAGATAGTAATTCTCAAGGAACCTAGACTGGAGACTGTTCCAAATAGTGATGCAGTCTCCCTCTATAGTGTTATACCAAGTGCTGGCCTGATCATTTAATAATATTTAATTATCTCAATATAGATGGTTTCCTCAAAAATGCCTAGTATTTTGTGCAAGGCAAAAGGTCAGAAAAGAGTTGGAGACTATCTTGACAATTATCCCCTATTTTTTTGACAAATGTGTAGAACTAAAGCATGGTGATCCAATGTGTGTGGATCTCAAATTGTAGGGTGGTGAGGGTAGGAGGCACGATGGGATGGAGTGCATCGACAAGTTTAGGGACCAAAACTTACTTAAGCTTGGTTGTGCGCTTCTTCATGTGCTACAACATCTTAGGCTTCCTATTAGGCAACTACAACTACCCTCATCTCAGTCTTTAGGAACTCTCCTTATACAATGAGGGTCGGTTCCACCCGGTGGTTGATTTCATCCTTATCCATGCTGTCGGGATGGGTCTGGTTCCAGTGATGATAAGTTCTATCAATATCTTAATCCAATACAAATGGTGTAGAATTGACGCCTTGAAAATGTCGCATAACTCGTTAGTTCCTGAAAAAGAGATCATATAATGTTAAGATTCAAGGAAAAATAAGTTAAAGCATATAAGATTGATTATGAATTAAAAGGGAATAATCCTAATTAATGAAAGCAATAGGTTTCATTGGCAACTCCATTGTCCTCAACATTGGCACCAAAATTTGATGCTAGTTGTTTGTACAATAAATTCACTAAGGAAGATAATTCCCTAGAGTTTAGCCTAAAATGTGGAAATCAACTCTCTTGTAAGAAAACTAGTTAATTGTAACACAGGAAAGAGTCAAAGCCATGAAACAACATGATTATGAATTGTTTTGAACTTATTACTTAGAACAATATTTAAATCTATTTTTTTAGAATGAATATACCTAAAATTGGAAATATAGATTACAAAAGAAAAATAGTTGATTTATTTCAATTAGTAAAAGATATTGGGAATCTAGGGTTCACCACCATAGCCTACATATATTCTTTAATTGATTCAACACCTTAAATTAAGTAGTTAGATTAGGACCAAGCAGTTGTGCGTCATTGTAAAACACACATCTCACAAGGATCAAACACCCCACAAACCCAAAATCTTAGTAATTATGGTTCCTTGTCTGATCATCTAGTAAAACTGCATCTGAGATGTCTTCCAAAGTTCTACATGTTTCATCCAATGTTCTAATCTTAGGATCTGGGATCTCATCATCAAGGATTATAACAAACAAAAAAACTGATAGATCAATCATGGAACTCCATCTGGGATTTCATCCGGAGTTCTATGTTTTCATTCGATGTTCTAGCCTTGGGATCTATGATCTCTTCACCAAAGACTATAACAACAATAATATAATTTATTGAACCACATACCAAGTATGTTAACAATGGAAATCTTAAAGTTAAAATCAATTAGAATAAGATATGGGCTATGGGGTTATACCCCATGCAAAAAGGTACATATAAAAAGAGAGGGATTCATGGTACTAGAGGCTAGAAACAATCTAGAAGTTTCCATGAAAAAGATGATGAGTAATTCTCTCCTTTACTTGCTCTGTGCACTTAAGGGAGGTTTTGAGATGATAGGGTCTGACCTCCTTCTGTCAGGCCTACCCCTACCTTTTATAGGAAAGGAATGTAACCACAAAATCCTAAAATATGTCCAGGAAAAGGCTGCAAAGATTGTATCTACCACCCTGGGTGTGTAGTCTATCAATTGGGGTAAGTTAGTTCATGGGTTTGCATGCAAGCCAGTTGATCGTTCGAAGGTCCAATAGGTCAACTAGGTGAGTTGGTGCTCGAGCTCATATACAATTGGTCGACTAAGATTTGATAGAAGTCTTATCCTTTTCATTTTGAGTTGGTCGACTGGGTAGCTAGTCAATCTATTGGAAATTTTATTTTTGATGTTTTCCATCTTGCCAGTCAACTGACTAGAAATATCAATTGACCAATTGGGATTATGTGACATTGAATTATTCACTTGAAGCCTTCTTAATAATTTAACACCTGGATATTTTTGAGGTTCTTGAACTTTGGAGTGAATGGTTATAATTGAACCATTTTCCTATGATAAATGAGTAACTAGAATTAAAACTCTAATTCAGGAGACAAAAGCAAAAACTAAAACAAATAAATTTTAAATCTGGAAAATGGCAACAAATGTTCCAACAAAAATGTGATAAAAATGAATGAATATGCATTTACCACCCACATCCACAAGAGAATGGAAAGTGCACTGGTGACACCATTGATCACAACCACGTTACTGAAGAACATCAGAGGGACAAAAAAGGAACTTGTTTGCTGGTTACGACAATGGTGTGTATACTAAACCTACACTAGATATTAATATTTCTGATTACTATGGTCTTGATAATATTCAAAATATTGCTTCTTATGAAAACACTTTTGACTTTGTTTCCTTTGATAATATCATTGGTATCAACTTTGATAATCATCTAGATGCTAATATTTCACTTTTAGAACATGAAAATAACCTTGGTTGGTTTAACCATAGTCCCTCTACCCAAGCACAAGATTGACTCAATGTTGTCACCTTATGACCTATCTGCTTTATCCTATTAGAGTTATATATTTAATTCATCGTCATTGCTTCATGGAATGTTTTTGGTGCAATGATTGTCGGTAGACCTCGACATATTAGAAGGTTCATCTGGGGTATAAAATCAACCTTATTAGTGTATACTAAACTAAATGTTTCCTAACTCCCTTCCAAATAAACATTATGGGAGGACAACACATCATTGAACTGATTCAAGTTCCATCACATGATCTTACTATGGGGCTTGTAAGTAGATTGGAATCCAAAAACACTTCTCTACTATAGAAACTATGTTGGTAGACACCACGACATCATATCCTTTGTTTATTTAGATAACAATAAAACTTGGTCCTTTACTAGGGTGTACAGAGAATAGAGTCATAACAAATACTTTTATATTTGATGAATTAGATGAGCTTGTGACTACTCACTCACCTACTCCATGGATCATCAATGGTGAGTTCAATAATACTATGAATATGAAGAAATATTTACACCAAACCATCAAAATATTACCATCATCCACACAATGACATGGGGTCTGAACATCTTATACAAAACACCTCCTCATTGACCTATCTGCCACAAACTCAATTTTCACATGGAATAAAGGCTATTTATTGGTTTGGGGGGATCAATTCCTATGTTCACACATGTGGGATTCTATATATTTTATACTGTCTATTTTTTCCAATTAGACCAATTTTGGACCACTTACCTCTCGCTCTTGACTTTAAGATGGATTCATGGGAACCAAAACCATGCCATTTTATGCGATTTTGGGTCACACCCTAATTTATTAGACATTATTAAAGAGATATGGATTACCATACCATACCAACATACCCCTGGATCATATACAACAAAACCTTAAGAACGTTAGGCATGGAATATGAACATGGAATAGAGAAACATTTGGCAATATAACTAATAGATTGCATGCGGTTGCTGAAAATCAATTCACCACAGATAGTAACCCATTAGATGACCCATCACATATTCATACTCTCAAGGTCAAATACAATCACATATATAAGATAAATGAAACCATGTGAAAGCAATGTGCAAAGATCACATAAATCAAAGATGGGGGCAAAAATCCATAAAATTGGTAAGAACAAGAATAGTAATCATGCATACATTGTCTAGTCATCAATGACATCCACATCTTCAACAAATCATACACCATTATAGCCTTTGATACACTTTTCAAACATGGATGACAAAACTCAAATCTCATTCACATTGATTGGAACATCCTTTGCTCTCATAAGATTAAAAATGCCACAATACTCACGAGAGGTTCACAATACTAAAATTAAACAAGCCACAAAACTTTTTAGAGCTGATAAATAGCTTGGATGTGATTTATTTTGTATGTAAATTTACCATTTGATAAGAGAACACCATTGATTGATCCAATTAGATAAATACTTAACTAGGTGTTGATCATTCCATAGATATATCTTGATGACTGCATAAAGTCTCTTTCTATCTTCATTTGATCATGTATATGGCACTCTTACACTAGCCTAGAAGTTTGATATGAGATTTTACCACAATTTTGGGTCACATTCACTAGCATAAGATGTTCATGCAACATTTTTTCTTTGATTTTTCCCCTCCTCATAATATGTTGCTTTGATTCGTGAAAGGCATTCAACTATGTGATTTTTCACAATCCTTCCTATCAGCAATCTCAAAATCAAACTCTTGTAGCAATGCAATCACAATCAGATTAATCTAGGCTTGGTATGCTTCTAAGACATGAGATATTTGAGTGCACATGGTCATCTATACAATAACCTTGTGTATAACAATTAGCAGAACTTTTCAAAAGAAGAGAAATAATAGCAAGAAACTAGTTTTCAACGGTTTTTATCATTTTTTAGTGCCTTGATAAGAGTCATGCTAGCTTAATAAATGTCATACACTACACATACAATCAATTGGCCCAACACAACCCCCACCTTCGTATCTAATTCATCAATCATGATCTATAATGGTATAGAGAAGTCTAAGGGTTGTTCCTTATTAACCTCAATTTTGACCTTATATATTCAGCGACCAAAAATTATTCCTTCCCAAACCATAAAATGTCATTTCTCCTTAGAGAGGGATAAACTTCACATATATCTCAAGAACGGTAATAAGGTGGAGAAGGAAATAATCAAATGAATTCCAAAATATGAAAAGTCATCCATAAAGAATTCAAGAGATAAATCAAGAAATTTAGCTTGATGGAAGTGACATTGTGTTGAGATGTGGAGGGTGCATTGTGTAGACCAAAAGGCATATATCTACAGAAAAAAATTCTGAAATGGACATGTGATAGTGGTCTTCTTTTGATTTTCCAGATGGACTGCCACTTGGAAGTACACAGATTATGAACAATAAATAATAGAGACTTTTTTGTGTGCAAGCCTTTCCAAGTTTTGATCTACTTATTGTAAATGGGAAATGATCCTCTTTGGTCTTTGCATTGAATTACCTACAGTCCAAACAATCCTCCATTTAGACAAAGGATAATCTCCCCTTCTTCATTATGTGCAAAAGTAATTCCACCATTCATGGGCACAAGTTGAAAAATGCTCACCCATGAGCTAATAGAAATTTATATATACTACCCACATCAAGTAGTTGGACTACCTCTTGTGCCACTTCCTCATTCAACTTCATATATTTTCATCTTTGCATATATCTACTAGGGTGGGTATCCTCCTACAAATACATATAGTGAACACAAATGGAGGGATCTACTCCCTCCCACAAATCAACAATTGATTATCCAGTGGCCTCTATTTTTTTCTTTATTTATTAGTAAGGGCATTTTTGTGGACAAAGAAAATAACAGAAGAAAGGATAACTATGAGGGTGTTATTTTTGTCACCAAAACCCCTAACTAGGAGGGTGTTATTTTACCAATAAATCATATTTCTAACCCTTATGGATGACTTTTAGTTGATAACTTGGAGGATCTTTGATAGATGTCTTCAATGGTTTAACAACTACATGTTGACTTGAGAGTTATACATTGCCCATATTTTGATAATGACTTAACCATTCCATTCCAATGTATCTAACATATTTGTTCAAGATTGATTTCAGGCTTTAGGTACATAAAAAGGATCAAATTAATAAGCCCTACCTTGTTCAGGTTTAAGTCAAAAGCAATGCAAGTGTGTGTTTTTGGAAATCACTCCAAATGACCTTAGATTAATTTTGTAATCACTTGTATTGATGATATGAATTCTAACTAAGATGATAAAAAATCAGGGACACTTCATTCCAATGTTTGGTGACTCAAAAGTCAATTTAGAAAAATTTTCACAGGTTATTTATTGGTCGAGTTGGAAACTCAACCGATCCAGTCGTGGATTTTCTAAAAATGACCAATCATTTGAGTTGTACACACACAAAACTTGACCGATCGATCAACTAAGAAAAACTAATTTTGACTCATCGGTCGAGATTCTCAAAACAAAATCATCCGATAGTTTGAAAATTATCTTTGTCACTTAGTGGATCAGTCGAGTTACCTTTATTGAAACTCGACCGAATGTATTGTATGGAAAACACAGAAAAAGTGATTATAACCGTTGGAGTGTTGTTTTGAGCGAGAATAGATCCACTATAACTTGGAAAATGACTAAATTGCATCCTTAAGTGATCCCACACTCAAGGGAACAACCCCAGTAATAAATAGGACCAAAGTTCATTCGAAGTTTGCTCATTCATGCTAATCTAAGTCCTTGCTATAGTTGAGTGTGTTGCAACTCTTTGAGCCCCTTTCTCTCTGTCATTTACAAAGTATTTCATGATTATGAGTGAGTTAGGCCAGTTTTAAGAGAGCTACCTCCACGTTCTTGTAAAGCTATCATTCCATTCCATCTTCCCAACCCCCTTTCTCAAAGAGAAAAGGTTGAAGCAAGCTACTTCGAGTGAAGGTGAAGTTGTTGCTTTTCTTCTTTAAGGTTGAAGAAGTGGTGAAGATCTTTTCTAGGTGAAGGAAAAGGGAAAGGTCAAGATTCAAGAAGAGTGGGCAAATTACTTCAAGGCCTAAGGCTCGATGCAAGTGTGGGTAAGTCCTTGTTGAAGGTTGAAGAAATCTTAATCAAGTGGGTAATTCCTTGTGTAGGTGGAAGACTCTTGTCTTGGATAGGTAAGTGCTCAGATGTATGGTGGTCTCCTGGTTCTTATGAATGAATATAAGTGTACACAAATTGCAAAGTCCTAGAGGTTGACCTCTCTAGGTAGTGGATTGACTCTCTCCTAATTTGGAGAGTGGAACCACTCTAAACTCCCTTGTCTAAGTGCATGTTTCAATTTCTTGATCCTTGCTATGCTTTCTTAGTTAGGACTTCAAACTGATCTTAAGCTATTGGTTTTGATTGATATAATTTGAAGGTCTAACTTATATTGTAATAATTTTGAAGCTCTATTCACCCCCCCTAGAGCTATAGATCCAACAAGTGGTATCAGAGCCTAGAATCTTCTCCAACAATCTCCTATGAGACGAGAAGATGGGAGACAACCTACTTGGTTCACTCAACCTAGAGGGAGGCTTCTCCATCCTTCAACAACAACTTTCTTGCTGGACATCTCCCTCCTCCTCTAGTGAAGATGATTGCCCTACTGAGCATGAAGACAACTACACCAAGGGCAAGCACTTCAAGGGAAAGCAATCCTCCTCCTCTACTCCTAAATCATACAAGTGTGGACAAATGGGACAGTGCAAGAGTGAATGTCCCAAATTAAGAAAGCCACACCACAAGGACATCTCCAAGGAGGAAGAGTACAAGAAGGAGACAAATTATAAGAGGAAGGAAAAGAAGGAGAAAATATACAAGAACGTAACTTGGGAAGAATCATCCTCAAGATGGAGAGTGCCACCTTACACTCATGGTCTTTAGAAGTGAAGAAATTGGTGAGGTAAGTGAGGTAAGCTTGCATGAGTTATCTAAGGAAACTCTTATTGATATGCTTGTTTCTACTAGTTCTTCTTTTGCTAAATGTAAATCTAATAGAAAAGGGTTAGAAAAAATTATTGATGACTTGTATGCTAAACTTGAAATTATTAAGCAAAATGAGAAGGCTCATCTTGAGAGCATTGATAACTTGCAAGGCCAATTTCTTGATATTGAGCTCCAATACAATGGAGTTGAGGTAGAGAATGGTGTTTACCTTAAGAAAATTGAAACTCTTAATGAAGATAACCAAAAGTGCCTAAATGATCTTGAAGCTCTTTAAACTGAAAATGTTGAATTTAAGATCATTATTGATGCTCGTAGGGATGAGATGGATGTTTACCTTAGGGAAATTCAAGTGCTTAAATCTGAAAATGCTAGGTTGTTTGGTCAAGTTAATGATTTATCTTATAGACCTATCTTGCATAGTAATGGTGTTGCTTCTATTTATCTTGAGAAGTATTCTTATTTGACTAAAGCCCTATATTTAGAGGTTGACCTTGTTCACACTAGAGATGATCTTGCTAGTTTTTCCTCTACTATCATATCTCTAAATGATGAAAATCATAGACTTAGAGCCTCTCTACAGAAATTTATCAAAGGGAAAAACTCCCTAAATGAAATCCTTGACCATTTTACCAAACAAAGTGGTACTAGTGGTTTGGGATTTGTCGGGGGATCACCTAGGGGAAACAACAAATCTGAAGATAAGAAAAAGAGTAAGGAAACCTCCTTTTCCATTGGAAAATCTTCTAACACTAAGTACCCTATGATTTTCTCTCATTGTATGTATGATGATCATTAGTCTACTTATTGTCGTTACAAGTCTAAGGGGACCAACCCAAAGATGAAATGGGTTCCCAAGGTAGCTCCAGATCCTAAACTTTGAGTTGGGAACTGACACTCTCCTTTCTTGTAGGAAAAGGAAGATGGATTGTTGATAGTGGCTG
Organism: Alisma plantago-aquatica; assembly: GCA_963693085.1. NCBI lineage: Eukaryota > Viridiplantae > Streptophyta > Magnoliopsida > Alismatales > Alismataceae > Alisma > Alisma plantago-aquatica. The sequence continues at coordinate 1,154,305,724 of OY856410.1, read as the reverse complement.
CACTAAGCACATGACAGGTGATATAAGCCATTTCAACAACTTTACTAAGATGAAAGGAGGTTCGGTTACTTTTGGGGACAATAAGAAAGGTAAGAGTTAAAGGTGAGGGTGATGTAGGTGAATCCTTGTGTATCAAGAATGTTCTGTTTTTGGATGGCCTACATCACAATTTAATTAGTGTAAGTCAATTATGTGAGAATGGTTACCTTGTGCTATATACTTCTTTTGAATGCATGATTCTACATTGCTTCACCTATCAAGTCATATATATGGGAACTAGAAGTGGTAAGCTTTATATAATTGTGCTTGACTCTATTAATCTTGTTGTTGTTAGATGCCTGGTAGTCAATTCAAATGATAGTTCTCTTTGGTGTCATCGGCTTGGTCATGTAACATGCATCAGTTGAAGAAGTTGAGCAAAAAGGACTTGGTCAAGGGATTTCCCAATTAGGATTTTGAAAATGATGAGGAATGCCAACCTTGTACCCAAGGAAAGCAAACTAAGTCCTCCTTCAAATACAAAGGAGTTTTTAGTTTCAAGAGAGATCTTGAACTTCTTCACATTGATCTATTTGGACCAATGAGAACTCAATCGATTCATGATTCTAAATATTCCCTTGTTATTGTCGATGATTTATGTAGATATACTTGGACCTTCTTTCTCATTTCCAAGAGTGATACATTTGATTTTTTCTCTAATTTTTTTATATGAGATGAGAATGAAGATTATTACCGGATTGTTTCCATATGTAGTGATCGTGGGAGAGAATTTAAAAATGATTTTTTTGAATGTTTTTGTTAAGAATCTGGCTATGCACATTTTCTTCTCTTCACCTCAAACACCTCAACAAAATGGGGTTGTAGAGAGGAAGAATAGGTCACTACAGGAGATGGTTAGGACCTTGCTTTTAGAGTATGACACCCTAAAGAAGTTTTGGGCTGAAGCTGTTAGTACGTCATGTTTTGTGAAAAAACTGGCTTTTACACATCCTTCTTGGAATAAAACCCCCTATGAGCTATGGCGTGGTAGGAAGCCTTCTATCAATGATTTCCATGTTTTTAGGTGTCCTTGTTTTGTTTTGAATATGAAAGATTGTCTCAATAGGTTTGATCTGAAATCTTATTAGGCTTTCTTTCTTGGCTATAACACTACTAGCAAGGCTTATAGAGTGTTTAATGTTGATCTTGCTTAAGTGGAAGAATCTATAAATGTTAAATTTATTGAGACTAACCCCTCTATTCCCAAAGATATTATTCCAAATGATGATATTGCAGGTGAGGTAATTCCTATTCTAAAAGAACTCAACATCACCCAAAAGGGAAAAGAGGTTGTCATTCAAGAAGAAGAGAAAGATGAAGAGAAGAAGGATCCAACTCCCCGATTTGCAAATAATTATCCAAAATAGCTGATCTTAGATGATCCATTTGAAAGAGTGAATACCTGAGCTACATTCAAAAAAGAATAAGCCAACAACGCCTTCATCTCACAACTCAATCCAAAGAAAGTCAAAGAAGCTCTTGGAGATGATGAATGGATCCAAGCCATGCAAGAAGAGTTGGAGCAATTTAAAAAGAACAAAGTATGGAACCTAGTGCCAAGACCAAGTGATAGAAAGATCATTGGCACCAAATGGGTCTAATGCAACAAGCTAGATGAAAGTGGCAAGGTGGGAAGGAACAAAGCAAGGTTAGTGACTCAAGGCTACAATCAGTAGGAAGGTATATATTTTGATGAAACGTATGCACATGTAGCTAGATTTGAGTCCATCCGTATGTTGCTTTCTTTTACTAGTTATAAAAACTTTCTTCTTTATCAAATGGATGTCAAAAGTGCATTTATGAATGGTACAATTGAGGAGGAACTATATGTTGCACAACCCCTAGACTTTGAACATGATAGCTTACCAAACCATGTTTATTTGTTGCAAAAACTCTCTATGGACTCAAACAAGTACCTTGAGGTTAGTAGGAGAAAAAGAAGAACTTTTTGTTAGATCATGGTTATATCATGGGTAAAGTAAATTCTACCTTGTTTCTAATGCACACTTCTAACAATTTTCTTATCATTCAAATATATTTTGATGATATCATTTTTGGCAGAATTAACCTTGATCTTTTCAAAGAATTTAGTGATCTTATGTAGAGTGAATTTGAGATGAGTATGATGGGTGAACTCACATTCTTCCTCGGCTTTCAAATCAAGCAAACTAATGATTGGAACTTCATCAACCAAGGCAAGTACACAAGTGAGATACTTAAGCACTTTGGGATGGAGAACACCAAGTCAATGAACACACCCATGTCAAACACCGCCAAACATGATAAAGATGAAGAAGGTGAGAAGGTAGATGAGAATATCTATAGAGGTATGATTGGAAGTTTACTTTACTTAACTGCCTCTAGAAGTGATATAATTTTTAGTGTTGGCTTGTGTGCTTTCTTTCAATTAAATCCTACGAAATAACATCTTATAGCTCTTAAGAGGATTTTAAGGTACTTAGCCAAAAATCCAAATTTTGGTCTATGGTATCCCAAGTCAAGGGACTTTACACTTATGGCTTATAGTGATGTGGATTAAGAGGGATTCTTGATTGATAGAAAGTGCACAAGTAGCACTTTCTTTCTCCTAGGACCATGCTTGATGTCTTGGTTCTTCAAGAAATAGAGCACAATGGCATTATCAAGCACTGAGTCTGAATACATTGCAGCCGAGAGTTGTTGTGCCCAGGTCCTATGGATGAAGTAAATGCTCCAAGACTTTAACATTCATTTTGATGCTTCTCATGTCTATTGTGGTAATACTAGTGCAATTAATCTATCTTACAATCCTATCTTGCATAGTAGAGATAAGCATATAGACGTTCACCATCATTTTCTTTGTGACCACATTGCCAAAAAGGATATCTATATCACGCATGTGGACACAGAAAATTAGTTGGTGGTCATTTTCACTAAACCTCTAGCTAGAGAGCAATTTAATTTTATTAGATATAAACTACTCATAACTACCTTGAATGAATACGATATGCCTTCTAGCAAGTTGTCATCTATCTTATATGGTTTGCTTACATTTTGATCACCCTTGCTTGCTAATATGCTAAAAATAGTTTTGTCATGTTCGTTTTGCCTTTTTTTTGCTTGTTTTTAGGTATTTTGCACATGCTTGTTTTATTAGAAAATAGCAAATGATGAGTGCCTAAGTTTGTTTAAAATGCAAAATGGACTTGAAAAATAAATTTAATTAGCACTCTAACATCTAGAAATTAAGATTTCTAAATTTGGTTCAGGTGGACCATCATTCAAGTTTCCAACTCGACCGATCAGTGGGTGAGAGCCTTTTTAAAGAGCCAATCAGTCGAGTTTCTGAGTCACAAAACTCGACCGATGGCCAGGCTGGAGCAAACACAAGTTAGGTTCAGTTGATTTTTCTCCCTCTCAGCTAGAGAAAAATCGACAGATCCAACCTCCAGTTCCCTCTAGCTCTCAACCCTAGCCCTGACCATCCTCTCCCTAGCCCTAGTTTAATCTAGACCGACCTTCCTTGACCTCTTTCCCATCAACCCTAGGTGTGTGGATGGCTTGTGGTGGTGTTTCCCTCATTTTTTCTCTCTCCATCCTTTCTTTTCATATCCATGGTGTCAAATAGGAGAAAGAGAGCCACCCCATATGGAGCACAATCTTCCTCTTCCAACTCACATCTCGTACCCTTTGATAATACCTTCTTTGTCTCCAATGAGGCTCTCAATAGGTACAAGAAGCACCTTCCTAAGAACCCCTTTCCGTTTCATTTCCTTTTTGAGCCAACCCCACATAGAAAAAGGGTTATCAATCAAGTTGGTGAGTATCTATATGATCACCACCTCTCCTCCTTGTGTGTTGAACGTGCGTGCTACCACAATTTCATCAAAAACACAAAATTCGTTCATGAATTCTATACAAATTTGTAATAAATTGTGACACACTCATACCCCCACCTAATGATCAAGTAGTCATCACTTCCATGATAGTCGGGAAGAACTCTGAGGACACCCTGAACATATTTTTCTCAGGTACTGAGGTGACTGATACTTGGAGGAAGGACTATCCAAAGTATTTTGACTACTCAGAGGCCTTGTACATGAAATATGATCTCACTCTTCCTGATTTTCACAAATTCTTGAAGAAGCCTTTATTTCCCTATAGAAAGAAGTGAACCCCTCCCTCCTCTAGCTTAGACCTCAAGAACTGCATACTCGCCCTAGTTGTTAACTACAATATTCATCCCAAGAAAAATTAGACTAAAATTTTAGAAAATACTAAAATGATTATGTTATGTCTCTTCAAGAACATCAGAGTCAAATGGTCTCATTATGTCCTTCACCACATGACATGTTTTGACTTTAGTAAGAACACCCGTGGTACCCACCCACCCTACCCATCCTTGATATGTGGTCTTTTTCAGACTGTCACAGGTAAATCTCTTTTCCATGACCTTCACTACAAACCTCTAGGAAAGGAGTTTGCATCAGTGAGACCCCACTTTAGAAGTTTGTGCCTATCCCATCCTCTACCACACCTGCAGCCTCTATCTCCACCCATGCACCTCCACCACCTCAGCCTTCCTGACCTGCCCGCACCTCATTTCATGTGTCAAATGAAACCCTCGTGGGTTACATGATGCATCAGTAGGTGTATAACCTTCAGGTTCAGGAGCATATGCATCAGGATCTCTGTGTCATTATGTTTACAATGAACCTCTCCTGTGTACAAATTAACCTATGCAGCCTACCAACCCTACCCAAGAGGTGACTATACATCCTATACATATGATCACTTTTACCCTACCCATCCACCTATTGCTTCTGCTACTACACCCTATGATGTTGGTGGATCTACCCCTGTTGTGCTACCTCTCCCTTCTAGTCCTATAGCTACCCTACTTGTAGGACTTGGCACCTCTTCTCTTTCCTATCCTCAAGCCCAAGAGTTACATGACCTTGGTATGTAATGGGCTAAGCAAAATGACAGGTGGCTCGATCATGGTTTGGGTTCCTCTGCTAATAAGGAGATGCCAGATCAAGCTGATGATGAAGTTTTTGCTACTAATGAGGAGGCTTCTGAGGATGATGGTGTTGATGGTTTTGGTGGCTTTGTTGGTGGTTCTGGTGATGAAGGTGATGTTTTTGTCTCTATGACACCTTCAGACGAAGATGATGACTATAAGCCAGAAGCTTCTTATGATGATGTTGATGATATTAATGAAGCATACATAAATGACCTAGATGTTTAGATGTTTTGGTTTGTAGTCTATAGATGTTGATCATATATATCTTTCTAGACTATTTTGTACTAAAAACATCTGGACACATTTTCTGAGCTGCACTATTTATCAACATGTTTTCATCATTTTAGCTTGTAGTTGTTTCTGACATGCTCTCTGGGTTGTAATCTTAATCATATGTACACTTACTCTTTAATTTACTATATTTCATGAGTTGGTTCCATGTTTACCATATTTTGATTATGAATTAAATTGTTTGTTTCTCTCATCTCTATTTGGTGTATGCTTTGAGATTATATGTTTTATGGCTATGGATGTATGTTTGGTTGTGCTTGGAGAAGACCTATTTTTTGTGCTCTTCTACCCCTTCCTTTTTGATAATGTTAAAAGGAGTAGAGAACTTTAATGTTTTTGAAGCTCAACCATATTGCTTTTATTATATATGTGATCCTTTTCTTATTCATTATATGCTTTGTCATGTTCTTTGCAAAAGGGCCTTATAGTATACATGTTATATTGTATTGTGTAGAAAGACTAACTATGCAGGTAAGAGTAAAGATAGATTGAGGGGGAGAAATTCGCATTGTTCAAATCATGAATTCCCCTAAAATTCACAAGGCAAGGGCATACCTTTACATATCCTTTTCAATATGATTGAGGAATGGTTTGTCATTGTCAAAATGGGGGAGAATGTTGACTTGAGAGTTATACATTTACCATATTTTGAGTAATGACTTAACCATTCCATTCCTATGTATCTAATATGTTTGTTCAAGATTGATTTTAGGCATTAGGTACATGAAAATGATCAAATTACACAAGCCCTAGCTTGATCAAGTTTAAGTCAAAAGCAATGTAAGTGCACATTTTGGGAAATCACTCCAAATGACCTTAGATTGATTTTTTAATCACTTGTATTGATGATATGACTTATAAATAAGATGAGAAAAAATCACGAACACTTAATTCCAACGTTTGGTCACTCAAATGTCAATTTAGAAAATTTGTCACAGGCTATTTATCGGTCGAATTGGAAACTCGACCGATCTAGTGATGGATTTTTTAAAGATGATCAATCGGTTGAGTTGCACACTCACAGAACTCGACCATCAATCAACTAAGAAAAATTTATTTTGACTCATTGTTCAAGTTTCCCAGAACAAACTCGACCAATAGTTTGAAAATTGGCTTTGTCACTTAGTGGATCAGTCGAGTTACCTTTATTGAAACTCGATCGAATGTATTATACGGAAAGTGTAGAAAAAGTGATTATAACCATTGAAGTGTTTTTTTGAGCAAGAATAGATCTGTTGCAACTTGGAAAATGGCTATATTTTGCCCTTATGTGATCCCACACTCAAGGGAACACCCCCAACTATTAATAGGACCCCTTGGAGTTCATTCCAAGTTTTCTCATTCATGCTATTCTAAGTCCTTGATATAGTTGAGTGTGTTGCAACTCCTTGAGCTCCTTTATCTCTATCATTTACAAAGTATTTTGTGATTATGAGTGAGTTAGGCCAGTTGTAATCCTCCATGTGCTTGTAAAGCTCTCATTCCATTCCATCTTCCCTACCCCCTTTCACAAAGAGAAAAGGTTGAAGAAAGCTATTCCAAGTGAAGGTGGAGTTGTTGCTATTCTTCTTCAAGGTAGAAGAAGAGGTGAAGGAGAAGGGTAAGGTCAAGATTCAAGAAGAGTGGGAAAATTTCTTCAAGGCCAAAGACTTGATGTAAGTGTGGGTAAGTCCTTGTTGAAGGGTGAAGACATCTTGATCAAGTGGGTAAGTCCTTGTGTAGGTGGAAGACTTTTGTCTTGAGTGGGTAAGTCCATGGATGTATGGTGGTCTCCTTGTATCTCTTATGAATGAATATAAGTATACACTGATTGCAAAGTCCTAGAGGTTGACCAATCTAGGTATTGGATTGACTCTCTCCTAGTTTGGAGAGTGGAACCACTCTAAACCACCTTGTCCAAGTGCATGTTTCAATTTCTCTCATCGTTGCTATTCTTGCTTACTTAGGACTTCAAATTTCTCTTAAGATATTGGTTTTTATTGATATAATTTGAAGGTATAACTTATCTTGTGAGAATTTTGAAGCTCTATTCACCCCCTCTCTAGAGCCCTAGATCCAACAGTACAAATGAAAGAATCATACTAATAGCAGCCATCTTGTCCTCTTTGATATATTTGACTAGATCTTTGGAGAACACAACAATTGGTTCAAGTTCATTTCCATTGGTTATTATCTCAATCCATGTTGGAAGGAAATCTTCAATGATATCATCAAGACAATATATGTATCTTCTATAGCCATATAACTTTGGGCTTTGAGGAAGCATTAAAGAAAAAAAAAATTGTATGCATAAATGACACATACATAATGCCAGTCCTCACAAGGACCATAGTGTCAGTTGTAGATAGAAATGGTCTGCCCAATATTATGGGAACTTTTCATTTGTTGGGTTATATATCATGTATCAATAATATCCACAACAAGGATAGCCAAGGTGTTGTCATCAATCTCTATAAGAGCATTATCCACTTGACGTCTAGGGATTTGCGTAGGTCCATAATCCAATTAAGAGTATAGTGTTGTCTCTAGTTGGCATAGAAGAAGATCTACACACACACGATGAGGAATAAAATCGACACTTTAGGCCAAGTCAAAGAGGGATATCTTAATGTGATGCATATTACTATAGAAAGCAATAATAGGGGCACCTAGACCTTTACTTTTATGGGAGTTGCAAGTTTCAATATTGAGCTAACTTGCTCAGAAGATTTATTTTATGAGACATCCTTCATGTTAATTTTATTTAAAGTGAATATGTCATTGATGAATGTAGCATAAAGAAAGTATTTTTGTGATAAAATCCAACAAGGGTATGCTTATTTTTATTTGCTTGAATATTTCAAAAATGTCCTCAATGTGCTTCTTCTTCCTCTTGGATGTTGAGGGCTCATCCTAGGCATCATGATATGGTTGTTCCTTAACACTCTCTTCACAAAAGAATGAGATCATTAGATGAAAACACCATATCATCAAAAATTACTAATAATGAGTCAATGTCATAGTATCACTATCCCTTACCACAATATTATAGTTTAGTATCATAGTATCATTTACTTGTGGAGCCACGATGTCAACATCATAGTTCATCTTGGTATTACTAATCACTTAATTCTTTGCCTTATCAAGTTTCCTTCCACTTCAAAGAACCTTCTCGACACTAATTTTCTCACTAGAAGATGATGGACCTTGTTGTGGTGAGTGGCGGACCTTGATTTTGTTGATGTGGAGGACCTCGAGGCATTGGAAGATGTTTTTTGTGGCTGCACGTGCCCTTGATGAGGTGGATATTGTGGCATGGGAACTTGGTTTGGCATTGTGCGTTGGTTTATTTGTGTATTTTTTGTGTATGGGGACCTTGAGGATATTAAAATTAGATGTTTTTGAAATTGCATTTGAGGTGGGCAAAAAGTGTTTTAAGGAACAACCATTTGACCAATCAAGTTGTTTGGGTTTATAATGCTTTTAGAGAGAAGTATGCTCTCCTCACAAAGGCAAGTTATAAGGATAACTATTCCAAGATTTTCCCAAGTTTGTTTGTTGTTTATCAATGAGTGACCACATCCTTCTTGGCCTCAGAAATGATCCTTAGCCTCAAAAGATATTCATCTTCAAATTTTGATTGAAGCTTTTGACCTTGGTGTTGTTTTTGTTGGGCATCTTGACCTAGCCTCCCTGAAACATTAGGATGATTTATTAATTTCAAAGTATAATATTGAGATATGTTTATTGCAGTTTCAATTCACATAGGATTTTAACCCCTTCATCTCATCAATACAAGTATTCACAACTTGAAAAAAAATTCACTCAAGGTGCATCCTCATTGGTTCCTTAAATCCCCATCATATTAGAGAGGAGTCTAATCATCCATAGATTGGTGTCATTAAATGGTGGGAAGATGCATTTGAGGGAGATGCATGGTCACTAATATAATTCGATGCAAGGTGTCTTGAATTCTTTTCTAAGTGCTCAATAAAGTCCATGATTCTTCTAGGGGATTTTCCACAAAGTTTCAACCAGAAGAAGAATCCACCAAGGCTTTATTCAATTGAGATACTCTAGTATAAAAATATTGTACCAAATTCCATAGTGTTACCTCATGGTGGGGGCAATCTCTCAACAACTTTGAATCCTTTCCCAAATATCATGGAACTTTTCATGACTGAACTAGATAAGGAGGTAATGAACTAACACATAGGATTCAGATTGGATATGGGATAAAACTTTTTAGAACTTGTCATTTTTTCCTTTCCAGTGTCATTATCTTAGTATTTGAAGAATATTGATCTTTTTCAATGTGCTTTAGTGAGAAGGGGAACATTATCACTAGTGGTAGGAGTGCCTAGGTGGATCACACTTCCAGCAAAGAGTTTACACGCTTGTTTGGATTTTCTAGTTTAGGAGCATAGAATGTTGGGAGGAGTTCTACTAGGGAAGGTGGCATTGAGAATGCTTGTCTTGGAAGCTAACCTACTTGAATGGAAATAGGAGAAGAGTAGTTACCCCAACTAGAGCAATCTTGAACCAATCTTGGAGGTAGTGTAGATCTTTTTCCAAAGGGATTTTGTTCTTCATTGTACCCTCCTTCATTGTTCTCTTAATCATGGACTTGAGTAATGGGTTACCATACCCACTTCTGTCTCTAGTTGGTGGTGTTCTTTTTCTTCGACAACCTATCTTGAGATCTTCAAAGAAGGAAGCAAGAGACAATGAGAGGGTCCAAACATGCATTGTCACTGGCATAGTCACAAACAATAAAAAGAGATAGAGATAGAAAATAAATAATGTAATTGTAATAAAAAAGTAATGGTGAGGGAAAATACAAAGAGTTAAAGATAAGAAGGTAGATAGATCTGAAACTACCACCCTAAGCAACAACACCATAAAGACTGATGCAACCTAGGACATCATGCTTATAGTTTGTAACTTGATATACACACTCTTATATTTGAGAACCGCAAGCGCACATACTTGGCATGTACTATATGTGTGACAAGTTGGGGTCAAATCCACATGGACAGTGAAGGTGCTAGAGCATGGTTGATTCTATGGGTTCCAAGATGTGATGATTTTGGTTTTCACTTGGTTTTGATTGATTAAAATAAGGGAGAATGCAATAATGCAAGTAAAAATGGAATTTAAGTAATTATTAGGGATAACTATCTAACATCAACAGCAATTAACAATTAAACCAACAATGTTAAATGACTAGCTTAGACTAGCAACCCTAACTAATAATAATCAAGGCAAACAAAATTATATTGAGAAATTTGCAAAGAAACCAAATAAAAGTAGTCACAAGAAAGAACTATGTATCTTAACAAATACAATTCACCATCACTAATCAATTATCATTGGGGAATGAGAGTACCGGACTAGAAAGAACTATGAAATTAGGCTTAAAGCAATTAAAGATTGGAGTTGGTTGTTTGGGGGATATGGGAAGATCACCAATGAATAGGTAACCTTTAAAAAAACACATATAATAATAGTGATACTAAACCAAACATAAAGGGAGATGTTGTATAGGAGTTCTACCCTAATAGTGAGCCGTGCAATCATAGATTGTATCTAGGGGTACTAGTGTTATAATAAAATATATCCACCCTTTGAGGCTTACTTCATTGGTGCGTACATGAATAGAAGTCAAGATCAACCCAAGTTTAGGTTTCAAGGTATGGCTCTACTAACACCACATGGTGGCAAGGGAGGTATATGTGGTATATGGACGAGTTTTACCCCTTATTACACCATATCCAATATCCAAGCATATCCTTTCCCAAGAGCTAGGGGAGATATACAGCTAGTTACTTATATCTCCCACCTAGTATTAACGAAATAAGTAGTAGGTTAGAGAGTAAAACAAGCTATTTTCACAAGCTTCCAAATCCCTTTTTTTCTATATATTAGGTGGTTCCATATCTCATAAAAAAATAGATAGGTAAAGAGAACAAGCACAAATATCACAATAATCACAAATAAATAGTGTGTTACATAAATATTCCCATCACATGTTATAACACTCCCATATTATGTCCCCAAACAACCAAGTAAGGGGGTGTATATAAGCAACAAGAGAGAAGAAATATAAATAGAAGGTCATATATGTAAATGAAGAGGCTCCTCCTATTCATCTCTAGCTAGTAACGGAAAAGCCCTAGAGGACTATGATTTTTGGAGTGGAAATTAGGTTGAGAGTGAATAGGAGTTGGTGATATGGTACATGGCAGTTATGGAGTGTAATGAATGTCAACCTCCCCACCATGGCCCCCACTAAGGCTTTTATAATCCTTAATGGTAGCATTAGGGTTTCAGGGTAGAGAAGTTGTTTTGTCCCACCTGGTCATGGTGAAAAATGGGTGGAATGGCCTTGGTGATGGGGAATAATCATGGTGAATGATCATGACATGTTACAGTTGAATAATAATTTTTTTGTGGGTGGCATGGTCATTTCGGAGTAGAAAGACTATGATGAGGGTTAGGTAGAATGATCATTTACGGTGGAACTAGCATTATGGATTGAGGATCAAATGACTATTATGGGTAAGATCAGTTGTGTTGGACGACTGCCAATTCATAGGGAAAATAGGAGTTCGAATCTTGTGTAGAATGACTTTTGAATGCTCGAATGGTCATTCTGGGCAAGGTATGCCACTTAGCTTTCTATCATGAGATAGATCGTACTGCACACTTCTAACTATGTGATCTTGATGCATTTTTTAATCTTTAGAGAATTGATATTTTGAAAAGCTATGGTCATTCTAATAATTTAGGAAGCACTTTCATTCTTCAAGTGTTCTTCCATGGAGTCAAATTAATTTTAGGTAATTCTTGAGCACTTGTGATAGGTTGGAGATGCTTTTGATATCTTTTGGACTTCTTTATGCATGGTGAAGTACTTCATGAGTGGCAAAGCAAAAAGACTATTTTGTTGGTTCCTTATAAACTGATGATGTAATTTCTTTCCCAAAATTTTTTGAGAACTTAAATTTTGTGGGGGGTCTATGATGTTGGTCTCACACCATAAAAGTGACATTAGAAATTCAGCAGTACTAGCCTTTTTCCCTCAATAGAAAAAGTTGATAAACTATGACATTTGTGTTTTTCTAATAGATGTGATAGATTTATGGTGTCAATTTTAATTAAAAATTGATGTTGAAAAATGTGATGCCAGAGGTCAAAAATGTACTAGTGAGACATCGAATCTACCTCCTTCTTCTCTTTCCATCAATTAGCGCTCAAGTTCTTATGAAAACATATAGAAGAATTCAAAAGTGCATTTCAACATAAATATGAGAATAGGATTGCATTGTAACTATCTTGACATGAATAGTGAGCAAAAATACAACATGGAGTCTCAAACTAGGTCTTCATCGGGCATCTTCAAGATGAAACTCAAATTAGAACCTCTTGAATTTGATACTTATACATTCAACATAAATGGTCATTTCCCATTTAAATGGATCTATTCATATAAATGGTTCAATAGTCATGCTTTTGTCTAATAAATCCTAATGTACAAATATGAGACCACTTATAAATTGTTGCTTAAGGATATAATTTTGATATTAAAAAATCATGAAAACTGTTCTATATTGATTTTTGCAATAAATTTAAAAGTTTCAATTCCTGCATACAATAATAAAATTGTCTTTATTTGAAGAACATATTAATAAGGTATTGTGATGGAAACATAATCTTTTAATTCTATGAGAAAACATCTCAATTTGACCGACTTTCTCATTTTAGCCCAAAATGGTATTTAATAAAATTTGTTTATTATATAAGTATAATTTGCATATTATAAAAACTAATGAAGGGGTTTATGACTTGCATGTGGACAAAGGTGAACAACGTGAAAATACAACCTTTAGCTCCAAAACCAGTTGAAAATTGGATGTACTCCTAGAATCTGCAAGCTTGACATCAATCTAGGTTATATGAAGAGAAAATAGGCACTTAAAAGAGTGTATTAGGATTCGTCAAAGAGATTTTATAAATTTCATATTGGAAGTAAGAGAAGTAAATAGAAATATTAGTGAATAAGAAATAAAAAAGCTACCCAAAAAATCCTCTAATTGGGTGAGGAATCAAACTTTTTTACTCGAGCATGTTGACTCAAGAACAATCTCTTTCACCTTCTATTTCTTTGATTACGATCCCTTGAGGGTAAAATAATGGTTTAAATTTTCAAGGGTGTAATTGGGTATTATATATGTTTAGGTTTTTGGTTGAAGTGCATTTGAGCCCGTTTACTAGTTTTATCTGACCTAAGACACAAGTCAAATGACCTATGTAATGCTTGGACCAACATTTAGACATGGTCCTTGCGTTCAATTGTTGTGGGTGCCCCAGTCTCATCGTTATCAACCCAAACCCATTGTTAGAAGACCCATGCTAGTTGCTTGGAATAGGCTATAGGATAGGAAGATCTTTTCTCATTGTGACCAGACATGTTAGACTCAATAGCAACCAACTAGCCCTTAGGGACCGACTAAGCTACTAGTCAAACCAACTTGGATGAAGATTAGGTAGACATTTTTCAATGAGCCTAGGCTCCCAAGTCATCATCTCTAGTAAATGAAAAACACCACTAACTACTGACTAACCCAATGATAGCTTGTATAATGAGACGGTCGATTCAACCTTTGGATGACACTAAGACACAGAAATAAGATGTATTCGAATTCCAATGAATTCAGTCATTGAAAATAACTCAAGGGTTCTCTAAATCTCAATTAAGGACCATGACGCCTCCAAATTTTTTTGTGGTTATGTATGAGGTAATTATTGTTATAATAAATCATAATGTATCATGCAAAAAGATTGTCTCAACGTTGACTAGGCTGTGGTTTAGTTTTGAAGTTTAAAATGAACACAACATCGATCTAGAATTCTAAATTGATATTTTACCCATAAAATCATAACTTAATCAAAAATAGGTTTGTATTAGCAATCCTAACTTAACAATTGTAGCATTTTATATTGTGTGGATAATTTAAGTTACTAGCACGTTAGACATTAACTAGGTACTTATTATAAAAGAAAACCTCAAGATCACGCGGTAGAACACAGGTTATGGTTTAAAATGATAACATTGTCTCACACAAACTACATGAATGTGTTCCTTTTCATGGATATGAATGCTTATATTGATATGACAAATTTTGAAAACATTTGATAATTGTTCATTTAGTGTTTCGTGGCGTATTTCTTCCGATATGATAATTTATTTTCTCTTAGAGTCATTTCGGTTGTTCTTAATTGTATGGTTTCGTTACGTAAGAGAAAGTACAAACGATGTGGAGATGTACACTACATTATATGCGCCAACAGTCTGTATTTCACTAGTCTTGATGTATTATATCTGTGATTGTTAGCATGCTCCATTTGGGAGTTTTTTTTTGTCAAAGTATGCTGTTTATCGGACGGGTTATTTGTGATGTGTTGACAAAGACGCAAACAGATTCGCTTCGAAATGTCTATTAACTTCATAAACAAATTTGTAGTTTCAAACATAGCAGTTCAGTACGACAAGTTAAATTTCCAAATAAATCATCGCTCTACTTGTAGAGTATTCAGCTCTGTCTACTTTCCAATAAAAAAATATATAAAATTGACAGCTTTTAATGTAATATAATATTTGGATTTGCATTTATAGTTATAAGTTAAACAAAACCAAAGCTAGTTAAACTATGCCAGAATATTTTTTCTTCTCTTGATTTATATTTTAGTTTTTTACGAGGTTGTTAGGCCTGTTATGAGCACGCAAAGAGGTATATACATTCTCATGTAGTGACGTAACAGGTTTTGGGGTTCGAACTTGTAACACCAAAAGACCCGGTATTAATGGTGAGGACCAAAATGATCAAGGCATGTGAATAGGAACGTAAAGATGTCAAGATCTGCAATTCACCTGCACATTACTGAGATGCCAAAAGACTCTTCACTCCAAGATAATGCTTGGGAAGAATGTCGGCTGATGATTATCATCTTCTCCAGGCATGCATCTAGCCTGACCCTAGCTAATCTATCCCTCCCCTCAACCACTTAAATGTCTACCTACAAATTCAAGAGGCCGCGCGCGCAATCTGGGCCTCGGATGCATGTTACAAACACACATTAATTCCTCGATCTGATAAATAGCTATCAAAGCCAATAAAACCAGGTACATGTATTATGGATATGTGAGGAATCATGAGATTGAGTTTTAGACTAGGTGAGGCATTAACACTACCACAATGTTGAACAAATTTAATGGATCCACTGTAAAAGTGATAGATGAGGTAGGAATATGAGGTTCAGTGGTGGAAATAAATATGTGACAGATGAGGTAGGAATATGAGGTTCAGTAGAGGAAAGACGGTGTCTCGTACCAGTCATATGTTGGGTGGCCCAGAGTCAAAAAATTAAAAAGAGCTAGATGCCAGCATGGAGGGGCTGGTATTTCCTTCGTTGGAGGCTAGACATGCCGAAGATGCATGGTCATGGAATCCTGAGATCCTATGGATTGTGGAGGAGCTTGTTGAGGGCATGTAGAAGTTGCTCATATTCGGTTCAGGATATAGTAACCGACTACATTTATGATCTATGGGCAATATGGACAGTTCTCGTGCTACGACCACGCCCATAGGGATGATCATGCTTCCGATAGCATGTTTCCTCTAGATGACAGAACTTGTTGCAGAAAGTACATTATGACCTAAGTGGGGCGTCCACTGCCACATCCTCACTTATGGGCAACGACAACAATTGCTAGTTGAAATTCTAATGGAGCAAAAGACAAGTGGTGAATATTAGACAACTAGAGACAAGAGAAAAAATCTTCCAGAGTGGGAAAGTTGCCACCGGACAACATAATTCTATAGGTTGAAGCGTAGGTTGGATGAAAACCATTAAAAGATTTAGCGTGTGATAAGATTGGGCACTCTTTGGTTGGAACCTCATTAGAAACGGGCTAAAAATAATCAAGTTATTAAGACAACATGACAATAAAATTAAAATATTCATCAAGGGTCATGTCATCATGATTTTTATTAAATAATTTATCCTGAATTTTATAAAGCCTGAGAGCATTCATCGAAGGACAACGTCTCAAACTTCCTTCACAATTTTATAAAATATGTACCACGAAGCAATCGAAGGTTCTATGTTATTTTATAGCCATATTTTGACTTGGCTATTGTCCCACTTCAATTCAGGGGTTTTCTCGGGAAGTTTTTCAATACATTTTGTGTTGTCTCTGGACTCCGAGATTGTTTGGATAGAATTCATCTAGAGTAATTATCTCCATTCAACTTGATTACAGAGGAGGAGCATTGTCATTATAGACAATGGTCAGTCATGCCTTCAGACAGGATGAGAAAGTCACACCGGTAGGCATCACTAAAGAAAGATATGAAAAAGTCACATTGGTAGAACAACAATAGAGAAATATATGATAGTACCACACTGATAGAATATCGGTGGATATGAGAAATAACTGGTAAGATGCACATCGAGAGAGAAGAAGGTCGATAAAGAAGCACAATTGTAGCCTGAAAGAAGCATAGTTGTAAGAACTATCACAAGAATGAAGCATTGTGATAGAAAGAAGATATAGAGCTCTAACAATTATTACCACTCATCCATGTACATAGAGAAAATACATGGAAAGGAAATAATAATAAAAGGAAGAACTTGTTGTTAAAATTTGTTATTGTCGTTCATGCAACAGCGACATGTGCAATGTAATTAACAATTCAGGCAGATCCAAAATAAGAAACGAAGTTCAAACAAAGCAGGAGAACAGAAAAAATAGGAGTTAGATTCGCAAACCAGATTGTTCATTGAGAAACGAACGTGTTACTTAAAGAAATCAGTGCCCGACAATCCTCGCGGATAGGCACCATTCTCCCAGTCGCGATCTGGCACGAACTTGGAACTTGCACATCTCGCTCGCGCTCGTTGCACTGCTACCAGTGCAGCACAGCAACCGCAGGAACCACCGCTTGACAGTTGCGTCGGTGAAGGGAAGGAGAAGTCACGCTTCGCACAGGAGAACGACTCCACAAAGCAACTCCGGGACGATAGCTCTCGCACTCTGGATTAGGGCTCACAAAACACACGGCGGCAGAAGATTGTTTCGGTGTGTGTTTAACCCTAATGACCGGAGGCATATATATAGCCACGCACGTCCCTAATCCTATTCCCAGTAAGACGTAAACACTCGGCTTCTCTTGTACACATTACGGAATAAAAACCGCAAAGAGAAATATTTTCCAGTTAGGATTAAGAAATCCGAATAGGAAAGAAACAATTAATTACATGAGTAATTAATTACTTAGTTGTATCCTAGTGCAAAAAGAAGACGGAAGACATTCTCCACAATCCACAATCCACAAGCCCCAAGCCCGAGCCCGAGCCCGAGACCGGCCCGGCCAGGCGAGGCGTGGCGTGGTGCGCGCGCGCGTGCATGCATGCGTTGTGATGTGGTAACCCCACCCACCAAGGAGGTGAGCATGCCTCCCTCCTAGGACTCCTTTGGATACTAGTTCCCCATGTGATCCTACATATGAGGACCACAAAAGTTTTAGGAGTGAGTAATATGGGATAAAACGTCTTTGCCATTTGTACTAGAAACAACACAACATTCTCACATGTACTTGCTACACTACATTGGGCTTAACCCATGCTAAATAAATAATTTGTTATGGTAACGACGTTATAGTAATTACGTGCTACAGTAATTATGTGACGCTACAACAACTACCTATAACAGTAATCATCATTTATCTAACAATCCCCCACAAAGACCAATATGTAGTGTGCTCTACCATTCATTCCTCCATACTGTGCTTTCAGCAGATACCTTTCAGTTTGAATCTACCTGAGTTATCCAACTGTGACCTTCGTAGAAACTAGGTGAACAAAAGTCTTAAACTTGAACCTTGGGTACAAGAGTATAGCTTGGTAACAACACAATAAAGACATGATAGTAAAGAAAAACAATGCATTAAGGCCATGCATACAAAATTTTATATCATGATTGATAACAGAGAACAACCCAATTCTCCTGTTGCGTCCTACACAACATCAATCACTTAGCTGGAATCTCCAAGGATGTACTGCTAACATTCTGTCCTAAGACTTGACACCATTAAGAAACTACTCTCTTACTAACTTGCAGCCATGACACTAACAAGTTTCCAGGAGATAGACACACAGATGCTAGAAGCATCAAACAGGAATACATAGTTTCATCTGATTTACCTGACAGCTTGTTATTACCACATTGAACCCAATTTGTGGGATCTCCACTCTTTTAGGTTGGGTTGCTACTGCCTACAAATCTATAGGGGTTTCAGTCCCATCGCCAACATGGATTTTTCCACTAAAGCCAAGGTAAGACCTTTAGTGAAAGGATCAGTTGTATTATCTTTGGTGCCGACGTAGTCTACAGCCACGACCCCATTAGACACTAACTCCCTTACAGATTTCAATCTAAATTGGATGTGTCTATGCTGTTTTTTATTGTACTTGAAACTCTTTATCTTAGCAATAGTTGTAGTGTTGTCACAGTGAACTGAAATTGCAGGAAGCGGCTTCATTACCATAGGTAAACTAGACATAAGTCCATGTAGCCATTCAGCTTCCAATCTAGTTTCATCTAAAGCACACAACTCTTCTTCAAAAGTGGACCGAGACAATATGGTCTATTTCTTAGACATCCAGAAAACAACTCCTCCTTCCAACAGGAATACATATCTTGAGACACCATTACTCCCAGAATTCACGACAATCCAGCTTGCATCACTATATCCTTCGACTACGGAAGGATGTTTACCATAATGCTGCCCAAGGGAACGTGTTCCCTTGATATACCTCAGAACTTTATCAAGAGCATCCCAATGGGTCTTGTCGGGACAACTGGTGTATCTACTTAACTTGTTCACGGCAAACACAATGTCTGGACGTGTA
Organism: Alisma plantago-aquatica; assembly: GCA_963693085.1. NCBI lineage: Eukaryota > Viridiplantae > Streptophyta > Magnoliopsida > Alismatales > Alismataceae > Alisma > Alisma plantago-aquatica. The sequence goes on along the minus strand of OY856410.1, from coordinate 1,154,286,433 downwards.
CAGTTCATAAGATACATCAAACTTCCGATAATCTGAGAGTATCGTAATTGAGACGCTGGAACTCCAGTCTCATTCTTGAACAAGGGTTTGGATGAATCATATGGAGTCTTAACAGGTTTACGTGATGTGTATTGAAACCTCTCCAGTATCTTCTCAACATAGTGAGACTGAGAAAGAGTTATACCATCAGTAGACCATATGATTTTAAGCCCTAAAATCACATCAGCGACACCCATATCCTTCATCTCAAACTTGCTACACAAGAACGACTTTGTCTCATTTACTACTTTCATATCAGAACCAAAAAGCAGGATATCATCGACGTATAAGCATAACAAAATGAATCCATTATTGACAATCTTGCAGTAGAGACACTTATCAAATTCATTAGAAATAAAGCCAAACGATGATATCACATAATCGAACTTCTCATGCAATTGCTTAGGGGCTTGTTTCAAGCCATATAATGACTTAACAAGTTTACACACTTTAGACTCCTTCCCACGACCCACAAATCCCTCAGGTTGTTCCATATATATCTCTTCTTGAAAATCACCGTGTAAGAATTTGGTCTTCACATCCATCTGATGGATATAGAGATTATAAATGGAAGCCAATGCTATAAGCACTCAGATTGTGGTCATACGGGAAACAGGTGAATATGTATCAAAATAATCTATTCTTTCCCTTTGTGTGTAACCCTAAGCAACTAACCTAGCCTTATACTTATTGATTGTCCCGTCTGCATTAAGTTTCTTCTTACAAATCCATTTGCAACCAACTGCAGAACAACCAGGAGGCAAATCCACCAATTCCCAAGTTCCATTCGAGAGAATTGATCGGATTTCATCATTAACGGCTTCTTTCCAAAACTTAGCTTCTGGAGATTCCATAGCTTGTTTGAAAGTAACAGGATCATCCTCAACATTGTAAGTAAGAAACTCATTTCCAAAGTCTTTGGATGTCCTAGGCCGTTTACTTGTCCTTAGTTCAACTATTTCTTCAGAATCATCAGATTCAGAAATAGCATGTTCTGAGTCACCCCCCACATTTGTCATCCTTTCCACGTGCTCGGGAATGGAACCTGTGGTAAATGAATCTTCTTAAGAAACTTCATTGGGCACACCGGTTTTCATAGGAAACACATCCTCAAAGAATGTTGCATCAGGTAACTCCACAATTGTATTGACCTCAATGCTAGAGATATCTGATTTTACAATCAGGAATCTATAAGCATAGCTTTTCTCTACATAACCTAAGAATATGGCATCAACCGTTTTCGGTACTAATTTCTTCCTTTTGTGTTCAGGGACAAGTACCTTAGCAAGGCAACCCCACACTCGAAGATATTTAAGACTCGGTTTCCTTCCTCTACATAACTCAAAAGGACTACTCTCTGAATGTTTATGGGGAACTCTATTCAGAATATGGCAAGCCGTATTCAAAGCTTCCCCCACATAAAGTTGGGTAATCCATATGTTTGGAGTAAGGTATTTACAATATCTATTAAGGTTCGGTTTTTACGTTCAGCTATCCCATTTGATTGTGGTGAATAAGGAGCAGTGACCTCATGAACTATACCATGTAATTGGAAAAATTCCAAAAACAAGTTCGAGGTATACTCTCCTCCCCTATCAGATCTTAATCTCTTAAGTACTTTACCGGTTTGAGTTTCGGCTTCTTTCTTATAAATTTGAAATTTATCCAATGCCTCAGCTTTACTTCTAAGTAAAAAGACATAACAATATCTACTCGCATCATCAATAAAAGTTATAAAATAATGTTTTTGATCTCTCGTAGCAACACCATTAAATTCACAGATATCTGTATGAACTAAATCCAAAATTTCTGAATTCCTATTCACAGAATGAAAAGGCTTCCTAGGCAATTTAGCTTGTACACAGATTTCACATTTATTGTTGCTAATTTCAGATTTAGGTATCAAATCTAGATTCATCATACGCTTCATTGAGGCAACATTAACAAGTCCCAAACGTGAATGCCATACATCGGATGAAACAAGATTCATGCAAACAGAACTATAATCATTCAAATTTAAAACGGAATTTGAAACAGGTTCAACATGAATCTTAAACAAGTCTCCACATCACATAAGTACTCTTTGCCAAAAAACCAAGAATCACGAAGGCGTGTAATAATAGCCTTATTACATTTACAGTCTACTCTATAAACTTCTCTAACTAATATGACGCCACTAAGGATATTGCGTCGAATGGTTGGAACATGTCTGACCCTGTTAAGAGTCAAAACCTTCCCCGAAGGGAACTTCAAGTCCACCCGTCCTTCGCCTTTGACTTCTGTAGAGCTGGAATCACCCAAAGTCACAGTCCGACCTCGAGAGGCTTGATAAGACACAAACAGGGATTTATCAGCACACACATGTACATTAGCCCCAGTGTCAATTATCCAATAAAGTGGTTCAAAAATAGAAAGGATTTTAGGTTTAATAGACACGTACCCATCATTGAGGTTCAAGGATGTAGTCATCATGTTGATCACAGCCTCCTCAGTTGCAAATGTGGTAGCTTTCTTTGCCTTCTTAGTAGGACAATCCTTGTTCCAGTGGCCAACCTATCCACAAGTCCAACAAGGTTTGCTCTTCGGTTTCTTTTAGATCTTTGCCTTGGGTTTATGTGCATTCTTAGATTTCTTATCTTTGGTGTTTTTCATAGAAGTAAGATTAACAGTTGGATTTGCATCAGTAGGCACCTTGACCCCTTTCTCCTTTAAGTGTTCTTCTTGTATATTAATATTCATCATTAGTTCATCCATGGTGTGTGTCCCTTTACGATGCTTCAGAGACATACCAAACAACTCCCAAGACTTAGGGAATTTTTCTAGGATAGACATAACAACAAACTTCTCAGGAAACACCATCTTGGCATATGAGAGTTCATGAACTAGGAGTTGTAGATCATGTGTTTGATCAGAAACTGATTTACCCTCAACCATCTAAAACTTAAGAAATTTAGACACGCAATATTTTTCAACACCTTGATTTTCAGTGCTAAAATTCTTAATTAACAATTCCCATAAAACCTTGGACGTAGTGACTGGAGGCTTTGAGTAAGAATCATACAGTTTGTTATTTAAACCAAACAGAATCAAACCGCGGCACGTTTTTTCACCTTTCTTCCAATTAGCAATTATATTTACATTATCAGGAATTGTTTCATCAGATATTGGTTCAGTTTCAACTAAGTACTGATCATAAATCGCAATATTTAGCCAAATTTCCATCCGACTTTGCCAACGGAAAAAGTTGGTACCAGTAAATTTTTCAGGCATATTGGTTGTATCAATTTTACATCCCGAACCACCCTGACCGGTCATTGTTAATTAACGACATAAATGATTTCTTTAAGACTGTTGTTAAAATTTGTTATTGTCTTTCATGCAACAACGACATGTGCAATGTAATTAACAATTCAGGCAGATCCAAAATAAGAAACGAAGTTCAAACAAAGCAGGAGAACATAAAAAATAGGAGTTAGATTCGCAAACTAGATCGTTTGTTGAGAAACAATGTGTTACTTAAAGAAATCAGTGCCCGACAATCCTCGCAGATAGGCACCGTTCTCCCAGTCACGATCCGGCACGAACCTGGAACTTGCACGTCTCGCTCGTGCTCGTTGCACTGCTACCAGTGCAGCACAACAACCGCAGGAATCACCACCTGACAGTTTCTTCGGTGAAGGGAAGGAGAAGTCACGCTTCGTACAGGAGAACGACTCCACGAAGCGACTCCGGGACGACAGCTCTCACACTCTGGATTAGGTCTCACAAAACACACGGCGGCAGAAGACTGTTTCGGTGTGTGTTTAACCCAAATGATCGGAGGCATATATATAGCCACGCGCGTCCCTAATCCTATTCCGAGTAAGACGCAAACACTCAGTTGCTCTTGTACACATTACGGAATAAAAACTGCAAAGAGAAACATTTTCCAGTTAGGATTAAGAAATTCGAATAGGAAAGAAACAATTAATTAGATGAGTAATTAATTACTTAGTTGTATCCTAGTGCAAAAAGAAGACGGAAGATGGAAGACATTCTCCACAATTCACAATCCACAATCCACAAGCCACAAGCCCGAGCCCAGCCCGGCCAGGCCAGGCGAGGCGTGGCATGGCGCGCTCACACGCGTGCGTGCGTGCGTTGTGATGGGGTAACCCCACCCACCAAGGAGGTGAGCATACCTCCCTCCTAGGACTCCTTTGGACACTAGTGCCCCATGTGATCCTACATATGAGGACCACAAAAGTTCTAGGAGTGAGCAATATGGGATAAAACTTCTTTCTCATTTGCACTAGAAACAACACAACATTCTCACTTGTACTTGCTGCACTACATTGGGCTTAACCCATGCTAAATAAATGATTTGCTACAGTAACGATGCTACGGTAATTACGTGCTACAGTAATTATGTGACGCTACAGTAACTACATGTAATAGTAATCATCATTTATCTAACAATCCCCCACAAAGACCAATGTGTAGTGTGCTCTATCATTCAGTCCTCCATACTGTGCTTTCAGCAGATACCTTTCGGTTTGAATCTACCTGAGTTATCCAGCTGTGACCCTCATAGGAACTAGGTGAACAAAAGTCTTGAACTGAACCTTGGATACAAGGGTATAGGTTGGTAACAACACAATAAAGACATGGCAGTAAAGAAAAACAATGCATTAAGGCCATGCATACAAAATTTTATATCATGATTGATAACAGAGAACAAGCCAATTCTCCTGTTGCGGCCTACACAACATCAATCACTTAGCTGGAATCTCCAAGGATGTACTGCTAACATCCTATCCTAAGACTTGACACCATTAAGAGACTACTCTCTTACTAACTTGCAGTCATGACACTAACATGTTTCCAGGAGATAGACACACAGATGCTAGAAGCATCAAACAAGAATACATAGTGTCGTCCGATTTACCTGACAGCTTGTTATTACCACATTGAACCCAATTTGTGGGATCTCCACTCTTTTGGGTTGGGTTGTTACTTCCTCCAAATCTATAGGGGTTTCAGTCCCATCCCCAACCTGGATTTTTCCACTAAAGCCAAGGTAAGACCTTTAGTGAAAGGATCAGCTGTATTATCTTTGGTACCGACGTAGTCTACAACCACGATCCCATTAGACACTAACTCTCTTACAAATTTCAATCTGACTTGGATGTGTCTATGTTGTTTTTTATTGTACTTGGAACTCTTTATCTTAGCAATAGTTGTAGTGTTGTCACAGTGAACTGAAATTGCAGGAAGCGGCTTCATTACCATAGGTAAACTAGACATAAGTCCATGTAACGATTCAGCTTCCAATCCAGTTTCATCTAAAGCACACAACTCGGCTTCAAAAGTGGACCAAGACAATATGGTCTGTTTCTTAGACCTCCAGGAAACAGCTCCTCCTCCCAATAGGAATACATATCCTGAGACACCATTACTCCCAGAATTCACGGCAATCCTACTTGCATCACTATATCCTTCGACTACGGAAGGATGGTTAACATAATGCATCCCAAGGGAACATGTCACTACAGAAAAAGAATCATTTGGCTACAATTATTCTAACTACAAATATATTATTTATAGCTAAACATTGACTTTCACTACAAATTATAACAATGTAACTTAAATAAATGTAGTTGATTCTTTTGACTACAAAATAGCTACATATATTTCAAGATTACATATTAAACATTCTATCCTATGATTTATAAACAAAAATAAATATTTCAACTCATCACATGCCCCCTCTCAAATAACCCACAAGTCCAAAATTTCAATTTTGCCGCGTGCTGAACTCTTCTACCCAATTGGCGTGGTCACCACTCTCCCGCTCCTCTCAATCGTGCCAGCCTTTCATCCCCGACCTTCGCACCCTCGCGCTCTCCGCCCCCTCCCCCGCCCCTGCCCCCAATCAATGTGCCTACCTGATCACACACACTCTCTCTCTCACTCTAGTCTCCCCGATACCCCCTGCCTATCTCCGTATCACCATTTTCTCATCACGTAAACTCTGATCTCCTATTCTCTATAAGCAACTAACCTCGCAGAAAGACAAATAGGAGGTGCCAGATGGACTCAACCCTTCCAACAAATAGAAAAGAACAGATCAGAGGAGACCCACCAACAAACATAATTCACATTTTTGTGTTTTTAGGTAAACCCTCATCGGTATGTGTGTGTTATCAAAGATCAGAGATAGACGGTGCCCAAAAAATTGTTTTGGTCTGTAACTGCTGTGAACTCACACGATCTTTCAATTCTGTTGACTGCTCAGTCTTTCTTTTTGCAATGATTTAATTATTAAGACTGGGATTACTTTCTTTCTACAATTAAAATGGTTACTAATTACTCAATCTTCTTTCTATAATGATTTAATTAGTAGAGACGAGGGTTGTGTGCCTGTAGGAATGCCTGACTGACTCGAGAAAGAACCTGATCAACCTGCTAGATCAGTGAGGTAGGCCTGAAGATGTGTTTTCAGATTTAGCTAAAGCTTTTGGTGCCCACACTGTAAGCCATTGATTTTTTTGCCTTCTCCTTAGTTAGATTCAGTTGTTTCTTCTTTTTCCTTATCATTTCATGTCAACCGGATTGGTGGCACAGAGTTTCTGTGATTAGATGTCCTGTATACTGGACATGTAGCATGTATGGTTTTGGTTGAAGAATGTTCACTGTCAAAATAAATTAGAGACAACACTAGATGTTTACCATATAACACATACCAAATACAAATGGATGAACGGGTTGGTAACGGATCTACAGATGTTTGTGTACAAAAAGATGTATATCCCTGTCCCTGGAAGGCATCCTCCGTCCCCTGTTATGTCAAGCGACTCACCTACCAACGGGAATCATACTCCCCCAAGAAGGCTTCAGGCTGAACTAATGGACTCATTTCAATCACTGAGGTTGAATTCCCCACAAAAGAATGTATCTCCTGCAATGAGCCTACTACAAGGATACTATGGTCTTTCACCCGAGAAATCTTCAAAAAGCTTTGGTACAGAGATGTCCTTTTATGGAAATGGGAAAGCAGATGGGCCTGTGCGGACACCTTCACCCAATTCAGAACTTCCTCCCAATGGTCGCCGGAAGTCAAGAAGTTATGCCAATGGATTTCTTATAGACAGTCAGGAGCTCTTTGAGGAATTTAGGGACAGTTCTGACACTGATAGAAGTTACAATGACAAGTCAGTCAGGAGGCGACAGAAATGTGATGCCGACTCTCCTTCCACCCCTGAACTCTTGATGAAGGAAGAGAATGGAGGCATATTTTCTGGGATATCTGGAAAGGGCTTAGTGCCAAGGCCAAAAGCTGGGAACAGGACTGACTCGGACTCTGCCCGCCAGATTGCAACCTTGACTGCAAATTCGCTCACCCTCAATGGTTCCATTTCAGTCAGGAAATCATCAAGCACCTCCAACTTGCAAGAATCAGAACCCTCCTTGTGGCCAACAACCAAGTGGGTCCTGAAGGCTGACTCTATCACGAGGCCGATATTTGATGGTTTTCCTAAACCGATGACTTCGCGAAGGAACAAAGCAGCTCTTGATTAATGATGCAAGGTTGCCTTTGTTGTAGAGATTTCATTTGGGTTTGTTGATGATGTAAGTTTTGTATACAAGGAATTTGGTTAGCGCACAGTAGCAGAAAAGTTTGCAAAGGAGGAAAACAAGCAAATAAACTAAAGAGCGGCGGCTTTAAACAACATTGCATTATCCTGTTTATTTATGTAGCTCTACTTTCTATATTGAAAAGAAAAGACACTTGAATAAAAAAAAATACAAAATCCATAGTAATGTTTTACTTCTCATCTATAAAGGAATCATTCTTATAGATCATTCATTGTCCATTTCCCATGCATCTAATGATAATCTGATCTCTGTAGTTAACAAATACTATTCTTATATCTGATTCTTCAAAATTTGAAACGTCACTTTTGAGTTTTGTTGATTGCCTATTATGTCTACAACTATTTTCTTAAAAGGAAACTTGTAATAAGGAGCTTCATGTGGAATTTTCTTGTTTGATTTGAGCATAATCAAACTCATAACTTCTGTTTAACTAGTGGTAGCTGTTAAAAATTCTTGGTTTTTTTTGTTTTAAAGGGCAAGAATGAAGAATTTGTTATTGACCTAACGACATCCCCATCAATATAATCTTAACCACCTCCCCGAGTCTCTCACCTAATAGTGTTTTGTGTTGGAGTACATACAAAGCCATCCATGCTGTAACATCTTGTAAATTTTCCTTCCTTGTGATATTGTATTCTGATTTTTAGTATTTTCATCATAGACATCATAAAAGTCTACTTTTCATGGATAATAATTTGATCATAGACAAATATATATTTATAAATTATCATTTAGTACATTAGGTATACTAAGTTATATGTTGCTTCATCTTGTTTGTTCTTAACTTTGTTTATGAGTTTAACGCTAATAATCATTCCAGCTGTCAACTGTTTTGTTTCACCCATGTGTGAACTCTACCAAAATAGGAGGTTCAGTGAACAGGTCACAAATCCACCATCATACCGAGTTTTTTAAAATAGTTACCAAGGTTCCTTGGTTTGGGACTGTTAAGATAGAATAGCGTTGGCTACTTGTCATTAAGCTGCAACCACTAATGTTTGATATGCTTGAGAACATTATTAGAGTGATAAATTATTTCTTATGAAAGGTTTCCTTTAGATTTCTATATTTTTTCATGCTTACACATCATACAGAATATGATACACCTTTTATCAATTTAATGCATTATCATTCTTCAATATTGAGCTTCAAAAAGTTTTCAATAAGCATTTGATCTCTAATACTTATGGATGTTACTTCCAACAATAACAACAACAAGGAATGACCACGACACATTCATCATGTGGTAGCTCCACTCTTAGTCAAGGGATCCAGATATATTCATAAATACTGAAGGTATCCTTTTCAATAGCGTTTCATTGCCATCTTGAACTGACATGCCAATTGTTGTTAAACCTAAATTCTTTGTAATTGTAATTTGGAGGAAGAGGAATATAATATAAAACGGATTGATCATTCTTTCTCTTTTATTGCATTTGTATCTCCACATGCATACTCTGTCCTAGATATATTATTATAACATAAGATTTATCACAATTTTCAACGATATGTCACCATATGTTTTGAATCTTCATGTAAGTCTTTCTTCTGCTGATCATGATGGCATCCAGAACTAGTTGTATTAAAGTGGAGTGACAAAAAGGTTTCATGTTGTGTCTTTTGGCCTTGGTTCATCCTTATATAGGTATAAATTTTAGTACTACTTGTAATTTGGAGATGTCTATGTGTTAGCATCCTTATTTGATTAACATTGCAGAATCATCTTTAGAGTGACTGTAATTCATATGTGATGCCCTACTTTCTTCATGTTTTCATACAATTTTCCATCACAACTTCATCTTGTTTGAATATCAAATTCCAATAACAGTAAGATTGTATTATTCATTTACAGAATGTCACTATATATGATAATGCCATGATATGATTGGTGAATGTTTCTCAAACATTAGAGTTATCCTCTTATTGGTGTAACTACATTTTTGTATTTTTATTCACTGTTTTCTGGACAATGTGATTTTCTCAAGAATGCTTCATAAGAAGGGATAAAGCCACACATACCTACCCCTTTACCTCGGTTTGACTAAAATATGGTTCTCTATTGCAATTATGTAACTTAGCTAGAGCAGATATCTATGTTTTTGAACATCAATGGAGACTCCAGATGCATCATGTTGCTCACAAGTTTTTTTTATAAGGATTGATTAGGAATAAAAGCAATCTGTGCCTCCTTTGGATATAACCCACCTCCTTGAATAATTGTGGCCGGAATCCTTACCTTTCTATTATGGTTTCAATTTTGTGAAAGTTGGGAATTGAAATTTCTCTGACTTGTTCATCGTATATATTAATTGGGGAGAGTGATTGAGTTGTGTGTGTGTTGTAGATTCTTTACTATGAAGAAGAAGAGTAAGTTCAATGTACGTGTGCAACACTATGATTTAAGACAAAGAATGAATATGGACCCAAAAGTTATAGTTTGGAGTTTTCAGGCAAAGCATATATAGACTAGGCAGCAAGTATGACTGTCGGGTTTAAAATTGGTGTTCCATAGGTGAAATGCAAGGAGGATGATGCCTCGGATCCAGTACTATGTGGTTATTGATGGGTATATTTTCAATTTTTGTAGGTCAATTTTTAGAACTATCCTTTTCATTGTGTGTACAAGCCCCAAGGCAGAAGTTAATACATTTCCTGGTCACTTTTCTTCAAAACCAGGTTGTAGGCTAACTCATAATTATTATTGGTTCTGTAATTCAATTGATATATTAGTCTCCTTTCTATATGGTTGCACATGCTAGAATTAGACTTAGAATTTTAGCATGTGACCTAATCTAATATTAAATACCAATGGACTGCACGTGACCTTATTTACTATATATATGCCATTGTGTAGCTCACATTTTATAAGAGTTTTTTGCATACCATTTATATCTAGATAACTAATGTTGGGTATAGGAGACACAAATAGTTTATTATATGTCAAGATTGCTGTTGAACATGTCTATTTGTTACCGTGTACTATTTGTCCTGTTAGATAGATGAGCAATTGTTCTTTGGATCTTGGTTAGCATGATGGGTTTTCGACATTCTATTAAAATGAAACTGCTGCAATGAGAAATGCAAAAAATGATGTGTATTGGACAGTCTATTGAAATGGAACTGCTGCACTGAGAAATGCAGAAAATGGTGTGCATTAGACAATCTATAAAATGGAACTGCATGTTTCCTGCTCCCAAGTGATTTCTTATTAAAATATTCATTTTGCACATTTGCAAATACATGAGGTAATTTTATGCATAAAAGTACTCTTGCAGTTATGTATCGTTCAATTATCTAACGAGTTTTGTTTCATTGCATGATACTACAACCAGTTTGAGAGAAAGGGAAACATGCCACATACATACAATATGAATCATGTGCGAGCACTTTGAATACCATCACGAAGACTGACAAGATCAAGGTTTCTAGTGAATAGAGACACCACGAGTGTTTTCATGATCATTATTTTTTAATGATTTCATCATGTATTTATGTCACCCACTAAATGACAACAGAGTGATGCATCTACAGACCTAGGAAATACTTCTCACAACAACAAAGGAAGCCACATTAAGGATCACTACTGCCAAGAGGTATATAGATCACTGTCAACAAGTTTGTCTTTGGATTTAGTGGGAATGCATAACAGTAAACCATATATCGTCTATTGTTAACCTTGAGACTATTCCCATGAATTGAAACTATTGTTCCATATTTTCTGATGTTTCCATCCATGATTACTTCCTAGGAAGAAGACCATGCCTCCAGGAAGAGGACCGTGCCTTCAGGAAGCCTAATGAAGGCCATTATATGGTTCAACAAAGGCAAAATAAATCCATTATGTGAGTTTTATTGAGGTTCATTTTGTATCTTGGTTTTGTTATCAATTTGAAATCCCTAACCAAAAACTTGTGTACTAAGTTGATTACTTTATTCACATAAAATCTATGTTACTTTATTCATTTTGTTGTATGTACTAATTGACATGAGTGACTTCCAAAACCAAGAATGTCTCATTCTGAGCCAGGATTGGAAATTGATAATCTAATAATATTAGGCAATCACCTACTAAACACATGTGATCACAGTAGACGAACAGAGGAAGGAGAAGAACGATGAATACAATGAAACACTTGGTTTGGTGCTGCTCAACTTATAGCTTTTCTGTGGTTCTTTCTTCTATTTATTCGAGAGAAACAAACTTGGCCGTAGTGGCTGATAAGCTCGCCATGATCCATATTACTTGCTCCATCCCACGAGGGTCATGGTGAGCCCCATGACTCAACTAGCTTCGTTAACGCCACATGACGACTCGTTCATAGTTGTGCCAACCCACAACCCGAGCCGGATGCGGAGCCAACGAATGCAACACTAAGACTTAGACTCTGATGCCTCGTGTACAGGTCACATGATTGCATACTACTAAAAGAAATAACATAGTAAACTAGACAGAGCATAAGCTCCACGGTTTAAAAAACTAACAAATCACTCCCTAAACATTGAGCGCATGCTCCACTTCAGTCATACCAATTTTGGCATGCAATTCCTGGAATTTCACGCACCCAAGACCTTTCTCAAGATGTCAGCGAGCTGCCCTTCAGTCCTGATGAACTCAACTTCGATCTTCCCAGCTGCAACACACTCGCGAATAAAGTGATACCTGGTGTCGATGTGTTTGCTGCGGTCGTAGAACACCGGGTTCTTGCCCAGAGAGATTGCCTCCTTGTTATCAATCTTCAGCTTCATGCTCTCTGGTTCAGAACTCTTCAGATCGGTGAGAAGACGAGCCAACCACACTCCCTGGCAGGCAGCCGTGGTAGACGCAATATACTCTGCTTCACACGTCGAAAGTGCGGTTACTTTCTACTTCTGGGATTGCCAACTCACCAGGTTTTGGCCGGCATAGAACATTACATTGCTTGTGCTCTTGCGTGTATCCATATCGCCAGCCATGTCTCTATCCGAGAATCTGATCAGCCGGAAGCCATCTTCTCCCTTTCTTGAGTACCTGTAGCCGAAGAGAAGCGTGCCTGCCACATAAAGCAACACATGCTTGACTGCCGCGAGGTGCTCGACCGTCGGCCTCTCCATGAAGCGAGAGACATACCCAACATCATATGTAATATTCAGCCGGGTGTGGACGAGGTAGCGAAGACTGCCAACAATGTTGCGATAAGCAGTGAAATCTGTTAGCTCTTCTGTGCTCTCCTTACTAAGTTTAAGGCGAGGTTCAATGGGCACATGACAGGGGTTGCAGCCCGTCATGCTGCTCTTCTCAAGTAGCTTCGAAGCATACGCCGCTTGGTTCAACGATATCCCTTCTTCATCTTGATGCACCTCGATTCCAAGATAGAAGCTTAGAAGCCCCAGGTCACTCATCTGGAAAAGGTTCTTCATCTCAGTTTTGAACTTGGAAATCTCTTCCTTGTCACTTCCGGTGATGACCAGATCGTCAACATACACACCCACCAAAAGACGTGATGATGCACTCCCTCGTGCGTATATCGCATGCTCTGAAACACTGCGGTTAAAATCGAGAGTGATCAAGCACCGATCGAGCTTTGTGTTCCATGCACGGGGAGCTTGACGTAGCCCGTATAGAGCTTTGTCAAGCCTGAGAACTTTTCCCTCCTGGCCGTCGCTGACGAACCCCGACGGCTGCACAACATAGACCTCTTCCTTGAGTTCTCCGTTGAGGAAGGCGGACTTCACGTCCATATGATGAATGGCCCACCCCTCATGTGCGGCGAGAGCTAGCAGAAGCCATACAGACTCCAGTCGTGCGACAGGGGCGAAAACCTCATCGAAATCGATACCCTGGCATTGTACATACCCCTTCGCCACAAGACGCGCCTTGTGCTTCACAATGCTGCCGGCGGCATCCTTCTTGACCTTGTACACCCATTTCAGACCGATGGGGCGATGACCGGGCGAGAGATCAACCAAGCGCCAAGTCTTGTTCCCTTTAATTGCAGCCATCTCTTCTAGCATCGCACGTCGCCAGCAGGTATGTTGTTCTGCCTCCTTGAAGGTACTCGGCTCCTCTGCAGCAAGAAGATGCAACTCTTCCTCAACGAGATCCTCGGCTGCACCTGCTTTGTACACATTTGCTAGTGTACGGAAGCGGTGTGGCTCTTCGGGATCAGCTGCCGCATCAAGCATGCCCGCGAGGTTGCTTGGCGGGATTGTGAAAAGTACACGCCCACCTGGCAGGTCCGCTTCGACGGGTGTTACTGGCGAGGCGGCGTTGACCATGTTGGGAGTTGCACTCCCATCTCCTGGAGCATCAACATTTCCTGGCACACGGTAAGCGTCATACTCAATAGTGAAACCACCGATGTAACCTTCATCATGATGGCTTGAAGCGATGGCGTCTCCTCCCCAATTCCACTTGGCTGATTCATCGAAGACGATGTCGCAGGTGACATGAACTTGATCGGCGACGGGGTCATAGACGCGATAAGCCTTGGTGCCCGCCTCATATCCAAGCATCACCATGGGAGTACTCATGTCATCCAGCTTCTTGGGATTTGGCTTGACCGTCTTCACGTGTGCAATGCATCCGAAGGTTCGGAAGTAGTGCATATTTGGCTTCTTCCCGTGCCATCGAATTGAACTCTCCTCCCCTGTCCGTGCGCAGCGTGCGCCCAGACTCGAGTTCTGCCGCCGCCTTGACACGCATGATAGCCTCTGGCGCCTCATCCTTCAACTTCAGGAGGACAAGCCACATGAAACGACTTGCATCGTCCACCAGAAGGAGGAAGTAGCACTTGCCGCTCCATGTCAGCGGTGTTATGGGACTACACAGATCGCCATGCATAAGGTCGAGTAGGTTCTCGGCACGGTACTTGGCAGTGCGTGGAAAAGAAGCTCTCTTTTGTTTGCCTGCCAGCAAGGTTCTCATATGCCCCGCATGAGGCCGCTTATGCGGCCGCATATGCTTATGTGGCCTTCAGCCGCTCCGCATATAACTATGCAGTGCTATTTTTGGGCATGGACCGAATATGCGTCCTGCGGTCCGCATATGCGGCCGCTTAGGCCCCGCATTTCATTTGATGACTTAAGTAAAAAAAATAAATAGAACCTCAAATAAAATCAACCAAAGTAAATGACAACTTCTATATAGTTGGTTTTAGATCAGATATTGAAATTTTGCTACCTCATAAATAATTCTATTTTGAATGAGTGGTGCAAAATATATTATTACATTTTACAATTGTCAATGTTTCATTATGCTCTTTCCTTTTGCTCTCTTTTTCTCTTCTATTTTTCTCTAAGATTAGAGCCTGTTGCACATGCAACAGTTCTGATTGTCTCGTATAAAAGGGGAATCTATTATAGATATTAATTGGATGTGATATTTTCTTTTACAAAGTTTCAAATTTTGTGTGCTGCTTAGGGAGTAATTTATATTCCCTACAACTTTTTCTTCTCTATTTATTACTGACTTGATTTCTTCATATCATTTCGATGTTTTGATTTTGTTTTTGATGTTCTTTTTCTGTTTCTACTATGAACTACCATGTTTTGTGTTACTGTGGTTATTCTTATTGTGTTCATTCAATAAATGTTCTGCTATGAACTGCATGTGTTAGTGTGTTTTGTGACTTGTATATTTTAGTACATTATATAAACTTAGGGTTTTGTTGATTGGTTTTTCTTCTTGATCATTGGAAAATATGTGTTTCTTCTTCCATGATGTAATGATCCATTGGTACATTTTGGGCTATTAGGCTACAAAACTTGATAGCATGAAATTTATGATTATGATTCTATTTTTTTAATAAATAGATGTATAAAATATAGAATTAATTAAAAATATCCAAAAACGCATATGCCCCGCTTATGCTCCCGCATTCCGCTTATACTCTATGCGGTACCCTGACCGAACGCATACCGCATAACGCATTTCAGAACATTGCCTGCCAGATAGCTTTCACACACTTGATCAACATGCTCGATGTGAGGGAGCCCACATACCATGCCTTCCTGAGCTAGTCGACGAAGCGATTCGAAGTTGAGGTGCCCAAATATGGAGTGCCAGGTCCAGGCGTTGCTATCGGAGGCTTGAGCAGAGAGGCACACCGGTCGCGCAATCCGGAGCTTGAGGACGTAGAGTCTATTTCCGCCACGCTTCACCCTCGTCAGGAACCGTCGTTGTGTGTCCCGAATCCGCAGTATGCCGCCCTCTATAAGCACTTGGCACCCGTTCTCGTCGAACTAGCTGAGGCTTATAATATTTGAGTGCAGGCGTGGTATGTAATACACAGAGGAGATGACCCGGTGCTCCCCATTGAAACATGAGAAGAGCACGGTTCCACGTCCCTCTATGCTCACCACAGACTCGTCTCCAAACTTCACTTTGCTGGTGACCGTGGATTCAAGCTCGGAGAAGACGTTGCGGTTGCCGGTCATGTGATTGGTTGTGCCAGTATCGAGGAACCATGTGCCCTCCTCGGCGTCCTCGTGCTAGCCAAGGTTGACCTGCTCCCTGTTCAGGTAGATCGGCGCCTTCGAACCAGCACCAACGCCCGGCGCGGTGAGGGAGCAGACTTGGGCCATCAAGAGTGAGGGCTCGTCATCGTCCTCTGTCTGGATTAGATGAGCCTCGTCCCTCTACTTTTTACGGCATTCACGCACCCAATGGCCGGATTTGCCGCAGCAGCGACACTTATCTTCTTGGGTCACGCCGCTACTGCCGGAGCCGGTGTCGCCGCCGTTGGAGCCGTTACCGCCTCCCTTGGAAGGAGACGTGCCTGTGTCTTTTTTTCTTCCACTTTTCTGCTTCCCACTGCTCGATCCACTTTTCTGCCGGAGTCCCGAGTGGTAGGAGTCCCGTCCGCATTGAACGCCATTGATCACATGTCGATCGTAACGGCTCTGATACCAACTATTAGGCAATCACCTACTAAACACACGCGATAACAGTAGACGAACAGAGGGAGGAAGGAGAAGAACGATGAATACAATGAAACACTTGGTTTGGTGCTGCTCAACTTACAGCTTTTCTGTGGTTCTTTCTTCTATTTATTCGAGAGAAACAAACTTGGTCGTAGTGGCCGATAAGCTCGTCATGATCCATATTACTCGCTCCATCTCGCGAGGGTCATGGTGAGCCCCATGACTCGACTAGCTCCGTTAACGCCGCATCATGACTCGTCCATAGTTGTGCCAACCCACAACCCGAGCCGGATGCGGAGCCAACGGCTGCAACACTAAGACTTAGACTCTGAACCTGATGCCTCGTGTACAGGTCACACGATTGCATACTACTGAAAGAAATAACAGAGTAAACTAGACAGAGCATAGCGCCAAGGTTTAAAAAACTAACAAATACTACTTATATATGATCCAGGTCGGCCAAGCTTTAGTACCCCATTCAAAGAAGAGGAAAATCCGTAAATTATTGTAAGGTAGCCAACATAAGTTTTTTTTGATGACGCCTTGGATTGTTATCTGTTTTCAATTTTTATGAGCAGGTTTCTCCATTCCGAAGGTACGAGTTTAGTACTGCAGAATGTGTTCAATATATATTTTGGATCTTTTGTAATACTTCCAGTTGTCTCATTGAGTCTGTAATCTTGGACTTCAATAAACAACTTTTGACTTTAGTATCTGTTAGCAGTTGGATGTCTTGAAAAGACTCGTTTCGCTACCTCAGTTGATACAAAAAGTCTTGCCAACGAGGATTTCAACCCTGTTGCCAACATTCATGGCTCGATTGATCTTAGTTTTGCGTGCAAAAACTTGAGAGTTTTTTGGCCCAGATGTTGACCAGGTAAGTGATATATTTGCCTAGATGTGATGCTATTGTTTCGTATCTATGATATATTGTATTGACACAAATGGACGCATATTACCATTGCTAAAACACTATAGTAGGGGTTTCGTTTTCATTGGAATTTGTCATTAATTCTGCGGTTGTCAAACTGTATTTACCGGCTTTGATGGTCTTATTTCCCATCCTTCACTGGAACATGCTCTTCAAGGTCCTACTGCAAGGGTCAACTGCCAATTGTTGAAGGTGTTTGGGAGTGTCACATCTAATAAGTCAGTTGGACTAGGACCATTATCATAAAAGGATATTCAACCAGTGGTACTATCCGTAATGTCATCACGTAGAGCCTCTTAGTACTGGTTAAACTAGTAGTTTTTAAATTGCTGGCTGGATGGGTTCTATCTCTAGTTTCATTCTATTTTCTTTTTAGAAAATTTCATAATCTAATTGGATACAGAAATCTCATGGAAATCCAAACGTAGTTGTTTAGGTGTCTGCATAAGAAAATCCTTACGCCAAGGTGCCTAAGTGGGTATACTGACGTGTCACCATGAGGATAATAAAAAAACCAAGTTCAGTTGCTATTACCGTAAGGATTATGGGAAAAAAGAGTACGCAGGCAAGTTTCTTGGAACTTGTGATACCTTGTGTAAATTCTTTTGAGCTTATTTCCTGCTAGTGACCGAGATAGAATTTCCTTTCAATTCTTTTATATGGGTTACCGTAATTTAAATTCTGACTCAATATAGCTCTATGTGACTCAATATATATTTATACTGCAGGCAGTTCACTGATATTAACATATAGTGTGTATGATGTACTAGCTGATGTTATGAACATCATAGGTCCGGGGTTTTTCTAAGAATACAGTATGATATAAGGAAATACATGTTGTTCTTACATTACTCAACGAAGTCTCTTCTTGCATTATTCAGCAAGGTTGATAATACCTTAAGCGATGGGGGTATCCACATATACAGAAAGGCAGTTCTTGTTCAATGTCTTCCAGGTTTCCAATACTTTGTTGCTAACTTTATTCAGGTGCACATTTTTCAGTAGAAAAAAGTGATGACCGTGAGGAGCTACTGGCTGCTGCAAAATTGGCGTTGGCTACAGGTATGTACTTCTTAGGAAAAAAATATTGGTAAAGATCATCTCATCAACTGTGTAACTTATTTTTGCAAATTTTCAGGATATACTGGCCCCATCATTTTCTGGAAGCAATTGGACCCCACATTCCGTTTAGTATCTTCAGAGGTGGCTACTTTTTTGACACAGCAGGTATAATTGGATAATTTGGATCTCTCAAATTCTCATCGAGGTATTTTGAGTCCTCTTAATGCTTCTCTCACTTATTTCCAGCAATGTTAATCCTTAACTACATTTTTATGTGCTATAGAGGTCATCATGTATAGGTAGGAGCTTTTCTTAAATGCATTGGGAGAAGAAAGCTTATGGAATAGGTAAGTTATGAATAGGAGAAACTATGTTTGCTTGTTTCTTTCGTGAGCTATATCTCAAAACTTGTATGTTTCTTTGTAGGTATCAATGGTGGTTCGCACAAAGTGGATGCTACCATCAACTTGATGGCACTTGAGATCCACAACATACAAAAGTACAGAATGTATCTATTATGAGAAGAAATGCCAATATATTTTGATCCAGGGGATTCACCAACCAAAAATAACCATACATGAATCTTTACATGAGTTGCCAACAGAAAAGGCTGCAACTCTTGTGCTCAGTCCTATGTGTTGATAGCTCTGGGAGTTGATGATGACATGGCACATGCCTCTATCATGTTTGGAATTGGAAAATTCACCACTAAAGCTGATATTCATAGGGCCGTTGAACTCACTGTGAATTAGGTGGAGGAACTAAGGGAGATGAGCCCTCTTTATATTGTGCTTTGTAGTTTGCAGTGGATAGATGTAGTCAGAAGAAGATATTGTATACATGTGTCTTTTTTCCATGCATATTGTAAAACAGGGGCCAGGTTAATGTCCTCCCCATGTGTACTCACTGTTCAAATATAAATAAAAATATCATTGCTGACATTGTAAGCACAACTCGATCTTGATTAACATTCACCTGTTTTCTTATTGAAAACCCCTTTATATTGGTAAACGACTGACTGGATACATAATGTCTCTCACTACATATGTATGTATAGTACATGGTGTCTTTCACTACACACTAGCTATAATTACATGTGTAGCAAGTGCTAATTTTTGCTATACATGAACTACAAATACAAATTGTAACCAATGTCATCTCTCCCTACATATCATAGGTACAAATTGAATTGTAGTCATACATTTGGCTACAATAGAAACTACATGTTTATGTGTAAGGACAATTTTTACCTACAATTTGGGTTACATATGAATTTGTAGCCAGAAGAATAACTAACTACAACTTTGAAAAATGTAGCCTAAACAATTAGCTACACGGGTATTAGCTATATATTATAAATGTAAGGATAAATGTAGCCAAAGCTTTTGGCTACAAATTTTGGGGTTTTCGCTACATTTTTTTTGTGTAGTTAAAGACCATATTTTTCGTAGTGTGTTCCCTTGATATACCTCAGAACTCTATCAAGAGCTTCCCAATGGGTCTTGTCGGGACAACTGGTGTATCTACTTAACTTGTTCACGACAAACACTATGTCTGGACGTGTACAGTTCATAAGATACATCAAACTTTTGATAATATGAGAGTATCGTAATTTAGACTCTGGAACCCCTGTCTCATTCTTGAACAAGGGTTTGGATGAATCATATGGAGTCTTAACAGGTTTACGTGATGTGTACTGAAACCTCTCCAGTATCTTCTCAACATAGTGAGACGGAGAGAGAGTTATACCATCAGTAGACCTTATGATTTTAAGCCCTAAAATCACAATAGCGACACCCATATCCTTCATCTCAAACTTGCTACACAAGAACGACTTTGTCTCATTTACTACTTTCGTATCGGAACCAAAAAGCAGGATATCATCGACGTATAAGCATAACAAAATGAATCCATTATTGACAATCTTGCAGTAGAGACACTTATCAAATTCATTAGAAATAAAGCCAAACGATGATATCAAAGAATCAAACTTCTCATGCCATTGCTTAGGGGCTTGTTTCAAGCCATTTAATGACTTAACAAGTTTACACACTTCAGACTCATTCCCACGACCCACAAATCCCTCAGGTTGTTCCATATGTATCTCTTCTTGAAGATCACCGTGTAAGAATGCAATCTTCACATCCATCTGATGGATATATAGATTATAAATGGAAGCTAATGCTATTAGCACTCGGATTGTGGTCATACGGGAAACAGGTGAATAGGTATCAAAATAATCTATTCCTTCCCTTTGTGTGTAACCCTTAGCAACTAACCTAGCCTTATACTTATTGATTGTCCCGTCTGCATTAAGTTTCTTCTTAAAAATCCATTTGCAACCAACTGCAAAACAACCAGGAGGCAAATCCACCAATTCCCAAGTTCCATTCGAGAGAATTGATCAGATTTCATCATTAACGGATTCTTTCCAAAACTTATCTTCTAGAGATTCCATAGCTTGTTTGAAAGTAACGGGATCATCCTCAACATTGTAAGTAAGAAACTCATTTCCAAAGTCTTTGGATGTCCTAGGCCATTTACTTCTCCTTAGTTCAACTATTTCTTCAGAATCATCAGATTCAGAAATAGCATGTTCTGAGTCGCCCCCCACATTTGTCATCCTTTCCACGTGCTCGGGAATGGAACCTGTAGTAAATGAATCTTCTTGAGAAACTTCATTGGGCACACCAGTTTTCATAGGAAACACATCCTCAAAGAATGTTGCATCACATAACTCCACAATTGTATTGACCTCAATGCTAGAGATATCTGATTTTACAATCAGGAATATATAAGCATAGCTTGTCTCTAAATAACCTAAGAATATGGCATCAACCGTTTTCGGTTCTAATTTCTTACTTTTGTGTTCAGGGACAAGTACCTAAGCAAGGGAACCCCACACTCGAAGATTTTTAAGACTCGGTTTCCTTCCTCTCCATAACTCAAACAGACTACTCTCTGAATGTTTATGGGGAACTCTATTCAGAATATGACAAGTCGTATTCAAAGCTTCCCCCCACATAAAGTTGGGTAATCCATATGTTTGGAGTAAGGTATTTACAATATCTATTAAGGTTCAATTTTTACGTTCAGCTATCCCATTTGATTGTGGTGAATAAGGAGCAGTGACCTCATGAACTATACCATGTAATTGGCAAAATTCCAAAAACAAGTTCGAGGTATACTCTCCTCCCCTATCAGACCTTAATCTCTTAAGTACTTTACCGGTTTGAGTTTCAGCTTCTTTCTTATAAATTTGAAATTTATCCAATGTCTCATCTTTACTTCTAAGTAAAAAGACATAACAGTATCTACTCGCATCGTCAATAAAAGTTATAAAATTATGTTTTGATCTCTCGTAGAAACACCATTAAATTCATAGATATCTGTATGAACTAAATCCAAAATTTCCGAATTCCTATTCACAGAATGAAAAGGATTCCTAGGCAATTTAGCTTGTACACAGATTTCACATTTATTGTTGCTAATTTCATATTTAGGGATCAAATCTAGATTCATCATACACTTCATTGAGGCAACATTAACATGTACCAAACGTGAATGCCATACATCGGATGAAATAAGATTCATGCAAACAGAACTATAATCATTCAAATTTAAAACGGAATTTGAAATAGGTTCAATATGAATCTTAAACAAGTTCTCCACATCACATAAGTACTCTTTGCCAAAAAACAAAGAATCACGAAGGCGTGTAATAATATCCTTATTACATTTACAGTCTACTCTATAACCTTCTCTAACTAATATGACGCCACTAAGGATATTGCGTCGAATGGTTGGAAAATGTCTGACCCTGTTAAGAGTCAAAACCTTCCCCAAAAGGAACTTCAAGTCCACCCGTCCTTCTCCTTTGACTTCTGCAGAGCTGGAATCACCCAAAGTCACTGACCGACCTCGAAAGGCTTGATAAGACACAAATAGGGATTTATCAGCACACACATGTACATTAACCCCAGTGTCAATCATCCAATAAAGTGGTTCAAAAATAGAAAGGATTTCAGGTTTAATAGACACGTACCCATCATTGAGGTTCAAGGATGTAGTCATCATGTTGACCGCAACCTCCTCAGTTGCAAATGTGGTAGATTTCTTTGCCTTCTTAGTAGGACAATCCTTGTTCCAGTGGCCAACCTGTCCACAAGTCCAACAAGGTTTGTTCTTCAGTTTCTTTTAGAGCTTTGCCTTGGGTTTATGTGCATTCTTAGATTTCTTATCTTTGGTGTTTTTCGTAGAAGTAAGATTAACAGTTGGATTTGCATCAGTAGGCACCTTGACCCCTTTCTCCTTTAAGTGTTCTTCTTGTATATTAATATTCATCATTAGTTCATCCATGGTGTGTGTCCCTTTGCGATGCTTCAGAGACATACCAAACAACTCCCAAGACTTAGGGAATTTTTCTATGATAGACATAAGAACAAAATTCTCAGGAAACACCATCTTGGCATCTGAGAGTTCATGAACTAGGAGTTGTAGATCATGTGTTTGATCAGAAACTGATTTACCCTCAACCATCTGAAACTTAAGAAATTTAGACACGTAGTATTTTTCAACACCTTGATTTTCAGTGCTAAAATTCTTAATTAACAATTCCCATAAAACCTTAGACGTAGTGACTGGCGGCTTTGAGTAAGAATCATACAGTTTGTTATTTAAACCCAACAGAATCAAACCGCGACACGTTTTATCACGTTTCTTCCAATTAGCAATTATATTTGCATTATCAGGAATTGTTTCATCAGATATAGGTTCTGTTTCAACTAAGTACTGATCATAACCCGCAATATTCAGCCCAATTTCCATCCGACTTTGCCAACGGGCAAAGTTGGTACCAGTAAATTTTTCAGGCATATTGGTTGTATCAATTTTACATCCCGAACCACCCTGACCGGCCATTGTTAATTAACGACATAAATGATTTCTTTAAGACTGTTGTTAAAATTTGAAATTGTCGTTCATGCAACAGTGACAGGTGCAATGTAATTAACAATTCAGGCAGATCCAAAATAAGAAATGAAGTTCAAACAAAGCAGGAGAACATAAAAAACAAGAGTTAGATTTGCAAACCAGATCGTTCATTGAGAAACGAACGTGTTACTTAAAGAAATCAGTGCCGGACAATCCTCGCAGATAGGCATCGTTCTCCCAGTCACGATCCGACACGAACCTAGAACTTGCACGTCTCGCTCGCGCTCGTTGCACTGCTACCAGTGCAGTACAACAACCGTAGGTATCACCGTCTGATAGTTGCGTCGGTGAAGGGAAGGAGAAGTCACGCTTCATACAGGGGAACGACTCCACGAAGCGACTCCGGGACGACACCTCTCGCACTCTGGATTAGGGCTCACAAAACACACGGCGGTAGAAGACTGTTTCGGTGTGTGTTTAACCCTAATGACCAGAGGTATATATATAGCCACACGCGTCCCTAATCCTATTCCCAATAAGACGCAAATACTCGGTTGTTCTTGTACACATTACGGAATAAAATCTGCAAAGAGAAACATTTTCCAGTTAGGATTAAGAAATCCAAATAGGAAAGAAATAATTAATTACATGAGTAATTAAGTACTTATTTGTATCCTAGTGCAAAAAGAAGATGGAAGATGGAAGACATTCTCCACAATCCACAATCCACAATCCACAATCCACAAGCCACAAGCTCGAGCCCAGCCCAGCCAGGCCAGGCCAGGCGTGGCGTGGCGCGCTCACGTGCGTGCGTGCGTGCGTTGTGATGTGGTAACCCCTCCCACCAAGGAGGTGAGCATACCTCCCTCCTAGGACTCCTTTGGATACTAGTGCCCCATGTGATCCTACATATGAGGACCACAAAAGTTCTAGGAGTGAGCAATATGGGATAAAACCTCTTTCTCATTTGCACTAGAAACAACAAAATTTTCTCACATGTACTTGCTGCACTACATTGGGATTAACCCATTCGAAATAAATGATTTGCTACAGTAATGATGCTACAGTAATTACGTGACGCTATAGTAACTACCTGTAACGGTAATCATCATTTATCTAACAATCCCCCACAAAGACCAATGTGTAGTGTGCTCTACCATTCAGTCCTCCATACTGTTCTTTCAGCAGATACCTTTCAGTTTGAATCTACATGAGTTATCCAACTGTGACCCTCATAGGAACTAGGTGAACAAAAGTCTTGAACCTAAACCTTGGATACAAGGGTATAGGTTGGTAACAACATAATAAAGACATGGTAGTAAAGAAAAACAATGCATCAAGGCCATGCATACAAAATTTTATATCATGATTGATAACAGAGAACAACCCAATTCTCCTGTTGCGGCCTACACAACATCAATCACTTAGCTGGAATCTCCAAGGATGTACTGCTAACATCCTGTCCTAAAACTTGACACCATTAAGAGACTACTCTCTTACTAACTTGCAGTCATGACACTAACAGGTTTCCAGGAGATAAACACACAGATGCTAGAAGCATCAAACAAGAATACATAGTGCCATCCGATTTAGCCAACAACTTGTTATTACCACATTGAACCCAATTTGTGGGATCTACACTCTTTTGGGTTGGGTTGCTACTGCCTACAAATCTATAGGGGTTTCAGTCCCATCCCCAACCTGGATTTTTCCACTAATGCCAAGGAAACACCTTTAGTGAAAGGATCAGCTGTATTATCTTTGGTACCGACGTAGTCTACAACCACGACCCCATTAGACACTAACTCCCTTACAGATTTCAATCTGACATGGATGTGTCTATGCTGTTTTTGATTGTACTTGGAACTCTTTATCTTAGCAATAGTTGTAGTGTTGTCACAGTGAACTGAAATTGTAGGTAGTGGCTTCATTACCATAGGTAAACTAGACATAAGTCCAGGTAGCCATTCAGCTTCCAATCCAGTTTCATCTAAAGCACACAACTCTGCTTCAAAAGTGGACCAAGACAATATGGTCTGTTTCTTAGACCTCCAGGAAACAACTCCTCGTCCCAACAGGAATACATATCCTGAGACACCATTACTCCCAAAATTCACGGCAATCCAACATGCATCACTATATGCTTCGACTACGGAAAGATGTTTACCATTATGCAACCCAAGGGAATGTGTTCCCTTGATATACCTCAAAACTCTGTCAAGAGCTTCCTAATGGGTCTTGTCGGGACAACTGGTGTATCTACATAACTTGTTCACAGCAAATGCAATATCTGGACGTGTACAGTTCATAAGATACATCAAACTTCCGATAATCTGAGAGTATTGTAATTGAGACTCTGGAACCCCAGTCTCATTCTTGAACAAGGGTTTGGATGAATCATATGGAGTCTTAACATGTTTACGTGATGTGTACTCAAACCTCTCCAATATCTTCTCAACATAGTGAGACTGAGAGAGAGTTATACCATCAGTAGACCTTATGATTTTAAGCCCTAAAATCACATCAGCGACACCCATATCCTTCATCTCAAACTTGCTACACAAGAACGACTTTGTCTCATTTACTACTTTCATATCAGAACCAAAAAGCAGGATATCATCGATGTATAAGCATAAAAAAATGAACCCATTATTAACAATCTTGCAGTAGAGACACTTATCAAATTCATTAGAAATAAAGTCAAACGATGATATCACAGAATCAAACTTCTCATGCCATTGCTTAGGGGCTTATTTCAAGC
Source organism: Alisma plantago-aquatica (assembly GCA_963693085.1). Lineage (NCBI taxonomy): Eukaryota > Viridiplantae > Streptophyta > Magnoliopsida > Alismatales > Alismataceae > Alisma > Alisma plantago-aquatica. Next base: position 1,154,260,169 of record OY856410.1, on the reverse strand, counting down.
CATATAATGACTTAACAAGTTTACACACTTTGGTCTCATTCCCACAACCCACAAATCCCTCCGGTTGTTCTATATATATCTCTTCTTGAAGATCACCGTGTAAGAACGCGGTCTTCACATCCATCTCATTGATATAGAGATTATAAATGGAAGCCAATGCTATAAGCACTCGAATTGTGGTCATACGGGAAACAGGTGAATAGGTATCAAAATAATCTATTCCTTCCCTTTGTGTGTAACCCTTAGCAAATAACCTAGCCTTATACTTATTGATTGTCCCGTCTGCATTAAGTTTCTTCTTAAAAATCCATTTGCAACCAACTGCAGAACAACCAGGAGGCAAATCCACCAATTCCCGAGTTCCATTCGAGAGAATTGATTGGATTTCATCATTAATGACTTCTTTCCAAAACTGAGCTTCTCGAGATTCCATAGCTTGTTTGAAAGTACAGGATCATCCTCAACATTGTAAGTAAGAAACTCACTTGCAAAGTCTTTGGATGTCCTAGGCCGTTTACTTATCCTTGGTTCAACTATTTTTTCAGAATCATCAGATTCAGAAATAGCATGTTCTGAGTCGCCCCCCACATTTGTCATCCTTTCCACGTGCTCAGGAATGGAACCTGTGGTAAATGAATCTTCTTGAGAAACTTCATTGGGCACACCAGTTTTCATAGGAAACACATCCTCAAAGAATGTTGCATCACGTAACTCCACAATTGTATTGACCTCAATGCCAGAAATATCTGATTTTATAATCAAGAATCTATAAGCATAACTTGTCTCTACATAACCTAAGAATATGGCATCAACTGTTTTCGGTCCTAATTTCTTCATTTTGTGTTCATGGACAAGTACCTTAGGAAGGCAACCCCACACTCGAAGATATTTAAGACTCGATTTCCTTCCTCTCCATAACTCAAATAGACTACTCTCTGAATGTTTATGGGGAACTCTATTCAGAATATAAGAAGTTGTACTCAAAGCTTCCCCCCACATAAAGTTGGGTAATCCAGATGTTTGGAGTAAGGTATTTATCATATCTATTAAGGTTCGGTTTTTACGTTCAGCTATCCCATTTGATTGTGGTGAATAAGGAGCAGTGACCTCAAGAACTATACCTTGTAATTGGCAAAATTCCAAAAATAAATTCGAGGTATACTCTCCTCCCCTATGAGACCTTAATCGCTTAAGTACTTTACCGGTTTGAGTATCGGCTTCTTTCTTATAAATTTGAAATTTATCCAATACCTCATCTTTACTTCCAAGTAAAAAGACATAACAGTATCTACTTGCATCGTCAGTAAAAGTTATAAAATAATGTTTTTGACCTCTCGTAGAAACACAATTAAATTCATAGATATGTGTATGAACTAAATCATTATCCGCAATATTCATAACCCGCAATATTCAGCCAAATTTCCATCTGACTTAGCCAACGGGTAAAGTTAGTACCAGTAAATTTTTCAGGCATATTGGTTGTATAAATTTTACATCCCGAACTACCCTGACCGGACATTGTTAATTAATGACAGAAATGATTTCTTTAAGACTGTTGTTAAAATTTGTTATTGTCGTTCATGCAACAGCGACAGGTGCAATGTAATTAACAATTCAGGTAGATCTAAAAAAAGAAACGAAGTTCAAACAAAGCAGGAGAACAGAAAAAATAGGAGTTAGATTCACAAACCAGATCGTTCGTTGAGAAACGAACGTGTTACTTAAAGAAATCAGTACCTGACAATCCTCGCGGATAGGCACCGTTCTCCCAGTCGCGATCCGGCACGAACCTGGAACTTACACGTCTCGCTCGCGCTCGTTGCACTGCTACCAGTGCAGCACAGCAACCACAGGAACCACCGCCTGACATTTGTGTCGGTGAAGGGAAGGAGAAGTCACACTTCACACAGGAGAACGACTCCACGAAGCGACTCCGGGATGACACCTCTCACACTCTGGATTAGGGCTCACAAAACACACAGCGGAAGAAGACTGTTTCGGTGTGTGTTTAACCCTAATGACCGGAGGCATATATATAGCCACGCGCATCCCTAATTTTATTCCCAATAAGACGCAAACACTCAGTTGATCTTGCACACATTACGGAATAAAAACCGTAAAGAGAAACATTTTCCAGTTAGGATTAAGAAAACTTAGTTGTATTCTAGTGCAAAAAGAATACGAAAGACATTCTCCACAATCCATAATCCGAGCCCGGCCCGGCCAGGCGAGGGGTGGCGTGGTGCGTGTGCGTGCATTGTGATGTGGTAACCCCACCCACCAAGGAGGTGAGTATACCTCCCTCCTAGGACTCCTTTGGACACTAGTGCCCCATGTGATCCTACATATGAGGACCACAAAAGTTCTAGGAGTGAGCAATATGGGATAAAACTTCTTTACCATTTGCACTAGAAACAACACAACATTCTCACATGTACTTGTTGCACTACATTGGGCTTAACCCATGCTAAATAAATGATTGCTACAGTAATGACGCTACAGTAATTATGTGACGCTACAGTAACTACCTGTAACAGTAATGATCATTTATCTAACCGAACTCGAGATTTTTACAACTTTATTTTTTAAAAATAAATTTGTATGACACTAATATCAACATGCCACCAGTGAGATTTGATGGTTGATATAGAAGGAAATGAGTACTAGTCGGATATCTATGGTAGTTTATGTGTCAGAAACTATGCAACAAAGACCGTCCGCTGGAAAAACCACCCTGTAGAGGGCCACAATGATGGTTGACTTGGACAACCCTCCCAACAGGCTGTAGTGGTGCGAAAGCGCGCAAACATGCGGCTTCGAGCCGTGTGGCTAATGGCAGCTGCACACCACACTTGTCGTGGGTGGTCTAGAGCCACATGCGGGTAGTGGTCAGTGGCGGGGAGGGGGCGGTGGGGCGGTGGCTGGTGGTCAGGGGAAAGAAGAAGAAGAGGAGAAAAAAAAGAAAAAGAAGAACAATGCCAGAAAAAGAAGAAAGAAGGCTCCTGTTTTGAAACTAGACGGCTACTCTTGATACCATGTGAAGATGGATCATTATTCTGAGCATCGACATTTACAAATAAGTATATATGTTGCGCACGTTTGGTAAGTAATTTTTTATTATTATAATATTTCATCTACTCTACTGGAGGGTCCATCGCAACCGCATATATAAGGTCTTATTTGTTGTTGCTTCCTCCCTATCAAGGTGTACCAGCGGATTTCAAATCCTCAATCTGCACTCCAACGAGTAGCAGGCTTAACCGCTGAACCAGCCGGTTAAACACTTATCAGTAGTATTCATAAAAATTATGCATTTTGTCCATTGTGCATTAGTAAAATATTACAGTCTCAAAATCTGATAACGTCAAATTTTACTTCTGTTGATCCACTATCTACCTCGAGTTGGATTTCGGTAGAGAACGAAATGCGGGATTTCTGCTACGTGTTCAAATTCTGAACTTAATGTAAAATTTGTTTTAATGAATTCCAAGATACAATTGAATATCCGGATAACCAAATATTTATACCTTGATGTCGTGCACTCCGCGGTGTAGTTTTCAACTGCACGGTGCCATACCATAAGACCCTGAATTAATGGTGAGGAGTGAGGACCAAAATGATCATGGCATGTGAATGGGAACGTAAATAGGTCGATATCTGCAATTCACCTGCACATTACGGAGATGCCAACATTCTCCCCACTCCAAACTAATGCCTGGGAAGAATGCTGGCCGATGATTATCATCTCCTCTAGGGATGTAGCCTAACTCTAGCTAGTCTATCCCTCCTCTCAACCACTTAAATGTCTATCTACAAATCCAAGCGGCCGCGCAAACCGCGCCCCGGATGCATGTTACAAACACACACTAATTCCCCAATCTGATAAATAGCTATCAAAGCCAATAAAACCGGGTACATGTATTGTAGATACGTGAGGAAACATGCATTGAAGTGCGCCATTGGCTTGAATCTTCATGAATCATCCATGTGCAGCAGGCTGGGCCACATATAATAACGACAATAATGAAAGCATAGCTGTTGAGAGAGAGCCACGCTGCCAAGTTGAGGAGCACCAGTCGTCGCCCACACTACCTGCACATACGCTGGCACCGAGGATCACTGCATATACCGCTCCGTAGCCCCACAGTTCACAGACATATATTATTTATCAAATAACTATGTACGCCAAAGGAAGAGAAGTGGGGTTGAAGGCCGGCAAGCAGGTCCTCCCCTCCCTGAGTAGCCGTCATGTTCGTTCTTATCTCGATCGATCTCTGCGTTTCAGATCTCGGAACACAGTCAGTTCAGGACGGCCATTCAGGGCCACTTGGCGGCGTTCGGTTGGGAGTAGCCGACAAACACAGCAATCACGCTCGCATGTACTGGATCCTTGAGCTGCAGTGACTGTGAGTGAGTGAGTGAGAAGCACGTACATGATCTGCGGTGGTGCAGTGAGGTGCCCATAGCCTTCTGCAGCCCGAGCGGCGGATCGATTGAGATGTGGCGATGGTGTTGCTGGTGGTCCCATATATGTGGATGGAGAGGTCAGAGGACGCTGTCTATCTGTATAGATATTAAGGCAGGCCGGCCCATTGATCTCTGTACATATTTTAAATTCTAAATTTGAACCATGATAATGCAGACACTCTTAACTACTGTTCGACATTCCACGTGACGCCATGGCTTTCTTGGCCCTCATTTGGATTAATCAACTCAAAGGTACACAAATATTACATATCATAAATCTCAGGGAGTCAGGGCATTAGACCCTTGTTTGATTCGATGAGTACGTCAGAGATTAACTGCATGTCGGATTGACATTCCTCTTTCACCTGTTTTTCTGCTGGACTGGCTGTTGTTACGTACCAACAGTTACCGGATCAGCACCGCCGCGCGGAGAAACAGTAGATCCGGCTGATAGTGAAAACTCCAGGGATGGTTTCCAGGACAGCGACTGATATCCACCTGCCGCCTCGGTTATCTGCACTGTCGCATCATAATGGGCGTCCACCACGTCCTGGTGAGCTTATAGGCATGTTGAATCTTCAAATATGCAAATGTTGAGCCGACATAATATGGCCATCATTCTCCCCACGACGGCTTCATTATGGCAGGTTGAGTCCTATGAAACGTGTTCCCCCAATCACGTAATTAGGCAATCCGTGTAAAAGGAAAGGTGCACTGAAAGCAAAACTTGCCTACGTCGACGACCATAGGTGCACTGAAATCAAATATGGACTGGACCAGGCGCTGGATTTCCCGCCATGTCGGTCCTATCCCGTCTAGATCAGGAAGTTGTTTGGAAGGACGTCTATGACTAACGGGCCATCTAGTCCGGTTCAAGGCATGTCATATGCAACGGTGTGATTTTAACCGAATTTCACTCAATCTATTATCCAACTCGCCAACTAGCCAAATGACATATGGTATAGAACGACGGTTTTAAAACTCAACCCAATTGCAACTGTTTCAACTTTTTTTTTTTCAAGATCCGGTTGTAGAACAAATATTATACAACTTTACATTTACATGCCAAATTAAATAAATGTCTTCGTAGTGGCACAAGCTACAAATTGGACTGTCAAACCTTTTTATATGGAAAATATCAATGACGATCTAAAGATAAAATTTGAAGAGAAATGGATGATGGCATCATCACATTTCTATATATATAAACTATATATGTGCAACCATGGCCTACTGCCAAAACTCGTGTCGATATACGACACCTAAAAAACACTCACAAGGACCTGAGAGTACATGGACGACACATATGACTCTACTACAAGACACTAGAGGCACATCCAACCTTTTACAGTACTGCTGCTCTTGTTGCTCAGCCTCAACCACACAATCTCTACCTCGTCGTGCACAACCACCTAAAAGTATGAAAATCTAGGGGGTGAGACCGTCACAACAAGAGATATAACTCTCCGCCGCAACTATTATTAACACAAATAAGCTAAAGCAGAAAAGTAACATTATTATCAGGTAGAGCAGTTCAAGTAAATGATATGAGCAAAGCGATTAATATTGTTTAAGAAATTTAGGCATCTACAACTGAGTAGTAGAACTTCTTATGTTTTAAGAAGGAATATGAAGAACATGTATAACAATTGATTTCTCTTACATCATTATAAATCAACTAACCAATACATGAGATAAGGCAAAGGGTCATCCAATGTGAGTCATATTTAACCCTAAGAAAATATACCACATGATTGTATTACGTATTTTATTATGTCCTGAGGAGATGAGGTATACCACTCTTGCTGCAACTGACCACTGCTAAGTCGAAATCGGTGCCATACAAGATCTAAAAGGAGTCAGACTCCTACAATATCGCACACCCTTGGTCAGTCTGAGTCCACCACAATGACATGCAAAGCCCAACTGCAAAATAGCCCAATCTGCCATGGTATATAGGCACAACACTAGTGAAAACTTAGTTACGACTGCAGCCACACTCCTACCGAGGTATGACCGAAACCATCCTCAAAACATATCACATATATACTGAATCACATCACTTGAGATACGACCTTGACCATTCTCCTACCATGGTATGACCACAACCAATCATGTGAAATGCATATACTCCACAAATTATGACTCTGAGTTTTCACTAAGAGAGAACTCATTTCACCATCCAACAAGTACTAACGTTGAACCTGGGTCTATGGCACATGACAACTGCATGATTAGGATTTCACTCGATTAATTAAGACAATTGGGTATCTTTTAGCATCAATCAAGTTACAATGTATAAACCCTAAGAAAACTCTACAAAGATAACCGTATATTATAAGTCTAGAAGATATAAAACATATAAAGAAAGAATGTATCACATCATCTCTTGATATCACTACCATACAAGTCCATCAACATTATCACATTACTAGGGGATATCAATCCCTCATCACATCACTAGGGGATGTCAATCCCTCATCACATCACTAGACAATATCACCTCATACTAGACATTGAGTCTATTCTAGGTCATAAGACCCAAACCACATATTCCCTATACATCATCATCATCTCATCATGACTCATAAAGGCTCTCAATCATTACCTTGTGTCACATCAAACACATCATAGAATTCAATATCTATGACACTCATTCCACCTGTAAGGTTAGGATTACAAAAATAGGAGGGCTATAATGCATCATCATTGCATACTAACACTTTGAATAATACAAACAACTATATCATAATCCCATATTAGGGTTAGGGTTTCAACATCATATCTGATTAGGGTTTCCAAAACATCATGTAGCATCAACCCTAAGTATTATTACTTCCCACATTCTTGGAACACTTTCAGTCCATCATTATAATTACTGGATAACAACACATAGGAACAATATCTCCATGGATTATCATTAGTCAAAGAAAGTGTTAGGCCACAAACCATGCGATTGAAGAGCATATGTAATTATCATTGAAATCCATCCTCAAGGAAAGCGAATGAATAAAACTAGGTTTTTAGTGATCGAAGAAACCATATCATATCAGTGGTCAAAGAGAAATAATATGGTAGAAGACCACCAATCCATGCAACCGAAGAGAGTACTACACATCATTGACTGAAGGAATTGAAAACCTAGGTCGAAGACCACTAGGTGGAAGGGAATTCAAGTCAAAGGTAATTAGGTTGAAGACCATATCAACTACCAAAGAACATCACACCCACACTCATCAACCAAAGACTAGGGTAAGCCAAACAGCCAAACCAAGGAAAAACCATCTCAACGACCATCAAGCTTCATCAATCCTTCAATGACTTGGAACATAGAATGAAGACCATCTTAGAGAGAAAACCACTATCAAAGCATGATCAAAACTGGTGGTTATCATCTTGAGAATTAAAACTTGAAGAAATGAAGTTCATTAAAAAAAATGTCCAAAACTATAGAAATTCAATCACCCAAACATAAAGAAATCCAACCATGATATGAGGAAGAAAATCAAAGTTCCAAACCATCATACACAAGTGAAATCATCATCATTAAGAGATAAAACAAATCCAAGGTATAGGGAAACCATCTCTTAAAACACATGCAAGAATCCAACATCTCTCTCCTCCATAAAGTTCAGGTTTAAGAATTAGGGTTGGGTAAAGGAACAACTACATGCAAGATCATTATAGGAACTCAAATTCTATATAAGATATCATCATCAACAACATGCGATCATGTTTTAAGAATAAGATTTGCATGTAGAGTTGAAGTGAAATAATAGTAGGGAAAAGAGTTACCACCTCCAAGAAAGAAGCTCCAAAAGTAAGAGAGAAGACTAGCTTTGATCAGCTCCACGACCAAGTTAGCCACTACCTCAAAAGAGAAGAAGAAGAAGAACCCTAGGTTAAAGGGAAAGAAAGAGAACCAAAATGCCCAGGCCAAAAAGGAAAGAAGAAGGAGAAGATCTTCATCCCACTTAGGTACTTCCACAGAAGACCATGGATTTGACCTCTATGGAGAGAAGTTTCTAAGAAGATCATCATGGAGAACCATGGATTCGGCTAATAGAAGAGAAAGAAGTAGGTTTTTATAAAGAAACGAGATCAATAAGATGGATCACTTACCAAGGATCAAAGATCACCAACAAAGCAACAAGAGACGATGCTCCAACTCAAGATCACCACATGCAAGATGATCAACCACCAAAGCTCCAAGGGTGATCTCCTCTTCACCGCCAAGATCCAAGGGATGATCTCCAAAGATGAGAGAGAGAAAGAGGGTGAGAAAGGATCATATGCATGGGAAAAGTGAGGTACATATACCCAAAGGTAAAGAGAGGTGGAAAGGGGTTAGGTGTCATGCAAATAGGTGCTACATATCCCTTAAAGAACAAACATGCATCCATTAAAACCATACAACTAAGGTAGGTCGCAAAAACCAAAGCAAGTCAGCAACCTCACTTGGCCTAGAAGACCATTGATCGAAGGAAACATGGCCACAAAGGCTTGTGGTCAAAGAGAAACCAACGACCAACACATGAAACCCTATTTCATCTTCGACCCAAAAGGGAGTTCCAACCTTCTTTGACCGAAGGGAACTCAAGAATCCACTAAAACTCCATCAACCGTAGAAATTAAAGCCAAGAATATTAAGGATGGTTCCTAAAAAACTAAGAACTCAAATGGTCAACATGTGGTCAACACCTAACTATGGCATCCAAGAAAACCCTAGAAACAACACCCAAGGTGTCACCACTTCTCTCCTCATCATACCAAGGCATAACAAGGCACCTACCAAGATCATACTATCTCTCTCTCATGAGGCCAATGCACAAAATGTACAACTTACATGTGAAAAATTGCAAGATAACCCCTCAACATGGGTAAATTGAAAGTTGGTCCACAATAAGCACACATATAACAAAACTAGCTCAAACATCAATCAAACATGACCAAATTGAAAACATAACCATGTCATGTGTCCTTAAATCTAATCAAATGATTAGATTAAGGCTTAAGCATCTTATTAAGAAAAGCAAGCACAATCAAGCACTGAGCTAGGTCAGGGGACATACAACCATAAACCCCTAACAAGGATTTTGCCCTCGAAATCATACATGAAAAGAGACATGTACTTCCTACGCATCTCTTCCTCAAGCTCCCACATGGCTTCGCCTACACCTTGGTGATACTACAAAACCTTAACCAATGTGATATCCTTCTTCTTCAATTTCATGATCCTCCTATCAAGGATCTACACATGACCTTCCACATAAGACACATCCTCATCCATCTCAACCTCCACAGGATGTAAAACTAGCTCACTGTCAGGATGACACTTCCTCAACATCAAAACATGGAACACTAGATGTAACATGTGCAACTCAGGTGGTGACTTATTTAAGCCACCTTACCAACACGTGCCACCATAGGGTAAGATCCCATATACCTTGGGAGAAAACTTACCCTTCCTCCCAAACCTCGACACACCTTTCCCAAGAGAGCCTTTGAGGTACACTCTGTCTCCCACTTGGAACTCCAAAGGCCTATGACAGTTATCAATATATGACTTCTGCCTATCCTGGGCTGCTTATAAGTGTCGTTGGATCATGTTATAACCTCAAATTTATGAAAATATAATGTAAAAGGCATTTCTCTTTTAATGACTAAATGAGATCTTTTTCTTTGAATTGTGATGATTTTCGTATGAGATGGCTTTGATTGATTGATTGTGGGCCTTGTAGGCCATTAAGCCCAATTGAAAAGAAAAAGGAATTAACAAGGAAAAGAAATTGACTAATAAAAGGGAAATATGAGAAATTGATAATTAAAAGAAGATAATGGTAAACTAATATTCCCAAATATGGGAATTTGTGCCTTTGGGTTTCCTTGAGGTCCAAGGGACCCAAAATAATGAGATAAAGGCAAAAGAAATAAGGATAAGAATTAATTTGGAGTAATTAATAAGAAAACTTGGGAGAGAAGAAATCCTTTTCATACATTGCTTTTTGCTTCCCAATTTTCGTACAAAGATAGGGAATATTAAAAGGAGCTTTCCTTTAAAATTTGAGACCAATCAGAGTTATGGTGTGAGAGATATTAATTTTGCTAGATTATCTTGGATTTGGGAATTTCCCTGAATTATATAATAAATGAATCTGCTTTCCTTTGAACACGAGCAATCCAGCCCGTTGGATCTTGATCCGATGGCGGTCGCTCATCGTCTAAGTCCCGCTGGGACTAGGACTCTGGCTTTCACAGGATTGATTTTGCAACCCTTAATTCTCGCGATCCTCTGATCATGCCAGCTGGATTTCAATTCCTTTGAACTCAGGAGATGGAATCGCGAAGATTCCACCCTAATATCCCCGAGTTTCATCGTCAAACGAGGAAACACCCAACTGGGTAGGTCCCTGATTCGACCCTATAAATAGGGGAGGGCGATAGAGGGCACCGGAATCCCTTTTTCCTAGTCCAATCACTGCGGCGGGAAGCAACGATCAAGTTCGCACTTTCAATTCTGCCTCCGACCTTGACCAGCATCCTTGACACCCCAGGAAACGTCGTCGGAGTCCGGCGAGTAGGCGGAGGCTTCGGCACGGCTCGGGCAGGGAATTGGACCCCTGGTCGACTTCGGCTGAGGAAGACGGAGCTTCCTGTGCCATCAGCTTGTTCGCAGGAGGAGTAGTGCCCAATGTCAACTCCAGACTTGACCGTCGAAACTACAGCTCATGCGCGAGGTCGGGGAAGAAGACGAAGGAGTGAATTACTAAACTACCCTTCGTGTTCCCTTAAACAGGTAAGGACATTATTGTCCTTTACTAATTCTGAGCACGGTGTAGAAGCGCGCGTAATCGTGGCCGCTGGATCCTAAGTGGACCACCGAACCATTGATCGTGCGGTCCGCGTTTTTCCTAATTAGTTAATAATTTGATAAAAACAATTTATCTTAGAAAAATTATATCTGGAGCTAGGAAGCTCGGATGGAAAAACTTAATACATGAAAAATGACCAGAAAAATATGAGGGATTTAATAAAAATAGTTGGAGACCCTGAATCTGACTCATTTTGTAAAAGTATATTTCTAGAATAGAAAAAGGGTTAATTTGTGGATAAAAATCCTAATTGTTGATAAAAAAGTGTAATTAGTCTTGCAATTAAGTTAATTCGAGTATGGTTAACTTATTTTCTGTTTTAGATAATTATTAACCTATTTTGATGATAGAATTACAAGTTTAGGGTTTGTAACTCCATATGTGGATTAAAATGTTTGGAAACCCTAATTTAGAAAAAGAAATGATAAAGTAATTCGAAATTAGGCTTTAATGGACTAAGTTTGATCTTAGGAATCTTAATGGATGATTCAGCAAGAAAATTAGGGTTTGATGTATAATTTGATAAAAGTAAGGTAAAGGCAATAAAAAGGAATAAAACCCTAATTATGGTCAAAACCCTAAAAAGGGCAAATAACCTAGGAAACCCTTAGAATTATTGAATCATAATGACATGATTAATAATAGAGGAATTAAATGCCTTTTTCAGGAGATTGTGTGTGTGCTTGCTTGATTTCCTGGTTGATTAAGTTAATTCTGCATTCAAGTCTTCATTAACAGGTATGTGGTTACTTATGATTAACCGCTTATGTTTCCCGATGGTTTCTCGGACGTTTAATCGCATTGAATGCAACTAAACTGCTTGGATGTTCATACTGCAATTAAAAAGTGACTATGACTATCACTTAATGTATATGCCTATAAACTCAGATCCTAGTTCTCTCTGTGGCATAATAGCTAACCTAGTACATGGCTACCTATTGGGTAGATCCATCAGGTTAGAGAAAGACCTAGTACATGGCTACCTATTGGGTAGGTCCATCAGGTCTATGGATGACCTAGTACATGGCTACCTATTGGGTAGGTCCATCAGGTCTATGGTTGACTTAGTACATGGCTACCATGGAGGTAGGACCATCAAGTCATAATGAGTTAGATATTGGGCTATCTTCGGATAGTGCCATGCGACTCTATTACCTAAAAGAGAGGTGATATTCATGTCCACTGCAGGGACAGCCCAGAGTTCGAGAATATGTATGGATTGAGTTGTATGGCTTAAAATGTAATCTTGATTGTTAAATGATTAATTGAATGATTATATTGTTAACATAGTTGATCATTATCTGTTTCCTCCACATACCAACGTTTGTCAGCATTTTAGGTACAATGAAAAGTACAAACAGTAAAGCGAAACCTTGTGAATTCAAGAATTAAAGAACAAGGAGGAATTAGATAGAATAGTTCAGCGGAGGTTATAAGTTAGTTTGTTCCCAACTTTTCAAGGTATGCAAAGAAAAATTTTATTACCATTTTCAGTATAGTCTGTTAGAATTTAATAATTGTTTATGGTTATATGTCGAACCTTTGATCCGGGATTAATGGGTGCGGCTTCGACCTCTTGGTCTCCCTTAATTGGGGGTTACTGAAAGATGAGGTTGTAACATTTGGTATCAGAGCATAGGTTCCTCATTTAACCATTAATAATTATTAAATTTTACAAACTCCATAGAACCCAAGGGAGTTATTAGAGGAGTATCTGAAAGACGGAGGTGTCTAGAAAGGGATCACGACTGGGGGCTGGCAAGATTTTCCTCCGCACCGCTAGTCGGAATACGAGGACTCCCAGACCCGTGTGACCGCCTGGCCAAAGTCTTAGGGTATGAATCGAAATAAGATACCTTTAGGACTCCTCATCTTATTCATCCTTTCTCATCACAAAATTCTGATAAGGACCTAAAAGATTAGGGTTTTCTTTCTTCTCCTCGCCCTCTTGAGGTATGGGTAAGGTTAATAAGGTTTAAGGAATCCTCCACTAAATTAATAAAAAGCATGTAAATAAGATGTCATGGACATAAGCTTAATAGAGTAAGCGTAAAGGAATAGATACATGCTTAGGTCATATGACACGAGTTGTCATTGCCCTCAGGAGAGACCTGAGGATAGACCTCCTTGGTAGGAGGATGGGTATAGAAAGTATGCTTGGAGGTAGAGACCTCTATTAGAGGTAGAGACCTAGCACATCCTTTGAGGATGATGTTAACCCTAACCCTAAGTGAAGGATGAGGGAGATGAGTTGGGCCAGGTGTTTGAAAGGACATGCCTTTGGGATGCCATCTGATGCATGGATGACCTAACATCTTTGGCAACCCAACCCTAGGAAGGGTCATGCATGTTAGGGTAAAGGATAGTTCCTTAGATGATGATGTTAGTGAAGGACCATAGAAACCCTATGGGATTGTACAAAGTAGGGCATAGCTGGCACCTAGGGCACGTCATAATGCTGACAGTAGGATGAAACCCTGGATAAGGAATTATGATGGATCATAAAGGGTTATGGATGATCTTGAGCAACCATAAGTTCAAACCTAGGCTTCACCCATGTAGAGCATGCTTTTGAGGTTGATCCTTCATGAAGAAAGGATCTCTAATGGTGAGGTTGGCTGTGGGGTTAGCTCTAGAGAGAGCAGGAAACCCAACAAGAAGGTTGGAAGCCTAAAACCCTGAACAATGGATGATAATGGTTGCCTCATGATCGATCCCTGAAAGTTGATGATACCTTGGTTGTCTTTAGAGGGACCAAACCCTTGAGAAAAGATGAAGCTTCTGGTACCTACGTGCCTATGGTAGAGATGTTTACCTTCTGAGGTAGGAAGAAGAGTTCCTTAGACTTAGAAAGGTTTAGTAGCAGGTTATGAGGCCCTATACCTTGTTGGTTGTCCTTAAGGAGGACCCAACTCTAAGTGTTGTTTGAGTTGAAGGATGACAAGGAGTGCATGTCATGTATTTTTCATTCTTGGTTTGTAGATAAGAGACAGAGCATGCAGTGAACCTAGGGTTCCTAGGCCTAAGAGGGGAAGTGGTGTACCTAAGGCTCATGATCAGAAGTTGAGTTCCTATAGAAGTGAGCATGGTACTCCTCATGAATAGAGGAAAAGGGAAGCCCCTTAAGTTGAGGTGTGTTTGATGAACCCCTCACAACTAGGTTGATGATAAAGAGAGGTATGATCTTGATCCAACATTGAGGAAAGAGGACAAGTATGACCTAGCATGGTTTGGTAGGTGATCTGCTGTGCCTTAATGGCTTGCTAGGGTTAAGTAGGCTCGTTTGGATGTAAACCCTAGACCTAAGAGCTTTTGTGACCTTAGAGATAGTTTTCCTCCCATCCTGGGAGAGGGACCCCTTTGGAAGGGTGTATATCAGCTTTGTTGGTTCAATGTAACCTAAAGAGGTCTCATAGGATCTTGAGAAGCTAAGTGAAAGGTACATAGTATGAGATTGAATCTACAGACCCATAGATATCCATCTCTATTGCATATGAATGTGTTACCATGGAGGTAACCAGTATGGGGCTTGACCAAGGTAGGCAGGTTGCCATGATGTCTATGAATGGATGAGAGTCAGCCCATGAATGCAGAAAGAGAGATGATGAAAACTGGGGTAAGGTTCTAAGTGAACATGTACTGTAATGGAGAATCCTAAGTCTATCCTAGGGTCAGGTAGGGATAAGACCGATGAAAGTAGGAGTTGCCTAACTCCCCAGTTGCACATGACCATAGGGTCGGGAGGTAACATCTATCATTGTATGAGGACCATGGGTTAGGAGATTGATCACCTTCATGAACTCATGGGACCCAAAGGGCAGATGAGTAGGGCACTCTCTTGATGCATGAGGGAAGAGGGATGACCCCAAAAGAGTCGGTACCCTATAGACCTAGAGGAGATGACCAAGGATATAAACCTCAGTAGGTTCAAGACTAGTTTGATATCTTGCTGTTTATGATGAAGAGACATATGTGGCACGTTGCAACTTAGATTTAAAGGTGTACTGGCAAGGTGGGATGTACCATCTCTACTCTTGGAACAGGAAGAACTCTGTATTTGGACTGCAGCCAAATGCTTATTTCCTCTTATTATGGGGGTGAGAGATAGGACATTATGCATGTCATACACCAAGGATAAGAGATGATGTAGGTTGAAGCGTTGCCACGAGAAATGGGGATAGAGAAGATAACCTACCCTGGTAAGGTGAATGATACATGGATGGTTTGCAAACACTAAGAGGAATGAGGTAGTCACCTTATGAGGATGTTTCTAGCATGAGCTAAGTGGAGCTTACAAGTTATACCAGGTTGAGTTTGGTCACCATGATGATGAAATCAAAGAGTGTTCTTAATGAAGATAGACATAGAGTTTGAGGTGAGATGATAAGTGAAATACATGGAAGTGTATGTCTTTAATGTTACCTAATACCTATGGAAGTGAAGGGGTAATGGATGCTCTGGTTGAGATACATCTGACTTGTTTGACTAGAAGCTAGAAGAGGTTGTTTGGCTAACCCTAAGTTTGAAAAGGAGAGGTGTTTGGATAGCACTCAGATGTAACAAGATGCGTTGAAAAGTTAAAGGTTGTTTGGTTATCCAGTCTAGTCCTTGATGCAATGAAAGGATGGTGGTAGAACCTCAGATGCATTTCCTTGGAAGAGAAGGTAATGAAACCCTGACAAGAGTGGTTTAGGGTTTCGAAGGAATCGATCTTGAAAGAATCATGACATACAGGAAATCATGATACACCATGGAAAATGGCAATAGGACTTTAGATGCTTAAGATGAAGTTGCATGTGGTTTATGACCATGCAAGCCAGGAGGTAAAGGACGAACCCCAGTAACCCAGTGTATCGATATAGAGGACAAAAGAATCCCTGAGAGGGAATGAGAGCTCAACACTATGGATGTTGTGATAGGTCTCCCCGGGACCAAGGAAGGTCGAGATGCAATATGGGTTATGGTAGGCCGCCTTACCTAGATGACATGAGAAAGAAAGAGTTCTGTTAAGGGACAAATCTGATTGAACTATCCATGAGGGAGATGGTCCAACTACACCACGATGTGAGTTCAAAGGATCTTGAGTTTGACCTAGAGGTTCACTTCCATAAAGTGGAAGTAGGTACATGAAGAACTCAATGTTAGTATAGTTATCACCCCTAACTATGGTTAGTATGATCCAGACTAAAGGGTCTGATGAGGGCATGTGTGCTCGTTCAGGGTGATATCTAGAGACAGTTCTTGTCCTATGAAAGATGTGACAATGACCACCATAGCCAGTATCAGGTTTTATATGAAGCTCTGTAAAGGAGGTTGTGTCGGTCACCACTTCAGTAAGGTGATGTTGGTGAAAAAGGCCACATGATGGTTAGAAAAGGACTACATGATGGTTAGAAAAAGGGACCCCAGTGCGTGTAGATGAAGCCACTTTGATCGTGCAAGGGATGAAAGGAGCCTAGAGTCGATGAGAGTCGTGAGAAGATGCAAAGTAGACTGACATACAAGTTACTGTGGGAGAAAATGTGACATGAAAATCCGACCCCTCTAAGTTATAACTAAGAGAGCGAAGTCCCCGATACATGGGTCCATTTGAGATGGGTTGGTGGATATGGTTGTGTTTAGCCTTGCCCCTCAGGATAACATGATGTATAATGTGTTACATAAGTCCAATCTAGAGCACTATGTGAGGTACCCAAGCCATGTGTTGAGCCCTGAACCTATTCAGCTTTTGAAAGGCTGAAAAGTCCTGAGTCACCTATGAGGGTACAATATACCAAGGTAAGAAAGAACTCAGATGGAAGGAAATGAGATAATGAAGGTTCTTGGGAAATACCATGGAAAGGGTGAAGCCACATGGGAGCCCTGATGGACATAAGAAGACTTATCCTGTTTGTTTGCTTGCTTGATGGAATTTTGAGGGCAAAATTCCTATAAGGAGGGGAGGATGTTATAACCTCAAATTTATGAAAATATAATGTAAAAGGCATTTCTCTTTTAATGACTAAATGAGATCTTTTTCTTTGAATTGTGATGATTTTCGTATGAGATGGCTTTGATTGATTGATTGTGGGCCTTGTAGGCCATTAAGCCCAATTGAAAAGAAAAAGGAATTAACAAGGAAAAGAAATTGACTAATAAAAGGGAAATATGAGAAATTGATAATTAAAAGAAGATAATGGTAAACTAATATTCCCAAATATGGGAATCCGTGCCTTTGGGTTTCCTTGAGGTCCAAGGGACCCAAAATAATGAGATAAAGGCAAAAGAAATAAGGATAAGAATTAATTGGGAGTAATTAATAAGAAAACTTGGGAGAGAAGAAATCCTTTTCATACATTGCTTTTTGCTTCCCAATTTTCGTACAAAGATAGGGAATATTAAAAGGAACTTTCCTTTAAAATTTGAGACCAATCAGAGTTATGGTATGAGAGATATTAATTTTGCAAGATTATCTTGGATTTGGGAATTTCACTAAATTATATAATAAATGAATCTGCTTTCCTTTGAACGCGAGCAATCCAGCCCGTTGGATCTTGATCCGATGGCGGTCGCTCATCGTCTAAGTCTCGCTGGGACTAGGACTCTGGCTTTCACAGGATTGATTTTGCAACCCTTAATTCTCGCGATCCTTTCATCATGCCAGCTGGATTTCAGTTCCTTTGAACTCAGGAGATGGAATCGCGAAGATTCCACCCTAATATCCCCGAGTTTCATCGTCAAACGAGGAAACACCCAACTGGGCAGGTCCCTACTTCGACCCTATAAATAGGGGAGGGCGATAGAGGGCACCAGAATCCCTTTTTCCTAATCCAATCGCTGCGGAGGGAAGCAACGATCAAGTTCGCACTTTAAATTCTGCCTCCGACCTTGACCAGCATCCTCGACACCCTAGGAAACGTCGTCAGAGTCCGGCGAGTAGGCGGAGGCTTCAGAACGGCTCGGGCAGGGAATTGGACCCCTGGTCGACTTCGGATGAGGAAGACGGAGCTTCATGTGCCATCAGATTGTTCGCAGGAGGAGTAGCACCCAAAGTCAACTCCAGACTTGACCGTCGAAACTACAGCTCTCGCGCGAGGTCGGGGAAGAAGACGAAGGAGTGAATTACTAAACAACCCTCCGCGTTCCCTTAAACAGGTATGGACATTATTGTCCTTTACTAATTCTGAGCACGGTGTAGAAGCGCGCGTAATTGTGGCCGCTGGATCCTAAGTGGGCCACTGGACCATTGATCGTGTGGTCCACGTTTTTCCTAATTAGTTAATAATTTGATAAAAACAATTTATCTTAGAAAAATTATATCTGGAGCTAAGAAGCTCGGATGGAAAAACTTAATACATGAAAAATGACCAGAAAAATATGAGGGATTTAATAAAAATAGTTTGAGACCCTAAATATGACTTGTTTTGTAAAAGTATATTTTTAGAATAGAAAAAGGGTTAATTTGTGGATAAAAACCCTAATTGTTGATAAAAAGTGTAATTAGTCTTGCAATTAAGTAAATTCGAGTATGGTTAACTTATTTTCTGTTTTAGATAATTATTAACCTGTTTTGATGATAGAATTACAAGTTTAGGGTTTGTAACTCCATATGTGGATTAAAATGTTTGGAAACCCTAATTTAGAAAAAGAAATGATAAAGTAATTCGAAATTAGGCTTTAATGGACTAAGTCTGATCTTAGGAATCTTTATGGATGATTCAGCAAGAAAATTAGGGTTTGATGTATAATTTGATAAAAGTAAGGTAAAGGCAATAAAAAGGAATAAAACCCTAATTATGGTCAAAACCCTAAAAAGGGCAAATAACCTAGGAAACCCTTAGAATGATTGAATCATAATGACATGATTAATAATAGAGGAATTAAATGCCTTTTTCAAGAGATTGTGTGTGCTTGCTTGATTTCCTGGTTGATTAAGTTAATTCTGCATTCAAGTCTTCATTAACAGGTATGTGGTTACTTATGATTAACCGCTTATGTTTCCCGATGGTTTCTCGGACGTTTAATCGCATTGAATGCAACTAAACTACTTGGATGTTCATACTGCAATTATAAAGTGACTATCACTATCACTTAATGTATATGCCTATAAACTCAGATCCTGGTTCTCTTTGTGGCATAATAGCTAACCTAGTACATGGCTACCTATTGGGTAGGTCCATCAGGTTCGAGAAAGACCTAGTACATGGCTACCTATTGGGTAGGTCCATCAGGTCTATGGATGACCTAGTACATGGCTACCTATTGGGTAGGTCCATCAGGTCTATGGTTGACTTAGTACATGGCTACCATGGAGGTAGGACCATCAAGTCATAATGAGTTAGATATTGGGCTATCTTCGAATAGTGCCATGCGACTCTATTACCTAAAAGAGAGGTGATATTCATGTCCACTGCAGGGACAACCCAGAGTTCGAGAATATGTATGGATTGAGTTGTATGGCTTAAAATGTAATCTTGATTGTTAAATGATTAATTGAATGATTATATTGTTAACATAGTTGAACATTATCTGTTTCCTCCACATACCAACTTCGGCTGACCGACGTTTTGTTTGTCGGCGTTTTAGGTACAATGAAAAGTACAAACAGTAAAGCGACACCTTGTGAATTCAAGAATTAAAGAACAAGGAGGAATTAGATAGAATAGTTTAGTGGAGGTTAGAAGTTAGTTTGTTCCCAACTTTTCAAGGTATGTAAAGAAAAATTTTATTACCATTTTCAGTATAGTCTGTTAGAATTTAATAATTGTTTATGGTTATATGTCGAACCTTTGATCCGGGATTAATGGGTGCGGCTTCGACCTCTTGGTTTCCCTTAATTGGGGGTTACTGAAAGGTGAGGTTGTAACAGATCATCTTGATCTTCTTTGTCATTTGTTGCACAAGCTCGTGACCCAAAAGATGATATTTTCCAGTCTCATACCAACACAACAGAGATCTGCAACATATGCCACACAAAGCCTTATATGGTTCCATATCAATACTCTTTTGATAATTGTTATTATAGGCAAACTCTATCAAACTAAGATGTATATCGAAACTACCCAAAGACTGTAAGACACATGCTCTCAATAGATATTCTAGAGTTTGAATAGTCCTCTCAATCTGTCTATCTGTCTATGGGTAGAACATTATGTTGAACCTCAATTGTGTACCCATTGTTGTGTGCAAACACTCCCAAAAGAGATTGGTAAATTGAGGACCTCTATCTGCAAGAATGGTAGCTGGGATACACTGCAAATGAACTATATGGTCAACATAAACATGTGCTAACTTCTCAGTTGTATCACAGGAAGGAAGTGCGCTAACTTAGTCAACTTGTCAATGATCACTCCAATGGAATCATGGCCTTTGGTTGTCCTAACAAGTCCAAGAACATAGTCCATCATGATATGATCCCATTTCCATTGTGGTATAGGAAACTATTGAAACGTCCCTACATGTTTCTGATTATCTACCTTAACCTGTTGCCACACTGCACACTTAGCCACGAACTCAACTGCATCTCACTTCAAGCCAGGACACCAATACAAATATTTCAAATTGTGACACATATTGGAGCAATCTTGGTGCATAGCGTACATCAAAGAGTGAACCTCTTCTAGAACCAACTTCCATAGATCATGACATCAGGAACCACTACTTTATAGTGGTAACACATTATTTTGGTATGTATGCCCTGAGAGCCAATCATGGGATGATTGGTGGGATACATTAAGATTGATTTGATAAACATCAAAGGCAAGCTTCCAATTCTTTCTAGTTCAGTCATATGAGATAATGATAGAACAAATTGAATGTCTAGAGAATGATAATACTCAATGACGTATGCTTTCAGGCTGAGGACCTAAACGATGAGATCATACAGATGCTAAGAGTTTGTACATTCTAATTATGTCCCTAGTCAGATGTCATTGTGGAAGGTAGATAGACAACAATGACACACAAGACTAGATTGTGGTGTTGGTTGATGATAGAATCTCATTAGTCATGATATGGAGATATCAAACTAAACACATAGGTAGTTGTTAGGGAACAAGTGAACCAGACAGACGCACCATGAGTTTGACACATGGAACCATGTCATAGTAGTCACAGTAAGTTCTCACAGTGATGGTGGTGAGTGTGATTCTTTGACCTGAAATCACTACACTCAACACATATCGTTGGGTACACTTTGACATCATCAAACGCAATCCTGAAACATGGGTTGTTATAAAAGTGATGATTGGGTGGCTTTGACACATGGGGCTTTTGAGGGGTGAGTGATAGATATGGGATTTGTCCCTCCTGAGGGAGTTTGATATTCGTGGCCACTTGATGAGTAGGATTGAGATAGGAATGCACACGCATGTGTGAATCTGTATGTGATATTGATGTCATACATATCTCCTCCAATATACTCTGAGATTAAGAAAGTGAATGAACGTTGAAAGGATGATTGTTCCATGCCTTGAGTTCATTAAGGATATCAGTGACAAAGGAATTATACATTCACTGTAACACCATTCATGGATTGTAGGATTGAAAGTTGTTCTCCAACTTTCTATTTCACTTGGGTAGCATTGATGTGCGACTAGGCATCGCTCTTTTCTTGTGAAGTCATAAGTGCTATGGACTTTCATTTCCAATGTGAAATGGGCCTGTAGGGTCACACACATAGGATTTAACCTGGAAGAGGAGTTTATCCATAAATGATGTTTAGATTGATTGCTAAAGGAGTTTTGTAGTTCAATTAAACACTCAATCAATTGATAGCTCAGTATCATAGTGTTCAAGGTGTTGGACCGATTGATTAGAGTATCAGATTGATTGAAACTGCAATTGACTAATTTTGCGCAGTCTGCACTCCCAACCGATCGGCTCATATGATGAACCATCGGCTCAGGTTGGTGAACCGATCGGCTCATGTGATGAACCAATCGCTCAGGACAGGATGAACTGACCAGTTCAAAGGTTGAACCGATCGACTCAACTGGTCCAAGCGACTGAGTTGGGAAAGTCAGGTTGGTGAGAAATTTCTCTTCGTTTCACTTGTCCAATTTGATTGGAACAAGGATTGGTATTTGGATCAATTCGAAACAAAAGAGGAAAAGTCAATCGGGAACTGACCAGGGCAGTGAACCGACTGGTTCAAAAGTGAACCAACTGGCTCAGGTGTCCCAACTGACCGGTTCAGGTGTGACCAGATTGGCTCAGGTCCCCAATCGACTGGTTCATGCATGAAACGATCGATTCAGCTGGCACAGTTGGTTATTTTTGTGGAAAATCTCGAACCCTTCTACTCCTACTTTAATCCCGCATTACCCGGGGTAGAGAACCCTGTCCCATGACCCTCTTATATATATAGGGGTACTGGTGGTTTCTCAAGTACAACTCAGAATACCAGTTGCTCTGCAAAGTTTTTGTTCTCTCTAGTTGTGGTAACCAGGAGAGCCCGAGCAAGTGCTACCCAATAAGGGAGGCACAGTAAGGGAAAGACAACTGTAGAAAAGCGACTGGTGGCAGGAGAGTGTGTCGGTGACTAGTACATAGATAGGAGGGTGCGACTCCTTTTAGTGCCGTGTGCAACAAGGTGATCGGAGTTCTAGGTGGTCCATGTGAACTACTGCAGAGGAGGGAGATTTCTACTGCTCGGAGGACAGTTGTCAATCCCGACAGTCCCGATGACCAGGAGCTGCAGAGACACCGTCCAAGACTGGAGGTGAAGACTGTGCAAGCCATGAGGTAATGTCACTGAGCAAGCCTCGGGACAATGTATATATCTACAAACCATCCTTCCTACTGTATAGATGTTGACATGATTCCTTTATTATGGGTTTGGGGAGAAGAAAATTTTTGTTTCTATTGCCTTCTCTGTCTCCCCTAAAAACCCAACAGTGGTATCAGAGCCACGTCAACTGATTTATACTTTAGGATTATCAATGTAATTGATTTTTGGTTTGTCACCTTTATTTATTGCATACAATGCGAATAAAATTGGCTTTAGGCATGTCCAATCCTAAATCCACAAATCCCAATATACATATATGATATGTAATATGAATGCATTCGATATGTGTCGCCCTTAAATGAGTTTTGTGGTGGATGTATAGTGCGGTTATGGCCAATAAACCCTATGTATGTGTGCTTGGTTAAATATGGTTGCTTGCATCTCGGTCTGCGCACCGATTCCTTATCTCCTTTTATTGATGTAACTGGAGATAACTCGAGATTTATTTCCTAACTTTTCTCCCCCCGAATGTAACTCGGGGTTTCTTAATTAAAATGTAAATAGGATAGAACTTTTATTTCCTCTTATGTCAAAGAACAGCGGATAACCTGATGACAACTGAGACAATCGGTTCAAGGCATGAACCGATCGGTTGGCATTCTAGACGACCAGTTTGAGGAATGAGACGAGCGGGTGGCGGACATGAGGAGATGCATGATGACCAGACAAAATGATCAGTTAGAGGAGCCAATCGATCGGTTGGTGGCACCCAATCGACCGGCTTGATGGCGAGCCGATCAATCATGGAGATGAGTTGATCAAACCCAGAACAGCAAAGAACATAGTTCATATTGAATAGGTTGCATGTGATATGGACCTAGATGACCGTGATTCCTCTTGGCTCGAGGAATCACATTAGGATGGCCATAATCATCTATTTTATCGTTTCCCATATTTTCTATGGGATATAGCATGGATATGATACATACTATGTATTATGGTGATTGGATATGTATATGTACCTATAAAACCAAATCCCTCATTTAAATATTAAGTCTTGTAAGGCTTCCATTAGTGGTACACATGAAAAACTCGATCGACCATGTGTAGGTTATGCCAAAGTGTGGTGTGTTGGTATGTATGCCCTGAGAGCCAATCATGGGATGATTGGTGGGATACATTAAGATTGATTTGATAAACATCAAAGGTAAGCTTCCAATTCTTTCTGGTTCGGTCATATGAGATAATGATAGAACATATTGAATGTCTAGAAAATGACAGTACTCAATGACGTATGCTTTCAGGTTAAGGACCTGAACGATGAGATCATACAGATTCTAAGAGTTTGTACATTCTTATTATGTCCCTAGTAGGATGTCATTATGGAAGGTAGATAGACAACAATGACACACAAGACTAGATTGTGGTGTTGGTTAATGACGGAATCTCATTAGTCATGATATGGAGATATCAAACCAAACACATAGGTACTTGTTAGAGAACACGTTTACCAGACAGACCCACTGTGAGTTTGACACATGGAACCATGACACGGTAGTCACAGCCAGTTCTCACAGTGATGGTAGTGAGTGTGATTCTTTGACCTGAAATCACTACACTCAACACATGTCGTTGGGTACGCTTTGACATCATCAAACATAGTCTTGAAACATGGGTTGTTATAAAGGTGATGATTGGGTGACTTTGACACATGGGGGTTTTGAGGGGTGAGTGATAGATATGGGATTTGTCCCTCCTGAGGGAGTTTAATATCCATGGCCACTTGATGAGTAGGATTGAGATAGACGTGCATGCATGTGTGAATCAGTATGTGATATTGATGTCATACATATCTCCTCCAATCTACTCTGAGATCAAGAAAGTGAATGAACATTGACAGGATGACTGTACCATGCCTTGAGTTCACTCGGGATATCAGTGACAAAGGAATTATACATTTGCTGTAACACCATTCACGAATTGTAGGATTGAAAGTTGTTCTCCAACTTTCCTTTTCACTTGGGTAGCACTGATGTGTGACTAGGGACCGCTCTTTGCTTGTGAATTTATAAGTGTTATGGACTTTCACTGCCAACGTGAAATGGACCTGTAGGGTCACACACATAGGATTTAACCTGGAAGAGGAGTTTATCCACAAATAATGTTTAGATTGATTACTAAAGGATTTTAGTAGTTGATTTAAACACTCAATCAATTGATAGCTCAATATCACAGTGTTCAAGGTGTTGGACCGATTGAATAGAGTATCAGATTGATTGAAACTACAATTGACTGATTTGCACAGTCTACTGCCCCATCCGATCGGCTCATAGGGATGAACTGATCAGCTTAGGTTGGTGAACCGGTCAGCTCAAGTTGTGAGTCGATTGGCTCATGTATCATGAAACGATTGGCTCAATTATTGAACTGGTCAATTCGTGGACCAACTGAGATCATTTGGAAAGTTAGAAGACTATTTTGTAAATACAATTTGTTTCACTTGTACAAATTCAATTTGGACAAGGATTAATATTTGATTAGTTGGAAACAAATATGAAAGTCAATTTGAGTTGGACCACGACCACGAACTGATTGGCTCAGAAGTGAAGTGATTGGCCCAGGTGTCCAACCGATCAGTTCATGTGTGAACCGATCGGCTCAGGTCCCCAACCGAGCATTTCATGCTTGAAACGATCAGTTCATGTGGCACAGTTGGTTGTTTTGTGGAAAATCTTGAATCTTCTACTCCTTCTTTAATCTCGCATTGCTCGGGATAGAGAACCCTGTCCCATGATTCTCCTATATATAGGGGTATTGGGGGCTTCTCAAACAACAACTCAGAACACCAGTTGCTCTGCAAAGTTGTCGTTCTCTCTGGTTGTGGTAACCGAGAGAGCCCGAGCAAGTGCTACCCGATAAGGGAGGCACAACTAGAGAAAGATAAGTATAGAAAGGCAACTGGTTGCAGGAGAGTGTGTCAGTGACTAGTACGCCGACAGGAGGGTACAACTCCTTCTGATTCCTTGTGAGACAAGGAGATTGGAGTTCCAGGTGGTCCGTGTGGACTACTTCAGAGGTGGGAGATTTTTGCCGCTCGGAGGACAGCTATCAATCTCGACAGTCCCGGTGAGACCAGGAGTTGCACAGACACCGTCCAAGACTAGAGGTGACGACCACATATGTCGCGAGGTAACGTTGTGGAGCAAGCCTCAGGACAAGGTATGTCTATACAAACCATCCTTCCTACTGTTTAGACATTGACACGATTCCTTTATTCTAGGTTTGGGAGAAGAAATTTTTGTTTCCGCTGCCTTTTCTATCTCCCCTAAAACCCAACATGGTGCGCCGTCCATCTTGCGGAAGTGTGAAGGGCAGACATGTAGGATCTGCCAAAGCAGGATGCATGTTTACCGTGTCGGCTTTTGGGTTAGACTTAACTGGTGATTCTTAGAGCGTCTAAGCCCAGAGGCACGGGATGAATAGTAAGGAGTTGCACATGTCATCTATACAAGAGTTGCATATGATGCAATTGGCATGATGGCCTACCTAAATAGTCAAGTTGTGGGTGATCAGCCAAAGCTGACTCATGACTTGATGAAATATGGATCTTGACCCACTAGAAGATTGTACACTACAATCTTACGAATTGATGGTGAGGGCTATCAATTTGAACAAAAATAGTGGGAGGGATAATTAATTAAAGTCCTAACTATATCGTAAAACTTTTACAAATCAATCAAATAAGTCAAAAAGGAGTTTTTGGACTAAATTGCATATATTTCCTTTTTGTACAATAAATGGTTAATCAACAATAATCACTTTATTTACGATCGGTCCTTAAGACCAAAAAATTAAATGGGAATAATTCCACGACTGGTTAGGACGTTGACAAGTGTTCTCAAACAAAGAGCGAAAGATCTAAGTCCTAGCTATACCAGAACTAGATGAACTCAATCCCGCCACACCAATGGCTGAAAATATGCTTATGGAAGCATACCTAGGATGAGATTGATGTGGAGTGCTTGATGTTGTGTTCTCTGAACTATGAGTTGTAGAGACAATATGAGACATATTATGTCTCCAAGACACTGTCCTAGTATGTCATGACAGAAGGAGATCATGTAAGGTATTCAGACACTCAATGTGATTGGGTATGTGGAAAAACTTGACTAAGAAGGATTCCCTCTGAGCCAAGAGTTGGCCACTGGTATGCAACTGCAAATGTTGCGAGAATCATACAGTTCATGATGAACTACATCATGAAAAACTTTGACAAGCATAGACAAAGTTGTTGGACATGTTGAGAACAGTAGAGGCAAAGATGAAGAAAGACAAACCCTAATCTTTGATGTGATCAATGAAGGGTAAGTCTTAAAGCCAAGGACAAAGGCAAAGCAAAGAAGTGTTCTGATGCTAGCCAATAGCCCAAGTCATCTTCAGCCTCAAGGCACATGGGAGGGTGAACGTGGGAATTTCCCTCTATATCTAGAAGAACAAAAGAAGAAGAAGGAGGGGATGGAGATCTCCACCTAAGATACCATGAAATGAACCGCTTCTGAGGTATATGATACCAAGATGAAGACCTGACATATATGATATGTAAGATCTACAAAGAAGTGATGGCCTTTACGAAAGGACCAAGAAAGGAGTACCCATCATTAGAGCAAGTGTTGCTGCCATAGATAGTACCTTTTCAGTTTATTTTAGCCTAAAGGGCACGAAATAGAGTTGTGAACTGCTATTTCAATTTGCCAATAGAACCACTTTATTGTTGCATCTTGTTGAGATAAGGATGGCTATCAATATAGTTGATATTTCAAATTCAAAGATATGATCTTTGTGGCAATGTCTTGTTTATCTTGTGTTACTTGGTATGCATAAGATAAAATGATACCTAAAAGTTACTGATAACTCAAACAACGAATTAGCATTATCTTGAGAAATTCATCTCTAGTATCCATATGATGGATAAATCTAGACTCTTTTGGTTAAAGAACCAGTAAGATACATGATTAATCAATCTTCACTAGTGGTAGTGGGAGAATGATTATCCTATTAGGTATAATACATGTGATGTATTTACATACCTATTGGACTTAATGCTAGTACTTCAAATGGTGTTTAGAGAAATACCAATATGAATATCTTTAAGTGTTCAAGAATATCATAGATGAAGTGCGAATTTGGTAAAGTGTTAATTCTTGATGAGATCAATGAATAAAATACTTGAACCAAGTGTTTGAGATCCTTACAAGTGATTATGATAGTGTATCATAGTGAGCTTGTGATTAAGGCATGGTGATGTCTAAATCAAAAGGAATCATACTCTAAGGAGTTAGAGGATGATTATAAAATAACTAAGTTCTTCTTAAATAAAGAATACCCTACACTAATAAAGGATATTAAGAATCACAAAGTGTTGTGAGTTCTCAAATTCCATAACAGATACACCTCAAATATCTATATGATGAGTTGGTCATATGATGAGTCAACATTCTAGTTGATATTGAGGAACCGTATTTTGAGTTATGGTTTATGACCATTATATCCTAAATGATTTCCATGTGAACCATAAGGTATGACCTTGATGGTAGCACCCATTGGGATGAAATCCATAAGTGTGAATGAGTCTTAAGCGTTAAGACACATGGATGACATTTTGAGAAGGATGATGCTTGTTGATTGCAACTTAATGACTAAGAGATTTGGCATACGGATACTAAAACTGCATTCCTATGAGGAACAAAACAAGGATGTGTGTGTGACACAACCTATAAGGTTTATGAATACATTAATGCAAATAAAGTCTATAAGTTACAATGGACTAATCAATGTGATTGATTGAGTACAAGCAACTCAGTGCTGGGATCTTTACTTTGATAATATAGTCAAAGGGTTTGACTGATATCACAAAGATAAAGAAGGGATTTGTGATTTAGTGGGAGCGTATTTGCATTCCACATGTCGATGAAGAATGAGATGTTCTAGAATGGAATCCTTTGTGGAAATTATCTTTAAGGAAGATAGAGATGTTTCCTATGTAATAGGAATAGAGATCTATAGAGATAGTTCTCGAAAACCTCTTGACCTGAAAAGAGAAAGCATACATTGGCAATCTATACTGAAGGGTTCAGTGTGTACAGATTCAGTGGGAGAAAACTAGTCCATGTTACATGGAGTTAGTATCCCAAGGCCAAGTGTCCAATTCTTATGAAGAATGGGAACACTAAGAATAGATATGGATCCATCATGTATGTAATCATCCCATTATCTTGCATGTATGGTCATAGAAAGAATAAAATGCATTCATCATCTTGTATGTAGGACATGACAATATGATGTGCTCATCTTGATAACTCGTATGTGGGACATGATGAGTGGATGTATGTCTAGTTCTAGTTAAGGTTACTGGAATACCATAAGAACTTGATAAGTACTTGAGAAGTACTAGTTCTATGGAAATAAGGAAGGGTTCACTGTAAAGAGTTACACTGATGCAAACTTCTAAAAAGGATAGAAAATTAATCACAATATATATGGGATATATAAAAGTGAATGTTTGTTGATAAATAGAAACATTCCAATAAAGTTGTTTAAAAGGAAAATATGTGTATCCGTGTGTTAGAGAACATTAGTGGATGCTATATGGATCTGGAAGTTCATGAGATGAACTTATAGATATTCCAGTCATTGATGAAAAATAAGGAGTGCTTGGTCATGCAATGTGGCTAAAGGTTAGCAAAGGAATAATAGATCACATATTACGACAACTCCATCTCATATGTGTGACGCACAGTGAAGAGATGAGAGACATGCAGTTAATACCGACTCTGGAAAGGTGTTGGCATAACTCACTATGTTAGAACTAGAGTACAGTAACATGTGTGACATGTTTGAAGATCACTATGAATATGATTCAAGGGTGATTGGCTTGTAGTGCAAGTGGGAGTCTGTTGGTATGCCTTGAGAGCCAATCATGGGATGATTGGTGGGATATGATAAGATTGATTTGATAAACATCAAAGGAAAGCTTGCAATTCTTTCTGGTTCAGTCATATGAGATAATGATAGAACATATTGAATGTCTAGAAAATGACAGTACTCAATGACGTATGCTTTCAGGTTGAGGACCTGAACGATGAGAACATATGGATGCTAAGAGTTTGTACATTCTTATTATGTCCCTAGTCGGATGTCATCGTTGAAGGTAGATAGACAAAAATGACACACAAGACTAGATTTTGGTGTTGGTTGATGACAAAATCTCATTAGTCATGATATGAAGATATCAAACCAAACACATAGGTACTTGTTAGAGAACAAGTGAACCGGACAGACCCACCGTGAGTTTGACATATGGAACCATGTCATGGTAGTCATAGCTAGTTCTCACAGTGATGGTGGTGAGTGTGATTCTTTGACCTAAAATCACTACACTCAACACATGCCGTTGGGTACACTTTGACATCATCAAATGCAGTCCTAAAGCATGGGTTGTTATAAAGGTGATGATTGGGTGGCTTTGACACATGGGGCTTTTGAGGGGTGAGTGATAGATATGGGATTTTTCCCTCCTGCTGGAGTTTGATATCCATGGCCACTAGATGAGTAGGATTGAGATAGGCGTGCGCACACATGTGTGAATCAATATGTGATATTGATGTCATACATATCTCCTCCAATCTACTCTGAGATCAAGAAAGTGAATGAACATTGAAACGATGACTGTTCCATGCCTTGAGTTCATTCAGAATATCAGTGACAAAGGAATTATACATTCACTATAACACAATTCACAGATTGTAGGATTGAAAGTTGTTCTCCAACTTTCTATTTCACTTGGGTAGCATTGATGTGTGACTAGGCACCACTCTTTGCTTGTGAAGTCATAAGTGTTATGGAATTTCACTGCCAACGTGAAATGGGCATGTAGGGTCACACACATAGGATTTAACCTGGAAGAGGAGTTTATCCACAAACGATGTTTAGATTGATTGCTAAAGGAGTTTAGTAGTTCAATTAAACACTCAATCAATTGATAGCTCAGTATCATAGTGTTCAAGGTGTTGGACTGGTTGATTAGAGTATTAGATTGATTGAAACTGCAATTGACTGATTTTGTGTAGTCTGCACTCCCAACCGATCGGCTGATATGATGAACCAATCGGCTCAGGTTGGTGAACCGATCGGCTCATGTAATGAACCGATCGGCTCAGGATAGGCTGAACCGACCGGTTCAAGGGTTGAACTGATCGGCTCAACTGGTCCAAACGAGCAAGTTGGGAAAGTTAGGTTGGTGAGAAATTTCTTTTCATTTCACTTGTCCAATTTGATTGGAACAAGGATTGGTATTTGGATCAATTCGAAACAAAAGAGGAAAAGTCAATCGGGAACTGACCAGAGTAGTGAACCGACCGGCTCAGGTGTGCCAACCGACCAGTTCAGGTGCGAATCGATCCACTCAGGTCCCCAACTGACCGGTTCATGCATAAAATGATCGGTTCAGCTGGCGTAGTTGGTTGTTTTTGTGGAAATCTCAAACCCTTCTACTCCTACTTTAATCTTGCATCGATGGGGGTAGAGAACCCTGTCCCATGACCCTTATATATATATAGGGGTATTGAGGGTTTCTCAAGTACAACTCAGAACACCAGTTGCTCTGCGAAGTTGTTGTTCTCTCTGGTTGTGGTAACCAGGAGAGATCGAGCAAGGCTACCCGATAAGGGAGGCACAACAAGGGAAAGACAACTGCAAAAAAGTGACTGGTGGCAGGAGAGTGTGTCGGTGACTAGTACGCCGATAGGAGGGTGCGACTCCTTGCGATGCCTTGTGCGACAAGGCGATCATAGTTCCAGGTGGTCTGTGTGGACTACTGCAGAGGTGGGAGATTTCTGCTGCTCGGAGGACAGCTGTCAATCTTGACAATCGTGATGACCAGGAGCTGCACAGACACCATCCAAGATCGGAGGTGAAGACTATGCAAGCCGTGAGGTAACGTCGCCGAGAAAGCCTCAGGATAAGGTATATATCTACAAACCATCCTTCCTACTGTATAGACGTTGACGCAATTCCTTTATTCTGGGTTTGGGTTGAAGAAATTTTTTGTTTCCGCTGCCTTCTCTATCTCCCCTAAAAACCCAACACATTGTCCCATCATATGATTTATGGAAGCCATCACACTTCTCACTACCAAACTCTACTCAAATATGCTGGATTATAGTATCAAAATGTTGTGCATCTTAGATCTACTGTCTCAACAGAGGCTTTACCTATAACTGTGCCAACAGTCCCACTACAAGGACACCTCCAACTTTACATTCATCCGATGCAAGGAGACCAAAATGTCTCTCTTATGGCACACTAAAGAATACAATTGTGCCTTATCCACAAATGATGATGAAGAAGACTTCCTACTCAAAGCATCTGTGGCCACATTCACCTTTCATGGATGGTAGTCTATAGTGAAATCATAATCTTTAATCAGCTCCAAACAACACCTTTGTCGCATATTTAGATCCTGCTGTAAGAAGATGTACTTAAGGTTCCTATGTCCGATGAAGATCTGACACTTCTCACCATAAAGTTAGTGCCTCTATATATTTAAGGCATGGACCACTGCTGCTAATTCCAAATCATGTGTAGGGTAGCTCTCCTCATGTTTCTTAAGCTAACGTGAAGCAAAAAAAATCATGTTCTTAGCTTGCATCAACACAAAACCCATACCATTTTTAGATGCATCACAAAAGGCTATGTAACCTTTCCCCTATTTTGGTAGAACCAACACTGGTGCACTGGTTAACTTCTCCTTCAAAAACTGGAAAGAACGCTAACATTTGTCATCCTAGATGAACAACATGTCTTTCCTTGTCAACTTCATTAGGGGTAATGCTACTTTGTTGAAGTTCTTGATGAACCTTCTGTAAAAGCCGTCTAAGCCAAGGAAACTAATAACCTCTATCAGTGTCTTCATTTGCTCTCATTGCAACATAGACTGAACCTTCTTGGGACCCACATGCACACCTTATGCAGATATGACATGTCTCGGAAAGGACACCTCCTTCATCCAAAACTCACTCTTACTAAACT